>CM065789.1:3490565-5990565 GCA_033296515.1 Macrochelys suwanniensis | reverse complement strand
TCCTAAAATACTTACACTTAATTCAGTAAGGTTAACTTAAGTCTAAGATTTGTCTAGGATACTGTCATATCTGTCACATGGACTTCCTTTACAGCAACCTGCTGGAGAGGGGGAGGGGAGGGTTGGGGGACTGGCATTCCCTCTCAGCTACACACCTGCCTGGGAGAGCTGCAGTCTTAGAAAGTGTCCTTCTCCAGCAAAGGGGTGAGGAACGGAAGGAGGAAGTAGAGATAGCAGGGACTTTCTCCCTTAAGAGTTGGGCTAATACCAGGAACTCACAAAAGGGGCAAGATCAGACTGTAGAGGATTGTGTTCAGACGTTTATCTTCCATAGATCTGTAACTCTTGTGCTTTAAGAGTAGAGTGTGAGTGGGTGTTTAAGAAATTCCTTGGCTAAGCCTATAGGTTCTTGCATTATTGCCATGTTGCCCCCAAAGAATGTAACTAGGTAAATCAGAGCTCATGCAGCCAGATGGACCCTGTAGGAAAAATTACAACACTATTGGAGGCTGTCACGGAGTGTGGGGGAGTCCGGCCCTGCACCCCTCTTCCCCGGATTCACTGGGAGTCTCAGCCAGCCAGTAGAACAGAAGGTTTATTAGAGATGCCAGGAACACAGTCCCAACAGAGCTTGTCAGTACAACCAGGACCCCTCAGCCGGGCCCTTCTGGGGGGCAGGGAGCTTAGACCCCAGCCTGGGGCTCCCTGCATTTCACCCCACAGCTCCAAATGGAGGCAGGGAGGCCAGACCCTGTCTGCCTCTCTCCCCTCCTCTCCAGCCAGTTCCAAACTGAAACTCTCCAGCCCCTCCTCCCCCTTTGTCTCCTTCCCGGGCCAGGAGGTCACCTGATCCCTTTGTTCCAACACCTTCATCTCTCACCTTTGCAGGGGAGGGGCCGGGCCATCTGTTGCCAGGAGACAGGGCCATTCTCTGTGTCTGGGCCTCTGCCCACCCCTGCCTTCTAGGGCTTTGTAACAATCATGCACCGTTGTCCCACCACCTAGATACTCAAGCACTGCATAGGGGAAACCGAGGCACCCACACAGTACTCAGGGAAACCTTAACAACAGTCCTAGTTCATCACAGAGGCTCAGGAAGGCTGAAGCACTGGTTCTAGGTAGCCAGACTGGAGTCCCATTATCAGAAGTGGTATCAAACACAGAATCTGCACTGGGGAAGTGCTCCTCAGTGACCCAAAATCTGGAGCAGTAATCACTATCTATACCCAGGGGCTTTAGGAGCATGTAGGATTCAGCTGTTGGGTCCCCTCACAACAGACAAGTACTGTATCCTTTTAGAGAGTAAGACTGGACCAAGGTGTGACAGGCCCCGGTGGAATTTTCATGCAATCTCTTGCCACTATTCCAGGGGAAACTGATGCAGAGCTGTGTAACTGTGGCTCCTAGGCTCACCTAGAAATATCGAGCCTGGCGGCAAAATTGGTGAGAATTTTGGGGGAAGTGTTATATTTGGAACTAAACAGATATTTAAATTTAAGGTTAACAAACTTAAACCAGTATCTGTCACAGGGTTTACTACGCACCACTGGGGCACCTCCTTGTGGTAAGATCTGGGGATTAGCTCTCAACCAGTCTAACATCCCTTCCTTTGGTTGCTCATGACATCTCTATACCCTGGACTCAGTTGCTCCTTCTTTGTAACTGAGGGGGCTCTCTCTTCGTGGTTTGGCCCTCTGGCCAGGTCAAGTCCCACTGGACAATCTGTCTCAAGCAGTCTTCTATTCCTCTGCCCAGGCTATGCTATTTCCCCAGTGGCTAATAAGGGAACCTAAACCCAGCTACTACTCTGGGTTCCAGCTAAGGGACCCTATGTCCAGTAACTATGGTCCAAGCAATCCCAGACCATGTTTCTGTTTCCCTGAGCTCTTTCCTGTTTTTCCTTCTCTTCTGACCTACCCCTGGGTTGCCATTGGAGCTTCCTCTGCTCCCTATGACTACTTTACCATGTCTATTGTTCTTACCAGAATCTACCATCAATGGCAGGATCCCAGGGCTTTCTCCCACTAGGCTTCTTCCTTGACTCTTGCCAATTCTCCTCCTCTTCAGGGAGTGACCATAGAGTTCCTTCCTACAGACCCTTCTTGTGGTCCATTTCCTGGTTATATACCAGGCCAGCCTGCTCAGCTGGGCTTCATCATCAGTTAGACCTTATCAGTCCTGACTCTTCTCCAGGTGCAGCCTGTCACAGGGTTGATTGACCCTTTTTTTCTTACTGAGGCCTTGTCTGGTGTGATTACCCCATCACAGTGTCCCTTAACTTTGGGTACACACAGCTTATTGTGCCATCCTCTGTAAATATAGAATCATAGTATCATGACAAAGTGTGTTCTATGTGATAATACCAGTTGTTTAAATGTCACTTTGCTTTAATGCCATTTAGCTTTTGCTACTATATTTTCTATGTATTTATCAGAAGTAAAGAATTTCTACAACATGTGGAATGATATTGAACTTCTGACAAATGATGACACAGGAAGTGGACGACTGAACATAGGTTCGAGACAAGAATGTGGAACTGCCTTGTACCAAGAAGATACGCTAGTTAAAATAACTTCCTCTGAAAAGGTAGAATTTATCAGGATCAGAGCTTATGCTGGAATTTATTGGAACTATGTAAAAAAATTGTTTTAGACTAGTAGACTATTACATATTGTCTTATTTTAATTGTTGAAAAGCATTACTCTTATCTGTATTTTTAAAGGTACTTTTAGTTGCTTATATTTCATAGCTTTTCTTTTTATTTCTAAGGTCTTGTTTAATCCAAAACTATATGCATGTAACTCAAGTGATGGCTGTATTATTGTGGCTGACAGATCAGTGGCACTTCTTGATAGCGTTTGCCAGTCTTTTCAGATGTACATTCAGTTTGGTGAGTTTATTGTTTTGGAATTAAACTAACTGCAAGTGAAAATTGTCTATGGATTCAGTTAATTAAAACAGCTTTATTATTTTAATTATTTTCTAACTGAAAATACAGGAAGTACCCTTCATCAATATATCCTAGATTAAAAAAACCCCCCATATAATAGCACATTTGTATAAACAATATGGTACCTCTGTTGCCCCTAGAGGTCATTAACAAAGCTCCTATTAACTTTATTGGGGATCTGTCTGAGTACTGAGGTCCACCTATGTGAAGCTCTTTGCAGGATTGAAGTCTCAATAGTGGAAACATTTATGAGTGAGCTTAATATTAAATATGTGGGGAATCCTAATGGCTTCTGTGGGACTACTCACATGAGTGAAGAAGATGTGTGTATGTGCATTTGCAGGATTGGGATCAAAAAGTGAAACTACAGATATGATCCAAAGACTCCCCAATTTGCATCTTGAGTGAGAATTGGGAGAGATCAAATCTATATAACCATGGAGACAAACTATATCTGCTATTTTTATTACCTTGAAAGTATGTAATATGTGAGAAAGAAACATGACCAACTAATATTGCTTTTAGATGAAAAAGATTTATATTAACACAAAAGTTAAACAAAACCATTTATATCATAGAATACAAAACCCTGTTGATATTAGAACAATGATTTACCAGCTCTTCACACAAAATGAATTGTGGACAATTTTTAGAATCATTATATTAGTCTCAAGCCTGATTGTGGGAGGTTTGTGCTGGGCTATTATAAATTGCTGTACTTGTATTTTTAATTTGTATCGAGGGTGCCCAGAGCACCATTTCTCAAATGCGACCACAGCAGCTTCTTGGGTGGTGATGGGGGGCAGGGCAGCGAAGCATGTCTGGAGACAGGTGGGGCACAACACTGAAGGAGCAAGGTGAGTTCTCTACCTGGTAGAGGATGGGGGGGCTTAGTGGGGATACAAATATCACTTTTCACAGCATTATTTTTGAGTCTGCAAAAAAACCCAAACAAACCCTACATAAATAAATTGCAGTGATCTGGATGTGTATACATGCATATTTTTGTTTTTCCTGAAGTTAATTAAGTAGTTTAGAGAAAAGTGTCAGTGCGGCCACCAGCAAGAGTTGGTGGCCGCATTCTGAGGCCACCAAAAAATTTGTTGTGAGAACCCCTGGCCTAGAGCGTGTGGAAGAATGCTCCTTTCTTAGCACTTCTATAACTCAAAATAAATATTTGAAGGAATTTGAGATGCTACACTACTAACTTATTCATGCTTGAACTTCATTGTCTATGACAACCTAATATTTGAAATTTTGGTTTGGAATTTTCAGATACTGAAGTGGATGTGGTTGGTTTGTGTCAAAAAGGACAGTTTCTTGTGGTTGGTGAGAGAAGTGGTAACCTACATCTTATTCATGTACCATCAAAGCAAACTTTGCTAACTAATGTACGGAACCTACATTTTTGCTCCATTCTCAATTGCTTGCATGCTTTTTTATTTGTGTCAAATATCAAAATGTTAATAAACTGAGTATCTTGAAGGTGACTCTTGCTTTGGCTGACTATGCATGTTAGCTTATAAGGAACTTCCCTTCTCCCTCCCCCCCCACCATAAAATGTCCTCTGAGTAACAGATCTAGTGAACTTTATTTAAATACAAAAAACAAAACAGCCCCATTTTGTATGAGGACAGTTTCTCTAAGAGTGTGCAGGATTGATCCCTCAAGTAATTATTTGTTACCAATTCCTTATTATTCAAAATTGCACGTTAATACAGAATTTCTGGAGGGGAAAAGAAGTATAGGTTTAAATTAATATGCATTATTTCCTAATAAGCACATAATTTTAATCCAACATGGAATAAAATTTGTCTTTATGTTGACTTGTATTTTAGGTTTTGGTTCAGAAATCTGCAAATGAAAAGACTTATCTAAACCTTATTATAGAAAAAGATAATGCAGATGGAGGTAAGTTTTTTTTTCCTTATAATTCTTCCTAAAAATAGCCTGGTTTTAACTTTCAGAAGAAAAAATAAACTGGATGAGATCTTAACCGTGAGTAATTTATCTGTAGTGAAGTATTACAAGATGTATGACCTACAGCTGGATTTCCATTTTTTACATGGTTGAATAAACTTTTCCTGTTATTCTGCTTTCAAATATTTGTCTCTAGCTGAGGAGTGAATGGGAGCATTGTTTATTAATGTTATTGTTCTTCCTCCTGGGCTTACTCCTGAAAAGTTTGGTCTAAATAATTTTTACACTTTTAGAAACTTAAGTTTGTTGTATTTGTGTTTATTTTTTATAGGAATCTATCATATATTCATTCTCACAAGCAATGGATTCTTTTGCATTATGTGCCTCCCACTTGCAAAAATTCAGGAAGGTATGATGATACAACTCATGTTTAAAATTAAATTCCGGATTTCTGTGCGTTAACCTATAATAACAAAAATACTTTTGCATGCTGCTTTCTGTAGTGGCTAAGAGTCCAGTCCTGTGAAGTGCTGAGTGACCTCAACCGCAACTCAGAGGGAGCTGAGAATGTTCAGCAGCTTCCAGGAAATGGTCTTAATCATTTGTAATGCTTTTGTTTTTAAGACAGTGTGAACTAATTGTGAATGCAAAATTTTAGTTTAGTCTAAAAAAAAACCCAACCCCTAGTTTTGTATACTATTTTTATTGCCCGCCATCCCCTGCAAATTATTTATAGTTTACTTTCCCTTCACTAATTCTGTTTCTTATTGAGAGTATTGCTTGTTACAGGAATAGAATTCCAGTTCATAGTATTACTGTGTTATATTGAAGAATATTTGAAATTACTTTAATGAGGTCACCAAAAGCACAGGACCACCCTGGGCTTACAAAAAGTTAATTTTCTATAACGCCATAGTATGACCAATAGAAATGCATGTGAATTTTTATTATAGTGTTAGTGCTGTACAGAGTTGTCAGGTTGGCATTACAGCTATCCAATATGAAACTATGAAATTATGAAACCATATTTTTTTTATTTTATTTTTTTAATTTTTATGTAGCAATTGACAAGATGGACATGATTACAGCAAAGAAGGTAAATAGCAGTATCTGCTAGTGTGCCACCTGGTGTATCTGTTACAAATTTCCAATTTAACAAAACTTTGATTTGTATAGTTTATCAAACACTTTTTGTTTGAAAAATTGTTAATTGCTGTAAAGCTAACTGATAAATGGGTAAACTGAAGTTTTCTTTACATCCTAAAGCTAGCATTTAAGTTTTAACAAACTTATTTATTATTCCATAAATAACTCTGTTTTCATTTTTCCAGTTACAAGGAATGATCAAGACTGCTTATATTTCTACAAAGGATTATCACACCCTTGGTTGTCTGAATTTTGTGACTGGTGACTCGTTGAACAACATCCTGCTGATAATTGGGGTAAATTTACATACTGATATTTTATTGAAAAAAATGTTATGGAGACAAATGATTAAAATTATCTGATGCATTAAGATGTCTATTAATGTAATGATAGTCTGCAATACCAGTAATCTTTTGATTGATTAAAAGACAACGGCAAGATTTTAGTTTTAAAGGGATAATTTGTCATTTCAAAACTGGGCATAGTGCTATGACAGTTGATGGTAAATGTGTGGAGCTTTATTAGTGACAATACTAAATTGCAGGATTTTAGTTCATCTGCATGCACTCTGGTATTTCTAATCTAATCCTTGTTCTCAGAGGGCCCAATCTAATGTCAACTGAAGTCAATGAGAGTCTTTTTATCGGACTTTTATCAGACCCACATTCAACAGAGACTTGCAAAAGTACAGTATAAAGCTCCAGTCTGCCAAAGTGCTTAAGCACATGCATAGTCCCATTGATTTTAAGGGGATGAAAATTATGGACATACTGAAGCACTCCTCTGGACTAGGGCTCAATGTGGTCTGATAGATACATACTATCCATGGTCTTGCTTCAAAACCCATTAACTTCATTGCAGGTCTTTCCTTTGATGGGCTTTGGATCAGGCACCATGTCCTACTTGGATGTAAATTGTCTGTTTGTAAATGTTCCATGCTATTGGAAGAGCCAAAAAAAAATCTATTTTAGTGGGCAAGAATGATTGATTTAAATATTGTGATATAGTCAGTTCCTGAAAATAGGAAAGGAAAAAAGCTACTTTGATTTTTGAAATGTTTTTCTCTTAACTATTAAGAGGCCGTGTAGGATACTCAGCATGACTTGCAACTTCCTAGAAGCCTTTTTCTATTAAACTTCAATGAATGAGACAAACTTGACAATTACCAGAATTTCTAATATACAACCACATTTTGTTTTTTTGTTTTTTTTAAACAGGGTAAAGGTGACTGTGTGCTCTCCAAATGGGAGGTGGATCCTAGTAAAAACCTGGTGTCTGTTCAAAGTTTTGCTGATTCAAGTATGATTAAAGGTAAAAAAAAAATTTGCCTGTAAAATAAGTCTATTTATATAAATAGTCAGGAATAACACTGAAAATATCTTGAGCTACTTTTTTTAATTGTTAGTTTACTGTTTTAATAATTCATGTAGTATTGCAAAAGGAGACTTTATTTTGTTGGATATATACTGCAAGCCTAAAGCTATGCTTCAAAGTTGCTAACTTTTTGAAACAGATTTTTCTGCAGTGAAGTATTACAAGATGTATGACCTACAGCTGGATTTCCATTTTTTACAGGGTTGAATAAACTTTTCCTGTTGTTCTGCTTTCAAATATTTGTCTCTAGCTGAGGAGTGAATGGGAGCATTGTTTAGTAATGTTATTGTTCTTCCTCCTGGGCTTACTCCTAAAAGGTGCTGAGCACTCTGGTTTGAATGCAACAAAGCAGTTCAGCAGATAAAAACATAAGCGTTTTCAGGATTGGGGCCTAACTGTGCCACTAGGATGACTGACTGTGTAAGATCTATTTTAAAAACGCTAAACAAACTGCTTTGTAAATGGTATTTCTACAAAATATTTGCGATTCAAATATGTTATTCCCAGACAAATATATAACTTCATATACATTTTGCTGATTTCGTTCCTAGATGCAGTGCAATTTCAGGTCATAGACAACTTGTTGTTTGTCCTGGATAAGGAAGTAAGTATAATTTCACTGATCTGTCTGTCTGAAATTGCTTTTACAATGATTTTAAAAAACCTTTTTATAAGGTAGAAAGATGCCTTTCCTTATAGAGGAGTTGATCTTGCACCGTGCTTTATTCTTTTGATAAAAATACTTCAAGACCGGGTACACTTATTTACTGTATTGTAAATATATTGGTGTCCTCCTTTTTGGACCTGTGAATCTAATAAAACATGTCTTGATTATGTCAAGAATGTGTGAAGTGGATACCTGACTTCTTGTTTTCTTCTAGAACATTTTGAGCATGTGGGATGTTTATTCTCTTTCCTTGATTTGGGATTGGCCTTTAGTTCATATTGAAGAATTTCTTCTAACTACAGAATCAGATTCTTCTTTAGTCATAAGGTAAATGAAGAATTATAGTACCATCTTTGGAATATGAAGGGTCTGTTACTGCAGGAACTGTCCAACCCTCTTTGACTTCCTGTGAGTCTTGGGGTAATCCCCAGTTGGCAAGGTATGACAGATCTCATTTTTGCTTCCCGCAGCATTCCACTGACATTTTTCTAGCTCAGTACTGGACCTGCAACCCAAGTATCCTTGACTTCCTTCCAGAGAGGGTAAAAATGAGGCCTCCTGCAGAGTGACTCTCCTTATTACTATTAAAGCAGTTTAGAACCCTCCCCCTAGAGTTGCAAGCATCATTTTGGAAACACTCTCGTCTGCTGGATTGAGCACTGGAGTATTGCGCTCAAGACTATGAGATAACAACATTATCCATAATAACTAGAATTTATATAGCATTTATCTCCAAAGTAGGAAAATAAGTGGTATCTCATTTTGCAGGTTGAGAAATTGAGGCACAGAGTTTAGGTGAATTGCCTCCACCTACAAAAGAAATTTGGTAACGGAGCAGAGATTAGAACACAAGAATTCTAGCTCTTACCATTAGAGCATACTTTTCTTCCAAGTTTCCCACCTCATGCATGGTTTCAAGCTTGGAAATTGAACTCCTATCCTATGTATGGTAACATACTGTGCTACTCTAGGGCCATATATTGTAGTACTACAATATCTCCGTTTACATAGAATACCTAAATTTTACACCTTGTTTCAGTATCTTTTTATAAACTTCATAATTTAACCTAAGATTGATTCATGTTTCTTTTTTCTTCTTTATAGACAAGGGATTGCCAGCCTTAAACTAATAACCTTGACAGTACCTGTTAACAAACAGGTATAAATCTCTTCTGTTTTATTTTGATTACACAGCAGTTGAAAAGCATGAAAATATGAGATGGCTGATTATGCATATAGTCAATAGTTGTCTTTTTCTCAGTGTTTGCACTAAAGAAACCCTAAACTGGTATAAAAGGCAACAGTTATTTTGCTTTCTATTAGTTGCCCAATGTGAACAGGCATTGGAGTTAAGATAACTGAAACAGAATGTCAGAGTGAAATTAGTAGATATGCTTGTTTTTAAAAATATAATAAACATAGATGACATCTTCTAAAACAGTGTTCAACTTTCTCAAATTTTTGGCGTCTGTCCTCTGGGGGGCTCCAAAAAGTGCTCAATACATTTTCTACCTCATTCTGTAGAAACACTCCAGAAAGAATCCTGCAAATAACTGGAGATAAATTTATTTTATCAGGCAGCACCAAATTTTAGGAGTTCTACATTTACCTTTTTGTTTTTTCCCTTATTTTATAGATGAGAAACCTCATGGTTTTTTCACTGCCTGCAATGCACCTGCTCTATTCTTTGGAAGTATCTGATGTTTCTTCACTGGTTCAAAGTGGAATCAGCACAGTATGTTTATATTTCTTTAAAAAGTTAATGAAGTGTTTTAATATGTATAACTTCTAAAGCAGTTGCTATGTTTGTTATTTCTTTTAGTTTATAGCCCAAAAAAGTAGTAAAAACTATACATGCATATAAGAACAATTCCTTCCCCTGATGATCTTACAGTCTAAATTAAAAAAAAAAAACACCCTAAAAAATAATCCAAAAGATGGAGGAAAGAGATAAATTATACAAACAGTGATCAGGGTGGTGCTGAGCCCATGTCTTGTTAGTTTAATATTTTTATATTATTGGCAGCTGCGAATAAATCTTGCTGTTAGATTTATGGTTTGTGTGGTTTTGTTTTTTTAGCATAAACAATTTTTTTTTTAATAGGTAGGTAGGTTTTTATGGTAGATTTAATTGATCAGGTGACAGCTTGACAAATGGATTTTTTTGGAGGGACATTCCAAACACAAAGGGCAGTTTGGAAGAAGGAGCTGAGAGATAGCCAAAAGGTTATCAAGGCTTGTGTCACTGGTAGAGTGGGTATTGGGAAATGTGAATGGATACCAAGACAGAGGTGTAGGTAGCTGTGCATTACTGCCCTCATTTTCAAGGTGCTAAATAAGTTCTAGATTGGCTGTGCAGCACAGTGCGGAGCTTGTGAAATGACTCAAGAGTGTAATACATTTGAAGCACTTGGCAAGAAAGATTATTTGGGCAATGGCATTTGGAGACAATAGAGGCTAATATCAAAGACCAAAGAAGAGGAGATGATGATAGTCAAGTCAGGAGGTGTTCAGGACAGAAATTTTGGCTTTCTAGATGAAGGGGAAAGGTTGACTTTTAAAGATGTGAAGGAAGAAGTAACTGTCACAGTTCAAAGCCACTCAACCTGTATGTCCCTCCATGGTTCCTTAGGGCCTCCACTCTAGACTCCTGGCTCTTGGGTAGACACTTGTGTGTCTTTCCCTCCTGACTGGGTTTTTTCCAGGCTGCACAGTTCCTACACTGTGATATTCCCAGCAAGCCAGACTGCCTAAACAGGCCAGCATCTGTGCTTCACTTTCTTTCCAGAGGCTATGAACAACTATAATTACCAGCAGTCACAAGTGACCACCCAGCTCTTTTGTAAGCAAGTACGTTTATCTTTAAGGTTAAAACATTACAGAGAAAACATTAAAAATAATAAAGGAAACTATACACTTGCTAAAAAGTTTATCAGAGATCACCCCGAGTCGACTCCAACCTCAGGCTCTGGTAGATGTTAATCCTTCAAAACCCACAACTGTTTTTTTCCCATTGTAATAAGTTCATAACTATCTCAGATTCAGAACCAGAACAACCATGAGCTTGGGCCTTTGAGCTTGGCCTCATGTAACAGGTGAACCACAGACAAAGCTCCACTCCTGGGGGCATATCTTGAAAAGGCTGGATTTTTGTATAACCAGAGGTGGGCAATTTGCATTAACTTCCCCATAGATATTTACCAGAAAATCCACTTTACACCTATTGTCCCAAATGTCCATTCTTGTTGGGCATATTGTTCAGTATATTACTTTTGATCATCCAGGCCTTGCATTCCATTTCCCTCAAAGAGGTTACGTACAATCCTGGCCTAAAATAACACAAACCATTAATTTAATACATTGGACCTCAAAAATATTTAAACTTAATTCAGTAATGCCTCCCAAGGATACTTCAGGAAATTGCCATATTTGTCAGGGTGATAAGGCCTGGATGTGGGGGAAGAAGGTGAGGGAGAGGTCAGAAATGACACTACTGTCGAGGGTTTGAGTGTCGGAATGAAAGTGTCAGCAGTAATTGAGATGGCATAATGGGGGGATTTTGGGTAGAAAGACAGAGTTCAGTTTGGGCCCTCTTAAGTTTTAAATGGTGGCAGCCATCCTGGACAAAATATTAGTGAGACAGCAATAGATGAGATATTGGATAAGAGAAAAGAAATATCTACGTTCCAAATTAATAACCTCTTCATTATTGCTAGTTGCCTTGTACTGCTTGAGATTTATTTTTTTGTAACTTTAGTTTCTTATAATTGTGTACTGCAGGATACAATATACTTTTTGGAAGGAATTAATGAAAATCACCAGAAGTAAGTCATATATTTGCATTTAATTAGATTACTGTTATATGAAAATGTGTCCAATTATTTTATATCTATACACTGTCATAATTCCATAATCGCTTTCAGGTCCCCTGAAGGCCCGGTGTCTGTTTTAGTATTGAGAAGTTTAACTGAAGCCTTGCCAGAAAACAGGTATATTTTCTGTTTTGAAATTTTGCTTTTCCTTTATGTAACTTTGATACTTTATCACGCTTTATTTAATTTCGCTCCCTAGATTAAGTCGCTTACTTCACAAGCACAAGTTTACTGAAGCTGAGAATTTTGCTATTCAGTTTGGACTGGATGTTGAGGTAAATGACTCATACTTGGCAATAAATTAGGAGATTAATTTGTGAGATTGAATTTATGAACCGAGTTTCTGTCTGTTAATTTCTTAATAGGATATAAAACATTCAAATTGTGAATTAGCTTTTAAAATAAACTGATTTAAGATGAGCTGTTGTGTGTGAAAAGTAAATTTTCATCTGACATAACTAATATACCTCTGAACCATTCTGCATAAAGTATGCCTTCTGATGGAGGTTACCCATATAAGCATCAGGGGGTGTAGCACTGCCTGAAAAGCAGCACTTAATGTATGTTGATTAACAATAATAAGACTGGTTGGTTTGGGTCATTGCATTATTATTAGAACTTCCTTTGGGTATTGGATCCAATCCTGTAGGGTGCTGAGCTTCCTCAATTCCTATTAGCTATTAGAGACCTCAGCATCTCTCGGGGGAAGCTCTCTTGGCCTTATTCTGAACTTGAACTATTTCTTTTATAGACAAACCCTTCTCAGTTGACAAAAAAATCATGTTAGGGCCAATGCTGCACTAGCTTTTTCTATGGCAATTCATGGGAGTTTTGCCATTTGACTCGAATGGTAGCAGAAGCAGGACTGTAGCACTCGCCTTAGATATGAAATGCTAATTGTTTATGTCCACTAGAAAATGTAATTAATCATATTTTCTGAAACTGATCAAGACGAAGATTAGAATTTATCAACAAATAATTTTTTACTTAGAAAGAGTGAGTTAATGGGTGATCAAGATAGATGGGATTAGCAGCATGTTTTGATTAGTTAACTTTATAGTTGTATTAATAATGATGAGTTAAAATAGCCATAGGCTCTCTTTTTAAAAAAAAAAATAATTTAATCTTTCCAGTGTCCTGAAGATAAATAGGAGTTTATAAAACTTAACTCAACTGTATAAAACATCATATGGAAAAAGCCTAGAGGACTCTATCACCCAACCTGCACTCCTGCGCAAACATGTACAGTTTAGTAAGCCAAAAAGTACCATGATGGTTAGGTATGTCTTAAATGAGGACATTCACCTTATTTGGATCTAGTTTCCTCCAGAATAATATTGTGATCTGACCATGTGATGACCTTTCAACTACAGAGAGAGATTCTCTTTAAAGCAGTAGGATGCTAGTTTTAAAAGTGTCTGCCTTTGTTTTTTAAAACAGCTTGTTTACAAAGTAAAAGTAAGTGCTATTTTAGAGAAATTGGCTTCATCTTCCATTGGGAGTTATGGTCAAACAGTTTGGTTAGACCTTGTGGATGAAGCTAAAGAAAATCTGCATAAAACACAGGTAAATGCTTTATATGTTGCATGACTCTCTTATTGTACACATTCAACCAAGCTGAAAGGGAGCCTAGAGTTAAGAATTTTAAACTGTTTCTTTAATCAAACAGGATAACCATTTTGTCGTGGATTACTGCATAAATGCTCCATGGCCAACATATGAAACAACTCAGGAAATGTTAAACTATGCTAAAATCAGAGTAAGTTTTATATGAAATTGCTCATACCAGTACATTTCTGCTCCGTTTTCCCACTTGACTTGAATGACTGTCACTCTACAAGGGATGTTGCAGCTCAACAAAGAATGATACGGTTTTGGAGGACTTGCCAAAAAATTATGCAAACTAAGAGCTAAGCGAAAGGGGAGATGTTGTTGAGTACACTTTGTTGTTGCTGCTCGACGCTAGGGTAAAGCATATTTCCAGTTAATGCTTACTGTCAACAGCAAGCATGCCAGACACATTGCCTAACATGAAAATCATTTCTGCTTGTAGATGTGGTCTGTGGGCTAGTTTTCTAGCTGACTTTCCTTGTGTTCTTGAGTGTTGTGAAGGGATCCTTTTCCCCTATGCAAAGAGCAGGACAGGATTTCGTTTGCACATTGGAAACCACGATTTAGTCTTGGGCAGCAGGCTTACCAAACCCTTTGCATGGACTGAAAACTAAACATGTATTTGAATTTTTCATTCTTTTCACATTCCGGACTTTCCTGCCTTATTTAAAAGAACCAGGTAGATGTATTATGGCCCTGATCCTGCAAACACTGCATACATGTAGAGCCCTGCACAGATACACAAATGTGTATCCGCATCCGATCCGCAAAAATGATCGGCAGATATCCACTGATACCCGCGGATTTGCAGGGCTCTACACTGGGGGCTGGGCTGAGGCTCCGAGGCATCCCCCCTGCCTCAGGGAGAGCAGTATGGGTAGCTGTGGGGAGCCTGCGCGGAGTCGCGGACCCTCTACCTGTCCTCGGCTGGGCGGAGAGCCTGGAGGGCGGGTACATGGCCGGGGGCTGCTCTCAGCCCCCCGACCCCACACACACATACACACATACCACGGGCAGATGGAGGGTCCTCCACAGCTCCCCTGCTGGGCTCCATGCTGGCCTGGGAGGGGGGAGACCTGTGGAGCTGCCAGGGGGCTGCTTGGGCCCCCTGCCCAGGGCAGGTGGAGCTCCCCACAGCTGCCTGCCTGGCTCTTACTGTGGCCAGACTGTGGCTCTGAGCTGCCTCCCTCCCTGCGTGGATACAAAATTTGTATCCACATCTGTGCTGCTATCCGCAGAAATGGTGCATGGATATAAAGCGGATACCTGCGAATTTGCAGGGCTCTACATACATGCAGAGATCCCATGGAAAGATTGAGAACTTGCAGGATCAAGTCCTTGATTTATGAAGATACTTGGTTTTTGTTAGTGTTTACATTAAACTTCTATAGTACTGTGCAATATCTGATACATTATGCATCAACAGTATTGCCAACTATTGTGTGTTAATACATTCATTTCAGATCTTGAAGAAAGATGACAAAACAGTTGCTTCCTTATCTGACGGGGTTCAAGTGTCCATAACAGAAGTAAGAGAACAAATAAAAATTGCCTTTATTTTAAAAAGGTGTTCACTTCCTTTAAACAGTTAGGCAATTTTTAAAATTGGATTAATGTCTAAATGTCTTAAAAATTTAATCTAAAAACACTCTTAAAATATGAGAAGAGATCCTGCTACTGATATTGCTTTCAGAATTAAATGCTTCCTCTTGCTATAGAAATGAATGGTTCTTGAGTACTCTAGAAGCCAGAGAGATCAATCTGATGTTTGCCTCTTGAATTTTTAATGTTGTTAAGGAGCTTGTAAACAACTATAAAATGTTTGTGTTTATTCAGCCCTGTTGTAGCTAAAATGGTATTCTTACAGTGTACAGGAGGTGGAGTGTAAGCCATTTATAGTCTAGAATTTTTGGAATAATGTGTACTAAGTCAATTGTCCTGCTTGACTAATTGGTTAGAGATTTTGGAAACCACCTGTATCTATCATTTTTATATTGGTTTTTCTTAACCATTTTAACATCACTCTCTCAATATATAGAGTTTTCCCTTCAACTAAAATAACTCCTTTATTTCTGTACAGGTACTGAGAGCTCAAGCAAGGCTAACCACTTTCTATGGAGCCTTTGGACCAGAAAAATTCAGGTTTCCATTAAAAAAATATTTTTTTATATCGGGCTTCCACTTGGTGTCTTTCACTCATACTTTTACTCTCTTCCACCTCCACCCCCACCCCCGAGCAGGTAGTGGGAGAGGGGCAGAGCTCCACTTCTGTCCCTAACATGGCAGCTGAGCCAGCACAAAGGAGAGGGAAGTAGCCTGGCTCCAGTGAGCTGCAGTAAGCTACTTCTGCCCGCAGGAGCATGGCAGGAGAAATAAATAAATTGTGACCATCAGTCATAGTTCCTTTTCCCTGAATCTCAATTTTTCCCCAGAACTGCTCAAGGTGTTAGCGAAAGGCTCAATTTAGTACGTCAGGCTTTTTCCTTTTCTTCTATGGTCTTGTTTTTTAATTTCCTATCTGCATGAGATGTCAGCCTGCTCTGTTGTTTGTCTGCTTGATTTTATTTATTTATTACAAGCAAATTAAGCAGAGAGAAATGTGTATCTTCCTTATATGTGGGGTCTAATTTTCCCTTTATGCCTGTACACAACCATTAGGTTGGTGGTAGTTCTGCCACACACAAAGGGGGAAATACACCACAGCCTTTTTTTGGACATTAGTATTCATTCCTTCATTGGGCTCATGATGTACCATCAAGTAGCTGCTTTGTGCCTCCTTGCAAAACAAAAACTGAGGAGGCCTAGAAGGAAGCACACAAAGTAAGCACTGGCCATTTGAACCAGAAGAGAAGTCAAGCCTACGTGGTAAAAATATGTAACCTAGATTTTTCTGTTGTAGATGCTGTATTTTAAGCATTATTTAGCAGAAAATTGGTATTTGTGGATGTGTCATAGGAGGGATATGATTATTCAAAATCTACATTCACTTTACCACTAGCTCTGTTCTATAAAAACTAGTTGGAATGTGTATGTAATATTAAATACTGTATGTGAAAGCCTAATCACTTTTCTTCATCACACTCCTAGTGGAATTGCTTGGACTGAATTCTTGAATAATGAAGATATTTTCAAGAACATCCTTTTTCAGCTAGAAGAAGGCAATCTTCCTTGTGCGCAATACCTCTGGCTTAGGCATCAGGTATGAAGTCTCAAGTGTTTTTTTAAAATCTGTGTTGTTCTAGAAAGACCAGTATTAAACACCTCCTTGACAAATAGAAAGTCTATGAGAGAATCCAATCTTTGATGAGGCTGACTTACGTTATCCTATTTCCTTTGCATTCTTAACTTGTCACTGGTTAGACAAATTAATTTCTGTTGTAACATTACAGATAAGTCCATTTGGGGGGATGTCAAAGCCATGAAAGATGACATTTTTGGGACTCTGTCAGACTTGCCGTCTTGTGTTTACCTTCTCAGGAGCCATGGACCTTGCTCACTAACAGAATTTTTAAGGCTTGCTTAAAACTTATTTGACTGCGGCCTTGAAAATGCTTTAAGAGCAGCTATGTGGATTGAGATGCAACAAATCCAAAATGGTGGCCACAAGCTATTGAATTTCCCATTGTCTTGCTGGAGAGAGCTAGAAATCCATAACTTTTTGGTTTTCTAAAGCGATGGCATTGTAAGCCCATTTCTGCTTCCATTGAAGTTTGTGGCAGCAAGATTGTGTTCTATATGTTGTGATAAATTCACTTAGGTTTTGTTTAACTTGACTACACTCTCTTGAACATGAAATTTTTTCGTGATTTCATATCTGTGGATGGCCGAACTCTTCATGAATATAAAGAGCCAAGTTAGAAGGAGAAGTATCTATCTGATATTATATAATATCATCTATGCTATAATAAAAAAATAATTGTTTTGCTTTTATATCTTAGGCAGATTTTGAAAGCAGCTTTGATGTGAAAATGCTGGAGGACCTGCTTAACACAATCTGTGCCACCATTCCTGTAAAAGAACTGTGTCTGTGGTTTAAAAATGTTGTGGTTCCTTTTGTAAGGAGGGTTGTGCCAAAAGGACAGGTAAAACTATTAAAAGAAACATCCATGCAGATGACTTTTATATAAAATATTTTTTTCAGCTTAAGGTACACTGTTATACGCAAGCCTCTTGCAGAAATGGTATTTTTGATACTCAGAAAAGCCATTTCTTCAGTATTGTGACTTTTTCTGCAATTTGTTTCAAAAATTTAATAATTTTACTTCATATTGTAAATGTTTTGCTTTAACAGACAGAACATTTTAATCATTTTTTGTATTTCAGAAAATATTAGCAAAATGGTTGGAACAAGGAGCTCGAAATCTTGAATTAACTGATAAGGTAAAGTACATTTATGCTGCAAAAACCTTGTATTTCTACATATGTTGTATTTCTACACTTGTACTGATAGTCTCACTAATTTCTAATATTTTGCATAGCCAAATTGGCCAGA
This sequence comes from Macrochelys suwanniensis, assembly GCA_033296515.1. Classification (NCBI taxonomy): domain Eukaryota; kingdom Metazoa; phylum Chordata; order Testudines; family Chelydridae; genus Macrochelys; species Macrochelys suwanniensis. The sequence continues at coordinate 5,972,533 of CM065789.1, read as the reverse complement.
AAATGGACTTCAAATAGCAGAGGTGTTTTTTACAAGTAAAAATGCAGGTGAACTGGGACTGGCATCTTCCTGGCGTTGGATTCCCTTGGTAAGGAGTATAGTTAATTGATAACGCTATGTTGCTGAGCTAAATATTTACATTACTGGGACAGAGATCTTAACATGTAGTCTTTTTATAATATGATTGCTAAGACCCAGTAATAGCAATAAAATACATATTGTTTCGGTGAGGGAAGACTCATTTTAGGGGAATGAGGGATTAAGTTCCTATCTTCCTTTGTCTTATCTTTTAGCCGTGTTAACAAATGTCCTTTTTGCTAGCCTTAAAGCATTTGCAGTTCTGAAACTGGAATGTGACGTGTCTCTCCCTAGCCCAAAAGGGGAGGGGGGGGGAATTACTTGTAGCATGTCAGAAAGTTCCTGACTGATCTTCTCAACAATGTTTACAACAAATCTTTTGTGAAATGCTGAACTATTTTCAGTGATTATACAAATCAAATCAATTATGGTAGCTCTATCAGACAGTTTGCTGCTGTCTCTTCAGCAATACAACAGGATATGTTTTTGCAGTTTGTCACTTTTATTGTGTTGTGACAAATCATAACACTTAGCAGATTCCTGTGTTCAGTAAAGTTGAGAATCTCAACTCTTGCCATAAGTCCCTATATATGAAGGTAGTAAATATACTATAGTACAATTTTGTTTAGCACCTGCAATATGACAATATTACAGAACGATTTATGGCTTTAAAAATTAAACACATATTATCAGGAGGACATAAACCTATTAGCAAGACATGAAAGGCTACCATATGGGGAGTGCCCACTGGTCAGGTTCAGGGATCAACTCAGGCACACAGATATTAATGATGGACAGCAATACAAAACTGTAAGATAGAACTCCCTTTCTGTTTCTTCTTCCCCTCTTCTAGAGCCTTCTGTTTGCTGTGAAGAGGGACAAAATGGTGTTTGCTACTCTACCTCTCACCAGCCTCAATTTTTTTTTTTTGAATCCTACTCCTACATGAATAATTCTGGTGTCTATTTGTCAGCTTTTCTTAGCAGCAGCATGAAATTGACATGATTCTTGACAGTCACTACTGAATAGAAATGGGGAAACTAATTAGTCTTGTTTAACTTGTTGCTGTTTGCCAAAGTTCTGGACCATGGCAAAGGCAATGAACATGCCTATTTGTAGGGGCAGGAAAACACCACTGAAGTGGCTTACGTTCAGTTCACATTTGATAGAGTATCCCAACAGAAGTAAGAGCCAGAAACTTAGTAGATTTTGTTTTGTTTGTTTTAAAGAAAACTTAAATTCCACAGATATAGGACTTCTCCTCATCCCCAGATCATGGGGGTGTAGGCACAAGTAGCTTTTTCAAATCTTGGATTAGTCCATGCAAATAAAAGTAAATTTATGTAGGTTATAGTAATATGTATTCTATAGATACAGTAGCACCTGTAGATATGGTGGGACAGAGGTGACAAGAAATAAAGCACAAAACAAAGCAAACCAACTGCACATTGCAAAAGCTGAAAATGTGGAAACTATCACTAGAACAAAGTAATTGTCAGAGCTACTGTCTTTAAACCCTCTGAGTCCTACACGTTAAACGCTCAATAAAAAGCAGGTGAATTGTCTCTTGCCACTCCTGTTACGTCCCATTTTCAGATTATGGGCTGACTTTATTGTATGTTTTTTATGAAAACAATAGCAGTTCTGCAAAGAGCTTCACATAATATGTAAACTTCAGACAATTATCAATAAGTTCCTCAGGAAATTTCTCTATGTTTCAGAAGTGTGGTGATTGTGAAGAGGTGCATCGGTTAAAGAAGCTAGTGAATGATTTACAAGAATTGGTAGATCTCTACAGAAAGTACAGCTGCAAACTAGCGCTCTGTGATTTTGAAAAGGTAATATTGCAGGCATATTAAAAATAATATTGGAGTACTGTCTGTATGGTTGGCACTTCATAAAAATCACTAAACCAGAATAGTTCTGTGGATTATTGAGCACAGGATTTCAAGCCAAGCACTACATGGTAATAATCCCTGCTCTGAATCTCTAAACTCAGGGGTTGTACCATTTGACTGGAGAATAGCTAATATAGTTCCTATTTTTAAGAAAGGGAAAAAAGTGACTCGGCTAACTACAGGCCTGTTAGTTTGATATCTGTAGTATGCAAGGTCTTGGAAAAAATTTTGAAGGAGAAAGTAGTTAAGGACCTTGAGGTCAATGGCAATTGGGACAAATTACAACATGGTTTTACAAAAGGTAGATCGTGCCAAACCAACTTGATCTCCTTCTTTGAGAAAGTAACAGATTTTTTAGATAAAGGAAACGCAGTGGATCTAATCTACCTCGATTTCAGTAAGGCATTTGATACAGTACCACATGAGGAATTATTGGTTAAACTGGAAAAGATGGGGATCAATATGAAAATTGAGAGGTGGATAAGGAACTGGTTAATGGGGAGACTACAGCGGGTCATACTGAAAGGTGAACTGTCAGGTTGGAGGGAGGTTACTAGTGGAGTTCCTCAAGGTTCAGTTTTGGAACCAATTTTATTTAATCTTTTTATTACTGACCTCGGAACCAAAAGTGGGAGTGTGCTAATAAAGTTTGCAGATGACACAAAGTTGGGTGGTATTGCCAATTCAGAAAATGATTGGGATATCCTACAGGAAGATCTGGATAACCTTGTAAACTGGAGTAATAGTAATAGGATGAAATTTAATAGTGAGAAGTGTAAGGTTATGCATTTAGGGATTAATAACAAGAATTTTAGTTATAAGCTGGGAACGCATCAGTTGGAAGTAACGGAAGAGGAGAAGGACCTCGGAGTCCTGGTTGATCACAGGATGACTATGAGTCGCCAATGTGTTGTGGCTGTGAAAAAAGCTAATGCAGTCTTGGGATGCATTAGGCGAGGTATTTCTAGTAGAGATAAGGAGGTGTTAGTACCGTTATACAAGGCATTGGTGAGACCTCATTTGGAATACTGTGTGCAGTTCTGGTCTCCCATGTTTAAGAAGGATGAATTCAAACTGGAACAGGTACAAAGAAGGGCCACTAGGATGATCTGAGGAATGGAAAACCTGTCGTATGAAAGGAGACTCAAGGAGCTTGGTTTGTTTACCTTAACCAAAAGAAGGCTGAGGGGAGATATGATTGCTCTCTTTAAATATATCAGAGGGATAAATACCAGGGAGGGAGAGGAATTATTTCAGCTCAGTACCAATGTGGACACAAGAACAAATGGATATAAACTGGCCATCAGGAAGTTTAGACTTGAAATTAGACGAAGGTTTCTAACCATCAGAGGAGTGAAGTTCTGGAACAGCCTTCCAAGGGAAGCAGTGGGGGCAAAAGACCTATCTGGCTTCAAGATTAAGCTAGATACGTTTATGGAGGAGATGGTTTGATGGGATAACATGATCTTAGAGGAGTGGGTGGGTGAGATTCTGTGGCCTGCATTGTGCAGGAGGTCAGACTAGATGATCATAATGGTCCCTTCTGACCTTAAAGTCTATGAGTCTGACACCGACCTTTTGGTTTCGTGTACACTTAATGGCATGTAAAGTACGCTCAGCTAGCATGGGTATAAATACCAGTGTAGGTGGTGAGTCACTGTTTAGGTGAGGAGAGTACAAACACGCCAAACCTTTCTACAAGCCCAAACACTGCCTCCCACATCTGCAGTGCTGTTTTTAGCAGTATAGTGTCTCACAGCCTCCCCCCTTCCAGAACTTTTCACTGCTGCATGTAACTACGCACCACAGTGTGGACACAGACCACTTTTAACTGCAGCATTTGCCACCCTCCTGCATCAATGGATGAGTGAACTTGATGGGGCCAGCAGTGAAAAGGAGACAGTCCCAGTAGCAAGGTGGGGAGACACTGCCCAAACGACAATAGGTAGTGCCGCCCCCTGGGAATCTCAGGCACCCATTGGCCAGCTGGGGAGGGGTGCTGATAGGCCAACATTTCCCAGCTTCCAGAATTTAGCCCAGTTCAGGGGCCATGTGGAGCTTCTTTTGGCTCTATGCCAGCAGCCCACTCTACCCAGTCAAACTCGGAATAAGAACCCAGCCTGACATATGCTGTGGGTCTAGCCGATCACCTGTTTAGGGGGTCAGGAATGAGGTTTTTTCCCCATGTGCCAATTGGCAGAGGACCAAGGAGTATTTTGTTTTTCTCGCAGCACTTTCAAGCCACCGTGGGTTGAGTAGGAAGACAGTACCTGTAGCTGATTCATCGGCACAGCGCCTCCTGCTGGTCAGTCCGGGAATTAGCTTATCCAGCTCAGGAGCGCCCTCCTCTGGCCAGTTTCTCCCTGCCTTTACCTGCCCCTCTGCAGTTCCTTTATCTCCATTATGTATAGGCCCCACGTCCCTCCTGGACCATAGTGCCCCTTACCTTGGGGTGCTGCCCCTCACCCAGGGAACTCCACTCCACTGAGCCCACCTCGCCTCAGTGACCAACTGCTAGTCCTCATCTAGCCCCTTTACTCAGGGCAAACTGCAGTCTGCAATGGCCACTAATCATTGTCTAGGAAATTGGACCTGCTGCCTTTCCCTGCAGCCCCAGTACCTCCATAGGCCTACCTGTCGGGCCTCAGCCTGGGAGGTCACCAGGCCTGAGCTCCCCAGCTCAGCCTGCCCCTTCCCCAGCACTGCTCTGTTGAAGGTACCCTCTGCTCCCAGGCAGCCCAGTCCTTCCCACCCCAAGGCTGGAGTGAGACTGCCTGTCTTCTAGCTCACAGCCCTTTTTATACCAGCCCTACCGGGCCTGGATTGGCTGCTACCTGCCTTCGCCTGATTGGCTTTTTGGGGCAGCCCTTTCCCAGAACTGGTTTTAACCCCTTTTTCCCCGGAGTGGGGTGCTCGCCCCGCTACAGGACCTAACAGGTATTGGGGTGGAGTTGTTTATTCATTGCAACTTGTGTTGGGTTTCCAGTGCAGTTAAAAGAATACCATGAACAGTTCCCAGAGGTAAAAGACCTGGGATTTTGGTACTGGGCCTTGGGCTCAAGTGATAGGGTGAGACCTTGTGGCCTTTGCGGGCCAAGGTCAGACCTTGTGATCCTTATGGGCCGAGGTCCTCACCCTGCTACACCCTCTGTCTCCCTTGTGGTGGGGAGGATGATGAGACTTGGAGCTCAGACCTAGGGGATTGGCTGAATAGAGCTTACCCTATGTTATGGGTTATGTGGTAAGGAGCCTGCTGCTTAATTCCATGCATGTGTCTGTCCTCATTTTACCACTGTGTCCAATATCAAGTAGCTACATGTACCCTACATGCTGCTGCAAGTGTAGACAAGGCCTTTGCCTTTGGGTAGATCATTTAATCTTTCTGTGCCTTACTTTCCCTATACATAAGAACGGCCATACTGGGTCAGACCAAAGGTCCATCTAGCCCAGTATCCTGTCTTCAGATAGTGGCCCATGCTCGGTACTTCAGAGAGAATGAACAGAACAGGTAATCATCAAGTGATCCATCCCGTCGCCCATTCCCAGCTTCTGGGAAATAGAGGCTAGGGATCCCAACCCTGCCCATCCCAGTGAATAGCCGTTGATGGACCTATCCTCCATGAATTTATCTAGTTCTTTTTTGAACCCTGTTATAGTCTTGGCCTTCACAACATCCTTTGGCAGAGTTCCACAGGAATAATAATATTAAACCACCACAAAAGGATGTAATGAAGTATGTTTATTGCATGGAAATGCTTTCAAGATATAAACTGCTATATAAATGTGATTAGGCATGGTCCCTTCCCCTATTAGTTTACAGTTTCTGAAGTGTCTATTGGATGACAATACAAGCTTGTAGTGGAGGAGAAACCAAAAGGTTAACTCAACACAAGAAGGCTTTGTGGAAGAACTCTGTAGGAGGTTTGGTTTTCTTTGGGCTGGGCAATGAACGTTGGGGCCTGAAATTTTTCCTTTGACTTCATTGGGCATTGGATAAGGCCCTTAGAGAAATGAAGGAAGAATGCTGTTCGTTGTGCTGTTCTAACATGCTGTGGAGCTCATGTTTCTGTAACTGTTTTTCTGCCCTCTAGGAGAATGCAAGTACAATAGTATTCCGCATGTTTGATAAAGTTTTGGCACCAGAGCTCATTCCATCCATTTTGGAGAAGTTTATAAAGCCATACATACATGAACATAATCTACAACAGGATGAACTTCTCTTGCAGTATATAAAGGTATCCATTTTCCCTCCCTTTTTAAAGGGACGTTATTTTAGGCAAGAAATCAAGTATGATTGTTTGCTATTTACTTTTACGATTTAGGACCAGCTTCTGATATCCTTACTCCTGTGTACAATCCTATTGATTTGAATGATAAAATCTGGTCCTTAGTGTTGTTTAAATTATCAAATGCTCCTGCCATAATTCTGAATGTTTAATATTAAACTTTATTTATAAAAATACTCAGGACTTGCTAGAACGCTGTCGTACACGATCTACATCAGTGTTTGAAACTGCGTGGGAGGCAAAGGCAATAGCTGTCATTGGTTGCATATCTGATACAGATGTAAGTACATTAAATAAATGTACAAATGGATCTTATGCGTGTTTGTTGTGTTATGAATGAAAAAAGTATGTTTGTATTCAAGAACAGAATACATTGCGTGATAGGAGTAAGGGATGGGCCAAATACTGTCCTACATTTCAGTCAATCCTAGGAGGATTCTTTGCTTGGTCTAGTTCCTTTTACCTTTCCCTTTAGTTAAGGCTGTTTTGTTTCTGCTTTTCAGCTATCCTGTGTAGTTATGCAAGTGGCCTTCTGCAAAGTGCAGAGCACCCTCAATTTTCATGATTTCAGAGAGGGATCACAGTGGTGCCATTTTGGAGAGAGGCCAGTGTGGTTATGCATTGCATTAGCATTGAGCCACCAGGATTACCTCCGTCACCATGGCTTTGTAGCTGTAGGTTTATCTTTTAGAAGAGTTGTTTCATTATCAGCAGTTCTTTTTCTCAACTTCCTGAGTCTTTTAGTCATTTAACGACAATTAGACCTATCTTCAAGAACTTTATGCAACCTTGTAGCACACCTTGCATGATTTAATATTTTATTTAAAGTTTTTGGAAGAAGATCTCTAATCCCTTTTAATAAGGTTGCCAAAAGACAGAAACTTAGAAAAAAATAAAGCATACATCTTAGAAAATGTTAAAAATATAAAATACAGCTACTAACATCAATGGGAGTTCTGCATGTAGAACTTTAACAGAATTGGGCTATAAATTATTCTGATAGTTTGAAGGCTTTCAGGGTGTGTCTGTGTTGTGTAAAACTTGGGGATACCCCCTTGTATAAATGGAGAAACCTTCCATGTCTAACTGAGTCATGGGTAAACTATACTTGAAGGAATTATGTAATATAGAGCTTTGTTTTCATAGAAATTTGGATTTCTTTGCAGCTGATATTTGATGCAGTACTGCAGATAATGCATGGTGCTGTGGTGCCTTGGAGTGCAGCTGTGGAGCAGCTGGTGAAGCAGCATTTGGAAATGAAACATGTCAAGTAAGGGAACATTACTTAACTCCTAACACCTATCTCTTCAACATCTTTTAAGATATTTTACTCTTTTTTGTTTTTTCCTTCAATTAGAATTCAGGGTTGAACCCTTTACCTTTATTTTTAAAAAATTATGCACTTAGAAGAAGCAAAGCTATTAATAATAGTGACACATCTATTTGTAGAGTGAAGTTATTGCAGGAAAGTTCCAGACTGATGGAGATGAAGAAGCTGTTACGGGGCTATGGAATAAGAGATACTAATCTTTTAAAGGACAAACAGATGATAATGGTAAGTGACTAGATACTACTTTTATTTATAGTTTTACTTTGCTTCTATGATATATATTCAAATAAAGATTACTACACGAGGCTTTGACAAGACTTTAGGGACCAGATTTTGAAAAGATCTTAGCACCCAGCAGCTCCCATTGTTCTGTTATTTCTTTTGAAAAGTCTGGCCACTTCCTTTAGATGTCTAAATGAGACCTGAGCTCTATTAAAAAAAATCAGACCATACAAAGACAATCCAGAACAAGTAAAAATAAAATTAGCAAAACAAATATAACTTTTAGTCCTCATTCTCCTGCTTTTGGGAGACAGGAAAATTTAAGAACTACTAAAATGGCTTGTCGGTTGGATTAGAAGTGAGCATTTGTAGTCTACTGTTGAGACATGTTCAGAAAGGTGCTTATTCGTTCTTTCCGTTGTTAATGCTACCACAGGCTATTATCCTGTACAAAGGAACCAAACACAAATGATATGAATGAGACGATTACAAAAGAAAGAAAATGTAGTCCTGCATTTTCTAATTCAAATGGGATTTTGTAACTACCTGTGATTTGGTGCACTGTCCTTTTTATTAATGAGATGCTTGGTAAAGAAAAACTATTCAATACAGATCTCCTGCAAAGTATTTGAAAAGCAGTCTTAGTCTGCTTCCCACCCCCGCCCCAATGCATCAGTGGCAATTCTCAAGCAACTTTAGAAATTAGATCACTAGCATTTCTCACGTCCCTTGGGCTCTGTCTACACTTATGGCTAGGTGTAGAATACAGACATTGAACGCCCATGTGGCCGTGGTCACTGGAGGACCTATGCTGAGAATATTCAATCAGGCAAACTGCAAAGAATAGAGCAGACAACCTCAAGACAGGTGGTTTATTTTATAATTAGGGCCCTACCAAATTCACGGCCATGAAATCTGTCCTCCTTCCGTGAAATCTGGTCTTTTGTGTGCTTTTCCCCTATACTTACAAATTTCATGGGGGAGACCAGTGTTTCTCAAATTGGAGGTTCTGACCCAAAAGGGAGTTGCAGGGGGGGTCACAAGGATATTTTAGGTGGGGTTGCAGTATTGCCACCCTTACTTCTGCGCTGTCTTCAGAGCTGGGCAGCTGCAGAGCAGCGGCTGTTGGCTAGGCACCCAGCTCTGAAGGCAGTGCCCCGCCAGCAGCAACGGTGCAGAAATAAGAGTGGCAATACCGTACCATGCCACCGTTACTTCTGTGCTGCTTCCTTCAGACCTGGGTGGCCAGAGAGTGGCGGCTGCTGACTGAGGGCCTAGCTCTGCAGGCAGCAGTGCAGAACTAGGTGGCAATACCACACCATGTCATCGTTCCTTCTGCACTGCTGCTGGCAGTGGCTCTGCTTTCAGAGCTGAGATCCCCACCATCAGTTACCACTCTCCAGCTGCCCAGCTCTGAAGGCAGTGACGCCGCCAGCAGCAGCGCAGAAGTAAGGGTAGCAGTACCGCAACCCACCCCCCACATGATAATCTTACGACCCTCCTCCCCCACATCTCCTTTTTGGGTCAGGACCCCTACAATTACAACACCGTGAACATTCAGATTTAAATAGCTGAAATCATGAAATTTATTATTTTCTAAATTATTTATTTATTTGGTCAATCCTATGACCATGTAATTGACCAAAATGGACCGTGAATTTGATAGGGCCCTATCTGTAATTAGATTTCACCAAGCTAAAGTAACTAAACAGCTTCTGTAATGCCTTACTGGTTATCAAGAAGCCAAAATACAGTTCCCTTTAAGCATTCCAACCTTTGGCTCCCCTCCAGACAGTCAAGTCTAATATAGTGAAGGTTACTGAAAATCTTATTTGTCATATATGAAGTTCTACCAATCCCAAGATATCAGATACATTACCCACCAGGTCAGTGAATATTTCAGATCTTACCCAAGTACATGCTTACAGCCAATCCTTATTAACTAAATCTAAGATTATTAATAAAAAAGTGTTGCTATGGTTAAAGATCATTATATATACAGATACGAATACAGTTCTCAGGTCAGTTTCATAGCAGAGATTGTGAGGTTTCTGATTTGTAAAAATCCTTCTAGAATCAATTTGAAAGGTTATAGTCCAATAGGCTGTCCATGTGCAGAGTTTGTTCAAATTCTTCCATGAGAAATTGCAGGGAGAATACAGAGTAAACCTGGAGACTTCAGTCGTGTGACTTAGACTTTCCCTGACAAAGTTTAAGCAGATCTGAGATAAAACAGGATTAGGTACGACTTCCTTTCTAGTGGAAGCAAGCTGTGGTCACAGCAGGGCTTCCTTGGCCGAAGAATAGGTAATGTATATTGTTGCTTCCTAGGCTTACCCCGGAAACTAGTTGCATTCATTAGCATACGGCAAATAACCATCAGACAGTTCACAGGTAGTCTACTACAAATTTCAAAGACAAATGAAGACAATAATATTATTACACCACACGTTCCATCTAAATATTAATATCCCCTTTTGATTTCTGAATCAGTAGAATATAGTCATGAAACATTATCGACAGGAACAGAAGTTTAGCATCTACAAGCTAGTTAGATCACATTGTTAAACTTCTAACAAGATATAGGTAAACACAGACAAATACAATTAGTATCTATTCTTAATTCTCTAACAATACAGGCTTACATTTCAAGGATTGTAGTCTATTTAACATGGCTTGCTAACTATCTACAAGGAATGGCCCTGTTTACCATTTCAGTACTCTTTTAATATGTCCTTACACGTTATTTTTGGGTCACGCAGCCTGCTGGTTGTTTTAACCCTCGCTGGCTCAGCATCACAGCCCAGCTAACATGGGTATAAATAGCAGTGTAGTTGGTGAGGCACTGCTTAGGCAAGTAAAATCCAGATGCACTAGTACTTTACGGTATGTACCCTGCATGGCTCTCTACATGTCCAAGGACTGCCTCCCACATACCCTGCTATTTTTAGCAGCGTAGTGTACTGCTGCCTCCCTGCTGCCAGAGCTTTTCCCTGCTGCAATGAAAGGCTCCAGCATTGGGGAAAAGCTCAGGCAGGGAGGAAAGGCCCTGGCAGTTCTGCTTCTAAACATTTCCAGCAAGATTTAGTATCCATGTCTATTTTCTTGTTTCAGAGACTGGTGAAATACATTCTTAAACAAGATACCCCTACTTCTTTGGAAGATGCTTTGAAAATTGTAGCAGCATATATGTTGCCAAGTGTGGAAGTCTATATTTTGAGGATGGTGGACCTGATTGATCAAGATAGGGTATGAAAGTTTTTTGTAGTCATTTGATCTCTACATTTAAAAATACTTGGGGCCTATTAGAACTGTTCACAGTTACTGCAGTTTGACAAACATCTGTGTATGCAATTAGTTCAATCATACTACTAACACTGGTTGTAGTCAGTATTATAGTATTGAAAATCAAGCCTATATATATAGACTAAGATATAACTAAGTTAAATTTATTATGGTTTTCCATGAACTAATGCATAGTCACTGAAAGCTTGTGTACACTACAGAAACTACCATGTTTTAACATAAAGTGTAAAACATGGTAAATCCTCCTTCATTCACTGCCAAAAAGGATGAAAATAGTGTATGCTAAAATAAGGTATGCTAGAAATCTTCTAAGTTTTTCTGCAGTTGCTGTTGAGTGTGGTTGACTTTCTCCAAGCCAGCAAGAAAAAAAGAGGTCATTTCTGGCTTGGCAGCATTGCCATGTTTGACACAGGATGTCAAAACCTGTCAGTTTCCATATTGTAAAGAGGTCCTAAGAGTTGGAGTATGTCACAAACCATTTTTTGTGGGAAGGGGTATTGAGCAACTCTATACTGGCACAAAACACCCTCCTTCTGCATCCCTGTGACCAGCAGGTGGTTTCCTCTTCGGCAAAGCTTTCTGACTGGACAATTTAGGTCACAGTTCTACAAAGCACTTAAGCACATCCTTAAGTCCTATTGATGTTAGTGGGACTCAGGAATGTGCTGAACCTTCAGCGTGCATTAGCAGGGAATTCAATGCTTTAGTACTGCTGCATTATGATAGGAGACTGCTTAGTCATTGAATTGCTGGTCACCTTTATCTATGATTTAAGGCTAAGATTTTGTCATGGTTATTTTTAGTAAAAGTCACGGACAGGTCATGGGCAATAAACAAAAATTCATGGAAGCTCTGACCTGTCTGTGACTTTTGCTGCTGCAGCTCCATGGTTTCCCCCGCCATCGTGGTGACTGGGATTTGTGAGGTTTCTCTTGTGCCCGCGGCAGCTGGAAGCTGCAGGGTGACCATATTTCCCAAAGAGAAAACAGGACACCCCCAGCCACTCGCCAGAGGCGTCCCCTTCCCCCCCACACACAAGGCTGTCACCTGTCACTGGAACCCTGAGGAGGGCCCCTCAGGAGTCTGTCACCTATCACTGGAACCTTGCAGTGGGCTGCCTGTCACTGGAACGCTGCCAGGGCCCTGCTGGCTGCCAGCCCGAGTCCCACAGCCCCTGTGGCTGATGTGGAGAATGTCAGGAAGGTCTCTGGAAGTCATGGATTCCATGACTTCCATGACCTCCGTGACATAAAGGTACCTTATCTATGATTATTCTTGCATATCAGGATCTGGGTCTAGGATATTCCTCCCTGTAATGGACCTGCGGTGTGGTAGGCTCCTCTGACTGAGGAAAGGAACCAGACAGGCCCCCTCCAAAATATAGTTTCCCACCTTAAAAATCTGAAAGTCATTTTTTCAACACTAACCAACTTCTGCTATTCCACTCTTTTACCAGCATGTGGTAATAAAAGTAGTTATACTTGCGTAGTGCTGTAGAAGCATTGTACAAATGCTATCTAATCAACTGTTTTGCAAGAACTCTTAAAGAAATTGCTTTTTTCTTTACCTATTGTAATTATCCACAAATAAACTTGCAGTTTAGCTGCCCTCAGATCTCTGAATCAAAGGATCTACATATGCTAAAAACTTTTCTGGGATATTAGAGAGTTTGTATGTTATGGCAGACTGTGTTCTATAAAAGGGGAGAGTTGTTAGACTCCCCAAGTTGTAAATTGAATTTAAAAAGTCTCTCATCTGGTGGGGCACCATTATAATGTCAGACAGTAAAGAGATGAGATAAGATAACTGACAAGAAAATTAAAGGTCTTTCAACAGCAAATACTCACTTTTGTCAAACTATTTTTGACTTATGCCTTAAAACTTTTTGTTTTCAGGGAGAGGAATCTCTAAACTTATTAAAATCTCTGCCTCTTGCTGAAGCTGAGAAAGTTTCAGAGAGATTATCTATATGGGCAAAATTGGTATTACAGAAAGAAGCAGATAATTCTGAAGAGGTACTAACTAATTTCACTTCATAAAATACATGTACGTTGATCATTCTAAATGCTGCTTTTAACATGCGTAGAAAAAGGGGTGATTAATGGAGAATTGGTAAAAGCTAATGTACCTTTCAGAGATATAAAGGTGCATGTCTCTTGCTTTGTGTATCCATTCATCCATTTGTAAAAAAGCAAATGATGTAAGGTAAAACCACTTTGTCAGAAATGTTCCCATTATTTTTGAGGCACACTGTCATCTTGGTACAGAGACTTGCATAGTTGCCTCCCATGAGTATTAATTAAATTACATATGTAAATCCTAATGCATTGCAGCTGATTTTACCCAGCTGTAAATTCAGTATTTAACAAACAAATATAGCTCAAATAATTTTAAAATCTTTTTTTTTAAGATCTAAAAAAAGTTTGTAAATGGTATAGCATTGATGTGCCAAAATTACGTAAAGTTCTTCTTCGAGGAGTGTCCCTTCGGGTGCTCCACTTTAGGTGTCTTGGCGCCCTGAGCTTCTAGTTGGAGACCTGTGGTAGCAGTGCCCCGGTTGGCCGCGCACGCATGGCAGCTGTCTCCACCGCTCCAAGTGGTTACCCCGCGCGTGCAACCAACCGTTACCCAGTTCCTTCTCTACCGCCTTTGGTTTTCAGTTGTAACAATAGCAGCGCCCTTAACATCTCTCATATTCCTCTAATTTCTTCCCCTTCTTAGTTATTTCCCTCGTTATTGATTTCTCCTTTCATTTTTGTTCTGTTTACCCTTTAAAAAAAACTAACTTTTCCCCTTTTTCTCCCCGCCTCAGGCAGGCAGTTGCTGAAGAGGCATTAGACTGGGATTATTCCCATTCTCTATTCAGTTTAGCCTTTCGGACATGCCTGGCTCTCCAGGTTTCAAACGCCTCTTCGGGGATTCCCCTCCTTTTCGCCACAACCCACAAAGCAATATGTCCGCAAAATGTCCGCAATACTGCTCCCAAGCTAGACTGGGACACAACTCTCAGGGAGACGCCTTCCTTATCAAATTGGAGGCCCCGCTCCTGTATGCCTTCCCCCAACCCCCTGTTGAGCTGTGTCCTACACAAGATCAGACAAAACAAATCCAGAGTCATCTTGATTGCACCAACATGGCCTAGATAAACATGGTTCCCATACCTGGACCAGATGTCTGTCAGATCATCCTTCCCCTCCTGACTCATCTGCTGACACAGGACGCCTCCATCACCCCCAACATTTCAACACTTCGTCTCAAGGCCTGGTTAATACATGGCTGACAGAACTCGAAACATGCTGTTCCAAGGAAGTTCAAGACATTCTGCTAAACAGCTGACATCTCTCCACATGCAAAACATATGCACACAAGTGGAAAAGATTCTCCATCTGGTGCCGAAACAAGTAGATCACTCCACAATCAGCCCCGTTACCCACTATCCTTGATTACATATTGACACTAAAAAATCGGGCCTCGCAATTAGTTCACTCAGAGTAAACTTATCAGTTATCCACCACCTTTCACAACCAGGTGGATGGACTCTCACTGTTCTCACCCATCCACTGGCTAAGCACTTTCTCAAGGGTATAGAGAACACTTATCCCACATTAAAGGACCCAACCCCTATGTGGGACTTCAACCTTGTTCTACATGCCCTCATGGGCAAACCCTTTGAACCACTAGCAACCTGCTCGTTCCTACACTTATCCATGAAAGTTGCCTTTCTAGTAGCTATCACATCAGCACAAAGGGTGGGAGAGTTGGGTGCCCTAATGGCTCACCCATCTTATACCACATTCTTCAAGGACAAAGTCATCCTACGCCCAAACCCTAAATTCATACCCAAGGTCGTCTCCCTCTTCCATCTCAACAAACCCATTTACTTACCTGTATTCTTTCCCAAGCCACACGCTGATAACAGGGAGGCGTCCCTTCACACATTAGACATCTGCAGAGCACTGGCTTTCTATGTAGAGAGAACAAAAACATTCAGAAAATCGTCCAGGCTATTCATATCCACAACAGAACGATCAAGAGGCCAAACCATTTCCAAACAGAGACTTTCTAAATGGATCTCTAATTGTATCCAGTTATGTTACTAAAATTACAATCTTCAAGTTCTTCTGGACTTGGCACACACTCCACTAGAGCTTTGTCCACATAGATAGCATTTCTCAAAGACGTACCCAGCACTGATATTTGTAAAGCAGCTACATGGGCATCGCCCCATACTTTCACCAAACATTATGCCCTGGAACAGCAGTCAGCTGCAGATGCTCATTTTGGACTATCGGTGCTCTCCACCGTACAGACATCAACTCCGAAGCCCCTCCTCTCCACCAAGGGGCATTTCTCTTCAGTCACCTAAACTGGAGCACCCACAGGGATAGTCCTCGAAGAAGAGAAGGTTACTCACCTTGTGCAGTAACTGAGGTTCTTCGACATGGTTGTCCCTGTAGGTGCTCCACTACCCACCCTCCTCCCTCTACTTTGGAGTTTCAGCTTGATCCTCTGGGAGTAGAGAAGGAACTGGGTAATGGTTGGTTGTGCGCGCGGGGTAACCGCTCAGAGCGGCACAAGATGGCTGTGCGCATGTGTGGCCAACCAGGGCACTGCTACCACAAGTCTCCGACTAGAAGCACAGGGCACCAAGACACCTAAAATGGAGCACCCACCAGGACAACCATCTCGAAGAACCTCAGTTACTGCACAAGGTGAGTAACCTTCTTTTTCAATACTTGCAAGTTATGGATATGCACTTTCACTAGTAAGAATAAAATGTATTTTAAAAATGGCTATTCTAGGCTCTTGATTTTGTTTTTGTCTAACTAAATTACCAGGCGTGGGTTTTTTCCAAATCTCATTTATAATCCAGTAAAATGCTGTGACTATGGTAAATAATTTTGGTACTACAATGTTACATGTATAAAGTATACATATTTGTATTATTGAATTTCTGTTTCCTTTGCTTTTGGATTCAGTAATATAAATCCTAGAAAAATAAGTAGTCTTTACCATAATATCTTCACTGTAATAAAAGCTTGAGAGGTCTCTACCTGATATTGGTAGTAATGTCTGAATATTGCCTATATTAGATGTAATTGTGATGGCAGCAGAATTAGTTAATCTGAGCTGTGTACCTAAGACTATTTACCCACCAAAGGCCAAATGAAATATTAACTTATCACTTTTTTTTTCAGCGCAAAACGCAAATGTGTATAACAAAGACACTTGTGGAGGTTCTTAAATTCCTGCTTAGCATTCAGAAAGGTAAGTTGTAACTTACCCCTTTATGTATTGTCCCAGTAAGTAGCTCAATAAGTAACTATTTTTCCTATTTTACAGAAAATCCTCTGAAGGAAGATGAATGTAAAGCGAACTTAAAAATGTTTGAAACACTTGCTAGCTTGCAGGTAAGTATTTTATAGTTACAAGAAATTAAAATAGGTTTGAAATTACCCTGAGTAATGTTATTAAATGATGCATTTTTAAAAATGAATCCTATTAAAATGTACTTTTAGCTACAATTTTACTATGTTCTCTGTATGTAATAGTGGCTTACAAATAAATTAAAAATGTTCAAATTGCTATGGATGATGAAGATTGATCAACAGATTTTGTCATTTAAACATTATTTCCATGCTAGCATTTTATGGAATATAAAGCAGAGTGGATAAAAATAAATATATATATTTTTAAAAAAATATATTAACCCTGATTTTATTTACATTAAATATATTTTTATCTTTTTTACTTTTAAACAGGTTTATTTTTAATTTGAAATTATGACAACCTGTGTTAAGGCCTAAACTTAGTATAACTTAAATAAATAAAACTAATGTGCTGCATCAGTGAGCCCTCCTCAAATTTTTATGATTAAAAGGATTCTGCTTATTTAATTATATACACAGTCAGGGGGAAATATCAGCTCAAATTTTATTAAATGTCACAAATGTCATGTACTATATTCAGTATCTATATTATTTTCAGTCTTTACAATGATGCTGGTATTTACATTTTTCAAATCTGAATATTTCCAGATTCTGTTGTACAGAAATGATTTTGCCTTAATTACTTTTCGTTGCAATTTAGCTAGCAGGTGTAGAGAGAATACTTTTAGTTTAATTCCAATTTCCATCTAAATGCAGCTTGACAGAAGTGGTGAATAAAAAATTATCATATAGTAAATAAGAAATATGACTGCCATTTCTAAGATAATAAAAAATGTAAAAATTAAGAATTTGAATAAATGTATGTGGAGCTTTATAACTGCTGAAATAAATATGTATAGATATAGTGTATCCTCCTGGTTAGCAAAAAGCAAAGTGTGAAACAGTGTAAAAACTATATTTAGTTGCAAATCAATGAGAATGAACCTTTCTTTGGGAAAATAACTAAAAAGCACAAGAAAGCAAAATTAAAATGGATTTAAATCAAGGTTTCCTGCTTGCTGATTTAAATCATAGTCCATCCTGGTATAAAGTTCCCAGGCCATATGTTGTTGGTGGCTGGAAAAAAATCATACCATTTAATCTTGAGTTAGGGCATGTCTACACGGTGTGGCAAGACGCATGCTAGGGGTGTGATTCTTAGGATTCTTACTAGACAGGAACTGTGGTCTAATGGACGGAGCACATTGGTACAATTTGAAATAGTCCTACATTAAAGAACACCAGGGAACTTTTATTGTGCACCAGCAGGGTTGCAGGGTCTACACGGACCAATTAATGCACAACACAGTAATGTGCTTTAGAAATCACACCTCTGTGTCGGGTTCAATCACAGAAACCCCCTTGGGACTGTCACCTGATATGCTGAGACTACCTCTGAGCTCGTTTTCTCTGCCAGTTTGGGCCTCCAGAACCCTGCCTCTAATACAGACCCAGGGTCTGAACCACGCGCCCCAAAGCTGCAGACTTAACTGAAAACAGCTTAAGAAGTGCTCCTGTCTCTAGCACCCAGACACCCAACTCCCAATGGGATCCAAACCCCAAATAAATCCATTTTACTCTGTATAGAGCTTATACAAGGTAAACTCATAAATTGTCCACCCTCTATAACACTGATAGAGAGATATGCATAGCTGTTTGCTCCCCCAGGTACTAATTACTTACTCTGGGTTCAATAATAAACAAAAGTGATTTTATTAAGTATAAAACGTAGGATTTAAGTGGTTCCAAGTAATAACAGACAGAACAAAGTAAGTTACCAAGCAAAATAAAACAAAACACACAAGTCTAAGCCTAATACATTAAGAAACTGATTACAGATAAAATCTCACCCTCAGAGATGTTCCAATAAGCTTCTTTCACAGACTGGACTCCTTCCTAGTCTGGGCCCAGTCCTTTCCCCTGGTACAGTTCTTGTTAGCTCCAGCTCAGGTGGTAACTAGGGGATTTCTCATGACTGGAACCTCCTGTGTTCTTTTCCACCCTCTTATATAGCTTTGGCACAAGGAGGGAATCTTGTCTCTTTGGGTTACCACCCTTCCTTCTAAATAGAAAAGCACCAGGTTTAAGATGGATTCCAGTACCAGGTGACATGGTCACATGTCCTGTGAGACCCCAAGCCTTCATTCTTCCTGCCTTACTCACAGGAAGACTTGCAAGTAAACAGCCATTTACAACCAATTGTCCTAGTTGATGGGAGCCATCAAGATTCCAAACTACTATTAAAGTCCCACACACTCATAATTGCAATAGGACCTCAGTTATATTTCATATTTCTAGTTTCAGATACAAGAATGATACATTTATACAAATAGGATGACCACACTCATTAGATTATAAGCTTTGTAATGATACCTTACAAGAGACCTTTTGCATGAAGCATATTTCACTTGCATTATATTCACGCTCATTAGCATATTTTCATAAAATCATATGGAGTGAAACGTCATAACCTCCATAATGTGCATTGCCATGTTGTATAGACATGCCCTTAGTGGTGTTGATGTTCACCATTACTTTTATGGCATTCTCCAAGCTAGTCGCTGCCTTGTTAGCAGTGACTTGCCCAAAGCCATGCGGTGAGTCATTTGCAGATTTGGGATTAAAACTCAGAAATCTTTTCCTGTTTTCTGTTAATGTGCTCTGTTCTCGTCCCCGTCTAGTGTAGCCTATAGGGCTAGCCTGCTTGCTTGCCTATATATATATATTTATGGTTTTAGTTGTTTGTTTTATTATAGGTTTATAGGTTTATATTAAAGTAGTTTGGCTGTAACGCAAGGGACCTACAGGCCATTTCCTGTATGTTGAGCTAAGGCAAAGTTAGCATACATATGTTTGGGACTAGATAAATAGTAATAAGTTAAGCATAAGGTTCATATATGGCTGTAACCTTTAACTTAAATAGATAAAGGATGCAGTAAAGCTGATTGGCATAGGGGGTTTCCGAAGTTCATGCCCTCTGTAAACAGGTGGAAAGAACCAAGATAACCAGAAAAACAAAAACAACAAATGTAAAAATAATTTAATGTTATTAATATGTATGTATATGTTAATACGTACAAACATACCCGCCTATAAAGTAAGTGTACCCCAACATTTCAGTGGGTAAGAAAACTAAGTTTGGACATGGAAGAAGGGCTCAAGCACCCATGCCCTATAAGAGGGGTGACCCACCATGCCAAGGAGGCATCTAAGCGGCTAAGCTGCTTCTTCTAAGTTTTGTTTTTCTGAGCTTCGGAGCTTGTTTACTAAGTTTTCTAAGCTCCAGGCTTCTTCGTTCTTAGTTTATTAGTCTGTTAGTTTTAATTTTTAAGTTTTAAGTCAGTTAAGTAAAATTCTAAATTAGCTTCAATAGCTTTTAGCTCTCTAGCTTCTTCTAAGCTCTGTATCTCCCACTCAAAAAGTGAGAAACCTGAGGCGAGGCTGGTCCTTTGTCTCTTATCACCAGGTCATCAAGAAAGGGTGTAAGTATATTAATCAAAAGCTTTATAGTATATCAGATGTATCTTTAGAATAATAGTATTGCATTTGTAACTCTAATTATTTTATTTTTACTATTTAATTATAATTCCATTGATCTCCATAAAAGTCTTTAAGATATATTGGTCCCAGTGTAAGCATCCTGTCATACCCCTGAGGTTCTTTTGCATACTCTGTGTAGCCTGATTCTGGGACAAGAACTTTATTATCTTCTGATTAGATTAATTGGCAAGCCTATAACCCATACTGTCCAAATTAATAATATTAACCTCCTAAATCAGGCAACACTAGTAAGATATTTAAACTGTCAAGAAACAATATCATCATGCCAATTCTCACTTCACTGATCCAAAAATCTGATAATCTTGCCAAAAATCCTAATAATTCCACACACTTCCCAGCAAAGATTTTCTAATAGTGCTGTAATGTTGCATATTACCAAGAATTAATTACCTTTTGCATAGTAGACTGCAGTATATTTGATCTATTAGGAAGTATTACATACTTAAAACACTTTTTGATGCAATATCTTTTATTTTGTTTGTTTTTGTTTCATACTAATTAGCTATATTTTTTAATCTACAGTGGATTTTCTAGTGACCAATGTAAACTAGTAAACTCAATTTTGTGATAAAATTAATCTGTGAATGAGGCAATGACTGTAAAAACTTAAACAAAACACATTTCTAAAGTAAGTCACATGAGTAAGAAAGTTCTGTTCTATTATTTTACTTTTTGTTGCAGGAGGATTTTGATATCTTTATTTCAGTCAAAGATTATGGGAATCATTCGTTGATGTCTCAGCTCCTTGAAGAGCACATAAAAGCCTATGAAAGTATCCGATCCATGGCAAAATCTAGAAAAGTGCAAGCAACGAATTCCAAAGATGATAGTAAAACAAAGAACCGCTCCACTGAATCAAGACTTTACAGACTAGCTTTGCTTCTGCAAAGCACAGAGCAAGAGTTGGGGGCAAAGCTGGCACTGAGGTCATTAGATGCTGGAAAAATTGAAGAGGCACTAAAGATATGCAGGTAAAATTTCAGAAGAGATTAGGACTGGTTAGCATTAAAGTAAGAAAAAGTATGCAGTAAACTATTTCTGGTACTCTGCAAGAGCTGGTAGCTGTAATGCAAAGGCAAGATTGACTAGACATAGGGAAGAGGAGCCACAAAGCAGATCCACTTAAGCAATATACTGTGTTGCGGAGAAGACTGCAAGAGTAGGTTCACCTTGGATTGTTTGGAGCCTCCCAGTGTGTTTTTCCATGACATGGTTATTAATGCCATCCTCCTTACTAAGAGGCTAGGTCTACACTAAAAAGTTAAGCGATGTAGGTGAGTCGACCTAGTTAAGCAACACAGTTAAATTGACCTAACTCCCAGCATAGACAACGCTAGGTCAACAGAAGAATTCTTCCGTCGACCTAGCTACCACCTCTCGGGGAGGTGAATTAACTACAGCAACAGCAGAACTCCTTTCCTTGCTGTAGAGAGTATCTACACTGAAGCGCTACAGCAGCGTAGCTGTGCCACTGCAGCTTTTCTAGTGAAGATAGCCTAAGTAAAGTATCTCAGTAACACAGCTGAGCAAGGGTGTATATTTTAATTCTAGCAATGTAATACTGTTGTACTGGATGAAGAATCATTCAAGTAGACAATATTAGCCAGCCACTATATATCGCTGAGCTTCTTGAGTCCCATGAATACATGGAAACCATCCAAACCCTAAGCTATCCTGCCTTCAGTAGCTCAAACTCTTTGATTAGCATACCTGTTTAGTTAGGGCCCTCAGTTACTTTTCAATTATCTTCCTGAAAGTGGCACAAAATGGAAGTTTAACTAAAATAATTTATAACCAATAACTAATTTCACAACAGTCAGTCGTTATAGACAAGGTAAGCATTAGTTGTCCTTCTTCTTGCGTATCAGTTTATTCAGATTTCAGGCCCAGCAGCACCACCTATTGGTGAGCTAATTTACTTCTTAGATTTTGTTGGATTAATAATAATATCTCAAAAGAAAGACAAATTATGATTTTGATCTTAAATAAAAATCTAACATTAATTTCCCCTTTTTTTCATTAAAGAGATTTTTATGAACATCACTGTAATGAACAAACAGGGAAGTTGCTGTTTTTAGCTTGCCAAACGCTTTGTCATATGTTGGAAGCTGATGTTCCAATGATCACACCTAAAGGACTGAACTTTCCAGCAGTGATAAATGAGATGGCATGCCAAGCAGCTACAATATGCAGTCCAGGTAATCCAGTATCATAGTGTCTTATTTGTGTTCATGTTGGAAAGTAGATTTTCAGACAAATCACTTTTCTATGAAATATGAAAACAAAAAGCGAATTTCTATGCATGCATACCTCTGTAAAAATGGGTGACACCAAATGGTGATTTTCTTTATAACAGAGAATATGTAACTTACATAAAAGAATGACAATAACTTTAATTTCTCACAGATCTGTTATTAGATTCTCTGGAGCTATGTAAATATACATTGGCTGCTAAGGAAATTTACGGGCATTGCCAAATAGAAAACTATGGATTTATAGCAAAGGTAACATCTTCCAATTTGAACAATTTGACACTTAAATTTTTATTTTACAATGATTTATGAAATATTCACTGTTTGTGTATCTTTGTCAACTTCCCGAGGAATATCTAATCATAGGTGCTAATTAGTTACTGCCATCCAGACCCAAATGATATTATCAACTCCTCTGCCTCATGTCTCCTATACCTCAGAACAAAAACTATTGTATCTTATATTATGCATCTTGTCTTGCCAAAACATCTGTTTGTGTACCATTATTAATACTCTTAATGTAATGTCTATTAATTTCTGTTGCCAAGACAGCTTGAAATCATAGAACACTGATTCTGAAAAAGCTTTTACAAAAAGTGGTGAGGTTGTACAATGATATGTATATGGGTGTGTGAGTAGTGGGTTTTTTGATATATACATGTAGAATTTGGGGACGCGACCGTCAGTTAACATGTTGACAACTTTAAGATACCATTCAAGAGTTTGATCTATTCCTTTGTTTCTGTTTTTTGTTGTTTGTTGAGGGCCAACATCAGTTTGGGCTGCGCAAAATGTAAGGATCTTACAGTCTAACTAGCATAGACCAAACAGGTAGAACAAATAAAGGCACTTACGGCCTGGTGCAAAACTCACTGAAGTCAATGGGAATCTTTCCACTGATTTTAATGAGTTTTTGATCAGCCCCTGATTTAGGATTCGAGAGTCCAATCTTAAATGGTTAATTTTCAGTTCCATTTAGTTCTTGTGAAAACTAATACTAGAAAATGCAAATGTTCTCTGGAATGTTAACAATAAATTAATACACTTTTTAATGCACTGGTTAGTATTTTTCAAAAAAATACACATGGAAATTGTGCCTGAAACACTTATACAGGGGCACCTGGCCAACCTCCATTAGTTTAATGGAGAATTAGTTGGGATTGAATACATGAGATTGAAAATTAAAAACAAAACAAAAACACCAGATTTTTTTTTTTTAAAGCTAAATTAAAAAACATCTCCTTTTCATCATTAGTGGGTGTTATGCCCACATAAGGAGTAGGGAATGTCTTTCATTCCCAGTGCCCAGGAAAATAAGTATTTTAGGACACATTTTCATACATGAGCATATTTTCTTTCTGAATTTGGAAACTTGATCTGTAATGTCATGCAATTTATTAGTTTTGCAATCATGCATACTTTTTAGCTGATACCTTTATTGGAACTTAACAAGCATTTTATTACCTGTTCATATTTTTTCCAATGTATTAATTTAGGCAGCATCTTTTGGAGCTGATAAGGATCCTTATGAAGAATGGACTTATGATGATTTCTTTAGTGAGGATGGGATAGTTCTTGATCCGCAGATGGCGCTCCCAGTTGCATATGAAACTATTTCTTCCCTGGTGCCTCTTGCTGGTAACCCTTTTTCCTTAATGTTATGAGTTAGTGTACAGTCTTTATCCCATTTCATATTAAACTGTTTTTAGGTAGGAATATAAATAATTCAGTACACATATGTTTTTGAAAATATCATTCCCCAGTCTTCCCCCTCACTTAGTTTTTTGATAACTTCAGCAATTATGAATAGACATTTGCATTGTATTAGGTGTTGTCAAGAGACTTACATTTTCAGTTATGCATCAGAAACACTGAATATTTTAAAACTATTTATTTCTTATGTAGAACAGTAAATATACGCTTTCATTTTCTTAATATTTCATTGTATAAATATTTCATTGTATTCTAAATATTTCATTTTTTATCTATAAGCATTCTTGGATAGGGTCAGATCTATTTATAAATGATATGCTAATTGACTAGTAAGCTAAAAATCAAACTTTGAGTATGAAGGAAATTGTATTTCGCTGTGGTGGTTTTGTTTTTGTTTTTCCCCTCACATGGGAAAATGTATCAAATCGATAGTCCCATCCAGGCAAAGGAATTTACACATAGCTCCTGCAGGGTTAATGGAAACTATCTGTTTATATTTCTTCAGTCATAGGTGAGAAAATGGTTTCCCTTTTACAAAGTAACATCCAGTTGTACACAGGAAAATCACAGAAAAGATCCTAGCTGTCACAGTCAGAACGGGGCACTAATTAATTATCTAGCTTTATTTTTGTATTGGTTTCAATGTACAATATTTTAATAGTAATTTCCAATGTTTATAACTTTGCTAAGATCTTAGTGCACTGCTCACAAATATTTGTCTCATTTGCAGATAACAAGATGTATCCTTTGGACTCTGCAAGCGTGGCAAACTGTCCATTTATTAAAGGTACTATGAAGACATATTAACAGCACAAGAGTAAAATACTCTAAAATGTTATCAAGTGTTTAATTTAATCCCACAAAAGCAAGAACATACCTATTTAATGCTAAATAATTGGTTAAGACTTCCCACTAATATGGAATTTTTACACCCATACATGGCCACAACCCGCTGTTATAAACTACAACTGAGGACCACTTAAAAACAGTGCACAACACAGCTTTTAATTTAGTTACCGGTACTGCCTGCAGGGACTATATTGTATCTGTGCTCTAGAGATTGCCCTTCCTTCTGTTTTATTGCTGGCTGTTAGTTTTGACCTATAGAGCTCTTCATAGTAGACAATCCTCTGCATCTTGGAGAACCCATCTCTTCATGTCTTATTCCAGCAGCTGATCAACTTGGGTGCTTTAGCTGTCTATCTTTAGGTAGTTTTTAGCTGGGGACAGGGTGTTCTTAGTGGAAGGTCCATTATTAATTATTTATTATTATTATTATTTATTATTATGCATTACAATAGTGCCTCAAGGCCTCGTTGTAGGCACTGTACAAACACATCTGCCTGCTCTGAAGAGTTTACATTCTAAATGGACAAGACAGGCAAAAGGTGAGAAAGAGGTGTAACATACAAGTAGAAGATGGGAAACTTCAGTACAGGCAGCCTAAGCAACTTGTTTACCATGTAGGAAATTTGTAACAAAACTGGGAATTGAACCCAACCTATCCTGAGTTCCAGTCCAGTACTTTAATCACAAGACGATCCTTCATCTCTCATTCTTGAATATGAAACATACCCCTGCCTCCCTCTGTTATCTTACAGGGCACGTTACAGAGCTATACACTTCCCCAGGGATGGGTTGAATGTGGATGAGTGGGTTGAAGATGGAAGGGTTTTATGTCTATAGTTGAACCTCAGAGTTACGAACACCAGAGTTACCAACTGACCAGTCAGCCACACACCTCATTTGGAACCGGAAGTACACAATCAGGCAGCAGCAGAGAGATGCACACACACATACAGCAAATACAGTACAGTACTGTGTTAAATGTAAACTACTAAAAAAAAAAAGCGGGGGGGAAGCAGCATTTTTCTTCTGCACAGTAATGTTTCAAAGTATTTAACTCAATGTTCAGTTGTAAACTTTTGAAAGAACAACTATAACATTTTGTTCAAAGTTAAGAACATTTCAGAAGAACCTCCATTCCCGAGGTGTTCGTAATTCTGAGGCTTTACTGTATGTGTCTGGCACTTTTGGACAGGCCCATTTGTATATTTCTAAAATGAATATAACTGTCCAAAAATGGACCTCACATACAGATTGAACAAGAAGATTGACATAATACAACTCTATGGTAACCCACACAAGAGTGTTCTTGAAACAGAAAAGCAATCGTCTAATACATGGTCCAGTGGATAGGGCACTTGATTGGGAGTCAAGAGACCTGTATCTGCCACTCACCTGCATGCGTTAGGCAGATCATTTTTACTTGTATGCGCCTGAGTTTCCTCATCTGTAAAATGGAGAAAATGTTTCTAAAGCTTTCCAAAGCACTTTGAGATACAGATGATCAGCCAATTAGTAGTAATAATACTCTGTAGGTCCTTTCATAAAGAAGAGAACTGCTCAGAAATGACTGATTGTCTCTGTAAGAGTCCACAGCTGACAAACAACATCTGATTGTTAAACTAAAGAGGATTTTTTTTAAGGCATTAACTTCTGAACATCAAGTTTGTAAAGGAGACTAAAATTGACCTACCAATATCGTCTTCACAATTATCATTATTTTTTAACAAAAAATACCTTAATGTAGAGAGAGAGAAATCAGCTTTCAATGTAAATTTCAAGAATTTAATTAGACTTGGCATACAGGCTTCCTTAATGTATAAGCTAATCATTTTTTTTCCTGGTGAAACATTCCATAGGACAGAACCTCCTGTTGCCAGTCAAAACGCCCATCTGTGCACTGCTTCAGAACCTAATGGAATGCAGTCAGTGTGAGTTAGCCTTGCGACTAATAGTCTGTTTGTTTGGATCTTGTCTTCAGCACTGTGTATCAAACAACATGGATATGCGCCTGGGTGAGAAGGTATGGACAAAACCTATGCTGAATTTCACTAAAAGTAAATCTACCAGATATGGCTGAGGTATAGGTATTGGGATAGACATCCTCTCACTAGAAGTTCATCTCATCACCATCCGATGAGCTGTTTAGTTGTCTGTTTGAAACAAGCTGGTGGTCTCCCCTTCTGGTGGACAACGGTTTCACATTGCAAAACCACTATCCTAACTAGGACTCTTAAGAGATCCTTTGAGGAGACCGGGGGTTGAATGGGTGTTGATAACAAACATACTCTTCCACTATTTTCCCTCTTCTGAGGTGGCTTGTCTTTTCCATCAGGGTTGAGGGATATTGCCATAGGATGGTGAGGGGAACATTGTAGATTACACTATCCAAACTACATCCTTCTGGACAAACAGAGGACTTGTGTCCTGTGCTCTCAGTCTGAAATGTTTCTCAAGCATTTAATTCACTCTGAAAATATAACAACTTACTTGCAAATGTCTCTTGAGTGACAAAAAAAAGTAGTAATTTGTAAAAGAGTGATTTTTTTTTTAACCCTTAACAGTTACTTTCCTGTCTGTTTTTTTGTTTGTTTTTTCAATAGTTACATGAAGGCAAAATGCTAGCTGATGCCAAAAGCTTTCTTATTGCTATGAAACAAAAGTCCACTTCAGTGATTGTCGCTGCTGTCCTGGCCTTGTTACACAAGGTAAGCATACTGTAAGGTAAGCATACCAGGCAAACTGGTTGAAACTATAGTAAAGAACAAAATTGTCGGACACATAGATGAACATAATTTGTTGGGGAATAGTCAACATGTTTTTTGTAAAGGAAAATCATGCTTCACCAATCTACTAGAATTCTTTGAGGGGGTCAACAAGCATGTGCACAAGGGGGATCCAGTGGATATAGTGTACTTAGATTTTCAGGAAGCCTTTGACAAGGTCCCTCACCAAAGGCTCTTAAGCAAAGTAAGCAGTCATGGGATAAGAGGGAAGGTTCTCTCATGGATTGGTAACTGGTTAAACGATAGGAAACAAAAGGAAGGAATAAATGGTCAGTTTTCAGACTGGAGAGAGGTAAATAGTGGTATCCCTCAGAGGTCTGTACTGGGCCCAGTCCTATTTAACATATTCATAAATGATCTGGAAAAAGGGGTAAACAGTGAAATGGCAAAATTTGAAGATGATACAAAACTACTCAAGATAGTTAAGTCCCAGGCAGACTGCAAAGAGCTGCAAAAGGCTCTCTCAAAACTGGGTGACTGGGCAACAAAATGACAGATGAAATTCAGTGTTGATAAATGCAAAATAATGCACATTGGGAAACATAATCCCAACTATACATATAAAATGATGGGGTCTAAATTAGCTGTTACCACTCAAGCAAGAGATCTTGGAGTCGTGGATAGTTCTCTGAAAACATCCACTCAGTGGCAGTCAAAAAAGCAAACAGAATGTTGGGAATCATTAAGAAAGGGATAGATAATAAGACAAAAAATATCGTATTGCCTCTATATAACCCATGGTACACCCACATCTTGAATACTGCGTGCAGATGTGGTCACCCCATCTCAAAAAATATATACCGGAATTGGAAAAGGTTCAGAAAAGGGCAACAGAAATTATTAGGGGTATGGAACGGCTGCTGTAAGAGGAGAGTAATAAGACTGGAACTTTTCAGCTTGGAAAAGAGGAAACTAAGGGGGGGATATGATAGAGGTCTACAAAATCATGACTAGTGTGGAGAAATTAAATAAGGAAGTGTTATTTACTCCTTCTCATAACACAAGAACAAGAGGTCACCAAATGAAATGTATAGGCAGCAGGTTTAAAACAAACAAAAGGAAGTATTTTTTCACACAACGCACAGTCAACCTGTGGAACTCCTTGCCAGGGGATGTTGGGAAGGCCAAGACTATAACAGGGTTAAATAAGAACTAGATAAATTCATGGAGGATAGGTCCATCAATGGCTATTAGCCAGGATGGGCAGGGATGGTGTCCCTAGCCTCTGTTTTCCAGAAGCTGGGAATGGGCGACAGAGGATGGATCACTTGATGATTACGTGTTCCATTCATTCCTTCTGGGGCACCTGGCATTGGCCACTGTCAGAAGGTAGGATACTGGGCTAGATGGACTTTTGGTCTGACCCAGTACGGTCGTTCTTATGTTTACAGAAAGAACCATTGCAAGGGGCCTTCCTGTCTCCGATTTGAGTTCTGAGAAACCCCCTCTAGCCCATTTTCCTCACTCCATGTCCCTCTCTTCTGAAGAATACTAGAGGGCTCACTCCAGAGCCTCACTATTACATTCTTTTATTACTTCTCTACTCCCACATGTAGGCTGTACGGGCCCAAACTCAGCATAGTATCAGCTTTCAATAATGAGGTTGGTCTTGTTGTTAAGGCACTTGACTGGGAATCAGGAGGCCTGGAGAGTTGGTTTCAGTTCCCAGTTCTGCCACAGGCATCTAATGTTACCTTGGGCAAGTCACTTAATATTTCTGCCTCAATTCCCCATCTGTAAAGAGGAAGAATTAGTATTCCCATTTGTTGGCTGTCTTGTCTATTTAGATTGTAAGAGGGAGGCCTGTCTCTTACTATGTGTATGTACAGTGATTAGTACAATGGGATCTGATCTCATTTGGAGCCCTCAGGTGCTAATGAAATAAAATAATAATGGTATGTATGATCTATATGCATTCTCTATCCCTATTTACTGTACTTTTCATTTTGAGTGTTTTTTCCCCCTTATTTCTAAAAACCTTCTTAAATTGAATCAAGGTTTTAAAAGGCTACCTGTGAATCCAGTACTGTACAGTTATACAACAGTGTCCAGTTATACAAAGGTCTGTTGGGCCTTTAAGGCTAGTAACCAGCATTTTATTAAATTTACTTCAGTAATAATCCTTTTGTGTTTTAGGAATAAACTTGGAAAGCAGTATCTTCCCTTCTAAATTATACAAATCTTATTTTCTAACTTAACTAAAAGGCCAATAGACCTTTGTATAACTGGACACTTGATATGTATAACAACTGGACATTTATTTAACTGGCAGTTTCTAAAGTATGCTTTATGTGGATTTAATGTCTATAGGTTTTCAACTGTCGTCTGATAGATCATAACCTGGCATTGGGTTACTGCACAATTTTGCCCAAGGAAGATATGTTTGAAAATCTCTGGAAGGTCATAAACAACACAAGACAAAATTACAACAAAATTCTGGTAAGCCTGAAAAGGCAGTATACTTATCTTGGCATATACATACTGTTAAAGTGCTGCTTGGAGACATTAACTACATAGTGTAGCAGTGCATTAGAATTGCCCTCACTAAGGTTTGAAAGTGTTCTGGAGAAATTTGAAGTAAGCTTGTACCTGCAATTATTTAAAGGGAAAAAGTATTTCAGGCAGTAATTTAAAGAATTGAATGGGCCTTGAGGTAAAGAAGAAGGGAAGGATTAAAAGATAACAAGGCAATGGGGAAAGAGAAGGAAAGAGTGACAGAGAATATGTGTATTTTTAAAAAACCCAGAGTTATGTTTTAGGAATTCCTAGTGACATCTCATTCTATCTGGACTCTGTTCTTAATGTGAAGAAGAGGAGGTAAGGATTATTATTCTCATTTTCCAGATTGGGAAATTAAAACACAGAATTTATGGCTTGCACAAGGTTGTGCAATGACCTAGATTTCATGATTTCCAGTTTTCTAGCCACTAGACCATGCTTTTTAATTCACACTTTTTTTTTTAAGGCAGTAGCTCTGGTTGGAGCGCAGCTTGCTAGTCACTATGGTGAAGCAGGAGAGAGACAAAAATTCGAGGAATTAATTACTGATGCAGAGTGGGGTATCCAGCTTGGTAAACTTGGTGTGAGTGTACTTTTTAAATGTTTTAATCAGTTACATTCTTAATTTAAAATGCCAGTGTGGTTTTATATGAGACAGTTTGTTTCATATTTGTTGGAGTTCATTTAAGAGCAGTTTCTTGACAGTCAAATTTTAAAAAAATAATAATTTACTGCTTTTCATGGACACACATATCATTCAGGATGTGCACTGAACTTAAATTTGTGGTAAATTTACCACTTTGAAGACCCATGCAAGAATCTTGCTTAAATACTTTGCTGAATGGGGCCCATAGTAATAAGATTCTAACACCACTTCTTCTGGAGCTCAAACAAACATCCTTAGGATGTTTGGAATGGAAGAGTGCAAATGAGTAATACCAAGCATATTGAAAATAATTCCTTGATTGTGAAAGAATATTTGAGGCACCATTACTATACTACCCCTTTTTTGTATCTGCAGATTTCTTTCCAGACTGTATTTAGGCAGCCATCAATAAGAAAGAAAGAGCTCATAAGAACCCTGGTACAGAATCTGAATGTAGACACAGACCTTATATTGAAATACTGCAGGTAATATCTGAAGCAAGTCAAAATTGTGTTATTGCTGCCATAATAAGTAATGTGTTTATATGATTGTTTCAATTTAAATATTGGCTGTTTATGAATAAACAAACTCGAAAAACAACTATTCACCTTCATAAAATGCAGTATGAGTAATTCTGGCTGTTGTGAATTTATTCATAATGAAATCCACACTCTAATCATAGCGATTTAAAATGAAAACACTTTCTCCCTTTTCAGAACTTTCATATTGGACAGTGATGCAGCACTGCAGCTTTGCATTGAAACACTCCTTCTCCAGAGTGCTAATGCAAATCAAGTTGAAGGAGACTCTGCAGGGGATACTGTGAAGCAGCCTCATTCCACACTACTGGCCAAATCAGTAAAAATAATTCCTTTACTGAAAAGCACAAAAGACCTGGTCATTAGCCTCAGTGGAATACTGCACAAGGTAAAACAGTTACAAAGCATGCATGTCACTTCAAACACTACTTTCATAGCTATCCTATCACTCTGATGAAGGTGGCTATCCTTTATTAGATAGCAATAAAGGAATCTTAAGAACTGCATTTAGATCTTTGTTACTGCTGTTAATGTTTTGTTTAATTAAGAAAATACTACAAGAGACAATGTTAGTCAGAATTTCCTCTTTTCTCTCTCTCTCTCTCTCCCCCTTCTCCCTATTGATTGAAAATACAACAAAAAAAACCTAGAAATTCTTCAAAAGTTTCAATTAAAAATATACATTTACTAGAGTGAATCCTGGGAGCTTACTCTCTCCTCTTCCTTCTGTTTGTTCATTACTGACATAATTTGGCCTCTCTGGAATGCCATAGCCACTTTGTAAGGTTTTGAGATTATGGTATGAGTAGTGATCTCATTTTCTAGAATGAAAGTAATAAATGCCAGAAGTAAATAAGAAGGTGCTTTGAAGCACTCAGGTTCTTCATCATTATGCCTATCTAGTTGGAAATAAAATTTGAAAAACCATGAAGACTGAATTTGTATCCGTTCTTTTCTTGTTTTGTTTCTTGGAACAGCTTGATCCATATGACTATGAAACTATAGAAAATGTACTGAAAGTGATAGAAAGAGCTGATGAAAATAGCACTAGTATCCAGCTTAACCAGGTACAATTAAAAATAAGCCACTGTTACTTTGTTTACAGCAGTGGCTCTCAAACTTTTTTACTGGTGACCCCTTTCACACAGCAAACCTCTGAGTGCGACCCCCCCCCCCTTATAAATGCTTTTAAATATATTTAACACCATTATAAATGCAGGAGGCAAAGCTCTGCAGCTGTGAGAAAATGAGGTGGAGGTTGACAGCTCGCGATCCCCCCATGTAATAAGCTCGTGACCCTGAGCGGTTCCGACCCCCAGTTTAAGAACCCTGGTTTACAGCTTCTAGCTCAATCTTTGTTTATTTGTATAGTTTTAAACTCATTCAAACATAGATTCTTGCATTATTCCATTTGCCTAACTCCACTGGCATCAGTTGGAGTTGCATGTTTGTAGAGAGAGCAAAATGGATTCAACTAAATAGTGAAGTGTAGCTGTTTCTCAGCAAAGGCTCACAAGAGGGAAAAAACACTATAGCTATACAGTAATTCTGGCAAAAAATATACCCCAAACTTGTGGGCAGATGTTGAGGCTGGGTTTTTACTTCAGAAAAATACAGTAGTTATGTAACTTTTCTTCCTGTTTTT
Source organism: Macrochelys suwanniensis (assembly GCA_033296515.1). Taxonomy (NCBI): domain Eukaryota; kingdom Metazoa; phylum Chordata; order Testudines; family Chelydridae; genus Macrochelys; species Macrochelys suwanniensis. Next base: position 5,939,497 of record CM065789.1, on the reverse strand, counting down.
TTTTCTTCTAGGCTTTGAGCTTATTGAAACACCTGGAATCCTATAAAAGAACTTCCCCTCCTGTGGATCTGGAACACCAATATATTTTAGAGCATGTGATTTCCCTGTCTCCAGCTGCTCAAACTAGGCTGCCTTTTCATTTGATATTCTTTAGAACCACGCAGTGTTTCTGGAGTATTATATGTACGATCAGTATTCTAGCTATCTGTGTATATATACGGTCCCCCCTTAAAGCCTCACAGATGTACAATCTTTAATGTATTTATCGTGCCAACACTCCTAGGAAGCACTGTTCCCCCATTTTACAGAGGGGGAAGCTGTGGCACAGATAAACTAAGGGTTATTTGACTGCAGTGGAGCTATGGCAATTTATACCAACTGAGGACCTGCCCACAAGTGACCTATCCAAGGTTACACAGGGAGTGTATAAAGGAGGATGGAATTTACACCCTAATCAGAGAACCATCCTTCCTCTCATCAATAGATTCCTACATCTAGCAAAAAAGCTGAAATTACTTCATTTCTTATGGGGAAATTATATTGGGACTGTGACTTTTTCTAGATCATTGTCTGATTTTCTTACAGCTGCAGAGCTTACTGAGGAGTCCTTCCCAACTCTTCTCTTGATTTCCAAACTAATGAAGGTAAGGCTGTGCCTCTATCTAGAGGAATTTTTATTTCAGAATCATTCATTCTTTTCCTGGGGGAAAAATGCATTTTTTTTTCTTTTGAGTGTTGTTGACCTTACTGTATACATGTCAGACTTAATCAAATTTTAACCTGCACCTGATACTCTTCTAGGTTTCACTGGATACCCTATATATGTCTGCAGCCAGGCATGTCTTTGAAAAAAAATTGAAGCCAAAAGTATTTGAACTGACAAAAGCTGGATGTTCATCAGTGATTAACAAGGAAACCACTAAAACTGTGCAAACCATTCAATCCTATCTGCTATCTATAGTTAATCCAGAATGGGCTGTAGCTATTGCTCACAAGATTGCACAAGAACTTCCAACAGGTATGGTATGCATGTGTTTGGGATTTTTTGTTTTAGGTTTGACGGTTTTTTTGGTTGGGGGGGGAGTGAGATGGGCAACTTTCTAGTTTTGCTTCTAACATCATCTGTGTAGCATTTTTGGAGACTAACCTACATCTAGCCTCCCCAAATAATTTGCTATTTTTGTTCCTAAACCTAGTTTGGGCAAAATGGAAAGATGCCAGTTGCTGAATATTGGTGAAGGTGATGTTTTACATGTTATTTATTTTTGTTAATAAACATTTGTTGTCATGCCATAACTTTGCATGGCATTTCAAAGGTTTTTTTGTTTTGTTTGTTTTTTAACCTTGTTTCAAACCTGTCAGAATGTGACCGGCCCCGCTGAATGAAGTAGATCCAGCTTCCCTCTGCCAGAGCAGGTGCCCCCATTTGGTCAATTGAGAGGGCAGGCAATACCTGGCGGTTGTAAAGGATCAGGGAGAGATCCAATGAGGGGGAAGTTCCTGAAGGAAGTCAGGAGAGGGAGTCCTAGTGAGTCAGTGCTGACTGGTTCAGACAGAAAGGGCAGATGATTGCTACCAGGAGACTCAAAGGTACCGGAAGGAAGTAGAAAGTGTTTCCTGGGGGAAAGGCTGAAGGCAGGAGAGCAGCAAGAGGGATTTGTTGGCTGGCATCCCCAAGCTGGAGAGCCAGGGGAGCAGTGGAGTAGCCTACCTGCTGACCTCTCCAGGGTTGGAGATCTGGACCCAGAGGACCCATGAGAGGGCCAGAGGAGTGAGGGATGCTCTCCTGGTAAAGATGATCTCCCAGCAGAGAGCCTGTGGGGGTTCCTGCAGGGAGGAGCAGGGTTGTATTTCATCTGGAAGGGCTAGGATGGCTGTCCTGAAAGTGGGAAGGAAGTGAATGGAAAAGGCCACCTAGGTGTGGCAAAAGACACCAGGGTTCTGCAAAGATGCTTCCTAGGAGGGATGTTGTCAGGGTTCCTGCTGGGAAGTGTGGAAATATACTCCAGCTGGAAGGGCTGGGGTGGCTGTCTTGGTATAAGGACAGGAGTTCAGGACTGTGGTGAAGAGTTGAGGTGTGGTGAGAGACACCAGGGTTGTGTGTTTTATGTACTGTTCAGACTATGCTGGGGGATGATTAGGGAGAGCAGAGACTGCTAGGAATTAGCAGAATCCTAGGATCTGGTCTGCTAAGGAGGAAAGACCCTGAACAAGCAGGGGAATGACAGCTCTCCAGGCAGAAAAGCCTAAAAGAGTAGGAAGAGGAACATTTGTGGGGCTGTAATTTGGGACTTTGCATTTTCATTTGAGTTTATTTTCTGTAAATAAACCCAGGCTCCCAGGAGGGGTATTTTGACCACAGAAAAAGTAGAGTCTGTGTAAGGGGCCCTGAAGGAGGGAAACAGAGGCAGGATGTCGTAGAGCAGGGGTTCTCAGACTTTTTTACTGGTGACCCCTTTCACACAGCAAGCCTCTGAGTGCGACCCCCCCTTATAAATTAAAAATGCTTTTTTATATATTTAACACCATTATAAATACTGGAGGCAAAGCAGGGTTTGGGGTGGAGGCTGACAGCTCGCGACCCCCCATGTAATAACCTCGTGACTCCCTGAGGGGTCCCGACCCACAGTTTGAGAACCCCTGTCGTAGAGTAACCTCTGACTCTAAGAGTCCTCAACATAAATGAGACTAGACAAAGAAAAGGGGTAGAGAAAAAAGGGACAAGGGTTACACAAATCAGTGTGAGTCTTCTTTGTGTTCTGATATTTTGAAGTCAAGACTGAGGTGGAGTGGCAGATGCAGAAGTGGAAGTCTGGTGGGAAGCAAAGTGAAAAGTTACATTTTGGGAAGAGTTAGAGACTTATCTTGCTATTAAATTTCTGTTAGATTAGGGTTGTTCACAGGATTTAAAGACGTATAAGGCTAAAAAGGTAAAATCTGGTACTGGTTACTTACCAGAGTAATTTCAAGTCATAGTTTTTAGAGTCTTGAAAGTAAATATTCCAGCAGCCCTAAAGTGTTAAACCAATGAACTTGCTTCTCATTTATGTTTTAGCTATACATGTGAGATAATTTTCCATCTTTTCTTGCTAAGGAAAACTGATTGAAAACTCGATCAAGAGAACCTTAACAGTTAGCTTGTAAACATTTTCTTAATATTCTAAACTAGATGCTTTTGAACCCCAAGAGAAGGGAGCAAAACATTTTAAACAGGTGGCTCTATGTACCATAGAAGAGATTTATGAAAACATATTTATCATTCTTTACTGTTTTCTTTTTAAGGACCTGACCAGATTCATGCATTGAAATTCTGTCTCTATTTAGCTGAGAAATGGCTAACGAATACTACAACCAAGGTAATGACACCAGATTCACAGGACATACCTGAATATATAGAGATGATAATTTTTATGTTTTTTGTTTAGTTGTCATTTGGATTAGAAAGTGTGCATCATTTAGGGTGACCAGACAGCAAATGTGAAAAATCGGGATGGGGGTCGGGGGTAATAGGAGCCTATACAAGAAAAAGACCCCAAAATCGGGACTGTCCCTATAAAATCAGGACATCTGGTCCTAGCATCATATCAAACCACCAAAGACTTTTTTCATTCAAATTTTTTTAAAAACCCACAATATAAAGAATAAAACCCTTGTTACATAAAGTGCACCAATGGGAAAAAAATGGCATCTACAACAGATTTACTCTCTCTGTCCAGTTATCATATATTTGTTATTTCCTAACAAATATGGGTTGTGGGTTGGTTTTTTGTCTGTTTGGGGAGGCCATGGGGGATTCTTATACTTTCCTATTTAACTGCATTTCCTTTGCTATGAGAGAATGAGCTGAATTCTATTAATAAACAGATTAATTTGGTTCCAATTACAGAACCTTTACTGCTGATAGATTCTTTCTAGCATGCACATCCCTAACTTGACTCTGATTCCAGGCTGATTTCTGGGCTGGCAATGGGGACAGAGGAGGGAGGGAGAAACTTGCCGTGAAGTCACTGAGACAATGAACATAAAACGTCACAGTGACATTTTTCGGAGATTCACATCGCCGATTAGAGCCACTCTTACACTGAAGGTTTATTATGTTTGCTAGGCTTATAGCTGAACCCAAGTTTTCTTCAGCTTTATCCAAACTCTTTCCCATAAGGTTTCTTATCTACTATTACATGTAGACATATCACTTTTGATGGCTTTTCCACAGTGCTCATTATTGTCCAAGGACATTGGCAATGAATAATATCATAAAATCCTGTTACTGGTACATTCCTAGCAGCTGCTCCAGAGAGCTATCTCTGCTTGGCACATAAAGGTCTAGAAACTCAGATGGAAATACTACAAAAGCAATAGGCTTTACACACTAGTTAAATGTTCAACTGTTACATCAGACTGAATGTTATAGTGAATAGTCAACATTTTTTTTCAAGCCTCTAAATGGAAGGAAATTTATTTAGATTTGTTACAAATGTCACTATTTTGATAAAGGATGAATCGCATGAAAAAGCTGAAGTACTTCTGAAGAAGTTACGTGTGCAGTACCAGAGATCAGCCACAGAAACTGTGCTAATAACCCACAAATTAAGCACTGCAGAGCATCTGAAACTTACTGGAAAGCCAGCAAATCTTATTGTTTTACTCTATGAGCACAGCAGCATAACCCAAAGGATTCAAAATCCAACCAGCAGAGATTATCCAGGTTAGTAAACTTTCTCCAGTAAATTTCTGAGAGGCAAAATAGATATAATTTACAAATGAATCTTGCTTAGGATTTTTAAAATAAATTTGCATTTTCTGTATGTGTAGATATTCATGCAGCAGCTAAGGAAATAGCTGAAATTAACAACTTGGATATGAACAAAATCTGGGATAAATTGCTTGAAAAATGGCTGTGTCCAAATATACCAACAGATGAAGTAAGTAGGGAATTCATGAGGGAATGAGCTTTATATTTTATAGAAAACTATTATTCTCAGCTGCTCACAAACCAGGGTTGTGATCATTGAGAAAATAGAGCTGTGCAGATGTATCTAAAACAGACTTCAGGCCAACTTCATTTCAGTGTTTTTTTAGGTCTTTCCATTCTATTATGCCTGATGAGAACAATTTGAAATGGCGTTTCTTGTACTCTGTATAGAGATCAGGACCCTCATTCTCTGGTCTGGCTGTTAGTTGTCTTTAGTGCAGATCCCAGAAAAGATAGGGAATAGTAAAGATGGCTTTACACATCCTTGAGCTTGGCGCCAGCTTGGGGGTAATTCAGCTCCCAGCACAAGTTAGAGCAATGTTGGGGTTGATTGTCCAATACTCTGTACTGCATGTCCATTCCAAGCAAATGGATGGACAGGGAAAAGGAATGGTGGACCCTTAGCTTCAACATTCCTTGTCCCCAAAACACCAGCTAGCAAAGTGAGAAGTAATTAGCACTTAATGTAGGGATAGCATATATTATGGAGCAACAAAGAGTAGAGCAGAAGAGGCATTGTGACAGAGTCAAAAATTTATTTCTAGTACTCCTGGGGTGGCATAGCTATGCACAGCCCCTTACACGGGATTTGAATAAAGGATCAATCTAGCCCTTGAATGATTTTTCCCCTTCAAAACTTGCAAGTTCAAATAATTCCATAACTACATTTATGCACTTCTCCTTTATAGAAAACTCAAAGCTTTGGGGATGTACAGGAAGATGAAGAACTCAGGCGGTAAGTTTGTCTTTTGATATATAGTAAATTTTTGTTAACTTAAGTTTTGATGATTTTTGGCTTTCCAGCAGATAAAACACAATACTGTAGCCCTTAATCAGGCAAAACTCCCATTGGCTGTAATGGGACACTGGCTTAGGCAAGGAATGTAGTATTGGGGCCACAGTGCTGTTGTGTTTTTAAACATGATCCTGCTGCTCTGCCAAACATCCAGGTGGATGCTGTAGATTAATTGATGATAATGTGCGGAAATGGGCTGTATGTTGGATTTGGCTGAACAGATGGCACTTTCATATAGCTACTTCATTACAAGTTACAGGAGCTAGATTGTTGCCTTTTACAAACTAGTTTTGAGCAGGTTTTAAAGACTACCACATAGTGCAAAATCAGAGTGGGCAATCATTGTTCTCTGAACACCGGGGAAATGGAAAAGCACTATGTTGCACATCTTGTATTATCCCATCTGTATTTTCTCTGGACATAAGACTTAAATCTTCAAATACTTATTCCCTCAGGTAGTCCCATTTGTAATGAAACTACATGTGAGATTAACCACTATGCATGGAAGTAAGGGTTTCCATGACTAGGCACACAGTTTTGTCGTCATGTACATTGTAGGGCAGTTAATCCATATCTCATATTGGTAGCAATATATTTGTCTGGAATAAAATGAATATGCTGTATTATAATGCAAAGTGTATACAATGCTGTACTTTTTATTAAAAACAAATTATTTTTTTCAGAGTTATATATCTACTTCAACCACGCACAATGGATTACAGCTCAAGAATGCTTTTTGCAATTACAACATCTGCCACATCTGTAAGTTTAGAGGTTTCTTTAAAAAAACACTTAACAGTGATTTCCCATCTTTATTATACTTTAATAAATCTGTTTAAAGGAATTGGTGTTAAATGAGGCTTTGTAACTTGCTTTAGCATATGCACATAAATTATTCAGTTTTATACTTAATGATTTTTCTCTTTTGGTGTGAAATCCTGACTTCATTAAAGTCAATGGGAGTTTTGCTACTAACTTCATTCGTGTCTGGGAGTTCACCCTTGAACTCCAGGACTTTGAACTATTGCTGATTGAACTTGCCTTTGGGTGGTATCAGGACTAATTTTAAGAGCACTTGATATAGCTAGCTTTATAGTGCACTAAGCTATTGGATCACGTTTGCTTAGTGGGAGAGGGTAACTCCAACCCAACAGTTAAAACAACTGTGGTTCCCTCTCCACTTCACAAGAACCACCAGTCCATGCAAATTTAAAAAAAACCAACCCAATACAATAGGCCAGAACTATTTCATCTCTACTGTAACATTCTAAAAGCCTGGAAAATCAGATGGGCCCAGCAGTGTGCCTTGAAGTTTGACAAATACTTTAACTGGACAACAAATTCTTATAGGTTGACAGGAAACCTGACCAGGTTAATCTGCACAACATTTGTGCTAAACAGAGCCCATGAATGTTAGACTGAATATGTAAATTATTTTTAAAAATCCTGTTTTGTTACTGTTCAGCAAATAGGTGTACTTTACCAATAACCATCTTTTCTCTTTCAGCCTATTGGTGTGAACCAGTTGACATTTGCCCAGAGAAGCAGAGCTCTTAAGTGTCTGATCTACTTAGCAGATGCAGATACGGTTGAATCACTGTTTAAGAAACCCATTGAGAAAGTAAAGTAAGCTGAATTTTCTTCTATTAGAAATTATTCCAATGAAATCAAACTATGCTTCTATAAACCTCTTAGGACAGAAGTGTTTTTGTTTTTTATTTGAGGGGAAGTACTTTTGCTGTTTGTTTTTTAATTAATTTGCTTTCCTTTTTCTCCTCCATTTTTTAACTTATTTCAAAAGCACACACTTTGTCTTCTTGCATGTATCATACAATACTGCATAACAGTAGTGCCCATTTTTCACTCTGAAAGTGACAGAAATTTCTATGATGTCTATGCTCGGGCATGAAGCCGATTTTAACTACTTTCTTTGTATAGATTAGGGTTATTCCCGTAATATTTCAAGCATTTTTTCTCACCATTTATGGGCCTTATGTTCAGAGTCCCTTTCGGAGTCTTGTCTTGGGTACACACCTTCTTCTTAGTCAATAGACACTAAATTTGGGCATCTTGGGAGGATATTTGCCTCTGCAGAAAAATTATGAGTAATTGTAATTCTTTTAAGGTATTATCTCCTGTTAAGCCACACTCTCCAACTCCTCTTGAGAATTTGGATTGTGGATTTCTTTTATAATTAATCTGGGGCAAGGGCCCATTTTATTCATAGAAAATGATGTCTAGAATGCATAATGCTGTGTACCTACATGTGTCTGTGTAATTCTATTCATCTCTGTGTGGGAGTGAGATTCTAATGTAAGAGTTCCAGTAAGTTTTTAGTCACTAGTGATATTTTGAACTACCCATCCTTCTGAGACGTTCCCCTCTGGTGTTATCTGGACCGGTGACCTGCTAGGTCACTCCAATCCTTGACTCTGGGAGCCAGCCTTACCCTGCTCTACTGTGAGAACCCCCACTCATAGGCTGTTCATGCACAGCTTCTGGTATGTAAGCTGCTCCTTGGATTGTGCAACCGAATGACACTAGCCAATATCTCCAGTCCCAGACACAACCCTAGGAACCTCCGTCTTGCAGTGCCCAGTTATGCCCACTGAACGCTGCAAGCTTATACGAGTTCGTCAGTTGAACAAAGAAATTGATATATACCAGGCTTGTTATCCCAAGGGAAGCCTCTGACACGTTTCAAACCAAACACACTGCTTCAGGTAGAATAAACAAACAAATGTATTAACTATAAAGATAGATTTGAAGTGATTATAAGTCAAAACATAACAAGTCAGATTTGGTCAAATGAAATAAAAGCAAAACGCATTCTAAGCTAATCTTAACACTTTCAGTGCCCTTACAAACTTAGATGCTTCTCACCACAGACTGGCTGGTTGCTCTTCAGCCAGGCTCTCCCCTTTGATCAGTGCTTCAGTTGCTTGGTGTGGTGTCTGTAGATGTAGGTGGAAGAGAGAGAGAGAGCATGGCAAAGTCTCTCCCTTTTATCATGTTCTTTCTTCCTTCTTGGCTTTGCCCCCCTGTCCCCCTTCAGAGTCAGGTGAGCATTACCTCATCACAGTTCCAAACTGACCAAAGGAAGGGGGATGTCCACCTCGAGAGCCTAACGGATTCTTTTGTTGCTGCCTAGGCCAGCATCCTTTGTTCCTCTGAGGCTGGGCTGGGTTTGTCCCATACCTGCCCTGAAGAGGTGTGAACTGCCCCTCTGCTCTTGGAGAGTTTTTGCCTGGGCTTACTTTAAGCCATGAGGATATATTTTCAGCCTCATAACTATATACATGAAATTATAACCTATAAGATTACTGTAACAATTACTATAACATCACTATCATAACCATGCTCCGTGCACCATGAGCCTTCCGAAGACACCTAACATGACAAACTTTGCATTGGATACCACACGATCATTTTATAAAGATGAATCCGAGTGTGTAGGGTGTTCCCCCGAGGTACAGAGTGTCACACCTTCTCATTGTGAAGTATCTGGTTAATTACTAGAAAAATGTTGTATCCAATAAACTTGCTTTCATAAGACTATAGTTGATATTGGTACTCTCTCTTCTTTTTTAACCAATAGTGCATTAAATTAGTTTTATCCTAAACTTGAATCTAACCGGTAAGAACGACATGGATTATAAAACAGCTGTCACTATAAGTATCACAACTCTTTTGTTTTTGCAGGTATTTTCTACAATGCTTCATTTATCTGGCAGAGTTTGAAACATTGAACATTCCATACACCTATGAATCCTTTCACAGGAGTCCGAAAGAAGGAATGATTAAGGGACTGTGGAAAAACCATAGCCACGAACCCACGGTATGATTAAGAAGAGACAGTAAATTTGATGGTGTATATGTGTGAATAATACATTTTGTGTGTGCGCGCATGCCTACATACTGTATGTTTTGTATATTTTTTAAAAGGGCCTTGAAAAATACACATAATTTCACAGTGTAAAAACCTATTCTATTTTAATGGTACAAATATCAAAGGATGACAGGTGCATACCTTTTGAGCAACTGTTAGTTATCTGACTATGCCAAATTGGCAGTGGAGCTTTAGCTATACCCTGTCACACACTTCATTTTGAATTTTTTGTTTTACATGCAGTGATTTGTTGTGTTAAAATATCCAGTACTGCATTTATAACTTTAAAAAGTTGAGTTAATGAATAACTGAGGATAAGACAGAGAGGCAAGTTTCTGCAGAGAAATTATTACATGTGCAGAAAGAACACTATCCTACTGAGGAAAGTTTCAATGACAATACTTCTGTTTTTATACCCATAAGATGGAAATGGTCAGATCTTCAGCAGAGGGGCATAGTTCAAAATATGGAAATAAGAGAGCAAATGGGGTAACGGAAGAAACACCAACACATCAAATAAAATGTGGGGATTTTTAAATATGCTAGCATCTTGCTTGTGTGTCTAAACCAGCTTTGGGGATATATCTCAATCATGGCCTTTCAAGAGAAAAGTCTGTATAAGATCACTAAACTCTCTAAAATAATTCTATCTAGAAAACTACAGAGGATTCTAAGATAATGTAGTTTAATGAAATAATTCAGTTTGTCTTGTTTTGCTTTAGGCTGCCAGACTGGTGACTGAACTTAGTTTAGAATATAAAGTATATGATCCTCAACTCTGGAGTGGCTTACTGCAGAAACTACTTGGTTTCAATATGGTAAGGAACTTTTAGGTAATATTTGAAACATACTGTTCTGTAGGGACATTAAAGAGATGCTACATTGGGGCAATAGTGTATGCAAGCAAATGCAAAACAAAAACACACTAGGCACATCAGCCTCTTATTGCTAAACAATGAAATTAAAATGCATGTTATACAAACTTACTGGGCTTGTGTAGGCAAAAGTTGGTGTGCTGCAAGATGGGGTATAAATTTACACGACACTAACATTCTGCACACTAGCTTTCCATGTGGACCCTGCTACTGTGCTCTGAAAGTTCCCTAGTGCTCTTTGATGTATGCTTATTTCAAAGTGAAATACATCAAAGTGCACTAAGGAAGCTAGCATGCTGTAGATTTACATCTCAGAATGCCACACAGTCTGTCTAGATATAAGCTCACTGGGGGTTAGTGCTGTCTTATCTGTGACTGATTATTTTTTTGTGATGTTGGCAGTGAGAATTTTTAAAGCTTCAAGGGTTTTTGTATTTATTTTTTAATTTATTGTTTGAAAACTTGAGCAGAACCATTCAAGATCTACATTATGAATTTCGGAAAATGACTCCTTTCAAAGTTAGTTGTAGGAGTCCAAATCATATATGATGAGGAGGAGGAGGAAAAGAATTTCATTACAGTGTATTTTGTTACACCACCAGATACAGACATATAATTGATAAAATGTTACATTCAACTTATTGAGATGCAGGATACATTGATGATAACATTCTTAATTTTGTAATACAAAATATTAACGTTTGCTTGGGTTGTCCAGTTTAGGAACTGCAAATTCACAATTTAATGTCAAGAGCATAAGTATAATTTAATCCTGTAGGTTCTTGTGTATATCTACAAAATATAAATCTACAAAATTTTGTAATGGAATAATTGTTTTTCAGATTCATTATCTCAGGAAAGTTTTGATAGCAATTACTGGGGTTCCTTCATTATGGCAGGTATGTAAATATCTTATGAATCTACTCTGCGCCTCAGTTCCTCATCTAAAATGGTCTAATGATACATACTTTCTTTTTTGTAAACAGTTTTGTCATCTGTTGATGGAAAGTGCTAGACATAAGTACTCCATAATAAATGGTACCAAATTTTATTGCCATTAGATGTAATTGTTATTTTCTACTGTAGTGTTGTGTCATCGCTTCCTTTATTAGACCCTTATTTTGAGGGATTTGTAAATTGGTGGTAACATTATTTTGTCTAGGTCAATCCTGCAAAGTCAGGAGTATGGTAAAGACTAACTAGGAGGTCTGATACTTAAAGATTTATTTAGTGTCTGATGCCATTTCCTCTGGGAGCCATGGAATTTAAACAGAAAAATATAGGGCTTAGATACTAGCCTCAGAAGGGAGACATCCAAAAACCCAATGTTCAAAATCTTACAGCTTAAATTCTATATAGAATATAATAATGGATATTACCTTAGTCCAAAGTTGAGTTGTTTAAAATAATGAATTTGACAATTTCCAAAATTCCATATTGTGCTGGCTTATGAATGTTATGGGTGTTGTTTTAAAAATATATTTACTTTCAATAGATTCCGAACTTTAGCCGAGCTTGGAGAAGTGTAATTCTGGCACCATTTCTTGCAGGTAGGTTTCTCCTTAGCTCTCTTTCATGGTTGTGTAATAATTTGGCAGTACTGTATTTTAGTTTGTCAATATCTCCTTTCTTTTTTCTCAGCTTCTTGTCCACCAAGTCCTAAGCAGTTAGAGGCATGCTGTGAATGTTTTGTGGTTCTACTGAAGTAAGTAAATGTTACATCCTGCATTTGGTTGCAAGATTGGAGGTGGGAAATACTGTGAGAGAGATTCTTACCCCTCCTCCAACCATTTGCACCTGGTAAAAGGCTAAATCAGTGTAAAGAAACTCTAAAAGCCCTGGATCTGACTGGGGGAAACCCCTGTGGTGCAGGAACTAAGACAGACAGCCCCCTTCTCTGCAGGTTTTTGGGGGGCAGGGCCCAGTACATAGTGCTGTAGATTCTTGGCAGCACTGCTGTCCATAGGCAGCCAGGGACAGGTGCTAAAAGTTAGACAGCCACTCACGGCATCTGAATTACACCAGGGCCTGCTCCAACCCCTGGAGAAGCCCAGTATCTGGACAATCCAACGGTCACTTAAAGCCCCTTAGCCACCCTGTCCCTTCCACTGGGCAGTGAGTTCTGTGCTGCCTTTAGATGTTCATCACAGAATCTCACTCTAAAAGTGCAATTAATCATAAAAAATGTTTACAGAGCATGAAGTGCACGAGAAACTTCCCAGACCATTAGTTTATAGCACAAGAAAAATGTTAAATAGAAAAATCATGTTGATTTATATTCTTATGGAGAATAAACACGGTATTTTAAAGTATTAGCACTAATAATCAAACACAGATGTTATATGCACAAAGTTAATCTATCCAAAATAGAGTTGTGTATGCATAAATGGTTTGTTCTCCCTCATTTGTATCAGTCTACATTCTAATGAAGTCCTACAACTTTGCCACAGCTAATTGTAGAAATTCTTGTGGCAACTTCAACAAAATAGTACCTAGCTCTGTTTGAAAGCATTATGTTTACTTATGGAAGTGTGCTTGCTTATGCTCAGTAGTAATTCTGTCTTGCATTTGTAACTAGTAACTTGGCAGAAGATACAATAGCACAGTGGTTCTCAACTTTATTTTACCCCGGGATCCCTAAACTTAAATAGACAAACCTGCAGACCCCCCAACTCCTCCCTCATTAATTTGTTTCTTTCACGTTACTTTAATAGTATCACAAATATTACTTTAGAGAAATTATTTGAGCAGATCAGCAAAAAACTAGCATTAAAATACTGACAGCTTACCTGATACTAATGATAAATTACAGCATTGCTAGGTGATATATAGAGATATTTGGGGGTGCTGGAGGCATGACCCCACATATCCCCACACACGTTGCCTCTGGTAGGGACCAATCAGTTCACAGACCTCCTTGATTGTACTGGCAGGCCCCTAAGGGTCTGCGAACCACTGCAATAGCAGTACTTGTCTAAATAGATGGGCAGCACAAAAGAGAGGAGATTCAAGCCATGGTTCTAACTTAGAGCACTGGTATATGTAGTTATACTATATATTAGATTTTAGAACAATATTCTAGGCAGAGCCGATATTGCTGCTTAATTTACACGTAAGGTTGCCGTACACTTCCCATTGTCAGATCCTGTTTTCATTTGCTTTAACTCTTCCAAACTTTAACCATTCAGGATGAAATTTCTCATGCTGGGTGTATGCCTTAAAGTCTCAGCCAAAATGGTTCAGCTATTTCTAAGAGTATGATTAGGGGAAAATGCATTGTTTTGCCCCTGTTCAAAACATTTTTAAGACGTTCTAGTGCTTCCATGCTTTGGTGCTGGGACTTCAAATTTAGCAGGAAAGCAGTCATCCTAGCATCAGGTATGTGCCTTTTGCCCTCTCTGTGAACATCTGTCCAGATTTGCCCAAGTTATAATCCCCTGGAAAAAATCCTAGTTCGCCCAAACTCAGATTTGTTTGGCAGTTAAATTTTCTAAAGATTCTATCTGCACTGAGCATGCTTCAGACCCGAGGTGCTAGGGCTCAGCAGGACTTTTTTCCCCGACAGTTGCTCCTCCCAGCTGCCAGAGCACCTGACCTGAGGGCAGGAAGATTCTATTGTGCTCTGCCACTTTTCTGGTGCTAAGGCATTGTGGAGGAGGAAGAGGAGGAGAAAGAAGCAGCCACACTACAATGCAGAGGAGCAAGAAATGGCGGGGGGAAAGGCCTATAACCAGTAGAATACACTGCTCTGTAGAATCTGGAATTGAATGCAGAAGTCCTCAGTCTCCATGTTTCCCTGCTGTCAGCAAATAGCTGTGAAATCTACTGGCAAAATGTTTCATTCCCCACTTAGTGAGTGAGTGATCCATATAGAGAATATCAGCCCATTGCTTTTACTAGTTACTCCCACTAGCTCCTGCAGTACCGGTCTGTGCCATGGAACTAATGTTCTGACCTCTACTGATGACCCATGTTGGGGGTCAGAATAGCTTCACATGATGGCATAGATTTTGGGGGTTTTGTGGGGGGGTTTTAATCCATTACACACAAACTATGTTTGACTTTGCAACCTTAATGTTCTTTTACCAGTTTTTTAAAATGCAGTATTATATAATGTATGGGGTTCAATGTATACAATAAATATTAGTGTGACTTCATTTTTAATTACGTGGATTAATATTTGAGAGAGAGAAGCAAAAAGTGACATAAGGAAGGGGAGGGGAAAGCATGTTTGGCTTTTTCCCCCTTGCAGACATTTTTAAAAAAGCATTCTTACCTGACAGAGATGATGTATTACATACAGCTGCAGTTTCGGGAACCTCCCTAATTTGCCCCCATTAATTTCTGAATTTGCAGCATGTTATTGATCTAATAATATCTGACTGAAGCAGCAAATGCTATTTAACAACATATTTCTGTTAATTCACTGGAGAAATGGTGGGGTAGCAGGGCACATTAGCATGGACTGTGTGCTCCCTTCCTCTGGCTGTAGGGGTTCATCAGCGCTGAGTGAGACAACAACTGCACTTAATATTTGTTAACTGCCAATTTAAAAATACCCTTTTTAAAGCAACTAGCGAATAATGTAGGTACAAAGCCATGCAACCCTGGAATTAATATAAGCTTTATCTCAAAAATCTGAAGAAAAGGATAAATATATTAATTAAGACACCTCTCCATCTGAAGGTGTCCTGTTCTAGCTGATCTAGATATAATTGGAATTGCAAGACAATATGCACAGTTGGACCTTACAGCTTTTGTTCTGGGATGCTTGCTGCTGATTCCCCAGACTGAAAAAAGAGAGCAACAGATTCAGGTAAGCAGGTGGTTTACATTTCTATGCACCTGAGCTGGCAAAAAAGTTCACAAAAGGAAGGCATGGAGCTTGTTACTCATGGGAAATGGGTCCCATTTAATCTGCTTCTTCCATCAGTACTGAGAATTTACAGTAACCAAAACTAAATTTGTTAGATTTCAACACCTGCTTAAGGTGAACAGCATGTGAAGAAAAGTAACCTATGTGCAGGAGCAATTAAAATAGATGCCACTGTGATAATGTTCAGTGTATCATGGGACTAGTCCCATGTAAGCTATAAAATAGTGCTGTGAAGCCTTAGTTCAGACAAACTTGTTTGCCATAATTTTTAAAACTTGTAATCTGTCTAATAGTTTAGTTTCCTTAATATGAGACACTTGACACCGTTGCCTCTCTTTAGAATGAACATTTGATGTGAGCATCTCACATGTTGTGCCCCACACCTTTTCTTTGCATTAAAGCTGTGTCCCAGCTGCCAATTTGTATCTTCACCCTTTCCCTTCTCTCAGCATTTGCTTCTGTGGAATAAAGGAGGATGATGGAGTGAAAGCTTCATGGGGCCCTGCATGCTGCTCCTACAACTACCAAGATAGCATTGGCAGTACTGATAGATGCATTTTTAATCTATGCATATGGCACAATATTAATTTTTGAATACATCTACAAGCCATCCAAGGTTTAGATTGTCTACATTTTACAAATACTTGTCTATTTTTAGTTTCACAAATTTTAAAATTGTATTTGTATTTCTTTATGCAATATTTTTAAATTTTTTTCTTTTGTGGAGAAATTCCTTGGCTCAGTTTCCCACAATGGAATAAATCCAGACTGTTGACCGCAAATGTATAATAAATTCTACTGTAGAACATGTTGCAGGAGTTAATCAAAACAAAAGCTTTTAAGCAAATAATATGTACTGAAACCAAACAATTTCTCATTTGTGCAAGAAGTTTCAAAACATTTGTTCCTCTGAGAAATTTTAGACTATAAAATTGTGCATATGTTTAACATCAAACTAATTTTTCCAAGGGTTTCCTATCTTCATGTAATGCAGAGACTGTCCTACAGCAAGTAGATGAACACATGAACACTGGTGAGGTAGCAGGCTTTGCATCACAGGTAAATAAACTAATGTAATCTCCTTATTCATAGGCTTTAAGAGGAGAAGGGGCCATTAGACCATCTAGTCTGACCTGTGTATCTCAGGCTATTAACTTTCACCCAGTTACTTTTATGTTGAGCCCAATAATGTGTCTGACTAAAGCCTATTTTCTAGAAAGGTATCCAGTCTTGATTTTGAAGACAGCAAGAGATGGAGAATCCCACCACTTCCACTGGGAGTTTGTTCCAGTGGTTAGTCACTCTGTTAAACTTGTGCCCTATTTCTAGGTTGAATTTGTCTGGCTTCAGTTTCTAGCCATTGGTTTCTGTTATGCCTTTCTCTGCTAGATTAAAGAGCCCTTTAGTACCCAATATTCTTACCTTGTGAAGGAATTTATACACTAATCAAGTCACCTCAATTTTTCTTTATGATAAACTAACCAGACGAAGATCTTTAACTCTCACTGCAAGGCATTTTCTCCAGCCCTGGAATCATTTTTGCGATTCTTCTACACGCTGTCCAATTGTTTGTGGGGTTTTTTTTAAGGTGTAGACACCAGAACCTTATGCATTATTCCAGAAGTGGTCACACCAGTGCCATACAGAAAGATCACTTCCCTACTCATTTCTCCCTCATTTACACATCCAAGGATTGTACCAGCCCTTTTTGCCACCGTTCAGCAAATTATCTTTGATTAATAAGATGGTAACAAAGAAAAACACAAGTTTGATGCACAGAGGGATACTGTTAGTACACTTTGTCCATTACCAAAATAAGCCAGTAGTAGCTGTAAGGAAATAAATTTTTGCAGTCTGTTAATTATTCTGTAATTGACTTGCTGACGACTGTGGTTACACAATGCTGTTCTGTAGCACACTCCATGTACGAAGGGCAGCATGGTTTGAAGAATAGCTGTCAAATTAGTAGTATGTTAATAACTAAACACAGCAAGGCTCTAACCAAACAAAACTGCTAAGAACAGCCCTATACTGTTTTTCTGGCTCTGTTTGACTCACTGTGGGTGAGTTTACTTAATTTCCCTATCTGAGACACAAGAATATTTAATCCTCAGATCATCCTACCTTCTTTATGAGCGATCTTATATTTTCAAAGTGCTGTAAAAACATTAACCCTAATCACCTTATCTGAGACTCACGTGGGAAAAAGCTAATAGGATAGACCCTTGACAAATAAATAAGAGCTCAGTATAGGAAAATTAATTAATTGTATCTAAAATATTTAAATAACCCTTCTGCCACTTTCAGATTAGATGTTTAATTCTGGACAACATCATAAATGAGAAACAATATGAAAGATTTTTGAAAACAAAATACTTCCCATTATTGAAGCTACAAGTGATGAACACTCACAGAGTGAAAGAATTAGTGGATTACCTTGCCAACAAGAACTGGTAGGTTAACAAGGTGTCGTACGGTGGTGCACGGTAGATAAAATTAGAAAAAACTCCTATGGAAGTCAGAATCTTACAATATTTACTGTAGCTTTGTTGTTTACTAGGACTCTAGTGACTTACCAGCACACAGTATCCAAGAGTTTTACAAGCATTGATAATTAAATGTTTAAGGTGACTAAGAAATCCTCCATGCTCCCTATTTACAGTGCTGAGGGCTTTGTCTGAAAGTAATGAATCACTTCTTTGGTAAAGTTATTTGTACCAAACTTCAGGAGTTGGCATTTTGTTCCTTGACTCAATAAGACTTGGACATGTGTTCTATTGGGATTGAAAGAGTACGCTTACTGAAAGTTCCACAGAGCAGCAGTTCTCAAACTGCGGACTAAGAAACAGCCTGTTGAGTTGACTGGTCACATAGGACTAGCTCTCTATGGTTTTTTTTTAAATGGAACTTAGCAGCAGTAAACAAATACTTACTCTTCCATAGGAGCAACTGTACTTGCCACAGTGATGTTTTGTGATCACAAATGGGTAAATCTGTGTGTCTGTCATGGATTCCGTGCCTTTCCATGACCTCCACAGTGGCCGGTGCGGCTGGCTCTGGGGCTGCCCAAGCAGCTCAGGCAGCCCCAGGGCCAGCCCCACCAGCCACTGCTGGGCCAGTCTCAGGCCACCGTGGACCCTCCCCTTCAGCAGCACTTTAGGTGTGGGAGGGAGCTCAGGGCTGGGGCAGAGGGTTGTGCGGGGCAGTGCCTCAGGGGGGGCTCCGTGGAAGCAGCAGGCATGTCCCTGCAGCTCCTAAGCGGAAGGACCAGGGGGCTCTGCACCCTGCCCCTGCCTACAGGCACCACCACAGCAGCTCCCATTGGCTGCAGTTCCCAGCCAATGTGAGCTGCGGGGCTGGCGCTTGTAGCAAGGGGCAGCGCACCCCTCCCCCTAGGAGCTGCAGAGACATGCCGGCTGTTTCCAGGGAGCTGCATGGAGCCAGGTAGGGAGCTTGCCAGCCCCGCCAATCCTCCCCTCCCGCCCCAGCACCAGCAGGGATCCTGGGCCACCACCCCGGGGCCCAAGTTTTAGTTAAGGCGATATAGTACAAGTCATGGACAGGTCATGGGCCGTGAATTTTCATTTTCTGCCTGTGACCTGTCCATGATTTTTACTAAAAACACCCATGACTAAAATGTAGCCTTACAAATGGCTAGAAATCCACTAAGTCTACACTCCTGCTATAGCTGGTGTTGGCTTTACGTAAATAACTAGGTTTTAGGGAGACCTTTTTCCCTTCCAGGATTATCTACTGAAAAGGGGTAGAGGAAAATAGTCAAAACTCCTGTTTAGGCATTTAGGGAATTGGAAAATAAGTGAACATAGCTAAGAAGAGAAATCACAAAACTTTATTTATATGCATTGTTTTATAGTTAAATGTACATGGTCTAAATTCTCTGCATTGTAGAGTATTATGGGAATTGAAGGAGATTTGTTTTGTCAGCTGTGAAACAAACTTTATTTTGTTATTTACAGCATGGATGATGCAGCAGCCCTAATAGTAGAATATCAAAAACGATGTGGAAATCCCATTCTGGCAGATAGGTCATCTTGTGATATCTTGAAGGTAAAAGGCTCTAGTTATCAGATTTATCTTAGGTTTCAGTATTTTCTCTTTAAACCAAGACATTCATTCAGACTAAACAACAAGATGCTCTTGGAACAGTTAAAGACTCTCCTATATTGGTTATTTTTCTATTTTAGTATCATTTCATGGTAGAATTCTAAGTTTCAAATATGTAAATAAAATCTATGCAATATTTCTTATATAAAAAGGGAACTTTATGCCTATTTTAATGCTCCTATCCCATTTTCCTATAAACTTATCCTTTTGTAATACTTCTATTCCTATAAAAAAGTTACTAAACTCTTGTGTGTTCCTCTTTTCTTCCCCTCCAGATGTTCCTGAGTGGACCAGAGTAGACTTCTGTATTCTCTTACCTGAAACAGCTACCTAGAGGAGCAAGTAACTTGATCTATATCCCTTCTCTTCCAGGGGCAAGATTGTTTCAAACTGTATTGGTCACATGCATTGTGTTTAAAGGGGAACTAAGCTGAAACCTCTTAAATACCCTTTCAGCAAAAGTTACCATTCAAAAAAATTTTATTGGTCCTGGCTAACAGACATTCACATTAGTTTAAGTGTGCTGTCCCATGCGAAAGAGTTAGGCTTCCCTTACATTGTATGACCTTTCTTCTCTTCCACTTCCCCCTCCCATACAACTTGGTTTGATCTCAGCACCTCAATACTGGAAATAATTAAGTGGGAATTTTAAACTTCACTTCTTTTCAAGTTACATGAAGTCATTGCTGTGGCTTTCTAATTCTCCACAATGTCAGGTTTTTTTGCTTTGTTTTTTAAACAACCTTTCCTATTCTCAAATCCAATTAAGATAAAATTCACTTTGTATAGCTGTGAGATATCAGTTTCTAAACAAGATTGTAAATGTTAGTGTATCTTATGTAAAATATTATGTAGACTTGGTTTTCATTCAAGGATGGGCACAAATAAAACAGACAAGCTCAAATTTTGAACTTTACATTATAAACATTAGTGTTTTCTAAGTTAACTAACTAAGACATTCTCCCCTGACTTTCTATACATGCTACTTGAATACTCATTTCAGTTAAATTAAGATTTTAGATAACTTCTCTAAAACCGTGTATTTAAATAAACAATTTAACTGTCATTAAGTTTTATTGTGACACTATTCTTTCTTTGAGACAAAAGTATATGGATGAATTCCTCCAAAGAAAACTAAAGTACCTTACTAAAATTGAGTGGAAACATGCCACTAAACCGAGTACACTTAAAATAGATTCAAAAATCGATATAAGGGACCAGGTTGGTTGCATCTTTAAGGTCCATGTATATATTCTAGTAATATTGTACTAACAGAAGTAATAACCAGATGGCCGTATAATTAATCTAGCAATAGTTCTGTTTTTCAGCTGTCAGCTAATGCAGACTGAATAACACAATAAAACAGATAAGGGACTAAGTTGAATAAGTAGAAGCGACAAAGGGTCCTGCGGCACCTTATAGACTAACAGAGGTATTGAAGCATAAGCTTTCGTGGGTGAATACCCACTTCTTCGGATGCAAGCAGTGGAAATGTCCATAGTTGAATAAGTGTTATACCAGCTGAGTGAGGAGAAGGAAATTAGAAAAAGCTTTATGCTTGCATCATGCTAAGTTGTTTAACAAATTAATTGAGTCATAAGATATACCTCCAATCCTACAATAAATACTCACAGCACTTGAAAGGAGAATCACTCTTTAGTGGAAAAGCAGTTTCTTGTAAAAAGAGTGAGCTATTCTAGTGTAGCAAGCCACTCTCAGAATGCAGAGAAAAAGATGCTTGCTGTTCTTTATTAAACAAGCAGCAATAATACTCTGCAAGAAATGCTGCTATGGCTCCCTTTATTGGAATAATTAGTACAAAATGGCAGACATGAGCAACTACATGGAGCTTGGGTTGAGTGTTTTCAGCTGAGAATAGGAAATCCACAAGTCCTAGTCCTCCAAAACCAATTTTTGGGGTCTAAATAAATGAACTATGGTCTTCAACATTCTAAAGATGAGTAAGTCGAGTGAAACTAAACAGTGTAAACTCTTGCACACAGATGAGACCACTTCTATATAACTTTAGTTTAACATTTTATCTTGATTTATTTTTTCCTTTAAATCTGGAGTAAGGCAAAGGTAATCAGATGGGCATTGGTTAAAGTAATTGAAGATAGTTTATGTATCCTCCAAAACTGATCATGCAGTGCTTTAGAACTAGTTTGATTTCATAGAGAAGTTGTACTCTAAGTAACAGAACCTTAACATTATTTAGTTTTATCCTGGTAGTTTCAGAAACAGTATTAAATCATTTTACTCTTGCTCTTGGCTTAGACACTAATCTGAGTGAGAAATATTAAATGTGGTTTGAAACAAACATGTTATGGCCAGGGCTGGTGAAAGAAAGTTTTGCGCCCTAGGCGAAACTTCCTTGCACCAGCCCTGCGCCGTCCCCCCCACCAGGCAGCCCCCTTCCGCCCCCCCCCCCCCCCCCGCCCGCAGCACCCACCCCCCAGCTCCTGGCTCAGCCGCGGAGCCGGGAGGGCAGGAGGCAGCCGCGGCCAGCCGCCCACCCCCGGCTCCTGGCGCCCTAGGCAACTGCCTAGGGTCGCCTAGTGGGCGTGCCGGCCCTGGTTATGGCTCACTTCTTAAGGTTTGTCCACACGTGCTTCACTTTAGCTATTCCAAAATTATTTTGTGCAGCCACTTACTCTGGAATAAAAATGCCAGTTTCAAAGTGGATTAAACTAATTACAAACAAATTTATTCCACCACCTAGGGCATATTTCAGAATAGCAATTGCACTCTAAATTCATACCCTACTTTAATCCAATTTAAATTTCACAGGTTAGACAAGTCTTTTGCTGTCAAGAGGCATCAGCTAATTTTTTTCCCAAAAAATTGATATATTATTTAAATTGCATTAATGTGCAGGTTCTGTAAATGCTATTACTGTAACAAGCTTATCAATAATTCAGTATATTTTAAAACAATTTCAACTGTTACACGTAACTTCGCCTTACTGGTTTATCATTCAAAATTAAGTTTTATATAAATAAAACCTGACTGATTGAAAAACAAGTTTATTACAACATTAAAGGTAGTTATTTAACAAGACTGATTGTACACCTATGGCATTTTGCACCATAACTGGATATTTTACAAGCTGAACCATACATAGGAAACAAGCAAGAGTGTGCCATTGTTTGGAAGCTATGTAATATAAACTAGTTACACTGCTATAGGCTACAAGCAGTTAGCGAGTGTTTAATACTGCAAACAATCAAATATTGCAGTCAGTTTGTGGTTCTTGAATGCTTAGTTACTTGACTAGAACAAGAGGGAATGAGATGGTAAAGAGCACCAGAAGATTCATCTTAGGGTTTTTTGTACTCAATTCTTTCTACTTTCACATCATCTCCAATTAGTTGATACACATAGGTAACTACTGTGGAAGCTTGGATATCCATCAGCACAAATGAAGGAACGATGTTGCTGGAAAGAAAAACTGATTGTTAATATCAGGTAATTATAAAACTCCAATATTAGGTATTTCTCAAAGCTAGGTTCCTTAATATGAGTTGCTCCAAGGAATTTGAATTTTATAAGCATGATCTAACAAAGTTGGAAAACAAGACTAGATATTTCAACAAACTCATCTTAAGCAAATGGATTTAGAAGGTATTGTAGGAAAATCCTTGACACCAACAGCACAATGTACTCGGTTATCTAGCAAATAACCCTAAAAATTAACTCATGCACAGCAGCTGTTTCCTCTGATAATTAACATCACTGCTGGGGATTATCTAGTCAACCTGACAAAGATTAGGAAGGCTTTAGTTATTACTTTCTTAGTCTGTGTACACAGGAAATAGGCAGTAACAATAAATACACACAAATGCTGAGCAGCTATTTTCAGCTTTTTCTTTTCTAGACCCAAACCTTTGAGAAGTGATACAGACATGCAATACTGACATTTCAAAAAACAAATTAATGTTAGTGTGTGTAAGGCTTGTTAGTATAAAGCTTGAAGATAAACATGTATCATGGTAACTGGTATATTAGAACGGTTATTACTGTAAAATTAATGCTGATGAACAATGATGGGTGTGATATAAAAACTTAGAAAAATAGACAACTGTCCAACTTATTTTAACTCACTTCTCCAAGGCACTATAAGCTCCTGTGGCTGACCCAGGGTTGATGTAGAACTTGTTTTCATGCTCAAATGCCTCAAATTTGTGTGTATGCCCTGAAATTAAAATGTCCACATCAAACTGCCTTTGTAGCAGTGCCAGGCTGGCCATATCTCCCCATGGTATAACTTGATGGCCATGGATCAGCCCAATTTTGAACTGCCCAACGGTTACAACTTTCTGTTCTGGATAATTCAGGTTCTAAAAATTAAAAACAAATATACAACATACAGATTAAATATACTGAAACAGACTCCATCTTCAAAAGGAATTAAGTTATTTGCTATGTATTCATATCACACAAAAACCTGCTGCTCCTGAGAATGAGCTAGAGACCCTCTTCAACTTAAGTTTTTCTTCACTGAAGAATGCAGAAACGTCTAGCAGGAATACCACACCCAGCCAGAAATCAACTGCATCAAAGCCAAATATGTTGCCTCAAAGGTGGCACCAAGACTGAAAAGCTTATAGAAATACTGAAGTAATACATTTATTATTTACAGTTTCAAAATAAATTTAGAATTACAAAACTGCATCTGACCAAGGAACTTCAACATCTTGGCAACAGCGGCTATTTGATGGCAAATAGGTTGTTATTTTATTACAATGCTTAATCAAATATAATAAACCAAACTACATGAATTCAAGAGTCAGCTTTGTCCTTGTTGGGCATGGGGTAAGAACTAGGCTTAAGTCATTTTACTGGTTATAACTACATAGTACTGCTTATTTGCTTTTTACCCTATTATTTATTAAGTAACTGTAACTGTCTCAATTTTGTCCATTTCCTTAAATAGTGTAAAGGGAGTTACAAATAACTCAAGTGTCAGACTGTTTTAAGTCTTTGTAGAGAGGTCATTACCTCATCAAAGTCTCCTCTTACAATGTGAACATCCCCAGCCAGAGTCTTGAGGTAGTCATAGCTTTCCTTGGTGCAGAGGTTTCCAGTGCAGAGGATGTGCTGGATCTTCCCTGGGACCAGCAGTTTTTTGAACTTAGCTGGAAGGTTGTTGCATCGATGTGGGATGTGAAGGTCTCCTAATACTAGCACCAGCTTATCAGGTGTCAAGGACAGGAAAAAGAGATAAGGATTACAGAACCTAACTGGGGCCAATAAAAAAATCAAGCAGCAAAGAAATGTGCAAGCTTGGTTATCTTCAGTTTCACAAATCTGCATTTCTAATGTAAAATTATTGAAAAAAGAACTGAAACTGATCGGGATGTGAGTCTCAAAGTAAGTGATGTCTCACTAAGGTAGAGTGGTACAGACTGCTGCCTTGTCTACACTAAAAGGGTTTTGCCAATATGGGTATATGGTGGCAAAACCCTCTAGCAATAGATGCACTTAATATGAAAGTCCTTGTACTTGTATAATTTATGCTGGTTTGGGGAAATGGCATAACCTATACCAGTACAAGCACAGTTATACTGGTGTAACTGCATCTACAGTACACCTTATATTGGCTATGTTAGTAAAAAAGACACATTCCTGTCAGACATAGCTTTATTGGTAAAAATTACGTTTAGACCAGGCCTAAATTATGGCTACTTTCCTTTCAAGTTTCCCTTTACTTCAGTATTTAATCTTCATTTTGTTTTCCTAAGATTAGTTTGCAGTGTGTGTCAGTGTTTAAACTGAATAAAAAGTTTGTCAAAAGCCAAGATAATAAAACATCTTAGCTTCCATTGGACAGTATCAAGTACATCTTTGTCAAAAAGTTTATTTTAATAGAGCATTGCAAGCTGAAGATGAACCTGAGCAGAATAAAACTATGAATACATAAAACTGTTAAAGGAAATGCTCTATGAAGTATGGTAAGTGCTGACAGAATACAAGTGATGCAATCAACCAACAAGTAATATGTTAGTCTATATCTCAAATCTAGGATGTCACCATTATTTAGTAAATCACCTATATTATCATCACACCTTTAATCTGAATCCTTGATTACAACGGTAGCCTACAATGTCATGTCAGACTTTTTAAACTTGTTATTTAGGAAACAAAATTAATGCAGACAAAGCATCAATAAGCCAAGCTTAATTTGATTATGCAACAACTGTGTGAAAAGGGTTGTAAAGAAAAAATTGTTACAGGCCACATGAACATTGGATTAAAACGTAAGCATTCCTATTCTGATAAGTCAGTATAATACTTGTTTTCTTTCAAGTGTAGTGTTGTTGATTTATGGTAATACCCAAAATGTGGTAACATTGGGCTAGTCTACACGGCAGTGCTTTAACATGGCTTGTGTAGTCGCAGCAGAGCGCCCGGCTCTCTAAAAAAACCACCTCCACGAGGGGTGCAGCTTCCAGTGCTGGTGCACTGTCTACACTGGCGCTTTACAGTGCTGAAACTTGCTGGGTGGGTGTTTTTTCACACCCCTGAGCGAGAAAGTTGCAGCGCTGTAAATTGCAAGTGTAGACAAGCCCATTGTAAACAAACATATAAGTGCTCTCCAGACAAATATAAAAGTTAGATATCACTACTTGTAGCTACACTATAAAATTTTGTACTTTGCATTTTAGTCCAGCAACCATGCAGCAGCACTCAACAATGTTAACAGAAGTGCAGATAGGGCTCGGGCATTTTTACCAGTGCTGTGAAAGCCTGCTCAGTGTAAGTATCCAAACTATGCAAGAGAGGGGAATATTATAACTCAAAGAATTGGTAAAGTGATACAGAATCTTGTACCTGTGAGCCACTGGTTCAAGTCGAGGTCAGTAGTGATATAAAGCACTTACTTCTGGTAGTCTCAGAAATAAGGCTTTCCACTAGTTCGGCGGTTCTCAACTGTGGTCCTCCGATTCTTCAAGGAAAGCCCCTGGCGCGCCGGACCGGTTTCTTTACCTGCCGCCATGGCAGGTAAAGAAACCGGTCCAACGCGCCAGGGGCTTTCCCTGAAGAACCAGTGGACCACAGTTGAGAACCACTGCACTAGTTCCTAGTGGACAGATGTCCTATTACTCCTAAAGATAGTCCCTCCAGCTCAAAAAGGAAGCACATCAGCAAACTTCACTGTCTTGCCAGGCTACTGCCAGTGTTGTACCTGTTCAGTGGCTAGGACTTCATTCCTCAGGGCTGTTAGGCTTTTCACCAGCACTTTGTTCATTTTAAAATTTGGATAGGCCAAGGGAGGGAGAAACTTAAATTTTGGCTTACCTGTGCTACAAACTTTTTTTTTTTTTTTAAAAAAAAGCTAACATGCTTGAGCTGCCATATCGTTAGAAAATTTTAAAAGTTACATTTCAACAATGTTGTACCCTCTACATACTGATAGCATAACCATGTTAACTGAAACAGTTTTAAAACGATTTCCTAATATGGCTGATTTTGTGGCATAACTGATTTTGATGGCAACAAAACAGTATGTGGGGTCTTTAATCAAGTCTTACAGGATTTACATGCAACACTAGTTAGTTACATATGTAACGCCCCACCAAAGTATGCACTCAGAGACACTCAACCTCACTGAATCCAATATGTGCTGATGAATTGAGAGAAACCATTTTAGCCCCTAATTCAGATTCAAGTTTCCACCTATCAAAATAGCTTGCTAGACTACAACAAGCAACATTTTCTGCTGTACTATCACATTTATCTCTGATAGACACAACAATCATGATAAAAAGCACATAAGAATTTGGCTTTCAACAGAAATGTAGTTGCAGTCTTGACTATGGATTGGCTAGCAGCTATTCCACAATTCATACCTATTTTAACATCTAGTAACATTGACAAATCACCTACCACCAGTGTTAGCAAGAGCCAAGAGGAGTAAACTTACTCTGTGCCCAGCCTTATTGGAATGAAGAAGTTGATTGCAGACAGGGGGGAATGAAAAACGGTGAAACATGAACAATGTTAAAAGAAAGCAACAGAAAAGAAAAAAATAGACATGTGAATAGCCAAATAATGATTTTTTTTAATGTTATGAAAGGACGTGTTAAAAAAAATCAGCTTTACTAAAACTGTCTGAAACAATAGTGGAAGACTTTCAAGCTGCCACTTCACAAAATATTCATACCACCTGTTGTAACTTTCCAGTGAGCCTGTTATTCTTTTGAATATTTTTCTTCTACCCCAATCTTTTTGAATTTCACATTAGACTGACTTAGTAAACAGTGAATGATCAGAATGCCCCCCCAAACAAGAATCTCCATTGATGCCAATTTCATGGATTTCTATTTTTCCAAGAAATTGGTCACATACTCCCGAAAAAGGTTATTCATATAAATGAATACTATGAAAACAAACAATGTTGAAGATGACATGGTTAATACGAAACAGCATTCAAAAGAATTACAGACGAACCTTGCTCGTTTGCCTAAATGCCTGGGGGACCCAATATGAATGTCTGAACGTGGCATTAAGATGCACGTGAAGAGATAAAAAGCCAAGGACTGTTTTATAAACAGTTGCTTAGTTGTAGTTATTCTGCTACGTTGCAGTAAGCGGGTTAGTCGACATGTTGTGTCAGGTTAAGCCTAAGGCACAGCAAGGCCCCAGTACAGAACTGTCCCTACAATTCAAGCTTCGGGGCGAGGAGCCCGTTTTCGGTGAGGGTCACGAGACGGGGGGGATTAGCACGGTTCTGCTAGCTCCGATCCCAGGGGAGCGGGGGCCCTGGGGCAACAAAGCGCTGCGAGGGGGGAGGAGGGCAGCAGGGCCCCGGAGCCGGGCCCTCTCCAGCGTAGGGTGCGGGTCGGGAGCTCCCTCTCACCGCCCACAGTCCCTGGGTGGCTCACCATCCTGCTCCGTCCGCTCGTCACCTCCGTCCCTTCCGCTCCGCAACAGGCCAGGGAGCAGCGGGCCGTCACGGCTCCCGGAAGCCAAGGGCGGTTACGGACTACGGCAGCTAGAAGGGATCATTCCAAGTCGGTACATACGAGAGCGCGTTCCTTAGCCGTCCGGCCTCGCGCTTCCCCCGTCACTGTCAGCCCGCGAAGGAGGAGCATCATCCGGGTTCCTGAGGCACAGTTGGCCCCGCCCCTCAAGCCACTGGCTGCTTTCCCGCCCTTTTGGGACGTGTTGTGTGAGGGGCGAGGTTGGGTTGGGAAGGCCTAAGTGAGGTTCCGTCGCCCAGCCCCTGAACCATGAAGTGTGTGATTGGGGGCACCCACCTCAGAGGTAGCAACCACTGTAGCAGGGAGATGTGTGGGGCTGCTCAGGGGCAAGGCAAGGAGGCTACACCAAGGGGCTGCCCAGGGGAGCACATCATTGGGACTGTGAAATAGGGAGCCACGCTGAGAGCTGCTGCTGGGGACATGGTGACGGACCTCCAGAATGGATGTTCAAGGGCAGAGAGTGGGGAGCCAAGGCTACATAGATCCCTTGGGACAACATGAGGCGTGATGGCATGTGGAGGCCAATGGTGCCATATTGCTGCAAGATGCCCCCCACCCCCCACCCCCAGCCCTATGAGTGCATTTTGCCTGAGATCAGTGACACGAGGTCTCCCCAGAGAGCATCTGGTGGGAACGGTAATGGGAGCGCTGTTAAAACCCTGTTGTCCCTACCTGTGAGCAGAGCTCAGGGGCTTCTCACATGCATGCAGAACACGCAGACCCTTGTAACATGATGAAAAGTACAGCTACTTATAGAGTTGTTTCCATCAAAGGCCTCTGGAATTTGGGGTTTAAGACCAGTCTATTTCTGTCATACCAAATATACTTTAAACAGATGTTGCCATGTAATTTAAGACAAAGTGTGACTTGCTGGACCTTAAAATGTTATTAGAAAGAGGAGGACTTTTTGGTATGTAAAATGTCTGCTCTTAAATAAAGACTCTGTCGCTCATTTGAGCAACTAGGGCTCTGCATATCCCCAACGGAATCTTTCTTTGCATTAGTTTCAGTGGTGTTTCCAAGGAAGTGCCGCAGCTGCCAGTGCCAAGGATTCTGGGGGGTGCATAGATGGAAGGAGAGGGAGAGTCAGAAAATCTGGCCTCTAATTCTGACTGCTATTGATTTGCTGTGTGATCTTGAGCAAGGCATGTAACTTGCTGTGCCTCAGTTACCCATCTATAAAATGGGCATACTGGTTCTTACCCTCTTGTAAAATAAATCTGTGAAAGAAAAGTGTGATACAAGTTCAAACTATTATTAGTAGTAATTCTTTGGATACAAGACTATCCATACTTATTTAAATTTTATTTTAAAGAAAGCCAGTCTTAGGGAAACATTATTCTGGTGATCATCTTTGACGTGATGTTATTTTAAGATTATTATTGTGGGTTTCCCAGTCATTAATGTAAATTATCAAGGTACTCCTATATTGTTTCAAAAACTATTTTATTTCAACCATGCAACCTTAAAGTTTCTTTCA
Source organism: Macrochelys suwanniensis (assembly GCA_033296515.1). Taxonomy (NCBI): domain Eukaryota; kingdom Metazoa; phylum Chordata; order Testudines; family Chelydridae; genus Macrochelys; species Macrochelys suwanniensis. The sequence goes on along the minus strand of CM065789.1, from coordinate 5,909,497 downwards.
ATATATACAGCAATAATCTTTACATAAGTTGGCTGTTTTTATGCCTAAAAGCTAGTAGTCCTAATAGAAAATTTCAGTATAAGACCTAGACCAAAACCATTGCTCTTGTGCTTCCTGATGGCTTTGTAACTGTATTTTAAGAACTAACTCTGTTAATTGAGTAGTGCTCCACTGCTGACCTGGTGCACAAAATAAAAACAAATATAGCTTGGTAATTTCAAGTTCCGGGGAAGTAGGGACTCAATAGGTCAGATACTGGAGTTCTGCTCAGTGGAAATTTTGCCTTTAATAGCTGTCTTCATTCGGTGTTGTGCTTTTTTATTTTTGTTTAATGGCTTCAAGGCTCCATGGCCAGATTTTTCAGCTGTGACCACTGGTTTTATGTGTCTCATTTTTAAAGTGCCCAATCTAATGTACTTTGGGGCTGATTTGTAGAAGTGCTGAGCAGTTGGGTTTGTGAGTGCTTAGCACTTCTGAAAATCAGGCCCAAGTTAGCTCAAGTTGGGCTCCTGAAACTGAGGTACCCAGCATTGGTGGCAACTTTTGAAAAGTTCAACCTATGGTGCATTTCTGCTGCCATTGTGAGCAATACAGAAGAGATTTGCTGTGAAACAGTAATTTTTGCCTTTATGCTCCTCATTACATCATAACTTTCCTTTCAAATAGATGTAGGAAAGTTAGAATTTTTCTCTTCTTTAATTAATCTGGAGACAATGTTATATATTTTTTTGTAATTTAACCAAATACAAAATGCAAATAGCACATTTATTTTGTCTTCTCTTACAGTGTTTGGAAGAGCAATACATGCCATAGCACGAATTAGTGATGAGTTTTGGTTTGACCCAAATGAAAAAGGTGTAAGTGCATTTTGGGGTTTTTTAAAATAATTTAAATGGCTTTTTATGGGGAAATACAGTCTCAACATTAATGTAGGTAACTTTTTGAAAAATTTTCTATACATGCCTTACCGCATAATTCAAATTCTCTTCCTTACCTTACCTCTCATTTTTGGCATGGCCACGCTCCATTTTTTGGGTATCATCTTAACTATGTGAATGATACAATGGAAACTCTGTTCCTGCTTTTTATAGTTTTCCTGATTTTTCATAGTTGCCAAACTAGAATTTGTCTATGACAGTAGGATTAGTGCCACAGATTTTTAATAACGACAAGTAGTCAGGGTCTCAGATTTACGTCTAATTTAAAATTACCTCTTAAACCCATATTCCAACATTTCTTCATTTCTGACTCAAAGAGAAGAATGCTACCTGCAGAATCGTCAACACCACTTCCTGCAGAATTTGGCATTTCTGTGGTGGTCTCAACCAGACATGTACTGACCAGGTCCAACCCTACTTAACTTGTGCAAAGATCGTAGCTCAAGTTGGGGTGATTGCAGGCCATCAGATAAAAAATGGATATATTATATTTTTAATTTGTAAAGTAAACCAACCTTCTCATATAGGTATTAATAGACCAATGATAATAATACCCCACTTGGAAGAGGGAAAGGAACTATTAGATTTTGCTACCACAGCTCTGATCCATCAATGCCCTTAAGCACAAGCTTAATTTTAAGCATATAAATAGTCCCAGTGGGGTAAAGTGCATTAATTTTGCTGAATTGGGGCCCTAGATTTTATCAACCAGTTCTGACTAGTAGGAGGAGTAAAACTGATTTGTTTAAACATGATGATGATGTACGTATATGCATCCAACCAACCATCTACTGTATTTATTATTAGATTTATACATACATATATAATGTGTTTTGTTCTTATATATGATATTGGAGTATAGAATTAAATAAAAATATACATTTCATTCATTTTTGTTTATAGTTTCAAGGTAATCAAATATTAATTTTTAATTATATTTTTAGCTTGCTCTAAGATCAGTGAATTCTTCTAGGTCAGCATATGCCTGTGTCTTCTTTTCATCTATGTTTTTTCAACATTACTCCTGGACAGCAGAACCTGAACTGTGTCAGAAAAAGAGACAGTTACCCCTTACGTGTAAATTAGTAATGAAGGTAAATCTTAATGGACTAGTAAAGATGACTTTTTAAACAGCAAGGCAATTCAACTTTCCAATGGAATTGTGAGTGTTGTAGAGGACAGGATGATATATTATTCTGTTTGAGTAGAATTCACCCTTTGTGGAACTGGGGACCATTTGTGGCCTTTAAAGCTCTAACTTGTAGCCCTCAAGACAACTGAGGTTGGAACAAAATTTATTTATGATTAGACATGTTCCCTGAGCTATGCCCTGCAGTTTCATCTACATTGAAGTGTTTGAAACAGCTTCATCACTACAGAGAGGCAGTAGGGGGCACCATGTTTCTAATTGCCTCTGGCCATTTACCCTGCTGTCCCAAGAGCGGTCTGGTGTGAGCCAGGAACACTCTGAGCAGTTACTGTCCCATCCCTGTTTCAGCTGTTCAATAGCTGCCCTGTTGGCCACCTGTTGCATTGTAGGGGTGGGAGGAGAGGGTCACTCTGGTTGCTTCATTCCCTGATTACTTGTCTGTCTGTGGAAGCTAAAGGATATCAGAATAGGAACGTCAGAGGGTCTGCCTGAGACTAAGAGAGCAGCAGGTAGTAAAAGATGGCTCACTTCTACCACACAGCCACCTAGGTCAGCGCAGGAGACGGGGAAAAAAGCAAAGCTTGGAAACCAACAACTAGATAAGACTCCTTGATTCCCTACGCCAGCCCAGGTTACAGCAGTCTTTAATCATGGACCAGCTGGGGTTATCCAGAGTGAAACACACACTCCAGCCACTATCCCTATCCTCCCCTGACATGCCCCGCCTGCACCATGGGCTGTGGGAAGGAAGGGATAGGAGCTGGCTATGTTGGCTTTACAGCTATTGAGGAGTCCTCCAGAAACCCTATTTCTTCTCTCTTTACACTGCCTGAGCTTTCCAAAGGAAGCAGAACAGGGCAGAGAATCTGCCACAAAATATTGATTGTGGGGTTTTGACCTTTTGAAATAATATATTTGTCCCTCAAGTTAGAAAAAATTTATGCTGCTGATGTACACTAAATACTATTCTTGGAAATAAAAATACAGATATATTCGTATGTACAGAACTAACTCATGGATCCATCTTTCTCCTGTGCTTTTGCTAATTTAATTTGTTTTAATTGTGTGGTTGTGTTGATTTGCCTGACTGTTGCTGTCATTGCTTTTCTTTTTATGTTTCCATTTGTGATTAATGTGCTGTTATTTAGCATTCTTTGTATTGCTCTTAAGGTGCACACTATTAATGCACTTTTTCTTACAGTCAGTCCTCCCTGTATTTAGATGTCTAAACACACTAGAAAGGAATGTAGAGAAGTGTAACATTTATACAAATGGTAATGATTGCCATATAACTTTTAAGCTCTTCTGCAAACATGGTAGGTTAAATGTAATATGACTTATTAGAAACATTAAGTACTTTAAACTTGTAAATATTTTGTCACCTTTGTATTTTTGATTATTAAACTTGTTTTCTGTCATTGGCAGAATGTTATGCCTAACCTTTTCCATTATAAAAGATTCTTGCAACCATTTCCTATCTTTTGGGTGCTTTGCAAACTAAAAAGCTTTGCAACCTAATAAAATCTAAAGTGGTTTTGTATAATATAATATAAGGCACTAGAGTATTCAGTTCTCATTGCTGTTACAGACTGATTTTCTCTTTGGGCTGCAATTACTCATATGATAGATGATTATTTTTTGTTAATTTCCTCACAGTATGTAATATTATTACTTTTATAAAAGGTTGATGCTTGTTGATAGTTATTTAGAGGAACTTGTCATAACAGTTGTGTTCTACAAAATAGGCGTTTGGTAGATGGAATAGCAGTTTTACATCATAATAATTAATGATATAATAATTTCATGCACCTGGTCCTCTACAGTAAACATGGTGACTATGTAACAAGATTTATTTTATGCCTCAAATTCTTTGAACGATCCATGGCGGCATATGTTATACTGTGTTCATCATCCAAATAAATGCATGTGGCATGGGGAATAGAACTCACAAACTTTAATTCCCAAAACATAGGATACTACTGCACTGAGACAAAGGAGCTGCTCCACTAATTGCCAGCATAAAAAAATGATACATTTGAAGAGGTCTTGGGATAGTACAAGGAGATGTATCTAGGAGTGATTGGATGAAGTTAAGAAACGGAAAATGGAGAAATATCAGGGGAAAACTTGGATAGTGAAATCTGATATAATAGTGGAATAGTTTCCTCAGGGAAGTAGTGAATGCTCTATTGCATGCACATTTAAAAACTAGGTGGGACATTATAGGGAGGAAAAGCCTCTTTTGGCAGTTAGATGGACTAGATTATCTAATCAGTCTTTTCCATCTCTAAGTTATATGGTTATGTGAATTTATAACAGGTCTGACATATTCTGCCCAGTAGAAGACAGTGATGCACAATCACTTTCTGATGGAAAATGAACCCTTAAAGTACCATTATAATTATTTCTGCCAGTATAATTAGCAGAACTATGGAACATAATGCATTTTCGAATATTTGAAACATACTATTTTATATTAATAAGTGGAAATAATGTATTAAGGCTCAAGGCAATGAGTTTGATTTAGTGCTAGCTTAATGTGTGTGCAACACTGAAATAACAGATTTCTTGCCATTTGTTGTTTGGGTTATATTTAATTTTGAAAGTTTGCATTTTAGAGGTGTATTTGGAAAAATGTAACAGTATATAATTTTCCTTTTAAAAAATTTTTTTGAAATGTTTTTTGTATAAACTTGCTATATATGTACAGAGAACCTGATAGCAAAAGGTTATTCATTTGATAACCTTTCTTGTTTTTATTAATAACAATTATTAATTTTAATAGTGGAATAAAGAGAACCTGACACATACACTGACAGTGAAAATGAGCCTGTGACATCTCTCAATATCCACCACAGAGCACTAAACACCATCTTTCATAAAACCTAAGCCTCAGAGTATTTGTATACTTGTATGCAATAGTAGATGGTAATTAAGATAGCTATTCAGTAAATGTTTATAGAAGTTTATTTTATTTTTTCATTATTATTACACCAGCCAACCATTCTGCCTTTCTTTTACACTCCAAACACCAAATGTACTTTCTGGGAGCTAACATGCCTGACCCTTTGCTCTTGTGGATCACCTGAGATTCACAGAGAACTCTTGCGACCCACAAGTTTTGGACGTGGAACCTTCATCTTTTTTTCATGATGAAAGAATTCCTAGGAAACTGAGTTAAAATTCATGGAGTTTCCTATACTTAGGCAAGCTATTCCCACACAGGGCAGAATGGGACCTTTGTTGTTGTTGTTTTTTACTGAGATTAATGAAAGTGTTAATTTAACATTTGTTACATTTAAGATAACATGCAAACATATGTTAATTTCTATACCTTTGCTATATCTTTAGGTATTGTAAAAACTCATAACCTGGCTTTTCATGAAAGTGAACCCTTACAAGCTGTTTTTTCAAGGCATATGTGTCCTAATGTACTGAAGATCCAGTCAAGGTAATGAATTCAATACATTATTTGTTTTAGAAATAATATAGGAGGAAGTAGTGCACTCAGAGTCCAATTAAGAGAATCAGGGATGAACACATTTTGGGCACCTAAATATCACATAGTAATAACCAATGTTTGATTAGTTTCACACTACTATACTAAATAATACTACATCTTGGAGACCTTAGTTCATGGCTGCATCAGCCCTGCCATTAATCCAGCTTTGAGTAAAGTCTATAATGTATAACTAGCAGCTTTCAGAAGCTCCTACAGAATATCATAAATACTGAAGTTGTGCTTGAGTTTAGACAAAGGAATCTAAAGGTAAAATTACAAATTTTATAATAGCTACTTAAAGTGCAGTTCTACTCTGAAAAGTGGCTTTCTGTAACACGCATTATGGAATTCAACATTTATTGTCTCTCCATGACTTCTAGATTACATTTGCTCAGTTTAACAAAGAAAATGATGATTGTCTGACTGTCATTACTGCAAACTCCACCTGAAGTCTGAAAATCGAGCTGGGTTATTTTGGATCCTCCGTTATTGCTATTATAAAGATTCTAAAACTGAACTTAGTTAACAATTTTGTTGGTGATGATGAATGTGTTAGATATGAATCACGTTTTTCTTCCGTAGTGGCAGCACTAACAAAGGTAAAAGATAGCAAAAAATTATTTTTATAAAAAAAAGAAGCTTTGACTGTATATATTCAACATTGCTGTTGAGTAAGAAGGTTTAATTTTTACACAGTTAACTTCTCTCACCTTAACCATCCTTTAGCATTACTGATAATTGTATATTATATTTTATATATTCACAATAAATACATTAAATATTGGCATAGGGGAGGGATTACTGGAACTTTTGTGAAACAGGTGTTCTTTTACCACTAGAAAAAAGAAAAATAGTACCCTTTGTTGTGTACTTTTGGCGAAGGGGACTGAGGTATATTACTCCTGGCAATTAAAATCCTGATTATGGCAGCTACACTACTCCCCCAGTTCAGGAGAAGATAATGAGATATTTATTTAATCATGATGCTACAGTGACACTAAATGATAGCAAAGCACTTGCATTTCATATTTTGAAACAGGAAAAATAACTAAAAAGTTACCAAAACAGCAGAGTAGACTGATTTTTAAAAATTGAAGTTCATGGTGTAAAATAGATATGTTTTTGCCAAGCTGGAAAAACTGTCACACTTGACTTTTTTTAAAAAAGAACAGTAAAAAGGATGTAAAGCATGAAGTAATCTTTTTTTTAAATATCAAGAAGTTGATACTGTCATGATAGGCTACACAATAAGGAATACTTTTAAGGATCTTAATAATTCTCTGCCTTGCATAAAATATCTTCTATCATGGGTCTTTTTTTTGCTTAAGATTTGGGAGGAATCATTCTCAATGTAAAAAAAGGGGAAATGGGAGTGTTCTTGGATTTTTGCCCACTTAGTTTTTATATTGCAGTAGGTCCGAGGGACACCAGTCAAGGCTCTGTGCTCCATTGTTATACAGACTGTACAGATATTCAATAAAAAGATATTAAGTACCTGCCTCTGGACACTTCCACTGCATGCATCCGACGAAGTGGGTATTCACCCACGAAAGCTTATGCTCCAATACGTCTGTAAGGTGCCACAGGACTCTTTGTAGCTTCTACAGATCCAGACTAACACGGCTACCCCTCTGATACTTGATAGTAAAAAGAGGGTCATTGCCCCAAAGTACTTACGTTCTATTGTTCTCCTTAATGAGATTATTCACAACACCTCAACTCAGGAAGCAGTGTTGAGGAGTTTTGGAGAGAGCTGTGTCCTAGCCTTCCTCTTCTGGAGAGAGAGTTGCTACAACTACAACTCAGAGCCTTTGGGGGTTGGAGGAGATATGTCAGGATTCCTTGGGAAAAGAATGATCAATGTATTTCTTTTTGCAATCAGTATATGGAGAGAGAGCCATCAATTGAACCTGTTTGTCTGTAGTAAACAAAATTTAATGCAAGAATTTTGCTTTTCCATCACCTGCAAATTTATGAACAAAGTAAAAATAATAAAAATATTGCTGCTGGATACTACTGAAATTTGTGATGCATAAATGTAAATGATGATGGCAAATGTATCTAAAATGTTTATTTGGCTCTTGATATATTAATACTAAAAGGAAAACAAAATCACATTAAGATTGTCTTAATTATCATGATAATTAGATATTAACTGTTTAACAGTACTGGTTAGATTAAAATATAATTATTGTACATTATTGAAGCATAATATATAAAATCATCATCATATACTAAAAGAAAAGAAAATACAATTAAATCACATTTAAAAGGGGGGATAATACACAACTACCTATATTTTCTCTTGAAACATTTCCATCTCTTATGGCAAAGTGACACTAATTTTGTTACTAATGTGAATAGATAGTAATTTGTTGTCTAAACTAATCTTAACATGCTATACAAAATTTCTTAGGCTGCTGACTGATATAATGATTCATTTTCCAACCTGTCAAGAGGAAGTAACTGTAGCTGTTACACCAATGAAAGTTTGTTTCAAGAGTTATCCTGAGGAAGAAATCGGTAAGAATTAATTCGCAATATTTTTGAAGGATAAGGGTACTTTAAAACAATTGAAATAAATAATCACTTTGCAGCATGGTGGGAAAAGGTATCACATGGCTGGAAGCAGGGGCAGCTCTGATTTGTGCCGCCCCAAGCACGGAGGTCAGGCAGCCGTCAGTGGCGTTTCTGCGGGAGGTTCCCGGTCCCGCGGATACGGCGGCATTCCTGCGGGCGCTCCGCTGGTCCCGCGCTTTCGGTGGACTTGCCGCCGAATTCACGGGAACGGCGGACCTCCTGCAGAAATGCCGCCAAAGGCTGCCTGACTGCCACCCTCACGGCAACCGTCACGCTGCCCCCGCAGCTTGCCGCCCCAGGCACGCCCTTTCTGCGCTGGTGCCTGGAGCCGGCCCTGGCTGGAAGTTAAACTGATTATTTAGATATCTTAAATGAAGTTAAAGGTGTGCAGAGGGTTTCAGGTCAGAGACCATGCCAGGATAGAAAATTAAAAATAGGACTGTAACCCTTAGACATTTTTGAAGAAACCTGTACTGGTGCATCCGTTAGACTTTTTTTGGTGTCAGTAGTAGATGCCAGCCAGAGAAGTACATCGAGATAAAATTTGCTGCAGGCTTGAACTGAGATAATTATTCTACGATAGCTGTAAAGAAACAGCAACAAACTGGGAAAGGAGGAGAATTTTGTATTTAAAAAGGAGATAAATATTTAAACATAAATAACATCATTGTAATGGCCATCATCAGCAATGAGCATATTTCTAAAAGTTAATGTATGACAGCAATATTACATTTTAGCTGGTCTAGTAGATGGAGAGAGTGTTTTCCTGACATCTGATTTGGAAGTATTTTAAAAATATAACTGTTTTTAAAGCATAGTGTTCTCGTGCACGGCACCAGAAAGTGATGCTACTAATACAGTTTTACAATGGTGTAATCAATTCATACACGTTTTGAGGGAGACACCTATAAATGTACTTTGTAACCCGTGCCTCCTGTGAAGCACTTGCCACTGCATTTGGAGAGTAAGACTGCACACTTTTGCGTCCTTCCTGAAATGGTCCAGTTTGATGGTGGTGCAGTTAAGGAAAAAGATGCCTTTGCAAGCAGTGGAGGGTTTATGGATTGGTGTGAGGGAAGCTATAGAAAGGGAGGGCAGAGAGGCTCAAGTAGTAGAAATGGAGCAGAGTGTGAAAAAGAGAAGATAAAATAGATTACAGCTTCAAGAAGGAGACATTATTAGAAACAAGCATATATTTAGAGGATGAGTAATTTGAGAAAAAAACTGCATAAAGATTCATCAAGAAACAGAACTAAAAGAGGAGACTAGGAAGAGAAAGAAGGGAGGGACAATGGAGACGTACTTTTTTTTTTGTATTATAAAACATTTGTTTAATAGAACATATTAAGCCACATTCTATATATAAACAACCAAAACAATATTGATACCTTTGACTATATGATTTAGTGGTGGTTTGGATGCCTATAGGCAAGCGGCAGGGTAGGGCAAGCCAATAGCCGGCCGGCCGGCGGGTGGGCGGGCTGGTGAAGAGGCCAGTGGCAGGCTAGGGAGTGAGGGTGAGCCAGCGGCAGTGGGCGGGGGCAGCGGCAGCAGGTAAGAGGCCAGCAGTGTGATGGTGGGGCCAAGCTGGGAGGGGGCAGGTCTTATTTTACTGCTGTGATCTGGTCACCCTATGCGCGCTGTTTCTTTCCCCCTCTACAGGCTTCCACAGTCCACACCCCAGTGCTGGGGAAGGAGGCGTTGTTTCCACTGGGTGGGCGGCGCTGGGGGGGTGGGGGGAGTGTTTCCACGGGGCCAGGGGGTTTGGGCCCTCAGCTGTTTTCTTTGGAGTAATACGGCCCTCGCCACTTTACGAGTTGTGCAGGCCTGGGTTAGACAAACCATTACATTAACCAAAGCATTTCAAGAGTATTTTACCTAAACCAACTTTGACGTCTGATTTACAACTCTCTTAAACGGGACTTCATTTTCTGAATTCGAGTCTTCCTCATGACATTGTCAAGACAGTAACTTCCTGTTTGATTGTTAATTCTTTTTAGTTGTTTGATAAGCTTAAAATTAGTTTAAGAAGTCATTTACTCTTGTGATTAGATGGAATTATTGGAATCTTTTTTCTAATACACTGTTTTCCACTGTAATTGTACTAGTAGGGGTTACTCTTGGAAGAAAACAGGTGTAAATATTTCGGCTGATATTTCATAATTATCAATATGAGAGTCAGTACATATTTACATTAAATACTCGTATACATGTTTGTAAGTTATTTGTTAGTTTCAGGGCCTGTGAATGCAATCATGGCCCCACTGACTTACTGGGGCTAGAATTTCACCATCTGTTTTTAATCCTGGCCTTTCTTGTAATTTTTGAACAGATTTTTCAAAGGCAATGCACACTAAAATACATCTTAATCCAGATGAATTTGACTACTTTCAAATTGGAGTAGACTCTGAAGTAACATTTTGCCTTAAAGAACTGAGGGTAAAGATACAAATTAAATGTTCTTGATAGTAGGACATTTGTGTAGTATATATAATGTTTAACCATGGCGCTGCAGGACTCTCACTGAGGCAGCTGTTACAGTGCCTCATATGCACAGTGGTATTTACTACCTGGATGAGGGGTAGCCATAAAAGCAGGCTTCCTTTTAGCACTGGAGGTTTACCTTCAGAGGGTATGGTGGGGAACAAGGAAGTGAGGATAATTTTTTTGTAAATGCTTGAGGTTTGAGAAAAGATTAATTTATCATACATGTATTGGAAATGTTATAATCTATAGTATCTCATACTAGATGTGGAAAATATTATATCTGGGAAAATCTCAGGGCATAGAAGGCAAGAATGTATACATGTAGCAGTAGATTGCTATCCCTAATCCATGAAGATTAATCCATGGGATAAATGTAAAGGAAAATGTAGTGCTTAATATTTGTGTTTTAAGATACTTTACTAATCCTTTCTTTTCCATTTGTAGGGTCTGCTAGCATTTGCAGAGGCTACTAGCGCTACTGTCTCAATTCATTTTGATGTGCCTGGAAAGTAAGTTTTTGGGAACCTAACTGTATAGTAGTATTTTAGTAACAGCTCTGCATTCAATTTTCATCTGCAGTCTAAATTATGAGTAATATTTAGCCATTACAGTAGAACCTCAGATTTATGAACAACTTGGGAATAGAGGTTGTTCGTAACTCTGAAATGTTCACAACTCTAAACAAAATATTGTTCTTTCAAAAGTTTACAACTGAACATTGACTTAATACAGCTTTGAAACTTTACTATGCAGAAGAAAAATGCTGCTTTTAACCATCTTAATTTAAATGAAACAAGCACCTAAAAGTTTCCTTACCTTGTCAAATCTTTTTTTTAAACTTTCCCTTTATTTTTTTAGTGGCTTATGTTTATCACAATACTGTACTGTATTTGCTTTTTTTTGTCTCTGCTGCTGAGTGTTTGCATACTTCTGGTCCCAAACTAGGTGTGTAGTTGACCGGTCAGTTCGTAACTCTGGTGTTCATAACTTCGAGGTTCTACTGTATATCAATAAAGTGGTTCCCCCTAAAATAACCAATAGAATTCACTTATTGTTAAGAGCTGTGTTTGCAATTAACCACAGTACAGGTCTGTCGCATCTTATGCGGGGGTTACGTTCTGCGCTGAGCGCGTAAAGCGAAAAACCACGTATGTTGAGACTCCATTGAGTTGAATGGCGGATGGAATTGCCCGCAGTACCGATGCCGTTTTAAAATGGTTATTTTTCTTTTTTTTTCTGTTTTTGGCGACCGCGCAAAGCTGAATTCGCGCATGTTAAATGCGCCTAAGATGCGACTCGCCTGTAATACAAAAGTTGAATAGTTTGTTATCAGATTTAAGGAGCTTTTATATGATAGACCTTATGCAAAACATAATTTGTCTGATTTTTCTGGATTGCTGAGCACCCACACATACCACTGAACTCAAGGGAAACTTCAGGTGCTCAGTACACCTCTGAATATCAGGCTATCAGGTTCCTTTTCTGGGAACAGTTAAGGAAACAATTTTTTATTTAAATCTGAACTTTGAGCAGTTGTCCGCAAGTGTGGAAGCACCTTTGGTACTAAATTATTTTAAGCACAAAATTGCAGTATATAAAGCAGTATATGTTTCTTAAATAAGTAGTGAATAGAAACTCTCTATACCAAGCATCTTTGTGTGTGTATATCTATGTATATGTATATATCTGTAGAAGTATATGAACTAGCCTCCTTCCTCCCCCCCGCACTGAACGCCCCCCCCCCCATATATATGTTTACACATACAATTCAGTCTTTGATTTTACATTTTTAGACCAATTGCTTTCAGTATTGAGGACATGATGGTAGAAGCCAGCTTTGTTTTGGCTACATTAGCGGACATTGAAAATAGAGAATCCTCTCAGCAATCTCTATGCCTTTCACAAAAACAGAAAAGGTAATGCAGGATTTAGGATTGTTTTGGTATTCTGCTTCTAAAGGTTGAACATCCATTGTCCTTTATTGCAATTTCCAATTATGTTAGATTTCAGGGGGGAGGGGGAGGGAACTGGTTCTTCTACAGCATTCATTGCTATGGTAACTCATATTAGGGCATTTGCACACAAGATAGATATCTTATTAGATTAGAAGGATGATCAGGTTCAGATTAAAGAGCCTGACCAGAAGATGAAGAGCTGGTATAACAACTTGAGACCCAAGACAGTGCACCAATAATGAGGGGAGGGCAGTCTCTTTCCTACTTGCTGCCTCTCCTATTCAGAGCACATATCTATCTTTCCAATACTATGGTGACAAGTGCCACCATAATTTCTGACAGCCAATGTGTTTACAATACTGTTTGAGTTGTCTGTGTCATCTTTCTCATTGCCTTGTCAAATCTCTCCCTATTTCTAGTTTGTGGGGAATGGCTTTCTGTAAATTTACATTACCTTCTCAAACACATGCTTCATTTTCATGAAGTGGACTGGTGCAATACCCTCTCCTTAGGAGTACAAGAGGAGCCAGCATCAGGGATTTGCAGCAGAACAAACAGCAGCACTCTTACTATTGTCAGTTTTGCCTGGGATCCATGAAGCTTAGCTGGGGCGGGGGCGGGGGGTGGGGGTGGTGTCACACTAGATGAAAGCCTAATTCTAGAGTTATCATACTTTTCATTAGCTATTTGTAATATCTATTTATTTATATGGTTTTATTATTTATCTAGTAAGACATCCAAAGTCAGATTACTAACATGTCTGTTAATCCCTCAGGCCTACCTTGATGAAGGCCCATGCAAATAATGCTGAAAACATCTCAAACAACTCTGCAGATAATGATGGTAATACAGAAACAATAGCTTCAAAAAAGCCTTGTTGGACTGGAAGAGCACATAGCAACATGGAGTCATCTGTAGGGTGTAGGAAACCTCTGTCAAAAGGAGATGTTATTATTCCCATAATCTCAAAAAAAGACATGAAGAACATAGAAGTATTGAACATGAGTGCAGCAGGTGACATTAAAATTGTGGAGGAAGTAGAACCCTCATATTCTAATCAGTGCAAGGTAAGAAGAATGCCAAATCAAATCTACATTGTAAGCTAAAGAAAAATGAGTTTTGACCAGACAGCAAAATAATACTTTTAACTAGTACTTAAACTAGTATTGTTTAGTTCAGAGATGGGCAAACTACGGCCCACAGGCCACATTCAGCACGCTGGACCGTCCTGCCCGGCCCTTGAGCTCCCGGCCGGGGAGGCTAGTCCCCCTCCCATGCAGCCTCAGCTCACCATGCCGCCAGTGGTCTGGGCAGCGGGTTCTGTGAGCTCCTGCTGGGCAGCATGGCTACGAGAGCTGCCGGCCGGCCCCGGGGGCTCTAGACTGTGCGGCGGTGTGGCTGGCTCCGGCCAGGCAGCGCAGCTGCCAGTCTTGGTGCGCTGAGAGGCATAGTAAGGGGGGTGAGGGGATGGGGGGCTGGATAAGGGGCAGGGGGCAGTCAGAGGACAGGGAGCAGAGGGTGGTTGACTAGGCGCAGGAGTCCAGAGGGGTGGGGGTGGTGGATAGAGGTCAGGAGACAAGGTGCAGGGGGGGCTAAATGGGGGGGTGGGGTTCCAGGGGGGAGAGATGGTTGGGGGGCAGTTAGGGGTAGGGGGTCCCCGGAGGGGGGTGGTTAGGGGACAAGGAGAATGGGGGTTGCATGGGTAGGAGGTTCTGAGGGGGGCGGATAGGGGGTGGGAGCCAGGCTGTTTTGGGAGGCACAGCCTTTCCTACCCAGCCCTCCATACAGTTTCAGAACCCCAAAGTGGGCTTTAGGCCAAAAAGTTTGCCCACCCCTGGTTTAGTTACTACATGTAGCCCCAGTTACCACACCAGTGTTCAGTTCTGTATAAATTGCTGTTTCAGTCAAATTCAGTGCAACAGTATGGTTTTCAATATTGGTAGACTCTACAGTTAAACAGTTCCCCTATAGACAGGTCCCCGTGTACTTTGCAGTACAATGGACCAAAATTCTGTGGAAACGTTAATTCAGTGTACTTCCCCACAGTGCCCTTTATTCTCCTTCCCTTTCACACCTACCTATAGTTCATATTTGAAAAAGTTCATCCACCACAGAATTATTTTTACATGGATTTTTTTGGAGTGAGGATTTTTTGCTATGCTGTACTTCCCAAGTTCCTATTATGTGGTCTAGGAGTCCATCTCAGCATCTTATTTTCTGTCCATTTTGCGGGGAGGGGTGGGGACGGCTTATAAAAACTGCTTCAGTGGCATATCTGCCTGATTCCTCAAACCTTAGCAATTGTGCTGTTCTCCAGATAGCCCCACTTAGCTGCTTATATTCTCTGGCTGCCCCCATGCCCTAGTTGCAAACTGAACTCCAGCTCTGGCTATTAGAGGACCACCCCACCCACAATTGCCTATGCAATCCTACAGACAGCAAGCACTATAAACCAATTAACTCCTCTTGTGAGGAAAGCTAGAGAGCAAGAGGCAGCTTAAGGCAGGCCTGGTAAAGCAAGAAGACAGAACAAGATGACAGGCTATAGGTTTCAGCAAAATGGCAAATTTTGCAGCAAAACATAGACCTCCATATCATCATGGAAAAATTTTAGATTTCATAGCTATGGAGTTGTGGAGTTCAACTGGGCCCTGCTTATGATGCATGGGATATTTCAGGTTTTACATAGAGCACAGCTGATATCACTGCCTCAGTTTATGCTTGATTCACTTTTTGAGGTTCTTCCATCATAAAGGACTAGAATTTTTTCTTCCTGTAACAGGTAAATTCCTATGCAATCCAGTGGGCCTTAGCTTTAGATATCTTGAGAAATAGTGAGCTTTATGTGATGCCTATTGCTTTATGGATTTGAGAGTATGCTTTAGTTAAGGTGACAGTAAAGTGAAAGCTACATTGGAAACCAGCACAAATAAATCTGTCTGGAGACTAAATCCCCTAAAAAAAAAAAATCGTTTCCTATCAGGGCAAGTTCTAAAAAGAGCTTGATCTGTAAAGGAATATTAACCATTGCATTTTTAAACTAGCTTTATTTCTAATATCTTAAACATAAAATCAAAGTATTTTCATATCAAATTTTTCTCTTGTAATACTTATTGCTGAACAGCCATCGACACCTGATATTGTCCCCATTTTACAGATAGAGGAAGCAGAGGGAAGGTGACTTGTCCAGAGACTCTCTATAGTTGATTTGGTACTAGAAACCAGCATTTCCAGCTCTATGCTTGCTCCTGAGCCATAATCCTTCCCTCTTTAGTTTTCCTCCAACCCCCACACTTAAGTAAATTTGTGCATGTGAGTGCTTCATGGTTTCCTTGGACCAGCATGGTCACAGTTCAGTGCTTTTGAGCAATCTTACTGTTGTTTCCGAGTGACTATTTAATCAAGTTGAATAGGTATGTATTCTGAGACATGAATATGAGAAAATATCATTTAAAATTAAAAGTCCATGTTTCCTCTTGGATTTATTTTCCTCCCTTTCTACTCATACCAGGATTTGAGCCCAGTTCTTCTTCCTCCACCCTTTAGAGGACACCTGTATGCTTCCTATTACCCCCACCTCATGCTCTGACCTGTTTGGCCCCCCCCCTTTTTTTTTTCTTTTGCGCACAGAGAATCCTCACAGGAACACATACATGCCAGCAAACACCTGCCCACAAAGCCTTTTCAGTGTCTACTTTAAGGCAGTGGAAAGCTCCACAGTTATCAGTACCTGTTAAAGTAGTGCCTGTGAAGATGCAGGTTACGAAGGTGGTTGTTTTTTTGTTTTTTTTTAAAATAATTTGCTTGTCCAAAGGACTTAAATCAGCAGTAAAAAAACAACAACCCAGGAATATTTTATATGTACAAAAACTCACTTTATTAAATATTGCATTTTCCAGTTTCATTCACTTTTCTTTGGAGCAGTTTCGTTTAAGGAGCAAGATGTCATCAGCCACACACTCCATAGTTTGGCCACAGCTAGTGATGCCGAAGACGATTTTGACAATGAGCAGCTCTCCCAAGTTGTTTAGGAATATGTAGTGCCTGTACAACCTTTGCACAGATGTTTACATTAGCTTTAGGTATTAAAGTGTATTTTACATGCATAATGAATAGCTACGGGCTATTTTACAGAGAAACTTGTTGCAACACTTCCATTATGAAAATTTCCTAGGGTTTTCTACTATTTTCAGATTACATAGAAATTAGAACAGTAAATAGAAACTGCTGTTGATATTTGTATTTTATATTCTAGCCTATTACTAGTGTTAGTGATTTTGAGTTTAACACCTAAGGCTAGAGTTCCAAGCTCTCAGGTGAACAGTCAGAGCTTGTTTGATTGTACAGGTTCCCTCTTCTGCAATAAAAATGCATAGAAGAGACTAGTTAAGACTCTTCTCAATGATTTTCAGTGATTTATCATTTTCTGTTATAGTCACAGGTTAAAACGTGTAAATATTTTATATTCCAACTGTAATATGCATCCATAAAGCTTTAAGCGTGAGTGTTTTCACCCTCTGTCAATACCATTCTATATCAGCCAGTTGTATGGATGTGTCATCTTGAAACTGTGGTTGAAATTTTCATTACTCAGTACTGGTGTAGTACTGGATTAAGAATCTTGGATTGTCAAGCACACAATAGCCCTAAAATGGGCTAGGGGTGGTGTTTTAGAGCAGGGGTTCTCAAACTCCATTGCACCGCAACCCCCTTCTGACAACAAAAATTACAACATGACCTCCGAAGAGTGGACTGATGTCTGAGCCTGCCTTTGCCCCAATTGGCGGGGGCCTGAAGCCAGAGCCCCACCACCCTGGTGGTGGGAGGGGCAAAGCCAAACCCCAAGGGCTTCAGCCCCAGGTAGGGGACCTGTAACCTGAGCTCCACCACCTAGGGCTGAAGCCCTCGGACTTTGGCCCCAGACCCCAGCAAGTCTAAACCAGCCCTGGCAACCCCATTAAAACAGGGTTACAACCCACTTTGGGGTCTCAACCCAGTTTGAAAACCACTGTTCTAGAGACTCCATAGTTTGTTATAGTCACCTGAACCACAGAGTACACTGCTTCAGGAGAATTAAGGCTATACATGTGATGTCGAAAGTATTGGGGTAGCAAATCTATGCATTCTAGCTAGGGCTGTCGATTAATCACAGTTAACTCAGGCAATTAACTGAAAAAAAATCAATCATGATTAAAAAAATTAATCGCAGTTTTAATCATACAGTTAAACAATTGAATACAAATTGAATTATTAAATATTTTTGGATGTTTTTCTACATTTTCAATTATATTGATTTTAATTACAACATAGTATACAAAGTTGATAGTACTCACTTTATATTTTTTATTACAAATATTTACACTGTAAAAATGGCAAATAGTATTTTTCAATTCAGCTCATACAAGTACTGTAGTGCAATCTCTATTGTGTAAGTGCAACTCACAAATGTAGATTCTTGTTACATAACTGCACTCAAACAAAACTGTGTAAAACTTTAGAGCCTACTAGTCCACTCAGTCCTATTTCTTATTCAGCCAATCGCTAAGACAAACAAGTTTGTTTAAATTTACAGGAGATAATGCTGCCTGCTTCTTATTTACAATGTCACCTGAAAGTGAGAACAGGCGTTCACATAGCACTTTTGTTGCCGGCATTACAAGGTTATCTACGTGCCAGTTATGCTAAACATTCATATGCCCCTTCATGCTCGGCCACTGTTCCAGAGGACATGCTTCCATGCTGATGATGCCCATTAAAAAAATAACGCATTAATTAAATTTGTGACCGAACCCCTTGGGGGAGAATTGTATGTCTCCTACTCCTTTACCCACATTTTGCCATATATTTCATGTTATAGCAGTCTCGGATGATGACCCAGCACATGTTCATTTTAAGAACACTTTCACTGCAGATTTGACAAAACACAAAGAAGACACCAATCTGAGATTTCTACAGATAGCTTCATCACTTGTCCCAAGGTTTAAGAATCTGAAGTGCTTTCCAAAATTTGTGAGGGACGAGGTGTAGAGCATGCATTCAGAAATCTTAAAAGAGCAACACTCCAATGCGGAAACTACAGAACACAAACCACCAAAAAAGAAAATCAACCTTCTGCTGGTGGCATCTGACTCAGTTGATGAAAATGAACATGCATCAGTCCGCACTGTTTCGGATGGATATGAAGCAGAATCAGTCAACAGCATGGACGCAGGTCCTTTGGAACAGTGTTTGAAACATGAAGGGACTTATGAATCTAGTGTATCTGGTACATAAATATATTGCAATGCCAGCTACAACAGTGCCACGCGAACGCCTGTTCTCACTTTTAGGTGACATTGTAAACAAAAAGAAGGCAGCATTATCTCTTGCAAATGTAAACTTGTTTGTCTGAGTGATTGGTTAAACAAGAAGTAGGACTGAGTGGACTAGTAGGCTCTAAAGTTTTACATTGTTTTATTTTTAAATGCAGGGTTTTTGTACACAATTCTAGATTTGTAAGTTCAACTTTCATGATAAAGAGATTGCACTACAGTACTCTTATTAGGTGAATTGAAAAATACGGTTTTCTTTTGTTTTTTACAGTGCAAATATTGGTAATCAAAAATAAAGTGAGCACTGTACACTTCGTATTCTGTGTTGTAATTGAAATCAATGTATTTGAAAATGTAGAATATCCAAAACTATTTAAATGGTTTTCTATTATTAACAGTGTGATTAACAGCGATTATTTTTTTAATCGCTTGACAGCCCTAATTCTAACACAGCCAGACACATTTATTGCTATAATAAATGGCTCATAATTTTTGCAAGACTGGCATTTAGGTGTAAAACTAGTTGCAATCTGCATTTCCACAGCACCTTGCAATAGATCTTTTTAAAATTAGAAGTATTTTAATCTAATTGACTTGTATATTGTAGGACACATTTTGTGAAGTATGGAACAAGATACAGTGAATTAGAAGAGTTTCATTTTAGAACTTAGTAATTCTTCACCCGCCAAAAAACCAAAGAAATCAGAATGAGTTTGGTTGTTTGATCCTGGTAACAGTCTGTTACCCACAGCAACCTACTAAATAGTAGTCAGACTTCACCATTGTCATTCTTTGCTTAAGATTGCTTCACTGAATGAAAACAGGCATAGGACTGCATTTTCAATACATCAAAACAACAACTCAATTTGACTTGTACTTTGATCGAGGGTGGGGGTTTGTATAGTTTCTTAGAATGCATCTTTACCGAATGCCAAAAGTAATGAATGTTTGCCATTATACAGTCCTTATGTACACATTTTGGAGTAAAATTGGTACTCTGGGACTGTTTGACAAAACTGAGTGGACCTCTTGTGTATTACCATAAATTTGGTTAATGTAGTCACTCTAAGGGAAATGGCTGATGCCATTCATTTGAGAGAGAAAACAGCATTGTAGTTTATGTTGCAATATAGGACTCAGGAGACTTTGGAACAAACAGCTCTTTTATGCACATATGGAACACAGTTTTAAAAAGTTGGCTTTTAGGTAAGCCAAATGGCTTGGCAGAAGGCTGTCCACAACTATGTTGGAAAGATTATTAGGTGGTAGTTCTTTAAGGTGCAGATATTGCAAAGGTTAGGCTCTCAGCAATGTAAGAAATGCATTCTTTGTACTTGCCTATCAGTACGTAATGCAAACCAGCATTATATCTTCAGAAGGATGTTACTTCTCTTGACTACAGGATTGCTATTGCTTGTATAGGTGACTCACTATTGAAGAGGATTTAATAAATGAAAATAAAGTCTACAACCACGCAACATGTGAAAACTAAAACATCTTAGAGACACACACTCCAAAGCTGATATTCAGTGGCTGGGCTCCTCTGCAACACACAATAGGGCTCTTATTGCATAAATGGAAAACAAGTTTGAAGTCAGTTACTTTAAAACCACGTTAGTATAAATACTATATTTATTAAATATCTTTACAGTTCATTTAAATGTATATACAGAACTATTCCTGCATACTTCAGACATCCAATTCACATAATTGCCTCTTAGGTAAGTATAGGTAAAATGATAGTCTAACACAAAAGCATCCTCATTAGATAAAAACTCAGATTTGTTTCATTATCTCAGCTATCTTTGTCAGAAACTATTACACAACAGTCAACTTCTACACATTCATAGTCTGGTTTTCCACTGAGAAGTTACCTATTACCAAGAGATATGAATTCCAATTACAAAATACTTACATCATCTTTGCTACACCTTCACACATCCCTTCAGATAGTTTTGTTATTATCCAGTCTGGTTCCAAATTCTAGATAGTTTTTCCCATTCCTTCTTTATAAATGCAAAGGTAGCAACTCTTAAGAGAAACTGGATGTTGCAGTTCTCCCAAAGATAGCTATTAATGGCACAAGGAACTAGGGACATTTCAAACCCTCCAAAAAAGAGTATCCTAGGCCTCTCTCACCTGCAGACACCCAGCTCCGGCAACTGCTGTTCCATTACTTGCTGTGATAGGTTTCATGTTTCCAACTCAAATGAATACACCTGAAACGTCTTTCCTGTGTCCCCCTCTCATGACAAAATTACAATAATCTAATTCCTAGGAAGGATTACTGCTTCATGCATCATTTTAAGTTTGCTTTAAGTACATGGGTCTTGTCATTTCCTTTTCTGTAAATATTTATTGTGCGCAGACAGCTTAAATTCATAGGAAGAAATTAGGTTCTGATATGTTTAGAGTGCACATCTTAAAACAGAAAAAAACAAAATTCTCAAGCATGTGATAAAAATATTAACTCTTTATAATACAGTATTGCTTAAACAGATGGAAAAAGCTATAAACTTTGCTGGTCTTTGGTGTGTCCAGTGAGGGATAAATTTACAAATTGTAAATTCAAATTCAAATTTGTTCTTTATTTAAAAAATCATGATCTATGACGCAAATGGCTTTATATAAACTGTTTGACTAAAAACTGCATTAAACACAAAAACAAGATTTAGAATCAGACCCATTAGGTGAGACAGTTCAGCCACGAACAGGACAGCTGAATTTCTATGACCTAGGATTCCAGACCCTGTTATCAGTAGAGGCAGAGCACAGTGACAACTGAGCTAATGGGGGGGAAAGCACCTTTGCCACTCACTTATCTGATCCACATACACACCCTAATTTGTACTTATAGAAAATAGTGAACAGGGAGGGCTGAGCAGGATTATAAAATGAGGAAACAGTCCAGCTCTACAGGGGCATAATATCAGAGTAAGTTCAAGAATAGGGAAAGATAGTAATTGATCAAGTCTGCTCTAACAAGGAATTGTGACAGTAAATACTGGAGAATTTAGTGTAGAGAATGTCCAGAGTTGAGAGACATTCTTCAAACACTAGAAATTAAGCCCTCTACCGCAGCATGAATACATTCCTTCCAACAAAATGTATCTAGATACAGCTTGCTCAACTTTTAAAAATTAAAGGGACTGCAAAGAGTTTGTGCAAAGTTGTTTGCCACTCACTGTTAGTGTTACTTTTATTATATTTATATATATAAATATAAATATAAAAAAAGCAACACCAAGATTTTCTTCATTAGTATAATCCTTCCCATACCCCCACCAAGCTACTACTATTTTGGCCAAGTTAGGGTAGTTAAGGCATGTTGACAAGTAGTTAAAGGTGATTTAAAATACATCTAACATTAGGCCAATTTATGAATAGCAGATAAATTACTGAACAGCTTCTAAATTAATCACTCATTCTCATAAATGAAATGCCTGTTACAAGCATGATGCATTAAAATATAGTAAAATGACATGTACATGGTACATGTTAAGTGATTTTAAATAAAATAAAAGCTTGACATACAATTATGCAAATATACAGTACAACTCCACCCAAAAAAAACACAAATTTAAACAATTTGAGATTTCCTCAAACTTAACAGTTTTAATACAATGAACCAGGTAGTAAAATCTCCTTTCAGATAAGGAGAGATTCCTTACTGACCAAGTTTAACTGCACCTATCTAAACATCGTTACCTGACTTTTATATAAAACATGGCTTTAATTTATTTCTAAGTACTTTTCTACCAGCAAAAAAAGTTAATGAAAAACTGACCAAAAATATATATGATCTTTATAGCTATCAGCTTTTATGCACCTCAGAAAGAGAGCTTGCAGAAATGGGGAAACAATTGCGAGCTACTAAAATTCATAAGGAAATGCTATATTGCAAAGTGGCTATTAAATAATTGTAAACATCATGAAGGTTCATTCTGAAAACCCTAAATATCAGTTACTGAAATGTAAATTTTGATAGTTATTAGTTAACTATTTTCCATTTGTATACTTACTGCTGCTGCCACTGCACAGAGGTGCACATTTGAGTCAGCATGACAATCAAATTAATTTGGTACAGATTCTATTTTATACAAAGCAAGAATGGCAATATTAACACAAACTATGCCTAGTTAACAGTAAAGTTTTCTGCAAACAAAAGCAAGGAAGTTCAGAGTTGAGGATTATCTGTTCTTAATGCAACCCATCGTTCCTAGATATTGCAGCAGACATGGCATGTCACCACACGCTGATCAGAGACAGATTAAGGATATAATGGCTAAACCTCAACTTTGAATATTCTGGCTTTTGTGAATTTGAGTTACAACTTAAAATATTAATAAACCTTTTTTAAACAAAAAGTTCCCCACTGCAAAAAAAAATAATATATATATATATATATATATATATATCCAGAGATACCAGGCTCCATTATGGACGAATTATTCGCAAAAAACTTTCATTTATAAGATCACGATTAAGCACCTGAAATCACAAAACACTTGTGCATCCATACAGCTCAAACTAATTGTTTTTTCAAATTTTGTACTAGAAAAAGGCTAAGGCTGACACCATGTATGCCAAGAGCAAAATGTTTACAGCAGCTATAAACTCTTTGAAAATTGGAGTTTATATATAAACAAACCCTCACCTATCACTGTAACAAGACTATGTTTATGAAAGTATGCTTTGTAACATCTCCTTTGTTGGATAATGGCTGGTTCTAGCAGAATAGTAATACACCCTCTTGTGGAGGGTTTATTAATTTGATTTATTAAATCTAGTTTTGAATTGTAACCAATCAATATCAATCATTTGAAACTAGTCACATTTTAGAAGTAGTAACCATATGGATCTGGTTTCCCCCACCTTGTGAATGAGTACTAAGTTTTGAGAGACAAGCTTCATGCCTTAAGTTTCTTCATTTCTTGCTGGCAGACGAAGACCAGTGTACTACAGTAGTGGTTCTTAAAGGATCTCAATTGTGTCATAAGAGGCAACAGGCTTGAGTAACTGGCCATTGAGATCAGCTGCAAAGAAAGAAAGCGATCCTGCCAGCAGGAAACAGTACACACGAAGCGAGAAACTCCAGGAGAATGAAAAACAGACATTGACATTTTAGGCAAATCAGTCTGTATATTCAGCTACTATAGAAAGAAGGACGGTGATGTCATCTGGCTTTCCCCCTGTAATGCAAGAAAATCAGATGTTTTAATCTGAAGAGCAGATCAGGAAACTACATAATGAAAAAAGGCATGTATGGTTTGATGAAACAATTCTACATGGAGGTGGTTTCTTTTGGTTAAGAAACTACTCTAGATTCAAAATTACTAATATGTTTAGACACATGCATCTGAAAACCTCTAACTCCTCTACTTCCTTTTCCAAAGTAACTGATGGCATCAGAGATACCTATAAGAAAAGCACTTTCCTATATACTATTTTAAGCATTAAAAACAATGCTGGAAGGTTTTCATTAACAGGTAAGTGGAAAGCCTGTTTTCAAATTATCTTTCAAAAGATTTTTCTTCCCCTCTCCAAGTCTGGACATGTACTGAATTAGATGTTAACACATCATAGAATCATAGAATATCAGGGTTGGAAGGGACCTTAGGTCATCTAGTCCAACCCCCTGCTCAAAGCAGGACCAATCCCCAATTACTGAACTCAGACTTAGTAAATCACTAAAAAATAAGGAATGTATTTAGATACCATCCCTGATTTAAAGAAGATTGTTATTCACATTTGAAAAGCAGCTGAGTGGATTTAATAGCCTTTGAAAAACGTTTATAATTTGCAGTAACAGAATGACTTGTATTATACAAAATGCAGATGCATACACACCCACATGATATATTGCAAGGATAGAGGGCTACTGATCTATTTTGCTAATGCAAGATACTACCAAACTCTTCAACTGCAAAACCCATTAAAAAGGATTGTGGGTTGTGGTGCTGTAAGAATGCTGTGTAAGGTTCTGGTGAAGTTACACTGTGAAGTGGTATTTTGTCACAAACTCCCATTAAGCCTGTGGATACAAAGGACCAGCAGTCATAAGGGAAGCAGCTAATGATTGTGCTCTGCACAGCTAGCAATAGATTCTCTGGCTGGCAGGAGTTAAGAAGATTAGAGATTCACACCCACAAGGCAGATGGAATGATGAGAGGGGCACACAGGCTAACAGCCCCCCAGCAATAGGAAGGGGTTTCAGTGGGCCTTAAAGGGAGCCTTGCCCTCTACATTAGGAAGACTTTTTCCTGTCTTTAAAGTGAATTATTAAATGGAACCCTCAGGACTCTCCCAGGTGTACTAGAGACCTCACCAGAGAATGGGAGACAAGGATCACAGAGGACAAAGGGACTGAACAATGTCAGATGAACGGGGAGCATTCTGCAAACAAACTACTAAAATAAAAACAAGAGTTATTGTATGCACTCTGGTAATGCCTATAGAAGAGTTTACAATCTAATCAGACCAGACAGAGGACGGGAGGGAAAATAAAAAGGGGAGACATGCTATGCCCAAAGCCACACAGCAGGTCAATGGTAGAGCCAAATATAGAACACGGGTCTGACGATTTCCAGTCCAGTGTCCTATGCACTGGAACACAGTACCTCCCAATTATGACTGGCATCCTTCTTTCCCAGAACATACCTAAGATCACTTACTATTCAGGAACTCTGGCATGCATCCAACAAAGGAATTTCATCTGACACCATCAGATTTATGTTATCCAATAGTAGGAAATCTTACCTCTCACATTCAATCCATTGTCACATGCAAACTGTGCAAAAGGTGACATGTAAGTGGGGTCATATGCCAGTTCGTGAGCTTGCTCAGCAATGCTTCTTGCTGTCTGTTGTATACTCTCATAATTGGAATTCTAAATTGATGGAAGAACAAGTTATTCTTACAAAAGCAACCCACTAAAGGTAATTTTATTCAGGCACACACACATTATTTGAATATTGATACAATTAACATGATGGGACTATAAACACCTTTCTGTTGCAAGTTAGATAGTAAGTATTTCCTATTTCAAGGGAATCTCAATTATATCTTGAATTAAAATCAGTGTACTTTAAGAATGTTTGTATAGGAAATTAAGTCTCTACCTCTATCTGCCACTACAATCATTTGTGCACAAATGTTATAAAACCATTTTTCTTAGGAAGGGAGAAAGTAGAAGACTGCACTTCCCTGTATTTTAAAAAAGGGGAATCGCGCCTAACAATGTAAGTTACCCCCATGAAAAAAAAACTTCACTTGAATGATTTTTAATTAAGAGGAAGCCAATAAGCTTTCCCCTATAGCTATCTAGATTAGTTTTTTCAAAGTCAGTGATAAAATCCAATGAGAATACAAGCTTTCTGTATAATGCATTTCCTCCAAGCATTCCAGTCATCTTTACTTTTTCAGTGCCTGCTGCTTTACTCAGGAACGGATTCCTTTCCATGTTGAGCAAGATAGGTGACAAACAACTATTTTCACATGTAACCATTTTGATCGTCTCTGTAATTTATACATGCTTTTACGAGCACATCTGAATTTCCCTAACAGTTTGGGGAGTGAACAGGCTTTGACAATTCTTGGCTCAACTTCCCATCATAACCCAGATTTCTATTTGCGGTCTTACCCAAATGTGCCAATAGGTGGAGCTCATGTTTCCCCTGCAAAACTAGAGCTATGTGTATCCACTGTAACCATTCTAGATTAAAGGTTGTCTACATTACCCACTGGCCAAGCGCTCTCTCATCGACTCTGGTACTCCATCAGGGCGAGAGACACAGGCGGACTCGATGGGAGAGCGTCAGCCATCGACCTACCGCAGTGAAGACACCACGGTAAGCAGATCTAAGCACATCAACTTCAGCTACATTATTCACTTGCGTAACTTAGATCGATCCCCCTCCCCAGTGTAGACCAGGCCTAAGAATATGTTGCTTTAAAAGTGTTAGCAGATAATGGTCAACCCTAGGCTCCCCGCCAACACATTTTTCAAGGTGTTGAACCCTGTCTACTACACCTTTAAAAAAATAAAAACCAATATCTAACCTAGCCCTAGACTCAAATAGGGCCTTTCAGATTTGAATGCTGTTTGGAAAAAAGGATGAAAAATGAGAGATTTCGTGTGGAAAATAATGAGAATTTCTCCTATTACCCACAAAAGAGCAAAATTTCAAGCAAGCATTTAGCCAATTTCTAGAGCATCTCCAACTCAGTTTGTCTACAAGGCAGCCACTTATTTTCTGTCTACCAACAACTTTCAGTAATTTATCTCAGGGATAAGATCCTATCAGAAGGCAAGTTTCTTTTAAAACCCCAATATGAAAGGCCACTGAAAAGTTAACATGCAGGATTACAATATCAAAATAGCTTCCTCAAGGATGTTACACAGGTTTATACTAGTTCTTATACTCCATTTTCAGCTTTTACAGCTGAATTGTATTCTATTTTCAAGCCCAACAATCCTGTCACCCCAGATAAAGTTGTTTAACACAATGGTGTTCTGATTCATTAGTTACGTAAAAATGCCGCTCTTGGAACATTTAAGAGGAAGTAACTTTTGCCCATTATTCATATTATAGATGAGTTATAGTATCAAAATTCAACTGCACACACTTCATTTTCAGTTACCTTCAGCTTTTTCAGTTCCTGAAGAATCATATAGTCAGGCATGTTGTCAAAAAGTCCATCTGTTGCTGTTAGAATAATGTCTCCTAGCTGAACATCAAAAGTAGTACTGTCAGCAGCATCCGGGCTGTGAAGAGAACACCACCGTGTCAAAGAAATGGACATTCGCTTATGCTAATGGTACCAAATCCTGTTCAATTACAGCATCAATAGGTTTTGCAATTCACTGGGGTTGTGAAATCTGTTTTCTGGAAAAATACAGCAGTGTAGTTTGTCATGAAAGCCAGTATAACAGAAGTATGATCACAAATAGGTGGCATCTGAAACACTACACCAGAGAATTGCACTGAAAATGCCTGATTGGGACAATTCTTCAGTCTAATATATTTTGCAAGTATATCTCCATTGTAACCATTAGGCGATACTGCAGTTTGAGGTTTCCTTCTCACTCCCACTTAAATATGAAGAACGGGGCTATAACTGAAATGGCAAGCCTGCCTACTGGATACACCTTTTATCATGAAGGATCCCAAAGTATTTCAGACTATTTAGCTACATCATCACCAACAGTGGGCAGTAGCCAGATGATCCACTGGTGCATAATGCACAGGAGGAGAAAGTAT
Organism: Macrochelys suwanniensis; assembly: GCA_033296515.1. Taxonomy (NCBI): domain Eukaryota; kingdom Metazoa; phylum Chordata; order Testudines; family Chelydridae; genus Macrochelys; species Macrochelys suwanniensis. The sequence continues at coordinate 5,881,311 of CM065789.1, read as the reverse complement.
TTATTTTGGCATAGACAAGATCTTTCTGGGAGATTTTTGGATAAAAAAAATGTATAGCACACCATAGAAAGATGCAGGGTTGTGATCTGAATTTGTAGTTTCAGAAAGGTTAGCATTTCAAACTAGAGTTTTAGGTCACTTGACTCTCCCCTGGATAGAACCAGTTTAACATTAAGCTTAGTCGATAGAAGAAAAATACTGATATTTACTCTGACTTTTAATTGCCTTTGCAATTAATGTTAAGAGTGCACGAGACTAGGTGACTTGATATAACCATGAGTCAGAGTTGAAGTGTGGGCATCTTAAAAACTGATTCATCTCACACTTTCCTTATTCCATGATGACTGAGTCTTCGTTTTTCTAATTTCCAAGAAAGTTATTCTTGATAACTACCTTTGTGCTACTTTTGTCTTTCCATATAATGGACTGTACTTTTGAAGATACCTAGATTTCACTCAACTATCAGAACGATTTACAGTTATTGTGCAATAAAGGGAACGTTTAAAGTGCATGGATTTCAAACTCCTATGACAGCTCTCCCCCCTTCACTCTCTGTATGCTTTCCTATAATTAAAGCCATACACAAAGAACAATCAGTAGTTGGAACTATTTCCAAACATCCTCAAAAGAACTTCTTTGGTATTAAAAATTATAAAGCCCAAACCTTGCCCAATTTGGAGTCTACAACCTCAGAACAAGAACTTCAGATTCATACTGCATTCCCTGGACACAGCTCTATCACTTTCTATATTCAGGATTTAAAAAAAAAAAAAAAAAAAAAAAAAAAAGAAAGAGAGAGAGCACTTTAATGAGTCTATAATCTTTGATTTAAGAAATGTAACTTGTACAATGTTTAAATAAAATAATTACCAAATCAGTCAAGAAAAAGCATTTCCTTTACTCTATTACAAAAATAGCTCAAGAACAGACAGACATTAGACAAGGAGGTATGTCTTGCATTTTGTGTTTTAGATTTCACTAGTGAAGTTTAGAAAAATGATTAGCCAGCACTGAAATACAGATTGCTTTGAAATCGTGTCCTCTGCTAATCCTCTGCTTTGAAATGACTAGTTTCTATTGGACCGGGTGCACTTCTGTAACATTCCCATCTCTGAGCTCGGTGTTCTGCCAAAATGGAGTTTTGCTCATTCGGACTGAACACAGTGTGCTGCTGGAAACTTTACTGAAATGCAAGCTGCAGTCACATGCTTCCCTGCTCTGTTCCTCAAGTATTCACTACCTCACTGCCTGGCTATGTAAATTAGTGTATTCCCAATCAGTCCCAAATGAGGCACGGGGGTTGTGAAGGAAAACCCACAATAATATGAGGCACTATTGCAGTATACAACAACCTGAACACACTATATTTGACTTAAGTCAAATGAAAAAAACAAGCAAAAAACAAGTGCTATACATTAGGCCAGCTTTGCTAGCTAGTTGTGCACTGTGTGTTATAACTATGTCAAGCTTTATTTGCATCTCACTGCAAGATATGTTGCAGCCTGGCAGTTACTTTTTCATGCTTCAATATTCTTCCAGATAATGGCATAATATGTACTTTACATAAGTACCATAAAGTAATGCTCATAGTTTAGTTTAAAAAAAAAAAAAAAGCTTACTAGAGCATAAAATATTTTATGCCATCTTCCGACCCTGGATGGGCTACAAAAAAAGTAAAAATAAAAATAAAAAAATCAGTTTTACATGGTTCAGAATATTTAAAAAAAAAGAAAAAGAAAAAACACATCAAATATTGAATCATTAGTAGGCCAATATTAACTTGCATTTGAGGCTCCTACAAATGCTGCCAAATAAAGAGGCAGCAGCCAAGCGCTATTTGCTATTGCAATAATGTTAAGAACTCAACTTAAATTGCAGAAGCAATCGATTTTATCATGGTTACTACAACCTGAATTTCCCTGTTGTGTCCAGATATTGCAGCACATGACAGGTGAAGTCATTTCTAGGAACTAGATATAAAGTGGACACATTTATGGTGTACAATGTACAGAAACAGGTATATTTATATTTTCATCAGAACAGTTCCATAATACACAAGTCCCTTTGAGGATATCAGAAACGCTTTATATTCAGTGTGCACCTAACTTTAGGGAAAAAGTAATCACTTGCACATAAGCAGATCACTGCTACCCTCAGCAGAGATTAGACCATGGCAACAGCCTATAAAATTTGATAAATTTAAGCCGGAGAAATGCTTACGCTACCTTGAAGACAAACAGGTGGGGAAGTGGATTCACCTTTCAAATGGAAGCATTATTAAAAGCCTGTGTGTGAAGTTTCATTACAAAGACCAGAACCATGAACCCTTGGGAGAAAATCTCAAGTTTTTGATCCATGTTTCTGATTAATTCCCCATCTCACCTATCACTTAAGACGACTCCCTCTGCTTCTGGTGGAGCTATTGACAGCTGGAATGGAGTGTTGAAGTAATGTTGCTGCTCATCAGACCGATGTACTACTTCTCCTCCTCTGACTACCAAAAATCCAGAATCTCCTAAGTTTGCTGTATGTAAACGATGACTTGTTCTGTCCAAAACTACTATGCAAGCTGTACTGCTTCCTAGAAAGAAAAAAAATTAAATTAATTCTATCAACTGGAGATAGACTAGAAGTAGCAGCATATACATAGAGGATCAATCTGTTCAACAGATTTTCTTAGGCCAGCTGTTCAAATACCTATCATTGTTGACAAAAAAAAAAAATCAGAAGTAAATATCCGTTAATGCATATTCACTTTGTTTTGTACTAAGAGTAGGAACAAAGCATTGAGATTTCTGCAATCCTTTCCAACCCCAGCTACAGATTTATTTGTACATTTACTTAATTTTGCTTTGATTTGTCTCGTTACATTGTGCTGCTACATTCCAATACATTTCCTATTACAAAATATTTAGGTGTTGCTATGTCAGCAGAGACTCCTATAGGAAGCTTGTTTTACAGAAAGTACACTAAATAATGAAACTATGATTAGCGTGAAGCTGTTAGTAGCAGGATTCTGTAGCACTTACACGATGCTAGGTGTTGTTCACATGCTTTCATTCACCACTACAAATAATCTGTATAGAGTAAATAGATTAATGAAAGTGGTCAGTAGATACTGTTCCATTATTGGTGGCAGAGCAACGAATATGCTCCTTTTTTCTTTTAAGACAAAAAAATTTGTAAGACTGGCTCCAAAGGAGGTCTAGATTTAGGAATGTATGGTATATTAACATAACTCATTCAGAAATAAGTGCATTGCTTTAAAGCTCAAGAAATTAGTTCCAATATTTTAATAAGTGCCAGAAGGCACTGTTAGCTGCTTAGATACTTTATAGCTGGCTGATCAACATCCTGACAACTGGGAAAGTTTCTGTAACATTTACAACAGCATATGCCAAGTTTTTAAAATAGGACTATCAGAAGTTCATTCAAACATTATCACTTGTTCTGTAACTGATAGTTTTGCAATTGTCTTTGGTATTTATCTCTGGGAGGTCTTAAAGTTATCTTGTTTTTGGTACACTAACTTCCTACTAAATTTCCTTTTGTGAAACACTTTTGTAGTTACCATTCTAGATGGATTAAAATGTAGAATAAGGAGGGGAGGAATTGAAACATCCCTGATAATTTCAGAAATATTACACTCATGCTGAGGGCATTGTAGAGTTTTCATTCATTCCAATGTAGCATCTGGGACTGGCTGCTGATGGCAACAGTAGATAAACCACAGCAAACATTATATTGGAAAAGGGCCAACACTGTCCAGGTCCTTCATAGACAAGGAAATACCACTCTATGGAAGTCAGTGCAATTCTTACTAGAAAAACCAAAGTCTTTCCTAAAGAGTGTGAAGTACAACTGAATCTAACACACTATTAGAAACCATCTCCAGTAGACATTCTGATACCATACATTAGAGAAAAATCTGAATTTTCCACTACCAGATGTTTCAAAGCACAGCTGCATTTTTGACAGACCATCGTGTTTACAATGAGCACGCCTCAGGATCCAGACCTTTTATTTAGCACACAGGCCATTAACTCTTCTATCTTTGACAGAGGTCTTTGTTGCAACTGAAGAGCAATGAAGTCCTAACTCTTGGGTTCATATAGGACCCTGACTCCCCCAAACCTTAGAGAAGGACTTAAAAGAAAACAAGATCAGCCTTCAAGTCCGAAAAGTCGCTTTACACTTACAAAAACTAGACTGCTGGACCTCAGAATTAAGAAACAAATGGAGTCCAAAACAGAATGGACAAAATAGCACTGCAACACAAATATTGTGCCTGGAATAACTTCAGTTTTCCTCCCTCCCCCTCATTATTTCATGTCCAAGTATTTGCAGGATTCTGTACAGAGGAAACAAGCATCAGGCCACCAGCACAAGCAAGGAAAGATAGTTCATACTTCGGTGTTCTTAAGCAGAGGAACTACTGCAAGATATGACATAATACGATCTGGGGGAGAGGGAGAGGCTTAAAAGACTAAAAACATGGAGAATAACTCCCACCACAAGTGAATCTTTACAGTGCTTTGAAGGGAAGAAAGAGTGGGAAAGGACTACGGTTCATTCGTTTCATATTAACAGGTACTGTAAGTAGAAATCCATGTGTAGAACGCAGATCTTGTGACAACATATGCTGCTCTTGAGAATTTGAAAGGTCAGGCAGCACAAAGTTGCCTCCCTCTATAAAAGAGCTGCTAGAACTCATTACCAGTGGTCCACCTTGTAGATGACTTGTTTACTTCGATTGTTTTGTACAAACAGCACCAGTATAGTTAAACACTTAAATCCACTGAAGGAACTACTAAGCAGTGCTATTCTAAAGTAACACAAGGTCATTTCTGGGGTTTGTACCCATTCTTTATATGCATAATAAAACGTGAACATCTGTTCCTGAGCTCAGCAAACATTAGCTAAATATAGTTTACACAGAGCTCTTTTGGCAAAGAAGTTTAAGGTCAGGTGAGAAGCATGTGAGTCAGGCAGGGTAACTTGCTCTTGGTCTGAAAGCTTGTAAGTGTCCCCTTAGTGTTCAGTTTTCAAGGTTGCCTATTCAGAGCCAAATTCTGCATTCATGTCCACTCATACTTCCCATTGCTTTCCAAGGGAGTTGCATGCACATATCCAAAGGACTTGGTGCACAACATTTAACAAACCATTATTTGTAGCATATTTCTTTAGCTGTGCTTCATATAATCTCCTCCCACAAAGAGAAGAACATACAATAGGATACCAATGCCTGTGCAGCACAAGCCATTTAGAGTACAGTCCCTTTAAACGACATTCAGTGACGTCTAAAACCCACAGTTCACAGGAAGCTCAAAAGTAGCAGTAAGGCCAGGAGACCCAGTAACCAGAGTATCCTGTTACTATCTTCAGAAAAATATGGGTTCAGGCTGAGCTTAGTCACAAAACTACAAATTCCCAAAAAGTTTCAAATTGAGAATGATTTTGCTGAATATATGGCTAGTAGCTGACTGTAGTAGGAACTTATTTTGTATCCATTCTGCAAGACGCTCACAAGACATATTGGGTTACAGACCTCCAATTTCATTTCAGGTTTTCCTTTTGAAATTAAAAAGCTGGCTCTGGTTTGTTGTGCTGGTGTACTAAGTTTAAACATTAAAACAATTTTGAATCTACAAATCTGTGTCTAGAGGACATGCACCATATGAACAATATTTGTAGGATATTTGCTGCTCTTACCAAGCAAAGGTACTTTGTTCTGCAGCAGCTCACAATAACTTGTAGTAAGAATTCCAACAGGATTGCTTGGTATGAACCGTCCTTCTTTTACTAAACGTTCGCATGTTCGCATTAGGGTCCCTGAGAACTGAGAAGGGTCAACCCCATAGTCTCTCCAGCCACCTACACCATCTGCTACCCCTAAAAAGAGAGAGAGAGAGAAAGTTACTGTTAATAAAACAAAAGTTTCAAACAGTTTGATATTCATTTCATTCTAGCATGTAGATATATATAGAAGGTCCAAATAGCTAAAACAGACACCACAGTTTGCTAACCATATTTCTATATTAAACATTTTTTCCCAAATAGTTATTTACAGTTTTACTATGACATGAGAACAGCACAGCGATATTCTAACATAATATAGTTAGAGACCTGGAAGGGAATTTTTGGTTTTAAAGAAACTACACACTATGTGAAAGTACACACTATGAAAGTAGTGGCTAAAATATTTTTACAGTCTTTCACAGTCTGTTATTAATGCTAACACCACTGCATTCAAATATTGTCTGAGGGACATATTAAGATAGACTGCAGATACGCAATAAGAAAAAAAATCCTATTTGAAAATGTTTCCATTATTAAATTTGGTTAAGGACTTTCTGATCTTCAACATGCAAGTCATAATTTGAAGGAATATTCTGTATTGTATGGTATTTTGTGAAAAAGATGAAGCCATTATTCATGATACAGCATGAGTCACTCTTTCAGACCATGCTTAAGTAAAAGATTTATTTTGGAAAAACAATAGAACCAGGGCAGATAAAAATCAATGTTTTTTTTAAAAACAAAAAATAAAATAGGATTTTTGATAGGTTTTTTCCCCTCAAAAAAGCATTTTATCTAAAGATTGTTTTTATATAGTTTTATACATTATAGCTCAAAGATATCATGGAATAGGGATTATAAAGTCTAATTCTATAGTATGAGACAATATATTCATGTAATGTTTAAGAAAAGTTTTGTAAATGAGTTCCAATAGTTTATGGATTAGGGACCCAATTTTATGGGGTTCCAGGGGCTTCTATATAGATTATTCTGGTTAATCTTTGTATCTACCCAATGGGACATAGTGCTCAGTCAAGAAGATACCATCAAAGATGCTTAGTTTTGCAGTTCTCAGACTGTGGATTTGTGTCTCCAGAGATAACATGCTTGTTAACAGCAAAAATGTTTTTAAATAAATAAATAAATAAATAAATAAATTATAGAGGTGAGAAATAGTTGAATAAAACAATTTAAATGTCTGTCTGGTGATGTTCTCCTAATACAGCATGGCAAGAAAAATCCTCCAAATATTAATGATTAACCTGTTGAATTGGAGAAATAGTTCACCTCCCAATGACTTCATAAATATCTGCTTCAATTACCTTTGGTAAATGAAATAACTAATCATTCATTTTCTGATATAGCTGTAAAACTAATCTGAAAAGTTTTCAAAATACATCACTGTAAAAATGTATAGTGTGAACCTTCTAAAAATGAAACCTACATGAGTTGTGAAAAAAATGTATTAAGGTTATAATAACCAACAAGAATGCACTTTTAGGTAGAAATCCATGATTAAATCGAGTCCTCCTGACTAGTGATTTAAATCATGATTTAAATCAATTTGATTTAAATCAAATCCACCCTGGATAGAACTAACCTCTAGCTGAGTGAAAATTTAAACAGTAAAATGCAATTTGTTCATCTACAAATGCTATTCACATAGGATGCCATTTGAAATCAAAGCGGAAGATTTAGAGTTGACCTTGGTATGAACTACATAATCCATCAACATTAGTCAGATTTTTCCCCAAAATAGTGCACCACCTTTTAGACACCTGCTGGGTGTGTTTGATTTTTTTTGTTTTTTGGGTTTTTTTTAAAGTATACTATGCAGTAGCCAAACCCCACTCTTAAAATCTCTGAACAGAAAAAACACGGAAGATCATCTGTTTAAGAACTCGGAGCAGAACTCACCAGAAAGAATCCCTAGAATACCAGGAAACCCCTCTTTTAGCTCCTTCAAGAACTAAGCCTCTCCACAAGAGGCATACATTCAGGTTCAGAGTAGATTAACCCTTTTGTTTTTGATGCCAGTTAAACAAGTCAGCCCTAAAGACTCCAGTGAAATACTCTGAAATATCCCTAGGGGGCAGAGGATTGAGGATATCAATAAATCAGTTTCCTTAAAGTTGATGGCATCCAACTTAAAATTTTGACCAGCCACAGATTTATCAAGACATTTAGTTTATTATTCCAGAATTAAAGACTATTGATTAGGTTTTCTGTTGTTTAAGTGCAGTAATTTTAGTGCTCGTCAAGAGCCGGATATGACAAGCTTCCCAAACTGGACCACCTGTGTGCCTCAACTTTACCCTACAAGGACTATTAGGAATGAGGATAACTCAGTCCCCCACATCTCAGTTAATTCTTTGCCTCTCTCTTCTAAGACTGCTAGCAAGAAGACCAAATGTAGCAGTGGTTTTTTGGGCAGTGGACATCTGTGTTCTCTGGAAAGAGGACAGATCATCAGCTCATTTAATGCAAGTCAAAGACCCGTTATATAGTAACTTTTGCAATGCACAATACCAGACTGAGCTGTTTCTGACCTGCACTAAAAGGTTCTTAATTCCCAGTCCCGAGCCATCCAGTCCTGCAGACTGGTTGTTTTTTTAAAATTAAAGAAGTTGCATGTAACTTGTCAGGGTAAAGTATGTTATTTTACAGAAAAGGAATGTGTGTGACGTATCTTCAGATTAAAGAGTTACTTTATTTTTTTTCTTTAATGGCCAACGAGGCTGAAGTTCAGAGAAGAAATTTTGAATTTTTTTCAATACGTTGAGTAAGAGATTGAAAAACTGACACTACAAGATCAGTAAAAAGGGAGAATTTAAGACAACTTCAGATGCTACCACTATACTCCTACAAGTAAGCCTTGTCTATATAATAGCACATCACCTCAGATTTCACTGAAATAAAATTCAAAACTAAACTGCTGGTACTTGTTATGTTGCTGCTGAGGAATCAGAATGTGCTGTACCGATTTATACTATTCTTGTTTACTTTGCTTTCACCTTGGACACAGAACATCAATACAAAAAGATAATCAAAACAGTAGTTGTCTTGAGTTAACAGTATTGTTAAACTTCCGTTTACTTACTACTTCCATCATATTTCATAACATGCAATGTCCTCAAACCCTGAACACCCATATAACACAGAAATTGGTAAAGTTTTAAAGTTTAAAATGTTGCTTAAGTGACAAAAGAATTACTAAATTTAAGTTGTATAAAACCTTTGACTTTGTCAGGATATTCAATAAGAGTCAGAACACCTCCACAAGCACGTTTCCTTGGACATATGTATTACTCTATGTTCAAAAGCATGCAAAGGGTTAAGTCAGGGCTTCTGTATAAGATCATAAAACATGGTAAAAGGGAATAATGTCAGCAGGAAAAGCAGCTGAATATATTTTAAAGAAAAGCATGTTAAGGGCAAGATTCCCTGGATTACAGCTTCTCCTACAGCATTCATAAATGGGATTTATCCTTCTAAAAGCTAGACAAGCACTCCCCAGAGTTACTGCCAAATTATAGGTTTCAGAGTAGCAGCCGTGTTCGTGCATGTCAGTTACTGTGAAGCTGGCTTCATCCAACCTCTTAATGACCCTGTACGTCAACGACCCTCAGAAGTCTCAGAGCAAAGCACAAAGCAAGTAAGGCTGCAGTGCTAAACACATGTGAATCAAAAAGTGGCTAATACCACTTGAAGTTATTAAATTTTCAGAATACTGCATAACTTGAACTTCAGCAGAAGTAGTTATAAATTAACTGGAGAGGAAAACAACAAACATGCAAAGCTAATAACGGATGGGTTAGTTGTGCACATTCCTCCCCTGCACAGTCAGCCAACATATATAAGATACTTTAAAAACCATTGTGGCCCCAAATCCCCCTCGATGACAACTGGCAAAAGTTCGCTGTTCTGTAACAGCAACTGCTAATCAGCCCTGACAAACTCACCACACCCAGCATATTGCTTGTGAGAGATCTCAAATGAAAACCAGGATCGTGATGGTCATTAATATCATTGCGAAATGTATGTACAGATTTTTAAAAGTATGTCTATATACTGAAAATATGTTCTTATAGTTGATATCAATGTGTTACTCCCCAGCAGAAGTGAAGAACTGGTTTTGCCAGATAAAGGAATGTATATTCACATTTGCCTAGGTTACTATGTAGATTAAGCTTTGTAAGTCAAACACAATGGCAGCTACATTTGCATTTCAAGTCAACTCAAGGATACAAAGACAACTTGGAGCCAGCACCCTGGAGAACAAACAGGGAGCCATCCTGAGTCTGGGATCAAAACAATGAGTTTGGGGAAATAAGAAACAAACACACCACTCTGGTAGCCATTTACTGAGGAAACTCCTTGTAGGGCATAGAGATGTTCATGAAAACCTGAATCCTGGTTTTGACTGAAAGCCAGCAGCTTTGTTAAAGTCTGAATCCTTGGGAGAAAATCTATTTTATACAATAGGAAATGGAACCATTAATAAGCATAGATCTGCAACTGCATTTTATGTTTTGTTATATATTTGTAACCAATTGTTGTTTCTACTCATTCTCGCTCAGTGCTGTGATGTTGTAAAGGACCTGATCCAGAGTTGTGCTAGTCAAACTGTGCGAGCACTATCTCTTTGGGGACAGCTTAGTTGGTAATTATTGTGTGTCCAGGGACAAGAGCTGGATACTGCAGGGAGCACTCCCAAGACTCAAGGGTTAATGTGTACCTAGCACTTGACTGTACAGAGAGGGTGAGGTGTGGGGAGAGCTGGAAGTCAGTGCATGGGGGGCCAAAGGCTAGTGGTTTCTGGGAGCTGAACCACATCACGCATAGACAACCCACTGCTTCATGCTAAGGGCAAGTAGTGGCAAGGTGCTTCACAAACTAGAGCACCTCTGGGGAGCGTCACAAGCATATCAGGGGAGCTGAGGTGAATTTATATCCCAATTAAGTCAGTTTTCCACCCAAGGCCAGATCTAGTTCTCAAACTCCGTGGCAACATTTTTAGTAACTTCAACAGCAGAACGGGGAGCAGTGTAATAGCCAAGTAGGAGGCCAGTTTTGGGGGGTGAGACAGGAGACAGTGGGACTTCCTCAAATGATAAGTTTGTGTTAAGCATTTAGAAACCACCTCTCAACAGATTTAAGAGTTACAGGAACACGGTGAAGTCTTGTCTACACTAGGAAAGTTTTGCAAGAGTTTCCCAGCATAGCCAACACTAGTTCAGCATCACGGTATTGAGCAATATTGGGAGTTCTTGCGTACCTGGACTGCCAGCTGCTGCTGGCATTTTAAGCATTGTTATCTATCCCTGCACAGAACAGATCTAATTGACCCAGTATTTAAAACGCTGTCGCCTGTCTCCACTAAGACTCCCCATATTGCTAACAAGTGCAGATGATCTAGTGTAAACAACAGTGGGATATGTTCACAAAGTTTCACTAGCATAAACAAGGCTTGATCTTTGGCTGCTGTGTTCAGTTTTGCTTCTTGTTTCCCTGCACAGAATTGACAGAACAGTATTCTCCCTTCAGGCAGCCACACTCATGCCTTGGGTATGCAAGGAAAGTTACATACCGTTCACGAGTGTCAATAGTGGGTGGGGCTGAACATGCGTCTAACTGTAAGCACAGGCCAACAAATCATGTTCAACATCATCACTGAAACTGTGGTTACGAAAAAGACCAAATAAAAGCTTTTTTTGCTGAAGATGTATGAATCATGTTTCCAAAAGGCTACATTCAAGCAGTGTTTAAGAGTTCTGTTGACTATTATCCATCAGAGAAAAATGTCTGCTGGAAGCCATATTCCCTGACATACCTACAAAGAAACTATTTGTTGAGCTCATTCTTAATATATGAAGTAAAAATGTTACACCTAAAAGTTGTAGACCCATGAATTAATATATAAATAAACAAACAAACACACACACACACCCACAACCAACCACTAACCTCCCTGGATTACACTCAGTGTACTGAACTAGGCACGCCATTGGTGTGATCCAGCACAAGTTTCTCTGAACAATGTCTTCAGAAACAAAATAATCCTTTTAACATTGCCTTCTATGCCCTTCGGGCATCAGATACAGAACACACTCCCGTTCTCATCGACCAAAAAAAGCTTTGACGCTATCTTGATCATTTTTGCAGATCCTCCATTGTTTGCTTTCCCTTGGGCCTTTTTCCTGCCCAGAAAAGTGACTGACACTTAGAGGGTTTTTAAAAAAACCTACCTACAGTAGGTATGTTACAGTGTAAAAAAGAAAATGGAGAGGGAGACTACCTTGTAACTAGACAGACTGCTGCCACATTCAGTTTCAAATGCAGTACTATTCACTAAAGTTCTAACTACACTACATTCTCCCAAGACCTAGATTTTAAGCAGAGGGAACAGTTGCCAAATTTGAATTTTACAATGGACAGTAATGCCCTGCTCTGGGCCAGCATTTGGAAGCCTCAGCAGCCATGAAATTGTCAATGATCACATGAAAAGTATGGATAGCAGCAGCATGCAGTGGAAATACTCATGAAGGTGCCAGAAACAGAGGTCAGGGATAGTCATAGAAATTGTCTTATTTTCTCCAAGGAAATCCCAGAGAAGAAAACAGAGAAGAAAAGGCATCCTAAGTGAAGAGGAGTCTCTGAATTGGTGAGTTTGTTCTCCCTTCCAGCTAGGGTCAGGGAGTATGGCTGCAAGTTTAACAGATAAATATCAGTTCTTGGTTAACAGGAAAGATAAAACCTCAAGAACACTGGTAGTAATCCCAGTTCCCGCCCCCCCACACACACACGCACCCTTTACCAACTGCTGCAAGATGAGTGTGACATGACTTTTCATCAGGGTTTTGTCCTGAATCTTGCTATGAAAGATTGGTTATATACTTCAGTAGTCTCTGACTTCTAGGTAACTAGTAATTTTTTCAAGCTTTGAACTACACAACACACAAGAAACAGAATGACCAGTATTTTTGTATTTGAACAGTTCTATGCTAAACAACAACAAAACTGAGCTTTTAGCTATTAAAAAGAGGAAAAATGTGTAGCCTCTTTGATGTTAGTCAACTCTTTTTTGACCCAAGAAAGAATAAATCCCAAGTACCCATGTAAATTTTCCACTGAATGGGAGTGGCTCCACACCCACATTCAGCCCGCTCAGGCTTGCTCTTCATAAACTGGATCTAGAGTAGTTTATTTAAAACTACCCTGCCAAAGTATCTGGCAGACTTTTGTCACTGAGTGACTAATAGGAAAAATCAAATCTAAATGGAAAAAAGATTTTACATTTATCCTTCAACTACAAACAGTCCAAATATATTTATATAGGCCATGTCTACACCACAGACCTTAGAGCTGCACAGCTGTACTCCTGTACGGTCTCCTGTGTAGCCACTCTATGCCAACAGGAGAGAGCTCTCCCACTGGCATAATCAAACCACCCCCAACAAGCGCTGGTGCTTCTGTCGGTCGAACTTATGTCGGTTAGGGGTATGTTTTTTATCCCAAACCCCTGACTAACAAAAGTTTTACCAAAAGTATTCCGCTCTACCATACTACTAAATGTACAAGGCTCTTCATTAAACAAATTAATGAGAAACTAGCCCTAAAGAGTTTGAAAACGGGATACCAAAATAAAAAACAACAACAAAGCAACACTTCAAATGCAAGAGGGTTTGGAGACATAGGAAGAGTTTACAGAAGAGAACTTTAAGGAAAGAAAAGATGCCAAGTAGACAAGAGGTGGGAAGCCAAGTCAAAAAAGGAGACAGGGTTGGGAGGAGCATAGGAGGGAGAGAGGAGGTCAGTACAAAGTTACATAGGGCACAGAAAGCAGAGGTGAAGAGCTTCAGCTTAATACACTAAAAAAAGGGAAGGGATATTTGAGGATGGAGTGATGTCAGAACAGCAAGGGAATTTCAGCATCAATATTGGGAACAGATAGAGGGATGGGGAAGAAGGGAGGACAGAGATGGTGATTACAGTAGCTAAAATAAAACAGACAAAATCCATATGTATCCATGAAGCAATGGCCAAAGAATTAAAGGCCTTTTTTATTTCAGTTTTCACCAAAAAAAAAAAGTGAACAGCGATCAGGCAACTAACTGACCTAGTGAACACTTGTGTAAATGGCATTGGATCTGAGGCTAAAATAGGAAAAGAACAAGTTAAGAATTGCTTGACAATTTATATTTTTATGTTATGTAGAATTATATTGGGTTCTGATGTCTGCAGAGCATAAAGTAATTTTGAAGTTGTTGGTACATTTTAATGTTAGAAAAGCAATAAAAAGCCAATGAAGATGGCTTCTTCTATAAATTCTATTAGTCTGCCAGTAATTTTCTGTTTCGCTTTCCTATTTAATATATTCGGATTTGAGTAATAACTCACCTTCTGTCTGACCCTGCAGCAAAGTTACAATCCTGTGTTTGTCATCGTGTTGCCATGAAAATTAACGCAATGACAAACTCAGTATTGTAATTCTCTGCTGAGTCCAGCAGGAAGGCAAGATGGGCTGGGAAAAGAGCAGCACACGAATATGATATGACTACCAAATATGGTACAAAAAAAATGAAGAGTCAACAGATCCATTGCAAGTGGAAAATGCCTCCTTCCTTTCACCTTCCCTTCCCCTCTCATGCACAGAGTCCACCTATCTGGAAAACAAGTGCCCCAGGTGCTTAATTTCTGTGGAGATGGATGACTGAACATTCAGTCATCCAGGCATCCATCAGCACTGGACTTGTACTGAACTTTAAAAAACAGCCAATATGGGTCATAGGTACAGCATCTGGCAGCTACTTTTAGTGCGGGGAGCGAGGGAGACTCAGACCCAGTGGAAAAGATGCAGAGTACTGAACACAGGGAGCAGGTTCCCATGTCTCCTGGAGAGCCACCGCATCATCCACAGTTCCCTTAAAGGTGAACAGCAACATTGTTTCCTATCACCAAGTTACATATTTTTCTGAAATAATGTCTCAGTCATATTCAAGTAATCAAGTTACCACTGACGCGCCGCATTCTGAAGTACTACCATTATCACAGTCATGACATATTCCAACACAGGCCCACTATTATGGCCTAAATTAAAAACGGCTGAAACGCCATTAAGATCTTTTTAGTTCTATAAAGTTATGGTGCAAAGCTGGTTCAATTGCTGAGAAGCTCAACTCCTGAACTTTGATTACAATTCAATCAAATTCAACCTCAAGGATGTCTGAAAAAAGTCATGCGCCCCCCAATATTACTATTTACACTCTGACAACAATTATCCAAACTTATTCACTGCTCATGATGACATTTGAGCCAGAGCAGTCCTGTGTGTAAATCAAAACCGTACTGCAGAACCAAGGTAAACTGGGTGCTGAAAGCGAAATCATAGAATCTCAGGGTTGGAAGGGACCTTCAGAGGTCATCCAGTCCAACCCCCTGCTCAAAGCAGGACCAATCCCCAATTTTTGCCCCAGATCCCCAAATGGCCCCCTCAAGGATTGAACTCACAACCCTGGGTTTAGCAGGCCAATGCTCAAACCACTGAGCTATCCCTCCCCCTGACATTTGAAACCAGTCTCAATGTCACTTTGCCTTTCAACTGACAAGGGCATCGTGTGCACTGGAAATAGGAAGTGTCTGTTTCAATGACTTTTCCTGTTAAAGTTAGCTACAACGCCGCTCAGTTTTAACCACTGAGGCAGAGAGCGCGGCATGAACAGCTGCCTTTCTGCTCTGAGCACACATTAGGCCTTGCAAATTACAGGTAAGACCCCCCAAGGCTGGGCCTAACCACCCAGCAGTCAGCCCGCCACTCCTCCGAGGCCTTGTCTGGGCTAGGAGCGGCAATCCGTGACTACCAGCCCCCCCCCCCCCCCCGTGGAAGCACGGCTTGGCAAAGGCCTTTTCTGTTGACATTCATGGGGGGCCGTGTTTTGGTGTCTGTGGTGCAAGTGCCCCCCCCCCCCACGGGCCGGGCCAAAGGCGGCCCGCTGCCGGGCGCAGCGTGAGCACCTACCGAGCACATCGGCGGAGCGGTGCCGGGCCACGAAGCAGGCGTCATCCCCGTAGCACATGCCTTTCTTGAGGATGCCCTTGCGGAAGTCTTTGCCGAAGCCGCAGCTGGCGGTCACCAGGCTGTAGTCGCGGGAGTCCGTCTGCGAGAGGCCGCCCAGGACGGCCCGGGCCACCAGCCTGCCATAGGACAGCACCGAGAACATGGCGCGGGCCGCCCGGCAGCCGGCACGAGGGGAACCGCGGGCCGAGGCCACCTCGGCTGCAGCAGCCCGCCCCGGCTTCCCGCTCCGGCCCTGCCCAGGCTTCCCGCTCGGCGCTGGCGTCCTGACCCCCCCCCCCCCGCGAGCCGGGTCCCCCTGCGGGGCACCCCCGAGCCTCTGCCCCCCCCCTCAGCCCCGGCTTTCCCTGGGATCCCCTCAGCGCCTCCCGCCGCTCTCCGGCCGGCCGGCCCCCCCCCGCCGGCTCGCTCCGCCTGAGGGGCCTCTGGCAGCCGCGCGCGCGCGGGTCGGTGGCTCGGTCAGAGCCGGCGGCGGTCGCTGCGCCGCCTCGGCCCCCAGCTGCCCTCCGCCGCCATCTTCAGCTCGCGTGCTTCAGGGTTCAGGCCCGGACGGCAACCGCGACTACGGGGAGAGAGCGAGGTCAGCCCCGCCCCCCGCACACGCCCCGCCTCGCCTCGCCGGCTGGGGACGCGCCCCCAGCATCCGGGACCTTGCCACCGCCCCCAGTAATGTGCGGGCGCCCGGCTGGATCCTCATTAGCTACCGGCCTCAACTCATTTGCATAAAAAGGAAAAATATGTCCGCTGCTCCCAGCAGCTCTCTTTCTAAAGGTGATGTCTATTCCCAGGGTGCAACAGGTTTAGGACTACAATTCCCAGGGTGCAATGCGGCAACAAAGCGCGCCTCTTAGGCAATGAACGGTAGCTGTTCTAGTCTGGCTGGAGCGTGGCATGCTGGACCTTGTAGTCCCCCCTCCAGTCAAGGTGAAGGCTACTGCAGGTTGTAATTCCATACATGTAGCCCATGAATACAGTGACCGTATTTCCCTACACTGACTATAGGACACCTGGTAAAATTACTTGTATTCAAGCAAGTTCAACAGCAATGCATCAGCACCATGCAGGACAAACATTCAAATTAACATCACGTTGACTGAGCCCCGCTTAAAAAGAAACACTGCGTAGTTGGATTATTTTTATTAACCTGCCTATCTTTAAGGCTTTACTGTTCACTTGGGGAGGGGTGACACACACAGTGAGGGTGACGGACCTATCTGACCCTCCTTGCCTGGTGCTCTGTACCCTGCATGCCTAGCTAGGCCCCCGGGGACGGACACCCACCTCTTCTGGTACCTTGCACTACGTCTTCCTGAGGCAACATTGGGGGGGGGGGGGGGGGGGGGAGAGATGACATGGGTCACTTGCCCTCCTTCCCTAGATTTCTGCCAGGTTCACACTAAAATGTAACCAGCAGCAGCCCTTGGGCACGGGGTGGGAGGGAAGGGATAGGAGCTGCTTCCAGGAAGGAATGACCTGGCACCGTCCTTGCAGAGCTCATCTCTTCCTCCTGCCCCACCCC
Source organism: Macrochelys suwanniensis (assembly GCA_033296515.1). Lineage (NCBI taxonomy): Eukaryota > Metazoa > Chordata > Testudines > Chelydridae > Macrochelys > Macrochelys suwanniensis. Next base: position 5,863,918 of record CM065789.1, on the reverse strand, counting down.
ACCGCGGCTGGAAGCAGCTTGTCCCTTCCTGCCCACAGTGTGGAAAGGCAGCTAACACCTCCAAGCTGCTGCTGGCCACCAACATAACCCAGCCGCCTCCAGCTACAGCATGGGCAGGAAGGGGCTAAGCCCTAAGGATACATTGTGCACCAAGGCCCAGAGAACCTGACTGCAGGGGCTTCACCTCACCTGGCCAGAGAGGTGGCTCAGCAGAGGAGGGTGCCTAGGGAACAGAGCAGCCCTGTGCTCCCTGGGGTCAGGACCCAGGGGGAGCAGATGAGGCAGATGCTAAGCCCCTGTCCAGAGAGCTGCTGTAGACAGGCTGGAAATCACTAACCCTCCAACTCCAGAGTTTAGATAAGGGGCAGAGAGGCTTCCCCGTGGCAGAGCTGTGCAGGGCTTTGGCATGTGAAGGGCTTGGCTCCTCCTGGCCAACACCCCGGTCCAGAGATGTCTTAAGTTTTCCCGCAGTGCCAACCCAGCCACAGGCAGTGGGGGAAGGAAGGAGCCTGCCATCCAAGCTACTGGTGAGCTGACTACTCCGACTAGGGGCTGGTTCTCCACACAGCACTGGGAGTGGGATGGGTCCTGCTGGGGGGATATGGAGAAACAGCGGGGCTGGGAGAGCAAAGGGGCACAGCAGGGAGAAGACAGCAAGAGGGGGAGCATGTAAAGGACTGATGGGTGGGCAGCAGAGGCGACACAACCAGCCACTGCCTGCACTCACCAGCCACTGTAGCTCACAGGGCACAGCCAGTGCTGGCCAGAAACAGGACGGGGCCCAGCTGGCCGAGAGCCAGCATGCAGCAGGGGCTACACTGACAGACCAGCAGGGGGGAGCAGCCAGCCCTGTGCACTGCATCTTCGCCCCGTCACCAGCCTTCCACCCCAACCTCCATCATCAGCCATTGGACACCCCTCTTCCCTTCCCACCACTGGTGGGCGGATGGCTGGCAAGCAGGGCTCAAGCCAGCAGCAGGACCCACCTGTACAGAAAATATGACAAGTGAGCAACAAAATAGATGGTATATTAACAGCTCAGTGACTCAACTCAAAAGGAACCTTTTTATGAAATGAACAGTAGTACTGTTGCACTAGAGGGCTGTCATTATTTCAACTGGTGTATATCTTGAGGGTTTTAAAACTCTTTAAAACCCTGCTAGAGGCTGAAATTATGCTTGCAGATTTTCAACCTAAGAACAAATTTGTTTTAAAAAACTTACTCAAAAACTACTTTGGCTATTTTCTGGTTAGGCTTCTGGATGACAGGGCATGAATTCCAAAATGGGCTGTCCTACACTAATCTGATATTAGAGAAGGGGGGCATCAAACTCATTTGGAGGAGAGGGCCTAGTTCCAAGTTTAAGTATGGTCCTTGGGCCAGAATAAGTTTTCAGTTCATACTCCCCTCGGTCCACATCAGATCTGAGGCTTGCACAAAGACCAAGGGGAGAACACACACAGCATTCCCTAGTAACTAAACATTGCTGATCTCTTTCGATCCTTACAATCCTGCAGGATGACAGGTGCTTTACCCCTGTAAAAGTATTACTATTGTTTTCTGTTCTGGAGGATTATTGGGCAGCTACAAAAGAAAACTCTGGTTCTTTCATGGAAGAAACAACTAGTTTCACTCACTGATCAGCACCCTGATTGAATTGGCCTTGTCGACACTGATTCTCCACTTGTAAGGTAACTCCCTTCTCTTCATGTGCCAGTATATTTATGCCTGTATCTGTAATTTTCACTCCGTGCATCCGTTTGCCACAGAAAATTGCTGAATCTGCATTTCTACAGAGAATCTTTAGTTTTTACATAATGTTTATTTTTTTGCAGTAACAAAATTTTACTGAAAGTACAAGTGTCACTTATTCAATGTGCACACCCTCCCCTTCTTGTGGTTGATTTTTTAATGTGCTTTAAAATTTCCATAGCTAACCATACTCTGATAAACTGCTTCCAGCATATAGAGGTTCCTCAACAGCATACAGGGGTTTGGGTTTTAATGCATCTCAAATTTCACTTCAGCCTCCAGATGTAATTAAAGTTATGAAAAGATGCCAAAAGCTTTAAAAATTACCCCTAAATCCCATGTCACTGAGTTTGGCAAGGGCAAATTTCATATTGATGATAATGTGCTGGTCTTACTGTATGCAGCAAGGCTTTAGATTACATTCAAGGGCAGACACTTGTAGAATATATGGAAAGTGCTAAACATAAAACAATGAAAATAAACTAAAACAAGAGGCTTAAACAGCAGGGCCATTGACAACAGCAAAGAAACAATGCACTGTGACCGGATCATTCTATTAATTTTATTATAATGATTGATGGAACTGGTAGGCTTTGAACTTGCTTAAAAGTTGTAAATATATCAATAAAATAGTGTTCAATTGATACCTATTATAGATTGTGGTTAAGGAAACAAAAGTTCAGCGTTTCATTTTAACTGCAGAAAAACACTAATTGTTATGCCTTTTTTAAAAATCAGAGAATTTCAGGGGTTTTTAATCGTGTTAAAAAAAAGAAAAGAAAAAGAATAGGATCCCTGCTGATCAGTGTTCCTGCTGGTGGCTCTCCATGTAAATCCCCTGATTGTACTGGCAAATGCGCCCCCTGCTGTCCTACATTTTACTCTCAAGGGAAGGTTAGCCCCTTACTAAATAACATTTGCTTACAACTCTAAAATGCACAAAAACTGGGGCAAAGTGTATCCCCCCTGGTTACTGTGGCTGGATTGAATCCTCCCACCTCAAAGTCCAAGACTCATTCATATCTATTCATTTAAAGCTGCAAAACAAAATGAAGTATTTGTGAAGTTTGCTCAACCAGATTAATAAACTGAACAGTGAATTACGAGCTGAGGTACCGTGCAGTGTAATAAACTGTCAGACACACAAGTAATTTTTCAGCTCAGACTAAGACATTTAAAATAACCTGATTTGTGTCTGAAGAACAGCTGACATCACTATCCCGCTCCCCTGCTATTTTAGGGATTTGAGTTTGATAAATATAACCTATAATGACATCTACTGTACAGCGAAAGGGACTGACATTACCAGGCTCCTTAGTAATTATTTAAAGGCTAATGTGCTAGACCAGAATTGAGTTTATTTTAGGCTTATTTGACTTGCTTTTATTTAGCATCAAAACTATCTATCTGTCTACTTGAGTTGTTAATAGAAAAGTTTACAGAGTGGAAACAATGTTTGGTTTAAAGTAAGTTTGTCAAGGACAACAGTCTCATCTTTATCTGTAGCTAAGTCAGGGAGGAAACTCATGTGCGTAACAGCAACAGGATTAGACCCCTACTGGAGAAGTATTTAGGAAGGCAGCACAGTCTAATGGTCTGGACCGAGAGCCAGGACCTCCTGAATTCTAATTCCAGCCCAGCTACCAACTCTCAGTGAAGCCTTGGGAAAGTCACTTAATTTTGGTGTGTCAGTTGCTCCATCAGTTATATGGGATAATGTTACTTACCTGCCATGGTAAAGGCACACGACAAGGTGTTCACAAGACCTAGGTTCAGTTTGCAGCTTCTTCATAGACTTGCAGTGTGATCTTAAGCATGTCACAATTTCTCTTTAAGTTTCCTTGCCTGTAAAATGAGGACAACTGGTGGTTTAACACAGTTGGAGTATGTTTTGGTCATTATTAGAATCACTTAGAATTGTGACTCGTGTGAAAACAGAATTATAGATGTTTGAGATGCAATCCTGCATTTGCAAAATTCTACTTGTGTTTTGTTTAGGATTTTGTCCATTCTGATTTTAAAAGTCTGCCATAATGGGTCTTCCACCACTTCCCTTGGGAGGCTATTCCCTGGTAGTATATCTTACTGGCAGGAAGTTTTGCCCTACTAAAAGGATACTAGACATTGCAACATTTGGCAGACTAGTTAAGAGTCCTTCATGTGGCATATTCAATAGGAAGATTATCTCACATTAATGTCTTCCTCAAAAGTATGGATATCAGTATGAAACTTCTCCAGTTCTAAATTAGTGCAAGTGCCTTAAAAATTTTTTTAAAATGTAGCCAGGAAAGTGTCTGACCCCATGTAACAAGTTTCCTCAATTTCACCCTAGCATAAAGAAATGTGTTGACTTTGCCAAAACAAACAGCCAGGCCAACATTTGCACTTAAGTAACAGTGCTACTGAATTGCTCTTGATGGAATCTTAGTATCTTTTGTTCTGATGCATAGTAAAAATATATTTCAAGGACACTTAAATTACAAATCATATTGTTAAAAATTAAATAAGATTAGATTGGTAGAACTGAAGTATTTTTAAAAGTAATGCTGTTTTCTTTTTGCAGTTTTCAGTACTATCACTTAGCTCTTATACAGCACTTTTCATCAGATCTCAAAACACTTTACGTTCTTTAATGCATTTATCCTCAATACCCCTGTGAGCTAGGAAAGCTTTATCATCACCCCCATTTTACAGATGGGAAACAGTGGCACAGACAGGCTAAGTGACTTCCCCAAGGACACATAGGCAGTGACATTTTTAAATTTGATGAATTTTTATCTACAATATTTTGTGACCTAACTGGCTGATTTTGTATGTTATATTACCTTCCATATGAGGATCACTTCATAATCATTAAATAATTTAATCTACCAGCACATCTGTGAAGGAGGTAAATATTATTGTGCCTGGTTTGTCTGTGCTATATACTCCAAAGTGTGCTGTTTGGAACCTACTTTTCAAGTCTAACGTGTGCTGGGTTTTTTTTTATTTTTGTTCCTCTTGTAGTCTGGGTAGACTTTGCCTTTACTTTGTGTAGGAAGAAGTTTTATTTTTCTGTGTTTATCTGTAGTTCTTTACTTGTAGATTTAATGTATGTGTACACTTCTTTGGAAAAAAATAATCTTAGTTTACTAAATTATCTGGTCCCACACTTAGTAGGACAGTGCTGCTCACTTTAGCCAACACCTAATGTGGTTAAAAAAAAAGCAGCTTGATAAAAAACAAAACAAAAAAGCCCGTTAGTTTCACAGTTCCTGTAGGTTCAGAGAAACCCTGGTAAAACACTTAAGAAAATATTAATCATGAGAGCGGGGATAACAGTATAATATAATGTGTTAGACAGCTCCCTAGTTTCTCTTCAGAAGTGGGAGCATTTCAATGATAGAGATGTTTAAAAATAAGATAAAGCACTTTAGGATCCTTCCAGATGAAATGTGCTATGTAAATATAAGTCTTTATCATTACAGCACGTGTTGATAGATTTCTTCAGTATTTCAAACAGAAAAGGTGCAGAACAGTGTTTCAGAGTTATGTATGAAAGAACTGTTCAAAACCTCCAAGATTACATTGTTCAGCTAGATAGTGGGTATAGAATACCAATGTGAACATTAACGTCTACAGAATAAGTCACATACACAGGTCATAAAGACTGTTTCCCCCATGAAGCACATATAGATGCTAATTCCACATAATCAATCTAGGGAATTGAACTGAAAAATAAAAATAAAGATAGCAGATATTGCTTCAGCAGCAGGGTCATCCTGATAAGATTTTTAAAGTGTGGTTCTCTTCTGAAAAGTGACTGTAAAAATGGCACTTTCTACTCAGACCTGCTCCATGCACGTCGTCAGAGTTCCATGTGTTTTAGGGACTAACAGTAAGCTGACAAATCCTTGCTCCATTGAACTCAATGGCACAACTCCCCTTGACTTCATTGGGGCCAGGATTTCACCCAGGATGTGACTGCTCTTTGCTCAGGTTAACTCTGCAGAGTCAAAACAGTTACGGAGAGTTAGCTGGATTCCATTTCTCCTTGTGCATCATCAGATTTGTTCACTAAGTGCCAATGCATTAGACATATGTAAACCCAATTAGTGGGAGTGCATTGGTATCAGTGAAGATCACCTGTTCAACCACATTGTCTTCAAAGAAGGAGGGCAGATTTCAGCCTACACAACTGTTATACACACAAGAAGCGGGTGGAGGGAGACAAAACCACAGATTTAATTCAGATCCAAAGCGGACTTAGAAAGCTGCCATTAGAAAGTGATTGTAAAATGAGCACATGCAATATAGAATCACTGAGAGGTAAAAAGGATGATGTCCCCCTAATGTCATTTTTACAGTCACTTTCCAAAGGAGAACCAGATCTTAAGTCATCGTTGATCTTTCCCAAACGTGAAGACTAAGCATAAAAAGAACCATGATTTTTCCTTAGACCTAATGTAAAGGAAATGCATAAACTTGTTACCAATTGCCTCAAACTCAGAAAAACCCAGAATGATAAAAGGTACCAAAAAAACCCCAAAATGTCAATGTGTATCAACTTTCCTCCCTCTGCTTATAGAAGGAAATAAAGTAGGATTATGCACATTTTAACAGAACACTGTATTAGAGGGCTAACCAAGTGATACAGTTGTAGCAAGTAAGCTGCTCTGGGGTTTCAGGTAGAGTGGGGTGCATTGAAGAGACCACGTCCTTAACAGAATAATGAATTTCTAGGGAGCAGGATGACTCAAGGAAACTGTCACATGATAAGAAGTAAATTCAAATCCAGCCTAAATTAGTAGTGACTGACAGGTGTTGCCAATGGAGGGCTGTTTTTCCAAACTAGACAACCATTCATTTTGTGGTCTTGATACAGTTACAGGCAGACAGTTGTTTGCCTAACAAAACTCAAACACAATTGGCACTAATTAGTCCTCTTGCTGGCAGTCTCAGCAGAGACGTCAAAGCCTGACTAGATCATAGGGACTTTACATGGGGTCTGTCCAGATCAGGTGTGAAGCATGTCGACAAAGGACAATGTGAAGAAGTTGGCTCTGCTGCTGCCCATGCTGTATCTAGTCTATGGAAATATTTCAGTCTCCAGTATGACAGCTGAAACCTGTCAAATTTAAGAATTTGCACACAAGAGTCACAACTGGAAATTGTTATTCAGATATTGTTAATGGCACTGTAAGCAGTCTGAGGTGCTATTTACAAAATATTATTTCAGTACGCCCTCTGGTGGTCATAAAGATAGCACGGGGTTCTCAGGACAATTTTTGTTTTGGTGGCCTCAGTGTGGAATATCTGTATCTATAGATTATATTTATCTCTCTCTCTTCCTACTGTATTTTCCACTCCATGCATCTGATGAAGTGGGTTTTAGCCCACGAAAGCTTATGCCCAAATAAATTTAGTCTCTAAGGTGCCACAAGGACTCCTCGTTCTTTTTGCCGATACAGACTAACACAGCTACCACTCTGAAACAACTCTTGCTGGTGGCTGCTCTCATACTTTCTCCTAAAATATTTAATTAGATTTAGAAAAACCAAACAAAACACACACACAAACACGTCCAAATCATTGTAATTTATTTACTGTATTGCTAGCTAGTAAGTCTGCTGTGAAAAGTGATATTTAAAACAAAAACAAACAAACAAACAAGTATCACTTTTCACAGCAGACTTACTCTGCCCTGGCAAGCCTGGGGACAAATTAAGCTGCATGGAGGGCCAGCCCAGGAGAGATGGGGGTGGTCAGCTGGGGGAGGCAGCAGGGGGCTGGAGCCTGAAGCCCTGCGACCAGAGTCTGAAGCCCCATGGCCAGACCCCAACTTTGTGGCTGGTAGGGTGACCTGATGTCCCAATTTTAAAGAGACAGTCCCGATTTTGGGGGCTCTCTTATATAGGCTCCTATTACCCCCCACAACCTGTCCCGATTTTTCACACTTGCTATCTGGTCACCCTAGTGGCTGGAGCCTGGGGTCTGCAGTCATGGAGCCAGAGCCCAAAGCTGGAGTCCAAAGCCCCACGACCAGAGTTTGCTGCCCCACCACCCCAGCAGCGAAGCCCAAAGCCTGAGCCCCACTGCTCCTGGGAAGGCAGGGAACTCACCAGCTCCATGCACCTACAGCGTAGTGCCCCAGCTGACTACAGATGGGGGCAGAGCCCAACCCCTGTTGGTGGCCCCAGCAACCAAATACCAAGGCAGTGCATCCAGGATAAACAGGAGGGGTGAGAGGGCACTACTCCCCACCCCCACCAAATCACAGCCCAGGAGGCTGTGACCACAAGAAAAGCCCCTGGTGGCCACATGTGAGAAACACTGCAAAACACCTCAGGAATGGAGGTTGAAAAGTTCATAAACAGAGTTACAACTCTGAACAAAGCATTATGGTTGTTCTTTCAAAAGTTTACAACTGAGCATTGACTTAATACAGCTTTAAAACTTTACTATGCAGAAGAAAATGCTGCTTTTAACCATCTTAATTTAAATGAAACAAGCACAGAAACATTTTCCTTACCTTGTCAATTTTTTTTTTAGCTTTCCCTTTTTTTAGTAGTTTATATTTAACAAAGTACTGTGCTGTAGAGTATTTGCATGTGTTTTTGTCTCAGTTGCCTGATTGCACACTTCCAGTTCAAAATGAGGTGTGTGGTTGACTGGTCAGTTTGTAACTCTGGTGTTTGTTTCTCTGAGGTTCTACTATAACAGGAATCAACTTGATCAGAAACAGAAGAAAGCCCTATATAATGATGCCGGGTCAGGTCACAAGCAGAAAATAATTGTTGCAAAAACCTTCATCTTCAGATTATGACAAAACAGAATAAGAGGAAGCTTCAGACCTTTCAAAATATCCTGCAGCCCAACCTCAGTTATGCAGCACACTATAGGGGACTAGGAAAAATGGCCACTAATGACTCATACACAGGAGTGAGAATCTTTTTGCAGGAGCTTTGTTGCATAGCTATCCTAATAAACTTGAGAGTGGCTGATGTGCACTGATCATGTGCCTACGGTCATTATGGCCCTTTAACTGGGAAAGCAATGTTGTCTATTGGTCAGACCATAGGTCTGGAACAACTCCTGACCTATGCAACTAACTTTGTGACTTGAGTAAGCCATTAACCAGTTTGCCTCAGTTTCCCCAGCTATAGAATGGGTATAATGCTTGTATACCTCAGAGATGTGGTGAAGTTAAAATTAATTACAAACATTAAATTAAAGTGTTCCAAGAGCCATAGAGTTCTTCCTAAGAAAAAAAAAGGATATTTAATTATAGTTTTAAAAATACAACTGCAATAATGCATTAAGTGTTTATTTAATATAGTTATTCAGTATTACTTAGTTCAAGATAGCATCAAATAATTGCATCAGTTTATGAATCAAGAGATTTGATCAAATTTAGGGCCAAATTCTACCCTCATTTTGTATGTTGTTCTCCATTGAAGTCACTGGAGTTTTGCATAAACACTGAAGTTATGTTTACCCTAGCAATTTTCTTATTGGGAATAATTACAAAAGGGATAGATAGTAAGATAGAAAATATCAGACTGACACTATAAATCCATGGTACGCCCACATCTTGAGTACTGCATGCAGATGTGATTGCCCCATCTCAAAAAAAAGATACATTGGACTTGGAAAAGGTTCAGAAAAGGGCAACAGAAATTATTAGGGGTATGGAATGGCTGCTGTAAGAGGAGAGATTCATAAAACTGGGACTTTTCAGCTTGGAAAAGAGGCAAATAAGGGGGGATATGACTGAGGTCTAGAAAATCATGACTGGTGTGGAGAAAATAAATAAGGAAGTGTTATTTACTCCTTCTCATAACACAAGAACAAGAGGTCACCAAATGAAATTAATAGGCAGCAGGTTTAAAACAAACAAAAGGAAGTGTTCCCCCCCCCCCCCCCCCCATACAATGCACAGTCTGTGGAATTCTTTGCCAGAGGATGTTGTGAAGGCCAAAACTAACAGGGTTCAAAAAAGAACTAGATAAATTCATGGAAAATAGGTCCATCAATGGCTATTAGCCAGGATGGGCAGGTGTCCCTAGCCTTTGTTTGCCAGAAGCTGGGAACAGGTGACAGGGGATGGATCACCTGATGATTACGTGTTCTGTTCATTCCCTTGAGGGAACCTGGTATTGGCCACTGTTGGAAGACAGGATCCCAGGCTAGATGGACCTTTGGTCTGACCCAGTATGGTCGTTCTTATGTTCCAAGACCTTCCCTAGTTGCCCTACCACTGATACAGGCCTGTTGGTGGTAGCAGTGATGGGAGTGCTAGTGTCAATGGGCTACCAGCTTTTTAACTAATGTGTCCTGCAGACCTGCTCTGAGTAGGACACATGATAAGGTGATTATAATGCCAGTGGCTAGTCTACACTGGAGAGCCCATTACCGCTATTACCATTGGTGGAGCTGCAATGGTGGGAAATGCTAATATTGCTGGGAGACAAAACCTCAGAGTACAATATGCCCAAATCTACCCATCCATGCTGAAGTCGGTGGGAATTTAGCCTGGGTGTGAACTGCAGGAGTCAACAGCCCAAACACCTACTAAGGAAGGTGCCATGGAGACAAAAGAATGTCTGGGCCTGGCCACCTCACCTATGTGGAGCCGGGAGCACGTTGTTGTTATTCCGAGGTGTACAGCACCTAGCACAATGGGGTCCTGGTCCAGGGCTTCTAGCTCCTACAGCAACACAAATAATAAGTGAGAAGATCTGGACAGACTGACCCCATCTCACCCGCCCTTCTTCCAGCCCGGACACAAACACTGGTCTGACACCGGGGGCCCTGCTCCCCCCGACCTCCGCCAAGACAGGGACCGAGCCAGCCCTTCCCCGACCCCAGCCCAGAACGTCCCGGGACTGGGGCTTGGTCTCTCCCGTGATGCCCCGGGGCTGCAGCTTGGTCTCTCCCATGATGCCCCGCGGCGTCTCCTTGGTTACCGAGGCGCTGGCGCGAGCGGGCCTCGGAGGAGCGGGGATGGCGGCGGCAGCCGCGGCGCTGGGGCTCGGGATCCTCCTGCTGCTGCCGCCGCTCCCGGCCGTGAAGCGGGTCTCGGGGCAGAGCCGCTCCGCCAGCGCCACCCCGCAGCCCTCGGCGGGCCCGGGCCCGACCGCCCCCTCTGTTCCAGAGACTCCCGACCGCCCCGCCGCCAGCCCCACAGCTCCCGGGCTCGGCGTGGGCTCCTCCCCGGCCCCGGCGTCGCTGCTGCCAGAGACCCCCGCTCCGCCCGCCGCCTCCCCTGCGGCAGCGCCAGAGGCTCGGGCTGGGCCCGGGCCAGTCACAGACGGTGGGTACCGCCCGGCGAGCGGCCGGGGGGAGGAGCGGGCGAGGGGAGCGATGGGGGGCTGGGTCCGGCTAGGGATGGGGTAGAGGGAAGGGGCGGGATCTGGCTAGGGCGGAGGGGAGGGTGCAATGGGGAAAAATCGCGGGGGGGGCAGGAGAAGAACCCATGGAGACTGATTCAGGGGCAGGAATCCCGGGGGGGGCGGGAGAATTCTCTCTGCTCCCAGCACTAGTTGCCCAGCACCTGTAGCTTCTAGCTCTACAATTCTCAGAAGTCCCAGGTGGCACCAGGGCCTTTGGGTGACTCATAGGAATCCTCAATGAAAGCATTGGCCTGCTGAGTGTATTTAAAATATCATTTTTAAATGGTTGTTACCTCTTAACAACTCCATTCCTTAGAATCAGAGAATATCGGTGGGACGAGACCTCAGGAGGTCATCTAGTCCAACCCCCTGCTCAAAGCAGGACCAACCCCAACTAGATCATCCCAGCCAGGGCTTTGTCAAGCCAGGCCTTAAAAACCTCTAAGAATGGAGATGCCACCAGTTCCCTAGGTAATTCATTCCAGTGCTTCACCACCCTCCTAGCCAAACCGCGTTTCCTAATATCCAAACTAGACCTCCCCCACTGCAACTTGAGACCATTGCTTGTTCTGTCATCTGTCATCTGCCACCACTGAGAACAGCCTAACTCCATACTCTTTGGAACCAGCCTTCAGGTAGTTGAAAGCTGCTATCAAATCCCCCCCTCACTCTTCTCTTCTGCAGACTAAATAACCCCAGTTCCCTCAGCTGCTCCTTGTAAGTCACGTGCCCCAGCCCCCTAATCATTTTCATTGCCCTCTGCTGGACTCTCTCCAATTTGTCCACATCTCTTCTGGGGGGGGGGCCAAAACTGGACAATACTCCAGGTGTGGCCTCACCAGCGCCAATAGAGGGGAATAATCACTTCCCTCAATCTGCTGGCAATGGTCCTACTAATACAGCCCAATATGCTGTTGACCTTCTCCCCCTCTGGCTTCATGCCTTCTTCCATGCCTGCCTATGACTTGGCACAATCACTTGATGGCCAGTTGCCCTCCTATTCATCCTGGAAATCCTTCTTGTGAAGCCCCACTTCTGCAGGGAAGGCTTCACTGAAGGTCTTCTTGCTAGCAATAGCCGCCACATCACCTTTGCACCTTGCATCCTGCTTTTCAGAATTATATTATAAATTCTCCAGGTCAGGGACCCTGCCATTTTTACGTGTTCTGTAATGGTGCTGCATACAGAGCAAAAACACTTCCTATAAGGAATTAGAAACATGCATTTTAGAGTTTGCTTCCCCCCAATACACCTAAAGGCTAAGGGTTGTTGTGGGCAGGGGTTTAAAAAAAAAAGGGGGGGGGGGGGGAGGGTTCAGGATTTCCTTAGACTGAAAGCTCTTTGAAGAGGTGGCTGTGTTTTGGTTTTGTACAGCACGTGATGGGGTTGAGGGCCATGACTAGGGTTCCTAGACACTACTACAGTACAAATAATTTTATGCTGAGAGGCTCCTCCTGACAAGGTCTTTCAACTGGTAGCTGTGTTTTGCATATCATCCTGATTTGGCTCTCTTGAAAGCTGCTGCTGTCCCATCCTCTACCCCACATCACTTGAGGGACTAAGAAGTTTGCCCCGGTGCACTCCTTTCTTAAGGTCAGGGGAGGGACTTAAAGTCCCTCAAAATTGATCCCTGTTTTACATAGCCGATTCGGGTGCCAAATTCAGCTAATAGAACTTCAGAGAGACAGTGGGTGAGGGAATATCTTATTGGACAACTTCTGTTGGTGAGAGATACAGACTTTCAAGTGTACACAGAGCTCTTCAGGCATTAATGAGAACATGTTGGACACGTGATCAGAGATTATCCAGTGGGCCATAGTGAAATTTAAAAGTTACAAATAAAAAAAAATAGAATGATGAAGAAAAAAAAGTCATCTGTCTCCTGACTGCCAGATATTGTCCCTCATTTACTGTTGTTCCAGGCTTTGGCCCTTCCAATCCATGGGTAAATACATCACTGATCCAAATTCCAGAGGCTTCAGAATCAAGATCTCTGGTGCCTCCCTCCAATCTATATTTACTTGCATAATAGCAAATGACAAATAATAAACAAACTAATGGTGAGCAGTGGCCTAGGTGCTAGCCCAGCTGAGTTGTATTCCTTGCTTTGCAACTGACTCTCTGAAGACTAGTTCAAGCCTTGGCTTTCCCTGCCTTTAAAATTAGAATAGTAACGCTTGCTTCCTTCACAGCAGGTTGTAAAGCTTAAATGATTAAACACCTTGAAATCCTGTTAAAGCTGCTATAGATGTACAAAGAATCATCATTTTACTATTAACTAGACTTGACAATTTCATATTGTCAAATTGCCTCATTTCCAAAAGTGATATTCCAAAGAATGTTTTGGTTTTGTCCTCATTGAAACACTAAATTATGGGAATTAAAAGAAAAAGCAAATAGTCTTATTGATAGGTGATAGGGTGCACTACTCCCCACAGATAGCATCCCCTCCTAGCCAGTCTGAGGATTCATTGCCTCTGCATAGCTAACACGTCTTCCTGTGGTAGTTGCACTCTACCACACTCTTTTGCCAGCTGTGGCTCTTCTCTTGCTTCAGGAGCTTCTGCCTCCTCTTTATGACTCAGTCTTCCAGGCAGGTCACCCAGCATTTATCCCCCCAGGGTGCTAAAGTCCTTCTGCACAGCTGGTCTCAGGCAGTCTTATCCAGCACTGCCCTGATTGGGCCATTTCCCTTATGACCCATAGGGGAATCTAGGCCTGCCCACTATTCCAGGTTCCAGTCCAGAGATCCTATACCTGAAAACTGTGGGCCTCTGACTCAGACCCTGTTGCTCCTTCCTACATTGTCTGGTCCTCCCCCATGTGTACCAGCTCAAACTTCCCCCTCACAAGGAGTAACTACAGACCCCTATAGCCTCAAACTCACCTCCCTACTCTCAGGGAGTACCTATGGCCAGACTCTGTGTTGGCAGCATCCTGGCTTTATAAGCCCAGCCCAGCTCCTCTCCAAGCTGGACTTCATCAGCAAATTAGGCCTTAGCATGCCCTGGCTTTCCTCCAGGTGCAGTCTATAGGGGGTTAATTGAAACTAGAAGAATTTTTAAGATAAAGCTGCAAAGATTATGTGGGAACAGGAGGAAAGAAAGAAAGAAAGAGCACATCTTTAAAAAAATCAACTCATATTGAAACATCAGGAAAATATTATATTACTATACCTGGAGAATGTCTTGTACTTGGAATTGTGTGGGAGTTATAACAAAATGTTTTATATTCATGTTAGAATCTAAACAAATAGATCAACATTTATTAATATGACTTTTTCTATATCAATATTGGGTAGTGATCATATTTTTTTGACATCTTCAAAACTCCTGTTCATTTCACTAAGAGTTTTGGATTCCTAAAGAATGCAGAATCAGGTCTTTAGTATGCCCTTCATATTGTTAATTGCTCATCATATGGTCACTGCTTGAGAAAATGTGTATCTTAAATAATAATTCATGGTTTTAAAAACAACAATACCTTAGGATTTAGATACAAACATTTAACTGCATTTAGATACAGACATTTAAAGAAGGACACTGTGACAACAAAAAATATAAAGAATGTTTTGTTATGCATTACAATTCATTCCTAATTTTATTTTAAATCTTCTTCTTTCCAGTTGCTACATTGTGTGTTTGTGACCTCTCGGTGGCACAGTGTGATGTAAATTGCTGCTGTGACCCAGACTGCAGTGCCACTGATTTCAGTCTCTTTACTACATGTTCAGTTCACATTGTCACGTAAGTTCATAAATAACTTTTTTGTTTTCCCGGTTTGAAGATGCAGAGTCCCATCATATTCTCATTTAATTCAGTAACAAAATACCCATTGAATTCAATGGATACAGACTAGGGTTTGCGTCATGGGCTTGTTTTCCCACAGAACCCCCTTGCGGTGTGATAGGGCACTGCATTCACCCGCCATCCAGTCCTCAGCACAGGTCTACTGGGCCTGGGAGACTCAGGCCTTCAGCTGAGTCCCATGGGAGTCTTCCTTTTCTGGGACTGTCCTAAACAAACTAATGAAAGACAGCAGTAGGCCTGCCTTCAAACAAGGGACCTCCAGCAGTCTGTATAAGGGTTCAAAGGCCTCAGGTAAATCACTGACAGGAGCTCTGAAATAGACATTCAGGGTATACCTAGTTCTGCTCGGACTGGCTGAGGTTTTTGTCCTCATTTACACTTCTCCCCAAACTGGGCTGGGCTTCCCTCTTTTTAAGGCTCTTCATGCAGGCCTGAAATGCCTCCCAGATGTGGTAGGGCAGGGAGGCTTCAGTTTAGTCCTGCTTTTTAACCCCTTCCTGTCCAATGCGGGGTTTGTATACTCCCGTCACAGCCTGGAGTTAGTTTTAGTGATATCTTTTTACAGCTGAAGAGAAGTCCCAAGGGAGGCTGATAATGGTCTCTTGTTGGGACATATGTCTGTTTGCACTGAACCGTTTCTGGAGTAAAAAAAGGAGCTGTAAGTTTGTAAAAGATCACTTCTGAGTGGGACGTGAATATTTAAGGCTATGGAGCTGAACCTCTAATTGTTCTGACGCCGAGAATAGTGCCAGCACTTAAATTCTTATTAATACTTCAGGAATGACTTCAGCCTACATCTTGACATAGAGATGCAAAGGTAATTTAGTATCCATTATAGCACTGGGTGGCTATTTGGAACAGATGTTTGAACTTCTACATTAATTTCACTGTGCTGTGCCTTGGATTGTAATCTCATCAGACCTGTCAAACTAAGCAAGGCCATGTCTGTCTGTTGCTTGGATAGGAGATCTTGAAGGAAAATGCAGGTTTTGCAGGGAGTGATGTATGTTACTCATTTCCCTCTGATGAAGTGGGTTCTAGCCCACGAAAGCTTATGCCCAAATAAATATGTTAGTCTCTAAGGTGCCACAAGTACTCCTCGTTCTTTTTGCGGATACAGACTAAGATACCACTCTGAAACCTTTCCCTCTGTATCAATACTGACTGCCTTATCATGCCATTAAGGGCATTGTTTTTGCAGGTGCCATCTTTAAGAGAGAGAGTAAAATATTTGCAGCTTCCTATCAATACAATTTAGAAGCTGGAAATTAGGAGCATTAGCACCAGGTGAGCAGGTGGCTCTCTCCATGGACCACCAGTAATCCATCAGTGTGAGTTTGGGAACCCATTGCTGTAAGAAGTCCTAGTCATGTTAACTAGGAACCATGATAGCATCATGGCCATCATTAGATAAATGTGAGCTTTCCTCTGATCTCTCTTTTAGAAGCAAGCAGAGAATCTCTTCATCTCATTGGGAACTTATGCCTTTCTAAAGTAACATAGTAAAATATAACATAGTAATATAATGCTGGATTATTGTTTCTTTTTTGTTGCTATTTACAACCTATTTTAGTATGTAGCTTTGCACTGGCTTCAGCCTCTCAAACAGGAGTCAAGAAAGCTCATTTTAGAGTCTTAATTTAAAATAGCTCAATGTGACTTCTCAGAACAATAAGCATAGCTCTTCAACCCACTTCCTACATAATTTAGCCCAATCTGAATAACGGAGTTTATTCTCAGTGCTTCGAAATTTGAATCATTCAACCACCTGGGACTGCTATTTCTTTGTTCTTGCCACAATGCATATTGCTACCCATTTATAGGTATTTTATATCTATATCAGAAAGGTGTAATCAAAGCCTTTTTGAATGACAGTTGAATCCTCTGCTATGAATATTTTATTCTTGTCAACTAGAAATGCATAAAATCAAGCTGTACTTTTTTTCTCAAGCTGTCTTTCGTGACATGACAAGAGATTGTCAATGACCACAAGTTTTACATCTCACTTTTACATCTTATTTTAAAGATGGTAACTTTCATGTAAGCAACTGCTGTAGTTGCTACAGGGGTGTTATAATTATGAATGGGAGAGGAGGTGTTTTGTGGGATCCTGAGAGAGCAGGAATACAGTCCATGATGTGGGCCTATTAAGATGTGGTTCACCTTATGAAATAGTTTACAACTCCCTACCTAATGGGTCATGTCTAACTAGCATCACTTAATAAAAGAGAAATGTAGGGTTCAGGATTATATAGATTCCATATATGCCATTTCTTTTAATTTTTGATAATGTCTTTTCACTGCTTTTGACCACTCTGCAGTATCCACTCACTCTAACACGAGGAATCACCATCTCATATTAAAGTCCACCAGCCAATGTAGGGGGGATTAGTACTCTTCAAGTGTGACATTTACCATCCACTAAAGTGCATGGAAAACCCCACTCACTATTGACCATTCCGCTGCAAAACCAAATTCTCTTGTTGATCTTCATTGAGGATGCTGGTAACACATTGTAGCTATCCTAAACTGACTCAATATTTTCCCTCCTTGATGTTTCTCATTACCATCCTTTGTCTCCTATGCGTTGTGAGTAGTTCATTATATTCTTTTTATGAAGATGAGTGATATGATTCTGCTGCTATCTCAAGTCCATGTACCTCATTTTCCCCTGATCCTCTTGCAGCCTTCTCTACGTTCAACCTCGTTCCAACCCATTCCCTACCTTCTCTCTAGTATGAATAAAAGCACTTTCTGAATGTCCAGTCTTTAACACATGCGCCATTGTGGTATCTGAAGCCAATTGGACCCCATCTGAGTTGTCATCTTTTATATCATTGTCATCAAATGCTGTTCTACTTTGAACGGTGGCTATTATCACATCCCTCTGTTTTGAAATCTGTGAATGAAAGATATTGGAGAATGGCTAATTGTTGTTATTTATTCCTGGGATAAACAGTATAAAATGTTAAATCTTGTAAGGGTGCATAAATGATCTTCAAATCTTTACTGCAGTTATCTATCCCCACTGTTGCCTTCCTTCTGTTACAACAATACATGCATATAAAGATTTGTAAATAACACTGTCAAGATTGACTTTGTTGGATCTGTATATTTGTTTGCAGAGGTGACAGCCAGCTTTGCAATCAGGAAGCAGCTCTATATTCAATCAATGTTGCAGTACATCCACCTGAAAGGATATTTAAGTTAGTTGATCAGAACAATCCAAGTATTTTCTGCATTCATGCTACAAACTGTAAGTAGATCTGTAACTTATGCTGAGCAGTGCATATCATCTTCAAAAGTCTTTGGATGGCAAAAATAAAGACTAAAGCTGCAAGTAATAAAACTTGCAAGAAGACTGGTTATCCTGTATGCTGAGGGGTCTGGTGCCATACTCCTTGCTCTGACAAAACACTAACAGGTTTATCAAAGTAGTTTTGCCCCCATGAGCCTCTCTATAGAGAGAATGGGATTGGGATCTAATTAGGGCTGGTTGAAGATTTTCATCAAAACTTTTTTCAGTGGGAACTTGGGCATTTGAATAAATGAAGATTATTGCAGAAAATGTTTGCTTTTCTCAAATTTTAAACTTTTCATCAGAAAACGAAAAACGTTTACATTTTTAGATGAAAAGTTGATATTTTCTACAGGGGGAGCTAATTCTAACTAGCTCCAGCTGTGACTGTGCAACTGGTGAATTTTTTTCCAAATCTTCCAGTATCAGTTTTGTGGGGACTTTCACATAAATGAAATAGAGTTCATGCTGTAATGTTTTCATCTCATCATGACTGTGAAATAGTAATTTAAGCACCATCCATTAATTGGTATGTCTTGGTATCAGAATGTATGATCAAATCAGAGACTTTGGTCTAAAATGTCCCAAATTTAAGAAAGTATTTTCTCCTGTGCTTAATTTTAAGCACATGCTTAAGTGCTTTTTTGAATCGGGACCAAATTATGGGTACCTGCTGATACCTCCTAGAAAACTTTGAGAAATATTCATCTTATTCTGGTATTTTCCTTACCCGTAGAATTTAAAAATGGGATGTTCCTGTCTCCACAATGGAAATGTATGTTACTAAACACAATTTTTGTAACTTTTATCTTAAAACGTTCTCACTTATAAAATATTTTTTCACAGATAAGCATGCACTGTCCTTTATTTCTCCTGAAATGCCTACTTCACAAAATTTTGATAGTTTGCTTAAACAGTTTGAAGGTGTTACCTTCAGTGCTGAATCTGATGTTCTCTTGAATACTGAATCAGATGCTCAGAATTCCTCTAATGCAAATGAAACTGCTAGATATGAGGTAAAAATAATCTGATTCTTTTTATATTTGCAATATTTTAAATGTACTTTCTTTGATCCTAAAACACTTTCTCGCTAATTAATCTTTCCATATATACTTGAATAAACATTGTTTGCATCAGCTTAACGTAACTTTTCTGAAAAATACAGACTTCATTATAGTCCTTCATTAAATATAAACATTTCCGAGCAAAAGACTAAAGTGCAGCATTTGGCTTTAGTTTTGTCCAAAATCAAAGTGAATTTTTAACATCTGGGAAACATCTGCAGCTTCCTTATGCTACTTTTGCTATTGTTGGCAAGAAAAAAAGAAAATGGCAAGATGCTATTAAAATCTAGCAAGTAGGGTTTATCTAACCAGTTGTCTGCAAATTTCTAAAATATGGACTTTGTAGTCTTTGAGAAGATTTGTTTTATTTTTATAGCAGCAGATGAGCTGGAGAATTTCCAGTGATTGTAGCAGATCTTTAATTAGTAGTCAATTTACAATGGTAACATGATCTTGGCTTGAGATATTGGTGGGTGGAGAAGTTTGATTTATTGGGAGCCATGGTAGAAGCAAACAAAATGTTAATAGTTCTGGTTAAATTTGTTGTAAATTTTATTAATCTTTCTGTGTACTGAAAATCTACAAGCTTGGGTTTGCCCTTTATTTGGCAGTATGGTGTTCCTCTACAGACGGCTGATGCATTTCTGAGATTGCCTGCTCCCCTTGTCTCCTGTCAGTGCTCCGATGCTAATCCTGCAGGTTGGCGAATGCATTCTAATTCCTGTTTATCCTCTCTTTAGTGTGTGCTTTTGTTGTCCTGCCACTCCAATTTATAGCTGATTCAAATGAACTAGCACACTTACCTGTCCAACGCTGGGTAAAGTTTCATTTATAAAAAAGATACTTAGCTATTTTAGTTCCTTTTGGTCAAAGACAGGAAACTGTGTTCCATGTAGACTGAGCCATTCAGAGTCACACATATAAATCACTGAGTCCCACTAATGAGCTGCTTTTCCGTTTCTGAAACTGAGCCCCTTGGCCTTATGGATGCAATAGAATTAGTGTGAGGGTTATGTTGCAAGGTGGGATGAGGTTACATGAAACAAGGCCCAATCCTGCAACCCTTGGAAGGAGTCCCCACTGAAGCCAAGGAAATTCCTCACATGAGTAAGCTTTGTTTGTCTGAGTAAGAGTTGTAAGGTTGGGCCCTGAACTTATATCTTTCATACCAACAATACCCTAAAATGCTTCAAAGATAAATAGAAGACAGTATATGTAAACAAATATGTTTATTTGTTATGGCAAATAAAAGTATTGACATAAGGTAGATAATGGGGGAAGAGAAACTAAGAAATCCCTAGTTAAAGGAAGAAAGATAAGCTTATGCAAGCCCTAAATGCAAATATAAGTCAATGGTAGATTTTTGTTATAAATTTCCATTTTTAGGAAATAATGTTTAGTAAGATTGTGATCATGTCCTAAATGAGCATACATGCACATAACTAATGATCTATGATAAAATCATGAAAATCCTTTTTAAACTATCTGAAAAAGTGTGGCTCTGTTTTGTCTCTAAACAAAAGTCAAAATGCCAAAGAAATGGAAAATAAATCCCCTATTTTTTTTTACCCTCCATGACAGTTAAAATTTTAATGAAAAGGTAAACTTAGTTTTGAATTTAACCTGAAACGTGAGGATTTTCACTACAAAAGTGATAAATCTTTTTAGCTACAGTTGTACAATAGGCTGCATAATGGGCACTGATTCTAAGATATAGTCATGCTTATATGGAGGTGTTAGACAATCTTTTAATTGACAGCTGTCTAAAAATTACTTCACATTCACTTTCTGTGTTGCATTTACTTGAGATTTTTATGTCTTTTGCTTTTTATAATTGTTTTTTCTTTAGTTCTCTCAGTAATACTTTTTTACAGGTTTTCTAGTAAACCAGGCTGTGAAATGCAGTAGAATGATAAATGTGGGAAATTGTAACACCATTCAAGCACTTAGTATGCTGTTCTACACCAACTCCAGCATTTTAGCAGTAAGTAGAGATTTGAAACACAGCTGCTGGCTGACAGTTGGTATTTATTTCCTATCTCCTCTTCACATCTTTAGAATTACGTAATTTCTACTTCCTAAGGGAAGTGGGATGATTGTTTACTTTATATAGGAGTTTAAATGGGATTTGGAAAAAATCTTCATAACCATCATACCTTGTAGAAATAGCCATTCCCTCCACCCCCCTTTCAATCTCAGAAAGGAGAGGCACTTATTCGTTGGGGGCTTAAATAATCAAAAGATGGCCTGGAAGATGTGAGTTTCCGTATGATTCTAGGATTGCTGTTGCTGAGCTAGTGGACTTATCATAGAGGCATGGGTTTCCACTTTCGATGTGCATGCCTAGGCCTTCATAAAGAGCCTATTGCCAGGAGCCTAGATCCTCAAAAGTATTTAGGCTGCTAACTTGATTTCACTGGAAGTTAGGAGCCTACATACCTTTGGGGGTCTGGGCTAGAGTGCCTAAGCTGGCAGTGGCCAAGGTTTTGGTAGAGTGAGATTAATGTTATTCTTTGAGTGTGTGGATCCCACTGTAGGTACGCATGCACTTTGTGGGCCCAGATGGGATGTTTTTGAATAGCAGTGTCGGGGGCCGTACCTGTGCCCTCTGCCTCCTCATGCTCCCATAAAAGGCAGGAGGGCCATAACTGTGTCTCAGTTCCCCTTTTTACTGGAGCAAGACCGAGCCCTGCTGCTGTCTAACCCACTGTTGTTCTAGTTTAAAACTTACTTTTTCAGCAACGAATCTTCTTCCTAGTCTTCTCTTCTTCTTAGTTATTCTCCGAAAAAGGGGAAAAGGAGACATTTTGTCAAGCATTGGGCCTTGGACTTAGCCATGGTTGCACAAATGACACACAGGCATTCATTATTATTCTCAGTCGGTGAAATCTCCATCAGTTTTGCTCAATTTACTAAGCCCAACTTGATTGTCTTGACAGCAGTGCAAACGAACGCAGGACCTAAACATTCCTGATTCTGCTTTGTGTGCTTCTGCCAACAAAAAAACAGGTTTTAGTTGGTGATTTAATGCAGAATGCAAGAATCCATCTTGGAGCTTGTGGAGCTCTGCAGAATTATTGCAGCATAAACTCTTGTAAATAAGCTAAGCAGTATGACATACAAACAACTGTTGTGTAAAGTAGAGGTGCCATTTCTGAAGATGTTGTTTTTGATACCACTAAACTTTCATAATATATCCTGCTCACTTTTATCTTCAGAGTTTGTGTTGCAAAAAGGCAGGCAAGACTGGAAATAGTAAGAGCAGACACCAGGTTTTGGTAACCTTTTAAGAAAATCTTAGATCCACCTATTCCTTGCTGAATTTATTATTATTATTATTTGTTTGTGGGAGTTTAGCCAAAGTTAGGGCCTGATGCAAAATCCATTGAAATCTAGAAAGTTTTCCACTGATTTCAACGGGGACTGGATCAGACCATAAGGACTACACGATTTTGCTCTTAAGTCATGAGTAACAGCTTATTTTGGCAGTGAGGTATTTCTAGTTACTTCCCTGATGTGAAAGCCATTGTAATATTAGATAATTGTTGCTAGAGAAGGAAATAGACAAAGCAATTAAGTCTTAACCACTTACCTTTTTATTTGCTATTTTTAGCTAATGATTTAACTGTGGTTTGAAATAGCTTGTTTTTGTTCCCTTCCCTAGGTACCCAAGTCAAGTCAGATGGTAAGTAACATTATTTCTTAGCTGAGACACACTTGGGATGAAATCCTGGTTCCATTGACGTCAATGGGAGTTTTGTCATTGCCCTGCGCTGCCAGGATTTCACTCTTGCTGTTTAATCCAAGCAAAATATGCACTTTAAGCCAGTTAGCATGTCTTCTGTCAGCAGGGGTAGTTAACAAGTGAAAGGGTGCTCAAGAGCTTGGAGCTACTCCCGGAGAGGATTTACTAATTCTGGTGATTGAATCCCCTCCCAAATATAATTATAGACTCTAGGTTAGCTCATATTTGCTATTAAACATGGAATATCTGACTGGTATTCAGCAATTCATGTAAAAAGACCATTGTTCTGTCCCTCTGGAACAGAAACCTCAGGCTAGCTCTTGAGGATTTTAGAGCATGCCCTTCTAGGGTACAGACAAATGCTTGTAGCTCCTGGCTAATGTAGCTGTCTCTAGAAAACAAACTACTACTTTCCAGGATGCCGCTGTTCTAAGACTTCTGAATTATAACAGTTGGATTTCTTTTAAACAAGAAAAAGTATCAGTCATCCAGACAGGATCATATGTGCCTTTCAGTTCTGTTATACCCAGTATTAAAAAATGACACTTGTTTATGTTTCAGGTTAATATTACTGTCCAGACCATAACTGTCCAGTCTCTGAGTGGAACACGTACTCAGCTTAACAGTAGCGATGTCCTTTTGCTCCCCATGTATTTGAATGATCAAGTGTGCATAAATGTAGTTCTTGGGGTAGGTACACAAATTGTTTTCCCTCTTTGTACTAAATTAAAGGCATGTATATATTAGATCAATCCTACTTCTCAAACTGTTGGAAATCATGACACTTCCAGCTAAAATGTGGTGAAGAGAAACTTTATCTTTGGGAGAACAGAGCCTTAGAGTATACAGCATGGTATCCTGCAACTGGATTGGAAATGCATACTAATGCAAAATGGACAAGTGGGATAAAATCCATCTATTGTTACTTAATATTTACTATTCATGTGTGGCAGTTTACATAGACAAGATACAGTCTCTGTCTCCAGGAGACAGAGATTGGGGAAGAAGGAATACACAAAATAAGATTAAACTGCTGGTTGGGTTGGTACAATGCACGTTAGTTCATCTCTTTACATTTTTGAAAATAAACTAAACTTGGGGGTTGGTATAGGACAGTGAATAGGGGAGATGGTGTCAGGAAATCAGTTTTGAGGAAACTGGGAAGCATTAAATCATTCCTATACACTAATAACTAATGTATTGATTGTTACATTTGTGTCCTTTATCTCCTACATCTATTGAGAGGGTTACTGATCTCTTTGTATTTTTGTAAGTATCACATTTTTCTCTTAGGTTAGACCACAACTACTTCCTTGAACCTCACTTCTGTAGTCAGTAGATGAATGGGAAGATAAGTAGGCACTCTCTTTTCCCCAAAGTTCCTTCCTGATGAGGGGAAAAGCCAGAATAGAGAGGTCATTTTCCCCCCAGACTCCATCATTCCCTACCCATTAACATTTTATAAAACCATGTGCAAGTATGTCTGACTTCTAATATGTGGCCACTATAAAATGATTAGTGATTCAAATCCTGCCGCTCTACAGACTTTACATGGGTATTGCAGCTGAGAAGGTGCATGTTTCTAGATGATGGTGGTTGTGATCTTCCAGCACATTTATCTCTAAAGAAGGGGAGAAGTGTGGAAAAATTTTCTATATAGTCTGTTTTTAGCTCATTTTTTACTTGTTCTAATTAATTTGGAAAACTCTGTTTTCAGGCGAGTTATTCTATTACATACACAGATGCAGGAGAAGTAACAGATGCAGCTGTTTCTTTTGTCCTGGGGACAATTAACAATACAATGGTTCCAATACAGCAAAGCTTTGCAATCACTTTTACTCAGGTAACTTCTAAAGATATTATAGATGATTTGCTGAAATATAAAATTAATAACAAACCTTATTAAACTTCCATCAGAACAAATTACCAGTAACGTAGAACACAGCTTACTCTGGATGCATGAGCAAGGCAGAATTTCAGAGCTGCGTGTTCACATCCTCAAATGCTTTGGTGTTTTTCCTTTTGAAGGCTCATCAGGTGACTGTACACCTGTGTGTAATTAAGGCAAAGTGTTGCTCTGATTTCAGTAAACCCTCTTGTAGTCCTAGGCAGGTCTTGTATGCATTGATATTTCAAACTATTCAAGACAGTTTATCCTAAATGACTTGACTGTCTCTGTCTTCCAAATATTTAAGTAAAACATAAGAACTGATGTTGTGTAATTTGTGTTACAGCTAAATACAAAGCCAGTCCCTCTTAGTGGAAATCCTGGTTATGGTATTGGATTGCCTCTGAGGGCAGGATTTAGACCTCCTGGATATCCTTTTCACATCTAAATGTAACTTACAGCAGCTTTGAAAAAGTTTCTTGCCTAGGGCAAGTACTTTGGATCAATGAATGAAATATAAGCATTGACCATCTTCATGGTAAAAGATGGGCAAGTAGATTTTGTGCCCGGGTTGATACATCTTCATGATTATTTGTCAAGGATGGTTTATAGCATTATCTTTCCCCAAAGTTATGCATTCCTGCTAGGCCATATTTCAGAAATATTTACTGGCTCAATCCTGTACCACTATAATCAGTGGGAGCTTTGCCATTGACTTCCAAGGAAACACGATCAGGCTCTAATTATGTACTCTAGTAATGTTTCTAAACTACCTACAGAGTGTCTTGTATTATTGTAGCATTTTCACTTGCATTCTGATGATTTTACTAAGGATTCCTATTTCATAAGTCTGAATATTTAATATTTTGCCTTAACTCTCTATTACATCTGGCATTATTCAGAGCACTAATACATACGGTCAATTTACTATTTTGCAAAGCTCATCTAACCAGGACTGTCTTGCTGTAGAAGGAGTCAGAACTCCAATATTATTTGGTTATAATATGATATCTGGTTGTAAAGTAAGGTAAGAGGGTAACTTTTCATTGAGCATTTATCAGTCTATTCTCAAGATATAATCCACTAGTAATGGTTCCATTTACCTGATTAGAAAATCTGTTCAGATGCTAGAACTTTTGTCCAATGTACCAGTAGTGGAGGTGGGTGTTGAGTACTTAGTTTTTAAAAAGTAATTTAACAGAATTGTCTTGGAATAGCTGTGTGAAAGAGAGCAAGGGGAAATCATTGCTATGCTAACCCACAAGATTTCACTTAAATTGATCTTTTCTTTTCTGAAAGAATCACTGCAAGTACAGAATGTCAACTCTTGGCCAATATCATCTTGAACGTACTGAAAGGACAAAATTTTCCAGAATATGTTGCTTCATTTGGAAATTCTCAGGCCCAAGATGTATTGGATTGGGTGCCAATCACTCACATCCAGTCTTCAGAACAGGTGAAAATAACTTATTTTTCTTTTAAGAACACACACACTTGATTTCTCAGCTGCTGTAAATGGGCACTGAAGTTCACAGTAAAGTCAATGAAGCTGCAGTGATTTACATCAGGTGAGGACCCAAGTGTTTTTATGCGTGCATGAATGGCGTACTACAGCACGTGGATAGCAGCATTGTCTATTGAGGGGAACTATGGAGTTACTCTGGTAGTTTACAAAACTCCCACATTGAGCTGTTGGGTATTGTACATGTTTAATAAAATGAATGAAGCAATAATCAATGTAAGTTCATTTGCAATGTTTTCAGGGCCTATGCCAAATCCCAGTATCATTTGAAATAGAAGTGAAGTGGACTAAATATGGATCTTTGGTGAACCCACAAGCTAAAATCGTGAATGTCTCCGCAACGGTTATTACCACCATTCTGGCCCAGGTATGTGGTTAACTCGCTTGATTTAAGAGTGGAAGAATGTGTTTTATTTAGAACACTAAAGGTGGCGGTTTATTATACGTTACCTGTAAGTTGTGCATGACAGAGGCCTTGTTATATAAACATTGTTGCTCTTATGTTTCCCTTAGGGCACGTCTTCACTGGCAATGTTAAAGCGCTGCCGCGGCAGCGCTTTAACGTGGCTTGTGTAGTTGCGGCAGAACGCTGGGAGAGAGCTCTCCCAGTGCTCTAAAAACCCCACCTCCACGAGAGGCGTAGTTAGCCATGTTCCCTCCCAGTGCTGGTTTACTGTCTACACTGGCACATTTCAGCGCTGAAACTTGCAGCGCTCGGGGTGTGTTTTCACAGCCCTGAGCGAGAAAGGTGCAGCGCTGTAACGTGCCAGTGTAGACAAGCCCTTAGTTTGTCATAAAGAGATCAAGATAAAACTTTGTTAGAATGTATTGTATCCATCAGTTTTCATTGCAACTCAAACATAACTGGACTCCTTGCTACAAACAAGTTTCCAGTGAAATTGTACACACTTCTGAAAAAGGAAATTCAGCGATGTCAAAGTACCTGTGTTACCAGTGACAGCTAAATATTTAACCCCTAGTGAAAAATCAGCTGTATAAAACCAGAGTGAGCTTAACACTTATCTGTATCTTTATTGCAGACTAATTTCGGAAGTGAAAGAACTATTCAGGTAGCAAGTTCTGTTACTTTCGTTGATGTTTCTACACCGGCAGAGCCAGGCTATAAAGTTCAACCTACCATTGATGCCAAGTTACCCTTTGATTTTTTCTTTCCATTTATTTAATGTAAGTATATATCCAAAACCCATTCAAGTTCTACTTCTTAAACTAAGTAATCACTAAGCATTCAAAGCCCTCCGCTTCACCTGCTTTTAAAGATAGTAGGAAATATGCTGCTCATTGAAGGCTGAAATTAAACTCTCTTTAAAAAAAAAACAGGCAGGCTGGAGATTTTCCAATGTCCTCATTATTGGCTGACCTGCTTGCAGGGGAATCAACAGGAGCAGTTCTCCCAACACCAAGTGCTCTTCAAATCCCACCCATCAGTTTCCACACTTCAAAACTGTGCCTGCATGCGTAGTGGGCCTTTTCTAGCACCTTAGTCGAGTTTGCATTGAGTCTAAAGAACAACCCTGCTAGCTGGAATAATCTGTTATGATAGGTTATTGTCGAGCATAATCCTCTTCAGTAGCATACTAACTTTTACACACGCCACCGCTTTGTTTTATTTTAAGAGCTTCAGTTATGCAGTTCCCTTTTTCCTCAGCCCACATGCAAATGAAAGAGCAAGAACTGAAGAAATAATACACTGCAGAGTATTCAAGCCTGCTGCTGAGGACTCCTACCTTATCTGTTCAAAACTGCATGTGCTGGGACTAATTGCGCAATTAAGTACAATAATACCTCCGGAAGTGAGCGCTATCCAGCAACAGGATGATACAAACAGAGCAAAGATTAGCAAGGAAGCTACTCTGACAGAAGACAAATGGGAATAGAGCAGGAGGTGGTTTAGAGACAGAGTAATGCTGAGCTGTAAACTATAAGTGACCTTCTTCAGACTGCACTCTTATCTTGGTTGTCTTCTTGCATTGCAAGCTCCTACCGCCTATTGCAAATGAAGAACACAGCAAAAAACAGCAACTCCTTGAAATAAGTTGTTCCCCCAATATTCACAGCTTTGTAAATATCTGACTTTATTACATTTGTTGCAGCATTGACTGTACAGCTATACAATTAAAGATTTATGCAATAAAATTCTTTAATGGAGAATGCTGGTTTAATTTTTCAGTAATCTGTTGTAAGACTACCTGTACACAAGAGCTTTGCAACACTTCTGATTAAATCTCAGTGGTAGTAAAGAAGAAACTATATATAGACAATGCTATACAAGAGAGCACAGAGGTATATAAAGTATCTTAGAGGTCAATAAGTGATTGTCAAACTAGCATTTTTTGCACTGGAACTTCCTCAAGGAAGGATTTCCCTCGCCCTAGACAGCCAGTCTTTTATTGTGGCTGGCGGACAAGTCCATGCTGTTGTAACAGCTTGTTGAGCCTTTCGATTTCTTGCTCCTGTTAGAAACAAAAATCTTATTAATGTAGCTCAGATCTTAAAACACTTTCCAAGCTACAACCAGAGAGCTCTTCTCCCATTGCTGAAAAGGTAGCCATCTCTGCAGGGAAACACAGCTCTTCAACAAGGCATTGCTAAATTAGATATGTGCTTACCCTACATAATAGAAGTGGTAGAGGGAATTGGAAATATTACCCCTGTTTGAATGGGTCCTTATGTTTATAGGACGCCCCAAGGTGCTCTCATACCAACTAGATAGGAGCTGGGTAGATTTCATGGCCAAGGTACAACATCCCAAATCATGCTGCTGGGACAAAACAGAGCCGAGAGCATCACCCTGGCCATTGGTCTCCTAGATAGCTAGTTGCTGGGAAAGGATTGTAGTCCAGCTCATGCAGCTGTTTACATTTTTATGAGCCTTCTTACCTTCTCTGTGCAGCTGTATTCAAGTTGTTCAACTTTTGTAGCAAGTTGCAGATTTGCTTGCTTCAGCTTCGACACCCGTTGTTCCGAGCGAGTCTTTATTGATAACATTATTCCTAGGAAACAATGCATTGAGGATTAGCTGTATGATGTAAAACAGCAGACCGTAGGAAGTTAATAGCATCTGTGGTTTGTGCTCAAGTAATTTGTTTTATATCCATGTAGCCTTTCCAACTCTGCTTCTGCCTCCTCTTCTCCCCCCACATCATGCTTTTTGTAACACGGTTCTCAAATCAGCCCCACCGGGGCTTCAAACACCACCAGCCTGCTGGGAAGTGGCACTCTGCTGCCAATGGCCAGGTCCCGGTTATTCAAATCTCTACTTTGAATTTAGCCCTTCAGCAGAACTCCAGGGGATGTGTGGTTGAGTAGCTTGTACTTCCATTTTGAAACATGTTTTCCATTGTTGTGGCCTTGGCCTTCACCTAACCTAGCGTAAAGCACAACTGAGGAGAGCAAATACTCTTTTTGAACCCACTAAACCAGGAAGATAAAACTAGGGTGACCAGACAGCACGTGTGAAAAATCGGGATATGGGGTGGGGGGTAATAGATGCCTATATAAGAAAGAGCCCTGACTATCAGGACTGTCCCTATAAAATCAGGACAGCTGCTCACCCTAGATAAAACACTGACCATCCAGTCTAGATCAACTGGCTGGGGTGCTGCCTTGACCAGGCTTTCACTTGTTCTTTAAAGCTTTTAACTTCTCTTTAAATGCCTCTGGAAGAAGTATCATGAAGGGAAATGGAATGTCCAAGTGTCTTTCCTTTACTAAAGCCACTGTATAGAATTCCTCCCCCATAACTGAGGCAAGAATGATCTTACTCCCCTTTTCTTTACAAAGAACTGCATCACCAAATTCTTCCTAGCCTCAAGAGCCTCCTGTTGGGTGACAGTGCAGTGTACGCGTAAAGCTGGCATCCTATGCTTTGTAGACCTGCTGCTACATGCAGTAGTACTGGAGCCGGTTCTTCATACGTCACGGCCCCGATTTTCAAGTTCTTGCCTCTCTAAAGGAGAATGGAAACATCTACGCTACGTTTTTGCATAGATTCCACCTCCTCCCAGGGCATGTGTGCGCACCTGATGACTGCAACCCACCTGGCCTGAACACAACCTGAAAGCTATCGAATCCTGATAAAGCCAGAATCTGTCCGCACCCGTCTAAGCTCGTTCCTTCCAGCGACTGCATTGCTGCAGGCACAGTCTCCAGCAATTAGGAAATGTGGGCGATCTGGCTTCCTTTATGTATTTATACAACAGTCTCCTGTTATGAACATTAGGGAGATCTGGATCAAAGGGAAGGGAAAGCAAAATCCCAAAGATAAGAACTCCTCTTGCCTGTAAATATTTGAGATAGGACTAAAATGTTTAGCTTCAACTAAGATTACATCTTAAGACTGAGATAGCAGTGACTTACATATGCATCATTAGAAACTCACTCTAGGCCACTGTTAATCTGGAGTGAAGGTTGGAGACTAAGGTCAGCATCTGCTTTCTACCCCCAAAGTTCATTTATTCTCCCTTTTTCCTTGAGGTGGCCATTTTGTATTTAAATCTGTGCAAGCCACACGTTATGGACACAGCAATATCTTCGCTTTGTCCTAAATAAATAGTGATTCACAACTGTGTCAACTAATGGGAAGTTGTGTAAGTGAATTTGTAGGCTCTGTGTACAGGGGCTGCAGTACATGTTTAGGTCTGAGGTTTTAGCCTGGAATAGGGGAAGATCAGGACTTCAAAATTTTAATGCCAAAATAGCTTCTTTGTGATGCAGGAAAGAAATGGTTCCAGCTACTGGGTATGTGGTTTTTTTATATGTACTGTTTTGTTACAGTAGCAGCAAGGTCTGGAAGGGGAGGGAGGAGGAGAAATTTCACTGCCAGCCTTTTAATTTTTTCTTTGCTGAGCTCAAGGAAAAATGTAAACAATTCTAAATCCTTTTTTGTGAGTGACATATTTAGGGCAGGCAGGCTTGTACATATTTTCCTAGCACTGTACAATTAAACCAGAATCAACTGGAAAAAGATCCCAAGTAGCACAAGGACCGTTACCCAGATCAGCAGCAGTCTGGAAAACACAGTGACAAGAGGAAGTGCTGAAGTGGCAAAATGCACATGTTACTAGTGAACTGGAATCACAGAAGGACAGAGAGACTACACTATTCCCCCGACGTTATAATGTTTTAAGAGTAGTGTACTGGATACATGGGTATTATTTGGTTAGGGCATCTGGGTTCTGACACACATCAGGTCCCCACTGTGTAAGAGCTGTGCTACCACAACAAACAGATGATCCCTGCCCCAAAGAGCTTACAAACTAACTCAGGCTAAACTCCTGCGACAAAATCTGCATGGGCAAAACACCTGTGCCCACATGGCACCTGCTGCAAAATCAGGACCCAGGTTAGCAAATGTGCCTCTTGCCCACATCTTTGGAACTCTTCTCACCGTCTCACCGCGCCCCCCCCCCCTCCACACACACATACACACACACGGTTCAGCAAGTGTGCTGTAAAAATAGCCAGCAAATTCCCCGAAACTATCTGACATAAACTTACCATTTATAATTCTGGCCACTCGCCACAGTCGGAGTAGGATCAATAGTCCAGCTGCTTGAAATTCATGTTCCCGAAACAGAAGGACGACATCGATGATAAATGAAACCACCACCACTATTCCATCCAGGACTTCAAACTTGTGGTGAAAGAATTCCCGGCGATAGACAAATATTTTCAACCCAACTTCCACCAAAAAGATGGTTACAATAGAAAGGCTCAGGTAGTGAAGTACCTGGGAAAAGACAATGCCAGGTAGTATGTGGAAGCTGTACAACTATTAACATTAGCAAATTAGTCTGATGCACATCCTTCATTATATTAGAAGTACTCCCGCACCTTTGATTGAACAGTGAATAGGCAAAGTGATTAAATGTGTGTAACAAAAGGATCTTGCTGAACAGAAGAGAAGCCAAACATTTGCATGATATCTCTGGATGGTCTAAGGCCTTACCTAAACTAGGATTTAAGGTGTGAGGTCAGCACATTAGCTAACATGTTTTAAAAGTCTAGTGTAGACAAGGCCTTTAATACATACTAAGTGAGGTCCCTCCTAGAGTTTACCTCAACCAGCTAACGGGTTAAAACTACAACTGCCTTGTCTTCACTAGGATTGTAACACGGCTTATTTTAACACCAATTAAAAATACACTTTTTTTCCTAGTGAAAAAGCAAGTCCTAAGAGATTAACAGTGGATAACTAAGAGCTTGTCTACATTTAAAATGCAACTGCGCTGACATAGCACTTTCATGAGACTGTCTATATAGATAAGAAGGGTTCGAATGTTGGTGTAGGTAATCCACCTCCCCGAGAGGCAGTAGCTAGGTTGACAGAAGAATTCTTCCATTGACGTCTACACGGGGACTTAAGTCGGCTTAACAACTCTGGTTGGAGCGTGGATTTTTCACATCCCTGATCAACATAGTTAAACCAACCGAATTTTCTAGCATAGACCAGGCCTGAGTGTCATCTTCCTTAGTCTGCAGACAAACAGCTACAAGGCCTGTGCTGCTTGGAGCATTCCCAAGAGCAAAGTCTTGTCAGTTTTCACTGCTGCCTTTCAGAACTCTATGGGCAGTCGTAAAACAGACAAGGATCACAGTAATTTCACTCCGCAACTCGAGAAGGTTTTGAGCACCTGTAGAGACAAATACTATGGAGCAGGACCCAGACCAGAGAGTGGGGAAGGGTAGATTAGTCCCGTCTCAATTGCAGAAGCCAGGTGCCATCCTTAGGCCCTGCATGGGATCTCCATCTTTTGTAGCCTCCAACTACTACCACTTTGATAGATCTGAGGTCCCCCAATCCCAGTGGCTGCTGGAAGGAAGAATTCTGTCTGTCTGCCTCCCTATCTTGCTATCTGGCTTTGACCTGCCAAGGAGGAGAGAGACTGGTTCACTCAAACATTTGTCTGCATTTTACCTTTGGTGCTATTTCATGTCTGTCTGGGTGGATGATTTTCAAGTCCAGAAGCAATTCAGAGAGCACCAACAAAGCATCCAAAATGACCAAGCACACAACCAATATCTGTGAAGGAGAGGAAAACAACAGCAGGATAATAAATACTCTCTTGGCAATTGACAAACAAATTCATGATAACATTATCCAGCCTGCATATGTACAATCTTACCAGGAAATTCAGCCTGAAAACTAGCAGAGCTATGAAAGCTGCCCTGGATTGTTGATTGGATTTATTGTATTGAGATTAGTTTCAATTTGTGCCTATCTAAGACCCTACGTGCCCTCATCACTAACGCAGACAGTTGCTGCAGAGAAAGGGACACTTACCGGTCTCAATGCTGGAATTCCTTACGCATGGGAGCAGTCTCGTTAATATCATGGGGATTACTCGTTAGTAAGGGTTGTAGGATCTGGCCCTTGATTGTCCAGTTTAGATGACTGCCCCACAATACGTAGTTTATAACTAAATTTGCAAAGTCTTGTTTAAACATATGAAATTGCTTCATTTGCACGTGACCTCATTTAGTCCTGAAGAGAAGAAGTCCCTCTGGCTCAGCCAAAGATTTCTCCTTACTCAGCAATGGGAGTTCATTAGGAAACCACTGCTCACATGGGAACTCAGGGTGAATTCCCACTCAGCCTCCACCCCACAGAAAGTTCAGCGTTAGGAGAGCGTGTATTAAGGCTTTCCATTGCTCAGCATCTCAGGAAATGCTGTGACTCACTTCAAACTGATGAGTCGTGGATTTTAGAAAGGATGTAGTAGTTCAGATTATTTGCCGACTTTCACATAGGAGCTTATGGGTCTTTTAAAGAGTTCTTATCTGCCCCTGCCCCCTTCAATATTAGAATTTATTATTTCTTTTACATCTATTCCAATTCCATTAATTTTTAATGCAATTGTTTCAACAGGCCTACTTGGGTGAGTCAGGGTTTCTCTTGGCTGCTTGTAACCCTACCTGAAATTTGTGGGAGCTGAAGAGCTTTTTCATCAAATCCTGGAAGGAACAAGGTCTGACTGAGGAATTTATGTTAATCGTTGAATCTTCCTGCTTCTGCCCACCTTCCTCCTCCATCTGCTCTTCCTCCCATTTCTTGTAGTCATTGCCCCACTGCGCGGGGTCATCTCCCACAACAGTGAAGTGTTTCAGATACATGGACATGGCTCTTGGTTATGCGAACATTACTCTGCAGAAACACACTATGGGAATACACAAACGTTAGTTCAACAATGTAAACAGCTGCCCTGAAACATCCCAGGAATCTGAATTCCTCCCAAAACACAGCTCATCAATGCTTTGAAATGGGAAAGCAACAAAAGCCTTTTGAACACTTGCATGTTGTGTCTACTTACAACTCAGGTTTCTGAACCACACAGACATTCAGATCTCTGGGTGTGAGGCTCAACTCAATGGAAATATATACCTGTTTCCTGCTTGATTTATTCCAATGTCAAATCTTGACAATTCTTAACCACACCACGAAGATAAGTGGTTAACACCCAGGTCTGCTTTCCCATCTAACAGATGCTTTACTACAGGTATCACATATATTGTATCTAGGTTTCCAAATTTGTCATAGTGCTCCGTGAACCATTAGGGATACTCTCCAAATAAGTTCTCCAACAAGAGTAGTTCACAAGAGTGTTACCTTATTTTTAGAAGATAGCAAGTAGTTT
Organism: Macrochelys suwanniensis; assembly: GCA_033296515.1. Classification (NCBI taxonomy): domain Eukaryota; kingdom Metazoa; phylum Chordata; order Testudines; family Chelydridae; genus Macrochelys; species Macrochelys suwanniensis. Next base: position 5,828,811 of record CM065789.1, on the reverse strand, counting down.
GTAGGCTGGCGTGAAATTGACCTTGTTGATCAAAAATTGCTTAGAGACATTGTCATTTGCTTTGCTTAACATAACCTGCAGGTTGTCATAGGGTTGGTGGAAATCAAATATTTCCACTTGCAGACAGATAAGCAGGACAAATAGTGCAAGAAAAATTTGTCACTTTAAATGCTTGATTTACATCTGTCTCCAAGCAGCACAATTTTTAGCAGAAACAGGTCTCATGTCTATTTAGGCTTCTGCCATGGAACCAAACGGTTATTTAACCACGGCTTTACGCACGTTTTCAGGGACAGATGTATTCTTCATGCCTCAGTGTATTTCAGTAACGGAAGTTTCTGCCTTTCACTTCTGGGCTACATTTTTCCTGATTGCTCTGTCTGGGGTCTCTGTGCTTTACTGCTTCTAGTGCCATCTTCTTTCCCCACGCCCTTCACAGGCAAGGAAGGTTCTCTGGTGTCCCCCCACAGCACTGACGGTGCCCCAGGACATATGCTGTTTCAGCTCCTAGGGGTTCTGTTAACTGACCTGGACCTAGCTGCTTTACCAGGCAATGGGTTTAACCCTGTACCTGCTTGTCTGGGTCTTTTCAGTAGAACAAGGAAGAAAGGTCTGGTGACCAATTTGTGCGTTTTCCTTTCCCCAGTATGTTTCGTATCAAAGGTCACTGTTGCAATAGGGGACATCCATCCACTCCTTCCCTTCCTGCCATATCCTTCTCTGTACCCAGTGCTATAGGGCTGGCTCTGTTGGTGCAACATGGAGAAGCACTTTAACAGATTACAGTTAAAATAGTCATCATTATTGCATGTCTGTTTGTTGTGGGTGCGACACACCTTTACCGCACAACTTAGTGGAATGTAACCTTTCAGCCCTTGGGCTAATCCCTTACAAGAGAACTTGGCAGCCAGAGGGCTACTCTACGGTGCTCTGCTCTCTTTGAGGGAGATCAGGAATCTGCACAGGAAAGAGAGCCTGAGTTAGCAGACCCACTGCAGGGTCTAGGCCATAGGGAGGAAGGGGTTAAATTAGCTCCCTTTCTTAATCATTGTAAAGATCCCATCCCCCTTCCCCCAGGAACTTGAGTATGAAGTCCAGACACTCGGGCTCTGATCTGACAAGGAACTGTTTGGCAAATACCCCTGCTAGCAGGGAGCGGTGCCGACACCGTTCGCAGGATCCGAGCGTTGCTGACTACTGGTGGCATAGCAGCTTCCCCAGGTCCAACGGAAATCATTGCAAGGTTTTAGCAGCTGGTTTGACAGTCAGCCTGGATGGTTCCATTCTGCAGCTACCCACTTGCCTCACTGATCCGTACACCCCCCTGCCCCTCCACCACCCTTGTTATAACACTGTAAGTAATGTGGGATGTAGGGAAGTTTTTAGAGCCAGGAAGTCCTTTCCCATGAAGAGGGCAAGGTACCTGGCCCAGCACAGACCCAGCTAATCTGTTTATACTACTTGAGAATTGTTCCTTGTGTGCTGCCAAACAGCAGGGAGGCTAACAAGATACTTCAAAATGTCTAAAAACAAATAACAAAATTACAGAGGTGAAACACCAACACTTATCCCACAACCTAGCGGTGGAAAGTAAAAGACTCAATTGACCTGCTCATCCATCAAGACACCAAGTTACTAAAACCAACAATGGAAGATTAGTTAAAAAACATAACACGTGGAAGTTAGATTAACCTTGCTGTAGGGTTTCCAATAAAAATTGTTTATCATTCATTTATGCATACTAGGAGATTGGCTCTCAGAAGTTAAACTTGATTAGGGTTCTCTAATACAACAGTGCAGTGAATGGGTATGGATATGATTCCATTTGTGAAAAATGTCTATCCTCAGAGTTGAGCAATAACGAGTGTTTGTTTTTAAGAAGCTGGGCTACACTATAACACTGGAAAGGTAGAAATTAGAATGTACATAACCCATAGAGAACACATAAGGATAGAAACAATTAGATCTCTTTGGAGCAGGGACTCATTTACTATGACCTAGTTGGGGTTGGTCCTGCTTTGAGCAGGGGGTTGGACTAGATGACCTCCTGAGGTCCCTTCCAACCCTGAGATTCTATGATTCTATGATGACCCTGGATGAAGTGACTGCCCCCAATGTGACAGAGGGAGAGACTGAGACAGAGAAACACTTTCTACGCCAATGCCCCAAATATGGGGAAGTGCCAGAAAAATATTTCATCAAACGATCAGGAACGATAAGAGACGTCTCTTCAAAAAGTGACACGGAAGAGCTGTGAGAAAGGAGAGATGGCATCACACGATGTAGCAATCTGCCACCTGATCAGACCAGACCGCAATCACTAATGGCCAAAAGGGATCAAACCCCAACGCAATGTGTAACCCTACCCTGGGTGGGTCGTACCCACTTGTGACAGATGGCTGAGGTGGGTCTTGTCATCTCCCTAGGCTTTGGCAATGCTGATGTAATGGGTCATGCCAAAGCATCTCACTAAATTTAATTGAAAATTGTGCTTGTGCAGCGCCTACCACAATGGACTCTTCACCTGGTTGAGGCCTCTGACCACCACATGCTTGTTGAACGGTAACAGTGGATCAGAAACAGAAGTGCAGGAAGATCTAACTGTGGCTGTCAAACTTTCCTCCACAAAATATAAAGCAAAGAGTTGCACGGCTCATATCTTTTTTCAAGTCTCCTGGTTTACATGTTTATCTATGACAGGGGTGGGCAAACTTTTTGGCCCAAGGGCCACATATGGATATGGAAATTGTATGGCGGGCCATGAATGCTCACGAACTTGGGGGTTGGGGTGTGGGGGGGGAGAGCTCTGGCTGGGGGTGAGGGCTCTGGGGTGGGAGTGGGGATAAGGGGTTGGGGGTGCAGGAGGGTGCTCCAGGCTGGATTAAGAGGGCGGGAGGGGGATCAGGGTTGGGGCAGGGGGTTGGGGTGCAGGAGGGGGTCAGGGGTGCAGGCTCCAGGCAGCACTTACCTCAAGCAGCTCCCAGAAGCAGTGGCATGTCCCCCCTCTGGCTCCTATGCAGAGGCATGGCCTGGCAGCTCTGCGCACTGCCCTGTCTGCAGGCACCGCCCCTGCAGCTCCCATTGGTCGCAGCTCCCAGCTAATGGGAGCTTGGGGTGGGAGCAGCGTGCAGAGCCCCTTGGCTGCCTCTACGCATAGGAGCTGGAGAGGGGACATGCCGCTGCTTCTGGGAGACTTGCGTAGCTGGGCAAGCTCTGGACCCTTCTCCCCGGCGGGAGCTCAAGGGCCAGATTAAAACATCTGGAAGGCTGGTTGCAGCCCCCAGGCTGTAGTTTGCCCACCCCTGATCTATGAGGATGCGGACTTGGGGGGGGGGGGAGAGGAGAAACATGAGCAGCACAACCTATCCTAACATAAATGGGTGAGTGGAGAGCTTTTATGATTCCAGCAACACAGGCAGACTTGGTGCTGGGAATTAAGAACTGCCATACTGGGACAGACCAGTGGTCCATTTAGCTCAGTGCCAGAGCTTCCAGGGGGCGTGAACAGAACAGGGCAATTTTGGAGAGCGCCACCTGTCTTCCCTCCTGGCTTCTGGCTCTCAGGTGCTTAGGGTCGCCCTGAGCATGGCATTACATCCCTGACCATCTTGGCTAATACCCATTGATGGACCTATCTTGTACTTTTTGAACCCAATTATACTTTTGGCCTTCACAACATCCTGTGGCAGTAAGTTCCACAGGTTAATTGTGCATTGTGTGAAACTCGCTACGATAATATTTTATTTTCACCAGGGCTAAGGCCTCCATATTGTACTGAGCAAACTTCAGAGTTACAACTTCAGGGACAATCCTGCTTCCTCAAGAATCCTTCTGAAAAGCTGACTGAAAAGCTATAGGAGAAAGTTCAAGGTAAACACCAGAGTTTCTGTAGCTGCGGGAAGGGACAGAGGGCTCTGAAGCCTAAAACTAAACCAGGTTAAGGATCTAATCCAGAAGCCACTGAAGTAAAAGGGAGTCTTTCTATTGCCTTCAGTGGGTTTTGGAACAGGCCCTACACTGGGATAGACCAGTCTGATGGGATAGGATGGGGGTGCTGCATCTGGTGTTACTTTGTCAACTTTGCTGCTACAGAACATCTGCTCTGCCTTGCAATATAACTGTAGCCTCTGGCTCCCCTTTGGCAGGGAATAATAGCTCACTGAATTGCAGTTGAAATCATGTCCTGGAGGACTTTACCCTTCTCAAGTGCTCTCCCTAGCTCCTCTCAAGGGCAGCTACAAAGACAGCCCTGTGGCCCGAAAGACAGGAAAAGAAATTCCCTTGACTTTATTATTTGTTGTTTTTTGTTCCATCTCTTTAGCCGATCTTGGCATCTTACCAAACGGGCTGAGATCTGCACCAATAAACAAAAGAAAAATCTTTTATTCCCAATACTAAAAGAAGAAGAACAAGATTCCTCTTACAGAAGTCAGAATTCCCCTAGTCAAACATTTACCATTTCAGCTTCAGACGTTCACAAGAAGATAACTCCTGAAATATGGCAGTGGTGTGGTCAGTTTTGCAGTCCTTGGGATCACTGGAGATTTCAGATTAAAATGCAAGACGCTGCAGTTCAGTGTTTGCTTTTTGGTCAGGGGGTTATACAGCCTGGAGTGAGTCAGGGAGTCACTGATTTATTAAAACAACGAGGAGTCTGGTGGCACCTTAAAGACTAACAGATTTATTTGGGCCTAAGCTTTTGTGGGTAAAAAACCCACTTCTTCAGATGCATGGAGGGCTCTGGGCTTTTTTACCCACCCAAATAAATCTGTTAGTCTTTAAGGTGCCACCGGACTCCTTTGTTTTTGTGGATGCAGACTAACACGGCCACTCCTCTGATACTGTTTTATTAGTCTCCACTAATCTATGTTAGATACTTATCTGGTCCCCAGTGTGAAGAGCTCAGATAGGACTTATTTTCCCAGCGCCTCTGTGAGGTACAGCAATGCTATTGCCCCATTTCACACATGGGGAACTGAGCTACAGAGGCACTATGGGATTAGTCCAAGATCACACAGGGAGCCTATGGCAAGGCAGGAACTGAACGCAAGCCTTCCAAGTCCCAGGCTACTGCTGTATCTACCGGACCACTTCCGCTCCTACACTGCACCCCTATCGCTCAATGCACATTCTTGGCTTAGCTCACATTCATCAATAGAAGTCCCGTTAGAAATCTCCCTCATTGGTTGCTTATTCTGTAGTTCCTGGACTCAATTACTCTACATGGGCCTGAACCCAGTGGAGTCAGTGGGGAGTCTTTCCATTGACTTCAGTGAACCCCATATGAATCAGATGGATCCACATGGAAAAATTACATCCTGGCCTAAACTTCTCCAGAAACACAGGACATTTGGTTTAGATTCACGCTGGTCCAAACTTCCCCAAAGCCCTAGGGTGACTGGTTCAGCCTCACCTCATACAGACACCCTCAGTTGTTACATGACATTAAGAGAAGTTAGATATTTATGCCCAGCTGCCAAATTAGGAAGTATTGAAGAAATGAAAGTAACGCTATGCCAAAAACAGCTCCATAAAGCCACAGTAACAAAACAAATGCAAACTTTTATCAGGTGACATATTAAAAAAAAAATCAAGTCTCAAACTGTTACAATAAATACACTGCAAAGGATGAAATATTCTTCAAACATGCACTAAATCCAGCACGAATCACTGGTGGTGGTGTGAATAAACAGGAGATCCAAGTCTAGTTTACCCACTAACTAGTACAATTGCTCAATAGTTAGCAATAACTCCTTTCTATCCACCATCCCTGTTAGGTTTGTGACACCCTCTCTCTCCCCGCCACTACTTATTTGTACACTGATCACAACTCAGGACTGATTAAAACTGATTGAAAGAACAACATGCTTGAAGGTTTGTGTGAGGTTCTTCCAAAGAGGCTGCTGCTAGCCCCTGCATGAAGATCATACATTAAATATTATATTACACCACACATTACAGCAGTTTCCCAGTCAGCTTTTTACAAGCTGCACCTGGCTAGGAGGAGGTGACTTTTCCTTTGGGCTAAGGACACATGGCCACGGTCGTCCATGCTTTGGTCGCCTTCAAACCATTTGCGGTTGTGCCTCCCCACCTGGGCAGCCAGATTCACGCTGGCCTTGCTTGAGCCGGCATGCTAAAACTAGCAGTGTGGACGCTGCACGCAGCGCTAGCCCCAGCCTGTCTACCCAGGGTGGGAGGCACGTTCCCAGCCACTGCATAGACGGACCCTTAGCGAGCGAAGCCAATGCAAAAGGCAGCAACTTGCCAGCGGCGAGGGGCTTCTCACGGGAGCAAATGACACCGGTGTGCCGGCATGGGCACTGGCTGCCTACTGGGTGTGACCTTTAAAGCCCTAAACGGCCTGGGACCAGCCTTCCTGCTCCATGCCATGGCTCCACTCAAGCTGGCTCCCTCCTGGTATACCAGAGAAGGGGTGACTGGGAGGGCGTCCTCTGGCTGGCTCCCAAGACGCTGGAATTTGCTTCCTTCCTCCGTTCAAAATGACCTGGATTTGGCCTCTCCAGGCCCAGTTTGAGGGGATCTCTGGAGAAAGCGCAGGGTGTGCTTCCTAGAGGATGACGGGGGCTGGGTGCCCGTGGAACTCATTGTAATGCTTCTATTTCACTGTATTTACAATTAGCTGCCTATGGGCACCCGAGCCTTGGACGGGCATCGTTATTATTTGAAATCTACAGATAAACCCATGAAAATAAGGAGCAGAGGCGTAACTGGGCCCGGGAAGAGCTCGTCTCCCTCAGCAGGGAGTAGGCTGTAGTGATGCAGGTGGCAGCACAGGCACCACTGCCAGGGCAGAGCCTCACCCGCTTGGAGACACTTTCCCACCTTGCCGCCCCCAGGGGGCGCTATGCAGCGGTGGCTGGTTTGTGCGCGGTGCAGTGACCAGAGGCTATGGTGATGGGCGCCCTGAACAGCCATCCCGGGGCCCGGCGGCACAGGCCACCCGATCGCTGGTCCTGCTCCCCTCTGTCCGCCCGCGAACTCTTCAGGCACCGGGAGGCAGCGCACACGGGGCGGCCGTTCGCCCCTAAGCACGGCCCCCGAGGGGAGGCTGGGTCCGTGCCGCCCAGGCGGGCCGATCTGCCCCCTCCCCGGCCGGAGCGGGCCCCGCGGAGGGGCTGCTCTGTTGGACTCATTCAGCCTCTCGGCTCAGCCCCGGCGTCTGCCCGCTCAGAGACCCGCGCCCCGGGGAAGGGACCCCGGCCGGAGGGCCGAGCCCCGCTGCGGGCCACGGGGCATCTCGCCCGCCCGCTGCCCTGCAAAGCGGAGCCCACCCCGCGGCGAGCCCCGGCCCCGCGCCGAGGAGTCAGGGGCCGCCCGCAGCGCACCCGCGGAGCGCCAATCCCCCGCCCGGCCGAGCGGTACCGTGTCTCCCGGCTGCCCGCGTCCGCCAGGCGCTGCCACCCCGCCGGGCTCCGGAGCCAGCTGAGCTCTCCCCCGCCCCGGGGGCCGGCAGGATCCCTCCGCCGGATGCGCGGCCTCCCTCCGCCCCTTCCCCCTCATTGGTGCAAGCACGAGAGGGAAGGGGGGGGGGGCTGGACTTGGTGTCCCGTTATCCGGTTCCTGGGAGGTGGATTCTTCCTGCGAACTTTCCCTCGGCCCCTGGCCCCCAGCCCGCCTCCCCACGCGGCGCGACCCCCCCCCCCCGGGAACCCAGCCCCTGGCCACGTCCCCGGCCCGAGTCCCAGCAAACCCCGCCGGCTGCGGGGGGGGGGGGGGATCTTGCCGGTCCCGGCCAGGTGGGAAACTCTCCGGAGAGTCAGTGCAGCGTCCGGGGGTTCCCAGCCGGCCACTGACGAGAGCTGGGGGACTTGGACGTGCCTACCCCGTTAGTCCGCACCAGTGATGTTACTTCGTTTGCGCCTCACCCTGCTGCAAACGGTTCCACTGGCTGCCCCTCGGCGCTGGTTGTCAGGGGAAGGAAATCCCGTTTTCATTTCGATACCAACATAATGTATAGTTTTATCATTGATTTGAATGGCTTTGTATCTATCCCTGACCATGGCCCCTTCATTCTTGGTCACTGATCAGGACTATGACCAGTGCGGGAGGAAAAGCTGGGTCACTAAGACCAGTGCGGGAGGAAAAGCTTTTTTTTTTTTTCCTGTTCTGTTCCAGTTTTTGTGCCCTACCTTTTACCGTAGCTGCTGATCACCTGTTGCCTCGTTGGTTGCACTTCACCTACAGCGGCTACATATAAATACATAGGGTGGTTACTGCACTTCGTTATTTATTGTAGCACGGTTATTTGCATTGCAGCATTCCCTAAACCCAGAATGGGAAAGCCCTGGGTTGATGTGGTAAGTGTAATCACTAATAGCAGCTACTGTAGCCGGTTACCTCTGACTCCCATCCCCTTTCTTATTTAGATACTAGTAGAGTCCCTGTCTGAACAATGGCTATTCAAGGTAACTATAAACTATAGTTTAGAAATTGATGAATGCTACTGAGTTCAAGCTCATAAATAAATAAGCCACAAAGGATCCTCAAGTTTCCCCTCTTGGGATAGGATGAGCGACCAAACAACACATGATAAGGTTGGTCAAGTCACTTAATGCAGTGGTTCTCAACCAGGGGTACATGTACCCCTGGGGGTACTCAGGTCTTCCAGAGGGTACATCAACTCATCTAGATACTTGCCTAGTTTTACAAGTTACATAAAAAGCTCTAGCAAAGTCAGTACAAACTAAAACTTTATACAATGACTTATTTATACTGCTCTATGTACTATACACTGAACCACAAGTATAATATTTATATTCCAATTGATTTATTTTATAATTATATGGTAAAAATTAGAAAGTCAGTAGTTTTTCAGTAATAATGTGCTGTGACCCTTTTGCATTTTTATCTCTGATTTTGTAAGCAAGTAGTTTTTAAGTGAGGTGTAGCTTGGGGGTACGCAAGACAAATCAGATTCCTGAAAGAGGCACAGTAGTCTGGAAAGGTTGAGAGCCACTGACTTAGTGCACTACTGGAAGGCACTCAGCTAAAGGGGATGAGCCAAACATAGAAGCTACAATCTCTGTCACCAGAGTTCCCTATAGTCTTGCCTACACTAGCATTTGAGATTCTACTGTGGAACAGTGATCAATTATAGCTATATTGTTGGCTGAGACAAACAAGTACGTAGGAAGTTGGGAAGATGGAATAAAGAAAATGGGATGGTTTTGCATCAAATATTTACATAGGCAAATCCTAGTCAATCAGTAGCAATAATCACAACTCACCACTTGCCTAACCACTCCGAGAGGAGGGTTTTCTATATGCATTATGGAGGAGGCAAACTAACCTGGCGCATAAGGTAGTAGCTTTTCAGATTTTGACTGGGAGTTCTTCCCACACTGAAGGGTCAGCGTGGGAGACAGCACATAGATGTTTGTGGAAGAAGCAAGTGATCATATTGGCCTCATTGGCAGAGTTAAGGCAGAAGCTGCTCTCATGGCAATAGGATGGATAAGGAGAGTGGAGTTCTATTGTGAAAGTCTGCAACAGTTAAGATAATTTTGATTCCTTTAGCTTTCCTTCCATTGCTGAATAAATGTTAGCTCTCTCCTTCCCAATGGTCTTTAAGTATCACACCCTCTGTATCACTCCCCTCAACCCAACTTTTTTCTTATTTTTTATCACTGACATTTTTCATTTTCAGGCCTTACAGTTCCTTAGCAGAAAATGTTTTACTACCAAGAATTGCTTCATACTATATACTAAAAAGAGCCTAGATAAGCAGACATGCATTTGGTGCAAACACACCTGTCTCTTTTAAGTGGCATTTATTGATTTGATAACGAGCTTTAACCTATAAAATGCCATTGACCTTCAGACAAGGCATGAAATTAAAGCATGAGACTATGCAGAGATCAGAATTCAGCTTCAGACAATGTGTGCAGATTAATTCTGCAAAGTAGTCCAAGGTGTAGGGGTCAAAAGGATTACACGAGTGTAAGCCTTAGAAAATTAGGCCATGATTAACCCATATCACTTTACAGACCCCATGCTTCATCAGAAGCCCTGAAGAATCCTCTTCTTAGATTGTCACCCCCACCCCCCTCTTTTAAGCCAGGCCTGATTTTGGAACAGGTGAGCTCTGAAAGTTATTAAGGGAATGTGTCTACTGTTCTCCTTTGTTAGAATAAATCTGAAATAGTCTCACTGAAGGAAAATAAATCCCCCTCTCATTTTGTTCTAGCTGATCTCTAGTAAAATGAAATCAAATCTCCACAAACTTAACTTCTAATGAAAAAGTCACTACTTGGAAATATTGTTCAACAAATGTTCAAACAGTGCCTGATGACAAAGAATTGTAATAATATTTAGTTTAGTTTCAAAATGTTTCCTTTCAGTTCCAAAAACGCAGGCCTCTGCCCTCTTAAGATGAAGGAGAGACTCTGTTAGCTGTAACAGTATTAGGACTTAATATTATTTCCAGGTGATGGGGTCAATCTGTTATTCCATCCAACAGAAGGTAGGACAGTACCTTGCCCCACAACCATCTACTTGCACAAAGAAAGCACTGAGGAGGGGCAAAAGAGACTGAGGCTGAAATTCTGGCCCCACTGAAATCAATGGGACAGGATTTCACCCTGGGCATTTCCATCCATCTAGGCATTTTTACCCGACTTGTGTGCAGAAAGCACCAAAACAACAGAGCTTCCTATTAACTGTAAAGTGCAGAGTGCCACACAATTATAAAGTATCAGAGGGGTAGCCGTGTTAGTCTGTATCCACAAAAACAATGAGGAGTCCGGTGCCACCTTAAAGACGAACAGATTTATTTGGGCATAAGCTTTCGTAGGTAAAAACCCCACTTCTTCAGATGCAACTGACATCTGAAGAAGGGGGGTTTTTAGCCATGAAAGATTATGCCCAAATAAATCTGTTTGTCTTTAAGGTGCCACCGGCCTCATTGTTTTTTACAATTATAAAGGAATCTCAGAAGTTGGAGATGAAAAAGACTGACTCCCTGTAGATTGCAGCTAACCAATTCCCCTTTACCTGATATGAGAACACTGGGATAGCACTACTGTGATCTGAGCCAAAAGAGGTCTTTCTAATACAGGATAAACCTAGTCCAGGGGGTCAGCCAGGTAATCATGAATTAGAGTGGATTTATTTCACAAGGCCCTGGCACTTATTAGCACAGTTGTTGAGGTGATGAGCTTATCAGGGTGATTACAACCCCCAGGCTCCATTTTCAGAAGATGCAATAAATGAATAACCCTATGATCCATATGTCCATGAAAGAGCATGTGTGAGTCTTTAAACAGGGCAGTGAGGCCATTTGTATCCTAGCCCTGGTGAGGAACACAACCATCACACCTGTGAGGAGAGAGACCCAGTGAGGGTAAACAGCTAAAAGAGGCGATAAATAATTGAGCATGGAAGATGAAAAGCATAGCAACAAACCTGGAGCCTCTGAAGCACAACAGTCTAACAGTGTAGCTACCTTATCTTAAAGCCAATCAATTGTAAATGTTTTCCCCGTGTCTATAGTGCCTGCGGTTTAAACTCCTACATGGAGTAAATGAAGTCTTTGATACAACAGGGAATCTTCATCCAAACTCTTATTGTTAATCAAAAAGTTCATTAACGGTACATTTTTTTGCAAGACACTCCTCAGATCCTCCCTCTTCTGGGGAAGTATGAGAGCAAGTCTCCAGTATTTACTGGTTTTTAACCAAACTATATAAATCCTTGCTTCCACATGCATCCCTTTTGCTGGCATTTTATTTTTTAATCCATTCACTGCATTGGGAGTCACTTTAGAAATGCTGCTAGAGTGGAAATTAATTGTTGGACTTTTACCATCATCTGACAAATTAGGGCTGTCAAGTGACTAAAAAAATTAATTGCAGTTAATCGTGATGTTAAACAATAATAGAAAACCCTTTAAATATTTTTGGATGTTTTCTACATTTTCAAATATTTTTATTTCAATTACAGCACTATACAAAGTGTACAGTGCTCACTTTATATTTTTTATTACAAATATTTGCATTAAAAATAGTATTTTTCAATTCACCTAATACAAGTACTGTAGTGCAATCTCTTTATCATGAAAGTTGAACTTACAAATATAAGATTATATACAAAAAAAACCCTGCATTCAAAAATAAAACAATGTAAAATTTTAGCGCCTAGAAAGTCTACTTAGTTCTACTTCTTGATCAGCCAATCGCTTGGCCAAACAAGTTTGTTTAAATTTGCAGATTATGCTGCCCACTTCTTGTTCACAATGCACCTGAAAGTGAGAACGGATGTTTGTATGGCACTGTTACAGCCAGTATTGCAAGATATTTACATGCCAGATGCACTAAAGATTCATATGTCCCTTCATGCTTCAACCACCATTCCAGAGGAAATGCGTCCATGCTGATGATCGGTTCTGCTAGATAACGATCCAAAGCAGTACGGACTGATGCACGTTCATTTTCATCATCTGAGTCAGATGCCACCAGCAGAAAGTTGATTTTCCTTTTTGGTGGTTTGGGTTCTGTAGTTTCCGCATCAGAGAGTGTTGCTCTTTTAAGACTTCTGAAAGCATGCTCTACTGATTTTGGAAGGCACTTCAGATTCTTAAACCGTGGGTCGAGTGCTGTAGCTATCTTTAAACATTTCACATTGGTATCGTCTTTGCATTTTGTCAAATCTGCAGTGAAAGTGTTCTTACAATGAACATGTGCTGAGTCACCCTCTGAGACTGATATAACATGAAATATATGGCAGAATGTGGGTAAAACAGCAGGAAACGTACTATTCTCCCCAAAGGAGTTCAGTCATAAATTTAATGCAGTTTTTTAATGAGCGCCATCAGCATGGAAGCATGTCCTCTGGAATGGTGGCCAAAGCATGAAGGGGCATATGAATATTTAGCATAACTGGCATTTAAATACCTTGTGATGCCGGCTACAAAAGTGCCATGCGAATGCTTGTTCTCACTTTCAGGTGACATTGCAATAAGAAGCAGACAGCATTATCTCCCGTAAATGTAAACAAACTTGTTTGTCTTAGCAGTTGGCTGAACAAGTAGGACTGAGTGGACTTGTAGGCTCTAAAGTTTTGCATTGTTTTGTTTTTGAGTGCAGTGATGTAACAAACATCTACATTGGTAAGTTGCACTTTTACGATAAAGAGATTGCACTACAGTACTCAAAAATATAAAGCAAGCACTGTACACTTTGTGTTCTGTGTCATAACTGAAATCAATATTTGAAAATGTAGAAAACATCCAAAAATATTTAATAAATTTCAATGGGTATTCTATTGTTTAACAGTGCAAGGTCTCTGCCCCCACTGCATCTGCAGTTTAAACAAGCAGCAGTTTCCTATCTGGGGATCCTCCATTGAAAATGCCTTGTACCCATGCCTGAAGCACCCCAGCTAGAGTAGCAGTGCTCAGGGAGAGGTGCAATCTGGATAATCAAGTCCCAATCCAAAGAGGGTTTTTATATTGCCTCCAGAATGCCTTTATTTCCAGCTATACTTCCAAAGTAAGTACTTGATTAATATTATTCGGAGGGCCAAATTCTGCCCTCAGGTGCACTGCACAGTCAATGCATCTAAGGGGAAAATTAATCGTGTGTGGTCTTGATTTTAAACTATTACAGGATATTATCAACCTAAGATTCAAGGCCCTGCTGATGTCAATAGCTTAGTGGGAGTCTGGGTGAAGAGAAACGGGAAATGAAAGGTGCTTCGTCGTAGAGAATGTGCTCTCTGGAATGAGATGCTAAACCAAGAGACCCATCTTGTTGGTTGTTCAGATAAGTTAAATATGTTGCACCATCATCAAAAATAGTACCCCAAAGAATTGATTAAAATGTTCTCACAGAACATTAGACTGGATAACAACTTATTCAAATCAATAGCCTTAGGAAGGCAATGTTACCTAGTAGATAGAGCACTAGATGGGGAGTAAGGATCTGGGTTCTCTCTACAGCTCTGCCACGGGCCTTGGGCAAGTCATGTCACCGCTCTGTGCCTCAGTTTCCCCATCTGTAAAATGAGGATGATGATATTGACCTTCTTTGTAAAGCACTTTGAGAGCTACTGCTGAAAAGTTCTGGAAAAGAGCAAGGTATTATATTATGCTTAGAAATGGAGAAAAGGCCCAGCTCCTAGCTAACTATAAGTGAGTAACTTCTACAAAATGACCAGAAAGAAGAGGTGTAGCACTTTGATGCAAATTTCTAATATAAAAACTGCCATAAAATTGACTCAGTTCTGATCTTCTGCTACTAACGAAAGCAAAGACTGTTACCCCATCTGTAAAATACGGGCAATACTGCAGAACTTCTTTATAAAGTGCGTTGAGCTCTAAAGACAAAAAGTGCTATGAAAGAGCTAGGTATTATTATGCTAGTGCTTCTTTCTGACCCCTTTTAAACAGTAGTTTTAGAAAGTACACAACTGAAATCAAATGCAGGTATCTCATCTAACTTCCCCATTTTGCTGCTTCAAAGCTACTTAAACTGCTTATGAGTCAAGTAGGAACAAACTTGTTCAGGGGCCTGATAACTGCCCAAATCTGGCTCTTCACCAGAGGAAGTGAAGACATTGCACCAGTGACACAGTTTTTAACGGGAACTGACTGCACAAACCTGCAAGCTACTCTTAACTGTCCTTAACAAGATGCAAGGGGAAGCTTCTCACATGCCTAGAAAATGCAGGGCTTTATAGATAACCAGCACTCTGAATTACTCTTAGGAACAAACAGTAGCCAGTCTAATAGCAAAGATTAAGCGGATTAGAGCATTCTGCATAAAACGAAGTTTCAAGAGCACTTGGGACTACAATGTATCATACTAATTGAGCCTGGAGATGACAAAAGCAGGAACTATAAGGTCTGGATAGGAGGTAGCATTTAAAGCAGGGGTCTCAAACTCCTGGCCCACGGGCCATCTGGGGACTGCGAACCTCCCCAATGTGGCCCATGGGCTCCAGCAGTTTTGGGGCTGGGTCTCTCTCTTGGCCCCACCTGCCGCCCCTGGGCGCTCCCCCCACCCCGGGGCCCTGGCAGCGCAGTGGAGCTGAGCAGTGTCTGCCTGCTTGCTCCAGTGGCTGCTGGCCCCTCCCTGGGGCCTCGGGGTGGGGCTGTGCCTCCACGCACTGCCCCCACCCTGAGCGCCCCTGCGGCCAATGGGAAGCTGCAGGGGCAGTTCCTGGGGGCAGCAGTGAGCAGAGGCCCCCCACCCCACCCCACCTTAGAGCCCCAGGTAAGCACTGCACCCTCCCCAATCCACATACCCCCTCCCACACCCAAACTCCCTCCCAGAGCCTGCACCCCCATCCCTTCCTCCTGCACCCAAACTCCTGCCCAGAGCCCAACCTCTACCCCAGACCTCCTCCCCCACCCAAACTCCCTCCCAGAGCCTTAGGCAGGTGGGGGGGCTTGGAGTTTTTTTGGGGAGCAGAGTTTTGGGGGGTGGATTCTGGGCAGCATGAGTGACATTATTGGCCCACTGGGAAGATTTGCGGACCGGCACTGGCCCTAAGGTAAATTGAGTTTGAGACCCCTGATTTAGAGCAAATGTAGATGGAAATCAGTATTACAAGCCACCAGTGCAACCTGCAAATCCTGAAATAAAATAATTAAGGCCACTGAAATCACAATTGTCCCAAGATGAAGGAAACCCACGTACAACAGTGGTAATATGTATCTTTAAGTACATTTTAAAACTCCTAATACAAAACAACTATCATTTATCCTCACTGGTAAAGAACAGAACATTTGTATTTTTCAATCTCCAAATAATTTAGGATTTTAAAATACAATTACTGATGTTTAGAATACATTGTTACAGACTTTCTCTTTAAGACAAACTTTAAGAAAAACTGTTCCTCTATCTGGTAAGCAGCATTGTTGCCTATTTTAGTTTCCCTTATTGGGCATCATATATCCTGGTTTAGGGATTATTTCTTCCCTCCCCACCCCCTTCATTTTCAGTAGTGCCTTTAGAAAATAATAATTTATGTTCCTTGTTGCTGTTGGTGGCAGCAGTCAGTCAGTCAGTCAGCTTAGACTAGGGGTCGGCAACCTTTCAGAAGTGGGGTGCCGAGTCTTCATTTAAGGTTTCACATGCCAGTGATACATTTTAACGTTTTTAGAAGGTCTCTTTCTATAAATCTTTAATATATAACTAAACTATTGTATGTAAAGTAAATAAGGTTTTTAAAATGTTTAAGAAGCTTCACTTAAAATGTAATTAAAATGGAAAGCCCCCCAGACTGGTGGCCAGGACCTAGGTAGCGTGAGTGCTGGCCTAGACACTAAACATAAGCCAGTGACCAGTTCCAGGCAAATGCTGTTACAGAACAGTTCGTTCATAATAGAAAAATGGTAATTTCCAGGAGATACAGGAAGTTACTGTTTGGGGACTGGAGTTTCCAGTAGTTATAGTTCCCTAATTCATAGTTCAATAGAATTCAAAGCCAGAAGGGACCATTAGATGATGTAGTCTGACCTCTATCAGAGACTGTTGAATTTCACCCAGATAACCCTATATTAAGCCTATTGACTTCACTTAGACTAAAGCATTCCAAATCCTCAAGAGGTTAAACTGTTGTGTGCCACAGGCAGAAAACAGGAGACAACAAGGTGTCACCCTTGCAATAGCAGGGAATTGATTAGGTGAAATATGCCCAGATGATCCTAACAGTCAATTCATGCTCCAGGGGAAGACAAGCAACTGCCAATATCTCCGTCAGTCTGACCTGGGGAGAAACTTCTTCCAGATTCAAAATCAGTTTAAGACAGAACCTAGTTAGGGGCAGCTGTCAGATTCACAGGGTCAGTGCTATGCCCCAACCTTTGAACAGTCTCCTAGGAGTACCCCTTTTCAGGGGAGGGGGGAAAAGGGAGGCGGAAGAGAGAAAGAGGAGGGAAGGAGGTCACGCCCTGAGCAAGACTCACCAGGCAGGCATCTAGATAATAGGATTAGATTTGTTGTACTCACCCCAGGGCAAGGCCCACCCCACCTGGTACATCATCTTTATCTGTGGAAAATGTGTTTCTTTCAAGGAATGTAAAAAACACCCTGGACACGTTGCAAATTGTGCATAAAAAATAAAAATCTTTCAAGACTGCTGCAGGTGACCCGCTGAAGCCTAAGTTTTGATTATAGTGATTTTCAATGCAGAGTTGCCAGTGTGGTAAGTGTACTGAGGGCAATGCAGGCAATCCTATTCTCCCCATGGGCCATAAAGAAACGGCGATAGGGAGGACCTCATGGCCTGAAAGCACATCCAGGACCAGCCCAAGCCCCTGCGCACACACGCTGTAGAAAAGTATCTAATTTTAAAAACTCCCTAGTGATGGCGACAACTCCACCTCTGCTGTAAGGTATTCCAATGTTTAATTATCGTCACTGCTAGGACACAGTGTCTTATTTCAAGGCTGAATTGTCTAACTTCAACTCCCAGCCTGTGGACTTGGTTATGTCTGTCAACACGAATGAAGAGCTCCCCACTATTAGATATCTTGCATGTGTAAATATCTACAGTATATGCTTTGATCAAACCATCTCTTAATCTTCTCTTGGGTAAGCTGCACAACTTGAGTTCCTTAACCCTCACATCCCAAGACTTGTTTTTCAGGTCTTGGATAACATTTGTTATCCTCCTTTGAACTTTCTCCACTATTTCCACATTCTTCTTGAAGTCTGTTTGTAGCAGTATTACCAGCACTGTCACAGGCTTTCAAGAAGTCCATGTATACATCAACATGGCTACTTTTATCAACCAGACTTGTAATTTTGTCCAAAGAGACAAATGGATTTATTTTCTACTCCCCTACTCAATGAGTAGAAAATAAGTTGTAAATATTACAAGGTTAAAACGTGGTATGACAGGAACTTCACCGAGATCTTCCTAATCAAATCTCCATTCTGACTTGCATTAAGCCAGGGCTACATGACCCAACTCTACTGGAGGAAATCTGCTCAGGCAAATGGTTCCCATCTGTGATGTAGTAAGGCTGTGTCTGCTAAATGGCCGCATAGTGCCCTATTTAACTCAAAGATAGGAGCAAGCAGCCTCCATTCCTGGTTCCCATGTGCTCTAGTAAGAGACTAGCTCAAGTCTGTAATACTCAACAGGGACATGCAATATTTAAGACTATATTTTAACTGTTTTAGCTAGTTAGTGCTCACCCTGTTACGCCAGTATTAACACTTTACCCTGTTAGATGGGTGTAAACACAGATAGTGCTGAAGGGCATAACAGGGAGAAGAGATGAGCTCTGTAGATCCAGATACTTACCATGATGGTCATGGCATAAAACCGTGTCTTGCTACAAATTCTCTTAAACAAAATTGATCAGGAAAAAAACCCCGTCACTACTTGCTTCTTATTCCCCTTCATAGGGAGAAGGTATCTGGTACTAAAGGGATTTTTAATCTATCTGTAAGGCGGAAGAAAAGCCAATGGCTAGAAGTTGCAACCAGACAAATTAAAGTTAATTTTTTTTTTGCCTTACTGCTAACAGCTAGGGTGATTAGCTATTGGAACAAGCCACCACGGAAGTTGTGGATTCTCAATCTGTTGGAGTCTTCAAATCAAGATTAGATGACTCTCTCAAAGATATGCTGTGCTTAAACACAAAAGTTATTGGGCTCAATGATCCAAATGATCCCTTCAGTCCTATCTGTTGAGTCCAGTGCCCTGTTATCACAGCCAACCCCCTAATATAATCCCTTTCATATTGGAGTAACTGAAATTCTTTAGCCTGTGTTATACAAGAATCAGACCGATGATCTAATGGTTCCTTCTGTCCTTAAAATCTATTAATCTAACATTCACAGTGATGGAGACTTGTTCTGTAATTACACAGTCAGATAACCACAGACTTAGATATGAGACAAGAGTTCTTCCTGACAAAGCTGTTTGAAAGAAGGCTGGTGATACTGGACAAACTAGTTTATTCTACTTTTAAAATGCTACTTTGCAAGGTCTTTCAGAAAAAAAAGTGTGGTGTACTTTCCCCATTAGCATTCTTATTAGGAACTTCATCACCAGGAATTTACTATCATTTAAAGCTTTTGGCTTGAACTATAAACCTACATTCCCCCTCAGATTATACTGCTACTAAATGGAAGTACCATTATACTACTAAAGTCTACGGAAGATATGAGGCCAAGTTTTGGGTTGCAAAGGTGAAACTGGGGGCAGAGTTTCAAAGAGTCTGAATTTTGAGGGGAAAGCAAAATAGCACAGTTCAAGGCTGCAGGAAGATCTTACAGCACATTCTTTTCCCATTCCAGTGGAAAGCAAACAAAACTGTCTAGGAGTTGTGTTGCAGCTATCCTGATCTAGGGAAGACAAATATTTAAGCTGCCTGTATTTTCAGTGACATTTAGAATTTAGATTTACTTGTATACTATACTGGACCTTCATGAGTGTCTCTAGCAAGTTAGTCTGCCAGCACAACTCTCCCATCTCGCTTTTAATGGGGAGGCACTCAAGTTTTACAGGCAAGCATGATGGATCTATATCAAGACCTTCCCTTTAGAAACATACCTCAGGTGTGTGAAGCTCAGACATAATTCCAAGTTGAGTTTGTGGGTTTCCAGATCAATTTATTCATCTAATTTAGTAAAATCTTCTGACAATTCTGGTGTGTATTGTGCTGATAAATAGACACTGAGAAGATTTAACAATTTCTTCATTTAATAAGTGAAGTATTTTCACTACATGGTATTGTACACTGTCATCTGTTCAAAAAAAGATTAACAGTTTTGTTTTTAAAAACGAGACTTAGATTTGTATAAACTGGTGAACAGAAATAACTCCTGTGCTTGGTTGGCTTATTAAGTTATTTTCTAGGCTTCTTTGCAGAAGCAAGTCTTTAGGCCAGAAATGGACAAATTCTCAGGCAGATCTAGAACCATTTCCACAAGTTACTGCTTTCTGGAACTGGCTGCCACAGGACAGCTGCAACTGTAAGGTTCACTCAATAGAATATATTGAAATTGTACAAAACTTGTTTACCTTTACCAGTAATAGCACAAACAGCACAGCATTACAACTTGCTATTTAAAGTTAAAACTTCCTTTTATCTCCAAGAGAAAGGCATGAATGTAAAGCCCTGCCAACTCATCTTGATGGGTTGTGTAGATACAGCTTTATAAACAGAAACTTTGGCTTCAGGAAAGAGACACAAACATTTAAAATAATGGCTTTAATTTTCATTTAAAGCATATGGGAGGGGAAGTGTGCTTTAATTAAATATACATCATACCAGTGATGCTGGTCAGGTTGAGGGTTATTTCTTTTGTTGACAGCAATAAAACTTAATGTCTTGTCATGTACACATTAAAGAAAAGTAATCCCTTTAAAACAAATTTTTAAAGTAAAAAAAGTTCACAGTGGTTTGTATAAACAGTATGTAACAGTATGTAACTTCTGACAGTAACAAATTTCTAATCTCACAGCACACTAGTGCCCTCTTTAGTTCCTAAAGAAGAAAACAAGCATTTACACTACTCATTGTACAGATTCAAAAAAGTCAGTTGTACAATTACCCATAATGACAGGATAAGATGCTGTGGAGTGTACAGCTGTAACACCGACATAAGGGAAGTTTAAAAACTCTTCTTGGGAAGGGAGAAAAGTCTTTCATTTGCTGTTACAACCAGCAAATGCCATTCATTAAATCAAAATGAAAAACCACAAACACGTTATCTATTTTGAGCAAGCTGAACAGTACACGTTACAGTTTTAAAAATGGAGGTTATATACTATAATACAAGTCCCAACTAGGCAGTACTAAATTCACTATTTCTTCGCTTGTTTTGTGATCATACCCCTTGGTGGCGTTACAGGTCTGCTAGCATTAGGCTTCTTTTTCTCTGCAGGTTTCAAAATCTGAAAAGACAATTCAGTCATTTACTATGGTGATTTAGCCAGCAAATACCTAGCCAATCTGCTAATTTGCGTGCAAAACACATCACACAGGTGACCATCATGAATAAAGTCAGCCAGCAGCTCTGCATGCTCAATGTTAGGAGTAGTGTGCTCCTTGCCCACCCAACAGTTATGCTAGTACAGGGATCGGCAACCTTCGGCACGCGGCTCACCAGGCTAAGCCCCCTGGCGGGGCAGACCGGTTTGTTTACTTGCAGCGTCCGCAGGTTCGGCCGATCGCGGCTCGCACTGGCTGCAGTTTGCCATCCCTGGCCAATGGGGGCTGCGGGAAGCGGGGCGGGCCGAAGGATGTGCTGCCTGCCGCTTTCCGCAGCCCCCATTGGCCTGGGACGGCAAACCGCGGCCAGCAGGAGCAGAGATTGGCCGAACCTGCGGACGCGACAAGTAAACAAACTGGCCTGCCCCGCCAGGGGGCTTAGCCTGGCAAGCCGTGTGCCAAAGGTTGATGATCCCTGTGCTAGTACTAGACCAGATGATCTGGAATCATGTGACAGTAAGAGTCAGGAAACAGATGAGACTTCAGTTGGAAAATCTAACTCAAGGTAAGAAGTGTGCTCTACTTTATGCCAATGTGGACAGCAACCTAAATCCTTTCTGAGAAGAGGATGAGTGACTGAACTGAATTTAGCCTCTCCAGCCACCTTTCACATTTGTAAAAATCTATTTGCAGTGAGAACTTTTTTTTAAGGGCAAATTTGTTAAAGGGGAAATCTTAAGATACTGTACCTGAAAAGAGCACATTAGAGTTTCATCCACACTCATCATGGCACCGGCATTGTCAAATTCTCCACAGTAATTTGGGGCAGAAAACAGAGTTACCAATTGCCTTTTTGCAAAGAACTCATAACCATCTTCAACCACCTTTAATAGAAAAACAGCTCTGTTAGAGTGGAACAATTTCTTACCACACAGTCATATAACAGGTTTCAGAGTGGTAGCCGGGTTAGTCTGTATCAGCAAAAACAACAAGGAGTACTTGTAGCACCTTAGAGACTAACAAATTTATGTGGGTGCCACAAGTACTCCTCGTTCTGTTAGCCATATAACAATATTTCTCAAATGACATGCCTCTAAGTTAGCTGACATACAGCTGTGAGATGGTATGACTAGCTAGCACAGACAGCTGTGGAAGAGCCATTTAAGCCTAGAATACATAAGTTCTAAACTAAGTAGATCAAAACAATTCGGAATGGGTACAGGGCCCAATCCTGCAGTGTGATCTATTAGCAATGAAGTTAATGGGACTCTGCTGAGGCACTAGGATCCCACTGAAAGATCAGGGCCATGGATTGTACTTGTAAAATGAAAATACCTGATGAGCTCTACATATAAGATCCAAATCATGTTTATGGAGAAACTTTGCAACCACTTCAGCACCAAATGTGAAGGACACTCCTCTGTCATTTTCACCCCATCCTAAGACGTCTTTGTCAGGGTCGGACCATAACAGATCACAAAGAAGACCCTGATCTGGTACATCAGTGGGACGCATAATTCGCCGAATCTGTTCCATTGACTGAAGGTCTGGGGACAGGCCTGTTAGGAATTTTAAGATGTATAGATGGTTAGTGTTTTACTCAAAGTATGTTCCATACATTAACAAAATTTTGACTCACCTATTAAGACACAAAAAGCCTTAAAAGTCCATCCTATTGATTTGCTGGTGGCGATTAGTATTTATAAAGTTTTATGGTGATTCTTAATTTTTATCCAATTTTAAAAGCTTTCCGTAACAGGGTGGTCTGTCACCATCAAGAAGCAGTAGGGCCCAGGGACAGCCAACCCTATTCCATGACATGGCCCCGTTAAGGAAAGAAGTGCAAAGGAGTGGCATGCAAGCTAGCAAATGAGGACCAGGTGTTATACAGGTAACTATCTCTTGCATGATAAAGTCCAACTATTGGGAGATTGGGGGGGAGGGGAGGGGGAAAAGCCTGGTGAGAAGCCTGACTGCTGAAATACAGCACAGCTCAACAAGGAGGGCTAAAACCCCTTAACTAAGGGGAAGGAACTGAGTGGCCTACAAGCATGAACTGGAAGCCTCAAGTGGGACAGGTTGGGTCTGAAGGGCTAAGAGACACACTATTGTAGAACAACTTAATAAATTAGACTCCAAGAAGGGGGACATTACTTTAAGTACCCCAGACTATAAACGAATTATATTGGGAGAATCAGGAAGGAACTGAGTGCAGGGTACTTTGAAGGGTCACACCATGCCACAAACAGGTGTAAGTGACTTGTTTTCACAGCTTTACGAATTAGCAGAAACAGTGGCCTATTGTGAAAGTTGACAAATTTAGGTAGAAGGGTGAGAAAGATCACTTCCCCATTTTACAGAATACATCATTCTCACTGTTTAATATTTGTGAACGCCTACGAAGTGTTAAGACAAACGGAAAGATATTTAAAAATAGTTGAAAGAATACCGTACTTGTCTCATTGTTCTAATTACTAATTGTAAAACTAAGATGGGAAGCTACTAAGTTACTGTAACGCTAAGTAATATTCATACTATTTTTCACTGTAGTGTCTAGGTAAGCTATAATTGTTGCAAATTATAGACAGATACCAAGAGTTGCAATAAGCCACATGTCACTGCTGTGACACTTGGACTGTTTTATACATTAGACCCATTCAGTTACTGAAGTGGTATAAACAGCTGTAAAAAAACCCTAACCTAAGTACACTTCAAAAAGGATAAGACTGACTTTTAGGCGTAGGCTAACCCCTTGGCATATCCTGGGGAGGTCCCCAATGACTAGGAATTTATTGTCCTTTGTAGAATCTATATAAGTGTCTGAGGCCATCTATTCAGCAAATTGCATAGATTCTCTATTTGAAAGGAGATGTGAGTGCAGATGAACATCTATAGAACAGGAAAAACAGACCGCCATATATCCCAAATGGTACTAAACTACTTGCTCAATTAAGTATTTCAATGCCTAAAAAAATATGCAGCAAGTTCCAGAGCTTGACAACTCATTTAGGGTTGGTTTATTTAACTTACCCTTCAATATCCAGCTCAGTGCATGAATTGAGCCTCCCATATTCCCCCCGGGAGAACAGGTGTTCCAGAACTTCAGCAATGAAGATTAAGCCAACAGGGAGTCATTTTCCAACTATGGAAAATGCATAAACACAAACATGGAACTAGCACACCTAGAGGTAAGGGATTAGCAATCACTTGATTAACCACTAGAGAAGCACCACATACCTCCATGACAGCAGAATATTTTCTCATCCACAATGGCTGCAATTGGTAAACAGTTAAAACAGTCTGTAAAAGTTTTCCACAGCTTAATGTTATATCTTCTTTTACCTACAAAACAGTTTTAGGGAAAACCACAATTAATATGGTCTCCGAATGAGAACTAGAAAGGATCCAACAACATTACAATACTACTATTGCTGTCTTCACTTTGCCACAGTGTAGAAATGAAGCCTACATACACAATTAGCTCCTCTTAGACTCAATGCATTTTACGGCTGATGAAAAAAGGTTTGAAGGTGTCTCAGACTGTAGTGAATTCAGAAGAGCCAAGTGGCTCTTAAAGGTTTCTTTTGGAGTGGTAGGAGTTTCCATGTGTAGAATGAGACTGACCGTTTACAGGTTAGGGCCAGATTCTCTGGCTTGTTCCACTTCCATTGTATTGCTCATACCTTCTCAAACAGGCATAGAGACAGTTCAACCAACTCCTATCCCCCACCCTCAGTACAGGGGCATTTTGAGAGTATGCTGCACTCTGGAAAGACGTAACTGAAAGACTGTCCCTTGGAAACCACTGTTGACTAGTGTTCAGAGCAGCCTTGAGGTTTATTTAAAAAATCTAAAATTACATTTGAATGTAACAATCTTAAAATCATTTAAATTAAATAAAAAAATATTAAGTAGTACAACATATTTGCTGCCAAGTTTTAAAGAAAGTCAAACCACTAAAGTGGTGGAAGTCACTGACTAAGCAACTGGAACCAGATATCGTTGAAGTGCTAAATCAGCATTTGGACAGCAGTAGCCACTTCTACAGGTGCAGAGAGAGCTTATTCTGCTAATTCAGTTTTATGACTAGTTCATTTGAAGTTAAGAAACCAATTGGTAGTTGAAAAAGCAGGGAAGCTTGTTTTTGTCTTCCAATCTATGAAAAAATAGGTGTGAGGATGAGATCTACTAGGTTGAACCATGAAAAACATAGGATAGGATCGGATCCAGTATGTTTTAGCTCCACTGCAATCCACAAAACTCCTGCTGAACCCTGTAGGTGCCTACATTCATTTGGCTCCTATGTTTTTGCTGTAAGAGTTCCCTAGGAGCTTACTGTTTCTGCCTCTGGGAATGCGCACTACTGCGTTGTTCTAGTGTCTGGAGTCCTGTCTCCTGCCAAATCCCCAAAGCGATTCCTGAACCAGGTAAAGACAGGTATTTGGCCACCTAAGTCGTGTATACGGCCCAATCTGGTAGGCACGCTCAGACGCTGTTTACAGGATTGGGACTCATTCAAAATCCAGATGATGGAGGAGAAAATCCAGCCAACAGAGGTGGCACCTACCTTGTAGGTTTTAGCTAAGTAATTAGAGCACTTGCCTGGGTTGTGGAAAACCCAGATTCAATTCACCCATTCTCTGTCGGGAGATAGAGGATTTGAACGGGTCTCCCACCTCTCAGGAGAATTCTTTAATCAGTCAGCTATGAGATATTCTGATGTGTGGCTCCCTCAGACATGCTATTCCACTGTAGATAAATAATAAAAGTGTCTCCGGAGCATGGAGGGGGGAAGAATTGAACCTGGGTTTCCCTCATTCCAGGCTAGTACTCTGGGCTAAAAGTTATTAGGTGGGCAGCACCATCTCCATGTACGTTAAGTTATATCATTGCTTAAATACATTTGTATAGATATAGTGTACCTTACTGTTCATGAAAGGAAGCATCAAATTTAGTGTAAATGCTATATTTAGTTACAAATGGTTACCTAAGAAAAATCAACCTTTTTAGTTATTTTCCTAAAGGAAGTACAAATGCAAACATGATTAAAATAGACTGATTTAATTGCTTTAAATTAAATCAATCCACCCTGGTTAGTTCATATTATTGCCTCATGCTATATCGCTATTCAGGTCCTCCTGAAAAGGGGAAGTAAGGATCAGCTATTTCTAATGTAAACAGTTTTGTAAAAAGTCAAATCTTTTATTTATTATCTGGTAAGCGGGGTATAAGAATTACACACACAAGTTTTATACTTCAGAGAAAAGGTAAGAATTTTTGAGCTACAATTTAGAATTTCTATCTTATACAAGAGTAGATAGGCTTACGATTTGAACTTTAACAGCTCTCACTGCTATACGCTGTTAATCAGAGCAGTGATCAAATAGAAAAAATTAAGTCATTCTACACAGTACCCTATTTCTATTTTGCTGATCAGACCATAATTGGATCATTGAGGGTACAAATTTCACCTGCCAAAACAAGCTAAGAGGCCGCCTGAGCTATGCAAGACAGAAGCTGTAAGTTAGTACACAGTTCAAATAAAATTAGACACTGGGAGAGAATTTTTGTAAGCTAGCATAATTAAGTGCATAATAACCCTCCTCTACCAAAACACAAATGTTACTTACATTCATCATAAAATCCATAAATTCTATTAATGCTGGCACATTCATGGTTCCCTCTAAGAAGGAAAAAATTCTCGGGATATTTGATTTTGTAGGCCAATAAAAGACAAATTGTTTCTAAAGACTGTTTTCCTCTATCAACATAGTCACCAAGAAATAGATAGTTGCTTTCTGGTGGAAAACCTCCATATTCAAAGAGTCGAAGTAAGTCATAGTATTGTCCATGGATGTCACCTTAAAAACAAAGGCATTCATAAGCGGTACATAAGCAAGACCTTCACTACAATTGCTGACTGATTTACTAGCCAAATAAAACTTGAGAAAAGTTATACCTATTTCTGATATCTCATGTAAAGCTACATGCTGCCCACCATAGATGTTTGAAGAATCAAATGGTCTCTAGTCTATTAGTATGAAAATTTTGCACATTCAGCAGTATACAGAGTCACTGAAGTTACATAACCCAGCACGTTGTGCTGAATGACCACAGAATTGCTATTTAAGAATATTCATACATATTTTTTAATACCTGAACCAAAAAGTTAAAGTTCTTTGTGCCTAATCCTGTAGTCTTTACTCAGGTAAACTGCCATTCGACTCCAATGTGAGTTTTGCCTGAGAAAAGATTCTATGATCAAGACTCTTTATTTTGGTCTTAATGCCTCCAGATGGCATCCATCTGCAGCTTTTCATTTCAGAATGCTGCATATGTAAGAATTAGAAGATCTCTCCTAGATATAAATCTTGAGTACCATTTCTGGATGTGTTAAGAAAGTAACAAGATTATTCAAATCCTAGCTGCAAAGTTGGTTTGGAAGTAAATGCTACTTTCACTTCTGGTATAGATTTATTTATTTATTTTTTTAAATAGAGCATGCCCAACAATCATACTTATAAAGACTACTAGATTTTAAACCAGCTGTGCAGTTATAAGATATAATGAATTACTCTAAATTGAGGTAATCTTCGGGATTTACTAAAATGACCTAATTTAAGAACTGTTTAAAAAAAAAAAAAAAAAAAAAAAAAAGAGTTCCATATTCTTACTGGAGTGGTTTCTATTTTGCCTTGCATCAAAATATAAAATTACTTAGGCTAGGAATCTATGCCCCAAATACCTTGCCTAGAACTATTATGGGTCTCTGTTCTATCCCTAGATTCAATCAGGGCCGTGCTGAGAGCAGGGCTGTCTTCATACAAGGCCTTCTGTTCTGGGACTCCCCCGCTCCCTCCACCCAGAAGTAGCCCATCCTTTTTTGGTAGTCTAGTTTCAGCAAACTTATTTTTGTCATTGGGGTTTCTGCTCCTCATCCCCCACTTTTTTACTTCTGTATTTGCTACCCTCTTCATTACTATTCTTTATATTAACGGGACATTGGTTTGTTTATGCCCTTGTGCTATATATAGCCTTTTGTTCAGATCAGCTGATTACAATTGATGTTTTACATTAGTTCTATTGTAGTTTACATTTAAGACACCTATCGATAGGTATGTAAGAAACGAAATATTTCTGCAAAGATATTTCCAAGTTAATACCTGTTCACTGAAAGCTAAGTGTCAACTGACCAATATACAGTAAGTCACAATACTTACCACATATTTTAAGTGGGGCTTCAAGTTCTAGTAGAATAGGCTGACTGAGAAAGATTTCTCTGGATTTCAAGCACAGTCCTCTAATTTCATTCTCTTGAAGTTGGACGTTTTTACCTGGTTTTGAACCCCTCACTGTGGGAAGAAGTTAAAAACTGGTTAAATGAATCAAATGACTTGCTAAGTGCCAACCTGCTCCCAACCTCCAAGGTTGCAGTGCTGCTCAAGTTTAGTCTGGTCCCCCTGAGGAAGGAGCCATCCAGGCCAAATCTGTGAGTGGCATTGTGACTAGGTTTATGGGATTGTAGCACCACTCACGCAAATTTGGCCCAGCCAGCCCTGTCATTATGACAGAGAGGTGACTGGGCCAACGCTGAGTAGCACTGTGACCCCGTGCAGCACATCACAATGCCTAGAGCAGAGAGCCCAGCCCAGCAGGACTGAAGCCTTTGGAGTCGATGCTGCAGGGAGAGCTCTGCATCCACCCAGTATCTCCCCCGTTTTACGCATTCTGGAGACCCAATTTTGATGATCACTTTGAAAAGCCTTAGTTTCATTCTGAACGAGACTGACGGACTCAAGATTACAAAGAACTTAATTTAATTTGAGCGGGAATCTACTCTACTCTTTTAGACAGCAGATTTTCTAGACTTTCCAATTGAGCTTTTTGGTTACTCGACTGATAGCCCAGAGAAACTCTTAAGACCCTCACTTTAACACAAAACCCAACAAAAAATACAATGCACCATTGTTTTTCCTAGTTTTCACCCTAACCCTTTTGGATTTGGGTTTCTCACTATCTTATTTCTTACCACTGCCCCACATATCCCAGCCTCGGTTCTCTTCCTGCTTTTTCCCATCCTCTGCCCCCTTCTGTTACAAACTTTCGGTATTGTCAATATTCTCATCCC
The DNA here is from genome assembly GCA_033296515.1 of Macrochelys suwanniensis. Lineage (NCBI taxonomy): Eukaryota > Metazoa > Chordata > Testudines > Chelydridae > Macrochelys > Macrochelys suwanniensis. Next base: position 5,799,763 of record CM065789.1, on the reverse strand, counting down.
TTGCATCCCAACATTTCTGAACCACCACAACTGGCTCCCTCCCAAGTCTGTCAATAATACTTCAATTATTGAAGGGTGTTGAGTTAAAAAAAGGTGTCGCCAACCTTTGCTAATTTGACAGTAAGAACCTTAACTTAGTCCAACTCCGTTCTGAATAAGTATGCCACCAGTGCAGCTTTTCCCTCAATTTTACTGAGCTCATTTCTCTCCTCTCTTTTGCCTACCAGTGCTCTTTGCAAATAAGCATTAAAATGACACTATGATAGTAAGATCGCTCCTGCTAGGGATATGCCCTATGCAATAACCACAGAGTGGAGACAATATTTGTCTCCTCCTTGCCCTGTTAAATAAAGGGAAAAAAATTTGCATTGTAAATGTCCCTCTTAGGCAAAACGTTTTAACTCAATAGTTGACTCATTACAGGCCCATCCCTCCAGATCTCAAACGGCAGTCCAGAGTATCCTGGGGATTTTAATACCTTAAGTCTAACAGTGGCAGTATCCAAGGCTATGTTTCCACAAGAGGAATTTATAAAAAAAATCCCATCCACCATTCAAACCTGCTCCATAGTGTTGATAAAGCTCAGGTGGGTTCTAAATTTTTAATCACTATTTTAGTCAGTAGGTTTAGCTAAAACATGAGAAGCCATCTACATTATTGCTCCCCTAGTTCAGATGAACGAGTGAAAACTGTTGGGATCAACCCACAAACATAATCAAGCCAAAGAGGTCTAACCTTCATGGATTAGTTTCTCAATAGGGACTAAACTTTTAAAGCCCCAATTTCAGTAAATTAAAAGCCACTATCAGTAGCTAGAATTGTGTTAGAGGGAGCTCAAGGAACTAACTTCTCCACTATAATTACAGCCCTGCACAGATACAAATTTGTGTCCGCGGAACTGCAGGGCTCTCCTGGGAACCGCAGCAGTGAAAGGAACGGAACGTGGGGCCACTACTCCCAGAAGCCAGCGCCCCGTGCCAGCAGCTCTTCCAGCATGGCTGTACCGCCCCCAGCCCTGCCTCTGTCCCTTCCACTGCTGGCTGCATGTCCTGTCTAGGGACGTGCATACCACCTGAACACAAAAGCGTGACATGGGACAGTTGCCGGTGAGCCTGGTGCCTGCCCCAATGGGTGGGGCTGGGGGCGGTACAGCCACACTGGAGGAGCTGGTAATGCAGGGCACTGGCACCACGTTCTGCTCCTTTCCCTGCTGCAGTTCCGTGGATACCGGTTTATATCCATGGATATCTGCATCTGTGGATAAAAATTTGTATCTGCTCAGGGAGTTTGCATAGAAGAGGGTCTTTACCTGGGCTGCAGCGTGGCCATAGAGAAGTAGGTTTTTAGCAATGGATGTCAAAGACTAATTACAATTCTGAGTTGTGAAGAAGGCTCTAGTAGTCTTCAAATGCTACTCTCCTATGAGAGCATCTTTGATCACACACAGTCTCTCAGTGGTGTTTCTGAGCAATCAGAGAGGCACCTAGAGTAATATACCTCCATTACATAGAGAAGGAAGTAGCTAGGAGCTCTGACAGTCTGCAGAAAAATGCATCAGCTGGCAAATGGCCCAAGTTGTATATAAGGCAATCCTTACAAGAGACTGAGTTGCTGTCCTATAGCATTGGAGTCTTTAGTGAACAAGTGAAGCCTATTGAAGAGAAGTTTGTCTTCAACAATGCAACACTGAGTATTGTAGCAGAAGCTGGTGCCTCAAGCAACTAGAGGAAGCACTTTAAGATGCAGTCTCCAACTGCATGTAATAGTTAATGTCCTATTACTTCATAGTCCAATATATTAAACAAAACATACTAGATCAGTGGTATCAACTACCCAGGCCACTTGATGCATCTGTGGCCCATATGGCATTCAGCTTATGAAGAGTGTAAAGTTCTTCATAAAAAATTTTTTGCCCTCAGTTGCAAGGAATCTTCCAAATGTGAACCTAGTGAAAACTGATACAAATATTGTCTGAGACTGCAGACAGCCTGAGATAGTGACTCAGAAGTTAACTCCTCTGCCCCCATTAACCTCACTGGAGTGTAAACGCTAAAGGCCAACCATGAAACTAATATCAACTTTCTCATTGCTGGTTTCAGAGTGGTAGCCGTGTTAGTCTGTATCAGCAAAAACAACGAGGAGTCTTGTGGCACCTTAGAGACTAACAAATTTAAGTCTCTAAGGTGCCACAAGGACTTCTCGGTTTTGTTCCTCATTGCTGATCACTGTAGTGCAGGAAATGGAGAAGGGGTGGGAGATGAGAAGTTGCTGTAGGAAAGGAAATGCAGATGGAAGAACAAAAGAGAAACAAAATGCAGAATCAGTGGAGGTCCTAAAGGTGAGCGTATTTTACTATTGGGTGATACTGTCTCACAATAAAGGGACCACACCAACAAAAGTTTCATTAATACATAAAAGTATGCTGCCCATAATCTTTGTGCCAGCCTCCCACTGACATTGCTAGACATTTTGCTGTAACCGAGGGGAATGTTCAGCCCTAGATTTATACCACAGACAACTATAGTAAAAAAACTGAATTCAATCCTTTCCTCTGAATGAGCTTGACACCATCCTGTTTTAGACCATGTACTTGTGGTGTGGTAACAAGCATTCTGTAACTGTGGTTCAACTGAACTGCTCAAAGTAGCAGACACGCTTTTTGGCAAGAGTTAGGTGAAAAGTTCCTTCAGACTACTGAAGTAAGATTACTTGTTAATCTTATCCCAACTGTTTAAGGTGTCTGAAACTGATTTACAACTTCCCACTACATGTTCAGGCAGTGTCTAATTTGCACAGGTAGACTGTAGAATAGAAGTAAAGAATAATGCATGCCAATCTGTATCAATTTTAAATAGAAGAGCAAATAAGCATCCAAGTATAACAAGGTTATTATTTCATCAATGGTGACCTAGAGTCAAAAAAAAATCTGCTTTGTTGAACCCCTTGTATTAACATAGATAACTTTTAAATTAATTTTTACTGAAGCTAAAATTTGCACTACTATTCAAGAACCAAAGAGTGTCATAACCCAGAAGTTTAACAAATAAATTTGACAGTGCTTAGTCTTTAGGTGTGATGTTTTCCAATTTGAAAATAAGTAGCATAAAGTCAGGAATTTTTAAAAAGGTTTAGATTTTAGTCCAGTCAAGGTGTTTATACTAGAAACAAGAATACCCACATTATAGCAGCCAGCAAGCATAATATGGGTACTCACTTTTCTAGTATAGACACATAGCCTATTTAACTCTTAGTGGACTAAAACATACCATTCTTTGACCCTAGTGCCCCACCCCCCTTGTAATTTTTATAATGAAGTTGAGTTTCAGATCTTTAAAAAACTAAGTTGCCCAATTCCTTTCTGGAACACCTTTTAAAGTATGTTACTTGTGATTCTGCAGCCTTGTCCACCCTAGAAAAATTAGCATGTGTGAGACATCAACGGTCATACAAGGTACAGTCGCAATGGTAGTAGCAATGACCTAACTACTAGTGTAGACAGAGTTCCAGCATATGAGGCTTGCCTACACTTGTGGATTAGTAGTATCAGTTGATGTCACACGTACTAATTTTTCCTAGTGTAGTCAAGGCTGCAGAATCACAAATTTAGTTTTTTGAAGTTCTGAAATTGAACTTCAGTTCAAATTACAAAGTGTGTTGACAACTGTATGCAAATTAATTGCAGGTCAAAGGTGTAACAAGACCACCACTCAAGGAATACATGCTTCATTATCTGTAATATTGTATGCAGTGATGTTGTAGCCCTGTTGGTCCCAGAGCCTATAGTGCCTTCTTCACAGCGCCTGTCAGGCCAGGTCAGGAGACACGGGCTATGGGGAGACAGACAGCATGGGGTCCTGGGGGTGGGGGGGGTGGTCACACAGGGGCTCATAAGGGCTAGTGAGGAAGGACAGACTGGGCTAGTGAGTGAGGACTAGGGCAAAGGCTGAATGGGAGTGGAGGCACAGGGCCACGGGGGTGGGGGTGCAGAGCTACATAGGAACAGGGGACTGGCTGGGTGGGGGCACAGAGCCACATGGGGACGGGAGGGGGTGGGTGTCTGAGTGGGAGTGAAGGGACATGTGGACAGGGGGTGCAAGAACACATGGGGGGGGTGCAGGAACACATGGGAACGGGGCAGATGTGCCTGACTGAATAGGAGAGGCTAGGGGTCAGAATGGGGGAAGCTCCCTAAAAAAAATCCCTCCCCACGCCCCTGCAAAAAACTGTTCCATACTTTCCTCACCCATATCCAACAACCCTCCAGGTTCACACCCAGGCTCCTTCCCAGCAATTTACTTCCCTCTCCCTCAGCTCCTCCATTACCCCCAATTCCTCCAAGCCTTTGCACTGCTTCTGAGGGGTGTGTGGAAAACGGTTCTGTATTGTAGTTTAAATGAATTACTCAGAGTTCTGTATGCCTAGTAAGGAATCTATTTGTCAAAAAACATTTCCTGAATCTTTTTTGTTGTATTGTTACAGACATACTTGCTGACAGGTATTTTGAAATAAATGACCAAAAATAATTGAAACTGGTGTGATGTTGTGTTATTTTGACAAATAAAATATGCAGAATTTTAAAATATCGTGCACACACTTTTTTGGCACAGAATTCCCCCATGAGTAGCTCTATGTAAGCTTGAAAGCATGTCTCTCTCTCACCAACCAAGTTGATCCAATAAAAGATCTGACCTCACCCACAGTGTCTAATATCCTGGGACCAACATGCGTCTAACACTGCATATCTGTAATATTATCATACATCATTGACATTACATGGCATTACTGGAATTGCCACTAAATTTCAAGTGTTCCATTAAAATGTTAAAAGCAAGTAATGAAGCATGGAAATGAAAGTTAAATCTTTATTTCATAACAGTTATTGTGCATAAAGCTACTCAGACATATAGCAATTTTCTAAACACTTTGAGCTGAGCAAGTTGTCCAAAATGCCAAATATCCAGCAGCAACTAACAGAAATGTATAGAAAAAGTGATCAAAGTTAATTGCATTATAAGAGACAGAGCAAAATTAACATTTAAATATTAAAGTTAACCTTTGCTTTAAAAAGATTAACAAGTGTATGGGTTTATCTGTAATTTCTGTGGCGAGGAAACAGATTTTACCTTGCATTAGTCAGTCTTATTAGGAACTACTACACAAACCCAGCATCCCACATTCTAAAAAAGCAAGAAGATTAAAAAGGCTTAGAATGAGCAATATTATGCAGTCCACAGGCACTCAGTTATATTTGTAACTAGGCCAAACAAAGATGGCATGAGTATTTTTGCTAGAAGTTAAGTGATAATTTGAAATAGAAATCAGTATTACATTTTCTGGGATTTTCCTGTAGATGTCCACTGAAACGCCAGCATCTTGTTTTCATGTAAGAACAAGCAATTTCTAGTCTTTTGGATGCTGACAGTCTTGACAATATAAACTGATCGCTCTGTTGCCAGTGCACATTAAACTCATTACCATAAAATGACAGAAGGAAAGAGAAGTGGGGAAATCTCTTAAAATTCAGTGAGGTACTTTTTTTTTTTTTTTTGCATGACTTTTGCAATGCTTTGGTCCAAAGGTGTAACCAGGCCAGAGAATGGAAATTTTAGTTCTCTGTACTCTTAATGACTCCTAAACTAGCAAATATGCATAATCTGCTTGAATTGCTGATGGATATGATACCTTTCCAACACATCAGGACAGAGGTATTTCCTGGCTTCAGAAGTACAAGATGGTCAGTAGGACTGCCTGTGGTATGAGAACTTGTCTATATTTTGGAACAAGGATTTCATCATCCACAATTACAGAATTGGCCAAAGCAGCATATTCAGCCTGAATGAATCCTTAAGATGTTGTTCTGAGGGATTCTCCAAAAAATTAGTCACACTAAAAGTCACATTATGTTACCATAATGATGTAAACTTCTAATTTTTCTTTGAACTCTGGACCAACGTAAGGCAGCTTGGGCTGAGATCATGCAGGAAGATACCACTTGGCAGTTTGGCCATGTAATCAAAAAAAATTATTTTTTAAAAAAGGTGTGCTGGATAGTATTGTACATATAAATATTTTTCTAGAGGCATTGAAAGCATCATCTCTACATTCAAGAACTGAAATATTCTGGGATTGATAGTGGCTCAGGCTAAAGAGGATTCAGTTGAGAACAGAATAAAATAGTTCATCCCAAGTACTATTTGCACCTGATTTTTATACTGCTGTCTTATTCTCCAATGTCAATAAGAAATACACTGACAGGTTCTTTCCTCTTTTACACAGAGATTCTCTTATAAAGAAGAAACTTGGATTAAGGCCTCTTGGTATAGTTGTTTCTCTTAGCAAGACAATCTTCTCCATTGTGGGAGATATGAGAAATTATGGAGAGACTCTGTGGCAAGAATGAAAGATATACAGGTCTCTCGCGTTTTACGCGCATTTAACATGCGCGATTTCAGCTTTGCGCGATCGGCAAAACTGAAAGAAAAAAGAAAAAAAACTGAACCGGAAACACCATTCAAGTGAATGGCGTTTCACTATACGCGGTTTTCGCTTTACGCGCTCAGCGTGAAACGGAACCCCCGCGTAAGACGAGAGAGACCTGTAAAGGGAAGATGATAATCCTCTTGATCCTGTGCTACACCCCAGCTTTTGAACAGTGCCTTGGAGGAATCCCTTCAGTGTGCCAGACCCCCAAGGGGTCTTGCTCTTCCTTACAGGTAGGTGATTCAGTCTCCACACCTGAGACTGAGCCTCTGGACCCCAGCACTGTATCATATGTGAGCTCTGCTCAGCAAGTCCAACTGTGCCAGACTCCTGATCAGAGACTTTTACACTCTTCAGGGACCAACGCACCTCAACAAGTGACACCAGGCAGCCTTTTTATTAGTCAACTGAAACAACATCAAGAAGTCCTTACATTAGCATAGAGAATCAAGATTAAGATAGTCCATCCTGGCTAAACTAGGATTCCATACAGCCAAGTAGACATGGAATCCATTTTTCATCTCTCCCCGTCAGTTCCAGGTGAATGATGCCAAGTCTCTCCCAAAAGCCATGTAGTCCTATCACCTCTCAGTCCTTTGTGTTCCTGCAGAGCCAGGTTGAGTCACATGCTCCACTACCTGCAGGAGTTTCACTGTTAGATGTTAACTGATCAGTTCTTGGTGCTCCCATTGTCTTCCCAGATCCTCCACTGATATGAGTTGGTTTCAATGACAAATTCGTTCCACCACAGACAGTTATGTGAGAACCCCTCATGTCTCCTGATCTGTCCCAAAAGTAGCTTTGTAACCCTTCTGTACCCTCTGGGTAGCAACCCCTAGTCAAGTAATTTACTGCCAGGCACATCACTTATGAAATTCTTACAGAAAATTACCACTTCACCAGATGTCAACGTTCTAATGGATGTACTTTTCTAAGGCTGCCTGAATTGGAAACCACCATCACCTCTACATATATCTGCTGCTGACCCAGCCCAGGGCCATCTTGAAGGAACATACTCTGACAAATCAGAGGTTGAAGTCACAAGACTAAGAGCTAGCGAGAAGCACTAGTCTATTCGCGCTTTCCATGACTCTAAATTGCAATGTGTGAAGACAGCTGTGGGGAGACAAACAGAACCAATGATGCCTTTGGGACTGTTTTCTCCCTTCATAATGACCTGCTACTGCAGGACTGACCTCTGAAGACACGAAGATTCATCACAGAAGCCTCAAGCTGTCAAAAGAAAGGTTGACAGGTTCCAACTAGTCAAATTCCCAGAAGTTTAAGGAAAAAATAAATAAATCTCACTCTAAAACCCTGTTGGAGAGTAGGAATTGAGGAAGATGCATTAGGATCAAAATGCAGTGTTGCATCAGTCCAGCAGAGGGCAAATGAACTCAAAGGAGAATGGATGGAGCTTAAGCTCTTTTCTTCCTTTGTGGTGGAATGAGCAGGTTTAACTAATGAGTAATATATGAGAAATGGCTGCAATACCCAAAAGAGAGACAAACACGCCGTGGGCTCCTGGTAGACCTTTACAAATCTCCCACAAGCCACTGTTTCAGGGATCTGTGCCAAGAGCTGTGCGATAGGTACCCAGGGTGCAGTGTGCTTGCAATGCTTGATTAGAGGGGCTGTGCGCACAAAGGACAGAACAGAATGGTCAGTGTGAGCACATTTCATCATTGCTATCTATACTAGTGTTATCCCACTGGTTCAACAAGAAGCAGTACAATTCTTTAATGAAGATACAGCTTTTATCATCATAGGGTGTAAGAATAGATTATGTCGCTCAGGAATAAGGTGTAGGAGAATAGGAAGGGACTCATGGATAGAGTCCTTTATACATACATTACTCAAAATATTCTTTCAAATATGAAACCAAATTTCTTCTTGTCCTTAGATTAGGTTAAGTGACATTTACAGTGCTATCAGCTAAAAATGCAGGACTCGTGTTTTCTTTACAAAAGCTTGTGTGTAAGACCATATCTACACTACAAACATCTGCCAGAACAGTTGTATCGGTCAGGGATATGAAGAGTTGTAAGCCCGTACTGACCCAGCTGTGCCGGCAATAGCCCCTTGCGTACATGCAGTTACACAAACAAAGCACAGTACACCAGGGCTTTTACCCGCACTGCTATGTTGATCAGGGATCATCTCTCTTACACCAGCAAAAACTGCGCTTTATTTTGCTCTTATGGCCGAGTTGCTCTCGCCTCCAGTGGAGAAGTTACATCTCCTGCCAAAAGCACAGTTTTGCTAGTATAAGCTGTGTCCACACTAGTAGCACTTTGCCAGTACAATATACCGGCACAGCTATAATGGCAAAGCACTTCATGTAGATATGGCCCAAGACGACTTAGTCTAACAGCAACAGTTCATCACTAGCTTATTAAACTATCTTTCCTGAGTTTTAACATGGTATCAGATATTAAACAAGTAAGGCCAAACTAAAGGCATTTGCAGATTATCATTTCTATGACAATTTTATACTTAATTTTATATCAAGGGCATAAGGGATAAATAGCTGGCAAATGGTTAAAATTCAACTCTTAGCTGACTGAGCAGTAGCTATGTTGAGTTGGCCATTTCAGATTCAGAACTGGAACGGAAAAGATATTCCTAGATGCTCGAGCCTCTATGGGTATGTATACACAGCAATTAGACACCAGCTGACTCAGGCTCACCGAGGTTGGGCTAAAGAGCTATTTAACTGTAGTGTAGATGTTTTGGATTGGGGTGCAGCCCAAGTTTTGGGACTCCCTCCCACCTCACAGGGTCCTAGAGCCCAAGTCAGCTGGTGCAGGCCAGCTGTAGGTTTTTAATTGCAGTGTAGGCAACCTAAGGGTATGTCTATACTGCAACGTAAGACCAGGATTAGCAGAACTCGAGTTAGACTCTGGATTTGTTAAGATTATAAATGAGCATAGATGCTCATTTATAATCTCATGTTAGCAACTGCTGAACTGTGGATCCCAGCCTGAGGCTCCAGCATCTACACTACATTATGCAGGCCCAAGTCCAACCATCCATATCCCAGACTTCCTAGTGCCATCCCAAAAAATGTGGCTGCTCTATCCCTCTGTTCATGGTGCAACATGGGAAAACTTGACTGCCCGCCAAACTTGACTGTCCAGAGGACAAAGTGTCGGCCTGGGGAATTCGTGGAATACCTTTGGCAGACTCCTAGAGCATGAGTCCAGTGGGGCAGCATCTACACTGCAAAATAATAAAGCTTGAACTCTGGGTTCTGGCCTGACTCAGGCCTGGACCATGGGGTCCTGGGACCCTGTGTCTGAGCAGTGTGTGTGTAGACCAGGGGTGGCCAACCTGAGCCTGAGGAGGAGACAGAATTTACTAATGTACATTGCCAAAGAGCCACAGTAATACATCAGCTCCCCCACCCTGCTCCCAGCACCTCCAACCCACCGGCAGCCTCGCTGATCAGCGCCTCCCCCTCCCAATCAGCTGTTTCATGGCATGCAGGAAGCTCTGGAAGAGAGGGGGGAGGAGTGAGGGCACTGCAGGCTCAGGGGAGGGGGCAAGAAAGGGTGGAGTGGGAGCAGTGCATTCACTGAGGCAGAGGTTAAGTGACTTGCCCACATCAGTGACAGCGATAAAAATAGAATCCAGGTCTTCCAACTTCTAATTCTATTAGACACTGCTGTATTCCTGCAGAATGTAGTCCATTAAAGGGTATGACCCATTCTAAACTAGAGATTTCCAAACTAGTGAGCACTCCTTGTTAATTAGGGACACCATGTGTACCACATGCACCAGGCTTGTCCCATGAGCTTTGAAACAGGGTTACTTAAATAGCTTCTGTTTAATAAAAGGCTCCTACAATTCTGTCAGCAGCATGGGATTTAAAAGAAAGCCAGAAAAGTCTCAGAACAAGTTGCCAGATCTGAGCGCAGTGAACTTTTTTTCAGCTATTCAGACAGAAGTAAACATTTGTGCACTCCATGCAGCTGACCTAGGCAGGGATAGCTCAGTGGTTTGAGCATTGGCCTGCTAAACCCACGGTTATGAGTTCAATCCTTGAGGGGGCCATTTAGGGATCTGGGGCAAAAATTGGGGATTGACCCTGCTTCGAGCAGGGAGTTGGACTAGATGACCTCCTAAGGTCCCTTCCAACCCTGATATTCTATGAAAGGTTACAAGAACAAGGTTAGTTGGCAAGAATACGTCTCCGAGCCCATCTTCAACAACAGCTTCGCCATGCCAGCTCCTTTGTGAAAAGAGGCTGACTATGGAGCAAACATGGCGACACCTCCACACAAACACTGTTTCAGTCATCACCACTAACCACCTAAACCTGCATCCCTGGCATTATGACTAGCTATGGGAACACACGGGCATTGGTTCTTCTTACAAGAACATGGTGGAGTGGCTGTATTTGTGAAAGACAACAATGATTGAACTTGGTGGCTTGTTTTGAGGAAGACTGCATTTTAATTTCCACAACTCCATGAACTCTATAAGGATCTTCACAAAAACAAGGAAATGCTTGAAATGTTAGATGCAAAAGTATTTAGAACATACACCTCAATTTTTTGAAAAAGAAACTATGAAAAATATTTGCATTTATTTCTAGAAAACAAAGGCCTTTTTACCTAAGGAAGAGTTAGGAAATAAGAATTCCATGAAAGACTTTTCCTTTCCCACAAAAAATTTCTTCCCAAAGCTAGACACCTCGTAGTACTTTGTGAGGTTAAAACATTGATTGATTAGTAAGTTGTTATATGCATTACTGTAGCACTCGGAGGCTCCAACCAGCATCAGGGCCATATTGTGTTAGGTACTATACAAACATAGTAAGAAACAGTCCATGCCTTGAACACCCTTTTTATTCTAAATTGACAAAACATGGGAGAGTAGTATTACACATTCAAGCAGAAGGCTGGGAACAAGGCACAGAGAGGGTAAATGACTTGCCCAAGTCACACAGGAAGTATATAATAGGAGGCTGGGTTCAATTCCTGGCTCTAAGTCCCAGTCCAATGAACTAACCACTAGAAAATGCTTATTTAAACATTTGGTTAGGTAGGACTGAGTAGATGCAGTGTTAACAAAGGGGGAAGGGGGAAAATCAAATTATTTGCTTTATAAGACTTTAGAAACATTCCCTATGCAAGTTTATCCATATTCCCTCCCACCTAAGGCCTTCCTTTCTAAGGCCCAGGAAATCCTCTTTCTCCATTTACAGAGACAGATGGATATCTCCCCAAACCAACATGCAAGAAGCATTATCAGGAACAGGAATCTGGGTGTAGAAAATGTGCATATTTGATTTGGAGTCTTTCTGAAAACTTGCATGTATTAGCCAGGATCTCAGCACACTCTCTTAAAATAATAATTAAAAGAGGTAGAGTTCTAACCTTCCTTGGCTGCATCTACACTGGCAAAGTTGGGATGCATAATTTACAGCTCTCTTTTGGTAGTAACTGTGGAAGCTCTAGCATACAGGGCGCCAAGATTTTCAGAAACAGATGGTTTATGATAGGTTTAGGAGCCTACCCTTAGGCACGGATTTAAGATCTTGGCCAGCTGTTTTAACATTAATCCTTTTTTCTTTTATTGTTTTATTTTCTTTAGCCACCTCAGTAAGCTGAGCAAGTTTCAATCTCATTTTCAAGACATTATATTATTGTGGAGTCCAGCTGCATGAATAACCAATTTCTCAGTTTGCTGACCATTCCATAAAATTGAAAAACTCATTCTAAGTCAATCCAAAGCAATGTTTGGATTTCTCAGCAAATGAAAGAGTAAAGAGATTTGTTCCAGGTCAAATTAAAATGTTTTGTTCAAAAAAGCAATGTTTCATTTACCCTTTAAGGTGTTTTATTTTAAAAAATCAAGCAAGTACATTTTGAAACAGCCATTTTGAATCAAAAAATTGTTGTGTTTGATTTAGAAAGTGTCAACACAAACTACGAAGTTCCATTTTTGATCAGCACCTACTTTTATACTGTATGTAATAAGGTTAGTGTGATGCATTAAATGCAGGAAGCAGTTAGAAGGCTCAAGTTATAAAAACAAAATATAAGAAGTGCACGAAGACTGGTATTTCAAAGCCATGCTCCAGCTTTGAAAACCCTGGAATATCTTGATTAAAAATCTCTGGCCTCAAGAATGAGAGTTTAGCCATTTCCTAGAACCCCTTTTCATGGCTGTCTGATCACTACTGACTCTTCCCAGTGTAGGAGTCACTCTCTCAGAGGCATCTTTCCTAGCATACTGTTCTTGTAACTAGCCCTTTTAATTTTACAGACAGGCAACTGCAATCTTGAAGTGCCCATTTCACAAGCTGACTTCTGCTGACTACATCTCCTTTCTTATTCTTATACAGCTGATATATGCTCGGTATTGCTGCACACATTTTTGTACATCTCATTCTATTACTGAGGGGCATTTTAAGAAACTTCATTCTTTCGTGCAGTGTTCCTGTTACTTACTCCCCACTTCAAGTCTCATTCTTCTATCAATGTATGCTGTGGAAGTTACTGGAACATTCTGCAAAAGGGAATAAGCAGCAAAAGTATATAAATTCTAAGTGCCCTCAGAACAAGGGACGAGAAATAAAGAGTCAATTACAGGCAGAATTATCACTAAGGGTACGTCCATACTTACCGGCTGGTTCGGTGGCAAGCAATCGATCTTCTGGGATCGATTTATCGCGTCTTGTCTAGACGCAATAAATCGATCCCGGAAGTGCTCGCCGTCGACATCGGTAATCCTGCTCCGTGAGAGGAGTAGGCGGAGTAGACAGGGGAGTACCTTTTAGTTCAAACTAAGATACTTCGAGTTCAGCTACGTTATTAACGTAGCTGAAGTTGTGTATCTTAGTTCGAACTGGGGGCTTAGTGTGGACCAAGCCTAAGTATTATGTTTTCATTGAATTGTTCTTTAAGGTTGTGACCAGTCAAATGGCTTTGTACTATAAGAGTTTGGAAGAATAAAGGAAGGGTCAAATATTTACATTACAATGAGGAGAAAGTTTAAAGTATGTCTGCAAGTCTTCAAAATCCAATCATACAGATTAATTTTTTTAAGTGTCATCTACTTTGAAATGTGGTCTCCATGAAACTACTATACTGTGGGTGTACAACTTGTTAAAAGACTGTACTCAGTAGTTATCAATGGTTTGTTCACGAACTGTAGAGGGGACAGCTCTGGGTCCAGCACTATTCAATATTTTCATTAATGGCTTGGATCATAGAGTGGAGAGTATGCTTATAAAATCTGTGGATGACACCAAACTGGGAGGGTTTGCATGCACTTTGGAGGACAGTATTAGAATTCAAAAAGATCTTGACAATCTGGAGAATTGGTCTGAAATCAGTAAGAAGAAATTAAAGATACAAGTGAACTACTATGCATGTAGAAAGGAAAAATCAAACTACAAAATGGGGAATAATTGGTTAAGTAGTAGTACTGCTGAAAAGGATCTGGGGGTTATATTGGATCACAAATTGAATACGAGTCAGTGTCATGCAGAGGCAAAAAAGGTTATTATTCCAAAGTGTATCCATAGAAGTGTTGTATGTAAAACACCGATGGTATTTGTCCCACTCTCTTCAACACTGGAGAAGCCTCAGCTGGAGCAGTGTGTCCAATTCTGGGTACCATACTTTAGGAAAAATGTGGACAAACTGGAGTGACTCCAGAAGGGAGCGACTCCAGAAGGGAGCAACAAAAATGATGAAAGATTTAGAAAACCTGCACTATGAGGAAGGTTAAAAAACTGGGGCATGTTTACTCTTGAGAAAAGAAGGGGAAGGGGAATGGGAATGGACCCGATAAATGTCTTCAAATATATTAAGGGCTGTTATAAAGAGGACTGATCAATTGTTCTCCAAGTTCTGAAGGTAAGACAAGTAGTAATGGCCTTAATCTGCAGCAAGGGAGATTTAGGTTAGATATTAGGAAAAAATTTCTAAGTAGTCAAGCTCTACAATAAACTTCCAAGGGAGGTTGGGGAATCCCCATCACTGGAGGTTTATAAGAATAGGTTAGACATAAATCTGACAGGTTTACTTGGTGCTGCCTCAGTACAGAGGGCTGGAATTGATGACTGAAGTCCCTTCCAGCCCCACATTTCTATGGTTCTATGAACATGGGGCTAGATTATACCCCTATTTAATAAAATAATAAATCAGCAACTATTTTTTTGTCTACAAATTTCAGCCCAAGTAGTATAAATAAATTGCACTGAAGTTAACCATAATCCGTTTAGATTTGACGGTAATTTAACACATTTCACATTGAATCTTTCCTAGGTACCATATTAATGGGACATTTCAAATGGGTATTAAGAGTTGGACAAAGTATATTTGTTTTACACGTGAATCCATTTTTTGTCAGCCGTAGTCTTTTCCTTTATATTTTGAATGTGTGACTATAATCTGACATTAAAAGTTATAGGTAACTGCACAATCACTACATTCAATTCTACACTCTGAACTTTTAACGTAACTTTTATCCTTTTTATGAAAATTCAATTACACTAACATTCTATTATTAAAACAAAATAATTTACTCTTCACCATTTAATCACTTCATTCTGACTGGACAATGAAAATAGATTTTCTGGTTAGTTTGACTTTGAGTCTTCCACAAAAAGCACAAAACTAAAAAGTATGTTATAAATACTGAAGCAATGTTTAAATCCCAACACCGTCTCATTGATCTGAAGTGTTTCACAAAGATGTTTCCATTGATATTAGGTTTTGTTAGCTTCAAATTACCTGTCCAGATGCTTTAAATTTTATTAGCAAAACATTTAGAATGACTGACTATTACCTATAAAATGGAGGAGTATGTAGTTTCTAAGGACAGGTGTACTGAAATACAAAATAGCTCTAAAGATTAAGCCTTCACTACAGGGTTTTATGATTGGGTTTGAGAGATGTCAAGTTACGAAAAGATTTTTTTGTAATGTGGTAGTCCATCAGAGCAAAACTTTTAATCAATGGAGAACCCAGTCTGAAGTGTTATTCATTTCAGGGGAATTTGATTGAGATATAATTATATGAAGTTATGCAATAGTTTCAGATATATGTATGTGCACACACCTAAATATTAGCACATTTTCATGGAAGTAAATATTTGGTCATGCTACCAGTGCTGTTGTAGTTATAGCTGAGGAGGAGCTTTATCCAAGGCCTCTTTTTAGAGGAGTTATAATCCAGAAATCGTCATTTGGGCTTCACTCTCTCAAGTTTGCTCAACAAAGCCCAAAGAACATTTACTGAGTGGAAAAAGCAAAGAATGGTGGTGAGGTTTTTGAGATGAAATAAATCTTAAGAGAATTTCAGCCATTTGAGTAATCTGAGCATAAAGACATTTTTGTATTTAGATAACTTGAACAGATGCACTTGAACTTTTAAAATGTTACCTAGTAATTAATGGGGATGTCGGTATTCCCAAATGTGGAAAAAAAGGGTTGGGAAGATGTAAAAACTAAAATAGTATAGTGGGTTTTACATGTTATTTCCTTTTTAAGCTACACAATCATAACTTAACTCTTCTATTCAAAACACAGCTATTTACTTGAATACAAGAATGTGTCTTTGGCCTTCATTTATTAAAAAATGGTATTAAATACAGAAGGCTACATTAATCCAATAATTTTGTTATAAATCTCAATGATAAGTTTTTACTCCATATAGCAACTGACTTCTATAGCTCATATTAAAATAGGAGTAAATATATAAAACACTAAATACATATAAAGGGACAGAACTAGCTGATGTGGGAACAACACTGTTAATATTTGTAAACGGTGTCATAAGTGATTTAAATCTAGAAAAATAGTACCCAAGCAGTTTAAAATCCTCTCTTGAATTTCTTGATTTTATATAAAGTTTCAATGTTAAAGCTTTGGCATTTAATCAATGCAACACTAGTTAATACTGTTAATTTTTGTAGTGATAAGTACAGTGACTTGGCCATATCCTTTGAGTACCTTGTTTGTTAGTTCTTTAAAGTCCTATTTATGTAGTATTTCAAGTAGGGCTGTTGATTAATCGCAGTTAACTCACACAATTCAAAAAATTGAATCGCAATTGATATTCTATTGTTTTGCAGTGCAATTAATTGAAATGTATTACATGTTTTGGATGTTTTTCTATATTTTAAAATATATTGATTTCAATTATAATACAATAAAGTGTACACTGCTCACTTTTATTACAAATATTTACATAATTTTTATAATGAAAAGACATGGTATGAAGTGAACTGAAAAGTACTGCAGTGCAATCTCTATTGTGAAAGTGCAATTTACAAATATAGGGGTTTTTTTGGTTACATAACTGCACTCAAAAATAAAATGCAAAACTTTAGAGCCTACAAGTACACTCAGTCCTACTTTTTGTTCAGACAATTGCTAAGACAAACAAGTTTGTTTACATTTGTGGGAGATAATGCTGCCCACTTCTTATTTACAATGTCACCAGAAAGTGAGAACAGGTGTTTGCATGAGACTTTTGTAGCTGGCATTGCAAGATATTTACATGCCAGATATGCTAAACATTTGTATGCCTCCTCATGCTTCAGACACCATGCCAGAGGACATGCTTCCATGCTGATGATGCTCGTTAAAAAAATAATGCATTCATTAAATTTGTGACTGAACTCCTTGGAGGAGAATTGTATGTCTCTGACTGTTTTACCCACATTCTGCCATATATTTCTAGTTATAGTAGTCTCAAATAACAACTCAGGACATGTTGTTCATTTTAAGAACATCTTCACTGCAGATCTGACAAAACGCAAGGAAGGTACCAATGTGAGATTTCTAAAGATAGCCACAGCACTTGACCCAAGGTTTAAGAATCTGAAGTGCCTCCAAAACCTGAGAAGGATGAGAGGTGTGGAGCATGCTTTCAGAAGTCTTAAAAGAACACCACTCCAATGCAGAAACTACAGAACCCAAACCACCAAAAAAGAAAACCAGCTTTCTGCTGGTGGCATCCTGACACAGATTATGAAAATGAACACGCATCAGTCCGCACTGCTTTGGATTGTTATCGAGCAGAACCTGTCATCAGGATGGATGCAGGTCCTCTGGAATGGTGGATGAAACATGGAGACATGAATCTTTAGCACATCTGGAATTTAAATATCTTGCGATGCCGACTGCAACAGTGCCATGCAAACGCCTGTTCTCACTTTCAGGTGACATTGTGAACAAGAAGCAGGCAGCATTATCTCCTGCAAATGTAAACAAACTTGTTTGTCCGAGCGATTGGCTGAACAAGAAGTAGGACTGAGTGGACATGTAGGCACTAAAGTTTTACATTGTTTTGTTTTTGAATGCAGTTATTTTTTGTACATAATTCTACATTTGTAACTTCAATTTTCATGATAAAGAGATTGCACTACAGTACTTGTATTAGGTGAACTGAAAAATACTTTTTTACAGTGCAAATATTTGTAATCAAAAATATAAAGTGATCACTGTACACTTTGTATTGTGTGTTGTAATTGAAATCAATATATTTGAAAATGTAGAAAACATCCAAAAATATTTAAATCAATGGTATTGTTATTAACAGTGCGATTAATCACGATACTTTTTTTAATTGCTTGACAGCCCTAATTTCAAGATAGCAACCTTCACATTCCCACTCAATCCCAAAAAGACTTAGATAGCAAATAAGCATTATATAAAATATCAAATACATCTTACTACTTGTTCTACCTTTTAACATTTGAACTACTTATTCTTGTTAAAGAACTTTGACATTTATATTCTTTTCCTGGAAAAAACTACTGATTGCCTTGCTATAGCATAACTAACAAGAACTACAGGAAGTAGTCACTATACAAACAACTTTTAAACTCTATTAAACACCAAATGCACTGAAACAAGGAGCTGACACCTGCAAAAAGCAGCAATGTTTCAGGAACACTTCTGCCTAAACTTGTCAAAGAAATTTAAAAAAAATATATTTTTTTTCTTTAAAACACCCTAAAACTGTATTAGGGAGAGAAAAAACCAAGAGAGACAAGAAGCGCTCTCTCTCTCTAACATATATATATCAGCAGCACGATCACAAACCAAATCTACTGGATTTGTAAATCCTAATAGTTTCTATAGCTGCAAAATTGTCCCTTAGCCCGGCCTTTCATTATCCAGGTCAAAGAAATCTTACAAAAAGGAAGAGATGAAAGGCATTTATCTAGTATCTGGCTCAGCAAAGTCCTAGATTACTTTGTGCCACATGGGAACAAAATTAAAACCCTGGCCAAGCTCTTCCAGGGTAAGTCCAAACTTATGAGTGCATGGACGGACTGGCTGGATAAATCCTGTTTTCTTTAATTATTTTGCTTTCTATTCCAAGGAGAATATCCATTGGCTACTTTGCAACCTTGTACCCTAGCCAAAGATTAATAAAAACAACATTTTAATCAGATGCTGACCAAATAAAAATCAATGAAACCCACCACAACCCCCATATTTATTTAGGAAAGACTAGACACTGGGTGCACTTCCCTATCTCCCACCCCCAAAGCATTACAGATGGACAGTATGACAAACCATTTCAATAAAATGCCATTTAGAAGTGCAAAACCAGCCCACTTCCACTTTAAAAAAAAATCAAATATGAGGCTTTATAAACTAAAAGTCAATTACATACCCACAGAGGCTTGTATTCCTACAAATAACTGATTACGTTTTATTTACAGATGATCATCCTTCCCACCTGAAGAAGCAAACAGAAAATCCCCCAGACTATACTAAAAAGACTGCCACGAGAGACTCAATCTCCGTCCTTTAGACCAGGGGTTCTCAATCTTTTTTCTTTCGGAGCCCCTCCCCCGCAAACACGTTACAAGAACTCCATGGCCCACTTGTGCCACAACAACTGTTTTTCTGCATATAAAAGCCAGGGCATACATTACTGGATAACAAGCAGGGCAATTGCCCAGGGCCCCATGCCACAGGCCGATGCTTCAGCGCTGGACGGTGGGGCTTGGGGGCGCCCGGCTTCAGCTCCATGCGGGTGGGCTTCAGCTTTGTACCCCGGGCCCAAGCAAGTCTAACGCCAGGCCTGCTTGGCGGATCCCCTAAAACCAGCTCATCCCCCCCCCGTTGAGAACCACTGCTTTAGACAAGCTGCATTTCCACCCCGTAACTGCCCAGCCAAGCATTCATCCACTGCGCATGTGTGCGGGAGCCAGGATACTGGACATTCAGCGTCTTAACCTCTCTACCCCCCAAATCGCCCCCCACCCCGGTTGCCAGGCGCGGCGGGGGGGAGGGGACCGCACACAGCAGCGCCATCCAGGACACGGGTTTCCCGCTAGGGCAGGCGCTGAAGGAAAATCCCGGCGTTAACACGCAGGGGCCAGCCAGAGGGGGCCGGGCGGGCGAAGCCGGGAGGTCACCGGGGCGCAGACAAAGCGCCCCAGCGCCTCTCTGCTGCGGCCAGCCCTGGCCAAGGGGGGGCCGGGCACGGGCGAGCGGGGCGCGGGCCAGAGGCCCCCCTCACCGC
This sequence comes from Macrochelys suwanniensis, assembly GCA_033296515.1. Classification (NCBI taxonomy): domain Eukaryota; kingdom Metazoa; phylum Chordata; order Testudines; family Chelydridae; genus Macrochelys; species Macrochelys suwanniensis. Next base: position 5,779,772 of record CM065789.1, on the reverse strand, counting down.
GCCGGCCCCTGCATTCGCGCCGAGCCCGCCCCCCTGCCGCGAGCCTCCCGCAGGCGCCAGCCCCACCGGACCCTCCCTCGGCTGCCGCCGGCGGGGCCCCGCCGCCACCGCTCTCCCGCCCCCCGTGCTTACCCCCAGACCCGGCTCTTCCCAGCAGGGTCCCCCGGGGCTCCCCCCGCTCCCTCACCCTCCAGCAGCCGTTGGATGATGCTGTCGATGTTGAGCTTGTCTATATCCGCCATCGCCCCCTCAGCGGCAACGCGGACCCCGCAGCTCCCGCGCCCGAGTCGCCCGCCTCGCCCGGCGCTCGCCTGCCTCCCGCCCGCCGCTCTCAGCAGCGACCCAGCACCGAACAAAATGGCCGCCGTCCCCTCTCAGGAAGCTTTGGTGGCGCATGAGCACTACGTGCTACGGCTCGGCGGCCGGGAACCCTTTATAGGCAGAGCGCGAAGAGCGGGTGCGCTTTACCAGCGTCCCGCACTCACGGAATCCTTCCGCCGCGAAGGGGCGGGAGCAGGGAAATAGATCCGACCTGAGCTTTAAAGCCGGCATGTGCCCGTAGCATTGGAAAGGGAGGTGTGTGCAGAAAGCCCAGACGTGCTAAGCTGGTTCCTAATCGACTAACTCAAGCCAATAAGAGCGAAGATTATTATTAATCGTAATCCTGCATAATTAATATAATCAATAATAATTAACAATCCATAAATATAATACATATAACAAATACCAATTGTAATTTGCCATTGATAACAACGCTAACTGAAAAATTATCAATAACTCTTTCAAGCAATAATTAAGTGCTGTTATTAATACATCATATGTTGAGACTATTTGCTCTATTACTTAAAGGCTCCCACTTTTTTCTTTTAAACAGAGCAAGCCACCTAGAACAGCTGTCTGACAACCGCAGAAGTGAGGAGTTTGTCGACGTGGTCTGTTGGCTAGAGCACAGACTAGAGCGTCAGGCAATTAAAGTCCTGGTCCTGCAAGGTGCCCAACATGACTGAACCCCTGTACCCAAATGGGCTCCCAGTGTCTTCGGCAGAGCTCTGCGTGGGTGTAGGGCTCTGACTGCAGAGCATATTGCACAATTTGGTCCACAGATTCTATTCCTGGCTTTGGCAATGACTCAGTGTAGTGTTGGAGAAGTCAATTTCTCTGTTTCTCAAACCCTTATCCCCCAATGAACTCCATCTGGGTGCAGGGGTTTGGCCTGGGGCTCCCATGGCACAACTGGGATCTCAGTTGCTTCATCAATAAAATGGGGTAAATCATACTGACCTACCTCCCAGAGGTGATCTGCAACTTAATTCAGTAATGGCCCCAATCCAGCCAATACTGTCTGCAGATGAGTAACTATGCAAGCGAGTCTCCCTGTGCCTGTAGTTATTTCCAGGATTTTTGTTAAGTGCTTTGAAATTCTTGGAGGGAGGCACAAGAAATGAGCATATCCTTTTAAAATATTTTATTATTTTAATCCATATTTAAAATTATTTTATTCTGCATGTAGTAGAAACACATTGGAGGCAAAGTCAAAAACAATTAAAATCAGCTGAGTTTCTGACATTAAATTGCATTGGCAGTGAGGTGGTCTGTGCGGGCCTTTACTATTGCTCATTGGTTTGCATCTAAGATTTCATATTGTTTAATAGGTTTATTTACTCCTAGTTTAATTTGCAGGGATGTCTCTGCCAACCCAGTTTCCTCCTGCCCTCTCCAAGATAAATTGCTTCCATTGTACACATGCTGGATTCTTCACACAGCAGTTATATAATAATCATAACAACTTGTTATCATGGTGGGGCCAGAGCAGAGTTCAAGCTGATCATGGTGATGAAGCAAGAAACTTGTAATCTCAGCACAATTTAGAGCCAATAATGAAGAAGCAGTTGAAAGGAGATAGATGTAGAGACCATAGGTAACCACAGGCATTTGCTGATTACAAAATGCACCTTCAAAATTAAGCTCTGGAGTGAATGTCTATCCTAATGGGTACCCCAGAGTCAAATGCTAACCTCAGAACACCAGTGTAAATCCAAAGTAACCCCACACTAATGTAAATCTGAAGTAACTTTATTGTCTTCAATGTGACTGAGATCAGGATCTGGCCAGCCATGTGTAATGAGTTGCTATGAGAAATTCAACTTTTGTATTTTCCAAATTTGTGTGTTTAAATTCAAACCTTCTCATTTCCACCTACTCCTTCTTCACTCCCTAAACTTCTTCATTCTCCTTACTGCTCCATTTGTCTCCATCTTCCATTTACAGCTTTGCATCTGTTTTCATGCTGCCTCTTCCCTTGGAACAACTTCCCAGTTCTTGCCCACCAAACACCCTTTCTCTCTTTTAAATCTCTCCTTTAATTCCACGGGTCAACTTCTCTGCCAGCTAACTCCATTGAACTCAGTAGAGTTACATCAGCAGAGAATCTGGCCCCATGTTTCCAAGGAATCTTTCCTGTCTTGTTCTCCTTGCCAATAAGGTCTCCATCCCCTCTCATATTTCAACTGCTGTTCCACATCTTGTTTCTCTTAGAGGCCTAATCCTGCAGGGTCCTGAGCACCTCCTGCGAGGTGCTGAGTACTTTCAACGCCTGTTGATTTCTGTAGGAGTTGGAAGGGCACAGCACCTTGCAGAATCAGGCCTTTAAGGTTCAATCCTGACAGCAAAGATGTCAGTGGGGCTACTCACTTGTGTGAAGTTACTTGCATGCATGCAGGATTGGCCTTTAGAATATGAACTCTTCAGGGAAGGGAATATGTCCTTGCGCTGAATCTGATCATGCAAACTGCAGAGGAATAACAATTCCCAGTAGCCTCAGCAGGGGTTTAGGATCAGCCCCTTTTCTGCAAAGAACTATGTACATTTCCAGTGCTACATAAACACTCCCTGTTCTAACACTAAACCACAATTCATATGAATAAAATACCTTGTTTGCCAACCATAGTCATTAAAGTGCCATTTTAAAATACATTTTTCTGAAAACAACTAATTGTTCTTTGCAGAAAATAGCAAGTCTCGCTCGGCAACAATGTCATTGGTTTAAAAAAGGGGCACAGCCAAAGTATTTTTAATAGTTTTAATTTAATTTCCCCCTCCGCCGCAACCACCAGTTATTTGCTTCGGGGTGTTTGTGGGAGAAATAGCCAGGAAATCCCTCCATCCTTTAAACTCTCAACTTGCTGGCTTCAAGCATTCAATAACTTTCCAGCCTAGAGAACATATATCTCCCCTCCTCTCTATTTTTCCAAGGTTTGCATTATAGTTTTCTAAATACATGATGACATGCTATTTGTCTCGCTCCACAGCTTCAAGACCTTTGGGTTGCTTCCTCCCTCTCCTCTAGGAACTAAACCATTGATTTATTTATTCCATAAATAAATCACTGGTTTAGAACTCCTTGGAAGCCTGAATATGAAATGCCTTTTCTTACCCATTTTTTCCCTCCATTACAAGCATATACACTGCGTTATTTGTAGTAGACTGTCTCAATCTGGGCTGTTGGGGCTAATTTTTTTAAAAGAATGCTCTTCTTTTATTGCCGTGAATGGGCTGATCATAAGAAATGTGAATTAGCCACAGTCCCCATTGACTTAGGTTACATATTTGCTAAATCTACGAAATTCCATGTGTTTGAAATGAAGAATTACCTGGATTTTGCAAACATTACAAGAATAAAACTGAATCAATTTTGGCTTTCCCAAGCTAGACTTTCAAATGTGTCTTGTGTGTTTCCATGGCTTCTATTGTTTATAGCTAGTTATCCTGCTGTTTCCATCTAGGGAAAATTTCTCCACATTAAATCTTGATGTCTAAAAACATCAGAAGCCTCAGATGTTTCTTTATAGAGAGTGGCCATTTAAGTCTGACAAAGGACAAATTTCTGGGCAGTACCACCGGTTGGTGGTAATGTTGCCCCCTTTGGCTGAGCAGTGGGCAAATTTGGGGCCATACAAGTCAGTTTCCTGTTTGGAATAGAAATCAGTTCAATTTTTTCTTAGTGTAATTTGTTTATTTACAAAATAAACACCAGTCTTGTTTCTCTGAACAGCAGTCAGGACAAACTGTACTCAGGAAGCTCCTTGTGCAGAAATCCCCAGTAAGAAACCACTGCCCTGTTCCTAGAACCAACTAGCTTGAGCCTCTGCTCCCTCCATTTAAGTGGTAAAAAACTGAATGTAGATGAGTCCATAGTCAAACATGTGTAGTCTGCTTCCTTCCAGAAACTACACTAAGTTCTCTCTCCTAACTGCTTCATACATAGTTCTGTTTGAACCCTCAGCCCCTATGTATGAAACCTAGAAAAGCACATAAGCTACACATTTTCCTTCTGAACTGAAAGGTCTCACAGTGGGTTGAGGCATCAGCACTTTCCTTTGCATACAGTTGTTTTGCACTAGACAGGGCTGAGCTGTTCCTGTCTAGCGCTGTGCAGGAGCCAGAATTTTTACCTTGTACGAAATGTCACGGTTTTGACATTTGTTTTTGTTCTGAAATTTCCCACAATGTGACATGTTTGAAAAATATTTACTTCAGGTCAGTTGAAACATTTCGTTTCAATTTCAACATTTTGTTACTAATATAAAATAAAAGAAATTTCAAAACAAAAAGTTGTTTCAAATTAAAAAAAAGTGAAATGTTCTATTCTGAAAATGTCAGAGGAAGATTTCGATCTAATCAAAACGCTTTTTACAATGTTTTCTCTACATGAAATTTTGTAAAAATTGATATGTTCCCACAGGAAGTTTGGGTTTCAATGAACCAGTACAGTATTTTCTGACAGAAAAGCATCCCACTGGAAAATTTTTAACCAATTCTGCTCACGCTGTTGGTCACAAAGAAGAGCGTTTTAAGCACACGCCTTCACTTTAACAAGTTGGTCTGTGATCACTTTGCATCCAAGAACTTCTCAACATATGAACTTACATTCTTTGTAACATAGGGAACTGAATTCCCCCCCGTGAAAAGTCCAGCTCGTATGCTGAAACAGGAGCAGTGACAGCTGTAGCTCAGAAATGTAGGTGTGGCACTGTATCTTGCATTAGTTTCACATGGATTGAAGAAAGCACTTAATGAAGTGCCCCTAGATGCCTTAATGTGGTGGCCTGGTTGTTCAGTAACCTGCTGTTGCTTTCAGCCCCCTATTGAAATGTGCACTATGCAACTGGGACAGTAGAATGGCTGCCCTGAAACATGACCCAATTCATGACTCACACTGAAACATAACTCACACTGATTTTACACCAGTGAATCCAACTAACTTCAATGGACTTATTCCTGGTTCACACCCATGTGAGAGGAAAATCAGGCTCTCTGGACATTTGTCTGGAAGGGCTAGAAAGAAGAGCTGTGTATAGAATTAGGATGAAGGTAAATTTTACCTTGATTTTTGTTCTCCTGGTTTCAAGGAGGGCAGAGCTCCTTTGTAGCCTAGAGTGGAAGAAACACCGCTGAACACAGTGATTTCCCTACACCCCCCCTGAATTTCCCCAACACCCCCCCAGTTTTGTGAACTAGTTACATGCCAATTTAGTGACCCCACACGCACACACATTGAACAAAAAGGCTTAACAATTTGTGAGTAAGTGCAATGCCAGCCAGAGACACAGTCATGCATTTAGGTTGCCAAAAAGACAATTGCAAGGGGCCTGACCGTTAATTTCTATGCATCCAACATTAACACTGACTCCAATGGGAGTTTTGAGTATGCATGAAATGCAAGAGGGGACTGCATGAGCGCTCACTGAGCTACTGAAGGCAGGAATCTCAATACAGCCAAGCTATTCCCCATGCTGAAGTTAGATGACTATAGCTAAGGGGATGTGAAATCACTGTTCCCTTTCCCTCCCTTCCTGTCTGTGGACCAGATTCTGATCTCACTCACCTTGGTGTCAGTCCATAATCACTCTATTGACTTCAGTCCGTTACCCTGGATTTCCACTACCACAGATGATCTGAGAACCTGGCCTTGTGTAGGTAGCTGCCTTTATTTTGTTTGTGCGAGTGTTTATTTGTTTTCATTCTCACCTCCTCCTTTCAGCTCTTCTATTAGTGTAAACTGGCAGATTTTCAGGAGCAAAGCTGTTATTACATAATGTTACACCAAAAGGTATATGAATGAATTCAGAGGAATGTGTGACTCAAGCCAGTTTTGAGTCACTGATCCCTCTGAATTCATTCAGACGCCTTGGACATGCCATTGCAGGCTGTTTCTTTGCCCTGTCGTTTCCTGCTGCTTTCAGGATTTCCTGGAATCCAGCAGTAATGCCATAGGATGACGTCTTTCCGATTTTGGCTTTTGCCTTTTGTAGGATCAGGCTGACAGAGGTATTGATCAAGTGCAACATGTGCCGTATCTGCCTTCTGAGAGGGCTGCCATGCTCAGCAACCACGGGACTTCACCTCGAATTAAGAGAGTTTGAATCTCTCTAATACAGTTTTTTACAAAAGGAAGCATCTCTGCATCCCACTGAAAGAGGTGAAAAATGAAAAAATCTGCAGGGAAATTGCAGGTGACTCAGTAGGCTACACTCTTCCGTCTAAATAAGGGTCCTATCAGCTCACCTGGTCGTTGGAGCTAGATAAAGCCTGCTGTGATCCATCGGGTGGTACTGCCAAACAGTCCAACTTCACCCCTGACGTGGCTTCATTTAGGGTGACCAGATGTCCCGATTTTATAGTGACAGTCCCGATTTTTGGGTCTTTTTCTTATATAGGCTCCTATTACCCCCCACCTCCTGTCCCGATTTTTCACACTTGCTGTCTGGTCACCCTAGCTTCATTTGATTTAGGTAAGCTGCAGTAGGCTGTATCTCTCTAGTGCCCCCTTGGGGAGAGGGCAGGCAGTGCTCCTGTCTCAGAGTCCTGGGCACAGCCCTCCAGGCCAAATGGTGTCGCAATCTGCTTCACGGGGAGTCTGTTCCTACACTGCGGAGCACAGGGAAGTTCCCCGAGAAGTAGACTCCTGGCAGCATTGTCTCATGCATTGTGTGGGTTAGAGAGAGGGGAGACTCCCTGGCTGAGAGAGACCCAGGGTCCCTGTGGGAGGAGGGGAGATGAACGGGGACCAGATTGGGGTCCCAGCTGGAGCGGGTGGGGACCAGAATTTTCTCCCCTGAAGTATCTGAATTGGCGTCACTACAGGGAACGCTGAGTTGCAACCTGCCACCCTGCACTGGGCAAGGAGTCTGCTTTTTCAGGACCTGCCCATCTCTAGGCTTGACAAACCTCACAGGTGCCCAGAGCTGAGGCTGACTGTGCCCAGACGAGCTCTTGAATGCCTTCCTGACTGAGGTGGGGGATCTGCTCCACCACATAAAGACAAGGGCTGCAGAGTCCTTCTGAAGGAAAGCTGCGATGTAACTGCCATTGGTGCTACCGGCCACATCCCAAAGCCTTCATTACATGTTTACTCCGGGTGGAATTCACTCCTGTGCACAGAGACAACACAAGTCCCCAACACCACTTACATCCTCATTGGAGGGCTTAAGTGGTACCTAGCACTGGTTTAGGCCCTCAGCGTAGCAGTGAACTTGACTCCCAGTCTGTACTCAGGCAAGTCTCCCACTGATTTCAATAGGAGCAGGACTGGGTCTCTTAAAAAGGGAATTTAATCAAAAAATCCAAGGCAAAACGCACAATGAGTAGAGCATCTATTTTAACACGGGAGCTGATAGCAAGGTTTGTACATTAAATTAAAATTCCTTTGTAAACAGGTTTAAGTATTACATTTCCAATGGGCTATTTGTACTAACAGCAAAGAAAAAAGGGCATGAAAAGATATGAGGAAATCCTGACAAAGGGGCTTTTAGGACTTGAGAACCATGTTTCAGACGGATATATTGTATACTCTGGGTGAAATGACCATTGTTAGCAACTGCTGATGACATTTTTCAGTTGTCGACAGCGAATCTCAACTTGACCTAATCAGTGCTGGGTAATGCTACAAAACGGGTTGCCAGACTGCATCATTGCTAGGAGATTTCCAGAAGAGTCTAATGTAGAGACAGCCATTGTCGGAATGTACTTACAGTGGTCTTGGGTATAAAGCCTTGAAACACTTCAGTACATTTCAATGGATTTTCACTCCTTTCAGTCAAGCTGCCTTCTGTTTCCAATGAAGTCTCCCTCTGCTGTAAATGGATTCCACTGGGTTGACACTCCCCTGGCTCTTTGAATTCAGCAGTTGTGACTAGGCAAGCGTGCTGCATTCCCAAGAAGGGCTCCTTTGGCAGAGCAATAGAGGAGAAAGAAGTTACCACTACTTCATGTGGAGATGGAGAAATTCCTAGGGCATAGTCTTGCTGCAGCTGCTCCTAGAAAGATGCACTGCGAAAAGCAACCAGTTTTGCCACAGTTGCTCCCCAATAGGAGAGGAGAAAATAGCAGTGAAGATTAGAGTTACCAGGGATTGTCTGCTTTAGAAGTTCCTAACGGGTGAATTCATTGCCAATTAACTCAAGGTAGTAACACGTATGTAAAGGCAGGTGTTGGTGCTCCCGAAATGTTTGAGGTTTATGTTAGGGCTTGGAGGCCTTGACGCACAGTTGCTAGAGTGAAAAGGAGGGGACTTTTTCCTGTTAGATCCTCTCCTGTTACAATGAAACTCTGTAGGGGTATATTTCACCCTGTGCAGAAGGCCTGAACAAAGTCTATGGACCACTCAACTCCTATCTTGAATGCTTACGTGGGATCGCACTTGGTCCGTAGACCTTGTTTTAGCCCTCCACCCAGGAATAAATTTCACCCTTATGTTTCCCCACCCTCGCTGTAATAGGAGACCACTACATTAGGATTGTAAACATTTTTTTTTTTAGTTTACAGCTCCGCAGCTGCTTGACTGTATCCCTTTGGCAGCAGCTTTAGCCATGCATGAACGGCACAATTAGTTGTCTTCATTTCAGCAGGATGCAACATACCTGCAGTATTCACACCTCATACAAACTTACAGGACCCTACCAATGAATTTCATCCACCTTTGTCACTGTAAGCTATTGTTGTGGGGTTTATTTCCCCCTCAGTAGCATGTAGGTCACCAGACAGCCTTAGGGACCCACGAGCTGACAGTCAATCCTTAATTTTGAATCTGTCTGTGCATCAAGTTTTCTGGAGGCAATAAAAGCTAAGGCTGACTTCTTTTTGCATGGTCGTCATTAAATGTCTTTCCCAGGACAGTATTGTTGCCAGTATCATTTTTTAAAGAAACAAAAATGAAAAAGGTTCAATAAGGTCCCACTTGCCTTTTTTTTTTAGTGGCTCAGTCAAAATTTAAGGAGCCCATATTCCTCAATGAAAAGGTCATTTATATTTTCAGTTGAAATGTCTCGTTTTCTTTGTGCCTGCCACTTAACCTTGCAGATTAACCATCGTTAATGTCATTACCCATGAGCATGTAGGGGTTATTGCTTTGCGCTCAATGGGTTGCTGAATCTGCTTGCATTGAAACCATTCCACATGCAAGCCCAGAAAGTCACTCAATGCTCTAGACAACGATTTGGAATAAAATATATACAGGACAAACAAAATGTATTTTAAAACTAATACAAGACAACGTAAATTTAGAGCGGGGCAATAAAAAAGTGACTGGCTGAAGGACAAACACCTCAGAAAGGGCTAGAAGACTCCGTACAGGATGTAAAAATAGACTTGTAAGGAGCTGGTTTTGTCACTGATTGAATATGGAGATGAAGATAATAAAAATAAATAATTAGCATTTCCCAAGTTCCTTCCTTCTGAAATCTCAAAGAACTTAGCAGAAGTGAATACAGTCCCACAGTCCCCCTCTGACGAAGGTAAGTATTACCTTCCCATTTTACAGGCTCATCTGTCTTAATGCATCCACTTTCAACAGTGGTCTCTAATTTTGGGTGTCCCCGTTTTTGGGTGACCAACTTGAGACATTTAGGATCTGCTATGCAGAGGTGCTGAGCGCAGCTTCCGGCGGCCACCCAAAAAATGGAGGCAACTGAAATTAGAGCCCACTTTTCAAATATATGCTGTTTGCGGAAATAGTGTCTTGTTATGTGCTTTCTGAATCCTTTGATCATGCTACCTTGGAATCCTTTCTGACACTAAATTGCAGGATGTGCCAGTTGGACAATACAGAAAAAAATACATTTTCCCAAATCATTTTGTCTGTGGCTCATTTCGTTGCAGAAGCTACAAGGACCTTTTGCAGGTCTCGCTCTACTTCTCTCCCATGCCCAGTGGCTCCTGGTCCTCTCTGTGCTTTTGCTGCGTTTGTCCTGTCCTCTGAGCCTGGTTTGCATGTCCCAACACCCCCTTTGCTGCCTGCGTGGCTTCCCTGTTTTTCCCAGTGTGTCTCACTTTGGAAAAACCCACCATCTGCCTTAAACAGACTGGGTATAGAAGGTTCAGTGACTCATCATTCAGTCACATGCACGCTGCTTTTTCCAAATATGCTTATTTGGCTTGAACAGAACCTTACAGCTAAGGAGCTTAGAGATCTCTGCTTGGATCTTGGAATACCTGTGCTCTCATAGTACTGCAAGATCATATCCCAGAAGGGTTCACCCTAGCCTTAATCTTTCTGAAATAATTAACTAAAATGAGCAGCATGCAGTCTAATGTGTGGGGATCATTAGAATAAGATTTAACCCCCCTAAATCCTGCACACTTCATGTAGAGCACCTTTTGTTTAGGAAGAGGTGTCACTGGCCAAATAATTCTTCTGTTCCAGTGTTGGCTGGCTGGCTGGCTGCAGCCCTCCACTCCAGAAGTGGCTGCATTTCAATGAGGCTGTATGTACATAATAAGTGCAATACTTTAGGATGAAAGTTACTAAATATCAAATATATGTTAATATAAAGTTCTCTGGTATCTTTTGGTTTGATGCATACTGCAGCCACTTGCTACTCATAGTTATTTAAGATAGCTCAGGCCATCTTTGGTGGGCAAACATTCTCTAACTGTAGCAAGAATTTTGTTGATGAAAGTTGCATGCAAGGGTAGGAATGTTCCCAGTTAGCTGTAATACAGCAGGCGCCAGCCATAACATTTGCATGAGAAACAGAAAGGTGATGAGGAAATCAAATCTAAAGGCAAAATGGAGTGAGTCACTTGGTGAAACTGTAATAACTCTGCTGTTATTTGCTGTACCCTGAAACCAGGGCAATAGGAGAGATCTGTAATAATAGCTCGGGTGCAAGCATCCAGAATAACAAGAACTCGCCCAGTCTCTCTCACAGCAGAACTGCTGACCAAGTCAACTAGCCCACTGCTGTTTGCCTCAGTCATCATTGCTTTAGCAGCTCTATTTGATTAATATAAACGTTGTAACGTGACTGAACTCTGCAACTGAAATGTCTGTAATTTTATGTGAGACAAGGTGGGTGACTTCTGTTGGTGAAAGAGACAAGCTTTCGAGCTCCACACACTCTTCTGCAGGTCTGGGAAAGATGTTTTTATGTGACTATTATTATATTTTGGAATTTGACCTTCAGGTTGATGAATTCCTCAGACAAAGCCAGCATAATTTATTTGCAAAGCAGGCGGGGTTCAGAAAAATAGCATTTAATGCCTCTCATTGCTATGTTCTGGGTTCACCTGATAAAAGATTTTGAGCACCATATCATTAAGTGATTATTTATGCTATGCTCTTCAGTTTCATCCTTCTTGATGATAAAGTTATGATCTTGTTAGTAAAAAATTAACACACCTCAAAGGATGTTGAAAAACGCCTGTATTGAAACATGTTGGATTTATATTTTCACTGCACTTGCAGTTTTTATACAGGATTTACTGTTTGTGGCAGTTATTTTTCCTGATTCACAGATTAAAACAACCTTGAATTTTTGTTGTGCATTGAACCAGCAGGTTCCTGCAGGGAATTTGGTATTTGACTTTTAAATGGAAAATGAAACAACCACTAAATAACCCCTATTTTGTTTGTATATTTCTCAAGATTAAAGGTTGTCAGCCTGGCCACTCTATAACGTTATAGTCATGTATTTCAAAGCCAGTTGCATTAGATTTCATCCTTCACTATTTAAGGTCTGATTCTGCAGCCTTTACTCACAATAAGCAGTACTTAGGCAACTAGCCCCACAACCGAACTGTTATGCTAATTTCGGGCGTTGGGTGATCTCCAGAAGCTGGATGTCACAGATAACAACAACAAATTCTAGGATACTTTGATTTGAACAAAGTCTAAAACAATGCTACATTGCAAGGGGAGGTGCCATACTTCAGGGTTGAAGATTATTTACTAAGAAGAAAGGTCATTATATGATATAAATAGGATTCTTGATTTTAGGTTAAAACTAGGCTGGGAAGTATCAGAGTTTATTGATTTCACCATATGCACACAAACTGGTGAACAAATATTTCCAGCGATAATAATCAAAATGCACAGACAGGCAAAGTAGGAAAAATGCTGCTCGAGAACTTATCACAGTTTGATTGAAGGATAGTTACTTTGTATATTTTGACTTGTGATGATGAAACTTTAACTTTTTGAATCTCAATGTCTACTATCATTAAATAGTTATTGGCTGACCCCTTTCCTCAGTAACTTCCCACCACTGTGAAAATTTAAACAGATGAAAATAGAAAAAAGCTTGAAAATAAACATTGATATTATCCATCAAAATTAGAAAAAAATAAAAATTGAATTCTGCCAAGCCGTGTTAAAACAAATAGAACACACAGCCTGAAAGCAAGCATATCAAAATGAAGTTGGTAATGGAAATACTACAGTGAAAATCCCCCAAGTGTACATTTTTTGCAATGTTGAAAATGTTTTGCATAGTGGCCAGATGGACCCTAAAAAGCAAGCGAATACACTGACAACTATGGGAACTGCTTGAGTTTGTAAGGGCTTTTCAATACAAGTAAAGCATGGAGAGCCAGGATCATAATTACAGTTCCTTAGAGTATAAACAGCAGGCTCATGGAAAATGGAAAACAGGTTTACTTATAAGTCTGACGGAAATTAGTGGCTAAGTATGTCCAAGAAACACAAGGGATTGTAAAACAAGTGTTGAACCATATGTATTCTCAAAAGAGAAGCAAAAACTCTCTCTCACACATACACACACACACTTTCTTGGACAAACGGGCTCACTAATTCATATCTGCACGTATTACTACATGAAGTCTCACTAGTAGCCTTTCACTAATGCTGAGTTTATTATTCAGAAAGCAGCCTCTTATTATCTGTTCAAGACCTTTGGCCAATTTCCAGTGCTTGTCTTAGCAACAATGCTCACAGAACTGCGTTTAAATATGGCTCCAATGCAGTTGCTCCATAAACAGGTTGTAACACAGTTGAGCTGCCCTGTGTTGGACATAATACAAATTTAAATTAAAAAACATAGTGGAGGCTCAGCTTTGCTGTTGTGTTTGGTCTATGTTTAAATATAATTTTTCCATGTCTGCTTTTTCTGCCATAGAGGAGCCCAGTTTTGGATTAAATTACTCAGGAAAGTGTTCTCTCTCTCTCTGTCACCGCCGCCTCCGCAAACATCTTTTGATGTAGCTTCCATCTTTACTTTCTAAACAGCAGGTGAGAATAGCCACAAAACCTGTCAATCTGGCTTCCAGATCTGTGCTTCCACCCCAAGGACCAGCAGATCCTGAGGATTCCAGCGGTGGAGTGAAGTCTGGAAGTTGATAGCTACCAAAAGATGCCTTGACTGTGCCTATGTAAGAACCCCCTGTTCAGCGTGTGTTACATGATCCGCTCTGTGTTTGGTGCACAAAGGATGTGAATAGAGGCCAGAGGACTTAAAACCAGATTTTCAAAGGAGCTCCGGGGCCAGGTTTTTCAGTGACCAGCCCCCGCGACTTTGGCCAGATTTTCAAAAGTGTTCAGCACCCACCAGCTTCTGATGTAATACTTGTGTCCAGATTCTCAAAAGGGCTCAGCACCCAATGTGCACCCAGCATGCTGAGAACTTTTAGAAACATGGGGCACTTATTTGGATGCCTAAATGGGAGCTGAGCCTTTTGAAAAATCTGTATTTTAGTGCTTTAGCTCCGGACGTCATATGCTATGGTGATGAGTGTGGTGTAAAAATCTGTATCGACTAGAAAAGTATTGGTCCTTGGTTCAATCCCTGGTAAAAACCAAGATACACATGCTGGAGTTACCTTGGAGATGCTAGGCCAACAAGTGCAGTCCTGGTATAACTTCACTGGCTTTGGTGGAGTTACACGAGGGCTGAACTGGGTGCACTGTGTAGAAATCTCGGCACTGGGAGAGCAGAGAAGAAATTGTTGTTGTAAATGCAAACTCTACAGAAACAGAAACACCCAACTTGCTTGAGGCATAGAGAGGGAGTCCACTAGATCTGGTTCTTATGCAACCGTACTCTTTACAATACCCTAGGATGTTCCTGTACAAACAGGTGTATCTGTGCTTAAGTGTTCCCATCAGTCGCAGAAAGAGGGCATGTGTATTCAGGAGAGAGGACCTCCCCCTTGTAAAATGGTACCCTCCAAAAACATCAAGCGCTTTCTGCTATTAAATCCTTTAATGCATACATTGCTCTCCGGTGCTGAACTGCAGAACTAGATTCAGAGAAGACAAGACAAGCTGTCAGAAGCTCTGCACATCAAAGCCACAGCACTGCTGCTGGGGCTTTTTTCTTTGCAGCATTACAACACGGTGGATTAGTCTCTGATCTCTGCAGCAGAATCCTTCCAAGCTGAAGCTCTGTGGCCTTTAGTGCTGCACAAAATACTGGACCATTGGGCTTTCCATCTGACAAGGCTTATTTTGCCCTTGGTTGCTCATGAGTAAGTCCCAGTGTAGTCAACAGAATCAAGACCCGAGGGCAGAATTTGGCCCATTGTGCTTAGCAGGGAGACTGAGTTTTAGCTGAAAGGGTGGGATCCCTTTCACAGAATGACTGAGACGCAGTGCATGGTAGAGCACCAGCCCCCCATGGAGAGTTGGGGCAGGGATATAGTGTTTAGCACCATTGCTGGTGCTATGACTACCCAAGCCAATGGGCCAAATTAAATCTGTGCACTAATGCAGGGACAGAGGAGAGGTGGCTTATATCTCCCCTATTTAGGGACTGCTGGGGGCTGGTTTGGCTCCCAGCACAGGCTGCCTTAATTTGTACCTAATTCACCCTCCCTTCTTGGACCCAGTCAGCTCCCAGTCTTCTCTGCAGAGGGAAAGCTAACCAGGTGCAAAGGGGCCACAGTGCAGTAGAAAATTCCCTTGATTGTGTTCAGGCTGCTCGAATGTCAGATGGTTGCCCCCTGCAAGTTGGGAAGGGCCCTCCCCCTGCCTGTGATTTAGGCAGCCGGAATAGTTCTTTCATTGTAATTATAATTACAATTTGCTAAAAGTTCCTGCAGTCAGACAGCTGCACTTCTCACACCGTGCCATGATGCAGCAGTTTCTTTCGTTTGGGGAAAGCACAGAGGTTTGTAGCAATGTGTGACTTGGAGACCCAGCCGCTTAATTATGGCTGAAATATGGAGCTATGCATAATGTACAGTTACCAGGACTGCAGCCAGCTAATATGTGGATGTTGGTAACACAAGGCTTTCCGACTCTGAGACGTGCCATCCTGGGGCTTCCCTCTTCATGTCTTCTTCGTGATTTCAGAGGTCACTTGATCAGCTTCCCATCCAAAAGAGGATTTTTCTATCTGCCAAAGCTACAAGCTCCCTGGCAGAACAGAATGTTCAATTGACTCTTCTGCCTCTTGCAGCACTGTCAATACTAACGGTTCTACACTTAGAATTTAGCTGACAACGGTGCTAATAGCAGGAGAGACAGAATAATGGGGGTTTTGTAGCTGGTATGTACAGAAAGATACACGACTGCACAGTGCAAGCTCGT
Source organism: Macrochelys suwanniensis (assembly GCA_033296515.1). NCBI lineage: Eukaryota > Metazoa > Chordata > Testudines > Chelydridae > Macrochelys > Macrochelys suwanniensis. The sequence continues at coordinate 5,763,949 of CM065789.1, read as the reverse complement.
ATTGGATCAAAGGGACACAAGGGGAATTTGGGCAGTGCAATGGAATGAACTCCAAAGGAGTGTTTCTAGAAGCATCACAAGACCTTGTAAATTATAAAACGCCATACTTCAGGGATGTTATATAACGTCTCTTTACTGTACTTGGTAGCTAAATATAAAAGAGAGAGTGATTGTGCGCTAATATAAAATGATGCTACAGGATTGCTTTGCTTGGGAGGGTGTATGAGAGTGAGGGACTTGGCTTCAGCACCACTCAATTCTATTTCCATCTCTCCCGCTAATTTGCTGTGTGACTTTGGGAAATAAATTTCATCTCTCTCTCTGCCTCAGTTTTTGCCTCTCTTTAAAATGGGGACAATAATATTTCATTCTCTTACAGCTGTGTTGTAAAGGCTAATGAATGTTTGCAAAGTAACATTAGATTCCTGATCTAAGCTTCATGTATAGTATCAGTGAGCCAAATTCTCCTCTCACACTGGAGCAATCCCACTGAGGTAGATGGGGTTGTATCAGTGTAATCCAGAGGAAAACTTTGCCCAATACCTCTGAGAAAAATCTATAGGAAAAAAAAGCTGAGACCACTGTCATCATGTTCTTTATGTCTCACTTTCTTCAAATCAAGACATGGTGAAAATTCAGTCCTTGATTAGCTCCAACTAAAATGAACAGCCCTAGTTCCGAGTAACTGACAAATCAGCTAATTGCAAAATATGCAGTAGCCCAGCAGAGATTTTTGATCATTCATTTGTCTTTCCCCTCAGGAAATATTCACACCTATAACAAACCTGATGAATGAAGACTTTGGAACCTTAGATATTTACAGGAGCAGCAGGAACTGCTTTCAGGTTTTTAGCTAAACATCTCAGAACACAATGCCAATAAGCTATATGGGCAAGTGTGCTGCTATGAAAACACAAGGTGCAATGAAACAAGTGAAGCATAAACCTGGAGAGACATCGTGTTTTCAGACACCTGCTGAATGCTAGAGAATGGTTCACACAGAGCCAGTTTGCACTGTCTTGGTCCCCTTCCTTGAACTGTTTTTCTGTACACAATGACCTACACAAACCCAGATGGGTTAATCAAAGTGAGTTCTGATCCCAACAGTATTACATTCCATATATATCCCCTGTTCTGTTTTCCATTTAAAGGGATGAGACTGAGATTCAGATTTCAATCTTCTTTGTTACAGTGGTGTATTATGATTATTCATTATTAATATTACCATGACCCTAGGAACCCCAGCCATAGACCCAGATCCATTGTGCTAGGCGCTGTACAAACACAGAACAAAGAGACATCCCTGCCCCAAAATCAGGAGTAACTCCACTGCGATCAGTGGAGTCAGCTACAAATCCTGATCCCATTTAATTTAATGGAAAAGTCCTATTAGCTTAATTTAAACCAGGATTTAGCTTTTACTCCAGACTTGTGGTAGTGTGAGTGAGATCAGATTCTGATCCAGAGTTTTTAAAACAAGTTGGATACCGGGGATTTAGTCAGAAAAGAGCTAAAATAAACCATCCTCATTTGCACTCATTTCCTGACCAATTTCCAACTGGCATTTGACTTACACCACTGTTTACATCCTCCCTGAAAATGATCCAAAGACCTCCACGGAGCTGCAGCTGCTTGCACCAGGTCTGCATCTGCCTGTGTGTGTCTATGAGAGAGCAGCCCCAAATGTAATAAATGTAAGGCATAAAACAGTCTGGATATAGACTGAGGGCCTGATCCAAAGCCTATTGAAGTCAATGGAAAGACTGGCATTGATATCAATCAGGTTTTGATCAAGCCCAAGTTAAGTCAAAATGTTTGCGACCATGTGATGACAGTGGTGGTTTCTCAGAAGACACAAATATGAGTTGACTATTTCCCCACCCAGATCAAGGGCGATGTGGTTTCTTTTCTGATGCACAGCTGCAGCTGTAAACATACAGTCAGTTCGAAAGGGAGTTTAAATGTGCACTCTTCCATTGACGGAGGCTCGCCAGGAAAGCGCTAGCACTTCAGTTAATACACGTGGGCCAGTTCCGACTTCTGCTTGATTGAATTGCCAGTAGTGTCACTCAGAGCTGATCCATGACAACCACCATAGACTTGTGGTGCCGACCTAATTAAGATGTAAGAGAAAAAGAGAGAGAGAATGGCAGATAATTGATACAGCTTTCCAAACAACAAAGGCATCAGGTTCACTCCTATTGCACAGAGATTTTTCACTTGCAGAAATCACACTTCTCCTGCAGCTGTACCTGCTTAGGTTATGATCTTATCAGTTTCTCAAAAACTAAACAGGGCCACATGTGGGCTGGGAGACCAGGCTTTGGGTGCTGCAAACGCTGGTGATGAAGTAGGAGACCTTCTGTCCTCTGAATCAGTAGTGAATCAACGCTGCTGGTTGCACTGTTTCTGGAGATGCCAACTTTCTGATGCGGACATGACTACTTAGGATCATTAAAGGCCTGATGGCGCTTTTCCCAAGAGTAGAAGCGTTAACCCCTGTGTCTTTTTGGCCAAAAGTCCCATTTGGGTAATTAATTCCAGACTACCGAAAGTTCCAGCAGGATACAGCATTAGTCACGTCCCATTCTAAACTATTGCATAGTGTTGCTGTGCATTAGCAGCTGCTGCGTTCCATCCCAGAAGTGGCTACGTTTCAATTGTAAGTGGATACATAAATACATAGTGAGGACCAATGGACTTGTGTGGAGTTACACCAGCTGAGGATCTGGCCCATAATGTAACAAATCTATGGCCACATAGCAGTGGTGTAGCCAGGTATAGAGCACAGGGCGGGCAGAGCTTAAAAAAGGCACCGGGAGCAAAAAGCGTTAGGAGCAAAAAAAGGCTCTGGGAGCAAAAAAAGAAGCTCCACTCTGGCTGCAGCATAGGAGCAAAAAGAGTTGGGAGCAAAAAAAGGCGCCGGGAGCAAAAAAAATTGCTCCGCTTTGGCTGGCTGCAGCGTAGGAGCAAAAGACGTCGGAGCACAAAAAAGGCGCCGCTTCTGCTCAGTGGGGGAGCGGCCGCTCCCCCTGCTCCCCCCCCGGCTACGCTACTGCCACATAGGACTTCATGGTTGTCATTATGACACACACCAAGGCCCCTGAGAACTCCACAAAGCTCAGTGGTATCTCAGCTTCTCTTCCACAAAAGCACCCTTGAGTTAAAGGAGAATCTCCTTAGCTGTGAGCCATATAGGGCCTAAGATGCAGATTAGCAGTTCTGCTTGTGCCCAGCAGGCTGCAGCAGTATACCTACACACTAGCTAGTTAATTCTATACTAAAGTGCTTTGAAGTCCTGTTGGATGAAAGGTGGTTATGTCAATGTGAGTCTTTGCTCGTCTTCTGCAGTCAGCTAGGAAATAATAGCCTTCTCATCCGGAAAGTCATGATTTAGTTTAAATTTCCTTTCAGTACAAGCATCAGGTAATTTCTTCCAACTTCTGTATGTGCCATATGGCGTTGCATACAAGTGACAAATATTGTTCAGGGCTAAATCATTCCAAACAAGTCAAACGCCATACCGCCTTGTGTGCTTTTGGGCATGTCACCATGAGAATTGCTCCTCTGTCTTGTTTAATCTGTTATAATGGCACATACTTCAGAGTTTGTTTCAAAGGAACAGACCACAGCCATGGGATAATTGTCACCTGCTACATCCAAAGCGCTAAGGCAATGGCTGTTTGTTTTCAGATACGGAGACAGTGATCCCATGCCAGCGATCCACCCCCCGGATGTCATTTCTGTAATGCAAAATGACAGGTGTGCATTTAATAATTTTAACCGATAGAGAAATAGACCAGGAGAGAGTCAATTACAAGGCTAGTGGCATGCACAGCTTCGGTGTGTGTGGTGAGGCACAGGGCTTTCAGCCTCCTGCCTACAGCCATTCAAAAATGGCCCCATGTTCAGCCTTCCTTTGCAACTGTGGATTTGCCTGCCAGCTGCTGCCCCTGGAGCAGGAAGAACAGCAGGGAGCTCACCTGCTAATGCTAATGCTAATGCTGGCCCAGTAAGCATCAACTTAGTTGAGGAATCCCTGTGTGCTGTGAGTCCTCTGCCTCCCTCCTCAGGCAGATTTCAAGCTCCAGTGAGCACCCACAGATGGGTTACCTTGAAGATGAGGTGTGTGGGAAGAACCAATGTCACAGAGGGGGTGCTCCCCCTTCTGTGCCCCTGGCCTTGCACAGAAAGATCACACAAAGATGGAGGAGACAATTCAACCCTAAATCTAGGATAGTAAACCATTCCCAGTTCAATTTTTACTCTAGTAAGTGGATTCAAAGCGTCTGGAAGTCCCCAAACTGCTGCTGAAAGGGCCTTGTAGGAGGGTTGTTGTCATGGCCACAAGAACAAAGGGTTGTTATTCCTTTTTGCTGAGATTTTCAAAGCTACCTAGGGGATTTAGATGCACAGCTTCCATCACTGGGAACTGTGTCAAAATCCCCAGGGCACTTAAAAAATCTCAACCTCAGCCTTTATGAATTAATGAAATTCTGGCAGACCCTTCACTTCTCTGAGGTGGCTGTAATCCTCATCCCGCTCCAAGGCACTTTTTGTCTTCATTCTCCAACCCAGTCCTCTCGGTGGTTCGCCTCCCCATCCAGTCAGCACTAACTGCTACCTTTTTTAGTTTGGTCTGTTTGTGCAGCCCTGTGGATGGCAGCTTTCCTGAAGACCAGATAAATTAAATCCAGAGCCCCCCTAGGTTGTGTGTGTTATTTTTTTTAACCATCTGATTAGCTAGGCCTGATCCTCCTTTTGTGAATCTAGTCCAAGTTGCTGAAAGAAATGTTTTCTGACAGGATGAAAATTTGCATTCAAGTTGCTAGGCAACTGCTACAGTTCTGCTGCCTATTGAACTTGTCTACGTGGCCAATAGAAAGTAGGTTGAAGGCATCTACCTTCCATACCACCCTGCCAGCGATCCAAAACCTGATCTGTATGTTTTGTACAGGAGTCCCTATACTAAAGGTAAAATAGAAGATTGTTAATGATATTTAATACATTTAATTGATGAGGAAAAGGATGGTCTTGTGGTTTCTTCACTGCCGTGGGACTCTGGAGATTGGGCCTCTGTTGATGACTCTGCCACAGACTTCCTATGTGACCTTGGTCAAGTCACTTAACTGATTTACCCATGGACATGAAGCCAATCAGTGGCAAAAACAGGATTAGAATTCAGGACTTTGTTTCCCAGCCCTGTGTTATTCCTTCAGCTCATGCAGCCTCCCTTTGAGCTAGCCACCAGAAACATGCATACTAAGGTGTCAAACAAAACATAAAATAATCCTGATTACAATCCCACTTTCCCTGGAGTTATACTTGTGTCTCTATGGAGTGATTTCTGATTTACACTGATATAAAGTAGATCCGAATTGGGTTCAAGCTGTCCAGAGAAATATGCATCTCAAACCCTTGGAATTTTTTAAAGCTTTTATTTAAAGAAATTATTGAGTAACACCAGACAATTGCCAACAAACAGCAACTTCACTCTTTAAATTCTTGCAGCTGAAAGGAGAAGGCAAAAACCAAAGGATTATGGGAGAAGAGGTGACCAATAATCGTGATCTTGCAAAAGCTCAGTGGCTGAGCAAGTGGTGACAAACAGCAAATCCAGCCAGCAAGCGTAAACAGCAAATTGTTCAGAACATTCTGGTCCATCTGTTCCTTTTATTGGGGAGGAATAACATGTTAAAAGGAGGTTGGGAAAACTTCTGTTCTTTGGAATGAAAAACTGAAATGTCTGTTCAGAACAATGGAAGCGGAAGTAAAATTCCAAAGTGAAGATGGTCCAATTATTTGATGACTCAAAAAAATGTGTGAGTTGTTCACTTCAATAAAATCACTTATCTCTAGGTTCCCTGATGGCTTTGTGGTGTTTTTTGCTCTTTACACAATAAATGTAATATGAAGGAACCACACAGTGGGGTCCAAATGATTGTGTGTATTAACTGTATACAACATGCATGGCCTAGCTACATATTGTTTCCTCTTTGGAGCAAGTGGTTAGCTGGGGCTTTACAGGGTTGTTTCTGTTAGGAGGAGAAATTGAGGCCATGAGTCATGGGAATTCTCGGTGCAATCTTGTTTATTTAAAAAAATGTGTCCCCAAAGTCCTGTTTCCCTGAACACAGTAGAAACAAACGGGCAGTTTCCTTGCTCAGAAATCCCCAGGTCTGCCATTCTAGCAAGCTCTGTGCTCAGGGAGCTCTGACTCTTTGCTTCTACGCAGGGTCATGCTTACCACTGCTGCTCTGGCTTTCTGCTGCAACATACACAAGCTGCGACCAATCTCTTAGCCCCTGCATTTTCACCTGGGAAAAGCACTGTTCCTCTTACCCGGGTTAGCTCTGCTCAGGCCTGGCCATGCAGTTTAGTGCCTCATGGGGAAGTCTCCATTGTCTGTGGTTGTTTCGCTGCTAGTAAGCTTGAAGGAGAGTGCTTGGCAAGGTAGGCACCAACAAGTCTTGGCCACTATATTTGTATTGCTTTCAATGTTGTAAGTGAGAACACTTCAGTAAACACAGACTGGGCCTGGTTCTGATCGCACAGCCGTATGAAACAGGAGAGACTCCATTTACCTCAACGGAACCACACATGCAAAAGTTAAACCAATGGGGGGTTAGAATTTGGCTCATGGTGTTCAGATAACTTTTTGGGGGATGGGGGGCTTAAACACCATTGGTCAAATTCAGTGTTGGCAGAAATGGGCACAACTCCATTGACTTCAATGGAGTTAAGCCTACTTACGCCAGCAATGAGTTTGGCCCTCTGACAAAGATTTTTGTGAGGAAACAAGAGCGTAGGAGTTGCCATCCCAGGTCAGGCCACCGTCAATCTACCTGTAATCTTTCCTTCAGTAGTGGCCAATAGCTGATGCTTCAAAGGAAAGTGAAGTATTCCCCATCTCCATCTGCCCATCTAATGCATGGAGCCGACTGTGTATTGTGGGTAGAGGGAGAGATTTTCCTTTCTGACACCCATAGCAATTAGTTTACTTCTCTGATACAAGACAGCATCCCACTGGTGTTCTTGCTGCTATACATTGGATAGGACCAGCATTTACATTCTCTGCCAATAGATCTAAACACGTTCCTTTGGTGTATTAGTTAATTCAATTCCATTATGAAAAGTGCTATGTAAGATATTAATTATTAATTATTATTATTAAACCTGTATTTATATTTAACATTTCTAGCCAAGTGCCGTCACTTTACACTCAGACACATTGCACTTCATATTCTACCTCTGGGCTGGTTTGCCTAATCTGCCAATTTTATCCTGTAAAACAGCTACATCCCTCTGAGACTTAACCCCTCTTTCTCTTTCGGTATCATCAATCCGCTGATGGTGTTATCTTCTTACAGCTTTGTCTAAACCATGAAGAAAAACATTTTAAAACACTGATCCCAATATACAACCTTGCAGGACCCCATGACTCCTCAGCTTCCACAAAAAGTTCCTGCCTTTAATTCCAGTTGTCTGCTCGCTATCTGTTTCTCTGTATGTCTAAATACTTATGTGGCCTCTATCATTGCCATGTGTGAATGCCTACTGCTGTCTAACCAGGGTCCTGATCCTAAGCCCATTGAAGTCAATGGGCATCTTTTTATTGACTTCAAAGGGCTCTGGATCCAGCCCCATATCTGTATCTGTCTTAAAAATGAATTACCTAATCCATATTTACAGTGTTCACACAGTAATTCAACATATGAAATCTTACACTTGGTTTAACTTTCTGAACACCCAGGCATATTAAATCTGAATGTTTCCCTTTTTCTAGACCAACAGCTATTTCTTAGAAAGGGAATCAAGTTTGCCTGACATGATTTACTTTTCACAAATCCCTACTGACTCACACCAGTTCAATTCAACATCATCAGCCGAATATCTGTCCCAGCCTACGTAGCATGTAAGTTAGCAGAATGGGAGAAAACTAACCTTACCATCAGGTTCACACTGCCCGACGGAGCTCTGAAGACTATAGGACGAGTCCCTGAAAGATCCTTTTAAAAATACCACATAAAATCATCAGACCCCAAAGGAGTCTGTCCCCTGCATGAAATTCCATCTTGTGGGTTATTAATAATTCAGAGGAAACCTGTTTCTAGGGAATTTACAATTAGAAATTCAGAGGCAGATAAGTGGAGATTTCAAGTGAAAAGGAATTATTGCTGCACAACAAGGAGAGATCCAGAAAAGCTTCTTAGTAAAAATTACTCCTAAAATGTGAAACGTAACCTCCTTGGCAGAGAAGTATCTATCCGCTTCTGATATCTAAAGCATAGTGTCGGCTGCTGTTATAGACTGTCTAGGAAAACCTCCAGAGAGGAGGAAGTTACGCATTGTTTTTCTGTTTGGGTAGTACTGCTGCTAGAGCCATGCTTGTTACTTTATATCCTGTACGTTTTTGGGGGTAAGGCCTGCCTTCCTTTATGTACTGACTGGGGTGTCCAGGTCTTATTGGCATACAAATAATAACTAATGAAAAGAATAATAGTTGCTTGCACCATTTGGCTGCTTAGCATCTTTTATTAACCAAGGAAGGACAGAGAGAAGAATTGCACTGGAATTTCATGCAGTGGGTTTTTCAACGTTTGTGGATTGTGTGTGGTATTTTTATAAAGCAACATTTTGGCTTTTACACAGCACCCACAAGGGGCAAAATTCAGCCCACTGTAAAAACATGCTAATCCATGCTATGTCTTTGGAGTAGCACCCACTTACATCGGGGCTAAGATTGTCCGATGGAGACCAGCGCACAAGCCAGAGAACTAATTAAGCTATTGACTGTAGGCCCAAAATATAAATCTACATGTACTGCGTCTCTGGCATGAGCACAGGAGCAGACTTCTCACGCTACCTCAGTACCTGATGAATATCTCAGATCAGAGCCTGACTTTTAGGTTTTGCCTTTTGACTCTTAGCTGGGAATATTCCTCCCACCATAGTTGTATGCCTGGTTGTCAGTCTTTTCATGCATCTCCTGGTGATGCTGAGGGAGCTGATCTGAGTTTGAATATGATTTAACCCAGGCAAAAAAGAAACTTCTGACAGTTCCATATATAGCCCTCTGACTCACAGATTTCATGTGTCAAAGATTGAAGATTGGTTAAGTAGAATTAAGTTTTGGTTTTGTTATAAATAGGGATTAAGTAACATGAATTTATTCCATTTGCATTTAAAACATGGGCTGATTCTCTTCTCACTTGGGCTAATGTAAATCGGAAGCAATCTCCTTTGAAGCAAGTGCAGTTACGCCAGTGCACATGAGACCAGAATCAGGCCCAGTATCACTGGTGGTCACAGCCCTCTGTAGACACCATCTAGATAGGCTAAACTGTGCTCTCAGGTAAACTGGTGTAATGCTGAGTAATTTTGTTGAAGTCCGTGAGTTGCTCTGGATTTACACCAGAGTTATTGAGTTCAGAATCTGGTCCCCAAAGTAGCAAAAGTAATTGTAATTAGTCTAAATAGCTGCAATTGAAATAATTCCTCCATGTCGCTCAGCTTTATGCATATCAACTAAATCAGGGCACATAGCTTTAAAGAGGATTAAAACCAGCACTTGAGAGGGCTAGATAACATGGAAATTCTATACAGATTCATTCCTTTTCTGGATGCACCAGTAAATAGAGGCAGCGCTGCCTCTGGATTCAGATGTTACTGTTGATCTTTTCCCACTCTGATTACCATTTTGCTGAGCAGCAGCATAAGAGTCCGTTCAGACAATAAAGTCACATTCATCCAAGAAAAGCCTGACAGTTGTTCATTGTTTGGGCAAAAAACATATGTCCCTTTTGGGAAAGTAAATGCTTCTGTGGTAGAGTGACACACACAGACTCTACCAAATCAATTCCCTTCTCAACAATTTAATGTACTGCCTTGGTGATGGCTAAACAATTGAGAATAGGTCCATGGAATATGGATGCAAGGAGCAATAAGACCAGAATTTTTAAGCTGAAGTGTACTCTGCATAGCAGGACCAGTCCAAGGAAAACCAGGGGGAACCTGGTCCACACTGGGGGGGGGGGGGGGAAATCAAACTAAGATACGCAACTTCAGCTACGTGAATAATGTAGTCCACACGCAGCAGGCAGGCTCCCCCGTCGACTCCGCTTACTCCTCGTGTGGAGCTGGAGTTCCGGTGTCGACGGGGAGCGGTTCTGGGATCTATTTATCGCGTCTAGACGAGATGCGATAAATCGATCCCAGAAGATCGATCGCTACCCACCGAATCGGGCGGGTAGTGTAGACATAAGAACATTTGATTGAGTCTTCCAACTATAACTTTTATGAGACGTTAGGCCCAAACACTGCAGTAGTACCAGCGGCAGGTACTGCTCCTACCTCCATGGCTGGGAAGAATGGATGAAGTTGCCTGTTAAACAGGGGGAAGGGGACCAACAACGTGCCCCAGTCAGGATTGTCTAAGAAGGAGAGAGCCCAATTCCACAGAGCTCTCAGTCAGTAGGAAGCAGCTCAGACTCTGCACCACACAGCATGGAAACCAAGACCAGCAAATCTCCCATTAGCCTTGGTGGCAAGCCAGGATCAAATGTGACTGCAGATTTGGCTGCTTTGTTGAGATCATCCCTCCCTGAGGCTCATTATTTTCTGCTGGTGTTTATCTGTTGCCACATTCCATTTTCCTCAGCAAAAGTCGTTTTCAATTAAATAAACTATTGGTGTGTATCTGGCTTTGCATTAGCAGCTTGAAACTTGATCATTGGGTCTTTAGGTCATTAAGGTCTTTAGAGTAACTGGGCAAACCAGGCCTAAGAGGAATTAATTTTTTGTGGGTTTTTTCCTTCACTTTCTCTAACTAAGTGCTAACCTTGGCCGTATGAAATGGAGTGTAAATGCCCTTGTCTTGCCAGCAGTGAACTTGTATTTCCATTTATTCCAGAGCTAAGTAAGCAACACAAATAGGGACTTCATCGGGACTGGAGTACTGTTCAGGTATTTGCAACCTCTCTCACTGTAGGCCAGTTCGGTTATTTAATTATGGTACTTTGCCTTTGTATAGCACCTCTCACACAAGGAGGTCAAAACATTTCACAAATATTAATGAACTGCTCCTCTCAAAACCCCTGCAGGATAGGTCAGTGTCACTAGGGGGTTGGGTGGGCTTGAGCTCATGTGGCCAGCATGAATATCCGCCAGAGCTGCAACGTCAGCACAGCTGTTTTAGCATGCTAGCGCAAGTCTATCAATCTGGGCTGGGAGGCTTGTTGCCAATGCCAGTGGATCTACCCGGAGTGACCTACCCAAGAACACAGCAAGTTAATGGCCAAACTGGGAAAAGAACCCAGAAACTTGCTTGACTCCCTGGCCTCTTTTGCTAGCGACCACTAGAACAGAGTCCTTCACTTCTTACTTTCTAAGGCTACAGTGAGCAGTAACAGTTTGACATTGTTATTTGCGCTACTATTTGGGGGATGGATTCTCCACAAAGACTGAAACGACATTTTCAAATGCAAAATGTGAAATGACATCGGCTATAGACCAAATGAATGTGCATAAGGTTTGTTTGCAGCGCTGTAGCCATGTTGGTTCCAGGGTATTAGAGAGACAAGGTGGATGAGGTCATATATTTTATTGGACTAGCTTCTGTTGGTGAGAGAAGAACTCTGTGTAAGCTAGAAGACTTGTCTCTTTCACCAACAGAAGTTAGTCCAATAAAAGATATGACCTCACCCTCTCTGGGCGAAAAGGTACCATTGTAAATAAGGGAAGCGACCTCAAGCAGATGTTATGTCAGGGATATCATCATAGATACCCTTAGTGGTGAATATCTGAAGGGGAAAACATGCATCAGCTACCTCTGGGCTCTGTAATCAAGTCATCATTATCCCAGTGCATCCATCTATCTATCTATCTATATGCAGTGTGTAAATCAGCTGGATTATATAACTGGAGCTGGCTTCTGAACGCAGAAATAAAATCCGAATGACCAGCTGTATCAGTTTGATCTAAATGGAATGTTGAGACCCAAACCTAACAGAGGAAGGATGCCGGCAAATTAATCAACCTCTTCAAGCACAGAGTGGAACTAGGGAGTCTTGATTTATAACCCTCCTGCGAAACGAGAAGAGCCTTTGCCGTTAGACACATGAGGACAAAACCCCACTCGTGGGCCAAAGCCCTTCGGGATCACGGCCTGGGCGCTTCCAGGAATCTGCCCTTCAGCCTGGGCGGTGGAAAGCGGACAAGAGACGAGGCTCGGGACTGCCGGGCTGGGAGCGAACCGCCCAGCGTGGAGGGTCGATGCAGCGTCCAGGAGCGTCCCGGGGGGGGCTCCAGGAAATCCTGTCTGCCCACGGGGCACTTTGCAGCGAGCTGTGCCCTGGGGAGCAGGGGTCCGATCCGCGCTGCGAGCGGCCGGGGGGCAAGTGGGGCAGCGGGAAAACAGAGAGATGAGGAGGGGAAGGGGAGGGGGGGGAGGGGAACGAAAGAATAAAAGTGGGGAGGGGGAGCTGGGCTGGAGCCTGCAGCCACCCGAGAGCGTCCCCCCCCCTCCCTGGGGGTGCGAGGCAGCCAATGGCAGGCGGCCGCCTCACAAAGGGGCCAGGTTCGCGCAGGGAACCCCCGGCCCCGGCGCGTTCTGTTACGGGCTGCGGAGCGCAGGAGAGCAGCGCCCCGGCCCGGCTCCCGCAGCCCGCACTCCGCGTAGGCGCCCGGTGCCCGCCGGGGGGAGTGGGGGCAGCGGGGCGGCCCCTGCAGGACCGGGGAGGGGGGGATGCACGGGGCGCTGGGGCCTTTTTCATTCCTTCCCCTCCCCCGGCTAGTCGGCTGGCCCCGGCTCCGAAAGCGGGGGCGAATGTTCCCCCGTGGAGTACACCCCGCGGCTCTAAGTGTCCTCTATTCATAGAATCATCGAATCTCAGGGTTGGAAGGGACCTCAGGAGATCATCTAGTCCAACCCCCTGCTCAAAGCAGGACCAACCCCAACTAGATCATCCCAGCCAGGGCTTTGTCAAGCTGGGCCTTAAAAACCTCTAAGGAAGGAGATTCCACCACCTCCCTAGGTAACCCATTCCAGTGCTTCACCACCCTACTAGTGAAAAAGTTTTTCCTAATATCCAACCTAAACCTCCCCCACTGCAACTTGAGACCATTACTCCTTGTTCTGTCATCTTCTACCACTGAGAACAGTCTAGATCCATCCTCTTTGGAACCCCCTTTCAGGTAGTTGAAAGCAGCTATCAAATCCCCCCTCACTCTTCTCTTCTGCAGGCTAAACAATCCCAGTTCCCTCAGCCTCTCCTCATAAGTCATGTGCTCCAGCCCCCTAATCATTTTTGTTGCCCTCCGTTGGACTCTTTCCAATTTATCCACATCCTTCTTGTAGTGTGGGGCCCAAAACTGGACACAGTACTCCAAATGAGGCCTCACCAGTGCCGAATAGAGGGGAATAATCACGTCCCTCGATCTGCTGGAAATGCCCCTACTTATTCAGCCCAAAATGCCGTTAGCCTTCTTGGCAACAAGGGCACACTGTTGACTCATATTCAGCTTTTCGTCCACCGTAACCCCTAGGTCCTTTTCTGCAGAACTGCTGCCCAGCCATTCGGTCCCTAGTCTGTAGCAGTGCATGGGATTCTTCCATCCTAAGTGCAGGACTCTGCACTTGTCCTTGTTGAACCTCATCAGATTTCTTTTGGCCCAATCCTCTAATTTGTCTAGGTCCCTCTGTATCCTGTCCCTACCCTCCAGCGTATCAACCACTCCTCCCAGTTTAGTGTCATCTGCAAACTTGCTAAGGGTGCAGTCCACACCATCCTCCAGATCGTTGATGAAGATATTGAACAAAACCGGCCCCAGCACCAACCCTTGGGGCACTCCACTTGATACCGGCTGCCAACTAGACATGGAGCCATTGATCACTACCCGTTGAGCACGACCATCCAGCCAGTTTTCTATCCACGTTACCGTCCATTCATCCAGCCCATACTTCCTTAACTTGCTGGCAAGAACACTGTGGGAGACTGTATCAAAAGCTTTGCTAAAGTCAAGAAATAGCACATCCACTGCTTTCCCCTCATCCACAGAGCCAGTTATCTCATCATAGAAGGCAATTAGGTTAGTGAGGCATGACTTGCCCTTGGTGAATCCATGCTGACTGTTCCTGATCACTTTCCCCTCCTTTAAGTGGTTCAGAATTGATTCCTTGAGGACCTGTTCCATGATTTTTCCAGGGACTGAGGTGAGACTGACTGGCCTGTAGTTCCCCGGATCTTCCTTCTTCCCTTTTTTAAAGATGGGCACTACATTAGCTTTTTTCCAGTCATCCGGGACCTCCCCCGATTGCCATGATTTGTCAAAGATAATGGCCAATGGCTCTACAATCACATTGGCCAACTCCTTTAGCACCCTCGGATGCAGTGCATCCGGCCCCATGGACTTGTGTTCGTCCAGCTTTTCTAAATAGTCCCGAACTACTTCTTTCTCCACAGAGGGCTGGTCACCTCCTCCCCATACCGTGCTGCGGAGTGCAGCCGCCTGGGAGCTGACCTTGTCTGTGAAGACAGAGGCAAAAAAAGCATTGAGTACACTAGCTTTCTCCACATCCTCTGTCACTAGGTTCCCTCCCTCATTCAGCAAGGGGCCCACACTTTCCTTGACTTTCTTCTTGTTGCTCACATACCTGAAGAAACCCATATTAAACACAGCGCTCCTGGGGGAGGAAACCTTTGCCCCCCGCCTCCTCCCCCCTGAACCCGATCTGAAGCTCTGGGGTTGTATAACAAGAACACGGCATCTCAGTGGCCTCCCCAGGAATTGAACGGGGGAGGGGGGGGGTCACTAAATTGGCATGTAACTAGTTCACAAAACTGGGGGGGGATTCGGAAGGGGGTGTAGGGAAATCACTGCGGCATCTGATGAGCAAAGCGTTCGGCTCTGAGCCAAAGGCTAAGCCAGGAAAGTCAGTAGAAAGACTCCCCTTGTCTCCTGGGGGCTTTGGGTCTGGCCCATCATTGGGGAGTTTATTGATAAACCAAGGTTGAATGGGTAGTTTTGTGAGCCCTTTCTGCAAGGACTGGCCGAGATTTGTAGATTTGTGACAAGTTTCCTCTGCTAGTGTGGGGCGAGGTTGGCAGTGTGGGTGTGAGTGTGGGCCTGTATCCCACAGACAAGAAGTGTGTAAATACTGAAATGACTTTAATCCACCACTGGTCAAAGAGTCCTACCTTGCTTGAGGTTTAAACCAAGTTATTGGACAAATAGTTTCTAATGATGTCAGTTTTCTTTAGCAGGTGCACCCTTGTTTTAAATGTAAAACCCACCAGTAAAGTTACAGGCTAAGTATAAAGGCTTGTCTACACATGGAGTTATTCAGGAATAGCTAGATTTACACCTACCTTAATCTGAATTGACTCTCACTTATAGACAAGTGTTAACGGTTGCTGGGTACCTGTAAAAGATCCGAGCATAGATAGAGCCTTCCAGTTGCCACAGTATACGTACAGTCCTTGCACAGAGCAAACAGTAGTGTAAAGAAAGGGTGTGTTGGATACGGACACGTTGCTGTTTAGGGTCCCTCATGAGCACGGATTTGTTTGCCAGGCTCAGATTTCCAAAAGAGCTCAGGGCCAGGTTTTCAAGTGCTCAGCACCCACAGATGGCGACAGATTTCCACAGCAGCTCAGCTCCCGTTTAGGCACCCCCGCTCCAGGCCAGATTTTCACAGGCCCTCAGCACCCAATGTGCCTGAGCTCTTTGAAAAAATCTGGCCCTAATTCAAGCCTGTGGGCTTCTAGAGCAACACAATTTAGCAGCCCAGAAGAGTGGGACAGCTCTGTCTGCCCCTTCAGCACAAGCCCTAGTAAGCGGATGGCCTCCTTGACCTGAGCTTGCCGGGGAAGTGTTCCTTATATGCAGTCTCTTATACAGAAGGCCACCTGCAACCCTGTCGTGTGAAGTGGGGGGCAGATTCATGGCCCTACCTCCTTCCAGTCCCCTTTGGGTGACACCAGAGGAATAGGGAGGGAGAAGGCAGGCAGCCCATGGGGGGTGGGGGGAGAAATCATAGCCATGACCACACGCTATTCCTGTACATAATAACTGCTAAAGTCAGGCATGCGGACAATGCTGCACCCTTTACAAGAGTGTAGCAATTGCTGCTCCTGCATGTGCTTCTGTAGAGACCCTGTAGACTTTTTGCCCACCTCCATCAGCTGCAGCACATGCCCCAATGCTGTTGTGGCTTTTAAAACCACAACAGAGCCCTCTGTCCCTCAGTGCAGGGTCGGGCCCTGGTGCAGATTCCACAAAGGAAGGCCCCTTGTCCCTCAGCTCCTTTGCACCCTGCAGAAAGGTCAGGCTCAGTCCTGGCACAGTGCAAACTCTCATTGCAGCCAGTGGGAGAGGAAGGATGGCAGGATTCATCCCATACTGATGACTAACGCCTGTCCAGGCTGTATCTGAAGAGGGGTTGGAAATCCTGGGGCTAACTTCTGCCCTCACATCCACCGTCACTTCTCCTGCTGAAGCCAGTAGGAGTTCTGTGCCCATAGCTGAGGGCAGAATCAGATTCCCCAATCTTCGTTTAACCCCTTCGTCCCCATGCTGCTGTATGGTTCATGCAGCTGCTCTGCAAACATGAGCCATTTCTATGGAAACTCACATACTAAATGGGTTGGAATAGGCTTGAACCATCTGTTCTGCCCCTAATTATAAACTGGATAGGAGGAACATGTTTCACAGTGACATCACTACAAATGTTCTTCTTTTATTCAGCATGCAGCCATCTGTGATTATTTGCTCATGTGCCAAAGATAACAAAGGGGGTTTGGGGCTGGGGCGGGGAGACAGACTGAATCCCAAATCAGGGCAGGGAATCTGCTGACATAGCCGGTTAGTTCTCTATTTTTTCTTTAAGAACAGAGCTTCTCTGGAGGAGGGTTCGCTACGTTTACCTTATCGCAGTATCTGCCCAGAACTGACGGCTGACGTCAACGGGAAACGATGAAGGGTTCGCAGGTAAAAAAAATCCCCAAAGCCAACATCAGTGATTGTAGAAAGGGTTAGGAGCAAAACTGCACAAACCGTCTCCCACGCTGTCAAGAAGATTGTGGGTGAGACTCTGGTCTCATTGAAGTCAGTGGCAGACCTCCCAGGGGCCAGGATTTCAACTCATGTGAATAAATGCTGGCTTTAGAGCGGAAGGATTGTCTAGTGATCAGAGCAGTGGCCTGGGAGCCAGGCACTGCTGTGGCCTGATCCTTTGTCATCCAGTTGTTGTGGTGGCCTTGTGGAACTGGGGGAAGAAGATGCTGCGAGTCCTTGCCCCACATGCTCCTGTCCTGGGGGCTGCCAGCTTCCTGAGATTCAGACTTCCAGGGTGCAGTGTTCATGCCTGCTGTGGTGTTCGGCAGGCAGCCCATGGTGGGGGAGGGGGGGAATAATAGGCATGCCCACACCCTATTCCTGAACATAATAACTGCTAAAGTCAGGCATGCGGACAATGCTGCACCCTTTACAAGCATGTAGCAATTGCTGCTCCTGCATGTGCTTCCGTAGAGACCCTGCAGACTTTTTCCCCACCTCCATCAGCTGCAGCACATCCCCCAATGCTGTTGTGGCGTTAAAAGCCACAACAGAGCCTTCTGTCCCTCAGTTTCCCCTCTGTAACCCAGGGATAGGAGTCAGACTACTTCCCTAGTTCTCAGCATAGCCAGGAGGCCAAACTAATTAATGTTAGTTAACAGAAGGTGTTACTGCATATAGTGTGACAAGGTGGCCGATATTAGTATGGTGGGTCCTGCGCTTTTCTTGGCAGGGGGCTAAGATGCCACCTCTTGCCCCTGCTCTTGGGGCACAGAGGGCCCTGCTAGCGGCCCAGGAAGGTGGTAGAGAAGGGAAACAGGGGAGGGGGTCTGGGTTTGCTCCTTATTCTGAGCCCCTCTCAATCCCTGCAGGGTCTTACCTTCTTCCCCCTTGGGTGAGGAACCTTCGGTCCTTACACGCTAGGGAAGGGAGTCTCCTTCCCCTACTGGGGCAGGGTTTCCCCTACTTCAGGTCTCTGGGCTTTCAAATCTCACAACATATCTCCAAGCTCCAGTCCTCTCTCCTTCCTCCGCCTGCCTGAAGCAGGGGGTTTTATTAGGTTCCTGACAGGGCCTTAATTGACTACAGGTGCTCCAATTAACCTGTAGCCACCCTCCCTAGTCTACAGGGAACCACGCCTTAATTAGCCTAGGGCTTATATATTTCCCCTCCACCACTCTCCCACTGCTCTTTGGCCCTCCTGTATCCTAATAGGCACTAAGTGTTAGTATTTGAACGTGCCTAAGCAACTTATTAAGATCCTGACAAAAATGTACCATTTCCCCAGCGGTGGAAAGAGTCCCAGTCCAGAAGTGACCCTTCGGAATTCACTGAGAAGGAGAAGGAAAAGATGGCTGAGACCGAGCTCCGGAAGCTGCAGCAGCAGTTTCGGATCATGGTAGAACAACGGAAGTCTTTTGGTGTCAAGGCTCAACAGCAAATGTACCATCAGGAGTAAGGGCAGCTTCACATTGCTAGTCTGTGACTGAAAAAGAAAAGACACCTTCAAATCTGGGCTGCACATGTCCCCTGTGGGCCTGATTCTGCTCTTACTTATGCCAGGAGCAGTTACATACTACAAAACCACTCTGAGCCAGATCCTCAGCTAGCGTAAAACAGTGTAGTTGCATTGACTGCAACAGAACTATGCCAATGTGCACCAGCTGGGAATATGACCCTCTGTGTTTTGCATACTACATGATACTGGAGATCCAAAAAGCACACATTTGTAGGCTTTGGGCCCAATCCTCCAGGCCAGGTTCATCCACTGGGAATATTGGATGCCCAAAAAATACAGGATTAGGTTCTTTATATGATACTATTCTCTTAATTGATAACCTTTTGAATTTCCTGCATTCACAGAATTCATCTATTTGCTTAGAATAATTAGAGACCCTTTATTTAGGTCCTGATCCTTCCTTATGCAGAACTCCCTTTGAAATCAGCGGGAGTTTTAAATGCAAGAGGACAGCTGGATTAGGCCATAAAGTGTATACATTTTTGGAAAACCTTTTAATTTTCCTGATTGGGGGGGAATGTCTTTTATACATTTTTAAGATAATTTGTCTAAGATAATTTCTCCCTCGCTAGAAGCTTGAGGCTGAAATTGCAAGGGCTGAATAGTTAATGTTTGCACAGTGCTTTGAAGATGCTAAGTGCCAACTATTATTTTTATCATTTTTTTCTACAGAAAAGAAATATATTCACTGAAGCAGGAACATGAAGAGATTGCATTACTCTTGAGCCTTACCAAGTCACAGAGAAATATGGTGTTAGATGACAGAAATTGTATGGAGCTTAAATTTCTTTTACAGACCAAAGAGGAATATGATTCTCTGATTAGAGCAACAAAAGCCCTGATAGCTGAACTTGATGATAAGGTAGAGTATCTGAACAGTTAAATGGATAAACATGATATACATTAGCAAAGCCACAAACCGAGCGACGCCCTCCTATCTGTCACAACTGGGATGGTAGCTTGCTTTGCTTTTCAGCTGTGCAGCTGTACAGCAGCAGGTGTCTTCACATTTCATTGCTTGTCAAAAGAGCAATTCACTGATTGCTACCCAGGTTCCTGGTCCTGCATCCATTACACACCTGAATAAGTCTTACCTGCCAATGAAGTAAGTGGGACTTCTTGCAGAAGTAAGGACTACTCCGGTAAGTGTCTGTGGGATCAGACCCTAAACTGGCTATACATTTTTAGGTTTCTGCTCTAACTGATAATGTAACCCAAAGGTTTATGACTTAATTAGCCTGAACAACACACTAGCAATATCATGGCATGAAATAGCCAAAGGGAATAAAGCTCTGAATCAAATACTTAAAATCTTAGGGGGAAAAAACCTGGCTTGTCTGCAGTTTGTTTGCATGGGGAATCTTGTGTTTGAAGCATTTGTATACAAAATGTGTCACCTCAGGCCTTGGAATATGATGTCACCTCTTGAGCAAAAGACCACATGATTTGAAGACATTCTGGACCACCTAATCTGTTCCTATTACAGTCAGTGGAAGTTTGCCCAGTGACTTTGGGTTTGACTTTGGTCCCTGTGTTCCTATACATCACTATGGTTTGAGGGGCTGGTCTGGATGGGTAAAAGGGAGTGTGGGATTTGCTGGGGAATATTCCCTACCCCATGCTTGCTCTCATTGTTTTTCTTAGAAAAGAGGCAAAAACTGTGTGTTTTTTTGTTACATTAATATATGTGCCCTGAGACT
Source organism: Macrochelys suwanniensis (assembly GCA_033296515.1). Taxonomy (NCBI): domain Eukaryota; kingdom Metazoa; phylum Chordata; order Testudines; family Chelydridae; genus Macrochelys; species Macrochelys suwanniensis. The sequence goes on along the minus strand of CM065789.1, from coordinate 5,743,675 downwards.
TGACATTTAAAAACAACAACCAAATACGTATAATAAAGATATCCTCAGCTCTTGTAGGCGAAGCAGAGTTGGGTCTGGCCAGTATTTTTAGAGGAGACCAAGGAACACACAAATACTGCAGAAGTGATCTGGGAGATTCAGTAGGTGGCACCTTCCCTTGTGAGTCAATATGGAATCATTGTCCATCATGCTGGTAGGGGGTCAGTTTCAGGGGTCCTCCAAATGTTTCATTCTTCTGACCACTTTGTGTTGGGAGTTTCTTCCGACTCCCCATTTCTCCAAACATTTCATTATATGCACCTTCAGGAAGAGCTCCACAGACCGTAGGTGGCCCGTGGCCCACGGCACAAGAGGTACCATGATAAAATATTCTTCATTTTCTGTTCTACTCTGTTGCATAGTGGTGCTGTGCCCTGTTATGCCCTAAACAGCTGCTGTTTCACCCCAGAGGTAGCCGTATTTCAGAGGTGACATAAAAATAAAGTGACTCCTGTTTGTAGTTTACTTCAGTGTCTGTAAAGAGGGATCGTTTGGGATAAAAGCTGCTCTATAAATTTAAGATCATTACTGACGTGGGTTACTGTAGTTCAGGTCAACACGTGGGTATTTACATTGGCTAAGCACACTGACAAAAATCCAGAATGTAAAGATAGATTTTTTTTTTTTATTTTTATTTTTTTTAGGTAATAGAGATGGAAAAAAAGATCAAAAGCCAAAAACTGATTGTAGCAAAGGTGAAACAAGCGAATGATAGCAAATGGCTGCAAAAGCAGATTCAGATGCTGGAGAATCGCCTAAACCATGTAAGCAATTGCTAGACTGTGCTGTTGATACATTTTGCACTGCAGCTCCTTGAGTAGATGGCTACCTGTATGTGGAGTGTTTGCAAGATGTTTTTCTATTATCAAGATCATTTAAAAATTCAAGCACTGCTGGTTCACTCAAGCAACGCAAAGGATTTCTCCTGTCTTCACTGACCCGATCACTCTTGCTGTATATTTCACATCCAAGGCTCTTTCAAGCTTGGCCATCCAAGAGCAATGTTTGCAATTTCCCAGGAGCTCCAAGGGCTACACCTACTTTGCAGCAAAATGAAGCTGATTGCAGACAATCATCTTTGATACAGGGCAGGTGGACTTCAATAGCAACATCGCCCTGCTCCATCCTGGTCCAAGTGGCCTCTCCTGTGGGCTCAGGGGCCTGCGCTGCTGTATTAAAGACAAAGGTAGCCAGAGGGCCCACTTAAGACTTCCCTGGGCTGTGTTTGTCCTAGCCCTGTTGCATGTTGTTTGACCCATAATAACTAGGCTCCTCTTTCCTGTTCTGCCTCCCTTACAGATTTTTCATTTGCAACCTGTCTTCCCAGATCACTGTCCGTTTCGATACCATCCTGACCACGAATGCCACACTCAGAGAAGAGATTGAAAATCTGCGATTTCAGAAAGCGATTTTTGACAACTTCTATGCAAAACTTCATAAAAAACTAGAGCAGCAGAAGAAAACAATGGACACTGCAATTGAGCAGTCCAGCCAAGCATACGAGCAACGGTAAACGGGAGAGGAAAAGGCGCAGGCCGCACTAGCTCTTGGCAGTACAGTTGGTATTGCTCTCCAGGGCACAAATGCCCATTTTTTATTCATTAATCAATATCCACCTAAGATCAGATTTTAAGACGTGCCCACTAATTCTGGGTGCTCAATGTTAAATACTTGGGACTTGATTTTCAGAAGGGTTGATCTTGGCAGCTCCCACCTGTGGGTGCTCAGCACCTGTGAAAATCAGGCCCTAGATGTCCAAAGCTGGGCACCAAAAGCGGAGTTAAAATCCGCTTGTGAAAATGTGGGCCTAGCTGAATTTTCTAGTGTCCAGGAAAGATGCCTGACTGATGGGCCTGGAATCTGAGCTCCTCTGCTCATCCATAGGACAGGCAGAGTGGGGTGGTCTTCACCCACACTGCCCACTACCAGTACGCCTCAGCCAGGGCTGTGTAGGGATGGCCAAGTCAAACACTTGGCCTCTTAGCTAAGACTGGGGGGGTCTATCAGTGCCCATTGCAGTGGTGGTTTATGGGGTGGTGAACTTCTGTCCTATGGAAACTGAATCACACCAAGTCATTCCCCATGCACCACCAAACAGCAGCTAAGCTGGCACCACACTTGGTGACGGCTAACCTGGGCTGTAGTCTAGCCAATGTCCATAGGGGGAAGACTCTATACCCCATTCTCCTGAGCTGTGCTGTTCAGGAGTCTGTCCATGCTGCTAGTTAATGGTTGAACCAGTGTCTGGAACGGTACGTGTGGATTGTCACACAGGAAAGACTAACTAGTTAACGGGCCGCGTTGTGTGATTTCTCTGGCTGGGTCTAGGGTGGAGGCGCTGGCACGGATTTCCGCCATGAAGGAAAGGCGCTGCAAAGACATCTCACAGTATAATGTGGAATTCAGGGAACTGGAGCGTGTCTTTGACCACGAGACCAAGCTGAAAGCCTTTATGCTCATCAAATTAGTGGATCGCTCAGACTTTGAGGAACAGGCCAAAAGGGAAGAAGGTACCATATGGGATAACAACCCCATCCCCCGTATGGAAGCTGGTGTGACTCAGCATAAAAGCTTGTGGTCACAGTCAGCTGGGTCTTGTCCTCTGAGGAGAATGTTCATCACAAGAAGACAGAACTCTGATTGGGCTCCATCCTGGTCTTGGCCTTCCCAGCGAGGTTCTCACCCCTGTGTCTCTCACTCCGATAACCCCAGCACTGAGTCTGGGTGTGGGGGGATGGGGACGGGGGACCAGGGAGTGCCCCTACCCTCTCCCACAGAATGGGTGGCATTATCCATAAAAGTAATGATGATGTGAAAGGCCATTTGGGGGTCTGTGGACAGAGGACTAAATCCTGCTAGTGCTGAAGTCATTGGCAAAAATCCCATTGGGTTTAGGGAAGGTAGGATGTGGCCCACGCTACAGAGACACCATGGTATGGATTCTCCACTCACTCCGGGATAACTTCCTTGACTTCCGTGGTGTTATTCCTGATTTAAACCAGGCAGCTATCAGTGAGCTGTGTGACTAGGCAGCCGGTGTCATGGGGCCCTTCCAGGCCTACATTTCTGTGATTCTATGGGACCTTGCAGCAGTAGGAGGGAGAGAGGCGCTGGAGAGAGGTGAAACAGGATCTAGTTTCAGTGTACACTGGAGGGGGCTAATCATTTATTGTTGTGCCTCATCTGAGTTCAGTGAGGTGGCACCAATGGGTCTGAGGGCAGAGGTCATTTCTCCAGGGAGAAATTCCCATCCTCCACTTGCAGGTGCTTATGGGCCATGTGCTCCACCCTGGGTTTTCTTATTCTGTGTCTACACAGCAGCTGGGAGGTGTAATCCCAGGTCAGGTAGATGTATGCGCGCTAGGTCTGCTCAGGACACAGCAGTGTGGCCATGGCGGCCCGGCTAGTGGCTTGGGCTAGCCACCCTAGGTACACAGCCAGGGTGTCGGGCAGGAGTTCACCCGGGGCGCCCAACCACACTGCTGTCTTTAAGTGCTATTACAACTCTCAGCGGCTGTGCAGATGTACTCTATAAAGCAGCTCCCTTGGTCTCTCTGGCATGTCCCGTTCTCCAGCCCTGCTCTCGGTTTTGTTGGCCTTCTTGAGTTTGCATTCTATGACCCCACCCCCAACCTTTCCCCTTCCCCCCCGGGGGGGGGGGCATGAATTTAATCCCCGGTGTTTTCAGGTGAATTCTTTTGAGTTTGCCCAGCGATGGGCATGGACGAAATGACAAGAAACGGAGGTGGTTCGCTGCCCCAGCAGTTTGTGCGTTGCCGTTGATCTCTTCCAGCCCTCAAGTCAAGCAAGCGGGCCAGAAAGAGCAAAGGCGACAGCTTTGAGAGCTACGAGGTGGCTTACATGCGCCTGCTGAAGCTGAGCGAGGACGGGGACATTGGCCAGCTGGTGGCAGATTTCATTGAGAAAGAGGAGAAGAACTTTGCGTATTTCAGTTATGTCACCGAGCTGAACAACGAAATGGAGAGGCTGCAGAAGAAGACAGAGGACATTCAGGTTAGTCCCGGCTGTAGGGTGACCAGATGCCCCGATTTTATAGGGCCAGTCCCGATTTTGGGTCTTTTTCTTATATAGGCTCCTATTACCCACCAATCCCTGTCCTGATTTTTCACATTTGCTGTCTGCTCACCCTACCCGGCTGCTTTTCTACCCCCTTCATGCTGCCGTTTCGCTTTTAGACGGAGGTTTTCTTCTTTCCGCTCTTGCAGCTGTTGCTGCCCACGCTAGGGCCTCAGCTGCCGATCCCACCGCAGGCGTGTGACTTTTAGAACATAAATGGGGTATCCAAAAAAAAAGAGACCTCTGGTCTAGGAGAGAGAATCAACGTCTCATTGCTGCCACCTTGTACCCAGAGGAGATACTGCAAGAGAGTGATGCTCAGTATCTGTGTAGAACTGGGGGTGTTTGCTGCATGAGATGCTGACCAAACCTGATCCGATGTTATTTTTAGTGGCCGTCACTGGAAATGTGCACAGAAATGTGACAGCAAATGGTGCAAAAAAATTCTACTGGGCGGGCTCAAGCCTGGAAGCTCTTCCTAGGGCTTTTCCCGGGCGAGACTCGCATTGAGTGTTGCGGGAGAGGTGAGTGCTGGAGGATTTCAGGATTTGGCCCCTGGTTTGAGGTTTTGGTGGCAGAGAGCAGTATTTTTACCGCTGTCAGTGGAAAGCTATTTCTGTCCTGCCCGGGAACCTGGCTCCCCACCTGCCATCAAATTTTCATCAAATCCAAACTCGAACTGAATAGACGCCACACTCCAGCTCCTAGTGATGGGATCCCCAGATCTTACTTTGCCCACTATCTAAGCTCTGGTTTATTTGACGGGTAAATGGAGTGTTTCGTGGCCTCCTTGCAGCCGTGGGATGATGCTCTAATTCATATGCTTTAACTGCTGTCCATTACTGCTGTGGACAGCAGCCTCCATGCATTCTGGTTAAATAAAAGCAGGATCAGCTGGAAGGGATTCCATGTGACACCCTCTCAGCCTACCAAGGACTGGGAGCTGGGGAGGGACCCATTAAATGGACAGGTTAGGTTTCGGGGGCGGGTGGAAGCTTGAAGCCTAAGTATAATTGTAGTGCCTAGGAGGTGTGTCAGGTGCTGTACAAACGTGCCATTGTGCTAAGGGCTGTACAAACACAGAACAGAAAGATGGTTGTGCCCCAAAGTGTTTCCAATCACTTGGATCCTAAGGCGATAGATACCTTACAGAGAATGATTGGTTACTGATCCCTTGAGCGTCAGGCCCTCCACCAAAGACAAGCTCTTCAGCTGGGGTAAATCAGCAGTGCCCCACGATTTACACCAGCTGATGAGGAACTGGCCCACATTTTTCAAGCTGCAATGAAGTGAGCTCAGAATAATGGCATTTGCTGCGATTAGTAGAACTTTTCTCCCAGGGAGGGAATGATGCTAGGACTTGCTGCTGCTTTCAGAAAATCCTGCTTGATTTTGGAAGGGACTATTTTAACAGAAGGTAGAAGAAGACTAGGAGCCGTACTCTGGTCTGTCTTGTTCCCACACAAGCCCGTTGGCAGTCAGGGTAAACGAGAGCAGGAAATGAACCTTGCAGGAAGCAGATCCTATGTGTAATCAGCCCTGCTGAGGGTACAACCCGGACACTGCCCTTGGTAGTGTACAGTGGAATCACTGACGCTACTACATACAAAGTCCCAGGATATGGTTTGCTCAGCAGTGTGAGGCAGCCCTAACCATTAGTCTTATGTGCTTATATTTTATGTAGAATGAAATTCTTCACTTAAAATCCCAACAGAAGTTTGCTGATGACAAAAGCAACACCAGCCTCAAGGAGATGGAGGTAAGGAGCTGTCAGCCTCCGAGGCCGAATGCCGCCCCCCTATGGAGGAGAATGGCCATTGCCCTCCATTGGTCCTGCTCTGCCCCTTTGCCTCCAGGCCAAGACTCTGCCTAGTGGGGTTCAGAGCTCTGTAGTGTGCAGACCCATTGTTCAGGGCCCTCCGATCCAGCCCCTGCCCCTTCCAGTGCCCTTAGTTCTGGACCCTCCTTGATGACAATGGGTGTCCCTTCCCTCCTCTCCCGTCCGCTCTGATACCAGCGTGTGCCGAGGGGGCAGTGATCAGCTGATCCGAGCAAAGGACCCTGCTTTGGCTTTTGCCAGCCCTTTCCCTCAGCCCCTGTCTGAAACCCTGGGCCCACTGGCTCAGCATGCTGGAGCAGGCTTTGTGAGTGCAGGCTTCACCTTGTGACTGGGAACTGCACCCCAACCCCGACCACCCTCCGAGTCAGATGGGCTCCGGGTGTAGCCCTGTCAGTCACCCCAGGCCCGGTTTCTGCAATTCACGGAGCCCTTGGCTCATTCTTCTCCGCAAATGGCCCTTCCTAGCCACCTGGAGCCTCCCAACTTACTGAGATTACTTGGGGGAAGTGGGGCATTGTTACCCAGCACTTAGGAGTCAGGCTATCTCCTGCTTCATGATCTTTCAGGGGACACTTGGTGACGTCCTGCATACTTAGTCCTGCCTGGAGAGCAGGGGATGGGACTAGAAGACCTCTCAAGTTCCCTTCCAGTGCTATGATTCTGTCACTCTCAAGGGGCTGCCAGGAGGGGGCTACTCCCCCCAGACTCATGGCATCCGTAGAGTTACAGCAGGGACGAGATCAGTCCAAAACCTTTCCTCACTGGTTTGTGCTCAGTGTCTTTCACACCCACCTCCTATGTGGAGATGCTCCTCGAACCCTCCAATCCTAAACTGAAATTGGGCCTGAGCTGCAAAGGGAGGTTTGCTTTGGGCCCATCTCTTGTACCTGGTACAAGCCCTGTAGCCTAGATCACTCTTGGGATGGCTTTGCTCTGTGCTGATAGGAGAAGCTGAAGAAAACCACCGAAGAGGCCAACCTGTACGAGTACACCTGTAAAGAGAGCAGCAAGGTCCTGGACCAGCTCAAATCCGCTGTGGACTTTCTGTTCAAACAAATACACTGCGAGGACACCAAGATAATGGAGCAGCTTGGTGAGCGTGGGGAGATCACAGATCTGAACCTGATGCAGTATTTTGGTGAGTTAAGTTGTTTTTCCTTTGCCCAAATTTTACTAACGCTCAAAAAAAACCAAAAAAAACCCCAGCCAAACAAACTATTTCAGAGAAACTCACTGATAGAGAAGTGAGTCACTCACGCATTTATGGTGGGAGTGAGCGTGGGTCTTGTAGCTAGAACAAGGGGCTCTTGGACTTCTGAGTTCTCTTCTTGGCTCTAGAGGGGAATGTGGGGCCTCGGAGTTGGAGCAGGGGCTGGGGATCAGGACTGCTGAGTTTTAGTCTTGACTCTAGGGGGGGAATGTGAGGTCTGGTCTATTGTGTAGAGCACTCCAGTGGTTGGAGTGGGCTTGGGGAGCCTGGATTCTGTTCTCCGCTCTGGGAAGAAGTGTTGCCTACTAGTTAGAGGAGAGGCCTGGGTACCAGAACTCCTGAGTTCTATTCTTGTCTCTATAGGTATCATAGAAAAGAAAACCAACGATCTCCTGCTCATTGAATCCTTCCTGCGCTATAAGGAGGTCGAGGGAGAGCAGGATTCGCTCCCTTTATTGAATCCATTTTTGGGTGGCACAGGGCTCATTAAAAGTACAGATGCAGCGAATCTACCCCCATCTCCCCCTACCGTAGAGCACATAGTAGAGAACGTAGAGGACGGTAAGTGCTCACATCTTCTCTCCCAGCCTCACTTGCATCCAAACGCTACCTATCACACACAGGAACAGAACCACAGAGGCCTGGCTGGGGCGGAAGCAAGGAGGCTGCCAAAGGAACAACACGGGGAATGTGAATCAAATGGCAGGATCATAGTTAGAGGTGGAAAAGGCTCCCGGGATTATAACCGTCTCCTCCCACCCACTTGCCAATACGTTCCCATCTTGGCTAGGGCTCCATCCAGCCTGGCTTGAAATGGCTCCAGTGATGGGGCTTTCACGACTTCCCTGGGGAGCCTGTTCTAAAAGATCTAACTGGGCCTGGTTCTCAACTACGCCAAGGCCCTTTTGCATTGCCCTGGCATAAAGGAGCCTTAAAGCAGGTGGAAAGGATGCTGTGATAATAGCCCCTGTGGAGGGGCTGCCCCGGTGGGCATAAGGGCTCTGCGCCAGCCCTGCTCCCAGCTCCTGTGATGGGATGGCTGGAGTGCACTGCACTATTGCTGTTCTCTGCTTCCCAGGGCTCAGAGTGGCCAGGGCAAGTGAAGCATAAGAGCAGCCCTGAGGCTACTCTAAATTAAACCAGGGACGAAACAGGATCCTTTATAGCCCCAAAATATAGGGAAGCAAAGGTGGCTAACAGTCACCTCCACCCCTGGCTCTAGCGCAGGAATGGAGTCACAGAATCAGGCCCCATAGTTTCTAAGATGGGGCCAAATGCTGGGAGTTCCCTAGTGCCTGCAGTTCCTGCTGGAGTCAATGGGAGATGTATATGCTCAGAGCCTACCCAAGATTTGGTTCACTTCTTTGTCAGAAATTTGCCCACTCTAATAGTCTGGGCACTTAGAAACATTGTACTCAGATGGCCGTGGGAATGAAATGCAATAGCAGAGCCGGGGCCATATTTAACACTAATGTGAGTGGGTGAAACTCCGTGGGCCCCTGGATTTGCATCTTATTAATGAGATGATATTAGCAGCCTTCTGATACCGTTATCAGAAAGGGCGGGTTTGCCGCAAGTGCAGTGACAAGTTAGGACTTTAACTGAAGCTCTGGAGGGATTTTTCACCCTAATCATCCCAATTTCTTTTGAAACAGTTGATTGGCCTTTGGACCATGGCAGTTTGCGCAACCTGATTATTGGGAACTTGGAGCAGGAACAGTCCAGTAAGATGTCGCTGGACAAAGAGAAGAAGAGAGGGATAATTTTATAGACGGGGAAAAGCAAATACACTAGGTATAAATAATAGGTTCTTAATTCACTTGAAATCAAAATCTGATTCCGTGCTTAATTTAAACAAAGCTAACTTTAAGTCTCAGGAATGCTAGCACTGTCTTGTATTTACAATAGCCTTTGCCATCCGGCACGATCCCAAAGCCTTTTACAAACTTAAAACAAAGCTCTACAAATTATAGGCAGGTATCACATATAATTAAATTCAACCATTTCTGGGGTGGAAAGGAGGGCAGCCGCTGTCTAACAATAGTTCACAACAGTTTGGCCGCGGCACTGGGACTGACGTCCTCTGTGTTGCAAAATGCTGGTGCACTAAGTGATCGGCGGTGGCAAGCCGGGGGGGGGGCTAAGCGCAGCGGCAGTGCCTCGGGGGAGGGGTATGGGGAGGGGGTGGGGATTTTGTCGAGGAACCTCCGCCTCCTGTGTCTGTCTCCCCATCTGTAAAATGGGGATAAGGATACTGACCTCCTTTGTAAAATGCTTTGAGATCTACTCTTGAAAAGCTCTGTATAAGAACTTTGTGGTGTTATTACTATAGAAAAGCTCAAAAGTGGAAGCAACCGCAACCAGCCTGACTGCCAGCTACTGCCTGATCTTCCAGTCTGAAACAGACATTGCTCACTTAATGCACAGAGTCAGGAGATTTCCCTTTCTGCAGTACTCTTCAGCCATAGTTTCTCAAATGGAAGGCACATGGTAATCAAGGTTTGCCTCCCCCAGGAATCAGTGAAGCCAGCAGGCTGGGATAAAGTAAATGCTATAAATGGACCTGAAATTTTCTCCCAGATCCCAGTTGGACTCCAAAGGCAGACGGGATAAAGGTTTTTCAGCCAAATCCTGATCTGAGTTAGCTGCAGCATAAATCCACTGACATCAGTGGAATGACTCCAGATTTACTGGGGGGAAGCGAGATCGGAATCCCTGGTCGCTAGTGGGGTGCCTGGCATTGTGCACAAAGAAATCCCAAATCATGTGGGATTTGCAGAAGCATCTAAGTGACTGAGGAGCACAGTGGTGCCATTGAACGTCAGTGGGACGGGGACTTGTGCTCCTAAGCCTCTTATAGATGCTTTTGAACATCTCACTCACAGTTCCTGTTCCAAGGACAGATGAGACCCTTGACAAGATGCCTGGGAGATCCGGAGAGGTGGCGGTAGCTTGGGAAGATTTCTCACTTTGGGTGGTGATGGTTTTGTAGCCCCGTTGGGACAGCCGTGTTGTGTGCTTTGCAGAAGCAGGGGCTTTTCCAGAGGGGTGTGAATGAAGGGAGCCTGCTCCAGTGGGTTGGAGAGAGGATAAAATAGCTGCATGTCTTTGTGCTCTCAAGGCAGCAACCTTGTCATAACAGCCGGAGTCATGTAGCGGTTGGAAAAGGGGGCAGGGTAGCCCTGCATTGCCATCAAAAGCACGACTGAGCCTTAGTTATTTTGCCTGTTAAGCATCCCCGTACCTTGCATGAGACCCGTCACAGAGAGAGAAAGCAGGAGCTTTAGTGGTCTGCATGTGCTGCCCCGTAAGAGACGTTTACTAATGCCAGTGTTGTACCGTGCCCAGGGGCAGCGCTAACGTTTTTGCCGCCCCAAGCAAAAAAACAAAAAACCCCAAACGCCGCCCCTCCCAAACAAAAAAAACAATCCCACCCCCAAAACAACCCCCGTCTCTCCCACTCACGGGCTGCATGCCCGCGGCGCCGTTCTCCCCGGCTGGCGGGGAGCCAGCATGGCATGCCGGTGGCCCCGCTCTCCCCGGCCGGAGCGCCGGCGGGGAGCGAGCGGGGCATGCCGGCTGCCCCACTCTCCCCGGCCGGCGGGGAGCGAGTGGGGCATGCCCGTGGCCCCGCTCTCCCCGGCATGCCTGGGAGGGAGGGAGAGAAGCAGCGGCGGCGCGTGAAAGCGAGCTGGGGCGGCCGGCCGGGGCACATTTCTAGGGACGGCATGGCCGGTGCCAGAATGCCGCCCCTAGAAATGTGCCGCCCCAAGCACCAGCTAGTTTTGCTGGTGCCTGGAGCCGGCCCTGACTGTGCCCCATTCGATTAGCGGCAGAGCCGCTCAGAATGATCCCGTGTCCTCCCTGCTGGGTTTCTGCTGTTTGATGTTTGCAAACTGAGAACGGTATCACGGGAGGGCAGCACCATTTGCCACGCTAGCCCGAGCGACACAACCCACCTCGGACGAGCCTCCGCCACCTTCCCTGTAACCAAGTCTCGGCGTCAGAAATTCAGTCGCAGGGATTTTTCGGTGGTGACCTTGTCTAGATGTGGCTCGCTGAGTCTTGTGTGACTCAGCCCACAGCTGGGGAGATCTCACACACACACACACACACTCTCTCTCTCTCTCTCTCTCTCTCTCTCTCTCTCTCTCTCTCTCTCTCTCTCATTCATCCCAGCTTTCCTTGGGGCTCTGCAGGGTTGTGTTTGCTCCAGACAGAGCATTTATTTTGCAGACCCGTGTCACTATTGACATAGGCAGCCGGATTTCCTCCTGCAAAATGTATAATTTAATTTGGACACGATTCCGGTAAGCATTTCCCCAGTTACAGTAAGATTTTCCTGCATAGAAAAACAGAGAAGAATGGGACCAAGTACAAACGATCACACTGAAAACAGTCAGGCCAAACCCAGCTAGAACCACGGGGAGAGGCAAGCGTCACAAGGTACCATCCCCATTACTGTGCCTGAGGAATTAGCGCAACCCCGGTTCTTAATCCTTCTCTTCGCCGTGTGTGATGATGTGGACGAGGTTTTTGTAGTCTAAAATTCCAGTGATGTCTGGCGGGAAAGCGGCAAACATCTGGTCGATCTGCAATGTAAACAGGCCCAGAAGGGAAAGCGTTATTCAACAGAATGGCGGGGTATTCAGGTGAGCGGATCTGAGGGAGGGGGCCGGGAGCTGTCTGAAATCACTGGGAGTTCTGCCATTGGCGTCAATGGAAGCAGGATATGCCATTTGTGGCTGCCTACCCTTATTTCACTAGCTTGTTAACCTAGGAATGGAAATATGGGAGGTAAAGGAAAGTCTCTAGCGCTCCCCTAACTGATCTACACCAGTGGTCCCCAACCTTTCTGTGGTCAAGAGCACATTCATCCCTTCATCAGAGCGTGGCGGGCAGCGACACTTCTTGGCCGCATTTCAGTGGTGATGGTTCTCTGCCGGAAGCGCTCCTCGGCGGCATTTCGGCGAAAGCTTCGCAGCCGGAAGCGCTCCTCGGCGGCATTTCAGTGGCAACGCTTCTCCGGCGGATGCTCCTCTCTTCCTTCCTTGGCACCGGCCCTGACGGCGGGCGCACATAAATGCCCTGGCGGGTGCCACGGCACCCGCGGGCACCACATTGGGGACCATTGATCTACACTAACCCTGTGCCCTGACCCCCAGCTCCCCTGAAGGCGCTTGCCAGTCCACTCCTGTACCGTGATGCGCGGCGCCGTGGGACGCTCTGAGGGGGTTCCATCGCTCATCACTATAGCTGAGTGGTTGGGTCCGCGCCCCGCTCTGGGTGCCGCTTGCCAACCCCCGCACAGTTCAGAGATGGCTTGGTCCCGGCCACCACAGAGATCCGGGCCGGGTTTGAAGTCTCACCTTTTGGGGGTGTTTGGGTTTGAGTGGGTACGGAAAGAGGAGCCCGCTGTGAAATGTATCTCCCAGACTCCCCCGAAGCCCAGCGCTATTGGACCCCAGGCTGTAGGGTGGGGCAGGCTGTGGGAGATGGGCTCTGATTTGCTTCATTTAATTGTTGTTACGTTGTGCAATGGCCTGATGCGATGGACCCCCAGCACCCCGGAGCCCTATGTCCTGGCTCTGCCCTGGGCCCGGTACCCACAGCCCCCACATGGCGGGAGGGCCGGACAATCGAAGGACTCTCTGTGGGCAGCGTGGGACACGGCAAGACCTGGAGTAGGGGAGCTGGGGGGGCTGCCCAGGAGGGCTGCGGTGAACTGAGAGGACCCTGAGGAGAGGTAAGAATTGGGCTGTAGAGGACTTTTTGGTGAGCCCTGGAGAGAATTTTTATGAGTAGTGGCTGGACGTGTCAGTGGGAATTGTGCTGCAGGATGATCTTGGGGTTGCAGCTGGGTCCCAGCGTAGAGGCCTGGCCTGGGCTCCCCTATCGTCCCCGTGAGGCGAGGAGAATCCTCTACGGGAAACACTGAGGCACTGTTCAGTCCAGGACAGGGGAAAGACTGTTTCATTTGAACTCTTGTGGTTGCCCCATAGGGAGCGCTCTTGCTTTGTCCCTCTGCCCAAAGCACTAGATCACCCTGCCACAAAAGGGAGACGGCAGACCAGTGCGGAAACTGAGTCACAACAGGGAAACTGAGGCACGGACCGGTGCTCCACTCTGGAAAGGTAAGCCGACCTGTTACAGCCTGAGCCTGCTGTTCACGCTCGTGCAGTAAACAGATCAGCGCTCGGCATTGCTAGGGTGACCAGACAGCAAGTGTGAAAAATCGGAACGGGGGTGGGGGGTAATAGGAGCCTATATAAGAAAAATACCCCAAAATCGGGACTGTCCCTATAAAATCGGGACATCTGGTCACCCTAGGCTTTGCTGAGTGGCGCACCCTGTAAAAGGTTGGAGGTGAAAAGGAGCCCTATGCATTACCTCTTCCTGGGAGAACCTCTCTCCCTGCGTCATCAGCATTTCTTTAATGCTGCAAAGAAAAGAGCCTGTGGTCAGAATGAGGGCGGGACAGTGAGAAAACCAGGACAGCTGCCCTCGCCCCAGGCACACCCCGATCGCTGCTCTGCACTTACTAGTCAGATTTCAGGCCTTTGCCCTCGGGGTCAAACACCTTGAACGCGTTCAGGATTGTCTCCTCTGGATCGGCACCTGCAACGGGGAGCACACACAAGCGCGGCTGGCACGGGGCAGGTATTGTCCCTGCGGCGGGCAGCGCCGGAGAGGAGCAGTCCCTTCGGGGAAGGGGGATCGCAGATCCTGTGCCATCCCCTCAGGAAACGGAGGCTGTTTGGTCGAGAAAGTTCATTCCCTGCAGGGAGCGGTCTGCAGATCGACATGCCCTGTCCTGCCGCCACCAGGCACAGCAACGGCTGACATATCTCTACCCACCCCCTGCTGTCTGGGCCGTCAGGGTGCACCCCATGGCATGGAGAGGAACAGATGCGCATTCATGTTGCCCCTCCCTGCCCCCAATATGTAGCTAATCTGCCCAGTGTATTTATAGCATGCCAGTCTCATAGAAGCTCTGTGGCCTTAAGGAATTCTGCACCAATGTGGCATAGCTCGGGTTGCACAATGGGTGAGGGGATATGGCCGCTGGGCGGGAGGAGACTCAGAGTCCCAGAGAAGCTGCTGCTCTACGCAACATCCTCTCCTGGAAACCTGTCAGCACTTAGGCAGCAAATAGCCACAATAATTCACATCAGCATGGCTGCAGTCTGTGCCCCTGAGCCCATCTGAGTGGCGGGGGCCGCTGTTAGAGGGCCCGTCTGAGCTGGAGGTCCCAGGGTGCGTCACAAAGATGAAAGCATAGCTATCTCCGGTTTACAGAGGGGGAAACTGAGGCACAGAGCAATGGCGACTTGCTCAAGGTCACCCGCCAGGCTAGGGGCAGAACTGAGAAGAGTGTAGTGTAGGGGAGGCTGGAAACGAATAGGAGCAATTGCTGTGTGCATTAGACCAAGATGCAGAGTTGCTGGGGATATCCCGTGTATGAGCCTTCGACTGGCAACACCCCATCGCCCTGTCTTTGCCATTTTCTGCCCCACTGTGCTGCGGGAAGGATGCAGGAGAAACCCCAGGGAATGGCAATGGGACATTTTCACCTTCTGTACTTTTCTGGGGCGGGGAAGAGGGGGATTTGACTCCTAGGTCCTGAGCCAAAGCCCCCTTAAGTGCATGCAAAGGCCCCCAGTGAGTGCAGGATCAAGTCCTTGTGGAGAAACTGCAAATAAAGTTGCTTTATGTTTTAATATACATTGCCCTTTCCTAGCATCTTCACTTTGAGGATCTTAAAGTGCTAAGTCTTAGCACCCCTTGTGAGGTAGGGCAGGGTCATTATCCCTGTTTTACAGATGGGCCACTACGGCACATAAAGGTTAAGTGACTTGCCCAAGTCTCACAGGGAGTCTGTGGCACAGCCAGGTATACAGCCCAGATCTCTTGCCCCGCCAAGCGCTGTAACATCCTTCCACTCATTTAGTCCCCTTTCCTCATCTCACCCTTGAGCTTCTCTCCAAACATGCTCAGGAATACAGTAAAGTTAATTGGTCCAGGGGCCTCCTTTATCATTTCATCGAGCTCTTCATTTTTTACATTCAAACGACCTAGACAAGAAACAAAAAGACAAATCACCTGGGACGTGGATTAAACTTTATGCAGATCTCAAGGTACATGAGCCCATTTTATACACAAACGAGCCTATGGATGAGTTAAAAGACATAGAAAAGGTGCATTTTTTACCATGGGAATAGTCTCCCCACAGTCCCCAGGGAAGTGGTAGACGCTCCATCCTTGGAGAGAAAGAGAACTGGACCAGACAAAGCACTAGAAAATGTATCCTAGGGAAGAATCCTGCACTGACTGAGGTATCTCCAACTCTGATTTCTGTGAGTCTAGGGAACACCTCAGAACTGCACCATGGTACTTGTTGAATTAGTTCCCACCTCCACTTTGTCAGTAAAAGGAACAGAACCAAACGTCTGCATGTTGTCTTCCATAGAGCTACAAAAACAGAGCCTGACCCTCTTTGGATTACAATGCATTCACACCTGGTTTGCACCCAGGGGTGAAAGTAACTTAAAGGATTTACCAGTACTCTGGAGTCCTGAGGGGGGGGGGGGGAGGGGGGCTCAGCCGGAAGAGGTGTGGCCTCTACCAGAAGAGGTGGGGCCTTTAAATCCCCGGGCCCTTTAAATAGCCGCCGGCGCCCCGGCGCTGCTACCCCGGGGCTCCGGGGATGATTTAAAGGGTCCGGGGCTCCAGTTGTTGATTTCTCATCTAATAATTAGCCTAACAGGATCAAAGTCTTTTTTTGGGGGAAGGAGGGGCATTCTAAGATGCAGGCTTACCCACTGCAGCAAACGTATCTCTCAGATCTGCCTTGTCAATAAAGCCGTCCCGGTTCTGATCCATGATGGTGAATGCCTGGAAAGGGGAGAAAGGACAATAGCCCACAGCTCCCCCAGAGTGTAATATTGCTCCCTCTGTTTAGCCATGTCTATTTCGGCCTGGCTAGGAACCGTGGTGTGTCAAGTGACATAAGCTAGGGCTTTAACTGTGTTTGTTCACAGCTGTTCTTGCACCTTCCTCTCGCAGGGATTTCCGTCAGTGGGAGCGGCGGCCAGGGCTTCCAGCAGCGTTCAGGATCGGGCCCAAAGAGCCCCTCTTGTTCAGCAGAACAGCAACAGTTGTGAGGCTCTCTGGTGGTGCCGTGCTGGAGGCTGCTCTCCGATCCCCTTTGGGAGTGGCCGCCTGATGCGGGCTGAGGCATTACTCAGCTGCCCAAGACTGCACCCCTTCCAGAGCAGGTGTCTCCACCCCACCGCCTCACCCTAGGTGACCAGTTGCTAATGTCCTGGGAGCCCAGCTGACAACTATGCTCATGAGAATGACCTCAGAAGATGCACTGAGAATGCTAGCAGGGGATGGGCCTCTCTGATCGACGGACATTGCAGCCAATCCGCTAGAAGAGAGCAGATCTCCCTGTCCAAAAGCTCAGCCAGGGAGCAGGACCCTGGGGTGAGGGATTATCCCTAAGGTGTCACTAGAGGTAGGAGAATTCCTTCTGTAGGCGTCGGGGCGTGAGAGATGTTCTCTCCCACATGGTAGCTATTCTCTAGTTTAATAGAAGCCTCACCAGTAGGCCTGAAGCTGTCTAACCACTCTGTCTGCAGCCAAGGGTTCGAGTAACTATTACAGTGTTTGCAACCCCAGTGAGTGTGTGTGGGGGGGGGCGGAGAAGGAATTGTGGAGCACAGGGGTTGGGGAGTCCACTTGCATGAGGTCTCCTGCCCCAACGGGTTCCCACAGTCCCCAGCATGCAGGAGTTCAGTTTTGGCCACTGCCTTGTCCTCAGTTATCGTACTCGGAGGAACATGGATACACTTGGCTAGAGAAGGCCCCACGTTATCACCACGTCCAAAGACTCTCAGTGGGTAACTTTTAAGATGTGAAAATGACACCCATGAAAGGGTTAACCAGTTGTCGGTAATAATGCCCTGCCTCATGGTCACAGCTCAGCCAATGAGAATTTGCTCGGATTATACAGGGCTGCTGTCTTGTGTGCCATTGGCTGAGTGTCTTGTCACTCACTCTTCTGCTGGGGGTGCTGTGTCATGAAGTTGAGAGAAGACTCCATATTTGATTATGTAGTTGAATTATGGTTCCCCCCCACAATAAAGCAGTTGTCTTTTAAGTGAACTTCTAGGACTCTTGTTCCAAATCCAACTTCACTGAACCTACAAGCATTTAGGAAAAGTTTGACGATACCACCACATTGGTGGTTCTTGGCTTTACCCTTCATGGTCATTGCAACAAAGGTCACTTACCTCTTTGAATTCCTGGATCTGTGTTTGTTCGAACATAGAGAAGACATTGGAATTAGCTCCCTCTGATCTCTTCTTAGCTTTCTTGGGTGCCTTGGGGAATTCAAGCATGCTATCATTAACTCACTATTTTTCAATGTGGGATAAATGTAAACTACCCTGAACTTATTCCTGAATCTTTATGAATAGCTAGCGGCTGCTGCCTGCTGGTGCACTTTAGTTCTTGAAAT
The DNA here is from genome assembly GCA_033296515.1 of Macrochelys suwanniensis. Classification (NCBI taxonomy): domain Eukaryota; kingdom Metazoa; phylum Chordata; order Testudines; family Chelydridae; genus Macrochelys; species Macrochelys suwanniensis. The sequence goes on along the minus strand of CM065789.1, from coordinate 5,725,984 downwards.
GATCCGCTGTTTCTCAGCTCAGAAGTGTGGGGTAAAGTACCTACTGTTCTGTAGTGATGGGACTTATTATTTCTTCTCACAAGGTAGGGTAGAGCTCAGTTTCTTGGGCTCCTCATGCATTTAATCAAATTGATTAGTGGGGAAGCTACGTGAAAAAGGACTAGCCACACTACAGTGTGACGTCTGCCGCGGTTCAAATGACATTTGGCTGAGAAGTAAAAGCAAAGAAATCTCCCCTTGTAACAATAGACATTCAAGACCCCTGGGAGTGGAAAAGATAGTTAAGCACGTCTTGGAGATTTCATGCAATGGCTGTAGCTATTATGAACTTTATCACGGTTTTGCACTTTTTGTTAAGAATGATGTTACTGCAATGACTACACATTAAAACGCTCTAAAATATGCCCTTTCCTACATCAAAGAAGATGAAACCCAGAATTGAGTTGATTCTGATTCTTGTGGTTTAATCAGGAAATGTTTCGACACACGTGTTAAAGTTTCTATCTTCTTGAGAACTTCTGATCCTTTCTACCTTAGCGGCACAACATGTGATCTGCTATGATCTTTTCCTGTTAAATAAAAATCACAGATTTGTAAGTGACCCTATGGAGAGGGTCCAGGTCTGGTATTCCTAGATACTGCAAGAATACAAATAATAATAACAAGATTTAAATGTGCCAGTTCGAGGGATAGAGATGTACTTCCTAGAAGGTGCATGGATGAGGGGAAAGAATTCCAATTTGACCTTAAAACGTGCTCAGTCCCATTTTGCAAGCTCTGTTTAGTTCTTGATTTGAAGACAGGGCAACAGTTAACCTAAAAGAAAAAACCCTCCACTTTGCTGCTGCTATTTAGTTGAGGATTGGACTAGATGACCTCCTGAGGTCCCTTCCAACCCTGGGATTCTATGATTCTATTTGTATGCCACCAGTGTATGAAATACCCCTAGACTGCTTACCTTGTTTCAGGAGCTATAAGGCATGTATGTGCCATTAAGGCACTAAAGCGTCTCTCTCTTTCACTGGTCGCTAGAGATGCTCCTCGTAAAGAATCCTACCTCTGACAAGCTTGTCTCACTGTCATTCCCGCAGCTGCCCACTCTCGTTACTCACCATCACAGGAGTTGCTTTGCACGGCCCCTGATGTTTCTGCAAGAGGAATTCAAAAGACAATCCCCCAGGCCGCTCTGCGCTGAAACAATAAATACAGCCCAGTGCAGTTTAAAAATAAACGCATGCCCACTTTTGGCTGTAATAGGTAAGTTCGCTGCCACCTCCGCCGCCCCCAGCTCTGTTGTCTCTCTGTCTTTGTCTCGCTCTCGTCTTGAATAACAGCGTGTTGTCACTGGGTGACATGTGAACCACAGAGGTTTTCAAGGTTAGAGAAATGCCAGCAGGCTGTGTGGCTGCCACTTTGAAGACGTTGACACAAGTCGTGCTGTGCAGCTTGTGCAGAATGAGTGACACCTGCATTTGTCAGTGGATTGGTGGGGGCGAGATTAGCATGCTGGAAGTGATATATCCCGGTAGCTAGGGGTGTCTGTCTATACAGACATCCAGAGCCAGCTCTTGGAGCTGCGCTGATTTACAGCAGCTGGAGATCTGGCCTGCAGATCAAGAAGGTTCTGTGCAGTGAATGTCAGACCTGAACCAGGATTTGAACTTCATCCCCCTCTGCCCCATCTCCAGGGGTATTCAGAGGGGTTTTTTGTTTTGCCTCATTATAGAGCATGGGGTGACCTCCGTGTACGGTGAGATACATCTATCTACTCACCCAGATCTGTCTCTGAGATAGCACCTTCCACCCTGGGAGATCCCAGAGTGCTTCACCAACTACACAGATGTTGGGATTCGCAGCACCCACCACCATGCAAATGCAGCCTCCTCTGGGGTGGAATCTGGCAGCTGTCACAACCCAGCAATCACACAACCCTATCCACATCTGCCCAAAGGCCCCTACGGCCCAGGTGGTGTGAGCTGCCACTGTGCCAGGGCTGATGTAGCCCTTTGCATGGCGCCAGCAGGGGGTGGTGGTCCAGAACCTTTTGTCTGGGGTGGAGGGGTAGGTGCTTTTGCTTTTTCAACTGGATCCTTGTTGAGGGGCTGAGGAGCTCCTGCCCCACCCATCTGCCTGGTGGTAATGAGGGACCCCAGTCTCCAGCTGCTGCTGTCTCTGGTCTCCCTGATGGAAGGGGGCCTGCTCCCTCCCGCTTCCCCTCCAGTTGCCCCCAGGGATCACTGGCCCGACAGGCCCCATCTCATGGTCCTATTTCAGAACTGCTGAGGTCAGCGCTTGGCTGTCGGGGAGGGTGGAGCTTGGCCCAGCCAATGCACCAGGGATTATGTTGCTCGCTGGGCTGCAGGACCATGAACAGACACAGCTCCTGTGAAGGGACATAACTAAGCAGCCCGTATCCAAAGAGCCACCGGGTCAGATTCAGCCCTGCACAGGGTGCCTGGCATAAGACGTCTGAGGAGGCGACTTGTGCCTCCCCCATCCTGGGACTGCTGGGGGTTGGTCTGGCCCCACACCGGTTAGGGCAGCCCTCCCGAGGCTGCGCAGTGCTGGCCCTCAGAGCCATGAATGGGACAATGCCACCCCCACCCCCATCCACACGCTCTTACTGATCCTTATTGATGGGCACCCACCTGCTGCTACCCAGTTATGTCACACACCTACTATGGCTTTATCTCCAGCATCCTGCAGTGCAGCTATTAACCCTCTGCCTTCTGTTCATTTTCAGCTAGCGTTGCAGTGGGCTGTCGAATAGCTGCTATGTTTCACCCCAGACATGGCTGCACTTTCACCAGTCAGCCGCTTCTGCTACAATTGATTTGTCCCGGAAGAACAGACAGCGGTAGCAGAGGCTACTCAAGGAGAGAGATGAGGCTCCTCCTCCCAGCTGGACAGGCTACATCTCCTCTGGGTCTCACTAGCCCAAGGAGCCATCAACTCACAAAGCTGAACTCATCTGTAACCATTTTTCCCCCCTCTTCATATATTTAGCCTGTTAATTTGATCTCCTCCCCACCCCCTGAAGTCTAAGAAGCAGACATACTTGTACAATGGAGTTGGAATGACACTCCTGGTTAAACAATGCCTGCAGATCCCCTCCCGGCTCTCAGCTGTCTTAGCCGCCCTGGCAGATTCTTTTCTTACAGGATCTAAGATGCAAACAACAGCTGCTACTCCGGTGTCCCCTGTGAAAATGGCATTGTTACAGCTGAACCTGTTTGTCAAGAGTCCTAAGACCCAGGAGCTATATAAAGGCCAGACCTCTTCATATTGCCATCTACTGGACGCGAGACACCCGGGCAAAGTTGCTTTCAACACTCCTCAGTTTGTCGGAGACATTGTTAATAGGGAAGGAGTGGAGAAATGGGTCGCCGTGCTTCTCATGGCGGGCCGGACGCCCTGGGAGTGCCTAAAGTCAGCCGTATTTAGGCGGCTGCAGCTGGGACCTCAGAGCTTGCCCAGCTCCGGCTGGAATTGCCTGAATAGGGAACGCTGCCGTTGGCCCATTGGGCCCCATGGAGAGGCAGTTCAGAGCTGGGTGGCTAGTTTACCCAAGCTGTTTGTGAGGCGCATGTAGAACATATGGCTAGAGTGTGAGAAAGGGGCCGAGGTGGGGCCCGGGGCCGCAAAGAGAGAAGAGCACAAGCTAGTGTCTGACCAGCCTCAAAGACATGGAGGTTCAGGTCTGTTTGGTTGTTGCACTCAGATCATTCAAAAGTCTCTGAATGAGCAGGGGTGCCAGCGTCAGGAGAGAGGTTCTTGTCAGGTTTCCAGGGCTTACCGGGGTCAGCCTCTCCTGTTGAATCTGCATGTGCTTCCCATCCTATCTGAAACCGGGGAGTGGAAACTAGAGCAAGTTAACTAAAGATTCCCCAACCCTCCAAACTCGGGGTTTGGGCAGAGAGAGGTGCCATTGGTTCTTATTTTATCCAGATACCTACCTTCCCACCCACCCACCCACCCACCCTCTCTCTCTCTCTCTCTCTCTCTATCTCTCTCTCTAACTAAGAAACCCAAACCTGAGTGATCTAGTCAGACAATCATCACAAGTCTCTGATTTTGTTGTTTTCCACAGGAAAGATTATAAAGCTATCTAGCAAATCTGGTTTTATTGCATTCTGAGATATTCCCTAGAGCGCGGTGCATTCCTTATTTTCCTTCATTTTATGAACATTTAACAGGGAATTTTCTAGGTGTCTCAGGATTTAGGACTCCATAGACATTGAGAACAAGCTCCCTGCCTTTAAAAATAAACGTCGTTTGTAATGTAGCATAATACATTGAATCCTCCCAATTAGCTGTACCACAAATGTAAATTGCTGTGGTGGAATGTTGCAACTGAAATTCCCTTTCCGCTGCTGGCAAATGCAGGGTTAAGGCAGGGATCTTCCAGGGTGTAGTTCAAGGGCCAAATGTGGCCCGTAGTATACTAAAATGCAGGCTGTTCCCAACCGCTCTTTCCCCTGCAACCTCAAAGTGAGGACAGAGCTGATCAATTGCAGAGTTGGACAGAGGACAGAGTTGATCATTGCTTGGGAAACTGACCAGCAAGCAATTTCTCTTCATCTGTCAAGTGCAAGCAGCTCTCACAATGATGGGCATTCAGTTTTCATTAAATAATGTATCAATATTTATGTGTAAAAGTAGGTGACGTCCTGGGTCTCCGGGCAAGCTGCCCAGGCTGTTCTTGGTGTTACAAGGTTTTGGCAGTCTGGAGAGGAAGGGAGATGAGAGCGAAGAATTCGGCAGCCAGAGAAGAGTTGAATTGTTTCTATTGTGCAAGAAATGGCTGTTTTGGTGGCTAGTGCGGGACTGAAGATTAAAATGCTGTTTGAATGTCATGTTAAAATGAGGTGTCACTAGGTGTCCCACTGTGACAACTTTACTGTACATTTCCTGACACACGCCCTACTCCAGCCAGGTACACAGGAGGGAGAGGGTAGGGGGGAAGGGATAAGCTTCTGCGTTTAAATCTTTAACAACATGCTGACTATGCTCTGTGGTACCAGGGAACAAATAATGTTCTTCCCAGATTATTATGTTTCAGAACTTGCATTGAGTATATATTAGTGATACACGGTATGGGATACTATCAGGTCTTCTAGGGAGAAAGATGACAGAGCTGAACACTTTTTTATGGTGGGCCGCGTTTAAATTGGGGTATGTGCTAGGGAACTGATCTAAGCCCATTTAATGGGGGCACCTTTCAGGTGACTTAACGGAGTTGAAGTTCACCGACTTCAGTGACGTTATTTATGACTTACCCTGATGGGAGACCTAGTTACATCCAGATCTCCAGAGGCGATAGGTGGTACGGCAGCCTTCCCTCCCAGTCACATACGGCTTAGGGAACACTCCTCCCGCAGGGAAGCTAGAAGGTTATTACGCTTTTGGAAACAAAAGGGAACAGTATTTAATAAGCACTTGGGAAACCAGATCCCCTGGAGTTCAAGGACTGTGGTAAGATGAGCTAGCTTCTTGATTGCAAGATTGTCCTAGTTTGCCAAGAGGCCTTGAATATCGTTTTTAATACCCTGACAGCCGCTTCTCAATGACACCTTCCTCTGCCTGGCTGCCTCTGCAAGCTAGCTCACAATGCACATGGACTTTAAAGGCCTTGCATGCTATTCCACTTATTCCAAGATGGCATTTGTTATAGGGTCAGCTGACAGAGCCGAACATAATGAAGGGCTCAGAAAAGACCTGGGAAAGAAGCTGGGTCAGTACAGGTGAAATCTGGTCCCCACCGTGGTGAACGGGAGAAAACCAGAAGGCAGAACCACATTCCATGAGAAAAGTCAACTGGCTAAAGCAAAATGGACAGTGTCCCCGTTCCTTCATGGAACAGGGGGTTTGTGAACTGAGGAGAAGTGCTAGCATGGGAGCTATTCTGGCCCTGAGCCAGGGCATTGGAAAAGAGATTTAAATAGCTAAGAGGCTAAACAAGTAAGACAAAGAGATGGTATAAGAATAAACTCTTGAATGCGGCGTTTGGGCTGAGTCCTGAAGTCGATATTCAGCCCTTACTTGGGCAGAACTCCCACCAAAGTCTGATCATGTGTAAGGATTTAAGGACTTGCCCTGGGTCTTTTGGGGTGACTGTGAGGATGAAAGAGAAACAGGGAGACAGGTCAGAAGTAAGAGCCACGTCTACAAAGTGTCTGCAGCTGGCGTAGTATACGTCACAGAGGAGCAGGACAAATTCAGGGCCCTCATTAAAGCAAAACTGTCAGGAAAATGTACTATCGCAGGCCCCAGACCTGCACCCCAACCTCTGCTATGAGAATTTATAAAAGAACAAACTCTTGCCAGCTATTGTAGATACACTCATCACAAACAAAGCCACCCATGAAGAATCTTGCAATTTAGAGGACAGTTCATCTGCTTCCATGTGACTCACCCACATGCAAATGTGTCAGGTTCACCATTACAGTAGTAGTTGAACACCTCACAGCCTTTAACATATTTAGCCTCACAACACCTCTGTGAGGTAGGACAATGCTATTATCCCCATTTTATAGATGGGGAAACGGAGGCAGAGAGGTACTAAGTGACTTGCCTGTGGTCACACAGGAAGTCTGTGGCAGAGATGGGAAACTGAGTTTTTCAAATCCCAAACCTTAATGACTGGACCATCCTTCATCTTCTGGCTGTGATCTGTGAGATTTTACAAGCTAAGTAGGATTGGGAGACCCACAGGGAAAAGCCAGTGTGCTACTGGAAGTGGTAGTGGGGATCCAGTAGGTGGAGATCTTCCCTTTGACTTGGTACTGAACTAATACCCCCGTGCGGTGAGAGGGGTTGTGGTGCTGTTCAAGGGGCGATGCCGCCTCCAACTGAGGACTTGTGGCTGCTAAAGTTTCGGTTTCACTTTTTACCAGAATCAGCCCATGTCCTGGGCAGCAGAGCCTGAGCTCAGGATCTGAACCCCCGCCCGGGTCTTCTCACAGTGAATTGCAGAGAGTCGGATTCCTCTGACACTCCACAAGGAGCAGATTCCGAAAAAGCGGAAAAGTCGCCACCCTAAAGCTCCTATTTCTCTCTGCGTCCCTGCAGAGTCCCTGCCTAGACCCACCTCTCCGCTCCTGAAGCACGGTGCCTATCACTGTGTGGCAGAGCACTCCCACGGTGACTGAAGGGAAGGCCTATGAGAAACGCAGTGAACCATTTTCAGCTCCTCGGCATTTTCCACCGTCCCTGTGGAGTCCATGGCACTTGGCACAGTCCCAAGGGCAATCCAGCTCACCGTTCTCTCTGCCTCCCTAAATCCCCCTCTTTGTGAAGTGACTTCTGGTGAGCCCTGCAGTTGCTGCAGCAACTGGTGCGGTTCTTGGCCTTGCCAGCACCGCCTGCGTTGAGATCCGTGGGCTCTGGGCAAGTTTCTAGGGTTGCTTGAATCTCCATCAATGCAAAACTCTCAGCAGCCAGGTTTCGATTTTACAAATATTGAACTTTTCAGACGAGGCTGGGGGGAGTTCGGCTCTGAGCCCCATTTCATCCAAATCCCTGCACTTGGAGAGGTTTGGGGAAAGGCTTCCAGGCTGCGGCTGGGGTGTGACTGACATGTAGGAAAATGCCACATGGAACCTGTCTCGCTTTTGGAACACTGGGGTCTCTACGGTTCAGCAGGAAGCCCCCAACACCAGCCTTCGGGCTGTATTACCCCTGAAGCCCAGGAGAGGGCGGCATTATGTCACCATTTCCCCCACGAGAGCTAACCAACTAGTCCACGCATGCCATATATGTGGGGATTTCATTTTGCCCACCAGCTGTTAGAAACTGACATTCTAGTCTCGTTGGATCAGCTAGTGCACTGGGGAAGTAACCCCTCTGTGTCAATAGGAACGCATTTACGGTGCAGGCCGGGGCTGGGGTGCCAGCGAAGGTCTGGAGTCAGAGCACAGCGTGCAGAAACTTTAGGCAAGGAAGTGAAATATTTCAGATGTAACATTCACCGGTTTGCTATGTTCAGAACCTCTCTTTAAAATGACCGTGGCCCTCCGAGGATTCGGAACTGACGTTTTCCCTTTCGGAGTTAGTCTGTGTGTTTGATGACTCCAGCAGGAATAGATTAATGAAAAACAGTTCATAGCCCACCCGTTTCAAATAACAACAGTACAGAAATCCCATGAAGACACATCCTGGCTCAAGGAGGGAGACTAGTTCCTAAAGCGATGCTGGATTCTGTGTCTTTTCCTCGTTAATCCATATGCACCCGCCTCAACGCTTCGGGCCAAGAGCAGACTTCTCCCGTGAAAAGCGGGTTGGAGTTCAGAACCTTCAGGTTATTTGTTGTCAGGATTTTAGTGTAAAAAGAGAGAGAGGAGAGACAGAGACGGGTTCCGACCTGCACAGGACATTGTCATTCTCCAGTGCTCAGAACACACTAACGGCTCTGAGCTAGGTGCGCTGTCACTCCCACCTCTGCTCTGCACTCTGTGTTCAAGAAGGGGTTAAATTCCCAGTGCTAGAATGAATCTCAGCGGTGATACCAGAAGGGCAGGACTAAACGCTCCACCGCAAAAGCAAATTCTTGATCCCATCCCTGCTCCTCGGGGGCCCTCTGTTGGTGAAACATCATGAGATTTCCATCGCATTGAGCACGGAAGGCAGCCTGGTGTGTTGTGCGCAGCGAGCTGTATGCCAAGGCGCCGTGTGAATGGCGGGCATGTGCCCAGGGCACGGGGGAGGCTGGTGTTGAGGCTGAGCTGCTGGAAAGCAGGGACTCAGTGTCCCAGGGGAACGGTCTTTGGTCAGGGTTCGATCCTGGCTGGGCTTGTTAACCTTCCAGCGCCCAACTCAGATCATTGTACCCGCACCACGGGCCTGCTCTCCCTGCCTACGATACAGCCTGCAGGAGGGGAGAGGTCCTTCCCCTGGCTGTGTTGAGTGGGGAGGGTTTCTAAGGATTGCAGCCTGGAGCCCCTGTGGAATAGGGGCCAAGCCGCCCCGCAGCTCCTGGTGGTGCAGTGCAGAGAGGTGGAGGATCTCTCGTCTCCTCTTTGCCCAATGACAATACAGCTGCCTGGGTAGATGAGCTGCCATTGGCTCAGGCTTCCCCCACCCCAGCACCTATTCGCCCCACTCCCTCGGAGCGGGTGCAGTGCTCAGCTTGTTAACTCCCAGGCAGGCTTCTGCTGAGCCTCCGAGGCTGTTTTCCTGACGCAGCCCTAACATGCTGCCTCCAAGCGTCCCCACGCACCTGTGCAGGGGCTTCTGTGGATGCTGGGGAGTAGCTGGTTTCCGCCCCATTCTGTACCCGTCCCATTCGGCCTGGGTTTTGCTCCCCTCTGAAATAGAGTCCCAGGCCCTGACATGAATCAGTCATCTTGGAAACACCCGAGCGTAGCAGCCTCTGCCCAGCTCCAAGCAAAGAATCTTGATGCAATTTACAAAGCCTAATGAGTTTAGTCTCCACATGAATCTCTGAGGCCAGGGTCATTAACCCCATTTTACAGATGGGGAACCAAAGGCAGAGAAAGGGGCAGGGACTACTAGGCCAGGGTCACTCAGTGAGTCGGTGGCAGAGTCAGGAATAGAACCCAGGAGTCCTGACTCCTAGCCCCTGTGCTATCTCAGCTAGTAACTGTACTGTCCACCTTCAAAGTGCTGTCCCAACGTTAGCCGATATATTGAGACTGCACCAGTTCCACTGTACTGTGGTTTTATCCCAGGTACTGTCAGGTCCCCGGGTCCATTCAGATAACTGAGATTGTATCTGGTGCAGGAGGCAATGACAGGGCCATTAATTCTTTAGCATCAGAGGCAACACTCAGTTTGAGTGCCCAGGGCAGGGATTTGCAGATGCCATGGGCATGCACGCTCTGTGTAAGTCTTTGGAGCTCGGGTCCCTGGCAGCTCTCCCATGGCATAGATGGGAAGGGGTGAGGGATGGGATGGGGGGAGCTCAGAAAGCTTCACGTCTAATCAGAATTCGGACGCAGCCTCTCCTCCAGAGGGCAGCGACGTTAACTGGCCCCATGTGCAATCACCTTAATTTGCAGCATTAGGTAAAATCTATAAATGCCAGGGGGCAGCACGCAGTGGCTTCAGGTGAGTCGTCAGGCTGGGGCTTTCTACAGCAGCGGGTCAAGTCTGGGCTGAGGGAAGCTCAGAGGATTGGGAGTTTCTCACACCCTTGAACTGCTTTTGGGTTCACAAAACGACTTGGTGTTTGTGCTGCTCCCCTAGAACTTCAGCTCCCCTCCCCCATGGGGTGATGCAGCCTGACACCCCTCATGTGTGTTTCTAGCAAAAGGGAACCAGGCCTGGCCCCGGGCATGCCCTCTCCACGATGCAGGCGGCCCTGCAAGCGTCTTTCCTTCCCAGTTCTTCTTTCCTCAGCTCTGCAGCTCTGGTCAGATTGCAAGCCCTGTAATGGCCACGTCGGAGTCCAGTTTCTGACCTGGGCTTGAAATTAGACCAAACAAGGCTCAAGCCTGAGGTAAGGTGCTGGGGCCATGGGAAAGTGGCCCAGTGAAATGTACTGAGGCATTAGAGGGGGGTGCAACATGTGGCTGCCATCTACAGCAGGGGTGGGCTGACTTTTTGGCCTGAGTGCTGCATCTGCGTGGGGAAATTGCACACAGAGCCATGAATGTAGGGCTGGGGGTGTGGTGTGCAGGAAGGGGCTCAGGGCAGGGGGTTGGGGTGCAGCCGGGGGGGTTTGCAGGAAAGGGCTCAGGGCAGGGGGTTGGGGTGCAGCCGGGGGGGGGTTTGCAGGAAAGGGCTCAGGGCAGGGGGTTGGGGTGCAGCCGGGGGGGGGGGGTTGCAGGAAAGGGCTCAGGGCAGGGGGTTGGGGTGCAGCCGGGGGGGGGGGTTGCAGGAAAGGGCTCAGGGCAGGGGGTTGGGGTGCAGCCGGGGGGGTTTGCAGGAAAGGGCTCAGGGCAGGGGGTTGGGGTGCAGGAGGGGGAATTTGCAGGAAAGGGCTCAGGGCAGGGGGTTGGGGTGCAGCCGGGGGGGTTTCAGGAAGGGGCTCAGGGCAGGGGGTTGGGGTGCAGCCGGGGGGGGTTGCAGGAAGGGGCTCAGGGCAGGGGGTTGGGGTGCAGCCAGGGGGGGTTTGCAGGAAGGGGCTCAGGGCAGGGGGTTGGGGTGCAGCCGGGGCGGGAGGTCAGGAAGGGGCTCAGGGCAGGGGGTTGGGGTGCAGCCGGGGGGGGTTTGCAGGAAGGGGCTCAGGGCAGGGGGTTGGGGTGCAGTCGGGGGGGTTTGCAGGAAGGGGCTCAGGGCAGGGGGTTGGGGTGCAGCCGGGGGGGGGGTTGCAGGAAAGACTAGGGACCGAATGGCTGGGCAGCAGTTCTGCAGAAAAGGACCTAGGGGTTACGGTGGACGAAAAGCTGAATATGAGTCAACAGTGTGCCCTTGTTGCCAAGAAGGCTAACGGCATTTTGGGCTGTATAAGTAGGGGCATTTCCAGCAGATCGAGGGACGTGATTATTCCCCTCTATTCGGCACTGGTGAGGCCTCATTTGGAGTACTGTGTCCAGTTTTGGGCCCCACGCTACAAGAAGGATGTGGATAAATTGGAAAGAGTCCAACGGAGGGCAACAAAAATGATTAGGGGGCTGGAGCACATGACTTATGAGGAGAGGCTGAGGGAACTGGGATTGTTTAGCCTGCAGAAGAGAAGAATGAGGGGGGATTTGATAGCTGCTTTCAACTACCTGAAAGGGGGTTCCAAAGAGGATGGATCTAGACTGTTCTCAGTGGTAGAAGATGACAGAACAAGGAGTAATGGTCTCAAGTTGCAGAGGGGGAGGTTTAGGTTGGATATTAGGAAAAACTTTTTCACTAGTAGGGTGGTGAAGCACTGGAATGGGTTACCTAGGGAGGTGGTGGAATCTTCTTCCTTAGAGGTTTTTAAGGTCAGGCTTGACAAAGCCCTGGCTGGGATGATCTAATTGGGTTTGGTCCTGCTTTGAGCAGGGGGTTGGACTAGATGACCTCCTGAGGTCCCTTCCAACCCTGAGATTCTATGATTCTATGATTCTATGATTCTATGAAAGGGCTCAGGGCAGGGGGTTGGGGTGCAGCAGGGGACTCTGGGGGTTGGGGTGCAGGAGGGGGGGTTTCAGGAAGGGGCTCAGGGCAGGGGGTTGGGGTGCAGCCAGGGGGGTTTTCAGGAAGGGGCTCAGGGATAGGGGGTTGGGGTGCAGCCGGGGGGGGGGGTTCAGGAAGGGGCTCAGGGCAGGGGGTTGTGGTGCAGCCGTGGGGGGGGTTGCAGGAAAGGGCTCAGGGCAGGGGGTTGGGGTGCAGCAGGGGGCTCTGGGGGTTGGGGTGCAGGAGGGGGGGTTTCAGGCAGGGGCTCAGGGCAGGGGGTTGGGGTGCAGCCAGGGGGGTTTTCAGGAAGGGGCTCAGGGATAGGGGGTTGGGGTGCAGCCGGGGGGGTTTTCAGGAAGGGGCTCAGGGCAGGGGGTTGGGGGTGCAGCCGGGGGGGGTTGCAGGAAGGGGCTCAGGGCAGGGGGTTGGGGTGCAGCCGGGGGGGTTTTCAGGAAGGGGCCAGCACCGTGGCCCCTGGGGTGGGGGCAGAGGACTCTGCGTGCTGCCCTCACCTCTGGGTACGTACCCCGAAGCTCCCATTGGCTGTGGTGTCCCGTTCCTGGCCAATGGGAGCTATGAGGAGTGGTGCATGCAGGCGAGATCAGCATGCGGAGCCCTCGCCCCCCACCCCCCACCCCAGGGCCGCAGGGACGTGGTGCCGGCCACTGCCGGGAGCGGCGCGGGGCCCGTGGTGCCATGGGGGTGGCAATCCCGCGGGCCGGATCCAGAGCCCTGGTGGGCTGGATTCAGCCCATGGGCTGTAGTTTGCCAACCCCTGATCTACAGGGTCCCTGGGCAGGGATATTATCATGATGTATCTTACATGACCCATCTTGCATAAAATACTATTGAGAAGGTTATGATTTACTGGCTATGATTATCCTACTTGTATACAGGTATCATTTTTGTATCTGAAGTTAGGAATATTGTCTAGGTATCTATTACGAATGTGTTTACACCATGGGAATGCCCACTAGGCCAAAGACACACTGTCTAGATGGCTGGCTGGGAAGGGCCTATTCAGGTCAATGAGCCATTAGGAGAAAACAATAGGTCTTAGAAGATCCTAATCTCCTACCAGTGAACCTCCCTGAGGACTCTGTAAACAGCCTCATGTGACCAGGTCACCTGGTATTGGACTCCATCTTGGAATACCAGTGTTTTTTCACTGGCTAGCATGGGAACCAAGCTTGGAGACACAGGGTTCCCATCGTAAGCAAAAGCTATTTAAGGCAGGGGAGTGACATTATTGGGGTTTTTCACGGACTCCCTGCCTAAAGGAGACTCTGGGAAACACCTGAGGAACAAGGACCGAACTGGGGGGAAGTGCTGGACCTAGGCTAAAGGAATCTTTAGCCTGTGAAAGGAACACCTGGGGTTTTTAAGCTGCTAGTAAGTGTAGCTGGCCCTTTAAGAATCTCTTAAATCATCATTTAGGGTGAGAATTTGTTACTCATATCCAGTCTCTTTAGTATATTAAGCTTAGATTGCATTTTTGTTTGTTTGCTAGGTAATCTGCTTTAATCTGTTTGCTATCCCTTATAATCACTTAATATGTATCTTTTGTAGCTAATACAGTTTTTGCTTTATTACAAACCAGTGTGTGGGAGTCGTAACTTAGACAACAGCTTGTTGCCCCATTGCCTCTCCACATTGAGAGAGGGGGTGAATTTCATGAGCTTACACTGTACAGATCTCTGTGCGGCGCAAGATGGTATAATTTTGTAGCTAATAAGATAGGGCAGGGAGAGTTAACCCAGAATTGCCACTAACTTACTGACCACTTCCCCAGGCAGATCATTCAGCAGCCACTTCTAACTGGTGTCCCCTAGTGGTGCTGGGGGCATTGTAAAAAGCACAGAGGACCAGAGTTCAGGGAACTTCGGCTGCTTATTTGAACAATCAGGACCCTGCTGGCCTGTCCTTTGGTCCCTGGAACTTTGCTGTGGTGATGGTCCTGGAGCTCACAGCAGGTTGATAGTTGCTCTTTGCACGGTCCCAGTGCATGATGCTGGCAGCATGGTCTATCGCTTACGTGATTCATATTCGCCAAGTGAGTCTACCCTTCTTTAGTGGATGGACCACAAATGGAGGCTTATGAAGCTGCTACAGCTTCTGAGCTAATGGATCTGGTCCCCTAGGTAAAGCAGAGGCTCATGCTTTTAGATTCCCAGGTTCAGTGCCCATAGACAACTTGTCGGGGCACTGTTGCATATAAGAATACTTCCTAGTTCTTTATAAATGGCTTATCAGCAGATCTCAAAGCACATCACAATCTTCAATGAACTTACCATGTGACACCCTGGGAGGCAGGGCAGTGCTGTTCTCCCCATTGTAAAGATGGAGACATTGAGGCACGGAGAACTGAAGTGACTTGCTCAAGGTTGCACAGGGAGTTGGTGGCAGCTGCGGGCTGGCAGGCCGAACTCCTGGGGTCTGATCGCAATATGAGTGAGCAGTCGACTTCAGGGGAAGCTGTGTGTGCATCCGTGGAGACAATCAGGCCCGTGGCTTCTAGCCTCTGTTCTGCCACACTTACCGTGACACCTTGGGCAAGACACGTTGCGGCCTTGTGCCTCAGTTTCCCTCTCTGAGGCTGTATGAGTTAGAATTTGTAAAACGCATGGAGTCAGAGGATGAAAGATGCTCTCGAAGTGCGGAGCACCCTGTTACCCTCTTGTCAGAAGCAGACGCCTTTGGCAGCACTACATTTGTGGCCTTGAGTCTCACATATGTGCTGTATGACGGATTACAAGATGTTGACAGGATGGTTCTGATCCTAAAAGCATATGACTACATATGGAGAGCCCCGGTGCGGCGTTACCATTCTGGCTGGTGGTAGGGTGCAGATGGCTATGTATAATTCCATGGTAATTTGTAAGACTGTACATCTGCTCCGTTGCTCATTTCTCAGTAGTCAGACAGCAGCCCGAGTGTTGTGTTATCGCGCCGGGTGGAGAAGTGAGGCTGGGTGCCAGGGAGCTAAGAAATCCTTCCCTGGTGCAGTGTGAGGGGGGCTGGAGCAGGGTGAGGGGTGTGCGTCGGTCCTGGTGGGTCTCTGCAGCAGAGACCTGCACTGGTACGTCTGACAGCAACTGGCGTGCTCCCACGCAGCTCCCCAGGGACTCATCTCTGCTTGGCAGATGTAGGCCTTTCACTTACGTCCCGCCCAGGGGAGTTTCCTGTTGGGGAAGGTGCCGGCCTTCTCCTGATCTGCTAAGCCCCTCCAGCGTGGACAGGAGTGGGGCAGCATGGGAGACGCTTGCACCACTACCCAATCCAAGCTATGCAGAGGTGATCTGGGTCTATGCAGAGGTGAATGTGGCCATTAGAGCTGATGCGGCAGCTTGTGAGAATCTGCTCCCTGGGAGCTCGGATGGTGAGAATTTTCCAGTCTTTATGGGCTTGGGAGCTTGTTCAAATCCAGCCCTAGAGGCAGACCGCTCCGTACCCCATTCCAGATCCTGGAGCCACCCAGCTCCAGGTTTTCAGCAACCAGCTGCCGCCTGCAGACAGGGCGAAACCAATTCCAGGGCAGGGGCCCCTTAGGGTGTGTCTACACTGCGGCTGGGAGGGAGCCTCAGGCCAGCTAGACAGGCTCCTGCTAGCGGGGCTAGAGCTAGCATGTTGTGGCTCGAGCAGAGCCATGGGCTAGTCCTGAGCTCAGGGTCAGGTGGGCTTGAGAGTGTGATCTGCGACCTGAGCCGCGCCATCCACACAGCTATTGGATCTGGGCTGGGAGGCTCGGTCCCAGCTGCAGCGTAGACAGCCTGGCAATCCTTTGGGGTCTGTCTTCACTGCAGTTAGCTGGGGCTCTTAGCTGGGGCTCTAAATCCCCCTCCTATCCACACACAGACGAGAGTGGTGATGCTACCAACCCGGGCTAGCTGGCCCAGCCGGGGATGTGGGTTAAACCCAGGTTCTACTGTGCAGGGAGGACGCAGGCGAAATCACTCGAGTGCTGATAGTCCTCCAGTGCCTTCCCACAATGCCTGGAAGGACAGAAAATGTTCTCCCATGATTCATTGGGAAACGATCCTAAGGAGACTCGGCTAGGGGTTGCCACCTTTCTAACTGCTGGCAACCGGGCCCCACCCCTGCCCTGCTTTCCCCATCATTCCTGCATCAGCCAGCCTCCAGGCCTGGCCTGGGGATTAATACCTGTTTGGCGGGGAGGGTGGGTTTGCAAGGCTCCTATTCCAGCTGGGTAAATGACCCACGAGCCCCCACGCTCGCTACCCTTGCAGCCGGCGCGTGTGCAGGCTCCGGTGTGGATTCCCGCTCCGCCGAGGCAGAGGGCTAAGCTGCCATGTAACAAAGGGAAGAACGTTATCGCCCCACGCCAGGCCAAGCTGGGCTTGGCTCCGTTGCAGGCCACACGTCTCACTCAGGCAGAACACGCCAAATTGAAAAGGGCACGGGTTAGTCCAACCCCTTTGACTGCGTCTTTATCACACTGGAGAGGGGCCGGCCTACTAATGAGAGAAGCTTTTTCATGTAAAACCCAGGCTCCTCTGCAGATAAGAGGGGCAGAGGCTTGATTCTGCGGCTCCAGTGCTGCTCCGTTGTTCCCGTCCATCCACCATGCGTCCTCACGGCTCTGTTGGCTTGAAAGCTTTGCCTGTTTAAAGCTTTCAAGCTTTTCCAGCGTCTCCCCAAGTTTCCAGGTTCATCTGCTGCCTGCGCAGGCTGGGCTGGTCCCGAGCCCACGCCTGCTCCCAGCGCTCTGCAGCTTTGCTCTGTGTTGTTGCTGTTGTCATTGGAATCCGACGCTGGCCTGTCCAACTGCCGCGCATCTGCCCTGCTCCGCCGTAATGTGACCCCTGTATGTTGGTCAAGTTGGAGGCTAGAGGGCCGGGGAAGCCAGGACTCCTAGGTTCTGTTCCCAGCTCCTCCACGCACTTGGGTGGACGTGGGCAGGTTGCAAACTCTTCTGGACCAGGATCTAGATTTGCTTCTGCTTTTGCAGACCCTGGAGAAAATCCCTCTGGGTGGAAAGTGGGGAGCGGGGAGATGCTGGTGGAGGACAATGTTGGGCAGCTCCCCTCTGCAGTGCCCCCAAAGTGAGTGGTGGTGACTGGACGGGGGGCATGATTAGGGCAATGCACCCCCAGAGCAGCGTGGGTCAGGAAAGAATCTCTGAACCTTTCACTTGCAGACTCTGGGGACTTGGCGTTTTCTCCATGGATCTTTAGCCTGGGACTAAGACCTGGGGCCTGGCCATGAAGCTGGTCTGTCTCCAGAGCCCGTGAGAACCGGGGCTGGATGGGTGTAAGCGAGAGCGAACTGTGGGCCTGCTCCCACTGCAGTCAATGGGAGCCAGATCAGGCCTTTGGCCTGCTAAACCGGACAGCCTCCCTGCGAGAGAGGTGCATATTAGCCCCATCTTCCAGGTGGGGCAGAGGGGAAACTGAGGCACAGAAGGTAGGAGTAAATAAGCTCCCGATTAGAACTGAGGTGTCCCTGGCCTCTGTGCAGCCCATGAGCCCTTTCCCACCCAGAAAGCGTGGCAGCTGTCAGAACCACAACCCCCTGGCGCTGGTGTCCCAGGGGAAGACCGTGTCCCTCAGCTGGTGCCTGAAGCGGCTGGAGGAAAAGCTGCCCCTCTGCAAACCCGTGCACAGCATGTGACTTCAGTGCCAGGATTGCAGTGACGGAGACCCCCGTCCTGGTCCTTCTCCTGGCATTTGTCTCCCAGCCTAGTCGCTGGCTTCCAGCCTCCCGCTCCGTCGCCGTGCCCTCTGCCCATCAATTGGGGCCAGGTGCAGATGCCATTAGGAGAGAACGCAGAGGATCACCCATACTGCCCAGCCGAGACGCAAACCGTACGGGTGCCCCTCACTCCTGGTCAGAGCGCTCCCTGCTGCACCTCCGTGGGGCGCATCTCTTCATGGTGAAATCTGCTGCTGGCGTTGGGGCCTGAGATGGGATCAGAAAACCAAGGGGCAACTAATTCTCCTCACCCTGAAGCGCTCCAGGACCATCATTGAGACAGGGCCTCTTAGCCCATGCTGGGTGAGTGATAGCAGGGGATTCTCTCTCTCCCACAGCCAATTTCTTCTCTCAATTTCAGACCTCCTGCCTGAGCTGCTCCTTCGAAGAGAGGAGCCCAAGGAGCAAGGCTTGGCTCTGAACTGGCTGAGTGTAGGAGTGTCTGATTCAGCTGTAGAACGTGGCCCTGGCTCCAGATTTCAGGGCTGTTTGGCTCCACGATTTTCAGCCCGCTCTGTTTTTTTTGTATGTGCAGCGTCTCTGTGAGATGCACCTCAGCTGCCGGGGGCATGGGGCACCTGGCGTGTACAATGCCAAAGCAAAACCGCAAATCCAGACTCTCCATACCATGGGGGGCAGGATCAGGACCTGGAGCACCAGGAATCATAGAATATAGAATAGAATATCAGGGTTGGAAGGGACCTTAGGAGGTCATCTAGTCCAACCCCCTGCTCAAAGCAGGACCAATCCCCAATTTTTGCCCCAGATCCCCAAATGGCCCCCTCAAGGATTGAACTCACAACCCTGGGTTTAGCAGGCCAATGCTCAAACGCTGAATGCAATGGAGTTGCTGGCAACAGAAAATGGGGGTGCGACTTGGCACATCTGGGTCTAAACAGAAGCTGAAATTAGATGGTCCATGCTCAGCCCAATGTATTCTATTTGAATTAACCCTTTTGTTGGGCCTAACACTAGATTCAACAGGATTTTCCTGAAACCAGCCTATGGGGTGTTTGTTCAAAACCATTGTGTTTTGCTTTTTATGAATAGTATTTTGCTCTAACCAATATATAGATTATTTGGTGGGGTGGCTTTTTTTTAATACAATCAGATACATTTGACTAAACTAATAAGTATGTATAGAAACGTCTCCATTCCCATTCAAACCAATGTAAATTACCTTTAACCAATGCACTTTCTCTGGAAATCAATGCATTTTAACACTGGATAATATTTATGAAATTGAACGTTTTTATTGAAGCTAATGCAATTCTGTTCTATGCGTTTTTGTGTGTTTTTTTTTAAACTTCATGCATTTTAAATTAAACAGTTGTATATTAACTACAACAGATGCTGGTACTTACAGTAAAATATGTTTGCCGAAATCAATACATATTCCAAACCCAGGATTTTCAGTTAACCAAGCTACATCAAATATAACAAATGCATGTAGCTATTTAATTTGGTGCTTATATACCTTGGCTAGTGTATTTTTTTTTTTATTGGTAATGATTATTTTTCAAAGGAAAAAGCTGCTTCAGAGACTGATTTCTATACTATATTGTGTGCCGCTCTTGTGATTTGAGTGCTGGCTATGGCTGAATCTCTATCTATACAATACAGACAGGTCTCTCATAAGCTCCCCACCCCTGGGGTTAGAGATTTTACAGAATTACTCTGGATTTCCTCTACTGGACCAGAGAGCAGAATTTGGCCCTTAAACTGTATTAAAAAGAGAATTCCCACTTGCTAGTGGTGGTAGAGGCAGTGGGATCCAGTGGGTAGGATACTGGATTGAGAGTGAGGAGCTGGGTTCTATACCTGACTCTGGCACCATACTGCTGTGTTACTTTAACCAGGTCCAGTTGCCCCTCTGTGCCTCAGTTTCCCATTCTGTAAATTGGGAATAACAATAGTTGCCTTTCTTGGTGAAGCACTTTGAGTTTGATGGATGTGGGGTGCCGTGTAAGTGATGGTGTCTCAAGCAATATCCCTGTGGTTCTAAGCATCTCTGTTTGGGGGGATATGATGAAATCCAAGTCTGAATGTTGCTCTTGGGAGGGCCTAGCCAGTCTTTCCACAGCTGTGGACTTCACAAGAGACTGGATCACATTCTGATTGGGTGGGAAGCTCTGGGGGTAGAGAGAGAGAGTGGGGTGGATGGAGTCACTAGGGCCCTGGTACTAAATGGAACCACTGGGCACTACAGCAGTAGGAGACCAGGCTTCACATCAGCCTGGATTCAGTTGCTGTCCTTCCAGCTCATTGTCTGCTGCTCACTCTCCATCTCTACAATACGGAGAAACAGAGGGAGAATGCAGTGAATGTGAGCTCATGATCATCAGGTCTCTCTAAAGCAGTGGTCCCCAAATACTTTACCTCATGCCCCCTTACCCTGGTCCATGCCCGCCCCCAGGGCCAGGAGTGGGGACCTGGCTCCGGGAGGGTGGGATGCAGAAAGGGGGGCGGGGGGCAAGGCACAGAGCTGGGTGGTGCTCCCTCCCTGCTCCCCCGGGGGCTGGCCTGGGCCCCAGCTGCACCTCCCCCCCAAACTTTCCTCCACTTGCCACTAAGGGGGCACACCCCACAATTTGGAGACCTCTGCTTTAGAGACCGCTTGAGCAAGAGCTCCCACAGGGGGATAAGGTCCAGGAGCAGCAGAAGGTCCCTAAAAGTGTGGGGGCCACTGGCACCCAAATCATGGCCCTGCCCATCCACACCACCTCTTCCCCTGAGGCCCTGCCCCCCCCCACTTGCACTTCTCTGCCCCTTCTCCCTGTCACTTGCCCTTATGGCCAGTAAAAAGTGATGGGGCCATGGCTCCCTCTCCCCAACCCCCCATTCCGCTGCCCCCATGAAGTCTCCTCTTTCTAAGAGAAAAGCTGGAGAACACTTTACAGGCCACAACTGACAGCCTCCAGGAAGGCGAGGGTTAACTCTCCTCTGGGTACCTGGGGGCAGCCCCATTGCGGATGTGGGTGGACCATGTACCTGCGGGGCAAGGGTATTAACAAGCCCCCTGGTTTATTCCTTCCAGGATTTTGTCTTTACTCCATTTACGGCAGCTTCATTTAGAGACTTGCACCAGCAGCTCGTGTTGGCGGGAGCTTGTGGTCAAGGGTACCCAGCTCACCGGTACGGGGACATTGCCTGGGAGGGGCCAACGCTGGGTCACCAAATGCCGCTTCCGAGCTGAATTGCGGAAGAACTAGACTTGGTGTGTGCTGCATTAGCTAGTTACTGCTCCCAGCATTAATCATTCTTGACAGTAGCCTATGTTCTTACAGTGAATGACTCTCCCAAAGCTGCAAAGAGAAACGACGTCCAATCCGGGCTCCTGACTCCCGCTCCTGTGCGGAGGGTAGCTCTCTTCAGGGCACTGCCAGGTGAGCGGAGACCCCGCCTGCTTACAGACACCCTTTGGGAAGCACAAAACTAGAAAACGGGGGAGTGGCTCTGTCTGGGGCGAAGGAAGGGGCAGTGTTTTGCCAGGGACCGTTCGAGGATCGTTTTTAAAACTCTGTATGTGTTTCCAAATCCAGCCCGAGCTGGCAAAATCCCCCTGCCTCGGCGCTTGTCTTTGCGTCCTCGTCCAATTCCTTATTCGACCTGCCCTTGCACTGCCTGTGAAACCTTGTTAGGCCCCAGTAGGATTTTTCGGGCTCCTCCGCACAATTCTGTGCACAGAAGCCCTGGCCGTTCTGCCTCTGGAAGGCCCCCAGGATTGGGCCCTTGCTCCGTGTTTTAATAGCAGTCAGGGCATTGCTTTTTTTCTTCTCCGGTCTGATGGCAACTTGATGGTGCCCTTCACAAAGTTCTTTGCTTCCAAGTGGATCTTTTCTTTAACTCTTCCTCTCTCCGATTGCATACCAGATTCAATAGCATTATGGCGGCCCAAAGGCTGCTCCGCAATATGTGCAACCCCCCCCCCCCCCCCCGTCCCAATTCACAAAGCTTGGTTGCACTGAGTGCACGTACACTATCGAGCAGGCCCAGTTTAGCCGTGCAAACCTCAGGCTGGATGTGTGCCACGACCATCCACCTCCCCACCCGAGCCTGACTTTGCGCAGAGAGACCTGTGAGCCTAAAGCAGTTCACACGTACAGGGCCTGATTCCCAAAGCCCTCTGGAGTCGGAGACCGACTTAGCTGGCTTTGGAGCCAGTGTGGAATGAGCGGGAGCGCCTGCATGTTTGTGAATCTCTGCGTAGTTTAGTACAGAGCCGCACGCTGCAGACTGAATTCTACGCTCCTTCTCCTGAGATCGGAGATGTTTAGCAGCCCTGCTCCTCTTGTCCTCGTTTTCCCGGAAAACGAATGCATTGATTGCCACAGGCTCTCAGGCCTGGCGGGCCAGTTGCTGCTGGCTACGGGCAGGTGGTTTTTGCAGGGACTGCTCAGAAGTGCTGGGTTTTTCTGGATCCCTGCCGTGTTAGTTTGGACACCCGCTCTCTTCCCCTCCCCCCGCCTGCCTCTTGGCAAATAAAGGTCCCGTTTCAGGCCCAGCCACCATGGCAGCATCCTGTGCAATGTAAAACGTTTTTCAGTCCACCTCCATCAGGTGTCAGTGTTAACACTCATCTCACCTGGGGGCTAAAGGCAGAGGCAGTTTAACAGCTATGCCTGGCTGAGTTCCATTGTCAGGCAACCCAAGATCACCCCGGGTAGTGAAAAGGACTGTCTGCATCTCCCTAGGCGTGGTCTGAGGAAATCCTAACTCTGCTCTCCAGCGTGAGTCGGGAACAAGGCCTGGGAGGGAAAGGCCCTGGCAATCTTCAGAACCCAGGGCCAGGCTCTCTCCTCTTTGGGTGGGTGTTTTCTTGCCTGTCAAGTGGGGGGTCGCCTGTTTCCTCTTGGAACTGGACCCTTCTGCTTAGAGGCCCAGTTGGTGGAGGAACAGGAATGCGAGCTGGTTCTGTTCCTGGATTGTTGGTGAGGGAACCTTGCCAGCGACGCTGTTCTGCTCTTGGCCCTGCGAGAAGCGAGCACTGTATTATTGTAGCAGATGCAGACGCTGGTTGTGGGCTCTGGAACACAATAATTCCTAAAACGGAACAATATCCATCCCCCAAATCTCAGCCCCTGAACTGCAGTGACTGCTTGCAGCGGCTCCTCACCGTTAACAAGCTCTGCCTTTGTCAGACTGCAGGAAGGAAGTGAATCCAAATCTGCGCCTGCCACTAACTATACCTTGAACCAAGCCCCCTGGCCTGCAGTCCGGGGGGAGCTTGCTTGAGTGTCCTAGTTAGACTCCAACTGCCTAGGGAATGTATAGAAGAGACTTCTCTTCGCTCCCCGGGATCCAGTCGGAAGAGCCTATTGAAACAGCTGCATTTGCTTCCATGTCCCCATCCTTTTTTCTAGTAGATGGGCAGCTGACTGTGTATCCCACAAATGTTTTATTGTGATGGAATCTCCTCCTCCATACTGGGCAGGAAAGCAGTGACTCGATTCTCCCTGCCTGCAAGGATGCATAACATGTGGAAACTCCTGGCAGCTGATACCCAATCCACTGACTCAGGAAGAAATAAGATTCTCCAGTCTTTGAATCTGAGACCATGTATCCTGTTTGGTCCTTAAGGTTTTAGAGTCTATTAAGTTGTGTTATACCATTATAATGCAGCTCTTCCTTGTTCCATTGTAACGTTAAGAAATATCTTCTGTGTTGGAAAATTATGGAATCAGAAGGACTCCGCTGTAATAGAAAATCCCTGATTTGAGGAGTACCTTCTGCACGAGCCCTGCATGCCTTCGGAGCAAAGCACCCACCCAGTAAATGTTCATAGGACTCCAGTATCCCAGAAAACTGCTAGTGGAGTACTGCAGAACTTTGCCCTTTTGCTGTAATGAATGTAACAGTCATGTGCTGTGCACTCACTGTAATTCCCCATTATGTCCACCAGATGGTGCCTTTTGTCCAATGTGCCACATTAGTTGTAAGAATGCCTAGGAAGACAGGAGCCTGTATTAAATTATTTGTGTAGTTCTTGAAGTTATGAATTTATGTGGGGGGGAAAAACCCAACTTGCAGAGATGAGTGGAGCCTGAAGACGTAAACGAAATCACCTGCTGTAATAGGTTTAGACATTAACAAGCAACAGTTTAAATCATTAATGAGAACGTGAAAAACAGATTTAAATCATTTAATAACCCTTGCAGGGCAATGGTTTGTGTTTTCCTGGGATATCTGGTGTCATGGAATCCCAGGGAGTCTCTCAGATGGAGCCCAACTTTGCCCTGCTCCTTCAAAAAAAGTCCCCTCGAATGATTGTTTCCCCCTGGTGAAATAAAAGCATTCAAAGTTGTTAGGACTGTAAGCAGGTTGCTAGAGATGAGATCAGGATGGGAAAATTAAATAGGCCGCAGTTGAAATTAACTTATGCCAATGTTGGCAACCCTGGGTGCCTAAAAACAGTCCCTTAAGTCCATAATTTAGCCTGCTCAATGAAGGGCCTGATCATTATTTTTTTCCCCGCAGGGGCATGGTGCATTGGCCACTGCCCTTGGCTCTGTAAATCAAGGCACTTTAGGTGAGAAACCCAGCTTTGGAAGTGTTAGTCACATGCTCTATAGTAGAGCTGGTCTCCAAAATGGCAGCATGCCCCCTCTAGAGCCATGTTCTCCCCACCTTCTAGCTGAGTCAGAGTCCTTCCCATGAAGTCGGCACAGGGAGGAGGCTCCCCTAGCCTGAGTTTCCCACCGTTGCTGATCTCAGGCGATTGTTGTCGTGCAGAAAGTTCCTAAGTTGCAGGCCACCTCCCCCTGCGTGGTTCATGGGGTTAGGGCACAATCCATTGTGAAATTCTAATTCACTGCCAGGCAAGCGCCTGTGATGTCTCAGCCAGGAGACTGAATTCTTGAATGAAGTGGGCAGATGTGACGGGACTAACGCACAGTGACATTCTCTGCTCTTCCCCAGCCCCTCTCAACGTGCTCTTCAGACACTAAGTAATTTAGCCTCTCAGCACCCTTAGGAGACACTTTTGTTTTGATGGGGAAACTGAGGCACAGAGCAGGGCTGTGACTTGCCCAAGGGCATGTAGCCAATCAGGGACAGAGCTGGGCCCAGGAGGCAGCTGATCTGACTCCCAGCCCTGTGCTATGGCCTCTAGCCTGAGAAATGCACTCAGGGGAGACTGTCCGTGTACATACCAGCAGAATGGGAAGGAGAGAATTGGCACCATATCAGTCCATGGGTTGAACGTACCAGTAAGAGGAAGGAGCAGCGTTCATGCGAAGGCTGCACCATTGTATAAAAGCCATAGGGAGACCCTGGGGAGCACAGACCTAATGGGTGCCGAAGTCCGCTCTTGGTGTGAATGGGTGCTGCTGTGCGGATATCAGTGGGGTGTTATCCACCTGCACCCAGGACTGAGTTTGGCCCTGTACTCTGTCCTGGTACCGGCACTGTGGCGTGATCCCTTGCTGGGCTGCCATTCAACCTTTGCCAGGATCTGTCAGTTTCACACCTTCCCCTTCCGCAGATCACGGACGGTTTGGGCGGGATGCCTGGGGCACACATCCCGTGGCTCTGGCTGGCTGACTTTGCCCACCCTGCTCATGACCGCACCTTCATTGCAGCGGCACCCGACCCTGTTCCAGATGCCCCATACTACTGCCCCCTGCAGAGTTCTACCTGTGGGGCACGTAGGCCTTTGTAAGCTGCAGGGGGAGGTCTGTCTCTGGCTTTTTAGGCACTTCCTACAAACGGCTCCCCTCCGTGTCATAGGAAGGGACTTGATCATTCTCCAAAGGGAGAGTTATCCGGTGGATCGCCAGTACCAGGGAAGGGAGAATAAATTAATGCCGTACATGGGAGCAGGGAACATTCGTTTAAATCCAGCAGAAAAGTCCCTTCCATATTTTAATAAAAAGCCTTTCAAAAGAGAAGGCAAAGGGTTGCCAGTTACAATGGGCCATTGTCAGTCACACAAAGAGGATCAGTCTGAAGACAAACTGATTTATTAACTTGCATGTTGCAGCATTCTTCTGAGCAGGGTTAGAACCTGCTCGGTCTGAAACGAGTGTTTCTGTGCACTCTATTTTGAATGCTGCTTGGCGAGCAACCATTATCCATAGCGTCCAAAGCATCACTCAACCGGTGGGGAAATTGAGGCACAGAGACAATGGGCAACTTGCCCTGGGACTGGCAGCAATTTGCTGGTGGAGTTAGGAACGGAACTCAAGCCTCCTGCTTCCCAGTTCTACAGCCCGCTCTCAGGGCCTGCGCTGGTCCTTGAAAGTACCATCACCCCTACGCCTTATGGCGACGGCTGATTTACTGTGACTTGGCCAATCAAACGTTCCTCTGCGCGTGCCGAGAAGGCCAGGCCGTTAGGTGGTTGTGATTAGCATGCGGCTACAGTCGCTCTCATTCCCGGAATGCGCCTTGAGTGTTTGGGATACTGGGGAGATGGTTTGTTTATACAGGTTCCTGAGTGGAACACGGGAGGATTTCCCTCTGGCTCATACCCAATGGCAACGCTGCGGACAGATCCCCTGGGGGGACTTTCTCTCCTCCCCGCCACAGACTGACCGTGAATTCTAAATACCACACCCTGCAGGGCTCACGGGGGCTAAATGCAGCTCCCCCAGCAGCCAATGGGAGCGCAGGACATGATCCCAAGGACGTGCCAACTTCAAGAGACGTCTTGCCTGGCCGTAGGATTCAGCTCCGAAGCCTTGTCCACAGCCAGATTTGCATCAGTTTGACTGAATTGACTCCAAACTGCCCCATAAGCTGGTGTTGGTTTGTGTGTCCACGAGGCCTAAGTTCCAGGAAAGCCGAGACCTGGTCCACTTGCTGGACTGTACATTGCTGCTTTTGACAAGCTCTCTGCTGCTCATCAACGCTTTTCTTCCCCTAGCCATGTGTACGACTTTCTTTTTCTCTGGAGCAAGTTGACCCAAAACCTCCCCGAGGCTCTAAATCTACAAGCACCCAGCAGCCCATGCTGTGGCAGTCAGAGTACAGGGCACACCCATTGTTCTGCTTGTTCTAGTGATGCTCAGATCTCTTCCCTGAATTTCACAGGTGAGCTGGCCACTCAGGATGGGGAGAGGCTCCTGTGGCTGAACTCCTGGTACCTGTATCTCAGCACTCTGGCCTGGCCCTGCCTAGGCAATCAGCACACACGTGGCTCTGCTAAAACACCCGGCTGCAAGGACTGGGTTTCCCTTCACTTTGTGGTGGGAACTGCTGATCTTTGTCAAAATGAAAACTTCGAGGAACAAAGAATTTTGCTGTGTGCGACTCCCAGGGTTCCATGTAGCTGAGGGCCTGCACCACGTTGGGTGAGAGACCCCTTGGGATCGAAGGGAAAAATCGGCATATGCTGCAGCTCAGAAGAGGGACTGTAAAAACAATTCCTTTGGAAGGCTTCCGTGCTTTCTCCCCCTCCCTCAAACCAGGATCAAACGTGCTGTGCTTACCCGTCAGATGACGCTGTTTGTTTCTGATAGCCGGCACTGCAGACGCCACCTGGGATCTGAGAGTCAGGCTGGGCACTGGCGTCTGCATCTTCAGTCAAACAGCGAAGCCCGGTGGTGTTTTTAACTCTGCTGACTATCGGGCTAATGAATAGAATCCTGCCTGCCCTCCTGCAGCTGAACTGGCATTGTGGGGCTACAGGAGGCGCAGTTTGGTGTTAGTCAGTCAAGTACATGTAGGACTCGAAGGTACATGGAGAACACACTGAGTTAGGACATGTCACTTCTCTGATCATAACTGCACTCAAGGCCTGAACTACACTGGGAAACTCACTTCAGCCTCAATCCTGCACTTAGATCTGCATAGGCAAAGCCCTGAACCTGCAACCAGACCCAGTGTGGCCAGGGTTCTGTCCACACAGGCCCTGGGGTCTGTCTGTGTGAATCTGATTACAGGAGTAGGGCCTGTGTTCTGAAATCCTTGTCAATGCTATCCAGGTAAAATAGGGGTTGTGGATAGGGACACACTTCTCAATGCCTGTTGGAACATCAGTATCTTGCTAATCTCCCACCAACCCTTGGGCAGAGTTTATGCCCTGTCTAGTGCTACCATTTTACTAGGAACTATTTTAGGCTAATTTAACAAAATACTATTTCCAGCAAATAGCCCATTTCTGGGGCTTTTAAGGTTTATACAAGCAATGGCGGTGGGGGAGGATATATGTTCCCCTGGCCTCTCAATCGAGGCACCAAGAAAAACTTTAATGAGTCTGGTATCACCTAGTGCCCCTAACCAAGACCCAGGGGGCTAGCACTGGACACAGGTGTAGTAAGAGTCCCTGTGGGGGAGAGCTGACCTGCTAAAGACATAGGGTGGGAAATTATTCTCTTCATTTTGCTGATGGGGGATCCAAGGCACAGAGCAGGACAGTGACTTGTCCAAGGTCACCCAGGGAGCTGAAGGATCTGTGGGACTGGAAGCCAGGTCTGTGGGGTTGGGGCTAGCTGATGTTCCCACATTGCCACTGAACAGGGGAGGAGGGGGCATGGAGAGCTACTTCCAAGGAGCACTGTGGAGATTAGGAACCGCAGGAAGTGCCGCCCAAAGGGTCCAGAGTGACAGCACGCTGTGGCCTTCTGACTGGCCCATGCTCACTATTAAAGCTTGGAGAATGGCCCAGGAAGTTTTCTGGGCAATCGTGCAGAATTCTGGCTTGCGGTGACTCCAGACCCTGTTCTGATCTCCAGTGTCTGACCCTGACTCTGGCCTCCTGGCTCCAGCCTGGTCACTTCCTCTGTTCTCTGACCCCAACTTGACACTTGCTTGTTGATCCCAGCTTTGGGCATTTCTCTGATCCCGGCTTGCTGACTACTGCCTTGTAGCCATCCTGGACTGGTGGCCACTTGCCCAGCTCTGACTGGTAGGCCGGACTGCCTGCGTCCTGGCCCTTTACAGTGAGGGTGCTAGATCTGGCAGCGGAATCAAGAAGCATGTGCCTGAGCAATGCCCCATCAGAGAGGGAATCTATGGCCGGGGGAAATGCAGGACCGTATGATGGCAGAGGGCACTATTTAGGAGCATAGACATTGCCAGACTGGACCAGACCGAAAGCCCATTTAGGCCAGTGTCCTGTCTCTGTTAGTGGCCAGCACCAGAGGTGTCGGAGGAAGGTGTCAGAACGCTGCAATAGGCAGATGAAGGACTCATCCTAACCCCTAATAGTAAGTGATGGGCTTATATGGTATCAAAGAGGGCAGGGGGACAGGGGGTCGGATGTGGCCTGGGTCTGCCGTGGCTGGGATAGCCCTGGCCTAACCAAAACCACGAACATAAGAATGGCCATGCTGAGTCAGACCAATGGTCCATCTCCCCCAGTGTCCTGTCTCCGGCAGTGGCCAGTGGCAGATGCTTCAGAGGGAATGAACAGAACAGGGTAACTTCGTGATCCATCCCGTTGTCCAGTCCCAGTGTCTGGCAGTTGGAGATCTAGGGACACTGGGAGCATGGGGTTGTCCCCCTGACCATCTCAGCTAATAGTCATTGGTGGCTCTGTCCTTCATAAACTTGGCTAATTCTTTTTTTGAACCCAGTTATATTTTTGGCCTTCACAACATCCCCTGGCAAGGAGTTCCACAGGGTGACTATGTGTTGTGTGAAGAAATACTTCCTTTTGGTTCTTTTTTAAACCTGCTGCCTATTGATTTCCTTGGGTGACCCCTGGTTCTCGTGTTAAGTACAGGGATAAATGACACTTTTTTTTTTCTCCACACCATTCATGAGTTGATAGACCTCTATCATGTCCCCCTGCTTAGTTGTCTCTTTTCTAAGATGAACATTCCCAGTCTCCAATTTTTCCTTGTATAGAAGATGTTCCATATCTCTAATTATGTTCATTGCCTGTCTCTGCAGCTTTTCCAATTCGAATGTATCTTTTGTGAGAGACAACTGCACACAGCATTCAAGATGTGGACGTACCATGGATTTATATAGTGGCATTATATTTTTTGTCTTATTATCTATCCCTTTCCTACTGGTCGCTTTTTTGACTGCCACTGCACAGTGAGTGGATGTTTTCAGAGAACTATCCACAATGATTCAGATTTTTCTTGAGTAGTAACACTCTGCCCTGGGCTACAGTAGAGGGGGGCAGTGTCGATCTATGATACGCGACTTCAGCTACGTGAATAGCGTAGCTGAAGTCGGCGTATCATAGATCGACTTACCTAGCCGTGAGGATGGCGGCGAGTCGATCACTGCCGCTCCCACGTCGACTCCGCTTCTGCCTTTCACCAAGGTGGATTTCCGGAGTTGACGGGGAGCGCGTTTGGGGATCGATTAATCGTGTCTAAACGAGACGCGATAAATCGATCCCCGATAGATCAATTGCTCCCCGCCAATCCGGCGGGTAGTGAAGACAAGCCCTAAGTTAGACCCCGTTTTTGTATGTGTAACTGGGATTATGTTTTCCAATGGGCCTCACTTTGCACTTATCAACACTGGATTTCATCTGTCATTTTGTCACCCAGTTTTGTGAGATCCTTTTGCAACTCCTCGCAGTCAGCTTTGGCCTTCGCTGTCTTGAGTAATTTTGTATTGTTGGCAAATTCGGCCACCTGCCTGATCACCCCTTTTTCCAGCTCACTTATGAATGTTGAACTGCACAGGTCCCAGTACAGATCCTTGGGAATCCCCACTAGTGACCTCTCCCCATTGTGAAAATGGACCAGGGGGCAATTGAAATCTGCATTGGGTTCTTCTCTAGCTGCCATCCTCAATGTTTGTGATGCCTGGTTGCTCTGGCCATAAGCTAGGGTGTAAAAGTGGGCAGGAGCCAGCGCCAGCCGTGTGGGGTGGGGGTGGAAGGTTTTTTCCTGCCCAGTCACCGAGTTGTCCCTGAGGGGGAGATGGATTTTTGCAAAAGACTGAAAGGAAAAACAAACCAACCTAATTGCACTAGCTTGCATGTAGGGCCCGATTCTGTAGGCCTCACTCCTGCAAAACTATTGCCTCCAGTTACCATCTGCTCGCCTCCACTCGCTAGGATGGGAGGGAAGCAAAGCTGTTGCTGACGCTTTGTGCTATTTGAAAGCCACGGTGTCGAGTGCGATGTAAACACGTAGTGCCAGATCCTCAGCGGGTGTAAATTGGAGTAGGTGCTTCGGCAGTAGAGTAGAGGTTGGGTTGATTTACAGCCGCTGAGGATCTGGCCCCCAAAGTTGTTGGTTATACTGGTGGATCGAGGTCAGTGGGAGGCGTAAAGGAGAGGCCCCTAAGTGGAGAGAGCTAAGCTGTGCTGATCGACTTGCATCTGTCAGGTATTCCTAGTGCACCAATTCACCGGCGATAGAGGCACCATGGCTTGACCTCATTAACGGGACTGCAGGGGGAGGATGGAACCAAAATCTTAAAATGACAAAAAACCCTACAAAACCCCAAACCCTAAATCAGGGTGATGGTACAGATACTCTCTGGCTCACCCCCACCTCCCCCTGTTTATTTCCAGACTCCCCTAAAGCTCTGGTGTGTAACGTTCACTGCAAGTTTTCAGGGCCAAGCGGGACACAAACAGGATCTAGAATTAGTTCGGATGAAGATGCACCTATTACTTGCATGCGACATGCTCTGATTTAGGTCCAGGTTACCTTACTTAAGCACCTCACTGGGTGATCGGGGCTTGTTTCTGCCCCCCATTAAGTCAATGGCAAATCTCCCATGTGCTGTTGCCAACTTGCATGACTTTATCATGAGTCTTGTGATATTGGGTCGTCCTTGTATTGCTAGTGAGTCTCCCTTGTGTATGTGGTGTAACAGGAAAGAGGAAAAACGTGATGGTAAAACCACAAAAATTGGCCAGGGACCTTCGGGGGGAAAGTGATGGGTCTAAAACGACATTAACTCCATTTAAAAAATGGACTCTGTTTCGTGTCCTTTTAATTTAAACCATCGCTTTTCAGTGGAAATGGTAATTAAAAATCCTGCTTTTTACACCCAATAGAACCCCTTGAAATGCAAATGAAAACAACTCTGGCCTGACAGTAATTCCTGCGCTGCTGCTGGGGCGACCAGGTGGAATAAAACTATCCTAGTAAATCCTATAGCAGCCTAGAACTCACATTTTATGCCAGAGCCAAATGGAACACGAAACTCCCAAAGCTGGGAGTTCTGTTCTAGATCGAGCTCAGTGGGTTCTAAATTGGGAAGGTGAATTCTCTACTCTCAGGTATTTGGCATCTAGATACTTCAGTGAGGGGTGACCAGGAAATATCTTGGGTCCTGATTCTGCCAACATGCATGTACAGGAGGAACTTTACACCTCTGAGAAACCCTTAGGCAGCATTTGGTTTGAGGATGTCTCCTTAACTCCAGAGGCCGGAGTGAGATCTTCTGCTGGAGGCTTCTATTTCTGAACACTGCTCTCTTTGCAGAATAATTTAAACTGAAATTTACCAGGACATTGGTAACTGTTACAGCCCTTGTTCACCGCTAAGTAGCCTGGTCTATTGATTGCATCACCCCAGTGGGAACCAAGCCGCTGGGCCAAACTTCCATCATTGCTCAAGTTAAATTTTTACTGACTTTCACGGGCATTCTGCTCAAGGGCCACAAAAATTGGTCATTTGCACCTTGAACTACACAAAGTCTCGGTGTGTGTTCTGCTGCTTCAAGGCCACACGCCGAATAGTAACTCAGGCAAAGCTTCCTCTATGCATCTTCCCTGTTTAGAAAAAATTGTCACTTTACAAGCTTGCCGGGGTGGGGAGGGCAGAGCCTAGTGGGAGATACCACAGCAGAACTTGCAATTAGGGATGGCATACCGTCAGATGGGAGGGGTGGGATAAGGCTCCCAGAACAAAACAAGGCGGCAGCTATTATTTCTTTGTGATGTGTATTTTCAGCTCCTACTTCTTGCTCCAAATCATATACATAATTGTCACCACCTCATCTTTAGATAGCAGCTGGCTGAGACATACCTGCATGTCATCATATGGAAAATACACTTCCATTCTGGTCTTGTGACTTCACAATGAATTCAGTTGGAGGCTTAGGAGTTGTCTATCATGTAGCCAGGCTTCTGGTGGCCTGTCTGGGGCTGCATAGTGTTCCTGGGTGACATTTTCTTTTGTTTCGGCTTTGATGCAGGGGAATTCGCATATCATTATCGGTTTGTGGTTAAGGACCTGCCATTATCTCTCAGAACATCTTTGTGCAAGCCTATGAATTTTCTAAAGGCATGTTTACTTAAGCCTACATATGTTTTCTGGATAAAGCTACACTCTATCCTTAGTATTCCTCCCTGGCTTGTAAATGCCTCATTTTTGCCCTGAATTTTCTTTGCAACTTAGAAATAAATCATTAGACCTAATTTTTTTCATATACATTGTTACCTGTGTGTCTGTGGACACTATTAGTGCTCTTAAAAATAGATACAGATCCTATGTCTCATGTAGAAACTAGTGCCCTTGGATACTAAAAACTGTTCACGTAATGTCAAAAGAAAAATATTCTAATCAAATAACAATTTAGCACTTTTCTTTACACATGCAAACAATCTTCCTGACACAACCAACATCAATATCTTTTCAGTATAAAGATGGGTATGTTTCCCTAGAACTTTAATTTATTATTTACACATAGTGAAACAGAAATGTAATGTTCAAAGAATCTTCACATGCAATACCGTTAAGTACAACAAGATGCTGTACAATTGTATTTGTACTAAAATATCTGGAGCAGATATTTGAAAATCCTCTAACAACACCAACAAAAAAAGGCAATAAACAAAGCTAATATGTTTCAGCAAAAACAGACTATCATACTGATTTTTTTTTAATGTATCAGCTTTAGCTGCAGTTCCACTTTCTGGCATTAAAGTTGTTTGAATTCTTCAGAGAATAGCTGCATTAAGGTGTTTTAAAAATATCAGTCTTAAAACAATCTGAATTATTGGATTTTTCTTTCTGCTGTGCTGTAAGCATGTTTGCTGTGGCAATTCCTATTAGGGTCAAAGGTGCAGAACATGTCAGTTTGAAAATCTGAAAAAGTTTACTGGCTGTCTTAAAAAGCTTTGTCTGGAAGCAGCCTTCTCTTTAGCAGCCAAGGGAAAGCAAGTCACCATTTTACATTGATTTGTTTAAAAATAAATTAAATTACCCTGCAAGATCATATACACATATCAGATTTTACAACTGTCTCTTACAGGGCTATAAAAAAGCGACAGTTATTTCAAGTGCTTATAGGAAGGAGTTGTAAGTAGACAAATTGTAATGCCCCACATCTATGAAACCTGCATGAATTAATTTTGTCCAGTGGAGATGGAAATGTAACTGCGAACTTGGCTGGAGCTAAGATTTTTTTAAAAAGCACCCCCACATCACAGTCTTTATTAGAAAAACCGGTGCAATTTCAATACACTTACTAAGTTTAAAATCCTTACTGTCTGCAAATTCTAGGGAACAGGGGCTTGAGAAGAGTGGCTGGCTGTGTCTTCTAGAGACCTGATCAATGACATTTTAGCCCTGCCCCTGGAAAAGGCATGTAAAGGTAGTAGGGGAAAATTTGTATTGTCTGTTAAATCACATTTACAGCCTGAATGATTCAGAACTAAGCCTTCAGACAACCCAGTACCAAAGGGATGACCAACCCATTCTTTGCATGACATTAACAAACTTTTAAAATAGCTTAAAAGCAGGTGCTATCCTAGACCTCCTTCCACCGGGCATAAAGCTTAGTGAGCCGGGCACAGAAAACAGCAGTCATTTGTTAGCTTTATCACTCTTAGGAACTTTATCCTTTTAGTTAGCATTGCCGGGGATCTATCGTCCCCATGCTGTAACTGCAGCTGGCTGATCACAAAATATAATTCTCCCTCAAATCATCAACTTTCTGCTTTTAATGACGCCTCGACCTAGAACCCAACAAAATCGATGCAGCTCTCGCCCCCCTGCGGCGCACAGACTCAGCGCCTGCCCGACTGGCCAACCCTCGCCTGGAGCCTAGCTATGGATTATTGGCAACAGGCAGGGTGCACCACCGGTCTGCCCAGGCAGAAGGCACGGCGGTTCGAGACCCGCCGCCGCCGCTAGCCTGGGGTTTTAGGCAGGCAGCTCAAGCCTGACCCGCGCTGGGCAAGCCCCCCACGGATGCACAGACAGATACGGTACTAGCGCTTGGGTGCATTAACCCCCACCCCCCCAAAGGGGAACGCAGCCCCCAATGCAAAGCGGAGTGAGAGGCAGCACCGCCCCCCAGCCTCGTGTCCTCTCTCATCCGTGCCCCCGGCGAGCCGCTGCTCCGGGGGGTGCGGGCTCGTGTATAGGACACGCCGCGGGAGCAAGGACCGCGCAGGGGTCCCCCGGCCAGTAACAGCGAAAAAGCCAAACTCCGGACCCTTGTAACTTGGTGAGGCGCGGGGGTGGGGGGGGAAATCGGGGCATGGCCCCCCCACCCTCGAATAAATGACGCAGCCGCCCCCAAAGCGCTGCCTTCCTTCGCCTCCCGCATCGATCCGCACGTGACGTCAGTATCGATAAGTTGGGGGGGGGGAGAAGGAGCCCAAAGTCAAGTGCAGCCCCCCCCCCCCGCCCGGACTTGGGGGGGAAGGGGCGGAGGCGGGCAGCGCTCGCTGCTCGGGAGCCCCCGTCCCCGTCCCCGCCGCGCTCCGCTCGGCTCCTCGCTCCCGTCTCTTGTTCGCCGGCGGGCGGAGGGAGGGGGGCGTTTGCAGGGCAGCCCCTGGCGCATCCGTGCGGGGGGGGGGCTCGGCCGGAGGGGGGGGGGGAGGGTCCAGCCCGGATATTGAGTCCAGCCACGGCGGGAGCAAAAAACACCCCCCCCCCACAAATCCCAGGAACTCCCCCCGCCGCTCTCCGGGCTCCCCCAAGATGGCCGCCGATGTGGGATCGATGTTTCAATATTGGAAGCAATTGGATCTGCGCCGGCTGCAGGTGAGTGGCCGGAGCGCCGGGCTGCGCGGCGCCGGGGAGCCGCGGGGCGCGCCCGGGAGAGCCCCCCCCCCCCGCCCGGCCCCGCTCCGCTCCCTCCCTCCCCGCCGCGGGGGGCCCGGGCTCGGCGGGGCGCCGCATCGATCGGTATCGGGAATTGACCCCCCCCCCCCAGCGGCTCTTTGTTCGGGGCGCTCCGCCGGCCCGGCCCGGCCACTTGCCGCCCGCCTCGCAACTTCTCCCGGCGGCCCCGGCGCGGACTGTCCCCCCCCCCGCAGCCGGCCCGGGCTGAGCGCAGGAGAGCGGCCCCGGGTCCCTGCTGCCGGGCGCGGGGTGTGGAAAGCGGGGCACCGGCCCGGCCGGACTTTCCGCCCCGCTCGCTGCCCGCCCCGCGGCAGCCGGGCTTCGCCTCCCCGTGCGGGGCGGGAAGTCCCCCCCCCCCCCGCCGCCGCGCTAGGGCTGGAACTGCCTTGGATCGGCGCGGATCGCCAGGCAGGTGAATTCAGCCGAGGCAGAGGTTCAACTTTCCCGGGGGGGGGGGGGGCGATTTCCACGGTCCCCTCTCGCTAGGCTCTGGGGAGAAGGGAGAGCTCGGCTTGGCTGTCCGGGGGTGGCCCTGGGTCAGGTCCGGACAGGGTTGTTGCATGTATTATCCGCACTGGTTTCAGGGGTGCGTTGTAGGTATGAACTTCGTACTTAGCCCGGGCTTGGGAAGCGACTGTTTTGTCTTTGCTGCTGCGCTGAATACTCCATAAATGTTTATTTGAAGTAGCAATCACAGCAGGCAGAAGTTGAGGGGAAATGATGCAGATAACAGACCTATTATAGTATCTTGACTTGTCTGCCATGACATTAGCTGAAGATAAAAGATAATCAGACTGAAGATAAAAGGGCTGCTTTTTGCCTATATGCAAATCTTGTTAAGTTTCTTCACATTCAGGCAAGTGGTACCATCCCTGAGCCCCAACCGCTGGCGTTCACATCAGATGAATGCAAAAGCAAGGCAAGGTGCTTTTAAAACATAAGCTGCAAGTGACTTGCATTTTTCAGAGGTTTACTGACCATGAGCATGTAGCAAAGAAACAAACCAAACTGTCTGTTACGTGTATTTTCTGCCTTTTAAAACGCTGCAGCAACAACAACAACAAAAAAAGTGTCTTAAAAATAAAAGGCTGGTTCCCCCTCCCCCTGTTCTAGGTTGGCTGTATTGTATTTGGTGTTAAGGCAATTGTAATTGTATTCCCTGCTAATGTTTGTGAATCAGACCTGGGCACTCTAAGGGCATAGACTCTTTATTTATGATTGATGTTCTGTAACATAAGGAATGACAAGAGCATGGCAAACAGATATGGGAGAAAGCAGAAGGAGAATCAAATCTGCTCAGGGCTGGCTGAAGCCCTTCTGTGGTCCTATTGTTATTCAGGTCTTGAGAATTTAGCGTGCAGATTTACAGCAGTGGTATTTGGGTTCATTCATCCCTGAATGTCAGTTAACAAAATTTTCATTAGCCAACTAATATTCAGTCTTCTAACCTTACTCAAGGTGCATATAGATCTGATTGTCAGTGTTTTAGACTTGTGATGGATACACCTATCTTGCATTAGGAAAGAGATCCTTTGTGGTTCTGTTTAGGTCACAGAATAGTGTATACCGCTGTAGTGCCACTGGTCTGTGAAATTAATGATAAGCCCTTTAACATTTACAAGAGGACAGTTGACCTGAAAAAAATAGATGTTTACATTTTGTCGTTATATAGCTTTCGGTATGCGGCACATAATGAGATGAAGTCTAAACTGGAACTCTACAAAAGGAGAGATGCTCATTTACATGGATATTAAATAGGTTTATCCCTGTAGGATATTACAGACTTTAAAATGCGGCATGTTTCATAGGGGAGTAAACACATTTAAATACGATTTATGGCACTTCAATAATGTATCAACTGGTCCAGCATTTAATACATTTTGGCTTTTAAGCAGATTACTTAGTACATCTGTGATACCCTTCCCTCAAAGTAATACAGGTACTACAGCCAGCCAGCTTTCCATGACTGTTCATTTATGGCCTTTTGGTTTGCAGGGGATTAGCATCCTAAGCACATGGGATACAAAGGCTTCCTTAATACTTTCTGCTGACGACTTTTGCACCAACCTGTATTTAAAAAAATATTTACAACTAGTTTTTGGTGTGAAAGAAAAAAGAAACTTTTTTGAGCTGGGGTAGGGGTGGATTTTGGAAGATCTAGTTTGACTCTTCAGCTTAATTGTGCTTCCTTGGAAAGAGGTATATAGCTTTAATTCTCAGGTGTTCTGGATGAATGGGTAGCTGGGTCTGGGTGCTGAACTGTAGAGAGAGTTCTTGCTGTCTTCGGTCCAGTCAGCACTTCTGGCACCTCCCTCCAGATGGTGGTGGGAAAGGTGACCTTGTGCCAGTATAATGCCCTCTATTTAAAAAAAAATTGAAACAATCCGTTTATTATTCCCCCAAATGCATTTTTTGAATGTGTACGCACAGGCCTGTTTGCCTGGAACGCCCATGCAATGGAAAAGTTTGGACAACCTTGACAAATGGTGGGCATATGTAAAACATGCAGAAAATGGGATCCTCTATAGCTCTTTGATCAAAATGGCATTGAGCCTTTTTACAGCAAGTAGGCTCGGAAATGAGAAGAGATAAAATTCTATCAAAGATAATGCCAGGCATATTTCATTTGGTTATGAGATTGTTTTATAGTGTACATTACTAATGCTGTATTTTTTTACAGCTTTCTTGTGTATAATAGTCATAACAGGATTCACACCTTTATGATTTTTCTTGGTTTAATTTGCTCTGTTTTATTATGTTCGGTATACCAGTGTATGGATTATATGCTGTCTGCATCCTAGATGCAGCCCATTCTACCTTTAAAAAGGCAGAAGTAGGAAGCATTGTGGACTACTGATTTTGGATATTAAAGACAACTCCAAACTGGAGGATAAATACCTGCTATTGCCCTGGTTACACTGTCTGAGCGAGTTCATCAAATCAAATATTGTGCATTTTGTTTCGGTAAGGCAGGCATTTTTGCGTGTCTGTGTGAACCAGTGCTTGAGGCAGTCGGCATTGTCGAGCGTTCCGCAGAAACTTAAGTGGTAAGATAATGTGAGGCATCTAGTTAGTTCAGACTGTTTTGCCATTCACCGAGTGCCAAGAATCTTCTGAATGCGTTATGCTTGATGGAATGTTTTCACTGTTCAAAGTTTAGAAAAAATGTGGATGTGATTAAAATATTATAACCTTATGATATTCTGAAGTGCATAAATTTTACATATCCGCTACAGAGGGAGTTTAGACATCCATTAAATGATATGACAGCTTGACTTATCTAAATGTGCTATCATTTAACAATGTGTCAAAATTCTTCTTTATATAGATGACAGTGGTAAATAAGCTATCAGTCCTGTTGGCTGAAGCTTAACTTCTGAAACTTGGCCTAATAAACTTCACTGCAGTACTGTGGAGCAGTCGTAGGTGGAATAACTTTGTTATTACCTCAGTGGGTATGCCCAGGGCCTTGCAAGAGCCACCTCCAGAGCTCTTCATGGGAGGACTTAGCCTCGCCAAATGCTCTGGGCTCTGCACATCATTAGCACATTCCGAATGTACGGTAAGACTGAGAAGTTATTGGATCATCCAACTTACTACTTCATGATCAGCTTCTTAAAAAGTACGGCATAACTGATTGCTTTGTCAATAGCCCTAAGCCATAGCATGAATCAATTCCTGCTGTGTATCAGACTCACAGGTACGTGCATATTAAAAGCAATAGACAGGGCCAAATTCATCCCAGCTATGTCTCTATTGACTTCAGTGGAGTTAAACCAGGGATGGATTTATCCCTAACTCCATTGACCTCTGTAGATACTGTCCGAATGGTGGAGCTCAACACTAGCTGTTTCGATTTGCAGTTGTTTTTGTGGTCAAACTTGGGACCATATCTGATTCCTTAAGGATTTGTTTGAGGAAGCTGTTGGCCCACACAGAGGCTGGTTGTTTCTATAGTCATGCCATTATTATATTAATACCCTCTTAGGTATGATGAAAAGACTAGAGCTGTGCAGGACTTGCTTCCTCTGAAAAAATTCAAAATAAAATTCCATTGCAGCAGCATAAAAATGTCTCCTTTGATGTGTGGGTTTGTAGCACCGTATTCCTGTATTTAGGATCTTGATCAAACGGTCACTTGGAAGGAAAAAAAAATGTGTCCAGGTTTTTTCATGACCTTGGACAAGGTAGAAGGCAGCAGTTCAACAGCCCCGGAAATTCAGGTTCTTGAGTTCTCTATGGAAGAAATACAACATAGGCATGCTGCCCTGCTGACGTCTCTTAACCCTGTTATCAATGGACCAGCTGTTGGGGCAAGAAGGGTGTTTGGTCTTCATGGGCCCCGTCAGTCTGTGGTTGCTCTTGCAATGCGGCCTGTGGAATGGTGGTTTTGGTAAATGTGGTCACTTGTCCACTAGGAACCGGACTGAGATCTGCCAACCGGTTCTTTTATATTGAGAGTACAGTTCAGGTTAAACTTCCCATCCATTTGAAACAGTCTTTGAGGCACGCCGCTCTGTGGTGGACAAATGTATTGGGAAACCGAAGGAGAGTATTGTCAGAGGACTGTTAACATCACTACCTTTGTCTCCCAGTTTCCATTATTCATTTCACTTATTTTCCGGAGTTTCTGAGCTCTAGGCTAAGGAAGGTCTGGTTATGGGTGACACGCGTGGTTGGATCCTCAGCAGGTGTAAATTCATAGAGCTCCACTGACGTTAATGGAGCTATGCTGACTTAACACCAGCTGAGGATCTGGCCCCCAGTGTTCATGAGCTCAGCCTTGGAGCTCTTAGACTCCTTTTGAGATGGGGTTGTGAATCTAATGTAGATTGTTTAAGATGCATTGAAGCTTCAGTAACTCAAAAAAAGCTTCATGTTTTTTTTAAAACAAGGGGATTGCAGGTAGTTAGTTTCTAATGTGACCACAGCCTTATCGGGAGGCTTGGCAGAACTAGATTTTAATGTATTTTTTTAACAATTTCGACAAGTAATATTGAAGTTTATTTGTAAGCATTTTTTTCTGTTATCGATTTAAATGTTCACAGTTGTGGGAAATTGTGAGGGAGTCAGGCCATAATTATTTAGTGACAGTGGATGTTGAGATTCAAAAAGTTAAAGCTTTATAACCATTAAAACACAAGCTGTCAACATCACATGTCAAAATCTGAGTCTTAGATCAAACTCCGGCAAGTTCTCAAGCAGCATTTTTCTTACGTTGCCTGCCTGTGCATTTTGATTAACATCTGCGGAAATATTTTTTTCACCCGTGTGTACGGTGGAATCAACGTTTATCGACTTTTACCGATAAAAATAACCTTCCAAGCCTACTGATTGGCCTTCTCAACGAGGCCAAGGATTCAGTGGGTTCCGGAGTCTGAATTATCATCATATCCCTGGAGGTGATTCTTCTGGGTTAGGATAGACAGTATAAGGGAAGCTGGCACTATCGCTACCCATGCTGCCAGTGTCCTGGGGAATGAAGGGTTCTATCCTGACCCATTGAAGTCAGACAGAAAAGGATCATGAGGATTGTCAAGCCCGCATCATTCACTCATCCTTTTGGGGGTGATGGGGAGGCAGGGTCTCCTGTTGGAAAATTGAAAACAATCCAGTTAGCTTGTAAAGTTGCTACATTTCTCCCCCTCTCCCCACAGGAGGGTCATTTGCAAAGTGCCTTTCTGTTTCTGCACGTGCCCAGTAACTGTGTCCATCAGCTATTTCCATCAAGGTTTCAGCGTAGCCTGCATGGGGCCTGTCTCTGTGCAGTGTGAGGCTCTGTGCATTATGACCCAACTTTCCTTACCTGCTCCTCTGGAGCTGGTCTGGTCTGGCTGCCATTGACACAATAAATGACAACAGCTCCAAATGTCTGGTGGTGTCTTGGGTTAACGATCTGCAAAGCGCAGGATTTCCTTGTGTGACACCACCCGGGGGCCGCCCCTTGGGAGAACGTCATGGTGTGTGGTGCCAGCTGCACCCACTGTGATGGTTACATCTGCTTTGGAACTCTCCTGAGCGCTCCAAACTATGCTCTCATTGATCTGATAGACCATAATGGCTCCCAAAGCTGATAGACCATAATACCACTGAGAAATCTGGGTTAAAGATCGTACCAGGATAATTAAGAGAGCAGTTAATGTTAACGGGGTAGATTCATCCTTGGTGTAGTTCCATGGCTTTGATGGAATCACACCAGGGATGAATTTGAACCATGGTTTTCTCTAAATAAACCATTACTTGAATGTTACAAGCTGGCTTCAAACCACAGAAGCTGGGATGTTCAGCTAAGGCTGGGCCTCCATCCTTAGTTTGCCTCCTTATGTCTAGTTGTAGCCAGGACACGTAATATAATGCTGTACAGTAGGATCCTTTATAACATTGAAAAAGTTCATTTCCCCAGCTGTGTTAAAGGAACAGAGTGTGACTTCCTTGGATGCTGTCCCATAGAAGAGGGTAGATTACAGAGCGATATGGAGAGTTATGAATTGTAGTAGCCTTCTCTTGCTGACTTGAAGTCATTAAGCTCCTGTTAAAGTACAGTGTATTGTTTAGGTGGAATTCATGGCATGCAGATGGCTGTCGTTTGTATTACCCCAGTCAGGGATCAAGCCTTCGTTGTGCTAGGCACTGTACACACATCGAATGGTGGTCCCTACAGGCTAAGGGTAAGATGAGAGACAGGAGCTAGATGCAACACTCAGGTCAGGGCAGTATGGGGTAAAAGGGACGCAGTTCTATTTGGCGTAAAGCACTTTGGTCTTCTCCGACTGTGCTCTAGTTCATCTTCTAGGCCTTGATTATGCAAACACTTACACCCACAAGGAACTTCCCACCCAGGAGCAGCCAAGTTGAGATCCCTGGGTTACTCATCTGAGTAAAGCTGCTCACCCGTGTCAGTGTTTGCAGGATCCAGAGCGGATTCTGTAGTTAACGTGTGGCGTGCTTGCTGGTGGCTCCAGCATCTCCTCTGGCGTCTGAGCAGACAGAACATGAGATTGAAGCTGATGGTTTGATTTTTTTTTAAAAAAAAAGTCACCCTGTCAGAAATGCCTGGTCCTGCCCCGCCAGGCTGAGGAAATCTAATTGAAACTGAGGTTTAACAAATGGGAGACGCAACCCTGATACCTTCTTTATAACTTGCCTCACTCAGCTCATGCCCAGCATCCTTTTTCCCTGCGTTGCCTTGTTGTTTCTTATTTAGGCTCTGATCCAGCAGCTGTGTCTCCGGGTGTGTCGGGGTCCGTCTGGGCAGATCTGAGTGAAGGGTCAGGTCCAGGATTTGTAAGTTCCTCAGGGCTTATCGCTGTGTGCAGAACCATGCACACCTATGGCCCTAAAGGCAAATGTACCAGAATTGTTATTCTTAAACCTGTCATCATTGGCTTGATCCTCCTGCCATGGAAGTCCATGGGAGTTTTGCCATTGTGGCAACAGGTCTAAGGATCTTTATTTTCAATTAAGAAAAAAAATGGGGGTGGTGGTGGGAATTAGACGGACTTACAGTCCCGATTTGTTCCTCTTGATTCTGAATTTCTTTGCGTTGCCGGAGAACGTCAGGCTGTGGAAGTTACCAAAGTGTAATGTTTTTTGTGGTTGAATAATTGAGACTCTGGCAGACAAGGCTGGCAGAGCTGCAGAAAATTAGAGTTTATCTTTAGCTCAGCAGCTCTCACTTTAGAAACTGGTGACCCCAATTCCAGCCTGAAGAGTGACTTCTTCCCTAATTAATAAATCCATTAATTAATTGTGTGCATGCTGCAGCCCATTAGAGATGAATTGGGTGGCCTCCCGATCCAGTTTAGTGGATTCTCTCTATGGCCTTGCGAAAAATGTGACCAAGAGGCAAATAGGGGACGTAAACGAAAATATAATCAGATTCCCATGGGCCGACAGTGGATGTTATTGATGTTGGGACTCTTACGTATTTCCTGGCCTATTATCTAGTGAGTTGGTGTTTGCAGATGCGCATTTCAGATTGGCCACCGCTGCGTATTGTCCATAAATGACACCCCTCGGTGGCAGCTGCAATGAAAAGAGTGGGGACGTGTGGAGAGGCTAATATAGGGCATTAGCATGGGGGTGATGGTGCCAGGAGATCCACCACAACGTGAC
The DNA here is from genome assembly GCA_033296515.1 of Macrochelys suwanniensis. Lineage (NCBI taxonomy): Eukaryota > Metazoa > Chordata > Testudines > Chelydridae > Macrochelys > Macrochelys suwanniensis. The sequence continues at coordinate 5,682,155 of CM065789.1, read as the reverse complement.
ATCGAGCCCTGATCTACCACAACAGTGAAGTACCGGCGTAACTTTTAAACACGCATACTGCTCCCATTGACTTGAGTGGGGCTACTCACGTGCTGAACACTCAGGACTTCCATGGCGTGGGACAGCCAACCATACACGGAGACTGGTTTTTCCTGACCTTAATGTCAGCCAGCAGACAGCGAGTGATGGAAGGGGCTCGCGCGTACCTGCCGGTGGAGCTAGGATCTCTAAGCAAGAAAAGATGCCCACGATAGAACCAAGCTGCTGACAGTCCTACTGTGTTTACGTCAAACTTCTTGGAACTGCCTGAGCGCTAGGACAGTTGTGTTGAACGAGGCAGGAAGTCAAGCATCCGTCTGCACCTGGAGAAGGTGGATTTGGAAGAGGGCTCTGAAGTTCTTCAGTCCCATGTGGAGTGGAATGTTAATTGTTTGGTGATCTGAATGAGTAGTTTAAACAGATTTAGCAGACAGTAGACTCCAAACTGAGTTCCCTTCAGGAGGCAAGTGCTTAACCAGATAACCTCTATGGAGCTTTCACAACTAGCTATTAGTCTCCCTCCATATGTTGGCACAGTAGCTGCTTTCTTTCTTTATTTTTTTCTTATAGTCTGCAGAGGCTTCAACTAAAAATGCAGAAAGAATTGTGCATTCTGATTCCTGATCTGATGTTTTCTCCACTGAACGTAGTTAATTGTCAGGCTCAAAATTCCTTGCTTGTCTCCGTGGATTTTAAAAATCAAATTGGCTTTTTGCATTTTTCTCTGCGTGGCTAGTGAAAATACACTAGTCAGTTTGGCACATCAGTTTCTAGTCTTTCAAGTTCTTGTGCCTTGCATCATACCATGCTACAGTGTAGTAGCCGTGTGAATCTGTGTCAGCAAAAAGAAAATAAGAAAGGAATACTTGTGGCACCTTAGAGACTAACAAATTTATTTCAGCATAAGCTTTTGTGGACTACAGTCCGCTTCATCCGATGCATGCTAGTTGCACTACAAACAATGACGAGGAATTGAAAAAAAAGTTTTCATTGGAATTAAATAAAAAACATCCTTGAAAACATTTTCATTGGGTTTGGTTATTGTAAATATTGGGTTTTTTAACAAAACCTAAAATTCAGATTAGCTTTGCTCAGTGTCTCTTCCATAGACAAGACTGCAGAGATTACGGTGACCAGATGTCCCGATTTTATAGGGACAGTCCCGATATTTGGGACTTTTTCTTATATAGGCGCCTATTACCCCCAATCCTCTGTCCCAATTTTTCACATTTGCTATCTGGTCACCCTAGCAGAGAGAAAACTGTAGATTTGATACAGTGTTGACTCTCTTTAGCAAACAGGCAATGACACCTATCTGTACCAGCAAAAACCACGAGGAGTCCTTGTGGCACCTTAGAGACTAACACATTTATTTGGGCACAAGCTTTCGTGGGCTAAAACCCACTTCATCAGTTTCTTCCACCAGAGACTTCACTTGGTGCTATCTAGTGAGGGCTGGAGGAATTTTCACAGAAGAAGTTTAGTGCTGTGTGTCCTTTTTCTGGGGCTGGTTTTGGTTCAGCAAGTCAGTTACTCTCCATTTCGGGTATGTCTACACTGCAGTTAAACCCCCACGGCTGGCCCGTGTCAGCTGACTTGAGCCTGAACATCTATACCGCAATTTTACAGCCCCACAACTCAAGCCTGGGTCATCTGACATGGGCCAGCTGTGAGTCTTTAACTTCAGTGTAGACATACCCAGGGTGTTACTTATGTTGTTCGGCAGAGAATGAGGGGTGAGATTGAATTATTAGATGAGTAGCAACCCCCTCCTATTTCTGTCCCTCAGAAATAAAAGTGACTAGCTTTCCATGTGCCTCATGTTGTGGGCAGTCCCCTGCTTGGATTTCAGCAAATGTTCACAAGAATAACTGATGCAATATTAAGAATGAAAATGCAGGCACGTTTGCAGGGACTGAGGGGTTCAGGACCTGAAGAATCCTGCTCCTAGAGCAGAGATCTGGTTTAAATTAATTTAGGGTTCGAAAGCTCTGTATTTGCACATACTGTTTTGTTTTTTTTCCTCGTACCTTGAGATAGAAAATGGACCTGCAGCATGGTTTCTTTATGTAGAGCACAGGAAGAGTCTCTCTCAAATTGGAAAATGAACCTCGAGGACATTCATTCCATCCAAAAAGGCGCTATGAAGATTCTCAGAACATTTGGTACCTTCTGGCACCTATTATAGAAAGATGTAATTCCCCAGCTTGGGAGATAATAAGCAGGTATTGACTTCTGCTGAGGTCATTATCAAGATTTATTCAGTCAATATGGCTGCTTGGGTCAATAAATCTTGAGGTTGATGGAGGAAGAATATGTACTTGTAGACTTTATTAAAAAGTTTCCCCCTTTTCGTAACACTTTCCTATGTATATTACATGAGCATCTCTTTCTGATTTTTTTTATTACCTTTTTTGTGATTACACCTTTTTATGCTGCTTTAGACCTGTTTTTGTTTGTGAGTGAAAAACAGGAAATCTTGTTTTATTTAGTAGGTTTCATGTGGGGAGTGTTGCTCTGTTCTGATATGCCTTTTTTGGGGTGAGGGAAGATTCCTAAGACAAACAATATGTAGCTCTTTTAATCTTCAATGCATATTACAAGCCTTAGCTAATTAATTAATCTTCCCATTAGCCTATAGCATTATATCTGTTTTGCAGATGGGGAAGTGGAGGCTGAAATGCTGGATGACTTTCCAAAGGCCACAGAGATGGTTGGTGTTAGTTCCGGGATTAGAACCCAGGGCTCCTGGCACCCAGTCCTGTGCTCACATATTTGGCCCCTATTTCTTTCTGTTTCCAAACCAAATATTTTGCTGAGGTTTAAGAGAGAGCAAGGTGCCTTGCAGTGACAAAATTCCCACTGATTTCAGCGGGGGCAGAATCAGAAACTTTAAAATCCCAAGCCTGGGGAGGTTGGTCTGTTTCTGAGCAGCAGTAGAAAGGCCAGGCTTCAGAGGAGCTGACGCTCCTTGTACAAGTTTCCCTAGAGAGGTAAGCGGCCATTGGGACACATCCGGCTCTCCGTGGGTCGGGGTTGAATGGAGGTAACCGAGGGCAGAATCTGACTTGCTGACTTCAGCTGGAGTTTCACTGGGTGACATTTCTCCCCTGGGGAGAAGGCGGGCACCACTTGAGCCACATGTAAATCCCCAGAGCAGGGTTTAAGTGGGGTGTTAGTGGGGGCCAGGGCCTTGCACAGGCTCCTCTGGACTGGGCAAGGGGCGTGTGTTTGTGCAAGGGATTCGCCCCAGTGAACACCGCTGTCAGCATTGTGTGTATTTACCCGATTGACACCGCTCTGCACAAAGCGTTCTGCCCAGAGGAGCTGGTGGTAGAGCTGTTACCTATGAGTCGGTTGTTGGGACGATTTGGGGGAATGGCAGTCTGAGTAGAAATCGCGTTTGCAGGATTCAGAGCGGGGGTAAAGCTTGTTCAATCTCTCCCTTGGACGCTGGCTCTGGTGATTCTTCGCTCTGTGTTATCAGGAGTGGTCAGTGCAGTCTCCTTCTAGTTTTGATGGAGATGGTGCACGTATAGAGGGTGCCATTGCAAACTAAACGATTACACTCAGAATGCAGGAAAAACGAGGGACGCTGTCTCCCATAGCAGGGAGTGCGGCCTGTTCTGATTTCCAATGTCCCACGTAGAAAATGGCCCCCTAAAGGCAGATCCAGAACACCAAAATACATGTGCAATTGTGCACATCATTTGCACACGCAATTGCACTGGTTGTGTGCGCAGGTCAGGTGTTTGCATGTACCTGCCTTCTGAGGTTCCGTAGTAAATGGCCACTGGCGCGCACACATGCCTGACGTACACGTGGATTTTCAGTAATCGCATGTGTAAATGGGTTGTGCAGGCATCTTTGCACAGAGCGCTAGTGTACTGTACTGTGAAAATGTGGCCCCTGAAGCCAGAAAGATGTCAGCCGTGGGGGGGCATCAGAGGAATCTAACCAAAGGTTTAGCGAGACTAGAAAGCCGAAGTGTTCATTATGTACTGCAGGGCTTGTTAATTAACAGGGACTTTCAGGGAGTGCAGCTCTTTTATCCAGACTGGTTGAATACAAGTGCTGGAAGTGACCCTTGTGTCCGCAGCCCCTGGCCTGTGTTCAAGGAATAGTCCGCAGTAACAGCCCATGATTCTTGAGGGTATCGCTGTGGCGAAAGAGAGTGAACAGGCTCAAATCTGGGTACAACTTGCGATGACTTGTTCCCCTTCCTGGTATTTTCTGGGATTCACGATACCATGCCCAAGTTGCCTTCCGTTCTAAAGCTGTTGAACTGTATTTGGGGCCCATTGCATTCATAGCTATTGGGCCCTATCCTGTGTCCCTCGCCCACCCAAAACAGTGGCCATTTTGGGTGAGCGAGGATGGAAGATTGGGCACAGTGTTTATACAGCACTTCAAGGATGCAAGCGCCAAGTATTGTAACAAAGCAATGCCCGCTGGGGGAATACACAGTTGTCCTCAGGCTGCAATCCATGTCTAGTGGGACTTTGTGCATCCACAGGACCAGAACTTGGAGTCTCCTGGTCCAGAAGAACAGGCCCCTGCTTCTTAAACTAAAGGAGTCTCTCTGTAACCTGTTAGCGGTATAGGATCTATGACACATGGATGAGTATTTCTGATTCCATCCCGGAGAGGACAGTGGGATATGCATGTAGACAATCTGCGTGCGCATACACACCTTCACACCTCTCTTGCGATTTTCTATCCCATGTGAATTTCGCCTCTGTTATCCCAGGAAGACTGAATGGCAGATTCCTATGGCAGTTCAGGAATTGCTCTGGCTGTTTGGTTAGAGGGAGGAGCTAATGATTAAATCAGTTTTGTACGCATCCAGGTACATTTCATAGCAGCTGCAAGTGATGATATGAGAGAAAAGAAGCCAGTTGAAAGGATTGTGTGTAATCTAAGGATTGCTGTTGCTTTATCTGAGCATTAATATTATTTATTTTGGAAGTGGCAACAAAGAGCCTTTTTGCAGAATTCCATCGGCTGGTGCTTTTCTGCTGGCTGTGTGTGTTGCACAATAAGAAAAGGTCATTTGTTTTAAGTTTAGATGTCAGATTACTTGCGCGCGCACACACACTCTCTCTCTTTCTCTCTCTTTCTTTTCTTTCTTTCTTTCTTTTCCAAAATGGTCTCAGTGCTTTTGAATGTGGCCTCCCCGTCTCATTATGTTTTTGACTAGTTCGGTGTAACGTTTTCCCAAAAGCTGAACCAGCCCCCCCGAGTATTTATTTAGCTGCAGTTTAAGTGACTCCCAGCTAACATGGGGCTGTTTGAATATGAATTGGTCTGCGTGTGAGCTGGTTCTGCAACGCAGATTTCTAAAAAAGTAAATAGCCAATTTGAACCCCGTGTCAGTATTACTCTAGTGGGAGCTGTGCCATGCGTCATCTGCTCCGAGTGGGGCCCGCTTGCCTGTGGGTAATGCTCTTGCAGTTTTACGCTGAAGTTAGGACCTCAGGCTTCTTTTGTTTTCTTCCATCAGGATAACATAATAAAGTATTACCTGATTCCTGGCACTGAGTCTTGTAATGTGCAGCATAGCCAGATCCACTCATCTGGGAGATCTGGGGAGAGCAGCCGCGCTGGCTAAGGAACATCTTGTTGCCTAGCCTGGTTGCACGGTGCGTTTATTCTTTATTGATAATCATACAGCATGCTGACACAGAATAGCTGCTTTCATCCGAGGATCTCTAAGCACTTCACAACCGTGACTTAATTCCAGACAGGTAGAGAGACGAGGTCGGGGAGGTAATATATTTTATTGGACCAACTTCTGCTGGTGAGAGGGAGAAGCTTTCGAGCCACACAGCTCTTTAGGTAATTATTGCCACCCTCATTTGACAGGTGGCGTGACAGACGCATAAAGGGTCTTGGTGAGTTATGTTGCGTGTCTTGCCCGTTGCCACACAGCAGGACGGTGTCAGAACTGGGTATATGTACTGCCCAGGGCACAGGCCGGTGGAAGGACAGTTCGGATCAGTGGTCAGAACTGACATAAGAGTTCCGATAGCTAGGAGCTCCAATCCAAGGGGAAGGTACTGCGAGGCAGCAAGATGGGGGTCAGGCAAGGCAGGGTCCTAGCAGCGACTCATAGACTTTAAGGTCAGAAGGGACTAGGATGACTAGATGTCCTGATTTTATAGGGACAGTCCCGATTTTTGGGTCTTTTTCTTATATAGGCTCCTATTACCCCCCACCCCCTGTCACGATTTTTCACACTTGCTGTCTGGTCACCCTGGAAGGGACCATTATGATCATCTAGTCTGACCTCCTGCACAACGCAGGCCACAGAATCTCACCCACCCACTCCTGCAATAACCCTGCAAAGGCTTGTTGCTCAGCCAAGGTCAGAAAGGAAACAGGAAGTTTATGAATGGTCATCAACCAATCAGGAAGCAGGTCAAGGAACGCTTGAAGCTGGCCCACCCTCGTTTGTGAATTCCCGGGTAACGGGACGAGTCAGTGTGGTGCAACAGCCAAGGCTGCTCCCCAAGGGTAGAGCCTTCAAATCCGCTTTATAGCCACGGATCTCAATGGGCCATTTTTGCGGATCGTGGGTAGGATGCGGATACAAATTTTGTATCCATGCAGGGCTCTACCCAAGAACCCAGAGGGCTGGGCTTTGAGACCAGAGTCCTGATAGCATCGAACCCAGGAGCCCTGACTTCTAGTCCTCTCCTCTCTAACCACTGAGACAACCGAGGGCCTGCTCAGGAGTGGTGCTGAGCACCAGCAACTCTGAATAAACGCGTGCTCAGTGCCTCTGGGAGAAGTTCCATTTGTGTTGCAGAAGGTTACGTTTCTTCATTTTCTGTGCTTGATTTGGTGTGTGAGTTGTTTTAGAATCAGTCTCGCACAGGGGTAGTCAATTTTTTTTGGTCAAGGTCCGGGGGGGGGGGAGGGGGGATAATAAAAAAACAATAGTGATAAGTAAATAAAAAGATTTTGGGATCCGTTCAGAAGCATCTGGTGGTCTGGATTTGGCCCAGGGTCCGTCTATACCCCTGGTCTAGTACATCAGCAGGGTGATTTGATAATGAGCCGTGCTTTGATTCATGGAGAGTTGATTGGGGTTGTACGGTTTTAGTATTTTATGGTGGCTGGTGGGAATGGGTTGGGTGGTAGACAGATGTCATTTGTTTGGTTCTCATTTGAATAGCGCTAATGGATCCAGTTGTGCTGCAAATAATTGTTAACATTCTTAAAATGTGCTTCTACTGCTGTAACTTTTGCATCAGTCAGCTTTGATTTCTGAGTTCAGGTTCTCCCTTGCCAGGTGGCGCTGGAGAAAACTATCTGCAAAAGGCAATGGCCCTACGGCTCCTAACTCACCAAGGCTCTAGTGAACATTCTACCTGATATCCAAACCCTCCTGCCTCATTCTGAGACCCCGGACCCTCATACAGATGTAGAATAGTGTCAGTGCATGGTGATGGTGCTACGGGGTTACTAGTGATAGCCTAAAGTTACAGACATAGGAACACAGGAGTTGCCGGCCCAGATCAGATGGAGGCCCCTCTAGTCCAGTGTCCTGTCTCTGAGGACGGTGTCAAACGTGGGGTAATCTGCCTCCTATATTAGGTCTCATCCTGATCCCCTAACAGAGACTGTCTGAGGCCCGAGGTTTAATATCCCTCCCAAAATGTTTGTTATTAATTATGATAACTATGGCTAGTCTGGTTATCCACATCAATGTCCGATCCCTTTTTGATTTCTAAGTTTATCCCCGTTCCCTTGGCAAAGACAGTGGATACGGTGCTTCCTGAACTTCTGCTTTAAAGTCTCTGCAGATTCAGGAACCCCTTGGGTGTCTCCTTATAGAGACCATGTCTCCTTCGCGTCCTTTTAGCTTAGAGGAGACGCCCTCATCGGAGAGCTGGGATGAGCAGGTAGCTCATGAAGAGCTGCTCAGGCTCCGGGGGCTCTGGCTACACAGTCATTGTAGCTACTGGGGTTCTACTGATCTCATGAGTCTGTAGACTGCACCTGCCCTGATGGTGGCTCTCCTCCCCTCCAGGGAAGAACCCTCTTCAGAGTACGACACTAAAGTGTCGCATCTTTCCCTAGTTTCTGGGGTCATCTTTATTTAGATAGACCCTCTCCAAAGCTCTCTGCCACACCGCCCTTGCTGTCCTGAGTATGTCCCTGTTAAGTACTGAGGTGACACTGTCCGGCGCTCGCCTTTGTGCGAGGTGGCAGTTACAAAATGTGGAGGGCAGAAAAAAATGTCTTTTGACTCCTTAGCTAGTCTAGTCTGGAACTGAGAGGTTGGCATGATGGGCACCACTGAGTCTAGCAGAGTCCTGTGTTCCATATATAGAGCGGATGGAGCCTTCCTCTTTTCTGAGATACAGTGCTTGTGAAGCAGCCTCATTGCCCTGTCAGGCTGATCCTCTGTACGGTGAGAACAATGCCTTCCCTCCATCCTCTGTATCCATTCTGAGGACCTCACCTTTAGGTTTGGATTGCTGTGGAGCAAAGAGTAGAATGACGTGCTGAGACCTTTTAACAAATAAGAACATGATAGTTTTCCTCCCCCACTCCCTTCATTTGAGAGGTGTCTAGGCCCAGAGGTCCGGCCTGGTCTTTTGTTTCCAACAAGTGTTTGTTTCAAACAGGGCTGGTGCAACCACTAGGTGACCTAGGTGGTTGCCTAGGGCGCCAGGATTTGGGGGGCGGCATTTCGGGTCCCTTGGTGGCATTTCAGCGGCGATAGTTCGCGGCGGCAGGTTCTCCGGTCTTTGGCGGCATTTCTGCGGCAGGTTCTTCGGCTGCCCAGGTCTTCGGCGACATTTCGGCGGTGAGTTCTTTGGCCGACCCGGTCTTCGGCGGCCCTCTCCGTTCCTCTTCCGTCTGTGGTGCCGCCTGGGACGGCAAAAAATCTGGCGCCAGTCCTGGTTTCAAACACACTTAAGATGGAGCATACCCTAAGCTGGGCTGTCTGAAGGGTCTGCTTGTGGATTGGAAAGGAGGGAGCTGAGGTTACTCCCTCAGCCTTGACTCCTGAAGAACAGCTGAGGAAAGAATCAGAGACTGCAGAGAGCGCCGCGCTCACTGGCGGTGTCCTTTGCGTTGTCTGATGCTTTAACAGAAGATTGGGAAGACAGAAGTGGCTGGAAAATTCCCTCCTCTGCTCTGAACACATGCTGCACTCTTGGACCTAAGTGCTCTGAGCAACTGGAGGAAATATCAAACCTAGCAGATTATTTGGCTGACTGACTAAGTGTGTTGTTCAGAAGGATACATGGAAAAATCTTGCTGCCTCCATGGTGCTATTGACCTGGTGGAGGATATGGAGAAGTCTGGGTGCTTTTGCAAAACTGGGACATTTGGAGGGAAGGGGGGAGTGGCATGAGGTACGTGATCTTGGTGGCCCTGGGGATCAGCTGTTGTTCTGGATATGCTGATAACAGAGCAGGGGATGGACAGGGCAGCGATAGGCCAGGTTTGCCAAAGGGAGTGCTGTTGAGAGGATTAATATGTCCACTTGGGGGAAGGATGGTGAACATGGCTTTACAATCCCAGTGATCTATAAAAGGCATAGACAGAGGAAAGTTATTGTCCGATGATCTCAGGCGTGAATGGAAATGACACGGGAGGGTGGGTCCTTTACAGTGCTGTGATCCTCCGGACTAAACTCCAGGCTTTATGTGTTGCCTTTCCCAGTTCCTTGCTGGTGCGGGGAGCATCTTGGCTGGTCCTTGTGGGGGATGACGCAATGTATTGAAGTGGGCTGTGCGCCCCTCCTGAGCCTGCAAAGGGGTGGAGCTGGGTACGCAGCTCCCTCCCACCTGGGAAATGCCTGCTCTCCCCTCTCTCCATGGTCCGTGCACGAACTCCCCTCTCCACCCGGTGCCATGCCTAGCGTGGGCCCGCAGGGCTCAGGCCAGGGGCAGAATGTCATTTGTGTCCGTGCAAACTGCTCGCTAATCAGTGACGTTATTGTCTCCCAGCCTGGGTCTGATGTTTCCAGCCTTGGACTACGTTTGCCAGGCGCTCACTGGGTGGCCGACTAGCTTGGGGGTAGACGTGAAAGCATCACGTCAAGCCCCAGCTGGGTCCAGAGGCAGCACCCGGGTGGGCCAGCCCCTAGCTGCTGGGTAGGGGAAGATTCGGGACTTCCTACCACGTGCTGTCCCCAGTCCCTGCTTGGAGTCCATGTCTCTGGTAGGGGCCTGTCACACTTGAAGCTCCACCCCTTGATCTGCTGGAAGGAGCTTGCTTGCTGATTTCCCCCCTGCAAAGTTTCCTGATTGCTGCAAGAGGGGAAGGCCCGTGCTGCTCTACCGCTCCCTGCTGCGTCGCCTTGGGCTCGTCTGCCCCTTGCTGGGGGCCAGATTCATCCCTGGTGTAATTCCCACTGAAGGCTTTTGGCTTCCCTGCCTGTATAAAGGGGACAACACTAATATCACCTCCGACCTCCTGGGGCCGGCCTGGGACTAGGGTAGTGTTTTGTGATGTGTTGTAGAGATGGGAAGTGCTGTTCGCCGTATTGGTCTGTGGAATGTGTCCAGAGCTGATGTGAGCACTTCACTGCATGTATTGGTACAGCATTAACTATTAAAAACGACAAGTGTAAGTAGACCACCATAGTTAGGGTGATCCCTGCGTTTGTGGAGTTCTTGGTGCAGTACCCTGGTTCCCTGCCCTTGGTCTGAATGGAAGTGCTACCAAATGTGCCATGCAGCAGACTGGTAATGGGCCACACTCCAGTAATCCTAGCTGACTCTGAATTTCTGCAAGAGCCCGGCTTTCATGCTGCCCATCTCTGCCAAAGCCGAACGATGGGCAGAGTTTAGATTGTACCCCATTGGTTGGCTCACATTGCGAGTTTCGTGACTGTGTCCCCCTCGCGTAGGTTAGAATAGGAGGGGATTTGGTTTTTTCTGTAATAAAGCTTACTATGTTGCAAAAATTGCTGCTTCTCTCCCTTGCACTGTTTTCTCCTCAGTGCGGCTGTCGTAACCCAGCCTACGAGTATTGCTCAGGCAAATATCTGATTAGCAAATCGTCCTGTGGAAATCTAGAGGGAGGCGGCTTCTCTTTTTAATTTTCCGTAAGGAGAAGGCTGCACAGAACTGTGCAGCCCTGATTCCGGTACTTGAGTCTCCTGCTACTGTACTTTCTTTCAAATAAAAGCAGCTAATTAACATTATTCTTTAATTATTGCTTTTATCAACAAGGGGTCTGATTTGTACCAGCAGGATAGTCGCTTTCCCTCAAACTACCCAAGTGAATGCTTCAGTTCCTGTTGCTTTTGAAATGAATTTGATGTCATCTGCCCATTGTCACTTAATGGGGGCACTTGGGTAATGAGTGTGCATACTAGCACTGTTAGCAGCACTGCAAGCATGTAATTTAGGCCCTTAGGCAACAGTACGTTTGAAATCTCTGGATAGTTTTGAACTCTCTGTTCTTAATTAAATATGCAATTTTTCACGGTAACCAGGTTAATTCTTTTGTGTTGTGTTGTAATACTGTTAGGAATTTTCATAGTTCTTATTAAACATTATTCAGGCATTGTGAATTCCATAATTAAAAAAAATGAAAAGAACAAAGCTTGATTCACTTCTTCCTTTTCCCTGGTTAATTTATCAAATGAATTTTGCAAATTTTTCTTTTTGTCCCCAGACAGTATGCCAAGTGTTTTAAAGGGGAAGGATTTAATTGCTCTGTAGGGATTGGTTGGTTATGAAGGATTTGGCTGTTTGATTAGTAAACCCTTTTGGGAATGGTTTAATGCTCCATGATCTTAAAAATTGTCTGATTGTTGGGCTCTCCAAGGATGCTTTCCCTTTTCGTTATGTACGGCAACAGCTTCACACAAGTGTGATTATTAGGTACTGAGGAGGAAGTGAAGGGGAAGATCTTACTTCTCTTTAAATTGGTGATCATGGGAGATTTTCCTTTTCCCCTGGCAGTGCAAAGGGAGTGATTGCTTCCTACATAAGGGGTAGGATGAGGAGACAAATCAGTAGCTGTTTACATACATCATCACAGATAATGCACATTGCTGGAGTGCTGATGGTTAAACCAAATAGGTCATATATTATGCTGCAAAAGGGCCATTCCTGTTGTGAGACCAGTTCCTGCTCTCACTGACTCCTTTGTGAATCCCGAGTAACTCCATTAGCTTCAATAATGCATCATTAACTGCAGCTGAATTATACCAGATTTTCTCCTGTCAGAATCTAGCCCCACCAGAGCATGCTTAGACAGAGGAAAAGAGGTTACTGGGTGATTAGTATAAAAAGAAATCTTGATGTCTGTAAAAACATGGGTGATTTTTTTCCTGGTATCCAAGTCCTTCCAAATGCCTTTTGAGCTGAATTTCTCTTTCAAGGCCTGTTTACCAATATCTGCAGTGTAGCATAATGAAATTATACAGTATGTCTGATTTATCAGAGGGCAAATCTGCAGCATTCTCTTCTATTCTGTGTCCAAATCAGTATGATATTTTCATTAGACAGTGACAGAGGAAATGGGGCATTGACATTTACTAGTAACAATATTAAACTGGCATGACGACACACTGGAAAGTAAGTACCCATCAGTGTATTCTCTATAGCTGCACAAAACAGCTAAGCAAGGAGATGAACACAACCAGGTGTGGCCATGCTGCTAAAGCATGGGATGACCTTCCATCGGGAGGTGGCGGAAGTCCTGTTGCTTGAGAGAAACTAGGTTGGACCCAATATACTGTAGGGAGCAATCCCGGTGAATGTTGCCCACTCTCACAATTTTATTACAAGTCTCACAATTTTTGCATTTTTTTCGTAAAGCCTTAGCTGTGGGAATCCCATGAGAATGCCATCTTTAATTTTAAAAGATGTACGTTTGCTCTAAAGCTTGCAATCACAAACCCTTTAGGCTCAGAAACTAGAAGGCAAATAAAAAGAACCTAAACGTACTATTTTAAAAGAAATCTGGCTTGAAAATCTTAAATCTCATGATTTATGAGGTTGACAGTATTGTTAAGTAGATTCCTTAGTATGTCTCCTCCAACTCCTAACGTTTTTTGGGATTAGCACACTTAGTAGACACATTCAGGGGTGCTGAATCCTGTCTTGACTCTCAACTTCTTTAAAACCCATAGAATGAATGGGTGAGGCTCTGATCTTACTCGTATAAAGAACTGACCTGAAGTCGATTGAAATTGAAAAGTTACAGTGTAGTAGCCGTGTTAGTCTGTGTCAGCAAAAAGAAAATAAGAAAGAAAGAAATACCTGTGGCACCTTAGAGACTAACAAATTTATTTCAGCATAAGCTTTTGTGGGTTAGAACCCACTTCATCGGAGGCATGGAATGGAACATACAGTGGACAGATATTTATACAGTCAGAGAAACATGATAAGGTGGAAGTGCCTATACCAACCTTAAGAGGCTAATTAATTGAGAGGACCCATAACAGCAGGGGAAGAAAAACCTTTGAAGTGATAAACAAGATGGCCATTGCGGACAGTTGACACACAGGTGTGAATGAGGATCGTTAACTTAAGGGAGTTGTAAAATTGTGACCCTCAAGTCTGTCACTGAGTGGTTAGGGAGGCTGAAATGTTCTCCTACTGGTTTTTGAATGTTATGATTCCTGATGTCAGATTTATGTCCGTTTATTCTTTTGCGTAGAGTCTGTCCGGTTTGGCCAATGTACATGGCAGAGGGGCATTGCTGGCACATGATGGCATAAATCACATTGGTAGATGTGCAGGTGAATGAGCCCCTGATGGTGTGGCGGATCACATCCACATCCATTTCTTTTTGCTGACACAGACTGTATGTTCCATTCCATGCATCCGATGAAGTGGGTTCTAACCCACGAAAGCTTATGCTGAAATAAATTTGTTAGTCTCTAAGGTGCCACAAGTAATTCTTTCTTTCTCATTTTCTTTTTGCTGAAATTGAAAAGAGTCTTTCCATTCACTTCAATGGGCTTCGAATCAAGGCCTAAATCTGGAGTATGTGCTTTGATTTCAGTTTACACTGGCATAACTGGTGACAGAATTTGGCCCCGTGGGAATATCTAAGGGGCTGGAGTGATTGAGTTTTGCTCTCAGGGTGGTGGTTAAGCAACCGTGTGAGATGTTTCTCTTGTAAAATGGATGCTTGGTTGGTCAGATTTTCAAAATGCCATTGTATTTGAGAAAAAAAGTCAATATTTAGTATGTCTCTTCTGCTGCTGGTAATGCATTGATGCAGCTTTCGAAATACCTGAATTCAGTATCTAAGAGATTCTTCTTCTCAGCTCTTTAATTGTGCAAGAGGTTGAAATGTGCAGATCCAAGAGTTTATGCAACAGAAATAACATTTCATGCCTGTGCCACTTGGGACTGATTGCGCCGTTTCTGTGTCAAGTGGAGAAAGGCGGGTGAGCGCTAGACTGGGTCAGTTCTGAAGCTTTCAGAGCTTAGCTACCCTGTGATAAAAGTTGATCACCCCCCCTCGCCCCCCGACAAGCTCCTGCAAACTGTTTAATCAGCAGGATTGGCAACTTCCGATGGAAAAAAATCTTTGAAAAATATCAAATTTTATCTTTGGTTGTAAAAGAGTTTTATGGCTTTTTAAGGCCCAGCATCTGCTGCAGCCGAGGGCTGAGAGCGAAGGCCGACTCTCCCTCTCACATCCTGGGTATGGCTCCTGCGAACTCCGAAAATGGGGTCACTCTTGCGACGGGAAGCGCTGGGGGCCTGATCCTGCAAGGTGCCCGGTCCCTCCTGCGAAATGTGACGCGCCCTCCTTAAAGTTGCCACCTTGGTGGAGTGGGACTTTCATGAATCCCTCTGAGAGAGCAGAGCATGAAAAGAATGGACAGCTGGATATTCAGTTGCATTGTGAGGGCTTCAGAAGTTCCAGTCCCAAGGTGATATTAGCTCCTCACACCCGCATGGCTCAGAACTCTGATCAGGCGGTCGAGGTTCTAGGATTTCCATTGCTTTATAATTGGAATTGTAACATGAGCTCAGCAAATCCTGCAATATAATTAACTGGGAAAACTCTCAGCCCCTGGTGTTGGTGTTCAGCAAAACAGTACGGACTAGAAACATTTGCGTGAAACAACTCTTGCTTTTCACTCCTCTCCAGCATTGTTAGAGGGCCCGATCCTCCGTTCCTGTGTATCCATTGAAGGCAGCGGGATTTTGCAGGTTGAAAGTGTTACGAATTATTCCTGTTAGGACACGTACAGTTCGTACGAATTACTCCTGTTAGGACACGTATAGTTAATACGAATTATTCCTGTTAGGACACGTATAGTTAATACGAATTATTCCTGTTAGGACACGTACGGTTCGTTCTAGGCTGAGGCTCCCAAATAAAGACCAGTCTGCAGAGTGTTTCCAAAACTACTAGATTTATTACATTTGCAAATGTGGTATCGTCTGTTAAGCAGCACGAGACCCTGATTACAGAATACACAAAGGTTATATACTATTGGCAAAGCATGTTGCCTGCGTGCATCGGGTGTTCACACCAATAAACGAGCCTTCCCCTTATCTATGGCCAATCCCCTATGGTCACGACCCCGTGCACACAGGCCGAAGCAGCAACATCCTTAGGCAGGCAGCAACAGGCTGACACAGCAAAGTAAGTGACAAGCAATACATTCTTATATCCAGTGTCCGTTGTTCTCCTTATCGTAGACTGACTCCAGATGTCCCCCCTGGAGGCGTCGCCCCCCTCCTCCTTAGTACATGGTGTGCTCGCCTTTGGCTATCAAAATGGAGTCACATATGCTAACTTCCCTTAACAAAAGTAATGCAGCATTGGGCCTTCGAATTGTGTGTGTATGGGCATGCTAACGCTTGCATGCGTACACACAATGTGTGTGTGTGTGTGTGTGTGTCTCTCTCACACACACACACACACACACACACACACACACACACACACACACACACACACACACACACACTCTGGAACTGACCAGCGCCACCTCGGTTAAGTCTTTTCTCATTCCTATTATGAATCTCGTTTTTCCAGGGCTTTTATTTTGTCTGTAAAATCCCATATTTCGCCCCTGGCTGAAACCGTGAGAACATTCAACTGCAGCCTGAAGGAAAAATTAATTTTTGTGGATGAATCGAGTCCACTGTAAACTCTTCCCTGGCAGCAGTTTCTAGGACTTTGCTGTCAGTGGAGACTGAGCTGGGCGGGGCGTGGGCTTTGGGATGGAGTTTGAGTGTGGGAGGGGGCTCGGGGCTGGGAGTTGTGGTGTGGGGAGGATTGTGGGGTGCTGGCTCTGGGAGGGAGTTTGGGTGTGGGAGGGGGGTGCGATGCGCAGGCTCGGGGCAGAGGGTTGGGGTGTGGGAGGGGGCACGGGGTGCCGGACCTGGGGTGTGCTCAACTTGGGCGGCTCCCCGCAAGCAGCGACCTGTGCCAGCTGCTTCTAGGCGGAGGCGCGGCAGGTGGGACTGCGTGCTGCCCTTGCCCCGAGCGCGGGCTCCGCAGCTCCCATTGGCTGGGAACCGCGACCAATGGGAGCTGCCAGGGCAGCACCTGTGGGCGGAGGAGCGCGCAGAGCCACCTGCTGCGCCTCTGCCTAGGAGCTGGAGATACGGACTCACCCTGTATGTCTTGCGGGCTGTCTAGCTCCCGGATTGATGTACATAGCTCATGCTGAAGTCAGTGGAGTTAGTCCGGTCCAGGGTCTCCCTGGCCTGGATGAAGCAGTCATGGAACAGCCCATGTGAACCCCACCTTGCGCACACGGACCTCTCCCATGCATCCCTGCCTGGGGTGTTAGAATCCTGCTCTCCTCACTGTTTCCCTCCATGCAGATGAGCCACCGTTTCTCTGCTGCTGTCAGCGACCTCCATGGGGGGTAAGGGGGAGGCTCACTTCCCCCTCCCAGGTCTGTGTTCTTGGGGAAGTTCTGTGCCTAGCCCTGAATTATGCCTGGATTTAATTTGGTAGATTGGTTGGGTTTTTTTGTTTGGTTTTTTTTTTTTTACTTCCCCATATGGGAGATCCGAGAGACAGACCATGCAGGATATTCCTTGGGATTTCAAAATCTTTTGCGAGAGTCGCTGGCTTTGTGTACGTCTTCGCAGAAGCTACAGAAAGAGCGGGGAAGGTGCAGCCAGCACATAATGCCAGTTTAAACCCATTTGGAGACAGCAAGTTATTTCTGCAGCGCTATCGGCAGAGCCTTTCTGATCATCCATTTACAGTTCTCGTCTCTTGCACATCAAAGAGCTGCCATTTTCAGAAGGGCTACGATTAACTGTCACTTCATTCTGTACTGAAACCGGTTTCCCCACCGGATCACTAGTAACAGCTAGTCCAGACCGATCTCTTTTCCCCACTCCCTGGAATTATACTGAAAGCAGAATTTGGCTTTTCTTCATGCGAATGTAATTGCAGAATAGGCTGTTACTCCGGACCATGTTCTGCATTCAGGAGTTCCCTTGATGTTGGGGGAGACTTGTGTACGAATTGTGCGTGGAAAACGACTCACTGAATGTCCCGGGGGCAGGATCTCACTTATAGCAGCGTCACTTTGATGACTTCAGTAGATTTAATCTAGAGTTGCTCCGGATTGACACTAGCATAACGGAGAATCTGGCCCCCAGATTACAGGGCTTTGCTGTAGGGACTTTGTATTAGCAGATGCTCGTATAAAGACACACCAGATACGTGTTAGACACCAACCCTGGGGAGCTTGTGGAGAATCGTTTACTCCACCCAAAGACAGCTTGGTTGTATGCTCTTGAAATAGGCTTAAATTCAATAGCCTTTAGTTGTCAACCTATGAGTAACTTGAGCTCTGGCCCTCCAACACCCCTCCTTCTGCCATTTTTGGTGATCTGCCCCTCTGCGGAAATCCAGCATCTGGAACGTAGAAGAGACATGGGGGACTGGGACAGAACAGAGCAGGGGGTAGCGAGGCCGCAAGGACCAGGCTGAGGCTTGGGTTCACCATAGGTCTCACTAGCCTTGATCTCCACGAATGATTTAGAAGAAGGAGCAAATAGCACGTTAATGAAATGTGGGAGGCGTTACAACTCCCAGTGGGTGCAGGGAAGCAATACAGATTAGACTGGGCAACAAGCCGCGAGGCAATGCCAATTCTGCAGTAGCAGGTATATAACAGCAGGTGACCTGTGAGCACCTTACATTCCTGTTGCCTTCAATAGTAGCACTGGGGGATCAGCACCACATCTGGGCTCTGTAGGGCTTTCGCATCATTTCTACAACCTGGGGTGAGCCATGTTTTCTGAAGATGTCAGGAAGTACGTTCAGCTCCCACCAAAGGCACCAAGCGCATGCAGCAGCACGTGCCCCTTGGAGATGATGCTCACAGTGAAATCACAGACCAGACAGGATCGATATTCGCAGGTCTAAGGATGCCCCTGGAGGATTATTCTGGTTTTAAGGCGAGGTTGGAGGGGCATTAAACTTATAAATATATTATTATTTAAGCGAAGATTCATTGTAGTCTTTGAGTTTAGTTTATATGGCGCCAGTGTTTTGCTCTGTCATATTTTATGGTTATCGCTCTAGGTGAATTAAATTGAATGACTGTACAATGCTGTCTGCATCCAGTTAGTTTTTGTTAAATAGAAAGTTTACTATAGGGCCACAATCAAGTAGTTTTGGTTTTAAAAAACAAGTGGTTTTTTTTCAAGTGTGTGTGGCTTACAAAAACTAATGTGTATAGACATTTTTTCCTATAAAATTTACACAAAAATGCGCGAATCATCTCATGTTTTATTGGAAACCCAAACACAACATTGCTGTGTTAGCTTGTGAGATTCAGAAAGTGAAACTGCTAGACAGGGACTAAAGGCTTCCTTAATCTAGAATCATAGAAATGTGGGGCTGGAATGGACCTTGAGAAGTCGTCATGTCCAGCCCCCTGCGCTGAGGCAGGACCAAGTAAATCTAGATCATCCCTGATGGGGGTTTGTCCAACTTGTTCTTACAAACCTCCAGTGATGGGGATTCCACAGCCTCCCTTGGAAGCCTATTTCAGAGCTTAACTACCCTTATAGTTAGAAAGTTTTTCTTAATATCTAACCTAAATCTTCCTTGCTGCAAATTAAGCCCATTACTACTTATCCTACCTTCAGTGGACATGGAGAACAGTTGATTAGTCCTCATTATAACAGTTCTTCACATATTTTGAAGACCATCAGGTCCCCCCTTCAGTCTCCTTTTTCTTACAATATTGTCATTTTTTTAAACCTTTCCTCATAGGGCAGGTTGTCTAAACCTCTTATAATTTTTGTTGCTCTCCTCTGGACTTCCTCCAATTTGTCCACATCTTTTCTAAAGTGTGATGCCCAGAAGAGCGCACAGAACTCCAACTGAGGCCTCATGCTTGCTGAGTAGAGCCAGAGAATTACCTCCCGTGTCTTACATATGACACTCCTGTTAATACATACCAGAATGACATTAGCCCTTTTCACAGCTGCGTCATGTTGACTCGTATTCAATTTGTGATCCACTAAACCTCCACATCCTTTTCAGCAGCACTACCGCCTAGCCAGTTCTTCCCCATTTTGTAGTTGTGCAGTTGATTTTTTTCCTTTCTAAGTGAAGTACTTTACACTTATCTTTATTTAATTTCATCTTGTTGAATTCAGACCAATTCTCCAATTTGTCAAGGTTGGTTTGAATTCTAATCCTGTCCTCCAAAGTGTTTGCAGCCTCTCCCAGCTTGGAGTCGTCTACAAATTTTATAAGCATACTCTCCACTCCATTATCCAAGTTGTTAATGAAAATATTGACTAGTCATGGGCCCAGGACTGACCCCTGTGGGACCCCACTAGGTACACCCTCCCACTTTGACAGTGACTCACCGATAACTACTCTCAGTACAGACTTTCAACCAGTTGTGTATCCACTTACAGCAACTTCATCCAGATCATATTTCCCTAAATTATGTAGGAGAATGTCATGTAGGACAGTGTCTGAAGCCTTGCTAAAATCAAGATGCTGCTTCCTCCCTATCCACTAGGCCCGTTACCCTGTCAAAGAAGGAAATGAGGTTGGTTTGGCGTGATTAGTTCTTGACAAATCCATGCTGGCTATTCCTTATTATCCTATTATCCTCTAGGTGGTTACAAATTGATTGTAATTTGTTCCAGTAACTTTCCAGGTATTGAAGTTAGGTTGACCGGTCTGTTATTCTCCGGGTCCTCTCTGTTCCCACGTTTTAAATATAGATATTATGTTTTCCCTTCTCCAGTCCTCTGGGACCTCACATGTCCTCCATGAGTTCTCAGTCAAAGATAATTGCTAATGGCTCAGAGATTGCTTCAGCTAGTTCCTTAAGTACCCTAGGATGAATTTCATAAGACCCTGCCGACTTGAATACATTTAACTTATCTAAATATTCTTTCTTATTCTTTCCCTATTTTTGGCTTGCGTTCCTTCCCCCTTGTTGTTAATATTGTGTTGAATATCTGGTTACCATTAACCTTTTAATCCAGTGAAGAAAGACAGAACAAGAACCGATGACTGGAAGTTAAAGCCAGACAAATTCCTATGAGAAATAAGTCACAAACTTTTACCAGTGAGGGTGATTACCCATTGGAACAAAGAGCCAAGGGGAGTGACGGATGCTTTTGTTGTCCTCACATCAAGACTGGCTGCCTTTCTGCAAGGTATGCTTTAGTCAAGCACGAGTTATTGGGCTCACCCCTGGGGTAACTGGGTGTAATTGCGTGGCTTATGTTGTCCCAGAGGTCAGATTAAATGATGTAATGGTTCCTCCTAGCCTTAAAGTCTATGAATCAACAGAAAATATTTGCATTCCAGGTGGAATGTAAACAAACCTCATAGCGTGTGCAAAGCAAGTTTTTTAAAAAGCTCTTGTTGTAGGATCTTGAGAGGGTTTTATCATGGGGCCTTTGTTTTTAATATGATTTTTATCTTAGTCCTTTTAGGAAAAAACACAAAGATACATGTTGATCTGCAAAAAAAGTCCATGCTGATTTGGGCTGATATAACTGTATTTGACTGGCTAGCAGGCAGTCAATTTTTCTGTTTGTTGTTAAGTTCGTAGGCTAGCAGATACACTAACTTTTCAGCCTTACAGTTTATGGCCAGATCCCCAGCCGGTGTAAAAGAGCCTAGCTTCTTTGGAGTCTGGGGAACTGTGTTGATTTACCCCAGCGGCGGGGTCTGGGCCACATGCATTGCTGAGATGGGATTTGAAATGAAGTCCGTGTTTCTCTAGATTTCTGGCCCGGAATATCACAGACAGTATTCTCGCTTTAGAAAATGTGAATCCTAGAAGGTGCTGAGAGCTTTCCATTCCCACTGAAGTTAATGGGACTCAGAACCACGCAGGAGGCCCCTGCTGAGATGTGTGGAAGAACAGAAGAGAAGGAAATTCTGCTTGCTGTGTAAGGGAGGAAAGTGCTGTTTTGAGTAAAAGAGTAACTTCAAATGCAGCCCGTTCCCAGCGTTGTCAGAAGTGCGATATAAGCACCGAAATGGGAATGTCTGTGACTTTCATTATATTTTTTTATGTACCACTTCTGCCCGGCACTGTAGTAACCTCAGTTCATTAGTTAGGGCCAAATTCTGACTCTAGTTACACTGGTGCAACCATGCTGATTCTCCCCCAGATTCCACACTCCTGGCACTCCGCGGTGGGCTTGCTGCCTGCGGAGCAGCGCAGGAGCAGAATCGGGCTCGCTGAATGCCATTTCAGGGGTGTAACTGCATGAGCAGAATTGCCTCCTTAGTTATTTGCTTTGTTTTTGTTTTAACAAGAAATAATTGGCAAAGGCAGCCGAATTCAAGGTCAAGGTGCTCAGATTTTCCTGAGAAGCCAGACTCGAAGCCGTGCAAAACGTAGGTGGGTGGCGTTTGTCTTTTTAATATTATACTTTACACTGAGCTGTGTCAATCTAGCGATTTTTAAACCGGGGAAGTGAAATATTTGCCATTAAAGCCCTAAGCCGTACTGATTCAATCCAATGCCTTTGCTCCCTTTTGTTGTAAGGGGGAGAAAACCCCCATCTCTCACTTTCTCCCTCTCTTTTAAATAACAGCACCTTTTAGCCGTCTGCTGCTCCCACTGTGCAGCACTGAATCCAGAAAGTCATTTTAAAATAAGGCCTAGACATCTGAAAGCTGAACCTGAGCAGACGCTGGTAATGTATTCACAGTCATGACACAGAGTGGCAGCATGTCATGAACTATATTCTCCGGGGACCAATGGGTCTGGGATATTGGCTTTAACCCACAAAGACTCCAGTCAGAGCGTAAATTCATCAGGCTTCCAATATTGCTCTTGGACTACTGAATAATTTACAGTTTCAGGGCCCAGCCAGGTTCAGGTCAGTGGGGTTCATGGGTTAATAACAGGTTTGGTTTTTGTTGTCAGCAGCTGCCTTGATAACATATGAAAGAATCCTATTCTGTTGATTAGATTTTGAAATGGATCAATTTTTAATCAGCAGAACATCTGACTCACTCAATAAGAGTAGCATTGTGGAGACAGGATGGAGGTTCTCTTTATTTACAGGATTGTTTGTTTTTAGTAATACGCAAATACTCGGCCCTCCCTCCTCCCCCAAAACAGCCTGGCTGGATTTATCGTCAGACTCGAATCATATATTTGATTCATCGACTGATTGGTTAGTAAATCCATGGTTCTGTTTAAGAGATAAGAGTACGCGCTAACGGTTTGATTTAGTTATCCATTGTTATTGATGGGAAAACATTTACTTACTAACGAGGAAATTTTGCTTAATGGAATAATGGAAAAAATGCCAATCGAATGGTGTTTGGGGGGATATCGGCAAGCTGGTAACGGGGTTCTGAAAAAGCCCCCTTCACTCAGATTGGGAAACTCCACAAGAAACCTTGGTGTAACAATAGGGATGCAGTTAGTCGGGTTGCAACCATCAAGCGGGCAGAACATCAGACGATGTCTGTATTACAAAGTCTGCCACGCTTGAGGGTCTTGCCACACTGCTGTGATCCTATGGATGATACCACAGTATGAGTATAACCCGGTAGAGAAGCCAGGATCTAGCCCTGGTCTTTATCCAAGTAGGGTGCTACCCCTGGCACAGGAACGGCTGTGCCTTTGCTCCCGTTCATGCAACTTAACCCACCGCATGGAGGTGTTGTACGTACAGTGTCATCGTTCTGCAACATGGTAAAATCACTGCTGTCTCTTCCACGGCAGATGGGCTTGTGTCCCCAAATCACGCTAGGGCCTCGGGGACGTTCGTTTCATCGTGAAGAGCGGATATGATTTAAAAGTTGTTCAAGCCCATCTACCCTGGGCCTCCAGGGCTGTCCGCGTGACGGCGTGGTCCCGTCGGCTTAGAAAGGACTGCCGCTGCTGTGTCAGCACTATTATTTCCTTGCCCTACCAAACGGCAGTGTCAGGAAAGCGTCCGGTGGATCCACACGTGTGGCCTGTGTTTACTGCTCACTGATTGTAATTGATGTGAGGACGAGACAACATTCCAGATTTCACCAGCTTCAGGGTCTCTTCCTGAATCTGATGGGTTTTGCTGCCGCTAGGTGACCCTCCCGCCCCCCCCCCCCCCCGCAATGTTGACGAATTTGACCCCTCCCCCCCAGCCCCACCCCACTTCTGTATTCATGCGGTGTGGGACAACTTCTCTGGGAAATATAAATCAAACAGAGAAGGGGTGGGGATTTCTGGTGATAGGAGATCCTGGGATTTCTCTCGGGCGAATCTGAGGCTTGAGCGCAATTGCCATGCGGAGGGAGCTGCACAGGTGGGCTCAGTGGATTTCTTGGCGGGCGGGGTGGGGGGGATTCCACATTCTCCTTGCCCCCGGGGAGAGGACGGAAAGCACTCCCCATGGCAGGTGCTAGTCATGTTCTCGAAGCTGTTCTCAGGCTACGATGCAAGACTCTGTATAAGAACCCAAATGGGACAAGACTCTCCAAGCCCCCTGTTTGTGTTGTATTGTCAGGGGGCGGCTTCCTTCTCCAGACGGCTTTATGACTGTTGGATCTGCTGGGAAACTGTTGGGGTCAGGAGCTCTCTGCCCATTCACACCCACTGAGCATCTAGCCCCAAACACCCACGATTCTCTCCGATCTGTTGGCTGTTTTCAGTATTGCTGAGTGCAAGATACTGCTGACCTGCCTTGCACAGATGGACAGGGGCCCTCTTGGGTGTCTTTGCTCCTGTCTTCATAAGGAAGCTTTTTTTTTTTATGAGCAGCTTATGATTTTCCCATATTTATTTGTTGCTGGCAATAATTTGCTGACTATTTTCCATGGGTAATTGTTGGGCTATAGATAGTTTGTGAGCGGTGTCGATATTAAAAACACATGCAGTGTGGGTTAGTTTTGATTGGCTGCATAGGTTACATGGGGATTGTTTTTGTTCCCTGTGGGATGAGCATAGCACCTAGATTGTGTGTTCACTTTTATACAAGTCAGCGAATGCGAATTCCGAACATCAGCTGATTCCACAAACATTCCCGCTAAACACATGTGCCCTATTTGTGGAAAGTGATCACACAAGGGGCACTAACCCTACCAAAACCAGTTTAGGGTCAGATCCTCAGCCGATGTATAAACGATAGAAGCACTGTGCTGATTAACATCAGCTAACGATCTGGCCTTAATTTTTAAATTCAGTTGAAGACTGGCAACTAATTCTTCCAGCCATAATGGCAACGGTGGCTCTGTGGTCTAGCTGGTAAGATCAGTAAAGTCAAGGGGAGCTTTTCCATGGACAACAAGTCCATAGTGTAATGGGGACGGGTCTTTAGACCAATTCTCTGCATGAGCAAAGGCAAAGTTTCAGACAGGAATAGCTTTCCCAGTTCTGTTGTTATTTTTAATATTAAAAGAGCCAAGTTTTCTTAATACATTAAAAATATCTATTTGGGGGCGGGTGGGAGAGGGATTGTGCTGTTTACGTTTTAAGAGCACAAAAAGGCAACGGAAACCATCATTTCAACCTTGCATCCTAACAGCCGTATATATTCCTTTTGTAAAGACATGGATAAAGTACATCTCCTCCTACGTGGAGTCTTGGGTGTCAGATTTTGGCCTGAAGCTAGCTTGAACGGCTGAGTTAATAGAACTCCTTGAAAATTAAGCCCTCCCCCACTTTTTTTTTTAACAATGGAAAAGGTAAGAGTCTCATAACTATGGTGCTGCTGTATTAAAAATTACTTTGTGGTTGCTCATTGAGTGCTGACAGACCGGTTGGGAAGGCCTTTTGCTGGCAGATATTGATAATGATAAGAAGCCAGTCTGAATGGTAATTTGCATAGTTTTGCCCTCCGTGCATTGTAATTTTACTTTTAAAACTCATTGCCTTCTGACAATCTCCTTACCCTAAATAAATATTTTCCCTCTCACATGGATCAATTAAGATCACAGTTCCGCGGGGGCTTGCTGTTGGCCATATCTTCCACAGTGGTGTTTGTAACATTTGCATCTTATTTAAAAATGCTCGCAAGTGTTCACTTCCCGAGAATAGGCAGAAGTGGGTCTCAGAACTGGCTCCAGATGTGTGGAATACACAGCAGCCACCATGCAACCTGTTAGCCCACTTCTTCCGACCAGGATTTCAACCCGACACTTTCCTTAGCGAGTGCTTTGAAACGACAACAGCCAAACGGAACGGGCTTCTGGCTATTGTGGAAATAGGAAGCAGCATGCGCTCTCAGGGAATGAATGGCCTAATTTAATTACTGCTTTAATGTATTTTAATGCTTACGATTTATATTTTTGGTAACTTGATTACATGGCATTTTAAACACCTGTGAATGTTTTTTAAACCTCTCTGTGCAATGGGTTGTTTGCAGTGTCCTGAAAAACTCCACCACCAGCATGAATATGAACATTCCTGTGAAATCTCCTATGCTTCAATCACCTTGTGTAATGAAGGTAGGAAAGCCTTGTGACGTGGAAACAGAGACGGTAAATAACTTGCAGGGGGTCACACAATAGGGGTGTGATCTGCAAGGACTCAAGAACTCACTAGGAGGGTCTTTGCATGATCTAGCTACAGGTCTGTAACAGACTTGAGAACAGAAGTCACTGTGCTACCTTGGTGATGGCACTGGGCTGGGATTCAGAAGACCTGGGTTCTATTCCTGGCTGTTCCACTCACTCGCTGTGTGACATTGGTCACCTCGCGGCTCTGTGACTCACTTTCCCCATCTGTGAAAAGGGGACAATAATACTGACCTTCCTCTGTAACCTGCGTTGAGATCCACCGACGGCTCTCGTTGTTATTTCATTTATGTTCTTGGCATTTCTGTGGCACTCATTGCTGTATCGTTGGAGTGCCGGGACCCTGCAATGCTACCTCCTGGTCTCAGCTGCTTCCCAAGGACTTCGAGCAAGCCGCACAGGGGCCTGACCTGGCCCTGCTGCTGCCTAAGCTGCAGATAGATGGGGCCTCACCACCCAGCACTGCCACCCTGGCACCTTCCGCAGCATGGCATTCCCTGGCCATGAATACACACAGGAGCTCACCATGCCCCGGCGTATTTCCTCCACCTCCGCTGAGCTCGCTTGTGCTTTATAGCCGGAAAGCCAAGGCTAAGGCGGCATTGCGCCCTCCTGTGGGGGAGCAGATGTGCAGCTCAGGATCCTTCCTGGGCATCAAGGAGACATTTAACAAGTATCTTTAGTGAAGACTGCAGGGCCAGGTAAATAGTCTCAGCCGCACAGAAGGAAAAGGCCACTCCCATCCTCCCACACTTATTTTTAAAGAGAAATCGTAATTGGTCTCGGCCTTTCTGGACACTCTAGAGCCTGTTTTTATGTCTTTTGGCTCCAGTGATCCATGCTTCAGTGATTTCTAAAATATACGTTCTCCAGAACGGTACCTGCTGTTCCAGGCAGAACTGCTGAGCTTTTCCCTGCTGAATTCAGCCAGCAAGTTCCTTGGTCTCCGTGTCATGCAGGGGTATGGCTGCTGCCGATTGTATCTGCGTTATGATGGCTGCATCTTGAGAAGCCTTGCTCAAAAAAAAAAAAAATGTTCACAGTAACAGGAGAAAGAGAACGTCTTCCCGGAGCTGCCCTGATGAACATGAGTGCCTTCCCCGGTCCACTAGGGTTCTATAAAGAAGATACAATTCCAGATGGGATTGGGGTAAATACTAGCCATTCTCCTTGGTGGAATGTGCTGCCCAGGGATCATCTTTGCATTTAAAAGGAAATCAACATGGCAATAGTGCTTTACGCTTACAGAGCATCTTCGGTCTGCAGGGCCGAAGCACTTAACGGCCAGGTGAATTAAGCTGGCCACAACCCTTTGAAGAAGGAGTATTATTATCCCCATTGTACTCGGGGAAACTGAGGCAGGTAAATCACTTGCCATGGGTCACCTAATAAGAGATCCTTGGATAAGAGGTGCAACGTAAGAGTGAATTCTTACAGTACTTTGTTTATAAATGGTTAGCCACCGTATGTTAGTCCCGGGGTGAAGCTGTTGCCCCCGCACACTGCAGGCAGATAACGCCGGTCCATACGTTCTGATGTGTCTAGTGGAGTGTTAGACCAAAGCAGTGGTTTGGGAAAGATTTGCAGTAGGCTAAGTGGAAAGCTCCTGTATAGAGCAATATAGTTCCCAGTGTTATTAGAGTAACATAAGCCCAAGGGCTCTCTTATATAACCTGGAAGTAACACTGCAGGAAATAGGCAGTTTGCTAATAGCCACAGTAATAGCTTATAGACTCTTGCTCCTGTCAGCAGGAACGGACGATATATCAGTTTCTGCTAAAAACATTAGCAGCATCAGAAGGTTAAATATGCATATTATATCATCCCTGGTGGTTTTATTTTCACGAGAGCAATGGATGGCACAAGTTCATGACTTTAAAATTAAGTTTATTTCAGTGATGGAAAATGTGCTTACCTCCTCGACGTCTCCTAGTTATTTTCTGAGATTAGTTAAAAGGAAAAACATTTTTGTAAAGAGGAGAGGGCTGGATGCCCTGATTTTTAGTAACGAGTGCTTAGGAAGTATTGATTGAGCTAATCAGCATTTAGTGTCTTTTGTAATTTAATGAGGAACTGTCCAGTTTATGCTTCATAAAGGCAGTTGGCGGCTGTGTGGCTGTAAGGAACTTTGCAGGTGCTGGTGAATGGGAGCGCTTTCAAAATGAAGAATCCAATTGTAGGCGTTTCAAGGGGAAAGTACCAAGGTGCCTTCCTCTGCCTGCCATACAGACATAATCCACATGTGGTGGAGAGTCCAAACTCAGGCAGCTGTGGGGTCCTGCTTTATTCACTAAGGAAACAATGAGAGACAGTGAAGATCAGCTCAGACTTTCTCTGATCCTATGATTCCTCCCTCAGGACTGCTCAGCCCACACCCTTGATCCTCTTTCCCCCAGGAAATCTCTCTCACTTCTTTTATAGCCAAGTGGGTAATGAGTTACCTGCCTCAGAGTTAGCAGAAATTGCTTAGACCTCTTTCAGCAAGATAACGTCTGCTAACAATGTGTTCCGGGCAAATGCTGTCAGCTACTTGGGTCTGATCTATACTAAAAAGTTAGGTTGACCCAACTATGTCACTTAAAGTGTAAAAAATCCACACCCCCAAGAGATATATTTAAGCTGACCTAACCCCCAGTGTAGCCAGCACTAGGTTGATGGAGGAATTCTTCTGTCGACATAGCTACCACCTCTCAGGGTTACCTGTGCTGACGGGAGAACCCTTCCGCCCCCACACCAGCATAGGTAATATCTACACTGAAGCGCTGCAGCAGCAGCTGTCTGTAGCATTTCAGACAAGCCCTTCTTCATCTTATCCATCCCCCTCAAAGTTCAAGACTGTTCCCAGCAGTGTATTCTCCCATCAACCCCAAGCATTCAAAATTCACGAGTCGGGCCCCCCAAAATCACAAGTTTAGATTAAAAATCACAAGATTTAAAAAAATACTCAAATGTGCATTCTTTGTGCTCTTGTTTCTGAGCCTTGAGCTCACACACGGGTCCCATTTTGAAGCTTTTCTGCACAGCGATGAGGGCTAGACACTTACTTTATTTGTACCGAAATCTGAAATGGTCACAATCACCTGACTCCGGGGGTTGGGGCTTGAAGAAGTAACACTGAATATTGCGAGAGTCGCAATAAAATCATGAGAATTGGCAACGCTGGGTCTCAGTGGTGGGGGGCTCCTGCCTAGCTTGGCCAAAGCTGGCACGGCTCCCTCGACTGCAGCGGACTCGCTTCTGCTTCTGCTAGCATTGAATTTGGCCCTACGTGTACACTTAGACCTGGGGTCGGCCGGTGTTTTGTTGCTCAGGCTGAAAAACATTCCCGGCCCCCCCAAAGGCACATGCAGACCACTCCCCTCCCCCAAACTGGAGTTTGGCACCCCTGCATGTTGGCATCCAGGGCAGCCACCTTGAGCGCTCACTGCTACTTAGGTCTAACGGCTCAGAAGTAGCCACTGATTTTTGATGCCTGGGCTTTTGGGTGCCCAACTTGTCCGACTAGTGCCTGTTTTAATTGCAGGGTATTAAACACTTGCAATTCCAGTCGCAGCCAAAGGGACACTAGGACATCCCCACACCTTGCTGGATTCTCTTCTGTTCTCAGGTTCTAATACTGCGGCTGTCCCCGTGGTATCTGAACGCCTGGTGTTTGATTGGGCTTTTAATAGCCAAATTCATTCCTGGTGTAACTCCACTGCAGGTCCCCAAGCCCTTTCTAGACAGGCTTCGAAAAGCAACCAGACTGGTATGGTCTACTGGTGTAAATAGGCCAAGGTTGCTGTGTTTCCAGACTAGTTCCGCTTTTAGGCATGTTGTACCAACAAACCCCTCCGTGCCGAGTAAAAGGAGACTTTGCTGATCTGACTGGGGGTTTGACACAACATGTCATCAGGTGCGTTCTGAAAGGCTCTCACTTAGGCAGAGGCTTTCTGAAGTGCTGCTGGTTACTGAAAGGCAGTCATTTGAGCAGGGGCAATCTTCTCCCCGCTTTCTTCTTCACGTGAGCCAGCCCACTGATTTCACTGGGAATACTCGGAATCTCTGCAGGCCTCTCCAGGGTCAAGTTCTGCTCCCCTTAAAGCGCAAAGTACTGTGACGTGGATACAGAAATGCAATCTTTACATGGGCCTTTTGTGCTTGTCTCTTCTTCTGACTAGCTGAGTGCTACCGCCTTGCCCTAGGGCCCTGTTGCATAGGGATCTGCTCTAGTGTTGGTGGTCACTGTGAGTGCGTTTGTAGACGGTCTGGGAATAAAAATTGGCTTTGATTACCCAGGAGTTTGAAGCTCTCACTGATCAGTGTTCGTAATCATGTATCTTTTCTAAGCAGCATTTTTCAGGACCAGAAGCTCTAGTGAAAGCTGCAGATGGATTTGCAGCCTAATTTCTATTACAAACCTCAGTTTTCAGTTGTTCTTAACTTTCTCTGAAGCCCTTTGAAGGTTTGAAAACAATATGCTTATCAGATTTGGAGTTAGTTGACTTGAGGCAATAGACACTTAGCTAAAAAAATAGCTGCGTATGAGAACTTGAAGTTTTGTACCCTCCAGTTCATTCTGATTGTTATAAAAGGATTCCTGTTTAGGTCTATTCACAGTTTTATTTTTCTAATTAATTTATGTTTGATTTGTTTCGTTCGTTTCATTTCTCCATACCAGCTGTGGCATTATGAAACTCTCAGAATTGCTTTTGTGAAAAATAACACTTTCTCATTCCCTGCTCTGCTTCCGGCTTGAGTCAGCGGTGCTGACTTTCATGACAAAAATACGTTTTTACTACTTCTGTTGATCCTGCAGCTCCAACACAGTGAGCCGGGTTCTGTTCTGGATCATGCATCATCATGGAGTTCACTAACTTCCAGTGGCGGGGATGGATTTCACTGTCACTTGTACATTTGCAACCCGTTAAAGCCCAAGGGGTCTCTCGGATGTAGCTGGGTTATTTCTGGCCTGTGAATTCTTACAGCTTGACCTGGAGAGCTCATGTTGAGATCTGAAGACTGGCAGCTAACAAACAGGTCGTTTTACTTGTAAAGTTAGCTAAATTCAGTCTAGAGTTGTTGTGACACAATAAGCACAGAGGTTTTGATTTTTTTTTAAACAGCCACACTTCAGAGTAGAAGCCCTTATTGATTTGCAGTGTCCTACAGTATCTGCGTGGAATAGCTGCAGTCAAAAAGATGTTTCAGAAAGACCCTCAACTTCATGAGAGAGACAAATGGAAAGCATGTTGTGTAGAGTCAATTTCATGGTTTCCCCTTTACAGGCAATCACTTCCTTGTTGAAAAGGCTCTTGTCAACCTCAACAGGCGAGTAGAAAAACCCTTTGATTTTTAGAAAGTTCATTATTTTAAGAGCCAGCCTTATTATTTAAAGGAGTTTTTGTAATTTATTTTGGATTTTTTTTTCAATTTTAAAAACCAGTGTCCCTTTTAAACAAAAATCTGACTAAAAAGCACACCCTGGTGGTGGAGTCCTGGCTCTATGGGCAGTTAGTATAGCCGGGCCAAAGCTTTTCTCTGTGTTATGCAGGTTTGTACCTGAAATTTCCAAGCAACTGTGCAAATCCTGCGCTCCCCCATGGTGCGTATTGCTCCCCGGGCAATGGAACAGCGCAAGAATCAGGGTGTTGGGGTGTCGTGCATGGCTATGTAATAACCTCTCCGGGTAATAGCTTGTTAGCAGTATCAGAATTTCAGGGCAATCCCAGGAAATGGCTTTGCATCATGGGCTCAGTTTTCCCCTTTACAGTAAGATGTCACACCCCTCTTCCGCTCATGTCAGCTGCAGTCATGTGGCTAATTCCCTGTGTGCTGCTTTGAAAAGCATCTTCCGGCCAAGGCTGGCTGCAACTCCTTGGGGCCCGATCCTGAGGGATTCTGAGCACCTCCCCCCTACTCTCATTGACTTCACTAGGACACCCAGATGTTCAGCAGCTCTCTCTTTGGATCAGGGTTGTGCAGAGAACTAATAGGCAACCTGAGGGGCTGAGATTATTTACTGAAATAACTGGAGTGGGGCTTTTTTGTGACAAAGACTTGAGAGGATAATCCCAGTCTGCTGCTTCTAAAAGCGATAAAAAAAGCAGGAGCATTGGTTGCCGAGTTTGCCTGGAGCTGGCCGGTCTCAGTTGTGCTGGTTAAAGTTGCCTGATGCACAGCATGGAAAAGTTTTGGCTGCTGAATCTTTTACAAAGAGCCCAGACAATTTGCTAGTGAAATCACTGGCCCTCCAAGTTTTGGTTTTAGTGGGCAAAGCCACCTAAGCGTTGTGTTGTTTGTTTCCCTTCATCTGTGCCGATTTTCTCATTGAAAGCTCCCCCCCCCCCTTTTTTTTTTAAAAAAGCAACTACAATTGATAATTTAGCTTTGGATAAAGCAACCGTAGAGCTTTTATTTCTGAGAGGCCAAACATTGATGTTGTGTGAAATGGGGGCTGTGAGAAGCCTTTGTATGGAACTTAGCTTCCTGAAAAATTTATTTACTGCGACTGTGATCTGCAGGAGTGAATTGATGTTTATCTATAGTCATTCTTGCCAGGAAAAAAAATGCATAACTGCACTTTCTTTGGAAGCCTTGAAGGGGCTTTTAAGTAAGTGTCTAATAGTAGGCTCTCAATAGCACACAGCAAGCTTGATAGACAGTATACAGTATATTATTACCTATAAGCAGGCTTAATCTTTCTCTCGTGTTTTGGAGAATGCTTTATAACCTTATGGCCAAAGAATTCATGATCGCCAGGTATTTGAAGCTAAGCAAAATTATACCGGCAGTTGCTGCTGTGAGATCGATAATACTGGGAAACGCACAAGGCACTGAACTACTTTTTTGCAGTGTGGATTCTGACATTAGCAGCTCCATCTGCTTTCCTGGGGTTGGGCAGATCTGCATCTCGCTTGCACGGGGGCCAAGAGCAGGAAACAATTGGATGCTTTCTTCCCAGCGTGTGCGTATCCCTTTGCTGCCCGCGAAGCCGACGGTGATGGAAACCCAGCCCCCCAGCGCTCCTCTTGCAGTCACATGTGTGGATGAGGGGTTGTTTGAAAGCTGTAATTGGGTGCATCTGGGTCTCAGCACCACCTTTATTTCATTCTCTCCATCTAATCTCCATCGCAGGCGGGCAAAGCCGTCAGCAAGCCATAGAGCTCAGGTACCTGGGAAAAGGCGCATTAGACAGACTGTGTGCGTGCCGTACTTCCATTGTTCCAGCTGCCGCTCTGAAGTCGCAGAAGGTCTGTGAGACAATCATGAAATCTATTGTTGGACAAGCCAGCAACATCCCGGGCTGCTTGCATGTCTCTGTTTCCCTTTCATTGCGCTCCCTCTGGCACAGCCCTCTTGTGGCGTGTGGGGATTTACGCACCCTCCTGACTCTCTGTGTGGCCAGGCGAACCAGGGTTCACCTGACCCGCATCACCCAGAAACCTCACTGATCCAACATGAAATCATGTTCTTCCTCTTCGTCCCTGAGGTGGGTTACTGCCCCTGAGAACGGCCTGACCTCTGCCGGGTGTGAAGGATGGACCCCTGTTCCATTTGGGTAATCAAAGTTGGACTGTGTATCCTAATGGTACTTTGTGACGGCGGTGTAAAGATAATCGCCCCTCCAAATCCACTACATTTCAGCAGGGGCAGGGCTGTGCTAAGAGGGGAGTAAAGTCCCCCCAAAATGGGGGAGAGTTTTCCAGCTCAAAGGCCAGCCCCCACAAAACCTTTTTCATATGCTTTCCCAGTGAAGGGTTCACATAAAGGCAACTTCCCTCAGAATGTGCAGCACTGCCAACTCTCCCAGCTTTATCGTGAGTCTCGAGGTATTTGGTGGTTGTTTTTATTTTCATGCCCCAGCTCCTGGAGTCAAGTGATTTCTTAACTTTTCATATTTGTTGATGTAGGTTTCTAGCCTCCGTGGCGGCAGAAAAAAGTTTGAAATTGTGACCCTAAAGGGCCAAACATACCCAGAAAGCAAACAAGAAGAATTCCAAATTAACTCTTTTTAGAAGCCTCTTGATTTTTAAGCTGATCTCCAGATCTGTGAGGGGCCAGATTCATGAATGTTTAACACCGAGGTTAACAATAGTGAATGTAATTAAGAATTTTTGCCCAGAGGACTGCCAGCTGAGAATATAGGTGCTCAGTACCTTTCAGAATCAGGCTCTTACGTTCCATAGAGGATCCTTATTACCCAGAGCAGTTCTGTCATGCATTCTCCCATCCAATTTACTTTAGTGCTACGACTGTAAATCTTGCGTCTTTAGAGAACATTTGCATCACCTGCAATGATCCCGGGCTGGTGTTGTGTGCTGCGTATTCCAAGGTACGCACAGTAACATGTGGACGGATGCGCTGCATGACAGCGAGATGTAATCTCAAAGTGCAGATAAATGTTGTCTTGGGAGTTAGTGTAATGTCTAAATTACTCCGAGTCTGGTGCAGTTGTTTTTGCTTTTGCATTTGACATCAGATCATCTCACTTTTCTCCTCCTCTTGTGTTTTTATTTCCATGACAGATATTTGTTAAGCGATTTCCTTCGGTGCCGGGTTGTTGTTTTTTTTTAAATAAAGTCTGTAGTCGAATTAAATCCAAGCTCCAGATGGAATCCTGGCTCTGACTGAGGTGGCTGTTGCAAAGGGAAGTGGGAACTAGCCCAGAGCACACTGGCTATCCTGGCCTTTGATCGCTAGGGGCCCAGCCCCACTGCTGCTGAAGTGAACGGGAGGCTTTCCATTGACGTTAATGGGAGTCGGATCAGACTGAGGGGCTGAATGTGATCTTTGGATTGCCTGCCTGGGGCTTCCATAGATTTATTGACTTCAACGGGAGCTGCCTGCGTGCACGTCAGAGGAGAGGTCTGGCCCCAGGACGGCAGAACCAGGTGAAGCAGGCAGCCAAGTCTAGGTCACCTGTGGCTTTGCCCAGCTGGAGCCTGCAAATGATCATTAATCAATGTCCTTCCGAGCTAAGGGCCTGATCCTGAGCACCCTCACCCCCCATTGACTTCAGTGTGGGCTAAGGTTTCTCCGCAGTTAGCGGATTCCAGGGCTACGTGGAACATTGAAGCAAAGAGGCAGGGGTAGCGGGGGGCCGTGCAGCGCAGGGCATCGCTCTTCCAGGAGCCTTGGACCACACAGCCCACCTACGAGTCAGGTCTCCGCCAGGCCCTGGGAAAGCCAAGGCCCCACACCGTTTGGGTGCAATGAACACGTCGGGGATGCACGCCAGGAGTGTGCCTTGGCCTTAGACGGAGGTTCTCTGATTGACGGCCGTGCCGGGCGAGGTCAGAGCGAAAAGCAAAGGCCGAGATGTTCACCGATGGGAACTGGTGGCTGCTCAGTGCTCTGAGCCAGGTGGCCAGCTCTGGGCGATGGGGCCTTGCCTCATGGTTCCATTGTGGGAAATCATGGGCATGATGTTTTCCATGACCCGCTCTGGACTCCACGTTCGCTCGTGCTATATTGTCTCCTTGTAGGCCGGTAGCTCTGCCCAGAAGTCAGGGGATCGATAGATGGCTGAGATAAGTGGCTCTGCAAAAACCAATTTTGCAGAAGTGTCAGCGGAGCGGCTCCGGACCCCCACCCGGCGTTCAAGCCACAGTCTCCGTAGCACAATGGGGGCCGAAACACTCCGCATCTCTAACCCGCTCTGCGAGCATTCGTTCCTCCACAGAACAGCCCTGGGGAGTGAGCTTTGGTGGCCTCCTCTGACCGCCAGGCAGAGAGGTTAACGTGACTTGTCCGAGGCCACTCAGCAAGTCCATGTCAGAGCTGGGGCTAGAACTCCGCATTCCCAGTCCTGCGCTTGGTTCCCTGTGGGGCTGGCCTTACATTTAGACCGTTAGTTAGGGGATGTCAAAGACAGATGATGCATTCCCCTTTCCCCATGTGCTCCTCTGCCTTGCCTTTCATTCTTTTGTGCGTTTTCAAAGCATGCAGAGGCGGGAGATGTAACTGTAACTAGCTGCATTGAAGCTCCAGATAATGGCAAAGATTAATTTTGCTAGAACTAAACTTTTGTTGGTTTTCCCCCTTGCCTGGCAATTTTATGCTGGTGTACGGTGTCGGAACAGCTAGCGGCAGCACGCCGTGCCACAAAGTTCATGAAATCAGCAGAGACAACCACAAAAACTGAGCAAGCGAGAGAGTTCGCTATTAAGAGCTGTTTGCTGGGCCTGCTTCAGATTGGGAATAGGAAAACAGTGGAGTTTATTTTAACGTTGAAGCATCCCAGCAGATCTGTCCATTTCGCTTCCCGAAAGCAACACATTAATCTGTTTGAAAAGGAGGATGGAAATGTTTGTTGCCATGCATGGAGCATCACTCGGAGCAGGAGTCCCACGGGAGACGAGCTGCTCTCCCCACCTTTTTAGTTTAATTTGTTAACTCGTTATTCACCGGTTTTGATGGCAGCATCAAAATGAGCTGTGGGACTGAGTTTATCTGAGTGCCCCACAATCTTCAATGCATTTATCCTCACAACAGCCGAATAAGTAGAGCGATGGTATTATCTGCGGCAGAGAGACGTAGGGGATATAGCAGGGAATTGAACCTTGGTCTCCCAAGTTCCAGGCTGGTACACTAGCCACTTTACAGAGAATCTCTCTCTCTCCTCCCATTGACTTCAGTGTGTTTAAGGAATATGCCCACAGGCTTTCTTGTGTGTCATTAACCATTATTAATTGGTCTTTTGTCAATCGTGAAGACCAAGGTTCTCCCCGCTCCTCCTCCTTTTACAATAAAATTCTAACCGGCTTGGGCCAGACTTTGCTCTGTTCCTGTAAAATGGTGTCAATCTGCAGTGATGACGTAACGTCAAAGGAGTCACTCCGATCCTGTCACTCAGGACAGAGTCTGGTCCCCTGAACGCATCTGTGGACCAAATCTTGAAGTTCTTGTTTAGTTCATAGTCACTCCTTTCTCAGGCAGATTCCCCCCCCGCCCCCCCCAGTGGCTTCAATGCCCCAGTAAAGATTATGTGAAATCCAAGCGGAGTTAGGAAGCAGGACTCCTGGGTTCCAGGCTCAGCACTGACACGGATTCACTGTGTGACTTCAGGCAAATCACCTCTACCAGATTTCCAGATCGCAGTTGTGCCCATGGAGAAGTCTGGTCTTGGGCTGTGAAATGGAGCTGATACTTACCTAATGTGTGGGGATTCTCTGAGGCATAAGAGACATTTTATCAAGGGCTTTGAGCTCCGTGGAGGCCATTGAACAGAACTTGGCTGTCATGTGAAGGGCCAGTCATACACTCCGGTCACAATGGACTTACCTCTCCTCTCCTGTAAACGCCCCACCCACCCCCACTGTTCATGCGTTGAATGAACAGATCATTGTGTAGGTTTATCTTGATGTAGGAGATGATTGTGAATATCATCGAGGTTGTGAATATCGGCGCTTGAAATGGCCCAGGGAGGAGCGCTCATGTAGGCTGGACCCAGGCCACTCTGTTTCCTGGTCATTTGTCTCCAAAGGCTCCGTTGGGAGGTTCCTTGTAATCCTGGGATAATCACCTTTCATTTGTCAGGCTTTCCTCTTTGATATAGTCAACAGCTTGTTTGCTTGGAGGAAGAGTTCAGCAGGATCTCTGGGC
The DNA here is from genome assembly GCA_033296515.1 of Macrochelys suwanniensis. Lineage (NCBI taxonomy): Eukaryota > Metazoa > Chordata > Testudines > Chelydridae > Macrochelys > Macrochelys suwanniensis. The sequence goes on along the minus strand of CM065789.1, from coordinate 5,644,586 downwards.
TGTGGTCTATAGAGCCTTCTCTGCTTATTCCAAGAGGGAATGGTGGGTCTGATTTTTATAGGAGTTCCTTGTGAGGATCTGTATTGCCCCAGCGTTCTGGAATAGCTGCTTTATTCCCAGCAGAGGAATGTGTGTGTGTTCCTGGGACTGTCTTGCACATGAGATAGATGGACATTCCTGTGGGGCAGGGGAGGTAGAAGACCCTGTAAGAAGTTGGGATAGACTGACACTGGTGGATTGAGCTGTGTTTTCTGACCCCCTTCCTGGGGCCTCCTTCCATGGAATCATAGAACTGGAAGGGACCTCGAGAGGTCATCTAGTCCAGTCCCCTGCACTCATGGCAGGACTAAGTAATAGCTAGACTGTCCCTGACAGGTGTATTTCCATGTGTCCTCCCCAATTTTGGAGCCCATGTCCTGCTCCCACACCAGCCTTTTCTCTTTAAAAGAGGAGGATCTAGCTGAAGATGAATTATCTGCTTCACTTTTTGAGAGGTGAGTACGTTCCCCCAGGTCTCTGGGTTTTGGCAGGGTAAGTTCTTTGTGTGCAGAGGGATGATCTCATGGGCAGACAGTAACAAAAGCCTGCGTGTGGCAGTGTGAACTTTATACGGAGTCACTGAAAGGGCACCTGGCCAGCCGTGGGGAAGAAGCCCAGGGTTTGAGTTGCATCTGAACCTTGCTCACTGATGAGCGGACCTGGCCATGGGGAAAGGTGAGTTATTGTCGCGCGGGACAAAGGACCATACTGTTCCACTGAACTAGACGAGGTTTCTGACCTCGGCCTTGGCTTTTAATGAGTGAGCTATTGGAAAAGGTCTGGGCACCATTGGCAGCCCTCCTGGAGTTGACTAGTGAGATTTCCAGGAGCCGCAGTAGCTCTGTGGTTATAATGAGACCCCCTAGGATGATAAAGGTTCTCTTGCTCAGCCCAGTAAGGATGACTCTCATTCTGTTCTGCACCTCAAATGTAACTCCCTTTTGCTGCAGATAATTTGGGTGCTAACAGGGTAGAGTTTTTTGAAAGAATGACACTCTCCAGCCAGAATGCCTGCGAGCCTCAAAGGAACGATTGGTGGGAAGAACAAAGGTCTCCCTAGATTGCAGGGCTTAGTGAATGATTGTGTATTATATATGTGCATGTTCTAGGCTGTGGGCAGTTTGGGGCTAGAGGTGGAGCTGGGTGGGGGGCGGAGCAGGGGGTGGAGTGGAGTGGAGCTGGGCGGGGGAAGGGGAGGGTGGAGCTGTGGCCAGGGCCAGAGCTGGGGCGGGGGCAGAGGGGCTGGGTGACACTCCCTCCCCGGCCCCCGTAGGGGCTGACCTGGGCCCCACCATGCACCCCCCCTGAATGTTCCTCTGCCCCACATTTGGGGACCACTGATCTACAAGGAGCCGGGAGATCCCCAAGGGAAACTAAAGAGTCCCTGGGACGGGGAGACTGGGGAGAAGCTGCTGGGAGGAAGTACAGCAGGGGCCTGGCAGCAGAATCTCAGTGCAGCCCAAGGGGGGCAGAAGTATTATTACTGGGTATCACTTTGGCCTTTCAGTTGGACCTCCCACGGGGCTGAGCTTTTATGGGAGTTGGCTGGACGGCCAGGCCACAGAACACCCTGATAGAGACTTGGGATAAGACAGGCTGGGAAGGGGCCTTGCAGGGCCAAGGGAGTGGCTGCTATGGTGCGCCAGAGATGAGGCAACATCACGCCCTGCCACGCGGGGGCGCTCTCAAGGTGAGGAACCGCCCTGACAATATACCACTCGGGCACACTTCGCTAGCATTCCTTTTTCCACTGCCAGAGTGCAGCCACCTCTGGGGTGACAGGCAGCAAGTGTTCAACGGTGCACACTGACGTTACGCAGCCGCCTAGGGCAGGGTGGGAATAGCGTCTCCAGTTCGCGTTGCTGGAGGAATTTAAATGGGCACAGGGTGATACACCCCAATTGGAACTGGACTAAAATGCTCACTTCCACCCAAAGGGCCATGGGGGCTCTAGTGACCACAGATGATCAGGATGTTAGTTTTAAACCTCGGCAGTCAGGGTGGTACCCTCTTTTGACTATGGCATTAGCTCAGTGTTTACTCAGCAGAAAGAACACCACCACTTGAGTCCTCCGCTCCCCTTCCTGCAGCTCCTTGGCATTCCTTGGAGATCTCCCATCCGAACAGCTGCCCTGGCTGGGCTTATGAGGCCTGGCAGAATCCCAGCACAGGGTGATGGGTGGGATTTTCCGAAGTGCCTGTGGGATTTAGGCGCACGAGTCCTGTGGGCTTAAGTCACTTTTGATCCTTCTGAAGATCCCACCGGGTACAGTTACTGGCTGGGGTGCAATGAATACGGTGCCCAAAGGGAACGGTTTGGGAGGTCCGAGAGGTAAATGCGAAGCTGCCTAAAGGCAACAGGAAGTTAAACAAGCAGCAGGTACTTGGTGATAACTGATAGCTGGCCTTGGAGTCGATGGTTCTTCCAGCATTATGATGCCAGTATTTACATAAGGATGAAGTGTTCTTGTATAGTTTCTCCAACCGAGTAGGGCACAAGCCGGCTTTTCTTTCATCTGTGCCGTGAATGACTTCTGGGTCTAACTGTTTTCCCCCCACTTGAGCAAACAAATGTATTGTGCGCCTGCAAAGAAAATCCCGGTTTCTGTTTGTTTGTTCTGAGCTCCCATCCGTCTCCCTGAGTTGATGGCATGCCAGCAGGATCTCCAGTGATTCACGTGCCTGGTGGTTTGGGCTCCCTGGTGGGCACAAGAGGAACTGGTAGGGCCACATTGATCCTGGTGTAATACCATAGATGGCTTTGTCCCCGTGCGCATAGTGATTTTTTCCCCCTTAGATCCCATTTAAGCACTGAAATAAACGTTCTGCATCCTGGCAAGTGCTGAGCCATTCCTGAAGTGGGAGCAGGTTTGCAGCGATGCCCTATCACCTATCTTTGTGTTTTAATTCTAACATCTTGTGGGGGGGAAATTCTGCTTCTCCTCCTTCACTGGGACTCCCGTGCGACGGGTGCTTCCCGTTTAGGGCTCCGTCGTGCTTCACCCGCAGTCGGGAGTAAAGGGGCGTATGGTTCCTGCATGGACGACCGGCACCACCGATTGGCGTGTGTGTGGGGCGGAGGAGCCGCGGCTACTTGCTCTTCTGCGCAGGTGGGCGGGCAGAGCCTTGGGTCCACGCCAGCGCAGCTGAGCCGGTGAAGGGAGACACAACCCACTCCTGGCGTAGGGTTGATGCAGCTGATTTCTGCACTAAAACAATTAGGCGCTGCCCTTTCCTCAGGATTTGTGGTACCTCCGTGATCCAGCCCATAATAAATATCTGTAAAATGCTTAGATGCCCTTAGAGGGCGGGGATGGTTGAAAGGAGAAGAGCTATTGAAATGAATGAATTATTCCCACGCCTTCCTGAAGGCGTATGCAATATGAGCTTTGGTACCCAGCACACACCGGGGAAAAACCTCCATCCCAGGACAAAGGGGTTCAGTGCTAATTACCCAGCCGGAGGTCTTGTGTGCAGTAAAGGTGTTTTGAGAAGCAGACCTAAAGGGAGCGGAATAACCCCTTTAAAGTAGCATCTCAGCAGTGTCTTCCCCGGAGGCAGCGTCAGTTTTAAGCTTAGTTGTGCATAAGTACTTGCCTACAGCTGTCTTGTGTACTTGTCAGAAGAAGATTGGCAGCTGCTTGTTTTTCGGATCTCTCGTTATAATTAAAAGGGGGTGATAGTATTCACTGCTGACTTATGTTTGTAATAGAAAAACATGGTATTGTGTTAAGGTCTTTTAAGACATGGACGAGTATAGATGTTTGTGGTGGCTATAATGTGATTTACTGTTGGAATTTCTGAACTTTCCCCCCCCTCTTTCCTGGTTCATTTAAAGGCTTCATTCGGCAGCTAGACTGAATTCCCAGTCGAGCCAATGGGAGTTTCAGTGTGGGACAGGCTGTATGATACAGCCTTGGGTCCATGCCAGCGCAGCTGAGCCAGTGAAGGGAGACGCAACAAAACCAAACCCCACACTGAATTTTTTTTTATGTTGTGCAAGCTGAAAAGTGAATAATGACGACACTTATGTAGTGCCCCCTACTCAAGAATCTCCAAATATATTACAGTATTGCCAGTGTCAAATTTCAAAAATCTGGAGTGTCTCCCGCCCCCACCCCCAAGTCATGAGATTGGCATAAAAATCATGAGATTTAAAAGAAAAATATATATATATATTTTTCTTTTAAATCTCTTCTGTTTTTTGAGCCTTTAGGGACCAGATTTTTCAGTTTTTCTCTGGGGCCAGCAGTGCTAAAAACTGACTTTCTAAAAAGAAAAGTTGAGATGCTCACATAATCACATGATTCCAGGAGCTGAAGTGTTAAGAAAAACACCAAATATTGTGACACTCATGCTAAAACATTGGCGCACATTTATGCGTTGAGCCTCTCCACTCCTGTGGCAGGCAGTTAGGTAGGTGGCATTGTCCCTGTTTTACAAATGGAAAGCCAGATCTGCAGTGGGTATAAATCAGTATACTTCCTGGAGCTGCTCCAAGCAACAGCAGCCGAGGATCTGGCTTGCTCATAGTGAGGGGCAGGGAAGTTAAGTCACCTGCATGTGATTACAGAAGGAGTCCTCAACAGAGCTGAGAAGAGGACCCAGAAATCCTCCCTCCCAGTCGTCTACTCCAGCCATTCCACATATGGGTCCTGGTTCATCTCTCACCTGCACTGGTGAAAGTCAGGATGAACTCCATTGAAATGGCTGGAGTTACACTGGTATGACTCCTGGCCCTTGGCCCGCAGTGCAGGCCTCTCTTTTCCATCCAAGGCACTTGACTGTACCCTTCCCCCACCCCTTGGTTGAACATCTTACTGCTTTCAAGATCTCTACAGTAACTGGCAATCTCCAATTTCCAGAAATCAGCATTTGCAGCCCATGGATATCGCGTGTGTTTGCTGGTATTGATTGTTCCATGTGTTCTTTGGCATAACATCAGATTTTTTGGGGGTTAGATTTTCCAGACTTTCTGCTGGGAGTTGATCCTAAAAGAATTCCTTTTTCTCGAGAGTTCTCTGTTCCATCTTGACTCCTTTGACCCTACTCCCGCTGCACGTCTTTAGAGGACAAGGGGAAAAGTGTTGTTTTATTTCTTTTCCTCCTGAGAGAACAACTCACTAGAGGCTGTAGACGACATTTTGCATGTTGCACTCACAGCTGAATAGCCTCAATGCACAATGCAAAGTCACCTTCTACCTTATACACATCCCTGTTTTTTTCCCAAGTTGTTCCAAACCAACGCTTTGCAGTTGAATTTAATTGTGTGTCAGTAGGATTTGATAAAAATATTAAGATCAAAGCCTCATGAGAGAGATTCAGGGCCAGATTTTCAATTGAGCCCTCATTTAAGCATCAAAGGGCATGTCTACCCGGTGGGGTAGTGTGCACTCTGGGGGTGTGATTTCTAAAGCACACAATGTATTGCACACGAACTGGTCCATGTAGGCCTTGCTGGTGCGCACTACATTTTTCTTAGTGTGCTTTAACATAGTGCTGCTTGAAACAGTACTATGTGAACAGGCCCGGTGCAAGCTTTTTTGCCGCCCTAGGCGGCGAAGAGGTAAAAAGAAAAAAAAAAACCTGCCGTCCCTGCTTGCAAAATGCTTGCACCGGCCCTGCTAAGGGGCACCCCAGCCAGTGTGCAGCCTCAAGCAGGGTCCCCCTGCAGCCGCCGCCCTGCCCCCATACAGCACCCAGGCACTGTCCCCATACTCGTTCAGCATGTGCCTCACCTTCCCGGGCAGGGATCCCGCGCCCCCATAGTGTTACGGTCACATGTTCCCTGCCTGGCTGGCTGAATGAGTCACTCGGCCCCGCCCACTAAGTTGGGGGCCGCCCCTTCCTTCTTCCCTCCAACCAATTGCGGCAGGAGAGGTCTTAATCAGACAGCCAATGGCCGTTCCTAGGTGGAGGCGGGTTCACCATGGTGCAGCCACGTCGCCCCCCTTTAGGCGGGGCCCTGGGATGCCGATTAACAATTACATTATCCAATAGAAAAAGGGAATGAGAGATGCTGGCCAATGCCAGGCATCAGATCCCAGGGGCGGCCAATAGAGAGGTGGCTAAGTCGCTGGGGGGGCGGGATGGTACCAGGCTTGAACCGGTGAGTGACAGGTCCGCTCGGCCACAGATCGGGCTCTGGGGGTGTGACCAAGGGGAGATGGGGGTGTGGCAAAAACGACCAATGGGAGGTGGCTTCGTAATGGAACAGCCAATGAGAAGCCAGGTGGGCGGGGTAGGGTGCAAGGGGGCGGAGGTGCTTGAGAAAGTTGTGGTGGCTGGTATCTGACAGCTGGGGAGCAAGCGGCTGACGCACCGCGGGGTAAGAGCAGGAGCGGCGCCAGCCGAGGAACCCGAAATGCCGCCTCCCAAATCCTGGTGCCCTAGGCGACCACCTAGGGTCGCCTAATAGTAGCGCCGGCCCTGTATGTGAACATACACTAGGGAACTTTTAATGAGCACCAGCAGGGTCTATACGGACCAGTTAGTGTGCAACACACTTGTGCATGTTAGAAATCAACTCACACTCTCCCCCCCCCCCCCCCCCCGCCCCAACCCATGGAGCGCTTTGCCATGCCTTCAGATCACCCTGAAGTGAAGGGATCCGATTATTCCAAAGTGCTCAGCAGCCAACTGCGCCCAGGGAGAAAAACAGCGAATTTCCCCGCACCATTGAGGCCGATGGGAGCTGTTAGGTGGTGGGCACGTCAGATAATCTGAGCCATAGGCCCCAGTGCTATAAAGTGATGAATGCATCCGGCGAGTCATTAATTCAGCTCAATGGAAGGTGCTTAGCACCTTGCAAACTCCACCGCAGGCCTGCCCTACACACGTTGTGTACCAGCACACTGCAGTGGTGTTCTGTGTTTCCTTTTTTTGGCTGTCAACCTGCTGTTCTGTATGGTGCTTCTACCCCTTGTGGCGAAGGGCGCTGTCCCCTAATGGGCTTTGGGTGGGTCTAGGAAAGTGAATTCCATTGTGGACGAGAGTGACAGTGATTTCCCCTGGCTCCTGTAGGAGCTGCTTTCAGCGCTTTTGATAAGTGGAGGTGATAGGCGATGCCTATTGATTTCTCTGGTTTCTGCCGTGAGGCAGCTTGTCCTGAAAGCCGGTGACTCAGCTCAGCAGAAATACTTCCAAATTCGGGGAGGCGTCGGGGCTAGAAGGTAAAGGCAGCAGGCCAAGAACTTGGAGCAGCGCATCAGCTAGTTACGCCATGGGCTCGATCCTCCGAAGCGATCAGCAAAACACTGATTTACACTGCTGGGAATCTGACCTGCTCTGGAGTATTCTGTGAAGTCTCAGCAGGGTCTGAAGGGGGCTTTAAAGAGATGGCGTCCGACCCTGCTTTTAGTTTTATCCGCTTCAGTCTGCAGTAATTCTGCTGAGGTCAGGCGAGTTACTCTGGTTTTGCACTGGTGTAATTGAGGTTAGTGATTGGTCCATAAGCACACAAGGACCTTGTGAGAGCTCAGCATCCCAGTGAAGCGTGAGGGAGGGGATGCCAGGAGACACAAAGGGCCTGAGCAGTGACGCTAGCATGGGGGTTGCCTCCATGTCTTTGGCGGGTCGGTGGAGAAGCAGATGTGGGAGGCTGGGGAATAAGGGTCGAGGGGCCTCCTGGAAGCAGGATATATTAACAAAAATGTGAAGGAGGACACAGTAGAGGTGTAGCGGGAAGGCCGGACAAAGCCTTGAGTACATGTGCCCAGCCTCGCTCAGTGGAGATTTCCAGAGGGTCAGGGAGGATGCTGCCTCCTTGCGGGGCAGCGCGAATTGATGGACTGTCCCCCTGTCCCGTGGGTTCCGGATCTGTCACCAACTCTGCGTATCTCTGTCCTTCTCCTTCCCAGAATGTTACAAAGATAATTGTTACCTCTCCTCAGCCAGCCTCAAGAAGAGGTTTAAAGGGGTGGGGGGAGGAGGAAGAACAGAAGGAAATCTTTTGCTTCATAGCTCTAATAGTTCTGCATTGATTTGTAGTGCTGGGAGCTTTCCAGTCACTCTGTTCTTAGGCGTAGGCATCTGTTGGTACAACAGGGCTACCAGCCAGCTAACACAGGGTGTATTGCTCACTCAGTCCGGCAGCTTGATAAAGCTCCGTCACTCTCAGCCCCACCAGTCCCACTCACCCGATCATCCATCCTGCAGCCTGGCTCTGTTGAAGGAATAAATGATAAATAGCTCTGAAAAGTTGATTGTCTAGCTGAGATGGGCCCGAGCTGCAACATTCAGGGCCAGAGCCACATTGAAACTGTTCCACACTTCGCAGAGTATTGGGATTCAGGCCCGTCTGTAGACTCCAGACCACAGCACAATCCTCAGCAGTTCTATAGTGTCGTGGGAACATTGGAACTGCCAGGCAGGATCCGACCCGGGGTCTGGCTTGTCTAGTATCCTGCCTCTGCTCAGCACCAGCTGTTTGGAGCAAGGTGCAAAGAACCTCACAGTAGGCAGATTGTAGGATAATCTGCTCTCCTCCTACTCCCCAATAGAGCTTAACTCCCGAAGCCTGAGGTTTAATATCCCTGTGTGAGCGTTAACTGTAACAACTCTGGATACCCTTGATTTCCACCTCAATGTCCAGTACCTTTCCTGAATCTTGCTAAATTCTTGGCCCCAGGGACATTCTGGAGCAGTGAGTTCCACAGTTTAATTATGTGCTGGGTGAAAAAATATTTCCATTTTGGTTTGGAATTTGCCACCTTTTAATTTCGTTGACTGTCTCCTTCTTGTTTTACGGGACAGGGAGAACAGTATCACCTGATCTCCCTTCTCTAGACCTCCAATATTTTATTGCCTTTTATGTCCCCTCTTACTCATAATTCATAATCATAATGCCAGCAAGTTAAAAAAGTATGGATTGGATGAATGGACTATAAGGTGGATAGAAAGCTGGCTAGATTGTCGGGCTCAACAGGTAGTGATCAACGGCTCGATGTCTAGTTGGCAGCTGGTATCACGTGGCGTGCCCTGGAGGGGCATCATTAATGATCTGGATGATGGGATGGATTGCACCCTCAGCAAATTCGCAGATGACACTACGCTGTGGGGAGAGGTAGATACGCTGGAGGGTAGAGATAAGGTCCAGAGCGACCTAGACAAATTGGAGGATTGGGCCAAAAGAAATCTGATGAGGTTCAACAAGTGCAGAGTCCTGCACTTAGGACAGAAGAATCCCCTGCACTGCTACAGGCTGGGGACCGACTGGCTAAGCAGCAGTTCTGCAGAAAAGGACCTGGGGATTACAGTGGATGAGAAGCTGGATATGAGTCAGCAGTGTGCCCTTGTTGCCAAGAAGGCTAATGGCATATTGGGCTGCATTAGTAGGAGCATTGCCAGCAGATCGAGGGAGGTGATTATTCCCCTCTATTCGGCACTGGTGAGGCCACATCTGGAATATTGCGTCCAGTTTTGGGCCCCCCACTACAGAAAGGATGTGGACAAATTGCAAAGAGTCCAGCGGAGGGCAATGAAAATGATTAGGAGACTGGGGCACATGGCTTATGAGGAGAGGCTGAGGGAACTGGGCTTATTTAGTCTGCAGAAGAGAAGAGTGGGGGGATTTGATAGCAGACTTCAACTACCTGAAGTGGGGTTCCAAAGAGGATGGAGCTTGGCTGTTCTCAGTGGTGGCAGATGACAGAACAAGGAGCAATGGTCTCAAGCTGCAGTTGGGGAGGTCTAGGTTGGATATTAGGAAAAACTGTTTCACTAGCAGGGTGGCGAAGCACTTGAATGGGTTACCTAGGGAGGTGGTGGAATCTCCTTCCTTAGAGGTTTTTAAAGCCTGGCTTGACAAAGCCCTGGCTGGGATGATTTAGTTGGGGTTGGTCCTGCTTTGGAGCAGGGGGTTGGACTAGAACCTCCTGAGGTCTCTTCCAACCCATATCTTCTATGATTCTTTCTTGGGCAAACAGTCTACGTCTGTTCAATGTCTCTTCATGTGAGCGTTTTTCTAGGCTCCTGATCTTTGTCACCCCTCTCTGAACCCTCTCTAGTTCTGCAGTGTCCTTTTTGAGATGGGGTGACCCATACTGCACACAGTATCCAACACTGATTTATATAATAGCATTATAATATTCTCCATCCTACTCCTTATGCATCCTAACATTTTGCTTGCTTTTCTGACCGCAGCGGCCCGTTGCACAGAGGTTTTCATTGAGCTCAGCTCAGGTCCCTTTCTTGAGTGGATACGCTTAATTTAGAACCTTCTGAAGTGTCTGAGCAGTATAAATGTTGTGCTGCAGTGTGCTTTACTTTGCATTTATCAATGCTGAATTTCATTTGCCATTGTGTGTCCCATTCACCTAGCTTGTTTAGGTCTCCAAAGTTCCTCACAAGCTGCTGCAGTCCTGAGTCACCTAACTAACTTTGTGTCATCTGCAAAGGATGATTACTGGGTGGATTACTGCATAATTGCCCTGTTCTGTATACTTCCCCTGAAGCTCTGGTGAGGGCCACTGTTGGAGACAAAATAGTGGGGAGGATGGATCATAGTCTTACCTGGTGTGGCTGTTCTTATGTTCATATTAATCCTCTCAGGCTGGAATTCTGTATACACTATCACAGGAGACAAGATGGTTAAATAACTGGCAAGTTGTTTTTTTTTTAAAGTCTTAAAAGTGTAACACTTTAAACTGACAATGTTCTGTTTAATAAAGTGATTTATTTTGCAATAACTAATCTGAAACAAAGGCAGGTAAAATTCATCCCTGGTGCAACTGTGCTGACTTCAGCTAAGTTAAATCAGACATGAATTTGGCCCAAGTGTGTCTAATTAAAAACAACAGCACCTTTTTTTTCCTATTTTGAGTGTTGGGTTCACGTACAAATTCCATATGAGCAGCTGCGGAGAATTTACATGACATATTGAAATCATTAGGTTACAGCTAGTAATTAGGTTTACGTGAGGGCTTTTTTTTCACCCCTCTCTTTCTTATGGAAACTATGTTGGGCATGTGTCTTTAGCAGAGACTTTTTTCAGTTCCGAGTTGGTATTGTTTTGGTAAGTTTACTTTGTTCCATTTTAAAAAATCTTTTCCTGTGCTCTGTTCGCCTGTAAGGCATAGAATGTACATGGGTAATGACTTAACAGGACTTATTTTTAAATCAAAATTTCAAGTATCAAGCGAACGTATCCGTCCATCTCTGTTTTAGGAAACATGAAAGTTACTCCAGGGTCAGAGAGTACAATAGGTGGCACATCTCACTGTCTATATCCTCTCCCAAAAGGAAATTATGCTTTTGTGTTCCTAGTGTTCTAACTCACTAGAGCGTCTTATAGTGAGTGATATTAGACAAATGCCGACTAACTCCTCCATGTTCCCAGAGGACCTGCTTCTGGCCCCATTGAAGTTAATGGCAAAACTTCCATTGCCTTTAATGGTGTCGGATCTGGGCACATATTAATCACTTAGGGCCTGATTCTCATTCACATTAAGGGCCCTTTAAACCACTCTGGCAGTGCAGAGGGGCCTAGAAATGGGTGTAAAATTGCAGCTCCCCCCCACTGCAAGGCGCCTATCCATATCAGAATGGCATAAAGAGGCCTTACTGCAAATGAGCATCAAGGCTGTGGGCCTAGCCGGATACTCTCACATTAGCATGGCCCCGCCCCCTACTTGACAGGGCTCCCCAGTGTCAGAGTTGCACAAGCAGGCCCTTGGTGAGCTATGGGCCACCCTAATGCCTGGTGGTGATCCTTGTGCGGGTAGTGTTTGCGGCATGCCCCGACACCTGTAACGACTCAGTCCCGATAACCAACTGCTCCAACATCTTACCGCTTGAATGGGGTTTTCCTGTGGGATGTGCCCTTAGTCACCACAAGCTCCTGCTTAATGGTAGCCAGAAACGCTACATGAAATATTGTACTGTGAGTGCGTGGGCATAATGTGCAGATGAAACCACGACGCTCCTGTATAACAGAGCTCCTGAGTCATGGATACCAAAAGTGCTGGAAGGCTCATTAGCTAAAGAAACTCTCAGTATCTCCTGTTGTGGGAGGAGCCCCTTCACCCCCACCAGGTCATCAATTTCTATTTTATTACAGTTCTGCTCAGGACATTAGCAACACCGTGATTTAGGCAGCTAGCATGTGAGCCAGTTACAAACCCTTGACGTCAAATGGGCTTAGTTCGGTTAGGCCCTACAATATTTACGCAGAATGTTTCCCATTCAGGACTTTCTAAGAGGGAGAAGTTTGTCTCGCTGGTATTTTTGGAACATGGGGTGGGTGGCGTGGGGGATAGGCATCAGGTGACCGAGGCTCAGCAAAATGGAAATGCCGACATCAGCTTGTATTTTATTGACTCATGATAGTTTCAGGGTATGTAGAAGAAAATGGGATGAATCATTGTTCGTGTGCCCCAGGGTGGAGAGAACCTGATTGCAGTTGTACTCTCTTAATAGGCAGGTGCTAAGGTGTAACCGTTGCTTCTCCTTCCCAGACTCTATTGGCTGCTCGAATCTGCTCTTTCCACCTGCTGGTTCACCGTCCCTGCTCTTGGGGCAATGTCTCTGCAGGATTCATTCAATAAGAAAGCAGAGGGGTGCTCAAAAGAGGCTGCTCTGAGTAACGGCCTGGCTCCTGTGTGTTTGTGCAGCACTGCCCTCTAATGGATGGAATCAGAACTGCCCAACCGTGTGTCAGAGACCCCAGGCCGCTAACAGCTAGTAACAATTCTCCTTCGCCCTGTGCTACTGGAGCGGGAGGGTGGCCGTGCTTTCCCCTCTGCCTCTGTGAGGTGGTGAGCGGCTGTTGTGTGCAGCACAGTGATGATCGTAACGGTGCAGGATGGCCACACGTGTTCCAGCATTGTGCATGTAATGTAAACGGACACAGGTGCTGGCGAGCATGTGGCTCAGAATAGTCCCCTCTTCCTCCGTGCACTGCTCTCTGTCAGTTGCATTTCTGTCTCTCCTGCTGGCCTCGTTTTGCAGAAGCCGGCAGCCCCGAAGAGGGGACCAGATCTCTCCTGGGTGTAAATGGGCATAGCCCCACTAGAGCCAGTGAAACCACACTGAGTTACAGCAGCGGAGAATCCGGCTCGGGGTTTAAAGTGAGACACGAGATGACCCTTCACTATGCGTGTGTGGCTTTCACCAGCTGCTGAATGCTGGGACTGCTCTTCCATCTGATCCCTGTTGCTGTGCTTCGTCCCGTGAAAAGGGAGACGCTGTGGGAGGTGAAGGGGAAGATCTGCAGCCCCAGAATAACTTTCTTGTCTTTGGAAGCCTCGGCTGGGAAATCTTCACCTTTTAGAACTCACTGCCTGGCCTGGTTAAAGGATCCTGAGGTTCACAGCCTACTGACCTGGGTTAATGCATCTGTGCCAGAGAAACCCGGGCTGGGATTTTCAAAGGAGCCTAATTCAATAGGAGTTGGGTGCCAAACTCCCTTAGGCTCTTTCGGAAAGTCCCAGCTCAGACAGAGAGGTAGGGAAATGACCCTTTTGTCCCTCTAAGGCTGCATGCCTGGCAGGTACTATTCCTGTCCCATGGAACAGCAAATCTGATACTTGATCCTAGAGGAGATATTAGCCATTTTAATTCTGATGGATTAGTTCTAAAGACTGTGTGTGGATTGATCTCATAGTCACATTCCACTCCTCCTTATCAGAAAGCATTTGGCTCAAACTGATAAAGCTGAAAGCTTTGTTTGGAAATGGGCAAATTTTGGAAGGGCTCCGAATTTTAAGAGCCATCAGCATCACCAAGTGAAAATGAAACACGATCCACCCGGCATTGTCTGATTGAAAACTCAGCTCCAAACTTCCAGGACTTGCACGCTCCCAGGACGGGATCAATTTGGGGTCAGGCTGCTGGGGATGAGCTCCTGTGCTAGTGTTTGGGAAGGAAGTGAGATTCACATGCAATGCTGCAGTTATTTCACTTACTGTGCTCAGTCATGGAATCCGTTCTGATTGGGCTTTGAGCTCAATACAAACTGAAGTGGGGCTGTTTGTAACTTCACCAGCTGTTGAATTTCTTTCCTCTTTGGTGGTCTCAGCAGATACCCATGGCCTTATATTGCACATGTGTGTGCCTACATACGGAACCCAGTGGTGATAGTTACATGTACCCCTTCTGTGCATGATCCGCAGAGGATGAGTGTCTGTTACAACTCTCACCTACAGAACCTGCCCCTTTAGCCCAAGCTTTTAGCTTTAAAGGTCTCCAGTTCAGTCCCTAATATTGGCCAAAATGGTAGCTGCCACACAGCGAGGTCCCCTGCGGGTTTTGAACTGTCGTGGGCCTCAGAGGCTGAGGACAAGCTTCCTCCTCCATCCAGGACATACGTTACATGCCTGATCCACAGCATACCCTGACCAGTGGGTTACACATGCTTGTGTCCTCAACCCTCACCCAAATCTTTATCCAGTGGATACTGCCTCCTGTTGTCTCTTTGAACCGATCAGATATACGGAGCAATTACTCCATGAACTGAATCCAGTCTGTGAATTGAATCTTCAGATAATATGTATAACGAGCCCATCCAGATAGTGTCTAAATATTGCTGGTGTTTTTTCCTCAAGTACAGTTGTTGTTTCCCTCCAGGGGATGTGTTGGTTGTCCTCTACTGCTCTGTTCTTAATCATCAAGCTGTCGCATCACTAGGCACCGCAGAAATAAATTCAGGGTATTACTGTAGAGCAAAAGTTCTTTATTTTGTGCCCTGCCCCTTCACACCAGCAGTCAGAGGTATTCTGCTCCTTGTCCCAGCCCCTCTCCCCAGTGTGAGTTCCAAACACCCTGATGGATGGCCTCGTGACATTGATGGGACACCTGTGTGCTACCAGAAGGGCGCATGTTTAGCTCCCTCCTCTGCAGAGTCAATATCCCTGTAGTTCTTTCCCCCAACAGCTTGTGTAGTGAGAATCCCCCGTCTAGCCGTTCTCCAACCTGGGCCAACTCTGTAGCCCATCTCCCAGCATAGCCGAGTGCTGCTGCAACAAACCTGCTGGGCCTTGCATTCAGTTCTGCCATCCCGCAGCTTTAAAGGTCACCAGCTCCTCTCCAATCTGCCCAGTGAAGCGCTTTTCCACATAGCGTAGTCCACAATCATGTGGAACCACTTGCTTGGAAGTATCGGGCACTGGCCGCTCTCCGAGACAGGACGCTGGATGAGATGGGCCATTCGTCTGATCGGTAAGGCAACACCCATGATATCAAGGGAGAACCACCGACCCATAGAGAATACAGCATGCTCTAGAGGCACTCAAATTTCAGAGAGGAAAGCTTACCCCAAACTGTTAGCATCCACTGCACAGCATTGGTGGCTTGATCAGTGGTTAGTATTTATACTCTGCTACTGTTTGAGCGACATCATTTTATATTCCAAAATGACAGGGGATTTTGTGCTTAATTTTAGCCACTAAATATGGCTCATTTATAGATGCTGCTCAAGCCAAATCATGGTAGCTTTGTTAGGCAAGTCAAAAAACAGAAAGGCGGGCACATTTCTGATGCTATCTCTGAACAGACTCTGTTTAAAAAATTAATGCAAGCAAGCTTTTGAGAGTTGCACGGTCTTCATCAGAGCACTGAGAGCCTGTGTTTGAGATTAAACCTCACATTTCATTTTTATATGCTGTGCTTAATCCAATAATGATTTCATGTTACAAACTGCAATAATATCTTTCAGCATAGTTAATCAGAATAGACTTAATGCTGTCACTATTTATTAACCTTTGTTGAAAAGCAAGAAGTTTTCCTACTTATCTGTGATTGTTGCTCTTGTCAGGCTCTATCAAGTGAAAAAACAGATTTGGCATTCATTAAAACTGTGAGAATTCTGTAATGACAATTGAAACTACATGGTGTTTGGTGCATGAAATCTTTGTTCTATTCACTGTGATGGCTGTGAAACCTGAGCAGGGATCGAGTAACCCAAAGTGCTAGTTCAAAAGACTTAAGTTTATTTACCATCTAATGTATCTAACCACTGTATAACAAAGCTGCCCAGTAAATGAGGGAACTCCAGACGTATACAGTGTCCTGACAAAGGAAATCCTTTATTTGAAGCAGAGTGGCCTTATGGTATCAGGTGGTACAGAAAAAGGGGTGAATTCAGACACTGAGCTATTCAGCTTTATCAGACTCATTGTGCAGCCCAAATGCCCCGTTCTGTACCCCCAAAACTTTAGGAATGTTTGGATCCCAATTTCTTCGCTTAGTATCATCCCTCTCTCAGGCAAAGTTTCCACTAACATCTTGGTAGTTTTTTGCCTGAGGAAGGACTGCAGAATTTGGCCTATTTCCGGCATGGTCCTGTACTACATTCAGTCTTTCAGTGGTAGCATCATATTGCCTTGTGAATAGGGTCAGTAACTGCTCAGTTGAGTCAAGTGTTTTGTTGTTGTCACGTGTCTACCAGAGCCATGATGATTTGGGCTAGTTTCAAGAGAGATCTTTGCCCTCTTACCTTAGCCATATTGGGCTTTTAAGTATCTTTAGTGTCATATCCTGTAAAACATTAATGGGGCTACCTGGAAGTCATAGAGCACTAGCCATGTCTAGCTTTACAACTCCCTAGGAAGTTGGATAGACATTCTTCCCATTTTATAGATGGAGTAACTGAGGCACGGAGAAGTTAAGGGAATTCCTTAAGGTTGCATGCAGGAAATGGGATCCAGGTTCCCCAAATCCCAGCCACTAACCTGCAGCTGTTAGTTGGGATTATGTTTGGCAGATGTAGGTGAGTGTACATCTGGTAATAGTTGAAATGTGTCTGTACCCTCAATCCAGGACCTGGGCTGAAGCCAATTGAAACCAATGGAAAGACTCTCATTGAGTTTTGGATCAGGCCCTTATGTATAGTGTCGGGGATTACATCTTGAGGCGTGAGGCCTTATGAATAGTTTAGTTGAGGGAGCCTCCAAAGAACAACTGGATTCCAAGTAACCCTGGTACCCATTTAATAAGACAAGGACCCTATCGTCATTCGAGTTACCTGCACAAACCTACCCCAAGACTCCTGGCTTATCCTACAACCCTTTCCCTTCATGTGTTCCTCCACCCTTTCAGCCCTTCCCCCTGTTTGAGTCTCCTCACCACTCCCTTATGCCTGGAACTGCCTCTCCTCTCTTGTCTGTCAAGTGCCCCGCCTCTCCTCCTTGAGGCTAATACCTGACCCTGCAATGGCTCTGCCTCTTCTTGTATGTGAACAGCTCTCATGTATCTCTGGGTTAGCCTGCAAGTTCATTGGGGAAGGGACCCGGTCCAGTGTGGTGTAACACTTATGATCCCCTTCTAGCAGCTGTGTTCTCCTGCACGTCAGTGCATGGAAACTAAGCCAAGGCGGGGAGTGATCGCCAAGGGAGAGAAGCCCCCAGCAAAAGAGAGAAAATGAAGTTCCCATGGTCTTCCCCCAAGGCTGATAGCATCCTCTGCCCATTCATCGCTTCTGCCAGATGGGACCGTCGCACCACTCAGCAGCCAGTCAGGAGTTTCCTGCGGGCTGAGAGCTGCACTGTGTGACTGTCTTAGCAAATGAGCCCTGGAGAGGAAGCCTGGGTCTCATGGCTAACGCAAAGGCTGGTTGAGCTGACTTCCACTCTTGGGCTTGTTGTGCGATCACAGGGGAGTCTTTTCCCCTCCCCAGGACTCATTTTCTTTGTGACGATAGTTTTCCCCTGTCTCGCAAGGGAGCTGTGAGGCTTAACTCATGCTTGTGTGTTGCTTTGGATGAAAGGCACCGTGTAAGTGCATAGTAATGAGAATACCTAGCTTTTCTATAGTTTTGCATAGCAGATCACAAAGGTGGGCAGCCTCTTTCTCCCCATTTTACAGATGGGGAAACTGAGGCACAGAGTGGTGAAAGTGACTTGCCTGACATCACCCAGCGGGGGGCAGTGGCAGGACCAGAACCGAGGTCTCTTGAGTTCCAATGTGGGGTTTATCTGCTAGGCCACGCTGCTTGACGTTATTGAGGTTTCTCAGGAGCCTGGGGACCATGGAAGTGGCGTGACTGGTGTGGAGACAATGATTGGTGATGGTGATAATTGAAATGCATATGGCGGCAAAGACACACATAACCAGCCGGGTGGAGAGGTGCTGCTATTTATGTGGGAGGAATGAAGCAGTCCGAGGTGTATGTTTTCGAGGCTGTCTGCTAATAAAAGGTTTGTTGCATGACAGGATCTCAAAATTCAATATTCTCATGTTTGCCTCATATTGCAAAGAAGTCTGCACTGGAATTGGCTTGTAGGAGCATCTGGAATTAATGAGCCAGTTTGGTACAGTGCAGAAATCAATGTTTCCTGCATTAATTGCACCATGTTCGAGCTTTGTCCTTTTATTTTGAGTTATGTAGTTACAACGGGAGATGTCTCTCTTAAAAAGCCGTCCTCCATCTCCTGGGGAAAGGGCCTTTCTCACCGCACCAATAGTGCTCCTAGGGCTTTGTTGGCATAGCATGGGGCACCTCACACAAGCACCGCTGTGTGGGGCCTATTTGATATGCCCTACCTGAGTGGCACTGGGTCATAGAATCATAGAATCTCAGGGTTGGAAGGGACCTCAGGAGGTCATCTAGTCCAATCCCCTGCTCAAAGCAGGACCAACCCCAACTAAATCATCCCAACCAGGGCTTTGCCAAGCCTGACCTTAAAAACCTCTAAGGAAGGAGATTCCACCACCTCCCTAGGTAACCCATTCCAGTGCTTCACCACCCTACTAGTGAAAAAGTTTTTCCTAATATCCAACCTAAACCTCCCCCTCTGCAACTTGAGACCATTACTCCTTGTTCTGTCATCTTCTACCACTGAGAACAGTCTAGATCCATCCTCTTTGGAACCCCCTTTCAGGTAGTTGAAAGCAGCTATCAAATCCCCCCTCATTCTTCTCTTCTGCAGGCTAAACAATCCCAGTTCCCTCAGCCTCCCCTCATAAGTCATGTGCTCCAGCCCCCTAATCATTTTTGTTGCCCTCCGCTGGACTCTTTCCAATTTATCCACATCCTTCTTGTAGTGTGGGGCCCAAAACTGGACACAGTACTCCAAATGAGGCCTCACCAGTGCCGAATAGAGGGGAATAATCACGTCCCTTGATCTGCTGGAAATGCCCCTACTTATACAGCCCAAAATGCCATTAGCCTTCTTGGCAACAAGGGCACACTGTTGACTCATATTCAGCTTTTCGTCCACTGTAACCCCTAGGTCCTTTTCTGCAGAACCGCTGCCCAGCCATTCGGTCCCTAGTCTGTAGCAGTGCATGGGATTCTTCCGTCCTAAGTGCAGGACTCTGCACTTGTCCTTGTTGAACCTCATCAGATTTCTTTTGGCCCAATCCTCTAATTTGTCTAGGTCCCTCTGTATTCTATCCCTACCCTCCAGCGTATCAACCACTCCTCCCAGTTTAGTGTCATCTGCAAACTTGCTAAGGGTGCAGTCCACACCATCCTCCAGATCGTTGATGAAGATATTGAACAAAACCGGCCCCAGCACCGACCCTTGGGGCACTCCACTTGATACCGGCTGCCAACTAGACATGGAAACATTGATCACTACCCATTGAGCCCGACCATCTAGCCAGTTTTCTATCCACCTTACCGTCCATTCATCCAGCCCATACTTCTTTAACTTGCTGGCAAGAACGCTGTGGGAGACTGTATCAAAAGCTTTGCTAAAGTCAAGAAATAGCACATCCACTGCTTTCTTCTCATCCACAGAGCCGGTTATCTCATCATAGGAGGCAATTAGGTTAGTCAGGCATGACTTGCCCTTGGTGAATCCATGCTGACTGTTCCTGATCACTTTTCCCTCCTTTAAGTGGGTCAGGGAGGCTCGGAGCAGTGGGTACGGGATACAGTTAGTTTTGGAGTAACTGGTGTTGAATGTGATCTGGTTGGTAGGGACTGGCAATTACTCTCCTAAGTGGTGGTCTGGAAGTGAGCTAATGGGCTCAGTCCAATGCCTGTTGGTTCAGAGACAGAGCTGCTTTCTGCTCCCAGAATGGCGGGTGTGATGGAGCTGGAGTCGTTCTGCGATGTGTGGATCCTGAGTGTTGCCCTGCCTCTGGGGATGTTTCCAGTGCGAATATATTGGGTTAGTTGAATAGGGGGCTGTCAGGAAAAACAAGCAGGAAGAATGGCTTGAGAGAAGCCACCCCTCAGAAAAAACCCTTGAGGGGTGTTAAGGGACAATGCCCAAATTGTTGGCTTTGAATATTTGATCTCCTCCCCTGTCAACCTGCAAAATTAGTTCTGGCCGGAGCCTGTGAATACAGATGAACAAGAGGACGATAGCAGTTTTAAAAGGGTCTCTCTCAAGAGAGCGGGGAGTTGTTCAGGGGAACAGGACTAAGATGCAGGTGCCCGTGGGTGGGTCTGAAGAAGCTAGGCTTGCCTATTACTGTCGGGATGGTGAGCCTATAGGTAAGATAAACATGCATGGAGACTGTGGCTTTAAAATCGTGTTCTTCGAATGCTTTGTCACTACTGCTACAAAGAACCATATTTTGGTTGTAAGAAAGCTGTTTGGTCACTGAATACCAGAGCCCTAAGGGAGGAACCGCAGGTACCAGAACTGCAGGGTAGGTACACAGTGTGCTGTAGCCTAGGGCCTGGTCTAAGTGTGGGAGGATTGCGGCGTTCCGCCTCAGGAGAGGTAAAGGCACAAGGCCTGGCACGTGACTGAGGGGTGCACTCAGAGAGGCCAGGAAGGGCACAGAGGTTCAGCTAGCCCTGTAACTGAGCCAGGCAGGCAGGGCTGCAGGTGTGCGGCAAGCTCGCATTGATACTGCCGAGAACTATTTTCGGTTTCCAGGGCTATCAGTTGGATCCGGCACCTTTCATGCATACTGAAGGCCTAAACTCTTGTAGATCTCTATGGGAGGTTTTGCAGGAATAGGACTCAGTAAAAACGTCAGGTCAGGACTCTCCAAATACAGGAGCAAGAAATTCCAAGTTGGAGAAGCTTTGGGGGAAGGGGATTAGATCTGGAGTCAGGAAGCCGGGTCACAGGGAAGTTGTTTGAAAGGTAGGTTAACGTTCAGACAAGTATCCAAACTTCTGGATGCTTATCTGCCCTGAACCTCGACAGTGTCTGCGTTTGCCGATCATGAATATTAATACAGCAGTGTGGCTATTGCTTCCTTGAAACACTTGCTTCTTATCTTAACCAAAGTAGAGGCTAGAGAACTATGCTGTGGCATTCAGTATCCGAGATGGCTGGGACCTACTGAGGCATTAAGTACAATCTGTAGCATCCGGCTGGAAAGGCTTCGCTGTACTTTCTATATACAGTGGGTGCTGTTAAGAACTCGGCATTCACCACCCCAGATGCTGGTGGTACTTTGCAGGACTGTGATCTCTCCCAGGCTATCAGCCTTGATTCAGCAAAACGCTTCTGCCCGGGTTTAACTTTAATCATGTGCTTAAGTCCTTCTCTATCCGGTGAAGAACTGAAGCATGTTCTGAAGGCTCCTTGAAATCAACAGGACCTAAGAGTGTGCTTAAGTGTGTTGCTGAATCCGAGCCTCAGTGTGGAGTGGTAAGTGTGGTGTTTTTAATGGCCCCATTTTGGCTTGAATGCCTCCCCTGAGTATGCCAGAACTACCACTGGAGCTTGTCTCCACCATCAAAATGTGCCCCCTACTAGCCAACCTATAAGTATCCTGTCAGGGTTCCCTCCCTCTAAACTCTAGGGTAAAGACGTGGGGACCCGCATGAAGATCTCCTAAACTTATTTCTACCAGCTTAGGTTAAAACCCCCAAGGTACAAAATTCCCTGCACCCTGAGAAATGCTTCTCTCACTGCCACCATCAAGTGTTTTAAACAGGAATCCAGGAAAGGAACCACTTGAAGTTCCCCTTCCCCCCCCAAAATACCCTCTCAAGCCCGTACACCCCCTTTCCTGGGAAGCTTGAGAATAATCTCCTAACCAATTGGTTACACAGTGATCTAAAAACCCACCCCCGGGTTTTTAAAACCATAGAAAACAGTCAGCTCCTTAAAAGAAGGATTTTATTAAAACAAAGAAGGTAAAATCATCTCTGTAAAATCAGGATGGTAACTATTTTACAGGGTACTCAATTTCCAAACTCAGAGGGATTCCCCCTCTGGACAAAACCTTAAAGTTACAGAAAAAACAGGAATAACCCCTCCCTCTAACACAGGGAAAGCTCACCAAGCAAAACAAACAGAAACCTACTCGCTATGCTGACTAAACTTACTTTAGAAAAGTGAGGTTTGGTGAGAAGATGACTGGTTGAGGAGATTGATTTTCTGCAGGTACTTCTTGTCTTCCAAGATCACTCTGACTCAGACAAAGAGCCACACACAAAGCCTTCCCCCCTCCCAAGATTTGAAAGTATCTTGTCCCCTCATTGGTCAGATGCCAGCCAGGTCAGGTGTCAGTCTGGCTACCTGCATTTCTTAACCCTTTACTGGTAAGAGGATTTTATAGCACTGCATCAGACCCTCTCACCCTTCCCTTTTTATTTATGACATATCCTTTCAACATAAATCCATTTTTCCTTATTTTACATTAGTGCCCAATGGACATAGACCTTTTCCTTCGTTCTCATTACTCTTTATATGGAGTTATCAGGCCCAGTTTTCAAACTAGTCTAAATTCATGTTCACATTCCACATTTATGTACTCAAATTGGCTCTGAGATGCAAAACGTTAATCTGTATTTGAGTGCTCACGTTCAGAGTTGGGTGCCCCAAAGTGGGCGTCTGTAGAAAAAATTTGGACCTCGATCTTGCACAGTCCCCGGTTAAATCAGTATGTAGTATGAGTTTATACTCTATAGTCTACGTTAATCAGACATAATTCACTGTTATTAAAAAAAGAAAATCTAGGCTTTCCAGATTTTTGATCTTTGTGTCTAACAGTTTGTATTAACAACATCCGTGGTGTGTGTGTGTGTCTGTCTGTTTATATTTGGAATTGTCATAGGCTGTAAATATATGATATAAATTTAAGCAATATCGGCTAGAAAGACAAAAGATACTTTTCCAATAGGATTTTCAGGTAGTGGAAAGTTTTTACTAGCTGATGTGAGCTCTGTACCTTCATTGGCAGGATTGCTACATGTAATTATGACAGATTGAAATTGCACGTCTGCAGAGAATTTACAGGTAATGATTATAATGTGAAAGTTTAATTTACTAAGAAGGTGTCACTTTCACAGCTCTGGTTAGAGCAGTTGAAAACCTGGAGGATAGGCTTGATTGAATTAATCTTAGCTAATAATTAGGAAATTCTATGAACTGAAAATACTGAGATTTTTTTTTAAATGAGGAGAATTAGGTGTTACCAAAGCAATTAAATGTAAGAGGTGTTTTGCAGTAGTGAGTGAAGATATTTGGTGTCTCTTTAGATTTTTTTTTTTTTAAATTAACATTGTCTAGATTATATGTAGTGTAGAGGTTTGTTCTCACATTTCATTGGCACTCCAGTGGCTCAGATCCTTGAGCTCTCTCTCCAGCAAAACTTCCATGGGTTCAATGGAAATTCCTGCTGGAGGAAGCATTGAGTAACATCGGAGTAAGGACTTCAAGACTGGGGTTCTGTGTTTATTACATTCCAGGAAAGTCCATGGAAAATTTTTTTAAAAAGAACTTCTCTGAGGCTGCACATCCGGTAGACAATGGGGCAGATATAGCAAAACATGTAAAGCACTTGTTTAACTTTAAGCCTTTGCTCAAGTTGCGTTAAAGTCAATTGGACTCTAAGCACGTGCTTAATCAGGACCTGACATGCTAGCTTTTTATTTCTTAGTGAGCTGGACCTCAGTGTGTTAGATTACAAATGAAATGAGTTTGCTCTAATTCTATACTGGGGTGTGTGTAAGTGGGGCCAATATAAAGAAATAACACAATGCCACTGTTGGGTGTGAGGTCCCAGGACTGTGTACCACTATATCTTAGGTGGGCAATGTCTCATTGAAGCTTCAGTCTAAAAGACTCTATCTAGACTTGCAGACTATGCTTAGTACTGCAATATCTGAACTCCCTAGAAGGTTTAAAAGACCGACCTGTCATGAGATGGGGAAGGAAATGGTATGGCATCTTCTGATGACCCTGGAATTGACGTGTGTCACTGGTGACTGACAGCCTTATCCAGCACTCACTAAAATCAATGGAAAGACACCCATTGTCTTCAACAGGCACTTAACTGGGGCCATAGAACTTAGTGCTTATTCGTTAGCATCTCAAATACAACTTTATGATGAACATCCCCTGGCCAGACCGAACTGGCCATTGCTAATGTAAGTGTGCTCTTGCAAAGCACCAAGGTGGTACATTGATTGAGCTGTATGGGAGAGCATGCCCAGTATCTTTCTGGGGTATTTAATTTTCCTGACCAACATGTTCCTCCCCAATGTAATATATATAAAGAACTGCTATAATCCAATGACTCGTCATCTTTTTTTCCCCACCCGAAGCTTTCATTAACTCTTAAGTAGAATATTATCTCTCTTAATACCTTGGCCACAGATTGCCAGTAATCAACCAAATGAAGAGAGTGACCATGAAAGTCTGGTTTGATTTAAACCTATTTAAAGAGTAGCTCCTTGTCACTGTGCTAGTTTCAGCTTTGATTTGCAATTTGAGATA
This sequence comes from Macrochelys suwanniensis, assembly GCA_033296515.1. NCBI lineage: Eukaryota > Metazoa > Chordata > Testudines > Chelydridae > Macrochelys > Macrochelys suwanniensis. The sequence goes on along the minus strand of CM065789.1, from coordinate 5,619,969 downwards.
AATGCATAAGATGTGTGTTTAGGTTTCTACTAAAGGGTTTTATTTCTTTGCAAGTAAGTTGGTAGTCACTTTCAGTTTTGGGGATGATGATTTGTGACGTTTGTACCTGAACACTCATTTACATCAACAGAAAATTTCCTCAGGCCCTGTTTAGCTGTGGTCCTACTGTTTTGGAGGGGAAACTGCTATCATCCTATTATGTCTTTTTCAGCATTCCTATTTTGAGTTCAATTAGCAGCAAATGTTACTTTGATCTTATTCTGGTCACTTGAACAGATGCAGTTATTTTAGTAACAGAACTAAGAATAAAATCTTGTTAATATTGTTAAAGCGTAAACATGGTATTTGTATTTTTAGCAAATTGTTCTTTATGGTATTGATTTACATGTAATGTAGTACTTGCATGAATAACTACTATAAATCTGCAAGCATTTATCATCTGAAGTAGCTATGAATTCAATCAAATTTTGTATTTATTAGACATGATTATGGAGCTTACACGGTAAGGTTGAGAATAAAATGTAAACCATTTTCCTATGAACAGCACCAAATTGTAGCCAATGAACTAACTGATCTATTAAAAGAGGTGTAAGGGTTCAAATAATCTGGCAAAATGAAAAAAAAATTACATACGTTATAATAAATAGATGCTTTGATCTGACTTGTGAATATTAATGTGGGTGTGGGTGTGCGCGCGTGCGCTTCTGCAGAGAAGAAGAAACAAACTTTTGAATAGAGTGGGTACAATATTTTCTTCTTGCCTATCAGGACTAAGAATGAGAGTCAACTGTAGCAGCAAATGATTTGTTTTCCTGTTGATATTTGAAACACGGGAGAGTCAAGCTGTACATCTAAGACCTTTGACAAAAGTTTAAATCTTGTGTTTTAAACAGTGAACATAAAAATACCCTGGTTCCTGTCACGCGTGGCTACTTGGAGGTCTATAGTTCAGAGGTCTAATGTGTTCAATGTTCTAAATTTAGCCATTTAAAAGAAGATTATGGGCTATCCACTTGGGACTTTTAAAAAGCCTTTCACAATAACTCTTGAAAGCCTGATGCCTTTAATCCTTAACTTTAATTTAAAATAAATAAATCTTTTCAACTTGCATTCCTTCTATCCCCTGCCTCATTCTACAGGAATTGGGATCTTTACAATTTGCTTATGGAGCAGAGATGTGCTAAAGCTCTTTTAATTTCGTATGAAGAGAGTTTTTTTTTTTTTTAATAGAAAGAAAATCAAGTCAACACTCGAGAGTATACACAGCAGTTTTCTGAGATAGGAGGAATTAATCAGTCTATAAAGTTCAAAATGTAAAAAGGAAGAAAAAAACTGACTGATCAAACACAAGCTCTTCTATGAGATGCAAAGATAAAAGACTTTTCCTCTGCGAGCGTCTTAACTATTGGCAGACAGTGGGGTCAAGATTTTTTGTTATGGAAAGCTAGAGATAATTAATGTTGTTGAAAGAAGACTATTCTTTTGGCGTCTAGCTGGCTAGCCCCCTAGTCTGGGATCCTCTGAAAAAGAAGCAAGTCAGGAAAAAGTTATCCACTGAGGAACTGCCAATTTAAGTGAGCAATAAATAATATCTAGAGATAAAAAGAGCATTTAAAAAGTTATGTGGTGCTGTGGCTGCTGCTGCTATTTGATACGCGGAAAAAAAAAAAGTGTGTTTGGACGCGGGGGACATTTGCATGCAAATCTTTTTAAAAAGAGGTTGCAACAGAGCACGCAAATGTTAAATAGCCGCCCTGATATTTACAGTTTTCATTACTTTCTCTCCCCTCTAACACAGTTCAGTCTTGGATTTAATGGGCAGGAAATGCTTCGCGCAGCTAAGAAGTTCATTGCTTCTTATGCTGCCCATAATAAGCGGTGGACTTTTGAGTGGTTTTGTTTGCTGGAGCGCTTGCCCGGAATAGGAGCACCAGCAAAACCCATGTTTGAGTGCGGGGCTTTCCTGCCGTCGAACCTGCCTGGCTGAATGAAAGTTGTCCTGCAAGCATAAGCGAGATCTGAAATAGCACCGCTGTACAATGTTCTCCTGAGGTGCTCCGTTTGCATGTCAAACTCCCTGGGGCAAGGCCCTTCTCTTCTTACTTGTCTCTAGAGTGCTGTGTATGGCCGTCGTGCTATTGATAGTGACACATCCGCAGAGGATTTAGAGTAGGGTGACCAGATGTCCCTATTTTATAGGGACAGTCCCGATTTTTGGGTCTTTTTCTTATATAGGCTCCTATTACCCCCCACCCCCGTCCCAATCTTTCACATTTGCTGGCTGGTCACCCTAATTTAGAGGCTAGTCTCATGTTGCTTCCCGCTGCCTTTGGCTTGGTCCTCTCTTTGTGGCTATTTGGGGTTTTCCCCCAGACGGACTGAGCGGCTGTGGAAATTACCACCATGGGCTCCCTCTTCTTACTACCAAGTGGGTCAGAGGCTTTAAAAGCCTGTGGCTGGGCTGGAGGCAGTGCTTGTGTGGGCGTCCTCCCTAAGGAGTAGATCAGCCAGACAGAGGGGAGTATAGAAGAAAAGGCTGAAGGGCTTTAGGGAGCTCTCTGGGGCCCAGGGGCTCTGTCTTCAGGCACAGGTTGTGCTTACAGAACTGTGGGTACAAATCTGAGTCCTCATGTCTCTAAATACCAAGTCTCCTCTCATCCTGGGATGGTCTGAGATGGTGGCACTCAGCTGGGCATCTATGGCTGGACGAAACCAGCCGAGAGAGAGGGATCGGTGAGGCGCGGAACTGCGACTCAGGAGATCAGGGTTCGGTTCCTGACGCTGCCGTTGGCTTCCCGGTTGCCGTGGACACATTGCTGTCTCTGGTGGTGGCTCCACGATGCTGGCTGGCAGCCAGGACTCTTGCCTGTTTCTGTGCAGCCCACCAGACGGGAGGCAGCGACCCGGTCTGGTTTGGTGTATTGGAGCTGAAGGCTCTGTTTGCTGGCACAATGGCGGAGCTCGCTGTGCTCCCAGTCTCTGCCTCCTTGGAGGCTCTCCCCTCCTCTCTCTCCTCCAGCAGAACCTTTTGCAGAGGATCCTTTTCCCGAGCAAACAAGTTTTCCCTTGTATTTATATAGATATCGAGATCGAGATATCTTTTTAGCTCCTGGCTGTTTTCTCCATCTGCCCAGCTTGGTCCCTATCCGGAAGAGCTCCAGGGAGGGCTGGGGACTCCTCTGCTCTCCCAGCCCGGGCCAGCCACCTCGGGAGTGATACCAGAAGCCGCCTTTGCTCTCACTTCCCCCACGCAGGGGAGTTGGGCCGGTAGGACAGTTGTTCAGCACTTGGGGCAAATGCCCTTATCCCCGGAGGTTTCCCTCCAGGCCTTCCCGCCCCTGGACACCTCCTGCAGCTGCCCGCTTTGCTGCGCAGTGCGCTGGGGCCGTGCCCAGGGGAAGGGGGAATTCAGCAAGGCAATTCAGTGCCCTATGCGTGCCTACCTCTCCTTTGGGATCGCTGTCCTGCCTCCATTGTGAGCCAGCCCGCCAGCCAGGCAGCTCTGGGATCTCCATGGGGCCAGCTGCCAAATCAGCACTGCCAGCCTGCTCTCCAGTGCCAAGACACGCAGCCTGGGAGGGGGAAGGAAAGAGACACTCCCCTCCTTTCTTGTGCAATGGACAGACACAGCCAGGTGGCAGGACTTCTCTCCTGCGCAACAGGGCCATCAAGGGCAATTAGACCGAGCCCTAATCCTTGCTTTGCCTCTGCTTCCCCATCTGTGAAATGGGGCCAGTTAGAGTGCCCGGCCTTGCAGGCTGTTTGGAGGCCAGCTCTATTGCTGTCTGTGAGAGGTCAGCGCTCTGGGTATGAGTGTTGCACGCTAACCAAATAACGCAAATGGCTTGCGGCAGTCAAGCCACTCCTGGGACATTGTGGGGAGGCTGTGATTGGAGGCAGATGGTTCTTCAGTGGCCCATGCCTCTCGGGTGGCTTGGCGATAAGTTCCTGTCCCTGCTTCAAGTCATTTCTGAAGCACACGTGAGCTTTGGCAAAGAACAGGCCGGGCAGAGTTATGATTAAATGGACCTGGTGGTAGGAGCCAAGAAAAAAACAGCAGCATGGAGGTTCCTTAGGTCTGAGCCTTCATCATTACAGCAAAGATGCTAGTTCGTGGTCGGCTGGTATTTATGGCCAGGTTACAGGTAATTTTAGACATACATGGACAAACAATGAGCCAGTGTTTTAAAAGCAGCTCCGCATTGCTTGTATATGTGTGGCACTTACATGGTGTGACCAAATAGACAACAAGACATCCAAAGGGATAACCATCTAGAGTAATGTTCCATAAATGTCACCTAGCATAATGCTCTGAGCACAGCCAAATGTGTCAGCATAGACACGGGAATACAGACCTGTGTGTGTGTGTGTGTGTGTGTGTGTGTGATTTTCAACATCTGTCATTCAGAATCGGTCATCGAGGGAAACCTGTGAATTTAATGGGGAGATTTACACCCGTTCCTAGTCTTGACTGCTGCAGATTGAACTGTGCGCGTCACCATTTTCGCTAGGCGCCTAGATAAATGTGGCGGCACAGTTAATATATGCTGCCCTTGCAGAGTTTGCAAGGTACTATGTTCCTGGTGTGTTGTCTGTTACACAACCCTTCAAATTTGGGGCTGTCCTTTCAGGAAGTGGCAGAGTTAATATCACATGTGAAAACCAACCTGTGGCAGTTGTGTTTTGGGGGCCAGTGCTGTAAGAGGTGCTCACCTTGCGACTCAGAAGTTCGGAAGCTGAGAGAGAGAATGTGGCATGTGTTAAGCAAAGGTTATGCACATAAGGATTCGCTTCTCACACTCATTGTTCAAAGTGGTATAAAATCAGAGTATTCCTGATGCAGACCACTCTAAAAACAAGGAGGCTCAAATCCAGAGAGCTAATCATGTATAGGTTTGGGTAACGGTGAACTTGAATTAATTTTCCTCATTCTCTGCCCTGCTGTGGACTCCATTATTATTATTTTAGTACAGTAATGTCTACGCGGCCAGCTGAGATCAAGGCTCAATTGTGCATACACATGGTGACAGAGTCCCTGCTCCGGAGCTTACTGTCTGGCAGACAAAGTGAGTGTTGTGCCCATTTTGAAGATGGGGATGGAAGGCACAGAGGGACTAAGTGATTTCTTCAAAGTCTTGCAAAGTAGCAGACAGGAATTGAACCCAGCTCTCCTCATTCCCAGCCTAGTGCCTTAACCACAAGACCATACCTCTCAGGGTGAGCGCTAGCCAGTTTACACCAATAACTGAAGGTCTGTCGGTCGTGCTCTGCATGCTCTCTCCATATGCTGGTCAAGTGCTCAACAAGTTTTCTTAATGCTCAGTACGTGGCTCTCTCTAGGACTCAGGCTGTTAGCTGTGGTCTTCATAAGCTGACACACTGACTTCCCCTCCCGTCTCCAGGAGTCTGTGGTCAGCCCCTCGAAGATCAGACTCAGGATCCCAGCTCTTCCTCTGTTTATCTGAGTTAACTACACGGGAGTGGATGCTTAAGGTCTATGTCTGGGTCGGAATCCGCCTCCAAGGAGCGATTTGGTGAGGGAGATTCTGCTTCAGATTCCTCAGCCTGTCAGAGGTTCAGTGCCATCAAGTCATCAAGGAGGCATGAGACGAATGCCAATGTGTGACCCAGGTCCTGCCTGCCCATCCCTTCTGTGCATGCGTGAACCTGAAAGCACAAGGGTTGGGACAGGTGCACTCTTGCAACATCAAAGCATGTTGTCCACATGCACATGAACTAACACATTGCTCATCTCCACCTTTTTGTCATTAGTGATGTCTCCTGATCCAGTAATCCCGGCTCCCCCGGCCTTATTGGAAGTAATTTCACCTGATGTCCCATAGCTTTGGGATGAGCAACATTAGCCTAGCATTGGACTTTCTCTTTAGAATGCTCCATTGATCTTCTTCACATCTTCACTGTAACCATTATGGTCAGTGCTTGGATGTTCAGGCACGGCTCTGCAAGGTCTCTTGGCTTTCACAAGGATTCACTCATTGGGTTTCCTTCCCAACACTCCATCCAACTGGTTTGTTTTCACTGCTGGGAACGTTTTAGATCCCTCTGTCCTTGGGCGTGTCGTGATGGCTGCCTGAAGGTCAGAGGACGTGGAACGCCCTCGGCTTGCACAGTATATTAGGCACGTACGGTGTCACCTGAACACGTTGGCGAAGGGACGTGGATGGAGTGGGAGGGCTACTTGGACATGTAAAAACGTGCTGGGTGATCGTTTAAAGTTCGCTTTGACTGGAGGCATTTAAGCTGATAGAGGGTGTGTTGCCTTGCCCCGCAGCAACACATTCATCATGCGGCAGTGCCTAAGGTACAGACGTGGTTAAACAAAGAGGCCCTGGTGAAAAGACAGTGTGGTGAATGTAAAGGGTTCTCTCAAACGCTTTGAAGGGAAACACTGGTTTGGGATCCCAAGCAGGTCTTTCCATTCGTGAGTTTTTAAAAGGGCAGAATATTTGTGAACCATTCAGGGTGGTCAGAGTTACCTAATCAAGCCATTTAGGTCCACTTGCCGCCTGCTTGATCTATTTCGACTTCTGCTGCTCGTTTGGCTATGGCCTATTACGGTGTTTGTGTTAAATCTCCTTGCACTAATAATCAATAGACCTATGGTCACCCACGCTGTTTATGTATCTCTTCTATCAAAGCTGTGACAACAAGCGATCGAGATGTGAGCAGCGAGGCTGATACGTTGGGTACGATTTAAGAATCAGGATGAATTAATTACTAGCATCAATGATGGGGGATATCCAGTACTTCAGCAGGCTTCAGCTAATAGTTTTAAGCCTCTAGCGAGTAAGTCTAGTAGGTGGCATGTTTTGATGTTTCTATTCTGGTATTTCAACAGGATGTACGTATGTAGATGATTATAGGCTGATGGTTATATTTGTGCATATAAGCTATGCAGAAAATCTCTCCGTGGTACGATGCCTCTCTTGGATGCTCCATTGTGCCCAACTTTAGATGTCGTCTCTGATGAAACTCCTAAATTTCACCTCCCTTCAGGCCAAGTTCCGTGATGTTGAGTTACAACAGAGGTGGAGTGAGTTAGTCCCTCTTGAGTGATCAGCACTTAATTGCCTGCATGGGTGGTTACACATTGAGGTGCGCTCCTAGGTAATCTTGGATCTCTGTGTCCCTGGGAATGTCTAATTTCGACCACATGTACAGTGGAGACTGGTAGCGGCATGTCCTTTGCATGGAGAGATCCATTCCTGCAGCATGTGGCAGGGAGAACTGATAGGGAAGAGGAACATGTGCCTGTATTGGTCCTGGCATGTGAATAAACCTTGTCCCTGTTCGCTGTCCCCTCATCCTAGTCCTGTAGATCTACACCTCAATTTACAAATGATGACAGGTAACCAGCTAGGACCATCTTGGTGCACGGCAAGGCTGCTTCCACCCAGCCAATCTGACGCCAATCTGTGTTGACTAGACTGCAGGGTCTTGTTGTGGGATCATTTAGTGCCAAGCCTGCTTCATGCACCACCAGTCGTCTCTGTCTTGCGACGGGTGGAAATGATCTGGGGTTGCTGAGTTGATTAATAATGCAACTCCGATAAAGAGAGTTGCGTTCGTCAAGGGCCTGTTTAACAAGGCGTTGCTGGGAGGGAGGGAGCCTGCAGAGCGAGTTTGGGCTGCTGGAGATAAAGCATCACCGGACTATCCCTCTGGGCAGTATGCCCCTCTTCAGATGAGGGTTTCCCGCTGTAGAGCGTAGAGTTGTCGGGATCGCTGGATAACTTGATTATCCAGCCAAAAAAGTGTGAATCAGATTCACACCTTTCCAGGGATAGCTATTGGGTCCCTGTGCCCTGCTCTGGACCCCGCTAGGAGAAGAGGCCCAAATGAGGCGCTGGGATTCATAGAATCATTGGACTGGAAGGAACCTTGTGAGGTCATCTAGTCCAGTCCCATGCACTTATGGCAAGACCAAGCATTATCTAGATCATCCCTGACAGGTGTTTGTCTAACCTGCTCTTAAAAATGTTCAATGATGGAGATTCCACAGCCTCCCTGGGCAATTTATTGCACAGTGGTGACACCACTTATGATGGAGGGCTACTGGGTTATTTGCTGTGGCAGGGGGACATGTGGGGCTTGACTCAACCTCCGTTATGGTGGCATCTGCTGATGTAACTGAAGGCCTAAAGGGATATTTTGGAGGTTCAAAGCGCCAGGGGGCTGCATCAGGGGACCTGTGTGTTGACAGCACCCCCTACAATGAGCTTTCTTGGCCAGCAGAGAGATCAGGCCAGGTCACCTGGGAGATGTGCCGATTCAGTTCATCTCCGCAGTCACCACCCGTCCCGGTGAGCTGGGGCGCTCTTGCTGCAAACTAAAGCTGTCTTTCCTCAGTGGAAGCCCAGGAGGGATGTTATGATGCAAATCCTGCCTGCCCTCCCCTGTGCTGAATTCCCCTGATCCCCGGGTGCGGTGGGGAAAACCTTTAGCGGGAGGGGGCAGGACAGAGATGAAATACTGGCTCTGTGAGCTTTGACAGTCCCCAAATGACGTACTAGCAAATCTTGGTTGTGTTTGCATCATTACAGCTTAGTGAGACAATCACTTCTAACCATCATTGGTCACTGAATCTGCCCCGTCGGGCCACTTGCTGTTTTGAGAAGATGCAATTAATTTTTTTTAATTGCTTGGGGCATTCCTGTCTTCCTCCCCTCCCTCTACAAAGCAGAGATACTCTTTAGCTCCCCTTCTCCTCCACCTTTCTTTTTCTTGCTGTATGATAAATAACTGCATAATCAAAATTATCAGACAGAACTTGTCAGCTATAAAGATACTGGGGACATTTTATTAGTGGAGAGAAAGGGCTTTTTTTCTTCCCTCGTGAAAATATTAAGTCATTCTAGTTTAGAAACCTAATTTTAATTTGGTTACATTTTAATTTAGTTTTTAAATGTATTTTTCAGACAGAAGTCAATTTTTCAAGTATAATTTGATGCAGTCGGTGGCTATAATGTTTAATGTCCTACCTATAAATTGTTAGGACTGCTTGGGAATGATTTGCAGAATTCATACTGGTCTGGCAATTGGATAAAGCTGTCTTCTTGGTCCCATATGGGGGGAGAAAGGGATGTAGTTCTGGATTCATGATCCCCCCCCCCCCCCCCCAGTGCAGATGCCCCTTACTCTCACCTAGAGGAAGATGGGGAACCCCATATCTCTTCCCTTTTGGTGCTGGTGGAATGGTTAGAGGATTGTTCAGAGCACAGCCTTGCTACTGCCCAAAGTTAAGGAATTCTTTGTCTCTGGGTGCTGGGGACAGAGACCGCCATAGATTGCACAGCTCAAATTGCAGCCACTTTGTTCTGATCCCTGGACGGCACAGACTTACTGAGCAGAGGGCGATTGTGTTGGCTGCATTCGGATAGCCGAGAGAGGGCGCACACGTGGGAGGGCACTGGAGGGGCAATGTGTGTAATTAAGTAAAACCACATCTCCACTTCTCTATAAAAGCTGAAACTTAACACGGAGACCCAGTTTCCAGACTAAATGTGGAACACAGGCTTCTAGGAGGGGTGGATGCTTGGAAAGGGGATGTTTGGCCAGATGACCATTCTCCCCATTTTGGGGCACATCCGCGCTACAGCTGAGAGATGCGATTCCCGGCTTGGGTAGATGGACCCGCGCTAGCGCTGCTTGAGCGAGCACGCTAAAAATAGTCGTGCGGCTGTGCTCACACAGGTGGCTTGGGCTAGAAACTTGAGTACAGCCCCATCCGAGACCCTAGCTATGTATTCGGGGGACCAGCCTGTGCAGCTGTGGCCACGCCGCTCGCCAGCTAGTGCAAGTCTGCCTGCTCTGAGAATCACGCTGCCCAGCTGCGGTGTAGACGTACCCTCTGTCCATGCAACAGGTCAGGGAGACAGTGAAGGAAGCCAGGCTGCAAGGCAGGAAGGTTGTCAGGAATGGCTAGTATAGAGAGAGGTTGATTCTTGAAAATGCTCTGCAACCTGCCAAACTGAAATCCCCACCTGACTGTGCCAATACGGGTGTTCCTCTGTTTACTTCAGTCACTCCAGATCCCTGGGGAGGAATGTGGCTGTTCTGAGGGCCGCTCCGCTGGGCTAGACTGTCTGCAGTTTAGGGAGCTTCGTTTTTTTAAAATAAATGTGCTTCCACTTGCACGTGGGCCAGGGTGGGGTAAATCCCCCAAATACAAACCTCACATCGCTGACTGCACTGGGCAGAGGCTTAGCAAGAAAAGGCCTAAGGGACAGCTGCCGTAGAGCAGAGTAAGTCTTGGACTCAGCAAGATACTTAAGCAAGGATGTAACTTTAGGCATGTACTTAAGTACCTTGCTGCTCAGGGACTTAAGTGATTGCTTGGTTTGGATCCTTTCCTGGAATGCCCTAACCCAGGCATCAACAACCTTTGGCATGTGGCTCGCCAGGGTAAGCCCCCTGGCGGGCCGGGCCGGTTTGTTTACTTGCCGCGTCCGCAGGTTCAGCTGATCGCGGCTCCCACTGGCCGCGGTTCGCCGTCCCAGGCCAATGGGGGCTGCGGGAAGTGGCGCGGGCCGAGGAACGTGCTGGCCGCCGCATGCCAAAGGATGCCGATGCCTGCCCTAACCTATGGTACCACAAACCACACTGTAAAATTACCTAGGAAAGTGATGGGAACCAAGCTGAAGTTAGCGACCTCATTTTGCTTGACCCTCATCTATCTTTAAATGGGACTTGACAACCCTCTCCTATCCCTGAAGGTGCAGGTCGTCATGCTGCCTCCATTGAAGTCAGCGTTAAAGCTCCAGTAGTCTTCAGGGGCGTAGAGTCAGCTCCATAGATTCAAGTCCTATCTGCTGATTTTCTCCTCTTCTCAGTGATGGGTTTGTTTCCGTAAATCAAAGTGTGCTTTAAAAAATATAGTAATTTAATTTTGGAATTTTCTCCTGGGTTAGTTAACATACATACAAACCTATCCGATTTCCAAAAAGGAAGGGGTACAATGAGAGGAGCCCCTCTACGTGCTACACACAAAGCCGAACACTTATGTGTCTAAAATCAAGGCAAAATTTCGTGAAGTTCAGATGCATAAAATACCGCCCCAATTTAATCTGTCTATCTAGTGTTCCATCTAATTACTATATTAGAAAAGGCTTCAGACCATGTATTGAACATTATAAATGGGAATAAAATAATTCTGGTAATGGCTTAATAAAACAGGTGAGGTAGCTCAGTCTGTCTGCTTAGATCCTTGGATTGGGGCCAGATTGATTTGTCAAGGAAAAAAACCCCTCTGTGCTTGTGTTGTTACACTTTGGAGAGTGTATCCATTAGAAGGCTTTGATTTTAGTCTTGTTTTTGCTTCTGAGTCATTGGCTCCTTTTGTTAATGGCGGAATCTGCAGGACCTGTGAAAAAACATGCATTGTGTAGTTTTATATAGGTATAAAAAGAAATGACTGACACATCCACTTACTGGTTTGAAGGAAACTGCATCCTAAGACGGCCGGGTGAATGTCCAAACAATTAATCTCCCTCCTCTTAATAACACGTGCAATTGTTGGTATTTAAAAGCACTGGAAATTTGGCCACAAAATGAAGGCTATTTGCAGCATAACATTGCCTTCCAATTGGGTGAATGCAGCAAAATGTTTCTGGAACCAACCGACCAGCATATGTTACCGGCCCCCCTCTGTGTCGATTAAGAGAGGATGCAAGTTGTTACAGCCCCCAGCTAGGGACCCTTGACTCTCAACCTACAGAAACGCATGGTTATAGTTCAGGAAGTTCAACCCGTAGTGATTCAGCCAAGATGGCACCCGTCACTTGCTTGGATTTTTTTTAATGAATTCTCTCTGCTGTGCTTATACCCCCTTGGTATCTGCTTTCTGAGCGAAATCCACCCCAGTGCAAGCTCAAGCCCCCACTTCTTTCTGAGGGCTGAAATGGGACTTAACTGGTGCCCAGGCCTCGTGTTGACTCTCTGCAGAGTCAGATTTTGCCCTATGCGAACGTTGCAGCGAATGAGCTTTCTCCACGTGGACGTTTGCAGTTGTGGAAGCTCATAGTGAGGGTTGTGATCTGCTCGTGGATACTCTGTCAGCAGAAAAAAGAGCTGAAATTCCTTGGATAAATGGTTTGTAAGTAGCTCTTCATTTGGGCCCCGGTTCAGCATGTCATTTACGTATTTGCTTAACTTTAAGCCTTTGAGTATCGTCCCATTGAAGCCACGTGCTTAAGTAATTTGCTGAGCTGAGCCCTCCATTCTAGAATCCGCATTGACTGAAGCTTCTCTGCACCAGGACTTTTGGTTGCTCTGGTTTTTCAGAAGTCCTGGGCACCCACAGATTCCATTGAAATCAATGGGAGCGGCAGGTGCTCACACCTTTGAAAATCAGGGCGCACGCCGTCGGCTCCAATTCAGCAATGCATATAAGCATCAGTGGGACTTAAATGCTTTGCTGACTAGGGATGGCTGCTGACCTGGGGCCTTGGTTATCAGTAAGGTGCCATCCAGACCTATTGGGCTAAAAATCCTGTGGTTTTTACTCAGGCAAATGCCCACTGCAGGAGATTTCCCTGCATAAGGATCTCCAGATTTGACCCAGTAATAATAGACATGTCATTCTTTTTGCAATGAATTCCTAAAGGTGCAAGACTTCAACAACGTGTGTGTGTGAACTGTGGAGCCAAGGTTTTTTTTTATACCTACTTTAATTCCTACAAAGCACATTGTGAATTCTTCATAGATTCCGCAGCTGATGTAATTATCACTTGCAATGCGCCTACTGAAAAAAAATGATTTGCAGGTTTCAGAGCTGGTGCCTGGTTAAGACCCTTGCCAAGATCTGAATTGCTTATCCCAGTGTATTTTGAAAGGTGTTCAGACTTCACGGAATGGGGCAAACTTGTAGTGCAAAGCACCTTGCTTATTTACAGTGCAAACCCTATAATTTCTTGCTCCTAGTAGACTATTATGCAGGTGTCATAGGTTAAATTCCAATGCACCAATAAGGTGTCCATCTTACGCAGAGAGATGCCATTCGTGCTCGGCGTCTTCCATGTTGTCATGGATACTAAAGCATGGGACCCCAGAGATTGGAGCTGGGAATTAATGGCAGTCCTGTATAAAGGATTCCTGTCTTGGCTGAGTTGATGGATTACATTGATGTGCCATTTGTCATACTGTAATTGTTCTGGCAAATGTAATACCCACTAGTATAAACATTGTGCTGCTTTGCTAATAAAACTGAAAATAGGAAGAGAAAGGATGATACAGTGTTACGTTCAGATAAAGAGACAATGCTGCTTTTCTGTTCCTGAGCATAGTTCTTCTTCCTGAAAACCCAGCTCATTCTGCAGTCTTTATTGATGAGCGAAAATGTACTAAGAAACCATTCAGGTCCCTTGTAGAATGCTTATTGCAAAGGTTCTCTTTGTTTGTGCCTGCTGCTTGAAAATCAGGGTTCAGATATTTCGGGGGGTGAGGTGGGTGGGTTCAGGCGGCAGAGAGAGAATTCAAAGCACATGTTAGCATTGACTTCCTTGTCACTAAATTCTTCTGACATTAAAAGTAATTTTCAATGGAAGACCTGTCCAGCAAGATTCCTGCCCAGGGCCCACTCATGCTTGGGACTTGTTCCACTCTGGGTTCTTGCCCATCATTCTGCTAGGGGGGGTGTTGAAATTGTAATTCACCGAGTTGTGCGTGCCTTAATTTCACATGCCCTAGAAGCAGTTGTTGGAGGCAACTGTTTGGTTTGTGTTGTCCAGTATTTGCCATGCTCAAGAGGAATTTCGGCATGGCACATTTTTGTTGTTGTTTGATTTTAGCATGCAGAGGAGATTATGATGAGGCAAGGAATTGTTGGTTTGTCCTCTTGGACCAGCCAGTTATTTTATTATGCTCTTAAAATTGTGTGTGTGTGTGTGTGTGTGTGTCGCTGTCTCTCTCTCTCTCGGTATCCGAATCTAGCCCTTTATGGTGAGGGATATTTCGGTGACCTAAACACTAGAGGTCAAATGCATTCCTGGTGTAACTCCATTGAAGTCACCAGGGCTGAATTTAGACTCATCTAGGTAATAACTAGACTTATGGAAACCAAAGATTCAAATTCAGGAGAGGACAACTCAGGCCCTAACCCTTGTTTGGTAGGTGAATTGAGTACCATGCAGTTCGGACGTGGGCGGCTCTTAATGACAAAATCTTCAAATACCAAGGTCCTGCTAGATCTGTGCATCTGTTAAGGGTACTATGGCACTTTTTGAAACAGTCCCATCCCCCAAGTCCGGTACTGTGTGTTGTTAAACAGCTTGCTGCGTTTCACCCCAGATGTAGCTGCATTTCGGTGATGATTAATGTATGTAGTGTCATTTGGAAAGTGCTTTGGGAACCTTCAGGATAAAATTTAGCATATAAATCAGAATATGAAATATTATTGGTATAAAAATGACTAATAATTGAAAAATAAGCGAATCTGCGGGTACATCGGGAAACAGGTCTCAGTCACTCTCACGTCCATGTTCCTCTATGTTGCTTAGAGAAATACTTACGAGTAAAGCTGGCTGCTAGTGAAGCCAGGCTAGCAGTGTCATTGTATCCGTGGATTTGAATGCAGACCTCCAGTCCTACTGCCCCTGAACTTTAGCATGTTTGAAATCCAGATCACAATTTTGGCCTAAATCCCTGGGTTTTTTTTAAAGAAAGGTCTCTACCTTCTTGCTTAGAATAAAAGGTAGCTTTAGAAAGTTGTAGATGAAATTCCTTGCCTTTTCAGTCTGTGCGCTCCGCTTTGAGACATGTTGGGAGGGATGGATTCCCCTCTCTCCCCTGGTGTAAACCCAGAGCAGCTTCCTGGAGGTCAGTGGAGATGGTCTAATGTAAATCCAGTAGGAGACAAGATTCACTGAAGGATGCAAAAACTGGCTGTCGTCTGTTTGCTTGTCTGTTTTCTGACGCCGGGGCATCAAGGATATCCACAGCTCAGGGGATCCTGCTGCTCAATCTAGCCCCAGCCAAATTCCATCCTCTGATCTGTGCACATGGCTCCCAGGGAAGTCAATGGGAGCTTCAGATGTGGATCTGTGGGCAGCCCCTGTTGTTTCTACTTGGCACGAAAGCAGTGTTTGTTAGTTACTGTAGCTGCTGCTGCTGCTGGTTTAAAGAAGAGAGCCAATATAGGGAGCTGAAACAGGCAGTAAATCTATTGCAATGCAATCTGGTGTGATCTCACCGAGTGAATAGCAAGGGTTTAGTTTTAATTTCTCAGTGACTGACTAGTAGATTGACCCCCTCCCCCTCAAAAAAATAATAATATAGAAATGGGTGATTCTGGGTCAGGCCACATTTTAGGCCTAAATAA
This sequence comes from Macrochelys suwanniensis, assembly GCA_033296515.1. Taxonomy (NCBI): domain Eukaryota; kingdom Metazoa; phylum Chordata; order Testudines; family Chelydridae; genus Macrochelys; species Macrochelys suwanniensis. Next base: position 5,604,632 of record CM065789.1, on the reverse strand, counting down.
ATTGAGCACCAGTGTCTCTTTAACATGGGGGAAAATGCCAACTACCCTGGACAGCTTCATAAAAACCAGTGGATTTATGTGGTCTTGATTGGCTGTCTATGTATTGTTCATTACTCATTATATTAGTGTGATGAGACTCCCTGCTGCTTCTCTATACCATTATTTATGGTAATACAATTGTTCCTCTTTTAGCATTATCCATGCTACTTCCACTCTTTAAAGAGACATTGTCATGTTAAAAAGAAAATGCCAAACCCCAGTGTGGTTGACTATCTGGCTAATAAGCTCATATGTTATTAGCACAGAGAGAGCTTTTTGGAATGTAATTTAATTTTTCACCATTTATGCACGTTTATTCCCTCTTTTTGCTTTTCACTGAGGTTGTACAATGACAGACAGACCGGTCAGTTTCACTTGATGTTTACAGAGCCTGATCCTGTGTGTATATTTTATTGCCTGACTTTCAAATGAAGTACCATAGAATACGTTAGAGGTGTAGCATGGGCAGGTAACTGTCCGCTGGCTAGCACTGTTAGCGCCCTAGTATCTAGAGGCATCAGGCTGATAGAGGGCATCAGCCCCATGGCACCATCACCTCCTGCATTCCACCCACCCTGGGGAAGTGCTAATCGGGCACTAAGTCTCTAAGGCTCTGATTCAGCAAAACACTACTGCTCATGCTGAACTTGAAGCACGTGAGTAAGTATTTTGCTGAATCAGGGCCTAAGATCCTGTATAGAAAGGCAGGGCTCGTCTGTTGAATCGCCCTAGACTCAGGTGTGAAGGAGGTTTACTGTAGTTACTGCTGAGTGATGCTGGCAAGTGGGTCCAATTCAGTCGAACTAGGGTACAAAGGAGTGGAAGTCTCTCTTTGGGAAGGGGGAACAAGGGGCTGGGACAAAGTCGGTGCTGTGGGGAAACCCTTGGAATTACCCAGCACTGGGAAGAAGGTTAGGTTGAGCTTGTGTTGTGTTCTGATCCCTGTGGCCAGACAGAAGAAGAAATCCAGGCCACCAGATCTGATTGCAGGACTGGGGCCCAACTTTCGTAGAATCATAGAATATCAGGGTTGGAAGGGACCTTAGGAGGTCATCTAGTCCAACCCCCTGCTCAAAGCAGGACCAATCCCCAATTTTTGCCCCAGATCCCTAAATGGCCCCCTCAAGGATTGAACTCACAACCCTGGGTTTAGCAGGCCAATGCTCAAACCACTGAGCTATCCCTTCCCCCCCCCCCTCCAAATTTTTCATCTTTGCTGACAACAATATGGGCCTTGGCTTCCTCTCGGATCTTGTCTCGCGAGCGTTAAAGTTCTCTGAGAGGCAAAGGAAAAGAAAAGAAAGAAAGAGGGGAAAAAAGAAGATAAAGTTGCCCCTTTCGATGCAGTGGGCCTGTATAAAAGCCCATGTGAAGTCCTGAATATTTCAAAGGCATCTTCGTTTATATGATTGTATCTCCAAATGTTTTTAAAGTTTATGGTTGACCTGATTGGTAGAAAAAGATAAACACCCTTTCTGTGTTTGCAGTCATATGTAATTTTTATCTCTTGACCTTTAAACGTAAGCAGCAGTAAAATGAAGAACTATGGCAGTCATTTAACACCCTGCCTGTACTAACTGGTTTCTGCCTGTGAGCCGTGGTTTTAAATTGGCTAATGCAGAATACTTGCAGAGCTAATAATAATTCAGATTACTCCTGTCAGCTATTCCGGTTTCATGGGTAATTTAGTAGTTGAATAAATTTTTAAAAAAATTCATTCGTTCCCATGCACTGTTATGAATCAGTAGATGGTTTACCATTGGCAGCAGTAACTGTAAGAAGATTTAAATTGCTACTGAAAAGGATTTGAGTGAAGGTAATGTTTTATAATGTTCTAAGCCATATGCACTACTTTCAGGCCTCATCAGTTTTACATTGATTCCTAGTGAAGTGTTTAATTGCATCATGAATGCAATATAATTCAGTTCTTTTTGCTAATATGGTATATATCTCAAAGTGATATACAGCACTGACAGGGAGAATTCAGAATTTTCAGAGGATTTTAAAATATATATGGGAGTGTGTGTTTACACACATGCTGAACGTGCTCAGGGTTCAATTCAGATCTCATGTATGTGTAACTGTCTATATGCCAGGTTGAATGAGTGTACTATGCGCAGGGCTAGCTAACAAATCTCCAGAGATGTATGAATAAGCACCTGCGAGTGGGTGGAGTTTAGCTGATGGTGTAATTGACCATGGATTTTAAATATGGGCGCAGGGATTTTTTTTCTTCCTCCCTCCCCCCTGCTCATTGAAGAGGCTACTCACGTTTTCCCCGATGCTAAATAATCAACATAATACCCTGCACCTGAGGCTTTAGAGTCGAATTTGCTGGTTTATACTGGTGTAAATCTGGCGCATCAGTGAAGTTTCTCTGGATTTACATCAGTGAAACCAAGCTCAGAATCTGGCCTTTAGGAGCTGTAGCCATAAGGTATGAAACTCAGCTCTGTGCAGAAGGCTGGCATAAATTTCACAAAAGCCCTGAAAACAGGGCATAGTTCTCTGCACAGGCTGAATATCATCTGCAGTGCTCAGACACTGGTTAGTCTCATCCCGGCAGGTGGCAGATTTACCTTATCCTGGTCTCTCTGGTGCTGCTAATTCTTATGCCCAACAGGCTTCAGCATCATATTTTGGTATACAGCCTCACTGCTGCTTCTCCACACTGTGTGAGCGAGGTGCGGAGACACAATTCTGGTGCCATTGGCCTGGTCGTGGGCAGCAGATGAAAAGGAACGTGTTTTCATGTTAACATGAAGACAATTTATTTGAGTCCATAAAAGAACTAATTACTGATGCAGAAGATCACTAAACGTTTCCCCAGTAGCTCTAAAACAGTGGCATCTTCAGAGCAATTCTGCAAGATAGATACCGTATAAGCAAGGAATGTTATCTTCTGGGATGGAACAAGTGGTGAGAGAGCTGAAATACTGATAGACTGTGGAGTTTAGCTCCCTGGTCAGAATAAATAGGCTTCTTCCAGAGGGGGTTGGACAGAAAGATGCTGAAGGGAGTTAGCATTTAATACAGTGGAGATACAGCTCAAGAACCGATCATCCTTCTATAAAGACTATCCCTGTAAAGCTGCCAAATTCACTAAGGCAGTGTGTTATCTGTCATGGAACGGGTGATCTCTGCCCAGGAGCAGTGTGGGCATGCTTTTCTCTCCCCCCCAACCCCAGATTCCCTGCTTTCCATTCCTGAACTGGCATGAGTAGTTCCCATTTGGGGCTGTATCCTCCCTTTCCTCCCTCTCCCTCTCTCTGTCTCTTTATAATTCGCTCATTGCAGCTTAATTGGATAATGAGGGATTCGGGGTGGGTGACTATGCAGGATTCACACAAGTCCAACAAGAGGCATTCTGCCACTTCTCCGTTTAAATTACATGCAAGCTAGACTCTTCTGTAGTGTAACACCCTCCCCACTTTCCACCCCCCCCCCGCCCCACACACACACCAAAGGGCCCAAAATCCGATGAAGTGGGTTCTAACCCACGAAAGCTTATGCTGAAATAAATTTGTTAGTCTCTAAGGTGCCACAAGTATTTCTTCCTTTCTTATTTTCAAAATCAGAGGGTTATGCCTATCCAGATATCCCATGGTTGGACTTTGAGCTAACAAAGTGTGTATACAACCCACAGGGCTTTAAGGTAAAGCCCCTCCAACCCAACTCAGACGTGAGTCATCACAGATCCTAGTTTCCATCTCCACCCTTCCAAGGAAGGCTCACAGCCTCACCTTTTTCATCATTGTCCCTCCTTGGTACAGAGGAATACTTTATTCTGGGCCCCATGGAGGAAAATGGCACCATACTCTCTCCGAAAGCGGTTTCCCGTAAGCTAAGGCAAAAGGATTCTCTTGCTGGCGTAAGGGAGATGTGGGAGGTGCGCTCAAAAAGGCAGAGGGAAGAGGCAAGACTCTGGCTTCCTGTGAAGAATAGTTATTAACACAAGTTGTTACAAGAGAAATATTTCCCTTCTGTGGAGGCGGAACATCCTCCCCCAGGAGACAAGGGGCGCTTGGCATTGTCCTTCCACTGCGTGCAGCCTTGCCGAGCTCTGGAAGGAGCATCCTAGACACGTGGACCCTATGGCCGTGATCTTGTCCTGAGAGCAGATGTCTACCTGGCCAGAGCCCCATTGATTTCAGTGGGCACTGGACTGGCACAGGATTCTGCCCACACGGTTTTCAGAACGAGGTCGGGGCCTAAGGGTGTGTTCTAAAGGGGAGGGGAGAAGGCATTCCCAAAATACAGCCGCTGCTCCCAGCAGCCCTGATCTAGCCATCCCTCCCTCCCCGATCACGCTGTCGTCTCTGAGAACTGGAGATGGTTGAAGTAATGTGAGGGAACAGTTTTCCACTGGAAAATGCAGTGTCATCAAAAAGGAAACGTTTCATGGGAAGGTGTCGATTTCGATGACATTTTCAACGGGAAAAAGACTAAATGGTTCAGTTCCATGTTCTCCTTTCATCTTTCATACGACTAAAGTATTAATTTTTAATATAATTTGTCTATTATATATTTTACATCATATTGGAACATTTCGGACATTATTGAAACCCAACCATCTTCCCCCCCCCCCCCCCCCCCCCCCGCGATGGTGCTTAACTGACATTTTCAAAAATTTCCATCCATTCTGCAGGAAAGTTTGAAATGTCAGTCCTTCGGGCTGATTCGGACCAAACCCAAATGTCAGCACGTCAGAAATTTGCTTGGAACCGGAAATTCTGTTTTCCGACCAGCTCTGCTGAGAACCTCCTCAGTATTTGTGAATTTACCCTCCCAACCCTCCGTGGTGGAAAGCTCCATTACCCTCCTCTCACAGGTGGGAAACTGAGGCCTGGAAAGGTTAAGGCTGTTACTTTACAAAGGGACATAGGGGAGTCAGTGGCAGTTGGGCTCCCAGCCAAAGTGATTTGCCCAGACCCACCTGGGAGGATTGTGGCACAGCCAAGAAGTGACTTCAGATCTCCCGAGTCCCGTGTCAGTGCCTGAGCCACCAGGCCATCCCTCTCCCTGCTAGCACATGTTGATCCTGTAATTATATGTTTTAATTCCTGAAAATGTAAATTGCGGTGGCTTTTTTAGCTAAAGAGATTTGAAGGGCATTAGGCAGCAATGCCGGCATTACCGAGCTTTGTGCTAATCGAGATTCGGGGGCGGGGGTGGGAGCCGCACATGTATTTACTGTGAGAGATTCCGCAGGTGGGTGGAAATCGTTAGATTTCTGCTGTGAGGCTGCAGTTTTCGGCGTTAGGAGGCTTTCATTTTGAATGAAGTTGTAAGTTATTCATTCAGGATGCAGAGCCCTTGATTTTTATTTCACATCTTCCCAACTCGAGAAGAAATTCTCCCTCCTTTCTCCACAGCCCCCATCAATTCCCTGCCACGGAAATGGTAACAGGCGGCATGGTATGTAAAACAGACTCCCCCGGGCACAGGCCTTGGGGGATTTTGAAAAATTAAATAGGATCGCACTTCCGAATTGAAATGTACAAGCCAGGCCCATTAGTCTCTTAAGTTACCCTCAGCATTTCCACAGCAAACCATTTCCCCCCCCCCCTTTTCCTTTCCTCTCCCTGCCCTGTTTTAGATTGCATCGTGTTAAGCCGTGTGTCTTGCTCCCCTAAGATGGCTCTGCTTAGATGTCTTATCTATGGCTGATCGAATAGAGCCCAACTGAGAGGATGCAGTGTGTACTTGAGAACGCTAGGAGGAGCCTCAGCAAGGGCAAATAATGAGTCGGGTGGCGGGGAGCAGAATATAAAGTCAGAAGTGGGAAGGAAAGCCAGTGAATTTACCATCCACAGGCAAGTCTCCTGCATTCAGCAGTCGGTGCCTTGTCCAACAAGTGAACGGTGTGATCCTGGGTGGGTCTAGAGACCCAGCCTGAGGACTGTCTCCTACAGAGGCTCTCTGCACCATTCAGGATTGGGCCCTGTGGGCTTAATCCTGCTTGCCTTGGCCTGGATCCAGGAATGCACTAATGAGCTTGTTTAACTGGAATCCCATGCCTCGAGTTCCATTGGCTTCAGAGGGAGTTAAGCGCGTGTGAAGTGCGTTCCCAAATCTTGGCCCTAGTGCTCCCAAAACGTCCGTGGCTTTTGGTGGGAGTATTGGGTGTGCACGGATAGTATGGGCCAGTCAAGCCTCGGAAAATCACGAGTGGCTCAAAAATCATGAGATTTTGAAAAATTAATAAATGTTGGGATTCTTTGCTTTCTGATTTCTGAGCCTTTAGCACGCCCTTGGGTCATAGTTACAATCTCTGTTGCAGAGCAAAGCTTGAAAGTTCTCTGGGTCAGGGACTGTTTATTTTATTCTGTATCTGTACAGCATCTAGCAGACTGGGGTGCTGGTCCATAACGAGAGCTTGCAAGTGTTGTTGCGGTACAAATAATAAGCAACAACCAGGAGGGCTAGAAACTTTTTTTTTTTAAATGAAAGCTGAGATTTTCATTTGATCTCTTGACTCCAGGAGCTGGGGCTTTAAAAATCCCAAATACTGTATTGTGAAGCTTGCATTATAATATCACTGCAATGCTGCAGTGAATGCAGTTGATCCATAAACATATGCCAATCACAAGCTGCCTAAATAGTTAGCCATCTCTCCTGAAGTCAAAGAAGAGCACTTTTCAGCTAGTCAAGTTAAACTACTTTCCCCTCAGAGCTTAGGCTAGCTAAGCACTGCTTAAAGAGAGACACACCGCATGCAATCCCACATTTTCACACAGGCTCAGATGTTTTCTTCACTGTATCCTCAACCAAGCAGAGCAACCTTCTAAATAATTAATTGTTAAGCAGTGGGTCTTGGAAGTGGAAGTCGGTTTGATGTAGGAGGAAAACAAAACACTGAAATGTTTACTGGAAAATCAGCTGCTGCTCATCTTTTTTTTGTAGAAGCCCATCCATATTTTCTTGCCCGTTTATGGAGAAGCGAATAACTTGGTTACAATGGTAATAAGCATATGGGACTTAGGAATCTTCGTTACAGGGCTAAGTTCCCATTCATGTGACTAGAGAGGATGGTTCTAGATACACATGTGCTCTGCGGTATATGCATGCTCTATGTATTTGTGGTTTGGGTTGTGGTAGTGCCTGGGAGCCCCATGGACCAGGTACTGCACAAACACACAACAAAAAGACAGTCCCGGTCCCAAAGAACGTACAATATAAGTGGAAGACAAGAAAGAACAGCTGGAAGCAGACAGACAGGGGAGTGGAAAGGACCAATGAGACATGGGTCAGCATGATAGACAGCGGTTGATGTACCCGCTTGCTGAGCTTGGCTTAATTGGTAACTCGAATAGCAAAACGTGCGTCATCCTAAGCTTTCTCTCAAAGCCTGGTTGTTCCTAGTGCTTCTCTGCAGGAACCCCTCTGCCCAGCCCTGTGCCCCATGGAGACAGCATGAACCCTCTCAGTGGTGCAACAATCCCCAGAGGGCCCTGGTGCCCCTTCCCGATTCCGAAATCTGCCCCCCTCGAGTTTCCCCACAGCCCCAATGCAGACCCCGTTCCCTAGCTCGTGCTGGGCTCCCTGACAGCCCCAATCCAGCTCTTGCAAACCCCTAGCTCCTGCCTAGCTCCCCCATAGCTCCAGTCCAGCCTTCCCATCCCCCAGCTCCTGCCAGCTCCCTCCCAGTTCTGGTCCAGACCCCGCCGCTCTTCCTCTACCCCCCTGCAGCTTGGTTCAGTCCAGCCCTGAACCAATCACCCCTCCACACCCTTTTAGCTCCCCTCCTGCCCCCCACTTCCCTGATCCACCATCAACCCCATTACAGGCTCCCACAAGCCCTGCCCCAGCTTCCCACCTTGGACCCCTCCGGCTCCACTCCAGCCACCCCCTTCCTCCATCCCCCCAGCTCTGATTCCGACCCCTTTCCCCTACCCTCAACAGTTCCAATCTAGCCCCCCAACCCTCACCAGTCCCCCCCCCTTCAAAATGGCCGATGTTTTCACTCTGTGCTCCATCTTTTGTGGGTGGCCAACGTATCCCATGTCCGGGCCGCTCCCGCGCATCCCCCCAGCGCTGCGATCCCTCCTTCTCCACCCATCCTTGCCGATTGCTCAGGCCCAGGGCCTGGGGCCACCCCATCTGAAGGGCCCCCCATCACATTCTCTCCTGGCAGCCCCTCTGGTTGGGCCCCCGAAACCCATGGCATGGAGAGGTGAACTGACTCCGCAGCAATGCTGGCAAGGGAGCTCTGGAGCCCTGCCCTACCTGCTAGGTCAGAGATCAAATGTCTGCTAGCCAGAGGCTAACATGAAAGACAGAGTCCCCAGTGGGAGGGGGGCGGGGTTGGACAGCATCCTGGTAGGGCCCCCATCCCCATCCCGCTTCTTGTCAGCTGGGCGTGGTGCCAAGGCGTGTGTCTCATTGCGGGTCAGTTCCCCCCAGGGTCGAGAGCCAGCTTTAGAGATGGCAGTGGTTCCCTGGCCTCTGCACAGGGTGAGTTGCCTCAGATGCCATTAGCAGTGACAGACGTGCCCTTTCCACCTGTGTGACCATCTTGTTTATCACTTCAAAGGTTTTTCTTCCCCTGCTGTTATGGGTCCTCTCAATTAATTAGCCTCTTAAGGTTGGTCTATGCACCTCCACCTTATCATGTTTCTCTGACTGTATAAATATCTGTCTACTGTATGTTTCATTCCATGCATCCGATGAAGTGGGTACTAACCCACGAAAGCTTATGCTGAAATAAATTTGTTAGTCTCTAAGGTGCTACAAGTTTTTCTTTCTTATTTTCATTATGCCCTTTCCAGTTGCCTCTTTGGCTGGTAACTTCTTCGAGCCCTGCTAAGGCCCTGGAATCTGACACACGGCTGTTTGTGTGCAGGGCTGGTATTGATCGCTTTATTTGCCAGCTTCCCTTCCAGCTCTTTCGGGGATATACTCTCCACTGGTGCTGTTTTATTACTATTAATACCCTTCTCTAAGTGACCTGGCGTGCGACCTCTGGAGCGGGAGTTTGGCTGTAAGTTCTCACGCCCGTGTCCCCTCGCGTCGGAGCGTTCCTGGCTTTGAGGCTGGGGCTTTTCTTCCAGTGAGAGAGCTGCTGCTGCTCTCCACCCCAACCTCCGAAGCCTCCCGGCTGAGTCTGCTTGGCCAGGCCCCCCTGTTCTGCAAGCAGAGATTTGGATCATCCCCCAGTCTGCCCTGGTTATAGGCTGTTCCAGCCATTGGCTGGAGTAGCTTCCATGGAGCCAGGCTTGGAAGGCCCCTGATCTAACCTTGGTGCCCCTGGGACTGTCCCGGGGGGTCTCACAAGAATTCATCCTCACCTGCCCTGCCCACTGCCAGCCTGCCCCATTGGGCTGAGCACAGCACTCAGCATTTGCCCCCCACAAGCCATTGGGTTTATGGCTTGAATGTTCCTTAAAATATCTTCCCTCCTCTTCTCCCAGTGGTAGAGCTCCCTGTTTATTATTAATTTATTTCAGTGGTTTATGGATGCTGCCTATCACCGTGCCCCCTGGGTGCCTTCCTTGAGTAGAACACATCCACAGTAGTGCATAGGATAATATGCATGCAAATATTGCCTATGCATATAACAGGTGCAGTTAATAAATAAGCTACATGGCACAATGGTGTTAGTCCATCACTAAGTCCACGGACTGAATACGTGGCTAAGCTGAAGCTCGTTGGACTCAGATTCGGGGGGAGGATCTGGAGGCAGATTTTTGCATATGTGACTGGTCTTTATTCTGGAGCTCGGCTAACCTGCCAGATTCACACGCTCAGTCTCTGAGGGATCCGAAAGCTAGAGCCAGATTTTCCGGCATAGGCCTGTCTGTCCCCAAATAAGACGTTGGACTTGTGGGATGCACCACCAGACAGGGGCGTGACCTTGCTGGGAACTGCCACAGGGAAGTTGCTGAAGGGATTGGCTCTCGGATACACACGTAACCCCCGCCCCTGAAATCAGTGGGGTCACAGGAGTGTCAGAGAGAGCAGCACGGTTTGGCCTGGCGTTTGGAATATTCCTGCCGGAGGAATCTCTTTCAGCGCGTGGCTCTGTATAACCACCATTCCAGGCAGGAATGCAGGCCAATTGTATAGTCTAATGTGATATCAAAGTCACTAACGTGATTATGCTTTTATATCATATTAGAGGAAATGAATACTAATTCAATCCGAAATACTAATTCGGTAGAACAGAAAATTGCTGAGAGAATAGAAAACTGCTTAATGTGCTGAACCTCACATTCCAGCTCCAAGTAAATACAATGAGCTTTTTCCCCCCCCCCCCCCCCGCTTTCCCAGAGCTAGTTTCTGCTTTCTGTTGCTTTGTGGCATAGTTAACTTAAGATATATGGAGTCAAATGTCCCTTGGTGAAGCTTTGTGGAAGCCAATGGGATGAAGCCAGAGATGAATTTGACCCATGATGATGATAGGGTAACTCTGACGGTGACTTAGAATATTGTCCTCATGGCCAGAGCGTGCACCTCTCACTATGGGGGTGCTGCTCACTCAGACTGTAGTGAGACTGGCGTTCACGGGGCCACATGCACGAGTGAACGCTCCTCAACCGAAGGGGGCGTTGTGGAATCAGACTCTAAATGGATCCTTCTTGGGATACAAGTGCAGCCTCGGAATTGCAGCTATGCTTACAACTGTGCATTTAAATATGATTTAGTTGCAGTAGTGTCTAGATTGTGTGAGGCGCTGTCCAACCACATAGTGCAAATACACCGCCCCTGCTCCGAAGGGCTTGCAGCGTAACGAAGCAAGATAGCCAAAGGGTGGGAAGCCGAACAGCTAGCAGGTCAGTGGAACAAGAACCCCCATGTCCTGATTCCCAATCCAGTACCCTAGACTAACCCAATGGAGTCCAGTCTGTTGCTGTGTTAAGTACAGGATTACTATGGTAATGTACTGTTGTATCCGTCAGGCAAGGCACTAACAAATTGCAACAGGTTTATGGGAGTGCTAGAAAGGTCTGTAATCTGTCGGTCATTATTAGATATTGTGTGGCTGAGAGAGAGAGGGCCGTGTGTCTCGCTCGCGCACACAGGCCCAGATTAAGGAAGTGTGGGGCCCTGTGCGCTATGGAAATTAGCTGGGCAGAACACGTGAGATTCAAGATAATCACGGCCCTAGCCTGAACTGCAGTGTCCCACCCCCTCCGACCTCCTGGAACTGGTTCTCCACCGGGGTGGTGCGTTGGGCTTTCCCGGGGGCGTGGGGTATCGAGCCTTCTGATGGGGGTTAGGGAAGAAGTGGGGGAGTCAAGTGCCAGGCTGCAGTGCCACTCACAAAGGTTTGGCCCGGCTGCCCCTCTGTTATAACAGACGGTCAACAGGGCCATCTTTGAGTGAGCGGCATTGCGATCTGACACACAGGCTTGCAGCGCCACGCAGTGGTCGGGGGACCCCTGAGATGGTGGCCCTATCCAAGTGCACATTGGCTAATCCAGGCCTGCGCAACCCCCCCCCCCCCAAATATAGCCTGATTCTTTTCAGTGAAATCAGTGAAGTTACACCAGTGTAAAACTGATGCCAGTGAAATCAGAATCCTAGTATTGCCAGCCCCACTCATTCACATATCATGAGCCAGGCCCTAACAAATCATGAGATCGGCTTAACAATTATGAGCTTTTAAAAGCCAATAATCAATGTCGGGGGTTCCTTTTCTTTGCCATCTCGTTTCTGAGCCTTTGGGGAGTTTTTCTCCACAACCCTTGGGGCAGAAACTTACTTAAAAAAAACCCAACCACCACCCTGAGATTCTGACATAATCACCTGACTCCAGGAGCTGGGGCTTTATGAAAACCATACTACGATAAAATCACAAGAGTTGGCAACACCGGAGAAGTGTGTGTCCTGCTCATCCAGGAGTGACAGAAAGAGCGAGGGAGAGAGATCTGCTGGCCAGTATCAATATAGAAGCAGAGAACAAAGGACTGGAGGTGTTGACTTTTGTGCCGAGATGCTGTTTTGATGTTTTAGTAGCCCTTTGTGCTCTGCAATCTCCACTGTGCTGTAGGTTGGTCAGAACCCGTGATCAAATTGCATTAATGGTATTGATGCCCAGGACTATTAATCCCTTCCAGATTTCCCTGGCGAAGCTTCTGTAGCACTTTGAAATTGAGGGGAACATTGATTGTTGGGCTCCTTCCTGACACACCTGGGAGGAGAGCACCTCTCCCAGGTGTTCTAGGCTGGTGCACTCACCATTCAGAAGCCTCGTTTGTAGGTGGAATGTCTTGACATACCTGCTGGCCCCATCTCAGAGCAATGTGGTTTCTGCAAATGGTCCTGTCTGCGGTGGGATGTTGGCCATCTCCTGGCCAGCAGGAAAGAGGTAGGTGAAACCCAGCTCACGTGAACGAGTGGCCGGCCCCCAAATAACAATCCGATCTCCCCCGCACTCCGGTATAAAGCCAGTTCTTCTGAAACAAAGTCAGCTCGTTAACATGGCGCCTGGAAGCTCCACTCCGGTGGCTGTCGGTGGGTATTTTTGTTGTTAAAATGCCACAGAGCCTCATCTGGGCCATCTGAAATGCTAGCCAGGGTCACTGCCGCTGGCACCAGCCTTGGTAGGGGAGCGGAGCCCGTAGACGTTCTCTCCCAGAGGCAGTCAGCAAACCGAGGCTCAACATGGTGAATTCCGGGCTATTTTGGGATACATCTCACCCCAAACACCCTTGTGTGGAGAAAAATCATGTCGGCTCCAGGGTTCTGAGTAGGTGGGCAAACCAATTCCGAGTATACTGATTCTGAGGTAAGGAGATGAACCCCACCCTCAGTCCCCAGCCTTACTGCCCATGGTGCTTGTGAAATGTGCCGGGGGCAGCCAGGTTCCATCCACCGATCAGGTGCCGCGGCAGAGCCGTAACTAGGGCGAGGCGAGTGAGGCACTCGCTTCGGGGCGCATGGCAGTCAGAGGCGCAGAAGGCAGCAGTCAGGGGCGCCCCCCTCCTCCCCTGCCGCCGAAGCCGCCGCGGCTTGCCTGCGGGAGGTCCGCCAGTCCCGCGGCTTCAGCAGCTATTTGGCGGAGGGTACGCTCTAGAACGGGACCTGCAGACCTCCTGCAGGCAAGCCGCGGCGGCTTCGGTGGCAGGGGAGGAAGGACCTCTCGCAGGCATGCCGCCGGTCCCTTCTGTGCCCCTGATTGCCTCGGGCGCTGAAATTCCTCACTACGGCTCTGTGGTGCGGTGCCAGTCAGCAGCTATGCAAGCATCCCTTAACCCTGGGATGAATTTGGCCCACGTTTGCTTGATGAATCCCAGCTCTCCCCAGATGAGGAATGAAAGGCAGAGACCAGGGTTTCTCATTCAAGCCTGGGACCACCAGTAAGGACGCTTGTTTGTGCCATTTGCAATCCCACCCTGGCCTCTAGGACCTGGGCTGAGACAATGAGCTCCTTACATATACACCGTCACTGAACAGCCATTGAACTGTAGCTAGGAGAGTGAACAACCCCTCTACTTTACCTTACACTGGCTGGCTAGCCACCATGTCTGTCCTGTGCCCACTGTATGCTTGTTTTGCACACCCAGCGTATGCCAGTTTGGTGCAAGTCGCACTCCAGTAGCACTTACACTGCCGCAAGGGAGAGGAGAAACAGGCCCACAGAGATTGTGCCAACCCATGTTAATGGAGAGCAGAATTAGGCCCACTTACCCCCAGTGCGTAACATGCAGCACCGTTAACATCGCAGGCGAATTTGGTCCTGAGATTGCTGTGGGAGCTGCAGTTACTTCTGTCTGCGTTCGCCTCCTGTTCCCCACAGGTGAAAGTACAACTAGAGCATTGAACCATCCTGTGTCACAAAGGAAACTGCACGCACCGAACTCAATGGAGCTCCACCAGCGCACACAGATGGGGCAAATTCCATTCATTTACCCCCGGTGCAGCTTCCATTAAATGTAGCAAGAGCTGTGTTCTTGTAGCTGAGATCAGCATTCGGCCCACATACAGGGGATCCTCTCAGTACCTTAAGCAGCCCAGTCCACACACCTATGTACACAGAGCACATAGATATATTTAGAAATGTATGCTCGCTTGCCTAGTTCAAAGTGAGCTGCAACTGGGAGTCTCAGCGTTTCGGTCCTAATATGGTAGGAGAGTCTTATTGTATTAGCAAATTCCCATCAGATCATGTCATATTAGTATTGGATTGTATTAGTATTTGTTTTCACTAATGTGATGCGAAAGTTGCTAATATGATAAGACTTCTGCATTGTATTAGTGAAAACAAATATTAATACGATAGGATGGAAAATTGCTAATAAGAAACTAAGTTGCTAATCCGACATGATGCATCTCCTGGAGAAGTGGGTTGTAGCTTTCCTGTACTTTTCCAGAACCACCTTCAACCACGCTCAGAGGGGAAATGGCAAAGAACATCTCCACTGGGGCCTCATGCTAACTGTTAGTCAGAGTTGGATCTAAATAGCCAAGATGACATTCTAGCCTGAATGCCCACCAATAGTAAGGCGGGGGGAGGGGGCTGGTAGAGGATAATAATCATTAACCGCAATTCTAGGCCCCACAATGCCTGCTTAGAGGCAGTGGGCCAGAACCTGCTTGCCTTACCCCAGATGCTGCTTACCTTGCTGAAGGGAGCAGTCCCGTTGGTTTCACTGGGAGGGCTGGAGTGAATTGGATTTGCAGCAGTGGAAAAGTCTTCCTTCTTCTTTTACAGTTAAAAAGCTCAGTTATTAGTCCAGTGTGCTAACCCTTGGCTGCTCTCTGCGGTGTGGTCAGTGGTTTAGAGCCACCATTTGGCCCACATTGTTCCCTGCAAAAGGCTTGGTGGTTTTTAAAGTGAAAACATCCATTATGCGAGTGTGAGAATTGACGCACTGAAGCTGCAATAGCCTGGCCTCCTGGTAATACGTGATTAGAGGATTCTTAAAAACTCCACTTACTTCCTCTCTGGTACATAATGGCTCTTTTGGACTTTGAGTGGGATTTTATTTACTCCTTAATCCATAATAGTCACTGAAGAAACACTCCACTGTATGTGCTTAGATCATTTCAGAGGTGCATATTACACCCTGACTCGAGCTCAGCGGTTGGAGTTGCTAGGGCTGGTTATGTAAACGTTTGGGTTTTTAAAATAACACTGACAGGTTGTAGGCCTAGCGTGCAAATATTGGAATAAAATCCCCTTCTGAAACGATGTTGCCTGGCACGAACAGTGGCTGATACTGTAATCATCTAGGCCAGGTTAGCGACCCATTGGCGAGCAGGTCCTCGTGTTAGCCGCCCCATTTGAAGTTGCCCTTCCGAGAGGGAGCTGCACCAGCTTTCCTCCAAAGTTGCACGGAGCCAATAACTCAACTGTGTTAATAAATCATTCGAAGTTGTAATATTTTTTTAAAGGACTTAAACTACAGGTAAGAGTCTGATATCCTTACTCATGTGGGGTAGCATCTTACTCCATAAGTAGTACCCCTGACTTTAACAGGATTCCTTGTGGAGTAAGATGCTACTCAGTGTGAGTAAAACCATCAGAAACTGGTCTGTTGTAACAAACTACAATGAGCTAGATCCTTAGTTGGTGTAAATCTACATAGCTCTGTCAATGGAGCTACTTTGATTTACATCAGTTGAGGAATCTGTCTTATTCGTCTCCCTGCCAGGGATGTTGTGAAGGCCAAAAGTATAACTGGGTTCAAAAAAGAACTAGATAATTTCATGGAGGAAAAGTCCATCAATGGCTCTTAGCCAAAGTGGCCTTGGATGCAACTCCATGCTCCGGGTGTCCCTAAACCTCAGACTGCTAGAAGCTGGACGACCGGACATGGATCATTCAGTAATTGCCCGGTTCTGTTCATTCCCTCTGAAGTTTCTGGCACTGGCCTCTGTCGGAACACAGGATACTGGGATCGATAGGTCATTGGTCTGAGCCAGTATGGCTGTTCTTGTGTTCTTATCTATCTAATCAAATCAAACGCCATTTGAAATCTATGGGCTTGACTCTGATTTTCACCTCCACTGCTTTTGTACGGGATCAATTTAGTTAGCTGGAGGAACGACTTCTGATTGACACTGGTGTAAGTGAACTCAGAATTCAACCCAATGGAAGTGTTGCCATTAACTTCAAGGGCAGCAGAATGAGATCCTGGAAATGGACATTAAACTTGTTTAAATAAAAAAAAAATCTGAGAGAGCTTGCGTCACGTGTCTGGTTCCAAACTGGAGTGACTCATTTATGGTCAATTATAATTCTCTGATGATAGAATTTAATAAAAGAATTGCTGACCTACACTTAACTATAGTAGAGCAAATGGCATTGCTATAACTTTGGTTATATTGCTGCTAACATGGCGCTGTCCACTGAGTCTGGTTGAATCATCTCCTAGAAAAGCCCAGTAATTCCTTTTTTGTGTGGAAAATGCCATGCTTTATTTTTTCCCCTCTTTTAAAAAACACTTTTTCTAGTGGTCTGCACTATGTTAGAGATGCAATCGGATACTGACCGCACATTGCTGCAATTCTGGAGTAACTGAGATCAGAACCTGAACCAGTGGGTGTGATTCTCTTCTCACTTTCACCAGCTACTATTTATTTCAATGGAGTGACTCCTGATTTACCCCAGTGCCCATGAGAGGAGAAACAGGCTGAGTGCCTTTCAGATAATGAGGCAAACTCCTCACATCACATTCAAAATATGGTTGGATGCCAGCCATGTGAGGACATGTGACCATCTTGCATTGATATATGGTCCAGCATCCCATGGGCTTGGATTCTGTTACCCCTGTGGAATTCCAGTGTAACAGAGAACACAGTTTGGCCCATTAACCTTAGCATTTACTGATCATGCATTTCCTTCTATGGCAAAATTCATTTTAAAATGCATCCCTATAAATGCCCCTGCTATGCTCTGTGTTGGAATTATTATTAATATAGGTTACTACCGTGACATCAATTTAACCATAAATTCCTTTATTAAATCTAATACTATTTCTACTGTTGCTCTGAACTAATAAGCCTAAGTACTAAGCAATTTACTACATCCAAACAGTAGCAGGTGTTTATAAGCATTTGATTGAAAGTCACAAATGGGCCAAACCCAGGGGTGCTTAGACACAAGTTGGTCGGCGCCAGCAAGGTCAGACAAGTATTAGCAATGACCCCCTTTTAAGAGTTTACGTTTTTATACCCTTTAACAAACAAGTGATGTCATTGCCAATTAGCAGACCTTGGCAAAGGCCAAATGAAGCAGTTTTTAAAATAATATCTTAAACTTATATCGCCAATTATTTATTGCACCAGGTACTCAGGTAACCATCGTTTCTTTCTGTTGCTTCAGCCCAAACCTTAAATAAATACCACTGGCGTTTGGAAGGGTCACTGCGAGATGAACACGACTCTTCTTTCTCATGATCTCATTCTTTCTGATCACGTACTTTGGGCTTATTGCTCATGCTAATGTCCTAAAGCAATTTACAACTGTAGTTCACCCAGGTCTAACGTGGGCCAATATTCCTACACTGTGGAGCTGACCTTAAGAGCTTGGCTACTCTTAAAAATGTTGCTGCTTTAATTCTGCTGGTATAGTTACAGTGGCAAAAAAATCCCTAATGTGGTTGCAGTTATATGCATATAAAAGTTCCTGTGCTGGTACAGATTGAACCTCTAGCACCCTCGGGACATGACTGGTGCTGAACCAGAGAATTTGCCGAACCACGGGAGGTCAATGCAGTATTGTAGCGAATGGGTCTCTTTTTATTTTTATTTCGCCAAGGCAAATAGAACAACATACCGATGTGCCCTTTTCCCATTTCTGCAACAATTCTACCTTTTGCTGTATCGATATTGACACATGCTTACGCTGAGCAGCATTACCAACACTTCCACCACTTGCTGGTCTCTTAGAAGACATATTTAGGGGTAAATTAGAGCTAAATAACAACACAGAACACCGAGAGCCAAGACTGGTGGGACTTTGCCAGACCACAGGAAACTTGGCCCCACCCACGATAAGCAGACATCCAGCTAACTAAAATCATGCTGGACCACAGATGTTGCCAGACCAGAGAGTGCCAGACTAGAGGTTCAACCTGTATAACTTGTTCTGATTCAGGAACCAAAATAAGCTATGCTAGTAAAAGGACCCTTATACCCGTATAATTGCATCCATTCTAGGGTTTTTACTGGTAGAACTATGTTGATTAAAAAAAAATCACCCCTCTAACTGACATAGTTGTACAGTAAAACTTTGAAGTGTCAACCAGCCTCAGTGGGTCTGCTCTTGTCTCTTATCTGACTCTATTCATCTCTCGAACATCTTGCAGAAATTGTAGGAACCCTGTGTCATAGGTTTAACACACGCACCAAATAACAAGTGAGTAGGCAGCTCATTGCTAGGTCCTCTTTTCAGTATGTATCTTAGCAAAGAGGCAACATAAAACTGATGGAGAGTCCTTGCTCTCACATTTAGCACATTTAGGGGTCACTTCCTCCATCAGTGTGAACTCGCCAAGAGGAGAATAGATCCCTTGGTAAGCAGAATGGACATGAATTTATGGACCATGTTCAGTTCTAGCCCACTCTGAAAGAGATGACAGAGAAATCAGCTTCTTAGGAAGCCAGGATTTCATGCTTTGTCTTTGGAGCTAGTGGATGCGGTACGTTTGACGAAGATTACCTCTGTGTTGTGATGAGCATGTTCTGACATAATAAGTAGTTTCCTAATTTTCTTCAAGGAAGCTGAGCAAAATATCAATTTCTGCCATCAAGAGACAGAGTAGGCGAACCAGAACTAAATAAAAATAAACATTAAACAATTATTGGAATTTAGGTTTATTTTAAAAATCAGCAGGGTTGAGGGAACAAGCCACCTATTAGCTAGAAAGAGCTATTGGGCTTTTTAACAACATGCTGCTTCTTGGCTGAGTCTGGGATTTGGGCTATATAAGCGGTGCCAACCCTGGATATTATTGATTAAAGATGATGCAGCAACAGTGCAATTATATCGCAGTTTGTGCTCTCTGTGGTAGCAGTGCTAGCCTCTCATTTGTCTGTATGAAGATTGCTCTGTTTACATTGCTGTGCTGGATTTCATTTGCTATTTTCCCCGCGTTATTACTGGTTGTGGTTATCTTAGGAATTAAACGCACTGCGTTGCACAAGCTTGATTTTCTTTTTGGTCTCTGACCTCCAGTGCTAGTTGCCGTCTGCCTTGACTGTAATATTATTTTAATTTGTGTTTTTACCCTGTACTTTCTGTGCATACTGCTAATTCAAGAGAAGTCAGTGCTTTTATCAGCCAAATCAATGCAAATAATGGGCGAATGTTACTGTACTCTTCCATAGTAATTGATCTGCCTGGATCTGATATTGCATTGAAATATACGGATGGAGCAGCAATCGTACAGCCTGGTTTAAAAGAATATAATTACTTTGGGTTATAGGGAAATAAATTTCTTGTCTTGAAGCGTCACGTTCACAAAGAGGAAAGTCAACTTCAGTATTGAGAGGCTCCCATTAGCCTCTTAGCCTGGGGACCGTGATGCCCTGAAATGCTGCTTGCTGACGTTCTTAGGTGGAGACCAGGTAGGGGCCGTGAAACGGTGACAAGGCCTTTGGGTTTCCACTTGTGGCTCTGCAGAGTTGGGATGAGGACAATGCATGTTTTCCTGCCCGCTCCCCACTGGGATCGTGGGACTGGCAGAGACCCTCCTCCGTGGGGTCCAGAGAGGGAGAAACGCTGCTGGGGAGGCAGCTGAGCTCTGTCCCGGTCTGGGCGAAGCAGAATTTGTTGGTGCACTCGGAGGGGCTTGTGTGGCGGATGCTGGAGAAGGGCAGGAGGGGGGGTTGTTTCCGCGCATCCTCAGGAGCAGCAGAGCTGCACAGAAGCACCAGCCCAGTGGTGGCTTTCTGCCCAGTGTATTGTTCCGTTGAAATGTCGGGTGTGCGTTCAGGGCTGCTGGCAGGAGCCAGCTGAGAGCCCCGGAGTGCGAAGGCCTCATTTAGCCACAGAACAGGCAGGCCCAGCTGGCAGCAGAGTGAGCCTTGCCTTGACCTCTCCTTGGAGGACCCAAGTCTAGGCTTAGGGGCAGTTCAGGCTTCATGGTCCATTCGGTCAATTATTGCCTTTCCGAGGCGATCAACAGCAATTAGGGCTAGTTCTAGTGGGTAGTTTCTGTCCACTGACTTACTGGATTGTGACCACCAGACTGGTTTTAATGGCCACCGAACTGCCATTAGACGCTAGCAGCTTCCCGTCACTTCTAGCCTCGTATGCAGTTGATCCTGTTCTTTTCAAGTTTGTTGCACTGGGGTCGTCCTTGGTTGAAGATGAAGAGGGGGAGTCCCGCTTCCCCCCAAGTGGGTTAGACCACGACATGACTCCCCTGGCAAACAGCGCAAGTCCTCCCGACCAAACGCTCACTAAACTGTAAATAATAAAGTTGGAACATTTTTGCAAGGCATTTCCAGAAAATTTGAAGCAAACCTGAAGATGAAAATTATGATGTAATCTAAATGTCTCTGCTCTCCAGCTTTCCACATGCATGGAACCTCACGGATACCTTGCGGGGATTGTGCATCTTAGAATCAGTCTATAATGCAATCAATTCTGTATATCCCCAGTGAAACAGCAACATTTATTTAACGTCTTTTATAGAGCAGCTGAGTTTTATCACAAATCACATTCCATTTCTATTCATCAGGGACCCCTTGAAGGCTAAAATGCACTTACTTTTCTCAGAGGAAATTTACCAATTCTTCAATAAAGACCCATTTGCCTCAGTATGTAAAATTGACACATTTATTGAATATTAAACATTTGTTGGTTTATTCCGTACTTCTTCCAACTTTATCTGCTGCCCTTAAAAGTCGTTAGGGGAAAGATATATCAAAGTTGCAATAAAGGCCTATTTATGTACAGAACAGAGAGATGTTTAAATTTCCTGGTGAGACTGGTTTTCCCATTTGTTTGGAGATTGCTACAGTACCGCTTGAATGTAGGTGGTAACATTAAGTCCTTGGAGTGACCCTGTTTTACTTCTCTGTTATCTTTATCTTTGGTAAACAGTTGGTAGCCTTAGTCTCTTTTATGATTATTCTAGGGTTTTTATAGAAGCTTTAGTCTGTTGCATGAAGGTCTGGGTTGTATAATATTGCAAAAGGCACAGTAATCTCCCAACAGTAAATTGAACTAATTAGCATGAGGTCCAATAAAACAAGTTTTTCTTTTATCACTGTTACTAAATGCTGTTGTTAATCAATTAAAATGTATTCTAGTAATTCTATTTTTCCGGCGCTGTTGTGGGTTTTCGTTTAATGGCTCTGTATATCTTTAACAATTTTGTTAATGTGGGAAAAGATTGAACTGTTAAGTTCTGAACTCCATGTACCATCCCTGTAGTGAACAGTTGAGTGCCCGGACCTCGATTTGTCCCCATTTTCTGCCATTAAGCCAGGTACCTCTGTATCTGGTTTATTGTTAGAATGAGGGGCATGGGATTTTTTTCTCTCTTTAATGGTGAGTGATTCTGCTTATCCTGAAAACACAAGGATAAACACAAATGGTTACCCTGGTGATGAGCAAAAGGTTGCTATTGTTCATGGCAAATAATTAAGATCCCCACCTTTGAGTCTGATCCTGCAGGCATTACGCAAGCAACAGTAATTCAAAAGAATACTACAATAATTACCCAAAGCATTGACCTTATTGTAAGACGTAGTGTTTAGACCCACTACTTTGTAGCAAACGGCAGTTCTTTTTGCATACAGAAAAAAGTTCCAGTGGTTTGAGTGGGAGACCTGCCTGAGTAAAGACTAGGAAATCAGGTCCTTTGCTTATATATCTTTCATTCAGTTCACTTTCCTGCGCCCCTCTTCTCTCTATTTAAATAACTTGGCTTAAGTGGAAATTGCAGACTTTTGTCAGGTGGTCGTGTATTCTGAATAATTGTCCCACCTATAGTAAATAACTAAAGGAAGATTGTTAGACTGGAAATTTACCCTCCGGTTACTTCGAGCTCTGCTGTGAGTGGACAAAGTCAAGACATTTTGCCTTGTGGATAGCTTTACAAACTATTGAACGTCAGCAAGTCATGACTAGCCATTTAATCCCAACTGGTTTTAAGTCCCGATCAGTCGTTCTGGAAGCAAGTGGTGGTGTTGGATGAAGCCATTCCCCCGCATCGAGCCTTTCCCCTGCAGTGTTGTGACCCCAAATGGCCTTGTGCCAGCTCATGAGAATTAGAAAGTGAAACTGACCCGTCCAGTTCCATTGGCCAAACTGATTGAAATTAGAGCATGAAACGAATCACGGGATTGGTGACAAACATCCTGCCCTTCCCCCATTGAAGTCGGTGGCAGGTGTGTCATTGACCTGTCTGGACATTGGCTCAGGCCCCACGTACCTTGGATTATAGCCGTGATCTCAGTTCTCAGAATCTCTGGTGTAACTAACAGAACAAACAGAGTCTTACGTTGACCAGGCAGGTCCACTTCTCTAATGGTCAATGTCAGAGATGCCCAAATCCCCAGCCAGCTTGCTCCTGTCGGCGCCCAGGCGCAAACAATGGGCATCCAGGGACCTAGCTGTGCTACGTGCTATTATAGGGCCCATCTTCAAAAATCAGGTCCCTAAAGCTGCGATTTTCAAAGCTGCCTAAAATTGAGTAGCAAGTGGGTGTCCGCATCCTGCAAATGGCTTTGAAAATCTCTGTCTAGCCCTTAGACAAGGATAGTGCAATACAGGCGGCTCTGTTAAAAGCTCCCCGTGAGCTGCTCCCCTGCGGTACTCACTGCCCCTTCTCTAAGGCAGCCCAGTTCCCCTGGAGTGAAGATGCCGAGTTTTTAGGGGCACTTTCTCCATTAGTGCTCTTGTTTCTCTTTAGTTTCTAAAACAAGCTGGCATAATAAATGTCATCTGAACAGAACTCTCCTAAACATACCACGTCTTGAGTGTATAATAAAAATAACATACTGTTGCTTCTCGCTCTCTGGAAGTGCAGAAGTAGCCATAACATTGCCCTCCCCAGTGCTGGGGGGTAAAATGCGCTGCATCAGAGCTCTGCCTGTGCTTGTCGTTCATCCATAGCGTTTGCTGGCTCAAGCGTACGCTAATTTCTCAGCCTCCTTTTTATTCCCTTTACCTTCTTTGCAAGAAACAATTTAAAAACTGGGGCTCAGTTGTCTCATAGACTCATAGACTTTAAGGTCAGAAGGGACCATTATGATCATCTAGTCTGACCTCCTGCACAATGCAGGCCACAGAATCTCACCCACTCACCCCTGCAATAATCCTCTCACCTATGTCTCAGCTATTGAAGTCCTCAAATCATGGTTTAAAGACTTCAAGATGCAGAGAATCGTCCAGCAAGTGACCCGTGCCCCATGCTGCAGAGGAAGGCGAAAAACCTCCAGGGCCTCTGCCGATCTACCCTGGAGGAAAATTCCTTCCCGACCCCAAATATGGCGATCAGCTGAACCCTGAGCATGTGGGCAAGACTCACCAGCCAGACACCCAGGAAAAAGTTCTCTGTAGTAACTTCTAACATCCCATCATTGACCATTGGTCCTGTTTACCACTGATGGCAATTAATTGACCTTTGACTAAAATCATGTTATCCCATCAAACCATCCCCTCCATAAACTTATCTAGCTTAATCTTGAAGCCAGATAGGTCTTTTACCCCCACTGCTTCCCTTGGAAGGCTGTTCCAGAACTTCACTCCTCTGATGGTTAGAAACTTTCGTCTAATTTCAAGTCTAAACTTCCTGATGGCCAGTTTATATGTCCTCCCATCCCTCCCCAGGGGGAAGGAGTTTCAAGGCACGGTAGGCCTTTAAAAAAGGAGACGGAGAGTTTAAAAAGCAATGAGTTTGTTTTGTTTGTAAGATGGCCTCTGTGTCGTGAGCCTCAATGGATGGCATGAGTGTGCTGGGCGTTTCTGGAGCTTTCATGCAGTCCGGTTTGGTCTCCTTCACCTTCCTGTACTCCGGATGGCTATGTAATCAGATGCTAGAGCAATGGCTGTGGTAATTTTCGGTTCCTTTTCCCTTGTCTGCATCACTCGCCACCTAGAGGGCCGTGTGCCACCTCTAACGCTAGAGGGCGCGCTCCTATTCAGCCAATCCCTTGCGGATGAAGTAGAGCGGGCATCAGTGCTGGCCTCTCACACTGTTATTATCATAGGTAATAATGGGAGCATCTAAAGGCCGGGGCCGCATTGTGTTAGGTGCTGTACAAACATAGAACAAAGAAATAGCCCCTGCCCTGAAGTGCTTACATTTGCCACATGGCTAGCTGGCTGCTCCACACAAAATGGTGCCTGGGTACCTCTGAGAGCACAACGACAAGGTAGAAGAAAAAAGGGAGGTTTATTCATCATGCCCCCCCACCCCCATAGTCTTAAGATAAAGAAGGGTAACAACGTTCCTTTCACGTTACCGAGGAAGAAATCTCACAAAGCAGCTCTCTATAAAAATAACTTTTCCAGTGCACAGAAAGGCTCTTCTTTATGGGTGAGGGAAAGTGCTTAAAATGCTTAGAGGGAATAAACAGCTTTTAATGAAGTTACATTGCCACATAATGGGTATCATAAAATTGCCTTCATAGTACAGGGTCCCAGGATGGCTTTTATTATTGACTGAGTTGGAATCCTCTCTGCAAAGCTCCAGGAGCTGCAGAAAGGAGAATGCAAAGTCGTCTTAAATTACCTGATTGAAATAACTGGCGAAATATTCTGCTTTGCTGCTTTGTTGAAGGGAAAGCTGCCTGTGGGGTGGTCTGTCAGACCTGGTTTGCCGATTCTGAAGAACACAGGAGTTTCATTGCAGCAAAACAGATGTTCATCTTGTTTCTCTATCGGCTGTTTGATGAGAAATTTATTGCTCTTCTGCTGGGCTGGAGCTCTTCTGCTGTGGAGTCTATTAGGCAGACCAGCAGCTGGCAGGAAGCCAGGAAAGCACTGTTTTGATGAAACCCATGAAAGCTCTGGTTCGAAGGCGCCAGTAATAATGCATTGGCTAGACTCTTCTGATTGGGCAATTGATTGCTCTGATTTGATTTATTGATCAATACCCTCAAATTTGGCGTCTGAGAAGCTGAACTAATCTTTAACTGCTGTGAACATCTCTGCCTGGTGGAGAATTAGAACTGATAAGGAATGTATGAAAGGAATCTGAACTTATCTTAATCACACAGTGCCTCAGTCTGCCTTAGCTGAGGGAGAGTCTATGTGTGCAGAACACAATCACCAGGCAGAACAGAGCAGATCTATAAATTGATGGAATTCAAAGCCTCCAGCATCGATTACCATTATAACAAACAGTGGCGCGCAGAATGTCTGATTATTTTTAGACAAAGATTCTGTGGTCTCAGCAGCAATTTTGCTGATGCTGTCACTGTGTCAGATGTCTGTTGTTGATTGCAATTAGCTGCAATACAAAAAAAAATTAAAACTATCTCTGCCCATAGTTTTATTTCCACTTATTAAATCCCCTCCTTTGCCTTCTCGTAATGTCTACAGCTGGATGAAATATTGTGTTACCAGTAGAGATCTCCTGTATTCAGTTGGGTGTAATCACTTTACAGATCATTGGATTATATCTGATATGGTTCAAATGATCCTGGGGAAATGTGGAACATTTACTCTGGCTTGTTTAAAACAGTCCTGGTTTTGGTTTGGAATGCTTTTGGTTTTCAAAACAGATCTCCAAATGCCCAAATGGTTTAATTCTATTTAAAATACTGGTTTAATCCCCTCTCACCCCGTCACATCATTCCGTGTTCCCTTTAGTAGTGAATGTTAGGTACAATGAGGATCTGTTCTTTTTTTTTTTTAATTTTATTTCGTTTGGAGTTGCAATAGCATAACACTGAATAGTTTAAAGAATTAATTTTTTCAAATGGAGCCCACATTTTGGAAACATTCAGCAGTAAATCATACCTGAGAAGCAGGCTCCAGGTAACTGTGGATATGAACAAATTATCCAGAGATCTGCAGTTTAGTTTTCCGTGGGGCTGTGTACTGGGATTCTTTCATTGTCAAGTTCATTCATCATCTTGATGATTTCCAGTTTATCTCTAGTTTCAGAGCCATTAGCCGAGTATCCTATATTGCACAACAACTGTAAACTTGCGACTGTCTAGGGGGTGTCTGTGATTGACAATTCATAGCCGAACGAGAACGTGTAGGACTTGTCTACACGATCAGAATGAATGTGTGAAGGAAATGTGGCTTTAAAATAACCATTTTTAAAATGGCTTCCATGGCAAAGCTTTGCTCCCTGCATGGACAGACATAATGGCAATTACAATGGGGAATCGATTCTCGAAACTAGTCAGATGCACCAGGGAAGGCCAAAGCCAATGTAACGCTGTCTGTCTGTCCAGCACACACATAAGCTGTATGTCCAAGTGGAATATACAAGCTGGTGCTCGTTAAATATCAGACATGGTGGAAAAATGACCCCTGGGCTGGGAGAATTGTATATTCCTTTGTTTCTTCTCAAGGAGAAACTTCCCTTTGGAGTTCAGAGGAGTCCAGACTTGCCTGCCTTGGAAGAAATACTGGGCACAAAGATATTCCAGGAGAGTCCATGGAAAGGCCCTGCAGCCCAAGAGTCTGGAGAAGGTGGAGGAGGATGTAAGAACTCAGAGCAGCTCAGACCATGAAGCCTCTGGGGGCTGCTTGGGTACCTCATGTTGAGCCCCAACACCCCATAACTTGCCTTCAGCAATGGGCATAGGCCTCATGAGGTTAGCGCAGAACCATGCTCTCAATCCTTCCCAAGAACGAGTGTCCTCCTCCAGGACTAGACTCCAGCAATGTAGTGCCTTTGTTTCCATTGCTTGCTGAGATTTCCGGGATACTTAGCTACCGTTGGCTGTAGCTAACATCAGAACAAACCCACCGGGCAAATGTCACTTGGAATATTTTGACACGGGGATGGGCTGGATTTAGTTATTCTGAAGATTGAAGAGCAGCTTTCTTCTCCTCCTCGTCACCCCTGCCGAATTCTCTTCTCCTTTTGCTGCCTCCCCTTTTCTCGCTGGATTTCATAGTTGTCTTCATAGGCGTAGTTTGACTTCTATATTTGGGGGCGGGGGCAGCTCCAGTCAGGCCAATGGGGTTGCACCGGGGGGGAGGGAGGAATTCTGTGCCTGCCTGAGGTTTGCAATTTGGGGGCGGCAATGCCCCCTGCCTCCCAAACTATATCCATAGTTGTCTTCTGAGATGTCCCATCCATACTTCACCTGCTGGACTTCCCAACCCTTTCTCTCTGTCTCTGAACAGCAGCCTCTAGTTCATGTAGGCCCAGCTGTGCGGGAGTTGAAGGCTGTCTGGACTCCTGTAGGTCCCTTTAGGGAGTCCTGTTAGATCCTGCTCCACCTACGCAGATTTGGTCTAATGCTCTGAGGCTCTTCATCGCACTGAACTCTACTGGGACATAGCAATTAATGAATGCCAGGAGCAAAGATGTCAGAAGCAGCCCCCTCCATGCACACACAGAAAAACCGGGTTGTGTGCTCTCAGATGGTGCTATCGTGATGGTTATATTTATTATTTATTGGAAGGGGGGGCAAAGTTGCATCAACATGTAGAACATTACATGTGATTCTGTTACATCCTGCAAAGTGTAGGAGAAGAAAGAATGGAAGCCATAATGGAGCAAATAGACTTATGAAAAGTGTGTGCGTGGTGGGGAAATCAGTTGCTCTCCTTGCCCCATACCAGATGACACCCTGGGCCACTCATCAAAAATAGCACTCCATTGTGCTAGATATTGTACGTGCGTAATGAAAAGAAGGCCCCTCCCCCATATAGCCGGTGCGCCACGTAGGGTGACCAGACAGCAAGCATGAAAAATCAGGTTGGGGTGGGAGGTAACAGGTGCCTATATAAGACAAAGCCCCGAATATCGGGACTGTCCCTATAAAATCAGGACATCGGGTCACCCTAGTTCCACTGGTCCAGTGTATGTTACACGTTGCCCTCCGCGTTCTAAGGCTGTTATGGTTTTAGCTCAAATTGTAGCAATTTATGCTTTAACTTGGAGGTCCCTGGTTCAATCCCTGGTGTGTTGGCCACCATGGTGGCTGTTTGACTTGCCGCCTGTAGTTAAAGTCCCGAGGCTAGTCCTGGGAATGGCTACTTACCTGTTAACCAAGTTCCATACATGAGCGCCGGGTCAAAGGGCTGATGTGCTGTACCGCAGATTGCCCAGAGTAGATGCCTCGTGCCACGTTCCCGAGACCTTGGCTAAGTTGTCCGAGATCCGACACTTGCCATTGAATACAACCTGCAGATTCAGGGACCGGAGGGTCATCTTCTTCCTGGACATGTCTGCATGCTGTGCAGCTGATGGCGAATGCATCATAGCATCGGAATTATGCATCGCTGGCAGCTGGTGTTTTTCTTTCTTTGGGAAATCTAATCTATTGATTAGCTTTCCTCAGAACAGCATCAATAGACGGTATAATGGGCTGGCTGGTGCCTGTGGCGTCTCCCCCACCAGTCTGAAAACCCCCTGTAGCCAGGAAGCCTACATCAGCTACCTTGGCCGCTGCAGCCCACGCATGGCTCCACCTGGTCTGACATTCGGCTCCCTCTTGTCGTTCCTAGCCGAGCTAGTGACGGTTCTGCTTATTGAACGCGCACTCCTTGGAAGAGCCATTACGTAGGGAGGCTGAGAAGAGGTTGCTTCAGCCATACGTCGTTTTGAGAGGGATCTTGTTCCTTTTCCTTCTCCTCGTCCTGCTCCTGCTCCGCTCCCTTCATCGCCACTGCCAGAGCTAGAGGAACATCCTGCTTCCCAAAGGGCTCAGTGAATGTGGGGGGCTGCTTGACAGCAGTGTTTGAGAGGGAAGTGAATTGCTTAGTTGTCTGTCTCACTTTCTGCTGGAGTCCATCGCCGTCATGCTTGAGCCAGACATGTGCTTTCATCCTTTCTCCTGGGCGGGCCGTTTCGGGGGCACCCTGCTCTCTCTCCCCTTTCGCCCAGGCAAGACTCTGACTCCTGCAGGAGTACAAAGAAGACTTGCGGGATGGGGTGGGTTGTGCTTGGTGAATTAGGTGTCTTGTGCCGGGGAGGGGGGGCACAAGCAGCTGCATGCTAGCTAGCCCTTCAGGGCAAATCCCATGCATATGAACCAAGAGGCTCTTGGAGAGGCTTGTGATTAATGTGGTCTTCCTTGCTGGGTTTAATGCGGCTGATAAGACAGGAGTCCCTCGGTGGGGAAGGCAGAACTCCCAGCTGCTAAATGAATCAGATGCCATTTAGGTGAGTGAGTCAGTGGAAGGCCAGGAATAGGATTCCCTCCCATCTCACCCTGCAACCCGGCAGGGCGCCACCATTACCAAGTGCAAAGTGGAGTCTCACAGAGCCGCAGAACACCCCTGGCCTGCCTGTCATTGCAACGTTGGGGCATTACGTGGCACAAGACGTCGATGCAACATCATGCTTGCGTATCGGGCCCGCTTCCCCTCTTTATCCCCTCCTGGCTACTGAGCGGGGGGGAGCATTTCCCCTCCTTGGCTGGCGGACTCTGCTTGTGTGTGCGTGGACACACATGCACTGGGCAAGAGGGAACTGAAAAATGGGTCTGCCACTGCTGGGTCCATTGACTCATCCCTCCCTGCTCTGTCTGGGGCGCACACACCAGCAAGGTCCCGACCATCCCTCTGCCTAGGCTTCCGGGAGAGGGAGCGAAACGCTTGGTGTGCGTATGGATGGGCCCAACAGCTGCATGCAGCGCAGCAAAGTGTCATCTGGAGTGCGGCGTTGGGTCAGGTATCCCGGACTGAACCCATTTGCCACACTGCAGGTACATTCCCCATTAAAACCATCCATGACCGTAGCTCTAAGATGGGGGGAGGGGGCTCTAGCTGGTCGATTGCAATAATGAATTGCATCCCAGAAATAGTTCTGAATGGCTGCTTGGCTGTTGGTAGCTGAATTTCAAGTCCTGGTTGGCTTTGAGCCTCTTAACTACTTCTGTCAAACTGCAACAGCGTTCGTCTGTAAAATATGCAGAAGCAAAGCTGAATCTTATTTAGCGCTGTCCTAAGCACAGATCTGACCTTAGATGCCAGTGTCTTTAGGAATGGATGTCTTGCAGTTGTCAAGAGCCCTATTATATACTGCTGTTTTATTTATTTCTTCCTGGTTCAGTGGCCAGAGACTCCGTTCTAAGAAAATGACCCCCACCACCAGGCTGCACCTTGTCAAGAAGCATGGCTGGGTAAGACAGAGCGATCTCAGCTTCAGCAATCTTATTACTTCCCTTTTTAGCGCCCCATCGCTTTCAAAAATATCGGTTGGGATCCACTCTGAGGTTTAGCAGCTCCCTGTGCTGCTACAGTTTTTCAGGTACCTGTGAAAATGGGGTTTTTTCCGTGCAATTTGACAAACGTTTGCCAGATTTTCTCTCCCCATGCCGTGGTGAAATGGTGCATGAAGACAGAGTCCTTCATTTCTTGCCAACAGGATCAAAGGTAACGTAGGCCCCAGATTTTACCTCACCTTTGTGGCCGATCCAGGCATTGCACTTTCTGCCACGGGGAGTGAGCTATTCACAACGGGAAGCGCTTTGCCTGGGAGCAAGTGCTTGTAGAAATGGGACCTTTCATTGTTACTTGGTGGGGGAAGTGTCCCCCCTCCTATTTGAGTAGGAGCCCTGGGAAAACTCCAGGCTCGATCGTATCATTTGCTGACAGGAGCAAGGCAGGCTGGGGAAACCTGGCAGAACGTCTGGGTGCAGAATGGGGAGCATGTTGACTCTGTCATGCCCTCCCCAGCTACCCAAGCCCACCAGAGTTTCTCCATGGGTGTGCTGTGCTTTGGGAGGGGACCCTGCATGTCACTTTACCCCTTGCGCCTAGGGTGACCAGATGAGAAGACCCGAAAATCGGGACTTCCCGCCGGAAGTTGTTGAGCAAAAAAAACGGAAGACCGGAAATCGGGACAAAAGATGAAAAATCGGGACGGTCCCGATTTTATCGGGACATCTGGTCACCCTACTTGTGCCCCAGGAGGATTGCAAACAAAGCTGACCCATTTCCAGGCAAAATATTTCTTGACGTGGCCACCTCCTCCAGGAGGAGGTGGGGGGTCCCCTTCTGAAGAGGGCTGCATGGGAGGGAGTTATCGGGGGAGGTGGGCCTCCTTTGCTGTCCCCAGGGCTTCAGGTTTAGCGGGGGAAGGGGAGGTGAACCCTCTGTCTGCTTCATGTGCGGGGGATGGAACAAACCCCATGCCTAATAGAATGAGTTGGCGGGATCGCCTCATGGAAACCTGGTGGCCATTCTCTCTCTAAGGAATGTATATGGTCGCTGGTACAGTGCTAGCTGAGTGTTCCTGGTGTACTTGAGGGAGCTGGCAGGTGCCCCAGGAGGCAAACGGAGCTGAGCCGTGCTGCCCTGTGACCCTTGGAATGCCTGTGGGTGCAGCGGCGGGGGAGTGTTGCAAATACCAGCATGCTAGAAACCAAGGAGAGCAGCACACGTTGCCAGGAGATGAGTTCCGGGAGCACCTTCCTCTAGCCCATGCCAAGGGAGCGACGGCTCTTTAACACGCGCTGCCACATCCTAAGGAGCTCTGTCCCCCTAGGTCCTGGCAGGATAAATGGTCAGAGCTCTGCATGGCGTTGGAAGTGTGCTGCTCCCTTGCAAAGCAATGGGAGCTGCGTTGCTAAAGCCCCGTGCAACGCTCTGTAAAAGTTGCCCTCGGTCTCTCCAGGCAGCTCTCTGTTCTCCTCCTCCCCTTCTTTTTCTTTCCAGTTTTACCTGTGATGATGATTGCTCCAGCTGCCTCCAGATTTCGATTTCTCCTTCCTCCCAGAGAAAAGTACCCATTGAAGGGCTTGGGAACCTGAGCTGGGCCTGCAGCCTGCGTTGGATATTGTTCAATATACAGAAGTGCCCTGTATTATTGGGGGAGCAACAGTGGTCCCCTATATTTACCTAACACTTTCCATTATAGACATTCATTTTTTGGAGAGCGCTATGGCTTGAAGCATGAACTTGAAATTTGGCAAGGGGGCTTGTCCTGGAATCAGGGAGGTGCCTTTTGCTGTCCGATTTGAGCTGTATAAAATATGCAGCAATTGTATTTAGAAGGTATAGCAGTGTTCAGGCCCGATTCTCATCAACACTGAGGCTACTTGATAGCTCTCTGACAATGCAAAGATGCCTTGAAGTGGGCATTAAAGCTCCTTCACGCTGCCAGAGCAGTAGGAAGGCGTCTTAGTGTAAATGACAATCAGGCCCTCCAGTCTTATCTCAAAGCACTTTCAAAAGTGGGGAAGTTGCATTATCCCCATTTTACAAATGGGGAAACTGAGGCACAGAGGGGTGGTATCTAAGGTTGCACAGCACATCAATGGCAGTGCTGGGGATAGAACACAGGTCTCCCGATTCCCACTCGCATTCCCTCTCTGCTGCTCTGTCCAGTAAAGCGAAAGCATTTTCTCTGTACCCTTTCTGAACATCTTTCTAACAACTCATTTTGCGGGAAGAGAGAGAGAGAGATTTTTTTGGAAAACTGATGGATTGCGACTATGGTAAGATGTTTTCAAAAGGAGAAACAATTTACAATAATTAGAAATTTATAAAATATCTTTAAACATGGCAGGAAAAGGGATAAGAAAACACTTGCTGCAGTGTAATCAGTTATTAGCAGCTGATCAATTATCTCTGTGGATAGTTGCTGCTGGTACATGAGACACGTAATAATAAGACTCTTGATTAACTAATTTGAATATCTTTTGAGCACAAATTCCGAATTCTCTTTTTTCTCCATTGTAACGGATCCGTACATCTGCGAGATAAACACTGAATGAATATGGTAATGAATATTATTCTGTAAATGCAGCCCTTGAACACTCCCATCATCATTACAGCTCTGTCGTCAGGAGCCGCTGTAATAGATCTAATAATAAAGAGGGCTAAATGATGTGAGGAATCTGTGATGGGAGGACCCAAGGTGCGGCGTTCCAGGCAGAAAGAGCAGCCTATAGCTTAGGAAGCAGAATAATGTGTCATCCAAAGGAATGGGAAACATGACCATAATTCATGGGAGTGGCCGTGGAAGTGAGATTGTAGGGTCTGATCTGTTTGCGGGAACGTTGGGTTGAGGCCGGCGGGTCCTTCAGATGTGAGGCCGTCAGTGGAATTGATGATGTTGTATAGGGATCCCGGGTGGAAATCAAACCCACATATTATCCCGTTGCCCAAAGCTAACCAAAGGCACCCATCTCCGCTAAGGACTGGGGGTACCGCTGTTCTAATGGAAAGACTCCTTCTGACTCCAGCGGGTACTGGGTTGGGCCTCATTTTAATCTTTCAGGCGGAGGTGCCTCTTCTCTTAGACAGCATCATCCAAGGAGCCTGATTCCACGCTGGGTTGTGTCTTGTGTCACCCCCGACACCCGTGCAGCGTGGACGTAGAATGCTGCCTGGTCGGAATGGAAGTGCCTGGGCTCACTCCGCACCGGTGTCATTGCAACACAAAGCAGCCAGCTGCGGAAGCCATGTGTAATCTGCCTGGTGTGTTGACCTCCCAGTGTGCCTGCCGTGTAAAGAAGAGCAGGACAGCAAAATACTGAGTGACTGTTTTATAGTGTGTGAGCCGCGGCAGCCAACGGTACGTTAGTCCGTTTCTGTGGGGCGCCATAACACCGGGGTCCCCTGGGGGCGCCTGTCTGTATAATACGTTAGATAGCATTGCTTGATATTTTTGAAACACTGCCTTTTCATATCTCCTCTGGAATGGAAATCTAGCGCGCGTCTCAAATCTCAGCCCTCTTAGAGATCCCATTACAGCCGTTTTGATAAAGCACTGTAAACCTAGATTCCATTTTAGATTGTAAGATCATATCGCTTGCGTTTCAGCACAGTTTGAGCTAAGATTATTTGTTTCACAAGGTTCTGAATGAACAGGCACATCGTGGCTTCCTGATTCTTTTCACCGGACGAGACAAATCTGTAGATTGGCCCGAGCTGATCGGTGGCAGGGCCTGGCAAAAGTTATCGATAGCAAATGCACTGCAGGAATTAAGAAGCTGCTATACTTTTTTCAAGGACTCAGATTCTTCTTGCATTTCTGTTTCGCTTAAATGTGGGAGGTGGGATACAAAATGAACTTGGCAAATCTTCAGCAAGAAAGGCCAGGTCTTAATTCCTGGTTAGCTGGTGTAAATCTGGAATAACTCCGCTGAAATCATTGGATGGGGAAAAGATCAGAATGTGGACCACAAACTCTTCATTCACTTTATAAAGCACAACCTGGAAAGCAACATCAGGTGAATAAGGGGAAATGAAATATCTTCCCAGTTATGCCCGTTGGAGCCAACTGGATTTCATGAGTATGACTGATAGCAGAATTGGACCCAACAAACTCTTCATGTCGCAGGGAGAGTAGGGAGTGGTTCATGTCTGTCCGATAACATGAAGTCTGTTTCGACTGCTGCTGGTTTTTCCCCATGTGCTTGGTTCCTGGTCCTTCGTTCCAGCCATAAGTGAATTCATCAGCTATGGAGTGACTCCTGCTGCCTGATGTTTATTCTGGTCCTGAAACACTAATAGATTCACATTCAAATAATTCTCTGTGGTCCCCGAAATATTAGGATTTGTGCCATGTCTGAAAACCGAGAACATTTGAAAGTGAGTGTCCCAGAACAGCTTATATTTATGAATCCTGGTTTTCTCACCATCATAATTTCCCCCCTGTCTTCTCTTGTGCTCATGAACCTGCTCCCCGCTGCCTTCTTCTGATGTGCCCAATGTCTTTCCTTCGCCTGGATTGGGCCGCTTGCCAGCCCTGCACAGCCGGTAAGTGGTGCCTTAAGGGGGTACAGCACACGATTGATTTCCCTCTTCCCCAGGGGCTTGGGTATGACGCTGGTCTTTAGTGTTTGTGTGCTGGTGGAGAAGGGGCTTGAGGTCTCCATTTTTACCTTGATGATGGGCATCTACCCCAGAACACAAGCAAAGTTAATTATGGGGGCATCTCAAAATAAGAGTATGCGGGGGTGAGCCAGAAGCCTTTTTGTAATGCCTGTAACGTGGCGTTTGCTTTTGTGGAGAAGAACTGGCTTGTATGGACTGGCAAAGGGCACCAATTCTGCCAATGGCAAGATCCCATAGGCTTCCGCAGGAGCAGCATGGGCACCGAAAACCACCGGGTTTAGTTTGATCTGAAACCTTAAAAGACACAGTTTGGTGGTTTGATTCCAGGTTTAGAGCCTTCTGATCCAGCTCCCCCAGAAGTGAGCGGGAGCCTTTGTGTCGACCTGAGTGAAGCTGCACCAAGCCCTCCCAAGGTAACTGGAGCACCCATCACCTGTGAAATGAGTCGGCGTTCTCCCTGCGCCAAGATCGAAAGACGTCACGGCCTTTCGCGCTCCGGAAGCTGTCCGTCATGCTCGGCGGCTTTGATTTCTTGCTGCTCCTAAAGTGCCGTAAACAGAGTTTAGTTAGAGCTGTGCAGAGGCAGGTCATTGCGTGTTGTGGAGGATTTTGATCGTTCAAAATTTGGTTGCGTTCCTGTTTCTAGTGAAAACCCAATATTTTGAGGGTCAGACCTTAAAAGCGCTGGGCGCCCCACTCCAAGCCTGCTGGGCTGCCCTAGACTCTGGAGGCCCTGGGGTCTCTGGCTCAGTTTGCCTGGCAGGCTGCCCTGCAGCCACACACGATGGAAGTCCTGGACCTGTCCAGGAGCCAGGTGGGTTTCTGGCTGGCAGGGTTCCATCACACCACGGCCTGGATTCCATCACAAAGTAGCTGAGATCGAATTGTCTCCATGGAACGTTCCAATTTTGACAAATTGGCAAATTCTGATGGAAAAAATGGCTTTGTCTGTATTTGTTGGGCCAGTTCTAATAAATAACCCACAAACCAACCACCTGAGAGCTGGGGGAAGGGAATGAGCCTAGAGTAGAAGGAATTTCAAGTGGCCTTGGAGATTCCAGTGTCTGGGAAACTTCTCTGCTCCAGTGTTTCCTTTCTGCCCCTTCATTTGCTGACTGGCTGGGATCCACTTTGAGTTTTCTGCTTCGCTGCTGCTTGGCTAATAGAACTGATTGAAAATTTCCCATCCAAACAAATTCACACTGGAAAATGGCTTTTCAGTTAGATGGAAACTTTCGCCAACAGAAAATTTTGTTTTTTTCATTGAAAACTTTCAGGTTTTTGTCAAACCCCCCAAATTAGATGGTTGGGGTTTTTTTGGTTTTTGGTAACCTACAATGTTTGGGTTTGGGGTTCTTTGATGAAAATGTGAATTTTTTGCAAAATCATTTCCCGTCCAGCTCTGTTGTCTGGTGCTCATGCTGGGTAGGGGGGCTATTGGTTGTCACCTTGTCGGGGGAAGGGGGGCTGCTTTTTTCTTTCTGTTTTAATACCGGAAGCTGATATACTTGATGAGGGTTAAGCGGCTGGAGTGCTGAGACCACCACCTGTGATGCTGCCCAATGTAGTCTGATTGTTTTCTTGCACTCCTCCATCTGTCTGTATCCAGCTGTTGTCTCTTGTCATATACTTGGACTGTAAGCTCTTTGGGAAGGGACCGTCTTTTTAGATTAGATCATGGGATAGCCTCCCAAGGAAAATGGTGGCGGCTGCACCTGCCAAGACGTTTGAGCATAGACTGTACAGAATGCTAGAAAACATATTGTTCCCCTGGGAGGAAAAGAGATGACCTGGATAACCGAATGGATCACATTTTTAAATAGGTCACCACTGAGTATCTAATTGTGCATCTGTAACTGATCGGGACTGCAGAATTGTGGGTGTAAATTATGGCATCTCTTTGACTGCGCCCAGTTGTTCTTCTCTAGTCCAGATTGTCCAGTGCAAATTGTGCTGCTCAGGTATTGCGGAGTGGGAGGGTTCCATTCCATCCAGAAATGGCCAGTGGCAAATTCTCCTTGCGAAGAGGAACTCCCAGCCGGCACAGAACTGGCAGAGAAGGCTCCTGTCCCACCCAGTGTAGGTGGAGTGCTGGAGAAGCAAGGGGGCATGGTGGAGTGGAGCTGTGTTATGTCGATTCTCTGCTACTGTAAATTTAGAGCAGCCCCCTGGCTGTTCTACATAATGTTCCCTGCCCACCCATGTTGAGCAAAGATGTAGGGGAGAACAGAGCCCTGTCTATCTAAGTTCTTTTGACTGCACGGAGACTCATTTCTAGTTGGTGCTTTCACTCTTAAAAACATTGGGGGGGTGGGGGGGAAAGGTTTGTCTGTAAAAATAACATAAAGTAAACCTGTGCCACCAAACTGAAATAAATCCCCCATCTGGTTGTGTCGTTCAGGCGTCTGTTCTTGAATTCAGCTGGTTCAGTTGATTAGCATTGTTATTTAAGTACCTCTGCTTATCACTTTTATTTCCTGCAGGTAGAAAGGAAGTCCTCATGGTGGTGGGTATAGTTTATAGGTAATTCAGCTCAGCTTGGTGGGGATTTAAACATTAGTATTGATGCTAAAGTTTTTAATAAAATATAGGTAGAGAGAGGGGTATTGATTCTTAAAGTTTTTTTTCTTTTTATTGTAGCAGAGAAGGGTTGATGTATTGGCGAACATGAAATAAGAATGTCCTATGCTAGTACATGAGACTGCAAATGAGGACAGATATGCTAACAGAGGAATAAGTCAGGAAAAGTATCAGGAAAATGTATCTGGAATTGATCATTTGCAGCTTGCTAGAGTCGGGTGATGCTCATAGGCAAAAGGGCAATGGACCCAGGCTAAGAATTGGTAAGATCCCAGACAAGGAATGTAGCACAGAAGGTTTCAGATCATGGCGTATTAATTTCTGCAGTTTAAAGGGTATTTTTGATTCAGTTAGTGACTCCACCTTTCTGGACGCCAGTAACTGACCGTCACAAGCTTGGGAACAGCAGGTTTTGGTGGGACAGAGCTGAATTTGGATCATAGCTAAGGGATGTTGTGAGCTGGGGCTGGAGGACAACAACTAGTAGTATTTCTCATCTGTTTTTAAAGTGGAATTTTTGAATGGAAGAAACTCAGTTGTCCATGCTACTTGCCTCCTGTGAAATGAGATGACTAGCCCACAAAGTAACGGTCAATCCAGTCTAGTTACAAGGGCCCTAGCTATGCTGCCACTCCAGCCTGCTTCCTTTGCACACAGGGCCTAGCCTCGGCCTTGGGCTGCACACTGAGCACTTGGGCTGCCCAAAGCTTTGGGCTGCTAGTGACTTTCTGTGTGGCCCTGCGTAAGTAACGTCACCTTCCAGGATTGGGCCCTTATACAGCCCCCTCCATGCTCAATGCACGGCACGCGCCAGACCTGGCTCCCAGACATCTGTGGAGACGGACTTGCCCCCTACGAAACCCCCACAATTCTCTGTCTGTGGCCCCAGCAGCCAATACAGTGAGAGACAGTGGCCCGGGTTTTCCCAGAATGCACTGCTGCAAGCATGCAGCGGGTGTGGACAGCTTAACATGCCAGACCGGAGTGACACCTGGAATGAGTTTGTGTTACCGGGCCGGAGAGCGGCTCTGCGACCCGTTGTGCTCGGCAGCTCAGCTGTCAGCAAGAGAAGGTGGCCGAGAGGTGGCTCAGAAGTGCTGGGGGCATTTGAAACTCAGAGGCATATTTTGCAGCCCCCCTCCTCTAACCAGAGCGTATGATGCCAGTGTACTCCCCCTCGCTGCTGGGGTGCAGAATGCTGGCAGCAGTATCCTGTACTGCTTAATATCCTCATTTCCCTTTGGGGATGGGCCCCCCCCCCCCCTGTAATCATGGAACCTGCAGATAACCCCCAGCCCGACCTTGTGTTAATTCAGCCTGCTGCGTGGCTCCCCTTTCCCAACATGGTGTTGCCTTGAGGCAAATTAAATAGCCAGCAAGTACCAAGGGCCACTGCCTTCCACCTCGTGGTCAGAAAGGCCCCCTTTCAGCAAAGCTCTTAAGAACACACTTAAATGTAAGCGTGTGCTTAACTTGTATTGAAGTCAGTGGAACGGAAGTTCTGTGCATGCTGAGTCCGGGCCTCTTGTCTGAACACAGAGGGTGTAGCGTGCTCCCAGGGCAGAGGTGCCTGGGGTCAGATGACTCCCAGAGGTGCGAGGCCAGGGAGGAAGAGGTTCATCGCCTGACATAGGAGCCTGTCTCCTGGGATTCATAGAACCTGGCTCCCAGTTCTCCGAAGGGCTGACTCTGAATGGGCAGTCCAGGCCAAGCGGAAGCTCTGTGATTGCGATGTCAATTTATATGTGCTCCACTCAGCTCGTTAGAAGTGTGATTGGCTTCCTTTCCCCGTCCAGAGGCCTCTCTTTTCTGTTGGCATGGCCAGAAAGCACAGGCCAGGCCTGCGTTTGGCTGCCAATGGGAAGGCTCCAGTTTGGAGGCGGGGATCGATCAGGCAGAGAATTGGTGCTTAGCAGAAATAAAGGGACGTACTTAACTGCGGCAAAGGTGCCTCTGGTTCCATGACCAGTTGTATCGTGGAGGTGGCTGCGTTTCAGTGCCGGAGGAAGCGATTCCTCTCTCGCTGTTTGTACAGTCTGATAGGAAAGCTTGTAAAACACCTGGGGATGACAGGCACTGCATGCCACACGTGTGAGATTGTTGGAGTTACAGTGAGAGTCTCAGTTTGAGGAACAGCTGTTCTGCTGCCCGTTTATCCCCGCTACAGACTCATCCCCAGAACCTGTCACCCCCACCGCACACGTGGCCCCCACTGACACGGTGGTAGCTCTACCACGTATGCTGGTACCCCGATCTGAGAGGTCACTCTGACAACCAAAAACAGGATTCTGGCTGGAGCGTTTAGGTTTGGATCTGGACTTTCCCAGGTTTTTTATCTCAGGGCCTGTCTGGCTGTTCTGTTCTTATTTATAATCTTCTTCCTAAACTGTTTGGAAATGTTACTGTGCACAAAACCAAACCCACCAGGCTGTGCTTGTGTTAGGAGGCTAGTACTGTATTTACTGTTCTTTAGCTTTTATTAAGTTATTAAACAAGGGAGTACAAGAAACAACCGTGGCTGTGATTTATTGGCTAATGATTACACCGAAGCCTTTGACTAAGTACTGTATGTCACGGAAAGCCCTGGACAAGTCTACAAGCAATGGGTTTCCATGTACATTTCATCATTTCACTCTTTGATCTCTGTCATGGCCAGAAAGTGACAGTTAGAACAAGACACGCAACAAAGCGGCTTAAAATTAAACACAGGAGCTTGTCGCTCTCTGGCTTTGCTTCCATGCATTGGCACAGCTTTTACGCCGATGCCCGTTGCTCTCGATTTACTCTGGTGTAGCTGAGAACAGGACTGTGTTTCTGGAGAGCTTGGATCTCTCTGGTTGCTTTCCAAACCCAGCTCTTTCCTGGTGTTAGAAACACAGGCTGCCACTGTACCATCATGAAACCAGCAATAAAACCTGCTTCACAACCAGTAGCCCTGTAACGCACCAAAAGGCCATTAAAAAGATGCTGACTGCCATTTTTCACTCCCCGTTTCTCTGTATACACACAGGATTTAGTTTTATCTGCTTTCTCTCCAATATTTTTTATATAACAGTGAAATATTTATATTGTCCAATAAAAGGCAGTAAGCTTGCAATCTCTCTCAAATTCATTTGAGACCAAGAGAGCTTCATTGTATGAATTTCACACCCAGCAGTGACCCCTGATAATTGACTCCATACATCTTTAGCATCAGAAATTTACATAATATGTAGGAAATGATTGATAGCTTCTGTAACCCGGCCTGTCTAACATCCCATCTACCGTGCGCCCGTGTGCACCGCAATCCGTCTTGTGCACAGCAATCTGTCTTGTTCTGCCCTGCTTCACAAACCTGGCAGGCCCTCTTCCTCCATGTCCCCTTCCCACAGCAGCCGCGCCAGCACGGTCAGCCATTTCCCTCTGTCTCACGGGGATGGATCCACTCCCTTTGCCACATGCAGGAACAAGGAGAGGCTTGTAAAGAGGTGTAGGACTGTGGGGTGGACGATTCAGGGCCACACGCTGCTCTCAGTGACGCTGGAATTGCAAATGACTCCGTTACTCTGCATTTACACTGGGGTAAGTGAGCAGAGTTTGCATCCTGGGTTCTATTCCCAGCTTGTGCTGTGTGATCTCTGGCGCTCTGGCCCTAATTCCTCCCGGCTCTGTGGCCCCTTCCCGCTAGCTCTGGCAGATTCGTCTCCAGGGACGGTTGACGTAATGGCTGTATGCTGTCCCCGGCGCAGAACTGTGTTGGAGACGTTCCCAGGGGAACGTCGGGCACATGATTTTTGGTGGCCTGCCTCATTACTGTTTAACGTTGGAGACCTACCGTGCTCAGGAAAGTCCTGCACTGCCTAAGCCCAAAGAGCCAGTTAAGAGTCAGAGACGCATATCGGAGCAATCCCTGCGAGAGCACTGACCCTGCCCTGCTTCTCTTTGAATGGGTGGATGCTCAGTGACTCGACTGTTCGTCACGTCCCCTACAAGGCAGGTAACTATGGAGAAGTTTTCACATCTGTGCAGGGCTGTTGTAAAGAGGACGATGGTGATCAGTTGCTTTCCACGTCCACTGAAGGCCGGACAAGAAGTGATCAACTTAATCTGCAGCAAGGGAGATTTAGGTTAGATCTTAGGGGAAACGTTCTAACTATACGGATAGTTAAGCTCTGGAACAGGCTTGGAATCGCCGTCACCGGAGATTTTTAAGAACAGATTGGGCAAACACCTGTCAGGGATGGTCTCGATTTCCTTGGTCCTGCCTCAGCACAAGGAGCTGGACTCATTGATCGCTCAGTGTCCCTTCCAGCCCTACATTTGTATGGTTCTGTTATTCACCCCATTTCACAGACTGAGTAGCTGAGGCCCAGAGGTTAGTCTTCTGCCCAAGACCCCAGCGACTCACTGGCAGAGGTGGGGATACAAACAGGAGGCCCCCTAGCTCTAGCTGCTAGACTGGACACCCTCCTTAAAACGTTAGGTTAAAATGGCCTCCCATCTCAGGGTTCAAGGAGTGCAGCAGTCCGACCTCCAGTGCTTCATATCAGTACTTACCTGGGGCGTTTTCATCCCTATGTCAGGGTGGAAATGGTGTGGCAGCAGGTTTCCTCATGGGATTTCCGGTACTTCCCGGTCCCGTTGTAGGAGGATATACCAGCCGCTCGTTATCTCGTTGCTTCTCTCGCCAACCTGGACAGGCGGTGTGGGGCTGTGCTGTATATGACGTGTGTTTGTGCGCGCGTGTGAAGTGGATGTGTAAATAAAATGTGAAATGAATAAAAAGTTCATGGGATTTTTTTTCCAGCCCCTCAAAGGGTGGAGTTCAGGTGGGGCTTGGAGCCAAGTTTCCCTGTTGGATCAGTGCTTTTTGGAATGTCTCTACGGCCCCGGCCCCTGCTCCAGTCAGAAGTCAGTGGCAAAGGCACCCGTGGGGGCAAAGAAGGGCAGGACGGAGCTTGTCGTTTCAGCTCTGCTTGCTGGGCTCCCTAGCCGATGTCGTGGTCATTGTGGGGGCCCTGTTCTCGGTAACTCAAATCCCTTCCCGAGTTGTCTGCTTGTTGGCGTGTGGCGTGAGGACGTAGCCCGTCTGACCCCGTGGGCGCTGTTGTGTTAGTGGAAGGTGGGATGTTTATTATTCAGAACGGGCTGCTCAGAGGCTCCCGCATGTCTGCGTCTGATGTGCCGTTAATCAGAGGAGCCTATCGCAGTGGAAGGGTTGGCACAAATGACAGGGTCCCCCCCCTAAGATCAGAGGGGGGCGGTGGGGGAGGTGACGGCGCTGCCGGCAGAGGGGTTCTCCTTGTGATAGAATCGGCTGCTTGCTGAGTGGTCTCTTGTCCGAGATCGGGCCTTATCCAGGGAAGCCCAGCCTTGGCCAGAATGTGATACGTGTACTCGGCCGAATGCTGATACAGTTAATGGCTGTTATCTCCACTCGTGCCTCCTAGTTACACACAGAGACATTCAAGAACCGGTTGACCAGGAGAT
The DNA here is from genome assembly GCA_033296515.1 of Macrochelys suwanniensis. Classification (NCBI taxonomy): domain Eukaryota; kingdom Metazoa; phylum Chordata; order Testudines; family Chelydridae; genus Macrochelys; species Macrochelys suwanniensis. The sequence continues at coordinate 5,561,704 of CM065789.1, read as the reverse complement.
AGGACACTAGCCAGCCCCTTGCCCTGTGGCTTTCACGGGGGTAGGTTATCGCTGTCTGCGGAACGAGTTTACTTGAAACAGTTTCGTCTCCTGAGCCTGTCGCCCATGTGACGGCCGCGGGGAGGTGGTGGGGAGTGCGGCTATGCAGGTGGGCCCTGGCGGGACTCGAAGAAGGCCTCAATTGATGTCCTCCCCTGTCAGAGGGCTGGTGAACGGCTGAGCAGCCCCCAGAGTAAATTCAGCTGTGCTCAGCGATGGCCCGTCTCAGGTTATTTCTGCTCCGGGGAAATTCTCACGGGTGACTCTGCTGCTCAGGTTCCTTGGCCGCACCCATCCCCATGGTGTCCGGGCATCAGGGAGCCCCATTGCCGGGTCCTGGAGGTTGTAAATCATAGAATCATAGAATATCAGGGTTGGAAGGGACCTTAGGAGGTCATCTAGTCCAACCCCCTGCTCAAAGCAGGACCAATCCCCAATTTTTGTCCCAGATCCCTAAATGGCCCCCTCAAGGATTGAACTCACAACCCTGGGTTTAGCAGGCCAATGCTCAAACCACTGAGCTATCCCTCCCCCCAAATGAGGGTGTATTTCTCCAGCAGGGCTGAGGGTGGGGAGCTCTGCAGAACCTGATCCGGGGTGCGGGGGGGGGGGGGGGGGGGGATAGAATAGTAAAACACACACACCATGGTGCAGCTGAGGATCTCGGCATGATCCAAGTTTTACAGATGGGGAAACTGAGGCTCAGAAAGGTTACGGGATGTGTTCAAGGCCCCACAGTGAGTCAGTGGCAGAGCGAGGAACAGAAACCTGGTCTGCTGGTTCCCTGGGTACTGCACCACATGGCCTCTATAGAGTCTTTCCTCCCCACACCTGCTGGAACCTAACTTGGCAGCCCCTCCGAGGCCTTTATTCCACCGGCGATCTGGAGCAGCAGCCATAGTTCCTCCGTGCTGCCAGTGTGCATGAGTTTGGGCTGCTGGCTAGGTCTCGTGGCCTCTCTCTGGGTGATGAGAACACCTGCAGGTTAATGAGGTCCTACTGTAGCATTTTCTTTTCCAAGCCGCGAACTGCAGCTTCACTCCCACCTGCTGGGCAGAGCGGGCGGCATGGCCAGTTCATCCCATTGGGACATTTCCTCCTTAAGGCAGCGCTGGAAGACGGAGAAACGATCTGAGACTACGGCGGATACATTCTGACCCTCTGACACCAGCGCGTCAGCCTCCGATTTATCAAAAAGCAATTAATAGAATCTTTCCCCTCTTACATTTTATGGTTTGTGTCTCTTCCCTTAGACTGAAGGGTGGTAATTAGAATCTGTGTTAACAGATAAATTCTAATGAGGTTTTGATGGCTGGAATATATACTCTTACTGTATTCCTGCATCAGACAAAGGCCTCTACGTTTTGCCACGTTTTATGGCACGGGTATAAATTTTTACTGGTCTCACCTGATAGGAGTCAGATAATTACTGTGTATTTCATTATTGGGGGGTGGGAGGAGAAATACCGGATGAGAGGAAGTGAGATGTAGTGGTTAGAGCTTGGGACAGAACGATGGAAAATCTGGGTTCTCTGCCTGGATCTGCCACTGAATTGCTCTGGGACAAGACACTAAATTGTCGAATGGGGATAATGCTAGTTCCCCAGTTCTGTAAAGCGCTTTGGGATCTGGGTGGAAAGTGCCAAGTAAGTGCACAGTGTTATTTCTACATAATCGTCACCATATTTCCTTATCTGGAGGCTGGCCTTTCCAGTTGGAAGCATTGAGCTGTGCATGCCGGCTATACGGGTATAAATGACTCTAAATGTGACGGCTACTCCCGCTAATTCCTTTAGCCCCCATATATATGACTTTCCTCCAGAAGTATTTCCAGCATGTACTTGCGTGTTTGTAAAGTGTGAACGCATATGTCAGTTACGGCGCTGGGTCTTGACAGAGTAGGATTTGATTGGTGCTCCCGGAGTCCCAGGGTATGCTATACCACAGCCTGACTTGCCAGCCAGGCCCCCACCCCCCAACCCCTTTGGTGCAAACAGGCAGCAGAACACACCAGCAGACTAGGGCCTGAATTATGCAAATGAATTCCATGACTGCTAATGGGGCCACACGCCCCCCTTGTGAAATTTGCAAACACTAAAGTCAAGAGGAGAAGGAATGGTGCGATGAAAAATACAGGCCTAACAAATGTGCCTACGCCTAGTGTATTATCCCCTTCTCCCCCAGCCTCTATCTGTTGGCTTGGAGGGTGATTTTTTTTTTTTTTTTTAAATGCCATTTTAAATCCTGCATCTGATTGCGGTTTCACACACGCAGGTTAGTGTTCTTCAAAACCAGCTTGATCTGAATCCATAATTCTTTAATGAAACATTTCCCTGCACTTGAAGTGAACTGTGCATGATTTACGGCGGGATACCCAAAAGGTCAGTTTACTTAATATCGGCACCTTCATTTTTCCAAATTCTGCTGAAATTAAAAAGCCATATATATCTTAAAAGGCATATTTATGAACACTTAAGCGTAAGTAAGTCATAGTTGGACTTCTTCCCTCTCTGCTGATATATGGAATCTGGCAACGAAGCGGGCTTAGAATAAAATCTGGCAATACAATATGCTGCACTTTACTATTTTGACACTACCCCGGTGATGTTTTTTTTGCAGTTACCGTGGAGCTTATGTCACTGTTCCTTTTGGGAGTGAAAGGGTGTGGGGGAGGAGAATATTGATTAGCTGAGTTTCTTGATTATCTCGCTTTTATTTTAGTTTATTTTATTTTGCATTGAATACATAGTTTCTTCAATTATTCATGCAACCTCCTTGTCGATATTGCACGTCTTGGCTTTGTAAGGGAGGAAAATAAAATGCTTGGGAGAATGATGTGTACAGTTTTTTTAAAAAAAAATGCATCAAAAACATCTTTTTTTCTTTCTTTTTTTTTTTTTTTTGTTTTGTTTTGTTCCAGAAGGAGCTTAATTCTGTTGCTTCAGAACTGGCTGCTCGGCAGGAAGAGAGTGAACATTCTCATAAACATTTAATTGAACTCAGCCGGGAATTTAAGAAAAATGTACCTGAGGTACAGTATATTTGCTGTTATAGAATTAACTCAGTAGGACGGCATATTTTCCTCTGTTCAAACTAGATTTTGAAAACCGTAGACATAAGTGACTAACAAGAAAGGAAGCTAATTAGCCACAAAGACAAATTATAGTCTCTAACCTTTGGGTTTTCTTTATTGCTTATTCTTACCACCTCTGATGGCTCCATTGTATTTAACGGGGCTGATCCTGGGAGATGCTGAACAGTTTCTGCTCTCCCTCAATTGGTGTTGAGGGGAGCTCAGTGCTTCTCAGCACCACTCAGAATCGGGCCCGAAAGCATTTCCATTAACAGAACTTTGGGTTTATAAAAAGCAAGCGTTAAGCGTTCGGAGCTGAGATCCTGGCATCCAGCTCTCAGCCCAGATGGGGTAGGCACATTTTTATGTTTTTCTAAAATACATTTTATTTTAGTCAGTTTGACTGTTAGGATTTTTTCCCCCCTTCAGTTTCAGATGCTATTTTCTTTCCTGCCTGTAAAAACAAAACCGTAAGGGGAGATTTTCAAAGGCCCCCCCCCCAGGCAGGTAGGTACCCAGCACCCATTGAAAGTCACTGCGAGGGGGGCATGCCCCTTTGAAAATCAGCCCCTTTGTTCATGAGATTCAGAGGGCCTGAGGCGAGCATAACACCTTTCTCCATGAGTAGCCCCATTGCTTCCAGTGGGACCCTGGCATGAGGTGTGATGTTCTCCTTCATGGGTGTAAGGCTGGCAGAAAGGGGCTCATAGAAATTAGAGAGAGGGGCAAGGGCCTTTATGGTCCTGTCTGATCCATTCTCAGTTTCCTCTGGTCAGTTTTCTGCTGTTCTGTCCAATAAGATTTAAGGTTGGACCAAAGGAAGTTAGGCACTCCAGCCCCAGTGAATTTCAATAGCTTTGGATGCCTAACTCCCTCAGACATGTTTGACAATCTGTCTAACTGCCCCAGGAATGGGCTTTCCTCCTGCTAATGGGGAGGATGACACCACTTCCCCATAGTAAATTTTCCGGATATCGAGCCTAAAATCTCCTTCCATGAATCACATCTTCTTGTCTAGAAACCCTGCTCCCTCCTTGGTCTTCCCACTGTTCATATGTTTGTGGTTTCTATTAAATGGATTTTGCATGCCCTTAAATGATAACCAGCGTTTTCCCTCGCTACAGCATAGCGTTTAAAGATCTTAAACCATGTATAGAAATTAGACACAGGGAACCCACTTCACCAACCTCTGAAATGCAGCCACACCTGGGGTGGTGACTGTTTTGACAGCCCTCACTAACAGTACAGAGCAGGTTCGGACTGGAATCGAAGAGTAACTTACTCAATTGAAAAGGAAAAAGGTGATCAGGATGTAATGATTGTATGTACTTTGGCCCGCCACCATGGTTCTAATCTGGTGGAAAAGTGCAAAGGGATCGTTAACCAGCACAAGGGGACAGAACCTCCGTGTTCTCTCTGGTGTGCAAGTCGGTCAGCAGCCATTGGTTCAGTACTGATTCTGATTGAAAGGGTCACATGGCAAAAGTGAAGGGCGGCCAGCATAGCTGGGAGCGGCAGTTTCCTTCCTGTTATTCCAGGGGGAGATTGGTGCTTTCTGCGCCGTTCAATCCTGTCCGTTTTCCTTTTCAGCAAAGGCCCCAGTGGGCCATAATGTGAGTCATGTGCTTTGGGGGTTAATTTGTTTCAAAACGGTGGGTGAATTGGGTGCCGGTGAAAGAGAGAAACCTTGGGCCTGATCCAAATCCCAGCGAAGTCAATTGAAAGCGGTCTGCCGAATTCAGTGGGAGCTAGATCTGGCTCTAACGACTCTGCCCGTGAGCCATGCCTGATGTAAGAATGCCCAGTGCCAACTTCCACCCCTTAGAAGTGTCGCTGCGTCTCCATGCTGAGTGCGCCCGCTCTAGTTGATAGCTGGCCTGGGGAGAGTTAACCATGTCTCCCTGAGCAGAAAGCCTACCATAGGTGTATACCCTCGCTCTGGGGAATACTACAGATTCTGCTTTCACGGCCATGCGAACGAGAGTCACTCTATTGAAGTCAATGGAGTGACTCTGGATTTTCATGGGTGTGAGAGCAGGATATGGGTCAATATCTGGGGAGCCGGCTGGGCTCTGCAGCGGTGGATTGCCCATTGGAAGAGACCCCTGGAGTGGGCTTTCAAGGCCCTCTCTGAGCTTGGGTAGAAATGGGCACCTCAGAGGGGAGTCTGCCTTCACGGATTGAATCCTGGCTGTAAGATGCCCACATGCTCTTTGAATCCGCTTTATAAGCCCCAAACTTCCCAGCTCTTCCCTGGCTTGACTCCATGCCCCTGTTATCCAGTACGGGCCTCCCCTCGGCAGGGTCTGCCCTTCCTGCAGTGCTTCATGATGGGGCCTCAGTGGAGGTCACCAAATGCATTTCCATGTGGGGCGCGTGCCAGGATTTGAACCCAGGCCCCCAGAGGTGACAGACGTATGCCCCTTTCTGCCGAGCCCCCGGACCCTCTCCCCACATCGGCTGCACTTGAGAAATAGCCACCGATGCTTCCGCTGTTCAGAGGAAATAGATCAAGTTGGCGTAGCGCTGATGGAAGGTGCTGGATAAGGGTGTCCCCTCGCCTGCATAAGCATTTCCCATTGTCCAACGTGCCTTCCACCTTAAGTGAAGGAACCAACTTGAGGGGCAAAGGGGGGGCAGCCTAGGTTGTATCTGCCCTGTAGTCCCAAGGAGTGATGGCGGCTCACATTGACCTATGTGAGCTAGTATTACTCCAGCTCCTGCAGCGGTGAAGCCGTGGCAGCACAGACGTCCGTAATGACCCCGGGTTCCAGGCGACTTGTCCAGCCCGTCATGAAGCCTGTAATGACGTGTCTTTGCTGCTCCGGTACCGAGCTAGCTAGAGTAAAGTTACCTCGGGTTCTAGACGTCCCTTAGTCCCCATGTCCCATTCTGTCCTTGGCTCCCCGTCTGACAACCTCGGTGAGGTACCTGCTGTGATGACCTGTGACCGGACTTTCGGAGGTGCTGCTCCCGCTGATTTCAGCGCTCAGCCCCTCTGAGACCCGCCAGCTCCTGTTGGGTGGGCCGCTGCCCGAGTTGCCCATGCTCACCTTGTTGCTAGAATGGTTGCTCGCCAAACGCTGTCATTAATCTGGCAGCAGTGTTTTGGTTTAAGCTGAGTTGTGCGTTCACAATCTGCTGTGCTCCCATGAATTGCATTCCTCACGACCTAGAAAGGGTCAAACCACATCCCCTGCTGGGTAGCTGTTTGCGGGAAGGACCCTCTTTGGCAAGGCTCTCTGGCCGTTGCCGCAGCCTCAGGGCTGACGTAGCCCTTACAGGCATTGCCTTCCCCTTCCGTAGCTTGGCCATGTCTAGGCGGAAACAGGGATCCAGAGACATGAGACAGTGACGTGTCCTTGTAAACACACGTATGCAGAAGAGCAGCTGGGGTAGAGCACTATCAACACCTGAAGAGTACTGACCTAGTTCAGTGTCTTCCTGACTTACACACACTCCTCTCAGATACACATGGGCAGGTCCGATCGCCTTCTACTCTGGGATCACGAATGTGGCCCCTGCTGAGCTTGGCCCAAAGAATGTTCCTCATGCAGGGTGGGGGATCCATTCACAGCCGCTCCGGGGCACTGCACTTTGAAAGACTCATTGGAAATGGATGCTGCAAAGGACCAATGTGTCCGGTAGGCAGAGGATGGGAGGGAGGGGTTTGACTACCTCTTCTAAAGAGAAAGCTGGGGAGGGGAGAAAGATCAGTGCTGTTCTGCTGGCCTCTTGCAAAGACTCGGCCAATGTAGACGTGCTACGGATTAAAAACCTTTTCACCCTTTGTCAGATTTTAGATTACGGTAGGTTGAGTGTATCCGTTGAGAAGATTAAGTCCAGCCAGGGTGCCAGCTCTAAAGCTTCAGAGAAGAGACAGGTAGTTGCTCATGCCCGTAGTTCAGTGTGTGAGGATCTGTAGATATATACAAATACCACTGCAGAACTCGTACGATACCTGCTTCTGGTGAACTCTCTGATCTCTCTTTCAGGAAATCAGAGAGATGGTGGCTCCTGTCTTAAAGAGCTTCCAAGCAGAGGTAAGAAGCTGTCACTCGCAAGAGGTACTCTGTCGTGATGGTGTTTGCGACTAGCCAGATTAGACTGAGATGGACCCAGGGGATAAAAAAAAAGCAGACAGACACCAAGACCAAACTACACAATCACTGCACAGCATGTTCCTCACTTCCAGCTCTCACATGCTTCCTCTGAGCTCACTAAGGCCAAATTCATCCCTTCATTGACCCCCTGCCGGTACTGATTGCTCCTAGTTTGTACTGTGTCCCCCCCACCTAGTCATCTCACCAGAGGTCTCGGGTATTTTACATGTGCAAAGGAACTTTCCCAGCTCAGGTACCAGTTGGATGTGGAGAGATTTAAATCCTTCCAACAGGGAGGGCAGTGTGGGAGAAATATCGCACTTCAGAACGGTTTTTTTTAAATGATTGCTCTTCTGGGGGCTGCTTTCTGTGTTCTTCTAATGTGCGTAGATTGAAACCCCTAGAGAGATGTAGGCACTCAGCGCTCACCACCAGCAACACATTAGAATCTGTCATCTGCTGAGCATTACATTACTTTAAATCTGTCTCTTTGGTACACCGTAACTGCATAAGAAAATATGAAAGTAAACAATAACTGGATTTACACAAATGCAGCTGATTTCCATATTTCTCATCACTTCATTTTATTACTCAGTTTACTGATATGCTCATTTATTTATAGGGCAATCCGGTATTGATTCATTCCAATGCACTATGCATAAATACACAAAAGAGAGCGATAACAATAGGAATACATTTTCAGTCTTTTAAATACTGCATTTTTCCCAATAGCTTTCATTAGATCCGCTAGGAGAAGATGAGCTATGCGCTTTGGGAGACCCAGCCTGCCCCTAAACAGGAGTGGCTCTGGATTTACGGCAGTGTAACTCAGATCCGAGTCCGGCCACCTGACTCCACATTTTCTTTAGAATCCCCCTACTGACTCAGTTTCTTCCAGGAAGGTTTTACAGGGGATTTTGAGGAATTGCCTCTGAATGATGAATAGGAAGATGCCTGTCCGGCTTTAGGGGTGTCGGGCCCAGTCCTGCTCCCACTGAAATCAGTAGGAGTTTTTCCACTGAATACAGCGGATACAAGATTGGGCATTTTATCAGCCGTTGTTGGAGAAACTCCAGGCCCTTAACTCTGTTTTTGGCAAGTAATTGAGGGAGGTGCTGATTTCCATCTCTTTGGGGGGCTGTATGCTGCCCTCACTCACCCCATGCAAATCAGGAGCAGAGTCAAAGTGGCTGTACAGGTGACATTTGCTAATTTTCCTACCGTCTCAGTTCGGTTGACTCTGATCTTTGCAAACATAGGAGCAAATCCTTCATGTGTCAAAACCCCTGCTGAGGTCACTGGGAGTTTTGACTGAGTAAAGGCGACAGCGTTTGGCCCATCCTCAGCCCCTATATGGAATTAAACATTTAAGGTGAAAGGTGTGTTAAGTGGAGAGCGGCATCCTTCTTCAATGTAAATCAGGATAGCGCCACAGAGTTCCCCACAACTGTGCTGATTTATAACAGCTGGTGATCTGCCCCTCTGTTTGCTGGCGATCTGCCCCTCCAGAGAACTCGGGCTTTACCCAGCAGTTCTTTTTGCAAGAAATCCTCCCCTCCGATGCTCCCGGTTCTGACCACTGGATCTATGTAAGTACGGATCCAGTAGCTCTGATTCCATCCCCACAGATCCCGGCTGCTTCTGCATATCCAGTAGGCAGGAGGTGGCAGAGTCTTGCCTCTGGGCCATTCCAGTGACGCCCCCCCTCCACCAAACCACTCATAGTCAGAATGGCTGGTGCTGGGGGTGTTTTTACTATGGTTTAGGTTTCACTAAACATGAATATTTACAAGGGAGAAAACTGTGCTACATCATATGTCATGGGGAATAGCCAGTAAGCCCCCATGATGAATGTCGAGGCTCCCCCTTCTATTTTTTCTTTTAAATGGAAACAAAAAGATAATTTTGAAGGAACAAGCTGTGTTTTTGCAGTCACCATAAGCAGCTCATATACATTCAGGCGCCTGTATCCTTTATATGCAGTTTCTTAGTGGGAAGGGGGAGTTGTGGGTGGAGAAGGGACTAAATCGTACCCACTGAGAATAAAAACAGCTTTTGTTTTCCATGCTGATTAGATAAAGGCCGGTTTATTTCCCTGGCTGTCCGTGACAGTAGCTTAATGGCAACAGCTTGAAATGGACAAAGTTTGAATCTCCTTGCACGGAGAGAAAAGAGCAAACCGAAAGCCCTGCTAATTACAAAAGTTGCTTTATGAAAGATAATTCAAAGCAATAATTTAGCAAACATAATCAAGTAGCGCAGATGGGGATTTTGATGAATAGTTTGCAACATGCAATTAGCAGCTCTTGCAGTTACATATCATTAACCCTCAGAGCACAAAAATTATTTTCTCATTATTAGATGAAAAGGTAAAATTAAGCTGACTAGACAGTAAAGGAACAAACTACAATTAATTACCTTCATTTATTACAGTCATTATTTTAAACTTATTTTTTTTCTCCAATAGATAGATGAAAACATCTAAATTAAAAGTTTTGTTATGCTAAAGCAGAGGTGAAACTTTCCAAACCGTCTGTACGCTGGGGCGTCCCTGTGCTGTGGAAAGGGCTGTTTCAGCTGCTAGGCGCGTCTGATTGAGCGGCTATTTTATTTCAAATCAGAAGGCAATTTAGCAATAATTAAAGCTGTATAATACATCAGGTTAAACATGGAAAGTAAAGTTAAGGGCTAAGGATCAAAAGGGTGAAGGTTAAAGAAAACATGTCACATCCTTTTTCTCAGTCCCCTGTTTGTAGGTTGTTTGCTGAGATCGCGCACCAGAGCCAGTCCTCCTGTCTTGCTCTGTATCTGTAAAGTGGCTGTTGCGTTTTGGGGCCAATATAAATAGGTTTTGCTGAGGCGAGTCCCCTTTGGTTGATGTGAAATGGACACTTCTAAAAGGCTGTGGAAATGGAGCAGCCATGGCTGGAATGTCAAATACACCAGACCGGATTCTTCTTTGTGAATCCCAGACAACCCCATTGAAGTCCGTGGAGTAACTGGGAGCTGAATTCAGCTCTCATACCCTTGGAGAAAGAAAGTACCTATCACATGGACGCCACCATGCCAGTGAAATGATGCTAGGAATACTGACCACTTGCTTCCTGATGGGGAGGTGGAAAGAAGAGGTGTCTCCAGCACACCTCAGTCGGGTAAAACTCCTCTTGACTGTGGTGAGGAAGGACAGCAGAGTAGGGCCTAAATGTTGGGCACTGCGCCTTTCTCATGTGCAAAATCTGACCCCTGGAGAAAAATGCAAACGGCAGGTAAGGGAAGGACGTTTGCAACAGAGCCGCTTTTGAGTCTCGGTGAGCTTTTTGTGGCAAACTCCCAGCGCCATGAATCTGTGCCCAGCAGAGCCGACTAATGCGGAAATGAGAACAGCTGGGGAAAAACTTCATTTTTTCCCGCAAGAAATGTTCCCGCAAAGAACCAAGTGTAAAGTGTGGAATGTGCCCTGGGGTATCAGATGGGCCTGTTTAATGCCCACATGGTTTATGTGCATATTTGGGTGCTGTTTCTGAGTCCCGGGCACAGCAGTGACTGGAGAACGTATGCACATGCTGTTTAATTTCACTAAGGGAGGGACGGGCTCAGACTTTGAATTAAATTGATGGAAGCGTGGCAGGTAATTAACCGATGTCAGAGACATAGATCCTGTATGGAGTGACAAACCACACACAAGTGAGAGCCAGAGCCTGTGTTTGTGCTCTGTGGATCTAATGCTAGTATCTGCACATGCACGAGTCAGTGGGAGGTTTGCCTGAGTAAGGACAGCAGGAGGAGTCCGGGTGAAGGGGGGATGAATGGAATTCTAAGGGGCGGGTTACCGTTGCTCCGCACAGGTGCACTGGCGGGGGAGATGATGCAGGCGTGTCTAAGCAGGCATGACCACAGCCCGTCTATCAATGCACTAGCCAGACAATGCTGAGGGGAGTGCCAGCCTCCGGCCTCGCCTGCCTCGCTCCCAAAGGAGTTTGACCTGTTCATCGCAGGATCCCGGGCCCAGCACACTGAGCCACCGTGATCTGCCTCCGCGGTGCTCTGGCACCCAGGGTGTCTCCTCTGCCTCCTGAGTGGAGCCAGAGGGGGGAAACTAAATGTGTGTTGGTGTTTTAGGAACTAGTTTAATAATATCCACTGGGCCCAATCTGGACTGGTCCCGCTTCCTGTGGCTTCGGGGGGCCACGGCCTGCAGCGTTCTGTGCACTCTCCTGGCCTCACCCAGTGGCTCCCTTTGCTTTTTGGTGCCGTCTGATATGAACACACAAGTCAGGGGCCTGACCCTGAGAGTTGCTGAGCACCCACAACTCCCAGTGGCTTGAGTGGGGCTGAAGCTGCTCAGCACCAATCAGGATCAATCCCGAGATGGCTCCTATTCCTTGGGCAGCCCACATGCTATTCTTAAAGGCTGATCCACACCCCCAAATAATGCACACACCCCAGAACGAGCCCCGAGTGACACGTTGTGCATTGCCCCTGCATGCCATCTTTCCTCTTTAGAGTTGTTGAAGTGGCTTTGAGGCTGATCCCCGGGTGTCCGTATTGCCAGTGGCTATAATGAAAGGCCAGTTAAAATTTTAGGTGTAAGACCTTAGCTCAGAATTTCCTTGGCTTTGTCTTTTTATCTTCTGACCCGTAATGTTGTCTTTAAAGCATAGCAATTTTTCTCTAGTAGTGCTAGTGAGATTCAAGTCACTTACTGAAAAGTAATTTGCTTGTATATAAAGGACCTTTTACAGCCCAAAGCTTTTCCGGTGGTGTGCTGGCTTTTTGAAGTCAGAAAATCCAGAAGCTCCTTCTCTCTCACCTTACCTCAGAAAGGATGTGGCAGAGGTGGGAGGGGACCCAGGGATGGTTCGTTAAATGATTAAAGGCCTGGAAAGGCTTCTGTATATGGAGAGACAAACAAAAGATAGAGACCGTCTAGTTCAAAGAGGAGTTGGAGAAAAGGGCTACGATAGAGAGATACAGACTCACAAATGATTGTGAGATGGTATGTCTGGCACTCCTATATAATAGGATAAGGGGCCATTCTAGGAACCACATTTAAAACTGACAGAAGAAAATACAATTTAACATACTACAGAATTGACCTGTGGAACTCTCTGCCACAAGACAGCACTGAGGCTAAGAGCTTAGTGGTATCAAAAAAAAAACCCAACCAACCCAGACATTTCCCTGGGTAATGAGATTGTCTAACATATTATTTTTTTATCCTGTGCAGTGTGGAAGGAATTTTAACTCTCGCACATGAGGGTACAAGCCAACCTATGGGGATTAGAGACAAAGGTTCTCGATCGGCCGCTTCTTCCAATAATTGTCCAGGAGGGACAATTCCTCCTGGAGGAGCTGGTTCTGGCTGCTGCCAGAGACCAGATACCGGGCTGGTTGGATGCCCTTTGGCAGTGCCTATGCTCACCTGCCCTGGTCTGGAATTATTCTAGTTCATGAATCGAACAGGGAGAGGCCCCCTGTGGATTCCGTCCAGCACACAGAGTTAGCGGGAGTTCATTCCTTGGGGCCATCTGCATTTGGGCACTGTAATTTCCCTCTGCTTATCCATCCATGGCGGGGACGAGGCCCCCTTCCTGGCCACCAAGTGGTGATGATTTGGGAGCCCCAAGTGTTTTCTCCATGGGGAGGCGATTGAGTGTGATTTTGAAATGCGGGGGCTGAGGTTTTCCCCTGGGCACTGGTGCCCGGAGAGCAGGAAAGGGCTTCACAGGTGGACCTGTGAAGCAGTGACTGGCCGGGCACGCTTGCCTTTGGGAGTGATGCAGGTGAGGCTGGATGGCAGCGTGTCTAGGGGGGTTACGTACCCGGCCTTCTGCCTCCCATACAGTCAACAGAGTCAAGGTCCCTCTTTGCTGGGAGTTCTGCTTATACAGCTTGACTTCTACACTCGGGCAGAGCTCACTACATCCCGTCCATCGGCGCCTGGTGCTGCTGAAGGCGTTATGACTGAAAGCTTGGGCTAAGATGAGGCCTGTAGGGTAGCCACCAATTCTTACTGTGTCAGCCTCACCTGGCTCAGGGCCTAGACATCCCCCTGTGTGGATCCTCCCCAGGCTTTTCAGGATTTGAAATCTGGGTCCAAATTCTGCAGCATGGGCCCTTCTCCAACCGTTTCTCCCCCTATGCTGTGGGGACAGTTCTCCTCTCGAAAGCACCTTTAGCTGCAGCACCATCCAGACACCCTTCTCTTCCTCTTCTTCTGTTCCGCCAGTCAGAGCCTGCTTCCCCCATCCTCACCCCGGCCCTGGCAGGCTTTTAGAAAGTTGGAAAGGAAGAAAGCCTCTGCAGTGACCCTGTCTCACTGACCATCTAAAATCAATCTGCTCCTCACAGCCTCGTTCATTTCACTCTGAAGCCTTTCATTGCAGATTAGGCGTCAATACAAGATGGTTTACAGTTGCCAGCTTGTCAGTAAATGCACTAAAAAAATAAAATTATATCAAAACCCGACTGTAAGTTTAAAAACAAAACAAAAAAGTTTACATCGGTGAAAAGGGCAAAATAATCTTGAAATATTTCCTCCACCTACTCTGCTATAAAAAGAGCCTTTAATTTACTATAAGAACAGTCCTATAGGGGTTAGGGAACCACCCTGGGATTTGGGAAAGCCAGGTTTAATTCCCAGTTCTGCCACAGCCTTCCCGCATGACCTTGTCCAAGTCACTTAGCCCCTCTGCATCTTGGTTCCCCAGCAGCAGAATACATCACATGATGCTGTGAGGATAAATACAGTAAAGATTGTGAGGTGCTCAGATATCTCGGTGCTGGGGGCCAGATAAGAGCCTTAGATAGATAAGAGGTATAATCCAAAATTGCCTCCAAATAATCATTCTCTAGACTTTATAGCCCCAGCTCTGAAATTAGTTAAGACCCTGCTTTGCAGGAATGTGCCTGTGTGGATCTAACTGCAGGATCGGGGCCCATGTGTGCCTTTTATTGTGTGCTGCAGTCTGCATTTCCTGACCTTTGAAAATGTGTCGTCATAATTTATGAGTGTCAGGACAAAGCGTGAATGTTCTCAGTAAATGTATTACTTGCCAGTTGGCATTCCTGGCTGCGACAGTGCTCCAGCGAGGTTTACAGCATTAAAGCTGTTGAATAATGCTTGCAGGTTATAATTTTTCATATTAATTTTTTCTTACAATATTTATATAGTGCCTTGACTTTGCTGGACATTTTGTAGACACTGAACAAGAAGTTCCTTGTCCTAGAGAGTTTACAATCTTTGGGTCCGATTCTGCAGAAACGTAAGCCCACATGAGTAATTTTACTCACAGGAGTAACCTCATTAAAGTCAATGGGATTACTCACAGGAGTAATGTCTCTCTCTCCACTCCCACCAGTATTTTATAGATTTAAGCCCAAAATGGACAACCCAGCTTGTCCGGCTGTTGCAATAAGCCCAGAGTCTCACAGCTGGCTCTGGTAAGCCTCTCTATAATTCCCCCTTAACTCTGACCACCGTGCCACATAGGGGCACAGTCCTGCAAGGTGCTGAGCTTTCTGTTCGTTATCTGATATTTGGGATTGATCTTGAGCTAACAAGCCCTACCTGGCAGAAGCTTGCAACTCAGAGATCAAGGGTGGACCAGTGGTTAGGGTGCTAGTCCAGAACTAGGGAGGCCCAGGTTAAATTCCTGGCTCTACCAGAGACTCCCCATGTGTCCCTTGGGTATCTTTGTGCCTCAGGTCCCTGTCTGTACAATAGAGATAACAGGCACTGGCCTTCCTCATGGGGGTGCTGCAAGGATAAATACATCACAGATTGTGAGGGTCATAAGAACGGCCATACTGGGTCAGACCAAAGCCCAGTATCCTGTCTTCCGACAGTGGCCAATGCCAGGTGCCCCAGACCAGAGGGAATGAACAGAACAGGGAACCATCAAGTGATCCATCCCCTGTCGCCTATTCCCAGCTATTGGCAAACAGAGGCTAGGGACACCATCCCTGCCCATCCTGGCTAATAGCCATTGATGGACCTATCCTGCATGAACTTATCTAGTTCTTTTTTGAACCCGGTTATAGTCTTGGCCTTCACAACATCCTCTGGCAAAGAGTTCCACAGATACTTCAGTAATTGGGGACCATATATACCTTAAATACTTAAACAACTGTCCAAGACCCTGATTATGTGATGGCTTGGGATCTCCCCTGGGACCTTTGCATAATTGGGGTTTACCTGTATTTTGGGGGTATCCCCTGAGCTGTCGGGCCTGACCATTGACTGCCCAAAATATCTCATAGTGTGTTTTTGTTTTTCTGATCTCTCATACAGTGCCTCTCCTTAGGATTACTCATGTGCCAACTTCTTGGTTTTGGCACTCTAATAAATAAGATACACCTGACGAGACTGATGGTGGTTGAAAATCACCAGGATTCCCATCAAGTGACCAAAGCCAGCAAGGCATTAGTGTGATGGGAGGGGGAATTCCTCGGAAAAAATTCTGAGGAGATTAACATCCTTTGACTTTAGTATCAGGAACTTGGCCAAAGCATCATTGAGCTTGTCAGGAAGTATTACAACAAAATTAAGAACCAGCAGCAATTTTCTTTCATTCAGTATCATATGCTTTATAAAGTAAATTATTAATGCTTTTTTCCCCTCCGTTAAAGCAGTTATTTGCAGCATCTTGGTATATTTCTCATTAGAAATAACATCATCTAAAGAACTATATTGATTCATTTTTTTTTAATCTTAGATTCACGAACGTGAACAACATATTTATATGACATTCCCTTTAACTAGAATTCTCCTGCTTTATTTTTATATTATTGATCTTTTTGACGTGAATTGCTTTTTGGCCTCGTGAAAATGTTGTAAGCTTTCTGACTTCAGAGAAATGGACTCCAGCGTGAGCAGCGCTGGGAAGAATGATAACTCCCATGTCCCAGGGTAATATCCAACATATTTAATGACAGTTAAATGCAGCGGCTCCTTAGTGTGCCTTCGGAGTCTCAGCGTTTACAAGCGTTTTAATGGACTGGGTTACAAAGCATGAGCGGTATGTGGAAAATATTTTGAAATATTGAACCCCCCCCTTCCCAGCTGCTGGCTCGCAGGCTGCAGCGCGCTGGGGGGAAGACAGGGACTCTCAGACGATAGGCATGTTCCAGATTTAGCTTTCATGCCAACGTTTCGTTTCATTTTGCTCCCCTGGGGCTAGCTGTTGGGTAAGGAGCTCTGCTGTGCCTGAGTTCCCGTGGGATCGTCTGCTGCCTGTGTGATGACTGGGGAAATGTGTGGCCATTAGTCGCTAACAGGGAAGATACGGACACTTGGCAGCCCTTGATCAAAATTGTCTCTGATCCCTGTCCGAGACCTGCCCTTGGGCCTGATCCGAAGGCTGTTGAAGGCGGTGGGAAGACTGCCCCTGGCTTCGAAGGGCTTTGGGTCAGATACAGTGTTCTGGCGACCTGCTCAGAGGTGGAGCACGTGGAGTTTGGTACGCTGCCTACTAAGGCCCCCGGCCTTCGCTCAGCCCTGCAGGCTGGCCATGGGAAAGCATCTCCCCCTCCTGCCGCAGCTCTCCATCCCGGTGCTGCTGCTCTGGAGCACCCTGGCCTTGACGTGAACTCCCAGTTCTGACCACTCTCCCTTTCCACAGCCAGTGGGTCACTCTCCTGCTTTCTTCTCCCGCCCCTCTGCCCCGCTTTAGACACCATCCTGCCTCCTCTTCACCGCCTCCTGGCTGGGGATCATCCGCAGCCCTTGGCGGCCTCGTGTTCCTCTCCTGGAAAATCCGTCCCCCTTTCTGGGCTCTCACGAGCCACTTTTAAGGACTGTCCCCCCCAGGGAAGCAGCCAGGCTTTGCTAAATGCTTTCTCCCTCGCAGCCCGGCTCAGCTCCCTTTCCAGCCCTGCCTTCGTTTCCCAGCCTCTCCAGGCGGCCGAGGCTGTAGCATTCCCTGGGGGATCCCTCGCTGCTCTGCTGTTTGCAGCGTGCTCACCCAGTCCCCTTCCCCGGTCTGTTTTCCAGCAATATTTCCTGGACTAGGAAACCTGCTGTTGCTTTCAGCACCTCCTGTCTGCAGCTTTCCGCCCCGGGGCTGTACAATGCTGCAGCTTCCCTGGCTGGGCAGGGGCTTCCTACCCTCCTCCTTCCAGAGTAGCTGGTGTCTTCTGTGGTCTCTGTTGAGTGGGTCTCCCGTTCCGAGTCCCAGCTGATCCTGTCTCCCTTTATCTCTCCTCTTGCTCCCCTGTGTTTGTCTTTATTTTCTTCCTCTCCATTAGAGACTAGGATGGTTACGCTCAGCTCCCCCCAGCCCAGCCATTATAAACCCCCCGTTCCTGTCCCCCTCAGTCACTCTTATCCCCGTTGGCTTTGACTGGGCCCCAGCGGAGAGCGCTGCCTTCCTTTGCACAGCACCTATCGCTATGCAGGCTTGAATTCCTCAGCTGCTGACATTCCCATGGAACGGGGGATCAAATGGGCCCCAGCGCTGAATCAGCCCGGATCTGGGGGGTGGCAGGACAAGCCCCCCGCTGAGGAAGTTATGCAAAGCTGAGCTGAAACCTGCCCCACTCAGCAACGTGTCCGTCTCAGCCAGGTCTGGCGCATTACCTGTGTGGCTCTCATCACCATCGGATCTGAGCATCTCTCAGTCCCTCCTGGATTGTAACTCCACAGCCCGCCACGAGGGATGGAAATGCGATCCCCACTCTACACATGGGGACCCGAGGCACGGGGGGGATTAAGTGGCTGGTTCGAGGTCACACAGGAAGTCTGCAGGTGAGCCAGCAATTGACCCCAAGCCACCTGTGTCCCAGACCTGGGCTCTACCCAGGAGGCCGTTCATCCTACCCCAGTTTTACAGCTTGGAGGGGTGTTGCCCAGGCGCTGTATTGGATCAGTGCAGCAAGATAGGTGGCTACGTTGTGCGGTGTGCTCCTGTCAACTCGTGTGTGTGTATTTACTCCCCTTTGCCTCCTGTATTCTTAATGCCACCTTAACCACTTGAGGCCAGTATAGTACATTATTCCCCAGCAGCGGGCATGCTTTTCTCTCCCCACAGCATCTGTCTGGGGAGTGTTTGCCAGGAAGCTGTCTGGTTTCTTTAATGTTGAACAGCTCCAAGCCACCTGAGTTTCAGTGGGGGTGCCGTGTCATGAGACGACACAGGAGTTAGGAGACCTGGGTTCTGTCCCTGCTCCTCACCTCGTTGCGTGACCTTGGACAAGTCACTTAAGCGCTCTATGCCTCAGTTTCCCTGTCTGTGTAATGGAGGGGGATGACACTGCTCCAGCTTTGTAGAGCACTCTGAGATCCTTGGATGAAAGAGGCTATACAAGGCCAAATTAGTATTTGCTCACCTGGCTGGGAAAAGCCACCCATTTTAGCATCTGTGGCTGTTCCTCTGTCATTCAGATAGATTTCCCCTGGAGGTTGTTTTATTTCAGCCAGCCATGGGCCTCTGCAGGGTTTTTTTTCCTGCTGATTTCATTACCAGTTTCATTGTGGCTGCAAACAAATTACCATCCAACAGTCAGCCCTGTTACAATCCTTTCTCCAGCCTCTGATCACGCTGCCCCGCAGTGCTTGCTGCTTGTACTTGGTAAGGGCTGCCTGCCCCTGAAAGGAAGCAGCATTAGAAACTGGAGGGGCACATCTCCCATCTCAATTTCCTTCAAGAAATGTAGCAGCACTTTTTGGGGGGCATTTTTATGGTGCATAAGAACTCCCGAGAAGTTTTGGCTTTCTTTTTTCTAAGGGGATAATTTTATTTATGTATTTGCGTGTTTTCTAGGTTAGAAATCCAGGCCTTGGTCCCCGGGGTCTGCAAGGAAGAACACAAGACACTTGGAAAGCTTTGTAGGGTTAGGACATCCCATATTTAAAATGGAAATCTGATGAATTGAAGTGATTAGTGTGTATTTGAATTAGATGAGAGTTTTTAACAAAAACAAGGGTTTTAAACGGAGCAATAAAGACGTGGAAGAAAAGATCCATGTGCTAACTAAAAAAGCAAAAAGGTTTGAAGCAATCACATGGAGCTGCCAACCAGTACCAGGAAACATCAGGCGCTGCAATTTGGGTGCTTTTGCAGTACATAACTTTATTGAACCGTCTTATGAACAATGTTACATACTCTTGTGCGCCAGTAGATGGTGCTGTTCAGATTGATTATCTGCATACACAACAAGCTGATTTGCATAGAACTCTCAAAACAAGGGACACCTGATTTGACCTTCCTCATAAATAGAAGGGGAGAAAGAAGACAACAAGTCCTCTTCTCTTCCCCGTCCACCTCTAGTCTGTCTTTCTTTCTTCCTCTACAGGCCTTCTTTATACATCACCAAAAAAAGAGTGCAAAACTATGATTTTTCTGTCCTTCACAATTTGCATTTAACATTTGGAGATCTCCATTGCCTTGTTCCTAGTCATAAAAAACACGCACACCTTTGTTTTACCATAACGAGTATTTAGATTGAAATAACTGAATTCTCATCCTAGATTTGATCACATGTTCAAAATAATAAAACCACCCCAACGCCATTCAGATTCTGCTCCTTTTGAGATGAGACACTGAGGCGATCATGGTGGTTAACAAAGTTTTGATACTGGAAAGGATCAACAGAGATAGGAGAGTTTAGCCATTTTGCCAGTCAATTATAATAATATTTCTGCTTCCAAATGTTTAAAAAGTTGGCTTCATAAGGTATAATCATGCACAGAGGCCAGTCTGACAATAGTAATTAATTAGGCTATTATGCATTCTACAGTGATAATTGCTTTGCTGGAAAGTCACCAGCCATGAAAAAGACCCGGCACATAAATGTAATTCATCAATCCGAGTTGTTCCAGCACAGTTGTGTTTTCTCACCTGGAGTCAGTGTACACTGTGGAAGGAAACAAAAAATAAATTATTGTTACATCGATATATAATAGCTGAGTGCTTGCCAGGCCTCGGATCTAGGGTGACCAGATGTCCCAATTTTATAGGGACAGTCCCGATTTTTGGGTCTCATTCTTATATAGGCTCCTATTACCCCCCCACCCCGTACCGATTTTCACATTTGCTGTCTGGTCACCCTACTCGGATCATCAGAGGATTTTGCAGGGACGAGGGAAAACAGCAGTTAAATGAAGGTTTAGCATCTCAAATGGCCATCTCTGTGATCTTGTGGCTGGCAGCAGGCATTTCAGCTCCTCTCCCATTACTGATTGCAATCAGGAGGGTGGGAAAACCAGCCACTCTGACAGGTTGCCGGTGAAACACCACACAAAGGAGCTGGGAGTTTGCATCTGGGTGAAATGTATCCAGCTGGCAGTGATGTTCTGATAGGATTATACCCATGTGGGCAGTGCCTCTTGCAGGCATTGAGACTGGTGTGGGGGAAGGAGATCTCAGCAGAATACAGTGTTGCACGTTTCTGGGTGGAGTTTGGACCTTTGTTTTGGAGCCTTTGCTGTTTGGGTGGATTTCACCTCTGGGCAGAGGCCCAGCACTGGGTCAAGGTGCCACTTACCTCTCATTTATACCCTCACAATAAGGCTTAAGTGGTACCTAAGCCTGGTGCTGGTCCCTCTGCCCAGGGGCAAATTCCATCCAGTGAACAGAGAGCACATTTGTAAATAATTCCACATGTGATCTGGGATGAGGTTGCATGTGTGCTTCCTTGTTGCTTCCCCCGTTTTTCCTTGTCTTAAAGAAGGGGGGGTTGAATTAAAAACGGTCTCCTTTTGAAAAGCATATTCCCTGCCTTGGGTGATTAACACAAAGTTAAATCTAAGTAGCTTTCCCCCTTTTGTGCAGTTGGTTCACTCTTTGCCCTTTATTGCGCTCAAGCTGTGAAAATCCACTGGTCAGTTTCACTTTTTGTTTCTAGTCAGTTTCTCCTCCCTCTCCTGCTCCTAGCATCCCGAATTAGTGTTTGGGCGGTAGATACCCTGCACTGCAAATGTTGGTTAAATCCAAGCCCAAACCCTTCTATTTTCACTCACCTTTCTTGTTTTTAAATGGATGTGAATATTTGTATTGCTTTCATTTTTAAAAACCTTTCTTTCTTGCTTTAGGACAAACCCTACATCTTAGATCTAAATGATCACTTGACTAGATATCACAACCCAACATATTTTAAACAGGCTGGGGAAGGAAATCAAACCCAGCCACTCACATAGTATAAAATGTCTCTTCACTGTGATATATTTTTCACACAACAAAATGATTTGAAATTAGATCTGATGGGCTAATTTCCACCCTGCCCTAAGAAGGGCATAACTGATTAACTAAATGGAGTGGCACAGGCATATATCGGGGCTGAATTAGACTATATTTCTCTCCCCATCCACACAAACATTCTTGCTGTCTTTTCACCTGGAGAAGGACAGCCGGCCACATTGTGCCGTTGGGTTTTATGCACACTCCCCGCTGGTTTCAGAGGGAATCTTATTTAAAACCAGCTGTATTCTATAGGTCAGTACCACTCATGTGGGTGGAAGAGTTCCTTGCAGGGACCTATCGTGGAAACTCAGACTTCAGTGTGGCTCAGCCCATGCTATTGACCCATGTAAGAAAGGAGTCTTGGACAGGCTAGTACCCTGTATGTAAAACTCAGCCCGAGGGGCAGCCTTGGAAAAGGAAGAGTGATCTGATTAGTCAGGGTTGGTTGATTAGTCACAGACGGCTCTGTTTCAGTTACAGTATGACATTTAACTTTTTTTTTTTTTAGAACTCAGGTAAAATACCAACCTCCGGCCCGTCACATCATTTCCCAGCAAATGTAATATTTAATCCCCAGGACTGGACTGGCAGAGCTGTGTCAGGCAATTAAACAGCCTCTGTGGGTCCTCACTCACTTGCCGACTTGTGTCTCGCCCACACGTGCTCCTTACGCTCTTGCTAAGGGTGGGGGGTAGGGTTCTCAGATGGAATCGGGTGGGGGCTGTACAGATAAAATCAAGAGAGGGAATTTCTTCCCTGTCGGGTACATCACCGCGAGTGGGGTTTTCATAAGCGCTCAGCGTTGGCCTAGCTTCACGCCCAGTGGGAATTTACCACTGACTCCGTTGGGAGCAGAGTAAGGCCAATAATGAGAGTGTTTGAAAATCAAATTCTAATATGTAGAGGGCCTGATCTTGCTTCCATTGAAATGAATAGCAAAACTTCTGTTGACTTAACTGGGAGCAGGAGAAAGCCCCAGATGACCAATCTTCCACCCCACCCCAGAGCAGTGGGGCTAAATGTTCATCATTAACCAGGAAGTTACAGTGTTTCACATTTTGTGGCACTGAGAAACTAGAAGAATTGTCCCCGCTCAGCCACGGTCCTGATCCAACGTGCAGTGAAGTCGATGGAAAGATTGCCCTTGAGTTTGATGGGCACTGAAGGTAGGTTTCACCTTCTAGTTGTAATGTATTAGCTCTGTCCTCTTTTGCTGGGGTTTCTGATACCACAGGGAAATATTCAACTCTAAAACGTTCACTGAGATTTATTTTTTTTCAATCATGAAAACAATTCAGTTCCGGTTTTGTAAAAGCTGTTTTGTTAAAAAATATATATATTAGGCTGAAAACCTCAACACCATCCCTTGAAAGCTTTTTCAGTGTATTTATTTCATTTGCTGATCCTCAACACTAACAGTTCCTAGCAATGTATTTTCTAGAGTAGTTTAAGGTAGCCCGTCTGCAGGAGGGAAAAATACACTCGGAGTGTCTCCAGAATGATTTGATTCTCTCCTTAAAAACTCAAGCGATTGGCTGATATTTAGGTGGATTATTTCTATCCGGAAAAGGTCATTTACATTTTTTTTAGCTGACATTTCCTGAAAGAGCAGAGCCAACTACTGGCTGAAAATACTGCGGATGGTAAACCGGGGGTAGCGTGTCTGAGCACACCTGTCCCATCATTCCGGTGTGTTTCACCAGGGCGCTCACAGCTCCTGCTTTAATCCTTTGTGAAAGCACCCTTCCCATAAAATGGGAATGAGCTGGTGTCCTGGCCAGGTGGCTCTTTAGCCATACGTGTGATGTCTGCTGTGATACATGATTTCCCGTATCCCGTGGCTTAGTCTGAGGACTGCAAAGGAGCTGTATGTAGACCGCTGTCCCTCAGCAGCTTCATTAACATCGGTGGAATGGCACCTCACTGACCACATTATCTCCACTGCGGGCTGTGTCCCGTGAGTCCTGTTCAGCTCGGGGCTTCCCTGTGGTGGGAGCTGGGCTTGGCTGGCACTGCAGCCCTGCTTCAGTGCTGGGGAGAGGCTCGGGCAGAAGGGTCAGACTGGCATGATGATCACCCTGCTCCTGATTAAACTGCTCACCTTTGAACAGAGTCACTCTTGAGTTTCCATTGCCTTGTGGCAAACTTCACCTCCCAGTGCCCTCCCGGAAATGATTGCGATAGGGTTGGAATGAAGAGGGTTCTATAAAATGTAACAAGCTTCCATAGAAACGATCGCAAAACCTAAGATGAAATCCCGACCCCCATTGAAGTCAACGGCAAAACTCCCATGACCGCATTTCACCCAACAAATTTAAGCCAGTGATATCTGTTCTGTGGATTGTTGGAACCAGCCCTGTGGAATCCTGTAGCAAGGAAAGAATTCTCTGTTAATTTCTGTGGAAAGCTTTCTGGCCCTGTTGAAAGGCTAGCCTTTCTTACTGTTGGTCTTTTTCATAAGGGTTAAGGTTTATTTAAAACGTGGATGCAAAGTCTTTTGTATATTTCTAAGGTGATTAATCTCAGATAATACGTTGATACATTGATTTGAAAGTTTAAAGTGCTTTGAAGACGAAAAGCGTTGTAGAAGCACTAAGTGTTAATATTATTTATTATTGTGTTTTAACAATGGCAGTACAGAGCTTCAGAACGCCTGCTGTAATAATATTTAGCATTTGAGATCTTTGCCTGAGCATTTCCATTTACTCTCTTAATTCTGCTTGTCACCCTACCCCTTGCTTTTACCTTCCTGTCCCAGGCAGGCAGATTGTCTATGCATAAGGCGTGACCTGGGACTCAGGAGCTGTGGCTTTAATACTCGGCTGAGCTACCGACTTCCTGTGTGACCTTTGCCAGGTTGTGTAATCTACCCTGGGCCTTGGTTCCAGTCTCTGTAATGGGGAGGGATTCTGCCCTCCTTCACAGGGAGGCTGTGGGGATAAAATCCACTCGTGACTGTGTGAGGTTGCTCAAAAATCATAGTGAAGAGGGCTCTATAGGTAGACAGAGTTCCTCTTAAAAAACCCCAAAACTTCTATTACCCTTTTACTCTTTAACTACACATGTTTGTGTGCGTGCGCGCAGAGGCGCGCGTGTGTGTACTTAATGATTTTGTTCATTCATAGAAAAAAAAACAAGTTCGGTACTGGAAGTATGACCCTCTATCGTATGTGAATTTTAACACGTCTATTACACAGAATGACATGCGTTTGGGTTCTGACTAGAATGAACACTTGTCTGTTTGCCATTTGAATATTACAGATTTTATGAAACCCCAAAACCATTTAAAAATGGGGAAAAAATGTTGAAGCACCTCGAGCTCTTGACTGATACAGATCTCAAAGTGATTTCCGTAAGCAGGGAGGCAGAGTTAGCCACATGTTGCAGATGGGGAAATGGAGGCACAGAGGAATGAAATGATTTGCTCAGTAAGTCAATGGCAGAGCTGGGACCAGAATACAGGTCTCCTAAATCCCACTCCATCCCCACTGGGCCCTCTTGCCAAACGTAAAACCCAAGGAGAATACAGGATTCTGTACCATTTCTGCTCTTTCCTGATTCATTGCTCCGAGGGACGAGTTGATGGTGCTTTTCACACAAGTTGCAGAGTCGACACTCGAAATAGTTCTCGTCTCAGCCCCAGTGATACCGAGGCGATGCTTTTATAAAGTAAAAATTGGGCGGCCATAACGTTTCCCATACAAGTCAACGCCGATGATCATTTCCTCTCCGGTGAGATCCCTCTACCTATTTGAAATGGAAAGTTACGTGTCACTGACGGGTCAGAAGGTTGAAATGTGGGGGTTCCAAGCTTAGGCACCGACGTTCATTGAGGCACCAGGACAAGTGGCCTGTTTTCCACTTCAGCTGCGCGTGCTCAGCACCTTTGATAACCAGGCCACTTCTAGTGAGTGACTAGCACCCAACCCGTGCCCACCGTAATTAATGGAAGTCTTTCCACTGACTTCAGTAGATGCTATCGGGTCCTTAGTACGTATTTAGGTGGCTAATTGTAGGCATCCAAGTTTGAAAATGTTGACCTTGAGCCATCATGCCCTTTTGTTGTGCTAGCGATTGCTCATGAATATCAGTAACCCAGTTCCCTGGTTCTTGGCTGATAAAACAACTGCACTGGAACGGTGAGTCTCCGGGAAGGCAAAGTCTGCGTTCATCGTATCGGACAGGCTAGAGATGGAAAAGGGCTGGTAGAGCGGCACCGTAGGGATATTGTGTTCTAGTGCAGAAGCACTGCAGTAGCCTCTCCTGCTGTAAGAAGGAGGAGCCTTAAATCAGGGCTTCTAAAACCGCCTTGAGAGGATGTTCCGCTGGGTAATGCAGAGAACGGAACTTTGTCCAGTTAAAATGCGCACACAGCTCTGATCGTTTTCCGCTTGCGTTACTGGCCTGTTGCTGCTGTCTTTGTGGTTTTTGTCTTTTAAACCCCCTGAAGCCGAATGCGTTTGTGAAATGCTAAAGAAAGCCCCCAAATTCCGTAGATGCTGGAAGCACTCGAATGAGAACGTGGGTTTGTGTATTAGATGCTTTAAAAAAAGCCACGGCTTCTGTAATTTTAACAATAGAAAAGTGATCTTTGTGCTCCAGTGCCTGTGAGCGTGGAGGGGGAACGCGGTTTGCTCAGGTGGCTGGTGAATTACAAATGAGCGGTTTGCTTTTGTTTTGAATGACAAGCAATTTAAATTCACTCTTGGGTGGAGGTTGGAAGCTTTTCTAGCAATGGAAAGGGGGGGAACCAAACCTCTCGCCCCTTTAGATTGGCGAGATTGGGGAGCTGCCACTGTGCTGAGGCTGGGAGTTAGGACTTCATTTGATAATTATCAAATCCGTGATCGGTGCTCATGCCACTTCTGCTAGTCGGGACCAGTTCAGTTTTAGCTTCAGATAGGACATGGCTCTCTTTCTAGAGGAGCACGAGACCACTGCCCTTCCTTGGGTGGAAGGTGATTATTAATACAGACAAGATGCTCGTTGTCTTATTTTTAGCTCTGGAGTTACTGCGAATGTTAGAGTACCATGTATCTGATGGGTTTTTCCCTGAGTCACTGAGATCAGCCTTGTTTCCTGGTGAGATTCAGGGTAACGCTTTCCAAGGATAAATTCACACAGGGCGATGTTTTGAGCCTTGACTTTTTCTGGAATAAATGGAATTCCGGTACGATAGTGCAGGTTGGTCCAGGGGCTTTATCATAACCCTGAGCGCTTAGGCAATCAATGCGCTACACTTTCAAAGCACAGAACGAACATTCAGTAGCAAATCTGTCCAGTGCCCCCAGGAGGATGGGGAAAAGGAGGCACCGGGAGGTCAAAGCCAAAGTTTTCGAACGTGGCTGTCTAAAGTCAGATGACGACATCCATGGGTAGGTGTTGAGCTGGGACATGGGAGACCATGAGCCTGTTTCAGGCTTTGGCGCAGACTTCCTGGGGGACCTTGGCAAGTCACTGCGGCCCCAGTTCAGCAAAGCACTTCAGAATGGAGTCTAGGCTCCTATCTTCCAGTGAGCTAGGCTTCTAAATCCCTTAACGAGTAAAAGATTCACGCTCAGCAAGGTTGAATGGGGATATTGTGGCAGGACTAATGTATTGGTCTCTTATTAGCCATGCAATGCGGCGGAGCTTAGTTACGTCTGAACTGCGCAGTCAGTGTCTGGCCTCTGGGCGGCGGCACGGTACTGGTGATGCACATGCTGATGGGAAGGGCCCCTGGGTTTGCGAGGACCGAAAGCACAGGGGTGGGGGAGCTGGGGTCTCAGCTGAAGATGTCAGTGTGGTGGAGGCTTTTCAGGGTGCGTGTTGTTGGCCCCAGCTCAGCAGCCTGCCGTTTAAACAAAAGGTGAAATTCTTATTTCTTATTTAAGCTCCAGCATTAAATTATAATTTTCATTTACTCAAAGCGCATCAATGATTTATCTTGGCGTGACATTACTGTAGTGTTAGGAATTTAGCCAAAGGCAAAGCACGCAGGGTGTGAATCCTGCACCCAGCATAAACTAGTTACTTTGTTTAATTCCATGGATCCTTTTGACAACCTCCTCCCTCCTCGCTGCCATGTGGGCACCTGGGAACTCCTGCCCTCCGTGGGGCAGCAGAAATGTATGGGGAGTAAATGGGACAGTGGCTACGGAACCACAGCCAGATAAGCTTGTTCCGACCTCCTGACATTTCTCTGCCTGCTAACGCTGTTGTGGTCGTTATTATAGTTCTATTACAGTAGCGCTCAGAGTCGCAATCGCTGGTGGGGCTGCATTGCCCTTGGCACTGGACAGACTAGTAGTCAGAGATGGTCCTGCCCCTGTCTACAATCGAAATAGACTGGACAAGCAAGGGCTGTATTGTCATCACCGTCCCTGTCTCGCAGTTGGGTAAACAGGCACAGAAAGAAGAAGTGACTTGACCAAGGTGTCACAGTGAGTCTGTAGCAGAGCCACGGGTTGAACCCAGGTCTCTCGAATCTCAGTGCAGTGTTGTGCCTTACCTGCAAAGCCGTGGTTCCCGCCTTGCTCATGTCTGCCCTCTGTGGGGCTCCCCCTGAGCCCTCTCTTGGGTTTCTGGGTTCCAGATTAAAATAACTGCCCAGTGCAGCTCCCAGCTGTAATGCTGGGACGTAACGTAACAGACAATGCCTGGGAATGGAAGCACAGCTGCTTGCATCTGGCAGGATTTCAGGGCCACGGAGAAGGGTAAATGCCTTGTGACTGGCCAGCCATATCTGTCTCTTCCTTAACAGCCGGGTGCTTTTCCTCCCGAAGAAGAGGGACGGATTCATGCACATACAGTGCACTGCCGCTTAACGCGGACTGCAAAGCATGTCATGAAACGAGGTGAGCGCACTGGCTGGCCTCTGTTCGTCAGCGAGCCTCTCGGCCAGCCCACGTCGGCAGGGTGGGCTAGCCTGGGGAGCCGTTTTCGTAGACCCCGCGTCGGGGGCTCCACACATGTGACGTTGTGGGGATAAGGAATACGCTCCAGAGTCAGGGCTAGCACTAAGCCACCTTCAGTTAGAAGCAAATAAAGCTGACTGAGCTGCGTAATTTGCTGGTCCAGTGGATACAGCAACTGGACCGGGAGTCGGGAAACCTGGCTTCTCTCCTTGGTTCTGCCACTGACTCATTGTGTGACCTTGGTCAACTCAACTGAGCCTCGTTGCCTCGGGTTCCCTCTCTGTAACAAGGGGGTAATGACCCGGATCTTCCCTTGTAGAGCACTGGGGGAGCTGCCGATGAACAGTGCTGTATAGGAGCTGACTATTAGTAGTCTGCCTTTCTCCTAGGGCTGGAAGGGACTCCATTAACACGGGGCTTAGGGTTGCTCGCACCAGATCACCACTATGATTCCTACCAGAGAGCTACAAGATCATGTTTCTTCTGGGCTCCTCTTGGGCCTGAGGCATATGGCTCTGAGCTAGACACATGGGGATGATGGTGTGTGTGTGTCGTGTTGTGTGTTTTGTGTGTGTGTATAGGTTTTTCTGCTCACTCCCACCGAAGAGTTGAGAAGGAGGCTCGCCCACATCTCTGGCAGATAATTGGCTGAGTTTAATGATCCCTTGGGGTTTCCTGATCACTTGGGGGTTGAGTGGCAGCTGGGAAGGTGAGCTGAAATGTGCTACCTGTCCCCAGTGAAATTTCACTGACCACTTTCACTAGGGTGAGGCATTAGAGGGAGGCACTGACAGGTTGGCTTTGCTTGGAGGTGTCTGGTGCTGATGTTCCCACCAGGTTCTTCTAAGTGGGATTCTTTGTGCCGTTGCCTCTGCAGCAAGGGTGCCTGTGTGGGGAGCCTGGTAGGCACCAGCAAGAGTTTGTGTCTTTCATAACACACGAACCCGGGGTCAGCCAATGAAATAAATAGGCAGAGGGTATAAAACAAAAGGAAGTACTTCTTCACACAGCGCGCCCTGTCAACCTGTGGAACTCCTCGCCAGGGGATGTTGTGAAGTCCAAAACTATAACTGGATTCAAAAAAGAATTAGATAAATTCATGGAGGATAGGTTCATCAGTGGCTATTAGCCAAGATGGCCAGGGGTGCGATGCCGTGCTTTGCGTGTCTCTAGCCTCTGATTGCTTGAAAGTCCCCTTACCTCCAGCTGTCAGAGAGCAAAGACCGACCCCGGTGGGAGGGATGTGCGAAGCACTGACACATGGCGAGGCTATCTTCCAAGGCAGTCAGTTGCTCTGATGTATGGAAGAGGGATCAGAAAGCAGGGGAGACATTGGGTCTGTTCCCAAATGTGTCAACTCCCAGCGTGACCTCACGCAAAGTGTGTGCCCCCTCTGTGTATCTACTTAGACAGCCCCAGAACCTCCCAAATGTTAATGCCTTTAACCTCACAGCACCCCGGGGAGCAGGGCAGGGCTGTTATCCCTGTTATGCAGTTGAGGAGCTGAGGCACAGCTCTTCAGAGGTAGTTAGGCTCCTAACTTCCACTGATTTCAATGGAGCCTTAATTCCCCCCAGGATCTGGGCCAGAGAGGCTAAGTGACATGCCTGTGGTCTCAGGGGAAGTCTGTGGCAGAGCCCATTCCCCACTTTCCTATCTATACTACAGGGATAACAGTTCAGTTAAATGTTCTCCGCGCGTTTGATGAAAGGGGCTAGACACATACCAAGTAGCATTATTACTCATTCCGATATTGAGCCCTTATCCCTGGGCTTTTTATAAAGTGCCCGTAAGGCCCTTCCCTGGAAATATCACTTCCAGTGTTCACGTGCGAATATGCCAGTCCCACCTCCGGTCAACTAGATTAACCACGTGATAGAACCAGGCTGTGCGAAGAGCTCAGCGGAGAGCAGCATGTGTGGCCATGGCTGCATCTTCCGGGTTTCCATTAAATAAGAAAGTTCGAAGATCATGGGAGTTGGGAAAATATATAAAGGCGAAAAGCAAAGAAGTTGGTGGAACAGGTGTGTGTGCTGTAACGTGACATATAGGCCCTGGGAAATACACACCGGGTTCTCCCTGTCCCTGTGGAACCTAAACACTGCAGAGGTCAGTTCGGTCAGCAACGCAAGATTCGTGGAACCTTTTTCTCTGGTCAGAGGGACCTTGGTGTGGGGTTCAATTCCTTCCCCCACCCCAGTTCCCTGTTAGACCACTGTCGTTATGGCGGAAACAACTTGATCAGAGAGGGTCCTGCAGCATGCCCTAGAGGCGCTCCGTCTGCGTTGCTCTATTATGATCTTAAAGTCAGCGGTAACCTCTGCTAAGAATAATTCCTAGAGTGAGCCAGAAAACCCCAGCAATCATCACTTGTGATCAGAAGCGGCACCAAGCAATAAAACAAAGGGTCAAAGGCTGTTAAGCGTTATAGTCTTGTTTACGGGTTCGAGAGCAGACCCAGCAGCTTTGCAGTGACTGGAGCTGCACAGCCCAGCGGTGTGAGGAGAATGCAGGTGGTAATTATTAACTCTTTGTAGCGGGGCGCGGATTCTGATCTCAGTTACACCCGGGCCAATCTGGAGTATACCTGCTGCAGTCCATGCGTGTGGCAGGAAGGTCTGCTGGTGGCTTATGGGAGTGACTCCAGATTCATGCTGGCCTAGCTGAGACCAGAGCCTGGCCTTCAGGGGTTTCTTCTCCTTTGAAGCCCTGGTTTCGCATTTCCTCACCTCCTATTTTTATTTTCCCTCAGGTGATTGCACTTAGTAAAAGGAGCAAGGAGGCTGAGACGGCTTTCCTCAGTGTTTACAAGCAATTAATTGGAGCACCAGGTAAGGAATGCTTTGGCTACTTAGCTGAATAATTAATGTTGAGAACAGACCACCAAGCAGCCATTACAAGCAAGGATTGCTGTGTATGCCACATGCCACAGCCTCACTGCCCTGTCCTGGTGCTCAGGGCTTTCTGCAGCTCTCTCTCTCTCACGTTATCCATCCCTCCAATTGCCCAGAATCGGGTCTCGTTCCAGGGTCCTTTGGGCCCCGGCACTGCATCCTGAGTGTTTGCTCTCCCTGCGGCGCGGCCGGGATGGTGGCCGCTAATTTTTCCATGTTATTTTTGAGATCCGAGCGAGCAGAACAGACAAGTGGAAACATCTTTTGCCATCCTTGTCTTTCGAGGCGTGAGCCAAATGCATCTTGACATTAGAAAAGGAATACATTTGCTCGAGCCTTGTAATAACACCGCTCCTATCCCCAGTTGTGTTTTTGACGGCAAGTTAACTACAATGACTGAGCTCCTTTTACAGCCGAGCTCCCGACAAGGAAGTGTAGGGGGGTTTAAATACGCATAGGGACATTCACCGAACCCTACGCCTTGCGCTGTTCATGCCCGTCTGCAACGTTTGTCTGAGCTCTTCTGAAAGGGGAGCCAATCAAGGATGACCCGAAGGTTAACGTACAGTAACTTGGTATCCTGAGCCTAGAATGAACTGTCAGCCCCTCCGTGCTCAGTAATAACAATACTTCCTAGCACAGGGTCACACAGCACGGTGCGAATGGTATTCCTGCAGCCTAGCAAAATCCTGCTTGTCGGCTCACCTGGGGTAACTAGGGAGGGGTTGATGGGCAAGTAAAATAATGTTGGGTTTTTCATTCTCATCACAGTGGTACGGGCGGGTGAGCAGATTTGGGGCCTGGGTTGGTAAATGTTCACAACTGGTTTAGCAAGACTGTTGTCTCCATCGTATAGCGGGGGAAACTGAGGCACAGAGCAGTTAAGAGACTTAGCGAAGTCCAGCGGCAGAGCTGGGCCTGGCACCCTGATTCGTGGCCAACCAGCAGCCAACTCGGCCTCCTGCCAGAGTTGTGTGTGGAGCAAAGCAGTGCGGTGCAGGGGTTTGGGTGCTGGACTAACATTCAGGAGTTCTAACCCTGGTTCTATCTCCTTGGCTGCGTGAGCTTGTCAAGTCTCGGTGTCCCTAGAAACAGGGCTAGCTGCTGCCCAGATCACTGAGGCCAAAAACCAGCTCCCACCTCTAGTCTGTGGCAATGGGGAGCATCTTCCCCAGCAATGGGGCCATGCTGCTGCTCTCCGAGCTCCTGCTGGGCAAGGACTGGAGCACTGTTCCCTCTAAGCTGTGCGCGTGTGCGGGCGCACACAGATCCTAAACCCTGCGCACATGGTGAAACACCACGCGCACAACAATTTGCACAGAAGAAATTTTTTGTGCACGCGGCCTGTCAAAAATTAGAGGGAACATTGGACTGGAGGTTCTCTGTAGCATGCCCCCCCGCCACCACCCCGGTGGATTTGGTGCCTGGCCCTGCGTAGAAGGATTAAGCAGTAACTCCTACCAGAGAGCCCCGCGTATTTGCTTTGCGCTAACCCTCGTCCGCACAGCGCCGGGCCGGGAGGAGTCTCCCGGTGGCGAAGAACCCGCCGGGCTGTCGACAAGTCGGCGGATGAAGAGTTGCGAGGTGCAGGAGGGCTCCGGCAGGGGCACTAACTCATCGGGCAGACATTTAGGAATAACAAAATGTTTTAATGATTTCTTAGGGGAATTCGGGAGACACATTTTTGTCCTCATTAAATTTCATCCTGCGATACGAGAACCAAATGTCAGAGCTGTTTCCAGAGCCCGGATCTATTCGCTCGCCCTCCCCGTGCAGACCCCACCTCGGCGCGGGCTCCCTCCTGTAATTGTAGCCATCTCGATGCGTTCCTTGACAGGCAGATTCTTTGTCGACTACTTTCGAAGCGACGCACAAGTCCTGATTCAACGGTTTTGTTTTGAATGGCTGCTGTCAACGCGGCTCCCCGGCGGAGGCTGATTGCTCAGCGAGTATTTTGATAAGTGAGCGGGGCTGTGTGGCTGCAATTACGAAAGAAGACCGTAAATCTTTTCGAGATTGTTCACACAGATGTGGCGTGAAGTGAGGGGGGAAAAAAAAGCCGTAAAATGTGTTAAAAGCATAATTAATGTCATTGTTGCCGAGGAAGATTTGATTTAAGCCTCCCTTTGACTTGTGTAGCTGGGGCGGCTGATTTCTGTCTCGCGTTGGGCAAACCCACAAGGCGCCAGACCCGGGCTGGAGGGAAGGGGCTTGGTAGCGGAGGGACTGGGGAGAAGCAGGTGAGCACATGGGCTGAAGAAGAGGGAGATGCAGGGAGAACAGGGTGTGCTGTCTCCATTGAGGGTTTGCCTCCGTTTCAGCCAGCAGTGCGCTCTGGGGCAACCCGGGTGTAGACAGGAACAGCCGCTGTTTGCACTGGCCACGTTGATACCGATTTCCAGCAGGGGCACACTTTGTCGGTGCAAATAACAGCTGTGCTTGTCTACACTGATGGCTGAAATTGGAGCAAATCCCTGGCGTAGACCAGGCCTAGGGCAGTGGTTCTCAAACTTTTGTACTGGGGACCCCGTTCACACAGCAAGCCTCTGAGGGCGACCCCCCCCCCCATAAATTAAAAACACTTTTTCATATCGTTAACGCCATTATAAATGCAGGAGGCAAAGCGGGGTTTGGGGTGGAGGCTGACAGCTCGCGACCCCCCCCCCCCCCCGTGTAATAACCTCGCAACCCCCAGTTTGAGAACCCCTGGCCTAGGGTGACCAGATGTCCTGATTTTATAGGGACAGTCCCGATATCCAGGGCTGTGTCTTATATAGGCGCCTATTACCCCCCACCCCCGTCCCGATTTTTCACACTTGCTGTCCGGTCACCCTAACAAGGGCTGAAGCGATGTCTTCTGTCTGTAGCTGCTCCGCTGTAACCCCCGAGCGTAGCCACGGTCTGCAGCAGTGGAAGGGCTTTTTCCATTGCTGTAGGTATCCACCTCCCCAGCATTGGGAGCAAGACGGAGGGAAGAATTCTTAGGTCAGCAGAACTACGGCACTTTGGTTGTGAGTTTTCCACGCGCCTGAGCGCTGTAACTGTGTCTCCTAAGTGCGGCTCGGACCTGAGTCCCAGATCCTGCCCTTCCTCTTGTCCAGAGCGGTTCCGCTGTGCAGGGCGAGGTACCTTCTCTTAGCTCTGCAGGGGCATGTGCAGGATGGAGCAGGGGTGGTGGATCTGCCACCGTGTGACTCCACCAGCCATTGGCCCCTGCACTGGGGGTACCCGGTGTCTGGAGGCTCCTGCACTCCTGAATCTGGAGCAGGTGCAGCCCCTGCTCCTGCCTGCACATGGGGCAGTGAGGGGATGGCCATGGCTATGCCGGCCCCAAGGCAGGAGTGGTAGCTGCTATCACTTTGCGGTAACCTTGTGAGCTGGAGAAATTCCTTCCCTCACCAGTGGCTGGGGCTGGGCACTAGGAGTAGCGTTTCCCCCGGTAGGATACTTCCACTTTCCCAAAGGGCTCCCAGGGCCTAAGGAAAGTAACTAGCCCCCCCACCACTGCCAACGCGGGGCTGTGTGCTCAGCAGGGCTGCGGCCGGGGTCTAGGCGGGGTTCCATGCACCTCACCTGGCCCGATTCGTGCAGGGAGCAGTGCTGGGTCACTCACGCTAATGCTGGACGGCATGGGAAGACCTGCTGTTAACTTTCAACAGCAACGCCACGTGACAGGCCTCCACCCGCCAGTGGTGTAGCCAGGTTTAGAGCACAGGGGGAGTGGAGCTCAAAAAAGGCGCTGGGAGCAAAAAGCGTCGGGAGCAAAAAAAGGCACCGCTTCTGCTCAGTGGGGGAGCGGCCACTCCCCCTGCTCCCCCCCAGCTACGCTACTGCCGCCCGCGTGCTGGGGGGCGGGGGGGGGGGCGGGGCTGACAGAGAGCTGCCCGTGGAACCAGCCCAGAGAGAGCCCTGCTGATGGGAGCCCGGGAAATGCCCTGCGAGGGTCAGCCAGTAGAGGCAGGGGAGGTGTCATGGTCAGCTACATGGAGAAGGGATGAATGCGGGTCCAGTCCTGCAGTCTCCTGCATGCAGCAGCATTTGGCCTCTTGACTTGAGTATCAATGGGAGTTTTTGCCCAAGCAAGGGCTGCAGGACTGGGCCCAGGTGGAGGAGCTGGCTCTGGGGAGGAGGGAAGAGGGAGGACGTGGCAGTGAAGACAGGGACATGTGCAGGGTTGGGCAGGGGGAGCATGTAGGGGTGTGCGGAGACCATGGGAGAGTTAAAAGCCGGGGGACGGCTGGGGTCTGGAAGTGGGTGGGTAACGGTGAGTGAGGCTCTCCCTTCCTGCCGGTGCCGAGCGATCCAGCCGTCTGGAGTCCCTCAAATGTGGCAGGCGCGGTGTCGTTTGCTGGAGACGCGTCGTCGTTCTGCAGCCGCTCCGTGCGGCTCCACGGCAGCTTTGATGTAATGTGTAATTAGACGTTAACTAGAGTAATGTTCCGTGAGTATCACATGGAGCTGGAACGTTCCAGGACCCGGGAAGGCGAATGAATTATTCAGTGAATAACTCAGGTAAGAACAGCCAAGCTGAGTGGAAAATACAACCCAAAAATTCAGGGCAGCAAAAGCCAAAATGCTGCGTTAGAAACGTCAGGCCAAATTCAGCTCTGTCCCACCCATGCCTCTGCGTTGACTTTAGCGGGGCTGGATGGGCGGCCTCAGAACATCCGCTCAGCGTTAATGCTGGCCTCTCTTGGGCCCTGTGTTCATTGAAGCGGGGGGAATGCTGGTTCAGAGGCAATAAGAACCATCCAGAACGTTCACCCAGCCCACCAACCCCACGCTAACCCTTTTTCAGAGTTCTCGAGAGTTTCACCAGCTCTTGTATTTAGAGATGGGACATGAGGCGAGCTAGGAGCTTCAGCTTGAGTTCCTGGCAGGAGGGGTTCAGCCTGGAACCCACACTGGGCCTCTGACCCTTCAGGGGTTCCCCCATCACGAGGGCTGCAGAGCTAAAGTCAGTTCCCGAGGGCACAACCTTCAGTTACCTTCAAAGTTCAGATTAAAATATCTCGGTTATAGGGCCCACCCCAGAGTTCCTTGCTCAGTTTGGACTCGGCGCATCTTCAGGTACAATTCCCATTGGTGGCCAGGGGCCAAAGCCTGGGGTATCCTGAGCACTCACGGCTCTCCCTGACTGCAGGAAGGGCTTTGCTTTTACGAGGACTCAGTACAGCAAGGACATCTGGGTTCGGCCCATCATGATCCCAACTGCAGGTTAGAGATGGAACCAAACCACGACCCTGCTCCTGTGCATGACCATTTCCAGGGTCAGGGCCCTAAGCCCCTGATGCAAATACCCCCGGACAGGATCAGAATGGGGAATCTGCAGCAGTCCCTTCACGATGAGATGTGCGAGGTCAGCTCTCCTCCCCTCTCCATTACAGACACCCCCAGACTTTCAGCTCAGAGCCATGTACCTGGATGGATGCCATCCCTCGTCAGCACTCCGCTTCCCCAACCACGCTCACGTCCCCAGCGGGAGACTCAGTCTCTCTGTGGCAGAGTGTGGAAAGGTATTTTGTCTTTTTTTTTACCAGGGAATTGGGCTTTCCTGGAAGCGTTACCCAGATTTCCTAACGAAGCCAAAAACCCAACTCCTATGGAGGCATCAGTGAAAGACCTTCTCCTGCCCTGTGAAGTTGTGAATGCTAAAATAGTGTGCAATAGCGCCAGCTAGTGGTTGTATTTGGCATCGGTGATTTAAGTAAAATACCAGGCCAGTTTTTCTTTTTTTAAAAGACATTCAAATGTGTATATATATATTTTCAATCAGCTGGTTTGGTCTCTTGTGAGGTTAGGCTCTAATGAAATCAAAGTAAGTTAGTCATTTAATTAATTAATTTAATTAAGCATCGTGTGCACAAATAGGTTAGTAATTGCCACACAACGCCAATATCATTTCAATCCACACTTAGTTTTCATAGGACGGGTCCTGCAAACACTGATGCATGTGCCTAATTCCACCAGGGTGGGTCGTCTCCCTTGTGAGTAGAATTACACACCGGTGTAGGCGTTAGCAGGGTTGGGCCCGTAGTCAGTAGCAGACCTCTCTCCCCTTGTCACAGACTGGGGGCGGGGGGGGGCGGCGGGGGGTGTTGTGTGAAATGTGTGATACAAACCTAAGACGAGGGACACTCCCTTTAGTGTCAGTGGTTCTTCCTGGGAGCCCCCGCCTCAGGATTCTTCATTTCTGGTGTACATTGTTTCTAACAATAAAAGGGTTGGATCCTCCATCATCAAAGTCAATGGGACCTTTACCATTAACATCACTGGGCAGCAGATCAGACTCGAGGTGAGGGGCGCCGCATGTGTGGACCAAACAACTCTTTGGGACTACAGTGAATTACGTCCCTTGAAATGAAGGACATCTGAGAGGTCTGGTTGGTGGCCACATGTGGTTGGCTGGACCTTTAAGATGTGTTGGCCAAATTAAGGGATATATTAAATTTCAAACCCTATTTTTAAAACTTACACCTTAGGCAAGTTGATTTTATTGCCTCTGTCACCTACATGTGGACCGTCTATTTAGCCCACAGATCACATAAAATCTCACCTCTCATGTGGGCTAGCCAGGAGGGAATGGTGATATGCTGTTTTAAGCTCAAATGTTTTCTTTGGAGCTCCCAGGTCCAAAAATATGTAATCAAAATGCAAACAGCTCATGTCTGAAGAGGAAATGTTTAGAAATTGTGTCATTTTTATTTCAGCAAAGGCATAGTTGCTGAAAGAAGCTAGATGGAAATGCTGATACAGGCAAAACTCCATCACAGCTTTATTACACAGGGTAGTGGCATACATTTTTGCTATTACATTATTTCTTGTTACAAAGAGACAGAGGAATTTGCCATAACAGATTGGATCATTGGTCTGTTTAGCTTTTTATTCTGCAGTAGCTGTTCCCTGGTGCTTCCGGGGCTAGCAAGAAAAGACCCTCTTGGTGATGCACCTAACCAGTATGTGCAGTGGGAATGAGGTGGGAAATCCTTCACAACCTGGCAGTCTATCATCTTAGGCCCTGGAGCATGAGGTTTAATTACCTATATCGTTATCTTAGCTTGCATAGCTACAAATGTCATTAATGGCTGTAAAATTATCCTTTTTAAAATCAGCCACGCTATATGTCTTCAGCTGATGACCCTCTGCAGCTGGGAATTCTACAGGTGGACTATATGCTGTGGGAAGGCATGGTTTCCTTTTATTGGTTCTAAATTTATGGCCCTCTAATTTCATTGAGTGTCACTTTCTGCTAATGTGTGCCAGGGTAAGATGCAAGGGTTAATTTCTACTAGGCCGCGGCTAAGCAGGAATCCTTAGTCAACTCTCCACTAACTTGTTCCTTTACTGTAGCTTCTTTGTCCGGGGATAAATCCATCAGT
Source organism: Macrochelys suwanniensis (assembly GCA_033296515.1). Taxonomy (NCBI): domain Eukaryota; kingdom Metazoa; phylum Chordata; order Testudines; family Chelydridae; genus Macrochelys; species Macrochelys suwanniensis. The sequence goes on along the minus strand of CM065789.1, from coordinate 5,523,140 downwards.
TATACCAACGAATCAGGTTTATTCAGTGCTCATATACAGTAATCAGATGCCCTTCTGTGGGTCCCTTCAATCCAAGGATCTCAAAGTGCTTTATAAACATTATTTGTATTTATTTATTTCGATTTTTAAAAATTAAAAAGATGACTATCCAAGGCTCTGGACAGCCAAGACATCATTAATAATACAATAAAATCTGAGCAGCATTACAATCCTCATCAGGACAGGGACTCAGCCAGGCAGCCACCGACAGAAACTCCTCCATCCTGTCATCATTAGGGGCATTCCCTAAGCTGTCTACCACAGCCCTATCAAACCGACATCTCGTGCCGCATGCCTGGAAGGTCAGCAAATCCAAGCTAGTAGTCAAGGAATTTAGCCTCCCAGCACCATGATGTAATCATATTATTGGCTAGTAGTATTATTCTCATGTAACATAGGGAAACTGAGGCGCGGAGACGATAAAGCAATTATTTTCAGGACTGTTGGGTGCTTCAGTTTTGGGGCATCCAATGTGAGACGTTTGGGCCTGGCTTTTCAAAGGTTTTGAGCATCTGCAGCTCCCACTGACTTCAGCTGGAGTTGTGTGTGCTCAGAAGCTCTGAAAAGTGGGGCCAAGGTTTCTAAATCTGGGCATCCAGAATTTATCGATTCATGGATTCCAAGGTCAGAAGGGCCCATTGTGATCAGCTTGTCTGACCTCCTGGGTAACAGGCCAGAGACCTGGCCCACAGTAATTCCTAGAGCAGCGCTTGTAGAAAAGCAGAAGCGACAAAGAGTCCTGTGGCACCTTATAGACTAACAGATGTATTGGAGCATAAGCTTTCGTGGGTGAATACCCTCTTCGTCAGATGCATGCAGTGGAAATGTCAAAACGTAGAAAAGCAGCCAACCTTGATTTCAAAATCGCCAGTGTTGGAGGATCCCCCGGGACCCTTGGTAAATTGTTCCGGTGAGAAGCCGCTTTTGAAAATTTGGGCCCAAATGACTTGTCCAATGAATTAGATATCCTGGATCTCCTGAGCCAGAAGCCCAAGACCTAGCTCAGGGGACACTGGGATTTCCATTGTAAGCCCTGGCTTTCATTGGTTCCTCTAACTCAATCACTTTTGCCAGGGATTCCAATGAGGAGAGCTCAGACCAGGCCGAACCTCACTATGTGGGATTCTTGGCCACTGTTAAGTACATTGGGTCTGACTCTCCTCTCATGCCTGGGTAAATCAGGAGTCACTCCACTGGACTCGTAGTGTTCTGTTGCGGTAAAACTGCCACAAGTAAGTGAAGAATCGGGACCATCGTAATGCATATGACGTGCTGATTGGACAGCCAGGGAAATGGACGTCCTCTATCCACAGACCAAGTAGAGAATGAGCAGCAGCTGGTGAGCTTCTACCCACCCCAGCCTCCACCTCTTGAATCTGGATGGAACCATCTCTAGGGATCAGCGGGTAATCCAGAGCTCCTGGGTTGGGTTCTTTGCTCTGGCACTGACTCACCGTCGTCCTTGGGCAGTCACTTTCTGTGCGTTGCTTTGCCCAGCTGCACTAGAGTAGCACAAAAGAGCCTTAACAGGTTTAGAGACTGATCGTCCATCAGTGCTGTGCATTGACTCGCGGCTGCAGAGGGGAAAAGTGAGCGCACAAGCTTTGCTCCTCACTTGAGCGTGTTTCTTTTTTCCCTGCTATAATTATTATCAGAATGAGCCTTTCCTCTTCTCGGTTCTTGCTGAGAGAGGGGGATTTGGAAGGATTCTTTATACAGCTGTTTTTACTGTAGTGAGAAACTAGCTCAACATATTTAAAAGCAAACAGCAGGCTTCCCCCCCCTCTCCTTTAACGTGTGTACCTTAGTCACTCTGCCTGACATTTAGCTGATGCCTCAAATAATTCTTCAAGACAAAGTAAATGGGATTTCCTTTGATACAGCGATTCCTCAGTTACAGGCATTTTAAGTATGCATATTTTGACAGTCTTCTTGTTGTCTGGTCTTTTATTTCTATAAAGAAAACCCACCCAGCTGTGTTTCAAAATGAACAACAATGGATTGTTGTTCTCTGGATTTCGGCAGAAATGGTGGTTGCATGAAGGAATTAATGGAGAATGGTTTTCATAGACTAATTGCAGCAAGAGATGGAAAAGAACCGGTGCGTCCATCAGGGCGTGATGCCAGTGCAGGGATATAGTTATTTGCTCAGGGCCTGTTGTTCAACGGTGCCGAATGCCGCTGCCTTCATTTGGAATGGTGAGCTCTTCTGAAAACCAGGCGGCAGATTCCTTGGGCAAGATTCATCGTTGGGGTAACTCAGTGAAGTTAGTGGCGTTCTACCAGGAATGTATTTGGCCCATCTTGCTAGGACAAAAAAGGCCGGAGCTGTCATTGGCCTCCATTTTTGCAGACTCGCTAATTCTGCTCACTTAGCAGTGAAAGTCTTTGATTGGTGGGGATCATCAGAGACCTTGATATTGACATGAATTAAATAGCAAGTGTTCACTGGCGCAGTTTTGCATCTTGAAAACTGTAGACTTGGATAAAGGTGCATTGAAAATTTGACCCAATGGGCTATATCCAAAGCCTAGTGAAGGCTAGGGAAAGACTTCCATTAACTTCTGTAGGAATTGGATCAGGTCTTTTATACATAACGTCAAGGTAGAAATTGAAAGGTGTCAAAGGAGCATTTTGGTCTTTGACTAATATTTGCTTCATTTTGATCTTCTGTCTTAGAAAATGTATGGACAATTCTCTGTTCTTCCAGAGGATTTCTTCATCGGAAACTGGAGAGTTCAAATTGGTCTTTTGTAACCATTTATACTCAGTAGAAAGCAACATTTAGCACCAGACTTTCATTGGTATAAATCAATTGATCTCCACTGACGTCAGCCAGGCTATGCTGATTTACGCCAACTGAGGAACCGGCCTTCCATACCCAAGTAAAGCCTTGGAAAATATGCTTAACTGGCTAGTGCAGTTGAGGTTCTTGGTCAAGGACCACACCCCAGTCGTCTCACTGACTTCACTGGGCTTTGGGTAAGGTTCTGAGTCCATAACTTGGAGTGAAATTGGATTAATTTTTTTCCAATAAACCCCTGCCATCTGTTACTAGGATTCCAAGGTGGTCTCTGAGAAGAGATTTCATACTGTATTTCAATGAGTTTTTCCAACCGCTCCAGAATGGTTAGCGTAATTATTGACATTTTCGAGAATTATTATTTCCAGCCATTGCAGCTTGTTCATTTCCTCTGCAGTGCATCTGGTAGGACAGTTGGGGCACAGGCTATCATTGGGATTTTGGTACTGTTGTTTATTATTTGTATTGCCGTAGCGCCTGGAGGCCCTAGTCATGGGTCAGGGCCCCGCTGTGCTAGGCGCTGTACACAAACAGAACAAAAAGTTGGTCCCTGCCCCAAAGAGCTTCCAGTCTAACTACAAGACAAGAGACCGCAGAGGGATACAGACAGCCCGATGGGAGAGAACAAGGGAACGAGACAGAATGAGACAGGATTGGTCTCAGCACACCAGCAGCCTCACTGGTGTCAAGTGTTCATAGGCAAACCCAATATGTGTCGTTGGCAGTCTGTAGCTGAGTCACAGCATACCATGCTGCAAGCCAGTTCCTGCTGCAGCTGCATCTGGAGAGCTGCTTGTTTTGAATCGGCGGTTCCCAACCACTACTCTGTGCGCCACTACCAGCACTTCTGGCTTTTGTGTGACCGTAGGCGGCTTACGCCCTTCTCCAGTGCTCTGCTTTCTCAGTCTGTTCTCTAGACTCCCAAGAGGCAGGCTGAGAAGGTGAAGGATTAGCTGGGTGAATAGCCCAAGGAAATGGCCCCGGGTAGTCAAAGAGCATCTCCCAAGACCAGTCTGAAGAGTCTCATTTGTCTTGTGCAATGGACCAAGATTCCCCTGCGTGAAGGAATATTCCACCAAATCAACGACTCACAAGTTGCAGGGACGATTTCTTTACAAACCCTTCTGCACGGAGCATTGATAGCTATTGCCGTTGAGTCTGGCAGTGGCAGAGCATGTCCATTGAGGTCTCGCTCCTGTTAGTCATTCACAAAACGCCCATTGAATTCAATGGAAGCCAGATCAGGCCTCAACTCAGCGGCTTACCTCCATTGCAGCATCCGCCCTGGGTGCAGGCAAGATGACGGTTGTTCTAACAATTCACCCACTGGGGTGTTTCTCCAGCGATGGGGGCCCCAGAAATGCAGGACACGCCCGTTTATCCAACAGGCCTGGGGGAGCCTCCGAAAGCTTCAGATAACCAGGCGTACACATGTGGACTCGGATAACTAGGATTTTCCGGTAAAGGGGATTCAGATAGCTGGTATTTAATTTCGCATGTGCCCAACTTTCTACACGTGAATAGTCCCATTGACTGCAATCAGATTGGCTACTCGTGGGGGCAAAGTGAAGTAGGTGTATAAGTGTCCGGAAGATGGGGGCCGAAGTATATAAATATACAGGGCTGCAAGAATCCTGGCAAACACGAAGGGGTCAAAGCCTGCTTCCCGTGGGTGAAATTCTCCCCATACAAGAGACAAACACTAGGCCCAGATAGTCAAACGTATTTAGGCACCCAACTCCCATTGCAATCAGCAGCTAAATACCTTTGGAGAGTCTGGGCCCCAGGACTTCAGTGGGACTTGAGCGGGGCATTGACCTTGATTGGTCTTCTCCCCGGGGTGAATTTCCCCCTTCATACGAGCAGGGCCACTGGAATTAGTAAGACCAGCACTGGCCATGACGCTGGTTGAAATCCGGAGGAAGCATGTTCACTCAGAGGACTTACTCCAGATCTACCTCTGTGTACATGAGATGAGAACCTGGCCCAGTGGGCTCCTCGCAGGAGTAAGGCAATCAGCATGGGCCCTGTATCCTAGTTAATTGCCCTGTCTATGATTTCAAACTGACATTGCGCCTTCTCGACTTCCCACCGCCAAATGTCTCCAAGCGGCCCCTGTACAATTATATACGGCAAGGAAAATGAAAGGTCAGTCGTGCTGTCCACACGGCTGTGGCGAGCTGACATCGTTTGTTGCTATCGCCTGTAATTATTCTGCATTTGATACCATCACAGGCTGAGGGAGTTGTTCTTAGCAACAGAGCTGGATTTTATTGCCAGTTGTTGTTTTGCAGTTGGATTTGTGCCGTAGGTGTGGGGTAGAAACCAGAGCTCTCTTCCACTTCCCTGTTTATCTAACTTTCTGACCCTGGAGAATTTGATTCTATTTTTTCCCCTCTTTTCCTCTTAATTTTTTTTTAACCTGGCTCAATAGGAGGCATTTTCTTGAACTTATTAAAAATCCAGACTTGTAAATTAATTTGTTCATGTTGTACAATGGCAGTGCAGATGGACTCATTAGCATGCACACAACAAATAATTATAGATGAATTTTTAGCTGGCCTGCTTAATGGGCTTGCTGGGTTAATTATGTCAATGTATAATTACATCAGCCCTGGGAGACATAATGGCACACCCTGCTGAGCAGACACTAGCTAATGATGGTGTAATGCTGACAGAGGGAAGACATACTGTTCTGAATGCACCTGCTTACCTCTGCACAAACTGCTATTGTCTGTGCCTGTCTTTGCCTAAATAAACAGCCGTTCTCAGGAGTGTGTGTTGCTGGCTGGCATTGGAGCAGGTTTCAGGGTGGGGATGGAGGGCCACATGAATAGAGGGAGTCCCGAAGGCCTGGGATGAAAGCCTTTATCCTCGCAGCGCTTCGGAGCGTGCTCAGACGTTCACAGGGCTCGTTGGCTTGTGTTAAGGACAGTCTCAAAGACGCCGCGTTTGGATTCTGATCTCCCTGCCCCAGGTTTTAAAAAGCTTCCACACCCCCCGAATGCCCGTGGCACGGAGGCCACGCATCCTCGCTGGCGGTTTGCATGCACGCCGCTGTTCCGGGATCACTGCGCTGTACGGACACATGGGTGACTTGGGGGCAGTCAGGCCGTCAGAAATGGGGGCCGAAATCCGGCGCTAATCCATTAATTTGGCTGCGGTCGCGCCGGATTGATGCTGGTGTAACCGAGAGCAGAGTCTGGCCCCTTTAACTTAGGAAGGTGGCTGCGGCGTGCACACTGTGCAGAATCGATAAGGGGGTTTGTAAGGGGAAACCCATCCTGCCTTCCCTGCCATGCGGGAAATTTGGGTGTGCAGGGAATGCAGCCTGGGGCTCACGCATAGCTGCATGGCCATCATGGTCTGGATCAGCCGCCCGCTAAGGGAGGCCCGTGTTCCCCGTGACACAGACGGCCTCGCTCCAGTGCAAAGGAACAGTTATGCTCACCGTGGCATTGGTCACAGCCGCCGCCCGGGTATGTGGGCTCTGATCCAGGCTGCAAGCGTCCGGACAGCGCGGGGGCAGCTCACTGCCAGCTGCTGCCCCTCACCTCGTCGCCTTGCTCCCCTTTAGACCCCGTTCCTGTCCTGGAGGTGGCGCAGAGCGTAGAAGAGAGGCTGCAACAAGTCCAGTGCCTCGACCCCGAGAACCCACCGCTGAAGGAGCTCAACAGGCAGCGAAAGAAGCATCCGGAGCTCCTTGGCACCAAAGGTACCAGCCGCTCCTCCCTTGCCCTGCTTCATTTCCGGCACCGGGACGAGGGGGAGCCAGGGGCGTATCCCTGGCCCCCGGTGCTGGGGCATGCAGATGCCTTTGCAGGCCTCCAGTTGAGTTTCCAGCTGGGTAATAATAATAACCCTTAGCGCTTGTATGGGGCAAATCGTCCGCCCTGTCTGGGCTCCGCTTGGGGCATGGGACACCCCGGCGACTGGGGGAGGGATGGAAACTTCCCTGCACTCTGCTTCAGGGCTGCGGTCACCTCCACAGCCGTGGGTCGGGGGCCAGGCCGGTCCAGCATTTCCAGGCCGGGAGCAGCTTCATGGGGCTTTTGCTCCAAACCACCTCAGTCCCTTCCAGGGAGCTTTTCTTCCAATCCCCGACTCGGAGTCAAAGGTGAGACTGGAAGGCCGGGCCGATCCCCCTGCAGACAGGCGGGCCAGGGCCGGGGGTCCCTGCTGGGATCTGCTGTAGATTAATCAGTGCTCCTCTCTGCCCAGCGAGGGGCCGCCTGGGGGCTGGTTTGACGGGTGAGGGCTGGGCTGGCGAGTGCCTGTCACTGAACCATCCCCCTCCCCCCCCACCCCCACAGCCTGATGCCCCCTGTGGTGTGTGGAATCTGTTCCGTTTAATGCGCTTCAGGGAGGGGCCCGATCCTGTGTGCCCCCAGGGAGTTGTCTACTCCCATTAAAGTCCAGGGGGCTGATCCTCAAAGTCGATGGAGTCGCGCTGATTTGTGCCAGCTAATCACCGTGAAAGGGACTGGGCAGCCCAGGAGCAGAATCGGCAGCAGACGCCAGACCCTGCTGCCCTCACGCAGGCTCGCCAATCCCATGGGCTTTACCTGTGTTGATCTGCATTTCCTCCCAGCCTCTGGCAGCCGTGGGCCAGGACAGAATCTTATCTAGGGCAGCCCCCTGCAGTTCAAGGTTCTGTGCAATAATCCCATGCGCGCGTCTCTTTCTCCGCCGGTGCGGTACTTCGTTGAGGGCCCCTCTGCAAGCCCCGGTGAAATGTCACCCAAGGTGGGGAGAGAGAACAAGAAGAAACAAATGAACTCTAGCGAATATTTATTAGCAACAGCACAGGGCTTAGTTTTCAAGGGGCGCTGTCAGAATAAACATCACGGACCAGTTCTTCAGCTAGTGGAATTTAATAATATGTAACACCTAGCTCTTATACAGAGCTTTGCAGCCGTAGATCTCAAACGGCTTTACAAAGGAGGTCAGGGTCTCTAGCCCCATTTTACAGATGGGGAAACTGAGGTACAGAGAGGGGAGGTGGCTTGCCCAAGGTCACCCAGCAGCAGAGCCAGGAATAGAATCCAGGTTTCCGGAGTCCCAGTCCAGCGCTCTCCCCACGGCTCTCCGCACGGCTCTGTTGACGGCACGGCAGCTGTACTGATTTATGCCAGCTAAGGATCTGGCCTTGTATTTTCAACAAACCTTTGTTTCTTACCGTGCCTCACTAATGACACCTCAGCTCGTTAAAGCTGAAAAACTGGCCCAGGTAGCTTATTTTGCTCTTCATGCAGCTTGTCTGGTTTTTGGCCTGTTGGAAATGCAGGAGGCCACTTTCACAGCTGGCTGTGGTCGGTTTCCCTGTCAGGTTCTCAGCCCAGCAGCGTTAGGGATGTGAACCACTTTGGGCCGAGACAGTCATCGCAGGGCCCGCGACGATGCAGCCAGGTCCTGCGAGGTGCACTGGGACTGGGAGGGTGCCCAGCAGGGCTGTCTGGAAAACAATAACCCCACTTCATGAAAAATGTCACGGTTTCAACATCTGTTTTCCTTGTGCACTGGAACAAAATCTAGAGCGTTCCAAAGAAATGGTTAAAAGAACAAGAGAGAGAGCAAGCACGCCCAACCTCCTGCCAGCCACCCAGTGGGTATGATGCTTCCCTGGGGGGTGGGAGATACAGGTTTGAGTCCCTGCCCTTCCTCATTCACCAGGTGATAGAATTGTATAAATAATTGAATCTTCATTGGGCCAGAGAGGGAGAGACTCACTCTATGGGCTGGGTCGCCCGTGGTGCATGATTTAACCAGCAGCCGGCTGGGGACGTGCGTGTCTCTCTCTGGTTTTGACCAAAAATTCCATCCTGGTTCTCAGAAACCTCCCCCATTAAAAGTTTCATTGAACCCAGTAAGTTTCCACAAAAACTTTTTGGTTTTGACCAACTGGCATTTCCCGACAAAAAGCCCTTTTGGTCTCAAAACTTCCCAGCCAGTTCTAGGGCACAGCACCTGGGCGGAGTAGCCTGAAGACTGCTGGCTTCCAGCGTGCTAGCCCAGAAAGCTACACCTCCCCCCCGCCCCCGACTTGTGCAAATCCCATGAAAATCGCCGCCACACAGGGTGTAAATAATGACGGGTCTTCAGCTCTGAGAGCTTTTTATGCAGGAGATTGGTTTCCCACAGGCACACTGCTCCCGGTTGGCGGCACAGTGTAGTGTAGCTTAGACAGCTTTGCTGGTCATTTACAGACTTTCCCGCCACTAGCAGCTGAAGTGGTTGGGATGAGACTATTAGCAGATGTAACCTAGCCAGGAAGCTTCCAATTTGGCAGGCTTCGGGCTGCACTCAGGATTTCATGCCCCACTGTGATCCTCCAGCTCAGTTGACCAGCGGAACCTGCAGAACGTATTAACTCCGTGGCTGAAGTTCATAGAATCATAGAATCTCAGGGTTGGAAGGGACCTCAGGAGGTCATCTAGTCCAACCCCCTGCTCAAAGCAGGACCAACCCCAAGTTCTGGAAATCGATTCTTTGCCCCGAGATTGATCTCTGGGCCCTGGAAGAAGTGGTTGCTTTTTCACTTCTCTCATGCGGCTGATGTGAATTTTTCTCCCCCCGCCCTGCAGAGCAAAGAGGGGGAACGTCTCCAGCTGGGCTCATGGTGTCGGAGGGAGCCAGGCTCACCAGCGTCAACAGCAAAGCACTTTTCACGGACCCCTTGCTGCAGAGAAATGAAGCCGAAAGACAGAAGTACGTGAGTAGCAGAGGATGGGCCTTAAAATCAAAAAGTAAATACGATCTAGAGCTGCCTGGGTGGGAATGTGAGTCTGTCTGTCTGTCCACATACATATTCCTCCATCTGTCTGTCCTCTGTAGGTCACCATACAGCTCTGTCTATCCATCCTCACCTTCTTTCTTGCCGGCCTGGCATTTATTCTGTGCTCCTCCCGCTTGCGAGCTGGGCTCCTCCCCCTGGCAACCCTGGGCCAGACTGTGAGCTGTCTCGGGCCAGGCACCATCCTCTGCCTGTCCTGCCCATCTCAACTGTCTCCTCTATTGCAGAGGTTTCTTCCTGGGCCCATCCCCATGACTTGAGAGTTTCAAAGCTACCTAAGGGATTTGGATTCCCATTTTCATTCAAAGTAATGATCGTTTTGGGCACCCAAATCCCTTAGGTGTTGCTGAAACTCCCCACCCTGGCATCCCAGCACAGACCGCAGTGAAGTGGCTCTGGAGTTATCGTGGTGTCGCTGGATCAGTCTGGCCCAGTCACTCAGGGAAGATGAGGCCCCGGGGACTGACCGAGGGGGAATGGTTCTTTCCCCAGTTACTTCTGGTGTCTAGGTTACCTGTCAGCACACAGCCTGCTCTGGCAGGGGATCTGCGTTAGAGTCTCTGGCCAGCAGGTGTGGAAGAAATGGGCCCAAAATCAGGCCTGATGTAAGTGACTTTTGAGCCCAGTGAAGTTACATTAGGGCTGGATTTGGTCCATCGGGCTTTGTCCAGGTGCAGGAGATCCAACAGCACTCTAGAGCGACCCCCTCTGGCTGGTGCTCACAGTGGCGTTACCAGGGCCCAAAGGGAGCTTTTCAAGCCCTCCATGGATGCGACCTCATTCAGGGCTGCTGAGGAGGGAAAAGGGAGTCGTGTGCCAGACAGAAAAACTCTGCCCCCGGTCACCATCTGGCTAATGCAAACCAGTCTGAAATAGGGGCCTATGCTGGCCTTGGGAGAGATGCCCATTGGCAAAGATCTGCTTGAGTGAGGGACACGTTTGCACACTAGTGCATACAAGATGTGTGTGTGTGTGTGTGTGTGTGTGTATTTATACATGTATTTTGCATGCACTCTGTCATGGTCATTGTACCGTCATCCCTAGAACTGGGAGTTTATTTCCTATGCCCATCACCGACTCGTATCTTTCTCCCGCGTGTTGTTTTGCTTGGAGGATTCGGATAAATACAGCCCAACAGATGAACCTCATTCTTAACTGGCCTTCCGGAGTTCACCAAAGGCTCCTTTAATGGGACTTCGTTGTTATTCCTTAGCATGCCGAGCTGAAAAACAAACGAAGGCGCTTTAAACCCTCCCTGGCAGTTCTTTTGAAGGAAGAGCCTGCCGAACACAGGTTATAAATAATGCAAAATAACTTTTCCCTGATTGCTTTTTTCCCACCTCAGATTAATTACAGGAGGGTTTTTATTTTCCCCTCTGACTGTCAGAAAATGATTTAAAATGTGGTTCCCTTATAACCTGCAAGAAGCATCCACTTTGTGTTTCCTTACTGTCTTCTCAACTAAACTCAGCCCCGCCCCGTGCTACTCCAGGAGACGAGGACGATTTGCCAGGTGCGCTGCTTTCTCTGTCTGACCGTGCGAGGGCCTGGTCCACAGAGACTTTTCTGGGAGTGGGGAGCTGCTGTCTCTCTCTGGATCACACACGTCTAGCTAAGGAGTATTTCCAATGCGCACAATACTGGCTGGATTAGTTACGTGTGTGATTAGGGGGTCCTGAAAACCTAGATTTTCGACGCACTCACTAGCTGTTAGGATAGCTTGGAAGTAACTGACCCAGGAGGTGGTGACCGATCCTCCTGAGCCAGGAAGGTTTTTATGTCAACCCGTTGCATTGATCATTGGCTCGGGAGACGATTACACACGGCACGGAGCTTCGCCATCCCCCTGGGTCAACAATGAGGCCGTCAGCCTGTGCATCTGTAAAGTCTGGCCAGTGCAAATTCCTCAGGGACTGTTTGTACAGCTCCTGCATCTGCCGTGATAGCGTTCGGGTGCTGCAGCACACAGAGCAGCCCCGTAGGCTTAGCAGAGCGAAGGAGTCCATTAACGCATGGACTCGCTTCTGGTTCATTTCCACTCCTAGAGGAACTCCAAAAGAGCCAAATGGATTTTCTTTTCTTCGCTCACTCTCTTATTTATCTGTAGGTAGATCTTTAATTCTTTTCACCAATTTTTGTCAAGAAATTTATTTTTGGGCTGAGATCCAACATGCCAAGTTTTTCAGCCTGAAGTGAATTTTTACGGCCGGGGCTATAAACCCCTGGAAACAGAGGTTTTTAATGGAAATGCGGACAATTCTAGCGGCATGAAAACGTCTCGGCTGCAATAGGCGTATAAATTTTCCAAGGAAACTTCTGAATAATGGGTTTTAAGTACATGTTAGAAAGGCTAAATGAGCAGCTCGATGGCATGGTGTGGATGGATCAGAGCTGTTACTGCATTCCCAGCCCTTGGGAGAGCAGAACAGGAGTGACTTCAGCTGTCTGTGAGAGCCAGCCCCCCTGGCTGGTGGCAGGCCTCATGCTGGTCAAGGGTTAGCTGTGTATGAGCACAGAAGGTGATCACTGATGCCGATCCTTCTCTTCACAGGGGACTACAGGAAGCACAGATCACTTTGGCGACTAGGCTGGGGGAAGCAGAAGAAAAGATCAAAGTGCTACATGCAGGTATTGAAAGACATGACGTCCAAAAGTCCCGCCCAGCTTGGGTCCCTGAGCCCTTGGCCGTAGATCCAGATGTGGGTGAGGCTCAGTGGTGCTTTGGCTCTTCTCCCCTGGGTGCACAGACATCATTGCCTTCCTGGCAGAGCAGTCAGGGGTCACATGTGCACGCCAAGGGGAGACTATGCTATGGGGGCCTGGCCTTTGTCGTCATGGGACCGTGTTCAAACTGTACTTGCTTTCCTGGCCCAGCCCTGCCAAAGTAAGGGCCTGATCCTACCCTCAGTAAAGTCAACAGGGAAAGTCTCACTGATTTCACTGGGAACTGGATCTCAAAGGACGTCAGTGTCATTATCTCCATTTTACAGATGGGGAAACTGAGGCAGAGGGGGATTGACTTGCCCATGGTCACCCACAGAGCCAGGGATAGAACCCGGCTTTCCTGGGTTCCAGGCCAGTGATCTTGCCGCTAGGCCAGTGTGACTCCATTAACTTAGTTGTGCCTAAGGACTTACTGGCCCCAGGGCTTGAGTGCCTGCCCCTTAGGGTGCCCCGGCCAGAGCGGGGAATTGCACCCACTCTGGTCCTGCTGCTGGAGGGGGCTGCGTCCTCGTGGCCTCAGATGCTCTCCTGTGTTCCAGGTGCGCAGAGCTGCCTGGTAGCCTGTTGTCAATAGCTGCCTAGGGGCGGGTGCATAGACGCTGTCCTGCCCCTTTGCCCTCCCACGCGGCCCATGCTGTCTCTGTGGGGCTCTCCCAAAGGTGTGGACGCACTCGGGGCATCTGTCCTGCAGTGCCCTGCTCTGCCACTGCCTGGCATGGGCCACACTCATGTCCTGTGGGAGAAGACAGGAGGAAATGGGAGGAGATCTGGGTGCCACGGAGGGGGACGAGCTGGGGAGGGGAGTACAAGGGGGCACAGCGAGGAGCATGGGGGTGAAATTAAGTGGAGGGAAATTGGGCCACATCTTGACCCCACTGCTGCTAACGACAACGCTCCCATTGGCTTCTCTAGGGCCATGCTTTGGCCCCATTACCAGGAATAACTTTCTGACAGTCTCAGATTCTGGTCTCCCCAGGGAAGTGGAAACGACAGTGGAGAATGAACTAGGAGAGAGAGGGCCACATCCTCAGCTAGGATAAATCAATGCAGCTCCATTAACTTCAACAGAGCGACTTTGGTTCACTGCAGCTGAAGATCTGTCCTGTCCTGTAGGGCGAGGAATGGGCCTATTAGATCTCTCCAGGTTTAATTTCTCTGGTTCTCGTGCTCTATTTCTGCTGCCGGCGGGAACCCAGAAAGTCACTGGTGCATGAAAAATGTTCATCCCTTCGCTAACAACACAGAGGCTAATGGAACGTTTCAGGAGCTCCAGAAAGGTTCGGGTCGAAAATCTATTAACTGGTCCTAAAGTCTAGGAACATGGTGTCTTTTTTTTTTTAAAGCCTGTCGGTTTTATTGTCTTTATTTGCATCTTGGTTTTGCATCGGTTGACATAAATTTTTTTAAAAATATCCATTTGAACGGCAGCAGAACAGAGGGCTGAATGGGAGCCTGCCAAAGGCCGCTTGCTCCACCTTCCAACCGGCTTTACCAACCACCAGTAAATCTCCTTCCACGAGGAGAGCGTTACTTACTGTGTGTTTGATTTTCCATCTGGTCAGCGCTAAAGGCAACCCAGACGGAGCTGCTCGACCTGCGGTGTAAATACGATGAAGAGGCGGCTTCAAAGTAAGTCACTCGGTTTTGTCGATCGACCAAAGCCAGGCACGGTCCAAGCAGAGACGTTGCGTCTGGCCACAGCCTTTGAGGAGGGCCCAGCGTTCGGGTGCGTGTGAGATGGGTCAAGAGAGACCAAGCTGGAACAAGGCCCGTCATCCCCACGTTCCTGATGCCGGGGCATTGCACTGTAGGGCGGATCTAATACTAGCCACTTAAACCAACTGCCAGATATCTCCAGCCAGCTGTTTGCCACTGGGTATATAGATGGGTACAGACCTACACGCATGCCACTGTCACCACACTTGCAGCACACCAGTGGGCTGGGCAAATGTGACTTCACACCACCTTTACTCCTCCCCCAAACTGGCCCCCAGTGCAACTGGGAGCAGCCTCAGGGCTACCCTAAATGGCACCTGGTCAGCATTTCATTCCATCCAGCAGCCTGTGCTCTCCCAAGAGGCAGTTCCAGCAGTACTCTGCCCATGCCGCCTGCTAGGAAGTGGGAGTGGGGGTGACAGAGGGATGTCTGTACTAATTCTATGCCATTGGAAGAGTCCCTTTGCAGTTAATCCAGCCTTTCACCGCCAGAGCAGAGCGAAGGAACCATAACAGTGCTGCAGGTCTCCAAGCAGCATCACAGAGCTAGCCGGCCACCACTTCTGGTCCCAGAAGAGTCACCTTCCTGGGGGATATTTCTGAGACTGATGCAACAAATGCTAGCTCAGCTGTCACTACTCCGCTCTCTCTGAGTGCGGGGTCTCTACAGCGATCTGGGCCATTTTCACGAGCAAGTGAACTATCATAAAGATGCCATGGCCAGGTGGTTTCTCAGTCTCTGCATCAGCCAGGCCTCAGAGATGTGATCTAATGGTTTGAGCGTAAAGGAAGGAATGAGGGAGCACCGAGTCCTAATCCCAGCCCTGCCCATTGGCCGCACCCACGTATCCAAGGGCAGACTTGGGTGGCATGACATAGATGCTGCGGCATGGCAAGGGGGCACTGAGGATGGGGCAGACTCATCAAAGAAAAGAGCAGCGTCAACTGTCTGAGAAAGTGACTTGGGAAGTCAGCCGGTCCCAGGTGGGGCCTCGAGGTTCCTAGGTTTTCTGCTCGAGAGGGAGCTCCAATAAGACCCCAGATCCAAACACCCTCCAACTTCCGCCCAGTCCTGTTGTAGGTCTGGACTTCAGAAATTATAATAAGGTAAAAGCAGTTCTTCCTACAAATCTCTGGACCTTCCCAGGTCCTTACATGCAAATATACCTTGAGCCGTCGTCCAATGGCAGGGGGAGAGCAGAGTCACTGGATTATGTGTAACAGGCTCCTCCACGTCATTAAATGTACATTTGCTTGTTCTTATTTTTGCTGGTCGGGTGCCATTTACTTTTGAGTCAGGAACATCTTTTCCCTCCCTTCGGCTCTCGCTAGCCGTGGAGGCTGCCAAGCATTTACAGCTGTTCAGATGTTCCACCGGTCTCACTAACACAACAGCGCACGCACGCGCACACACACACACACACACACTCCCATTATGCAACAGAGTCGGAACACTTAATCATATAATACCAAAGCAGATGTTCTTTGATAATTTGATATGCCATTTGTACATGCGGTGCTGTAACTAATTTTGCCTTTGATCAGGATTGCAGCCGCCATGTGCAGAAGGATGGGGATGAGAAAAGGGCTTGTCCCATCCCTTGGTACCTTTGCGTCTTCCGGCGTCACGTTTTGGACTCCCCCCGTTGGGTTCATTTGGCTTGTTTCTCTGCTGTTAATTCGCCAGCCAGTGGGTGTTGCGTGGCTGGGACTGGAGATCACAAATTAGAAGCGTTGAGTATTTACCCTCCTACAATAAACAAATCCGCCACCATGTACAGAGCGGTTGTGCCAGCTCTCAGCGACTGGTGAAATTGTGGGTGGGAGGCAATTAAACAGATGCAAATGTTCCTCATTGACAAACAACCCGAGATCAAGAGGGAAAAAGGCCTTTTGGAAAGAAATTTGGAGGCCGTGGGTGGCTCAGAGAACTGGCAGTGGGAGAGGGAGCCTTTCATGTCGAGATCCCCCCCTCACATATGGGCATGGCTTGTTAATGACCCGAAATTGTTCCCATCTCATGGCTGTTTGTTGGCCGGCGTGAAACGAGCTGGGATGGCCCGAGGCCAGTTCCTAATGGACAGGTGCCCACTAGCATCACGGCTGGCACGAACCGCCTCCTTGCTGGCAGGCTAGCAGAGACGCCAAGGCTTGACTGGGCCACGGAGACTGAACTCCTGTTAACCCCGTGAGGTGGTCGCTCCACAGCTGACATGCTGGGGCTGGGTGGGGAAGTTAGCATGACTGCTGCCCGTGTTGTACCTGACCTGCGGATAACCAGCAGACTGGTCATCAGGGCGGTCAGTCTGGCCCCTTGGATGAGCATTAAGCCAGCCCAGCAAAATTCCACTCGTCGGGTGGGAATGTTATTTTTGATGGGTGAGTGAAATATCTCGAGTGTTTTCTTCATCGATCAATCCCTGCATCAGCCTCGTCGCAGTAGGGGCAGGCAAGAAGATTTTATGCCTAGGTTGGGACGTTTCCATGACCGTTTTGCAAGGCCGCGTTACGCACATTGCCCACAGATGGCTACAATGTCATATTTCAATTAAGTGTGAAAAAAAGAAAAGAAAAAGTGCCACCTGGATGGTTGTTTAAGGCGATGGAAGGTTTGTGGGGTCACTCTGCCGCCTTCCAACGCATTGTTTTTTTGCTTTGCTGTCTCAGGGCAGATGAAGTAGCAATGATCATGACCAACCTTGAAAAAGCCAATCAGGTGAGGAGAAATTCTTTCCGCTGAATACCGAGCTGGCGCAGCCCAAATAACGGATTTCCTTCCCTTTGCTCCTGGGACTGAGGGGATTCGTTCTGCAGCGGGGGCAGTGGAGGCAGATCTGGGTGGGCGCAGGGTCCCGCAGCCATTGATGGCAGTGGCCACGCTAAACGCCCCACCCCTTGCCCTGGGCTCTGTCTGTGTCAGTTGCGCCATCGGACCCTTTGTGTCCTGCTGGATCTGCCCCCTTGGGGGTTCTCAGGATGGGGGACTGACTCAGCGAAAAGCTCGGCCCAGGAAGAGCCGACGGCGTGGCACTGGTTGGCTAGCTCAGCGGAACGGGGAGCCCTGCTGACATGCGTCGTTTTCTTCCCTTGCAGCGAGCGGAGGCCGCCCAGAGGGAGGTGGAGAGTCTGCGGGAGCAGCTCGCGTCTGTAAATAGTTCCATTCGCCTGGCCTGTTGCTCGCCGCAAGGACCCAGCGGGGTAAGGGACAGAAGTCCGACGTTCAGGAAGAACGGCGCTCAGCAGGCCAGATCCTCGGCTGCGGGAAATGGGCTTCACTCCATAGACCTCCCTGCAGCCAGGCTGATGTACGCCGGCCGGGGAGCTGACCCAGAATCTGCAGTCGGGGGCGCAGGACACTTTGAGGGCCACGATTTTCCAGTGGCCTTTAAAACTTCCCTGTGCCAGGGCCCACGTGGGCTGGGGTTCACGCGTGCGCCTGCAAATAACTGAGAGGTGACCCAGGAACCGAAAACTGGGCGCGTCGTTGCTTTCGGAAGGACCTGGTTTTCCAAATGGTAATAAACGAAGCACCTTTGCTGCTGGAAGCAAGTGCAGCAAGTGGGCCATGGAGCATGTGTGTAAGAGCTCAGGCCCCGATCCTCAGAGGTGCCTAACAGGGACCTAAATACCGTTGGGGATCTGGGCCTCGGCTCGCAGGAACTGTGTAAGAGAGAGAGTGTGTCCGTGTGTGTGTGTGTCCGTGTGTGTCCCCATCCAATTAGACATCATAACTCCATCCTCAGACAGATAAAATCCCACTGCCAATGGAACAAAATCATCCCTGTGAAGCACACCGCTGCCTTTGTCCCAGTGGGGGTTCGTAAACCCTCCCTCTCCGGCTCCGTTCTAATGTGGTGCGGGTCGTGTAGAAGAGGCTCCGTTGCCCCCAAATCAGCGGCGTTACCCAGCAGTGGGTGGGCCCTTTGCAGGGAATCCAAGTGGGAAATGTCAGATTATTGCTGACTAGACGCCAGCCCAAGCAGAACCTCCTGCTGGAAACTCCCGAGAAGCTCCCAGAGGAGCTCGAAACGTCTTTGGGGCTTGTAGCAGTTTTGCCCTCTCGCGTCCGTCCCCCTCTCCCCTCCCAACCTTTCGCTCTGTTGGGATGGATTTAGTGCTAGTGAACGTCCCAGGGGACAGCGTTTTAGGCTGAATCCTGGATCTCTCCCAGGCCTAGTCTGTGGTTTGCCGGTATAACTGTACAGGTGGAGCTGTACTATACCAGTATAGCTGTATTTGCAGACCCTCCCAGTGGAGATGCAGCTAGACCAGCGAATACATTTGCCAATCTAGCCCATACCAGTACGGGAATCCCGGCAAACCCTGCCTAGCCTAGGCCTCTGTAGCACATGTCTAGGGGACAAGGAGGGTTCCTGGTGCTGTAGATAAGAATGCATGTGCTGCTGGCAGACCTGATCCAGAGCCCGCTGCAGTCAATGGGAACCTTTCCACTGGATCACTTGGGCTTTGGATCAAGCCCCGGGTCTCCTGAGTTCAGAGCTGCAGACAAAAGCCCAAGGACCCAATCCTGCATAGCGCTGAGCACCCCCTGCTCCAGCAATGGGAGCTCCCAGGGCTCAGCACTTCACAGCATCAGGTCTTTCGAGGGATAGACACAAGCGTTAATGCTGGGTCCCACGTGAGGAGTGTTAATTAGCACCGAGCCCCGGATCTTTGCGGTTTGCAAAGACGGGTTCACGCACCATTAATGAAAGCCAACATAGAACAATATATACCCTGAACACTCCTTCCCAGCTTCTGCTTCCTTGTTCCAGCTGGTTTGTTGCCTCTAGGAAGCTCATTTCAATACCTGTTCATTTTTCAGTCTATATCCTCTGTCAATAGAAGGCCTTGCCCAGCAGAGGCTGCCCTGGCTCAATCCTTCAGCAATAAATCATCCCCTCGTGTGGGGGCACCCAGTTAGACTTGTGTCTGTATCTGGCCTCGTGTTTCCCTCCCCCGCCCCCTTCTGCCCCCAGAATTCAGGCAACACCCCCCCTCCGGCTTGCCAGCTGGGGCACTTTGCTCTCCTTCACCCTTTTGATCTCCAGTCTCACCCCGGCTTTGGCATCTTGCTGCCACGGCAAGGGCTGGCGAGGTGTGAAGGGAGGATTCCCCCGGTGCAGGCACTACGGACGGCAGCCATGAGGTTGCCCCTGGCAGAGGGTTGGCGTCGCTGTGGCCGGGCTGCAGTGCAGGGCATGCCAGGGAGACTGCTGGGACTTAGCCCAACCTCCAGGCTTGTCTCAGGTGTGCCAGGGGCTTCTCCAACCCCTGGACTAGCCCAGTCCTGGGAGGGTGCTACGGGGGTGTAAAGCCACCCAAGGAATAGTGCAGCTCCCAGATCCCCTGCAGTACCTGAAACGCATGTCCAAAATCACTAGGCCAGGTGGGACCTTGGGAACAGAAAGGATCTGAAAATCTGGTTCCTCGAACCCAGCTGCTCGGAGCCGGCTGGGTGCTACCCTGGCCCACGGGTGTCAAGGTGGCAGCTAACCAGAGCGAAGCCAAAGGTGGAGCTTGTGCTCTGCAAGACAGAGCCCAGGGGCTCCATTGCTGTTCAAGACAGCTGCTGAAATCCAGCAGCTGAGCTGACGTGGGGCCCGCCGGGTTCTGTTGCCTGGAACGACAGAGTGTAACCGGCAGCGGGCAGAGCATACCGCGACCCCCGGGGAGCAGCAGGTAGCACCGCGCGGTGGCTATTTTGGAATAACCCGGGGGCTGGAATCGGGCGCTTTCGGGCTGCCAGCCCGGCTCTGCTCTGATCAGAATCCCAGGGCAGCGCAGGCCTGGACGGCTAACGCTGCCCCCATCTCCTCACAGGATAAAGTGAACTATTCGCTGTGCTCAGGGCCCAGGCTCGAGGCTGCGCTGGCGGCGAAGGACCGGGAGATTCTCCGGCTCCTCAAAGACATTCAGCACCTCCAGAACTCCCTGCAAGAGCTGGAAGAGTCCTCGGCCAACCAGATCGCGGACCTGGAGCGGCAGCTCACGGCCAAGAACGAAGCGATTGAAGTACGTGCCTCTTTCTGTCCTTCCGAGCAGCCGCCTCACCCCCTTGGGCGCCTGCAAAATACACAGTGACGTGCTGGGCAGAGCGCAGGGGAGCCCCCTGGGGAAATCCATCCCTGTGTGTCTGTAAACGAGGGGAGAGGACCACCGCGGTGTGGGCCTGATTCTGGTCTCAGTGACGTGGTGTGAATCAAGCAAGTCCCCCGGGGGTCAGTGAGATCAGAATCAGGCCCGTGCTGCCGGAGCCGAAAGAGAACCTCCCTCAAGGCGAGTGATGCTCCAGGGTATGGGCCGGAGCGTGAGCTGAGGTAAATCAGCCTCGTTCCATGAAAGCCAGTGGAGCTGGGCCAGGTTGCCCCAGCTGTGGGCCTGAGCCCCTCTCTTTGTGGGGCAGCTGGGCAGCACGTGAGCTCACGCTCGCCTGAGGGGATTAGCTCTCCTGCCGGCACAAACCCCCAAATACTAATCACCATCATTAGATGTCCCCCCCGCTCCATTGTTTTGCACGTGGGCCGCATGTCCTTCCCTTGCAGTGATAAGGCCGACGCTGTGCGTCGGGGTGTCTGTTCACCTCTTTGCACACACACGTGGCAGCGAGCAGGGGACAGACCCTCTCGTTCACGTCCGTTCAAAGGGAGCGGGATCGTTGCGTGTTAAATGCAGTGTCCGTAGGAACTGACCACAGCTGTAAGGGGCTGGCCGAGGGAGGGGAAATGCACCAGGCCAGTCTTACCAGGGGGTTGTTAAACCAGCTCGTTAGACTCAGGTTTGGTGCTCTGGGTTCTCAGACACCCTGACCGTTGACGTTAACGGGAGCTGCTGGGTGCTCTGCAAACGATACTTGCCCACCACGCGCCGGGGCGCCATGTACTGCATGTCACAGGGCCCTGGACTGACGCTGGGCCTGAACCGGAGCCCGGCGCTGTGGGCCTGTCGAGCTTGTCAGTCTGTCTCCCTAGCACGGCATCCCGGTCGCGTGACTCGCCCGCCTAGGTCAGCGCCGGGGAGGAAGTGCTGTTCCGTCGCTCTCGGGGCGCTGGCTGATGGTAGACAGACGCTGTGGGGGAGCTCTGGTCGCGGAGGCTCCTGGGCCATC
This sequence comes from Macrochelys suwanniensis, assembly GCA_033296515.1. NCBI lineage: Eukaryota > Metazoa > Chordata > Testudines > Chelydridae > Macrochelys > Macrochelys suwanniensis. The sequence goes on along the minus strand of CM065789.1, from coordinate 5,501,957 downwards.
CTTAGCCTGCGTGGAGCCGAGAGCTGGCGGAAGGACCGAGCGAGTCTGACTCTTGTTTCACTCTCATTCCTTGTTTAGAAGCTGGAAGAAAAATTGCAGGCCCAGTCTGACTACGAGGAGATTAAAACGGAGCTGAGGTTAGGTCCGCAGCTGCGCGCGATCCCTTCCCTGCCCGCGGGCCTGGCGGGGGTGTGCGTACCCGGGGGCACTGCGCTCCCCCAGACGTCTCCCCGGAGCCGCCGGCTGGGCGGCACAGCAGCTCTGTCGCACACTTGCCAGCCTGTCGCCGAAGGCAGAGAGCAGCCTAACCCCCCAGCCGATCTCGACCCTGGGCCCGTGGAGGTCACCCGCAGATACGCAGTGAGGATGTCGCATCCCATCGGGCTCGACGGCAGCATGGCAGGAAAAAGCTGTGCCGGTAGCGCCGATGGGAAACGTCGGCCGTTAATTAAAAAACCTTCCCCCTGGTTTCAAAGGCAGCGCTTGGCTGGGACGGAGCAGACGTCCTGTCCAGACCTCGCGAGCCATCTCCCTGGGTGTCAGTATTTGCTCTGACTGGCAATCCAGGGGGAGAATGAGCAGCAGGACTAACCCTGTCTTGTTTCTCTCCCAGCATCCTGAAGGCCATGAAGCTGGCGTCGGCTAACTGCAGCCTTTCCCAGGCAAGTGCCGGAATCTGCTCGGGAGCTGCTAAGAATCAGTTGCGAACGCCATCATTTCCAGGCCATTGATAAACATTTCCCAAACGCTGCTTTCTCTCTTTCAGAACATATCGAAATCGGACGAGCCGCTGCTTCTAGGCAAAGAGTCTTTCTATCCGTCCCAGAAATACCTTTTGGAAAAGCCAAATCTCTTAGCCAACACTGGTAGGGCAACCGGATTTATTTTTTTGCATTGTAAACGTGCAGTTTTCCTTGTTCGGTTTTATATTTATAATCCTGCCCCACCAATGTATTTATTGTTAAACACGTACAAATGCAACGGTCATAACCGTCCCTGGGTGTGCGCAGGACTCCTGGGTTCCATTGCAAACTCTCCCATCGACTCATCCTTGGGCCAGTCACTGACATTCCGGGGGAACTGGATACCTAGTTCCCTTGAAAATGCTACACCTGAATGTTGAGTGTTTGCGGCACCTTCTGTCCGAGACTGCTGTGCAAACACCAGAACAGCCTCACAACCCCCCGAGGCAGGGGAGAGGTTTTATACAGATGGGGAAACTGAGGCACAGATCAGTGATATGTCTCATCCTGGCTCAGACAAGGTGGCTGTAGCAGAGCTGGGGAGAGAAGCCAAACTGTCAGAGCCCTAAGCCGCTGCTTTAACCCCAAGACCATCCTTCCCCACCTGTGCTGCCGTTTCCTCATGGCAAGCCATTCCCCCACCTTTGCTCTGAGGGGCTCCAGCACAGCCATTGTACCGAGATTCACCTCTGGGGCTTCAGCTGGGGACACCTCTCCGTCCCGCAAAGGCCTGAGAGAACCTACGGGCCAGCTGGCTGGCTGGGAGCACCGGCCCCAACCCAAGCGCCCTATGCTATAGTGTGTCTCTCTCTCTCTCGTCTCTAGAGGAGGATCATTCTGAGGACGAGTTGGTGAAGGATTCCATGGGCACGGACCAGTCCTACCCCTCCCCCCAGCAGCTCTCTCAGCCCCCCGGGGACGACCCTGCCTCCCCCAGCCCCCTCCAGCCTCTGCTGGCCCCCACCGTGGCCCAGGAAGCCCAGAGGACTTTCTCGTTGTCCCCTTTCCCCAGCATGGCCGCGGGCGAGCGGCTGCCGACGGACGCCTTGCTCCCCAAGCAAATGGTGGCGCCGGCGTACAAGAGTGAGAACGGTGGCGTGCTGGCTTTTCCCTCCCCCTTCTACGCGGCCAAAGGCCCCCCGCTGCCCACCACCCCCGGCCACGCTGCCCCTGCCAGCGACTCGAGCCCACCCAGTGACCCGTCGGAAGGCAGCGGCGCCGGCTCGGCCGACGAGGAGCATCTGGACACGGCCGAGATCGCCTTCCAAGTCAAGGAGCAGCTGCTGAAACACAACATTGGCCAGCGCGTCTTTGGCCACTACGTCCTGGGGCTCTCGCAGGGCTCCGTCAGCGAGATCCTGGCCAGGCCCAAGCCCTGGCGCAAGCTGACGGTGAAGGGGAAGGAGCCGTTCATCAAGATGAAGCAGTTCCTCTCCGACGAGCAGAACGTGCTGGCGCTGAGGACCATTCAGGTGCGCCAGCGAGGTGAGTGGCCCGGAGGGGGTCGGCTCTCATGCTGAGGGGGTGCAGGGGGTTCAGCTTTGCAGGGAGCAGCTGCTGGATTTTCACTTTGCCTTGCTGGGGGGGGATTCCATAGCTCAGCAAGACCCAGGGGAAACTCCCCGCTTTGCACTAGCAGCTGGGAGGAAACACAGCCCCAGTTCCCGACGCCCGTGAACAGCAGGCCAGGGGCCGATCCTGCCAGGGGCCGAGCACCTGCCAGCGTTGGCTTCGGTGGGCATGGAGGGAGGGTTGGGGCCTGGCAAATAACAATGATCGAAAACAAAGCTGAAGGGGCTGCGTCGCCGAATGTGCTTTATTCATTTCTTCTGACAAGTGGCATTTAATTATTCATGGTAATGTTTCAGGGAGTCCCAATCAACGGGCGGGAGAAGGTTTTGTCAAAACAACGAAGTCTTGACGTGAGACCTCAGCTATTTAATAAACAGTCGGAGCAGTTCTCTAGCATCTCCATGCCAGGGAGTGCTGCAAACACTTACTTCCCGGGAAACCGGAGCGCCCTGGCTTACAGCAGGGGAAACTGAGGCACGGAGAGGGGAGATGACTTGTCTTAGGCCACACACAGTATATGTTAGAGCTGGGACTAGAACCCAGGCAGCCTGGCTCTTCAGTCCTGTACTTTAACCACAAGACCAACCAGTGTTGCTGTGAGGCAGGCTGGGATGTTCCTGCCTTTGCAGATTAGCAACCTGAAAATTAGGCAGGTGCTGAACCCCTGCAGGCAGATGCTCAGCATCTCTGGCCAAAATGAGGCCACGTTTATTGAGGAGCTGAACGTGGCCTGTATTTCTCCAGTGCCCGGCTGCCCGTGGCTCCCAGTCCATTCAGCATTGAACAAATGCAGACTCAAATCCCTAAAAACGCCCCAGATGACACCAGGCCGTTTCAAACAGGGCGAAACGCATTGATAGAATCAGTGCCCTCTGCCAGGAATAAGCCAGAAGCCGCAGTGTACAGATCACCAGCCTTGGGTTAAAGCATCGTCTGCTGTGTGCTGCTCAGTGGCGAGAGTAACTTCTGGCTCCTGCGTGACAAGGGACAAGACCCTGAACAGACAATATAAAGTGACTCTGAAGGTGCTGCCGCTCCATTGTCCACGAGGCCCTGGTCCCTTGTAGGCTTTACCCTTCGGCCGCCTCTCTCCTCCCGCTGACAGGCAGGCTGTGGATTTTGCTGTGTGATCTGCTGGAGCAACTCACCCGCTGCCGCTGTGACCGAGAGCAGACTCAGGTCCTCTGGGGGCTTCGGACTAGCAGCCTTTCCCCGTTGTCTTCTTTTTAACCCCTTGGCTCCCTGATCCTCCTGCAGCTCCCCCTGCGCTAACCCTGGTTGGGCACAATCCAGAGGCGTGTGTCAGATCAGTGCGGCACCGTCATTCCGGCTTCATCTCTCTCCGGAAATGACCTGCATTAGCATTTACCAGGCACGTTAGAAATCTCGTCTTAGCCCGACGGGCCAAAGCCGGGCCCAGGCTGTGCAGATGGAGATGCCTGAAAAGCAGAGAACGGAGGGGACCCCCCCAAAACCGGCAGCATTCAGAGTCCAGAGAGGATCCAGGGGGGTCTGGAGGGTGTGCAGCTCATGCAGTCACCTAGTGCAGCAATAGCTCTGTTCTAGTTCTCAGCAAACACTTCACTTCTCCAGCCAGCCACTCCTACACTTCCCGTGGCCTCTAGCACTTTACAAACACAGACCCAGATGGTGCGTGGTATCGCAGAAGTCACATGAGCTCCCGGGTCTTTGCCGTACCGTAGGTTGCACATTACGGGGTGGGGTGGGAGGGAAGGGGCTAACCCACTGCATCTGTTAGCATTTCAAGTGGTAATGGCTGCAATCACGGTAAGACCCACTCCGCTCGTTCTGCTTCAGGAGCCATGGGTGGCGGGAAGTGGTTTTTGGTTTCTGCTTGGCTTGGCTGCATGTGGAAATTGAGCAGCAGAGCTGCTCTGGAACCAGAGAAACGTAGGGCAGGGAAGGACCTCAGGAGCCCATCACCCCACACGGAGGCAGGACCTAGTATACCTAGACCGTCCCTGACAGGTGTTTGTCTAATCTGTTCTCGGAGTAATTGTCCCAGTCAGAATAAATAGAGTGTTCCCACGGGGGAATTATTCCAGAATAGCTAAATCAGACCGGCACAGGTCTTCTGCAATAGTTACTCCTCACTAGCAACGCTGGTCAATTTCCCCCAGGTACACGAGCCCTGATCTACGTACTGTGGAATCACAGAGGATACAAACCCATTTGGCCCCTGAGCAGATTGGAATCCAAGCCCAGTGATGGTCAGGCTAATTGAAAACCCTACGTGCAGGCGTTTGTTTGCCAGCGTGGCTGGAGGGTTTAGACAGACCCGGGTAGCCACTCTAACAAATGAAAGCATCCTAGTGTACGATCCAGGGGGCTGGGCCATTCCTGAGAGCGCCTGTAGCACACGGATGTATTTCACTGGCCTGGCGAAAGGCGCAGGGGCGTTATCCATGCCTGAAGCCTGGCCTCGGGCACCGGGTTCCTACGGTGGAACCTGAACTCCGCTACTGAGTGCCAGGGCCTGGGCTAGACTTGGCTTGAGGAATGGTTTTCGTGTGTGTTAGCTGGCGTGTCCTGATGGGCGTGACGAGCCTAGTGCAGGCAGGGACCTGCCTTGGACACACGCCGAGCAGGCTCCCTACGAGGTGTTTAGCGTGACCAGTTCGGCGCATGCTATAGCACCGCTGGTGAGTGTAGCGTAGACCAGGCCGCGTGTGCCGGTTGAGCCGAGGCCCAGAATGGGCGTGTTAGCAAACAGCAGATCTTTAGCGCCTCTCATGGGCCCGTCATTGTGGTGTCTAGGCATCGGAGCACCTGTACCAACACTGATCACTGACTTCCTGATGACAGCAGGCCTGGTGGTTCGGTCCCCATGGCCCGATGGGCCCTTGGCCTCTCTGCCAGTGACAGGCGGGGAAGATCTGCAGGAGGGCGCAGCCACAGTCAGCAGGGAGAATGGTTATAACACAAAAGCAGAAGACTCACCGAGTGGGGGTCAGCCCAGCCCTATGACCCCCCCTGGCTGTGAAGCCCGAGCCAAAGGCACTTTGCCTCCTGTACCTCCCAGGCCGCCAATATATAGCCCTTCCCCTCAGCACCTGCGTGGGGGGGAAGCTGAGCCAGGATTAATCCCTCGTTCACTTGTGCTCCTACCACCTGGCCGAGCAGTGCTGGCGGGGAAAGCTGAGAACACGGTGTTGTGAAATCCCCCTAGAGTTTATTCCCCCAGAAGAGAAGTTAATTCACAATGTACGAACACCGCCTCCCCCCGCCCCCCGACTCCAGCATCCCTGCTCTGTTTGTGTGGTCCTGCCTTCATTGCAAATGGGAATTTCAATGCCCTTCAAATGAGAGGGCGGTGGAAGGGGGGACAAGGCCGTGCTGCGTGGTGTAGGAAATGAACGAGGCGAAAACTGACAGCCAGTTACCTGGCCTCTCTTCAGTCTTGCGAGTGACTAATGGGGAGTGACGTTTCCTTAAAACTGGCATTCCTAAAAATAACTGAACATGAGCATCCGTAAATACTTCCTGACATACAAGTTGAGCTTGTAAAAACAGCGCAAGTGACAAATCTGTTATCATGCCTCTTTGATCAGGTAGCATTACTCCGAGGATTAGAACTCCAGAAACTGGCTCTGACGACGCCATCAAAAGTATCCTGGAGCAAGCGAAGAAGGAGATTGAGTCTCAGAAGGGAGGTAGGTGGGGAGATCACGGAGCTGGGCGAAGCTCCATCACACAGATGTGTGTGATCCTCAGTGCATATCTGGGATTTTCTCCGCCAAGCAGACCAAGTGATGTTTGTGAGCTGAACCAGCCAAGAGAGGCAGTGTCTGGGATCCCACTTCTCTCTCGTTGGTCTTTTCCTTCTGAGATACCTCACCTGGAAAACAGAGGCCAGGACTTGTTAAATGAGCAAAACTATTGCAGGTGCGGGAGGAGGAAATAAACGGAGGGCTCTGCTGGGTGAATCTGACAGCCACACAAACAATGAATAATGAGAACAGTCATAGTATCCCCAGTGCCCTTTCTAGTGTGTGGTCACCAGCGGTGAGGCACCTTTGTGGCAGTTTGATGGTGTATGTCTGTCCCGCCCCCCTCTCCCTCTTGCGGGTTATTGCTCCTCCCAAGCCAAGCAAAATGGGGAACAATCCCCTGCCCTTGTGTCCCACGTTGTAGCTCGGTGTTCACACACACACAGCCTGGAAGGGAAACTAACCCGCCCCTCGGCATTGGTAAGCTGGAAAAAACGCTAAAAGGGGGGAAACGCCACCAATAAAGCAACCCCAGGGAGGTTGAAAGCCCAACACACTGTCCATTTCGTCACCTGGGTGAGTTGGCGCACAGGTAGGGGCGAAAGGTTTTCCAGAGTGTCTGGTGATTTTCAGCACCACCATTTTGTGAGTGCCTAGCAGGTCTGACTGCCGGAAGGTGGCTGCTCTGCACTTTCTGAAGACCAAGCCCCGTTGACGATGTCTCAGGCTGGAACCCCCGAGTCACTAGTTCCTTTCGAGAACCTTGGCCTTGGACATTGTTAAACTTCTAGGCCAAAATTGTCTGACTTGGGTACCAAACTGGGGGTGCCGACCGTACATATGGATTTAGGAGCCTACCTTTAAGCATCTAGGTTTCAAAGTGTTGGCCATATAGTTTTTAATCTGGAAGTGTCCCTTTAAAATTAATTCCCTGGTACTCTTTGAACTACTTAGTCCTGAGCAGGGTATGTATAAAATTCAACACTTCCTTTCCAATTGGTCTGTTGAAATGTATGCTGCATATGCTGCCCTCTGCTGGACACAGGCATAGAAGCATCTCTGATTCTGGAAATAATTCCATAATTGGGCTTTCCTTGTAGTTTCATGTCTTTGAAGAATAATCTAGTATGGTGCGGCATTATCTTGCTACTGGGTTGGATCTGATTCTTAGTAGAACTGAGACAATGTCATTTTGCCAAATCCGCATGCACAGTTGTAATAAAAAATTAAACCTTCAGTTTAAGTTTGTGACAGCAGAGGAGAGCAATGAAAACAAACCATTCAAATGTTGTTAGAGAGGAAACAGTTTTCCACGGTTCTGAGGGCTGCTTCACCTCCCTGCCTGCACAAGGGCAAATGTAAATTGAGTTGCTATTGTATGTGATCTTTTAAAAACTTCAAATCTAACCTTTTTTCCTCTGAAACAGATGATTAAATGAGAATGCATGATCCATGCGGCATGAGGAATCATTAAACCAGCTGTGTTCAGAGTCAATTACAAGAAGTAAAATACTTGAAAACAGGTAGTCTGCTGAGAAAGCAGAATCCCCAAGAATTAAATTAGATGAGAATGGTGGAAAAACAGACAGGGAAAACAAACATGTTTGCATATTGGCATAATCTTTAATGGGATTTATTTTGCAGTGGTAGAAATAGAACGCTGGCTATATGTATGCGTGGCAAAAACATACGCGCTTCTGGGCATTTATGTCCAGACAAACTCTCTGATTTCGTGTGCCTGTGACTTTAAAAATCAGTCCCAATAGAGCTGACATTTTTTAAGATAGATGTGTGCCCAAAGGTGAATTTTATTAAGGAGATTCAAGGAAAATCTCTTCACCTGGGTTTGAGTTATGGGAGAATTTAAAAAACAATTGAAATCATTTTCCTTTGTGAAGATACAAGATGCATCATGTAGACAGATGGGTTGCTGCCATATTCATCCAGGAGTGCAGGAAACTGACTCCAGTGACACCATAGCAGCCAGTGTGGAAACTCCCCTTCCCCCTTAACTTCAACGAGATGTGAACATGACATCCAGACTGGGACAACTTATATGCTAACGATATGAAGCAGAGGCAATTTTTTAAAAAGGCAAGGAAATTAAATGCAAAAAACTGGGCTGCAGAGATAGGAATTGTAGAATTTAAGGCGTCCAAAGCAATGTTAAAAGTTAGATGATGATTTGTATTATGGTAGTGCCTGCAGGCTGCAGCCGAAATCAGGGCCCCGTTGTGCTTGGCTGTGTAGCCGCATGGTGCGGGAGAGTCCTTGCCCCCAGCGAGTTTACAATCTAGCTAGACAATACAGAAGGTGGGAGCAGAAATAGAGGCAAAATGACTTGCCCGAGAGAACAGAGCAGGTCATAGTGATAGAGTCGGGAATAGAGCCCCGCTGTCCTGACGCGCAGTCTAGTGCTTGAGCTACTGGATGACAGCCAGGTTATCACCCCTCCATCTGGAAACTGTTCAACTCCTCTTGTTTCAAGGAACCCTAAAATGGCTGAGAGAGATTAGAGGAGGAAGTTATTATATTTCTCTCTCTTTTCGGTTTGGTTACTTTGTGCACTTTGTGTCTAGTCAGTTTCACCATTTCCCATCTGCTCTGTAAGGGCCCCATCCTGCAAACTCATATGTCCGTCAGTTCTGAGACTGGCAACATGCAGAAATGTGTGCAGGATCGGTCAGTTTCCCCTGTTGTTTGTGGGGGTCTTTCTGACGCCAACAAGGGAAAGGAAACATATTTTATGAGAAAATGAGATTAGGAACCCACAAATATTGGCAAGGGGGCCTTTTAGGGGCAGATGTGGCACCTGAAACCATGTTTAACAGACTGCTTCACTGACTGACTAGATTTTAAGTTGGAGCTGCCCCTCTATCTTGGCCCTGCTGCACCTGTGCATTGTATTCTGTTCTTGTCTTTGTAGTTAACATGCGACGTAATATATTGCTGGTTTTGCTGAAAAACATTATTATGGTACGTGTCCCCAGGTGGCGCTGTTACACATAGTCTTCCAAATTCTTTTCCTTGGCATACGAGCAAATGTTCAGTCTTGGGAAGATATGCTCTGTGTCTTGATGTTAGTTTTATTATGCAAGGCTCGGAGGGGAGAGAGGTGTGGGAGCACCAGGAGAGTTTGCTCTCTGCCTTGGTCTGAGGCTATGTCTACACTACAGACTTTACAGCGGGACAGTTCTACCGCTACAGCTGTGCCGCTCTAAGGTCTCCCATGTAGCTGCTCTTTGCTGGCAGGAGAATGCTCTCTGGCCGGCCTAATTAAACCACCCCAATGAGTGACGTTAGCTATGTCAGCAGGAGGGCCTCTCCTGCCGACATAGCGCTGTCCACACCAGCACTTTTGTCCGTGAAACGTATGTCGGTCAGGGAAGTGTTTTTTTCACTCCCCTGACCGACAAAAGTTTTGCCGACAAAATTGCTAGTGTGGACAAAGCCTGAGTGGAGTCGATTCCTGAGGCAGAGTTGCTCCCTGGGAATCAGGCACTGAGATGGGCTGAGAACCCAGAAAGAAGGGATTGCTCTGCATGCTGTTTGACCCCTGCTGTTCCAGGACTGGTGTATGTGTGTAAATAAAACAAGTTACACTCAAAGTATCTCTAGACACCACATTGCTGATTTCTCCTCCACCGGAGGGCCCCAGACATCTGCTACCTCTCACTAAATGAGCAACAGTCTGTTCCCTATGTGTGTACACAGTGCATAATGGGGCTAAGGACCTATTGCTCCTGGAAACATCTGCCTTTCCTGACTCTTGTGGTTTTAACCACGTATCCCATTAACAGAGATTAACTGAATTCTTTATGTAAATATTTGCATGGGGTTCTAAATTCCCCTCTGGACTTTAGGGCCAAGATTTTCCAAAGTGGCTAGTGATTTTTGGGTGTCCGGTTCACGACACATTACGGAGTAATTGTGTGAAGTGTCAGCCCCGAAGGGAACAGGGTTTATAAAGCTGAAGCAAATGAGAATGGGGAAATACAATGGAAACGCTTTCCCTGTCTTTCGCCAGCATATTAGCAGGCTGTCGTTAGATTGCATTTGTCACAGTTACATAACCCAGCAGTTTCAAAGGTTTTATGCTACCTGCAAAAATAGCTTGGCTTTGTTCCCTCTCCACTCACGAACATTCAACTTTTGATCTCTACAGAAGACACTGCACAGGGTGACACAGTGAGTGACACCTTAGTGAGTCGAGTTACAATGATTTTTAGCAATTTTTTCCATGTAGGGTGCACAGATCAGATCTATAAATAGCTTCCATTGTTGTTTGGAGTGATGATGTAGCCAAGTTGGCCCCAGGATATTAGAGAGACAGAACGGGCAAGGTAATAATATCTTTTATCTTTTATTGGACCAAGTTATGTTGGGGAAAGAGACAAGAAGAGCTCTGGGTAAGCTCGAAAGCTTGTCTCTTTCACCAACAAGTTGGTCCAATAAAAGATATGACCTCCCCCACCCTGTTTCTCTAGATAAAGAAATAGCATCCCAGACTTCCTCCTGAAATACCCTCTACTATATAATCAATATAATTGTATTTGTCTATAAGCGCCAGGTTTATTATTAATAGTATTTTTAACAAACACAGCTCTTATATAAAGACATGCTGGCGGTAGTGTTAAAGGGACTCACCCCTGTGTATTTAACCTCAGCTCCTCCTCACTCGAAGGTCCATAAGGGATTCCAAGGGCTGGCTCTCCAGGAACAGCGCATTGACCCATGTTCTTTCCCAGGGAGGGTACGGCAGCCCTTCGCTTGTTTCTGCCTGGGGGGGTCATTTGTAGGCTGTTTGCTCTTTTCAGTGCATTTATAACCAGCTCATCCTATTGGTTTAGATTGTGTCGAGTCCAGCATTGTGGCTCTGGGCTGCTGAGCCTTAATCGGGCTTTCTGGCTGGAGATCTCAGAGCTCCTTACAAAAGAATGTATCCCCCTTTCACAGATTCCCCATCAGCGCCCCCTACAGGTGCCGAGCTTGCCCCCCTGCCATTGGCGGGGGGATGTGGCAGAGGGGATGCAAGTCCAAGCTGTACCGCTCCTGCTTTTAGCTCTGGAAGTTCCCGGTTCAGTCCCTGGTGTGTCGGCCAAGATGGCGGCCGTCCCATCTCCTGTGCAGAATGGGCTCTGCTGGGTCCAGGAGAGCTGGCGCTCCCCCACCCAGCCAGGTCCCCACTCCTTTAGTTTCGATATACTCTCCGACGTGAAGGGGAGGTTCTAGCACAGCGCCCATGGCCTAAAACCTCCATGGCCTTCCTTGGCTGCACCCAGTGACTCGGTGGGGCCTGCCCCACATCGAGATGCCCGTTGCCCATTTGCCTGCCCCCTCATTCCTGCCTTGTCTGCCCTGTCCCCAGGTGAACCTAAGAGTGCGGCTGCTCCCCAGGTGGTCACCAACGGCAACAGCAACTCGGAAGAGGCCATTAAAAGCATACTGGAGCAGGCCCGGCGGGAGATGCAGGCCCAGCAGCAGGCCCTGCTGGAGATGGAGTCCGGCAGCAGGCCCGTGGCCACACCGCCCGCAGAGCGCTCCACCTTGGCCGCCGTCAGCCAGAACATTGTCCAGGCCTACATCAAGCAGGAGGAGGGGATGCTGGGCACCGGCTCCAGCTCTACCTCCACCCAGAACCCCCTGACGGTGCTCTCCCCCGCCGCCTTCGTGCAGAGCATCATCCGCAAGGTCAAGTCGGAGATCGGCGACGCCGGCTCCTACTTTGACCAGCACTGGGCGTCGGAGAGGAGCCTACTCAGCCGGCCCTACACCTCGGTGTCGCCCTCCCTCTCCTCCTCCTCCAGCTACTCCAGCCTGGCCAACGGGCGGGCCTGGCCGCGGGGGGAGCCCAGCGAGGAGGAGCTGGCGGCGGGTGAGGACGAGCCCCACAAGGCCGGGGAGATGAAGTCCGAAGGGGCCAGCTCGGAGCCGCAGAGCGCCGGCCGCCTCTCCTATTACCCGGCGTACGTCCCGCGCACCCTCAAGCCGACCGTCCCGCCGCTGACCCCGGAGCAGTACGAGATGTATATGTACAGGGAGGTGGACACCCTGGAGCTGACCAGGCAGGTGAAGGAGAAACTGGCCAAGAATGGAATCTGCCAGAGGATCTTCGGGGAAAAGGTACCGATCCGGCTGGGGCTGGCTGGAGCCCCAAGCCCAAACAAGCCCCAGTTTAAAGCTTGGCTTCCCTCTGGTCTTCTCGGCTGTCCCAGCCACTTCAGCTTCTTCCTCCCCCGGCCATCCCCGAGCTCTCCTCTGCTAGCAGCACCATAGGGCCCCCAGCATCTCCACAGCCCCTCGAGCGCCATGGGGAAGGATTTACACCCCCCTTCCCCCAGAATCATGGGTGGGGGGCTGCCGCTGGGGGCTGGACTCTCCCCCAGCTATTGCTGATATCTGCCACAGAAAACCCCCTCGATGGGCCTGGAGACAGGAGGGTGGCTGGCTTGGGGGCCTGTGGAGAGATAGGGAATACAAACCGGTTTCTCTGGGAGTTGGGTAAAGTACCCAATAAAAGCCCCGCCCCTGTCTCTGGGGCCCCTTCTGCAGGTGCCCTTTGCTTTCCCAGCCACTTGCCTCCTGCTCCCCGACCCGCTCCCTCCCGCTGGGTGCATTTCCCATCCTCTCCCACGCTGCCAGGCCTGGGCCAAGCTATACTGTTAATGGCTCTCTGCAGTGCCAGGGTCCTCTCCCTGCTGCCAGCCACAGCTTCCCTCCGCTCCTAGTGGCAGGTCTCTGCCTGCCTCCTCTGCCCCTTTCCTTCCCCGGCAGAATCCCCCACAGACAACTCTGACCCTGTCCCCCCCTCTCCGAGGCGCTCGGGGGAGTGGCCAGAACCACGGCACCCCCATTGGGTGGCCAGAGGGCTTCAGGGCTGTTTCTGGTTGGAGTTCCCCCATGCTCTGGGACTTGTGGTGCTGGCTTCTGAGGGGTGCCGGGTGCTTCTGGGCCCAGCCAGGGGGAGATTCCCTTTGGAGATCAGCTAATGGAGCAGCAGCATCTCCGTTCCAGCCGCCGTGCTGATCTTACAGCACGGTGCGCTTGGAGTGAGGCTTGGTACCACGCCGGGAGCAAGGGAATCTAGAGGTGCTCTCAACCCAGATCCTCCTCTGGGTGCTAAATGTCTATCAGGGATGGTCTAGACAGTATTTGGTCCTGCCATGAGGGCAGGGGGCTGGACTCGATGACCTCTCGAGGTCCCTTCCAGCCCTAGAATCTATGAATCTAAGAATCTATGCTAGGCACACAGCCTGATGCCCACAGATAATGTGTAAACTGCAGGGTTGGACTGTGTCCCCTGTTGTTGTCTCCCCTTCTTCACCCCCCAAACCCCCATACATGGGTCAGAGAAGCCCCACAGCTACCTGGGAGAATTCTTCCCAAGCACGGGCTTTCCTACGAAACCCCCGCCCGCACTGCAGAGCCCCAGCATAGGGGGCATGCTGGCAACAGGAAGCGTTCGCCCACAGTGCGTGGCACCACCAGGGGCACCATCATTTAGAGCAGCCGGGGGGGTTGACTCTATTATGCTGCCGAGAAGCAATCAGGAGGGCAGAAAGACAGCATCGGGTCACATTCCCCCAGGGCTGTGAGTTCCCAGCACAGGCTCTGAACCAGGTGCGGGACATGACGAGGAGACACTGTGAACACCAGGGCGGTCTCCAGCCTCAGTATTTTGGATGCAAGGTGGCATGGAATCTCCCACTTAACACTAGGTTGATATGAGGGGAATCTGTGGGAAGAAATAGCAAAGATCCATAGAGTTTAAGGGCAGACGGGACTATCAGATCCTCCTGTGTATCACAGGCCATTATTTCACCCGGCTACCCCTCTCCTGAGCCCAGTAACTTGTGTTTGACTAAAGCATCTTCCTGAAGAGGACGCTAACCGTGAACCCAACCTCTCCCCCTGTGACATCTGCGCTAGGTGCTGGGCTTGTCTCAAGGAAGCGTGAGCGACATGCTGTCCAGGCCCAAACCATGGAGCAAGCTGACCCAGAAAGGCCGGGAACCATTTATCAGGATGCAGTTATGGCTCACTGATCAGCTGTGCCAAGGGATCAGCCAGCAACCCAACCCACCGCAGGGTGAGTTCATGCTGCTCTTTGTCTGACGACTTCACCGGCTGCCTTGAGTATTGTATGTAGGGATGGGTCTAAGCCAGATTTGGGATCCAGTTTCCAACTTGGCCAGAGCTTGGGGATGTTCAGAGGGTTTGGCCCATCTGTGGTCCGAACTAACCAGCGATATTCATCTGGTCCATTGGCTAGACCCAGCTGATAAATCAATAGATGGGTCAGCCTACCTGTTAGACTTGTCGATCAATCTGATCATTGATACTTGTATCAACCATAAGCCGTGGAACTTCCAGTGTTAACCTAAAAACTTCAGTTACTTTCCAGCTCTCTCCCCTTTAACCAAACCCAGAAGCAGGAGCACACCTAGCAGGATAAAATATCTTGATAAGATCTGCACTTCCCATTCCGGTGGGTAGATCTGCAGGGCAGGGGCTGTCTCTTTGCAAGGTGTTTGCAGAGGGCCGAGCGCAAGGGGTCTTGGCCTCTCTAGGCACTAACCATAATACAAATGATAAATTATAGCAGAAGTGCCAAAATACGAGAGCTGGGTGGCATTTTTCAGCGGAAACCTTTTTTCATTTAAAAAAAAATGCAGGTTCAATGACACCGAAACGGTTCATTAATTCATGTCAGTTTCGCCAAATTGTTCATTTGGCAGGAGAGAGGATTCTGAAAACATCAAAGCATTTCCTTTCAACATCTTTGAAACAAAACATTTTGTTCAATTTGAAATTATTTCTGGTTTCAAAATATCTTTGAATTTTATATTTAAAATTCAGAACATTTTAAAAGAGTCAAAATTGAAACAAAGCGTTTCATTCAACTGGGAAAAAAATTTCAACTCTTCAGTTTGAGCATTTTTGAGTTTTCGATCTGCAACAAAAAAATTTTGTTTTGACTTTTTGAAATTGCTCATGAAGTGAAGAATCAGTTCTGAACCCCTGCAGAGACCAGTCTCACAAAATTACTTCCTGACTGGCAGCCTGCAGTGCTCTACATTTCATAAAACAGCCTGTCCTTAGAAACTTCCAGCCTAGGGTAGTTAAAGCAGAGTCATTAGGAAGAGGATCCAACAAATGTCTGAACATTTTTGGTGCTTATGTCTATGGGTATTTGACAGCACCCATTCACAGGTCTTCAGCAGGGTTTGAACCTGAGACCTGTAGCACCACAGCACAGACCTGTGCCGCTGAAGCTAAAAGAGGAGTTCCAATAGGGGCACCAGTAGTAGGTTATTAGCCTCTCTCTGGCACAGCCACAAAGGGGGTGCAACCCACAATGTACAAGCACGTTACAGATATATACGCACACACAACTCCTGTAGAGTTGCATGCATGTATCTCTGAGCAAAATGTAGCCCTCAATGTAGATGCAAGGCACAGGGGTCTCTCTCAAGGTGTGCCGCCGTGAGCCTCATTCATCTTCTAGTAAAGTCAGTGGAAAGACTCCCATTGACTTCACTGGCCTTTCACGTGCTGGATCAGCTGTCAAAGCTTGTTTAAATGGAGAAAGCAAATATAGCCGGTGAGCACCAGAGACTACGGGGGCACATGGCATCCTGCATTAGCAAACCAGTCTGGGAGATTGCCAGTCAATCCTTTGTCCCATCTCAGAGCCATTAGAGATGCTGACACTGCTCATCACAACGATTCCAGGCGCTCTCTGCATTGACCTCCTTTGAATTCTTAAACACAGGAGGAATGTTTGTTCTTTATTCCATAAAACTCAGCCTCCCTTCCCCCCGCCCCCTTCCTGCGTTCTAATTGGAGTGCTACATCCCCAGGTTAAAACAAGGCACACTCATATACCCCCCCCTCCCCGCCCCCCATACACACACACACGCTGACATCTTTCGGAAAGGATCCTTCATACATCTTTCCAGAGCCGTTGTTCTGACACACCCGACTCATTTCCAACCCCCTTAATTAGTCTGTTAGACAAGATAAGGTGGTTATACAGATCTTTCAAATGTTATTTTGTCAGAAATTGGTTTTGAAAGTCATCTAGTAAGAAAAAAAAAACACAACAACAACAAAATCCACTGGCTGTGTGCCTAGAACAGAGAAGAGACTGGGGCGGGGGGGGAGGTATGCTAATGTTGTGTTTTCTCTCCTCAATTATTTCCACCATCACAGGATCTGTATAAAAGATTTTGCCTTATTTCTCCCCCACTTCCAAAAAAAAGAGACACGTGGCATTTCTCCCCCCTCAGCTGCTCTCCAGCCTGCGCGTGTCGCAAACGCCAAATCACCACAATAAATAATGTTCAAATAATTGTATTTCTCATTGATTTTCTTTTTCCTCCCCCTTCCACCTCCAAACCCCCCCCCACACACACACATACACACACAGCCCCACTAAGGTGAATGCAACACGCAAGCTGGAGATTTACTGCCGAAAGAGATTCTCTGTCAACTCCTGTTTGCCCCCAGATGATCTCAGACTTGACTGGAATTGACAGTTGTTAAGAAAGGGGGAAAGAGCTGGAGCGACGGCGTGCCGCGAGATTAGTCTGCAGCCGCGCACAGGCAGCTGACAGATTTGTACAGAGGATTTTGTTATCAATAAACCCATTCAAAATAACGTTTCAATTGCACTTAAATGTCTTCCCCTGTGATCTATCACGGCAGCGAGACAGTCGAGATCTAGAGGGGAGGGGAGCTGGGGGAGAAGGGGCAGTGGCCAGGGCAGAGTGAATATTACGTTCACTGTCACACACCTGAGCTCTTATTTCTACGAATTGTCCGGCTTGATGCTCGCACGCAAACTTTCACTAGTCATGTTCATAGGTACCAGATTAACACCATCCAGCATCCTAGGCCCACGTGGGGGGGGCCCTGCTCAAGCAGACGGCTGCTGGCTGTGCCCTAACCATGACGAGATGGGCAGCATCTTCCCCCAGTCTCTTCTGCTCTGGTGCCGAGTGTGGGGCCAGATGGCTTCCTGTCTGGCTGCAGTGGCTGTGGCTGCAACCCCTGCGTGAGGCTGTCAGCAGACTCAGACAGACGTTGCTGCACTGGTCACATTGGATCCACCTTTTCAAGCTTTTCCTCCCAGCCAAGAGGGCTGGAGACATAAAGGGTATTAGAAAGGAAGCTTTAATTCCGCTGCCGTTGTAGGGCTCTGGGATCCAGGGCCCTGGGAATGGGCCTGTTGTGCCCATGGACTGAGCTTTTGTCCACAAATCTTTAGGTATCTCGTGTGCCACAATCAAAACCAAGTGTTTGCCGGGAACATTCGGGTGACTAAGGCTCAGCCTGACCCTTGTGTCTCACGTGTGGCTGACTAGGAGGCAGCAGCCAAGCGCAAGCGACTAGCTCATGGTTGAAAATCAAAGCCATGGCCTGGCACCTAAAAATAAGCCAGCAGTAGGAAGTGGTGCTGGTGAGTCAACGGGCTGTCCTCTTGCCACTGAGTCAGGGCTGAACTCCAGGGCTCGGGGTGAGTGCGCTGCTGAGGAGAACTGGGTTTCTCACGTCCGAACCGCTTATGGCTAATAAAATTCCTGCAGCGCCTTTCACAAGAGTCCGAGTGTTAACCCTGCTATCCCAGCCAAATTTCACCCAACGTCCTTCCGTCCTGCCTTCCTAAATGCCCCCTGGCGGTTTGAATTGGAGATGATATTCTCTTCTCTGGTGCATAGTGTTGCTGGGTGCTGTTAAATAGTTGTTGCGTTTTGCCCCAGAGGTGGCTGCATTTCAGTGACGGGGGAAATGATCCCTGGGTACTGTTTGCCTGGGATCCTTCAGGATGAAAGATGCTCTGGGATGTTATCAATGACTAGTTACGTTTAAAGGCTCATTCACAAGCCTCTGTCCCACACAGGACTAGCAAACAAGCCGAGCTGACCAGGATAAACTTAGAACCCCCACGGGTGAACTCTACCACTAGGAGGAAACAGGATTGTGTGAATGGCAACAATAATGCTTTCTGTCTCCCTTGTGTTTGACAGCCAGCCCTGGGGAGACCCAGTCTTCTCCCTCCCCACCACCCAGCCCTTTGGAGCAAGACAAAAGCCCCCCGGAGCCACTCACTCTAACTCTGGAGAGCAGCAAAGAAAATCAGCAACCGGAGAGCAGGTCGGCCTCGTCGCTGAGTGGGAAGATGTGTCCCAACAGCCAAGCACCGGTGGGCATCCAGGAAATTGTCGCCATGTCGCCCGAACTAGACACTTACTCCATCACCAAGAAGGTCAAAGAAGTGTTAACGGACAACAATCTAGGTGCTCATTTCCAGATGCCTCGTGGCTAGCCGCGGCCTCCGCAGCAGCGTGTGTGCTTAGCTGCAGAGACGGGCTAGGCTGGGGGGGGGTCCGGGGTTTCAATCCAGCCTAGAACAGGGAGACAGGTTAGGCCCACGGTTTGGTCGTGGAAGCAGATGATTAGGGGGTTTGGAACGGGTCCCATATGAGGAGAGATTAAAGAGGCTAGGACTTTTTAGCTTGGAAAAGAGGAGACTAAGGGGGGATATGATAGAGGTATATAAAATCACGAGTGGTGTGGAGGAAGTGAATAAGGAAAAGTTATTTACTTGTTCCCATTATAGAAGAACTAGGGGGCACCCAATGAAATTAGTGGGCAGCAGGTTTAAAACAAATAAGAGGACGTTCTTCTTCACACAGCGCACAATCAACCTGTGGAACTCCTTGCCTGAGGAGACTGTGAAGGCTAGGACTATAACAGTGTTTAAAAGAGAACTGGATAAATTCATGGAGATGAAGTCCATTAATAGCTATTAACCAGGATGGGTAAGGATTGGTGTCCTTAGCCTCTGTTTGTCAGAGGGGGGTGATGGATGGCAGGAGAGAGATCACTTGATCCTTACCTGTTGGGTCCACTCACTCCGGGGCACCTGGCATTGGCCACTGTCGGTGGACAGGATCCTGGGCTGGATGGACCTTTGGTCTGACCCAGTACGGCCATTCTTATGTTCTTATGTTCAGATCCGGGTGGGGCTCCATTGTGGTGCATTGGTTTGGGCCTCTCACCAGGTCTACGGTTAGGTCTCTGCTCCACCTGGAGGGGTGATTCCCAGCTTGCAGAGCCAGACCTCACGCAGCTGCAGCAACGTCAGTAACGTTAGCCCGGGTCTGTCTGCTCCAGCTGGAAGTGACGCCCCCATCTCCAGCGTCGACATCCCCTCAGCGTCAGACCCCGAGCGAGGCCGGGCTGTGGCCGGTCCCATGGCCAGGAGCTGCTGCCAGTAGCAAGGAAGCTGAGGGTGGCTGGCGACCGGCTGATTCAGCCGCCTCCGCTGCGCAATATTCTTCTGCTCATTGCTTCCTTCGTGAGAGCATCCGCTTCGTAGCCGCAACAGACGGGCCAAATTCCCCACTGGGAGGGGCCTGCGCCCATGAAGTCAGTGGGAACTTTGCCGCCGGCTCAGATAATCAGGGACAGCTTCATGGCAGAATAGCCCAGTTGGGCTAAGGGACTTGGCTGAGCTCCGAACCCTGAGCCACGGCGGCGTCTGGTATAATCCCCCCTCTGCTTCTCCTCCGCCAGGCCAGCGGCTGTTCGGGGAGAGCATCCTCGGTCTGACGCAGGGCTCAGTGTCCGACCTCCTCTCCAGACCCAAGCCCTGGCACAAGCTGAGCCTCAAGGGCAGGGAGCCCTTCGTCCGCATGCAGCTCTGGCTCAACGACCCCCACAACGTTGACAAGCTCCGCGACATGAAGAAGCAGGAGAAGAAAGGTGAGCGTCAAAGCCCCCGAGCTCCCGGCAGCGCCGGGGAGCCCAGAGCCGGGGCCGGATTCTGACCCCGGTGCAAATCTGGAGTCGCTCCCTGACCCCCACACTGGATCGACACTGCGGTGCACCAAGTTCAGCCTCGCGTGTCTAGCTAGTTGTGGCCTGGCCTTTATTGACGGCCGTTCCCTGTGAGTTGGGAGCTGATTCTGCCCTTTAAATCAGGAGTGACCCTACTGAAATCAATGGAGTTACCCCAGTGTAAACCTGGGGGACAGCGGGTCGGAATCGGGCTCGCAACCGCTGCTGCTCAGTGTCAACAGTTCAAGCAAGCAGGCCGCGCGGCTTGCGGACTGCTGAGAATAACCTGGGATTTGTGAGTTCGTCCGGTGCAATCTGATGACTTACAAATGACCTTGCCGTGGAGCTAAATAGCATTGCAGGCAGTGTTACTGACTGGTGGCGAAGGGCTGACTGCGCCGATCCGGGCTCTCGAATAGGGGCGTGGCCAGAACGTTCCCGCCCCACCCCATGGTGCACTATGCTGTTGCTGGTTGACTGTTCCCGCCACCCTAGAGGTGGCTGCATTTCGCCAGGGCAGGATGTATGTGATGGCGCTGTGCTCTGACAGCCTTCGGGACTGGCAGGTGCCCTCCACAGGAGAAGTGTCACTAGGAGCCGTTGGCTGTAGCTCGCCAGTCCCCAACGCTTGCTCTGGCCTTATCGGGGCATGTAACTGTCTTAGAATGACCGGGTCGCGAGCTGCCGAGATACATTTCCTCATGGCTAGTGAATGGCGAGAGTGCTGTGGTCAGAGAGGGGCTGGGGCAGGGAGTGCCCCGGTAGAGATGGAGTGATGAGAAGTGTGCAAACGTAGGCTCAGGCTCAGGCACGGCTGCATCCTTGCCAGCGGTAACCCAGCTCCGAGGGTGAATCCCCCCCAGTGCGACCCAAGAGTCAGGCCCCGGTCTCCAGAGGGGAAAGCCTGATGCTTTGACCCGCTGCAGCACTCCCTTGCGAGGCAGGGAGCGCGCTTTCTGGAAGCTGCTGGCAGCTGTACTGAAATGGACCGTGCCGCATGCAGGTTCTGTCCATGAGGTTTGGTTTGGGTGGTTTAGTGGCCCTGGCCTCTCTGTTGCCAAGTCCCCCATTGGCTGCCCACTGGGGGAGCCTGGTGGTAGCAGAGCGAGTGGAGAGACGGGAGGAGGGGTGCTGGCAGCACAGGGCATCTCATGGACGGGCTGCGTCTCCTCCTCTCCCGTTAGCTTATCTGAAGCGTCGCTATGGGCTGATCAGCGCCAGCTCCGACAGCGAGTCTCCCAACACCCACTCCGAGTGCACCAGCCCCAGCCTCCAGCCCCAGGACCTCAGCCTTCTCCAGGTCAAAAAGCCCCGGGTGGTCCTAGCTCCAGAGGAGAAGGAGGCCCTGAAGAAGGCCTACCAGCTGGAGCCGTACCCGTCCCAACAGACCATCGAGCTGCTCTCCTTCCAGCTGAACCTCAAGACCAACACGGTCATCAACTGGTTCCATAACTACAGGTACGGCGGGTTCCAGTGGGGTGGGGCCGTCTCCATCTCAGCGGGGAGCAGGATGGGGTGGGGATCTCGGGAGGCCACAGCTCCGTTTCCAGCGGCGAGATGTTGGCAGAGGGCTCGGGGGGAGCGGGAGGGGACCCCGGAGGAAGGTCTGTGTGTTGCTGCTCATAGACACAAACCAGGTTCTCCCGGGATATACCTGGCCCTGGCCCGAGGGTGGGGGCACTGGGGTGTCAGTGGGTGGCGTTTCCATGTATCACACAGCAGCCAGCAAAACCCCACTGCCATGGACCTCCCAAACCCGAGTGAGGAGTCGGCATGCAGGGCAGAGCGGGTCCCGGATGGCCCAGCCGAGCGGGATCCCTCCGCCGCAGGACCTCAGCTCTCATTGCTAACACCATCGTGGTACGAGCCCAGCACTGGTTCCTGGACCTGCAGCCAGGCCAGCCAAGAGAGACGCTTGCTGCAACCGCTCCCTAGAGAGGAGTGAGCGGCCCACGTCATTAAAACGGGGGCTTGATTCTTAAACACGTTCAGTGTCAGCGTTGGTGGCTATTGCTGCGTGCTTCTGCAGAACCTCACCCAGGGCTAATGTGCAAACCCACCGCGGTTGTTGCAGAATTGAACGAGGCAGGATTTGTGCACTGTGCAGATTCAAATGCTGCATCTGGCCCTGTCTGGAGTCTGTTAGTGAGCAGACACGGTCAGTCAGGAGGCCAGAAATCTGAGCCACTCCATCTCCAAAGGGCTGCTCTCCTACATCTACCCGTCTCAGTTCTTCCTCAATGACTAGCATGGGCCTCAGGTCCAACGGCTGCATAGGATGATACAAACAGGATGACCACACTCCGTAGACTATATTTGTAATGATACCTTACAAGAGACCTTTTGCACGAAGCATATTCCAGTTACATTATAGTCATCCTCATTAGCATATTTTCATAAACTCCTGTAGAGTGCAACGTCACAAGGTGATCTGAGGGGCTCGGCTGGAGCGCTGGTGGTGCACGGTGCTGCTGTTACCGTCCTGTTGTGCTTCTCCTGCAGGTCCCGGATGCGCCGGGAAATGCTGGTGGAAGGGGCTCAGGACAACGACACAGACTTGGAGCCGAGCAGCTGTGGGGGTGTCGCGTCTGGTGGCAGTTCTCATAGAGTCCCCATCCCGCTGAGCCCTGATTCGGAGGGGGAGGACAGGAAGCCCGTCTTCAGAGACGTGACGCACAGGGGGCCGAGCGAGACCCTGATCAGGGTCAAGCTGGAGCAGATGGAGGCGGGGGAGAAGGGCGACTGTTACAATCACTGGGACTCTTGCAGCCTGGAGCAGGAGACGGAGCACATGGTGGCCTCCGTCCAGCATCCCCGACTTCTCAAAGAAGAGCAGGTAGATGCCGCCTGTGCGGAGGCCGCTCAGGACGCTCCCCAAAGCACTGCCAGCCTCACCAGGAGCAGCGCTTTGTACAGCACAGCGCACGCCGCTGGCACTCCCGATTGCTCTGCCCTGCATTCACCCCAGGAATCGGAAGGTGGAGAGCGGCTGCACCCAGACCCCATTAGCTTTAAATCCGCCTCGGAGTCCTCCCGCTGCAGCCTCGAGGTCTCTCTGAACTCGCCCTCAGCTGCCTCCTCTCCGGGCCTCATGATGTCCGTCTCGCCAGTCCCGTCCTCCTCTGCTCCCATCTCTCCGTCACTGCCAAACGCCACCTCTGCCAAGGTGCAGAGTTCGAGTCCTGCCGCGGATACGGGCTCTTTACAGCCGAGCGTCAAGCTGAACACAAACATCCAGCGGAGACACGAGAAAATGGCCAACCTCAACAACATCATCCACAGGCTAGAAAAGGCAGCCAATCGGGAGGAATCCCTGGAGTGGGAATTCTGAACGGCTGGGCAGCGGCTGAAGAACAAGGATCTGATTGGTTGCTTTCGTTGGTGACAATTATAAACTTTCTGGAACACGATGGAACAGGGAGCCCTACTGGCGTATCTATATAAATATATATATATATTTTGTTAATTTCATCACATGCTGAGGACAAAAGAAAAACCCATTTGGTTAAGAAGAAAGCGAAGGAAAAACAGCACGTAGCTTCTGAATCTTCACACCTGATGAAAGGGAACAAAAATAAATAAAACCTGCTCTTTTGTTTGAAATGTGAAAACCTGGGAACACTTTTAGAAAAAAAGAATATTTATAGACCTCTTTTAGATATTTTAATAAAAGGATACTTTGGAATTTATTAACAGCTTAAGCTGTTTTGATATTAAAGATAGCTATAAAATCAAGATGATGTAGCAGCTGTGTCATTAAATGTACACTGAAGTCTTGTAGTTTGCCACTGGAAGAGATTAAAAAAAAAAAAGACTTATTGATCAAAGCCATCGAGAAGCACTATAAGACTGACCAAATTTAATAAACTTTTGACTAGCGGTTTTTCCACATTTGTCTGTAAGACACTGCATTGCTACTCTCCTTTCCAGAGACTGTGGTATAGTCCGTGAAGACTCTAAATTGAAAACCTTGATGCCATCGAGTATGTATTTAGTTCTGGTGGTATGTTTTGAACTCTTTGTAACACAGAATGTCACGTGCAGTTGTATATGTTGTAGAAAATGTCTGCAATAGCCTTCCTGAACAAGATGTAGCATGGTACATAACCAGTTCCTTCCACTTCCTCTAGTGAGTAACCCGTGACAAACCGAAATGAACGAAACAATTTCAGCGGTTGGCGGCAAAGCTTTCTGTCCATATAAAAAACAAAAAAATGAAGTAACCCGTATCTCTGATTTTGGGAGGGAGAAGGGAAAGGTTCACGGGGGCAAAATGTCTTTTGACGTATCCGGTTTGATGGTAACATACGTTAACGATGATCATGACATCGCAAGATTTTTTTTTTTTTATGCATGAGCATCACCTCCTTTGGGGAGTGGGCGTCAGCCAGCAGGACACCTTAACTCTGAGCTTTCGATGCCAGTGCTTGGGGGCGAGCACTCAAAAAATATAAACCACTGGCTCACATCCAGAATCGGAATCTGTTTGTTTTTACCTTAGGCAGTTCCAGCTTTTGAGGCAGAAGCACCTTTATGTTGCTAGATTTTGGGCTCTGGGAAGAGCGCCGAGGAATGAGGTTTTTCCTCCAGGTTTGAATCCGTCGGCAGTAAATGGCTTTCTTTAAATATTATGGCTTCTGCGTGTCAAATAGGTCCTCAGCTGCTCTCTACAGCAACACTTGGCTGAAGTTACAGCATAGGGCCAACCGCCTTCCCCCCACTGAATGAAGGGTAGAAACCCTTGACAGTAGAAAGGCAGTGCTGCTGCACTTAGGGGTGCTTGCTTCCACCCCACCCCCACTTTGCAGTTACAACAAAGGCGCCATTACAACAAATTGCCCTCTGGTACCCGCAGTATCTTCCCGTGCTTAGACAGGAGGTCCTTGGTAATCGACCAGGGCCCTGATTCAGCAAAGCCCTTTAGCGCACGTGCTTTGACGTCAGTGAGGCCTAAGCACGCGTGTGAAGTTACATGTCAGTGTGTTGCTGAACTGCGGCCTTCGGGCCTGATCCAGAGCTCACTGAAGAGTGCAGGAGTCTTTCCATTGATTTCCGGGGGGTTGGGATCAGGCCTGCATTACAGAGAGTTGTCAGCCGTCGGACCAGACATTTTAGCAGCATCCGTTGCAGGTGTATCTCTGTGCTGTTGAATTGCCCCGCGATGGATTTTCCCCACCCCCATTCTCGCCGCTAAAGACTGTTGAATAGACCCAGATCAATCTTAATCCATGCCAGCGTTCAAGCCCTGGCTAACGCAATGCCTTTCAAAGAAGACTGGTTTAAATGAATTGTGTTGGTTTGTTCAGTGCTGGGCGGGGGCTTTTAACGGCATTTGGCAAGGACCAGAAACGCAGCATGCAAAGACCTACCCATTCCCGTCCTCCACAGATGCAGCCAGTTAAAAATCTCTGCACCGAATGGCGACTAAAGTGTCGTGAGCGCACATCTGCCGGGCCCGGAGGTGATGCATGGAATAGTTTTCCACTGGATACATTTTTATCGGAATAGAAGGTATTTTTATACTTGGGTGGTAGTTAATGACCGATTTTAAAAGCAAATCCATTTGACTCCATGATGGCCAGGATCCCATCCGCCATATTCTAGCAACCATAGCCCTGTCTGAACAAGTGAGAGCTTGTCTAATGGAACGATTTGTACGGTTTCAAACCCCAACCTGCCATCGCAGGGCAAGGCGTACACATTGACTACTATTCTTAGTGTGCTAGTTGTTGGCTTTAGTGGAACGGGATTTGATTAAGCACTTAGTCTAGTCTTTTGAACACAGAAATCCTGTTGTACTAAAAGCTAGTGGGACATGTTGATCACTTTTTGTTAGGCTCATGTACTGTACTTAAAAAGTTTCTATGAGATTGATGAACTTTGTTAAAAATTTTAAAAGGAACAAGTTCTGTAAAGAGCCACTAAATACAGAAGTTGTATAATAACTTCGGTGTTTCGGTCTGTTTTGTTCCGAGTTGGTTCCTAAGCAAGCCCTTTCCTCCCTCCGTTCATCTCCCTGTTTTCTGAACCTGCAAGGAGCTAGTCCTTGATGACACAACAAACCATTGATATATGATGTCCTGTCTAGGGCCCAGCCTGTCTCCCATTGCAGTCGATGAGAGCTTTGCCTTTGCATTCTGGGGCAGTGGAGGCCTGTCTATTTAAACTGTTCTACCCTCTGTAATTACTGCCTGCTTGCTTACATGTACGTGTAATTCTGAGCAGGAAGCAGCACTATCCTCCAGTGGCTGGGGCACTAGCCCAGAAGTCAAGAGACCAGAGGGGAAATCCTGGCTCCAGTGAAATCAGTGGCAAACCTCCCCCTGGCTTCATTGACCCAAGATTTTAACCTGGATTCGCATCTTTGCTCTGCCGCCGACTCGCTGTGTGATCTTGGCCAAGTCACTTCCTCTTTCTGTGCCTCTGTTTCCCTGGACTAATGCTCCCCTCCTTTGGAAGGCGCATGGAGATGTGCAGGTGAAGGGTGCTAGAGACGTGCTCCCGCTAAGCGTTACTAGTGACAGTTGCGGAGCGTGAATTTGCCAGCACACAGCTCGGCAGACTGGAAAGCGTTTCTGACCAAAGCAGATTAAATAAAAATGTCAGAGTTAAGATTTGCACTAGCCCTGACGCCAGAGGTCACCAGAATATCCTCCTGGGGATGGAGAGCAAAGAGCTTCCTCCTCCAGCCTCCTCTGCACCTGCTCCCTGTTTATCACCTCGTCAGCCCACTGCCTGAAAGCTAGTGGCGAGCCAGCAGTTTTCCCCATCCGGGACTGCTCTCTGCACTGGGGGAGCGGCGGCTCTGACCGCGTACGTCTACACTGCAAACGAAGGTGTGAGCAGGGTGGCTGGGCGGACCCGGGCTAGCTTTAATCTAGCTAGCGCAGCTAGGGCTAGTGATGAAGGCATGGTGGCATGGGCTAGAGAGCCAGGTGTGTACCCAGCCTGCCTGTACGCGGGCAGCTGGCCTGTGCTGACGCCACATCTTCGCTGCTGCTGCTGCTGTGTGCACTGGCCGGATCAAAGCTAGCGTGGGTGTGCCTAGCCACACTTCCAGAGACCGCGTACCCAGAGTCAACTCAGCTGCATCCTGTGCATGCTGCGCTAGGGATGGGCTGAACCCAACAGCCCTGGACCCGGAGCAGTGTTCAAAATCCAACCGTGGAGCTGGGTTTGAATTCTGCAAACAGCCCCTAGCTTACCATGGCACAAACTAAACCCCAGCAGCCAACCCGCCCCAAATCCGGAGCCCAGGGGCCATCTCTACCCAGTCGTTTTAAACCTGCTCTGTCTTTCTGCAAGCAGTTCACACTGCACTTCCACTACAGGCAAGTCTCTGAGGTGTCAAACGTGCCCCTAACCAAGGCAGTCCGCCTTCAGCTTCGCCTGACACTTTGCATCTTAGCGGAGGATTAGCGAGCGGCTGTGTTCATTGCAGGCTCTTTGTTTCTTTAAGGAGCCGGCTGACCTTACACAGATTCATATCGCTTGACTGTTTTGTAGCTTCCGACAGGAGACAGAGTGTTGCCTTTGATGAATTAATAAATCCATATGTTGTGGAGCTGTTTAAGCGCATTGGGTGCTAACATGGTGGGGAGGATTTATTTTTAATGAATATCTGCAACTTCTCAAGAAAGCTCAGCCTGCTGCCATGGCAACTGTTTTTCTGTCTTTGTGGACAATTGAATGTTACAAAGTTAACCCTTCGGATGCTAGTGGGGAGGGGGGCTTCCCCACACTGCGGCTGCGGTGTTAGTAGGTCTGAGCTGGTTTTACTGAAGCACTTTGTTAAAAAAATCAGCAGCATTTTATCTAGCAAAGCAAGGTAAGGATTGGAAGGCCTGTAAGGTAGCCAAGAGACTAGGTTCTGTTACTGGCTTTACTACATGCACCCTGAGTGACACTGGGAAAGTCACGTCACCCCATGTGCCTCAGTTTCCCTAGGAGTAATAAATCATCTCACTGTGTTGTTGCAACATTTCGTGTTGGCAAAGTGCTTTGAGATCCTCAGACTGAAGCAGCGATCGCCACAAAATATAGGCTGGTTCTTTCTTGCTGTACAAACGTGCAGCTACACAATCGAAACAGATTTGGGGGTAGCGGTGAATAGCATTAAAGCAGCATCACGCAGGGGGTGTGCGGGGCAGGGGGTCCACGTCTGAAATCAGGGCTAGGTTTGCTTGCAGTGCAAGCTGAATGGATTGGCACAATTCTTCTCCCTCCCCTTCTCAGTGCCCATTCCAAGCTGGGGCCTGTCTTCTGTCTACCCCAGCATGGTTATGGGTCAAGCAGTAGGGACGTTACCACTGTGAGTGATACTGGGGCTGGGCATGGTACCAGGGTGTGGCCGAGTCCCCCCTGCTACTTCTACATTGATGGATAAGCAGGGGTTGTTATAGGAAAACTTTCCTGCAAAGCCCAGCTCCAAACCTCTGAAGTATGTGGATCCAGGCACGGTTTTGCTCTGGGCTTTTATAGCCATAAAACTTTGTCTGGATCTCAGTGGTTTGGATCCAGGATTGTGGTTTGGCCCAGCTCTCTGATTCTGCTGAAGTCATTCCCCCGTCTCCTTGGCAAGGGACCATCCTGCCATGGTGGGTGAGTAGTAGTACTGCCACCCTTTCTTCTGCGCTACTGCTGGCGGGGCACTGCCTTCAGAGCTGGGCGCCTGGCCAACAGCCGCTGCTCTCCGGCCACCCAGCTCTGAAGTCAATGCAGAAGCAAGGGGGGGGGGTAATTCTGCAACCTCCCCTAAAATAACCTTGTGACACCCCCCCCTTGCAACTCCCTTTTTGGTTGGGACCCCCAGTTTGAGAAACGCTGGTCTCCCCCATGAAATCTGTATAGTACAGGGTAAAAGCACACAAAAGACCAGATCTCACGGTCCATGACGCATTTTTCTTGGCCGTGAATTTGGTAGGACCCTAATTACAGCCCAGGTGAAATAATTCTTTGAGAACAATAGAAAGACCCTGGAGTGAGTCACAGCAGCCCTGTTACTGCAAGTGGCGACTTTTGAGTGTGGCAAACAGCTGTTTTAAGGAGATGCTGGCAACTAACTTTGGGTCTCAATCTTAAAGATTTTAGCAAAGGTTCTTTTATTGTGGGGGCGTTGGGCTGGGCTGGATTCACGTTCCCCCACAGCATCAGGCAAGGGGCCCAGAAGCCAGTTTATGGCCAGTGCTCTAGTTGATTGAAATGTCCAGAAATAAAAAGTGTCCTTGCTGGGGAAGAGTCACGCTGGTCCTGGACTGTTAGCCTCCTGTTGATCCAACTTCATTTTCCAGGGAAGAGGAGATCCACCCCCCTGCTGCCAGACAGTCTCCCTGCCCGTCATCAAATCCCCATTTGCTTTTCCCTCCCCTCTGAACCCCAACCCACCCTTTAGGGCTAGCACCGTCTGGCCATTCACAAGCTCAGGTGCCTGTTAGCATCAATTTACTCTGCCTTTAAACTGACCGCATGATGTCACCCTCTGAGCCGCTCAAAGCTCATTCAGTATTCCCTGGCGTGTGGCCTCTGTACCCGTCATCCCCACCCTTCGCTATCTGCAGCTGCTACTGATCTAGGGGGCTGACCCACAGGAGTTGGAGCTGGCCCTGGAGGGTGCCCTAGATCTGAACGGCCTCTGAACTGTAGTATCTGCCGTGCTTTCACTTGGATATCTGTTCTCCTCCTCACCCGCATCGTTTATATCACCCTCATCACCATAGTTATCTGAGCACCTTGTTCAGCTAAGCTGCATGACTCTCACCTGCCCTGGCTTTGCATTGTGTATTTGCACAGAGGACTATTGTAACACTTGTGTGCTAGACACTGTACCAAAGCCAGTTGTGTTTTCTACCAGCCCCCACTTTTCTAACAGTGGGCCTGAGCCCCTTCAGTCCCCACGGACACCAATGAGACATACAAGTGCTGATGCTCTCAGCATCAGGTGCTAGATCAGTACCGCTCAAGTCAATGAGGGACTTGCCCGTCCCAGCAGTGGGAGCAGCATCTTGGCTGACTATCGCACTTTGCAGACATCAGTGATGCACTGGATTTCTGGCGTTGGTGCTGCGAAGGAGGGTCTGTTGCTCAGACCTCTGGGCTCGGAAGGTGTACAGCTCGGGCTTCCATGCTATAGCAGGAGGCAGGATCAGTGTTTTCCCCACAGTGGAAGGGGCTTGGAAGCCCGGTTGTTGTGGGCTTTTTTTTTTTTAAATGACTTAACTGCTGAGCCTGTAAAGTTATAGGGCAGGTTCCCTGAAGGCTAGTGATTTGTACAATCCTGAATGAAGAAAGGGCCTCATGAAAATATCTAATTTTAGCCTTGGACAATTGAAGAAAAATAAACTCAGCAGCATGTTTGCAGACAATCCGTCTTCCCGTGGATGACACTGCTGCTGTTGCCCAAGCTGGCAATTCTTGGAATGATTTTATATATGCAAATACTACACATGAAATCTCTATGAATAGTTCCACTTCCTACACTTTCAAAAAACAAAACAAAACGCCCACATTGTTTGGAGATTTTGAGCTTCTCGGCTCTACGTTGTCATTCATATCTTGCAAAAAAGTGTGAATATTGGTCTGACTTGCAATTTTCCATTATTTTAGTTTTAAAAAAAAAATAATAGATTCATCCTTCAATCATCGACTTCAGAGAGCTTCTACCAAGAGATGACAGGTAGTTTATAGAGCAAGGGCTGGAAGCAATTTATGATCAGTTTATCTTTGTGTATTTCCCAGGACTAAAATAGCAATTATCAAATGAAAAACAAATCCTTGGTGCCTTGCAGTTCTATAGCATTTGGATCTCTCAGCATTTTACAGACTACGGTAAGGAGTGGATTTCAAACTGTAACCTCTGAGGATTCTTTAATTATTCCATTAGGTATAAACTCCCCCTCCCCCCTCTAACATTCTACTTGAATTTGCTTCCCCCTACGTACAGCATGATAAATGGACCTTTGACCTAGT
Organism: Macrochelys suwanniensis; assembly: GCA_033296515.1. NCBI lineage: Eukaryota > Metazoa > Chordata > Testudines > Chelydridae > Macrochelys > Macrochelys suwanniensis. Next base: position 5,471,098 of record CM065789.1, on the reverse strand, counting down.
TCAGATTACCTCTGTGTGACAGTATTTAAGTAAGCAGAACAGCTCCCACACTACCAGCAGTTTTGATCCAGAGACTTTCAGTATTAAAAGCCTGTGCCTCCACCACTTGAGCTAAAGCAGTCATTCCCATTACCTGGTAGCAGTAGTAAACTCTTGTCCTGTTCTGTGAGGGGGTACACAGTCCCACATTCTGCCAAAGTGGGTTACATATGGTACAGTGTTCTCATGACCTGTGGTGTAAAATTGCTAGGGGTTAAACCTTAGTATAACTAAAGTCACTGTCAAAACTCCCCTTGACTTTGGTGGGACCAGGATTTGGAATTAAAACATGCAGGGTGTTTAGACTAACAAGTCAAAGCTTGAAATAGATACAGCAAACTCCCCCAAGCAGCATTTCTAAAATAACTTTTCTTTTAGTAAGGAATCAAATCTGTTCTGAGAGAGGAAACATGCACACATCCCTTCTGAAAGAAAATTAATGCCAGCCAAACTTTTAATGACATTTCTTTGCAAAATGTTACACTTTGCAAGTTACAAAACAGCTCTCCCTTTGGAATGAAAACCACACGTTCTTTGACAGTCCAACACTAACATAAATAAGGATACCTGTAAATTAAAATCAAGGTACAGCAACATGAAACATAAAATGAAAAAGCCAGGCCTACATATATATAAAATGCAACACAATCCATCTGGAGAATGAGGAGGAGATAATCCACTAAAACATGGCTAGGTTGGCTTAGTGTTTATAAAATGTGTGTAAGATAAATAAGAGTTACACTCACACACACAAAAAAAGCTTTGACACAGCACATGAATCATTCAATGCCTTGCTGATGGTATCATTCTCTGTTTGACAAATGTGTTCCTGTTCAATACGCAAGAGAATTTTCCCCACCAGTGTTTCAGGAATACTTCCCCTTAAAGATAACTGACACTGGGATGCTGACAGCTTAACACGTTCAGAGGGTTTGAAGCCTGTAGGACTCAGCTGTTTCCGCCTAGCCGGGTATTTACCCCACGTGCAGTGCAGTGAAAAAAACACAGAATTTTCATTCCCTGCCATCGGGCGTTACTCCAAGGCAGTCAAGCGTCATACGAGTTAGATTCCATGCAGTGTTTTCCAGTATGCAGAAGCCTTTGTCCACCTAGCTGGAACGCTCATTTCTTCCTTAAAACCCTTACCCAGTCTAAAGGCAAGTTCACCGCTTCCACTACAATATGTGCATCTGCAGGGCCAAATTCATCTTGGGGGTAACTCCACTGACTTCCCTGGAGTTCCTGCTGGGATGAAGTTGCCCCCGTGAGTTTAATGACGCCTAATGAGCAGAGACTGTACACACGATGCAAACCACTGTAGATTGCGAAATGACCAAAGTAAAGCTCTTCTGCAGTTCTACCAGGCTGCTCTAGTTAACGGTGAAAGGATTTCACTCCTGCTGGGTAAAGTTAATGGTGATTTTCTGTCTAAATGCAATTGTCAAGTCTTAAGAAACCCCATTTATCTAGTGCAAGAGTCTGGCTCCTCTCTTCTATTTTTAATGTCCCTGGAAACTGAGAACATTAGGAAGAGGCAGATTTCCCACAAAGCAGTGTGTATGCTTGCGTAGTCGGAATTGTCAGCACCGAGACTGAGAAAACCAGGGTTGATTTTTCTGACCTATTCCAAGGTCAGCCTGGCTTCCCTCTCCCGTGAATGAGGTATTTTCCATTGCACTCGCCTACCTAACTGCAGTCAAAGATGGTGAGGTCAAAAGCAGATCTCAGCCAGCGTTGCTCACTGGGATTGTCAATGAATACCTCGCTGGGGTTGATTCTGTACCAAGGAGAACGCAGTGTTAAGTACAGTAGGGGCATGAGTCATTGGTAAGACACGCATACAAATACTAGCATTCATTCCCTGGGAGAACAGGTTTAAAATGCACTCACACGACAGGCTGGAGAGGAAAAAAAAAGTTTTTTTTAAGAAAGATCTTCTAAACAACTTCAGTCTTACAAATAAATAAAACAGACACCCACTGACCCAGCAGTGAGTCTGGGGCATGTTATATGGTACATACAAGGAGCACAAAATGAGATGCACAGAAATGACCTCAGGACTTGTGCTCAGGGAGGTCATTTTATATTTAGGCAGCCTTAGGAGTATGAAATATTCCCAAGAACTGGACATCACTCAATGAGCCAGGAGCTGCAATAATAGAGGCATCTCTTCAATGGAGACGTTGTCCCACAATGTAACTGACGGAGAGTAAAAATTAAAAATGTACAAACCCAAAATATTTCAGCAATAAAAGAAACTTAAAAAAAAAAAGGGAAACATCAGAAGCCTTCAGTTCCTCACTGTGCTAAATGCACCGGATTTTTCAGTTCTTTGCAAGCTAAATTTAGATCCATGAGCAAGTGCCTTTCTGGGTATTGAATCACTGAGCTGCTGTGCATTTCCTCTATAAATTACAGAAGCTGGCTTGAAATTAGCTTGGAAAAGATGAGGATTTACATTGAAATTCATGTTGCGCTTCCTGCCCCATAGCCCTGCAGTGTTCATTGCTACAACCCGTTCAGACACCCAGCCGCTTCTTACTAATACTAATGATTATTTCTATTGTCGTAGTGCCTAGGAATCCTTGTTCTGGACTAGGACCCCACTGCCCAAGCAACGTGGTTCTGCTCCAAACTGAAGCCCCGGTGCTGCAGCCACTTACACCTGAGAATCTCTCACTTCGCGGAAGTTCTTCCCATGTAACTCTGGGGGTAGGATGTTCAGCAATCACTAAGGATCTGATTCTGTCACGGATTCTATGACTCGGCCAGGGGCGACGGGGGCTGGGTGAGCCCCTGGAGCACGGGCCATGGCTGGGTGACCCCTGACGCCATAGGAGCAGCAGTCGAGGCCAGGTCAGCCACCAGGACCAAAGCAATGGCTGCCAGAGCAGAAGCAGGCAGATGAAGACTTTTTCTTAAGGGAAAAACAAACTCTCTATTCTAGCAAAGCACCTTCTCCCTTGGCTGTGTTGTGTGATAGAATTTCAAAAAGGAAAATGATCCTTCTTTAAAGAACAAATGCTTTTATCCTGCTCAGCTGATTGTCACCTGGAAAACCAAGGAACCGTGGCATTGTTTGACCTTCTTTTGGCCCAGATCAAAAATATTAAATCCTGAACAAAACAGACCTAGAACAAATATTCACCCCAAGACTTGTGCTGCTCTTTGGCCTAGACGACTGGTTTTCAACCTTTTTTCATTTGAGGACCCCTAAAAAAAATGTTGCCTGGGGATGCAGATGCTTTTGGAAATCTTAGGGGGTCCACAGCGCAGACCACAGGTTGAAAACCACTGTTCCATGGTAATGACAACCTTTCCCGGACCCCTTAGTCCATGGACTCCCAGGGGTCTGTAGACGACAGGTTGAAAACCACTGGCCTAGAATGAACTAGGCACAAACCAGGAACTAAGAATTACCCATTGATAATCCATCCTGGATCAGTGCCAAAATAGCATTGATCGGCCAAAGGAATTAATGCAGGTCAATATTGTACCACACAAACCAGGAGGTCTAGAAAGAATTATTTAGGTCAATGTTAAATGGGGTCCCAGCTTTCCGGTGGCATCATGGAAAGTGGCAACAGGTCACAAGGTATCAGATTGTAAAAACAAACAAACAAACAAAAACAAAAAAAAAACCACATTATTTTGATCACTTTCTTGCTTCTACTTCCACACTGATGTGATTTCCGCAGCTGCTGTCTCCAAAACCGGGAGGGTGAGAAATCCCACCTGGAAGCAGCGATTCTAGCTGCCCGGGTGCTCTAGCACGTTCTTTGCTGACTCCAGCAGCTCACGGGATGTCAGACACTAGAATAATTTGAGGAAGACCAGGACAGAGACAGTCTGCAAGCCCCGACCCACACTTTCCAAACCCCACGCGTGTCCCCCCCGAGCTGCGGTGCTGGACCAGCAAGGGCCTGAGCCCCGGATTAGTGAAGGAAATGACTTTCAATGATCCACACCGGCCTGAGGGGTTTGGACACAAAGCCGCTTTGGCTCAGACGAGCTCATCGTCTCCAAGGCAGAGTTCAAAACCAACTGTCTCCACTTCCACATCATGGCCGCCACTGGCCATGGAAAGAGCAGACTCAGCGACCCACGGGATCACTGCTGGAGCCGGGCATGTGACCCCAGGCAGGCAAAGTTCCCCATCCCGCGGCCGGATCGGCGGCATGTGACCATGTCTCAGGCGGCACTCGCAGCGATGGCTTAGTGTGTCCAAATGAGCCCGCCCCCACCAGAGCCTCCGTCACAGTTTGTGGCTCTCCTGGCTCTCCAGCCATTCTCTCCTCAGCTCGGTGATCTCTCTGCCGTACCAGTCGTGGAGCTTGGAGAAACACACCGTGCCTGGGCACACCGGGCTGTCTGCCAGCAGGGCCCCAGTGCCACAGGTATTGCCTGACGACGTGCGTCTGCGAGGCGGCAAAGGAGGCGGCTTCCCGCTCCCCGACTCGGCAAGGCCCCCAGGGCCGTCCCCAGCGGGCAGGGTATCCACGCACGGAGCGTTATTCCACACCGCACAGCCGTTCTCTTTCAGCGGGGTGCAAGGCGGTGCCGCGGCTCTCTCCCGGGGGGGTGGCAGCCCCAGGGCTGGAGACGTGGGGTTCACGCAGAGAGCTGACTTGGTTTTCCGGTAAATGGGGGACCTCCTCTGGACGCTGCGGCTGCCAGCCAGGCCCCGCTGCATCTCCTCCAGCTGCTTCTCCAGCTCCTTCACCACCAGCCGCATGTAGTCGAAGCTGGCGCGCGACAGGGACTTGACCCAGGACTCCATGGCAGCCTGGCTCTCGGCCGCCAGGACGTAGGTGCGCGCCTTGGCGCAGTCAAACTTGATGGCGAAGGCGAACTCCTCGGCAGCCTCGCAGAGCTCCACCGTGCAGCCCTCCAGGATGATCACGCCCACCGGCTCCCGGCTCTCCCGCTCCTCGAAGTAGAAGAGCATGTTGCCCTTCAGCACGAACCAGCGGCGGTGGTAGGCCGTGTTCCGCTCGCCCTTCTTGGAGAGGAAGCCGGCATTGTCGGCGGGGGAGTCGCAGGTGGCATAGCACACCAGGCTCCGCTCGTTCAGCTTCATGGCGCCGAGGCCTAGGGGGGGAAGAGATTCGTATGGGATCGGGGGCGAGGATCGGCCGGGTTCCCTGAGCTATGAGCAAAGGCCAGGGCGGCCCATCCCTGCAGCTACAGAGACGCTGCCGGCTCAGTGACGTCATTACTCAGAGGGCCCACGTGGGTACTGCCTGGAAACGGACAGCAGGGAGCTCAAACCCCTAACCCGGGGGCACTGGGGCAATCTGCACACAGGCCCTACACGTTTACCCTGGTTCCTAGGTACTGCCAGGCACTCCTCACTGGCCGCCCCCTCCTCACAGGGTGGAGGGATTCAGAGCCCAGAGAGGGGGGAGCAGCACTGACTTGCCTGCAGAAGGCTCAGGGGAGGAACGTTAGGAACAGGAGCGGCCACACGGGGTCAGAGTCCAATGGTCCATTGAGCCCAGTCTCCTGTCTCCCGCCAGTGGCCGGGGCTACGGGCTTCAGAGGGAATGAACAGAATAGGGATCGAGTGATCCAGCTCCCGTCATCCAGCCCCAGCTTCTGGCAGTCAGAGGTTAAGGACATCTGGAGCATAGGGCTGCAGCCCTGACCATCTTGGATCAGTTTCACTTTGTTTACTGTCCGTTTCCCTTCTGATTCTTGGGCCCTTTGGGGGAGCAAAGAGGGGGAGGGGAACCACTGTTTAAAACATACTTCCAATTTAACACAGTCCTATTGATCTCAGCTTTTTGTTCAAAGTGGACTTTAACAAAACCACCAATTTTCTGGGTGAATTGGATGCCCTTTTCCCTCTCCCCTCGTTGGGCCTGTAATTGGGATCATGCCCAATCTAATGTGATTTATCACACATGGCTGAAGAGCAATTCCTAAATTACACTCTCCCCCACCCCCAATAAATGCAACTGAACAATGCAGTGTGCAGTTGGTCTGGCACTGCTAATTGGGTTCCTAGCACCAGTCTATTGCTGCCCTGATCAGCAGGGACCGGGAGTCCTCAGGGTGCTGCATATACTACTGGTATTGGTTATCAGGGCCGGCTTTAAGCCGATTCCCCATTATTGGGCCCGGCGCCCAAGGGGGCCCCACTCTGGTGGGGTGGTTTTTTTTTGCTCTGCCGATTGGCAGGGGGAGAGTTTGTTTTTTATGCTTGACAAAATGGGCAGGGCCCCACCGTCGTTATTCACGTTATTCACCCTCTAAAGCCGGCCCTGTTGGTTACTCCCCGTTAGCCGTAGTCAGTTGCTTCAAGCCCTATCAGAGCATCCTAGATGCTGCTGTTTTGCAAGCTGGGTGAAGTTATTTCCTAGCAGCTTATCTAGCAACCCAGCTGCCTGGAGCACATTCACAGCGGCCGCAGGCTTGTTAAGCTGTCCTAGCACCGCCTCTGTGGGGGAAGAACTGGGAGTCAGGCGACCCAGGTACTCTTCCCTCACCTACCACTCACTGAATGCGTGACTCCGGGCAAGTCACTGTGCCCCTCTGTACCAGTGTCCCCATCTGGAAAACAGGGCTGGTGTCACCTATCCTGCTTTGAGAGGTATGGCATTGCAAGTACCAGCCAGGAGGAGTCAGGTAGCGTCATTCTGAGCCATGGGGGGGGGGGGGGGGGGGGGGGTTTCACTGATTTCAAGGAGAACGTTTCCCTGCTTTAACGGTTACCGAATACATAAGCGCTTTGCTGCAGCCGGAGCAATGCAAAGTCGGAGGGTTGCCAGAGCTTCCAGCGACCCCCTGATGGAGGCTGAAATGGAACTTCAAACAGTCCCCACCATCCCCACAAAGACCTGCCCTTAGCCTCTGGAACATCTGGAACGTTCCATGTCTGCGAATGCCACTTACAATGGAAAAGCACTGGGAGCAAATGCTCCATCCTCATCCAAGCAACGAGGCGCGCTGCTTTAACCCAGTACCTCAGGACATGCGCTTCCTGCAAAAGCTTCCACGAGCCTTCGATGCCAGTTCTCAGAGAAGCCCGTGAGAGACAAGAGTCACTCAGCCCTGGAGGGAGCAGCCTGGGCTACTAGAGGAGGTTGAACGGCCCTTTCCGAGTTGTTTCCTTTTGGTTTACAGTGACTTGGTTCTGGTCACGGCAGTAAATGGTCTTACAACATGTGTTACTAACCCCAGCTCTCGCTGGTGAGCGAGCCGACAGCGAGAGATGTTCTCATGCTGTCAGGCTGCTGGCATTGTCCTCAGCAGCAGGTGTGTCACTTGCCGTGAGGAAAGGGCAGCATGTGCCAGATCTTGGTTTGCCCCCTGACTTTTAATAGGTCCATATGCTCTACTGGGTCTTCCCTTTCCCCCCTCCCCCTTCCTCCCCCCCCCCCCCCATCCTCCCCCCCCCCCCCCCCCCCACTCAGCCTTTGCAGGGTAAAATAAAATCACCTATAATGCTGTGTATGCAGACATAACTTCCCCCCTCCCCCCACAATTTTTCTAAAATGCCGCCCCTGCTCAGCACCACAGCAGCCACAGCCTACGGGATCTATAAATATGACACCGCTGTTAGCTTTTGCTTCCTTAATAATACTGACAGCACCTCCACGGCAAAGCACTCAAACACTATTAAGTCATGTAACGGTGTTAAATTTTAACTGAGGCTCCCCGCACTCCGCCCTTACCAGAAAGTTGTTTTTACAGTCACACAGGGGCCTCCTCCTGTCTAGATGCCATGTAGGTAATAACAGGGCATGTTGCAAGCGTCACACCCTCCTCCACTTCATTCATGAAGTGACTTCTTGTGTTTGTTCACCTTCTCAGGGCGTGAATGTGGTTTTATTCTGCTGCTAGCAGGAGGCCGGCCCCCTTAGCATGACTAAGCCATGAAAAGGAAATCCGAGTCTTTACCATAGCAGCAGAGCATTCGCTCGCTCTGGGGTTGTGAGCCGTAGGAGGGGTTTTTAAGGGGCACGGAGAAAGACAGGCTGGGCACAGCACCCAATGCACCTTGCAGCGTGTCAAATGGGGCACCCACCCACACAGGGGTGTTTCCTGCAGGTCAGCCAGGTCCTTGCTTTCTGTGGACTGGTGGGGGAATTGGGCTGTGTGTCTCCCCCCCCCCCCCCGACGCCCGAGCCTGCTAGGCACGGGGCGCGTTAGCCAGCCCCAGCCCCCCTTGGAAAGGGGCTCAGCTCGCCAGCGGGTGCTGGAGTCAGACACTGGCGTGGGGAGCGGGCTGCGCTCCAGGCCGGCCAGGGGGGTCGTGGCGCGGTCTGCGCAGGAAGGCGGCCAGCTCGGAGGCTGGGCGGGGGAACCACCCTGGTGGCCCCCAACGCTGGAGACCGCGGGGCTCAAGCCCGCCCCAGGCAGCTTCTCGGAGCGGGCCCATCCCCGTGGCCTCCAGCCCCGCGCTAGCTCGGCCCTAAGGGGCGGGGGCGGGCCGGAGACCGGCCTGTCCCCTGCAGCCTCCGGGCTCTGCCCGCGCCCCGGCCCCGGCGGCTGCCCAGGCTCCGCCCCGCGCTCTTACTTCGGCGCGCCCGGCCGCTCCTTTGTTCCCTCCGCGCCGCTCCTGCTTCCCCCGGCCGGGGCTGGCTCCTCCCCTGCGGGCTTGTGGCCGCTGGCCACCGGCCGCTCTTAAAGAGCCAGCCCAGCCCTCGCACCCGCCTCCCGAGCCGGGGGCGCGCGCGCGCGTGTGTGTGTCTACACGGGCGGCCTCGGAAACCTGGAGTCACCCCGCGGGGAGCCCAACCCCCTCCCGGTCACACGCAAAGGTGCCTGATCCCGGTGGGCAAGTCACGGGGACCCCGAGTCCTGCGGAGACTGGGGGCCAAGCCCCCTTGCTGCGCAGTGTGGACGCAGCTCAAGCCCCAGGCCCCTTTCAGAAGGTCTGTGCAGCGGGGGAAGGACCCCTGAGCAAGGCGGGGAGACCTGGGGCCAGCGGTCCTAAGCCCAGGTTGGCCATGCAGCATGGACAGGCCCTAAGGCGGTGCTTCTCAACCAGGGGTATGGGTACGCGGAGCTCTTCCAGGGGGGACTCAAATCCTCCGGATCAGGGGGTCTCAAGCTGCCAGTCATGAACTCCATGGGGGTTGCGGGATGGGGTTAGGGGGATTGCACGTGCAGGGCCGGCGTTAGGGGGTGGCAAGCAGGGTAATTGCCTGGGGGCTCGGTTACGCGCTTCAGCCCCCGGTGGCGGGGCTCAGGCTGTAGACAGAGCGCTCACGTGAAACGCAGGCTCCAGTATCACACTGCCATGTAAGTACAATGTGTGCCCATTGGTTTATTTTAGGATGATAGGGTAGACCTGAGAAAGGAAGCCGTTTTTCAGTAATAGGGCGCTGTGACCCTCTTGTATTTTGATGTCTGATTTCGTAAGCAAGTCGATTTGAAGTGAGGTGTAACTTGGGGGTACGCAAGACCAATCAGCCTCCTGGAAGAGGTACAGTCGTCTGGAACGGTTGAGAGCCACTGCCCTAAGGGATTAGAGGCGCTCTGGATGGCCACGTGGGACAGGTCAGAACATTAATGCTTCTGGGTGAAATTGCTCTTGCAGGATATTATGATTTGTATTATTAGTCATATTACTGGAGTGCCAGCCATGGACCCTGGTGTGCCGGGCACTGTACAGACATGGAACAGAATCCCTGCCCCAAAGAGCTTCCAATCCACGTATAATACAAGAGACAGCAGATGGATATGTACCGGGCAGGACAAGGAAACAGCAAGACAATATTCAATGGGTTCCAGTCTTGGTCCTTAACTTCAAGGTGCTGGGCCCAAAGATAACTAGGGCTCTGGATGAAGGCTTCAAATCTGATCATGGTAAGTGCTGTATAAACACACATAAAGACCTGGCCCTTGCCCCACATAGTCTACAGACGAACAAGAGTTGGTCCATTGAAGCCCATAGGAATAGTTGGTTGTTGGAAGCTAAGCACGTGTTTCAGTGTTTGCAGGCTCAGGGCCCGGGTCTACCAGTGGACTACGCAGCTAGTGTGTATCTCCTTGTCTGCACTTTCAAGCGGACACGGCCAGTGCCCACCATTTGAACGTACTGGTGCAATCGGTATTTCATTCATTGTGGCTTGATTCCTTATATGGGGCATTAATTGAGTGACGTTATGCATTGCATAATAGCCTGACAAATCTAGTGACTGCATTATCCTTCTAAGGATAGCATCACTTACTGTATGTACACATTATTGCTTCTTTCACAAGACCAGAATCCTTTTGTGGGCCTACCACCAGAACATAATTTCCAATCAAACAATAATAATATGAAAATGAAGCCTTCCTCCTCACCCACGTAAAAAGGAAATGCACAAACCACTAAAGCCTATGATGCTGTACGCTATAATACACATGACTGAAGTCAAGAGGTGGCCACTGAGCCAAGGGTGAATTAAAGCCAGGATAGTATTACAATTATGCAAGAGTATAGAAATCAACGGCCCCCTGTGGACAAGTGCATGTAACCTTGTAAGTAGGCTTTTCTTTGTACAAGGACAGTGGTTGCTCAGGAGAGTTGGTTGATCCAGTTTTCTGTCAAAAACTGCAGTTTTGTCAAAATCTAAATGTTTGGCAGGAATGTGTCGCTTTGGCTGAAAATTTTGATGGGAAAAATGTCGAACCGACTTGTGTAAGAACATCAGAACGGCCATACTAGGTCAGACCACTGGTCCCTCGAGTCTAGTATCCTCTCTGCTGACAGTGGACGGTGCCAGATGCTTCTGAGCAATGAACAGAACAGGGCAATTATCGAGTGATCCATCCCCTGTCGTCCAGTCCCAGCTTCTGGACTTTCTGATTTTGTTTCAATAATGGCAAAACATGTTGATAAGGTAAAAATGTTTCATTTTGATTAATTTTGGTTTGACTTCCGTATTAAAATATGTGTTTCAATATTAAATATATTAATGTTTTGATGGTCTCGAATGGGAATTTTTTGGCATTTTTCATTCTGTGGGAAATTTTGGCTTTTTATTCTAATTAATTTTGGCTTGTTATTCTAATGTGGAATGAAACAGAAATTCCATTTTCCCACCAGCCCCAAGGTTCAGCGCTGCAACACAGCTGTTGGTTTCCTTGGCAGCTAGACCCTTTCCCCTCTGGAAGGGAGAACAGGTTTCGAAAGAGCGGCCAAATCAGCCCTAGTTTTTATCTTCTCTCAAAACAGGCTCTGGTTGCACGGTTTGCTAGACTCTCCTGCCTCATTCTCTACCCATCTTTCTAGTTCTGCACAGAGAGGCCTCGGCTAGTAGAGAGCCATTGGAGGATGCTTTAAAAATCCCTTTCATGGGAGTTCAGTTGCTCGCCAGACTAGACCTGAGTGCTAAATCGGGTCTGGGGCAACATGTGTATGTATGTAGATGAGGCCTTAGCCGGAATCCAGTGGTGCTTCATTGCCTTGGTTAGCGTTGTGAGCCACACCCACACCAGTGCCAGGCACTATAAACCTTCCTTCCCCATGACAGGGTGGCATGAGCCATATAAACATGCGCAGTTATTAGTGTAGGCGGCTGTGTGGGTTGTAAACTGAACTGTGCCCTGCTGTCACTGAGCCCAGGCCAGGGCAGTCTCAGTGGATCAGGAAAAACCTAACACCAAGGTAGGTAAACAATCCGGCAGATCCCGCGGTGAAGTAATTAAAGGCAGCCAGCTGCTGTCCTCTTTAATGGGTTTCCTCTTTAATCCGGATTTACCTATTGTTCTTATTCTGATGGCTTCCCATCACCCTCATCCCGCTGGAGCTGCGTAGGGAAGGAAATTTCACTCAACCCCTGTTTGTTACACAGGCCCCATTTGTCCTGCTCACTCAGCCCCCTGGAATGTTGTGACAATCCCGGAGTTACATCTGGCCTGAATGGGTCTCCTCTGATTTGATTCATGCCTCAGGAATAACTCCATTGAAACCAGGAGTTAACCTAGGGTAAAACTGGCATGACGGAGAACAGAACCAGGGGAAGCTCAAAGCTGCACATAGGACTTCCGTGTGTGCCCGCGCGCATCGGCGCCTTTCTGTGTTTGCTGAGCTAACCCCGCACTTACCACGTCTGCATCCATTTCTTACAGGAAACATGAGTCTGCTCAAGAAGCTAAGGGAAAACCTCACCAGGACAGCAATCTCTGAGCGAGAGGCATTCATTCTTTGGGACTGAACTGTCCACCCGCGTGCTCTTTCCAAGCCAGGACTCTTACAAGTATTGCAAGTGGTTCAGACCCCAAATTTTCACTTGTGGGCTCCCTAGTCCAGTGCACAGTCAACACTGCCCAGATGAGCGAGAACCCCACTAATGAAATAATCTCTAGTCCACGGGGGGGGGGACCTAGGAGCCAGGGGGCCATGAGTTCGAGGCTCACCTCTTCTGCTCACTGCTGTTTATAGTTCTGAGCCCTTCACGGCCCTTATTATGGAGCAAGGCCTCTGACCCGGCCCTTAGGAAGCAGACAAGTATAATTTCCCTCTCATTTTACAGAGAAGCTAACTGAAACATTGCACTGGGTCATTGCAAGGTCACTGGGAATAGAAACCAGGTTTCTAATATGCCTGACTGAGGTCTCATTCAGGCTGAATGTGCCAAATCTATATGGTTGGCGAGCCTGGCTGTAACCACTAGGGAACACTGCCTTCCAAGACAACAGTAGAGGCCAGAAGTCCTGATCCCTAATATTCTACTGCTGTCTTGAAAATAGTTATGCAACCCACTGGCAAAGAACATGCCACATGATCCTCTAGTCAGTGGCTGGCCCCTATACAGAGCTAACAGTTCCTTGTTAGCTGTCAATGGTGGCGTAAGGGGGCCACAAAATACCGGGGTTCCACATTTCAACCACAACTGCTACTGCTCTCCTCTTAGCCTCAGTGGGTGTTAGGAACGTGGACAGAATGCAAGACGAGGCCCTATTCAACAGTATATTGTGAAAACCCTTCTGCTGTGTGTACTGGGATTTTTGAACATGTGGTGATTGAGTTGTTACCCAGCCTGGTGACAGCCAGGTAAACAAAGGGCTAGAATTTCAAAGCCAATATAAAAACTGTTGTCAAACACTGATACACATTTATTAGAAAACAAATTCTCCCTTTTTATCTAGCACGATACTAAAAACTGTCCACTAGATGGCATCAGAAACCCACTTTCAGATTTGTGGCAGCATTCCTTTCTTACATGCAGGAATGTTAGGTAATTCCTCTGTTCTGACCTGCCCCATCTCCCCTGCTGTTCTAGTCTGGGGTTCCCATTTTGGTGACAGATGCTATTTAAATTAATCCTCTGAGCCAAGGATTTCAACGTGCTTTACCCATGGTGATTAGGTCCCACGGTACCCTTTGTGCAGCCAGTGAGTGTGAATCTCTCCATTTTCCAGATGGGGAAACTGAGGCATAGAGCAGTGAAGTGACTTGCCCAAGGTCACACAGCAAGTCAGTGACAGGGCCAGAAAACAAGCCCAGACTCCCAGAAACCTGCAGTAACCATGATTCTCACCCCCTCTAAAACTAAATAAGATATTACCAAAGGGGTAATGGGCACAGAACTTACACAGTGCTCTCCTGGTTCAAAGCAGTTTGCAGCCGCGACCCTTCCCCCACTTTGCCTCCTTGCCCTGTGTCTCCCACAGACATTTGTGCCTTTTTGCACACTACCCCATGTGCTTGCCATGTCCTCCCTATTTCAGTCCAGCAAACCCCACTCTCCTTTTATCCCAATGGCTCCTGCAGACTCACTAGTCTAGACATCCCACAAGAAGTGAGTCACTAATACAAAGGATGATTTATATAGAATGCCAGCCGTTCGCTCTTCTTGGCTTCCCCGGTGCATCCTGGCTACTCTGAGATACCAGCTTCTTTGGGGAAGAGACTGGCTTTGTTCTGGGTGATGTAAAGGGCTGAGCATACTGCATTAATAACTAATTAAGCATTAAACAGCATGCATCAGTAGCTCTCCAAACCTTTTAACCCAGATAGCCATGAGACCCCTTATAATTTCTTTAGGAAACAGTCTTCCTAGTTACAAGAGCAGCACTGAAGCCTTTACAAAACTTTCAGAGAAGGAGGCATCTGCTCCAACAATCGGACGGGGCACCCTGGCACCCGGGCTAGGAGTGCATCGCCCTTTATCCTTAGACAAATCCTAGACGGAGGCATTTTACAGAGGTTTTCCCGGTGCACTCCGGAGCAGCATGGACCTGGCCCGGCCCACAGCGCCAGTCACAGTGATGTTTAACATTCCTTACGGGAAGTCACTTCCCAAGAGCACCAGAGCAAACAAAGAATCGTAGCTAAAAATAAACACCAGCTTAACCCACTGACTAACAGAACGGCTGTGCTGCTTGTGTGGAGTGATCGGGCACATATGGGACACGTTGTGACCCCAGCTGACATGACGCAATAACAACAACAGACAGAGGATTCCATATATGGCCTGCTCTGCGGGGCTACGCCATGAACTCGGAGGCCATCAGACTCTTCTGCTACCTGCACTCGGCCTCATCCTGCATCTGGCTGCAGACCCAGCGATGGCAATGGGAGCTTTGCCCTATATTTAATTCTGAGTTGGTGTGGATAAAGAGTCCCCCTGAAACAGGAAAAAGGCAATTAGTCTGTGTTTTATAGAGATGGTTACAAGTACGTCTGGAGGTAAATATCTGTTACATACTCAGGTTTTAGGGGGGTATTATAGACGGGTAACAATGGATTTGGTGCAGTATTGCACTGGGGTCCCATTGTACTAAGAACTGTACATCTACACAGTAAGAGACAGTCCCTGCCTGCTGAGCTTATATCTACACACAGACACAACAGACAAAGAAAGGATTGTGATCTCTCTATTTTTTTACAGCTGGGGCATTGAAGCACAATGAGATTAAGAGATTTGCCTAAGGTCATCCAGGAAGTCAGTAGCAGAGACAGGAATTGAACCCAGGATCCCAGCACTAAACCTTCAGCTTCCCAAGATATGAGTGTCATCAGCTGTACATAGGAAGGTACTCAGCTATTTAGTGTGGAATTACAATACACAAGCAGACAGGCAGAGGCCGGTGGTCAGCAAGGTTAGCTGCGGTTGCCTGAAGGGTTAGGTATTATGGAAGGTGAGCAAGTGTTTTCTACCCAGGCAGTTTTTAAAGGAAGCTTCAAAGTCTTTTGTGCATCAGGTTGCCTATTGTCAGTGAGGGCACCAGTTCTGCTCTAGAAGAAGGGAAAACCATTCGTTCCCCCAACGTTTTTGAGTCTTCACAGCCTAGGTCTGAGTGTAAAACGCCAAAGAAAGGGCCCTATCCTGGAATTTTTGCACACCCAGGCCTCGCCGTGAAGCCAGTGGGGGTTGTGACTGCACAGACCAACCAAGTTTCACTCCACGGGCAAATAAGTGTCATCCTGTCATTTTGGATGGCTCAGTAGATTGTGTGCCTGAGGGCCAGACATGCAGCCCTTCATTCTCTGGGACAGTACAAACATCCCATTGACCAGTCTCCAGTTGGAGTTACACCCAATGCTTCTTCCCTTCGCTTCCAAGACAGCAAAGACTGCTGCTGGTGGAGTCCATCCCTCCTCTCTAGGACTGTCTTGATCATAGAGAAAGGCCCGGTGACTGCATTCTTTATCCTGATCCCCTTTTCAAACACAGCTAAGAGGAAATCAAGGCAATGCTCTCTGTATTCTTCGGGTTTGGCTAAAGCCCCTCCGCTTGCCTCTGGCAGAGGGATTACATCATTGAACAACCATGGACGGAGAAAAACAAGAAGAAAAGGTCTCCAAGAAGTCCCAAGTGTCTAAATAGCTTTATAATAATAATAAAAAATAATAAATAGAGATATGCTAATTGCCTAGAACTGGAAAGACCTTGAAAGGTCATTGAGTCCAGTCCCCTGCCTACACTAGGAGGATCAAGTACTGTCCCCTGCCAGATTTCCCCCCCCCCGATTCCTAAATGGCCCCCTCAAGGATTGAACTCATAACCCCTGGGTTTAGCAGGCCAATGCTCAAACCACTGAGCTATCCTTTCCCCCCTGCTTTCCCGAAAGCATGACAGCCTCCCTTGTGCTGTAACACACTGAGCCGCAGGACGGGACAGGCTTTTAAGGAACAAAGACCCATTTTCTGAAAACATCCCCGGTTATAAAAACAAGTGGGTGGGGGGAAGACGACAGAAAATCTATAATCTACCAATACTCTGCGCTTAAACAGCACTTTCCATCCCGCCAAGCTCTCAAAGTGCTTCGCCAGCACAATTCGGGAACCCTCCTGCCGAGCCTGTCTGTGCCGGCGAGCGTGTACATGGCACCTTTGCCCCCCAGCCGCGATCGCAGGGGTTTGCCTTGGGCTCGCCTTTACCTTCCAAGCCGCCTTTTTCTTATATAGGCTCCTATTACCCCCCACCCCGTCCCGATTTTTCACACTTGCTGTCTGGTCACCCTACTTTTGTCTGAAGCAAATGAAGGATGAAATAAAACACGACTTTCAACACCCCCGCCCCGCAAGAGGGCTCCCCCCAGCGGATGACACAGCCGCCCCTCCTGGGGGCGCCCGCGGCAGAGCCACGGGCGAGGGGCCGCGGGCGCGAACCCGCGTGCCGCAGGCGGCAGGTTAACGTCGGGTTGCAATGCTTGTGTCGGCGGCTGGAAAAGCAGCGGAGGCGAATGTCTCCGCCCCGCGTCCGGCGATGGCCGCGGCGGGGCAGCGGCTGGCGCCAGGCGGGGGTTGTGTCTCCGCCTTCCGAGCCGCAGATAAGACGCGGGGGGGTTAATTCTTTGCCGCTCCGTGCCCCCCCCGGCCCCGCGGAGCTGCCGGCTGCTTTCGGTATCGCTCGCTCCTCATTGGCCCGAAAGTTGCCTTTTAAACGAAGGGCTGTCAGCGCGCGGCCCCTGGCCGAGGCGCGCCGGGGGCGGGCGGAGCGCGCCGGGAAGGGACCCACGCAGCAGCAGCAGCAGCCGCCGCCGCCGCCACTCGAGCAGCCCCCGGGGAGACGGGAGCGCGGCGCACGTGGGAACAGGCGCTGGGCGCGGCAGCCCCGTGCACCCGGCTGGGCCCCCCCGCGTCTCCCGCGCTGTCTGCCCCCGAGGCCGCTTCAGGCCGGCTGGGACCCTCCCTCCCCCCCCCCCCTCTTTGCAGAACAGCCGGGGAAGGGGCCTGGGAGCAGCCGGGGCGGGGGGGGTCCCGCGCTCCAGGCAAGTGCCGCGGGGCGGAGCCGCCCGCCGCCGACCCCTCTCCGCGCCCGGGTTTCCTGCCTGAGCCCTGCGGCACCTGGCCCCGCGGCCAGCACCATGGGCGAGCGCCACACGGACGGCTTCTCCCGCAGGTACGGCCCCGGCCCGCGTCCCCTCGCCTCGCCGCCTGGCCCGGGGGAACGGGACCCCCCCTGCCCCCCCGCGCCCGGACCCGCCTCCCGGGGCGCCGCTGCGCTGGGGGGAGGCGGCTCTGGTTCCCTGGGGATGGGAAGGGGCCCGATTCCGCTCCCCCCTCCCCCCCCCCAGGACTCGGCAGCTCCACCACGTGCGCGCTGAGCGCCGCCGACTCCAGCCGCCCGCGTCCTGGGCAGGTGCGGGGCTCTCGCCCGGCCGGGGCCCCTCCCGCCGGGCTGCCCTGGAAAGTGAAAGTACCGGCGGCCGCGGCTCCTATTCCTGCTGCGTAGAGAGGGGCCGCGCGGGGGCGGCCAGGGCCCCCCGAGTCCCTCGGTCGGGAGCGGCGGGGCACAGGGGCTAGGAGCCCCCCTCCCAGCCGCTCCCCTGGAGCCTTGGGGGTTCAGGCCCCTCCAAGCTGCAGCCGAAACGGGGCGGCCTGAAGCTCCAGGGTCAAGCTGCCCCCGTCCGGGGTGGGGGACCGGCTCTGTGTCGCCGGCTACGGGGCGCCCCCCCCCACGTGTCCGGGCCCCTTTTCCAGCGGCCCGGCTGCGGGGTGAAAAGTCCCGGCCTCGGCCCTCGGTGCGGGTGATGGATGGGGAGCGCCCCGGCGGGGCTCCGGCCTGCTCTCCCGCGGGGGGCAGGTCTCCCCGGGACAGCGCCAGTCCCAGTCCGGCGAGGCAGAGGCCAGGCTGCCCCTCCCGGGAGCAGGGGGCTGCCCCCCGGGCCGGGCAGCCGCACCGCGGAGGTCGGTGCATCACCCACGGGCAGAGCCAGCCCTAGGGGCCCGCGGCAGACTCGGCCAGCTAGCGGCTGTTGTCTGCAGGGCTGGGGCTGAGGCGCCTCGGACCAGTCCTGCTCCCCGTGTGTAACCCAGGCAGGAGTCCCCCCACCCCCGGCCAGGCGCTAGGAGCGGCGACGTTCCTAAGCCCGCGGCTCGCCCGCCCGCCCGCGGGCTGTTTGCTGAGGTGGTTTGGCCCGGGCAATGGGGACGACAGAAGAGTCACTGGCACCTGACCTGGGCTTGACTGTCAGCCAGGAAACCCGCGAGGAGTTGTTGTTACTAGTGGAGTCCAGATGGGCTGGGGAAGGGAGGTGCTAGGGGACTCGAATTATTTTTTGCAATAAGGTAACTGAGCAAGTGGCAAAGAGAGGAACTGAGCTGACAACATGCTGGGAGAAGCCTGTTTCTGAGGCATCTCTGTGGAACCGGCGTTTTACCGGCAGGTTGTTTGATTGAGTGGAAGGGCCTGTGAAATCAAAGGGAGGTTTTTGCCTTTGGCTTCATTGAAAGCAGATCAAAGTAATATTTCCTTGTAAGTTACCTCTTCTCCCCCCCCCCCCAAAACCCCACTTTTCTTTGTAATTTACAGAACTAGTGGGTATTCACCCACGAAAGCTTATGCTCCAATACGTCTGTTAGTCAGTAAGGTGCCACAGGACTCTGTTGCTTCTACAGATCCAGACTAACACGGCTACCCCGCTGATAATTTCTTGTTTGTGTTTATAACACCTCTGGAAGGGCCCTTTTATTTTTTTAATTGGAGACATAGGCGTGGCCATCCTGCTGGCATCCCGAATTGTTCCATGGAGATTTGTTGCTAATGAGAGCTCTGTGGCTTTGCATTGTGTCTAATCAAGGAAATCAATGGCTTTTACTTTCGAGTCTTGTTTTGTGCGAGCTGCTGTGGAAAAACCTCGGCAGGATGACAGAATTGGCACAAATGCTACAGAGTGCATAGGCATAAGACAAAGTGTAAGATGCTTAAATAGCCTGTTGTGTTAGAAGGATCATGTTATAACACACTAGTGTCGCCACTGCAAACCTATAAAGGGCCAAATTCAGACCTGGAGTGACTATACATTTATAAAGCTAAGTAAGTAGGTCCCGAGAGAGGGGAGCGGTATGAGAAGGTGTATGACTAAGCAGGGGGAGTCTGCTTTTGAAACCCTTCTGTTAGTTACTCTTCCACCTCCCCATTGGGTTTATGTCACTAGACCATACGTCCATTATAATGCGGTTTGATCTCAGTGGGTACATGAGGCTGCCTCGATGTTTATATAGCTCCCGTCACTGTTGTGTGTCAGTTAAAGGGACGTTGTCTAGACACAGACGTTGCAGCGGTTTAACTTGACTTGGCTTCGTTAAACCAGTGCAGGTTTTGTGCGTGGGCTGTTCAAAACTGGTTCTGTTGGTTTATCTTGCACCTGTACATTTCCCGATGCGAATTAAACTGAGATGGTAGCTTTAAACGGATGCAAGAGTGTGAAAACACACAAGTTGCACGGGTTTAACTAAATGGATATAAAATCACCCTCTCGGTTAAACACAGCTCTGTGTACAGACAAGGCATCCCGCGACTCTTATCTTTCCAAATGTTGATATTTAAAAATAAAAACCATGTTGAATTGGGGGGAGGGGAAGGAGAGCAAACCAGCATGCACTCACCAGGCAC
Source organism: Macrochelys suwanniensis (assembly GCA_033296515.1). Taxonomy (NCBI): domain Eukaryota; kingdom Metazoa; phylum Chordata; order Testudines; family Chelydridae; genus Macrochelys; species Macrochelys suwanniensis. Next base: position 5,451,272 of record CM065789.1, on the reverse strand, counting down.
ATGCCTTCGTCGCCCCTCCTCCACCCCCCCTAGGGTGACCAGATGTCCTGATTTTATAGGGACAGTCCTGATATTTGGGGCATTTTCTTATATAGGCTCCTATTACCCCCCACCCCCTGTCCCGATTTTTCACACTTTCTATCTGGTCACCCTAAACACCCCCCATGCTCCACAGTTTGTCTTTGCCCACCATGGAGAGAGGGTATTATAGTTTACCTTTGCTTGTTGCAAGGGATGTGTTCTTTTATTCTCAAGGGCACCTGCTCCCTGACCTTCAGGCCCACTCTGTTGCACACGCACATAGTTTTCTATCTTTCCCTCGGTTGTTGGGCTTTTTAATATTTCTGGATCTTTAGAGATCAGTAGAAAAAAAATTCCCAGAAGTACTTTCCACATCCCTTGCCTATTTAGTGCATTTATTTCACTGTCTCTCATTATTCTACGAGTTTAATTGGCCTGAGTGATTGGAACACACATTTTATTGTCAGGATTGCCAGTAGCAAGCTGTTCAGGCTTCAAGCAGAGGGTGGCTAACACTCGCAAAGGTCAGTTCATGAGCAGGTCACAGCCTGGCATGGTGGCAATAACCTGTCAATCACTGGGATGCCTGCTGGCTTTTCGTGCAGGTGTGAAATAACTGGGCGGTTTTTAAAGTGTGCAAGTACTGTCCTGTGTGTGACACTCCAGTGACCTTTCAAAAATGTTTTGGGAGACCACTAAGATTTCTTTATGCACTGTATTACATTATTGAAAAGCCAGAGTCACTCAAGTGAGATCAGAATGTGGCCAGTTATGACCGTATTATGTTGTACAAATATAGGTATGTTTGGGTTTGATATCTCTTCCCATGCTGGTGTAAATCAGGAACAACTCCAGCAAAGTCAGTGGCATGATGCTAACCTGATTTTCCTCTTTATTACTTACACGGGTGTATGTTTAATTATAAAGAAAAAGCCCCTTGAAGTTCTATAATGTTTCAAAATGTAAACTGTTAACAGTACTTGGCTTGAAATAAAACGCTGATCAGAGTTGGAAAATCTAATGGAAATATAGCAGTCATAGGGATGTTGAGTAGTATCCCAATTCCTCTGAGGCTGGGAAAGGGAAGGGGAATAGCAGCCACATGGATAGTAACCATCAGTTGTTGCATGCAGGAGAGCAGAGCATTTGAGTTCACCCAGAGGTGTGGGGAACAATAGTGCAAGCTCTTGCCAGGCTGCTGGAGCCTGCCAGCTGTGTGGCCAGGAAGGGGCAGGACCAGGTTAGCCAGGTGATATGCTGATCCAGCGCATTCCCCATTCACTTTCATTGGTGGGGGTTCTCAGGAAGTGTAAAGCTTCCCTCGGGGAAGTGGGATCTTGTAGGCATGGTCTTGTTAGAGGATAAGGAGTGAATGAATGGGGCATAGGACGTAACTACCTTGTCACCCCCATGAGATGGTCCCTTCAGGTCAAGGCTACAGAGTAGCATAGGAAAGCGTCTGCTGCTCCCGCCCATGTTGTACCCACTTTGCAGATGCAGAGGATTTCAGTCTCCCTGGTTGCAGCACTACATTTACTTTAATCAGATTGGTTACTGTGTCAGCTTCTAAAGCATGGTTCAGGTATGTTCGGGCTGGCAGCGTGCTAGACAGAGCAGCCTCAACCCTGCTAGGTGACTGCCTTGCGTACAATGGTTCCTTTAATGCATGTAATCCTGGAGAGAAACAGTGATTTTGTTTGTAGAATTTAGTTCTGGGAACTTTCTGTTTTGTTGTTTGAGAAGTAAAAGTCGTAAGAAGGGCAAGAGGGTAAGTATATACAGAAGGGATGGTAAAATAGTCCTTGAATTTAAAGGGGGGCTGTGAGCTTAAAATTCATGAGTCTGGAAAACTCTAATTTCCTTGTGTGTGTTGTTATGATCAGCTGATAATGTTAAAACTGAAAGTATTTTTTAAACATCCAATTTACTTTTCAGGGTTTACATCAATGCTTTACATTTCTTTTGTCCCCAAGAGTGGAAACAGAGCAATCAGTTTCATTTTCCGACTGCCGTGCACTAGCTCAGTTTTTGCCGTGTTTGGGTTGCAAATGCTCCATGGGGATGTTGCATTTTTTGGGGGGGAGAGGGGAGGAGTTGTTTGGTTGGGTGGTCTGTTTTGTTTTGTTTTGTTTTGTTATGCTTTAACAATTTCCACTGTCATGGCAAAACAAAGTTTGTTCTTGGGTTTTGTAAAAGGCGAATTTTACAAATCCTCAGTGTGGAGCCATATTTCGTTTGATAGTGTCCTTTTAAAATAGCCTCGGTGTGTGTGTGTGTGTGTGTGTGTGTGTGTGTGTGTGTGTGTGTGTGTCTCTTTTGTGATAGAAAGATAGTGGGCCTGATTCTGCAGCTCTTGCATTGATCATTAGGACCCCTCCCTGGAGCAGTGGTTCTCAACCTGTTTACCATTGTGGGCCACGTATGCAGCTCTCGGTGTATTACGTGGGCTGTAGCCACACGATATCTATGCTACCTGTACACTTACAAAATAAATAAGGCTTCGTATTTGTTATGACAACAATACGAGTTAAATCGATATGGTACCTTTCAGTTCAACACCGGCAGACGTCTGCCAAGAGCTTTTAAATTAGAAAAATAACTCAAAACATTAACTGTTAACATTAATTAATTTCCTGTAAGGGCGGCATGGCCCGCTGTGCTGCGGCTGGGGGTGCGGCTGGGTGGAGTGCCCGGAGAGTGGGGCTGCAGAGCTTGTCTGCAAAGATGGGGAGCCCTGCCTGGTGCCGGGCATGCCCTAGCCGGGGGCTGCTTCCTATGCACCCTACCGCCCCAGCCAGGAAAAAACCTCCCTGGAACTGCCCCCCCTCCAGGATCCAGACCCCCCCTCATCATTGGGCTGGCACACGTGCCTGCCCTGCAGAGATGGTGCCCTGTGCAGGGCAGAACAGCCCCCCCCCCCCCCCCAGGGACTGCTCCCCTATGCATCCAACTCCCCCTATCCAGGCACTGTGCCCCATAGACCTCCATCCAGGGACTGCCCCCAGCCCCCCCACCTAGAGTCTGCCCCCCATGCACCAGCTGCATCCCCCCACCCCCTGCACCCACTTCCCCAGGCCTGCTGGTCTCCTACCTCGGCTGCCCGTAAATCTCTCCAGGGGGGCCTGATTGTGAGCGGGGCCTCTCATAGTCTCAAAGCCAATAAAATGGATCTGAAAAGAAATTTGGCCCAAACCAGAGATGATTGCCATCGTTCAGTTTCATGGAATATAATAAAGTGTAGTAGAAAGAACGTTCATTTTCAAAACTGATTACAAGGAAATACTTTTTTCATACAGTGCATAATTAGACTGTGGGACTCATTGCTACAGGATGTTACTGAGGCCAAACATTTAGCAAGATTCAGAGACTGCTCAGTCATTAATATGGACAGCAAGAATATCCAGAGTTGTAACAGGTGATGCTACAATTTTGAAAAGGATATATAACCTCATGCTTCATGGATTACGCCAATCTCTAACTGGTGGGGATTAGGAAGAGCCCTTCATGAGAGGCAGATTACCCCATGTCTCCCAACTGTGGAGTTCTTGCACCTGCCTTTGAGGCATCTGGTGCCCGCCACTGTCCTTGATACTGGACTAGAATGACCCATGGGTCTGATGTAGTCTGGCAATTCCTATGTTTCTATCATTGTTCATTTGCAAAACAGGTTTGTTAAGAATGCAGAAATTATCATGAAACCAAATCCTATTGGCAGGCAAATCTGCGACTTTATTGCTAATCTACGTGAAACAGGGCACATGTAATTTAGGAGACAAGTTGCATCTGCACGCAGTCAGAATTCCCAGCTATATAATATATTCCGTCCACTTTTGAAATAGAGGAAACTCTGGGAGTGTATTTCCGATGATAGTCCTGGCTAGACAAATACATTGCTGTTCCTCCTCCCAGCAATCCATTGGCACGTATCAGACACTGGATTTGTGCAGGTACCATGGAGCTTGTGCAGGCAAACAACCTCGCTCGTTAACCGGTTTTGCTGGCACATTCATGGAGGTCAGGGGAAGATCTGCTAGTTGCTGTGTACAAATCTTCATAACTTGCTGTCCTTTATCAGCATATTGAAGGCACCTCTGATGAACTGCATTGCTCCATATGTGTATATGGTGGTGTGTGGGGGTAGGGGTCATCTGATACACAGGTGAATATGATGGGGCTGTGTGCAAGGGGCATGTTATGGTTTGTTAAATCAGAGCGTGTTGCAAGAGTCCATTGGTTAAACCTGCTTTCTTGGCTACTCTATTAGTCTGCCAGGGAAACAAGACACGTTGTCTCCTCTGTGGACATGTGCGTGGGGAGCTTGGGTTTGTTTTCTGCCCCTGGACGGCAAGTGCAGTCGGAAACGGCTGCTTGAACAGCCCTGCTGTCTATCCCCGTTTCAGCAGCCATTGAAATTCCATGGGCAGAGCGCTCGTGTTGTCTGCGGGAGGAAGCCAGAGCTGTGCCCGAGGATGCTGAGTCATTCGCAGGCTGGCAGAGCAGATAGAAGGAGAAACTCAGGGGCCCAAAGGGGGGTGAGTGGCTGGGAGAGTCCCAACGAAGCACGTCCCCGCTCTGCCTGGTTCTGGCTCTGGAGCGGTTTCTTCCTGTGTTGTTTCATGTCCCATCAATTCCAGTTATTTCCAAACACGCACTGTTATTCTGAGAATATTGGGCAAGCCTCTGATGGCTCTCGACAGATACAATCTCTCCCTGGCCTCGAACATTCGAAAGACGTAGTAGGCAGCACAGTGGGTCTGCATAGATATTGGTCCACTTTCTGAACCGGTTAACGTGTTTATCGTCCCGGGGGGGTGCTGGATGTAAACAAGAAGTGGCGCGTTCTCTGCTTTGACAGGCTCCAAATCTCCTTGCTCGTTCCATCCAAGTTATTAAACCCCTTGGATTTTCTAGAAAAATGTAATCGGTCCCGTTTAGAAAGGGCTTCCCAAACGACGTCACTGCCTATCAGCCTTAATCACAGGGAGGCTTACCAGATGAGTACGAAGTCACCCGTCCCTGGAGCGGCAGGATATTTAGCTAAGTGCGGGCGAAGGACGTTTCCTGTTTGAACAGAATGTACGACTTTGATAAATGCTTCAGGCAAGCAAAAGGTACAAGCAAAAAGGTACAGGAATAAGCCGGCTCCGCAGAGCCAAACTGGAGAATGTGGTGGTTTAGGACAAGTTAGCGGGTAGTTGCAAATCTAGCGGAGAATGCTTATGTCTGTAAATTCACGGTCAAATCCTACAGTCTGTACCCAGGAGTAGGGGCTAGGGGATTTAGTCCTCTAATCTTCACACATCTGTGGCATCCTGGAGGTGAGTGAGACAGTACTTAAAGGGTAGGTAGGCTCTGGAAAGCCATTAGAAGGACAGCATTGTCATAGTCACAAGGCATTGTAGAAGCTACAAAGAGTCCTGTGGCACCTTATAGACTAACAGACGTATTGGAGCATAAGCTTTCGTGGGTGAATACCCATCCAACGAAGTGGGTATTCACCCACGAAAGCTTATGCTTCAATACCTCTGTTAGTCTATAAGGTGCCACAGGACTCTTTGTAGCTTCTACAGATCCAGACTAACACGGCTACCCCTCTGATACAAGGCATTGTGTCGTTTTGTCTTCCGCAGTTTCCAGAGCAAATCTGCTTAGTGGAAGGATGCCTTTTCTAATTGCCAGCCCTGTGGGATCTGAGAGTCAAGCTGGGTTCTTTCAGGCTCACACTTAATTACTTGTAATAGAGGATATCAGAGCCAACGTCTGTCCTTAGTTACGTCCGTGAAATTCTGCTGTCCTCCGTGAGGTTGCCCATGTGTGGTTGAAGGCAAAACTGGGCCCTGCAACTGGAATTGAGGGCCCAACAATGCTGCTCTTTCTCATGCTGAGTAGCACCTTATTCATTGAGTAGTCTTGCTGAAATCAGTATGAGTGAGAGGCAAAATCTGGGTCTGAGTTGCATGTGATGCATGTGCCAGAACAAAATCCAGCTCGCTCTTCCATTGCTACCTGGGCTGTGCAGGGCCCACAAGAGGTAAAAAGCACACACTTTGTCACTACGGCTGGATGCTGTGACTCTGGAGTCGCATGGTGCGTCTGATCCTGGCCTGCCTGTAGCCGTTTTTATGGAGCTGTGACTGTCGATGTCACTGCAATTATTCTTGTTTGACACTTGTGTAGGTGAGAGGAGAGTCAACCCTGGGAGCATGGCTAAGAAGGAGCCTTTTATTTTCTCATGATCCCTGCAGTTTGAGCCAGCCAGCTGATGTCTTTTTATTGTTATGGACTCCTTCAGTGATCGGCCCTAAAGAGAGAGCTCTTTGGAGATGGAGGGGTCCTGTGGGTTTAGCGGGAAGCTAAGGACAGTGAGATTGACTGACTGGTTTAGGAGCATGCAGCAGGTCCCTTGAGAGCGTGGCTAACAGATGGCGTGTGGAGGGCTGGCTTTCTGTTGGGTTCACAAAGCTGCAGCCACCCGGATGCTGGGAAGAAATGAAACCGTCACCACCACGGTTCCGTGTTACCACAACGAGACCCCTGGTTCGCGCGGCGTCCCCGGGCGCAAACGGCTGTCGTTGGGCTTGTGGGCTAATGTATGGCAGGGGCAGCTGCGTTGGACGGAGTGTCGCTTCTAGCAGACCTGTTCGTTCAGGCAACAAGGGCTGGTCTTGCCTCCCAAGGAAGGGAAGCAATCTGGGGTCAGGCAGTGCAAACAGCTGCCAGCACTGCGTCCTCTGGAGGTGGGAATTGTCTTGGGTCAAAGTAACGGGAGGGTTATCTAGAGGGAGGATGGTTGCTGTTGCTGCTTTAGGGGAATGAGGGTGTTGGTTGCTGCAGGGGCAATGCCGCGATGCTGCTGTTCTGGTTCAAATATTGACACACGTAAAAGCCACCCAGCTTTGGTTTTGCAAAACAATAACTGCAAACCCTGCTGTTTCTGTTGGAGTTGGTCCAAATATCCAACGCTCCATGAGGGTAACAATCCTGCCTGTTGTTGAAGTCTCCCTAATGTAAAGGCCGCCTGCCTATAAAGTCCAGAGAGTAAATCCCAGCTGAGATTGCCAGGCGAAAACTCCTTTCTGCATCACTTCCCATCCACTTGTGGCATTCAGGCCTGTGCGTGTGAGAATTGGGTTTGCAAGCATTAAAGTGGTTATTTAAACAAACAGGACGTACCAGGAAAACCACAGGGGTTAAGTGTTGGGTGGTTAAGCTCAGCCCTGCATGTCAAGAATCGTCAGTAAATCGGATTCCTCCGGCTGGGTTGCGAGCATGCCATTTAGAACGGGTGCACCAGTGAATCCGTCTCTCACGGAGCTGGGCTGGCAGAGATGCTGTCTTTCTAGGTAATATGCTTAGACGAGCAGAGAGTTTCAGATAACAGAGACGTGTCTGTGAGAAGCTTGGCTTTGGCAGCCGTACCTGCAGGAAAACTTGTCTGACCATGGAGAGCCATGCAGAGTAAGAAGCTTGCTCTTGTTTTTGGGGTGGGGGCTGGTGCACGTGGGTTTAGTTGTGGTGTCAGTGTAATTACTTCCCGTTTACACCCCGTGAGCCTGCCAAACAACAAGCCAAGTGTTTGTTCTGTGCCTGGACTTCTGCAGAAAGTTATCGATTCTCCCCACCCCACCCCCCAGCTTTATTGGCTCATCTTTGAGAGCCAACCTCTTACACTAAAGTGAAACCCTGCCTGGCTGTTACACATGGGTAAAATGAAACTCTGTGTGCTTGGTGCAGTGAAGGGCGGGCAGTGGAAGGGAGAGATTCACAGAAAGGAATTGAAAGTAGCTGTGTGAACAAGGAGCCCAGGAATGCTCAACGTGCTTGTAAAACACTGACTAATTTAGCTTCGCAGCATTCCCTTGGGACTCGTAATTATTACCCCATCTTACAGATGGGGACACTGAGGCACGGTGCTGCTAAGCGACCCACCCAAGGCCACACCCAGTTATGGCCGAGCCAAGAATCAAACCCAGGAATCCTGATTCCCGGTCCCTTTACTAACCTCGAGCTGATGGGTGCCTTGCTCCTGGTGTTTCAAAACCAAAGGTTTCCTTTGAGAGGCAAAGTGGGGGAGAGAACACCTTTCGTTGCACCAGCTGGTGGTGGAATAGATACCACCAGCTGGTGGTTGTCTTCGGGGCTCGGGAAGAGACTCTGAGTGCAAGGTGGAAACGTTGTTTAGTGTAAGGGACCATTCGAGGTGAAGTGTCCCATCAACGGGAGGCGGCGGGGGGGAGGGTAGTGAGTTAGGGATTCTTGTAATAAGCCATAAATCCAGTGTCATAAAGACACTATATGGCTTATTACAACAGTCATAAAGACATGAATAATGGCTTATTACAGCAATCTGTTGCCCACTAGGTCCCCTCCCCTCTGTGTCCTATGACTGCTGGGGTGTTGATGGGCCTCAAATGGTCCCATATGCCAAACAATCTATTCCCACCTTGTATTTAGCTGTGACACTTCGAGTATCTGTCCCAGCCCTGAATAGCTCGAAAGCTTCTCTCTCACCACCAGGATTTGATCCAGTTAAAAGGCGTTGCCTCCCCTGCCTTGTGTCTCTAACGTCTTGAGACCAGCACGGGTACGATACCGCCCAGTGCTTCCCTGTGTCACCCTTGGAGTAAGCTGCTGTGGAAGTGGCAAGCACTATGTGCCACTCTGGCATTTTTATCCACTTATATTTTCGAGGCTGATTTCCCCCCCCCCCCCCGTAACCTATCCCCCAAGGCACATGGCTGTGCATACTGATAAATCTTCACTTTAATTTTTGTCTGAGCAGGAAAACTTCCATTAAATCTTCCAGTGGCCCTGGAGGCGTGGTGCTCAATGCAGTCCCAACTGTGAGCTTAAACAGTACGTAACATGGGCTTGAATTGACTTGCTGCCGGTAGCAGAGAATCGTGGCCTATTGTTACTTGATGGCGTAGGGCCTGGTTCTGGTCTCTCCCCTCTTTACCTAGGGTGGCCACTGCTGCATCCCCGGAATACCGGACGTTCCGGTGCTTCGGGGAGTGAATGGCACGGGCCTTCCCCTGCCAGAGTAACCTTGCAGAGGGGTGTACTCTTCATAATGGGGTCACCCATGCTTGATACTGGACAAAACCATGTCCCGTTTTGTTTCGTTACCAGACAGGACAAAGCCATAGTTAAAGAGGACTCTCCAGTATAAAACTGGACAAATAGCCGCCTAGCTTCACCCTAGCGCAATTCCGTGAATCTTCCAGGCATTACTCATCTCAGGGAGAGTAAGAGCAGATTTAAGCCCTTTTTTAAACTGATTCCCACGGCTTGTGTGCAGCTAAGTACTTGGGGAAATCTCACCCTGAATTAATGAGAGTTTGTCTGAATAAGGACTGGGAAAACCCCAGCTCTATCAATGTGGAGAGACTGGATTGACGTCAGGGCAGTTCAGTCAGCATAGAACTATTGCGAGTGAGATCCGAATTGGGTCCTGAATGAGGACTTGGGGATTTGGCCCTGTATACATGTTGTACAGCCTCACTGAAATGCAGCCACTTCTGGGGTGGAGGGCAGCACATCACCCAGCAGTCACGGGAGGGGAAGTGTCATAGGATCTGTAATGTGTGTGGAGAGTGGGTGGGACCTTGGCTTTTATAAGGTGTCATCCCAGAGCCCTCCCCCCACCAGTGACCTGCGTCGTACTTGATCGTTTGAACCTGTTCTTCCAGAGACTCCAATGCTCTGTCATACAGCTGCTCCAGCGCAAACCCCTGTGACTTGCACTGGTGCAAACTCTAGTGCACGAGGGCCAGGTGTGGCTGCACTAGGGGCTTGATCTGGTGCACTCCACTGGTGTCTGACGTCCCTGTGTTGACAAAGTCTGGGCTCTCCAGGCCTGGTATTTCCGTCACTGAACCACCCTTTGCTGGCCTGTCAAGCAGACAGAGCCTCCCACCTGCCCCGAGAAAACCCCTCACTCAGCCTTTCTTCCTTTGTCTTTGCAGCGCACCTGAATCGCTCCAGTCACTGCAATGAATGGCCAGACTATCCCAGCAAGCACTCCCGGGTGTCCCCAGGGCTGGAATGAGTTCTGCGAGCTGCACGCCGTCACCACGGCCAAGGAGCTCGCCAAGAAGTACCTGCTGTTTGCCACCGAGAACCCGCACCATGACGTCCTGGCGGCCGAGCGCTTCTCGGTGCAGTTCACAGACCTCTTCCAGCAGTACTTCTGCAGCGAGGTGAAGGAAGGCTTCGCCATGAGCCAGGTCAGGGTGCTGCCCTTCAGCAGGGTGCGGGACTATAGGGAGACCAGCAAGAGGCCCGCAGACGCCTCTTCGGGGCCGGTCGCGGCCAAGGTGGAGGCGGAGCTGACTGCCCACCCCGAGGCCGACCGAGCGGCTGACACTAACCCCCGGGGCCTGCCCAAGTCGTGGAGCTCTGAAGAGCTGATGGGGGCAGCGTCCCCTCTGGCCGCCCGGAGACACTTCTCCCTCACCCAGCTGCGGAGGAGCTGGCGTAAGTTCTTGCGCCGGAGATCCTCTGAGGCCATCCCGGGAGAGGGGGAGGCGCCGGAGCCGGCGCTCAAGCCTGGGCTGGCCAAAAAGATCCTGCCGTGGGCCCTCTCCCGAGATCAGGCTCCCGAGGTGTGCAAGGAGGGGCTCTTAAAATACAGCATGGTGGATGAAACCACCATGGACAGTGGGACACGCTGGCAGCGGTGCCGATTGGTTCTACGGAAGGCAGGGACGTCGGACAACGAAGAATACGTCTTGGAGCTGTTTGATCCCCCCAAGGTAAGCGGCCTGAGGTCTCTCAGATCCCTCCCCTGTTTGCCGCTGGCCATGTCTCTTCATTGCCTCATGCATTACTATGCTGTTCAATGCACCGCTCCGCTTTAACAAGAAGAGAGGTAGAGCAGTGGTTCTCAACCAGGGATACGCCTACCTCTGGCGGTAGGTAGAGGTCTTCCAGGGGGCACATCAGCTCATTTAGAGATTTGTCTAGTTTTACAACAGGCGACATAAAAAGCACTCACGAAGTCAGTACAAACTAAGATTTCATACAGACAGTGACTTGTTTGTACTGCTCTGTGTCCTACACGCTGACATGTAAGTACCATATTTCTGTTCTAATTGATTTATTTTAGAATTCTATGTTAAAAATAAGAAAGTCAGCAAGTTTTCAGTAATAGTGTGGCTGTGACGCTTTTGTATTTTTGTCTGATTTTTGTAAGCAACTAGTTTTTTTAAGTGAGGTGGAACTCGGGGGTACGCAAGACAAATCAGACTCCTGCAAGGGGTACAGTAGTCAGGAAAGGTTGAGAGCCACTGAGCTAGAGCATGGTCCCTGGCTGCTCGGATTGGGCTGGATTTGCATGCTCGGATCTGTGGTTACTCCTTTGTCTTGGAGAGGAATGGGCCAAGTCATTTGCTGGTGCAAGTTGGTCTGGCCTGACATGTCCCTAGCCTTTGTTTTCGAACTCAATGTCTCGTTTGTGAGCCATGGTTCCATTAGGTCTGGTTTGAGGAAGTGGCCTTTGCTTCTTGGTGCCTATATTCCCGTGAAGTGAAGGGTGGAATTCCCCTGCTCAGAAAGCTGCGGCTTCTCCCTTACGCAGCTGTTACTGAAAGAACCGCACAATGGAGGCAAGGAACAGGCGACCTAGGGAAGTTGGGGAATCCCCATCGGTGGAGATTTTAAAGAACGGGATAGACAAACACCTGTCGGGATGGTCTAGGTTTACCTGCGCTGGGATGGACTAAATCAGTGTTTCTCAACCACTGGTCCGTGAGATCTCCCTGACGTAGTTTGGGAAGGCAGCAAGCCAATCCCTGGTATCAAAAAGGTATAGAAAGACTGGACTAGGTGACCTCTTGGGCTAGAAGGAACCTCTACATTTCTCTGATGTTTCTTTGCCTCTCCAAGTTCAGGATGGGATCTCCAAATGGCCTAAATCTGCCTGGCCATTTTTACTTGCATCATGGTTTTATTAAAAAAAAAAAAAAAAAAAAAAAAAAAAGTAAATCCGCTTCAAGTTATAAAAGTTTCTAGTGATTGGCTCTGTGAGAGTGAATTGGGTGTTCGTTCCAGGAATTCCTTGGCATATTTCCCTTGGGCAGAGATATTCATCCCTTTCCCATTATGAGCACTGTCTGAATGGGGACTGAACCGCCCGCGGATTCAGATGCAGGGAGGGGTTGTCAACCTCAGTGCAAAAATATGGAGTTGAAATTAGTTTCCAGCTATGGCAGAAAGGGACTTTGGAAATAAGCGAAGGAGCCTTGTGCATGAATGTTTTATTACTTGATTACAGTAGGCGAAGGCGGCACTTTAATTGTTTTATTTTCTTAACGGAGGAGCACAGCATTCATGTTTAAACCTTGATTGAGCCTCAGACTAGAATCATAGAATATCAGGGTTGGAAGGGACCTTAGGAGGTCATCTAGTCCTAATGAAGGATCACCTGTCCTGGGTCTGATCCTGCCTCCAGTGACATCCGTGGGAGCTGGGTTGGGCCCTTGGCGCGGCGCTGAAAGTGAAACTTGACCGCACTTAGACTTGGTGCCCTACATATTCAGAGCCTGTGCAGCTTTGATGACTAGGTGAGAGTCTCATGGTTTCCAGTCGGAGAGTTTCCCTTTCGCTTCTGCTTCGGGCCTTGGGGCCTGATGTCTGGCAAGATTAGCTTTGTTGTGAAGCCTGCTTCGAGTGCCCTGTGATTTGTGAACGACTCTGGTGCTCAGAGTGTTTGAGATCTAAGCTGCCCGGTGTCCGTGCTTTCAGTTGGGATTCTGTTCTGATGAGGGCACTAGAGCCTTAGCACGCTGGGGAAAGGCAGAGAGGGGGAAGAAAGAACTGGCAGGAAATTCTTGGCTGTGTTACCAGATGCCCTTTGCATCTCATCCAGAGCCTCCGCAGCAGGGGGTGCGTTACAAGCCCTGTGTTTCCGATGGGGGACCGAGGCACGGAGGGGTTAGGTGACGGGTCCAAGATTATGCAGGGAATCGGTGGCAGAGCCAGGACCAGAGCCCTGAGGCCTGGTTCTGCTTTTAACCTGGGGAGACCCCATTAACTTCAAGAAGTGACTGACTGGTGCGATGGGTGAATTGGGCCCCGAGAGTCCGCCTGCTTGGGTTCTTATGTGGCCCTGATGACAGTAGTGGCTGAGTGCGGATTCTTTCCTCCCGGCCCCCACTTCTCTCGCCCTCCTCATCCCTCCGTCTGCTAGACTGGGCCTGTCCGTGTTTGGGTATATTCGGTGTGGGCCCCGCTGTGGCCAGGAGGTAGGAGTGCTCCTCTGTAAGAAAGGGGCTGCGCGGGGGTTCACATGTCGGCCCCCTGCTCCATGGAGCGAGAAGATTACGCTCCCTTTAACGCCCAGCTGCAAGGTTACACGTTCGCAAGGCCCAGCCCATCCTGGGACGTGCCCACCAGCCCCCAAGCGCGCAGTCCGGCCCTCGCTGTGCGGTCGAGCGAGAGGTGCCCCAGGGTGACTGGGAGACCCCATACTGCTTCCTGGGTGGAAGGGCACAGACTGCTTTGTATCCAGGACCTGATTCGGCCGCTCCTACGCAGGCAGCTCACCCCCTGAAGTGACAGGGAGCTTTTCTTGCAGGCGTCCAACAGGAATGGGCCAAATTCAGCCTTCATTGAATGCATCTCTCCTGGGTCAGTGGGCTTTCTGCCTGGGACAGAACTGCAGGAGAAAGCTGCTGGAGTCTGTGTTTAGCTTAGCAGAGACGCTTGACACAGCCCTGTATCTCTGCACTCACATGGGATCCTTTATTCCCCAGCAGGGCTGTTATGATAACTAGGTTGACTAACCACCGTAAGGTATGTCAGAGAAAGTAAAACCTCTCTCTGTCTCAGACTTCCTTGAGAGCCCCTTCTCTGGGCTAAATCTCAGAGCTATTTTATTACCTTCTGATTTCCCTTTTGGGTCTTTGACCATGGCCTGGGAAAACCTTGGCTAATTCCTCAAGTTGAAAGTGCTGGTGGTTGATCTTGTTTTGACAGCACCCCAAAGTGTAACAGATGCTTCTATTGAAGAGCCAGCAGTCTAGAACTTAGATACAACACCCCACAGGAGGAGAAACAAAGAGAAGGTGAAGGGTTTCAGAAATGTACAGCACCTAGCGCGGGGAGCCCTGATCCCAGCTCGGGGCCCTTAGATGCCCCCACAATACAGATAATTCATAGTATCACTTGGGTACTGACTGGACGCATCTCCTTGGTTTCCAGTGTTGGTTCTCGTACGTGTCTTGGGAGAAGGGAGTTTGTAGGAGGGCCTGGACTGGGGGGAGGGTCGAGGCTTGGGAAGCTGCTCAGCGCACAGGGAAGTGAAGGGATATGAAGGCTGGTGACGCTGCTGGTGCCGGCTGGGAAATGCAAACCTGACTGGGAAGGGCTGATTGGCCATGAAGGGTGAGCCCAAGAGCGACTGTGTCCAGCCGAGAAATCGGATCATGGAATGTCGCGAGAAAGGTGAACGTGGGGCAGACACCTGCGCAATGGACTGATGGCCTCGGAGGGGAGGACTTTGATCATTGACTAAAGCGACTGGAGGGTTTGACAGGTCTTCATGGCCCGGTTTGGGGGGAGGTGGCCGTGTAAAGATCGGTTCGAAGGAGCCTGGGCGAAAAGGTCCCCAGGAAAGCCCCTGTGTAGGGGTAGGTGGTGTAGGATTTGATATTGGCAAATGAGGAAATGGGAATGGAGACATCCCTGGTTGGCTTGTTTGGTTGAAGAACTAATATCCAGACTGTGAGCCATGCTCCCCCTGTGTAACTCCATTGGCTTCAGGGGGGAGTTGGGTCTGGTTTGCTGGGAAATCTGTCTGGTTAATAAAAGCTGACGGCCCGTGATCAACGAGCTCCAGTCTGTTGCCGGGGGGGGGGGGGCGGGGGGGAACTGGTCTGCGGCCCCTAACGCTCATCCCAACTAGGCTTCTAGATGCAGCTGCTTCAGGTCAGAGTTAGGGATTGGGTGACCATACATCCCATTTTGGCCAGGACAGTCCGCTTTTTCAGTTCTGTCCCGGCCGTCCCTACTTTTTCGCCAAAACTGGGCATTTGTCCCGGCTGCAAGGCAGAGCGGCGGCTGCTGCCCCGGGGTCATCTGAAGGCGGCGCTTCCTTCCAGCAACAATGGAGAAATCTGCTGCTGGCGGGCAGCGCTCCCTTCAGAGCTGCTCCCCCCTCCCGGGGGGGGAGGAGGGGCGGGTGTGGAGCTCAGGAGGTCAGCCCCAGGCAGTCTGGTGAGCCCTGGGCTGTCCCGTTTTTACTGTAAGAAATATAGTCACCCTAGGGATGGTGCCAGGATGGCATGGGAGAAAGAGCAAATCTGCTTGTTGTGCCTTTAAAGGTGACCAGCAAAGAGGAAAGGCCCTTTCTGAAGACTTTATGATGGGGACAGAGGGCCTGGTAGGGGTAAATGTCTTTCTTTATTGTAATGAGGTGTTTACATTAGAACTTCAGGTCTTGTCTGCTCTGGAACAGTCTGTGATTAAAGAACTAGTGGAAAGCTGAGTAATTCGGGGCAGGAGGGGGGGATTTGTAGTCAGACTGTTTAGAACTAAGTTCTGTGGTGGGGGTTTTCAGGGGGGGCTAATTTCCCATTTAATGTCAAAGACTAATTAACATTCTGGAAAAAGGGAGTCTGGGTTAAAGGTTCCAGAACCTTGTCTCTGAATGATTCTCTAGCGCACAGTGCATCTGTACAGATCCATGAGGCCCTCCAGCAAAACCAGAGAAGAGTAGACTTGAAATTCCTGAGATTTCTAAATTTAAATAGCAGGAAAACTCCCTCCCCCCCCAAAAAAAACCCATTAAAAGTTAAAAATCAGGGTGCCTCGCTGTATCACTAAGAAATGCAATAAATTTTAAAAAGGCAAAAGCTCAGTTAAAAAAGGCTTTCCGGTTTGCCTTCTGTCTTGCTTTTATAAATGGCTGCTGGTCACTTGAAATGAGCACCCTTCTCATGTCCCTGGAACTGCCAGCTGTCCGTTTCATCCAGTCCATGTGGAAATGAGCAGTGTTTCAGGTCTACGCACAGTACCACATAGACCACAAATGAAAAGAGAGCAGTTTGCACCCTTACGTGTTTGTGGTGGCGCCTGGGTTACACGTATTGGTTTCACTTTTCACAGTTCCCCATGAAATCGGTTTCAGTAACGGGTAAAATTTTGCAACAGATTTACACCCTCCTTGCAGTTTCCATTCAGTCTTTTTGCACGTGTGAACGCTCACAAAGAAACTGAAATGCCTTCTGTAAGGGCTATCTCGCTACACTGCTTATCCAGAGATCGGCCTCTCAGACTCTGTCCTCAGACCGTTTTAGGCACAAAGGGCTCGGTCCTGCCCCCATCAAGTCAATAATGGCACTTCCATTGGGCCAGATTCACCCTGGGCGTAAGCCCATGCGCTACCGCGGAATTACCCTAGGATTGAATTTGACTGCCACAGAAGCAGACTGATCCAATAATATTTGATTTGGGGGTTAATTTTAGTGACACCCCTCTTCCCAGCAATCAGACCAGGCCTAATATTAGGCCGTATTCCCAGAGCGGCAGGCTGGCCCGGAGACCCCTTCGCCCGGTGCTCAGCCAAAACGCTTCATGAAGTGTCGTTACAGCTAAGTTCTGTGCAGAGTATCTCACGCCAAAGCAGATTCACCCGAGGGTCCAGCCTCCGAAGGAAACTCTGGGCTTGGGGAAATGCAGCAGCGACCCTCAGTGGAGCTGGGATGAGAGGGAACTCCGCTTGTGTAAGCCACACCAATGGGGCCTTCTGATCTGCAGCGCGGTCAGTTATTTTAACTGGGCAGCAGCACTGAATTCCGGCTCCCGGAAGAGTCCGATGGAAAGAAGAAGCAAACGGACGTTGCCTCCAGTTCCCTCCTTTTTCTGCTCACCCTCACTGGTGCAGAGAGGGGAAGACGCTCCACCCAAGCCCACGCCGCCGTCTTTGCGACCAGCGTCTCTGTCTCTGAAGAGAGAGGGAGATTTCACAATTTCCCCCAAAGGGGAGTTCTCCCTCTTTGCTGTTTGTCATTGCAGCCAACGTGCGGAGCAGCACGTGACCTGGCACGAAGACGTGGTGATAAGTTCGAAAATCAGATCTAGTGGCAGGCAAATTGCGAGCTCCCATTACTGGGTTTGGGTTTGCTGTCGGCGCTGAATCCATCTGCTAAACTGTGCAGCTGCAGTGATGTGACCGGGAAGCAATTGGGCAAGGCAAATGAACTCTGGAGCTCTGGGATATCGGGCTGTATATCTCGGGTCAGTTTTTAGAGATCTCTGGGGTAAATTCATTGCTAGGGCAAGTGGGCGCCTGCTCCAAGTCAGTGGTGAATGTAGCCTCCCCTTTTTCAGTTAAAGAGCGGCTGAAGTCAGCTGCATTCTTGGGTGGGATTGAGGACGATCATTTCAACAGGGCCTTTCATCCCAAAGCTGATCTGAGTCTTTCTGTTTTTATAAACACAGGAATCGCTTCACCCAGCCACTGAAGTGCAGCCACCTCTGGGGCGGCTCACGGCAAATGTTTAGCCGCACACAGCAACGCTACACAATTGTTTGGAATCAGAACTGAAGAATACCACCACGTTCAAGGGGAATGTGAAATTTAGCCCACGCAGGGCACCAAGATGCTTATGCTCATGCTTCTTTCTATCAGTTTATACTTTTCAGTCCTACCTGTGGCCAGTGGCTCTAATTAACCTATTGTGTTTCCAAATAGTCTTTTTGTCTTTTCAAAGCAAAGCGTGGCCTGGCTCGCAATCTGAAAGCAACTGTAGTAACCGTGTGCATTTTTCCTGCCTTAGCAATCCCTAAGACAGTTTAATCTTAAATGCCATTTTTGGTTTTGTACTTGATGCCTTCGTATTGAAGGAAATAATTGCCAAGGAAAAGCCACAAACCGCAAACGCCCGTGGAGGTTGATAAGACAATAAACACAAACAAGTAGGGGTATCCTCAACAGCATAATGCCTGTCTCTCTGGGTCCTGATCCATGAGGAGGGCCCCCAGGAGCTACAGTAATACAAATAGTAAATCACAATAATATTCAAGTGTGTACAGAAAATTGGGTGGTTTTTTTTCCTTCTTCTTCTGTATTTAGAGCTAAAGTCGGTGGTGGTGGCACAGATGCTGGTGTTACACATCAGGCCTGAGTCTGATCCTATTACGCAAAACTAGTGTAAATCAGGAGTAATCCTGGAGAAGTCAGTAGAGTTACACCAAGGTAAAACTGGTATAAGAGAGGAAAATCAGGCGCGCTGGGTGCAGATTAGTCAGGAAACTGGTATAAGTGGCAAAGGGCCAGGTTCATATACCCAAATATGCGTACACCTTCTGGCCACAATCTCTCTGTGCATGTTACACTCACGTTGCACACTCACTGAATGCTAAATCAGTGCAAGCTACTAGTTATCACACCAAATTTCTAACCTGTTTGTGTCCAATGTGGCATTTATTCTTCTGTTTACTTCACTACTAAAGGATCAGTCCCGCAAGCACTTACACACATGAGTAACTTTACTCAGCAGAGTAGCCCTATTTAGTTCAGTGGGACTAATTACATGAGTAAAATGACTTGTACATAAATGTGTTTTCAGGGATGGAATCCTAAATTTGGCCCTTCATCTCTAAATTAAGGGGAATGCTCTGATGTGAGTTACACCAGTATAAATCTGGAGTAATTCCCAGTGACTTCAGTTGAATTGCTCTCCATGTGCAGAATCAGAATGTGGTCCAAACACAAATCATTTTGGCTTCAAATTTAAGTTGGGTTTTTGTGTTTTATTGTTTTAAGTAAGAAAAAGGTGGTTAACAATTGGCTATGAACTGAAATGCTTAATTGGTGTTAAAACAATGGAAAACATATTTAAAACTTAAACTGCAGGTGGTAGCCTCAGAAACCTAAATGCAGTTGTCTGTTAGTTTATTAGTACCAGGAAATGAAACGGATTGTAAACAGAAAGTAAAACTGATCAGTCAAGTTTCTCAGTCAGGCTGAATGAAATGCAAAAAGAAAACAAACAGCAGAAATGGAGGAAAGTAAATTAGCTTTCAAATGTTTGCCCCGTTACAAATGACAACTTCAGTTACTTTAACAGAGGAGGGTGTCTTTTTCACATTATGGGCCCAATCCTGAATCCTTTCTCAGGCCAAACGCCTATTAAGTGGGTGGGATTCCGTTATGTATGCGTCCTCCCAGAGTTCTGTGGAGCGACTCAAGATTTACCCCTTTTGTTCCGTTTGTTTCAGTGGCAGTTTTGACTGAGGGAGGAGTTCAGGTTTGGCCCTCCTGATTCTTCTCTTATCAGCCTCCGCCTCTCAACAATCATGAGATGTAAAACAAACAGATACACCTTTGGGTTCTTGTACTTTTCCCTCGGGTTCCCAAGCCACTGGGGTCATGCTTGGGTCCCATTTTCAAGCTTTTCTCTACAACTCCAAGGGCTAGAAACTTACTGTTTTAATTGAAAGCCGAGACTCTCCCCTAATCCCATGCCTCCAGGAGCTGAAGCTGTCGAATGCTGTGTGTGTGTCAGTCAGTCCGAGGGCTCTGGTAGGCTAGCCTTGGCGGGCTAGAGCATTCCCGCTGAGCTTTGGCAGACCAAGCTGTTTTCTAGAGAGCTGCTCTCCTCTGAGAAATGCCAGGGTGATCTCTAGGATTATTCTTTTTCAGATCTTCCGCCTCTGGAGAAACCTTTTTCCCCTCCCCACCTTCTCCCCCCAGTAAACTCGAAAGAGGCCTAATCCTGTGACGCACGCTGTGCGCAGCATCCAATAGACTAGGGTTGCTTTGAAGAGCTCAGATCGCGTTTCCTCCTGGGGTGGATTGGATGGCAGGGGCCGGCATTGCTTCGGGCAGCAGGGGAGCTGCAGAACTTGGCCTGCCACGCAGCGAAAGCCAGGACGCAGGGCCAAGGTCTGATCAGCCAGCTTCTCAAATGCTCTCTTTGACATCTCCCGGGCTGTGTTTCTAGGTGGTAGCCTGCAGGCACATTGGTCTGGATGCTGGGCCTATAGAAGTCAAATGCAAAATGTCCATGTGGTTTAATAGGGGAGGATTGGGCCCTTGAAACATGCAGCCAGCCTTGTTTCATGTATAGGGAGGTGTTTGTTTCTCTCCTCCCCACCCACCTCCCCAGGTATTGGAACGTGGGATTTAACGAGGATTAAAAATAATTATCTAAAAAATATTGAAAGCTTCTGGGGACACTGACTAGGAACTCATTCAGTTTGTGTATACAAGCTTAGACTTAATAGAAGACCACGAGATAGGAATTGGATTTAAACTCTGAGTTGCCAGCTACATGTTTTTTCCCCCCTCGTGAGCTATAAATAGATCAATGGGTCTGTGTTTGCTGTGAGCCTTCTCCTTTTTAAACACTGCCGTGCTCTGATCACACAGGATTTGGGTTGCTCTTTAGGGTTTGGTGTTTTTCTGTTTTTAATTTTCAATCGCGCGCACACAAAGAAGGTCAGAGTTCTGTGCCATTTGTCCCAGCTGGCTGTGGTTAGAGACAAACACCTGTTCTGAGGTTTGTGAATAAGCACTCCTTAAACACATCTTTCTGTGCAGGGGCAAAGCTGCAAATGCAAATTTTGATCCCTCTTTTCTTGTGAAGCCGTGAAAACGCTGCAGGCTGAATCCTGCTCTCATATACTAAAATCACTGGAGGGCTACTCCAGATTTACATCAGCGTGGCTTGTGTAAACCCTGACCTTGCATCACTCAAAAGAGGAGAACATTAAAATTCAGATATTTAATTAGCTACTCTCCAGTTGGGAAACATTGGGCCCCATTCTGTGGCTTACTCCGCTTAGGAGATGCAGAGTGGGGTTCCCACTGGCATGGGGA
Organism: Macrochelys suwanniensis; assembly: GCA_033296515.1. Lineage (NCBI taxonomy): Eukaryota > Metazoa > Chordata > Testudines > Chelydridae > Macrochelys > Macrochelys suwanniensis. The sequence continues at coordinate 5,430,421 of CM065789.1, read as the reverse complement.
GTTCCCAGTGGATGTAGAGCCAGCATAGCTTCTCCCCTGCTTCTCCACAATCCCCGCCATAGGAGGTGGGAAGGGGGGTGTTGGAGCCTGCTGTTTTCCAGCAAACCCCAGTGGGTGGATGGTCCCTAGGGGATCGTTACCAGCTACTGAGGTTTAGAGCAGCCTCTAAAACGCTCTAAGTTCTGCAGAGCTGGCCTCAGAATCAGGGAGCTGGTAGATTGCAGCATGGGATCCTTGGAAATACTGTTTTCCCCTGGGGATCCCAGCATTCAGTGGGTTCACAGAGCCTTTCTTTCAGCCTTTCTTGTGTTTTTAGCATGAGTGGGACCCACGGTACCAATCAGCTTTATATGAGAAATGTATCAATCGGAGATGTTTAACGGTGAGCTAGGGTGCTCTTCTGAGCATTGCTGGGAATGCAGCTCTTATGGCCGGCCTCAAGGGACGTAAACATGAATGAATGTGAGGTTTGACTTGTTCTACCCTCTCTTGATGGTAATGTTGGCTAGGGAGATGTTATGGGCTGGGAACACACAGTCGGCTGATCCAGGATCACTCCCTCGAGCGAGGTAAATGACGTAGGTTCTGCGAGCGTAATGTTCCATGGAAGTGTTTGGAAAACTACAGAGCAGATCACTTGAATTCGTTTCCCAGCCCTGCTTCTGACTCACTGTGTAGGCTTCCCCTGGGCAAGTCACTTAACCTCTTTGAACTTCCGTTTTCCCCAGAGCTCAGTGGGGTTAAGAAGAACTGATTAATAACAAACTGTTGCTTATAACGTGTTTTAAGATTATTTGATCAAAGATGATATCAAGGCTCAATCCTGTAAGGAGTTAAACATCAAAGTCATTGGGGGTCAGCCCCTTCCAAGACACCTGCAGGATCAGCCCATAAACAAAACTTTTCACAGTCACTGGAGGCCGGATTTTCAAAGAGATTTAGGCCCCTTTCCAAATCTTGTCCTGGGTCGTTAGCCTTAATGCCGTAGTTTCAGTAGATGTTTATAATTCCTTGTTTACCTGCCTACCTGATTCATGCTGCTGGTTCCCTTTCTTTTGGTTTTTATAGATATAAATACATGTTGGTTTTATGGTTGATTTTCTCCAAATCGTGATTGTTTCATTGGTGTAAATGCACTTTCTGCTTCACTTGCATTGACGTCATTCCCATGTGTTGTCCTGGGAGTTACCACATGGCATCAAGATGCACAAAAGGCTTGCAGAAATAAATAGCTCTAGCAGCAGGCTGACACGTGTGCTTGCCAATTTCCAGCTCGGAGCAAATTTTTGCAGGCAAGTCCTAAACCCCCTGAAAATTGGGGTTTCTAATGGAAACGTCCACGGAGGTTGTTAGGGAAGGGAGGGGAAATGGGGTTTTCATTTTCGCAGGTTTCGTTACAGCCTTTGTAATGATCATGCTCTGAGATGAGCCAAGACGATTCCTTCCAGTGTGCAAGCCATGTTGCCTTCTGCTTAAGGTGGGGTGAGGCTAAACCTTATCTCAGTTATGTTCTGAGCAAGGCCATTTTCAGCTTCCTTGGCTATCCGCCGAAGTGTACGTCTCAGACTCACAGCTGACGGAGCCAGCAGCTTTCCTACTTGGTTACGTGCCGAGACTTGAGCTATCTGGAGGAAGGATGGCCCAGTGGTTATCACGCGGGTCTGGAATTCTGGAGATCTGGGTTCAGTTCCCTGCTGTGTCTTTGTGCACTTCAGTTCTGGCCCTACCTCTCGGTATTCTCTGCACCTTGAAGTCTTCAAACTTTGAGGACTTCAGTAGCTCAGACATAGGTTAGGGGTTTTTTACAGGAGTGGGTGGGTGAGATTCTGTGGCCTGCGTTGTGCAGGAGGTCAGACTAGACGGTCATAATGGTCCCTTCTGACCTTAGAGTCTGAGTCTATTGTGAGGGTGTATATATTAAAGGCACTTGGGTGCTAATGTAATTGGAGGGGGCATATGAGTACCAGAAATAGACGAAGCAAACAGGCTTTATGCAGGGGCTTTGAACCCCCCATCCCCTCCCCAGGGTGAAGCAGATAGTATCTTCACCGGCAGCCGTAATGGAATGGGAAGCAGGCTGTTCAAACAGTGGATACCTGTCTGTCTGATTCACTCAGGCTGTGCATGGGGGATGGGGTAACAAGGACACCATGCTGGTAACAGGTTGTAGGAACTTGTTTGCAGTTGGTTTGGTTGGGGGATTCGTGGCTGGCACAGAATACAGGTGGACTGGCCTGCAAAGGCCTGCCTCATGCAGTGGGGGAGCTCCAGCCGAGAGCTAGTGGAGTTGGCGGAGGGTGAGGAAGGTTGGCGAGTGGCTGAAGCACGGTGAGTGCATACCATGAAGTTAGAACGCGATGTGTTATTATTACCCCTCTATACAGCACCTCAGGCCTGACGGCACTTCAGAGAGAGCACAGGGGAAGCCAGGCTCCGTGTTCTGGAAATGTAGGGTCTGTTTGCACTTCAGCTGGAAGCAAGCCTCCTAGTCTGGGTGGGCGGACATGACCCAGTGTGCTAAAAATAGCAGTGTGGACATGGCGGCTTGGGCCCACCCCAACCCCCTGTGTCTGAGCATGGGTGGCTAGCCCGACTCTCCCCGGGCTGCAAGGTCCATGCAGCTATTTCTAGTGCGCTAGCCCAAGCCCTGCTCGTGCGAGTCTGTCCACTTGGGCGAGGAGGTTTGCGCCCATCCACACCCTTATGGTCTGACTCTAGATCGACAATGCCCAGGGCATCAGGCCAGGTGCAGAGACAGGGTGAGTGTGGATAGCAGCTTTGCAAAAGAAGGTTGTTAACCATAGATTCTTTTGTGTCTGTTCTCACTACCGTGATGAATGTGGGATATCGGAGCCCCTTCTACCCAGCACCTGAGAGCACCTTACAGCCCCCAGACCCCTCGCGACTGCCTGGTTGTTACCCCCCCGTATCACAGAGGGGGAAACCGAAACCCAGAGCGGCCAAACGGCGCGTCACCCAGGGAGGGTGTGAAACAACCTGGCTGGCCTGACTCTCAGTCCTGTTCATCTGTTTTTTCTCTGTGTTACTGGTCCTGCATGAAAAGTCAGCAGGGCCCATTTTTCCATGTACAGCTTTTACGTGCATAAACCCCATGGACGGTCTTGGCAATATGTCCCCCTGTCACAAACAGGGCTGTGGGTCCGTCCTCTGTGTGTAGTCGCTGGCATCTGGGCACCTGTCTACCTTCTGCTTTGACTTGTGCCATGCCAATCCAGCTGAACCGCGTCTCGCTGTGCAGTTACCAGTCTCGTTATTTCAGATGTCGTGGTGGTTACTTAAAAAACAAGCTGATGTGGACTTCACCGCAAGCTCAGCTTTATGTACGTGCTGGAGCTTCCCCCCCCCCCCCCCCGGTGTCTTTGTGAATGGAAAAAGGTCCTTCTTTCATTCATAGGCAGGAAGGGCCCACCGGAGGTCTGTTTCGTGAGCTGCTCCCACCCCAACGGGAACACAACAGACCCTTGTGGGGGGGCAGGGTGTCTGGGGTTAGGTGAAAACTGAAGCGGGGACTGAAGAAAGCAAAATCGAAAGCGAAGCCCTACTTTCTGCAGATTTGAGATGTGTTCTTTCAAGGGGCTGGTGGGACTTAGACCTCCGTGCTTGCCATCAACGTCAGTGGCAAGGCTTGGCACCCCACCAGTGCCGCTGAGGGCACTTTGCACCTCTCTCCAACACGCCGCTCCTTGCAGGATCGGACCTGACATTCAGGAGCTCTGAGCGCTCCCACCTCATCCAGCTGCGGGAGCTCAGACCCCGCGTGCGTGGCTGTGACCCTGCAGGACGGGGCCCTAAGCCAGCCGCGGAGCAGATCCAAAGCCCAGCAACAGAATCTCCCCCAGCACCGCTATCGGTGCAAACTCTCGCTTTGCTGGTTTCAAAACGGCGTCCTGTGCTCTCCATTGGGCAGGCGGGCGTGGTTGTGTATCACCAACATGCACAGATGCCAAAACCAAAGCGGCAGCTGTCAGTGGGGCGGGGGGGTTTATTAGCTTGACTCATTCCACCTGCCTGGAGGATCCAGCCTGGTATAAATAAAATGAATCAAGCAGGGGCCCGGCTCATGCGCTCACTGTCCTGCTGTGAGCCTGCTCCCATTCCTATTGGAGTCTGTGGACATCTCATTTCCGGAGTCTCCACCTGGGGATTTCTGCTCTGAACCCTTGACCTGTGTGTGGGTGCTGGCCAGGAGAGGAAGAATCTTCCCAAATGTTAGGGCAACGGGAGGTGATGTGTGGGAGTTCAGAGAGGGATTTTGGCCCCCAAATGTGGCCCCATGGATGTAAGTGAGAGCAGAACTAGCCCCTTGGCATTATAAGGGCTTTGTCTGAATAAAGGTGGCTGGATCCAGCCCTTACGGAGGGAGGGGTTAAAGGCTCAAGATACTAATAGGGAATGGACACCCTGTATTGCGCTAGGAGTGATACAGTCCAGGACAAACCCATTACTATGGAGTGGGGCTGTATAAACCTGCCCATGGTGGCTTTTGTCACTGATCGCAGCGGCTGCCTCCTTGGCAGGCCCCTCGGCGCTTCACTTTCAGCTCTCTCTTTCAATCGGCATTCTTCGAAGGCAAACGGGGCTGGGTGTTTGGGGCTTTTTGAGATTTCAGCGGTGACTTGTTTCATTTTGGTGAGCAAGCCGGGGGGGGGGTGGGGGGGTGGGAGGGAGGGGATGGCAATGGGGGGGGGTGAGGGGGAGGAAGATGTGACAAAAGGTTATTTGTCATTTATTAACCACAACTTTTTCCATCCTTGGTCATGCACGGAAAAAACACTCTTAGCAGTGTAACCACAGCCCCAGCGTTAATCGCTGAAGAACGGAGTTTCTTATTTTGGAAACTGTGTTGCTGGGATGAACTTCGCTTGTGTTTGATTGGCTTATGAAGGGAAGGTCACAGGGAAAAAAATCCCCAACCTGCCTGAGTCGAGACAGCTTCACCATGTTCTGCTTCGAGCACAGCAGCTGAGAGCAGTTCACTGCTCTACGTTCCCATGGCTCCGAATGACCCAGGCCTAGCAGCCTGGAGGTGGGGGAAACTGAAGGTTCTCTAGCTCATTTTACTGCCCATGCTGGCTTGTTCCCTCTTGTTAATTTCCTAATGTTTCGTCTAGACAGAGTTTAAATGCCTCCAGTGAGGGAGTTTCCTCAATTTCCCATGGGGAGTTTCTCTGCCTAATGCATCTTCTTGCCATATATAAGAGCGAGATGGTGGTGTTTATCAGGAAGCTTTCCCTGACCCGCAGCAAACTGGTTCTGTTTGTGTCACGCCGAACAATTCCTTTCCGTCCTTGGTCTCTGCACCCTTCAGTTATCTGCAGACATGCGTCACTCACCCTGTCACTTAGTCCAGCGCTGCATAACCGGTTTATATAGTGGAGTGATTACTGTGGTCACCTCACACGTGAAAAGTTGCCAGTTTGAAACTTGGCAGAAACGTGTCAGTATTTTACCAAGGTTCGAGGTGGTGGATTCTCCATCGCTGGCAATTTTAAATCGAGATTGGATGTTTCCCGAAAAGATCCGTTCTAGGTCACTCGGGAGTTATTGGGGGGAAATTCGGGCCTGTATGATGTGAGAGGTCAGACTGATGACTGAGACTCGGTGCCCTCAGCTCCCACTAACTCAGGATGCACTCCACAGAAAGGGCCCTACGACCCTAGTTGTAGAAATTCCCTACTAATTTCTAGTAGGGAAATTAAACCACATGGCACGCAGGATTTGTAATCCTCTCCCCATGGCCAGCTCTGTGCTCCCTCATTTGGTTTTGCTCGCAGAGGCTGCTGAGCTCTGTACTTGCCAACTCCTGGGATGTTATCACAAGTCTCCTGCTAGTTGGCTTTTTCCTTAAAGTCCCAGCTCCCAGAGTCAGGAGATTTTGAAAGAGGATTGATTGATTTATCTTTAAAGAAGAGTAAGTTTCTACCTCTCACAGCTGCAGAGACAAGCTTGAAAATGTGACCCTAAAGCCAGAAGGCAATAAAAAAGAATCCTGAATTCCCCCTCTGAATTCTTATTATTATTTATTAATAATAATTATGTGTATTGCATTCGTGCCTAGAAGCTGCAGTGGTGGACCAGGACTCCATTGTGGTAGGTGTTGTAGAAACAGAATAAAAATAAAGACACCCCTGCCCCAAACAGCCAATCCCTTGACTTTTCTTAAAGCCGGAATCCCGAACACTTGTGTTTGGATGTACTGTGCTCCCAACTACGGAGCCAGCCCTGTGAGGGGCACAGCCCCTCAATGCTGGCAGGGCTGGGCCTGGGGTCTGCGATCAAGTGCAGACATGAGGCCTCCCTTTGCATCCTACGCGGTCTCTACAGAAGCTCATAAATATTTACCTCTGAAATAAGCACTCAGCCTTGAACCAACCACATCCTGAACCAGAACAAAAAAAATATTACACAACGCGGAGGGATGGTACGTGGCTTTCCAGGTCTGAAGCTGCCTACGTTCAGCACATCGCTGCAGTGCCCTTCCCGTGCCCAGGGGCCCCCTTCACCCACTAATGCGCAAAAGCAAATATTGCCCTCCAGTTTTCAACCTGTTTCACTCAAAATGGCTCTTGAGAGGCTTCTAAGAGCGCTTGGGAGCTAGTAGAAAGGGGAAGTGTGATGGCCGTCCACGCACAAAGCATGTATAGTAACGGCCAGCAACAATACAACCTTCCCACCCCTTCTCCTGACCGCGGGCTGCACTTCAGGCCTGTCCTGGAGGGGCGGATGAACCGGCAGCGCAGTTTCCAAGGCTCATTCACTCAGGTCTCTGATGCTGCCGTCTGTGGTTTCTCTTGTCTGGCCTCCTGGCCTCCGTTCAGTTCGTGGAGGCCAATGCCGAATGTCTCTCAGAGCACAGTGATCTACCACCCTCCAGGCACGATTCGCACAAGCAGCCTGGCAAGAAAGCAGCTCCTGTACATCCAACTAGTCCTCCGTGGGGCCTGCTGGTCCCAGCCTCATCTGGCAAGACAATGGCATAAATGGCGAACTCAGTCGTTCCCCCGGCAGCCAGCCCCTTTTTCTACTTAACTTTGCACCAAATCCGCTGCCACCAGAAACTGAGCTGGGCCGGACATCACAAGGATGTGTCCTGCTCTTACCACGGCTCTTTTTGCTGGAAAATAGAGAATTTGGCAACGTGCAATGCGTTCCGCTGGCACCCATGGGAAGCCAACGAATAATCTCTTCCGATGGACTTAAAAGGCAGGTGCCCTTGTTCCCTGCTACGAGTGCACCTTTAGTGGAAAGCAACCGAACCTGTCATAGCAATAAGAAAGGCGGTTAAAACCGTGGGCCAAATTCATCCCTGGGGTAACCACCAAAATCAACTGGATGACTTCAACTTGGCGCTTTTAAAGAGTGGATTGGGGGAAAATATAACACACACACCCTCCTCCCCGCCCCCGAACCACCACCATCCTCCCTCCCATAAAAAACATCACAATCTTCTCAGCAAGGTGAGGGCGTGATTAGAGTAACGGCGGATGGGCGGTTTAGGTGGGGCCGGGTGGACAGAAGAATTCCGTCGGCCTAGGTACTGCCGTTGAGAGCGGTGGATTACCTACGGCAACGGGGAAAACTCTCTCCGTCGTCCTAGGAAGCAGCCGCCCTACAGCTATGCGGCTGCAGCTCCCGTTGCGTAGACACGGCTTCCCTCCAGATTTGCACCGGCGTGAGAGAAGGCAGCATGTTGCTTCAGGTCTCTGCCCTAGTGTTGTAATTACTCTGTGTCCTGAAGTGAGCAAAACATCACCATTTCTCAAGGGCACGTTCCCCACCAGACACACCCGCTGGCTCTGGCGGGAGCTTTTCAGGCTTTCCCCTTAGGCCTTTTGGCTCCTCAGTGAAATGTGCCCTTTGCTCTCTGGTAGCCACTTCCCCTGTAGTTCAGCATTGTCTTTAGTTCTTGTTCCTTCTTTTTCAGCTGCTTCTAGTGTTAACGAAACACGAGATGGGGAGGGGAAAATAAAATAATTCTCCTTGAGTTTGGTTGTAGTCTCAGGAAAACCCTTCTGGGAGGAAAGTCTCTTGGATAGATTAAGTTAGAAAAGGATTCCCACCCCACCGGTTTTGGAAAAGGGGAAAATAAACCCTGGAGACTGGCTTGGGGCAGCCTCTGTATCTCTAGCTGCCGGGCTGTTGCTTCGAGCTCGCTGGCTGTGTTGCATGCACGTCAAGGGTGAAGTTCCCTCTCTGCAGAGCACTGTGTGGCTGTACATCGGGGTGAATTTTACCGCTCGGGGTGACAATGGATTTGCTGAAGAATGCGCACCGCTTAGCCCATGGTCTCTTTACTTCCCTAATGTTTCTTTTGTCCCGAACTTCCCCTTTAATGTGCAGCCCAAGGAAACGATTGATTGGCAGGAGAATTCTGACAAAACTGTGTGATCTTCCAAAACGTGCTGCGTGGGAATAAGGAAAAACTCACTCTTGCATTTCTCTGACACTCCTGAACCTTCGGCTTGGGTTTCCATCCATCATTCCCTCTATCTCCCGCCATGTTTTGCCTTGTTCTTGTCTCAGCAGTTTCTCATCTGGTAAACCCGAGTTACTTTTCCGCTTGTGCTGCTGGCCGGTCACCCAGCTAGATCTTAGGCTGCAGTAACAATCTCCTCTGCGGCTCTATCTTTACTTCCTGCAGGCTGTATCAGCGCTGGGGTTGTCTGCAGAGTCGGAGGCTGCCAGCTCTCGCCCTTATCGCCCTGTTTCCTACATTCTCATGTGCTGAATTACAATCACATGTCCAATGAAAGACATCCAAGAAGGAAACATGAGTGGTGATTAGAAGAGGGGAGAGAGGAACGCTGGTTATGCAGGTGCTTGTATCTGGCCAGACCTACCACCCCACACTCCTGTCCTTGAAAACATGTTTCCTCCTTTAAGCCAGACTGTGCGAGTTTAATAGCAGCAGTAATTTAAACATCTGGTGTTAGACATTTCTTCCCTTATCCCATTTCGAGGGGGAAGGGAGGAAACTTCACACTGAGGTTCTTTGCTCTCCCTCCCTTATAAAAATCTGTATGTATTTATTTATGGAGTGGAGCAGGTTTATTGGCTACACTGGGAGACTGAGCATCAGGACTCCTGGGTTCCCATTCCCAGCTGTGCCACTCGCTCGTGGTGCAACCTTGTCACGTCACTGAACCTCTTTCAAAGACCCATGGTGCATCTCACAGCAGTCGAGGTGTTAACCCTGGTTTAACGCAAGTGTTGTAACAGGTTGATGTGCTACCCCAGCTTCAGTGTGGGTAATTGCATCCTGTCAACCTAAATTTCTCCTGTGGTTTCAATTGGGTGCAGCTCTTATCTTAAGTTGCTGCAAAGTGTTGCTGTGCACTTAGTTAAATAGTGGCAGTGAGTCACCCCAGAAGTGGCTGCATTTTAGTGAGATGAAATAATTTTAGATATAATTGGGGCTGTCAATCGCAGTTAACTCACGCGATTAACTCAAAAAAAATTCATGGCAATTAATCGCACTGTTAAACAATAGAATATCAATTGAAATTTATTAACTTTTTGTGGATGTTTTTGTACATTTTCAAATATCTCAATTACAACACAGAATACAAAGTGTACAGTGCTCACTTTATATTTCTGATTACAAATATTTGCACTGTAAAAATTATAAACAAAAGAAATAGTATTTTTCAATTCACCTCATACAAGTACTGTAGTGCAATCTCTTTACCATGAAAGTGCAACTTACAAATGTAGGGTTTTTTTGTTACATAACTGCATTCAAAAATGAAACAATGCAAAACTTTAGCGCCTACAAGTCCACTCAGTCCTACTTCTTGGTCAGCCAATCGCTAAGAAAAACAAGTTTGTTTACGTTTGTGGGAGATAATGCTGTCCGCTTCTTGTGTACAATGTCACCTGAAAGTGAGAACAGGCATTTGCATGGCACTGTTGTAACCAGCATCGCAAGATATTTACGCGCCAGATGCGCTAAAGATTCATATGCCTCTTCATGCTTTGGCCATCGTTCCAGAGGACATGCTTCCATGCTGATGATGCTCGTTAAAATAATGCGTTAATTAAATTTGTAACTGAACTCCTTGGGGGAGAATTGTATGTCTCCTGCTGTTTTACCTGCTCTCTGCCATATATTTCATGTTCTAGCAGTTTCGGATCATGACCCAGCACATATTCGTTTTAAGAACACTTTCACTGCAAATTTGACAAAATGCAAAGATGATACCAATGTGAAATTTCTAAAAATAGCTACAGCACTCGATCCAAGATTTAAGAATCTGAAGTGCCTTCCAAAACCTGAGAGGGATGAGGTGTGGAGCTTGCTTTCCGAAATCTTAAAAGAGCAAGACTCCAATGTGGAAACCACAGAACCTGAACCACCAAAAAAGAAAATCAACCTTCTGCTGGTGGCATCTGACTCAGATGATGAAAATGAACATGCGTCGGGCCACACTGCTTTGACTCATTATCGAGTAGAATCCGTCAACAGCATGGACGCATGTCCTCTGGAATGGTGGTTGAAGCATGAAGGGACATATGAATCTTTAGTGCATCTGGCATGTAAATACCTTGCGACGCCAGCTACAACAGTACCATGCAAATGCCTGTTCTCACTTTCAGGTGACGTTGTAAACAAGAAGCAGGCAGCATTATCTCCTGCAAACGTAAACAAACTTGTTTGTCTGAGTGATTGGCTGACCAAGAAGTAGGACTGAGTGGACTTGTAGGCTCTAAAGTTTTACGTTGTTTTGTTTTTGAATGCAGTTATTGTTTGTACATAATTCTACATTTGTAACTTCAACTTCCATGCTAAAGAGATTGCACCACAGTACTTGTATTAGGTGAATTGAAAAATACGATTTCTTTTGTTTTTTACAATGCAAATATTTGTAATGAAAAATAAATATAAAGTGAGCACTGTACACTTCGTATTCTGTTGTAATTGAAATCAATATATTTGAAAATGTAGAAAACATCCAAAAATATTTAAATGGTATTCTATTATTGTTTAACAATGCGATTAATCACAATTTTTGTAATAGCTTGACAACTCTAGATATAATATAAAATTGAAAAACCTCCCTGATTTCTGTAGCTTGTACATGATAATAAGGAAGCTGATTTAAATTCTAGCAGTTTGCATTAAGGCGTTTAAATGGGTGAACAGTGAGGTGGCAAAATTGGCAGATGATACAAAACTACTCAACATAGTTCCGTCCCAGGCAGACTGCAAAGAGCTACAAAAGGATCTCTTAAAACTGGGTGACTGGGCAACAAAATGGCAGATGAAATTTAATGCTGATAAATGCAAAGTCATGCATATTGGAAAACATAATCCCAACTCTACATATAAAATGATGGGGTTTAAATTAGCTGTTACCACTCAAGAAAGAGATCTTGGAGTCATTGTGGGTAGTTCTCTGAAAACATCCACTCAGTGTGCAGCGGCAGTCAAAAAAGCGAACAGAATGTTGGGAATCATTAAGAAAGGGATAGATAATAAAACAGAAAATATCATATTACCTCTATATAAATCCATGGTACGCCCACATCTTGAATACTATGTGCAGATGTTGTTGCCCCATCTCAAAAAAGATATATTGGACTTGGAAAAGGTTCAGAAAAAGGCAACAAAAATGATTAGGGGTATGGAACGGCTGCCGTTTGAGGAGAGATTAATAAGACCAGGACTTTTCAGCTTGGAAAAAAGATGACTAAGGGGGGATATAATAGAATCATGACTATAAAATCATGACTGGTGTGGAGAAAGTAAATAAGGAAATGTTATTTACTCCTCATAACACAAGAACTAGGGGCCACCAAATGAAATTAATAGGCAGCAGGTTTAAAACAAACAAAAGGAAGTTGTTGTTTTTTCCACACAACACACAGTCAACCTGTGGAACTCCTTGCCAGAGGATGTTGTGAAGGTCAAGACTATAACAGGTTTCAAAAAAAGAACTAAGATAAATTCATCGATGGGTTCCCTAGCCTCTGTTTGCCATAAGCTGGGAATGGGCGACAGGGGATGGATCACTTGATTTTCTGTTCATTCCCTCTGGGCACCTGGCATTGGCCATTATTGGCAGACAGGATACCGGGCTAACTGGACCTTTGGTCTGACCCAGTATGGCCATTCTTATGTTCTTATTTAACTTAAACTCTTACAGTCATAGAAATGAGAACTCTCAAAGCTTTGCTGGGTAACATCTAGTGTATTCACTCAGCCAGTTCACAATCCTTCCCCACAGTATAATTTCAGGAAACTTCAATACTGGATTGAATGAAACTGTTGCAGTTGCATGCGGATACTGTGTTTACCTTCTGTGCTCTTTATTTATTCCAGGAAGTTATTAAAACTGCCCACAATTAGAACGACTTTGGCTTAAAATAAGAATAAAACCGCTGGCAGAAATCGTCTGTTTAAAGATTCTGTTTATAGCCCTGATCTTCAAAAACAGCATCCAGAATGTGACATGCTTTGTTGATGTGGGTAATGTGGGTCAAAGGCAGCTGGCTTATTTCTCCCACTCACCCTCCTTTTTAAGAGGAAAGAAGAAAGAAACCATAAAAATAATAACATGTGAAGTAGCTGATAAGTGATGAGAACAAGCGAAGTAAGATGGCGGGTCGGGGCTGTCGAGCTAAATGCCCTGTCTGGAGACGCCTTTTAAAGGTGATAACAAAGGCTCCTTGGAGCACATCAGTCTGTCATTAGATGATCTGGAGAGAGGAGATAAGTTTCCTCTAGGGCCAGCTCCGATGGAGATGTGCGGAAATACTAATAATACCTAGCACATTTCCCCCCACTAGATCTCAAAGTACTAGAAGGCTGAGAACAGATTCGCATGGGCCGGGATGGATTCTCCTTCCTTCTGTACAATTTTCTTTCCCAACACTCCTCTTACAGGGTGGCTTCTACTGGAGGTGGTGTCTGTTGATGCTTTCTCATGGTGTTTGTGCAGGGTTTGGCTTGAGAACAGCATCTCTGCAGCAAGGGGGCCTTTAGCCTTGGCCCAACTGAGGGGTGCCCCTAGTTTTCGTGCAGTGGAGGAGACGGCAGCTGCGTCCATCTCTAATACAGAGGTGAGGTCTACAGAGACGACAGGCCCAAGCATGCCGTGCTCCAGAGGGCTCACCTCTGTATTATAGCTATACGGGCTGCATTCAGGCTACTTAATCACCCCTGGTCACAAGCATCTCAGAATGTTTCTGCCTCAGACGCTCTGAAGTGAAGCCAACTGCATAAAGCCGACGCAGGAGGAGTGGGTGAAGGTGTCCCTTTGGAGGTGGTATTTATCTGCCTATACTTGTGTGAATCATGCTAATCACTTTGCATTTGAGGCGGGGCTGGTAGCACTGCCTCTCGTTAAGATTGCCCAACGCCTCCCACTATAAGATCCTGTTTTCAGTTGCTTATAACTTTCCCAAACTTTAAGAGTTTGGACTGAAAATCTTTGAAATGCTCCAGCATCTCCATGCTTTGGAGCAGGCACTTGGAATTTGAGAGGGCAGGGGTCTTTCTCAGTGATGTGTCTTTTGCTATCTCAGAAAATCCACCCAACTTTGGCCAAGTTATAAGCCTTTGAAAAATCACAGGTTGCACATGCTCAGGGGAGACTTCTTAGATTTTAGCAGGTGTATTTGCTAAAGGTTTGTCTGCACAGAGCGTGCTGCGGTGGTCCTGTGGAAGAAGTATTACATCATCATGTCAGTAAAGAGTGCCATAATGATGCAAACTTGCAGCCTTATTCTGGCACCTCCTAACTTTTGAGTGCTTGACTTTTACAGCTTTAAAGTTCTTCTCTTAGCGTAGTTTTCATGTGTATAGCACATACATAGGTGTGTTCTGTGGTGTCTAAGCCCCAGAAAGACCTCCTGGGGTATTGTCTTCTGTAACATCCTGCCGTGTGCCCCGCAGTCATTTAAAACTCTGATCAGGCAGTGCAGCCAATGGCAAAATCAAAGATTATGCTACTTCACTTCTCACTGGTTATTACATGTTGCCAAGACAGAAAACAGCAAAGAAAGAAACCCGTTCCATTAATGCAAGATCTTGATAAATAATGCATTGGACTGGCTAGTGTGTTTGCATGCACATCACCGCCCCCTGTTGGAAGGAATCAGAGCTGCTCAGCTGTTTGATATGCTCTATCTATACCACTAAAGAAGTTAATGGAAATTCTCTTTTCTCTTTTGAGTCACAGAGGGCTGGGCATTGGGAACAGGGGCCTAGATGCTGGGCCTAACTGTGGAATCTCTTAACACCACAGTCTATAGCGGGTAGCGAAAACACTAGTGAATGTATTAATTGGACGGAACGCAAAACTGAAATATGGTGGGAGTCTGGGTTTTTCATGGTGTATGAATTTGTGATGGAGAGCCGCAGGCTAACAAAATATCCAAGTACAGTGTGTAACTTTTGGTCAGAGCCAAGCTAGCCTGGGGCTCCCGTGGTTCTTGGTGTACGCTATGTCTCCCTTTTATTGAGGCAACTGTAATGCCTGACACTCCCAAGCGGGAAATGTCAGCACTAATGTGACCTGCTGCGGTGGTTTTGGAGCTGGCCATGCATCTGTAATTTCTAAATGCTTTTGCAAGAGTACAAGTGCCAAGACTGGCCTCCTAGCCCAAATCCTACTTCGCCATGGCCAGCAGTTTCAGCTGGAGGCAGGAGCCTCCAGTGTTGCTATGATCTGTCACACACTCACCACCGGACCATACGCCCATTGAAGTCAACTGCAAAACTCCCATTGACTTGACTTACTGCATTTCCCCCCTGGGGTAGGGGGGAAAGCAAATCCTTTCTCTCTAGTTTGCAAAGTGACCCCAGATGAAATGGGTGAGATGGCATCATTGCAGGATAGTTTTCACTCCTGTGCCATCTACCTTCGTTTTAACAATGCTAATGTTTCGGCCACGTTTCCCTGTGCCCATATGATCTGTCTTCCCTGCCTGGATTGTATAATTCCTCTTGAGGTTAGCTGTTCTCTCTGAACTCTCGGTTTGAAAAACTGAGAAGAATCGCAGCCTCAGACTCCAGTTGAAAGCTAACCAGCTGAATAGCTGATATTCAATCTCGATCAGAATGAAAGTACCTGTGGTTTTAGAGACTTTCAGTAGTGAATGAGTAAATATTCATACCCTGCATAGGAAACAGGCCAACCTCTGCCTTATTTATTGACATTTTTATCAATGGACAAAGAGGGTTAGTCATATGCGAGTGATGCAAAAGGGCTTCTATAATTTGCTCATGAGTTAGTTCTCATCAGTGCAATTTTAATTTCCAGCCACGGCCCTTTAAAGGATGTGTTTCCTTCCAGCACGCTGTGCTTTCGTTAATAAGAAATACATGTTTGGCTGGTTGATGTGGTTTGGGGTCTGTTTTTTATTTTAATTAATGTCTTATTTAGCAGCTGTTTGTAATTTGAATAGCGACGCTTTTGTGAGTGTTCTGTTTATAAGTCAGCATTTCAGATTGGAACCACGATATCTGTTTAAAACTAGGCAAGTCCATTTCTGTTGGGCAGACCCTTTTGTCTATTCCCTAGGGTAGTTCTGCAGTCAGATGCTTTTTGTAAAGAAAAACCTTGCTTATTTTTTCCTCTGGTAACAGCTGATCAAGAATAACTTATAGCTACATTTTAAAAATAGGTAAAAGGCTTGGAGAGGTTTGGACTTGCCCAGGGCTATCTAGTGTCCGTGATAGAGCTGAGAACAGGACCCAGAAATCCTGACGCCCATGTTCAGTGATCTAACCATTAGACATTACCTCACTTCCTAGCCTGTAGAATATTATTGTTGTTTGATCTGCAGTGCAATTAGGCTAAAGGAAAGCTGTTAAAGGTGACAAACACCGCTAGCCACAAGAGTATGAAGGCTTGTGTGTAATGAGGAATGCCTGTTTTGTAACCCAGAAAAACAGGTTTTCACTTGAAGACATAAAAGCCAAATCCTAAAAAGAGAGAAGTATTTCAAAACGGCTAAGACACAGTTTAAACATTTTTTTAAAGAAGCAAAACAAAAAACCATTCTTTGCATGAAGTTTCTGCATCAAACAGCCTAGAATGTCGTTCTGTAGGGAAGCCACTAGTTGCTGGGTGGGGTTGTCATAGTTTGGAAAGTACAAGAGGGGAATTCAGAAGGATCTCTACTTCCTCCTGAATTGCGACAGGGTGCGGGACCAGGAATGCACATGTATAAAAGGGCCTTTAAACAGAACACCATCAGCAGAATATGATCACTTGTTGGAGAAATACCACTACTTTCTAGCTCTTATAGTGTCCAGATCAGCGGAGGATGTGATAGGTCTTTTCATAGGACATTTAAATGACTGGAAATTCATAACCAAGTGGGGGAGGAGAGAGGTGCCTAGATTCTAAGGTCAGAAGGGACCATTTTGACCCTCTAGTCTGACCTCGCGTGTGGTCCGAGCCAGAGAACTTCATTGAGTGGTTTTTGCATCAAGCCCGTAACAGTTTGTAAGACACCGCGTGCATTTCAGTGCTGCAAATCCAGCCCTAATGCTCAGTCTAGAGCCCAGCATAGCGGGGAAGCTCTGCCATTTCCCCGAGTCCTGCCCTGCCAACACCTCTGCTTTTCTCGGACCTGCACTCTCCTGAGCCGATCACACCAGCCTCTCTGCCCTGGGCGGAGGGAACTAGTCTGAGACCGCCTGATTCATCTCACGTGATGCGGTCCCACGCTGGGATCAAAGGACACGCAGGTGGGATATTCTTCTCTCGCACAGTTAACATGACTCGTTGGGCAGGTGTCTCCGGCACAGGCTTTCCCTGCCTCTTCCCACATGATATCAGCTAAGCCCTGGCGAGACCCAGCATTCTCCTGCTCGGCAGGCTTTGGTTGGATAGCTGTTTATGGTTTCACCTCACTGCCTCGGCTTGGCCTTTCCCCCTAGAACCTATGGATTTGTCTGTGCCTGTAACCTGTGGGGGGGGTGTACTGAGGGCAGGTCTCAGCCTGCTGAATCCAATGGGATTTTTCACCACTGTCTGCAGTGGGAGCAGCCTCTGCCCCAGGATGCAGACGGGAAGTCTGATGTCGGGGGCGGTGTGTTTTTAGGAAGCACAGTGCTGTGTAACCAAGCGGCTTCCCTCTCGCCAGCTGTGCTGCAACTCCGGTTCTGCAACTCATGCTCCAATGAACCCACCAGTGAGGCTCAGGGATGGAGGGGGGGTGCGGGGAGGGGGGCTCAGTAAAGCTCATCCCTGAGACCTGGCACCTGGATGTTAAGAGCTCCTCCCACTCACCTCTCAGAACAGCCCCTTGAGCACCAGAATTAACCCCTTGGTGCTGCTTGTGCACAGAGGCTGCGGGGGCGGCAGGTAGCTAGCGCCTGGCCTTGTTGGCTGGCTCTGGGACCCCTGTAACTGTGCAGCTGTTGACATAAAGGCTCGGGTGCAGTGGAGGTTATCCGCTGGCACTCTGCCCTTCCAGCACTTGGGAGATCAGCTTGGAAGAAGACCCTGCTTCTGGGCCTAACTTCGGGTCTGTTCAGGGTTTTACTTGGGAGCAGAGGAAGGGGATCTGGAGAGCCCAGAGCCCGTTCAGTATCTTAAGCAATCTGAGACTGTTGGGCCCTGATTGGTCATTACGGGCGAGGTTTGTCCTGTTGCATAACGGCTCGCAGGCCTGAGCTGTGACCTGCCATTTACAAGAAGCTGCGAATCTCTGTGTTTTGTGGCACCGTCTCTTTCTCTCAGTGGCATTGTCGTGATTAAGAGTGGAACTGAAAGAAGAAATCAGGGAAATCCCCAGCCTGAGTGACAGCAGAGCTCAGCCTGCCACCCCACCAGCAATCGGAGTTACTTGCCATTTCTCTTTCTGTGGCTCAACAAATCCCCCTCTTCCCCCTGCCGCCCCCATGACTCACTGTGCGTGGTGGGATCCTGCAGCACGTCCCGATCCTTGGGGACTGCGTGGAATCAGTCATGGTTGAGAGCCCAGAAAACCTCAGTATCACCCACTCTCCACGAGCTCTTTCCAACTCCCATGGAAATCAGTGGCAGTCTCTCCGCCAACTTCCAGGCGAGTTGGGGCAGGCTCCGTGTGTAGGAGGGTGCACCTGAAACGTTTTAAATCGCGAGCGCCGTAAGCTTCAAAACAAACTTAGCAAACAGCTGGGAGCTTCTCTCTGCTGGGAATTTCTAGGTCACCCCAAGATCACTGTGGGATTGCTCTATTCCTCCCTGCCCCAGAGGGAAAAACAATATTGCAAAAGGTGTTGAAGTGACAATGATGCTATTGGTGGTGACCTTACAGAGAGAAACCCAGGATGCTGCCTTCTCTTAGTATCTGAATCTGCCTGCGATCATATCATGACAATAGCCATATAAGTACCAGGGTGCATGGATGTGTACACACATCCTATTCCATGTCTGCATTTTAGGCTCTTCTGAGTTTACAGTGTCCTTCCTCTCTGAGATGATCACAGGTGGGAGGTTAAATCTTTGATACAGGGGTCGCCCTTTACGATTGCCTTAAACAAGCCGATGATAATGCCCCAATATTTAGTGTCTCCATATTTCCTTCTACACCAGATAGTTTCAGTAGCCTGAGGCGACTGGAAAGATTTGAAGGGTGGAAAGGTGGGTTTGGTTTGGTTTGTTTTTTTAACCTTTTGGGCATGTGTGTGTTGGAAGAAGTTTTATTTAATAACAAATGAAACAAACCCGGGAGTTAATTAGTGTTGGAAGCATGCCGGGGCGTGGGGACAGAATCTCGTGTTTTAGGATGATGTGGCTGAACCAGCAAGCTTGCATCAACTAATTATCCATGAGGGACTTTGGTCAAAATATATTTATTGTACTTTGTTTAAAAACCAACCAACCAAAAAGATGCGTTTCTGCATTTTGCTGGCAGATCTCTCCGAATGGGGAACAGAATCTGTTATCGATTCGTGCTCTTTCAGAGTAAATAGCATGTGCTTATCTCCTAACCCAGGAGCATTGCTTTAGTACTTCTGCAGGGGGAACCTCCGTTGTGCTATTAAGAACTCCCTCCCCTCGGTAACTTCGAGGGCAGAGTAGTTTCCATGCCTACAGTCTTCAGTAAACATAAGTACTAAAGAAAGTAAACTGAAAAGAAGCTGTGGTAATGTTTGGTACTGGAGATTTTTCAAGCCGGAAATTCAGCAGTTATCCTGTGCTCTCACTGGAGAAGCAAAGTCTTCAAAGCGGGGAGTGCAGCTGTGACCTTGACTTGACCTTAAGGTCTTCGATCCAGTGCAACCACAGATCTGCCACTTACTGTGAACTGTCATGTTTCTCATTTCTATATTTGGTAGATGCAAACAAAAATCTCATTTCTTCCTTTCCCCCCTTCTTCAGCCGGGCCCCTTCCCAAGCATTTAGCCCCAGCGGCCGTGCACATCTTCGCTTGGCTCGTCTCTACCCCTGTAACTGGCTCTCGGTAAAAATTGCCGAGTTGAAATATTCGCCAGTGCCACATTTGAAACTCACGCAAAAGAATCTCTGTTCATGTCTCAGCACATCATTGGTGCACATCAGGCTCCCCAGTACTGTCTCGTCTCCATGTACAGCCCTCTCTGTCTGGCTAGCCCCATGTTGTTGCGTGTCTTTTTGTTCTGTATTTGTACAGCACCTAGCACATGGTGGCGTGGTTTGTGACTGGGCTCCTAGACATTCAAATAATGCAAATCGTAAACATGCACATTTTTAAATGCAGTTTTCCACTGCTGCAGCCACTGATTGCTGTAGGGGGATGAAGTCTCTCCACACCGTAGTTTCACCTTTTGCACCTTTACCCTCCCTTCAGAACCGTTCTTAACTTTCGCACCGTGCAGGGTCCGTTTTCTAAAAAGCATCGCTGGAAGGGCTGTCGCCTGCCAGGGCACGTGAGGTGGGGAGATGGAGCTGAACAGCTGAGAGTTCAGTCTCTTTTTGCAAGTATTATGAGGCCTGGAAAAAAGACACATTGCAAAGCAACTGATTGGGGAGAGCCGCTTCAGGCTATGTAAAAAGCAGCTGCAGAGCCTGGGCAGCAATGACCATCTTACCATTGTCGCCCTTCTTTGGTAAAGTAGAGCTTCATTCACACACTCTTGATTTCCCTACCCCTTCCTTTACTGTCTGCACACTGCCCCAGCTCAGAGAACACTCCCCAAAGAACCTGAGCGTCGGATGAAACCATGATGATACATTGGTTAATGGCGCGCTTACGTTTGGTTCGTTCAAACCATTCCTTTCTTTCAGACCCCCCCCCCCCCCCCGCACCCTCTTTCTTTAATTTGTTCAGTGTTGCAAAATTCTAGCTGAGTAACTGTGCCACTGACTGGCCAGGTTAGGAGAACTGACTTAGCTTTAACCAGGCAGCACCTTGCTATAGTGGATTGCATGGGCTGAGGTTCCTTGTGCTAACAGGACCTCATCAGCTGAGCCGCTGGAAATCTTCTTGATGTGTTCGATTTGCTTTAATGTCCCTTCCTTCCTGCGAGCCCTGGAACCCTCCCCTGTGTTACTCATAGCTCCTTGGGCAGCCCCCCACGAGGAAGGATGACAAGGTTGAGCAGCTCCAGAATCAGCTCATCAAACAGACCCATCCAGCCCGTTAGCGGATGGTTCCACTTCGCAGGCCAGTGCGAGCTTTATGGCCCGTGGCTTTCTTGCTTCATGAGCAATTACGCGTGTGGCTGAGATCCAGGAGCTCGCCTCTGCACCCGGGGACAAAGTCATGACCTTGCTGCTGTACCGAGGGCTGGGGTTTCTCTAGCCAAACCAAACCCTCTCTGGGCTCCTTGAATTCATTGATTCCAGGGTCAGAAGGGACCACTGGGATATTTAGCCTGACCTCCTGTATAGCACCGGCTATAGAATGTCCCCAAAATAATTCCCAGAGCAGATTTTTATTTTTTTATTTATTTTTTAAAGAAAAACATCCACTCTCAATTTAAGAGTCGGGGGTGAATCTGCCGCGGCCCTTGGTCAGTTGTTCCAATGGTTAATTATTCTCATGGTTAAAAATTGACACCTCGTTTCCAGTCTGAATTTGTCTAGCTTCAACTTCCAGCCATTGTCTGCTAGGTCAAAGAGCCCATTTTCGTCGTCCGTCCCCTCCCCCCCCCCCCCCCCCCCGGAACTTATAGACTCTTATCCAGTCACCTTTTAACCTTCTCTGTGTTAATCTAAGTAGATAGAGCTCCTGGAGTCTGTCACTGTGAGACAGCCCTCGAATCCGTCTTGGGGCTCTTCTCTGAACTCCTAGTTTGATGGAGCTAGAAAGGGCTCTGTGCCCTGTCGGATGTCTCCATGTGGCTCATGCAAGGAACAAGGGTGGAACTGGCAGCGCATGAGCCAAATGCTGCTGCTAAGTAGCTAATGCGAGGGTGTCCAGATGTCCCATTTTTAAAGGGACAGTCCCGTATTGAAGCCCTCCTGCAGTTGTCCTGACTTTTTCTTACAACCAGGCAAATTGTCCTGTATTTTCTGTCCTCTTCTCCCCCCACCCAATCAGTACCGGCAGGTCCTGCTGCTGGCCAGATTCCTGCTCTCCAGCTGCCTGCCCACCAGCAGTGATGGGGTCGGGGGTCCAGTGGCGGACGATGAGGATGGGTGTGTAAGGCTGGTAGCGCGGTGAAGATGCAGCATGCGGGGCCGGCCGCTCCCCCCCGCTGGTCCGGCAGCGCAGCCCCCGCTGAGGGCTGGCTCTCGGCCAGCAGGGCCCGTGGCCCCCCCCCCCCCCCCCCCCCGGTCCCTTTTCCGGCTGGCGCTGGCTGACAAGTGCGGGCAGGCGCCACACAGTGGCCAGTTATGTGTCACCTCTGCTGCCCACCCATCCACCCTTCATGTTTCTCCCTCTCACTATCCTCTCCCTGCTTTGCCCCTTTGCCTCCCCCCCCCCCCCAGCCCCGCCGCTCCTCCCTATTCCCCTCCGGTGGGGCATGTCCCGCTCCCAGCGCGGTGCAGAGACCCAGCCCCTAGTTGGCACGGTCAGCTCACCCACAGCCTGGCCGGCAGCTCCTTCCTTCCCCCACTGCCTCTGGCTGGGCTGGGGCGCCGGGGAAAGCCCCTTCCAGCCCAGGGCGCTGGCCAGGAGGAGCCGAGCCCTGCGTGTGCCAAAGCCCCGCACAGCGCTGACATGGGGAAGCCTCTCTGCCCCTCAGCTAAGCTCTGGAGTGGGGGGCAGCGGCAATTTCCAGCCTGTTCCTGCCCCGAACCTGCAGGCTCCACAGCAGCCCCCAGCTAGGGGCTTAGCACCCTCTTCACTCCCCCTCCCCACCCTGGGTCCTGCCCCCCTGGCTGCTCTGTTCCCTAGGCACCCTCCTCGGCTCTGCTGAGCCACCTCTCTGGCCGGATTCGGGTTCGCTGAAGTCCCTGCAGCCAGGTTCCTGGGGCCCTGGTGCACCATGCAGCCTTAGGGCTTAACCCCTTCCTGCCCGCGCTGTAGCCAGGGGACAGGAGGCAGCTGGGTTATGTCAGTGGCCAGCAGCAGCCTGGAGGAGGTAGCTGCCTTTTGACCCTCTGCGGGCAGGAAGGGACAAGCTGCTTCCAGCCATGGGGGAGCAGGGTGGGGGTGGAAGAGATGAGCTGGGCCTGGTCATCCCTCCCCCGCGTCCCCTGTGGCTGGAAGCAGCTCCTGTCCCGTCCCTCCCGCACAGTGCCGAAAAGGCTGCTACTGGCCACGTTCTGGTGTGAACCCTGGCAGAAATCTGGCGGGGAACGGGGGGCATGTGACCCTGTTTCTCCCCCCCCCCCCCCCCCCGGTCTTTCCTCGGGAAGACACGTCTCTAGGTACCAGGAGAGGCGAGTCTGTCCTGGCAGCCCAGCCAGGCATGGAGGGCGGAGAGCGCTGGGCAGGGAGGGTCAGATCAGACACAGACACACACACCCCCCCATGTGAGAGAGGGGTGTGTGTGTGTGGAGGGGGGTTGGGGGCTGTCCATCCCTCCCTGTGTGAAGCCTTAAATATAAGAAGTAAATACAAAAAATGCAACTCCGCAGTATTTCTTTTTAACAGGGGCTCAGTTAACTTGATGATGTTAATTGGAATGTTTGTCCTGCATAATTCTAACTGAGTGCTGTTGAACTTGAGTAATTGTACCAGGTGTCCCGTATTCAGCATCGGGAAATATGGCCACCCTAGCGAAGGCTGTTTTGAGGCAGCAGATCAGCACGTCCTGGAGGTGGGTTCCCTTGAGCAGGGTGCTGATGCTGCTATCCCGAGAGCTTGGCAGCGTCGGAGGTTTGTAGGCAGGCGGAGACGCGTCACGCGTCTGAGAGGGGTGGCGCTCCGCCTTCGCTTGGTGCTGGGAGTGACTGGTGGGGTTTGGGGGAGCTGTAGGCTCCTGTCCCTCAGGCACGCAATCCCATTGCGCTGTCATGATGGTGAATGTCTTGTCAGAATAAGGGTGGCCGGATACGGCCCAGAGTTTACAAGCCGTTTGCTGGGCAAGGACCCCCTCCTTGTATTTGTCTGTGATGCCCCATGCGCCCCCGGGGCACTGTAGAGATTCTAGGGCGTGTATGCAGAGCTGAGGAAACGCTTTCCACCTGGCAAACCACGGCCATGCGTTTGGGGAAATTGGCCAGAAGGCCAGGGTTCAGTGAGCTTCCTTCTTGTGCCTGGAGCGCTCTGAGTGTAGGCGGCAGGTGTCTGACCGAAAATGGCTCAGCGACGCCCCTGACCAAACATCAGTACAGAGACAGGGGCGGGAGCACCCCCAGAGAAACACCCACCCTCCTTCCTGCAGGTCCCACGTTTCCCTGCCTGGGCTCCCAGCCAGCTGCTGGCCGGGTCCCTCAGAGTGCAGTTCACAGGAGCTGCTACCTGTATGCCTGGAGTCGCTGAGGCTGCCGGCCACATGCTCGAAATGTTCACGAATGACTCATGCGAGTGCCTTTGCCACCCTGTTCTGAAGCATGAGCCTGTGGTTCCTGATGCCGTCTGGATGCAGAGTGTTGAGTGTGCAGTTCTGGTTACTCAGAAATCCCTTTCTCGGTATGATTTCCCATCTCACCCATGTATCTTGAGATCAGGTGCCCCATTTCAGGGGTGGGGTGGGGTATGTATGCAGGCTGTGGCTAGGCAGTTCTCCGAAGCCTGAGCTTGCATTGGTCACCCTATCGCTGCGCTGCATCATTTCCTTTTGAAATATATTTTTTTTCTCTGCTCTGAGGAGGAACCTAATGTTAGTTCTGAGCAATGACGAGCTTCAGCTTCAGCCTTCGCGCTGCAAACGTGCTTTTCGGGGAACCGGTTCTGACCCAGTGCCAGGAAAGCAGGTGCAGGGCGGAAGCGCCGATCCCAGAAGAACAGGGGAGCGCTCCACAGGTGTTTGGAGCTGTACAAGGCTTAGAGGCCTGTGTGATGACAACACTTGATATCCCCGCGGCGCTTTGCGGAAGTTAACTCACGAACCCTCACTGTTCTCCGGCAGCACAGATCAGTCCTGGATTAATATCCCCATGCTACGGACAGGGGAACACACAAGGATGACGTGACTTGCCTATGGCTACACGGTGATTTAGTGTCAGAGCTGAGGTTAGGGTGCAGGTTTGCACTCGGATTAGCACACTGTACACATAGCAGGCCTGATCTGTGTAACGTGCCGCGTGTCCTCAGTCCTCCTACGTCAGTGCTTGTTGAGAGCACTCTACGTTGCAGGAGGATCTCAGCGGAAAGGACCCTTTTCTATAAGCCACGGGCATGGCATCGGAATCCTTTCCCCCCCTTAGCTCACCGTGACTCCACCCTCTCCTCCACCAAGTCCCTCATTGATCCGCCAACCCTGCGTCGAGACGCTTCCCTGCAACATCCCATGGTAAATCGAGCTCTGGTTGCCACGGAGTGGACTAGTGGAGGGAGCAGACGAAATAGCTGCGTGCCTGGGTTAGCGCCTGCTGCTGCCATACCCCAGAACGGCCCCGCAGCGTGTTTGGCGGCGATCGCCTTTGATCGCCGTACAGTCGCTGCGTAAAGGCTGTGAGTGCTGCAGCAGGGCTCTGGCAGGCTCAGGAAGTCCCCAGCACCTGGCGTTGTTGTCTTTTTCACACACTTCTTTGACTACACTGATTTGTGGATGTGATCGTGCAGTTTCTGAGCACCGCTCTGACCCCTTTGCACAATCTGCTCTGCGTGAAACTTCTAAGAACTTTCTTTCAGCGGAGCTCCAAGCTGATAAGAGTTGGTTTCTTTCAAGTTGCATTTCCGGCCTCAGAGTATGTGTCGTCCTCAGTAGAAAGGGGGGGAAAAAACAACAAGCAACCATCAAGGTTTCCAGTGTTTCTGGTAGAAGCTCTGCCTCCCGACATTACTTCTCTTCTGAGCTCCTTTAGCGGAATTCCTCCGTAACGCCGCGTCTTGCGGGCACTCTGTGCAGATTCTCCTTCCCATGCAGAAGGTGCAAGCTGGGTTTGATTTTTCTCGCTCTCATGGAGCCTATAAATCAAAGATGGAAAAGATGCTCCACGACTCTATCCCATTCCTTTGTCAATGGAGGCTTGCTCCCTGTGGCATGGTTTCTATCCCATTGAGTTTTGTCTAGTCTAGTTTTAAAATTCAAAGGGGTGAGGTTCCCATCACTTCCTTGGGAGACTATCCCATGCTCTAAGACATCTGTGTGTCCTATGAATTTTGTACCTTCTTGAATTCCTTTCTTATCCTCCCCTCCAAATCCCTGGGTAGGACCCACTCCACCAGTCCCAAAGAACCACGCTCTCGGGGGACTGTTCTGGGGTGCACTGTATTTAAACTGTCCCCAACTAAAGGTCTCGCTGCTGAAGCCCAAAAAAACCTGCCGCCATCCCAAACCCTTCCAGGTAATTATCCACATTGAGCATTTAAAAACACCTGAGCAAATTTAAAATGTGAATTGCTGGAAGTGGCTTTAAAATGTTCATCTTGCAGACCGGTGCCCTCAGTCATCCAGAGCAGAACGTTATAAACCTGCTGAGGCCTTTTGCACTAGACCAGGCAAAGTGCTGGTAAATATGGCTTGGGGAACAGTGTTGCTGGGGCAGGGGGTGGGATGGGACACTGTCACGGGTGTCTCTCCTTTCTGGATGACTCTGTGGTATACATTTTAAAGACCAAATTTTAGAGGAATCCAGCCATTCAGGCAGCGATCGCTGGCTTCCGCAGAGATTGTTGTGACATTTTCAAATGGGAGTGTGCGTGTTGCTGTGCACGGTCCTATCTTGTGTACCTTTTGTTAAACAGCAGGGTGGGGGGAGTCATTATCAGAATGTTTTGAGTTTTCCGTTCTGACTGGTTTCGTGACCGCAGTGTCGCCCACACTCAGTCTAGAGAATGCCCCAGATACTGTGGTAAAGTTAATTATTACTATGATTTATTTGTATTGTGGGAGTGCATGGTGCTAATTGCTGAACAAACACTGAACAAAAGGCTGTGCCCCAAAGAGCTGGCCATCTCCTTGCAAACGCCACCTGTGAGGATTTTGAGGACGGTCTCTGTTTGGATCCCGGCAGGAGAAACGTGGGGGAACACTAGCAGTCTCCCCGGGGCAGGCTGAAAGCCGCCCTTCTTTGCAGTCATCAGGGCCCCTATCACCTCATGGGAACTCAGTTCAGGCTCTGCCTCACACGCGAGCCGGTCCAGTGCACTCCGGACTGAACCTGTAATTCAGTACGATACTTGTATTCAAATATGAATGCCCTCAACCCCGGTGCCGCTCCAAGCAGCGTGCACCCTCTGCGTTAGCTGAGTAGGAATGGCTCGTGGGCTGAGCTCACCAGCTCCCTAGCCACGCAGCTACAGGAAGTAATGAGTTGCGTTTATAAGAACCAAGAGTGTTACCTAGAAGGAGGGCTGGTTTACACTGAAAACTTATGTCAGCATCGCTGCGTCTCGCAGGAGTGTGAAAAATCCACTGCCCCGAGAGAGGTAGCTATGCTGATCTAACCCCTGGTGTAGACTGTGCTGGGTCGTCTTCCAACCTAGCTACCTCCTCTTCAACGATGGGAGAACCCCTACAGTGTCTCTGCTGTAGCATTTTAAGTGTAAACGGAGCCGAAGTGGAAAAACCCAGCCAGCTGTTAGGACCTAATCCTGCTGGAGGATGCCCTTGGAGTCTGAGCTGCTAGACTGACTGCAGATCCCCCAGCACTAGAGGGAGCTCCGTGACCGGGAGAAAGGAGCGGCCTCCCCAGGCAGTGGAGGTGACCAGCCCCGCGAGAGCGTGGGGATGGAACCGCACAGTGGCGCCCGCCTGCTCCCCGTGGCGCTGCTTCGCTGTTGTGGCCCTAAGCAATCGGAGAAGGGGAGATGCTCTCCGGGGGAGATCAGCCCTCGGACAAGGTTTAGGAATGACAGTCTGAGCTGCCTTAACCCACAATCCACTCTGCAAGGAATCTCCCTCCTGCTGTGAGAGCCAGGCTGCAGCGTGGTCTGATGACAGCCATGGAGCAGCCTCCCCTGCCCTGAGATGCAAGGACAGAGCACACGGGCAGGACCCCCTCAGCCAAGGCATAGCATGGGGCGTCCTCTGCGCCAGCCTCTGGGTAGCTGAGCAAGGGCCTTGGAGCCCTGGCCCTGCCTCTAACCTGCCAGGCCAGAACTCCGTGGGGCCATGGAGCGCTGCCGGGCCTCTGCTGCGGTTCCAGAGTGTGCCCTCTACCTAGGTATCACGACGGGGACATGGGCAGGCTGACGTAGTGGTCAGAGCAGGAGTCCGGCCGGGTCAGATCCAGGAGTCCGAGTCCAAGGCAGGCCAGAGGGCAGGCTGGGACTCTGGGCTGGAGGCAGGGTCAGCTTGCCAAGAGATCAGAGTCGGGCAGTAGGAGCAGGTAGCGTAAAGGGAACCCAGTTCCTTGGACAACGTCCTGTTCCTGTGCTTGGTTCAAATAGAAGCAGGGAACCAGTCAGAGCCCCCCGCCCCCCCCTGCATCCCTGTAGTATCTGAGCACCTGACAATCTCCCATGTATTTCTCCTCACACACCCAGGAGGCAGGGCCTTGCTGTTTCCCCAGTGTACAGAGGGGGAGCTGAGAGACTCCATGAGTTGTCTTGGGTCACACAGGGAGTCTTGGCACAGCTGGTCTGAGTTCCAGGCTAATGCTCTAACCACTGGACCGTCCTTCCTCCTGGCAGCACCCTGACCCGGGTGGGCTGGAGGAGGAAGAGGTGTAGAGCACAGATGGGATCAGGACTTGCAAACCTCAAGTCATAATCCACTTCCTGCTGACATGCCCAATATTCAAATGTACCCAGTCTGGGAAACCTCTTCCCTACGTTTCGTAGTGTCCAAGTGGGCCCAGCTGCCCTTGAGACATTGGCCGCACGGATGGTCGTGTTCTGGAATAATCCATACGGCACCTCTGTCCTCTGTGAGGCTCAGTGCCGTGGCTCAGCCACTGGACCAGCCGTCATTAATGAACTGCTCCTTCGCCAGTATTGCTGCAAGTCAAACCTTGCACTCGTTTCCTTCTGTGATAGAGGAACCGAAAGCTGACGTCGGTGGGTTTTATTAGAGTTTATAGAAGCGTTTGCTCAGCATTTTGTCACGTGCCTCTTCGATGGTTTGTCAGAGTGAAACTAACTTGGCTTGGGTACTCCAACCCAGCCTGCGTGTCAGCAGACGGAGCGGAGCCCTGCTAGGTGATGAAAGCTGGTGCAGAGACAGGCTCGGCCCATGCAGATTCCCGCAGATTCAGCGATTAAACGATGAGGAGAGCTTTACGCTAGGGGAGCCAGCCTGGGGTTAGGGCTGGGTGCGAATCCTGGGATGGGGCCCAGTCCTGCTCACCTTAGTCACATGACTGTGATCCGTTGTTCTCCAGAGCCAGCGGAGGGTAGGACAAGAAGTAATGCGCTTAACCTGAAGTCAGGGAGGCTTTGGGTTAGCTATTAGGAAAAGAAAGAGCAGTCCCAGCGACCTCCATGGCATTGCTGGAGGATCTGCTTCTGTAACCCTCCCCAGCGCTGAGCAGCTTTCCCCTCCATGAGCGTTGCGGGTGAAGCCAGCTACGCTGGCGGCAGAGGTACTCGGCATGAGGAGAGGCTGCTGAATCAGGTCCTCCCCTAGTCCCATTTCGGGAGGAGCCAGGGAGTACGGCCTTCTCTTGAGGCCCCAAGAGAACACCCTCTCGTGGAGACGGGAAACTCGCAGCCCTGCTATGGAGGCTCCTTCTCTCATCCTGGGCTTGTACCAGGGCTAAATGAGCTGCGGCGTGTGTGTTCATTGAGCCTCCTGTACTGTGTGTGGGCCTGGTTAGGGAGTAGCTTGGGCCCAGGTGCGGACTTTTATTTTTCCTGGTGGGTGCTTCGCCCCAGGCCCCACCCCGAGCCCCTGCCCCCACTCTGACTCTTCCCGGCCCCCACTGAACAGCTGTGGCTGGTGGGTGCTGAGCACCCTCTCTATATTTTTTCTTTGGGTGCAAGAGCCTTAGAACACCCTGATTCTGTTGGACAGCGTTGACTGGGATGGGGCCACCTTTCTCTGCCCCTTCCAGGTTTCTGATGCTGCTCTGGTCTTTGCCCCGGGGGCGATCAGATTTGGTAGGGGAGTGGGGAAGAGGTGGGGTGGTGCTCTACCCAAACTCCACCCAGCACCCCCAAGCTCCACCCACACTCCCAGATTTGTTGGATGTTTGTGCTTCAATGGTCACCAGTGGAATAATTCACATTTGTAATTAGTTATCATTAGGCTTTGTTGTTAACCCAGTTTGCTTATTAAAAAGGAAATAACACTAATATGTACTGTGCAGTTCACCTGTGGAACTCATTGCCACAAGGTATTATCGAGGTCAATAGGTTCAGAGAAGGTGTGGCTGTTTCTGTGGATAATAAGACATTGCTAATAAAGTAAGATGATATAAATATCCTATAACATGGGGGTGCAAAGCCTGTTGCTTCAGGATATAAGATGAGGGCACGTGGTTAGAATGAACCCATCCCTCTGGGCAGTATATTCCATGGCTGAGGGTTCCTGCATCTTCCTCTGAAGCATCTGGATGCTGTCAGAGACCGGATACTAGGTTAGATGAGCCACTGCTCTGCTCCCCTGGGGCAGTTCTTATGTTCCTCTTGGCCTAGAAATTATGGTTAATCTGCAACTAACGAGTCTATTTCCTGTCCCCCTCCTCCCCCGCCCCCCGAGCTAAAATTAGGTTACAGATCTCTCTCAGACGTGACTCCTGTTTCTGTGAGCGCAACTCAGTGCTAATACTTAAGATCATCTCTCGGTCGGCCCCCGAAGAGAAAACAACGGAAGCCAAACTTTCCTGGAAGTGGCGCGCCGTGTGTAGGCGGAAGGGCCAGCCGGAGGGAGACGCCAGCCCTGAAGAATCCCACTCCAATTGATTTCCTAGACAATAGAAATATGCAGGATGGTTCATTTTCTCCAAGTAGTAATAATATAAAAGTTACCCAGGGATCTAAAACTCTATTATTGTTCAATAAACCCTGGCTCTTGTTGGTGCCAGGAATCTGACAGCCCGGCTAGAGCAAGCTTCCAAGGAAAACTAATTACCAAGATAGTCCGGAGCACACGGAGCAGGGGTGATTGCTTGGAAAGGCTGGTGTGTTTCATTTTGTCTGTGCGTTAAATGATCGCACAGGCCCAACCACGGCTTTCTCCTCGGGGAGCCGGGGCTGTCTGGAGGACGTGTAGGCTCTCAGGACATAGGGGGCCATCGCACAGCGGGTGGGCTTTATAGGCTGGTCTCTCTCGCTTGCTTCCCAGCAGATTGGACACTGCCCTACCCCAGCTCTTCGCAAACGGTGGATCAGGAGGACCCGTTTTAATGGGGTTGCCAGGGCTGGCGTTAGACTTGCTGGGCCCCAGAGCCAAAGCCCGAGCCCCACCCCCTGAAGCCGAAGCCCTGGGGGGGCTCAAGTTATAGGCTCTCCGTCGGGGGGTGGGGGGCTCAGACTTTAGCCCACCCCCCTGGCCCGGGGAGGAGGACCTTGGGCAGGCCCAGGTTTCAGTCCCCGCTCCCGGGCTCATGTAGTAACTTTTGTTGTCAGAAGGGGGTGGCGGTGCAGTGAAGTCTGAGGATCCCTGCCCTACCCCCAGTGTTCGCAGTGCACCCCCCCCCCCCCCCCCCCGCCCGTGGCAGGAGCCCCCCCACTCACCAGACCCTGAACGCCTTGTGATACTGTCCCAGCCTGAGCTGTGACCGGGTCAGAAAGGGATGGGGAAGGTGTCATCAAGGAATCTAAAGCCAAGAGCGTCTTGGGCGGCCTGGTCGCTGTGACTGGGAGTGTTTGAATCGGGGCCTGATCTAAGTCGTGTTGAAATCAAGGGGAGGCTCCGTCTGAGCCCTGCTCCTGGGCCAGCTCCTGGCGCGCTGACCCGCTGGGTCAGATGATTTAAAGGAGCGGTAGGCGCAGTAGCTGTCACTGGGGTGTTCCCACAGCCTGCGTCCTCCGCCTGATGCTGGGAACGGCTCACTCAATAACTGTCCGGTTCGATTCATTCCCACGGAAGCATCTGGAACCCCAGGCGCTGGCTTCCTCTGGGCCCCGGGGATGCTTAACCTCCTGCTCCTCCCCAGGCCCCACTCCCCCTTCTCCCAAGCGCCCCCGCCCTGCCTCTTCCCACCCCCGCTCCACCATCCCCTCCCCCGTCCCCTCCCCACTCCCTCCCCCCCCAGCGCCTCCTGCATGCTGCGGAACCTCTGGAGGCGGGGGGGGGGGGGGGGGGCGGGAGGGAGAGCCGGCTGCCGGTAACTTTTTCTGTGGGTGCTCCAGCCCTGGAGCTCCTCAGGGCTTTCTTAGCGTCTCTTCCCCCCCCCCCCCCACACACACACACAAGCAGCACCAGCAGTTCCTTATGCTGCCACCCATGCTCACAGCAGGGGCAGGGGGCTGAGCTGGGGCTGGGGGCGAGGACCAGACTCCCAGAAATCTCTGCTGTCTTAAAGAGGCACACACCCTGGCCTGTGAGAGCAGCGCTGTCCCCTTACACCCAGCTGGGCTGGGGCGGGAGGGTGAGGTGTCAGCCCTCCAGGCCCTTCCTGAAAAATTCCTCCCCCTCACCCCAGAAACAGGAGAGCGCCACACCCTCCCTGCAGCCTCCTCCACAGAGGCAGCCGCAGAGAGAAGCCAAAGAACCAGCTTTGGCTTGGCTAAGTCTGGGCACCTTACGCTGGGATGAGCGTCAACCTCCCATTGCAGCGCCAGGGGCTCCCCAGACACGCAGTGTAGAGACTTGCACTCGGGAAAGAGCAGGGTCCCTCCAGCCCCTCCAGATCACCTGAGCCGGCTGATGTTTGGTGCAAGTCCATCGCACTTCACAGCTGGCCCTCGGATCGCCGGTTTTAGCCCTACTTCCCAAAGGCAGCAGGTGGGTGAGACAGTGTGACAGGCCCAGGACTATGCTGTGAGCCAGTAGCAAAGCTGGGACTAGGGGCCAGGTCCTTTCAGAGAGGAAGGAGGGCCAGTGGTTAGGGGCTAGCCTGAGTGACCCAGGCTCAATTTCCTGCTCCGACACAGATTCCTCGTTTGACCTTGAGGAAGTCACTTAATCTCTTGTGCCTCAGTCCCCCATCAGCAGAGTTGGGCTCTAGCTTCACAGGGATGCTGGGAGAATAAAGGCATTAACGGTTGTCTGGGGCTCAGATCCTGTGGGCCTCCTGACTCCCAGCCCAATGCAGGGTGGCAGATGGAAGATCCTTGTGCATGGGCGAAACAGATCCAGCATCGCCAGTAGCAGCGCTAACCTGCCCATGGCTCTGCCCGTGTGCCGCGCCGCGCCTCCAGGGGTGAGAGGAGAGCTGAGCATTGGAGGTGCGTACCAGCCTCTGCCGCTCTGCTTGGACTGGCAGTGGTGCTGTTAGGGCCAGCGGGGGTGGGGGGTGCATGTTAGGATGTGGAGGCTAAGAGAACCAGACTTGTCATGGAGGCCACCAGTCTGCCATCAAACCATAACCAGGTGTGTGCGGGGAGAGTGGGGGTGGATCTATAGTGCTGGGTTCTGTGGGCAGAGCTGCCGGGGTCACTCGGGGGTTAATTTAAGACCATACCTGACTCCACTGGAAATAGGGCCCATGTTTCACTGAAGCTCATGAGCCCAGTCTCCTGAGAACTGACTCCTCCCTGCCCCCCTCCCTGCCATCTCGGCACATTGCCTCTGTGTCTCACCTCCTGCCATCGAGCGTTCAGGGGAGGTGCCGTACCAACCAAGGGGCAAGGCCTGGAGCCAGAACGGAGTCCCGATCCACCAGGGCAGTACAGATGGGGGAAATATAAGAACGGCCACACTGGGTCAGACCAAAGGTCCATCTAGCCCAGTATCCTGTCTTCCAACAGTGGCCAATGCCAGATGCCCGAGACGGAATGAACAGAACAGGGAATCATCAAGTGATCCATCCCCCGTCGCCCATTCCCAGCTTCTGGCAAACAGAGGCTAGGGCCACCATCCCTGCCCATCCTGGCTAATAGCCATTGATGGACCTATCCTGCATGAATTTATCTAGTTCTTTTTTGAATCCTGTTATAGTCTTGGCCTTCACAACATCCTCTGGCAAGGGGTTCCACAGGTTGACTGTGTGTTGTTGTGTGAAGAAATACTTCCTTTTGTTTGTTTTAAACCTGCTGCCTATTAATTTCATTGGGTGACCCCTAGTTCTTGTGTTATGAGAAGGAGTAAATAACACTTCCTTATTTATTTTCTCCACACCAATCATGATTTTATAGACCTCTAGCATATACCTGCCCTTTTAGTCGTCTCTTTTCCACCTGAAAAAACAAGTGACAGATACCCTGGGAAATAGGCTGGTGTGGGTTGTCCTCCCTAGTGCTCTCGGGTGCATGAGGCAGGAGTCCTGCCTCACTGCTGTGGGGCTATCCAGGCTGAGAGGAAGGGGAGAGACTCCTTCTGTAAACCACAGGCTGGGTCTGGCCCTGTTGCTGGGTTCCTCTGTGTAATACTTCAGGACCCCACTGATTCTGGTTTGGGATCTGAAATGGCCCAGGGCGATGAGGGGTGCGTTTCCACAGAGGTCCTGTGTGGGTATTTTAACAGAACACGCTGAACGAAGAGCTGTATGTTTGTCTGGCTGGGGCAGCCCTGGTCAGGCCAGTACCTCCATAATGGCTGAACCCCAGCTCTGAAGCAAGAGGTTTTTCTGGAGAGCTTTGTTTCAGAGGCAGATCATTCGCTGAGCGGCTGCCAGTGTGGGCCCAGGTGCTGGCGCTCTGGCTGCTCTCGGGGTGTTTGGGAGAGGCTGGCAAAGGCAGAGGGGGCTGATGGAAAGGCAGCTGCTGCCCTGATGCTCTGTTCTGAGCCTGCGGATTTCAGTGAGGCCTGCCTGGAGGTTTCCTCTCTCAACGCTGCAGCAGCATGCAGCCTCTGAAACAGACGAGACCCTCCGAGCACACCCTGTCCTGGGTTGATCTCCATTAATGCGCTGGCTGTGTTGAATTGCCCCTCCTTGTGGAGGGTTGCAGTGACATGGATACGTGGGGTGGTGTGCTGTTGTCACTCGTATTTACTTGTATCATGGTGGTGACCAGGAAGCCAGTCAAGAATCAGCTCACCCTTTGTGCTAGGCACTGTGTGAACGGGCCATCCCCTGGAGAGAGTGAGGTCTGGGTATCACAGATGAACTGAGCATGGGGTGGATGGAAGGACAAGGTAACTGCAGCGTGGCCAACCCCAAAAGTTCCGAAATCATGAGCCAGGCCCAAAAACCATGAATGGCTTAAAAATCCGGAGGTGTACAAATGAATATGTGGGGTTCTTTTTCTTCTTTCTGGTTTCTGAGCCTTAGAGTGCATTCAGCAGCTCATTTTCAAGCGTTTCTCTGCAATCAGGAATCCTAAAAACTTTTCTTTAACAAAATAAATAAATAAATAAAAACCAGACTCTCGGTAATCACCTGACTCCAGAAGCTGGGGCTTTAAGAAACACCCTAAGTATTGTGAGAGTTGGCAGCAATGTAACAAAACATTCAGAGCAGAGTTAAAATAGGATAACTCGTCCATCTTGCAGTTCTCCGCCTGAGGAGAGCACAGCTTTTCCTTTAAGCCAGAGGAAGTCATAAATCTAATTTTGCCAAGCACAACAATGAGTGACCAGATGTGTTTAGTTGTCCCAGTTACATGTACAAGGAGAGTAGAACTCCGAGGCCAACATATTCCAAACGTGGAGGAGTTGACACTGGCAGGTGGATTGTGACTCTCTCTCTCTCACACACACACACTGTGATTGCACACCTGCACTTGTACACGTGTGCACTCAGAGGCATAGCTGTAATGCCCATCTTTGAAAACGTGGCCTTGTGCTTTGCTGAAATCGATTTTGTCAGCCTGCTTTTCCTATGTTCTCTGTGCCATGGGGTGGAATGCTGGCCCTGCTGGAATCAGTGAGAGTTTTACCATTGACTTCAGGATCCACTGCATGTCTTTTCCCTGCCTCGGTGCTCTGGTTTTGAGAGAGAACTGCCCACACCAGGGCT
Source organism: Macrochelys suwanniensis (assembly GCA_033296515.1). Lineage (NCBI taxonomy): Eukaryota > Metazoa > Chordata > Testudines > Chelydridae > Macrochelys > Macrochelys suwanniensis. The sequence continues at coordinate 5,395,025 of CM065789.1, read as the reverse complement.
GAGAATTTATTATTTCCTGTTGCTAATTGCCGGCAGCAGATAACACTTGCCGGGGAGCTCAACAAGACAGCAGTGTGGGAAACCATAGGGCTTGCCGTATGGCGGGTGTAGTATGCAGGTGGTGATGGTAGCCTGTGCTGTACAGGAGGTCAGATGGCAGTGACTCATAGCCCAGGTCAATTGACTCGGGCTCACGCTGTGGGGCTAAAAGCAGTCGTGTAAACGTTCCGGCTCCGGATGGAGCTTGGGATCTGGGAGTCTCCGCCCTCCCTGGGTCTCAGAGCCGGGGCTCCAGCCCGAGCCCAAATGTCTACATGGTTCCTTTTAGCCCCGTACCACAAGCCAGAGTTAGCTGACCTGAGCTCTGAGACTGACTGCTTTTTGCAGTGTAGCGCACCCAGGGACTCTGTCCGGGTGCTGCTTGCTGTGGCTATTTGCAAAGTTGTGGACCAAGCAGCAATAAAGGGAAGAGCCTTCTGTTCCGAAAACAGAAGCCCTGACCACGTGAGCTAGGAGAGAATCTCTCAACTGTTGGTAGTATAGGGCCTATGACACACACGTTAGCAATTCTGATTCCATTCAGTACAGAGCAGTGGTAGCTCTGACTGTCTCATGTGGCTGTTTGTCTCTCTATACACATGCCAGTTAATTGCGATGAATTCTGTTTATATATTTCCTAGCTATCACGTGCAGCATTGTAAAACTTCTCAAAGGCCATGAGGTGATCATACACCAAAGGGAAAACAGTGGAGGTGAGGATTAGAGAGAGGGAATGACTCCAAGGGGTGAGCTGTAGGGAAATGGGATGGGCCAGCACAAAGAGCCAGCCTGGATATGTTAGAAGCTATTAATGAGATAACAGGAGCTAATCTGCTATTGATAAACCTCCATCCTGCAAGCAAGTGCTGTGCACAGTAAAGTCATTAGGGGTGTGCTGAGAGCCAGCATGCCCTTCCAGATCCCTGGCAGTTTAGAGCAGGCCTCATGACCATGCTCTGGGAATAAACCAAAGGGGTTGGCTGTATCGGTGAGTGGTGCGTTCACCTCCAGCCCGCAGCCATCCGTGGGGACGAACCTTTGTTTGTTTGGAGGCACTTTTAGGAAGCCGACCCACCAGCTCCATGTAAACTGTGTATTTTAGCTGTTTCCTAGAATACCCTAAAAGCTCCCAGAGTAAACTCCAGAGATTCAGTGGCGCTGGTTTCCTGTGCTGGCCGTACATCCTGTCAGTGTTTAGGTAGGGATGGTTCCTGTAAACAGCTTCTGTGAAGCAGCACTGAGAAGAACTTCCTTTGCTCGGGGAAAGTAAATAGAAACACAAGTGCATCCATGTGTCCCGTGTGTGTACGCGTGCAGGGTGGGGGTGGGAGGGGGAGGCTGATTTCTTGGTAAACAGACACTTGGAAAATGCCGGCGCTCTGGCTCTCCCGGAGTCTGGTCAAGAGGCGTTTCTCAACCACTGCTCCGCGTCTAGGAGCTCCCAACACAGCCCAACCCGCTGTTCTGCTGCACTGCACAGGCTCAAGGGGTGTGGAGGCTAATCCAGCCCCCGCTGCTTGCTGGCATCCCCAGCGTCCATCCAAGTTGCTCCGCTCTGCAGGGCGCTTGTAGCAGGAGTCACTTGAGAGCAATCCCTTTTGTTCCCCCGGCCCACCTCCTGGGACAGGCCAGGACACTATGGGCAGTTTGTTTCCAGCCTTCCTGTGTGCCACCTCTTTATCTCACTCAACCAGTCATCAACACTACTGGGCAGCTAATTTGCGTGCAGTGGTTTCATGGCTTCTTCGAGGGAGATGGCACAGAGGGTGGATTACTTGGCCTCGCTGCCTCACCCGTGCGACAGCTACTCGTAAATCCGGTAAAGATTGTGAGGTGCCCAGATACTGTGGTGATGGGAGCTGTGTACGTACCATACCTAGAGCATTCTTGGATCCCAAGGACGGGCAGCTCGCTTGCCCAGCAGTGCTGCGTGGATCCAAACAGGGCTGGCTGTGCTGGCTGGTCTCCTTCAGTGAAACCGAAGGGCAGTTAATCTTCAGAGAGCAGCTCCTGGGGGGACAGTCTGCAGGAATCCCTTGTTATTGGACATGTATATTGTGAAATGCCACAACCGTTGTGCTAGGTGCTGTACAAACACATAACAAACAGTCTGTTCCCCAAAGAGCTTATGCTCTAATACTGCTGATTCATCCAGAACAGTCCCAACCGCGCAGTCACTCAAATGCAGCTGCCTCTAGAGTGGAGCCTGGCAGCTATTGAACAGCTGACAGCAACGCTGCGCAGCATTTGTTAGGATGAGAGGCCATGTTTCGCTAACCGGACCTGGGAGGCAGGCAGAATGCGACCCCTACTGCGTTGAAAGGTGCCAACCTTGTGCACTCTCCACTGTGGTGTAGTGTGCACATGTGGGGGTTGCGGGTTCTTCCGGGGGAAAAAGAGCCCTTGAGGTTTGTTGACAACAGTCCATTTGGCTCTTTGAACCCTGACTCCCCCCTCCCCATTTCTTGTTAAGGATTATGGGTAATGTAGTCCAAAACAAGCATTTCTTGTATCTAAAAGCACTATCCTTAGAATAACCGGTAAAGGGCATGCAAAATATGGTGTGCACATATTACTGCATTGAGTATATTTGTGTGTGTGTGTTGAGACTGTGTGTGGGCATGCATATTAATTTGGTTGTGTGTGTGTGTGTGTATACATGTGTATGTGTGAGAGAGAGAGAGTTTGTGCATGTGTCCCCTGCCACCCTGAGAATATTTCTGGCAATGTCCTGATTTGTGACACTGCCCCTTTGAGCCCAGAACACATTCCTCCTACGTGTCACTCATGCAGATGCTGTGTTGACCAATCTCCAGGCTTTGCTGGAGGGGCGGTAGGATTCACATGCAAGATATTAGAAAACAGCTGCTGTGGTTTGTAACAGTTATGCTGGGGGAGGAGGGAGCAACTAGCCCTGTGGTTCATACTCTCCCAACTGATCTGGGGAGAAGGGCAAACAGCCTGAATTAAAATCCAGGGCGTTGGACGAGAACTGGGATAAGACGGCCTCACCTATCAGTCACGGCCATTTTGCTTTGAATGCATGCACAGCTTCTGAGATCCCATTTCTGATGTGTCAGGATTGTTTGTTTCCACACAATGGGAACGAAATCTGTCGGAGGCTGCATTCTCGCTTTTATGTAGTCCCGCAACACAACGCCTATTGATTTGTCAGCTGCTACATCCTCTGTGTTCTTCATTTCCTTTGTGCTTTCATGTAGCAGCTGACTGAAAGGAGGGATTTAAAGGCTAGAGCTGTGGTCTGGAAAGAAACCTTGTCCAAGCAGGAGAACTGTAATAAACAATGCCTGTGTTCGGAAGAGACTAAGGGGGACTAGGGTCTTGTCCAGTGTCCAGGCCTCATTACGTTTTACCTGCATTCCCCCCGGTCCAGGTAGTGAAACATCTCTTCTCATCCTAACACACCCGCTGTACGGTGTTACTGTCAGCCGTTCAATAGCTGCCCTGCGCCACTCTAGAGGTAGCTGCATTTCAGTGACTTAGTAGCATGGCCAGTGCGGGGCAGAGGTGTGCAGCCTCAGTCCAGCTCTTCTGAAGGAATCTCCCCCAGTAACACCTCTGGCGCTCTGGGGAAGTCCTTCCTCAAACAAAACTGCTTCAGTTCTGTATGCCTTGCAATGCTGGGAGCTCTCTGAGAACAGAACCAGAACAGTCAACCCCCAGGTTCGTTAGCCTCCTAGATGGTCTCAGCTGACAGGCCTGCAGACTGCACTGATGTGGGACCCATGTGACCCAATTCAGAGCTGACCCCATGTCTCCAGTGGCCCAAAGATCAAAGAGACAAACCTGCTCTGCCAGTCTGGGGCTTTTCTTTTGTTTTCTCATTTCCCTAGTTGGGTGTAAAGCTGAGGAGTTCAGACTCTGTCACAATTGCAGCACATCCCCTATAAGGATCTACTCTGCTGGCCTCTGGGTAACCCTGTCATTGCTACAGGGGGTTCAGCCATTACTGCAGTCATTGGGTTCGTGTTTGGGCCCGTTGCTGTACAAAGGTGCAGCGGTTTTCTGAATCCCAAGTGTAGTTTGGCCCGTACTGTAGAACGCTGTGGTATTTGTCATGCATTACGTCTGGCCTTCAACATTTGGTTTTTAGATGGCTTCATTTTCATGCTGTTTCTCCTACTTTACCCCCAAAGCCAGGTGGATCAGCTAACCTCTGAGGCAGGGCGTATTTAGGGTGTCTTTGATCCCCAAGCGTTCTCTTGTTGACAGCTGAAAACACATGAGCGCTGGTGCAGCCGTTGAGGACTGCCGCTGAGAATACTGGAGTGCAGGTTTTTGTTAAATAAAGGTGTCCCCAAAGACCCTGTGCTGCCATGCCAGCGGGCCTCATTCCATTGCATATTGTATTCCTGGTCTCTCTAACCGAAATGCATTAGCTCCCTGTTCTATTATTGTTACTTTCCGGTCACTTTGTTAATTCCACCCTGTTAATTCCACTTTCCTGTGACGCCAGCTACTTGGAGCTGTTCCTGTCCGGCCCCTCTGCTGTTTATAGAAGAGGGCGGCTTTTAAAGGGACAGCACTGGGTTAGTGCATGTCCCAGGTACCGATTTCGTAATGACGAGGCTTTTAGAAAACGTCGGGTCACTGTAAAAGTTTCCGTGGTTGTTTTTTTATTTTTAAATTCCGTATGAAACCGGGGTTTGTTTGCACAGCTGTAAACGTGACCGTGCTGTTTGCAACAGAGTCCTTGCAACCTTGTGCGAATGCCTGAGAACCAGGAACTGAAATTGGCCTGTTTTCCACTCAGTGAAAAGCCAGAAAGCAAGCAAGCAGCCTAAATGATTAAATAAAAGTGGATTTTAACTCACTATCAGTGGGTGACATACAGTTGGGCCAGCTAGGCCCCATTTAAACCCTGTTCCTGTTGTTCTAATGATCAAGGACCTGTTCTAGACCTTAAATGACCGTGAATCCACCGTCCTGTTCTCTGTATGTCAGGGAAACGGTTCAGACAGGATTGACTGGCCAGTGCATCTGGCTGGCCTGCTTTGAACATTTACTACTAACTATATAAATGGAGATATGCCAATCTCCTAGAACTGGAAGGACCTTGAAAGGTCATCGAGTCCAGTCCCCTGCCTTCACTAGCAGGACCAAGTACTGTCCCCTGACAGATTTTTGCCCCAGATCCCTAAATGGCCCCCTCAAGGATTGAACTCACAACCCTGGGTTTAGCAGGCCAATGCTCAAACCACTGAGCTAGTGGGTTGGTTTGTTTGTTAAATCACCTGGAGAGTGGTCAGATGAGGTCTAGAAGCAAGCGCCCCATGTCCTCTGCCCACAGGTCCTGTGATGAGATCAGCTGAGCTCAAGCTACCGTGTTAAAATTACACACCGCCCAACCTGGGGAGAACTTGAATTGCAAAACTCCAACCACATGACAAATGCTTCCCTGCTCTGGGTTTTGTTCCAAACTTGAAATCCACACCATGTTTTCTCCCAGGAGCCAAATGAGTCATGTTAAAGCGCTGCGAGGCTGGCCCGGACCCCTGGAGTTCTGGAATATTTGTATTCATCCCCAGCTGTATGAAGCCTCTGATGCTGGAGGAAGATGAGATGCAAGGGAGAGATCAGTGCCTTGTGCCCTTTCTTCTTGTTTTGTATGTTGTGATGAGGGTCTACTATGCCCTTGGCCCTCCTAGACAGAGAAGGGAGATTCTGTTTGTGGTCTGGCTTAGTCACATCTTCCCCCTCTTTTTTGCTGAAGAACGGTTTGGATGACTTGGAGATGTCTCTAGGGAGCTTTCTCTATCCTCAGCTGAAGAGGTTGGAGGTGTTGAAGCCTCAACAAGGAGGCTTTTCTCCTAACCAGCTGCTGAGTAAAATAAGCCAGAGTTCTGATGAGTCTGAATCCAAATCACTTCCCCTGTCTGTTAACTGGGGTTCTCTTCTGTGGCACTTGGGATGCCTTCATCCTTCCAATTGTCCATGGAGTCTGCTAGTGTAGACAAGGGGGGTGATTTTCAAAGGCACAGGTGGGATTTGGGAGCCCAATCCCGTTGACCATTCCATTCAGTGACTTCCAATGGGAATTGAGAGCCAAAGACCTGATGTCCCAAAACCCAAGCAGATAAGAAGCCTTTAAAACCAGCCAACGCTGAGCTCTCCTGATCGGATGCAGATTGCCTGGTGAGAACTGCAGGGTGGAGTCGCTTGTCACATCTGTATTTTGTCAGACTTCACAGGGAGCTGGATGTTACTGTGTTCTTGGGTTTTTTTTCTTTTTAACAAGTCCCAATTTACTAGACTGAACTGTTTTCGCTCACTCCAGAGACTCGTCTCCCTCCCCAGCAGAAGCTGGTCCAATAAAAGATATTATCTCTGTAACAGCCTGCCCTAGTCAATGGCGTTACTCTGGTGCGTCCAAGTGGGGATGCCGGCCCAGGGCGTTTCATGCCATGGCGCTCCTGGGATAGATCGGAAGCCATGCAGGGAGCAGAGGGGTCAGTGCTGGGGGGGCGTGGGCCTGCTCTGAGTACCCAAATGGGGACATTTCCCAGTGGTTTTGGAAGCGTCCTGGGGAGTTGGCACATGTGATCAGCCAGGCCGGGGGGGCGAGAGGCTGGAGCAGCAAGCCGAGCTCCCAGAGCATCTCAGCGCTCCCCAGTATCTGCCCTGGTACCGCGCCATAGCCTCTGACTTCAGTTCTGTCACTGGTTTTGTTCTGCGTCACTCCCATCCCCCTGGGGTGTTGGGGGATGAGGCCCGGCCAGCCACCGAGGGACCGTAAATCCCCTGGGCTGGGCCATTTGAACGCCCGCAGGCAGCGGCACAGGGAAAGCGGACTGTGCCGTGGCAAGGCTCCAGCTCTCAGCCACGGGGGAGCTCATTTCTGCCAGCAAAGGTAGAGGCTATTCCAGGGCCTTGTATTTCCACTGACCCCGCCGAGCCAGCTTTTCACACGCCCCAGCGTCTCCACGGGGAATCCCCAGGCTGGCTTTGGAAAGCTCAGCCACGAAGCTTAGGCATAAGATCAACGTCCTCCAGCAGCATCCACTTACAGGCCTGCCAGGCCAGCCCACGGACACAGGGCATCCTGGGGCGATGGCTGCTCTGGGTATAGCACAGAGCTGGGAGCCGGGCTCTCCAGAGCCCTAATCACAGCGCTGACGTTGGAACGCTGGGTGACATTGGGAGAGTCATTGAAATGCTTCTCTGTGCCTCAGTTTCTCCTCCTGGAACAGAGATGCTGGTGCTTTTGACCCGATAGGGGAGTTGAAGGGGTTAATTAGTCACTGTTAAGTGCAGGCGCCTCTCTCTCTTTTGCAGATTTTCTGTCACTCTTTCCTGGTCTTTATCCCTCTGGATCACTAGGCTTATCACTGCCACTAGCGATTTGCATGACAATGGGATATTGTCGCTTATAACACTTCCCCTTCCTCCTGTCCCCACTGCTTGCTCCTTCTGAGACCCCCTCGCTTTGGGACAGCAGGGTGGATTGGGGGTTCCTACAAACCCAATCTGGCATGTGGCATCCCTTGCTATGAAATGATGACGCCTCTGCTTGCTGTGTACTGCGCCTTTAAATCTCAAAGGACACTCGGCAGCCATTTTTTGTTTCGCACAAGCCGTGTGCCTTGGCGCGCTCTGGTAGACTTTACCTTTGTTCTTTTTCGTCTTGTCCGGTTAATCTCAGGGGAGGCCATTCTGGCTGTTGTTTGCTCTGGTGGAAAAGCATTTCTTGCATGAGTAGCTCTGATTCCCAAAAGCAGCCCCTTCTCCCTGCTCCCGCGGATCCGCTTCCGTGAGCAAGTGTCAACTCCCACAAGTAAGGGATCGCAGAATCCGGTTCCAGGCCTTTGGGTTAGCAGAGAGCCCTGATCCAATTCTCACACAGGCCTCCCAAGCAATGAGCAGGACCCCTTGTCTCTCCCCAGCAGAGCTCTGTCCGAGCCTATCTTGCTGCTTCCTCTCCCCGAAAGCTCGTCCAATCTATCCTCACCCTGCAGATGGCCCAGCTCCCAGATGTGCACAGAAGAATGGGAAACCCAACATCAGAGACTTTTCCCGTTGTCGGGGGCGTAGGAAAAACTGACTGAAAACAAACCCCAAGAAGCCAAAGCCTCTGTCTGAGCTTAGAATGGTGGGCTGAAAAATAACTCTCCCAGGCCCAGTCCCGCCTCGGCGGCAAAACTCCCAGTGCCCTCGATGGGAGCAGGCCTGGGCCCTGGGACGGGACGCGAGCTGCCTGCCTGCCGGAACGCAGCAGGGTGAAGCCTTCCCAGGCGCAGGGGCAAAACCTGCCCCATTTGAGGGCTCGGTGGCGCAGTGACTGAGGGCAGAATCTGCCCCCGGGCTTCTCAGTCAGCCCCCGAGAGTGAACTGCAGAGCTGACGGCGATGGGCCGCAGCTCACCCCGAGAGCACAGCGCTGGGAGCAGCCCATGAGAACATCCCAAAGCCAGGCCACGGGCCGGGTGGTGGGGACAGGTGGCCACGGAGCCACCTGGACCTCACTAGGGAGAGGAAGTCAGTGCTTTGAAGAGCACCCGAAGCAGCTGGGAGGATTTCGCTCAGACGTCACAGATGTCATGCTTCGGACACAGACTCGCCACCGGGGCCTGGCAGGGACGCCTTTCCTCCCAGCCCTCTGTGGGCCGCACTGCACAGCCAGGGGCATTAGGGGGATTTCCCAGCTTCCTCTGGGTGTCAGGATCTGAAGCTGGAAGGAACCCTGGCCGGGTCCGATGCAACTCCAGGTCCTCTCGCTGACGAGGCTGCTTCAGAGAAAGGTGCAAGAAACCCCCCCTAGCTGCCATGTATGGAGTGACCTGCACCTAGGGAAAGTTCCTTCCTGACCCCTCGCAGGGGCCGGCTCATGCCAGGAAGCATGAGGGTTTTTAGTGGCTGGGCGTCCACAGCACAGAAACCACCTGCTGAGTTAGTATTAACTGGCCCCTTTGCTGGAAGCAAAGGCTGGAACGGGGCAGGTGATGGTGGGACAGGGTGGGGAATGTTTGCCCTGCCAATGCCTGGGCTGTACCTGCTCTGTAGAGACCCCTGTGGCTCTCCCTCATCAGTGGGGGCAGGCCTTTTTGTTGCTTTGGAAGACCACCCAGCATCCCAACAGACTTCCCGTTTCTTACCCGTGTTCAATTTACCCCACTTGACTGGTTGGCCTCGTTCCTTCTGGTCCCTCCCCTTCCTGAGGGTTCACCAATGATGTTCCTGCAACGGGGCTGCCTGGGCCCCTGCCCTCTTACTGAAGTCAGGTCAGCTGGCTCCTTCCACCAGCTTACTCTGCCTATTTAAACAAATCCAGCTCACGCTGTGTAGCTTTCAGAGGGTGGAATTCCTCTCCCTGGAGTGGGCCAACAAAAGCCTTGAGCACCCCATAAAACCGATAGGTATAACTAGGATTTAAAGGGTGCCCAGAGCCTGGGGCTCGGGGGAATTTCTTCCGGGGACAGGGAAGAAGTGCTGCTTCTTTTAAACCACAGCTGAGCAGCCCAGCCCAGCAGCAGATCCCGGGTTCCTTTTTACACCTTCAGGGATTTTCAGTGTCATCGGACAGATGTCTCCATTAGAGGCCAGCGCAGCAGCGCATGCGAGAGTCAGGAATGTATCCCAGGCTGCCAGGCTAGATCGGACCCAGGCGCTTTCTCGTTAGATGTCCGGGAATAGGAAAATGTGAGGATGTGCTGCTGATGCTGGGTGTGGGAATTCTTGCCAGATAGGAACTGGCTGGGAGAGTTTTCGTTGTGCTAAGTGGAAGGCCCGAGTTCTTCTCCAGTCTGTTTGTCTGGGGCCAAATCTGGGTTTGAATGAACGGCAAGCACGGTGAAAAGTAAACTCGCTGTTTAGGACTCATGGAGTTTTAATCCTCTCCCGTGTAATTAGTCACTTGGCTAACGAAACGGGGGGCGAGGGGGGTTGAAAAAACACACAGGCCAAGTTTTACAAAGTGGTTACTGAGTTTGGGTGTCCGACCCCAGGCAACTTAAAGGGGCCTCCCAGTGCGTCCAACCCCATCTTTAGAGCTGATGGAAAGAGCTGCCCAGTGGGAGCCATTTGCAGGGCATGATGACATTCTCATCGTAGCAAACCCATAGGACACTGTGTGTTTTCTACTGGCACCTTACCTGTTAACTAACTCTTACATGTACACAGACAGCGAGCACGCTTGGAACACTGATCATCCATGCCCAGAAAACCAGGCCCCTTTAAGGTGTGTCTAGTTGGACATCATACACCACTAGCCACTTCGGAAAATCTTGATCATGCCTTTTAAGCTTAAAGCGCTGCATCCCATGTCAGATTTTCAAGTCCACAGGCCCAGCGTTCCCCTGGTGTGACTCCACTGAAGTCCTGCCATGGTTTTCGACAGCTGTTTGCAGCATTCTGCCCGGGGATACCAGGAGGCATGCGAACCTTTCATGCTGGCTGAGCGCTGGGTTATGATTGGCAGCATCAAAACTGCAGTGTTTCAGACTACGACAAAAGGCCTAATTGAGAACAGCTTTGGAAATGCTGGTGCCTTTTCCACTTGCGCTCTGTGCAGTCTGGCCTATAAATAGGGATTTGAAAATCAGGCTGATCGTTTAGTTCTCCGAGACCCAAGAAGAAAGGTTGGGAGGCTTAGCGAACGTATGGCAGCAGGGCCATGCGCCTTGGCAACCCTGACTTGTGGGAGGAAACTTAGCCTGCATCTGGGAACCATATTATGCGGTAATGTCGTTTACTTTTGCAGTACTTTCCCATAGTTATTGTTGATTAAAAAGCAATCGCTTGCACATGTCGATCTCGAAAAGGGTAAACAATGAGGCTCTGAAGCTCTTCTCCGGGTAAAGCAAGGAGCCCAGATTTGCAAGCTTCGAGCAAGAGCACAGCTCATGTGTTAGAGATCAGCTGCCTTCAGGCCGGTGTCTCTTCTTTTTATCCCATTAGGAGGGTGCAAGGAAGCTGACTGCGCCGCGTGTCTGAGAGGAGGGTGCCGGGGCCAGATGTTGTGCAATATATTGATTGTGATTCCTTGCAGAGCCGCTGCCTTGTTTTGGTAGCTTGTGCCAGTTACTTGCTTGAGCACGAAGGGTTGGTTTGTGTTTCTGCAGATCTGGACAGTAGAGGTTAAAATGCAATGCCAGGGGCTGCCTCAGAAGTTGTTCTGAAGTTTGTCTCATTTAACTGAAGCCAAAATGGGCTCCAGCAGGGGTCACGAGCAGCAGCCAAGATGCAGTGCTGCAGAGCAGATGAGAACTGTTTACTAGCTTAACCTTCCTCCATAGAATATTACTGTCTTGGCACGCAACGTACTTCTCTGCTGGGCGCTATGCTGGATGGCCCTGGAGATAGGAAGCGGGACCCAGAGCCTTTCACCACAAGTTTGCTAGTATCAATTCAGCCAGGTTAGTAGGGAGGCGAAGTCTGTGATTTCCCTGCCCCGCCCCATTAGGAGCAGGTCTTGGTGCTTTCCCTGCAGCGCACCTCTTGCCACGTGCGGGCACCCTCCGTTCCCATGCCGGGCAGTGGGAGTTGAGGGTGCTCAGCATCACAAAGGATGAGGCCCGGCCTTAAGAGGCTCCAGGTGCCGGGGTTCTAGTAATGCGTGCTCAGCGATCTCTCTTTCTCTCTCCAGTGCTCCAAACCCAAGCTGCTCACGACCTGCTCCACTGTCCAAGAGATCCGGAGATGCACCCGCCTTGAGATGCCAGACAACATGAACACCTTTGTCCTCAAGGTAGGGCCCGCAGCTCCCCTGCCGTTACGGAAGGCCTGCGAGGACTGACCGTGGGGGTTCTACAGGCCGTGACCCCTGGGATGTGTGTGGGGGGGAGAGATCTACTGCCTGGCTCTGAGCCCCAGACAGAGTCCTGCAGCAGGGAGCGAATGCTCTGTGAAACTCCAGGGCCAGCCCCACATGTGACCTCGGTCTGTGTCTCCTTCTCTGCCCCTGTCAGTGATCTGAGTTCAAACAGGCCTGCAGTTACCAGCCGTTGGGGCAGCAGGGGCACTGGACAGGGCTAACACCCATGCTGCTGCTTGTCATACAGCGGTGACCTCTGCCAGAGCCTTGCTGCCTCCCCACCGCTATTCCTGCTAGCACGGAGGAGCCCAGCAGAGGCTCCTGAGCCTGGGAGGCCCTGTCCCTAGAGACAGCTCTGGGGCGTGTACAGGACAGCGAGCGAGGGCTCTGCCTGCAGGCGCAGCCTCGTCACGTTCCAGAGGGGTTCAAACAGCCCCGGGGCCTGCAGTCCGAGCAGAGCCAGGCTCCTTCTGCCTGGGCGAGCAGCCTCCTTGCACCGGCTCAGCAGCTGCCTCAGGGCGCATCACAGGCTCTGGGGTTTCCTTCTCCCCTCAGCACGTGTCTGCTGGAGCTCTGAGGCCAAATTTCAGTTCCTCTTCTGCGTGCGGGGGAGTTGGTGCTGTTGGCTTGGGTGGGGTGTTTCCTTCGGGCCGCTGCCCTCCCTGGTGGCTTTCTCTCAGCTCTCAGTCACACTGGTTAGATGCAGGGCATTTCCTTGTGTGGATAATGCACTGGGCTGGGGGCGGATCTGGCCCCCGGGAGACCAGAAGAAGGGTGGCAGATGCTACCCGTGTCATTGGCAGCATCTGGGCTGGGGGCTTCCAGGAGCCGGCTCCCCCTTGGTGCCCGCCCCTCATTGCCGCTCTGTAGATGCTGCAGCGACCGGATTCTTCACAGCGGGGCTTGCCCATTCCTTCCTTGAGAGGGGATGACCGAGCTAGCTCCAGCCCCTCCCCAGACGGTCGTCCCCTTCTCTGCCTGCTGCCGATCCCAGAGCGGGGAGAAAAATCTGTCACGCGTACTCTCTCCTTTAGGCACGTGTGCCAGGCCCCCAACCTGCGCCCCTGCTGCTGTGGGCACCGGGTGAGGCGGCCGTCGCTCCCAGTTGCCCCGGTTCTTCCGGGAGAGGTTTCCCACCCTTAGACTGGGGCCCAAGGCTCCCAGAGGTGTGACTGCCACACCGGGGGCCCCTGTCTGTGCTGGGGCTGCCCTATGCAAAGCACACGTCTTCCCCCTCCCATCTGCTCCTGGTGCCACGCTGCTGCCTGGCCTCCTTCTCCCCGAGCTGTCCTCTCCCTCTGGGGGCTGGCACGTCCTGCCCCCTGCCCACAGAAGCAGCGGGTACAAGTTGCAGAGTTAGCTGGGACTCTGGGGGCCACTGCAGTTTGAGACCCGCTGGCTCCAGGGGCCATGGTGCGGGGGCTGACTCTTCAGTTCCCTGACTACAGGGACAAGATTCTGACCACAGTCACTTGTGCCACCCAGACGTGGGGGCCCGGTGAGGGGCAGGTGGAATATGAGGCCATAAGTGGCCAAGTTCCTCTAGGAAGTAAGTGGCCCAGATCTCCCCGCCCTGGGGCCAGAGCCTTCCCCACCAGAGTTTCCTTCCTCCCCTTCCTTTCCGCTGCAGAGGCTGTGAATCATTTCCACTGGAGACGGCTGCCCAGCCGCTGCGGGAGGGAGGACGGGCTGGGGAGGAAGCAGAGCACCAGAGGGAAGGACAGAGAGGGAACTCCCAGGGGCTGGCGGGAGAGGCTGCGGAGGAAGTGATACAGTAGCGGGTTCTCAGGAGCCAAGCAGAAATCCCCGCTCCTGGGGGGTGGGCCATGGAGACCTGGGCCGGGCAGGGTGGCGGTGTGGTTTCGAGTCCGCCCAACACTCGCCTTCTCTCCTGTCTAGGTGAATAACGGCACTGACGTTGTGTTTGAGGCTGGGGACGAGCAGCAGCTGAGTTCCTGGACAGCCGAAATCAAAGAATGTTTGAGCCGAGGGTAAGGAGCGAGCTAGGGCCAGTTGCTCAGCCCCTAGTTCATGTGACCCTGGGAACAGCTGGCTCTTGGCGCTTACACTCGATGGGTGTGATTCCTGCCCTGGGGGCTGGGCCCCCAGCCTGAGACTCCAGCAGGCATCGCCTGTGCACATGTGCCCCACGCAGAGCTGAAGGGATGCCCAGGCCAGATTGTGGAGGAGCTGCCCCTTGCTACCCACCCCCTGCTCCCCCGGGTCCAAACTCCTCCCCCTCCTCCCCCCCCAGGCTTTAGCTCTATTCGGGGGCGGCTTTGAGCCCCTTCGAATGCAGGGGGCTGAGCTCCTGCAAACATGGCCCCTGTAGGGCCCCGTCCCGTTGGGTGCTCTGGGCCCCTGGCTCCCATCGGCGTCTGAGGGAAGGGAAGGGGTTCAGGCCCTGGATTGGTCCGGGCAGAGCTGTCCCACTGCCTGAGCTATGCGGGGGCCTGACATAGAGTCGGCGCCGGTGGGTGCTCGTCCCCCCCCGGCCCCGCCACTTCCCCAAATCCCCGCCCCCGCCTCCTCCCCCAGGCGCGTGGCATTTCCCCTCCCCCTCCCCCCAAGCCTGGGAAGGAGGGGGGAGAAGCGGAGCAGCGGTGCCTCGGGGGAGGAGGTGAGCTGGGGTGCGGGGGGGGCTTGGGGAGGGCTGTAGGAAGTGGAGGTGAGCTGGGGGGGAGGGGCGGGTGCAGAGGAACCGCTCCCTGCCCCAGCTCACCTCCGCTCCGCCTCCTCCCCCGAGGCGCCGCTGCTCCGCGTCTCCCCCCTCCCTCCCAGGCTTGCCGCGAATCAGCTGTTTGGCGCACGGCAATGCTGGGAGGGAGGGGGGAGACGCGGAGCAGCGGCGCCTCGGGGGCGGAGGCAGAGCGGAGGTGAGCTGGCCGGGGGGGGGCCGGCGGGGAACTGCCAGTGGGTGCTCTGCACCCACCAATTTTTCCCCGTGGGTGCTCCAGCCCCGGAGTCGGCGCTTATGGGGCCTGAGGAGAAGGGGAGTCCCTGGGCTGGGATTTCCAGACACCCTGAGCGAGGGCTGCAGGGGAGTTACTGGCAGAGCCTGCAGCTGTGGATGGCAAAGCAGAGCTGGGTGCGTGAGCCCCTCCAGGCCCCAGGGCTCTGGGAAGAGGCTGCATCAAGGCACAGGTGCTAAAAGCCACAGTCCAAGGCCCCTTACGAGGATGCCGCGTGGCTGGCCTGGCGTCTCCAGCCTGCTGCAGCCAGTGGGGGCAGGTGAGACGAGCCCGGTGCCATACGGCTCGCCGGGAGCCCTGCCCCATGCTCTTCCCTGGGCCGCTTGCCCCCTCCCCTCTCTGTGCCACCAATGTCGGATTTCAAATCCAGCACGACAGGGCGGGTGAACTTGCCCACAGGGCTGGGGTGAGCAATCCAGCCCACAGCACCACTAGCTGATCGCGAATGGGCGTCTGCCAGGAAAGGAATGGGGCATTGCTCGCCCCTCGGTGTAGGCAATAGGCAGGAGAGCCAGGGAGTGAGGTAGCCATGGAACCTGCTCCCACCCACCATGTGCGGCGGAGCCCTGAACTCCCACCGAGCTGGGCAGGGTCCTGGAAACAGCCCCTGCCCCAGCACTGGGCCGGTCCTGCAGAGGTCAAGCCGCAAGGCAGCTGCAGAAGGAGGGGCCGGAAGTCTGTGCAGAAACCAGCCATCTACCACGAGGAAGGGCTCAGTGGTAGCTGTGAGCGCATGTGACTCGTAGCCAAGTGAGCAGAGGGTCAGTGCCCGCGGAGGATCCGGCACCCTGGCGCGAAGCCCCTGCCAGCGGCGGGGAGTGGGATGTTGGCGCGGTTGGCAGAGCTGCCTGGCTCAGGCACTAATATGGAAATACAGCCAGCCAGTGCCGCCGTAAACACCTGTCGCAGAGTTCGTGTCGTTAAAGGAGCTTGCCAACGCCCGAGCCCCCTGCCAGCTGAGGGTCCCCTTGTCGCTCTGCATTGCAGACAGAAACGCCCCCTGCCCTCGCGGGGAGTCTCCTCTGCAACTGTGGCTCGGAGCCTGCCCTCGGGTGGGTGGGGATTCCCCCGAGTGCCAGCCAAGCCTTTCCTGGCAGCCAGCCCTCGGAACAAGTGGCCGGAGCCAGATGTTCTGAGCCCCTTCCAGGAGCCGGCCTGGCTGGAGCAGGACTGGGATTCCTCGCCCCCGGCGCGCTGCTGCCGGGATGGCAGCGAGGGGAGGTCAGAGCCCAGGGCTCCCTTCCCAGGGCGGAGGGCAGGCCCCTGGGCCAGTGCCAGCCTGCGCTGCCCAGCGCGCTCTGCAAGTGGGGGTCAGGGGGATGCGCCGTGGGTGCGTCTGGTGAGGGAGGTGAAGGGCCAGCTCCCTGGGACTGGCACAAGCTGCTGCCCCGAACATCACCCACTCCTGGCTGGGCTGCTTTCCTGTCTTGCCTCCCAGGCGCCCCTGAGCACCATCTCCCCTCCTAGGCTCTTCCTCCCACAGGCACGCGGCTCTGCTCCCCCCATGGACACACTCACCCCTCAGGCTGCCAGGCCCGGCGCCAGCCCTGCTCTGCGTGTGTGGCTGGGTGTTTCCCAGGCGGGGCTCACCCCTGTGGGTCCCACCAGCCTGGGCCTTGCTGCTCATTGAGGACGGGGGTGTGGGCTTTGCCCTGTCCTGACCCCTCTGTCCCCCTCCTCCCCCCAGACGCATAGGAATTGAGCTCTCCAGGTGACCCATGCTGGGCCAGACACATCCCTGGTGCAACTCACCTGGGCTCGGGAACTAGGGAGTAATTTGGCCCTAGCCCTGAGCGAGATGGAAGGAATCAGCAGGGCCCAGCAGGGAGCCCCGAAGCCTGGGTTATGCTGCCGCGCTTCGTGAGTTCGGTCTCTGCCCCTCGGGCCCGTGGCTCCCTGGCTCGTGAGTGGGAGCTGTGGGCCTGTGTTCCCAAAGTGCCTGGAAGGGGCCGGCTGGCGTGATGCCCAAACCCCTGCGTGGAAAGCCTGGGGAGAAGCGGGGCCTGGCTCTGAAGGGCACTGGGCTAGTGCAGCGAGGGGCCAGTGCTGCCCCTGGGGGAGGAAGCGCCGGAAGCCCTGGCAGGCCTGGCTATCGCCCGGTCCTGCGAGCAAGGCGCTTCCTGTTATTGAAATACCCTGCGGCGTGTCAGGGCCGGGCCCCGTTGTGATTTACGGAGTGCTCTGTTCCCCCGGTCCCTGCTGTGCTCCTTGTTCCCATGACTTAGGGCCTGCTTCCTGCCCGGCCCCTGGGAACCCAGCACGCCTCCGTTTGACTCCGGCCCACGGATTGCTGCAGCCCTTGGCCCCGGGCCCCCATCCCTCGCCCCCTAGGGCCTAGCACTCCCCCCACCCAATGAATAACACCCTCCTTTCTCTCCTCCCCTGAGCATCCCCATCTGCTGCCTGAAGGCACTTCACACAGGTGGAGACAGATGGGGAAACTGAGGCAGCAAGCGGAGTTGTGACCTGCCCCCGGTCAGGGGACATTTCTATTGGGGGAGGGGCGTGTTTTTAAAATCACACCCCTCTCTCTCTCTCCCTGCTGTGTTACTAGTGAGGCCCACGACTCTATCAGGGGAGTTGCCGCTCTCGGCTGGGTTTTCCCCGCCTCTGCTGTGTTTCTCCTTTGGGCAGGCTGGCCCAGGCCCTGCAGCCGGTTGGGGTGTTGCTCAGGATGGCTTTGGGAACGTGCCTGCACTAGGACCCCATGTTGCTGGAGCGCCGCAGTGTTTAGAAACATGTTTCCATCCGATTTTCTTTTTTGACTCATAAAAACACTTGGACTTTCCCAGCGTTTCGTGTCCTCCCGAGCCCTGAATTCTGGGCAGCGGCTGCGCTGTCACGTTCCCTTCCAGGCAGTGTCTCTGCCTGGCACGTTCGCACAAAGGGAGCTGTGTTTCTCCCGGTCGCCCTGGTGCTTTGCCGAGCGGAGCAGCCGGTTCTCCACCTAGGTTCGGCGGCGGAAGCCGTGACATCCTTCCTGTGTCTTCCTGGCAGGTCCGGGGGAGCCGACGTAGCCCTGCTCTCAGGCCAGCACTCTGACACCGTGGCATCCAGCCCTGCCACTAGCAGCACCGATTCCCTTACCCAAGGTGAGTGCCCTGCAGGGGAGGGTCCCTGATGGCTAAGGGCTAAGGGAGCAGACAAGGAGCGGCTGGACCCGCAGCAGTCCTGGGCCTCCAGCCATGCGTCACTGCCGGCGCGAACGGCTCCAGGGGACACCCCTTGCAGGGGTGTCTAGTGCCAGTCACCCAGGGAGTGTCTCAGGTGGGTCTGGGCGGGAGGGAGCTCCTGCCTGAGAGAGCTGGGGCTGAAGCCCAGCGAGAAGCCCCAGCACACTAGCCAAGGGCTCCGGGTGGAGTGCGAATGAGGAGTAACCAGCCCAGGGCAGCAACTGAAGCACTAGCCTAGAGAAGAATTACACAGCTACTGGGGCAGGTAGAACTGCTGATCTGCAGCTCGATCCTGCAAAGGACTCAGCACCCTTAAACGCCCCTGGAGCTGGGAGGGAGCTGAGCACCCTCGGGGTCCCCTGCAGCGCAGGATTCTGAGAGTTTCCCGCTCTGCTCACCTGTCACTGCAAGACACGTGCTCCCAACCCTCTGCCAAGAAACCACTTATCAGGCGCTGACACACAAAGCTGATTCACAACACCGTGCCAGTGCCGTTCTCCTCTCCTCAGGAGGCTGAGCCGGGAGGGGCCGATTAGCACGCCACTTTTGCATTCTTTCCAGCCAAGAGATATAAACCATCACCTCCAGAACCGTTCTGGCGCTGACGGCAGCTGCTTTGGGAGGTGGGGGCGTGAGCGGAGGGAGCGCTGGAGATTTTCTCCTGCTCCAACCCTGAAACGTTAGGCCGGTGCCTGTGTTTTCTGCAAAGAGGAACTAGGGTTGCCTGGGTCTCAGGTTGAGTTGACAGGAAACAAGGGTTTTACCGATAGTTTGAACACTGAGCTTCAGTGTCACGCAGCTCCCAGTGTGCTGCTGGCGAACGCCGGTACCGCAAGGCGAAGGCCCCGGAGTAAATCAGGCTCTGGCTAAAGCAGAAGTGGCCAGTGACTGATTCAAAGCCAAACCGTGCAGGGTGCGGGGGGGAGCCTGTCGTTCGGCATGGGGGGGGTCGTCGTCAGTTTCTCTCACTAAGGCGCATGACGCACGGTAATGCTGTGAGACGGTAGCTAAGCAGGGATGTGGTGCTGGGGTGGCGAGGGGATGAGGCGTGGGGCAGTCCTGGGCCTAGCACCAGCCAGATCCTTGGCCTCAGGGCCGTTCATGTTCGCATTGTCACCCCTTGGGTTGGTGCTGTTTGATGGGTTATTGGCTCCACGTCCTGCCCAACCTGGGCCAGGTGTTTTCCAGAGAGTGACAAAGTAGGAGCCCGGGGCGGGGGGGGGGGGGGTGCTGCCTGCCAGCGACTGGCACAGCTGAGCCTACTTGGGCTGTAGCCAAGGGTTCAGCTTTCCCCGAGCCCTGCTCAGGGTTTGGCCTGTGGGGTTGCAGCGTTTCTCCCGCCAGGCCCGTCTCAACGCTGTTCTCCCTCCCCAGGCGCGATGCACTGTGGGCAGCCGGAGCCCTCCTGCCTGAAAACCGACCAGTTCCTCTCGTCCTACCCCTGGTTCCACGGCCCCATTTCCCGCGTCAAAGCCGCCCAGCTCGTGCAGCTGCAGGGGCTGGAAGGCCACGGGGTTTTCCTCGTGCGACAGAGCGAAACCCGCAGGGGCGAATACGTCCTCACCTTCAATTTCCAAGGAAGAGCGAAGGTAGGGCCTGCGCGGGGGGGAGACGCCGGCCCTGCTTTTCTGCCCAAGGCTTCCATCTCTGGGCGACTCGACGGCCATCTGACCCCTCCACACACTACCATTCAGAGAGGGGACCGGACCCCCCCCCCAGCGCAGCCAGCCCCCTCTCCCTGCTGAGTCAGCGTTGCGCTGGCGAGCGTCCCCCGGGGTGATTTGGGAGCCCTGTGTCTAAAGTGCCCTGGGTGGAGGCTCCCGCTCGTCTTCGGGCTGCCCTACCCTGGGCGCAGCTGACTCACGCCCCAGCCCATGCACTGAGGGCTGAGTGCCAGGGCGATTTTCAGGCCGCTCCAGCGTTCGGCCCTTGGCGGCTCTGAACCTTCCCCACGGGGGCTGGCTCGGCGCCCCTGGGGAAACATGGCTGCCCCTGCCCTGCCCTGCCCTGCCAGCCCCTCAGTCCCACCCCTCGCAGCCAAGCCAGCTTTGTAACACGCCCGTCTCCCTTGCAGCACCTGCGGCTCTCCCTGACCGAGCGGGGGCAGTGCCGCGTGCAGCACCTGCGCTTCCCCTCCATCCTGGACATGCTGCACCACTTCCAGCGGTGCCCCATCCCCCTGGAGTGCGGCACGGCCTGCGACGTCATGCTCTCCAGCTACGTGGTGGTCATCCCCTCAGCCCAAGGTATGGGTCCCCGAGGGAAAAGTGTGTGTCTCTCCCCCGCGAGAGTAGCTCCCTGGCTCCGGGCACGGCTGCAGTTAGCAGTCGCTCCTGGGGCAGCTGCTGCCAGCCCCTCCGGGGGCTGGCGGGCCTCACTCATGCTCCAACCAGCCAATGATGCTCAAACAGTCCGTTCTGTTAATTGAGCCAAAGCATTAGACCTCGGCGTAATTAATTATTGAATTCATCCCAAGCCTGGCCTAGAGTAGCTGCTGGAGCCCACCTGAGGCCTGCGGCCGTGGCGATACCACAGGGTTAGAGTTCAACATTGCCCATAATTATCAGGCTGACCCCCTTAGTGCCTCAGCCAACCTGCCCTGGCCGGAAAGAGCCGGCAGCCAGTGCTCAGTGGGTGGCTTGCGGGCGTCAAGGGTGGATCCTGGCCCCCTGTGGCCAGGGCCATGGGCCTGTTGGACGGTTTGCTAAACTACATTAGCCCAGGGGCCCATCCTGCCACTCCCCTCCCTTTCCCCCAGCCTTAGGCGGCTGGTGCCGCTGCCCAGCAACCAAGCTGCTTGCTGTTGTCATACAGGCACGGTGCTGGACACGCTGACCCAGGAGGGAGGAGATTCTGGCAGCTCACGCTCTGCCCTCGAACGAGAGAGCGGATTACGCCAGCGATTTTTTTATCCCAAGTGACAATGGTAGAGCCTCGGCATCGCCCCTTTAGTGGCACACGGTGCCGGGAAGCGGCCGTGCTTTTCCTCTTTGTCCTAATCGCCTTGGACACAGGGTGGCTACAGGGGCAAAAATCTGTGCAAACCACCCCGTCTCTCCCCCCCATCTCTGGTGTGACACGGGGACAGGCCAAGCCCGCGGGATTCCAGAACCAGCCGTCTGGCCTCCTGCAGCACGGGGGGTTACCCTGCTGGGCTCTGCAATCCCAGAAGCCGTTCAGCCCAGGCTTGAACCTAGGAGCATCGGGTTCCAGGGGCAGCATCGAGCTCTGCTGCCCTCGCTCGCCTTACAGCAACTGGTGAAAGATGCTTTTACCGCTCCCTCCCCGCCCCCGTTGAAAGGGGTTCGGTGGCCTTTAGAGGAGGGGCAAAGCCTTTCGTTTCTGCACTTTAATTGCATTGCCGTGGGCACCAGGGCCTAATTACAGGCTGGGTTATTTAAACTGCGGCGCTCTGTTTATGGAGGAAATGCAGTTAGCGGCCTGCCTCCGACTGCAGCCTGCGGCCCCAGCTGAAGGCAGCCAGACAAGCTTGCACCTCTTTGCCCCCAGTGCGGGCGGTCAGCGGGGTGACGCTGCCTTAGTGCAGGTGCGGCAGCACAGTCGCGATGATTTTAAGAGTGCCACTGAGCGCAGTTCAAAGCGGGTAGCTCGAGCTAACTTCCTCCTGGTGGTTGAGTAGAGATGGGTGGGCTGCGGTCCTGACCGAGCCTGGAGTGCTGCCCTGTGACGCCCCCCCCCCCAGGTGGTTGGAGCTGCATGTTCCTGCTCGACGGGTTTTCGATTGGATAAAACAAAACTCCAAAGAGGCCCCGGCCCTTTCAGTCAGTTGCCTTATGAGCAAGAGCTGGAGAGGTGGGGGGAGGGGGCGTGTGAAGCCGAACTGCACTCTGCCAGGAAAGGGGTAGGCGCTTGCGTGAGCTGCTGAGAAGAGCATTCCTAGAGCTGGTGCTGGTAGCTGGTCACTGAGTAGGTAGCAAGCGGAGGGAGAATCATAGAGGGTTGGAAGAGACCTCAGGACCAACCCCAACTAAATCATCCCAGCCAGGGCTTTGTCAAGCTGGGCCTTAAAAATCTCTAAGGCTGGAGATTCCACCGCCTCCCTAGGTAACCCATTCTAGTGCTTCACCACCCTCCCAGTGAAATCGTGTTTCCTAATATCCAACCTCGACCTCCCCCACTGCAACTTGAGACCATTGCTCCGTCATCTGCCACCACTGAGAACAGCCGAGCTCCATCCTTTTTCGAGCCTCCCTTCAGGTAGTTGAAGGCTGCTATCCAATCTCCTCCTCACTCTTCTCTTCAGCAGACCAAATAATCCCAGTTCCCGCCTGCATTCAGCAGGAGTGAATAGCAGCAGCCTGTCTGCCCCAGAGCCCGTGCAGTCACTTGGCTGACAGATGCAGCAAGGCCCCAGGGCTGGGAGCCTGCGTTCAGAGCAGGAAGCGCCTATGCAGATAGAAAAAGCTTGAAAGTCCTGTGCGTTTCCTCTTTCTAAAAGAGAAGCGACCCCGACCACTGACCACACGCACTGCTCAGCCTGTTTCCCATTGCCGGCTCACGGAGATCTGATTCACAACAGGCTGTTCGAGGAGTTCTGACAAAATCCTTTGCATGGAACGGGTCACCCGAGGTGGAGCGCAGCAATGCCACCTCCAGGCTTTGGAGCAGTAGCTTCAGCAACTCTGCCCCACAGCATGGGAGCAGGAGCTGCACCGGACACTTTGGTGGCATGGACGCCTTAGGGGGAAACACCCCGGCGAGGTTTACCCGACCCTTCGAAGGAGAGCTTTCCCCACAACAGCCACTTCGAACGCTGCTCGGCCTCTGCAGTCAGCTCTTTAGTACAGAGCAGCTCTCTGTACCAGGCCCCTGCTGCTTCCTTGGGCAAGGTCGAGGGAGAGGGGAAGGAAAGCTGCCCTGAGCAGGGAGAGTCAGCCAGAGAGAGGGTGGACAGGGTAACCGTAGTGACCATAGACTGTCTCTAGGTCTGTGCGCCTTAGTGCCGCCAATTCCCCCTGCCCCCGTCCCGGCATTGGATAACTGGCCAGGGTACATGCAGGATCAAGGGCCAGGTGCTCAGGAAGGATACAGGAGAAGGCTTAAGACCCACAGCTGAGGAAACTTACCCAACATGGCCTGGGTTTCTCTTAGGCTGCTGCCCCTACCCTGGCCAGTTATCTAGTGCTTGGATTTCTCCCCTCTCCCTGTAGGTTTGGGCTCAAGCAACACCATCTTACTGCCGTTCTCCGTCCCGAATTGGAGCGCCGAACTCAGCCTTACCCACATCGGTCCCTCCAGCTGCCCCCGGCTACACATGACCGACGACATTCACCACAGTTCTCAGCCAGAACAGATCTTCCACCTGGTGCCCTCTCCAGAAGAACTGGCCAACAGCCTCCGAGACAGCAGTGCGGCCGTGACGCACTCCAGCCGGCAGCGGGACTCTGACTACGAGCTGGATTCCCCTGGCAGGGGCCACATTCGGGCTATTGACAATCAATACACGCCACTCTGACAGGATGGGGGGGGAGGGGTGCAAACCACGCACTTTGGCTTGGAGCCCTGTTAGAGAACTTCTGCTATAGATTCTGGGAGCCCTCTGAAAAGAATGTAATGGGGATTTATTTTTTTTTTGGTAGGGGAGGGGGTAAGATATATAAATTGTTCACTCCAGTATGGGTGTGATCCTGCTATTAGGCCTGTTAAAGGGCCTGTTTTACATATTAAAGCTTTCTTATTACTGTTTACATACGTCGTTCCTGTTAACATGCCCGGCTCTCTGCCCTTTAGGCTAGTATCTGCACTTAGAAGCGACAAAGAGTCCTGTGGCTTCTACCGATCCGGACTAACACGGCTACCCCTCTGATACTATCTGCACTTAGTCCTTGGTACAGAGACTATGGCACAGTTGCTTTCAGTCTTCGCTGCCCTTTTTGACATGATGGAGCCCAGAAAAGAAACCAGCAGGTTACATTACAGCCACAGAATTGGACAAAAATGGATTTGAAGTTCCTTGCCACACGTTACTGATCTGGGCTGTGCATAAACAAAGAGAAGTCACTTCCTGATGGCCAAGGAAGGTGCTGCAGTTGTGTAAGTCATAGTTCCATATTTCTAACATGAGCAATAGCTTTAGCGCTAAGGTAAGAGTTTGTTCTTTACTTTTGGATATGGAGAGAACGGGCTTTAACTTAAATCATATTAGCATTAAAAAAAAAAAAATAGAGCTGTTGAAGTCACTGCTACAGCCATGGGCAAAAGAAATGCTCACATCTATTAGCCACGATTAAAAAGTGAACACTAACTTCCTCCTATTAATACAGGCTTAACGTAACTGATCAGAGGACAAAAGAGAAGACTGACATCTTGTCATAGCCTTGGAGTAAAGCTTCCTTTCTGCTGTGGAAATCTTTTAGGCATAAGTCTGAAGTTAAGCAAAAGTTTTTTTCCCAGATATGTTACCTCAGGTTGGTTCTTCAAAGCAGGAGGGGTGTTGATAAAGCAGGAGGGGTGTTGACAAACAGCCACTGTTGCTTGCATTTAAAAAAAAAAACCTCGTTAAATACTAGATCATATTTTGTTAAGTAAAGCTATGCAAATACGACTTCCCTCTGTGCCATGGTTTTCTAGCCAGATTGGGTATAACCTTTTCTCCCCAATATCCTCCTCACCTGTAGGTCTCAGGAAAAATCACCTTGACCATTGGGTTTTTGACAGCGCTTTTGCTATTTATGGAGAAGCAACATGAGCCCCTTCAGTGTAACAAAGAGTTACCCAAAAGGAGGGTGCACTAATGAACCTTCTTATTCTCGTACCTTATTGTGACTAGGGTTAGACTTTGGCATTTCCCCAGTTAGAATTATAGTTACAGGAGGAGATGTGACATATTTGCCTTTGTGCTTCTTTACCCAGAGACAGGGGTCTGTGCAGAGCTGTGTGTTAGGGGTTAAGATTTATAGATTCACAAGCAGTAAATAGGTAATTTCACTAAACCCTATAGAACAGGGGAAAGTTTCTCAGCTGTTCTCCCCCCCCCCCCCCCCCCCCCCCCCCCGGGGGGGTCTGACACTTAGTATGGACAAGATGCCATTCGCAATCAGGCAGGCCACCTCCTTCCCATAACATCCCTGTGGAGGGAAAGGACAGCAATTGCTTAGCTGGAAAAGGAAGGTAACATTTAACTAGCAGCAGAAGTGAAGCAAGCCAGCATCATCTCACCCTCAATGCTCCACAGAATACAGCTGGATACTCAATGCTCATCGGAGGTACGAGCTAATAAATCGGCCCAACACCAGTATGTTGCTACTGAGGAAGTAAAGAATCCCATGAAATGAGAACCATTTAAATGATCAGTCCTATTCCTCTCTACACTCAAAAAGAAAAGTTTAGCGAGACATCACCATGCAGCATACACAAAAAGCACAGCTGTATTAATGCCCCACCTTGTTATATTAAAAAAAACCACTGTATTGTGCTTGTTACTGTATTTCAATGGAAGAAAATATACTTCCACCCCAAATTCCAAATTGGGTAAGCTTTGTTGGACAGATGCAGGTAGTTTAAGCTTTCTGATGCCAAAGTATTAGGGGCAACATACCAAGCAATTGAACCATTTCTGAGTATCATAAAATATGGAGGGGACTAATTTTGTTATTTTAAAAAATGTCACAGCAATCAACTTCTACAATTCAAACCAAGTCATTTATATACTTTCATGTCACTCCCCATAATTTATGGTACACGGAGACAATTTATTCTTCTCACATTAGTTAAAGATTAAGGTGAGGTTTTTCAAAAGCTCCTAAATAACTTGGCACTCAGGTCCATCGGCAAGTCAACAGAAATGTATGCCCTTAATTCACTTAGATGCATTTGAAAATTCAACCTTTAACCCACAACCTTTTTGTGTTTTTAAGTAAGAATTTTTGTACCTTCTAGTTCATTAGTAAAATCGTCACTAGACCCAACCTCTTTTCAAGGTAAAGCATTTCAGTTACAGTAGTTTTAGTTTTGCCACAGAGTTAAGCCACACCAAGAAGGGGCTCTATGGTAGAAGAGACTTTCTGGAATGTGGCTTAAGGGAGCAACATTTAAAAAAAAAAAAAAAAAAAAAAAGACATCCAACTTGAAAAGCCACTGTAGTGTCTGAATTTTGTACATCCAGTACAGTACTAGTCTTACAATTACTGTAACTTGGAAGTTGGAAAAAGATGCTATTCCCTCTAGATCACTTCTGTGTATTTGACAGCACTTTGTCAAGTCAGTCTCCCCTTTTGTGGAAAGGCCCTTAAAAAAGTCTGGCCATAGAATTAAGTTCTCTATACATAAATGGGGCCAGGATTTCTGCACCATCAGAAACTGGAAATCAGTCAATTTTTTAAAAATGGAATGCAAATGGCCAGTGCCCTTATCCTCACCAAACACATTTCTAATGCAAGGGACAAGAAAACTAAGACAGTCTCAACTTCATCCCAGCTTTGCAAAAGAAGCGGCTGAAGCTCCCATCACTCTCTGTTCTCTACTTTTGCCTTAGGGCTTCTCCTAGGCAAGGTAGAGATAGGCTATGGTATACTAGGGCTCCTTTACACTCAATAAACAGAGCTAGCCGCAGGATGGTTTCTGCCAAACAATTCACTCCCCTCCATCTCTGACAAACGTAGTCCACTTATAAGACCATAGGGCAGCTTCAGTTGGAGTAAATTGTCCATTGCCCCAGGTGACTTCAGTGGAGCTCTGACAACATCAGCCAAGGATCTGCCCCTTGGACTTTAAAAAAAAACAAACACAAGAACTATATAGAAGAATGATGTGAAAGCATGGCAAGAAGCATGCAAGTTATAGTACTATACTTCTCTCTGCAGCCATTAGGCAGTGCTTGTTTTTATAGGCTAAACCTTGCGTCAAAGCCATTGTCAACATGTCCCAATGAGCACTAACCAACCCGGACTTTTGGCAGGCATGCTCGACGTTTCATTCAACAGTAGACAAGGCAGCCGTCACCCACCTCATTCAGTGATCACAGCAAGGCAGGAGAGTGGCTGTGACAGAAAGGGGTGTGACGGTGGAGTGCTCATCACAGCCCTCATGCCCATTGGTAAACAAAGCACCCATGTGGCTTCTGGGCTGGGGTTTTTGGCCTAAGCCTTATTGTTTAAGTGACAGCAACCAAGCGCACACACATTTGGTGTTATGTTTCATTGCCAGGGCCACCTTTATGGACTAAATGGAACTTGCTTTTCTTATTTAATACAATATACACCAAGTTCGTTGTCATTCATTCAGTGCTCCTGTGCGAACAAATCCAAGCACAGGTGACTAAGTTCCTTCTCCTAGTACCTAGTTGGAAAGCTGCTCTGATTATTCACTGAAGTTGCAGTTGTTTCCTTCTGGAATTTCACTGTCAAGTTAGCCAAAGCTAGGAAGAAGCTTGATAATCCAGACTGAAAGGCTGGCCAACCACGCCAGGTCACTGCTGAAGGGGATGGTGTATGGAATCTGAGGAATTGTACACCAAAAGTTAACAATAGACTGTTTGTTCACCACCTCCAGTCTTCCCCCACAGTGTTCTACCCATCTCATTCCTTTCCTTTCCCAGCCAAAGATCTTTCCCTAACTGGGCAAATATTCTTCCAGGCCTTCCCTCTGTTGCTCCAACAGAGCCTCTCATCTCTCTTCTCCCCCCCGACTTTGGTGTTGGGTTCCTAAAACCAATTGTACAGTAATTGCAGGGTCAGTTCTTTAATCTGTTTTCCCAGGTCATGGGAGGCTGAACTTCTCAGAATTCCCTCATTGCTAAAAAGTAGTTGGCTTGTGATACATTTCCAAGTCTGACTTAGTTTCCCTTCCTCTTCTGCACTGCCAGGACTATTTCATAACTAACTCAGTACACACAATGCTCTAGTAGAAACATGGGGACACAATGTTAAGCCCTTGAAATATAAGCGACTTCAAAGTAATTTTGTGGACTTCTCTAAGACCTTTTTGCCAAGTAACTAGTGAAGGTGTGTGGCATGTTTCAATGTAGACTTTTATTGTAAGATTTTTTTATATTTAAAAGCACATTAATAACGTCTTGTAGGCCAAGGAATTATCCGCATTTATGAAGTGTTCTCAAGACAGTTGCTTTCAATAGTCACAGCCTTAGAAGGATGAAACAGCAAAGGGGGACACTGAACTTTTGCACGTCTCACCTTAGCAGCGGAGCACAGTTGCCTTGCTACCTGGACTACCGGGGAACACTGCCAGCAAGCCACCTACTTTGTCCTAAGCTCTCAGCCCCTGCCAGAGTCTCAGGGTCCAGAGAAGGGGCACACAAAATTAAATCTGATTGGCTCCAAACTCTTACCTATGAGGCCAACTGCTTGAAAACAGCTTGTCTAAGGGCTGGCACTGTAAAGGAGACCAGCATTTCTGTTCTTCCACAGCAATAACAGGTGGCCGGGCTAGCAGCCATTTAGGGCTGCGTTCCACAGTGAAGACATAACAGTCTGTAGTGCCTCAGCTAGCTCAGCCTATTGCCAGACAGAAGCCTGCTTTAGCAGGTAACTGTGATGCAGCCTACCGGCTGTGCCAAACCAGAAACCGAGCCCTCCCGCCCCCAAGTCTACACCCCCTTATTCTTATGGAAGGCCTTACTTGCTATTTGCTGACAAACAGGCGCTGCCTACATGTCCTCCTGGTAGACAGGCTGGGCAGGAGATGTTTGTGTTATCAATATGAAGTACCATTCTGGTCTAGCCCTCTGAATGGGCTAACCCAGCACGTAAAACACCGACAGCAACCTCATTGATCCTTTTGCGTCAAGGCTGCGAAGCTTTGACAGGGTCCAGCCGAGGAAGCATCAAAGCCATCATCAAAGATTTGAGGCAGCCTAGTGATGCAATATTAATTGACTGTTAATATTCCTTTGACCACAGAAAACTGTCAGGTTAGAGCCAATGTGATTTTACTTTACCATGCATCTAAGGCCTTTCAGTCTTGACTGACAAGTTTGAGTACAAGATTCCATATTTCAACGTAAAAGCTTGTTGTATGAGAACAGGATGTTATCTTAGCCAGCACATGCCCACAGCGTAAGAGTTGAGAGTGCATTCTATTGTTCACTGCCTTTTTATCCCATAGGCAAATTAAAGCCAACAAGGGTTTTGTTGGAATAAAGTGCATTTATTTCAAAGCTCTACTTTTCATCAGCACAGAAGAATTCTTGTATAGTAGATTTTCTACATATTGTTTCTGTATGTACTGTACAAGTAACTTATTCTTGAATAATGCAATTTTGCTATAATGTACAAATCAGCTCTTAAATAAATTGTTTTTAGAATCTGTTTGTTCTTATATTAATATTTTTAGCCTAATTTTCTCCAGACGCACTCACTGACTTGCCAGATATTGGACTAATAGCTGCTAGAGTACAAGAGCCCTCCCTCCCCACTTTTAGAAATGAGTTACCTGAATGTATGGTGGTGTTGGGATATTAGAGAGCCAAGGTGGGCGAGGTCTTTTCTTTTTTTTTTTTTACAGAACCAACTTCTGTTGATGAGCCAGACAAGCAGAGCGCTGCGTGGATACAAAATTTGTATCTGCATCTGATCCGCCAACATGGTCCACAGATATAAAATGGATATCCGCAGATTTGCAGGTGTCTAGAGACAAGCTTTTGAGCATACCTCATCCAGTGCACTAAATGTCCCAACAACCATGGGCTGAAACCAGACAATCACTATGCTCTTGAATGAACTCACACAGGAAAATGATAAAAGACAAAATCATCAACGATCTGGAGGATGGTGTGGACTGCACCCTTAGCAAGTTTGCAGATGACACTAAATTGGGAGGAGTGGTTGATACACTGGAGGGTAGGGATAGGATACAGAGGGACCTAGACAAATTAGAGGATTGGGCCAAAAGAAATCTGATGAGGTTCAACAAGGACAAGTGCAGAGTCCTGCACTTAGGACGGAAGAATCCCATGCACTGCTACAGACTAGGGACCGAATGGCTGGGCAGCGGTTCTGCAGAAAAGGACCTAGGGGTTACAGTGGACGAAAAGCTGAATATGAGTCAACAGTGTGCCCTTGTTGCCAAGAAGGCTAACGGCATTTTGGGCTGAATAAGTAGGGGCATTTCCAGCAGATCGAGGGACGTGATCATTCCCCTCTATTCGGCACTGGTGAGGCCTCATTTGGAGTACTGTGTCCAGTTTTGGGCCCCACACTACAAGAAGGATGTGGATAAATTGGAAAGAGTCCAACGGAGGGCAACAAAAATGATTAGGGGGCTGGAGCACATGACTTATGAGGAGAGGCTGAGGGAACTGGGATTGTTTAGCCTGCAGAAGAGAAGAGTGAGGGGGGATTTGATAGCTGCTTTCAACTACCTAAAAGGGGGTTCCAAAGAGGATGGATCTAGACTGTTCTCAGTGGTAGAAGATGACAGAACAAGGAGTAATGGTCTCAAGTTGCAGAGGGGGAGGTTTAGGTTGGATATTAGGAAAAACTTTTTCACTAGTAGGGTGGTGAAGCACTGGAATGGGTTACCTAGGGAGGTGGTGGAATCTCCTTCCTTAGAGATTTTTAAGGCCCAGCTTGACAAAGCCCTGGCTGGGATGATCTAGTTGGGTTTGGTCCTGCTTTGAGCAGGGGGTTGGACTAGATGACGTCCTGAGGTCCCTTCCAACCCTGAGATTCTATGATTCTATGAAAATCGCCACATCACCTGTGGATGAACACTTTTCACAAAACGATCACTCTGTATCTGACCTGTCAGTATTCGTCCTCAAAGGAAACCCACACATCATTTTCTAAAGACGAGCCTGGGAGCTTAAATTCGTATCTTTGCTAGACACAAAAATCATGGACTGAAAAGAGAGACTGAATTTATGGCTTATTACAGCAATCTGTAACCCACTAACAATCCCCCATCTACTTCCTCTCCGTTCCTTTATTCCCTGTAAGTGGAGGGGTGTTAACAGGCCACATCGCCTTGAATGGTCCCTTGAAATAAGTTAACTACTTATGCTAAAAAATCTGTTCCACCTTGTATTTAGCTGTGATACTGCAGATAAATTGCCCAGACCTGAAGAAGAGCTCTGTGTAAGCTCGAAAGCTTGTCTCTCTCACCAACAGAAGTTGGGCCAACAAAAATTATCTCCCCCACCTTGTCTCCCAGTTACGTGAATGTTTGATAATCTACTTCAACAAGATATGTTGTGTTCTTTATTACTAGAGTATTTGATGAACAGAAGTACAAGGTATATTTACTCACTTGGTTGAGTAAGATATACCATTAGTATTTAATGGTTTTATGCCCCCTACTGCCTATCAGAATTACTTTTGTAAAGCAGGGACATTTTCATTGCACTGTACCACGTAGTGGACTTACAAGACAAACTATACTATTTAGCCTCATCTTGCACTGAGCCATGGCATACTTCACCAGCTATATTTAATATGTACGTATTTACACAAACACATTAACAACCCACCTTTGAAATGCAACAACTGGTTTGTACCTTAATAGGTCACTCTGTTTTTCTCCTCCTATCCATTAAGTTTTGGTTAGCAGATGTAAGTATCTGCTTAGGCTAGTTAGCAGATGTAAGTATCATAAGGGACAGTGGTGAAGACCACAGTACATTTTACGGACATGGGCTGAGGTAGCTCACGTTCATGTGAAGTACTAAACACATGAAATTCATTTACTTTTCTTCTAGTCTTTTTCTATAATTCTACCTCACATTTTGCCCATCACTAGTGCAGCTTTTTCTTGCTCAGCCTGGCAAGTAGCTTCCCCAAACACCAACAAACACTACTGACCTTTGCATCGTCTCTACTGCCCCAAGCGTCAAGACTTCCCATTCTGCTTCTCTCAGAAGATGCTACATTGCAGACCGAAGCTACCGCAGTTGAGTCGAGAGAGCTAAGAACATAAGAACGGCCATACTGGGTCAGACCAAAGGTCCATCTAGCCCAGTGTCCTGTCTTCTGACAGTGGCCAATGCCAGGTGCCCCAGAGGGAATGAACAGAACAGGTAATCATCAAATGATCCATCCCGTTGCCCATTCCCAGCTTCTGGTAAACACAGGCATTTAAAGTAGGATACTTTGACTGAAATAATAAGTAGGGTAAATTGAGTTATACAAAACCTTGTATCTTGCAAAGAAAAACATGTCAAAGGTTTGATGACAAATATTATTTAAATTTCATAATGCCAAATCAATTTTACCTGACATTAAACTGGAAAGAATCTTAAAGGTAGAGAATCAAGTATGGCAAGAGTAACACACACACCAGATTGATCAGTTTTTAAAACTTTTTTTATTTTTTAATTTTTTTTAAAGTTTTTATTTTATATTATCTACAAAGTAAAAGTTTTCTTAACTTAAAAGTTACATCACTGTCTTGCAATAGTGATCACTTCATCAAACGTGATTTATAAATAATAATCCATCAGTTTGACGATTAGAATTTTTTTTTACTGAACCTGTTTCAAGTTTAGTTAGACGTAAAAGGGATCTCCGAGTCTTGATTTTTAGTGATAATAGCAGCAAGAATCACGTGTGTTACTTCTTTTGCTAACTGATGAGTTCATAACTTTGAAGGGTCATTAAAAAATAAATAACTTCCAGTTTTCAGCAAGCAGAGTTTGGGCACCTGCAGGACTCTGATACAGTGTATGGAATTATGGAATTACCCACAAGTTCCCACATGCCTCTACTCAGTCCGAATCTCTCCCACTGCAAGATGAACTGTTAGCATTCCTATTGGATGTTACAAGAAATCAATTTTTTTTTAAACAAAATAAATGAAATTCTAGTTTTCTGTGCTTCCAGTTGGCAGAAGCAGTGGAAGGAAGGTATTTGGCCTACAAAAAGGTATCCAGCCTTTGTTACTCCAGATCAGCCTTACAACTGCTGTTGGTGATGGGCTTGTACTGCAAAAAAAAGAATGCAGGTATAAATAGCAGATTGATAAGCCATACAACAATTTGCTAGTTAATCAAATCACAGGATAACTATTTAGCTCAAGTCTGTAAAAAAACCTGCATTAAGATGTCCTTTGGCTGTTTTTCTACCTAAACCCTAAGAAAGCAAAATCTATTTTTCCCACCCATTCCGCACCACACAAAATCAGGTATTAGTTCACTGTACAAGTTCACACCCTGCTTTGGAAAAAAAACAGTACTTGAGACACCTAGGTAAAAGAGTTGCATTTAAAGAGCAACAAAACAAGTAGGGCCTGGTTTTCCCAAGCAACAATATTGCAAAATGTCGCTCTTGGGAACTTCAAAATCCCATCTGCCTTCAGCCATTAGTTGCCAGGAATACTCGTATCCCTGGAGCAATATTTTTACAACTATCCTCAAGACACTTTATATCTTTTACATGTACAAAACTTGGATCATTACACCATAAGCCACCTAGATATTCTATCCCCCAAGACAAGGGCAGGCGGATATTGTCCTACACACACTGAAGTCTGCATAATATGTTTCAGCCATACAGAAATAAAGTCTTTGCTAACTTAGTTCATCTTGTATGCATAGTAAGTTCACATTTGGAGCAGCAAAATATAAATATTAACTGCAGAAATACTGTCTGCCGCCTTCAGCAGTTTGGCTTTGTAAAAGGACATCTTACGGTTTTTTTGTTTCTAACCCAAACCTGGCTCGTAACTGTTTTGTTCACTAATTTGACCTGGCTCAGTTAAGGTGCAGGTCTCCCACGC
This sequence comes from Macrochelys suwanniensis, assembly GCA_033296515.1. NCBI lineage: Eukaryota > Metazoa > Chordata > Testudines > Chelydridae > Macrochelys > Macrochelys suwanniensis. Next base: position 5,361,385 of record CM065789.1, on the reverse strand, counting down.
ACACACTCCTCACCTGAAGGGTGCGTCATATAGGGGAAATGTGTTGTTGTCGAGACTGGAATGGGCTGTAGTGCGCTTTGAGCGATGGCGGCTTGGGGACCACCAGGTGGCTGTGTCGTCATTAGCATCATTGGAGCATGGGCAGTTGGGTGAGAAGGAACCATTCCTGACTGTACATGAGCCTGAAACAAAGAGCTCTTTAGTATAATGGTCACAAGGAGGCAACACTCCTGGCCACATGACTAGCAAAGATTCCTCCAACTGTAACAGTAAATCCTGAGATTTACTCCATTTTAAGTCGATTGGCTAAAATGTGCCCATAGGGAGTAAGTTTGAGATTTTTAAAACACAAGGTGTCAAATCCTTATTTTTGGCTTTGCTGACAACATCTCCTCAGTTTGGGCAGGAGCTCATTGCTGACTAAGAACACTGGTAAAGGATACTTTTGGAATATTTAAAAAAAAAAATCTTTAGACATTTTGTTAAGAATTGAGCAGCATTTCCTATGCAGAGAATGAACTGGACACTGCGCACAAATAATAGACCCTTATATAGGCCTTTACATACATGAGAAGAGCCACCATCCCCTTCTCAGTACCTCATATGAATGTATGTTTTTAAGGAAGGAAAACCATGAAGCAAAGGCAAATATTTCTACATTTTTCCCCAGCAAGTCTCCAACAAAAACTTCACGCCTCAATGAAATGAACTTGATTTCTCACCTGTCTACAATTCCCAATTTCATCACGTTCACCTGTCCTAGATGCCCATTGTCTCTCTAATGTCCAGTCTCTCTATATAGCTATATTTGCTCTCACATAAACAGTTGAAAATTAGTAATTTCCCCCTTCATTCCACTATGTAATGCCGCTAGCTCAGTTCTGTTCTATTTTCAGTTAAGCTCACAATATCACAATTCTTGTGTACTGAAAGTGTTCATAATTAATCCCCAAAGGAAAAGTGAGCTGCATCTGTCTCACCACCTATCACCTTATAAGCAAGTAATGCATCTACTCAGTTGGTGGGGAAATTCTTTTCACTCAATTAGTAATGCTTCCTGACAGGAGGCAGTCAGAGGGACTATATTTCCTAGGTGAAAGTCCTATCAATCTCTAGCAGTAATTTCTCAATTACAACAGGGCTTTCAAAAACCAGGCAGCATTTAACACTGTCCATGTTTAGATGCAAACAAGTTTTGAAAAGAAAATTGGTTTTGCCCATTTTAGTTGTGGGGGTGTTTTAAGTGAACCTGGTAGAGGCAACTCAGATGCCAGACACCACTCCAGACAGTAGCAGGCACTGGCTATGACTTCAGACTCATTCAAGTTAGATGTGCAGAAAGGGCAAAGTTCCCATGTGGCTAAACCCTGCGACTTTCCATAAGCACTCCTTTTACTGTATCACTGTCAGCCGTAATCAGACAGTCATTTGATTATCGGGACTCTTCAAGTTGTGATATAGCTTCCAAGAAGCCCCTGAAGGCATGAGAACTAACTCCCAAATCATACTAAGGACCCTGTTTGTGCTCAGCAGCCATGCCTTCCAAACCTCATGCATTACCTCCCTCATGACACCAGCACTTTTGCTTTGATCAAGCAATGCTATTATAACCAACAAACTATTTCCCCTTGCTAAACACTCACACCTTCTTGTCAACTCTTTGAAATGGGCCACCTTGTTTACACTGGCCTCATTAACACTACAGAAGTGATTTCCACTCCCCCTTGTCAACTGTTGAGAATTGCCTACTTCCAACTTACATTGAACTGGCTCATTAGCACTGACCCCCCACTTGGTAAGGCAACTCCCATCTTTTCATAGGCTGTGTATTTATACCTCCCTATGTTCCACTCCATGCATCTGATGAAGTGGGTTCTAGCCCATGAAAGCTTATGCCCAAATTTTAGTCTCTAAAAGTGGCACACAAGGACCCCTCCCCGTTCTTTTTGCTGATACAGATTAACACAGCTACCACTCTGAAATAACCACAGCAGCAGCCATTTGTAAGCAGCTGTGCTCAATACAGACATGCATATTGACTTTTTTGCCATGGTAATGATGCTCTGCAAAACTTGATGCTTAGGGGCTGACTTTTGTAACATGCTCAGAGTTTCGTGAGTCAGGGATTCAATTATCGAGTTACTGATTGTCTTTAAAATGAAATTAATTTAATCCCTTGTTGTCAGCACATCTAGAATTCCCACCATAAAGTGATAATGAATTTCATGATAGTATTTAGCATTAGGAAATCCCTATCTCTGGTGCTTCGGGATTATTATTTGTTTTTCCTGTAAGCAGTTGAGGTAGCCATTTCGTAAGAGATTTTTAGACAGATGAAGCTATCGTTCCTTCACTAGAGGCTTATGGCCCCATCCTGAGAAGCCATCTGGAACTTTGTACATCTTTTGAGATGTCCATGCCTGTTGTTTTTAGGTCTGTGAAACCAACAGCACAGAATTCCACAAGCCAAGATCAGAAATAGAGAAGACCCACGGTGCTCATTAAAAATATCAGAGACTAACAGTCATTTAGTTAATTCTGCACTAGAATAAGCTTCTTGTTTTCTTTAGTATTTTTTTGTGAAGCCCACAAAGCAAAAAAGGAGCCAGCAAGATTAGACAATTAACTTCCATTTACGGAAAGTGTGCTGGCACACAGGTATGCAATCGTCAGTTACACTTCACTACAGTTCACCTAGTCCTTTACATCATGGAAGTGAAATGATTCTCTCTGCTTTTGAGGTTTGGTGCTCTAGATTAGGCACATCTGAGGGTCCAAATGCAGGACTTTACAGGAACCCCAAAGGAACTAGAAAATCTAGTCAGATACAGAACTACCAAGCGAAGACAGATCAATATCCCACCTACACCAATATCCTGTGTGAGGCAATGGCCAGATGCTTCGGAGGAAGATAAGGCCCTATAACAAGTTGGCTAAAGAAAGTCGGTTGGGGCTTCCTTCACAACACAAGAGCAAGGCAATGGGAGACTCTGAAATTAAAAAGCTAAACATTTAGAATGGGTAAAAGGAAATTTGGTAAAAGCAATTTTTTTTTCAACTTCTCCTAATTTATTTGGACAGAGACTGTCCCAGAGATTGAAGGAAAGATTTTAGCAGAATTCAGAGAAGGATTAGACTCCTATTTGATTAACAAGATCTTGAGTTACACTAGCTAGGGTAACATTCAGAAGGAGCACCAACCTTTCTGATTTAAGACATAAACCAATCACTAACTGCCTGGGGTTAGGAAGAAATCTCCTCCACAGGAATGATCCTGCTTAAGTGTCCATTCTTTGATGTACCTTTAATGTTTCCACTAATCTGTGTTCTCTAAATTGCATAGTGCCAATCTCTGTAGCAGTGCCTCCTGCAGTGGTCTCGCCACACCTCTAATCACGTTCATTGCCCTTCTCTGGACCTTTTTCTATTTTTGCTATATAGGTTTTGAAGTGGGGTGACCAGAACTGAAAACAGCATTCAAAATCAGCTTGGTTTTTTGATCATTGCAGCTCACTGAGCTGTCCCCCATATCCTCAATGGCAATTTGATTTACCACCCATCAATGTACACATGGTTATCATCTTTCCTTCCCACCTCACTTTAACCTCTTCTGAAGTTCTTCATAATCCTCTCAGGAGTTTCCAACACCCCTGAGTATTTCTCATTGAATAGCCTTTTTATAAAGATTTGGCTTTGCATTCAATTGCGTTTTAACAAAATACCTTTACCAAAGCTCTAAGTGAAACCCCACAGTAGCTATTTGGTGCAGCAAGATTCTTGAGCACCTGTAGTGCCTCCAGACTGCTAAATTAATGGCACTGTGCAAAAAGAAACCTAATCAACACAGAAAATAGTCGGCCAAGAGAAATGCTGTAAAAAGAGGCCACTACCCCATGTGAAGGCGAGATCTTTGAGGCAATAGGGCATTCAGTCTTTGGAAGGTTGTTAAAGTTTGTTTACCTGGGGTACATGGGCCATGTGTGGCGGATTGGTATATGCAGGCTGAACATGGGAAGGATGAATAGTGAAGACTGTTTGTTGTGCTGTTGGAAAACTATTTTGTGGAGACTGCGTATTGGAGCCTGGTGTCATGGAAGGCGGGGTTGGAGCAAGACCAGCATGGTACATTGCTGACTGCTGCTGTGGGTTTGCCAGGTGGAGTGCCTGGGCAGCCTGGTGCTGGTGATGCTGCAAAGCAAACAGGAGGAAGAATTAGTGAGAGTTTCAGGTTTTGGTTCCAGGGGAGAAATGATAAACGTTTATTCCATGGAAATAATAAAGAATTATTAAAATTTCACTTCATATCAAACATTTTAGAAGGATGTTCCTATATACACTGCACAAATAACACAAAATAAAATGCCACATTCTGATCCTGTAGGTCTTCTTATCCAAGTCCGTTGCACAGGGGGGAAAAAGTCACAGGAGCCTGCAGACCTGATGTGTTCTCCAGAATTGAGGCTATCATGTAAAAAACAAAAGCCATCTTTCAGCACTTCTGTCTGTGACCAACTTTCACGCCATAAATCCACGTGCGCTGAACCTGGAGCCAGACTGCACCAGGGGAGTGACGTTCCTTAATTCATCGCAGAAGCATTGCTGAACCACCTCCCCCACCATTCCTTATCAAAAAGGGTCAAATGAGTAACTTCCAAATACTGGACTTGTGTGCGCGCGTGGGGGGGGGAGGAGGGAGAACGGACGATCACCCCCTGCTGTTTACACAAAGTATTTTAAATCACGATTCACTATCCTTTACCCTTATTACTATCATCACACATTGGTATAAAGGCAGGCCGACTGCACTTCACTTTGGATTCACATGCAAATCATAAGGAAAAGATATTTCCAAGCCACATTATTTCTGGAATGAGGGAGTATGAACATAGCTGCTATAAAAGGTTATTTGTTGAGAAGAACATGTTTGGAGCTGCATGAAGAGCAAACAGATGCCCAAGTAATAGACTGGTGCAGTGTTTTCTAAAACAATGGGCTACAAGACATATTCCAAAATGTTTACTCTCTAGAGTTTTGCTGTTACCTGCACTGGACTGGGAGCAGGGTGGCTTCCAGCATGTTGACTTTGCTGCTGTCCTGTTGGTGTAGCAGAAGGCTGCGGATGAGGAGGGTGTGGATGCAGAGTAGCATTCGGGTGGGCATATTGCTGAGCCAGTGAGCCAGTAGAAACTAGAAAGAAAAGGAGGAAATTGACAAGTGACAGATAATATACATCTCACCAAATTCACATTGCATAAGAGGATTTTACAGCACATCAGTGATACTGTGAATTGGTCTTTTTTCCTTACAAATAGTTTATCTTGTAGTTACCTGCACATCTTACCTTGGATTTAAAAAGCTTTCATGTAGTTTACGTGGTTTTGCAGGAAAGTCAATAAATAACCGTAATAAAATATTTCAGCTTTCCTAACTTGATTTAATAAAAGATGCCGTATATATCAAAACACAAAAGCAGTATTTAATCTGCAATAGTTCTGGAAAAAGTAAATTCTCTATTGTACAGGGTTAAATAATTCACAAACATGAATATTTATTCTATTTCCACCATCCACAAAGTCTTTGGCCTTTTACCTGGCTAACCTCACCATGCTACTCTTCTGGGATTGTTCACAGTACAGTCAGCACACATATATACGGTGTGCTTGCATGAAAGTTACACAAACACAGCATTCACATAAGAGCTGTGAAACTCTGGCTCTCTGAAAGCCAACCAGCTTTAGTTGAAGTTGGAGCCTTACATATAGCACCCACTTCAAGATGCCTTCTTGCATTCCCACCATTCCCATTGACTTTTTAATGTTGCTATAGAACCCTTCATTTCTGGAAATCATGGACTCTGAATTCCACAGAAAGAAAATTGAACACACAAGTCAAACAGCAGCATTCATTAACTGCAGCAACACAGGCTTAGGGAAATCCTTCTACAGCAAAGTGAAACATAACAAGAAGGCTTGGTCATTCCTATCATATTGGGCTACAAAATGGGCCATGCAGAGTTTGCTCACTCCCTTTTGTGAAAGGAACAGTAATTTTTAAGAGTAGGCAGCATGAGAAGCCACACTAAATTGCTTCCAAAGTTTTCACTAGAGCACCAAGCAACGAGTTTAAATGAAGCAATAGTCTCCAAAAAATGACAACATGCTTCCTCTACACCTGTAGTTTTTAGATCTTACACAATGTTTTAAGATTATGCACAACCTACCTACCAATCGCTTGTGTATGCGGCTTGCAGAGTCATTACTAATTCAAACTCACATTGATCTCGGTCCACTACCACATTGCACTGAAATGGAAGCTAGCTTTGCTGCCCACAGTGCTAGAAATGGAATGTCTGAAGCAATCGATCACTTGGGTCCTGACCCAGCTCCTGCCTGTATCCTAATTTAACAAGCCATTGTTTCGAGGAACAAACAGGACTATAATTACCTGCTAAATCAGAGAGCTACTCAGGTAAAGCTCCATACTGAAGTGCTAAGAAAGCCAACATTAGGAGAATTTGAGGGCCACATTACATGCACCTCTGCTGTGCCCTTCTAGATTTACAAAGCAGTTCATTGGGGAAAAAAGGAGCTCCATCTGGGATACAGTTTTAGGTTAGTTAGATTACAGTTAAGGCCAAAACCACCAGCATAGTCATCATCAGCAATTCTTTTTATACAAGTAAATCACAGCTTCGAGAGCAAATAGATTTAATTGTTCTAACTTCTATACCTCGATATGTCAAAACCAGTTACCGTTTCTGAAATGTAGAACTACTCCCACCAAGGCCCTTCATTTTGTGTGTGTTGTGTGATCTGTTCATCCTAAAAATCGGGGGATCATAGAGAGCATACCAAACATACTGCCATTTGATAAAGTGCAGCACTGTTTGCCACAAGACCTGCACAAAAACTAGCCATCAAGTGCCTCAGACATACTCCAATTACTTCTGAGCAAACACCCACTGTCCCAACCTTTCCCAGTCCAGTTTGCTATTACTTTTGTTGCCACACATTTGCTCAATACTTTACAAAATCCTAAACAGTGACTTTATTCAGCTAGTGGTGATCTTGCTTCAGTATAAATAATCCACCTACTGCAGCCCACTCAACCCTTCAAGAACTCACCTCACATGAAAGTGTCATTAACTCTTCATGGACCCTGTGTTTCCAGCACACGGTACAACAGCATTCGCTGATCTCAACAGACAGATGAATCTTGTGAACGACACTGTTAGGCTTTCAATTTGCAAAGTATTCCAATGGCTACTTTGACCATGACGTACTTGTTACAATATTAAGTTTTTACATACCATTAATGTTTTTAGTTAGGCGTTGGGTTTTTGGAGTTCTCAAGTTTCTATGCACCTCAACAAGAGTTAGTCTCTAGTGCCATGGTATCCTGTTATGCTTTCAAGCAGAAAAACTGTGATTTCATTTTTAATGTTACCACTTAAATTCCATTTACAGCAGCAGCAAATTTCCATCTATTTTTTTTTTCACTGCCTGCAAGCTTGTACAAAAACTGATCAATTCACAGATTAGAATTAAAACTCAACTCTCTGTTACAATTTCAAGTTTCTCCATCTTATTTCCTTAGGCCATATAAATATTGGATCAAGACTAATTTCATATCTCTAGTCTGAGTAATCTCTACAAAAAAGGGACATAGTATCTCTACTTTAATGATAGGGGACTGAGGCACAGATGGATTAAATGGCTTTCCAAATCTAACCTACCTCTCCCAAGTCTGATTCTAGTGCCTTAGCCCTTTTTCCTCCCTCCTTATTAAAGTTCCATTCCATTCTTGAGGAGATTTGTTATAAGCATGTACTGGAAGTTATAGGGTATTCAAGGTTTCCCACATCTATACTTTATTCGTAGGAGGCCCTGAAATATTTAATTATTATTCCCTAAAGCTATTACTGTGCTTCATCTTTTATTTTTTCATAGCTTGAGAAAAGACCCAAATGCGAGGTATTCTGAAGCAGGTATCTATATTATGCAATAAGGCTTCATGTTGAAAAGAACTTGTTATGCCACCTAATACAAGTCCAGAACTTACTAGAACATTTTTACACGCAGAAGGAAGTGGGAGGAGAGCAAAACACCAGTTTTCAATAACTTCTCCTAAAGCAATATGTCTACAGCTTGGCAGAGAATTGTGTGAGTTTTGCTTGTTTAAAATCTAGCATTTACATTTTCCCAGCTGTGCATGTGTTTTCAGAACCTATTCTACTCAGTTTATAGACTATTATGTACTAATGATGCTCACTCAACTGCTGCTGCAAATATTTTAATAGTAACATTTAAGAAAAAAAAACTCACCTTTGTTATTTTTCTTGAGGCTTTACCAAATTCCATAAACATCTTATTCAAGACGGCTTCAGGAATAATGGAGCGGATCATTTAAAAACAAATGTATCCACCTTTTCCAAATTATAGCAGAAGTTCAACTTGACCGCAGGAAAATTAACATTAGGAGTTTTTTTCCATTTATTTCTACAGAATCTCAGTATCTACAGAGCTGCTGATACCTCATCACTTTAAAAGAGATTCTGATACGTTTCACTTTCTGAAGGCCTTTCCTTCCCTTTATTACTAAGGATGTGTGGGAGGAAAAGTCTCGGTTTTATGTGCTGTAACTGTGTGCTCTCACCTAAAGTCAGATCTTTAACATCACAATCAGATTCCACAGAGATTTAAATTGTGGTGTCACATGATTACTTCAGATGAGTAAGACGCATGAACCCATTAAAGAAGCCTTACAAAACAGTCATGAAAATTTACCAACCCAGATACAGTCTACTCACCTTCATTATGACAACTGATTATAGACAATGTTTTACATGCTCATCCACAGAGTTAATCACCCTAGGGGAATATTTCCATACTAATTTCTATAATAAACATGGGAAGAAAAATTACTGATAAAAGTAATCAGAAATCACATTACGCTGTGCTTGACATGTCAGCAGTGCTATGGTTTTCCAGCTGTCGTACTAATACAGGATACAGTGCTGAAAAAGCTCTATGGAAGCTCATAACTAACAAAGAGTGTTGCAACCTCTGCTCATCTCAGGACTGCTGATAATAACGGTTTGCCTCCAGCAGAAGTCTAAGGCTATGCCTACACTACTGCAGTAAGTCGACCTATGCTACGCAATTCCAGCTACGTGAATAACGTTGCTGGAGTTGACATACCTTAGGTCGAGTTACCGTGGGTTTCTCCCGTCGACTTACCTTACTCTTCTCGTCAGGGGTAGAGTACGGGGTCGACTGGAGAGTGATCTGCTTTCGATTTGGCGGGTCTTCACTAGACCCGCTAAATCAACCGCCAGTGGATCGATCTCAGAGCATCGATCCTGGCTGTGGTGTAGACATAACCTAAGTCAGAAATGCCTTCTTTCCTTAAGAGCAGCTCTGCAGCTCGAAAGCTTTCCTCTTTCACCGACAGAAGTTGGTCCAATTAAAAAAAAAAAAAAAAAAATTACCTCACACACCTTGTCTCTCTTCTTTCCTAGGAGCACTGAACTAAGTTGATCTGCTTCACTTACATCACTTTCTAAAAAGGTGGTTTCTTGATATGGGCTATATTATTATAACTAGACCATCATTTTGATATTGATCCACAGTTAGGACAAGCAATTCCATACTGGATTGGACAAAGATACTATGCCAGAGGGGGTTTTAATTCCTGAATTGAATTCCAACTAAAACAAGAAGAAGAGAGCAACAGTCAAGGTTGCTGACAAGAGCAAAGCAAGAAAGGCGAAAGGCAGCTATTGTAAACCCACAGAAATGGCCAACATTAAAAATCAGAGCAGCACAGATCAGAGAGAGCATTACCAACCACTAGCCTAGACTGAAATCAATCCCTGAACTTCTGACGTTCAAATTTCTCCTGTGGGGAAAACGGAATGCTGACAATGGACACAATGGGAACTGTCAGAGGAGTAATGAACTGATAGTCAGAACCTACTAGATAGCTTCTAGGTACTGATCAGTGAAGTGATTCCAGACTATTGCCAGACCCAGTAAGATGGTGAGGATAACTACATTTAAAGACCTCAGTTTGAATGGTAGGAAGCAGAGATATAGCATGTCTTTTTCATTTTATAAACACATACAAAATAATTTTACACATTTACAGTGGACTCCATTTAAAAGAATATCTATTAAAGGAAGAAACTTGTTAAAGGAATTTCAACACACCAAACCAAGATATGTGAACACCCTTAAGTGCTCAAAGTAAATTTCCCATATAAAATCATAGGAAGTCATTCTGTAAAACACATTTTCTGCATGCCAAAATGAAAGCTACGAAGTCCCTTTAAAACCAAAATCTGTTAGGGAACACAAGTTACATGGGTTTTTATATTTTATAATTTATATTGTTCTTCATACCCTCTTGAATGAACTGACTCACAGGAAATAGGGTGCATGAAACAGATCGCTACTACGAACAGGTATAGAGACACTAACAAGCTTGCTGCAATACAGGAGCAAGTTGAGAGGCCCAGGGACTGACTGCACCTCACCTATCTGTGGAGGGCTAGGGTCTCTGGTGGGATGACCAGAGACTATTCTGTGGACATTCCAATAGGGACCCTACCCCGGCACATGAGTTTCTGAAGCTTCTTCCCCAAGTTTTGTAAAGCCTTCAAATAGAAATTTAACCTCACTCAGCAGATTGTAATTTATTTCTAAGAATAGAACATAGTCCATTTTGGAATGTGCTGTGTATGGTTACTGGGATCTATTATCAGGAGAGAAACACAGAGGTGATCTGCCATACAATTAAGTCATGAATCCAATATTCTCCTCTTCAACGCGTTTTGCTTAACCTATGATGTCTTTGTTCAGTACCTGGACTATCCGGCACCTTTCTTTGGCAGTTAGAGACTGCTGATGCAGCTTATCAGTTAACCACAATGACTGCTTGCCTTTTTCATTAAGTATACAGAACCAAGTTATATTTGGCCCTGCTCACACACACTGGAGAAAGAGGGTGCAGAGAAACTCCCCCACTCAGCACATTGCTGCAGGACCATGTGGGTGGCAGCACGCTGAAGCACAAGGACCAGGTAATGTAACTGGCAGTGCTTACCTGGCCAGCGGGAAACCATCCCCAACATATTCCATGAAAGGTCACAGGGCTGAGACTAGGCTACACTTTTACAGGAATGACAGGATGTGCTGCTTGCCATGCTCCTTCAGAGGCCCCAGAACAAGGATTCCCGAGTGATCTCTCCCATGACTACTGCAGGGATGCACAAGGTGCTCTCCCCCCGATAGGACTCAAAATAGAGTTTTACTGCTAGTAAAGTGCTGGAGTTTTTTCCCTTCAGGAATCTGACCAACCTTGAGAAAACTGGAAATCCCATTTTGGGCAGGGATGGGGGAGGAGTGGAGTTCATGGAGATCTTAACGAGGGTGATGCCCATTTTTTGGTGGTAGACTAGGAAGAAGCAGCTTTAAGTCTTCATCAGTTCAAGATACAGTAGAGGCTAGTTAGATGAAAGACTTTGTTATACAAAATGTAACGCAACTTGGCACACAGAAATGTATTTACACAAATCTATTCTACAGACATACAGTACATCGTACTTTAGCTTTTGGTGCCCTGTAAATTCATTCATTCATTCATTCATCTTTGTTGCTTGAAAAGAGTTTTCCTACATCTTCTATATTTTGGCCTGGTGCAAAGAAAAAATGTTCCCTCAACATGTCTATTCCTTTAACATCTATTCTTTAAAAAAATATTTTCTGTACAATCAAAATTAGTACAAAAAACCCAACTCACTGGCAAAGTAGAAAGAAGGACCTGTCTCCTTGCTGTATGGTATTTTGGGACATGCTGAATTTGGGAAATAGAAAGGTAAATTAGCCTCTTGCCATGTGTATACTTTCAATCTTTTGGAAAGGTTGACATTCATTTTTGAAGATTTTAGGTTCATGCAGATATTTTTATTTGTTTAGTTAATAGGGCTGGATATTTTAACTTAATTTTACAATTGAGTGAAGTTGAAATAAAGTAAGCCCCAATAAGCCCTTCTTTTGAACTGGAACACTGAGGGCTCAACTTCTTACTTTAATACAAAAATTAAGATGAACAGATATTGAGCCTCTATTACACTCCAACAGTAACCTCAGAGGTAGAGTTAAAAGAGTTACAATAAAGTAAACAAATAAATAGGCTTTTGTTTTTTCAGCTGCATCACTGAGGTCTTAACAGTTCCAAAAGACACCTTTGGAGATGGTTCACTCTTAATCCCTGGAGACTCCTTGAAATTTATAACATACCCACCATTGTACTATTTAGGATATTAGAACTTACTGCTAGGACAGAAAAACAGATAAGGTTAGAGAGAACACCAGGCCAATAAAACATGTGCAGAAGAGAGAGGGAGAGGTCCAAGAACAAGCAAAAGAATAAATAATGTATCTGTGTAAAATCAAAATTTTGTTTTACACAAGTCTTTCACACACACAAGGGAAGTTTTACAGAGGACAGCAATTACCTAAAACATATACAATTTATCCAAACAATAAACTAGTGGGAGTTAATTGTTACAGGAATATATTTGTCCTCACAGCTTGAATTGTCAATAGAAAACTTGATAACTTTTTTAATTATTTAATTGTTTAATTTAATTGTTTAATTTAATTTTTTAATTGTTACAGGAATATATTTGTCCTCACAGCTTGAATTGTCAATAGAAAACTTGATAACTTTTTTTCCCACTGCTTGCATCCGAAGAAGTGGGCATTCACCCACGAAAGCTTATGCTTCAATACCTCTGTTAGTCTATAAGGTGCCACAGAACCCTTTGTCGCTTCTACAGATCCAGACTAACACGGCTACCCCTCTGATACTTGATAACTCATGATTACCCCTCACAGGTATTCTGGAGATAACAAACAGCCCATACCTACCAGAAAGTATCAAGCTTGAGCCATTGTTCTTTAGAACCAATGAACGAATTAGTTCTGTAGGGGTGGCAATCATACATATATTGTTGCTTTGTTTCCACACTAAGCGCTTGTTTCAAACTTTTCACACTAGAATTTATATATGGTTTAAAGGAGCCAACATTTAAAACCTAGAGTCAGATCAAGTGAATATCAGAGTCTGTGTTAATGATGTCCAGTTTTAGTGTTTATTTGTAGGGGCAAGAGGAAAGAAAGTTGTTTAATATTCTCTCAATGTTTTAAGAAAAAACATGGATTTGGGTGTTGCTCCATCATCTGTTTAGAAGTACGGCTAATTTATGGTGCCCATATAGTTTAGCTACTTTCCATTTGTTGAAGAACATTCAGCTTCAGGAACTGAAGTGATGACAAAATTGTGGCACTCAAGAGCAGTGACAAAGACATCAATCAGATCTCCTGAATTGCCTGTTATTGCAGACATCTAACAGAAACATTCAATTACACAGCATTAGCTAAATGGGATCTTGAAAACTGCATCATCCTAGCCTTTGCTATCCAAAAGATTTAACAGGTATAGAATGTTATATGCATTTCAGAATTCAGATTCCTCTGCCATGAAGGAAAAAAGTAACTTTCAGCAAATAATCTAATGGATAAAGAATTTAATTCTCTTCACTGAACAGTGAGTACTGTTTGCCATGATTTTTACTTGCCTGAAACTAATCAGGAAGGTGATGCTTTCAGAGATTTTACTCACTCATTAAGGAAATGTTAGGAGAATGCTTTACAAGCAATTAACCCTCCCTCCCCAATGCAGTTGTCCTTTCAGATTTCTTCATTCTGTAACACAAGCACTCAGGTAGAACAGTCTGATATTAAAGGGAGTGATTCGTGCAGGGAGCCACTTGATATCACAAAGAAAGCACCCATTAGCTTCAAGGACACGGGGACCTTAACACAGTTCATCTTAACAGCAATGGGAAATCCAAGAGTGTAAATGAAAAAGCCAGAAGTAAAATCTGAGAACTCACTTGGGCAAATTTATTCTCGAAATTAAAAGCAGGGGCTGTTATTTCTAACTGTGAATGGCATAATCATATGGAAGTTATTCATCACTTAGAGTCACTAAATATTCCTGAAGAATTAAGCAACATACCCAAATCAGAAGTTTATTTCCAGGATATGCTGGTGTATTCACTACATGGATGCTATGCATACACTTGAGATTCATAAAATTGTGGAGAAAATAAATACTGCGCTCTAACGCAAGTGGTTATAGATACCGGCTTACAGTACAGTCCAAAGTGACTGGGGGAAGCTTAAAATATCGAGTGTCTCCTAATTGATTGTTAACACATCCAGCAAGTTGCCCTATAGCAATTTACTCCACATGTGGCACATCTATTAAATGCTACAAATAGATTACTCAAGCAAACAGCCACATATTGATAAATGAAAGCAGAAGTTTTATACAGCAACAAGGTAGTTATTTGTGGGAAAAGTAACCAAACTAAATGCCACATTTGATTTGAGAATGTCCTATATTTGAGCTACAGCATTAGGAGTCATCTACTAAATACCTGACAGGCAAAAGATGACATGCCTAAAGATGGTAAGAACATGCTATCATCCAACACAAGTGCTTCCTTACAAGCCACCTATGATATGGCCCTGGCATGAGACTGGGCTGAGGCAGATTTCTGTGGCAAGCATTTCAAGCACTCACTTATAAAAGAGAGGGTCAGCAGTTCAGAAGAGCAAACTGATAACCACCCAGAAGAGTTCAGGAGAACATCTAGCTTCTGGGAAGACCAAGTTCTGTAAGAGAAATTCTGCTTGGATTTAGGTAGAAGGACACACCACCACAAAAATCTACGGAGTTTTCAGGTTTCTTGACACACGACCAAAACATGTGTAGTTAGATTGTCTGAAATATATACCGATGATGGATTGAAAAACCAACAATATAAAAACTAGAGTTCTATGGTATGTTGGAACATCTGAGAAAAATAATTTGAAATATCTGATTAAAAGTACACTAATAGATTAAAAAATTGCTCCTGTACTATGATTTCAAAGACCTGCCAAATTGTGACAGGTAAGAATGATGTGCAACGTAAAGTTGCTGGGGAAAGTTGCAATCAACAACCAAATTCCAGAGACAATTTCATATCTAGTTTTATTTAAGATAGGATATTTTGAGAACTGCCTTTTCACCAGGAAGTCTGAAAGCCTTCAAACAGTCACTCGATCAAGACAATAATCCCATAAAAAACACAATAAAAGCTCCATTTACATGAATATCTCAAAAAACTAGAGATGCACATGAAAGAGCAGAATATTTTAACAAACATCAATATGGACCAGTGAGGAGCAAAGACCTATTACTTAAACTTTACAAATTACTTTCTTTTCGATTCAGCTATTTCACATGAAACTTCAGCTGAAATATACTTTTCCTCCAAATCCAGTGCCAGAACTTTTTACTGTGATGTTGTCTGCATCTGCGTTATTTTTTCCTAAATTAACACACATGAGCAAAGATCAGACTTCAGTATGATATTTCAAGACAGACATGACAGATTCTGTTATCAGAATCTTAACTCTGCATTAAGCTTTAGATTTTTGGGCTTGCAAGTTTTCATAATAGACCGTATTCATCCATAAGGCTAAAAATGAAAAAAACTGTGTCACCAAAAAAACATACAAAGATGTCTAAAGTTACATGACATCCTTTAGCAGACCCTAGGTCAACATTATGGTTGACCTAACAAAATTTCTTCGTCAAATACTCAGCCAAAAAACTGTTGAATAATCATGTTTTCAAGAGATGATCCTCTGTTTTGATATCTCTGTCAAATCCTAAGACCCCTTTAAGATCATGGACTGAGTCTTCAGTGGCTAGTTCTTGCAACCAGTTTTTCCTTTGGACGAAGTATTATTTTAGTGCAGGTTTATGTGGCTTTAAAGATTCTTTGCATTGTATTTTTCAACCGGTATCTCACTTAATGTTTTAACGTAAGTATTTCAGTGAGGTTAGTGCTAGTGAAAAGTGCCAGACTGACAACTTTGGAGACTTCTATTTGTTACTGAAATCATATAAGCAAGCACTTATACATGAAATGTTCAAAACAGGATTTATATTCTTGGGTTTGCCAAGAAAAGGAGGATCACCCACAAAGAAATTGTATTTTCCTCAGATGACAAATCTTTTTATACTGTTAACGTACATTACTAGCATTATTAAAGCAGTGGTTTTATCATGCTAATGTTGTTAGAACTAGAAGTCAAGTTTTGAAGCTGAAGTCAGTTTTGTGACAACACTACAGTCCTTGTTATAATGAAGAAACAGTCAAGGACGTAGTGTTAACAGCATCAAGAAAAGCCTGCGACAGACTTGCTTAAGCTGGTATTCCTTAGCAGCCTCTCATGCTGGCACATCATCTCCAACACTAGTGTCTTATTAAAAATACTTGGATCTATTTTCACGCTCATCAAATAACTCATGTTTGCAATACCTTGCTTATTAGTTTTATGAACCATATTCTGGGACTACTGTTATCATTTTCACTGTGATGCCAATGATTGAAGCTTGAGATAGTCAATATATCCCTTGCACAATGTAACAACGTCAAAAGTTACAAATAACACAAAACGTTTCCTACCATACATAGCATGCGTCTGCTCATGCGCACCATACTGTGTTGCTGAAGAAGATACTAAACCAGGCTGTGCATGTGTTGGTGGTGCCATCATTCTAGTGCTACCCTGTATTACAGGGCTATAAACATGAGGATGCTGTGTCCAATAAAAATAAAAGACATCAATTAGTCAAAAAACAAGTCTGTACAAAAGTTAAATACACCCTTTAATCAAGCTTGCACAGTGCGTGCTTAAAGGCACTTAATGATAACTTGAAAAAAGCTACAGCTTGCTTTGCACTCGTGACAAGAATTTTTCAATACACACCTGTCACCATTATCCAGATAACTCCTGAAAACTTAAAATGAGAAATACCTTCCACAAAAGGAACTACTCTGCTGATCTCAAGTTGATAAAGGGTCTCTTTACATTGAACAAAAGAAGTTTTAAACTATACCATATCCCATCCGTCTTACCACACCAACTATTTTAGCAGCTGCATCTTTTAAATCTACATCCAAATAATCATTTGAAAGAGATGTTCCACCATGGGATGTAGTTAATGATGAGGTACAGATACTCTGTATTTAAGATCTGTATTTACAATTAAGTGGACATTAATGTTTGTGGAAGGCTATGCTGTGAAGTGCAAAGTATCAATATTTCTGCAGTATTTGAATACTAATTGTAGCAATTACATGATGTAACAGAAGATACAGTATATAGAATTCCAGAATTAAGTCTTCATTATACATCTGTTCCAATATGAATGCAGCAAGAGGCAACCACACACTAAAGGAGTCTTACCTGAGACTGATAATGTGGCACATGCTGCACAAGAGGCTGATTAGGGAACTGTTGAGGACTATAGGTAACATACTGTGTTGAATAGGCTGGTGGTGTAGCTACAATAGGGGGGCCTGCAGCTGAGGCAGGATGCATCATTGTGCTCTGATGATGCTGGTCTTGGCGTTGTTGTGGTATATTTGGTACTACAAAGCAAGGAATATTTCGCATTAGGAAGGAGGATCTAAAGTAACCAGGTCTTTCCTGAAAGTTTTAATCCAAAATTACTGTGCCCAACTAGAATATCCTCACTATCAACTTTAACCATGGTCTGTAGAAGTACATTACGCAGGTATGATTCTGAAGAGGAAAGATAAGCTGAGTTTGTAAATTAATTTTAAAATCTTTCTAAATGCAAAAAGGTAACTTCATCAGTACAAAATGGAGCTTTCAGCTCAGGGGATTTAAATAAAAGTAGCTCTACATGAACCTGACAGTTGAAAAGAAATGTGTATGGCTCCATGTTCACAAAACTGAAATAGCTACCAAAGGGATTCTAAAGGAAGCTGTCTAAACAGAAGAACTGTTTTATAGAAGAAAGTAACTCAACGCAGATAAGAAAACGCTTGCATATTATCAAGCGACCACCTCATGGGTCAACCAAGAGCAGGAAAGAAAATGGCTACACTGGTGGCCACGGAACCTTAGTGAAGGTACGTGCACAATTTTTCATTAGTGGAGCTAAACTCTTACCTAGCATTGCAAAGAAGTCCTGACTGCTGCAAGCGGAGACTGCATCTAGTCTAAATATGCACTTTAAGAGCTTGAACATTCACACATTCTACATAGCCTTGGATCTCTTAGAAACAGGAGCATAGTTGACTAAAAAGCTCTTAAATATTACCAACCCCAAGTGGTCAGAAATCATATTTAATAAACAAAGCACATTTTGGGTTTTGATTTGTTTTCTGGGGTTTGTTTTTGTTTGTTTCATTTTCAGGCTTTTCTCCACAATCATTAGGGCAATAAACTTGATTTCTTTAATTAAAGCAGAGATGCTCACGTGATCAACTGCCTCCAGGAGCTGGGACTTTAAGAGCGCCACCAAATTTCCAAGAGTTGTCAACATTGTAGAATTAGAGTATTATCTAAAACATAGCTATAACAAGAAAGGCAGTTCCTGCCTTCTGTTCACTTGATGTGTATTAAAAAATGCAGATAACGCACTTAGCCATACATGCACACCAAATTTTCCAGTTTATCTAGCAACAGCTTTCACTCATCAGAGAACAGTATCTAACCATAAAAAGTATTGTGTTAAATCACTTCAGTTATTTGGGTGAAAAAGAGATGAAAAGGGACAGTGAGATACAAGGACTAGCAGCAAGACATTCTAAATAGTGCTCCAGTAGAACAAGGAGGGAAGAAAATAAACCCTTTCCACCGGAACAGTGTAGAACTTAGTGGAAAGAGTACCATATACAGAAAATATCCTACTAAGGTGTAACTCAATGCTCTGCTGCAAATGGCTAGCAAAATTTAGGAAAACCTTAGTGATTGAAACAGTCAGCTATTACATAATTCAAAATATTAGTAAACATTTTTAAATTTGGTTATCCTGTACTGAACTCAAAGACAAGCAATTCTCCAGTAATCAAGCTTACAGCATTTTTTTTTTTTTTTTTACACAGACAAAAGCAACGTATTTATCTTTTGCATTGTGATTTTCAAGTATTTGTACCAATTTAAAATACATTGATATTAAAGGACATAAATTAACATGAACTGGATAAAAATGTGCATGTCTGTTACTCTATTCATGCTACATGCAGTCTAAAACCAAACAGGCAGTATTATTCTCACCTTTACCTGCTCTATAGGTCTTGGCTTGGTTCACTGGCATAGGAGTCATGGGAATAGGATACAAAGGCTGAAACAAAGAGAGAACTCAGTGAAGCTATGGTATGTTTTTGGACAGGTTTTTAAATATATCAGCTTTAGAATTTTCACTCCTGAATCTAACAATACTGTTTACAAGTAGAAATGTTCTTAGTTTTTTCCTAAGAGCAACTGTACAGTTTTTATTCCCATAATGGGATAAGACAAATTATTACATTAACAGGACACAATATAGGCCCAAGTTTTGAAATCTAGGAGCCTAACTTTAGGCACCCAAGCGTTGCCTGATTTTTCAGAGCTTCTTTTAGTAAAAGTGAGTGGTATTTTACGCCTCTGAAAACCAATTGTTTTACCAGCTGTTTAAATGTATAAATCTTAAGGCCAGAAGGGACCATTAGATCATCTAGTCTAAACTTCTATATAACAAAGGCCAGAGAATTTCACATAGCCCCCCTCTGCAGTGAGCCCACTGTCTGCATGTAGCTAAAGTATCTCTTCCAGAAAGGCATCTACCACTTTTGATTTGGAGATATCAAGAGATGGAGAATCCACCACTTCCTTGGTAGTTTGTTCCAATGGTTAAAAATGTCTGCCGTATTTTTAATTTGAATTTGTCTGGCTTTAGCTTCCAACCTTTGGCTCTTGTTCTGCCTTTCTCTGCTAGACTGAAGAGCCATTTAGTACCTGTTATTGTCTCCTTATGAAGATCCTTATACATTGCAGTCAAGTCACTTCTCTCTCTTTTTTTTTTAGAATAAGCTTAACAGATTGTGCTCCAAGTCTCTCACTGTATAAGCATTTTCTTCATCACTCAATGTTTTTGTGGTTCTTTTCTGTATCCTTGCTAATTTTTCAACATATCAAGGATCACATTAGCCCTTTTTGCCACATCACCACACTGGGAGCTCATGTTCAGTTGCTTGTACATTATGATCGCTAAGTCCTTTTCAGAGTCTCAGCTTTCCAGGATACAGTCCCCTATTTTGCAAGTAGGGCCTGCATTCTTTGTTCCTACATGTATGACCATGCATTTGGCTGTATTAAAATGAATTGTCTACATGGGCCCATCTTATCAATCAGTCCAAATTGCGTCATATGTGCCCTGGCCTCATTTATCCCTCTACCAATCTGTGTCATATGCAAGTTTTATCATTAGCAGATTTTATATTTACTTAAATATTTTTAATAATGATCTGGAATAGCATCAGGCACAGGCCTAGTACTGATCCCTGCAGAACCCCACTTGAATGCCTACATGTGATTTAAAGACAGACAAGTTGGGTGAGGTAATATATTTTATTGGACCAACTTCTATTGGTAAGAGACAAGTTTTTCAGTTTCACATAACTCCTCATCCACCTTGTGTCTCTCATATCCTGGGACCAACACTGCTACAACAACACTGCAAACAATATATGATTTGTAATACAGCGGAGACCATATTCCCCAATCAGGCATGTGTTTCCAGACGTACAGGAAAACATTACACAGTCCCTGCCCACTGTGCTTTACAATAGGTACCTAACTTTCAGCACTCAAGTTAGAAAGCTTTTTCCAGGGAACCTTTCACTTCCATTTTCTCAGTCACTGCAGACTACAACTGCAATTTTAGCTTATGCAGAATGGGTTATTAAAGAAGCTACTAGACTGAACTATGAAGTTACTAGATTTAGAGAGGTTTCCAATGACTATTTGTACAGTTTTAAAAAGGCTCCAAGTAACTATTTTTCCAGCATCTGAGATTAATTATTTAGGATTGGTCTGAGACTGTATTAATTTATTTATTACCTGTGAATTTTAGGTTTTATATTTGCATAAACAATAAATCACTTCAGACACTATACAGGCAACTGATAACCCCCCCCCCAAAAAAAAAGACAAAAGGAGAAGTGAAGTACATTTAATTTTAAGACGACACAGTAAAACAGATTGTTTTAGTGATTAGAATGTTGTACCTTACCCGAGTCTCAGTAAAAAAGATCTTAAAGACTGGTTGGAAAGCTATTTCATAATTAATTTGAATTTAAAACTTTATGCTGCTATATTAGCATTTGAATTTTCTTTTATGTGACACCACTGAAAAGCTATTACCATTCAAAGGGTAAGTGTATATTATTTAGTAGTTACCAAAAATAAACCTATCACATTCTAGTTACATGAGGATGAACAGCTATGCTAAGAGAAAATGTGCTACAGCAATTTGCATGTTTGATGGTTTTTTGTCCTAGACTAGAGTTTCTTGGTATCCATATTTGAAAAGCTCACAGTCTTACCTATTACAGGCTATTTGTCAGCCAGGAATTTGTATAGATTCAAAACAGTAGGATCTAACTTGCATTTGGGAAGCTACCAGATAAGGTATAGGCACCCTTCGTTTAACATTTCAGAAAGATAGCTTCAACATTACTGCAGTAATCCTTTTTTCTCTCATTCTCCCCAAAAAATATTTCATTGGGAAGACTATTAGTTAAGTCTTTATATTGTGACTAAAAACACTAAATTTTGGCAAGGGACCAGAAGATTAATAAATGTTCTAGGCTTGTAAGCACAGCTCAAGTTTCCAATTGCCTAACACATAGCATTCTATTATAGCTACTATTAAGTATGCATGTTCAAACATCTACAGACCACATGGTAGAAATCATAGAATTGTAGGATTGGAAGGGACCTTGAGAGGTTATCTAGTCCAGTTCCCTGCACTCATGGCAGGACTAAATATTATCTAGACCATCCCTGACAGGTGTTTGTCTAACCTGCTCTTAAAAATTTCCAATAATCCACTCTTGAGGATAGTAGTGATTGAATGTGCTACTTCGAACAACATCTACAATAGGAAGTTTATGGATCGGATTTATGGCCAAATTTAGCACTTCAGGCTTTCTACCATATAGGATGTAGCCTCTACAATGACAGAGGCTCGAATTTAGAGTGCTAGACCACTAGGTATTTGGCAGCCTGAGGCACAAAACTCAGCACTATCTTCACTAGTATTTGGGCAAGTGAAAGCATGACGGTAGGCCTGTATATATAAACTGAAGTCCCTTCAAAACCACTTCTGCAATAACACCTATAAGAAATCAAGCAATATACCAGTTACGCTGAGGCAATTGGGGAAGTTTTCTATTTTTTAGTTGTTTACATACATATTAAACATACATATGAATAATGGTGTAAATATTGATCACAGAGCACATCTATCCCTGTACAGCACCTACCACAACAGGGCACTAACAGCTTACTTCTGCTTTTAAATTCCACCTCCTATTAATCATCATCATCATCTTAAATGTGCCAACAATATTGTTTAATTAAGCTGTTAGACAAGTCTATTTTACCTGCACGCCTGGGCTCACTGGGACTGGGTACATCATATTTGGTGCAAAACAAACAGGCTGAGTATACACAGGAGTTGGCTGTTGATGACCCACCATAGAAGGGCTAGGCTGAGCTTGTGGACGAGGTGAGGTTGGTGTAGTAGAAGGCTTGGGCTACAAATAAATCAAACAGTTAACTCATGTATACCATGTATGCCAGTTTTGCCTATGCTCAGTCTGCTCATGGCGGTCAGATAGGAATGGAACAGGTTGTGCTTCTTTAAAGACAGGCATTTAAAACATGTAAATTATTTTCACCTGATTGCATGGTGAAGTTAAAAAGACAAAGAAGAAAAGTTTATCAAGATGTTAAGACTCTGAAGGCTAGTGCTAGAGTTCCTGTTTTCTGACTCCAAAGTTCTTCAAAGCAGAAAGGCTTGCTCCTTGAGCAGAGATGGAGAGCACTACAGAAATGGCACACTGCTGGTGGGGAAGGAGAAGGCAAGAGCTAAGAGCACATCATGCCTCCACATTTCCTAGCAGCAGCAGTTTTCAAAGATGCAACAGGCCCTCCTTGTCATAGCCTGGATGTAACATTCACAGCTGCTGTTTTCTCACTAGGAGGAGGAAACTTCAAGGGAAAGGTGGACTGGCTTTGGGCCCCCTGGCAAGAGCTCCAGGTCGAATATTGTTGTCAGTCAAGACCAAAATCTTGAAAGCCTTCCTAGAGGGCTTGTGACCATCCGTAAATAAGTTCCATTAAGTTAAATACTGTCATTAGAGTTCAGAAGAGTGTAATTGGGAACCAGTTTAGACAATGGGTGGGGGAGGGGATGAGAGAATATGTGGTGAAGATCTGAAGGAAATAAATATAATATAGCCTCCCAAACGGTCACTCAGGCCAGGTATTTAAGACAGTCTTTTTTATTAAATAAGATAGTATCTACACATTTGGTGTAGTCTGTTTACTGAATATAGTGAACCCCTTTCAAAATGTGTTATGGTTTGATGTACCAAACTGCTGTTCTTAAAAACCCTGAGAATTAATCTGGTACACAGTTAAATTATGAAGGAGAATTGGTCAGACACACAAAGGGTATGTCTACACTTCAAACACTAGAGCAGCACTGCTTTAGCACTTCAATGTAGACACTACTTACACCAACGGGAGGGGCTCTCCCATCGGCATAGGTAATCCACCTCCCTTAGAGTCAGCAGCACTGTCTTCTGCACCAGGGGTTGGGTTAGCACAGCTACATCTCTCAGGGGTGTGGATTTTTTCCAGCCCTGAAAGACATAGCTATGGCAATGTAAATTCCCAGAGTAGACCAGCCCTCAGACTCAACTAGCAGCATACAGTGTGCTTGACCCAAGTGTACAAAGAAAAACAATATTACTGTGCAATTAATTGAGAGGTTGCATGTCACCACATGCAACATCACTTAATATAACCATCAACTTACTTGAGCAAAAGATCGAGGGTTGAACTCCTTTGCATTGGGATTAAGTGTTGATTTCCTAACTTGCCTATACACAAAAACAAAGGATTAAAAGTTCAGAGATATTCCTTCACAAACAAACATTTCCCCTGAAGTCTTCCACAGTTTAACTGTTAGAGTTATTCAAATCCCATCACATCATAAAAATATTGTCGGATTAGGTTTACAACTGAGAAGACTTTTGGGAAACTAAGGGGCACATGGCTAATCACACTATATGGAAAGAAAAAGGAAAAAATTCAACTACCACACTTATTTCTACAAAGCGTATTTTTGCTAGGGCTTAGTCTGATTGACAAAGGGACAGCGTTTAGACAAATGAGTGCAGGATTAGGTGTCAGGAGGACCAGAGTTCTAGCTCAGCCACCAACCTGCTGCATGGCTTTGGGCAAGTCATTTGACTTCTGCCTCGGTTTCCCCATTTGTAAAATGCAGATATTTACCCGCCTAACTCAGAGGTGCTGTGAAGATTAATTCATTAATGTAAAGTCCTATATAAATACTAAGAGTTAATTTTTTCAAACAGTAGCTCGCCCCCCTTTTCAGGGGATTCTAAAAACTGAGACCACACCAGATTTGCTTATTAAGAACACAATTACTTACTCAGCAGTATCTTTCTTCTCTTCTTTATCCTCTTTGTCTTGTTTATTTCCAGGTCCAGATGTCTGTACACCCTGAGAGGTTACCTCTGGCCCTCGCTTCTGCTCAGAGCTACTACTAGTTGATGGAGAAATACTGGGACTATTGGATTTGCTACTGCCACTGTTAGAGTTCGCATTACTGCTGGTTTCAATGACAGATTCTTTAGAGTTTGAGTCTGTTTTCTCTTTAATCACATCTCTGGATTTTTCACCTTCTCGGTTTTTGTTTAGCAGTTGATCCACAGTCTCTGGGGTGGAACTTGGCTGTAACTGAAAACACCAATAGTTAACACTTTCGATAAATATCATCCCTAAGCAGGGATACTGAAAACACATGAATTACTCGAACAATACTTATGCAATCAAAAAGGGAAATTTCCATAAACTGTTCAGCTGCAGGAGCCTGAAATTATTTTAATAAAAGATGCAGGTTTCATCACTAAAAACAGAAATAAGCACACACATGTGATGGGTCTATAAACTTAAGGAGGCTTAGGTGAAAGAAGCAATTTGATGGGATTGAAGAGGCTTTCTTTTCATTTTCTAATGAATGTACAAATCACAGCAACACCTAAGCAGTACTAGACACTATTCAATACAACGTAACAGTGATGAGATAGCAATTTAAGAAGCCATTTTTGCCCCGATTGCCTAATTTAAAACATTTAATTGAACCTTTTAACTAAGTATTAGATATATTATGGCGTAACTGCTTTTGGGATGTAGAGGTTCTCTGGGAGGGAAGATGTGCAACATAGCTACATCACAGTTAATTATACGTGCCCCAAGTGCTCTAGCTATTTACAGTGAGACACAAAAGGGTTTCAACTAGTGTTCCAATAGACAGTATCTAAATTATAATCTGCATTTTATATATACTCAATATTCTGAGACACCCAAGTACCACATACAGATTAAGGAGAGTAAGCATTGACTTTGTTTATATTGGCTTGTGTCACAATCGTATATGGATATGTAGAAGCGACAAAGGGTCCTGTGGCACCTTATAGACTAACAGAGGTATTGAAGCATAAGCTTCCGTGGGTCAATACCCACTTCTTCGGATGCAAGCCGAAGAATGGCTTGCATCCGAAGAAGTGGGTATTGACCCACGAAAGCTTATGCTTCAATACCTCTGTTAGTCTATAAGGTGCCACAGGACCCTTTGTCGCTTCTACAGATCCAGACTAACACGACTACCCCTCTGATTATATGGATATGTTTGTTTGAATGACATTCTATATGTACTCATTAATTTAAGGGCCTATTTTCCTATTGATAAATATGCTCAACTCCTTAACTGAAAATACAGATGCACATCAATGGGAAAGGACGGTATAAAACTCTCTTTTTAGTCAACGCCCACATAAAGACACTTACCCTAAAGTCGTTCTTAAATTTCTTTAAATCATCAATCTGTTTTCTATGTTCTGAAACAACTGAAGATACACCTGCCAAACATAATATACACATGAAAAACCCAAACTCCTACTTCACATAACTCCAGTTATTATAAGGTTTGTTTTATGTCAGTAACATGAATATCAGGTTTCCAAGAATGAAAGAAAGATTATGCCTTTGATTTGGAAAGTTGTTGTTATTCCAACAGGAGCAAACATTCAATAGCAATACTAATCCAAATCACTGCATAAGAGAAAATGAAAAGCTCCCTTGAATACATTACACTTTGAGGATTTTAAGTTACATTTTGTGCTTTATCTGCTGAGATACTTAAATTTAGTTACAATGCAGCCTCCAGACTCTTGAGCTGTACTAAAGAGGAAAGATCCAGTAACGTATCAACCTCCTGCCCAGGTTTCTAAAGAAAAAAGCAGAGAGAGAAGTAGAAGCATCTACTGTATCTCAAGGAACTGCAGGCACTCACTCTTGTTTCCCCAAACTGAAGCAGTCTTGTTCGATTCTGCTTTTCCCACTCTCAAATTAGTTATGTCAGATCCATGGCTTTTAAACCATTTGAAGTACAGGGCTGTTACCCTTTTTATGGAGACCACAAAAAAGAACAAAAACAGGTTCTGTGCTTTCTATTACTAGAACTTGACAACAGAATTACAGCATGCCATAATTCACAATAAGGCGCACACGTGTTAATACAACATCAAGTTACAAATTTAAAATAAACAAGGAAATGCAAGTGTTATAACTTTAATGCAAAATAATTTGGCCTAACTAGTAATTCAAAGTACAACCTGTGTGCAAATTAACTACAAAAACTAGAGCTGATTGAATAATTGACTAGGTCAATGAATTTTTCTGAATAACTGTTAGTTGTTAATTTCTCCACTCACATGTTACTCAGCCATTTCTAAGAAACATAACTTCTGCATTTCCTATTTTAAATTTGCAACATTAATGTAGATCTTTGTGCTTATTTTCTTCTTTAAAAAAAAAACAACACACTCAACTGCTTCATTGTAGCTGTACAATTTTGCACAACTCCACAAACTGCATTCTTAAACATTCAAAAATCCTTACCACTGAAACCATGGTTATTTTTTGGCAGATCCATGGGTTTTTGCTACACCACACTCTAGATACAGGAAAACCTAGATGTAGAGCTAAGGAACTTTGCAGTGCACTCTGTCAGATGCCAATGCAATAATATAACCATAAAGTTTACATTGCATATGGCCAGAAACATTAAAATTTTAAAACTAGAATTAAACTGAAAAAATGTAGTAATACTATAAAAGATTTTTTGAGACATGTATGAGCAACTATGGAGGAGGTTATAAAGGAAGCTGAATCAAAACCATACATTTACTTTTTGTTACTATGAGGACTATAATATTCAAGAAGCAAAGATCTTGTATATCATGAACATAATACTTAAAAGGGAAACTCTGGTCCATTTAAGCTTGGTTAAAAACAGGTCTTTACAAAATTAGTCAACAGAAGTGTTTCCATATTTTATTTTAATGTTGATGGAATGGTTAAGGAATAATAATCCCCTTGCAAAGTTTGCAATGCTGTTCACTTTCACAGCTGCATGAACAAAAATTCTTACTTGTAGAAAGCTGAAGCAACTACCTAAAAGTCACTCTAATAAGATGTTAACTTCACTAGCTGATACTGGCATTTGTGCTTACAATTCCCTAAATCACGCTAAAAATATGTAAGGGAACTTTTAGATACAAACCTTTGTTTTCAGGTTTAGTAAAGCTAGGAGAAACCTCACTTGGCTTAGCATTTTCCTTATTTCCAGTTGCAGAATTCTGCCTCTGGTCCTGAAGCCTGGAATCTTTAGCTGGAAATATAATTTCAATTCAAAGTTACTTTCAAATATATATATTATGTATAGACACACACCTCAAAGAATAAGGCAAGAACTGCAGGGGAAGAAATACTTGAGGGAAAACTTTAGGCCAGAAGAGAACATAAGAGGAAGAAGAGGAAGCTAACAACCATTTTACATTTACGAAAATTCTGTCAAAGATGAGCTGCAAAGGAAAAAAATAGGCTTAATTTTTTTAAATGCTTTATGATGTCTAATGAGAACCTGGAAAAAAAAATGTGCACATTGTTTTACATTAGAAATTCAGGGCCTGCCTGGGCTGAAGGACTATGGTGACTGGAGAACTAGTGAGAAGAACTCACAAGAGTCAAGTGAAAGATTTAAACAGTTTGGATAAAGAAAGCCTCTGTTAGAAAAATGAACCGCATGGGCTCTTCAATTAAGGTGTTACAGATGTTTGGGAGTTCTGAGACCTTCAAGTATTCTGCTAACGAAAAACGGATTTTATATTGCTGATTTTTTGGGCACAAGAAAAGGCTGCAAATTCAATTTTTTTAAAATCTTTTCAGGTGACCTTTAACTAAGCATGACAATAACTGTATGCTACACATTCTGTTAGGAGAAGTACAGATGAATGGGGAGAAGTTTATTAGTCTTGGTCTACATTTAAAATATACGTCAGCATAGCTATATCAGTCAGAGACATGAAAAAACAACAACCCCACAACCGTGACTGACACAGCTATGCCAACAACCCCCCAACCCCACCCCCAAACACAGATGCAGACAGAAGAGTGCTGCTGCTTGCATAGCTAACATTATCCAGATGTGGTGTTCCTACACCAGCAGAAAAAATTCCTTCTGGCGGTGTATGCTACATCTACAGTGGGGGCTATGGCATCATAGCTGTGCGAACACAGGCTCTATAGCGTAGACATAGCCTTAGTCTATCAAAATATTTTCAGCAGTGTTGCGGTGTAAGATACCCACCCGGACACTCAAATATCATAAAACTGACTATATGAAGTGGAACACAATGCAATCAAATGCACAAAACAGAAGGAAAGTTTTGTTCTCTAATAGGAGAGACGTGTAGTGTTTGGGTCAGTATATCCTTTCCCTTCACTTAAGACTAAAACTGAAGAACTTAAAGTATCAGGACAGTTTACCTTCACTGGATGGGGTAACTGCTCTATTGGATGCAGGACTGGCAGGTGTGGGAGATGCAGCTGGGACAGGCATGGCAACTGATTCAGTAGGAATAGTACCAGCTTGCGGAGAGGACAGAGCTGGCCCAGTTGGAGTACTTCCAACACTGCTCTGTCTTGGCGACCTAGGCCTGTGTGTTTTAGGGGATAATCTTGGAACTAGAATAAATAGAAACAATAGTTATAGGATAGCTGAGCCCCTACAGCTGTTAAGTGCTTTAAAAAAAAGATGAAGCCTAAGAACATGCTTTAAAAATAGTTAGTGCAACAGAATACAATTATTGAAAACCTGTTTACCTTTCAGGTACATGTCTTAGTTCTTTATAATGCAGCATTTCAGATTACATGTAGGATTTGTCTGCAGAAAGATTCCCTCAATACACAATCACTGCCCTGCAGTCCTACAACGAAGCTGCAATTCCAAATCGGTCCAACCACAACAGCTCAGATTAACACACAGTTTCAGGCACAGCAAAAGAGGTGGCCCTCTATACAAACAAATGTAAAACACTTTTTAAAAAGTGACTGAAGGATATAAGTATCTTACACATGACTTGCTTTACATGCTCCTCTTTAGAGATTGATGCCTACTGGAAAACTAAAGTATTCCACTGAGACGGATACTTGTATAAAAGATTTTCTGCCACCCCAGAAGTTCTATAACTAAGAAGAAATATATGCATACAGAAAAAATATTATTTAGACCACCTGCTCCTCCTGCCTATTCCTCGCCATATATTATAATCTGCTTTGACATTGATCATCTTGAAAGCAAATAGCTGTGATGCCAGAAGATTATGACTTCAAGTGAGACAAAAGAAAAAGGACTAAAAAAAGATCCTGTTTTCATGCTAATAGCCCTATTGTATGTTAATAAAAGAGAGAAGAAAAATGGTACTGAAATAGAAAGCTTAAGGCAGCAGGTCTAAGAAATAGCCGGAGTCCATCAAAATGTGGCTATGCAGTACAAAATGACAATCTATTCACATATCCTTTCATTAGAACAGTGTCTCCATTGCACAATTTTCTAGAATTCTAGCAGTGCTAAGCTTGAAGCTCCAGACTGTATCTCACTTATTGGGGGCTGACTGCTGCTAAATCACTAAGACACAGTCCACACTATAAAAGAGTTCAAAAGCCTCGGGAGGAGACATTCAGTGTCATAAAAATAAGCTTTAAATACTATGCCTTCAATTACGAGGCTGTTAACTGAAAATTCTGATTGAAAGAATTCTGAGCTATAACAGAACGAGACAGACCTACCTGTACTGACTGTACACAGTAATCCTGATTTATAAGAATGGAAAGAAAGCAATTTAAAACCTAGGACAGTTTTAAGAGAAACATGTAATTTTGAATTCCCTTATAAAGGCTTCACCTTAAGTAGAATTCCAACTTTTCTTGGCCTATCACTCTTACTTGCCTCTCTACCCAAGGTGCTTGTTCATGTACAACTGCACATGAATTCAGTCACACAGCAGTTATTGAGGTATAGTCGTGGGAGTGAGGAATACACCCCGTTACTCGCCTCTTCCAATAGCTTTCTTAAGACTATACTTCCTTTCAGCTAACTTCTAGGCATTTTCCTTCCTTTAAATTATGTTTAATTGCAGCAAACAGTTGATGGAACAACCCCTTTGTAGTTAAGGCAATAATACAATATTTAGCAGACCTGATGTTTATTCAAAGGCTGAACTGCCTGGAAGTTTAAGATTCTGCTTAACAATAATATTCTAAAAACATCCCTGCAAAGCCATCTGCAATAAGCCAGGCTATACCTACCCCCACTGACAACTGATGACCACGTCCCACCTGATGGGCTGCCTCGTGCCACTGTAGAAGTAGATGCTTCCCCTGGTGCATTATGAGATACAAATTCTAAGCCACTTGAAATTGTACCCCTACCAGTAGAGACTCTGTGACCTCGAGGGTGCCGTTGTGCCTTAGGAGACATCCGTGGTGGCCCTGGGAAGAAGAACACATCCCCACACTATGAATACCTAATATCTCTCTTACTTTAAGTGTAGCTAAGTTTACTATCCGTTTTTACAACTAAGCTCCAATTCCAGTAACCTCTAGTAGGACAATAAGGTCAAACAAGTTAAACAGATGTTGACCATAACCGGGGTTCCATGGGTTCAGGGCAATTTGACACATGGGTGAATATTACTTGTCCAATCAATCTAGGAATCCTAACTTGCCAATAATCTTGGTATCTGAGCTTGAATTCACTAGCAGTTACAAGCTTCATTAGCCTTTAACAAAAAAAAGGTTTGCAGCACCAATTTACTTCCGGAGAAAATTTTAATTCAAGAATTATGTGCATTTTAATATTGCTTACTGTGACCTGAGCCAAACAAACTAGGCTACCAGCTTCCTCTGGAGGAGTGCTGAAACCTGAACCATCAAATAACATGCTTCATTCCACACTTGTTGAATCAGAGCAGCTAAAAAACAGTGGAACTTGCATGCTGGATTCTCAAGATTTTATTTAGTCAATACGGCTAGCAATGATAGCCAAAAGCAGTGAAGGAAACTCCTGCAGGTATGTCTATTACCATCTTCTTTGAAAGAGATGATCCTGAGATTCTAGCAGGCAAGTCACGGCGTATTAGTAATTGATTCAGCTGATTGGAGACTGCTGTGTCTCTTACTGAAGTTTCTGTTGAAATACCTATTTGGAGGGGCCATCAGTTTTCCAGTTAGTGCACTGGTATGCAGTATTGTCTGTTCCTTTACATGATTTGACTATGAATCACACATTCAGGAGGTGCCCATCACCATAATACTGGAGTGCACCATATATAAATTTAGTTCAAACACTTCTCCACATATAACTGAGATATAAAGGATCACATTTTTCAATGTACTGTTAGCTACCAAAGGTATACCACACTGCTGCGCCACTGATGTCAATATTTTGTATAGGTTCATTTTTAAAGTAACTCATTCTAATCTCTTTTCACAGTGCACTTTTATCAAAAACAGGATTTTGGAATCTGAGAGTAAGCACTTGGAACGAGTCTGGTATATTTAACTGTTGTGTGTGGTACAACATGACAAAATGCTTGAGATTTTTACAGCGATCCTAAAAACAACATTCCTAAGAAAGCCTTCTAAAAAACTGCCAGGCCCTGTGTGTTGCCGTTTGCTAGGTTAAGACACTGAGCAGCGTTACAAAGCTGAGCTTATTTCATACCAACTCAAGAAATTTCACAGCTTTATATTTTGTTTTTGTAAAGTTTCTTTAAATAAAAAGGTTAATAGAAATAGTCTGATAAACTAAAGTTAAACACAAATTATAGGTTAAGTAATGAAAAGGAAAAACAATTTTGTAATTAAACTCACAAAGGAGTTAAACAAAGACAAACAAAAACATGAACAAATTGTGGTATTGTACCTTCTGCAGACATGCGTTTAGGCATAGTAGAGACAGGAGCTGGAGAACCATGAGCAGAGGGGTGAGACGGGGGCCTGGACGGCCGCGAGGGGGGCCTGGAGGGCGGCCTTGTAGGGGTGGCTGCCCGAGGTGGAAGAGAGTTGGGACCTGACTGGTAGCGAGAAGGTGGGCGAGAGGAAGGAGATGGGCAAGGCGATGGCCAGGGAACACCTGACAGAACAAATGATATGAAGGAAAGTATAAAAACTAAAGAAAAATTATGGGGGGAAAAAGGTAAACAGAAAAAAAAGTAAAATATGACAAAAATGATTTTTCATATAATTAACCCTTTGGGGACAAATTCATTAATTTCTACCAGTGGTAGAATAATCCCTGTTAGGTTGTTTTCCCCTCTTCGAGACTGGTCAAATGTAATGTCTGAATGTCTCATGAGCTCCCCAAAGGGTTAATTTAGGATCTACAAATACTACTGAGGAATAGATAGTTAAAGCTTAAAGCTTAATCTGTTAGCCTGTTTATATACATGTTTCTCAGTACACATTTCTCTAGATAAGATGCATAAATAGCTACTAAAGGATCTCTTACAATGATTCACATACAGTACTGACTATGCAAGCTATTACTTTTCAAACTTAATGACAATGAGCGATATCAGCTACAGAAAGTATTTCTTTACAAAAAACAGCGGTGTTCAGTGTCTGAAGTCTGACATTTGTGCCCCTATCACTTCTGTAGAGGGCTTATTTAAAATTTGTTTTTGAAACAAAGCAACCAACTTCACAATTTAAGAACATAATGCATAAACTTCTGACTGATGTGCATTCAGTAAACTAATACAATGAACAATACAGGTACAAAATGTAGATTTCAAACAAAATTTATATTGTTTGGGCAGTAGTTGAGTGCTGCAGATCAGAATGTTTAAAGGAAAAATATTTAAAGTAGTAAACATCACTTACCTTTATCTAGGTATTGCCAGGTCTCCTCCCCAGAGCATCACACTTGAGTATTATGTGCTGTTTTATTTCTCCACATCTTTAAATGTTAGGTTTTTTTAAAAAAATTAAAGTATTCAAACAAGGCTGGCGTATTACTGAACTCAATAAGCAACACATGCCAACTGAACGCCCAGTTTGCAGCATATAGGACTCAATTAGCTCTGTTAATTAAGGAAATAGTGCTGCACTTTGCTCAGTTACAGATATATAAATATAGGTACACACAGCTGAAAATACTCAAGAGTATTTATCTGGAGAGAAAACCTCTGGAGAACTTCCCTCTCTATATCCAGTTGTTTTACCTTCCTATTGCAGACCTTAATGACACCACCCTAAATCACACTGAACTCAATGGGAGTCTTTACATTGTTTTCAAAAGAAGTTGGATTGGGTCCTCATACAAGAGTGCAAAGTGATATTTCTTCTAATACTGCTGCCTCTTTCCCAAGATGCACCAGAAAGTTGTTTGACATCTGGAGATCAGTACTTCAACTCTTCTCACACCCACCCACAACACAAAGCTGATCGTCACTGATTTAATATGTACAAGACTTCATGTAACACTACAGAAATGTATATCAGTCATCAAAAGGTTCATCTTCCTTCAAGTTTAAGGTGTTTTAGCAGAAGGTAAACAAATTAAGTTCTCAGCTGTATGAAACTACTCACAATGTAGTTGAGTAAATATTTAAATGTTCATTATCAGATAGAAAATAAAAGGTTAAACCAAAGTGAAAACCATAAACTCTATATACTAGTCTGACTTACCCTTGGAAAAGGAAACATCAGCTTTTGCCATTTTAGTTGTATGATGATTGTTTTGTGATCAGTATTTCACATAATTTCATAGTTTCCACATTTTTAGAAACAAGAACTCACTCAATTAAGGCTCACTGATTTAACTGAGATACTTGCCTCCATTAACTACTCTTTGGTCTGCTCCAGAATTAGGACTAAAGTCTGAAGTATGGGATCCAGATCTTGAAATTGAGGTGCTCGATCCAGACTGGCCTATCCTTGGTGAATTTTGTCTGCCTCCTCCCCAGGACAGGACATCTCTATTTCGTTGTCCAGTTGGAACATACTTGTTTTCCCTGGAACAGAAAATTCCTTTTAGTGTTCTAGCCAGAGATGGAAAATAAGAGATTATCTGACCATTCAAAGAATGAATAAGCTCTACTTGTAGGTACCTTCCCCCCCAATCAAAATAAAGGTAAATCCTACACCTCCTAGTTCAAATTTTGTACTCTTTTAATGGTTCAATTTCAGAACAAAAGGAATACTTACATGCAGTACATAGCTGTTGATACTGTATGTAAGATTCACAGTGTGGTTTCTATAATCCTACAGGATGCTGGATAATTTAATGCTGAATTTTCAAGGTTTCCCGAGGCATTTTAGATGCTTTGATATGTAGCATGCAGAGCCAACATTGCTATTTCCTGACGTCTGTGTGAATTCAATACACTGATTACACTGTTTCTTCCCCACTCTCCAACAATTAGTCTTTTCTTTTTAAAAAACAGCCTTAATAACTGGCAGAGACAAATAAGTCTCAATGCGTAAATTACTACTGTACTATGTTTATCTTTAACATACTACCAGTTGTATTTTTCCCTTTAAATACCTAGTGTTCACACCATGTCCTTCTCGTTCACTTGCATTTCTCTGAACAGCAGTGTATTTTTCTTCTTCTGTCCGGTCATCGTTTTCCAAAGCAACCCGAGCTTTGTATTGGGCACTTGATTCAATTTCTTCTGCTAACTGAGCTGCTCTTGCTTCCCGTTTTAAAAATTCTTCTGAATTATCCCTCTCTAAGGGCACGCTAACAGACACAATGGGAAGGCAGAGAAAAATATATTTGAAATTTATAAGCCTACAGATAATTCACCAAAAAATACATTTACATAAAGCTAAGTTTAACAAACCCACAAGAGCAAGAAAACAGTTCAAGATGAAATGAAAGGTTGTTTGTTTTTTAACCTACACCTTACTTCTAATTTTTAGAAATTGACAAAATTCTGTTATTTCTTTCAAGGTCCGAGTTCAAAGTGTAGCATTCCCCCCAGGACTAAAGGTGCCCCTCGCCACTAATGTCAAGTGAGACTCCAGTTTTCAACACTGTTAAAGGTGTGAGAATTAGCTATCAAGATCTGAAGCAAAGGTTGTTTGTTTTTTAGAAAACAAACCACTTGTGTGAAGGGTAAATAGTGACATGAAAATATGCATCTTTTAGGTCTAGAGCTGCAAACCAATCTCCTACTTCTAATGAAGGAATTATTGCTGCAATTTCTGTTGCTTTACATATTTGTTTAGAGACCCGAGGTCTAAAATTGGCCTCCACCCTCCATTCTTTTTTGGAATCAGGAATACTCTTCCCCTGTCTTGCACAGGAACTGGTTTTATTTGCTCCTAAATGTAGAAGAGAGGTCACCTGCTGCTCTTGCAATTGATCATAAAAGAGGTCCCGAAAGAGGGGGGAGAGAGATTTGAAACACAGTGTAACCATATGTTATAAATTTCCAGAGCCCATTTGTCCAACATTATATGCTCTCATGCATCCTGAAAATGAGAAAGGAGGCTTCTGAAAGGGGGGAAGGAGGCAAGATGCTGCAGCTGTAAGAACTTGCCAGTTGAATGGTTGAGACTCTCTACCAACCCACCAAAACTGTCGCTTGGAGGACACACAAGGATGAGAAGATGTAGCTGAAGGAGGTTTCTTGAGTATCTTAGTTTCTTTGCTGGGGGTTCAGAGGGTCTACAATATGTTGAATACGGGTCTGGGTGTGTTCTTTGGGCTGCCTGAGACCTACTAAATCTCCTTTTCTTTACAGGAATGTAAATCCCTAGGGATCGCAGCATGGCTCTTGAGTCCTTTAAAGTGTGAAGAGTCAAGTCCACAAAGAGCTTGCAAGCATCAAAGGGTTGGTCTTCGACAATACTCTGAACCTGTCTTGTAAAGCCCGGCAGCTGTACCCAAGACACTCTTCTCATGACCCCTGCAGTGGAGAGGGACCATGCTGCAGCATCTGCCACACCCAAGGAGGCTGGAGTGACACCTTTGCCAGGAACTGGCCAGAAAGATCGAGCCTGTGATGGGTCCCTACTGTACAGGGTGGACTTCAAGTTATGCTGTCTGCCTCGTTCATTAACAGCCTCCACTCAAAGGTGCAGGTGCTCCTGAAGTGGAGCACCCACAGGGACACTGCTCTAAGAACTTGACATTTCTGCAGCAGACACTAAATCATTTAACATCTTTCCCCTTCCAGTCACTAAAATGCTGAGTGAAATCCTGCTTTCCAATTTCAAGCAGGGCTAAGATTAACACGACTGCTCATACAGCACTTAATCCAAAGACCATCAATGACAGAGCTCAAATGGAGCTGATGCTATAAACAGAACACAAAATACTACACCTTTAGGCCACAACAACTTTTTTTAAATTCTTGACAATGGAGTAAGACTTAAACATCTAGAGGACAAGGGATTGGTCCTCCCATTAGATAATTTCGGCTTTCAAATATCTTAGCACTCTCTCTAGAGCAGGGGTTCCCAAACGATGGTACGCGTACCCCTGGGAGTACGCGAGACATCTCTGGGGGGTACACGGGAGAAATTGTGTAATGGTGGATTTAATTTATTAATTATCTAATTTATTGCATTTCCAGAATAGGCAACTCAGACTGAGCTTTAAAACTACGGGAATTTATTGTATAAAATATGGTAGTTAATTTACGTCAAGATGTACCAATGAGAACACAGATACACTAAGACACTGATGTACAGAGCCCTCACTTCCAATCACTGTACAATGCGCGTTCAGTTGCCCAGCAACTGTCCATTCTAATTGAACTTAGTCTGGGTTTTTTTCAGTTGTATATGTCGCACTATAACTATATCTGTTCATAACAGTGAAATATGGACAGGTGGCTACAGACAGGTAGTGTTAAGAAGAACACACAAAGTATCAGTGATGAGAAGGGATGGGGTACATGGTCAGCTGGTAGGTATGGAAGGGGGTACACAATAAAAAAAAGTTTGGGAACCTCTGCTCTAGACAAAACAAGCTTGTCAAATAGATGTTGAAATCCAGCATTTTAAAAATATGAACATAACTTTTATATGAAAAAATGCCTATCCATGCAGCAGTATTGATGGCAACCTGAAAAGGGGTAGAGAAAGTGCGTTTTCACAGTCTGTCTCAAGGAGAGGACCAGTAAAAGTGAAATGAAGATGAGAGCCAACACACGATTGCCTACCTATGTTAGGCATTACCAAGGTGCCTACCATCTTGATACACGACAGTTTACCAGCACAAGAATTAAGCAAATATGCTTGTTGGAGTGTAAGTACAGGAGACTCCCGCTAGAACGCGCATCAACATAGCGCAAATTCGGAATTAGCGCGGGGGCGACCGTGGATCCCAAAATAAATTATTTAAATTGGGATCCATGGTAACGCCACCCCCACCGCGCCCGCTATAACACGGTCCCCGCGTTAACGCGGTACCGCACACGGCTCCCAAACCCCGCGTTCTAGCGAGGGTGTGGTGTATCTAGTTTATGAAGTTGTTGAAGCACAGCTGCAAATGTAAAATAAGTATTCAAACTCAGGAACAACAGAATCAGACAATGAATCCTTTGCCAGAGACTTTAAAAACACACACACACACACACACACACACACACACACACACACACACACACACACACACACACACACACACACTCAAACAACAGGAATTTAGCATGTTCAAAGAAAGCCAGCCTTCTTCCCCCTCCTCCAACTACAATCTATTACAATTTAGTGGGAGAAATACAGAGCCAATTTTTCTTGTAGAAGCGACAACGAGTCCTGTGGCACCTTATAGACTAACAGAGGTATTGGAGCATAAGCTTTCGTGGGTGAATACCCACTTAATCGGATGCAAGCAGTGGAAATATCCAGGGGTAGATATAAATGTGCAGGCAAGAGTCAGGCTAGAGATAACGAGGTTAGTTCAATCAGGGAGGGTGAGGCCCTCTTCTAGCAGTTGAGGCGTGAACACCAAGGGAGGAGAAACTGCTTTTGTAGTTGGCTAGCCATTCACAGTCTTTGTTTAATCCTGAGCTGGTGTCAAATTTTGCTTGTGTTGCTCTTGCAGTGACTGGGAAACTGTGAATTTTTCCCTTGAGATTTAGAGTCATCTTTACATTTTTAGTCTGCTCCCATAGCTATCTATACGGGAGACAGACACAAGAGAGATATTTTAAGTTCAAAAAAGTACAGAGAGGTTACAGCAGCAGAGTCAAAGTTTTGTTAAGTAAGGCTAAGAAAGTTGTGAGTTTTTTGGTTCAAAGATTGAGAGGACAGTTTCTTAAAAGTTGCAGTCAGTTGAAGTATCATTAAAAAAAAAAAAAACAACAACCCCACACCCCAAAATCCCAAACCAAATCTGAGTAGCGCTGCAACCCTGGGTGCCACATCGCAACACCACTCATTAAAATTAGGCCCACCCATCCCTCTGACATGGAGGGGCACCCAAGCCAAATCTGAGTGAGTGTCATTGCGACCTGGCACATGGAGATCACAACGCCACTGAAATTTGCCGCAATAGCACAAAGTTACAGTGTGTATCATTTGCATTTATCACTCCAGAAAGTAGGTAAAAATTATGCATCTAAATTTATAACCTGAAGATGAGCTATGGAGAATATTAATACAAATCTAAGAACAAAATATTTTGGAACTTACGTATATGAAGATAAACTGCTGTCATAAGTTGACACAATGCCATAATTTTCTTCATTGTAACGAAACATGTCATTAGGATCCCATCCATTAGACTAGAAGAAAATTAGGTTTATTTTTCAAAATGACACTGGAAACATTTCCCTAAAATTTATGGCTGTTGCCAGAAAGTTTAAACTTTCGCCCTTACTCCTGGATTTACCAATCAGATAGTGAAATTATAAACCCAAAACAGTATCTAACATATATTTTACCCTCAAAATCCAGTATTGCTGCTAGTGTCTTCTTATTCCCATTTGGCACTATATGATGTACTGGCTTATATTAGCCAAAAGCTTGGATTCCTTTGCAGAAAGTGGCAATCAGATGCATCCATTTCTGAAATATGGAATAGTGTTCCTCCCTGTGGCAAGTACCGGAACTTTTCAAATGCACTACCAACACAAGTATCTAACAGGAGACCCTCATTGATCTCACACAAAAGCAACATAATCTCCCCATTTCTTTTAGTGAAGTACTGTGTGCCACAGTAACAGCTTTACTAAGATTTTGTTACTTTTACAAAACATACAGAATGTTTACTACAATACTTTTATAAATATTTAATAGTTGATGACCCAATAAGGTGGATATATAAAAAGAACATGACCTATTTGAATATTAGTATTCATAAGGTAAGTGATCTCCGCAACATTACAAAGATTTCTTGAACCATTATTGTTAGTCTCCTCTAATCTACAATACTAATTTCTTCTTATTTTTACATATTACAAACTTTGGTGCCTTTAGTAAAAGGATGCATTATAGCATAGAATTAGTCGCTATATCATACACAGCAAATCAAGACAATGTAATAGATGTAGAAACTCATTCAAGACCAATCTCCATCAAGTAATTCAGGACCCTCAGAGACAGTTTCAGCACTTCAATTAAACACCATCACAGTGGTATCCGAGATTCAGTTATTCCTTTTAAAATTGTAAGAGAAACTGTGATATCCGTTGGCAAATGATGAATTTTCATGACAATACATGTTTACACTACATAGCCATGCTACTTAAACAGTTTAGCTTCAACTAAAATTCCATTCTAGATTGAAATTAAGGGACACCATTGGGGAAAAACAATTTGTTTTCTAGAAAGATTTCAATGTATAATAAATTTTACTTACAACATCTGTATCTAAAGCCTCAAGCTCCTCAGTGGTAGTGGTCTCGCCTCCATCCCATGGTTCAAGGTCCTTCTCTTTGTGTTCACCATTTACTTTAACACCAATGGCTGAATCAGTAAAAGCATCTACAATGGAGGTTCACATTTGGTTAAACAAAGGAAAATACAATACAGACAGGTATTTGAGGAATAACCAAATGTAAATGCATTATAAGTAAAGTACACTAGCATGATCCAAAACTGTCAGAGTTAATATATTAAATTGAGAATAAATTCAAAACTAGGCTGCGTTAAGACTTGTTTCTGAATAGTGTACAAGTGTATACAAAATATGTTTTAGTTATGATGAATTACTTAGTTTCAGCTAAGTGCCAGCTAACACTGAAAACTGAAAGATAAGCATCAGGAAAAAGTTGTCGTTGCCTTTGATTTAAGAAAAATCAAAGGGCATTAACATTAAGTAGGACTATGCCTTTAAACATATACAGTATTGCTTCAAGAGAGTAACATCACTGTTCTAAGAGACAAAATATTCACTGATGTTTTTAAACATACTACTTGAAACAAAAATGCTGTTGAATACAAGTGTACCCTAACATATTACAGATACCAAAAAACATTATGCAGATTTACTCACCCCTAAACCCAGAATGTCTAAACTGTGTCTTAAATTATACCACCCCTCTCTGACTCAATCCCAGTTTCTTCCATTTCAAGGATTCCTTGATACCCGTGTTCACACCTTTACAGTCTCTCCATAAAAGAGCCCTGCAATGCTCGGAATTATCCATTAGCTTAATATACCAGTATTACAGCGTGAAGTTGCTGAAAACACATTTTTCTAGAAGAAGCTTGTTTAAGTAGCAACTTACCCAAACTACATAAAATTCAAAAAACACTCTACTCACATTCAACACAACTATAAAACTAGAGAACTAGAAACATATGAAACGGTATTATGAACTACCACTAGGCAAGTGTACTAAGCTACTCCAATCAGTAATTGGATCATGAACTTTTATTTGCAGGCTCATTTATGTTCTATTCAAACCAGACTGTAAGAGTACATTTAAATACTTTATTAAAAATAATGATGCCATTCAGAATTAAGGAAGCCAAGCTTTAATATTTTTGAACTAAACAAGCTCAAAGCTGCCTGCAGATTCTTAAATGCTTTTTTAAAAAAGGAATTACTTTACAAACCCATTTTTTCATTTTGTAAATGGCTTTCAGTCTAGTTTTGAATCAGAACTATACACTTTTCATTACAAACATACAGATGGAAATAAGCAATCATTCTGACAGTAAAATCAGGGTTTCGCCTAAGATTTTAGGAAAAGGTAGGGCCCAAGCCAACAGATTGTGCCATAAGTGGAAGAATGCAGCTTTACTTTATTTTGGCAGTGTCTGAAATTGTACTGAAGAGGAACGCACACTGACGCCATTGTGAGAAGAGTTTACATTTATATAAGAGATTTACTTGGCCACTAATCTGTTACATTTCATCTGCAATCACTGAAGACATGTTTTAATTAAGGCTGTCCACACAGCCTAACTATTATTCCTGCTTTATCCAGTTTCACAGTCAAATTCTGTGCGTATATTGCCACAATTTGTTGCAGCAATTATTCTGTAACAACATTCAGCATTATGTCTTATAAAATACATACTCCGCTCATATATGGCATAGCAAGACCAAATAGGATACTTGTGAAGGATTAAACATTTAAGCATAAACAGCTTTGTTAATTAGCAAATACGGTATAAAAATTAAGGAACGTGTATAAAGAGAAGACAACTGAATTATATTAGCTTAATATGAAAGTTTCCCCGAACATGAAAGACCCATTAAAGAAAAGAAACCGCATGAGAGGAAGATACCCTGATGGGGCCACGTCA
Organism: Macrochelys suwanniensis; assembly: GCA_033296515.1. Taxonomy (NCBI): domain Eukaryota; kingdom Metazoa; phylum Chordata; order Testudines; family Chelydridae; genus Macrochelys; species Macrochelys suwanniensis. Next base: position 5,319,014 of record CM065789.1, on the reverse strand, counting down.
CTTTTAGGGCTTGTTGTGTGAAAAATTAATATCAAGTCAGCTTGTAAAATGTCATTGCAGAGTCTGCCAATGAAAGCAGTGATAGCACCTTCCTCCTTGAAGGTTGGCACTTTTTAGTGAGGTTATACTTTAACCTGTTACTGCCACCTAGGTTGTGCCTGTAAAGGCACTTGGACTACTTGTAAGCTGTTCTGGAGCAGAGCAATTTATTTAGTACCATACCACTTTGTAGTTTTGATACAATATTTTGCATACTGCAAGCAATTAAAATGCAATAGCTAAAAATCAATTTTCTACAAGGCTCAGAACCAAAAAAAGTAAAATTTTCTAAAAATGATTCTGTGAAATTATGCATGCATGCTTTATAGTGCCATAAATGTGCGAGCAGAGGTATTAAATTGCCATTACATATTATGGAAACAAGAGCATTATGAAAAGGCAAGATGCAGAAACACAAAGTGACCACCAAAAAACGTTACCTGTTTCTGAAGGAACTACAACAGATATGGAAAGAGAAAAAAAAATTGAAAATCAGATAAAAATACACGTTCAATTTTTCAGGTGTTTCACATTACATGGTTAAATTCAGACATGGTTAAACTTCATTTATTTTGAAGTCATGATCACAAATCTTTATGAACCCTTTAGCTTTGAAAAATATGACAGCCATACGTCTCAAATTTTAATAAATATGTCCCTCCATTCACAGCTCCCTCTATCCCCCCTATTCTGCCTTCTAAAAGTATCTCAACCTATTCTACAAATCTCCAGAGTGAGGAGTTCTGAAAAAGCATCTAAACAGCACCAAGAAAAAAAGATGACTCCATTACTTCCTACTTGTAGAGTACGTAAAAAAATAACTTTCGATGTTTATCGCTATTAGTTAAATACAAAACAAAATACTATTTAACTTTGGCTTGATGTAACACTTGTAACAAGAGAACACATCTGTTTTTAAAAAGGCACAATATTCTCTTGGGATGTCTATATTTACCTATATGGCATTTTTATAGGCACAGAAACAAAGCAGCAGACTAATGAACTCAATGACCTACTCTACATTTGTATGAAGTACAAAATGTATCCTCTCCGTTCAAGGCATCAAGTGGCCTCCAAACTCACTCTTGGAGTCATTGCTTATCCAAGAGGGAAACCCAGTTTCAAGCTGCACCACAGCAGCAACTGGAAAAGTCATTCCCAACAAAATACAGGGAGTATCAGGTAAGACAGTATCCAGGTAGAGAGGGATTTACAACTTTGTGCATGTTATTGAGACTTCTAGTTTCTATGAAGTGGCCTCAAGACAAAATGCTGAAGTATGCCACTTAGATATAGTGTGAATAAATACTACCTGAACAGTATTTTATCTATCTTGCCCACCCACTCCTTGTCTTAGATATGGGGGGCAGAGGGAGACAAAAAACATTCAATGGAGCTCTCTAAAAAGCTACAAAGGTTAAAGGGAAAAAATATGCTGTCTGATGAAGTTTACAGAACAGCAGCCTCTATAATCTACAAAGCACATAATTTGTTAGTGTTTAAAACCAGTAATATATAGTTGTGTACAGTCATCCTTATCAAGGTGATTAATATCAGACTCCAGTACTATCATGAAGCAATGCGGAAGCACTGTTGTTTTCACCTATGCCTCACGTTGGACACATTTTCATCAAGTTACAGAGCATGGCTCCACAAACTTAACCATCAGGACGGATCTCAAATGCGAAAAATACAGTTACCCTTAAGGCAAATATATACTGGAAAAAAATTGACTTCTAGTTACATGACTCCAAACAAACTTTAAATGTATCAGAAGCATATTCCCTCGTGTCATTTTTTCAGAGAGAGAGAGAGAGAGAGAGAGAGAGAGAGATCAATTGATGCTCATGTGACTCCTTGCAGAGGAATCCCAATAATATGCCATATTCCCTTACTTCACTGCAGGCAATATGAAATCTTTAACAGCCTAGGTTAATTTAGAAAGCCACATGCAGACCATGAAGCAGTAATCTAAAAGCTAAGTAAATATACACAGGGCATTGAGATAAATTTTAAAAAAAAAAAAAAAAAAGGGTGAAACAAACAAGAAGTGTGTTAGCAAAGTTAATGAGCAACTGAACATTCTGGAAAACCAGAGAAAAGCAAAGAATTCCGTGACAGTTCCTAAAACAAAAAAGTGCTCTTATTTTTGATGAGTGTTAACATGGAAGACAGTTGAAAACATGAAGTGCTGCTACAAATGTCAATCTGCAGCACGGTAACAGACAGGACTGTGAAACATGCTTAGCATCTATTGTATATGGCACTTCATATCACCAAAGCACTTCATGAACTATTCCCATGACACTTTGAGAGATAGTCAAGTCCATAATAAGTCCCATTTTATACCTGGTAAGACTGAGGCAAAGAGATTAAGTAATGAGTGGACTTAGGCAAGTGAAGCCAGTAACAGCTGGAGATATAACAGTTCCTGGCTAGTCTCATGCTGCCTCTCTGACCTGATGAGGACACAGAATCCTCACCAGGTGGCTAGTTTTAGCATTCAAATCCTTTTCTTTCCTGTTTTGAACCCTGCAATTGAGCAGCAAAGAATTTCAATGGCATTCCTTTCTCTACATGGCAAAATTGCATGGCATGCAAAGATAAGAGATATATATACATGTTCTGAGAAGCTTCAGATTAATATGTTCTTGAACAAGTTAGAGACAAGCTTGTCAGAGCTAGAGAGTGACTAGGGAGATTAGCATGAAATGTTTCATTTGCTCATGTTTTCATGAGTAAGTAGGTTCTAAGTTGTTAGATGCATATTCTAATTATTGCCCCATAAGCATGGCTGGGAGGTTCAGTGTGCTTTATAGTCTAATGATGTTCAAATTACTTCTCAAACTGAAACCGAGTTTACCTTTGCTTGAAGTAAATTGTGGTCTTAAATGTTTTAAGAGTAACAACTCTGATGTGTATTGTCCCTGCCTACTACTGACTTGAAAGCATTAAAACAAGCTGCCACCACTGCACAGTTATATCTCTTTCCTTGGTTCACATTATGCCTACTGCCATTCCCCCGCTGACACAGTTGGTCTGGAAGGATGCCACCTCCACCATTACAATCCCCCAATAGAACTTAATGGCTATTTCCCTTTGCTTTTTTATATTTTAGACTGGCTGTACGAGCTCAGATTTACAGCATTGCCGAAGTACTGTGAACAAAACACTGCAGAATCCTGCGGTTGGGACTAGCAGAACCCACCCTCTTGAATTACCTTCTCTTAAGAGGGAAGCCAATCAGCCATATCTGAGCCTTGTTCCAATTTAAACCACATGAGAGCTGGCATTGCTAACGGGCATTTTAAATCAAGACAGCTTTTAGGACTACAAGAAATGCTGGAAGAGACTCACTCTGCTGAGCCATAAATGCAAGGCAGTGGGCAGCTGCAGAAAAGTGTACATGAGCCTGGTCTGAATCTAAGTACTCTGAAGTCTGCTATCTTTAAGCACTTGGGAATCGAAGGTTGCTTAATGGTCACCTATGACTGAAGTTCTGTTTTGCATATTAAAGGCTGGATTTTCAGCCTTTTGATTCTACAAACACAACTTATACCCATACTTGGCAGATACTTGTGACAAAGGCTATGAATAAGTACAAATAGCTTCATATATATTTCCTAGCGCATATTCATTTACAGAAGCTAACAAGGGAAGCAGCCTGATTGCCTTGAGCTGCCCAGTTAGCTTTATTCATCAAGCTACTCACACAGAGTAAGGCCCTAATCCTGCAATGGGATGCCCTAGCACCAACCCTTTCACCTATAGAGTTCTACTGTAGCCAACGGGAGTCCGCATGGGCATAGAAGTCCACACGAGCTCATACAGACACTGGTTAAGGCCCATACAGCCTTTTTAAAAATAAACTGGTAATGAGCACACTGCAACCAATCTCTTGCCTTTCTTCCTCACTTCAGATTTCTGTAGTCTGCAGGCATTCCTCTCCACTGCACAGTCTAAGACTCAATCATTTCCCCTAGCTGCCATGGTATATCAGAAAATGCCAGATACTAGAATTATTGGGCACTAGCAGAGTACTAGAAAAGAGTTATTTTAACAAATGATCTATTGGCATCACAGGGAAAAGTCAGTAGGGAAAGGAAATTATTTGCCAGTGGAGCAGTCGGGCTTTTACCAAATAAACTGAAGAAAACCCTGTAGATGAAAAACGAGAATATGGTAAGCCTACTTGGACTCTAGCTTTTGTTACATGTCTAGGCCATAAAGACTCCACTTATCAAACACCACATCTGCCAATGGCAAAGCATTCAACCACGTTTCAGCTGGCTCTTTCACTAAGGATTCCCCATTTCCAGGCAAGAAACCTGCATGGCTCCTGTAGAAAGCCTTGAACAGGACCGGAAATGGACTGAGCTGTCCCATTCTTCCACCTCCAATATCAGCTTGGAGTTGAGTCAGTTTCTGTCCTATCCACTTTGATGGGAAGAATCTTCTGTTGGATGACTGGTGAAGAGACTTTTGCTATTATCCCTAAATCTGCTATGTCATAAACCATTCTCAGATCTGTGGACCCGGCTACTCTAAGGCTAAGAACCATTGTTTAACTGCACTTCGAGATCACAAAACTCCATAGCAGCAGAACAGAATATGCATGTACAGAGGTAAAAATCCACAGGATTAAAGAGGATTGAACCAGGATGCGGCTACAGAATTTTAGAACCAATACCCCATGAAGGGACCATTCGTCTGAAGCACTCCCCAGAAAGCTATTAGACCCTGAACATTTTTTTAGACACTACTCTGCTACATGCAAAGGCTTCCAGCTGAGCCTGTCCTGCAACATAGCAGAGATGTCACCTGAATGAAAGGGCCATTTCTTTTCAAACTGAGCTGCCTTTCACTCTGGCCAGACTGTCCACTGACTAATTACTTCACAGCAGAGAGCTCAAGAGCCAGGCAGAGCTTTAAAAACTTTGTTGGCTTCTGGACATGTTCTTTTGAAATCTACAGAATTTAGTTGGCTGTTTTTTACACCACACGTAGTGTTGTCACAATTAACTAGGCACCACAATGTATCCATTTCCAGTTCAAATACTAAAGGAGAGCATAGCTCCACCAGGAAACTCTTAACACTAATCTTTAGCTTTCACTGTGAACTGCAAGCAGGGCCGGCTTTAGCGGGTGCGGGGCCCCACGCAAAGAACGACAGCGGGGCCCCACACCCTTCCAGCCGAGCAAAAAAAAAACAACACACCTCCCGCAGCCAATTCGATCGGCCGAGCAAAAAAAAAAAACCTGCCGGGGTCCCCTGGGGCACGGAGCCCGATTCTAGGGAATCGGTGGAATCGGCTTAAAGCCAGCCCTGACTGCAAGTGCCTGTCTGACACTACAAACCAAGAAAAACCTGAAGTTATTTTTTAAAAACAGATGGCCCACAATTTCTGTATGTCCATAAGCATGCATTATTATTCATCTACTTATTTCTCAAAGGAGTTTCCTATTTCTTTCAATTTGCAAGTGTGATCAGAAGGTTCACTTACTCCTACAAATATCATCCTGGTACTATTCCTCTTCAGAAACCACGGAGAGGATATGAATAATTCCACTATAGGTCATCATGCATTGCAGCCATCTCTGATCTACCCTGCTCCAAATCTCTATAGGTTCATCCAAGTTCTCAGAGGTAAACTCTGATCTCAAAGTAGTTGAATCTAGTATTTCCAAAGTTTCTTTATTCTCAAAGAGATTCTATCCAATAACCACATGTAGCAGGTGACCTTTTAGTCTGAGGCAGCTGCTCCTCCTAGAAAACTTCCTATCCATCCATGAAAGATACCGGGAAGGAGATCAGGAGGGAGAGAAGTAACAGAATCTACACCACTCTGCTTGCTGCAAGGATCTGGATTATTAGCCTGAGGCCCAACTCTCATTTATGCTAAGGCCACTTTACACTCATCTGGAAGAACCTGCACTTAAGTTCTGTACTTTACTGCCCCTTGTACTTGGACTGTGTACCTTCCCCTAAAAAGGTAGGGTCTTTCAAAAGCCTGGAATCAGCAAGCCTCTATTCTTAGGATTAACATGGTAGGTCAGAGGGCATTAAAGCAGATCCTCCTGTTATGTCTCTTCTACATCACAGATGTATAGAAATCCCATGTCTGGATGGTCTCTTCAGCAATAAATCCCAGGCAGTTGTGGCAGACATCTAACCTACCAGTGGTACTTGTTGAGGCCTGCCAATGTACAAGCTCTGCAGGTGGTGCACTTGTGATTTTGTTTCACTGCACAAAAAGGAATAGATTGCCTTTCTTCTTTCGTGGTCCAGCAAAGTGGGGACTTGTTAAGCAAACAAAGGAGACCTTAGAGATGTGCTATAAACAGAGAAAAACCCTTCAAAAGAAACAGAGCTGCCTGACCTGTGAACATCTTAGACACCAAAAAATAACTAGAGTCTTGGAGGCTGCACAACAGAAAGAGAAGAAAGAAAAAGACACAAAAAGTCTATGTGACTGGCTGTCAGATGCCTGATATCCTATCAAATTATTAACCCTTTCTTGCAGTTACAGACCAAACCATGGCTTGAAATATTAAGGTTATTTTTGTCTCAGGTCCCGCTGGATTCTTTTAGATTTTTTTAAGTCTGAACTATAAAGCTGTATGCAGTGGATAAGAAATAAAAGTGAGTTATTTATATACAGAGGTGGGTTCTTTCTAAGAAAAACTCATAATTTGAGCTTTTTACTCTCCACTTGTTTGCAACACTTCTTGGGATTTTGAAAAGAGACTTCTTCCTAAGCAAGCATGTTTAGAGACAAATCCTAATTTTTGACTAAGAGGACTTCATATCCCACATTACTTCTGGAAGAATGCAACACATTTTAAAGTATTTATGAATTAATGGATTCTCATGTAACATTAAAGTGCCTACTAAAGCAAATGCAAAACCATCCACAGTTGTAAGAAAATCTAGCAATTTCTGTGAATAAATTACCTCATTTTCTAGAGAACCAGTAACATCACATTTGTTAATACTTCTGGAAGTTAACTTTTCAGACAACATAAAATTACTGGCAACATTTAGCCAAATTTTTAAATCTGAGTGCCTAAAGTTAGGCTTCAACATACATATAATTTAAGCACCTAAATAAAAGTGGACTGATTTCAAAAAGGTGAAGAGCACCTGCACCTCCTATTGACTTCAATGAGAGCTACAGGTGCTCAGCATTTCTGAAGAGTCTTATTCGGGTACTTACATTTGGTTTCAGAGCCTAACCCAAAGCATCGAGATTTAAAATGTTTACCCTTATGATGTAAAGCTATACCCAATTTTAAAAAGCCATTTAAAATACAGAAACATACCTCTCCTTGCATAATTGGTATCCATATCTTTAAACTGCACCGTAACAAAATCTGAAGACTTGAACAAGATACTCTCTAATATGTCTTCCCGTTTTGGCCCCAGACTGGATTCTGTAGTTTTTCGATGAGCAGCATCAAGCACTAAATCACACTAACATTAAAAATACAAGTGAGTTTGATTCTAAATATTTATATTGTGACTACTGAACAATTAATTACTTGTCAACAACTTACACAACAAGATTTGCAACAAGTATTAGGCAGATTTCAAATAGTGAATAACTTCATGAAAATGAAGCTGCTTGTGGGCAATTCCCAAACAGAAAGAGGCTAGATCTGAATAAACTTATTAAGAATTATCTGCTTTACTCTACTAATGAGTAGTAAATCAGTGAGCTTTGTAGAAAACTGATCAGAAAGAAAAAACAAGCAAAAAAGTTACCTTAGGACTGTAGGTTTTAAAAACTCCTTCATATATACCTCCGTTTTTCACTTTTACTTCACATTTGGATCCCTAAAATGTAAGACACAAAAAAAAAAAAAAATCAAAGAAGCTCTCTCACTCTGGCATAAAGACTGTCAAGTGACATTTGAATGCTTTCTTCTACACTTGTGTCTTTATGTATTTAATGTGAAGGGCTCAATTTTTAGCCAGGCCTCTACCCAATCACCATTTCCATACATTCACAAACATGCGCCTATGCTTTGCAGATGCAAACACCTGTGTGCACTCAAGAGTTTGTCCTAATGGGGTTTGAAGTTGTCAATTCAAACATTTATGGCACACAAGTGTGTTACAATTGGTCAACTGCACATGCAAGTTTTTGCAAGAGCAAAGTGTGCGCACATATACATGCATGCAAGGGGAGGGTCAGGCTGAAAGCTTACCCAAAGTATCTAGCAGCAAGAATGTGGGATTGCCTGGGTGATTCACTTCTTACTTTCACCATGTCAGCATTTTCCTTAAAACACAACTTTTTTGGTGTGCTGTATTCAGACTTAATGATTTTTAAACTGCCATTTGTTTCACTCATTCAAAATCTATCCTAAGATGGCAAAGTCAAAAGAAGTAGGGTTGTGGGAAGAAACATACCATACTCATCACAAGCAACTTGCAACTTTCTAAACTAAAAAAACCAGAACAGTCACCACTGTGGTTCTTCATGGTTAAATCTTGGCACAAGATATTTGTTGTTCTAATTTAAAGGCTCTCAACTAAGCTGCGGTTAGTTTAATATTTTATAATTAATTCTGTATCAACATCCCTAGAGATATTTACTCTCCTGTCATATGACGACTTACAACAACTGATGTAAGTATATGAACCATTCTCATGTTTGCATAGATGCCATCAAAAGAAACCTGAAAGATAAAAAGCTTGCATCAGAAAGCAAAAAAGAAGAAATATTCACAACAATTCAAATGAGGTTATGGAAGAACTGCCAGCTTCAAATATTACAACATTGAACATACCAGTTTGTAAGAGTGTGTGGATCAAATACCTTGCTCAGGGCTTGCCAACATAAATTTAGTTAGCAGCAACCTGGAGTGTGAATCTACTAGCCTGCTGCACACCGCTGACATGCACTAACAGTTCCTCAGCGCACTCTGATCTACTCCTGTTTCAAAGCAGGGTAGATCAAAGTGCACTACTAAGAAACTGTTAGTGTGTGGCAGGCTAGCATGGGGCAGATTTACACCCCAGCTTCATGTGAACTATGTACTCCTGTAGACAAGGGTAAAACACAAAATTCATTAATTCACAGGTCACTAGTTGACTCAATGCCAACAAAGGAATCAAGCCTCTCCATCATCCAAAAAACCTCAAACCCCTCCCAAACATGCCCTGCTATCTATCACTGCCCTCCAGTTTAAGACTACAGGCACTGTTGTTCCAAATACCTCAACTGCCACCGAAGAAAGAGAGCTGCTTTAGCTAAAAACCTGTTGATATACCTTCTCTCCCACCACCACCCCGCCCACCCCCATTTCAGGGACTAGCTAACAGACCCAGGTTTAGGGTGACCAGATAGAAAGTGTGAAAAATCAGGACGGGGTGGGGTGTAATAGGCGCCTATATAAGTAAAAGCCCCGAATACCAGGACTGTCCCTATAAAATCGGGATATCTGGTCACCCTACCCCAGTCATATTAGTAGCAGTTAAAAGCATCAAATTACAAATTGCCAAGATAACTACAGAACACATTCTAAATAAACCAAGACTAGATTTACCATCGTATCAAAATCTAAGATCCTAGGCTAGGCAACCCCATCAAATATCAAGCACGATGCTAGATTTGTTGGATTTGCACTTGCATACATTAAGTGATGAGAATGTGCGCATGGTGCGACATCTCTCCTCTCTCCCTGCCAGCTTCATTCTTGTGAGCCAACGGATGCTGAAACAGATGAATACCCCATCATATTTTGAGCTTGTCAATTGACAGCATCTCTTTTAGGCGGTGTCAAACTGTTTAGTTTAATCCAGTTATGCCTGTGTATTGAAGTACGTGTTTTGTGACATCACCCATTGTTCTTAGAAACCACCTTTAGAGGTTCATACTTCAATATTTGTTAGTGGGGGTGATTTAAAGACATCAAACACAAAATATATTGTTTAGCTTTAGCCTCTCAGACAAAGTATATGAAGTTTGATGGAACAAAGGGAAATTGTGTGCTTTACTGTTACTATAAAGACACTTTTCTATATCTGTAAAAATGATGCACCAGGTATAACCTTAGTCATTTCAAGCCCTCCCCCTACAAAAAAATTAAATTGTTTAATTGCCCTTAAAGACCAGCATCATATCAAAGTTATACACATACATGCTTTTAAGGAAGGGCTTACTAAAGGTGTCTGAAGCAAGGTTTAACATAATTGTTGTTTGTGTAAAACTAAATAAACTATGCTAATTTGTAGAACATTTTTCAGAGCTGTATGGAACTTGAAATAACCAAAACTAAATTCCCAGTTTGAGAGAGAAATTAGCCCAACCTTATCAATAGTGCAACTCAGTAATGTCTTGTACTAGCTTTAGACTTCCCTACTTAAGGGAGGGACTAATGTTGCACGCGTCAAATAAGAACAAATATGTAGCCATTGCCATGAGTAATACCTACATATGTACTACTATGCATGTGTATGGTACAGTTGCCAAGAATATACAGAAAATAGATTTACACAGCCACAGTTCTATATTTTGTAGGTAAGTGCTTTGTTTGGGAGACTACTAGTATTAAATGAATGCAAGGCTCTAAATTTCAAGAGAGTCACTCAATGTTTGATCAAGTGTTTTCTAACAGTGTCTGTGAAAATGGTTAGAATATCCATAAAGGTATTAAAACCAAGAGAGATTTGACAATTAAGATAGGTAATTTGAGAACAGCAGACAGTAAACTATCTATACTGAACCAAAATATTAGAGATTTAATTTTATTTCCCTGAAACAAGAGTTGACATTTTCAAGTTGTTAGATATTCAATTTCCATGCAAAGCAAGATAGTACTATGAGAAACAATGAAATATGTACTTACTGTAGGCTGCGGCAGCCCTTTGCCACTGCTGCGACCTCTGAAATTATTAAATATGTATCAGATTCAATAAAAACAAGACAATAAGATTGCTGAAATTATACATCACTTGAACTCAAGTATTCAGGGAAACTGGTCAAGTACAGAAAACCTACCCAGATTACAGGCGTTGGAGAAAAATCAATCTCAAAGAGGAAGAAGCGTTTTATCCCAATAAAGTTTCCCTTACATCTTTTTTAAAAAGAACAAAAGCAGAGATAAACATTAAAGCTCCTGTAACATTTTCCTCTATCAAGAGAAAACCCAATTTAGAATCATTTTACTAATCTTAAAAAGATACCATTTCTACATCTACAACAGACCAAGGAATATAGCAGTGAAAGAACATTTCTAAAGCAATTTCACTATAAAGACATGTTACCTCCTAAATACTTAGCCCTTTTCATACTAAAGTTATCAAGTATTTATGACCAAGTGCTATGTGTCACAAAGGTAATTATCTGATGTTTCAAGTTATATAGCGTCAAGTACCACTGCAGAGTCATAACTGAGAACACTAACGTGTACATCCAGAAACAGAAGTGGCAACTTTATAAGCAAATAAGTGTGAATTATAGCATTTTTATTCTACTAAAAGGTGCCGATACCATAGTACTCTAGAATAAAGCATAGCAATGTTACAGATATTACACGTGTATCTAAGATTATAAAAAAGTTTTTGTATTTAATAAATTTTATTTTTAAACAGTATGATCACAAAATGCACATGCACATGAGACTAGTGTTCTGGTTTCGTGTTAAGCCGTAACTTTGGCATTCTGACCACTTTTACTTTCATAACCTTAATGTTACATAATGTAAGATTTTTTGCATTTTAATTTGATCATCTTGTCTCCTCCCATCTCAAAGAAAAATTCTGGGGGCTATTTAGATTAGAGGAATTTGAAAGGCACCTTCTTTCTGTGGCGATCCCAAACTCAGAAAGGGTTCTTCATTCTAAAGTACATAGAGCTTTCAATCCTGAATCTGTTTCTGCACTGAAATCTGTATGAGGTGAGAGATAAACTATGAAGACACAGTCAGTAGTAAAATAAATTGGAACGCCTAATATTTAACATTAACAGTGCATTTAGTGAGTTTAGTGTGTTTCTAAAATGTTAGAATTTGTTTTTCCATAAACAAAAAAAGGATCTGAATAGCCATTCTGAAAATTTGGTACTACAATATTGGGCAGCTCATTATATAAAGATAAGTTTTTTTTCAGCAAAAAAACTTCAGGACCAGACTCCAAAGAGAAACTGTAGAGCTTCAGTTCACTTGCAAATTTGACACCATCAGCTCAGGACTAAACAAAGACTGCGAATGGCTAGCCAACTCCAAAAGCAGTTTCTCCTCCCTTGGTGTTCACACCTCAACTGCTAGAAGAGGGCCTCACCCTCCCTGATTGAGCTAACCTCGTTATCGCTAGCCTGACTCTTCCCTGCACATTTATATCTGCCCCTGGACATTTTCACAGCTTGCATCCGAAGAAGTGGGTATTCACCCACGAAAGCTTATGCTCCAATACCTCTGTTAGTCTATAAGGTGCCACAGGACCCTTTATCACTTCTACAGATCCAGACTAACATGGCTACCCCTCTGATACTTCAGAATAATTGTGGCACTTTAAAATTCACACCCTGTCTTCTTCCAGAATAACTTCCCCATGTAGACAAGTCTTAAATTCCTAGTGCCAATTTAAAGGTACCAGAATTCAAATAATTTTCCAACTGTCTTATGCATTCCATATTTGGCATATTTTAACATTTGAAGAATGAGATCTGCATTGGAATATACTGCGTAAGTTGTACAAATATCTTTCTGAATCATATTAATACTCCCTTCTGGCCTTAAAGTCTATGTTAGGTCAATTGCACATGTAACCACACAAAAAGCACAAATACTGGTGGTCCTACAAGTACCTGGAATCTCACATTTCCTGAAAAGTGATACTGAATGCAAAGATAACTGCTCACCAGTAGCCCTACAGGTTCATCACTGTGATAAAATGTCACAGATTCAGTGGTTTTTTTGTCTGTCCAAGACTTCTCTTTCTATTAACAAGAAGAAGGGGAACAGGAAGACTCTCAACTGTCCTGTTTAAAATATAAGCTTCTTGAGCAGCGGTTCTCAACCCACGGCCTGCTGCGACCTAATCAGCACACAGCAGCGGCCCATGTGACATCCTCAGGACCATACAGGTAGTATATATATTGTGTGGATGCAGCCCACATAGCACACAGAGAGCTGATTATGCGGCCCACAATGGCAAATAGGTTGAGAACCACTGTTCTTGAGGCATGACTTCATCCTCCTTTCTGTTTTACACAGACTCACGCAGACTGATGATGCCCCAATTAGTAATAAAATACAGGTCATTCAGAAGTCAAGCTGCCCAATTAGTTTTCAGAAGTCTAGTGAAACATTATAAACCAAGGAAGTAAATAAAAGTTTATTTGCATGAGTTCTCTGCCTCTTCATTAGCATCACAGCATTCCGCAAAATAGTGACACGCGCTTTATTTTGAGCTTTAGTTACAAGTAGCTGACTAGGTTAATCACTTGTCAAACTACACGCTGTGGCATGGCGAGCCCTTCGTGTTCCTGTAACATAGGAACATCCATCTGAGCCACTCATGCAGAAGGCAAAAATGTGATGTAATCAGAGGTGAGAGCTCCATGAAAGAAGCTGTAGCTGAGTTTTCATTGTGCTCTATTACACTAATGTTCAAAACATTTAACTTTTAAACATTACAGAAATGTCAGACAGCTGACTCAACCAGCCTCAAAGCAGGCTAGAAATTAGCTTGGAGATTCTTCACCGTTTTATTCTAGTGAGAAGCGCTTCTTAACCTATAAGCTTTTAGACTGCTGGACTGAGCAAAATGGTAGCAGTTTTTCTTTAACATTTTCAGTGTGTGCGAAGTTATGAATTCCACATTTGCTGCAGCACTTCCATTAACAAAGTTACTGTTTTTTCCTTTGTTTCTGTAACAATGGCACTCAGCAAAAATTCTCCTTGTCCTCACTAGCAATAATTTCTCAAATTCTAAATTGGTTCAAGAGGTTAACTATGGGGTTTTCACCTACTGCATTATGAGCTACTAGGTATCTTTCTGAATCATACTTCTTGTTTTCAAGCTACATCTTAAGCTCTAGAGAATAGAGGGGGCAAATCACCAAGATTTTAATATAATTCTGCTTATATCTTGCAACGCAACCAGAATGGTACGTGCCTTCTGATAGAGGCCAATCAACTTGATGTTTCTATCCCAATAAGAAAAGACTCAACCTCTAAACATCCTTGCAGAAGTACAACAAAGAATATTCTGAGCCATTATAATTTATTATGTTCATAGCACCCAAGAGCATACTAAATTTTAACTAAACAGAGAGATATAGATTAATGGTAAACTCTTTGGGTCGGGGACGGAGACATAACCTAAATGAATGTAACCATCAGTAAGGACAGGAGGAGGTGAGAAGGGAAAGCAATCACCATGCAGACTGTCAGTGCACATCCTGCTTGTTCAGCTAAGTTTCTAATGTAATAGATTATTACTCACTTCTTGTGGGCACTGCAGAAGTGAGGTTAAGGAGGGATTTGAATAAGAGGGTAGCAGCTGGCAGATCAAACTTGGAAACCATTCCATGCATGGTGGAGAAGAAAAATCACAGATAAAGACACAGACATTGTCTGTTAGAGTAAGAAGCAGTTTAAGCCATTATTTTGTAGGAAGAGCGCCAAAATAGCACACTTCTCATATCAAGCGGATATTTACATTATGGGTCTGTTGTGCTCAGAAGTCACATTGAAAATTCAGACTGTTACAAAAGGGTATTATCCCATGTGTGAAATGGTAAGTAAATTTTTTTGGTAAGTTTTTGAGGTTTATAAAAGCTAAAGCATACTATTTATAAATGCTACGCAATTATACTTCAGTTATTATCACCTAAGCATCAAATACAGTATTAATATAAAAGATAAGCAGAGAGCCATTCCTTTAAACTATTTAAAGAATTGTCAATTTTCATATATTTTTCTCGTTAAAATGACAAACATACAAAGAACACATGAATGTTTAAAGAAAGGGAACTTAGTTTCCCAACAATATACATAAAGTCTCATGATTTTTCTCCAAATGGAATATTTTTGTTGGTTGCATTGATTTTGCTATACAAGACTGAACGTAAGAAACAGCTCCATATATACACTGCATTTAATGGAAATAGCTCGTGCAGACCGTTTAAAACAAGCAACTGCAA
This sequence comes from Macrochelys suwanniensis, assembly GCA_033296515.1. Classification (NCBI taxonomy): domain Eukaryota; kingdom Metazoa; phylum Chordata; order Testudines; family Chelydridae; genus Macrochelys; species Macrochelys suwanniensis. The sequence continues at coordinate 5,303,817 of CM065789.1, read as the reverse complement.
ACTACAATTGTTAAATTCAACAGAGCAAAGAGAAGACTTTTGGGGGCATCAATTAGTATTACTAAGACTTTGAAGACTATATATGGGATGAGTTGGCTCCAGAATGCTTTCCCTACAAAATAATTGCCTAGAAACTGTAAACCAGTTTCTTGCATTAGAGAAATACCTTAACAGACAACTGTACTTTTTTGCAACAGATTCTCTCAGGCCTGGTCTACACTACAAAGTCAGGTCGACATAGTCACCTTGTATCAACCTATTTGTTCACGCGTAACTGCCTGCATCTTTTGAGAACCTCTGCAAAAGTCTGTCTTTATAAAAATGTTTGTGTACCATAGATGCAAAGTTAAAAATCCTACATGAAGTATTAAAGCAAGATTTTCAATAGATTTTCTACAATACTGTCTACTTAATGCTAAACTCCTGTCCTTTTAAAGGACACTTACTCCATCCTAGAAGCGACAAAGGGTCCTGTGGCACCTTATAGACTAACAGAGGTATTGAAGCATAAGCTTTCGTGGGTGAATACCCACTTCTTCGGATGCAACATTTGCATTTACTCCATCCTGTAAATAAACAGTGAACATGAGGTCCAAGTTACAGCTCAGTAACTTATATCAGTGTCTCTTTTCTATACCTCTTATATAAAGTAGGACAGTTGATATAAGAGGCACTGAAGAGCCTTCTTCACATAATTGTTGCAAATCACAACCATTCATGTTGTTAACTGCACTTTCTAGAAAGTATGAAACAAACATCACACTGATAACTATTTATGAACATTAGTAGCAATCTACAATTAAGAGTGACCTGTAGGTTACAAGTTATTCTGTTTGATAATGTAACAGTGTTACATTAAGGCAATTTTGGGTTACTAACTAATTTGATGTAGATTTTATTATAAGCTTGGACACCACAGAAGATTATGTAATCCTGGAAAATATTTTACACATATAGTGCCCTCCATCCAAGGACCTCCAAGTGCTTTAAAACGGTAAGGTAATCCTTGAAGTAGCACTGAGAGATAAAATAGGAAATTATCCTAATTTTGCAGTTGAGAAAAGTGAGGAATAGAGAAATTTAGTAATTTACCCTAAATCACACAAATCGACTCCTAGTCAGGCACTTTACACACAAGACAGCCCACCTTTCCCTAAAACAGTTACTAACACGATGTACAACAATGAAAAAGTTAGAGGTATTCAATAAGACACCAAGGGAATGATTACTATATCATGAAATGGTTACTATGACAGAGGTGAAGGCTTCTAGTTAACTGAGGTCACTACTAAAAGCATGCTTGCACACAAGCACAGAGGACAGTAAGTAAGCTCTTTAGGGTAGAGAAAGTGGTGGTTTAACTTTGACTCTGGCACAACCAGTCTACATTTCAAAAGAAGCCACCACAATAGTATCTAGGAGTTAGCATACACTTAATATTCTCAACTAGTTCTGTCCAGGTGGGATAACCATTCTTCCTCCTGCTCTTGGTTTACACTTTTTGGTGAGACTACTGAAAAGTGAAAATGATTAACCTACTTAATCGCCTAAAAGGCAATCTGATAGAGAACAATTAGCATTAATGGTGAAAAGGGAGTTTTCAATCATTTCAGCTTTAAACTGTTTATAAGCAAGGAATTTTTAAAATATTTTTAACTTGCATCCCTTTAAAACTGAATGTTCAGCACAGTTAGGCAATTGATCAAGATGCCAAAGTACAGAAAAATAGTTTTCTACCATTTTAAGTTAACTACTCAAAGTAGACTCTGATTTAAACGATTGTTTTAAGTAACTTTGCCTGAGGACAAAACTATTGATATTTCCTCGCAATAACAAAATTTTCCTTTGGATGATGCCTCCTGATGAGATTGATGCAACTGTTTACAATTACAGGAGAGATGCAGAATAACTAAATTTATATTTGGATAAAACTGAACCGAACATCAAAATATAATTTGAGAATGTTTGGCTAGCATGCTGTAGCTAAAAGCTTGTCAGGTCTGTATACAGTGTCTGTATTTTTTGTAATAGTTTAAGCGGTTAGATGGAGGATACCAACAGCAAGTTATGTCCGTATATGCCATATTCCACATACACAGACCCAAAATAAGTATGGCATTTAACACATTTGCCCATTTGTAAGAGACATCTGCTTCTTTTAATCAAACTTTTTGAGAGGTTTTGTTTTTAAAATATTCTTACTGAGAGGCTGCTAATCTCCCACCCAAAACACACACAAATCTTTTTCTTATATAAAGGGTAGTTATAGCAATCATGAAAGCAAATCTAGTGAAGTAAGCAAAGCAAGGAAGCATTCCACCCCACTGTCAAAAGAGAAGCAGGTGCTTGTCCTTACTTGTGGCACCTTAGAGACTAACAAATTTATTTCAGCATAAGCTTTCGTGGACTACAATCTACAGTTATAAATGTTATGCCTCCAATAGCTCAAATGAGCTTTATGGCCAAATTTCAACTCCTAAAATCTGACTACCCATGCAAAGCTATTGCATGTGCATCTCAAGAATGTATTATGTATGTAAACATTATGACGTGATAAGTAATAGAAGTGTTAAGAAACCATCTTAGCACAAGCAAAAAACAAATTAAATTTTTCATTACAAAGTATAGATTTTAAATTTTAAACCGAGGCACAAAGATTGTAAAACATATTTTTAAAAAACAAACTGATTTTTAAACTCTGCACACAGAGCATACATACAAATTTGCAGCACGAGGTACATTTTTAACAACACTGATAATCCAAAATTAAGATTTTTCTCTAAGATAGCAGTGGGAGTGTTTTAAAGGTGCTTCATTCAGCCCCTTGGCAAGACTTCCAGTGAGAGAAAGTCTCATAATTTTACAGGACTCTTCATCTAGAAAGATCTCAAAGTGTTGTGCAGGTTACATAAACAGAACGTCAGTTAACTGTCCCCATAACAATTTATCCATTTGAAACCAAAAGGGTAACATAGGTAGGAAGAATGTAATTGCTTTAGTTCAGTGGTCCCCAACATGGCGCCCGCTGGAGCATTTATGTGCGCCCGCCTACTGACAAGGGAGCGCTTCCGCCAGACAACCCGCTGCTGAGGAGACAACCAGCCGCTGAAATACCTCCGAGAAGCGGCAACGCCAAGAAGCGTTGCCGCCGAAATGCCGCTGCTTCTCGGCGGCATTTTGGCGGCGACGCTTCTCGATGACGCCGCTTCTCAGCAGCATTTCGGCGGCTGGTCATTCGGCGCCCACCACACTCTTCTGGGAACAGAAAGATTGGGGACCACTGCTTTAGCTGGAATTTGACCAGGAAACATGAGCTGACGCCCGTTCTCTTGCACACACACACACACACGAGTTCACATCCCCACTAAAATTTCAAAGGAGGAATGTTGAATGTAAGAAATCACTTCAGTAAACTGCTCAAAGTGTCAATACATTTAAAAACAAACAAACGAGGAGTCCTTATGACACCTTACTGACTAACAAATTTATTTGGGCATAAGCTTTCGTGGGCTAGAAACCACTTCATCAGATCATCATGCATCTGATGAAGTGGGTTCTAACCCACGAAAGCTTATGCCCAAACAAATTTGTTAGTCTCTAAGGTGCCACAAGGACTCCTCGTTGTTTTTGCTGATACAGACTAACACGGCTACCACTCTGAAACCTGAATACATTTTTAGTTTGCATTGTTCTTTTCACCCTAGATCTTTTCCCCCACTTTGTTCTGTTGACTGGTAATGAAGTGAAATCCTGCTTTCAGATGTGTCCCACAACAGTTGTCTAGTATATTGTTTTACTGCTAGCACACAGAACTGAATAAGAGTAGAACTGCCAAACTAAAAAAGTGTAATGCAAGAGGGAAAACTTAAATACCAAGTGCCCTGAGAGATCAGGAACTGTAAAATGGAAACATTATGCATGATCCCTCAAGGTGTCAGGAGATCCAGGATACCAGAAAATCTGCATGGTGGGGAGGGGGAGGTGACAGGGGCAAACACAACTAAAGAGTGGAACCCTTTTGAATGATGAAGAATTGGGAGCATATACTTGCCATGAGGATCATACCCAATCAACAAGCAAAGGATAGCAGCTCTGAGATAGGGTCAGGAGAGGGGAGCTTACTGCAGGGAGAGTCTCAGTACCATCAGTGGGCACTGAGAACACCTGACACCTCCCACCAGTGAAAACCGTCTTTACGTTGCGAACTTGGATGGCACGGCACTACATGAGCCAGTGTGCTCAAAACCTCATCTCCTCTGCAGGGGTTAACGTTCATCACCTTCCCCTGCATGTGCAGACTTGGACACTCTAAGCAGTGCCCCTAGCTGGCGGCCAGGCGGGGACGAGCCGCCTATTGCAGTGCCAGCCCCGGGCTGGAGCAGACTCGCAACGCGGGTCTCAATACAACGCCTATTTCGAAAATAAAATGGTCACCTCTGTACCGGCAGCAGCAGCGCCGGCCTGGCTGCGGGCAGGGCGCCCATTCGCTGGGCCGGGGCCTCCTTCGCCCACCCTCGCAGGTGGGGGTTTAGTCCCCTCCTCCCGCAATCGGGACCCGCCCGCCGGCCAAGCGATCCCCGAGCCCCTCACCCGGCACCCTCCGCCCTTAGGCCGCACGCCCGGAGCCCGCCCCCGGCCGGCACCCTCGGCGGCACGAGCGTCCTTCGCGAGCCGGCCTCGGCTCTGCGGCAGCCTCGGCCTGGGAAACGGCGGCCTAGCAGCGGCTGCTCCACTGATCCACCAGCCCCCGAGTCGGTTGCCCCTCCCCGGGCCCGCCGCGCCCCTCCCCCGCCGCGATGCCAGGCCCAGCCCCCCCCCCGGGTGCCCCTTCACCCTCCCCCCCAGCGATGCCAGGCCCAGCCCCCCCCCCCGGGTGCCCCTTCACCCTCCCCCGCCGCGATGCCAGGCCCAGCCCCCGCAGGGCCGGGTGCCCCTTCACCCTCCCCCCCGCGATGCCAGGCCCAGCCCCCCCCCCCGGGTGCCCCTTCACCCTCCCCCCCCGCAATGCCAGGCCCAGCCCCCCCCCCGGGCCGGGTGCCCCTTCACCCTCCCCCCCCGCAATGCCAGGCCCAGCCCCCCCCCCCCGGGTGCCCCTTCACCCTCCCCCCCCGCGATGCCAGGCCCAGCCCCCCCCGGGTGCCCCTTCACCCTCCCCCCCAGCGATGCCAGGCCCAGCCCCCCCCCGGGTGCCCCTTCACCCTCCCCCCCAGCGATGCCAGGCCCAGCCCTCCCCCCCCGGGTGCCCCTTCACCCTCCCCCCCCCCGCAATGCCAGGCCCAGCCCCCTCCCCCGGGCCGGGTGCCCCTTCACCCTCCCCGGCGATGCCAGGCCCAGCCCCCCCAAGGCCGGGTGCCCCTTCACCCTCCCCCCCGGCGATGCCAGGCCCAGCCCCCCCCCGGGCCGGGTGCCCCTTCACCCTCCCCCCCCGCAATGCCAGGCCCAGCCCCCCCCCGGGCCGGGTGCCCCTTCACCCTCCCCCCCCGCGATGCCCGGCCCAGCCCCCCCCGGGTGCCCCTTCACCCTCCCCCCCAGCGATGCCAGGCCCAGCCCCCCCCCGGGTGCCCCTTCACCCTCCCCCCCAGCGATGCCAGGCCCAGCCCTCCCCCCCCGGGTGCCCCTTCACCCTCCCCCCCCCCCGCAATGCCAGGCCCAGCCCCCTCCCCCGGGCCGGGTGCCCCTTCACCCTCCCCGGCGATGCCAGGCCCAGCCCCCCCAAGGCCGGGTGCCCCTTCACCCTCCCCCCCGGCGATGCCAGGCCCAGCCCCCCCCCGGGCCGGGTGCCCCTTCACCCTCCCCCCCCGCAATGCCAGGCCCAGCCCCCCCCCGGGCCGGGTGCCCCTTCACCCTCCCCCCCCGCAATGCCAGGCCCAGCCCCCCCCCGGGCCGGGTGCCCCTTCACCCTCCCCCCCAGCGATGCCAGGCCCAGGCCCAGCCCCCCCCCCGGGTGCCCCTTCACCCTGCTCAGCATCTCCCGCGGACTAGACGCCCCCCCCCGCCCAATCGCCCCGCAGCCTCCCCGAGGCCGGAGCGGCCTAGCAGGGAAAGGGAATCAGCGCCCGGCCCGCGCCGCGTCCTCTGTCGCCCCCCTCCCCCTTCAGGCCAGGGGGGCCGCTGAAGGCCCGCGCGGAAGCGCTGCTCTGAGGCCCGGTCTCCCAGCCCCGCGCCCCAGACCCACCTGCCCATGTTCTGCCGCCCGCCGCCGCCGCCGCCTCCTCCTCCCCCAGCTGCTGCCGGGAGGCCGGGGCCGCCGCTGCCGCCGCCGCTGCCGGGGGGTTTGCGGTTGTTGCCGGCGGCCTGGGCCGCCTGCTGCTGCTGCTTGAGGGACATGGCGAAGGGGCCGGGCCGGGTGCGCGCCGGGGCCTGCTGCGCTCGCTCGCTCGCTGCTCCGGAGCCGCCGCTGTCTCGGCCGGTTGCTCCCAAACAGTGTGAGCCGGGCCGGGGAGGGAGGGGGAGCGCGCGGGCAGCGGGGCGCGGAGGGATCCGGCGGGGGGGGGAGGGGAGGCGCGCTGCGTACCTGCCCGCCCCGCCCTGCCCGCGGCCTGACAGCGCCCCGCCGGGCGGCCGCGTCCGGCCCCGCGGCCCGGGGGACCCGGCCGGGGGCGTTCGGGAGCCCGGCCCCGCTCCGCTCCGCGGCCGGGAGCCGCTCCGCGGCCGGACTCTTTACGGGAAGTCGGAAGGGTCTGAGCTGGGAAGCGGCGGGTGAAGGGGCGGCCGGGGAGCGAGCGCCGGCCGGGACACGTGAGGCGGCCGGGGACGGGCCCAGGGACACCGGCCTCCCCCCACGCTCTGCGGGGAGGTGGCTCCGCACGGCCGCGCCGGCACCAACGCCCGCCGGGAGACGCTCCGTGCCCCACCCGCCGCGCTGGCTGGTTCCCTGCCGGGGTGTGCGGCCCGGCCGCTCGGAGCCCGCCGGACGGGAGCTCGCCCCTGGCGCAGGGGAGCTCCCCGCCGCTGCTCCCTCGGCCCGGCCAAACCTCCAGCGGCGCCGGGGAGTGAAGGGGCAACAGCTGCGCTGGCACCTACCTTACCCTGGCCCCGTCCCCCCTCTGTGGTGGGCCCCCACCGGCGCCAAACCCTCCTTCAGGGGGGCAGCTGAGTGCTCAGGGGGGCCCCCGCCAGGTACCCGGCTGGCTGGAACCACAGAAGCTCCCTGTACCCCACGCCCAGTTACCTCCCGCTGCTCCACAGCTTACTTCCCCCTGCTCTCTGCTGCCGCTCCGCTTAACGCTTTGGGTTGTAGCTGTTGAGGGCCCAGTCTTACACCAGGATGCGCTAGCAGAGCCTGCTGCACTCCTGTGGCCTCGCAGGCTCCACCGAGGCAGAGCAGGCTCCTGCTTGCAGGATGAGGGCATTAGATGGGGCAAACAAGTGGGTTTTCCAGGTCTTCCTCCACGTTTGTAATGCAGTGTGTTCATAGGGTGCTGTGTGTTCAAGTTTATGAAAACGACAGGCCCCGCCTCCCCTAAATTCACCAATTTTAAAGGACTGCCAGATTAAAAAAGTATGGGAAGTGGTGGTTAATTATATTGTGCTGTACATCGTCAAGTCACTTTTGCAAACAAACATTCTTAACACTGTGAGGAAGATAAATATTCCTGTTTTACTCAAGGAAAACTGAGATGAATGTTAAGCCTTTTACTAGTTCTATATACAGAATTGGCCTCAGTTAACATTTTTTACATTTTAAATTTAAAATTTTTGCTGGAGCACATAGGCATGCATCTAACCCCAGAGCTGTAACACTCCCTAATCTCTCTGGATTTTAGGAAACCCTTTCCTTCATCTGGAGGAGGAAGTGAGGCAGCTCAGATTACAGTTGTGTATGACATCACTCTTCAGATCCTTCAACAGATCTTCCCAACCTCCTCCACCAGTGAAGGAAATAAGGATTAACATATAAAAGACATTTGAAAAAAAACTCAAGCCTGTCTGCATCACAGAAAAGTAGTAAAAGAACAAATCGGTTTTTTGGCTTTGCATTTCACCTTTAAAGAGATTTATCCAAGGCTATGCTGAGTTTCTTAATTTCAGTCCACTTAACCAAATTGCCCTAGTGACCAAACAAAAAACTAACAACCTCAAATGATGTATGCAAACTTCTAAACAAGTAGTTTGAAATTTTGTGAGGAATCAGTGGCCCTTTAAATGTAGATTTATCACATATCAGCATTGATGTTTACGTTACATTAACTGATTACAGCATTAGTTTTGTATTTAAAACTGAAGTGGATCCCACAGGGTTATCACATTGTTTTGCCAACTTCAGTACTTAAACTGCATTTTAAAAAAAATTAGGAATCTTAACACATTCAAAGAAAAACTTTACACAATTAATGTTGGATTGCAGTAATTGGCAGAAGCCAGGACATACTACTGTAAGTGCTGAAATGCCAATAAACCCTGGTTGCAAGATATCTTATTAATGTATGGTATTGAATATCAGCCAATATTAAGCATGGAGTTTTATCTTTGGATTTCTTTGAGGTGTTCCTTGTACCTGTTACTTTATTCTACTCTTATTCTTTATTCTGATGCATCCGACGAAGCGGACTGTAGTCCACGAAAGCTTATGCTAAAATAAATTTGTTAGTCTCTAAGGTGCCACAAGTATTTTTCTTATTTTCTTTTTATTCTACTTGTCATTTTCAGAGGCACAGAAGTGCAGCCAATTCATTCTAATATGTAAAAATAAAATCTGGACTAGCCTGCTAAAAGTCTCATGTACATAATTAGCATGAGCAGATGGAATTTCAAAACCAGGAGAATAAATTGATTTATAACCATGGTTACTCAAAATTCTTGAGGCTAATCTATTCATAGAAACTCTCTAGGAATCCCAAAGAATGTAAGTGTAATAAAAAGGAATGATGCTGCTAGGCAGGCATTATTTATACACCTTGCTTGTAAAGCAAGTTTTCCCATAGGTTTGGCAGAGTTGTGGGTGATAAAACACAATGGTAAAACACAGCAACATTTAACAGTTTCTTAAATTAGCATTTCCCCCACTTTTGTACACTTGGCTGCTAAGTTTCTTGTTTTGTTTTATCTTACAGGCCTGAATAATGATGTGGTGACACATTATTGGCTGGGTGACAGTAGATGCCAACTGAAGTGGACACAGAAGAAAGAATTCTTTATATTTAATTGGAAATGCTTGCACTGTGTGGAGCCAGAAATTTAAAGCTCTCTTTTTTCTCTCCTTTTTAGTAAATTTTGTGGCCAACTAGTGATTTCATAACCACAGGAATTGAAAGCCACGTATATCAAGTATTCATGCAGTTTGTGGAAGAGACTTTTGTATGCACAGAGTTGGAGACTGCTAAAGTTACCCCAGCACAGGTTTCAATTATATTTGCAGCAAAATTAGTCTTATAGCAAAACGCTGTAACCCACCTGGTGCCTGCTACTAGAGATCTTGAGCCTTAAATAACGCAAACAACATTTTTATTTCCTTTAAAGGCAACCTGCATATTTTTATAAAATTAAGCAAGTATCCTGAACACCTAAATTAGACTAAGCTCTTCAGGGCATTGCCTAAAGCAGCAGTGTCCAATAGAAATTCAATGCTAGCCACACTTGTGGTTTTGAATTTTTCTTATTAGCCACATTATAAAAAAAGCCACATGCATTAGCCACATGTGGGTAGTAGCGAACATATTGGACACCGCTGGCCTAAAGGATCATCATATGTACGGTTCCTAGTAATATGGTGCTTTAATCACAGGGGCCTCAACATGCTACTACAAATACAAATAACGTAGCAGTTAAGAGACTTCCAAGCTTATTTCAAGGCATATTTTGGATCTTTCAAATTAGTTGGAGTTGAAAAGGATTGTGTCTAGTGACATGTACCAATGTGCCCCAAATTTAGAGGAAATGACAAGATACAATTAAAGCAAATAAAACTAACATACAATGATTAGTCAATAGTTTTTTTGCATATTAAATTTTAATTCTAGAAAAATATTTTAAGTAAGAGCATACTGTCAGTTTGATATGCAGGTACTAGTCAGTTACTATCTGATCCAGAAACAAAGCTAGAAAGAAAGTGTCAGTAGCACGATCTGGGATGCATAAAATTGACAGAATGACAGTCCTTGCAGTTCAGAGATGCTGGAATGAGTGCACTTGGGATGCATTGCCATAGGCTGCTTCCAAGAGATCTAGTATGAACACAGATATTTAAACAAATTTTCTTTAACATGTTTCTTTAAACATTTTACATTTTTGTTTGTATAAAAATAGTCTCTTGTTAATGCCTGGTATAGTAACCTGGATGTTAAGTGATTGAGGTCTGGTACTAACCCACGAAAGCTTATGCTGAAATAAATTTGTTAGTCTCTAAGGTGCTACAAGTTTTTCTTTCTTATTTTCATTTTAGAGTTCCTCAGTGACTGCCTTTAAGGACATTGGGCCCATAATAGGAAAGCTGAGAACCACTTAGGCTTTGGCTACACTGGCACTTTACAGCACTCCAACTAACTCGCTCAGAGGTGTGAAAAAACACCCCCCTGAGCACAGCAAGTTACAGCGCTGTAAAGCGCCAGTGTAAACAGTGCCCCAGCGCTGGGAGCTGTGCTTCCAGCGCTGTAAGCTATTCCCCTCAGAGAGGTGGAGTACCTGCAGCACTGGGAGACCTCTCTCTCCCAGCGCTGGCACGTGATCACACTTGCACTTCAGCAGCACTTTGAAATTTCAACTGTAGCCAAGCCCTTAGGAGAGAGATACTCCCTCTCAATCCCACACCTTTCTGCCAACTTCTAATGCTTAGTACATGATTTTTTAATGTTATGCCTAACCCTCTTCTGTGATGTTTGTTTCCTCTCCCTTGCATACTCTAATCTCTCTAGTCACTTTGCAGTTTGGCTCTGTTGATCTAGGAGTTTTGCCTCTACTCTTTCTGGTGACATCTGCAAGTTTGATCACAAGTGAACATGTGCCAAAGAAACACTTGCATCAAGAGAGATGAGACAGCCAATTAGTTTAATCAAAAAAGTCTCTATAAATCCTGATGGCCAAATTCATACCTCGACTAGGATTTAAAAAAATGGCATACGCTACACAGCATCTGTAACGTTTATCACCTGGATGTTTTCTGTAGAGTGCAGTTTAAGAACCACTGTTTTAAGGGCATACTATAAATCCCTTTTATTTTTGTTGGCCTTCCCTTGACTTGTTTTTCCCTTTCAACACTAATCTTTGCACCAGTTGAGAAGTGTTCTCTTTTGTTGGTGGGGTGGTCTGCTGATGGTTATTGGGTTTGCCATTGTGCCAGATGCAGCTGGTGTTGTCCAACTGTGTAGTTCAGTTGTTTCTGGTGGGTTTTTAATACTTCGTACTGGCAGTTTTATATTGCCTTTAGCAGGCACCTTATAAACTAGAGAATCCAGCATGATTGATTTATCTACAGGTTTAGCTAAGAGAAGGATCAAGATTCAAGAAGCTTTCAAAGAATGCAACTATTTATGATGAAGAATTATCTTATTTTACAGCAGTTGAGGTCTGAGGCTCTCATCAATTCAATCTCTGATCATATGATCATTCTTTACCTGGTATTTTTCCCTTTCTGGAACCATTAAGGATGGGGACGATATTTAACAAGGTGATGCACACATGTCTGATGACGCAGCGGACAGCATTTGTTTATATAAAAGCAGAGTGTTACTAACAGCTTAAATCCCTAATTATAATAGAAGTTGATATTTAACAAAAATATTCAGAAAAAGACTAAGTAATTTCTCTCCCAAATTCATAGTCCTACTTTTGGACACAAACATTTTAATTCTCTGTTCAAGCACATAAAAGTCCCTCTATCAAAGAGAAAAGAAAAACACATCCAGGAAAGACGTTAACGAGCCAGTGAAGTTAGTGTTTATTTTACGTGAGGAACAGGATACCTGCCAAACCTGAATGAGATACCTATAGAACAATGAACAAAACCAAAGCTATGTTTCAGAACTGGCAGGTGAGAAAAACTGCTTATCTTTGACTCCTGTTGGTGAGAGAGAAAAAATTTCCAGCCACACATAACTCTTCAGGTCTGGGAAAGGTACTCGGAGTTGAAGAAGAGCTGTGAGGCTTGAAAGCTTGTCTCTCTCACCAACAGAAGTTGATCCAATAAAAATATCTCACCCACCTTGTCTCTCTAATATCCTGGAACTGAGGCAGCTACAGCTGCACTGCATACATATCTGACTCCTTCATTCTCTTTCCTCCCCCGCCATATAGTATCTCCTCATTGCTTGGAATTCCAAAAGTGGTTTACTAACTCCCACAGTGGACATTTCTTAAGGTATGTCTACACTATCATTTTTGTAATTCTTACAGTTGAACTATTATCAGTGCAGTTCCACTAATCCTAGGAAATGGTGGAAGTACTCATATGGACCAGCCACCAGCATTTAAAACCAACATAATGTCATCCAGCTCAAAGGAGATGTAGGTGACAAAGGTTAAAATGTCAGTGGTTAGTCTAACCTAGCATTTTAACTGTTGCTACCACCAGTGGGAGATTTTAAGAAAAATGTTAATGTAGCTAAGGCCTTGGACAAAAGCTACAGAGATGTGACAATTATTTTGCCAGCTACAACCAACCTAACTTTAATTAAAAAAAAAAGGTGGAATCTCAGGAATGGACCATTTAAACAAGAGTATGTTTTCTAGGGGAGGATTGTGGTCCAGCAGGAAGAGAACTAGGAGTCTGATCTGATTGTTATTAAAGACCTCCATTAAATTTAGTGCGAATTGAATTGGGCATAGGACTACAAATCAGGAGACGCTGGTTTCACTCCCAACTCTGCCAAGCAATTTACTGTTCATCCTTGGGCACGTCACTTCACCATCATTACTAACCCTTCTTCATAAAAGCATTTTGATTAGCTACAGATAAAAAATCCCAAGTATTATTACTAGAAGGTAGCAGTAGGTAAAAGCAACAATTACCTCAAAGCTTATCTCCAGTATAGTTCTACAGGCATCATGGTCTTAAACACTTCTACAGAGCACATGCGCATGTGCATCTCAGTGTAGATGACACACAGCCTCCTAACCTAGTCATGACTGCAATCCCACACCTCCAAAAGCGGTTACATAGTATACATCTACACTATAGGGACTATACCCTATTCATCCTCATAGCTACACTGGTGTAAACCCGTGGCAAATAGAAGCAGCCTACACTGACTGAACAGAGTTTTTCTGTTGATGTAGGAACTCCACCTTCCTGAGCAACAATAGCTAGGTTGATGGAAGCATTCTTCTGTTGACAGAGCTGCCTCTATCCTGGGGATTAGGTTGTCATAGTTACAGCTCTGAGGGCCGGGGGATGGATTTTTCATACCCCTGACTGACATAGCTACCTCAACCTAAATTTTAAGTGTAGGCCAGGCCATAGATACCTCAGTATACCCCTCTTCCATCCCTGCAGCCGGTTTACGAGGCAGTAATTTGGTTCTGACGATAACAAGGAGTTCACTCAATGGAGAAAAAGGTTGCATTTAAACAGGTGAGAGGTCAAATCCCTCATACCAGCAATGCAGGGGGAAGACATTCAAGACAGGATATTCACTTAGTATAAAAGAAAACCAGATTTCAGTCCACCTCTTTCTGGGTCTGTTGGTTTCATCTCAGTTTCCCCTCGGACAGTTCCCCTGGTTTCCCTATTAAAGTTTCCTTGCTAACTGTTCCTCTCTGGTCCTGAAGGGGGTTTCCTGCTGGCCTTTCTTCTAACCTACGCTCCAACTGCCACAGATGCTTTAGATGCTTCTCTTGACATGCTGCTCGGTGTTTGAAGTGGAGACAAGAAAGGATATGGTGGGTATATAGCTATGAACTTTGTGATGCCTTTTTTCTTTGTTCCACCGCTTTATATTTTGAAAGTTTTCCATGAGTGGGTTTCGGCAGCTACTTTGTTCTCAGCAGCTGCAGCCTGTTACAGAGTGTAACACACCGTGCTCTCTTTTGTTCATTCCTGTCCTTTTCCTTAATCTAAGTCCCCAGACCAAAAGGGAAGGCTCTGATCTATATACAGGGAAACAGTCTCATGCCATACAAGCACTTTTCCCATTCCCTCCTGTAGAGCTTTCATCTCTGCCTCATCTGCAAGTTCCCACTTCCTTTAGGCTTCGAACAGTCTCTCCAGTTCAGAATGCAAGGTTTCCCCTGCATTTCCTGGGGGTATCATCTTGCTCTTCTCCCATGCAGTCAAATTTCAGAAAAACATCAAGGATATTTCTATATGCAGTGGTGGTGTAGCCACGTTGATCCCAGGAGAGGAGAGAGAAAAGTTGGGTGAGGTAATATCTTTTATTGGACCAACTTGTGTTGGTGAGAGAGAGAAGCTTTTGAACTACACAGGGCCTGAAGAAGAGCTCTGCGCAAGATGGAAAAGTTGTGTCTCTCACCAACACAAGTTGGTCCAATAAAAGATATTACCTCATCCACTGTGTCTCAAGGATGTTTGTCTCAGGCAAAGCCCTCTCTTCCCCAGAGCAGGCAAAATGGACTTGACATTGATGGAGTCCTCAAAATGGAGATGGCAGGTGTTCTACCTTTGCCTGGTCACCTCTTCTCCCCCTCCCAAAGCAAAGGTTCTTTCCATTAACAGCGATACCAGAGGCCTAGCTTCTCCCTCCAAGCCTCCCCCAGCCCCTGCCTTGCACAGCAGGCTGCATTTTGCTCTTGTGGTTTCAATGGCCTTGAAGGCCAGTTCACAAAGGTTAGGCTGGATTGCACCATTAGCCAAGCCATAAGCCATATGGTAAATTGTTCTGACTTGCACCCAGAACAGGAACCAGATGCCTGACCCATCCATACCCTGGGGCTCGTAGGAAGGAGGGATCACCTCCCTTCCAACCTTACCTAGGCTATTGATTTGATTGCCTTGATCTTGCCTGTAGAATTTGCTCTGCTGATTTCACTAGGAAACCTGTATGTTTATATATAGAATATAGTGCTAAAGAACAAAGGGTCACAAGAAATCCTCCCTGCCTTGCAGAGACAGTGCAATGTCCCAACTGCTCCCATTATAGCCTCTTCCACCCAGTCAAGTCAGGAGACTTCTCCAACATTTAATCCCGGTATTGATACATTTCTACCAGCAGTGACACTGCAAACATGGATGGGGATGAAAGAGGACTATGGGAATTCAGGCTCAGGGATATGCTAAGCTAGATTCAGTACAAAATTGACACTTCTGGCGATGGGCAACAGCATTGGAGGTTTCCAACACTGCCCCACTGGCAGAGAGAAGTTTCTTTACACTCCATGCCCTTCTGCTGAAACAGCCACACCAAAGAGGACATCAGCTGAAATGGCAATTTTAAAATGTTATTTATTCGTCAGATACCTGTCCATTGGAAACTGATTCAGCACCAAACTCACTTCACGTAGGCTGCTAGCAGCTTGTAACAGCTTTCGGTCACACTTGACGGAGGCTGAATCTGAACTGGTGCCCTAGACCTCTGACTGAGAAGTTTCAATGAGTAACTTTTGTCTTTGCCACTAGTGGCTAGAGAGAAACTTAAACTGCTACATAACAGGCAGACGAGAGCCATCAATCCAGAGCCCTAATCTTTGCTGCATGGGTTACATAGCTGGCAGATTGATGCTACAGTATTTAGAGAGAGCGCTAAACTCAGCTACTGGAACTGCTCTCAACTGCTTCAATACATTGTGTTACTAAAGCTTCGCTGGCATTTACTCTTGTTTCAGTCTGATGTACTGGAGGGAGCTCTTGGGTGCTCCCATAACCTCTTGGCAAACATATGAAGCCAAACTGAAGAGGTTTGAGGTGATTTCCATCTCTGATGGAGTCAAACCCTAAACACTAGGTCAGCCCTGCAAGAGAGGATATCCCTGAGGCTCTCACAAATATTTCTGGACCACAAGATACCTGTCTTTGGAATGGATCAGGTGGGATCAACTGGATAGTATTTTCAGAATTTTTTTCCCCACAAACAAGGAGACTCCAATTGCCTTACAAGGAGTTATACCAACTCCTAATGCAAGTTATCCATGCTGCACACTATACTGTGCTAGCAATATACTCTGGGCCACCTTCAGTAACTGAGGTACATTTTGAGCAAAAGGGCTTATTTGCCAAATGATGGATGATGTCTTCTTCCTTGGTTACCAGAGTACTTTGCCCTTCCCCACCCTGCAACTAGGGAACCAGATGAATAGATTCCATGTGCACTCACCCTATCCTGCCTGCAGGCTCATAACATTTGGGGAACTGGCCTTGTCACAGGGTCTGGGGGAGACTTTGGTGGGAGCCCTTTGTTAAAATGTTGGCAGTGCATCACTAGTGTCTATGGTGGTTTGAACTTCAAAGGATTGTCAAGTAGCTTTATTTGGACGTGAACACTCCACTAGTGCATAAGAACTATATGGTGAACGTGACCACAACCCAAAGTGCAACTTACTCCAAGCTAAGCAATGCTAAAACTGCATAAATGGTGAAGTGATTTTTTGCAGTTCACTTACTGGTATCAGATAAGGGTTTTATTTTAATATCTGAATTTTAACCTGGCAATGTGCCTTTAATATGCTCTCTATGGACTTCGCTATACCCTCATTATAGGTAACCCTCCCAGTCGTGAGGTTTGACACATTCAAGGACACCACTGCTCCGTGCAGTCTGGGATCATGCATCCAATCACAGCTGTTAGTGCTTCACAGAAGTGAAAGAGGCATAGGGCCTGATTTTCAGAAATGCTGAGCACCCACAACTCCACTTACAGTCAATGGGAGCTATGGGTATTTAGCACATCCAAAAAAGTCAGGGCCCCCCAAGCATACCTACCAGAGTGGACCCACCTAACCAGAAAACGCTATGGCACAAGGGAGAACTCCTGTCCATCCTCCTACAATCATGTCCCACCTTAAAGTCTTTGTTTTGAGTTCCTTTCTATTCTTTGGAGTGGTACTAGCTAAAACCAAGATCATAATTATCTAATCCTCTGAACTGCTGCTAACCATTTGACCCAAGGATCTCTATAGAGTGCCACAATTTTAATATTACCTTGTATATTCCCATCTGGGTATGCTAAAGACTTAATATTTATCTAGTACTTTACCTCTTTAGGGAACTCTTCAATATCAATCAATCATAACTTCAAGGCAGGTAAATGCTGTACCCTGTACAGCTAGGTTATGTTTTACCCAAGAAATCAAGATTGGAAGGCAGGAATTTCTGCTTCCAGAATTGTATTCAGTTCACTAGATCACGCTGCCTCACTGAGGAGCGTAGGCCCATTTTGGATTTCTCAGAATGGCCTCATTAAGTGGTGGTAAACTAAAGTGCTTTTGACAGAGAAGCAGTCAAAGTCATTTGGAGATCTCCTGGTTACAGACAATCCTATACGGTTTAATTCCATTTGCAGAGTGAAAACCCTTGGTGAGATTAGACTTTTACTTTGCCAGTCAGTTCAGCCAGCAGGGAGGCTGTTCACACTAGTTTGTTACCATGTCAACAGGCAGTCATTCAGTCATACCTGTTACATCTCAGATGGACTATTACTACTCTTATAAGTGACCTCCTCAATAGGGACTCCATACTGACAACAGGCAATTCATACCCCCTGCCCCCGCCCCCCAAGGATTTTAACCCAGACTTCAATATTCTTGGGTTTCACCTGTACTGAACCATCAAATAACGTATGCCATGTCATTCTAAAAATTGGTCTGATCACATTTAATGCACTAGGCATATTTGCCACATTTTGTCTTACATTTATGGAACTCTACATTCTTTGCCATGCTGTCTTAAAGAGCATCTTCAAGTCATGTTTAAGATTCCTTTGCCTAGGTTACTACTATGGAAAGGATTTAATGATTTACTTTTTACTTATCTTGGCAAAAGAATCCAAACTGACCAGTTTTATTTTCTAGCCACCATCAGTTATTCTATGGTTATAGGATGAATATCTCCTTATTGGATTCTTTTCTGTTGTTACAAGCGTGTTGCATCTCGTCTTAAATTAATCCCCAACCCTGCAAACACGTGTCCACATGCTTAACTAAGATTGTAATTATTCCCCCATGGACTTCAATAGGACTCCTCATGTGCTTCAAGTTAAGCATCTACCCAAGTGTTTGCAGTATCGGGACCTCAGACTAAGCTAATTGGGGCAGGTACTTTTTAAAACCTATGTTTATACAGCACCTAGAACAATAGCATCCTGATCCAGACTGGGCCCTTTGAGGATTGCTGTAAAAAAATTTGTCTAGGATTCTACTGGCATTTGACAATCCCAGTTTGTACTGCTTCTTGGCTGCCTAACAGCCTAACAGCATAATAGTCTATCTATCCCCCTTAGCCAGTGCAGATTTGTACCCACAACACATTCTTGTAAGGGTGAAATATGGGTTTTGTTGTATTTACCCTTATGGTATTTATGCACTGTAAAGATTCTGTGGCAGATCAGATACTACATCTGCAGATTTCTATTTTACATTGTTTTGGGAGTGGGGAATGGAAGGAAGAACAGAGCTGTGAACAATGTGCAGAAATCCCGCATTTAGTCCAAGACTCCCAGGTATCCTTTTTCCAGTGTCTCAGGGTACGTCTATACTTACCTCCTGGTTCGGCAGCAAGCAATCGATCTTCTGGGATCGATTTATCGCGTCTAGACAAGACGCGATAAATCAATCCCGGAAGTGCTCGCCGTCGACACCGGTACTCCTGCTCCGCGAGAGGAGTTTGCGGAGTCGACGGGGGAGCCTGCCTGCCGCGTCTGGACCCGCGGTAAGTACCTTTTAGTTCGAACTAAGATACTTCGACCTCAGCTACGTTATTCACGTAGCTGAAGTTGCGTATCTTAGTTTGAACCGGGGGGTTAGTGTGGACCAGCCCTCAGACTAGAAAATAGATGATTTCTCAAACACATATGGGTTTATCTTGATCCTACAACCCTGTCGTTTCACTGAGCAATAGATCATGTTCAGTGGTTTGGTAGCCTCGCATACAAACAGCACAGGGTTGTGTGTAGATTGCCAAGGACTGTCCAAGCTTTGCATTCAGAAACACAAAGCATTGTCTGTGTGTGTAGGGGTGTCAACAGCAGGGGAGCCCAGTTGCTAGGCTGGATACTTTCCAAAGCAATAACACAACAATGAACATGCAGGGACAGCCCTACCACTGAACATTATAGATCCAGACAGTTCATGTGTAGGAGACACAGACGAGTCATGTCTCTAGTGGCAAATACAGGACACATTTAGTAGGGAAAGCCACTTATTTAGGATGATTCTTAGGGAAGCAATTTAAACCCAATATTAGCAATGACTGCTGTTTAACAGGGATGTTAATTCTGCTTAATAGGGATAGCTTCAGCTGATTTATAGAATCATACAAATGTCAGGCTGGAAGGGACCTTGAGTCTTGAGAGGTCATCTAGTCCTGCCCCCTGTTTTGAGGCAAGGCCAAGTATACTTAGACCATCCCTGACAAGTGCTTGTCCAGCCTATTCTTAAAAACTCCAGTGATGGGGATTCCACAACCTCCCTTAAAAGCCTATTCCAGTGCTTAACTATTCTTATCACTGGAAAGTTTTCCTGAATATCTAACCTAAACCTCCCTTGCTGCAGATTAAGCCAATTATTTTTTGTCCTACCTTCAGTGGACACAGAACAACTGATCACCATCCTCTTTATAAACAGCCTTTGACATTTTTTAAGACTTATCAGGTTCTCCCGCAGTTTTTTTTTCTCAACACTAAACATGCCTAGTTTGTTTAACCTTGCCTCATAAGTCAGGGTTTCTAAACCTCTGATCATTTTTGTTGCTCTCCTCTGGATTCTCTCCCATTCGTCCACATCTTTCCTAAAGTGTAGCACCCAAAATTGGACACTGCACTCCAGCTGAGGCCCCACCAGTGCCAACCAGCGTGGGACAACTACATCTCAGGTCTCCCATATTCACATCTCACATACAATAGTCCTGTTAATACAGCCCAGAATATTAGCCTTTTTTTTTGGCCGGGGGGGTGGGTAGGGGTGGGCCCCAACAGCATCACATTGTTGGCTCACTTCCATATAGTGATTGAGCAGAGTACTTCCCGAGTACTCCCCTCTCCAGCATTACATGGAGGGGATGTGGCGGGAGCGATCTATGGGGATCCTATGCTAGGAATCTCCTAACTACCTCTTCCACAAACAGTAGAGTCAAACCCTTTCCTTGGGCAGGCTATACCACCTCCCAGCATCAGGGGTCTAGCCATTAACATAACAGGTTCAGTAGCATTCCAGAGGGACAGGTTACCATTGAAATAGTATCTTTAGTCAGTCAGGAATTCCACTTAATGAGGCCTGAAAAGTCAGCCAAAAGAGCATCCTAATTAAGCGAACTCAGCAATACTAGAAGTAGTAACCAGCATTAAAAATAGATTAGCATTGCATTCAAGATACCCAGATAAAGACAAGAGGTACACAATTTAACATTAACAGTTACAAATAAATAAGTACGTTCCCCATTACTCACCTATCACATTCTGGAGTCAGGAATCCATACAATCTCTAGTACAGTAGTGAACCATAACAGTAACAAAACCATTACACCACTGAACCCATGCAAGATGCCCAAACAAACCCTCAAATTACTCAACCCATGCAAGTCTGCCCACTTGCAAAATAACCACATTCCAAGACACAAATACAAGTACAATCATTACTGTACACTAATCCTACCACAGTTAGGAAAAAACACCAGCTAACAGGAACAAACCTTTACCTGCTCCACATCAAACACCACCTCAACTTAATTAGGGCAACAATTCAGTCATCTGTTGCAGCTTTATAGTAGCTGTTGTCCCTGGGACAAGTTCAACAAGAATTAACTTCCTGATGGGTGAATCAACATTAGTTTCCTTCATGGGTTTGACTATTTTAACTGATTGGGTGTGGAAGAAATCCCATTGTCCCATGAATTGCCCAAAAGATAGTGGTAAAATTCCCTGGTAACAATCAATGCTGTGGTGTTTGTTTTCTAATTAAATTATCAATCAACCACTTCCAGGTCAGCAAGGAGCAAAGCTATAAAAGCTTCCCTATTCTGTCAGTAGAAGTGCAGGTGCAGCTAGCCTGTGCTTAACTGAAAGCAGAAGGTGGCTGGGAAGGGTGTCTGACATGTAAAACTATAGCTTGATTTGCCTGTAGAGGAAAATAGGGATGTTTTAGCAAAACCACGATCATTTAGAGTTTCACTGTTGTTACCATACTCAACACCAGGGCTGCTCAGAACTTCATGGTGATAGGGACTCAGACCCTCTTGCTCTGCAAACATAAGCCCCTTCCATTTGAGCTAAAGGAGAACCTCTATCATTTATCAGCAATGTAGGGATATGGTATACAGTTGAACAGTAGAGGACAATGATATTCTGCACAGAAGTACAATAAGAATACAGAAAACATTTCTTATCTATAGCCCTTTAAGCCAAACTTGCGTATAGTTAGAGAAGCACATTCTTTTAAATTACAATATACTGGATGTGTTCTCAAGCCAGGTGTCAGATTAGAAAATTGGGATAGCTATTCCACATCTACCCATGTCCCCAGCACTGTCCATATCAACT
The DNA here is from genome assembly GCA_033296515.1 of Macrochelys suwanniensis. NCBI lineage: Eukaryota > Metazoa > Chordata > Testudines > Chelydridae > Macrochelys > Macrochelys suwanniensis. The sequence continues at coordinate 5,282,245 of CM065789.1, read as the reverse complement.
GTATGTTAATACTAAAAATGATCTGTAGTGAAATAGTTAAGGATGTTTACTTGTTATCATTAGGTTTCAGAGTTAACCCAAACTGAGCTGTGCAGTGGCAATTCATGCTATTGTTTGTCTTTCTGCAGGCTCAGGAAGGTAGCACTGCATCAGGTCACATTTGGAAGGTTTCTTCACAATCTCAGGGCTGGAATGTTTTGTAAAACTCAAAGCTTAAATTCTGCAGAAACGAACTGATCCATTAGAGCAGTGTTCTTATTGTGACTGCCCCATCTACTGTTCTTTTGAGGATGCAGATGCTGTTCAATATCATCTGGAGAACAGAGGCGGTCCCATCTGACTGGCAAAAAGGCATACATTTGCCACGTTGGAAATGCAAAGGCAGCAAATGAGCCTGTTCTAACTATTGCAGCAGTACTCTTCTGTCTGTCATGGGTAAAGTTTTTGCTTCTACCTTATAGGCCCAAACCACTGATATCTTATGGATCAAGAGAAGACAACAACAAGCTGGCTTCACTCCCCTAGAGGAGCAAAACTTCATAGTGCTCCAGCTTATTGAGAAGGCCTGAGAATCCGGTTCACCTTGCATCGGTGGATCTCAAGGCTGCATTTGACTCTCTTGACAGGGAATCGCTTTGGCTGATCTTGAAACTTACGGCATCTCCGACAAGCTTTGTAGAATGCTCCATCTCCAATGACTCCTCCAGCTGTGGTCTTGTATATGGGGAAAGAACCACCTTCTTATGAATTAAGTCAGGCGTTCAACCAGGATGAGCTGCCACCCCAGAACTCTTCAATGCCATCAGATTACGTGTCTGGCCCGACACTAAGCAAATGCATTTTAGACATAAGAACCTCACCGTTGTCCCTTTTGCTGCTGACATACTGCTAGTGGTTGAATCAGTGGATGAGCTAGTGGCAGCATTTAAAGCCCTGGAAAGCTCAGCAGCAAAAGTTGGCTTGAAAATTAATTGGGGCAAAACCAAAATTCTTCCGGTCAGTGATTTTGAACATGTTGCAGGCTCTTAGGCTGACCAGGAGGGCCGGCTCCAGGCACCACGTTTCCAAGCTGGTGCTTGGGGCGGCATCGAGAATGGGGCGGGAGTCTGAGTCCCGCGGCAGCAATTCGGCGGCAGGTCCGCTCTTCCCGCCGCCAAATTGCTGCCGCGGGACTCGGACTGCCGCCCCATTCTCACCCGCCGCCGCGGCAATTTGGTGGCAGGTCCACCGCTCTTCCCTTGCCGCTGTGGACTCGGACTGCCTGCGTCAGGGTCGGGGCCCCACCCCCGATGCAGGCAGAGGTAGCGGGGCCCCACCCCCGACACAAGCAGACGTAGCGGGGCCCCGCCCCCGATGCAAGCAGGCGTTGGGGTCGGGGCCCCACTACGTCTGCCTGCGTTGGGGGGCAGAGCCGCCGCCACTGCTTGGAGAGGCAAAATTGTGAGAGCCGCTCCTGCTGACCAGACAGCAAGTGTGAAAAATCGGGACAGAGGGTGGGGGGTAACAGGAGCCTATATAAGGAAAAGCCCCAAATATCGGGACTGTCCCTATAAAATCGGGACATCTGGTCACCCTACAGGCTCTAGCATCTTAGTGGGCAGCCACCCAGTCGAGAGAGTCAGGTATTTCACCTTCCTTTGCTCTGTTGTTGACAACATGGGTGGCATTGAGAGAGAAATTGAAGCCCACCCTGCAAAAGCAACATCAGTAACGGGGCACCTCCTCAAGAACATCTTTTGCAATCAGTAGAGATAGGCAGAGAGATGAAGCAGAGGATATACACTGCTTCAGTAGTCAGTACGCTGACCTTTGGGACTGAAACATGACCACTCAGTGTCAAGATTGGAAAGAAGATGGACGCCATTCAGTTGAAGCATCGCTGAGTAATCAAAAACATTAAATAGTACGAAGTTAAGTCAAATTAAGAGCTCCATTACTAAACAGGGCCTGCTCTCTCAAACAGTTGGCCAGCATTCTTTGGCTCACGATGCATTTGGTGGCCTCTACTTTGTCCTCGTGACAGCATAAGAACTAACCAACCTGACCTGTCTACTCGTTCAGCGTGGCCCCGATCTCAGCTGTGTTGAATGGGTTAAGGGAAGCAGGCGTAGCGGTAGAACTTTCTCAAAGAGGCTCCAAGCCCATTTTGAAGATGGCGGAGCATTCGATCTCGCTAGGAAATAGCAAACTCTGAAGCCTGCTCAGTTATTTATGGGAAAAGTGTCTGCCATCCCTGCTCTTTGTTTGCTTAATGATACCTCCAGATTGCATGTTTCCAGAGAGGATACAAATTGGATGACCAGCTTTCTGATTGCTAAGGAAATATTTTACTGAGATACTGGAAATTGAGTCAGCACCCAAGGCGGAAGAACAGATTATGATGCAACTATTAATGAGCATCAAAACCAGTTTTCAATAAAATGGGGACACTTTTGGGAGCACTTTGGGGATGATGTTAATTGTTGAATATGACCCATCAGGACCAAAACAAACATGACACAGAGAAATCTCATCTTTTGGATTTTCTGTCTTAAAAACCATTGGATCCTCTTTTCTTTCTCTTTCACTGATTTTGGAAGGCACAAATTGAAACAACACAAGCTCTATCGGGAAACATTAGCTTTATTAGGAACAAGGGAAATCTTCTGCTAGGTCTCTGTTCCCTCCCCAGCATGGTGTAAGATAGATAAAGAGTTAAGTTTTGGGGAACTGGCTGGCAAAGGGGATTGCTAGTGGACTAGAGAACCTTTCACATCTAGAACATCACTTCAAACCGCAACCACATTCATAGTGACTGATAGTTGTGGCAATCTGCTGGCTCTTTGGTGGCCTGTGTGAAATCCAGTGTTGGACTCAGTCCCTTGCTAGGCCAGGCCAAGAGCTGAATGGACCTGGAGACTAAGCTGAGCATCCCCCCAGCTCCAGTTTAAGGGGGCACAGGGGAATGCTTGTGCTGTCGCATGCCATGCTGGGGGTGGGGAGGGATAGCTCAGTGGTTTGAGCATTGGCCTGCTAAACCCAGGGTTGTGAGTTCAATCCTTGAGGGGGCCATTTAGGGATCTGGGGCAAAAATTGGGGATTGGTCCTGCTTTGAGCAGGGGGTTGTACTTAGATGACCTCCTAAGGTTCCTTCCAACCCTGAGATTCTATGCTGTCACAGCTGGTGCAATTCAACAGCCAGTGAAACTAGCATGCCGTTTACAAAAAGAACCAGACATTGGGTTTTACTCCGTTGTTAGCTCAGCATGTCCCTGCTCAGTAACCACTGCTATCCACCCCTGGGAAACAAAACTCAATGTAAAAATACGTGAACAGTTATGGACAACACCCTGATAGCGTCCCAACGAGTGGTGGTGTTGAAGGTCGGTTTGCTCAGGTTTCTTTCTTTGGGAAATGATTCTGAGGCCTTGTGGTCATTTAATGTATAAAGCACATGAAGTCTGAAAATGCTGACCGAACAGCATGCAAAGCGCCTTGGGATGAAAAATGAGTTAGTACAACAAAGGCTACAGGACAAGTGCAACTGACGAGCCAACTTTTGTCCTCAACTGTGTACCCAGCTTTAACCAACCCCAGTGCAAGGGCTGTACTTAGCTCCACATAAGGGGCCCAACAAATCATTACTGGAGGGCTCATAACAATGAACTGTAAAGGGTGGGGGGAGTTTTACTTCATGATTCAAACTGGAGGTATGAAAAGTTAGGGGTTCTGGCTGATTTTTTGTTTCCCTTACCCAGAACAGGGCTATCCAGTCTCATCCTCCCAATTTTTCTGGGAGAGTCCATGGGTGCTGTCTTAGCCCTTAATAGAAGGGGGAGAGGTGTTGGATGTTTAGCTACAGATCTCTATCTCTAGGGCTTTTACGTGGGTCGATATCAACCACCACCCAGGGGTGGTGTCACTTCCTCTCTGTCAGGCTCGATGTACTTAATATCTATGATGTAATACTCCTGCTGGTTGACCACATCTTCCAGGAAAAACAATGTAGAGAAGGGATGAGATTTCCCAGAAGGCACCTAAATGACTTAGGAGCATAAGTACCCTTTGAAAAAGCACCTAAGACTTAATTTCTAGTGGGGAAAAAAAAATGACCCCAGTTCTGGCCTTCCTTATACAGCAGCACACACCTATGGCATAAACCTGTTCATTTCTCCTTTTCAGATCATGTTAAAGAAAATGGGTTAGAGGGAAGAAGAGTTTAAATTCTTTACAGCAAAGAACATTATCTGTCCACTGTTTTGTAGTTCTGCATTATGACAAAATGTGGCAGATGTGGAGCAGATCTAAGAATGGTGATGGGTAATAGTTTCATGAATACTAAATGGGACCTGCTCAGTGAGATGAAGATAGCGTATGATGGGTTATTACACTTTCCTACATCAATGGCCTGCTCTGGCTTAACAGGAAGGCTGTTGGAAAAACATGCAAGAAAGCAACACACCGGCTATAGATAAGTAATCTTCCAACAAATTCTTGGGGGCAATTACAGGACAGAGGCCTAGGGCCAGGCTCCAGCCCAAAGTCACAGGTGTTTTGGCAAGGATGGGAGCCTAGAGGCCGAAGGGACATAACAGCTAAAGGAACTCTGGAGGGACAGTTAGGAGTGTTTCTGGGGAGAGCACACTGAGAACCAGACACACAGGACTTGCACACATGCCTATAGCAGTTTCCAGGGGCTGCGAAGCTTCGAGGAAGTTACACATGCTTAGAGTTTTAAGACTTATTTCCACTGAATATCTTTGGTTCTAAATAAATAATACTTTGCTTTAAAAAGAGAGTTTCCGGTTACTAGATATTACGGTCATAGGTGCCAGCAGGAAATGAAGTGCAGGCCTGTTGAGGTAATCACCCTTTGTACTTGAGGACTGCAGCCTGGAGCCCAGTCTGAGAGTGGGAAAATTGCATGATTCCACCCCGAGAGAGTATGGGCCAAGACAGGCCACGGTGGGCAGCATGCAGCACTAGAAGAGGCCAGGAAGGGGCGGTTAAGCCAGTAACTGTGACAAACAATTATCCTAGTGAATATCACCACCTCTGGCTACAACAAACACTACTTGTAAAGACAGAGAAAGCTGAATGAGATAAATCTGGACTCTTCTTCCAGGTTAAATAAACTGATTAGGGGATTCTCTTCCCCTTTGAAATTCATTCATCTCCTTTAGGTGGCATTAAAAGATCTTTTCCTAGTACATTAGCTAGACAGCTACATTTCACACAAAAGCAGAGACACCATTCACCCAAGTTTCAGCACTTTTAATATCCTTTGTTTCAAATGTTACAGGACAGTGTCAGTCTTAGTAAGAACTACATCAAGGTCTGTCTCAAACAACTGTTAAAATGTAAATAAGAGGGATTCTAATCTACCCATTTACAAATGCTGATCTCATTCTGTGCTAACACTTGGCAAACTACCTTAAAATGACAGGTTTCAGAGTGGTAGCCGTGTTAGTCTGTATCAGCAAAAACAACGAGGAGTCCTTGTGGCACCTTAGAGACTAACACATTTATTTGGGCACAAGCTTTCGTGGGCTAAAACCCACTTCATCAGATGCATGGAGTGGAAAATACAGTAGGAAGATCTATATATATATATACACACGTAGAGAATGGCAACCCCCATCTTTTCATGTTCTCTGTGTGTGTGTATATCTATCTATCTATCTTCCTACTGTATTTTCCACTCCGTGCATCCGATAAAGTGGGTTTTAGCCCACAAAAGCTTAGGCCCAAATACATTTGTTAGTCTCTGAGGTGCCACAAGGACTCCTCGTTCCTCTTAAAATGACTGAGTGCCTGTGAAAGGTGCTGCTGTGACAACTCAGGACAGAAGTCCGTGTTAGCTACAGCAGAGGTCTGGAGTGAGCAGTAACATGCAAGCGCCCCCCTCCCATTACCCTGCCAGCACGCGTGTAGCTGGATGGAACATGGTTAGGACAGAGAGTAGTTTAGCCCCCATATCGAATAGGGAGGTCTTAATTCAACTGCTGGCCTTGCAACTTAGACTTGCAGAGAGGTGATTGTCTGATATAGCTACCGAAGAGTAATATCAACTCATTTCACGTAGGCCCCTGAACAGCTCTCAGATACTCATGACAGGTTGGAATTAAGCTGATTTTCTTATCTTTTACTTTACTAACGCCATTTCTTTGACAGCTTTACCTCCGACACCATTCTGTTTCACAGTTCTCCTTTTGCTCCGGTTTTAGTCTTCCCTCCCCTCACAAGCCCATCTTCCTTGCGTAGAGATTTTCCCCTCAATAGTGTGATCAGATACAAAACAAAAATACTGTACACTTTTAATTTTGGTCTCATTTTCTGAAATGGAATTCTAGGCTACAGTATTCCACACACAGCAAGTTTTCAGCAAAAGGTAAGAGGATCCCAGCTGGTGTAAAAATATATTTTAAATAAAATAGAGTTTCTATAGGATAGCAAGCTATGTTGTACATTTCTAATTCTTCAGAATATCTTACAGCAGCCAGAGGCCCGGTTGTAGAGTCTACACCCTAAAAAAAGTTCGTGTACAGTCATGCTTCAGCAGATGAGGGCAAGTCTACAAAGCAAAGAATTGGATGCATTCAGTGCATGAACAAAAGTCATGTATTTTAAATGTAAGAAAATGTAACTTTCCTAAAATTAAGACAGCCAATTGGTTAAGGCAAGAAGCAGATTAAACACAATGCAATTCTAGCCTTGCTCCTGTGGGCCTGGCTCCTGTAACTCACCCATAAAAAACTAATGCTACTTTCACTTGTTGGTTAGGCTTCGCAACTTGTTAAGTCACAGCTTCAGTTGCACTGGTTTTGGCCTAACTTGAGGAAACCGCTGCAGTTGAATGTTGAACAGCTTATCCAATGGAGAGGACAGTCACACGATCTCCCACGCATTTGCAAGAAAGGGTAAGTCTGCATCCTTTAAACGCTCAGCACATGTTGTCTGACACATTCAGGCCTTCATTTAAGGGAGACACTGTAAAGTATCAAGTTTAACATGTGTTCTAGAACAAAAAGCCAGATTTGAACCAGAGTTTTCCCTAAGAAGGTTGCATGGCCACAGATGGCTGTAGGGCAAACTGAATAGGTGGCTTCAGTCTCTACCTCTCAACTGGAAAAACGAGAAGGGTGTTAAAGGAAAATGAGGAAGCCCCTGAGGGCCAGATCCTGAAAACTTCCACTGAAATCAGTGGAAGTCAGTAGCCTACATAACTTTCAGGACCTGGGCTTGTGTGTTCAGCTAGTCCTGCTATACAGGAACTGGGTACAGCAGATACACCCAGCTAGTCACTGCACCCCATATGAAGATGTTACTTACATTATCCTGGCAGCTGGCTGTGCAGACTGCACACGGAGTGTGAGCAGTTCAAGTGCATGGCAGCCTGGTATGGTAACAAGCTAGTGACTAGCATGAAAGCCAAGAGTATTTGGGCCATATCTGAAAGGTGACGGATTTCAGAGAGGGGAAAGTGAACGTGTGGTTTTCACACTACACACGATTCCCACCTCACTCTGAGGACAGCACTAAAGGGTATGCAGCTACCTCACACTGGCACAATTTAAATATGCAGAAGGCAAATGTATAATGCATCTTATTCCAAGAAGTATACTTCAGAGAGCAGAACAGTGTAACAATGTTAGTCTGCAACAGGTACCAGTCTTTGTATATACGGTTCCTATTTAATTAGTAGGAATGCTTATAAATAATTATGGAGACAAGGTGGGGGAGGTAATGTCTTTCATTGGATTAACTTCTGTTGGCGAGACAAGCTTTCAAGCTTACCAAGACCTGAGGACAAGCTCTGCATAAGATCTAAAGCTTGTGTCTCTCACCAACAGAAGTTGGTCCAATAAAAACTGTCTCTCTAATAACCTGGGACCAACACAGCTACAACACTGCATATAAATCATTATGTTCAATTACTTCCATAGCATACTCATTTCACAATCCCTTGTACTTTAAAGCAGTTAGCATTGCACCAGACCACCTTCAAAGGGGACAGCTGGTTAATTGTTTAACATGGACTCCCTTACAGCAGTGAGTATCACATCAATTCTCAACACCATTAACATGGTTTATTATTTTTAAACACTTCACTCCGTTTCATTGTCAACGCTAACTCATCTATTCCTATCCTAATTCTGCACTAGCACAATGCTGCAGTGTTTAGGTGGCACACACTAGGCGGGATGGGGACTGAATCAGGTTTTCAATTAAAAGTTTTTATTTATATGAGCATTTCTGATCTCTGTTAGTAGGAAAAGGCTTTTTTTAAAAAAAAAAACCCCACCTTTAAAACTTTGGGCCGAATCTACCCTTTTAAGGGGATCCAAGATTTGTGTTTCAGACATGGCTAAAACTGAATGCAATCTCCAAGGAGAAAATAATGTATGAAGTGGGAAGGCAAAATGGTGATTTAAATCTGCCTATGATTAGCTAGCTAATGCAGTGAAATGCTTTTAAATACTGTAGATTCCCCATTAGCTGGCAGACAGCTTTATGAAAAGCTCTGAAAACAACTTCTAGCTGAGCCTTATTTGGACTTGGTATTTAGTGTTGAACGTAACATTCAGCTTGAGTCCCGACACTTGTGCCTGGTCATTCAGACGTGGGGCAGGTTGCAGTGAGGTTGAGCCACTTGCCCCAATGCTCACTTGCCCCTTTTGCTACGGCCTCTCCTAGAAGGCGGCTTTCCTGTGCCCCCCGCTGGTGAGCTTGCGGAAGATGCCACTGCAATGTTGATCTGTCCTTCCTGAATTTCCTGTCTGGTCTCAGCTGGGAGGTGGTTGATTTTCTGTTGTGTTTCTAAGTAGAACATGACATCCCGCAGCTGCTCCTGTATCTCTGTGATCTGCAGGTCCTTCTGCTCACAAGTTTCCTTTAGAACCTTCTCTTCCTCCTTTAGTTTGTTCTGCAGCAAGACCTGATTTGCTCGCAAACATTTGTTCATTTCCTGTTCCTCCTTTAGCTCATTGGAGAGCTTGGTCACCTTGTTATTCAGCTGAGCGCACCTTACACACAACAGACAAGAAGGAAAAAGCAAATTAGGCCACTGTGGCTGCAATGTCTCATTATCAGAGGAGTTAAGCTATCAGGGTGTTAAGTCAGACACAGTTTATAGAATCACAGAAGTGTAAGGCTGGAAGAGACCCCAAGAGGTCAAGTCCAGCCCCCTGTGCTGAGGCAAGACCAAGTAAACCTAAACCCTCCCAGAGAGGTGTTTGTCCAGCCTGTTCTTAAAAACCTCCAGTTATGGGGTTTCCACAACCTCCCTTGGAAGTCTGTTCCAGAGCTTAATTACCCTGAGAGTTAGAAAGTTTCTTCCTACCATCGAACGGAAATCTCCCCTGCTACAAATAAAGCCCATCACTTCTTGTCCTACACTCAGTGGACACAGAGAACAATTGATCATTGTCCTCTTTATAACAGCCCTTAGATTGGAAGACACAGTAATCAGGTCCCCCTTCAGTTTTTTCTCACGACTAAACGTGCCGTTTAACCTTTCCTCACAGGTCAGGCTTTCTAAACCTTTTCTCATTTTTGTTGCTCACCTATGGACGCTTTCCAATTTGTCCACATCTTTCCTAAAGTGCGGTGCCCAAACCTGGACACAGTACCAGCTGAGGGTCCCGAGCAAGTGCTGAGTGGAACAGGGCAATTGCCTCCCATGTCTTACATATGGCACTCTTGTTAATACACTCCAGAATGATATTCGCCTTTTTCGCAGCTGCATCACATTATTGCCTCTCATTCCATCTGTGATCCACTATAACCCCCACATCCTGTTCAGCAGTGCTGCCGCCTAGCCAGTTATTCCCCATTTTCTAGTTGTGGATTTGATTCTTCCTTCCTAAGTGAAGCACTTTGCACTTGTTTTTATTGAATTTCATCTTGCTGATTTCAGACCAATTCTCCAATTTATCAAGATCATTTTGAATTTTAATCCTGTCCCTTGAAGTGCTTGCAACCCCTCCCAGCTTGATGTCATCTGCAAATTTTATAAGCATCCTCTCCATGCCATTATCTAAGTCATTAATGACAACATTGAATAGTAATGCAGCAGGAGGATTAATGTGCCAGGATTCCTTGCCCTTGATTTCTGAATGGCAGGAAAATACTCTTATGGGTTAAAACTGAGATCTAGACATTGGCTAGATGTGAGAATCAACTGGTACCACCAAGATGTGAGGACAGCAAGCTATGGTGCAGAAGGACAATAGAACCTTCACATGTTAACAGTCATCCCTTATCACACAGGTTTTCCAATCCAGCCTATGGGTTATTGGCAATGTTGTCATCCATTTGCCTACAAACACGTTCCACACGCAGTATGGTACAGTGGCTGGAGCAGACTCCAGCTTTACTACTGACTTTCTGGATGATCATGGGATAGTCCCCACCTTTGTGCCCCCATTTAATCAGTGTGTATGATGTGGATAATGCTTGCCGAACTTCCAGGAAAGTGTGTAAAGCACCATGGATGACAGGTATTGTACAAGAGTGCTAGGGATTGTTACAAAGACAGACACTATGTTAGTGTCTTTAATTTAACACATCTTTAATTTAGATGCTTGAAAGTTTGTTTTAATAATGCATTATTCAGGTGGAATGCCTCCTTCCAGCTGCTTTCTTTCCTTTGCAGGTTGTATTCCTTCTGACTACACAGCTAACTGCCTTCCACTTCTGCGTGGGCATGGAAGGAGAAAGATTTAATGAACACTAACCAAGCAAACTATGTGGAAAGAGCAGAAGCTCAAAAGCTGCATACCATGCTACAGCCACTTTAAATACACCAGACACCCACAGAGGTGGGACATCGGATTTTTAAAGTCAGGGTCCTTACCACACCAGTTGAGGGTATTAAATATTCATATTCAAAACGTACTGAGAACCTGATGAAGAGGGTTTTAAAAAGTCAGAGCCAATTTGAGTCTTAAAGTAACGTGTATAAAAAACAGAGCTAGGAGACTTGTTAAAAATCTACTTTTAGAAACACAAACATACTTCCTTTCCACAGATTGTTTCTCTTTAAGTAAGTTGTTCAGCCTGTGCTCCAGATTATCACATTTCTCGATGGTCTCTTTAAATTTAGTCTTCATGTTGTTAATCTGTAAAAACAAACAGACATTTCAAACAAGTCAAAGTCCTATGCACTTTCATTATGACAGTCACATTTTCTGGAGCATTTTCTAGACTTTGACCAATTACTGAATCAGGTGAGCAAGTAAGTGTTCAAAAGATTGAAAGCAGCAGGAAAAAAGCCGCCCCCTCATTATTATTTTTTTAAAGAAATCCCTATAAATGCTGCTTGCCAAAAAAGAATAAGAATGAACAGAAATAATGACAAGAGGGTAATTGTTATGGAATCTGCTTCTAGAGAAACGCAACTAAGCTTGTAAAGATGGTGTGGGGAAGACCCTGGTGGATACTAAATAAGCCTACATCAAATCCCTACATTGCTGCCCCCTTTTTCTGAAGTTTAAATTTAAAGAGAGAGTTAGTTTAGCAATTCACTCAGATGCTGGTTCCACTTCAGTATTTACTAAGCAGCAGCAGCAGACCTCTGTCATAGGACAGTGATCTATTGACATTATCTCTGTCATGCATAATTGAAACCAAAAAAGTGGCATATGTCCGGGTATGCATCCTGTTCCACTGTAGTATACCACTAGGCACCATTGCTTCGCTTAAAGAGAGCCACGCTCCAATACGTGATTTGTGGACTAAATATGACGTATGAAAAAACTAACAATAAACAAGGAATGTCTTTGTATCTATCCCAGTGAACAGAATTACGGCTCAAAGTGGGGAAAGAGATGTTATTCAATATCTAATAAAAAAGCCTTTCACGTACTGGCAACATGGACTGAAACGGACACTGCTTTTTTGAAGCAGCAGCCTTGACACGTTTAAAAGCCACCACACACACTGATTTCAATGGAGCCACTGTGAAAGCAGGTCAGGTTTTTATGCTTTCCAGACTTATAGTTTAATGTTTATGCAACTTCTGGTTAATTTTGGGAGGCACATTTGCCAATGGAGGGTGGAATATTTTGTACAGTTAATTCAAAAGGCCCTTATAAGGACAGAGTTCCATGAACAATTACAGGGAACTTAGAATAAGAAGCAGTCTTCAGAATATATGGCCTAGTTATTTTAAGTTTAAAACTAGAGTTGTATCTACTGTGTTTTCAACTATTTCAAAGAGGATTTTAACGATAAAACTTTTTCTTTTACAGACACACTGATAAGGTTCTTCAGCCATTTCTTGTTGAAAATCAAGTTTTCAGGACCCACTACACATAGCTAATTTTAAATGAATTCTTTATATGTTTATGGAGCAGCTTAACTGCAGATACAGTTAAGCCACAAAGTTTATGTAATCTTATACAGCATGCAGACAAGGTTCAGTTGAGGATTTAGCCAAGAGCTTTGACTCACTTAAAGCACAAACACCAATCGGATCTGCACAGATTACGGATATTTTTTATATTCTCCAATTTCACTAAAGCTTCTTTGTACCTTTCTGCCCAAGACATTTTGGATCAGTCCTGACCATAGAACTCTCCAGAAATCTTAGAACTCTAAACCAACACATCTTTTTGGGGATGTGCGGAGCAGAGATTATTTCTGCTTTCTTCAGTGGAGCAAGTTAATGTCACAAAAGGCTAGTGAGGACTAGTGTAGCATAGTGTGACATTTCCCAGATTGTCATTTCAGAGCTTCTTAACATTTCCACTAGTTCCATAGTTTTCAAAGCCACCCAATTTAAGTCAGGCTTCAATCTGGGTGGTGTTTTGCCTCCTTCTGCACGGCTCATCAGCAATTTTCTGAGTCTGTGCACAGGACAGGGGAGGGATCTCCGAGCTAATTCCCCTCTAAAGAAGAAAAGGAGCTCTCCTTCATATGGCAGCGTAATTCCCTGACACTAAAACTGCACAGTAACGGCCTGATTTTCAGAGGTGCTGAGCAACTGCAGCTCCCATTAGAGCCAATAGGATCTGGGGGTGTTCAGCACATTGAGAATCAGGCCAAGTGTTCAATTAACAAGACTAGGGAAGAAAAGAAAGCTTACTTCTTCAGCTGTATCCTTTTCTATTCGGACTATCTTGTTTTCCCAGTAGATGCGCTGAGATTCCAGCTGGCTTGTAAGCAAATATGAGTACTACAATCATACAAGACATGCAAAAAAACATAGGGCAGATTACCACCGTTTCACAGATGCCAATAAACCCAAAGGGCTCCAGAAATCTAATACAATTAAACTGTGCAGAAGCAGCACTCTAAACTTTTCACAGAAGGGTACAAACTGCAGATGCAGTGCACAATGAAAAAAAACATCAAATTAATTGCAAAATCTTTACTGCATGCTCGTGGGGTTCCCCCAGTGAGTTTTAAATGGGCCATTGCTAACATCACAATAGTAAGTGATTTATAATGAGGAGAAAGGACAATAAAGCACCCTAGAAAAAGTGGTAAGTCCTCTTCTCGTTGAAGGTAAAAGCTAACAAAGTTACCAGTCACACCTGCTATCTGCATTTGATCTACTGAAGGATCTCTAAGTCAGTCACTTTGTTTTCCATGTTCAGGTGGTTTTACTCTACAACTGAACAGGCTTCTAAAATCCTTAAGAAGAGGCGCTAGGTGCAAATCTCACGTGATCTGCACCTTGGGAGAAAGAACTGATCTTCAGCTGTGGATAACTATTCTCAGTATTTTGTGCTTCTTCTGACCAGGAATGCTCATTACCAATGCTATTTTTGTGTTTAAACAAGGACTTATTGCTTTACATCCCATCTTTTCCTGTTTGATCGTCTAGTAAATTTATAGTAAGGATTTGGGAAAATATGATCATTTGCTTAGCTGCACACTAACACACACCAGATTACGACTTCAATGCAGGTTTAAGCAGGAAGACAAAGTCCTTAAACATTTTCAGTAGAGGCTCCAAATAGCTAGTCAAGTAAATTCTTTCTACTACTGTTTGATTTCGTTTGTTCTACCAGTGAAGTATCCATTTAAAAATCCTATGTTAAGTTCTGTTGATAGTTTGTATGCTGAATTTGAATCCAAGGCCAATTAACATGGCAGAATTAAAGTTCTCAGAAAAAATAAGGTTATAGTGATTTAGCCATCAAGTAAGGTTTCACACTGAAAAGTATAACTGTAAAAAATGCCATGATGGGGTCCTAGAGCTTAGATTCTAGATCAAGCATGCTCAGTTTACTTCTGTCTGCCCCACAAACTCACCCTGGGTTCCTGAAGTCAAACTAGGAGTCTTCCCTTCTTATGTATCACCACCAGTAAGGAAGGTTCCACTGGCCATCAGTAACACCTCTGCAACTCCACTGAGTTTGCACAGGTGTAACTGACTGAACTTTATGAACTTTCAGTTGATGATGCACAGGAAGGAACAGAATCCAGCTAACTCTTCGCTGTGTTGGCTCTGTAGAGCCAAAAGAAGTAAAAAGCAGTAACACACATGCTATTTTTAGTCACATTTAGAATTGATGCACTTTTACATATAGCAGCACAAAGTCGTATCTGAAGAAAGCTAAATATTTACCTCTAACTGTAAGGAATCGATTTTTTCGTCCTGACACAAATCCCCCTCACACTCATACTGAACTATCTTCCCATCAGTTTTACTTGCAACCAGTCGATGGACATAATTATCTAAAGAGAGAAAAGCAACCAAACCAAGGGTAGTTTCAATTTGAGAAAACCCAGGTGTTATAACTTGGCTGGAACGATGGGAAATACTTTACACAGCACAGTTAATCACGCAGCTTGATGCCACAGAGTAATACTGAGGCAAAGAGGTTAGTAATTATTCAATGTATTCCACGTTTTAACAGAATCTGCATTGACACTAGCTACGATAATTACAAAAGCTCAGTCATGCTTTAGGGCAAATTGATCAGGAGACAGGCCTCTCCATTCCACCAATGCTACAGGACTGCCCCGTGGCATTATGGGTTTATGGCCTCCCTCTGAAGCATCTGGAATGGCTTTACTAGAGAAAACAGATGGTCCCAGAAGATGGGATATTAACACTGCAAAAACTCCCTTCAAATCTTCATGTTAACTTTATTACTAGGACTGTGTTAAAAATGCCCCTGCAGAAAGATTCTGAGCCCTATGTCCAAGCGAGCAAGGTTACCGTTAAGAGCAGAAGGGAAAGGTTTACCTCCAGCATAGTCCCAAACTCTGTGATTGGTTAACTGCATTGCATAAGTGTGCTGAGTCTCCTCAAAGTGTTTGTAAGCGTGCCGGCTCACGTAACGGCCACATCCAATGTGCCCACATATCAAACAAATCCAAAGATTCTGTCAACAGAAGGAGAGAGATTTTGCACATATATAAGAGTAACACTTGTTAACGTGAAAAAGGTTCTTGTGTATGGGTTTAGAGGTTTGAGAAAGCATCCTCCACCGACAGCATGCAGTGCTGCTCATATTTCCAATCACCTTCCTAGGCAAGGCACGGGGTTTGCTTGTTGTGAACCACCGTGAAGACTAAAGGCAAGACAGCAGAAGTACAGTATAAGCCTGCTGAAAGAGGTCTCAGTGCACCAGATGCAAGGGCAGCCCAAAGAGTAACCTTCCCAAAGTGAGGCATCCCAAAAGAATACTGAAAGCAAGCTCTGAACATCTGCTACGCTTCTCAAAGGCCCCGGGAAGATTTTTCACACAGCAGGATCTCTTTTTTTGCAGGACTGCATCCCCTCCCAGTGGACCGACCCCAATGGAAAATGGGTGCACTAATCTAGCCAGAAGAATGATGGGCCAATAGCAGCCCCATGCATTAGGGATTTAGTAAACTAAAACAACAAAAAGCACCAGTGGGATCAAAACTAGTAAGCCTCACTCATCTCCCACCCCACCTACTTACTTCTTGAACTCCACACTCAAAGCATTTATTCTCTTCCACTGGCTCAGGTGTTTGGCAGTACCTGCAGACAGGACACCTAGAACCGTAACAATCAAGTAGATACAATTAGGTACATGGAATCCGATGGTTACTGCTGAGATGGGGAGAAACTGACCATATCCAGGAAGCTTAAGACAGATGTTGCATCCTGGGATTTTGTGGGACACTCCCTGCCCGTCTTTCCGCTTTTTCCTCACTAGTTAGACCCAAAATTTGCCTCCCTCCTACACAAACCAGCTGTTCTCTCACTATTTATTCCTGTAAAACTGATGAATGCCATTTCTTAAACCGGATGAAGTGTATTGCAATAATCTTAGTTTTAACTGCGATCCAGGGGTTGAACAGTTGGGATAAAGCTGGGAGACGACATTGGCAATGCACCCAGTCTTTTCCATGGAGAATGCAATGCAAGTCAATTGATGTCATGAAACATTACTTGTCCTCTACTTTAAAAGAAAAAGCACCCAGTAAAACTCTTCTGGATAGTGAACAATCTGATTATTTTGGACTGCCTCAATTAGTACTTCCTTCAATTGATCACCATGATGACTTTGATCTTGGAAGAAGAGAGCTGGAAAAACAAGGCTAGCCCCTTTGCTCACCATGAGTGGGGCTAGCCCCCTAGATCATTATCCATCTCACATTTCATGTTTAATTTGTAATGCATCTTAGTTTGGGTATGTGTCACGCATTTGGCTCTTGTGAGAAGTCGGAGCTGTGTAGATATAGAGTGAGGAGCAAACTCCTGGTTGGTGGGCTGTGTCGGAATCATCTGGTTGGTTAGATGTAGAGTTTTCATTCAAAGGAAAGAAAACGCCACCCTTCTCTCTACAGCCACTTCCTTGTTACTTAGATGTTCTCAATTTGAGACGACAGAACCCAGATTTCCTTACTATCTGCAACAGGATCCCGTGGAGCGTTACACATTCTCGTGGGAGGATGCTGCAAATATGCGCTACTGAAGATATTCTAGTCTAGCAAAACAAGGTAATCAGAAAAAAATTGTAATGCAAGAGATTTAATTTTAGTGAGGAGATGTAGCCTTGTGCAATACACATGTTTTAAGCTTTGATATTGTGCCAGTTTTGGGTTAAAAATGAGCCAGGAGGGATCTGGATTAGTCAGTCACTGGCAAAATCTCATTTCTTTAAATTTAAACTGTTTTTGATTTATGAGGCACCAAGCTATTTTTATGGACAAGTTATTAATTCAATCCTGCTGAAATTTTGTAAGGAGTTTACTTTGGGACAAGATCAATTAGCTCTGCTGAAACATGGCGTGCAAAAGAGGGTATATAGTGAAATGTTAAGTGTAACAACAAAGGAATGATGCCACTATAGACAGGACAGCAATAAAGAATTTGAGATCGGTTCTGGTATTTAGTTTTCTGTAACATATCAGGCAATCCAAGTTACTGCAACAAATGGCAACTAATTACCAGGAGGAATGCAAAATATGTATGATAGATAAAAGGACTTTGTTCTCATTGGGAGATTCTATGAAGGACTCAGACATGTTCAAAACTGACTGCACTATCTAAATGGAATGTGTAGAACTAATAAGAGCAAAAATACTCTAAAGGATTAAGGTTAAGTAATTAAAGGCAAGAATGCACAAGTTTTAAGGATAAGATCTCTCGAATGCTTCAGCAACACACATTTGTAATGTTAAATGGCAGTTACGCACTACTTCATTCTTTAGTGGAAATTTATATTGGACTTTCCATGTAGTTTTTGGTGCAAGATTCCTTGCAAAGCCTAGCTAATGCTACTCCAGCAGAGGTCAGTGTAAAGCAATACAAGGCTGACTCCCCCCACAGATTACTGCCTGGGCATATCACCGCCTCAGCACACTCCGCCTCCACTGGATTGAGGAGCAAGGGAGACTCCAAGATTCAGACCAGGATTTTGTGCTTCAATACGTAGGTCCTACCTCCCCCCCCCCACCACCACCACCACCACTCCCTTTTGTTTCTAAAACTTTTGAGTAAGGGGTCAGGTACAGGCAGCTGGGTACAACTTTAGTTAAAATACAACGTGTCTGGAAAAACCCAGTGGTTGTAATGAAATGGTGATGGCAGCTAGCAGCGCTGCATGCAAGGGATCAGTCTGAGTCTGAAGCTTGGTCTTGTGCTCCCTGGCTAGAAACATGAGCCCATATCCCCTTGGTGTCAGTCTAGGCCATGTTTTTTCCTGCTGCGCTCTATGACTGAAGCAGCCTCCCGTTTCCCATTTGCCAAGTAACCTTGTTGGCTTTTGATCCCTTCTGCTTTGCATTGCAACTAAGATCTCGCCTTGGACACAGTCTGCTCTAGCTATCAGGCCAATTCTTTTGTAATGTCTAAGTTAGATTGAAAATGCCTCAGAGCAGAGACTGTGTGTAGGTGTGGAAACATCTAAGATACCTATTGCACTACACTTCCCATACAGCCTGTTATCCACACGTGACTGGAGAGGACACTGACCAAATGTAGATAAGGAGAAGTTGAGCTGTGCAAGACTGGACATAGACGATGGGGTCTCTGTGTCTGAAACAGTGACAACTGACATCTCTATCCTATAGCATTTTAAAATTCTTCGCGTTGCTCTGGAAATAGCTCATGGCCATGAAGAGTCAGAGGGAGCTTTATCCAACTATCCTTGTCTAGGAGATTTATCTTCTGTGCCTCCTAAGATCACTAGGGCTTGGAGCAGCTCTCATCCCCGCATTAGAGACAAAGAGCTGGTCCAGTCAACGTAGACAAGGAAAAGCTCCACCACACCTTCGTAAACACACCGCTTTGAATCAGGAGAATAAAAAGCCTCTTACGTGGTGTCTTCCCAGCGTTGCAGACACTGGCTATGAAAGCTGTGGTTACACACCGTGGTAAGGATTCCGTTCACAGACTCATCCATTCTTTCCAGGCACACCGTGCACTTTGGCAGCTCTGTCAGATCCATTACGGGAAGGCTGGCTCCCTTCACAAAAAGAGGAGCACAAGCTTACTGCTGTACACGCCATATGCTATAGGTAAGTCATGTACGTTTAGCTACACAACTTCTTACCCTACTGCTTCGTAACTGTGGGGGCTAGGGAGTAAACTGATTGTTTAATGTTCCGGTAAGTTTAAATGCGGACAAAAAATTCAACCACAACAGTAGCTAACCTTGTTAGCTATTTTAATTATTGGTCTAACCATTGACAGTGCACAACTAATACTCAACTGTATGCAAAGCAAAACATTTCCGAGATTGTCCCTAAACATCTCAGACGAGCTATGCCAGAGACATGACTAGGAGCCAGGCCTCATGGGTTCTATTCCCAGCTCCGGTACATTCTCTGGGACCATGCACAAGTCACTTAATTGCTCTGCTTTATCTTCCCCCCACAGATCACATTAAAACATATTCCACCACACAGAGGCGTTGCAAGGATGAGGGTGAAGAATTACTGTGTGTTAAGATACCAGCTGATAAATCTGAAAGGAAAATAATCCATTTGTTTGGGGAAAATGCTTTGCTTAGCTATCCTAGCCCCAACATTACTGATTCAGAACATACAACTGCCTCTCAAAAGCACAGACATGATATGGTAAATGTATCTGCACCATGCCCAATTCAGATTTCGGGAACCACTAAGATCTGCTGCAAGAGTAAGAAATTTGGACCTGGAGAATTTTCAGCGATCACTTATTAGGGCTAAGCCCCATCAGTTCAGAGAATAAGTCATTCTCCCCTATGGAAGTACTGCAACAATAAAAGGCAGAGGTGGGGTTGCTGCAGTTAAGTATCCTCCAGTCCCAGACGGGCCTGCCCCACCCACTCCCAGATAATCCTATTAAACCACTTGCAAAATATCAGAAAAAGAAACGTACATCTTCCGATTTGAAGACTTCAGCCCTCTCCACATACACCAGCTGGCACACATCTTCCTCTATGGAGTTGAACTGTCGACCGTTGCATGCCATATAAAAGCTATCAGCATCAGCCTGTGCACAAACCAAAGGAAGCCAGTTGAAGAGGCGTAAGGCAGATGAGACATTTTTCAAGTACCATGATATTACCAAAAATAAAAGGTGTTTCCTAGGTTAATCTCTTGAGCTCTCCTGCTAGTCAGGATCCCTTCATTTCCACATTGGTTTCAGCAGAATAATTTTCTACTTGAATTGACAGGAAGAACTGAAGTGTACAACGAGGACAGCTATTATGATCTTAATATTCAACAGGAATAGCCAATCTCTCTCTTTAGCATCAGTTTTGTCCCTAGTCAGCAATTTCAGCACAGGTGAAAAGCAAATATTGTCTCTTTGCAAAAACCTGGGAGTACAAAGATTGCTGCAGAGGGCCCTATTCAAAAACACTGACATTCATGTAGGTGAAAAGGATGGCATATCACTTAACTACAGGAGAGAATCCATTTCACTTAAAAGCAGCTCAGATATTTGTTGAGTCACCAATAGCAGAGTACGACTTAGAAAGGGGCACTCACAGACATCAGGCCCAACATTTTATCTGCCTCAGAATGACGAGCCAAGCTACACACTCAGTGGCAACATCACTTGCTGGCAACATTTTAACATGCTGGGATATTCCAATAAGTGATCCTACCATCAAGTGAAGCGAGCTAGATTTCAGGGCATCATCTCTTCCTTGTCCCCCCACCCCCCCCAATGCTTTAATGGTAAAATATGAAGTGATTCCAGTCTGTCCATGTCATTGTTTCAAGTTGCTTCATATACACATAAGCCATACAGCTCCACAAAACAAATAATGATGTAGTGTAATTCAAATGGCCTTTTGCTGCATGCAGCAATTGCCTTTGATGGCCTACTGGAGTAGAAATCAGCAATTTTTGATAGACAAATGAGAAGTTGCTAAGTCAATTGACTCTAGACAGTTCTGCTGAATTAGTGCAAGATTGCTCGGAAAATGTCTAGCGCAAACAAAGCAAGTTGATATCTAGTGGGTTTTTCTGCATTTCTGGGTGCATATACAACATGTACACAACACACAGGAATTTTAGCCTTGTGACAGCTACGGTATTCGGTCATCTAGTCCACCTCACTCAATTTTGAGAGAAAGGAAGCTTATTACACAGTGTATGTTTAGTGATCTTGACAAATGCCCCACTCTCCTCAGAACAGTCGACTAGATGGGTAATGGGTCTTCTCAATCCTTAATTTCTATTAAAACTAATGCTGCCACACCGATCAGGCTCTTTCTGCTCTGCGCTCTGCAGCATGCACTCATGAAGATATCGGAGTATGTTTATAGGCATGCTGTACTTGTCTTCCATCCTTGTCAATTTACTAGAAGCACAGCCATTCCTGAAGCACCCGAGAGCAGGATTTTCTAGATTTCAACATCCTGTCTGCTGTGACAAAGTAGATGCAGGCCTAATTCCAGGCCCAGTGTTGCTTTAAGGAAAGCATGAAAAAGACATTTCGCTTTACACAGCAAGAGGATAAGGTGTGTGATATCAGGTAACACAGCAGGCCACTGAAGCTGGATAGCACCTTCAAATAGTATCTATAGGGCAGTACACAAGCCATTTCTAAAACAGTTTCTACGGCAAAGGAGTCTAATATCTTAGGTTTTACCTGTGTACTAAACTTTATCAGCACCATATACTGGTTTGGAGTGGAATCTCTGATGATTTTCATATGTTCAATTACTTCATAGAATGAGGCCACAAACTTCATAAGGTCGTGACTGGTCATTGTAGCAGGGACTGTGAGAATACACAGCATGGCGCTGCGCCTTACATCTTCTTTTAAGGAGGTCATCTTACTAATAAGACAATAATTAGATGTTCTTAAACTGAGGTCAAATTAGACATCCTATTATAAGACAATGCCATTTTACATAGAAGACAAAAAGAAAACTTGATGCTTCATAGTTAAAATGGTTAGCTATTAACATTATTTTAAACACCAATCTCAAAGTCCTATACCTATTCGCAAGCATTTAAGAATTAACAAGAGGTTGTGGTAGCAAGTCTAAAAACGCTCACACAAATTATGTCATGAACCGTTTGCTGAAGATATGTGCAGCCCTGGAAGAGACAGATCATCCCCTTCAAAGTGACATCTGTAGTTCTAGAAAAGTAGTTGGAACGTGCAAACCACAAATGCTCAAAATATTCCTAGAAAAAATGAGCAACAGTTCTCTCTAAAAATGGAGCATGCACTCAACATGTCAGTGTGTCCTGGTAACTTTCATGATGAATATCAGAGACTGAAATTCTCATTCAGCTCCCCAAGGTATAATTTTTTTTTTTTAAATGATAGCACACAAAAACAAAAAAGAACACATTTTGAAAGTGCAGGTTCTCTCCCTATTTCTGCTGTAGGAAATTGAATGCAGGGATATCCTTCAACAGAGTCCTCTCAAAACCAGTCTGTCTGCAGCCACTATTTTTATTTATCTCGTCACTTCTAACCCTGGCACAAGCATGCACTCAAAAGTGATCTTACCCATGGCCGGAAGGCCTGGACCTGCTTCAGGTTCTGCCATTAATGCAGCTATACAATTCAGATGCACTGTAATCCTTTCTGGATGCCAATATATCACACTGCCAATGTGTCACTGCTTTGCCAGCCCAAGGAGCAGCAGCCCCAATGGCTACTGACTCACCCTTCTGGATGGCAGCATAATTTTATGGCACTGTTCCCACTAAGTCTATAATTAGTTAAGCATGTTCTTACTTTGTTTTGTACAGGTGCATAATGCCGTGAACTATTTCAACGGATGGATTCCCACTGAAGAAGGAAATCTGGTCAGGAAGTTGCTTAGATGGCGAGTCTGGAGCAGCCTCAACACATTCTTTAGTTTGACCATCACGTTTACTTTTATCGTCAACAGATGAAGCCTCAGAGGATTTTCTTCCTTCCATTGCAGCTTTTGTCTCATCTTTTACAAATCAAAAGCTTTCAGATTACATGCCACACATCAGAACTTCAACTGCACTTTAATTGTCATCTTAATGTACAACAGAGCCAGATATTAAGTCAAATAATTCCCTTTGAAAACAGAATTACAGACACTTCTAATCAATGGGTTCCGGACATATAATAAACATCAACATAGCTACTAAGCATCTTTAGTCACCAGCATTAGAGAGCTATTGGGAAGGCCCCGGGGTGCTGTGAAGCCAGGTAGACAAGCTCTGAAGGGTGCCATGCTAAATTCTGCAGCACGCTGACTTTTCTACAGTTAAAAAACAGATTTTATTGAATTAAATATGAAAGCAAACAATGTCATCAGGACAATTTTCCTTGGGATTTGTTTGGCTATAGAATTTAATATCACCAAGTTTAGAATTTCTTTCTCCATTCTGAAGTTAGTTTTCCACAAGTTATAGAATTTTACATTAAAACAATTGAGAGTTTCGAAACCTGCCCGCTAATCGCAAGGATAGGGTACTCTGATGTGCATGCACACAAACAAGTGCACGCTTTGCATATACTGGCAAGAGGCTGTCCCTGCTGGGTAGTGCTTTGCCTGGCCAAATAGATTCACCTACCCGTTCCCAAAAAATAATTCTTAAAAAAAGCCGGCATTTCCATGCCCTTACGTTTGTAACACAATAGATTTTGGTCGATAGGCACTCCTGCATGCCCAGCACTTTGGAAAATCAGCCCAATTTTAAATACTTCCAAGAGACAACTTATGCAACCAATTGTAGCATAGCCATACAAATGTAACAGAGAAATTAACAGGATCAAAACCACTCTTTTCAAACTTTTGGAATGGGTACCTGGATTGGACTTTATAGTCTCTATGATCATATCTGTCATCTCTCTGCGACCAATATGCTGGTGAATAATTGCTGCTTTTTCCATAGGTGCCTTTCCTTCTAGACAGGCTGTAGCTGAAGCTAATGACTTTTCTTTGATTTCCTCATCAGACATTTCAGTGGCTAAGTAGAAACAATGATTAATGTCATTGCAATAGCTACCCAGAAGCAGAAACAAACAACTCTACTCAAGCAAGGGCAGAAGAGACCTGTGTAACAACAACAATTAGGCCATTACTAGCTTATTAAATTAATTCTTGAAACTGCCTTTAGTCCTTCCTCCAACAAGCAAAAACATGAATCAGAAGAGCACTGTTCTGAGAATATATTTTATTTCCACTACAACAAACTCTGTCACTCTTTAATATAAAATAGATACATAAATTATTTTAAACAGATGTCGCTAAAAAGGGTCAAATGTGGTTAGATATTAGGATGAGTTGATCACCCCTCTAAACAGTGCACTTAACCAACGCTGAGGAGTCATATAAGCACAATCACTGCATATATATCAGTGGCAACTATAGCGAGGTCAAATTTCATAGGGTTTTTATCTGGTAACCAAGGGATTCTTGATTTATTATCCTTTATACAGGAGAGTGGTCCCTTTTTAGGCACTCCTGTCAAATTTGACTGCATTTATCTGCCTATACCCCAAAGCATTTGGAAAACACTTTTAATAACTGTACTAGGTGTTTAAGAGCCATTGATGAGGGGACCCCCCCCCACACACCCATTTGCTGCTGCTACAAGTTTTAGTTTGCCCTAAGCAAGGTTGTTTTCTTTTACAAACTGCAAAACAAAGTGAAAGCTTAAAAAAGGATACGTGTTAACCCTCCCCCTTCAATGGGCAGGTGGGCACCTGCTTCCACACCCCAACCCCCTTCAGAGATCTACAGACAGACCGACACCCTGCGTCCCCAGCACCCCCCCCCCCACCGAAGGAGACAGACACCCTGATCCCCCTCCCATCAGTCCCCTTCCACTACACAGAACGAGGCTCAGAAAACTCTGCTCCCACACATATACACTAGCCCCTGCACGGGGAGGGGGGGGAGACACCTTGTTCCCCCTCCCACACCAACCCCCTTCCCTGCACGGGGGGCGGGGGGGAAAGAGGATACCCTGCTCCCCCAGCTCCATCGGGGGGTCACCTTCCCGCCAACCCCCTCAGATCAGACCGTCGGGGGGGGGGAGCGACACCCCCCCCCCCGGCTACGCGGGCGCCCCCTCCCCGGGACTCACCGGCCGCGCTGTAGGGGAAGCCGGCGGGCAGCGGGGAGGGCTCGGCCAGCTCCAGTCGGATCACGACGAGTGACACGCTCATAGGGGCCGGGGATCCCGGGCCGGCGGGGCCCGAGCGGGAACGGGCCCGACACAGCACAACGCCGGGGATTGTGAGCCACTCGCTTCCGCCCCCGGGACCTTTGCCCTCTGACCCGCCGGGGTCACGCAGGCGCTGCGCGAGGGACCTGGTCACGTGAGATTCAATTACCTATACCTACGGGTGTTGTTGCTAGGCGAGGGCTCCCCCCTCTAGGGCCACAGCCTCGTTTCGCTGAAGGTCAGAGGTCACCTGCGGATTTGGTACTAACTCCCCTGCGGTCTGGGAGGCGGGCAGGCTGGAGATGGGGCCGAGGGGGGCGGGTCTTGGGGGGAAGGGGGCGGCTGGGGGCAGAGGGGGGTGGGTCTTGGGGGGAAGGGGGCGGCTGGGGGCAGAGGGGGGTGGGTCTTGGGGGGAAGGGGGCGGCTGGGGGCAGAGGGGGGTGGGTCTTGGGGGGAAGGGGGCGGCTGGGGGCAGAGGGGGGTGGGTCTTGGGGGGAAGGGGGCGGCTGGGGGCAGAGGGGGGTGGGTCTTGGGGGGAAGGGGGCGGCTGGGGGCAGAGGGGGGTGGGTCTTGGGGGGAAGGGGCAGCTGGGGGCAGAGGGGGGTGGGTCTTGGGGGGAAGGGGGCGGCTGGGGGCAGAGGGGGGTGGGTCTTGGGGGGAAGGGGGCCGCTGGGGGCAGAGGGGGGTGGGTTTTGAGGGAAGGGGGCGGCTGGGGGGGTGGGCCTTGGGGGAACAAGCCTGGGCTTTGGGCAGGGAGGCTGGGTGCAAGGTGGGGAAGGGCCTTGGGGGAATGGAGTGGGGGCCTTGCTTAGGGAAGGCGCCCAAGGTAAATTTCCTCCCCAGGTTCGGGTGTGGTGAGGGCATGAGCAGCATGAACAAGGGTTTGTGGGATCTGGGACCGCACAGCACAGCGTAGGGGAAATGGTGTAATTGTGTCTGCTGCCGTGCGAAGTTGTTGTATCACATTGACACGGAGCCACCTGCTTGGGTGAGATTCCTTCACACTGTCTCCCTTATCTTTCCCATGGACCAGCAGCTGCAGGGCAACGTGATCATCTATCCGAAGCCTGTCTGTTAGACATGCTCAAATAGTGTTGTGATGGGCACCTTAGAAAAGCGTGTAATAAAATTGTGATACTAATAAAATTAATATTACGCTTGAACTCCGTCCAAAGTGTAAGTGATGTTATACAAAGAGCTCAGTGCAAATACTTATAATCTGAAGAAGCCAGAGAACCCTAAATATATATATCTAAAACATTCCCTTCTCCACACAGAGTTTTGCAGAATGGGCCTTAGGAGGTTTATCCAAGCCTCTTATTTCCAATGTGCCAGAACATCAGGAATCCTAAAGCATGTACGATACAAACCTCCAAGTTTGGTACAGTGGAGGCATTCTGGATCAAGTGTCTATAAAGCTGTAATCTTTGACATGGGGGGAGTTCTTCTCCCTTCCCCTTACTGGGTGGCTGTAGGTGAGTATTTTTGATTGGACATGTTTACTGGAGTAGCTGACTGAACTAGTGACCTTTTCGTGCATTTAATACAAGTATATTTCACATTTATTTATAACTCGCATTGCTGTTTCCAATACAGTGATGGTCAACTTTACTTCCTCTTTGGGGATTTACATGACGTGGTGGTGGTGGTTCCTATTCCCAGCGAACACTCCTACGCATCATCAAAACTATTAAAATTGACATAGTTGGCAATCTTGTTGGCATTTACAGGTGGGAGGCCAAAGGTTGAATGTGAGGTCAAGATTAAACTGTCCTGTAATACTTCCAACAACTCTAGGAACATGAACTAATCCTTTCACCCTCTAGTACAGGATTGAGGCATATTGGCAGGATGTCTTGGGGAAAACTTACTGTATCTCTTCTGTGGGTGCATAGAGGACATCAGTCACCTGGGCTGTCAGTTCAACACCTTTCATGAATGCTAATATTGCCTTCTCTGTGCTAGACTTCATGGTAATGCCAACTAGTGTTGAGGGATTTCAATTTCATTAGTAAGGCTAAGATTTAGTCACGGGTATTTTTAGTAAAAGTCATGGGCAGGTTACAGGAAATAAATGAAAATTGACAGCCCATGACCTGTCCATGACTTTTACTATATAAATACCTCTGACTAAAACTTAGCAGCTCCTGGGGCCCCAGGGCACCACTGCTTTGGGGGGCCCCAGAGGCTGATGGCTAGTCCCTGCATTGGCTACGGGGGCTAACTACCCCCAGCCACCAGCTGTTCCGAGGCCCTGAGGACCGCCACTCTGGTGCTCCCTGGGGCCAGCCACCCGGGGCCATCTGAACAGTGGCTGGTGCAGCTGGCCCTGGGGCATCCCCTGGGACTGCTGCTCTGGCCAGCCTGAGGTCACGGAAACTGTGACTTCCGCAACCTCCGTGACATTATCGCAGCCTTACCCATTAGGGCTTTCCCATTCCTGACAACGGTATAAGTGCTGTCTCCTCACTCTGCTACCTTCCTTTATTTAGAATGGGAGGTGCGGCATCATATTCCATCTGGCACTATCAAACAAGCCTTAATATCTGGAGGGGAGAACAGGCCCTGGATGAGGTACATGAGAGGGGAGCTGACATCAGCGGAGTTTTTGCAAGCATTTGGACAGCAGTGCTCTGAGATTGTAAGCCAAGCCCCCAGCTTTCCTGCTTAATTCTTGCTGACTCCTCACAGGAGAATGGGGTTTCGTGCAGATTCATTAAACTGTATAGAAAGCATAGAGCTAACAAAAGATAATTTTAAAAAGAGTCGTCTGTAGAAGGCTCTGCTACTGGTTCCACTGCTGTTTCATGTATAGCACTGGGGCAGGTTTGGACTTTTCTGTTTGCAATGCAATTTCCTAAAGTATCTTCTCATGCATGTAAGAGACATAGCTGTCTACTCTATCTGCCTGTCTAGATTTTTACACTGCAGTCATTATTCTGGTACTTTAGCAGAGGCTGCCTTAATCTGGTCCCCTTCCTTGTGTCATAGCTTTTTTTCTTAGTTTTTCCACTTCCAGTGCCATGAGAGCTATTGTAGATGTGTGATATCCATCTCTGATGAAGGGTCAGCAGGGAGAGGAGAAGCAGAGGCTCCTCAGCAAAAAGATCACCTCCTTCCTTAGGCATCATCTAGGTGCCAGAGACTGACTTTTGCTGACCGTTCCTAGATGGACATTCTTAATGGCTAGAAGCAACTTTCTTGGTGGAGCATCTGTAGTTTCAGTGGAACTTGCACCATGCTCCAGAAGCGAACGTACTCAATCTGTAGTGGAGCCAGGCTCAGCTTTTCAACCAAGCCTTTGTCAAACAGATCAGTCTAAAAAGAAGGCTCCTTTTTTGATTGCTGAGTTGTAATGAATGGTTTTATTTGTGATCTGCCCTGATGCCATGGGGAAAGCGCACTATAAATAAGGGTCTCTAGTTGTTTCTCTTCCCCAGCGTCATCCCTTTAATGCTTAACTCTTCATCTCCTTCCTTCATAGAATTAGTAACCTCAGGAACTTTTATTTATTGTGTTTGAGCAGTTGAGCCGGAGAGCTAGGCTGACTGCCTCCTGTTACAGGAGGAAGTGGGGCAATAAGCTAAAATAATCAGCCAATCTCAGGCTATGCACAAAGTTTCACATTTTCTTCCATTTGCTGCTGACTATCATTTTTGGGGTTTCTCTTGTTTCTTAGGCAAACTTGTCTGTTCCAGTGGACTCCTTTCTCTCTGACCTAACCAGTAGTCAAAAGTCAAAACAGCGCCCCATTATGACCGAAGCATTAGAGTGTATCCGGGCAGAAGGTCTTAAGACAGCTGTTCTAAGCAACAACTTCTACCTTCACAGTGGAGTGAGCTTTTTGCCCCTAGACCGAAACCAGTTTGACGTGGTAAGCCCGAACAGATTAAAAAAATGCATTTATGTAGCTAGATTTATAAAAAGCACTCAGCAGAATTCTCTAAGTGCAGGTCCAAATTAAAGATTGTAGAACAGTAATAAATATATTGTGTTAGTGTAACACATGGCGTGTGTTTAGCTGCATCTCCCTCTAGTGACTAGTCCATAGCAAGGGTTAGAGTGAGTTCCAGCCACCTGTGCATTTAGTGGATTCATTACAAAGTGGCCCACAATTAGCTAGGATATTACATAGCTAATAATGCCTGTAAAAGGCTTAGAAGATGGAATGCTCCATATCAGTTGTTATTAACCGTTCCAAAGCTCCGTTCATCTCAAAGGGTCCCAGAGAGCACTTCACACACTGCATACGCACAGCACTGAAATGCTGTCATATCTGGGGAGGTGGACAGCAGCCAGGCAGATAGCCATCTCGACAGTTGGAGAGAGGAGGGGAAATTTTGGCCAGGGACACAGGGGCAAGTCTTTGGTCTTATCAGAGGCTGAAGGAGGCAAGCTGGTGCTGATTCAGCAAGCTTTATTGTATTTATTTAGTTATTTATTTTGGAATGCTGCCACTTTGTGCTCCAGAATCTAAGCTTAAATCTAGTCAGGGGAGCTTCTCGCTCTGCCATGGACTTATCAAGAGGGATGGATTTTAAAATAAAGTATTTTGGCTGTCTTCGGTGAATGTTCTCTCTCCTGTGCTGTAAACGAACACAGATGCTAAGCCCGAGCCAGGAATGTGGACAGCATTGTGAAGTCTGAAACCTTTGATGTTCAGATGTTAAGTCTGTTCTATATGAAATGATTAACCTTTGCTCTACTGTTCAGTGGGTGGTAGAATATTCAGTCCTTGAATGTTCCAGACACATCTTCAGCTCTCAGTTAGCCAGTTATGTACATGTTCAGTTAATAGGTAGGTAAAATGTATATTTACTTTGGGGCTTTTCTTTTTAAACATAAGTCAATAATCTTTTTTTTTTTTTGCTGATTGGTTATCTTAAATCTGGGTGAGTTTTCAGCACATTCGAAACTATACAGGAAACTATATACTCCCAGTTTCCTTGCATTTGCTTTAGTCACCAGGTGTCAGTTCATTTTGCATATTAAGTGTGGAACAGTCATTGTTGCACCTAGATTTAGAGACAATATCAGTTTATAATCTGGACGCAATTTAAGTTTTATTTTACAAGATTTCACAAAATCTACCACAAGTAGAACTCTTTCTATGTATGTGGTGAATCCCAACTACAGTATATAAGGAGACCCAGACTGTGAAACTGACTTCATAAACAGGTAAGTATAGTGTCATGGGCCTGGCTGAGTGACACGCAACACTGAAGCAAATAGCATAGAGGAAAAGGACATTGAAACTACAATTCTGTGGATTTCAGTCCTCTAGGATGTTGTTCTGTAAGGAAGGAATTTCTTTTTTTAAATCTTTTTTTTTTTTTAACAATACACTTTTCCTATATATGTCAATTCACATTTTTGCACTGACAGAACTCCAGAAGTTCACTCATAACTTAGGCTTGTTTTATAGCCCTCACCGAGGAAGGAAAAACAATTCATAGATGAAGAAAATCACATCCATGTTTTTAAAAGTTATGGCTGTTTAAAGTCATCTTGTTAACATCTGGATGTTAGATCATTTTCTGTTCACCTTTCCTTGTATGGATTTTACTAGAAAAACCAGTATCTATTAAGATAATATATTATTATAATAATAAAGGTATGTTTCTAAAGTGCCTTTCATCTCAAAGCATTTTAATAGCTACATACCCCGTATATAGGACACGCCTAGCAGTGAACTGTCATCCCCTCTGGAATCTGGTTGCTCTTTAACAATGCACAGCAATATTACGCAATAATTTAGGACAGGAAATGAAGGCAAATATCTGTATTTTAGATATTTCTCTTTTTAAAGTGCCTATCAGTGTGGTATCTAAGATAATATTGTATCCCGTTGTAAGTGCAGTGTTTATGGAGACAGTATGTACTTCCCGAAATTGGAATTTGGACAGGACATTGGGGTTAACATCTCTACTATTGTGAAAGTTAGGGATTGCTGATGAGCATAATTGTCAAGACCTCCGTTTTGCATTTCAGCTGCAAGATGACCCCTCCAGCAGTTCAGCCCGCCTTTAGCACACTATTGGTTTAGTACTGACTAGGGAAAGAGTGCTGCCTATGGAGTTACCTGCACCATGAGTATTCCTTGAAGGCCTCCCATCCAAGTACTGACTTGACCCTGCTTAGCTTGCTTGATCTGACAAGATCACAGCTGAGGCAATATGTCCGCAGAACAATGATTCATCAGATTAATTCATAGCCTCTCTACCAGTCCAGCTCTACCACTGTTTAGGTGTGTGCAGCAGCCTCATGGTCCTTTGTTTCATTTATTGCACTGCATGTCAGTTACACGCTCCTTGATACTTGTGTCCTCCATGCCCAGAACTGTCCTGATATTCATGAACGAGAATTACAATGGCCTTGTGCATACCTGTCTCAATCGTATGTTGTCGTAGGTAATTGAATCTTGCCGGGAAGGGATATGCAAACCAGACCCTCGTATCTATACGTTATGCTTGGAGCGCTTGGGTGTTCAGCCAAAGGAATCCATCTTCCTTGATGATATTGGGCAGAACTTGAAAGCAGCCGCCCAGCTTGGCATGAAGACAGTGAAGGTACAAAGCAGCACCCTCAGGGCTGCATGGGGACAATTGTTGGTAGAACATTTATTGTCTTAAATATTTTGGTTTGGTTTCTAAATCCAAATTCTGCATTTGACATGAATGTGCTTAGTGTTTTCACACAGCGGCATTAGATACAGATTGCCATGCTTCACGCATTGAACATGTCCATTGTCCTGTATGACACCAGTAAGCCAAATAACCACAGGGTTAATGCAGGGATAACTGTGGATGCCAAGTTTGCAGGGTTCTATGTCCAGCTCTGCCACCACCTCCCTGTGGGCCTTGGGCAAGTCACTCCTCCCTCCCTGTGCACCTCAGTTCTCCATCTGTTAAACAGCAGTAATTGCATCTGCCGAACATGGGGTTGTGAGGCTTAATTAACTAGCCCTGTGAAAGCTAGATAAGCCTCATGTACATGTCACCTGGGGGTTGGCTAACTTCCAAACCATGGTGAGGAGGACGAAGGGTGGAAGGGTAAGGATAGGACTCATTGGTGGACTGAGTTCTGACCTCCCACTGCCTGTCCCACTGGGAATTCCCACTGTTTCCACAGCCTGTGCTTGCAATACGATCATCCTCTCCCCATTGGAATTGCTTCCCCTTCCCCTCAGACAGAAACCAGGCAAAACGTAGGTGCTTAGATCAGGAGAGGGAAGGCAGTGTTGGTGTTACCTTCGGTGTAGTGTCATGGCAGACTCTACAGAGGAGTCACAAGGATGGCAGAGCCTTGTCTTTGCCAAGAGATCAGAATCTTATTAGCTATTTATCATACAACTTTTTCTTGCCGGTATCAGGTTGATGACCCAGAAGCAGCTCTCAAAGAGTTAGAAACCTACTTGGGCTTCCCTTTGCGGGGATTTGTTCCACACACTCGCTTAGTTAGACCAACAATGGAAATTCCAAAAGATCCCCTACAGAAGTACCTTGAAGAGGTCCTAGGTGGCCAAACAGGTATTTTAGCTCTTTTATACTTTACAACTTTAAAGGTCACATATTCTGGGTCTGTTGGCTCTTTCCAGCATAAAACAAATAGATTTTTTAAAATATTAATAGTATCAACTACTGCAAAGCCACTCGTGGTTTAGGTACCTTTCCAAGTTCTTTGTGAAATGTTAGGCTGTTTAAAACATTGTTATTGGTATTTACCTGGATAGTTAGAAGGAAAACCTGCTCTGTGACTATGCTGAATTCTGTGTCCGTGCATCTGCCTATACAGTGAGTATCTGTATTGTGTAGCATTGTGCTCCCTGACCAAAAGCTTGTAGACAGTGCATCTTTCATAAAAGGCAACCACATTTAAATTTAAAAACAAATCATGAAAATGTTTCTTTTGACATTAGGCTTGAAGAACTTTATATGTTGAATTTCTGCTGCTTGACTATAATATCTTTTTGAGTAGGGCTTGGAGGATCAGTTTACAGAAATCCAGAATCCCTAGCATTTGCGTGTCTGAACCAAACCTGACATTTTTTTAAAGCTTTGTATTGGTTTGGATTTTAAAAAGCAGTATTTTTAAAACCTTAAGATAGTCCCAGTTCCTTGGATCTAGTTGTAACTGGTGCAAAACCAATATTCAACTTTTCTTCTTCCTTCTGCCATTAGATTTCCAGACTCTCACCTCTATTTCAAGCCAGGAGAGGGGCTGTATTATTAAAGAAATTGCACCATTGACTTAGAAGCTATGCCCTTGTGGGTCACACTGTGTATAATATGTAATATTAGTCAAACAAAGACACCAGTGTTACGTAAATGATATTGAAGTACATTTATATAGTATTCTGAAACATGACTGTCAAAGACTGCAGATCATATGTGCACAGTTCACAAGAAAAAAGGATGATTTTCTAACTGCAATCAGACCCTGCGACCAAAGTGCCAAACTGGGGTCTTTTCAGCTCATAAAGATTTTGAAAATAGACATTAATGAACAATTCTGTTGATGAAGAAGACAGAATAGAATCCCTCTTATATGTCAGTTCTGCAGGAATAAAATGAAGTAAAAAATTATTTTCATCATTACAATCAGCAGCTCTGACTCTGAAAATGCACAAGGAGCAGATCTGCTGAGCCAGAAGGGACCATTTTTACACAGCCACTTTTCTAGCTGACTGCACTTTACATTGGAGAAGAATTCATGCTGTCAGCAATTACTGCAGATTACAAGATCAGATTGAGCCGATGACTACTAATTAATAGTTGAGATACTAGTGGAGTATGTTAGTAGAATTAAGGCTGGGAGCCAAATGTGCTGCCAAGTGAGAGGATCAAAGTTCACAAGCAAGGAGCTGAGGAGCTGACCCTGTCTGTTCTGGGACAGGAGCAGTGCAGGGCTGTGTGGTCCTCACTCTCATATCGCTCAAGACTGGGTCTGGAGTAGCCATAGAAATGTCTGATTGTCCCATTCGGTGTAGGAATAGTGCTGGTGCTACTATAGATGACTAGAGAGGAAGGGATGGCTGAGGGGATAGAATGACAAAGTAGGAAATCCCTGAACAAGGGAACCTGCAAGGTGCAGAGCACTCTATCCCCAGTCCAGTAAGCATGTGCTTAATTTTGAGCACGTGAGTAATCCTATTGCCTTCATTGAAACTATCCACCTACTCAGAGTTATTTCTATATGTGAGTGTTTTGCTGGATCAGGGCCAGTGTGCTCAGTACTTTTCAGGATAAAGCCCTTAGAGGAGGAATGGCATGTGAAAGGAGCCTCTAGCTTGCTTTGCTGGATACTGGAGAGGGCTTTAAGCCTCAAGCAAACAGCTGCATTCTGTACTAGCTGCAGTTTCCAAATGGTCTTCAGAGGTCTTCAGAACTCATTGCAGTGATTCAGTCTCCAGTGACAAAGGCCCAAATGACTGTAGTGAGCTCTACACTTTGCAGCCTTCAGCTCTTGTTAATAGCTCCTTTCCCTTGCCCTGGGAAACAACCTGTGCATAGAACTTCCTGATGGGGCGGGAGGGGAAGCGCTGGGCAAAAAATACAGAGCAAAGGTCAATCAGATTTCTGGCCCTCTGCCATCCAAGAGTGACCACTGTCACACATACTGATTCCATAACAATGGGGCATGCTCAGTCTTCTGCTGATGTCAAATGACAGTCTCTAGCGTTGTTCATTTTAGAGTAAAATAAAACATGGAAAAGGGACAAGAAATCATTTCAGTTCCTGTACTTGTCTCTTCATTGATCATCCCTTTTCAAACTTTCAGGTCCTCTGATATTACGACAGTTCAGTCATGGACAATCTAACCCCACTTACTATATCAAGTTTGGGGATCGTCACTTAGTCCTGAGGAAGAAACCTCCTGGCAGCCTACTTCCGTCTGCTCATGCTGTGGAGAGGGAGTACAGGTGAAAAGGCACAGTGTGCTACAGAACCGTTCCCAATTCTGGCTGGCCAACATAGGTGCTCTCTGATTATTGTAACACAATTTCAAAATGCACATCCTGTAGACAGTGCTGTTTTCCAGTCTCACCTTTTCTATTCCAAGCCCTGCTTCATGAGAGTAGTTGTCAGTAGGAAACTGGCAGGCTTCGGACACATAAAGGAAAGAGATCCTTTTTTGTAGTATACGTCACAGGCATATTCCTCTTAGCACATTTAAGGAAGTGCTGCTTGTGATTCAAGAGGTGACCTGGTTCAATCTGCGTTAATACTGCACCAGTGACTCAGCATTGCATTACAAGGCACTGTGCTGCATGTGTTGCCTCCTTTAGGATGATGCATAAAACTGAGCTCCTGCTAATTAGAGCTCCAAGAGTGCACATTGCAAGGGTTGGCGGGTGAGGGGGGGAGAGGAGCCTCTTTGACTGAGAATGTAATTACTCTTGATGGAAGTCGACTGTCTTGTTAAACTCACCCTGCAGCTTCAGTAGGACGCAAGATGCAGCCACTTTATGATGATTCTGTGGATGTCTAGATTTCACAGTCCTCATCAGGAATAGACTGGTCTGTCCCCCCACTTGCTTGATGTGAAGGAGAATCTTCTTTAGCCATAGTAATATTAAGACTTATAGCCTCTGGCCTCTAAAAGGTGACATACTTGGCAAGTCTGACATTCTGTCCAGCAGAGGGGCAGCGGCACATATATACACTTAACAATTTAGGGAATTGTTATATATAGGTTAGGTAATGTGTGCTTTTAAACAGTCATGCTCCACCCCAGAGGTGGCTACGTTTCAGTGGTGGATGAAGTGATTCCTCTGTGGGTGTATGTTAAAGTGCTTTGAGATCCTGTTAGGTGAAAGGTGCTGTATACATGTAAGCCAGTAACAAAGTGGGGATGAATGCTAAATATTACATTAATAGCATGATTCTATTTCTATATGTCCATCTAGCGCAGGGGTTCTCAAACTGTGGCACGAGGTTATGATGTGGGGGGTCGCGAGCTGTCAGCCTTTACCCCCAAACCCTGCTTCACTTCCAGCATTTAATAGTGTTAAATATAAAAATTGTGTTTTTAATTTATAAAGGGGAGTCACCGGTACAAAAGTTTGAGAACCACTGATAGCACGTTACATTCATATTTTAAAGATCAAGGACAACAGCTTTTTTAACATCACCAATATGGCAGGCAAAAAATGATCAATTCTTTCTCTCCTGACAAAGTCTCTCTGGGTTGCTTGTCCTGACAGGGTATTGAAGGCTCTTGCTGAGGCCGGAGTTCCTGTTCCTAAAGTGCTTGCACTCTGTGAAGATTCAAGGTGATTTTTTTTTTCCAATTTTCATCAAAAGTAAGTGACACTTGTTAGAAATTTCCACTCCCAATTTATAGCCGAGCAGAGGAGGACGCAGCTGTCAGACTCAAAGATGACAGAAGCTGTAGAAAAACCTAGTTAGTTAGATAGAACCGTTCATGTGGAAAGGAGCAGCAAAGATGCAGTCACTTCAGTGACCGTGTCAGACCTGTGAAGAAGTGTTGAAGCCAACCCAGGAGGAAGGAGCCCTGTCTTGGCTCTTTGTGGAGGAGACATGTAAAAGGCACAGTTTGGGTGGCTAGTGGAGAATGTTTGGTCTTACTGCAGATATACTGAAATATTGGGCATTTGTGTTTTGGATGGTCCTGCCTGTTTGTGGCCTCTAATGATCCCTTGGCACTTTTTGCAAAAATAGTGATGTTAACCTAGGTGTTCTGGCCACATTTCCACTCAGATAATTCCATTCTGCCTACCTGTTGGGCATATG
Source organism: Macrochelys suwanniensis (assembly GCA_033296515.1). Taxonomy (NCBI): domain Eukaryota; kingdom Metazoa; phylum Chordata; order Testudines; family Chelydridae; genus Macrochelys; species Macrochelys suwanniensis. The sequence goes on along the minus strand of CM065789.1, from coordinate 5,245,460 downwards.
AATTTTGTTTCCCACTCTAAACTATTCTTTAGCATTGCTAGGTGCTGTTAAACAGCTGCCATGATCTGCCCCGGAAGTTATTGTAATTCAGTGGTGGATGACGCTTCACCTAGGTATCCCTTGTCCATACCTCACAAAGGGCTTTTGTGGCTTAACTAATAACTATTGTGAAGCACTTTGAATTCTCCAGATGAAAGAGGCTATAGAAGTGCAAAGCACCGTAACATATTATTATTCAGCTTGTTTTGGGTGTGTCTTTAGTATTTTATTTTTGCAATTAATTAAAATTGCTCTTACGCTCTGAAAAGGGACTGCAAAAATGGCATAATGGCACTCCCTGTATGGTTCCAGATCAAATATGCTCAGGTTCCAAGTAACACGATGATTTTTCTACCTGCCAGCCCTGCAAACTCGCCCTGAGAGCTAAAGCTGAGTTCTTTCTGGCTTTTGTATCATTATCATCATCAACAACAACAAAGATTCTGCAACTGGAACTTGGTTAACAATTCTTACAGGCTCTTGCATGAGAAGGAATCGAATCCATCTTCCTCTCCCATTGCTGTGCTCATTTTACAAGACTAGGTGTAAACAGTAGCACAAACTGGCTCCTGATCCTAAAGTCAGCCCCTCTGTTGAGAAAGGCGTTATTGTTACATAATCGCGTTTGTAACCTTAACTGCACTTTTGGTTTGTACTGATATTTACATCAGATGGTTATAATGGCTAACTGGGCTCTGTCGATATTTATTATTAGAACTATTCTGAATTTTTGTTCATTAGGCATAAGCACTGTGCTCCGCACAGAACAAATCCGAGAATTAAAGAGCATGTTCAGACTTGGCAATAACTTCTCTACACTGATGCAATAGATGCAGGAATATTCTACTGATCTCTGAGGCCTGTCACTGAAATAGCTTTGTTTCAATTCTGTCATTCTAGTATCATTGGCACCCCATTCTACCTGATGGAATACTGCACCGGCCACATCTACAAGGACCCCTCTCTTCCTGGCCTGGACCCTGGCCAGCGGAGGGCTATTTACATGGCTATGAACAAAGTCCTCTGTAAAATCCATAGGGTAGACCTCAAAGCGGCTGGACTGGAGGATTATGGGAAGCATGGTGAGAAGGAAATCTGCTGTCATGCTCTTCCTGTGTGTTCGTTTTTAAAGGGGTCTGGTCACGTAAGGCCAAATCCTTAGGGCAGTGGTGGGGAAGGGGAGCTGTCCAGCAGCATGACGGATCCTCAGGCCAGTCAAGGGTGCATGGAACAGCTGCTTGGGATCCTCCAAGAGTCAGTGTTTTTTGGAAATAGTCTCCAGACTAATTTGTTTGCTACCATCATGACTGGGCTCCTTCAGATCCTGCCCCCAGAGATTCAACAGTACCTCCTGCAGAGCCGCCTCCGGGGGCAAAGCTGTCCTGCTGAGCAGCTGCGCCAGGATTTGGCCTTTGTTGGAATTAATTTTTTTTGTTTAGGATCCCAGTTCTTTGTAATTGTTGGAATATCTAATCCACTCCCCTGCCAGGAAACGATAGTGCCCAGATAGAAAACATAGTGGGTCCTTAACCCAAACCACGGGAGTGCCAGCAGTACAGGAGGAGACTCTCTTCTTGAGACAGCAACAAAACATGACTTGGCTGACCATCTTGGCATAAGCCACTATGCATGATGCTCTACCTGTCCTGCTCCTTAAAGCTGCCAGGTGTAAAAAAGGTGACGGATATTTCTGCTTCACCAGACTTAGGACCAAAGGCAGCTTAAGCAGAAGCAGGCGAATCCCCATGGCTGCTGGGAGTTCTGCCCGATTATTCTGGGGCTGAATGTGGCCCATGGCTGCAGCAAAACGCTCTTTTGGAGAAGTGTACATTTGTCTGATTGAATGGGGACTGGCTTTATTTTTGGCTGTTAGACCATTTCCAGATGCAGCTCTTTTGTGATTATTTTCAAAGGCCTCCTTGTATTTGGAACTATACCCCAGAGACTTAATTCCCTTGGCTTTAGGTAACTATGTTCAACGGCAAGTTCAAACCTGGACGAAGCAGTATCGAGCCACAGAAACCCACACTATTCCTGCCATGGAGAGACTCATTGAGTGGCTCCCACTGCATCTCCCAGGGAACCAGAAGACCACAGTTGTGCATGGAGATTTCAGGTACTAGCTGTCTGCCAGCACCCATTTGGAAAAGGCACCATGTGTTACCAAGGGAGGGAGAAAGGGGGATCTCAGAGAAACCCCCAGCACTATGGTCCAATGCTATTTGAAAAGGAAGAGGCAGCACTGCTCTCTTCAGCACCCTGAGAGCTCACAAGAGCTACATGCAGCATTTCACTCCCCATTTCATCTGCCTCATGCATTTGTAGCTATTTAAACCAGTGCGCATTTTGGTGCAGAGGCGTTTAATCTAGTAGTTGGAGTAGGGAACTAGAAGTCAGGACGCCTGGGTTCTAGTCCCAGTTTTGCTTTTGGATGAGCAGTTTGGATTGTCTTTCGAGCACAGCCACTGCAAAGCGGCACCACCGCTGATCTCAGCTTAATTGAGACACAGCTCTGGGGATTATACGATATGTTCTGCCTCACTCTTAGCAGTCAGAGAGAACCTTGCGCTGTGAAGTTTAAAATAGTGAGAGTTTAACTAGAGCCGTGGTTTTGATGGAGCCTTGCCTGACTGTGGCATTCGCTCACCCGCTGCCATTATTACAAAGGAGGTCACCCTTCAGTAATACGATGGCTGCAGGTGGAGCGGTCAAAACTCTGACTGGTGAGAACTACTTTCATCATGAGCTAAAAAATTTGCCTGGAGCAAGAACTGCATTTGTCTCTCTAAAAGGTCATAGGTGATAGGCTGGCTTGCAGATCTGTGCACCACAGCCGTCTGCAGGAGCGTGACACAGCTACCTCTCTGTAACACTTCAGTCTACTGGCTGAATTTATTTGTGTTACTGTAGTGCTTAGGAGCCCTAGTCGTGGACCAGAACCCCATTGTGCTAGACACTGGACAAACTCAGTCTCTGCCCCAAAGACCTTACAATCCAAATGTCGGAGCTGCTCCTCTAAGCTGTAGAAATTAGGGCTGGAAAGGGCCTGTTATCTCCCATGTAGTCTGTGCCCTGGGAGCCAGGGCAGGAGTGGCCCCTATAAATCGTTTCTTGTTCTAAGTGCCTGGGAAGTGGCATGCACTCTGTAAATAAATAATAAGCAATGACCTGGCTGCTCTGCTCCCACCTTTCCCCTCAAGTAGAGTATCCCAGTTAATCTCTCCCACTCTCCCCTGTCTTAATATCATCCCATTGTGCCTGATTATACCTCTTGGATGTTCCCATCCCGCCGTGCATACAGCTCTCATTCACTTGCCTTGCAAGGACATGGATTAGGGGAGCTCATGGCTCTTTGCATTTCTGATGCTGCATGGTGGATCCATATGGCAGATCACTAAATCATCCAGACATGAAGCATTACAGTTTCTTTTCTTTGCATCTCAGCAGGAGCCTTTCACACCCCCATATCATGGCCAACTAGGGTGACCAGATGTCCCGATTTTATAGGGACAGTCCCGATTTTTGGGTCTTTTTCTTATATAGGCTCCTATTATCCCCCCACCCCCGTCCCGATTTTTCACTTTTGCCGTCTGGTCACCCTATAGCCAACCTCCATGCAAACTCTTGGAAGCCTCTACACCACACAAAAAGTCAGCAGACAACAGTTTGGGATCTTGAATCACTAACAAATTACAAGTGTTGGCTTAAAATGACCAATAAATCCATTTTGAAATTGACTGAAGTCTGTCATTTTCCGGTTGGCACATACCATAGTTTCTGTTAATGATCTGAGATCCTAAACCGTCTTGTTTATTTTTTAAACCACATGTCAGTTCAGTTAACCAGCCAGAAGGTTGAACGACATAAGCCTCATCTGTCCATCACTTTCCAGAGCTGAGCTCTCTGCTTCCGCAGCCCTCCCAAGGGAGCTAGTGATAGGGAGTCAATCCCCCAGCTAGCACAGAGTTCCAGGTCACTTGTTTAACTGAAACTAAACGATTGTCAGGAATGCATCTCCCTCTGATGAGTGTTTTTTCTCTTAGGACTTATCTAAACCCTTCCCCTTTCTGATCCAGGCTGGATAACCTGATTTTTCATCCAGAGGGTCCAGAAGTCCTTGCTGTCCTCGACTGGGAACTTTCTACCTTAGGAGATCCCATCTCTGATGTGGCGTACAACTGCCTGGCCCACTATCTGCCTTCTCACTTTGATATATTGAAAGGTACATTGTGTCCTCCTCCTGGGGAAGGCACAAATTGCTTCCTATTTCGAACGTTTTACAAATAAAGAGCTGGGAAACATTGTTTAGAAACGGCCACAACGTTGTGAAGGGTGCTCCGCTGGAAATTTGACTCAGTGCTTCAGACAAAGGTTCCCTTTCTTGTCTCATCCCATCACTCCCACCTCTACCTTTTCTTACCTTTCTAAAGAATCCTCTTCTCTCCTTGGTGTTGACATCTTCCGATATGTGTAGTTGATTCTTGTGTCCAATTGCTTAGCCTCGCTGAAAACATTTAGCCCTTCTAATCTTCTCAGGACCCAATCCCTCCAGCTCCCTAACATTTTTTGTTACTGTTCTTTGAACTTCCTCCTGTTTGTCAGTATCCTTTTAATATGAAGGTGCCCAGAAGTGAACACGGCGTTCCTGTCATTGTTCTGGTTGCGGAACCATTGAGAGAGCAACTGTCACCACTCTGCTTTGTGATGTGATGTCTCTGTATTTAGCCCCAAAGCAACATGGGACGAGAAAATACAGGTGTTGGGGCCAGCAGCATGGAGGATTTGAGGAAAACCTTGGTTTGCAGATTGTAAATGCCACTTAAAATAAAAAAAGGTTTTGATTCCCCCTCCTCCCGCCACCCCCGCTGCCCTGTCTTGATCAAAAACTAAAGTCATCTTAAAACTCTGGACGTCATTTTCTGCAAAAATGGATTGAAGCAAAGATCTTTTCTTTAGGGCTGAAATTCTGTGAGCCATGCTTCAGACCAAAAGGATTTTTGTCCCATTTATAAACTCCATGAAATTAGAGCCTTATAAAAAATAGTCGCACCAGTAGTGGTGTTGCAAAGCCAGAGATTAGAAAGATCAGAAATTTACTGCTGCGTAAAGTAGGAAGAAGATTAACAGAGGAAAAATGGCCCCTGATTAAATTCAAAACTGCCCAGGACATATTCAGAATAGTTGGTGATTAGTGCAAGAAGTTAGTTCTGTTTGTACTCAGATTCAGTAGAAACCACCGTGACTGGCAGTGGTTTTGTTCTTTTATAAGAAGGGTGATTTGGGATAAAGATACTGCAATTACATGCTACCTGCCTTTGTAAAGGCCAAATCCCAATAGAGACTTGTCAGTCTTCTTCTGCCAATGTAAATTCAAGTATCTGTTAGAGGCAGAGGGTAATTTCACCTCATTTTAGCCTAGCTCTGAGCCTCTCTGGAGTTAATTTGTCCCTGGTTATAGGTGGGCTTACGATTCAGACACACCAGAGTTTAGAACCTGAGAGCAGAAAGACCATTGCTTTATCCACCGAGCATGTGTGCCAGTCATGAAACTAACAGAATCCTTAGAACTGTCTGACTCTCTTTGAAAACACACAGCCTGCCTAGTCATGGTCATGCCGGATTCTCTTTCAGGTTTGAAGGACTGTGATGTAACGCAGCTGGGAATTCCCACAGCAGAGGAGTATTTTCAGATGTATTGTGGGCACATGGGAATTCCACCCATTGAGAACTGGAATTTCTACATGGCCTTTTCCTTTTTCAGAGTGGCCGCGATCTTGCAGGGTGTGTACAAACGCTCGCTCACAGGTGAGAAAATGAAACCAGCCAGCCCCTGAATGTTCAATTGATGCCACATGTATTAGGATGGAGGCTTATCTATCCTCTATATGCTGCAGCGACTAGAGGGTGACACACTGTCCACCCACAACCACACTGAAGAGATGTCAGTGCTGTACCAGTGTAGTAGTGTTTAACCACTAGCCCGGGAAATGATCTACAGTAGCTTGTGTAGCACTATTGCACCTCTAGAGGGCATCATAACTGTACATTTTGAACAGCTCTGAAATTCCGGCCAGTAGAAGGCAATAGTGACTTACACAGTGTGGCAGGATTGAAGGACAAATCAAATGTAGCAGGTTTTTCTAGAAGGGCTAAGGTGGCTTGTGGCCGCAGCATAGAGCTGGATATTAGGAGATCTGTGTTCAAGTCTCAGCTCTGTGTCCGAATCTCTTTGTGATGATGGGCAAGTCACTCGGGTACGTTTACAGCCAGACTGAGCACTGCCCCCACTTTTTATAGACAAAATCCATGCCAATAGAGCCTACACCTGCAAAAAGAATATACTTGGAGGGGCACACACTTGGATTTGGCACTCAGTCTGCGAGGCTGTGTTCCTTTGGGATTTGCCTTGATTATGGTACTCTGATTTGCACTTGCATTTCACTTTCAGGCCCAAAAGGTGCCATCCTGAAAATGTACCCTTCCCCTTCCTCGGAGGAGTGATGGGGGACTTAATTCCTTAATGTCTGTGAGGTGTGGGAGAGGGGCAAAAGGTTATTATTCAAAGAAAGCTCACAACAGTATTACAGAACGAATCCTCCCTTGCATAGATCTTAGAAGGCTTTGGAATGGAGGCTAGGTGGAATGCCAAGCAGCAGGCTGGGTTTGCTCAGCTATCCATCTGTAAGAAAGGAGTGGTTTCTGCAAACAAACACAGAGATGGAGAGAACAATGTGTTTTACTGGCTGTTGCTTTTTGCTGAATTGCAAGGTCTGTTGTGGTTACTGGGCGGGGCTGCTGTAGGTAGCCCTAGTATCTGCCTGATTGCTGCCCTCTACCCCAGAGCTGGCTGCTTTTCAGCAGGGCTGCATGTATATTGTGAAAGGCTTTGGGAGCAATAATACCCATACCCAGCACCTGGCGCGCTGTTATCAGTGGAGCAGGTGCCGAGTCGAAGATCAGGAAACACACTCAAAGCTTGCCTGACCTGTTGTGCCTTGGAGGGAGAGGGGAGGGATAGCTCAGTGGTTTGAGCATTGGCCTGCTAAACCCAGGGTTGTGAGTTCCCTTGAGGGGGCCAGTTAGGGATCTGGGGCAAAAATTGGGGATTGGTCCTGCTTTGAGCAGGGAGTTGGACTAGATGACCTCCTAAGGTCCCTTCCAACCCTGATATTCTGTGATTCTATGGAGGGAGGGAAGTGGGTGACTGCTACTGCAGATGATGGATCTGTGAACAAGAGGAGAAATATTTGATAGCTTTGCATGAGATCACAGAAGCAAAGCCCAGGCCTTTGGTACATATGCTAAAAGCCTGGTACCAGTACTTGGTGTTCTTGCTGGTTCACTGGCACAAGGAAACCATGGAAAGGGATGGACGTGATTAAAAATAATGTGCAGCCAAGTCTGTTAAGCTGAGAGAGGAATCTGTAATCACCCTGGGCCCTATATAGTGTTCTTCCCCCCCCTTCACTGCAGCACAATGCGTCCCTCTGCCTGGGCTCAGCCCTCCCCGCTGCTGTAGAACTTGCCCCTCGCTTTGCTCATTGCAGACTCACCCACTGGGGTATTCAGGGCTGACTCTAGGCACTTTGTCCTCCTAGGCTAGGGCGGCTCAAACTTTACCCTACTAGGGACTCTGTTGGTAACTTGCCAGGGCACTGATAGACTTGGTGTTTCATCAGAGAAACTGTGACATCGTTGTCATCTCCCTTATAAAATAATCCTGCATCCTGCAGCACCAGCACCGAGGGCTAGTGTGTGCTGGTGTTTCGGGCCTTCGCTGTAGTACTTTGTCATGTGGACTCTCAGCAGACGGTGATTATTAACCACTTTCTTTTCACGCAGGTCAAGCAAGCTCAGCCGCAGCTGAAAGTGGCGGAAAACAGGCGGAGCTCATGGCCAACTTAGCGTGGGACTTCGCGACAAAAGAAGGATTTCGAGTGTTTAAAGAATGGCCAGCTGCAAAGCCTTTAGCAAGACCTTACAGTACCTGGACCAGGAATGGGGCATTCTCCAGGAGAAACTGTGTCACCGTGGCACCTTCCTCCCCAGCTCACACTTCCAAAGCTCATCTGATTCTTTCTCCTGACGGCCTTCCTGGGAGAGCCCAGGAGCTTTACCACAAGCTGAGGAGATTCATGGATATCCAGGTCTATCCTGCAGAGCAGGTTCTGAGAGATCATCAGGTTTCACAGTCTAGATGGACTCCACATCCTCTTATAGACGAGCTGAAGGTAAGTCACACTTCTGCTTAAAGTAACAATGCCTCCAAGCATGGGGCTGTAAGATGGCACATTGACTGTAAAGGTCAGCACCCAGGATGCCTCTGAGCCAGAGCTGGGCACTTTCCTGATCGAATCACGTATCTGCTCCTGTCAGTCCACAGATCTAATGCAGTAAGAGAGAGGGGGAGCTGGAGTCTCATCTGGCTTGCACACCATCAGCTCAACTCTGACTGCAGAATCTTTATTATGGGTGGCAGTGACTTAAGTGGGGAACCAGCTTGACTCCCAGAGCCTAGGGAAAGTGTACAGGGCTGGGAATGAAGTCCTGGAGAGAGGCAGTAAATACAGAGCCCACATCACCATGTAAACGGACTGACTAAAGCTGCATTTTTCAGGGAAACATTTGTCCTGGGCATCTTCTGATGGGTGTAGCCCCTCTATTGTGTCTCCCACCTCGTGGATACGAGCCAGCCCCAACTTCTGACCAAGCTGTCTGGGCCGCATTAGCTCAGTGACTTGCTCACTCAAAATCCTGTCTGGTGTATTAACCTGCCCTTGTCCCAACACGGTTCCTGACCTAACGGGCGCTGTCTTCCATGACGTGTCACACCAGCTGTCCCCTGAGTTTGAGCTCTGGAGCTGTGGAAGGAGGATTGAGGGAGGGACAAGTACAGTGTAACTGATCTTCATTTTTATACAAGAGAGCCTGGGCGTTAGGAGATTTGTCCTTGGGGCCTGAGTCTGAACTCACACCACTATGTCCCCATTGACTTTAAAGGACTTACTCCTGATTTACGCTGATGTAACTGGGCAGAATCAAGCCCTTCAAGTTCAAATCATTCTCCACTCCAAAGCCACCTCTCTACTATCACTCTAGTATTTGTCCCTCTTATAGGCTGCAAGTGATGTTTCCATAGACCCGTTGGACTAAACTCACCCCTGGTGTAACGCCATTGACTTCAATGGGCCAACACCAAGCTGAGCCTTTGGGTGTTTGTCTGTTGATGAGTGGGAGAGGCAGAATTCAGGCCTCAGCTCTGCTCGGCAGATCCCAGCATTGTCGGGTTGTCCTTCCTGCATCCATGCCCGTTGGGAGTCTCTATGGGCAGGGAGCTGGCCCCTTACACCTGAGAGCAGAATTGTGCCCCAAGTGTCATGCTGTTCCATTCTTTAAGGACAAGGCAAAGTCTGAAGGACTATGGAACCTTTTCTTACCCGTGGAGAATGATCCAGACGTGAAATATGGAGCGGGCCTCACAAACCAGGAGTTTGCCCATTTGTGTGAGCTCATGGGAACATCACTGTTTGCGCCCGAGGTACCTGCTTTAAGCCTGTGCTAAGTCACCTGGGGTGGCGGAGGGGAAACACGCAGTCTGGGTGAGGGATTCGTAGCTGGAATGTTGACAGGTCTATTCCCTGCCCTACTAGTGCCCCCTGCACACATTTCTCCCCTCCCCTCCCGATGGCGCCTACCCCGGCACCTGGCTGCTTTGAACCTGAATGCTAATGCTGCTTTTGCAGCGTGTATTTGTGCTATTTGGGGAGGGCCTGTGCTGGCCAGAATGTGGCCCATTGTGCGCTGTGCTAGTCAGCCCAGCGCCAGCCTCTGATGGACCCACGTGGGCGGGTTTCCAGTATCGCATGGAGCCGTTCTATCCAGGCTCTTCCAAAGGGTTTCACCCTGCCCTGCATTGCCTGGGCTGTGGGGTAGGAGCCTTTTCCCTGCTCCAGTGCACCCAGGCAGCAGCAGGGCAGGAGCTCACCAACTGCTTAAGGGAGAGCCGGCTGCAGCACACCCCACACCCAAGGGGGTTGCCAGTAAGGGACTTGACCAGCTCCTCTGTAGTGTGCAGTCCTTTGATTTGTGTGCTCCCACTTAGTAAAGATAAGGAGTAAAACCAAGCTGACTGTTAAGGTTCGAGCCTCTGGGGCAGTTGCAGATCATTTAATTGAGCGGAGGAGCGTGAATGACACAATGGGTGATTAAAATTCAAAACTTCATTTATAGTTAGTTAAAGCCAACAGGCCTTGCACGTAACCACGCTCTGCACCGCCCCTCGCATTTAGGATGGAATGATGAAGCCAGGGTGATCAGTCCCTGGCGGGAAGAGTGGGTTTAACCCTTTCTCTGAGGGTCCCTTGATCGTGGATGGGCACGCCTGTCTGACAGCAGCTCGCTACCCTTTTCATAATCAATGATAATAGCGGCCCTTAAATAATGAGCGTTTAATCCACCTTGTTACTATAATTAAAGATTTTCTACCTGCTCACTGACTGTTTAACATTAGGCATCGTCTCAATGAACGTGTGTAAATGCCAAGCCAATCACTACAAACAGAGAGCGCATTTCTCAAAACATTAACGTTTGATTTAAAACACTTGTAAAAACCAGTTAGGCTCAAGCTGTGTTTACAGCATGACCTGGGGTTCTACCATAACTCATCTCGAACTGGCCTCTGAATTGGCTCACTTCACTTGACTCATATTTTACCTGCCCTCGCTTGAGTATTGTCAAGCCATTTTTAGGAAATAGATTTTTGGGTCTACTTACATTTCTATGTGACGTCAGAAAACCTCATCTGTATAGGCTACAGTGTGCGCTAGCCCCGGGTGCATGCTGCTCCCCCGCCGCATTCTGCTGTGTGCTGGCTCAGGGACCTGGCTCTGCACTGCAGCTTCCACGCCTAAGGGCCCTTAGCGCTGGCCTTTTGAAACCAGCATGAGCTTGTCATCTAATGTCCTGATGCTTTGGAATGGGCTTTTGGCAGTCAGACGGAGCTGCGCAGTTTGAGGTTGACCTACAAACTCCCTTTCCCAACAAACATGTCTCTGCTGTGCTGACCGGTGCTTGGTTTCCCCCCCTCCAGCTATTCAACTGCTCTGCCCCTGACACTGGGAACATGGAGGTGCTGGTTCGATATGGGACGGAAGAGCAGAAGGAACGCTGGCTGCAGCCTCTGTTGGACGGGAAGATCCGCTCGTGCTTTGCTATGACTGAGCCGCAGGTCAGTATCGCTGTCCAGTCAGCCGCACAATGGGGTATAGCAGAACCTTGCTGAGCCGCACCATACAACGGCTCTCCCTGTTCCCAGTGCCGGCAGGTGTTATACCCACTGGCCAAGGTTTTCAGAGGTGGCTCGTGATTTTGGGAGCCCTTCGAAGGGACCTGCTTTTCAGAGGGCGGGTGCTCAGCAATTTCTGAAAATCGCATTCGTTTAAAGTGTCTGTTGGAGACACTCAGAATCACTAGTCACTTCCCAGTAATCTTGGCCACCATGTTTCTGAAGCAGTGCTCTTGTGCAGTTTGTGGTAATTATGAAGTGTAACAAAGTGTTTTAATTAAATTACTGTCTAGCTGTCAGACTCAACCAGCTGACGGCCTGATTGGTAGAGGGGCTGGGCACCCCTTTCTAGGGGAGCGTGAGATGCTCAGCACCACCAAGAGCCATTGTGTGACTACCCAGCTTTGCTCACTCGGTCGTTCACCTGAGCCGGGATTCCCAGGCTTTGGTGTGCATCAGCCAGCTTCAGGCAACGACTTCTCGCCTCCCAAGCCACCCGATTAGAATGTCTGAAACTTCTCTCCGGCCCCTCCGAGGCTGAGAGGAGCTGGCAGATTCAGAACTGAAAGTGTTTCTACTTAGGTTGCTTCATCTGATGCCACCAACATCGAATCTTCCGTCGTAGAAGAAAAGGGTTTCTACATTCTAAATGGGCATAAATGGTGGATTTCAGGTACATTCCAATACACACACGGTCTCCGTCACAGGGCCATGTGCTCCCAGGGCTGCCTGCTGTGACGTGACACTGTCCTGTTGGATCTTTTCTCCGGGGGGCTGATCTAAAACAGTAGTTCTTCAAAGGGGCCCTGGGCCCTGACTTGCACTCAATCCTCGCTTACGGAGGGTCACATTCTGATCTCAGTTACACTAGTGTAAATCCAGCATAATGCCACTGTCTTGAATGGAGCTACTGTGGATTTACGCCAGAGTAATGGAGAGCAGAATTTCTATATGCTAAGCCAATGGGGACTGCAGAGTTAAAACAGCACTGTTCTGTTTCAAGTACAGTTGTGACGTGTTACAGGCATTTGTGCATTAGACATTAGATGCTGCTGTGACCCCACAATGGCTTTTGCTGCAGTCTTCAGCTTTATGTTAATCATTAGGAAAACATCCCCTTTTTGGACGAGTTAAACAGAAAATACAGGGCGTCTGGCTGGCATGTGGGGTTGCTAATGGGCTAGTGAGGCTTTCACCTCTAGGCAGCCAGTTCTAATCCCACCCGGGTCGGTAGTGACTGCAAGCTGTTACCATCCCCTGGTTGCTGGCTGTGAAATGAGTCGGGTGGTCTCAGTTCAGTTCCCAGTAGGCAGTAATGAGCACCTATGTTGGCAGTTCCATCAGAGAGGCCAAGGTCTGGATGAGCCTTGAAGAGCCTTCTCCCCTCCAGGTGGTCCCTCCAGGTCCTTGAGTCACAGGGATGGGTGGGGTGAGGTGGGAAAGCTTGGATTTGCCAGGTAATTCCACAGTAATTGTGGATAAAGGGCTTCAGAGCCTTTATCAGAGCCCAGAGTTCTCATCTTGTCTGTTAACTCTTGAATCAAACTATCAAACCAAATAACCATGTCTTGAATTAGCTACAGCTAAGATGGCTGGATTTGCTCTGCTCTGTTAAAGGGCTAAGTCAGAATTGGACACAGGCACCAAATTCAGCCCGATGTGCCTTTGCTGCAATCAGTGATGTTTCCCTGTGGATTGATTGGGCCTGAGGTTTTCAGCACCGGTCAATCTAGTTCTCATTGTCTTTTCCCGGCAGGGGCTCTGGATCCTCGTTGCCAGCTCTGTGTGTTTATGGGGAAGACTGACCCTGAAGCCCAGCGCCACAAACAGCAGTCAATGCTCTTAGTTCCCATGGACGCTCCAGGCATAACAGTCACCAGGCCTCTCAGTGTATTTGGCGTAGAAGATCCCCCAGGTGAGGCAAGGAGCTAGCCCAGTTTGTAACTGACATGCCTTGACAGCTTCGCTTTGTCCACTGAATTATTCTGGGTTTGAAAGGGCACATGTTGTGGGCACCTCTGATACGCTGGCCCTAGCTTCTGTGGGAGCCCACTGTGCCTTGCCTCTCATATCCTATGAGTTGGGCATTACTGTCCTGGGTGCTGTTGATCAGGGAACCTGGGCCCAGAGCAGGGAAATGACTTGCCTGAGGTCACGGGGGGCAGTGGCAGAGCTGGGACTAGAACTAGGTCTCCTGACTCCCAGTTCTGTATGTCACTCTCACAATCTTCGTTGTCCCTGGTACATAGTCGAGCAGGGTTGTCTATTATCCAGAGGAAGGGACTGGGAGTCAGGACTTCTGGGTCCTCCTCCCAATTCTGCCACCAACTCACAGTGGGCAAATCACACGACTTCTTTGTGCCTCGATTCAATAACACCTGCCTCCCAAGGCGTCGGTGCGGTTTACTGACTGTGTGCAAGGCTCGGGGGTGAAAGGTGTAGTAGAAACGGGCAGACCAGTGGTGTGAGAAATAATCATGGAGTGTGTTACAATGTTACCTCCTTTTAAAGCAAACACTGGAATCTGGGGGCTACAGTCCCTGCTACAGCCTGTAGCACATTGTTAAAACATCCCAGTGACATTAACATCACATTATATTTAATGACTTAATTAGATTTTGCAGCCCAAAAACCCTGTAGAGGATCTTTTGAGCTGTTGAGTCTTTAAGTGACGTTTCCTGGCTCTTTGACAAAGAGAAACCACAGCAAAACCGGTATTTCAGTCCATTTAGCGTTTGACACGCTTTCTTATCCACAAGCTGTGCATGCGGAATGACAGGAAGTGGCTGTGGTGGGGGGAGCTGGGAATAACGAGGAATTGGCTGGCTCTGCTGGGGGGAGCTGGGAAGTGCTGATAACAGAACTGGGAAAAGCCTCCCACCAACCTTGGCTTTGACTTCTTTTGTTCAAACACTGGAAAGAAACCAGCAAACCTCAACGTTTGTTAATCCTGACGAGAACCGGAGTGATTAGATCACTTGCCTTCTCCTGGCTGGTGAGAGACCATTTCCGAGCTGCATGGGCTCTGGAAGAGCCAGGAAGAAATTCAAACTTCCTGCATATGGCGCTGCTGAGCTCTGCCCCTCCCTTTGCAGCTGGCCATGGGGAGATCTTCTTTGAAAATGTGCGAGTGCCCAAAGAAAATATCCTGCTGGGACCTGGCCGCGGCTTTGAAATTGCACAAGGGAGACTAGGGCCCGGCCGGATCCACCACTGCATGAGGCTCATTGGCTATTCCGAAAGGGTGCTGGCGCTCATGAAGGAGCGAGTGAGTATTGCTGCAGGTCCAATGGGGTTCCTGTCCTCTACTCAGTTATCTTATGCAACTGCGTTCCAAGTGCTCCCTTATCTGCATTTCAGTGCGATTGGATGTAGCATCATATTTCTCAGCAGACTATCACTGTAGTGTGTAAACACCTTTAATCCATTTTAGCTGCATACATTCCTGACACCCACAGCGCCATTGGTAGCGGAAAACTTATCTAGCCTTGCATCCAGAATCAAATCCCCACCCTGTGAATTCAGCCCGTACCAGTGGATGCTGGAAGCCAAACTACAGAGAGTTATTAGTGGAGTCCTTAGATCTCTAGCAGGGGTAAGAGTTCAGATCAAATAAATATTTCACAGAACAGCCTCACAAGAGCAACACAGCTGATCAAATGGGTTTCCCCGCCTGCGTGGGTACTCCATGGACAAAGGCTGTTTCACTCCATTGCTTCCCTTCTTCCTATGGGTGGGGAGTTTCTCTTGTGATTAGAGAAATAGACTGCCCCTGTTTGCAGCTCTATTCAGCCAAATAAGGCCCCCACTGTACTCTGAATCTTCCTCCTTCTGTTTCCTCATAAGGGTTGAACTCTTCTGCTCTCCCTAGCTCTGGTTCCCTTCTTAGTTGTCTTCAACATCTGGGCCCTTTCCATGTCAGTTCAGAATGCGCTCAGAACAGCAACTAACCAGGCATTCATATCCCTGGGCTGAAGCCCTGCAACATCCTCAGATAATCCCCGTCCATTAGGCAATCGGATCCTAGCGCTGGCACCAGAACCATTGTGGTCACCCAAATCCTCCTTTTTAAACACATTCTCAGGCTCTCCGCTATTCTGTCCCTCTGTCACACCTCAAGCCGCTTCATTCTAGCACAGGGAGGAGAGGTACCTGGGCCAGGAGGATCCTGAGAGTCTGGGAATCGGCAGGACAGTTAAAATCTAATTGCAGGCTTTTGTGAGATGTCTTAACACAGGTAGTTTGAAGGCAGCTTTCATTACCAACCTGGTATACTCCTGAGTGCCTGCTTCACTACAGATCATACCTTCCAAGCATATCTGCCAGTGTTAATGGACACTGGGAAGCAGGGGGATATACTTTCAAAGTCTCCCTGTTTCTAGGAGTGTGGGGTTCCCTGAGCACTCAAAATTCTCCTCTTTCCACTTTTGTACTAGGGACGTTACTTGCTGCTTTCCCCTTTTCCTTCCCTTGCTCAGAACCTGCCTGAATTTCTCCCCTGCCTTTATTGGCCTGGGATGATAATGGCAGGGGTCAGTTTGTCCCTCTGCCTGCAGAGGAGAGAAAATGCAAAGGGACCCGCAGCTGTACCACCTTGGCCTGTGATCACATCAGTGCTCACAAGCTAAACAGGGTAGGACCTAGTCAGTATGTGGATGGCAGACCATCCAGGAACGTGCAGGGAATGGGGCTGTTCCCTCTGACAGCAAGGAATCAGTGCTAGCGGGTGCTGTGCTGCTTTTTGGGGATCTGGAAACTCGAGATTCTGACGGCTATTGCACTCTTGGAAGGACTTGAATCCTGAGTCCTGGTTAATTCCATTGTAGGCAGGGTGTCAGTTACCCTTCTAAACAATTCCCCAGGCAATCTGATACAGCATTCTTCACTTCCTGTCCCAAACTGCCAGGTTGCGTCACTGTGCCCTGTCAGACAGCAGCCACATTGCACCCCAGAGGTGGCTGCATCCCAGCAATGGGTGAAGTGGGTCCCTGTCTAGTTTGTAGGGGCAGTCGGGATGAAAATAGCTTCTCTATCACCAGCAAAAATAGCTCTCTTTAAGCTCAGAGGCCCTTAGTCCTGTGTGCGCCTATTGCAGGTGAAGTCTCGTGTGGCCTTTGGGAAACCCCTAGCCGAACAGGGCACTATCCTGGAAGACGTCGCCAAGTCCCGTGCTGAGATTGAGCAGGCCCGGCTTCTTGTCCTGAAGGCTGCCCTCCTCATGGATACAGCTGGCAATAAGGTGCGTGGCTCGAGTCCTCCGGGGACTAACGATACCAGCCTGAGTAAGTGCACAGTAAGGACTGCAGCGCTCGGCCCAGTGTGCTTAGCTTGTCTGGTCGCTATGGGGGAGTTCTAATGCTTAAGCCTTTCTTCCCTGGAGGCCTGAGCAAAAATATGGCTCAGGTTCCCAATTAAAAGCGAGCTCAGGCCTCTCCTCCATGGATGTTCGTGCCCATCAGAATTATCCCACGGAGCTCCGCATGACAGGCAGTCTGTGTTCAGGAGAGGCCCAGGACTGGGATAGCAGGGGGGCTGCAGGCCTAGGCTGACGTACATCGGTACCATTGTTGTGGGGAGACCGGAACGGGAACAGCAGGGGCTGCAAGCCAGGACTGAGGAGGGTTGACCAGGCTGGATGGATCTGATGCGTTTGACCCTGTTTCTATACAGGCAGCTGCTCTAGAGATCGCCATGATCAAAATGGTGGCTCCGTTGATGGCTCTGCGGGTTATTGATCGTGCTATCCAGGTGAGCGGGGAATGGTGCACTCGTCATTCATTTCTCTCCCATTCCAGAAGGTCCGGGTTGAGCCCAAACAAAGCAAGCAGCTGCTTGGAGCCCCATGGTGGTTCTGCTTTCAGCCAACTCCTGCAGCTCACGAGTTAGTCCTATCCTTGCCTTGTGGGATGAGGAAACTGCTGCCAGACCTCCTCCTCCTAGACCTGATCCCTCTGGGTCAGGACTTAGGCACATTAGCAGGGGCTGGCGTGGGGCAAACTTGTCCTGCTGTTGCCTATGCGCTGTTCCTGTTCTGTGGAGACCCTTCTACTAGCACCAAATTCACATGAAACCATGTGATTGGAAGCAAGCTCCTTGGCCCGTAGAGTTTGCCTTCCTGCTACAGTTCTAAGTGTCCCTGCTTTGCTCTGCTGCTCCCATCATGGCATTGTCCTGCCCTTTTCACACATCCCCTGGGTTTGTTGCAGGCCTTTGGAGCGGCAGGTCTCAGTAACGATTACCCACTGGCACAGTTCTTTGCCTGGGCGCGCGCCCTGCGTCTCGCCGACGGACCCGATGAAGTTCACAGGGCAGCGGTCGCTAAATTGGAGCTGAAACGCTAGCCCTGGCCCACGAGGAGGCGGAAGAGGAATTCCCAGCTGCAGCCCTGGGGTGTGTGATGTGAGGGGGACACTCTGATTAACACAGGGTGTTTGTGGGTGGCGCTAGCTCTTCCATTTCAATGTCCTTGCAGATTGCCAGACCGCTTGAGGCAGAGGCAACGCGCTCCCCGGTTGGCTTTAATGCTGGGTTATTTGGTGGTGGAACAAAAGGCAAAACAATGTGTCCTTGAGCCACACACAGTGGCCTTGCTCCAGGCTGGCTGCACACCCCTGCGAGTCCCAGCCCTGCTCTCAGCTTCCTGGGCTAGCAAGTGGTCAGCCTTTGGGGATGGAGAGGAAAGAGTCTTGTCACCCAGCAGCAGCCCCTCCAGGGGCCTGCTCTGGAAAGACTCATGGACTTCAGTGGGCATTAGATCAGGCCCCAGTTGGACGAGTGGTGTTGACTGGTTCGAAGGGAACCCTGCTCCTCCTTGGAAGTGACGGATGCCCAGGCTGGGGTGAAGTGGGGAGGGAAATTGGGTGGCTGCTGAGGACTCTGCCAAGGAAGTAGAGCTCTAGTTCTGTGATTTGCTGTGGGGGTTGCCACTTGCCACCCGGATACACTTGATTACACGTCTGTAATTCATACCGCTCTGTAGAGAGAAAAGAATCATGGAAGGAATTGCGCTGATTTCTGTGGCGTTCATTAGTAACATCGGGTCAAATCAGAATAAAAAGAATGGACCCACTTCCTTGTGTGTGCCTCGGTCATGAGACCTCACCTGATGCTTCAATCATTTAATCGTTTTCCCCAAATGTTTTATACCGTCTCCCCTCCCGGGGAATGATCAGTTCTGACAAATGGAGAGAGAGACGTAAGCACGGTTGGTTTCCCTTTCCCTTTCGGGTGGTTGTGAGTGATCATGAGGAGACAAAGTGTATGTGTATGCGCCTCCAGCCATATGGACGTTTCAGCATGGTGGTGACTTGGGCCCGGCGGGTTGGCTGGGTGGGCTTGGACGGGGGTGTCTAGCCAAAGCCTCACTCCCAGCTGCAATATAGACCAGCCCAAAGGGCCCCCCAAATCATCTGCCCATCGCATCTCGCATACAGCTCTGGTATGAAATGTGCTGACAAGGATCCCAGGGCATCAAGTGCACCCGCACGCCCCCATCCGCTCACTGAGGAGAATAAAGGAAACCCGGTCAGAGCTGCTTCTATCCAGGGTTTCTGAAACGGGGCTGATCGTGCAGCCAAAGCGTGCTTGGCACCAGTATGCTAGAGGAGCTCCGAGGGGGAGTGTGGGACAGAGGCAGGAGCTCAGTGACCGGCCTCACGGAGCGGGCAGGAGGCTACAGCAATGCATGAGAGTTGCGGGGCAGCCCCTGATGTGCATGTGTGCTGAGCAGTCCCTGTCCCCAGCTCTGCAGGCTGGGGGCTTGTGCAAGGGGCCATTCTGCCGGGCTTGAGACCCAGGTATTCTGTAAAACAACCAGTGACAGGCCCTGAGAAGAAGGCCCCACGGCTCCCTGGCTAGAAACACGGAGGTGGAATGGGGTGGGTGTGGGAGACGAGCCCCTCCTTTGGGCGGGGGAGCAGGGCCTGTTTTGCACAGGGAGGGTGGGCGTTGAGGGCGCCGGGGGCCATTGTACACTGACTAGAGCGGCTTTGCCGTGGTGTCGTTGGAAGTGCAGCTGGCACGGGTGAGCCCATGAGCCCTCCGGCTGCGTGCCTGACAGCGGCGGCTGTGTGCGGAACGAGCAGGCTCCCTGCTGCCAGCGGGGCCAAAAAAAGCAGAGCCCCAGGCAGCGGGATCGGGACACACAGCATGACTGCGGTGCTCAGGGGACCTGTATTGAACAACTCCTATGCCCCCGCAGAGAGAGAATTCTAGCTGTGGATTGTGGGGCTGGCAGCCACGTGCGTTGCCTTGGCTCAGCTGAGATTTTTCACGGACTCCGAGGATGGAATTCCACCCGTCTTACATGCAGGTGGCTTCATGTTCTCCACTTGACAGAACTGAGTCTCTTGGCCCCTATCCCATGCACGCAGCCACCGTGGACGACTGCTCTGGAGAACGCTGGGCTCTGCAGCAACCCCGCAAGCCTCATGCTGAACTCAGCCCTTTCCTGACCCGACCATATTTCTTGGGGCTTTGGAGGGACTAGATCCCAACCGGCCAGCTGTGATTTACCGGGGTACAGCGCAGACCAGCAAATCGAGTTTTTAAATACCTCACACGGCAAACCTTGTACAAACAACATGAGAGTGGGTGTGAACACAGGTATATTCTGTCACACCGCCACACTCCCTGAGGGAGAATGCTTTGGCCAGAGCGTCGAGCTCCCAACAATGGGTGTGTGTGTGAATTTAGTGCTGCTGAGAGAGACCTTCTGAATCCTCAGGGACCGGAGAAAGCCCCCAAACAGGCCCTGGCTAAGAGGAACAACGAATCTCAGGCCCCACCTGCCACATGACGCCAGCCTGACACGACTTCTTGCTGCATTTACAAGAGCAGCAGAATGGCACCAGATGCTGGATAGCCATAGCCCAGAGATAGCGCCTTCCCAGGTCTGAGTCTCTGACCACATACCTCCACCTACAGTGAGCAGCAGATAAGGGAGACATGCAGAACAGCACTCATAGGTCTATGCATTTTAGAACGAGCTTCCCAGCCCATTTCCCACAGACCTGGGGCTCAGCCAGTGCTCCAAAAACAGCTGTGTACGCTGTGCTTTACAAGTTGCGGCTGGGGCTATGGACCCTGGGCAGGGCCTTCAGGATTGGAGCTGTTCGGCGTGGGCAGACCCCTGGGCATGGATCCTTGTTGCAGTCAATAAGGCTCAGGGGAGTTGTGTGGCACAACTAGCAGGCTCAGGTCCTACATATTAATATTGTGCAAGAGGTGCACATGAGGAAGGATGGTCGGGTGGCTAGGGCAGGAGCCTGAGACTTGGGAGATGTGGGTTAAATTCCCTGCTCCACCCCTGCCTCCCGGTGCGACCTTGGGCAAACCAGGCAGTTTCTCTGTGCCTCGGTTTCCCCACCTGTAGGAGGACAGTCAGAACACCTGTCTGAGTAGGGCAGCGCTAACACATTGAAGGATGTGGGGTGCCCAGATGCTATAGTGACCAGGACCGTATAAGTATCTAATATAGAGACAGGCACTGACCTGAGGGGATGAATTAGACGAAGCCCTTGTTCCTGCCCCAGGCCCCTGGACTTAGGGGGACTGGATGGGTGACTGTATAGGGGCAGCAGTCCCAATATTCGGGGCTTTGTCTTATATAGGCGCCTAATCCCCCGGGGTTTTCACACTTGCTCTCTGGCCTCCTTGGCGAACCTGGCACCGACCTGCCAGCGGGCAAACACCCCCCGGGGGGGGATGAGCGGCGGCGACGCGTCCAAAGCGCTTGGACGGGCGGGCAGCAGCCCCGTTAGCCCCGCGCTAGCCTGCGGGCCGGGCGCCTGGCGAGCCCGGCCGGGGCCGTTCGCCCTCAACCAGGCGAGGCGAGCTCGGCGCTCCGCGGCTGCAGCTGAAGCGGGGCCCGGGGCTCGCTGGAGCCCGCCGGGCTGAGCACAAGCCCTGGCGACCGAGGCGTCCCAGCCAGCTCCCCGCCCACACGTGCTCCGGGGCCCGGACCCTCCCCCGGGCCGCTGGGCGGAGCCCCGGCCGCTC
The DNA here is from genome assembly GCA_033296515.1 of Macrochelys suwanniensis. Classification (NCBI taxonomy): domain Eukaryota; kingdom Metazoa; phylum Chordata; order Testudines; family Chelydridae; genus Macrochelys; species Macrochelys suwanniensis. Next base: position 5,224,138 of record CM065789.1, on the reverse strand, counting down.
AGCCGCGCCCCCCTGCCCGTGGCTACATCGGCGGCCCCCCGGTGGCTGCGTCTCCCCCGCGCCAGGATGCTGCGTGCGGCCGCGTTGGGCTCCCGGTTGTGGGGCCGGGGGGCTCCGGCCCAGCTCGGCAGCCGCTTCTCGGCCGCTGCCTCCGCGATCCCCGCCCCCAACCCCCGCCCGGAGGTTGCCTACAACAAGGTAGGGGGGCGGCCGGGCTCCAGCCCCGGCCCGCGGGCGGCGGCGGAGCCCGGCTTCTCTGCAGCCCCCGGGGCCGGGCGGCTTGCGAGCGGCTCGGCGGGAGCCCTGCAGCCGCGAGGGGCCGGGCGGACCCGCCTCCTCCAGCCCGGTGCGAACCCGGGCCCCCGGCCCCGCTCCGCGCTGGCGGGGCTGGAGCAGGGCTTGGGCCCAGGGGGATCCCTGCCAGCGGCTCCCCTTTGTCTGGCGGCATCTGAGCTGAGCCCCTGCCCCACGTTTCCCTGCCAGAGGTCAGGCTTGGGGCTGGCCGCGCGCTGAGGCAGCAGGGCCCCAGCGGGAATCCCAGCCTGAGCGGGTGCAGAGGCATTTCCACCCCTCTGTGACCGCCCCGTCTCCCACAGGGAGACTTGGCACCAGCAACCGCTGCCCCAACCGCCCTGGAGGCCTGTCTCTTCTCCTTGCAAGCCCTCCCAGGACCCCCAGTGCAATGCTGAACCCGGACAGCGCTGGGCCTCATGCTTAAAGCAGAGCCCCTGAAAGAACATCAAACCGCCTTACAAGTCGTTTGCCCTCCTTGTGACTTGGGCCTTATGGCAAACCAGATTTACCTCGCTCAGTTGGTAGCACATCAGACATTTAATCTGAGGGACCAGGGTTCGTATCCTTGGTCAGACGGAGTCAGCCTCTCCAGCTGTTTCATGCACTGTCCTGTCGCTAATGTTCTCTGCAGAATCCTCCATTGTAGCTGTAAACGGGGTACTCAAAAGTTGCCAACAAATGGAGTGACTGTGTGACCAACCCTCTAATAAAAAGAATGCTCAGAAATGTTCCCGCCTTCGCAGTCAGGCTGTATGTCCACTCCGCAAGCAACGGACTCGCTGCATTTTGCCCTGGGCAGCAATGAGCCTGCTGTTGCTGCTGTGTTATTGTGGTGGTTGTTTTTAAAGTAAAAACAATGCCATGGTACTGGCCTGACATTTGCAACCTGCATCGTGGTGTGCTGAGGGTGGAACGAATTTGCCAGTCCCTAAGTGCGACAAGTGGAGGGTTACATAATTCGTCGCTTGTCTCTGTAACCTGTTGTATACAAAGGCTTGTGCAAATACCAAGTGCCTTGCAGTGGAGACAAACCCCAAAATAATCTCTGTTTGCATGGTGCTGGAAAGACTATGCCCCACAAAGCTAGGATGACAGCACACAGCACTGTGGACTAACCGTCCTCTGGAACGGCTTAGTCTTCTGGATTAATGTTGTTTACCAAGGCACTGGTCATTGTATTCGGTCACCATGTGTACATAAACGGGCACTGCCAAACCACATTTTAAAAGCTTCCTTACCTGCTTTCTAAACACCTGAGATCAGGTTAAACTACATTAATGCTACAAGGCAAATATAATACAGTCAGAATAATACCATCTTCTTTATTGGTGGTGAGCAGGAAGCTGAACAGAACAGGCAGGTGTACAGGCAGAAAATGAAACTCTCCTTTTTTGCTGCTAGTTGCAGTTTCCGGCACACAAACGCGACCTTCTTGGGTACTGCTCAGGACTTGCTGCCCACTTGGTCCAGGGGTTGCGAATTCGGAGGAGTGGGGTTTTGTGGTCGGAAACACTCTGCTTGTGTCGCTGCACCGGCAGAGCATTTAAACGCTGTGTCTTTCGTTGCAAGACATTCTTTTAAAAAACAAAAAGAACCCATCCCAACTGTTCTTAATACAAGTAATTTAGAGTCGATTGGCCTTTGCAAGCAATGCAGTCAATTCCTGAATCTGGCCAATAAAGCAAGTTGTCTTCCAGAGAGAGAGAGAGAGAGAGTGTGTGTAAATTCAAGCTGAGTCATGACTGGCACTGGGTTCCACACTTAATTAGATTAATTGCTGTCACCAGTGCAAATGAATAGAGAAAACAAGTCGATCCATTGGCTAGGATTTAGCATGCATCCTGGGTATGCTGTTTATATGTTGTTTTGCATAGACTATCTTCTACTTTTCCTTCACTGTTAGCATTCCCTGAAGTGTTTGGTCAGCTCTAATGATGAAAAATGAAATGTGGCAAGGCCCTGGACAAGTACAATCGTACAACTGCTGCGTCACTGCATCTGAGTAACAACTGTAGATGAATCAGTTGCTTCTATAGGGAAATTTGCTTGCTTTTGCTTATTGTGCAACATCACTCTGATAAAAGTGCCATGGTCTTTGCACTGAGACTTTGCTTTGGGTGCCTGCGTTTGGCTTCTGAAAGACCTCTCACGCCAGCTAATGTGACAGCTATGCTAGCGTTGAGTCTCTCATGCAGACGATATCCCATGTCGCTCTGACAAAGCTCCAGTAACAGCAGAGAGAAACGTTTTAAAAAAACGTTTACAGCTCCTCAGATCAGGGACTGTCTGGAATAGTTGGTGACCCTAGTGCCTAGCACAGTGCAGCCAGGCTTCTGCGTGGGCCATCTGTGTGAGGCTCCCATCAGAATAGCAAAACAATGTCTAGAAAAGTCATGAAGATAGAATGGATGAGGCAGAAACTGACCACAGTGGGTCCTTAGCAATACTTGGTTTTTCCAGATGGCAGGAGCTGCAGAGAAAAATCTTGACCTAGTGATGGGGAATCATGGGGGGAGAAGGATTTTGTATGGAAAAATTGTTTATAAACTAAGGCCTAAATGGCACCGAATCTGCAGATCGAGATCCAAGGAACCAGCTCAGAAGTGCATTGCAAACTGGCAAGTGTGGGAAATGCAACGGAGGAGTGTTGTATCCTTGCTTAAAACAGCATACAGCTGCCAAACTCTGATGTTAAGCATCTAAACTAGGCAGCTGCAGTTAAAGCGTGTATTGCAGTCACGTGTAAAAAGCCGTGAGCAGGAGCGGAGTTCCATTGTGTTACCTGTGTTTATTATACCTGCTGTACAAGCAGAGTAGACACAGTTCCTGCCCTCTGGAGCTTAGTCTAATTTGAGACAAGATGGAACAAGTGAGTGTGGCAAACAGAAGGGGGAAGACTAAGAGGGGGAAGGAGTTGTCTCTTGCTTGTTACACAACATAGATAATATGAAGAACCCACATGGGCAAGTGAGGTCCAAATATCCATGTCTACTCACTGTACGCAATGTGCAAGCTACATGTAAACGCTGCGGCTCTGGCAGAAGGCTGGTGGCTTCTGAAACTCTGAGGAAAGTAAGGAGTAGACTGAGGGCGCGCTCCCTATTGAAAGGGGTACGGCCCTACGTCTAGACACTACGCAGGGCAACAGTAAGATCATGCAGTTGAGTAGGTAGCTGTTGCAAAACTTGGTAGCTGTGTTTTGGACTGGAGGTGTTGATCTGAATGTCACAGTGGCCAGGTTGGAGGAGGAGTCACACAACCCAAGGTGCTGCCTTGTGTATATCTTGGAGCCCTAGCCTGGGCATAGAATTGTGGGACTGAAAGGAACACAAATAAGCACAACAAGGTCAGTAAGGGCAAATTTTGTTGTCTTTCCTGGTGGCTTGTGTCTTGCTCTGTTTGACGCTTCCCCTCTCCCTGCCCCATTCTGCCCGTTTACTCTAGTTTCACAAAATAGTTAGAACTGGGGGAAGGGAAGGAAGATGCCTTTTTTCAGTAAGCAGCAGGTCTTTCCGGTGAGTGCTGTTTTCTCTGCTCGCTAGCTTGTCTCGGCAGGAGGAATGGCTAAGCATGCGCTAGGGTCTCTGGCAGAGGTGGCTGGGTGAGATCTGTCCATTGATCTAGTATAGATACCACACTCATTGTTCTGGTATCCAGGGGCCTGGAGGGGTTCTCTGCCTCACTCCCAAGGGGTATATTAATGGGCTGGGATGTCTGCAAAATGGTACAATTGCACAAATGGCTACCCTACCAGGGCAGAGTCTAGCACAGGGGAGTCTGTTGTTATGGGGCAGGGGTGGCCAACCTGAGCCTGAGAAGGAGCCAGCATTTACCAATGAACATTGCCAAAGAGCCCCAGTAATATGTCAGCAGCCCCCCATCTGCTACCCCCCCCAACCCCCAGCGTCTTCTGCCCACCGGCAGCCCCGCCAATCAGCACCTCCCCACACCTCCTGCCCCACAATCAGCTGTTTTGCAGTGCGCAGCAGGCTGTGGTGGGGAGGAGCGAGGGCATGGCAGGCTCGGGGGAAGGGGCAGGGGCCTTGGCCTTGGGGAAAGGGGTGGAGTGGGGGCAGGACCTGGGGCAGAGCAGGGGGTTGAGCAGTGAGCACCCCCCAGCACATTGGAAAGTTGGCGTCTGTAGCTCCAGCCTCGGAGTCGGCGCCTATGCAAGGAGCCGTATGTTAACCTCTGAAGAGCCGCATGCGGCTCCGGAGCCACAGGTTGGCCACCCGTTACGGGGTCCCAGCGGCTGCAGCTGTGTCTCTTGTGGATCACGCACTGGTCAGATTATCTCCCTAGAACGGTGGGTTTGATGCTGTCCTGACTCAACGCTTGACTATAGATTCCTCCCTCCCTGCCCAATTTTGCCTGATCCAAAATGCTGTGAGATTAGCTGGGTCAGGCTTAATGACTGTTCCTCAGAAACCTTCTGCATGTGGCACATGTCTGAGGGGTTTTCTTTTTAAAAGCCCTGGAGGGCAGTAGCTTTTCTATGACTCTACTGTTTTGCATGTTAAAAATTATGTGCAGAGCCACACAAATTTAATTTGAACTGCTTAAGGTGCAGAGCTCTGCTTCCAGCTTCCTGTTAAGCCCAGCACCAAACGACAGAGCTTCCAGATTAGATGACTCTTGGGCCTGAATACTTAAGTCTCTCTCTTTTTTTAATTACAGATTTTCATAAACAATGAATGGCATGATGCAGTCAGCAAGAACACCTTCCCTTCTGTCAACCCAGCAACGGGGGAAGTTATCTGTCAGGTTGCTGAGGGAGACAAGGTAAACACTGTCCCTACAAGATCTCAGAGATGGATAGGTATTGACTTACAAAATCATGGCATAAAAAGAGATCACGTACATGTCTCTTTATAACCCCTGTGCCGAAACATGTTTGCTCTTTATCCTGCAAGTGCCTGAACTCCATGTTATGGTAAACTACTACATTTACTGTATATAAAGAAGTGTCAGTGTTGCTTACCTATTCATTTGGGTTCTCCCCACCCCAAAAGCACAATAAAACTTTCTAACTTTACTTTGCTCTTAATCAGAGGTAGGAAGCCAAACAGGTGGTGAGGATACTTAGCTGTTATATGGTGCTTTAGTATTCTCTGCCCTATCCCAGAAAGATGGCTGTTTCCCCCCCATTTTGAACATTGGGAGACTGAGGCAGAAAGGTGAAGTAACTCAAGGCCACCAATGAGGAAGCATCGGAGCCTGGATTAGAACTGCGGAGGGGTGGTGAAGAACGGGCTGAGCTCCCAATGTTGTGATCAGTCTTTGCAGAATGTTCCTACCCCAGGAAAGGACAGAAGCCAGCATTGGTGTGTGCCAGAGGGCTGTGTACGTGACCTAGGTGCTGTAAAACAGGACTGGAGGCTTCCCAGTGAAGTGGAAGGGATGGATGTTTTATCAGCAGAACGAAAGGGACCTGATCACTCTGAGCTCCTTGTATTGCAGTAGTACCTAAGGACCCTGAAGTACTACATGCGCTACATACGCATAAAGGAACAGAGTATCAGAGGGGTAGCCGTGTTAGTCTGGATCTGTAGAAGCAACAAAGGGTCCTGTGGCACCTTATAGACTAACAGAGGTATTGGAGCATAAGCTTTCGTGGGTGAATGAATACCCACTTCATCGGATGCAAACTAAAAGGAACAGACTCTTCCAGAAAGACACAAGAAGAATTCTCTCGAGGCACAGACAGATGAAGTGACTCACCCAAGGTCACTTGGAGTCCAGGCAGGGCCAAGGATTGAACCCAGATTTCCTGAGTCCCTATTCAGTGCCTTAACCACAAGGCCAAACTTCCTCTCTAAACTGGTCGATTTACGCTGTTGTCGGAGGAGGGGGAGGAAATCACTTGGATTTCTGCATTCCCTGGTAGTCAGCTTTGTTAAGTTGGTGCGTACGCCAAAAAAGGGGAACTGACTTGAAAAAATAAACACCATAAAATAGATACTGGATTCTAAATTGAATCAGCCATGCTAAACCTAAACAAATCCAACTAGAGACTTTAGAAGTCGTCCCCCTCACCCACCCCCCCACCCCCCGCTCTTATCTGCCTTGCCAGAAGATCTAAAGTAAATATTAGCCCAGCAGATACTGCTGCTGAAATATGCCTAGTGTAAACATGCTTGGCTTTACCCAGGACAGCAGCCTTTATGTGCTGAGGGCTGCTCAGCCCGTTACACCCATTCTTTTCTAATATAATTTCATAACGTTCTCTCCGGATGTAGCATGCAGTGCTGGGAAGGCTACAGCTGGGTCTGCAAACAGTGACTCTGGAAAAACCCCCGCAGGCTGGAATTGGACTTCAGCCTGCAGAGTTTCGGCTGGCAGCAGGGCTGGGTTTTCGAGTATGAAAGATGCCCCCTGGTCTTATCAAGGAGATAACAGGAGCTCTCTGGTGTCACTTGGATGGATGTTCTGTTCCCCCCCACAATCCAGCGACCTTCTCAGCCAGTGACTGGCAGCTGTATTTTGAAGGGGGAGGGTTTCTTTTAGTTGCATGAAGTTCATGAATAAATCACTGCCTGTGAATTATCCACTCCAATGCCAGCGTTTGGCAGGGCTGATGTGGGATTATCCAGCTCCTGCGGATGGGACTTTTGCAGCCTCCCCACCACTCCCTTCAGCTGAGCAGAAGGGGAAAAACTCAGAACAGGCTGGCACCTACCCCCCAGCGCCAGAGCCGTCCCGTCCTGTAGTCCCAGACACGGACGTAGGAGACCGTCTCTCCTTCCAGCGAGGGCAAAGGTGGCCAGACTGCGTGGCTGCTGGCTCCTGAGCGTCAGCCTTTCCACCAACGAGGCCTTGCCCAGCACCTCTCTGCATTAGGGCAGAGGAAGGATCCTATTTTCCAGGCTAATATACGTATGTGATGAGGCACACGGGTTTTGTCCCCCTGCCTATGCCGTGATTTGGAGTGCGGTGCTGCTACACACCGCACTCAGCCTCCCACCGCCCTGGGAGACGGGTCAGTATTAACCCCAAGCCGAACGTCAGGGGACTCACCTGACACAGGGACCTAGTGTAGAAACCAAGCGTTACAGCTTCGAGCATGCGGCAGGGACCCAGAAAGTCCTGACTCCTAGTGCAGGCTGCATTTCAGCTTCCTCTCCTGGGCCACTTCTTGCCAGCCTCTCTCATTTCTTTTTCCCTCCGAGTGCAGCCTCTTCTATTCAACCTCAGATAGGCGGTGGGGGCGGGGAGCACTGTCCACTCAGCCGCTGTGTCTGGTTTCCTCCTCAGGCGGATGTGGACAAGGCCGTGCAGGCGGCCAAGGCGGCCTTCCAGCTGGGCTCGCCTTGGAGACGGATGGATGCCTCTCACCGGGGGAAGCTGCTGCACCGCCTCGCTGACCTGATTGAGAGAGATCGGGCTTACCTGGCCGTGCGTATCGCGCTCCCTGGATGTCCTGCCTGTCCTCCCCGGGGGGGCACAGGCTAATAAAGCTGTCTGCTAGGCACTGCCGGTCTGGTTCAGCTGGGGACGGGAGGGATTCTGGCAGTGTCGCCAGAGGTGGATACGGCCGTCTCAGAGGGAGGGGAGCTCGCCTGTGCGCTTGGCTGCATGTGTAAGAGGGAGCTGCCAAGTCGGGTGGGAGGAGCTGGCAGTTGTCGCTCATGCATTAATGGCAGCTCTGCGGGGGGGTATGAAGGGTAAATAAGCCACTCCTCATGTCCGGCAACCCATTCCCGCAGTCAGAGCAAAGGAAGGACCCGACTGCTTGCTCCTGTCTGCAGCGGCTATGGCCCAGGCTTGGAACCCTTTGAACTGGCAGACGCCGGGGGCTCTTTCTCCACCTTGACTGAGTGCTCTGAGCTTGGAGCAGGCGTGGCCTCTGCTAGAAGGGCCTTGCAGCCTCTAGGCCAGTCCTGCTCTTGCACTGCTCTGAATCTTGCACTGTCAAAGCCCAGGGAGCTCGCCTGGTATCACTGAGAGCAGACTTTCACACTAAGAGTCTCACTGACTGAAGCCTCGCGGTATACTGCTGTTAGTGTGATACACGCTGAAATAAACCCATCTAGCCCAGCCAGGGGCCTGCAGCGCCATTGCTTCCCCTACTGCTCCCAGGCATGATGATATTGATCACGACTACACTGCTCAGTCTCATTAGTGGGGAAAGGAATAACTGAATGTCCAGACTACCTTTGGCTGCCCTTTGGGGTGTCTGGTGGTCTGACAGCTCCGTGTGCTGCAGCATAGAGTGATCCAAGCTCAGGTCTTCAGCCTGGAGTCTGGAATAGCTGTGGGGTCAGTATACTCTGCCTTAGGAGAGGGGAGAAGAGGACCTTGGATCAGTCCCTTCCGTCCTCCAAAAGAGCCATAGCCTATGCAAGGAAGTAGGAGGAGGGAGTCTTTGCAGTGTTGGGCATTTGGGGCTAGGCAGGAAGAGCTAAATGCAGAACCTGTCCAAAGAGCAAGAGTCAGGCTCACCTTGGGCTGTGGCTGGGAGTCCGGGCTGGGACTATCCAAATATGAGTTTGTAACTCTCTTTGTAGGAGCTGGAAACTCTGGATAATGGCAAACCGTACTCCATCGCCTACTTAGTGGATCTGGACATGGTAACCAAATGCATCAGGTAGGAGTTTGTTTTCTTCATGCAACAACGAGAGCAAGTCACAGTGTGCAGTGTTCTGAAGTGTGGCATCCAACTGATCTGTGGTAGCTGGAGATCTGCAAATGTTGCTGTGTGGTGGGAATTCCTGTCTGGGTGCTGCTGTAATTTGAGCGTGCTAGCTGGTTAGACTTGATCTGACCTGATGGCATCCTGTGTCCCGTCCTGTTGGCCTGCGGCAGGGTGAGATGCACCCCGAGCCAGTGACTCTCACTTCTAATCAGTTCAGCCAGGCTAGTGCAGTCAGCTGCTTCCTCAGTATGGCCCTGAACACGCATCTCTGAATCCTGCCTTCCTGAAGCCACATACCAACCCTGAAAGATGTTCCTGGCAAACCTGAGACCTCTGAACTTGTTAAACCCATCGTAAAGGGTAATGGGTCGCGGTGAGTCCTGGCTGGACCCAAACAAGCTGTTTCTGCTGTTTGTATTCAGCTTGCTGTCTATAAAGCAAGGAAAATACCAACCTGAGAGTCTGGTTTCTGAAGACCTGCCAGTGTTCAGGTGCTGGCTAGAGGCTGTGCGGAGGCTTCCTGTGATGAGTATTTTACACTGGCAGAATCCTGTCCTTGGGGCTTGTCCAGTTTTGAGCTGAACTTAGCTCAGTGGGATGCATGTTGCTCAAAGTAGCCTTGCCAGATGCTCATGAAATCATTAGCCAAGGAACACACAACCTGCTCTGCCAGCCCTCGCTGTGATGATAGGCAATATCACTGGCCTGTTCCTTATAAAAGAAAATCATGCTGGACTAGGTTTACATAGTCACATAGGTGGGCATGCCACCTTGGGAGCTAAAAAAGGCCTGTACCCTGTGAAGCTTGCAATGAGTCCTGAGCTTAGACTGCTTTGAAGGGGCTCTCACTCAACCCTAATGCACTGTATATTTAAAAAAAAAAAAAGTGATTTCAGGTGACCTGAGCCTCTTAGCAATGTTGTGGCTTTCCATTCAGCTCCCTTTTAAAATCAGTGTTTTGAGAAACATTCTTCTTTGAGTCGTGGTCCCTATATGTATTCCAAATGTGGGTGCGCATGCGCGCCGTGTGCTGGAGCCAGGAGATTTTTTTGTAGCAGAGTCTGTTGACCCACATGTGTGTCATGCGTCACCTCGTGTCTCAGGCAAGGTTATATTAGGACATGCGGGGCGACGCCTCTGTAATTCCCGCAGGGTCAGAGTCTGAATCCCTGCCTGAGATGTCAAAAAAAGTTCACTCTTATTCCTAAGTGGGAGACTTGTCCTAAACCAATGACTAAAACAATGTGATTGTCAGGTACTACGCTGGCTGGGCTGACAAATGTCATGGAAAAACCATTCCCGTAGATGGAGACTTCTTCAGTTACACAAGACATGAGCCAGTAGGGATCTGTGGACAGATCATCCCGGTAAGTATAATGTATTATAGGCCTACAGAAATGCACCTTGGCTTAGAGAGTAACATTAAAATGCAAGTTTCTGGCCTCTGCTAGGCATGATTTCCCTTTAATACTGAAGGAAAGTACGCTTAGTAGCCCTTTTACGTTGCTCTGGCGGTGATGAAGCAGACTTGATGTAATTGTTAATCAGACTCTGTGCATCCAGCTGTGAATGACAGAATTCTAACCCTCTTTACCGCAAGTACCTCATTTACACTTCTAGCTCAGGTCTGATGCAACTTCGTTTGTATCTAGTCGTATTTCTATGAATTGCTGTGGACGTAAAATAGTGTTTAAATATTACCTTGTTAGAGATCAGACATGGCTTGGTTGTGATGCACTGTGCTTGTGTGTCTACTAATGAGCAGGAATTGGATGTAAACCTTTAATTCTGGAATCAAATCTGTTAGCGAGTTTAACATGAACTTTTTCATCAGCAAGCTCTTGCAGACACTCCGCTATCAATGTTTCAAACCAACTCATGGGCGATTAGAAGAGACCTGGTTTCCAACAGTTAAGATTAAAACTTTCAAGTTAGACGTAACTTTTGTAAATAGAGGTCCCCCAAAATACGTCACTCATTTAAAAATAGCATATTGAGAGGCGGCAGAGACCCAGTTCTTCACTATCTACTAGTCTCTTCTGTTTTGTTCCTAACTATTTGATAGCCTCCAGAAGTGAGTGAACAGCTCTCCTGTTCAGTCAACTCTAGCTATGGGAAATTAATTTAATCTTCTACTTCCCGGCCCCCATCAGATGAGCCGTGCAGGTACTTGCAGTTCAAGCTGCATGCATGTCTAGTAGATCCCAGGAAGGACGTGGGAGGGTGGCCTTGAGGTTTCTGCACTTGACTGGAACGTGGAGTTTTGGGTTCGATTCTTAGCTCTGCTACAGACAGTGTGACCTTGGCCAATTTGCTTAACCTCTGTGGCTCCATTCCACACCTGTAACATGGAAATAATACTCTTCTACCTCACTGGAGTGTTGAGACTAAACTCATCCATTGGTGTGATGCTTGGATTCTGTGTTGGGGTGTGTGATTACATAGTAATAAGTAATGAAATGAATAAAAACGTCTAAGAGACAAGGCCAGAGGTCAGGCCCATAATGTAGAATCATTTAAGTAACTTTTCATGAAGCTGTTTTAAGTGTCAATGAAAAGGCTTTAACTTTTTTTGTATCAAAATTTTAAACTTCTGCAGTTCCCTCTTACCAGCACATGAGCCAAGGGCAGGGATAGTGAAAGGAACCACAAGTTTATAATCCAGGGTGTTAGTAAAACAGGGATGGAAAGGGAGACAAATACAGGGTTGGATCCACAGCTGGTGAAAGTGATTTCGGTGGAGATGAGTCAACTATAGAAGCTGGGGATTTGTCAGACCCTTATTCATCTCTCTAATGAATTCAAATGGAGAGTCAGTGTTTTCAAATGTAGCCAAGGTTTCCTTGTGTCTTGCAGTGGAATTTCCCACTCCTGATGCAGGCATGGAAAATCGGGCCCGCCTTGGCCACCGGGAATGTGGTTGTGATGAAAGCGGCTGAGCAAACACCCCTGACGGCTCTTTATGTGGCCAGTCTGATCAAAGAGGTGAGAGAAGAAGCTGAATCTGACTCAACCTCCCACTTATACTTCCATCTGTGGTTGTGCAATGTGCTATGACCACATAGCAACACAAAGAGTGGAACCTCTATGAGGCGGGGAGCGTGGTGGTGGAGGAACAGCCAGAGCAAAAAGTTGTCATGGCCGAAGAGGAAAGACGTGTGGTGGTGGTGGTGTTTTTTAAAACAAATTCCAGCACCTAGACTAACCAGATGTCATTCCTATCCTTGCCCTTCTCCCCGGCAGATATAGGAGTTGCTGCTTTTGAATGGGGATGGAGTTTTCAATGGATTTCAGTGAACTAACTAACCAAAACGAACTTAAATGAATGCTGTTCCTTTAAGTTAGCCAAGGGTCACTTAAGCTGGCAATCTGGCTTTAAGCTACTGGAGGCAGTTGTCTGTGGTCTAGCAAAGTCCTAAGGCGGCTGCAGCCTGGAGGATGTGAGTGAAGTGGAAAGGAGCCCTGTTTTTGGGGCGGCAGGGTATTGGAGGTTGGTGTGACTGAGAGGGCTACGGATCCACTTCATTTATAAAGGGAGTAATAAAGTAACATCTGTTTTCTTTGGCTGGTGAATTTACAGGCTGGATTCCCACCAGGGGTGGTTAATATTGTTCCCGGCTATGGGCCCACTGCAGGGGCTGCCATAGCATCCCACATGGAAGTAGATAAAGTGGCCTTCACTGGCTCCACTGAGGTAAGACGCGGCGTGTCTGCATCCCTGTCAACAGTCTCGTGTGGGTGGCCTGTGTAAAAATAAGCCTTACTCTGTTCAGGTGGTCTTTTTGGAATGGTTCTTCTTAAAGAAGATTGCCTTTGGGCTGCTTCTTTGTAGGTGAAGTTTAATCTCTGTGCAGACTTCAATGATTCAGCTAAAATGCAGACAATGAAGGGATTATTAGGAAACTGCTGACAGATACCTAACACCAGTAACCCGGCCAAGTGATGCAATAAGCTCTAGCAGGTGCTGAAATATCTAGGATGCTGGGAGATACACAACACAAAGATTTTACATTTTGTATGTCTCTCTAAAACCAAATCCACACAAGCTGTACATGTGTCCAGCTCTGCGTGGTCAGAGGTTCTGATGTCTGTCATTACTGTTGATTTTTGTTACCGCCTAGACTTCCTTAATGAAATCAGAATGGAGTACAACAACATGGCTTCTTTTCCTACTTATAATGTATGTCCTTGCACCAGCTGCTTGAAAAAAGCATTAGGACAAAATCAGCCCCTTCACTGCAATGTCCGAGGGCTTCAGAGTAACACAGAGCAGCTATAAGAGTTGCTTAGTACAGTAGTTCATAAATTTTTTAGTAAGGTGACCCACCAACTGTTTTGTGTGTGTGTGACCCACCCAGGGTCCAAATTTTAGGGGGGAATCATAGGCCAACATCCTTCGCCACTGCCTCCTCCTTGCCCCACCAAGGAGGCTCCGATCTCCCACAGCAGCACCTTCTTTCCTGGTATCACAACCCTAATCCCATGCCGGAGGGAAGGCCCTGAAGGGGCGGGGTGGTGGTGAAGGTGTTTGAAGAGTGAGCTGGCCCCACACTTATCCCGCGGCGATAGTGCCTGTCCCGCGGGACTGGGCCCAGCTCCTCGCTCTGGGTGTTCTGTGCACGGGTTGAAGTGCCATTCACTCATTTGGCCTGGCCACCCCCTCCATCATGACAGGAGCTGCTGCTGTGGGCAGAGCAGGCCTGCTCTCAGGGCCTCCACAACCCACATGGAACCTTCCATCCACTAACCATTTGGGAAGCACTAGCTGAGAGGTGTTTATTTCCTAATCTTGATTCTGCTCCTTCCTAAACAGGTTGGGCATCTGATCCAGAAGGCTGCAGCAGAGAGTAACCTGAAGAGAGTGACGCTGGAGCTTGGAGGGAAGAGCCCAAATATCATCATGTCTGATGCCGACAGTAAGCACCGACTCAGTGCAGTGTTTGAATTGTAGCTCTCGGGATGGCATTTTGCAGCCAGGATTTGGGAAGGGCTGGAAGGTTCTAACAGTGATTCCCACATAAGCTCCTAAACCGAGGGACTCTCTCTAGAGTCCTGTTGACAGCGCCACCTGGTTAGTGTCCTACAGAGTACACAGTGCATCTTGGGAGGAGTATCTTAAACCATTTTGGCTGCCTCATTGTGTGTCAGCATTTCCTCACAAAACCAGAGGGGATGGGGGAACTAATTTATCCACAAATTACACTTTTGTTGTTTTCCTGCAGACCTCTCACATCCTTTACTCATTCTTCTGGGCTCTAGTTCATTATCTTCTGTATTTAGTAGTGTTTCCTCCTATTCTTTCCTCCATTAGGTTTTGCTTCACGGCTGTGCCTGCCTCTTTGTAACCTCTTGCATTTTTTTTTTTTTGTTCTCTCTCCTATTCCTCTTCCATGTGGATTTTTGTGTGTGTGTGTCTATATATATATATATATATATATATATATAAGAAACTGGTACACTCTGTAAGTGGTGGTGGGGGAAGGACATTTTGCTGGATCCAAAACAACTTTTCAGATTTGGTTAATTTCTAATGGACACTGCAGTTTGGGTAGAATCTGATCTAAATAAAGACTTATTCAGCATGTAGACCCACATTCACAACCTTGTATATGAAGTGACTGAGTGGGCGGGAGTTCATAACCCTGACCTTCCTGCTGTTGGCATGAGGAAGGTTCTCCCCTAAGCCATCTGAGTTTTTGCCATCTCTTTCCTAGTGGACTGGGCTGTTGAGCAAGCCCACTTTGCCCTATTCTTCAACCAAGGCCAGTGCTGCTGTGCTGGATCCCGGACGTATGTCCAAGAAGATGTATATCATGAGTTCGTAGAGAGAAGCGTTGAGAGAGCTAAGTCCAGGGTGGTTGGAAACCCGTTTGACTCTCAAACTGAACAGGGACCTCAGGTGAGAGCATGAAGCTTCAGTTTTCCTTCTCTTGAGATGCTACTTGATTGTGCATTGAAACCTGGGACTGTATCCATGAACCTGTAGGCTAGAAGGTACTTGGCACTCATATGCCTAACTTGCGTTAACCTTTGCCCATTATCTAAATGAAATAGGGATGAATGAACTGGCTTAGATAATCACTTTGACCTCAAAATACTCCATCTGAAACTATTAGATACAGCAATTTCTGCCCTTAGGAATCTGTCTAAACACAGCATAGTTGTTCTATTAACTCCTTCCTAACTCCATGTAAAGAACTGGTGTATATAGACCAGAATGTGGTGGAATCCTTCTCTCTCTCCATAAGGATCAAACTGACCCATTGCTATTCTTTTTGATCTTAGGTAGATGAAGAGCAGTTTAAGAAGATCCTTGGCTACATCAGCACTGGGAAGCAGGAAGGAGCCAAACTGCTCTGTGGTGGCAATCCTGCTGCAGACAGGGGCTATTTCATCCAGCCGACTGTCTTTGGAGATGTGAAGGACAACATGACCATTGCTACGGAGGAGGTCAGAACAACTGATTTGTAAATCTCTTTTCTCTTTCTGCCAAGTGTCTTCTTTCTTTTTTGTTTTATCTCTTGATGGTAGGGACTACAAGTACCAGAATTCCATAGATTGTTATCTGAACTCTTAACTCTTGCTAGAATCAGATGAAAAATGGATAAGCCATCATCCAGAAATGTTTTTCATTTAGATTTTTAAGGCTAGAAGGGACTAGTGTGATCATTTAGTCTGACTTCCTGCATAATACAGGCCAGAGAACCACACCTGGTAGTTTCTCTGTCAAGACTAACTTTGGTTGGAGCTATAGGCTAGACCATGGGTTTTTTTTATATGCTCTGTTTTGATTTCACAGATATTTGGGCCAGTCATGCAGATCTTGAAGTTCAAAACCATTGAGGAAGTCATTGAGAGAGCAAATAACTCCAAGTATGGTCTGGCAGCAGCAGTCTTCACAAAAGATCTTGACAAAGCAAACTATGTGTCCCAGGCATTGCGAGCTGGAACTGTCTGGTAAGAGTCTACACACAGGATCTCTATTGCCAAACCCTTCTCCAGCTTTTTAAAAGCTATAGCTTTCTCATTCAAGCAGCCTCCTTCATTAAATATATAAACTGTGTTTTACTGTACACCTCAGTGCAGGTACAAAACTAAAACCAAACCAAACATCAAAAGTCTCAAACTCTAATAAAATCCCCAGCCTTCCCCTGGCAAAATCTGTGCAAACAGATGAGCCTTGAAGAATAGACAGAGGCTTGGTGGGTGGGATGGAAGAAGAGGCTCCAGCATTAGGTCAGAAAATGCAAGGCTGGGGGGGGAGACCTTGCCAGCTACCAGCCCTCTATCACTTGAATTTAGAAGCTGTTAGGTCAGCAGAGAGGTTTGTGTTGTCTTGGCTGCTGCAGCAGAATACAAAAAGAGAGGTGTGTCTAAGGTAGTCAGGGCTTTTAGTATATAGGTCAAAACATCTTGAACTGTACTGTAGAAAGAAACTGGAATCTAGTGAAAACTCTGGAACACCAGCATCTCGTGTTCCCTTCCAGAAATGGCATGGAGTAAGTAGGTAGTCAGTACATAAAGGTAGCCAATTAGGAGCAGCCTCAATGCTTGGGGTGCTGATAGGTGGGAGACCTGAATTGGATTCCTGACCCGGTCAGTGGGAATGAAGTTAGTACTCAACCAGCAGAGGAGTGATTGTTGTGCCTTATTTCCACGACCCTGCCCGCCCCACTTCCTGACGGATGCTGAATTGTGCCTCCTCTGGATCTGTTTGACCAAAAGGGTGGTGTGTGGGAGAGAATCCTTGTAGATGTGGACTACTTGCTGTAACTGAATCTGAGGAAATGTTCATCCCTTAATCATGGAGACTTTCATGGTACTGTAGATGCTCTGGAGCAACAAACTGCTTCTAAGGTTTGGTTTCCATTCCAGGATAAACTGTTATGATGTGTTTGGAGCTCAGGCCCCATTTGGTGGGTACAAAGCATCTGGGAATGGGCGAGAGTTGGGGGAATATGGCCTGGAGGCATATACAGAGGTGAAAACTGTGAGTATCAATATGTTTGTGCCGGGGGAAAACACTAGAAGTATGGGCTTTGTACCTTTTGACACAAGACTACCAGAAGAAGGAAGTTGGCCCTCAGTATTCAGTGTCACAAACCATCCTCTTTTCATTTAACACTTTACATTTTAATTCTTGTAGCTCTGAACTTTATCTTCTAAAATAACAAAACTTGTGGCACTTGCTTAGCATGTTTCATTAGAGCATGCCAGAGCACTTCACAGATGGTAAATAAACTTCACATACCTATGTGAGGTGGGACAGCTAGCCTTGGCCTCAGGTTTCCTCACCTGTAAAATGAGGATACGTGAATTGCTCAAAATCTCTGTGAGGCAATGGTAGAACTGAGGCATCCTAGGTTCAATTCTAACTTCCAGTTTATTGCCCCACTGAACACGATCTTCAAGAAACCTCTTAAGTATCAGGGGGTAGCTATATTAATCTGTATCCACAAAAACAATGAGGAGTCTGGTGGCACCTTAAAGACTAATAGATTTATTTGAAAAATTCAAATATTTAGATTTAATTTTTGAAGAAACCTCTTAGAATCCCCCCCCCTGTTTTAAGTGCATTTGATTGTAAAGAATAAATGGGCTAGCAATGAACTCATTTGGGAAAGGAATTAAGCCTGCATTTCTGAAGAGCATGTGCTGCCTTGAATATCGGTAGTGCATTTATAAACCAGCCACTTAATAGCTGGAGTGTAGTTTGTTACTAGAATGGGAGATCTCCAACCAGTGCTATTTAAGTGACACTCTTCCTTCCAAATCAAGATTGAATCCATGCCTTTGCAAGTGTGATGATACTGGAAGAAAGGAAACTACTAAACGGAAAGTCCAGAAACCTTCCTAAAAGTGAGCTCTGTTAGACTGTAAAATGGTGGTAAAAAAACCACCACATGGTCCACGTAAAACTAGAGTATAGAGGATGAGTGAGCCACAAGGAATAATCAGTAATCGGGGAATGACCCAATGTCTCTTCCAGTTCTAATTTCTGTGGTATTTATACTTGAGCAATGGGAACAGAACAAAGTGAATCTTAAATAACACTTTTTAAATATAGGAAGCTAACCAACATTATTCTTTCTAGGTAACAATCAAAGTTCCACAGAAGAACTCTTAAGGGACATGCTAGTTGCTCCATACATCTGAACCCTTCTATGCAGTTGAAGTTTAACGGGATAAGAACATGGGGAAACCCTTCTTAAAGCAAGCAAAACGTGAAGTCCATAAGTGCAAAGTATATGTAATTTTTTTTAAAGTGCCTGAGGCAATTTCTTGTTCTCTGCTTGTCTGAAACATCACTTAGCTTTAACTTTTTTTTATACCAAACAATTCTCTGTGCACTAGTGTTACACATATTTGGGTAACCTTTTTTTGCATTTATGTCTGAAGAATCTAATGTGCTCTTTTGAAATCATTTGAGTGCTTTATGAAAGTACCACTACTAGAGACTGCCAATTAATTGCTTATAATTGGCTTGCTCCAAAATTTTTTTTTTTTTTTTTTGGAGTAAATCTATTGCCTGATTTATGAGAGTACTCTCACTGACATGCATGAGAATTTGGCCTTCTAACCTAGCAGCAGACATCATGTAACACAGTATCTTCCTAAACTATAGCTACTCTATGACTTTTTGGACAATATGAATTACTCTGAATCTAGGTAAAGTCTAAGCTTTTTCTCTCCGACCGGATCATCTGTGAAATATCTTCTTGTACTATTTGCCCTTTCATAATAAAACATACTGGTGTTTAACCTGTCAGACTATGGTAAAGTTAATCCTATATTTAAGTTGATTCTAGTGTTTGTTATATTCTAAAACTGTTAACCCAAATTAAAGTGCGGGGAGAAGATAATGTTTTCATATACATCAGATACTTGCTACCAATTTTAATACCAATTTCAGAAAATTATGCCTTGCATCAAATCCATGAAAAAACAAAGCCGAGTGTTTTGATTTAACATAAAGGTGAAAGACTGAGGTTTTTCTGAAGTTTAAACGTTCATCTTTAGTTTTGAGCAAATAATGCTGAAGAACTCAGCGTTCCTGAACAGAAATATTACCTTTAGTTTGTATGGGTGAGAGGTTAACACACCCCTATCCTTGCACTAATCAGTGCTCTCAAGGGGAAAAAGCGTCAGAATTTCATTAGATAGGCTTTTTCTTGTGGTGGAGAAGATTAATACTCCGAACTGGATGTAACAATGTAACCTCTGTGATACAGAGTTTCTTGCCTGAGCCAAATGGCTGAGAATTTTTCCCTTTTAAAATGGCTGCAGGGAGGAGACACTGCAGGTGAATGGCATTAGGTTGCCACCTCTAGGATACTAAGCTTTTCCATGACAGTATGGCGGAAGTTTGCACCTATGACTGTAGCCCCAAGTTGTTGCTGTTCAATTGAAGCTCATTCGCAATACAGTATATACACACCTTTTTCCCCGAGGCTACCTGCGTGCCGGTTACGCCGCTGGCTTTGGCTGATGTGGCCATGTTTAAGCTAGACCCAATGCGCTGGCACACACTGCCAATCGCAGTCCCTCTGCTGGTAACTGCCGACACATGCCGCAGCGTCGGCACGGGCCCCAGCCAAGGCACGTGCAGCCAGCTCAGGTTCCGCAGCGGCGGCCACGGGGCAGAACCCCTGTAACTGTCAGACGGGGCAGGGCACAAATAACGACCCCCCCCCCCCGCCCCGGCCAGGCTTCCGCCTGGGTACACGGCTCCTGGCTTATCTACCCCAGGAACTGCCCCGGGCCCCGCTATCCCAGGCTCTGAGCGCCTCAGCGAGGGAGGCGCTTTCAGCCCTGGGCAGAGCCGGGCCCCGACCCGGGTCTCTCCAGTTCCCGTCCCCGGCCGCCCTGCCTCAGCCCGGCACTTCACGGAACAAGGCGCCGTCCCCGCCAGCCCCACGAGACCGGCTCGGGGACTCTCTGCTCCGCCGCTCCGGCCTCACTCCCGCCCCTACCCGCCCAGCTCGCAGCCAGCCGCATTAGCGGGCCCGCAGACAGACCCCGCCCGACGCGGCCCCAGCGCAAAATGGCGCTTCAGGTTGCGCCCGGCCCGCGCTTAGCTTTTTGATTGGCCTGAAATATCGCGAGATCTCGGGTGGGACTGTCCCGCCATGACCCACCGCTTTCGGCACATTTTCGCGCAGTGGGTGGCCTGAAATATCGCGAGATCTCGGGTGGGACTGTCCCGCCATGACCCACCGCTTTCGGCACATTTTCGCGCAGTGGGTGGCCTGAAATATCGCGAGATCTCGGGTGGGACTGTCCCGCCATGACCCACCGCTTTCGGCACATTTTCGCGCAGTGGGTGGCCTGAAATATCGCGAGATCTCAGGTGGGACTGTCCCGCCATGACCCACCTCTTTCGGCACATTTTCGCGCAGTGGGCGGGTCCTAGCTGACTCTAGGGCGGAGCTACCGGGGCGGATTTCTCTTTCCCCCTTTTATTTGGCCTAATCCACGCCTATCTCTTACGTCATCTGTGGGCGCCTCATTGGTCGAAGGCCCTCTACGGGGTCCTTGGTAGCGGCGGCGTCTTCTTAGCCGGGGAATGCGGGCGCCTGTTGATTATATAATCGCCGCGGAGGGGGCTTCTAAAATCCTCCTAGTGGCGTGGGGAACTAGCGGCGGGTACGGGCCCCCGAGCTGCATTAGCGTGGGCAGCGAACCGGGTGACTCCGTGCGGTGCGCAGCCTGGCGGGGCTGTCCCGCACCAGGGCCCCGGCAATGTCTGGCTCCCAGGCAGCGCTGGCCGTAGCGGAGTGTCGGCTGCGGCGATTACCGGGTTAAGCGGCGGCCTCCGGGGCCCCCTGTGCCCGCTCAGAGACGCCCCCCCGACCCGGTCGCGCGGGGATGAGGCGGCGCAGCGGCACAAAGGCTCCTCCGGGGCTGCCCGTTGCTTAGTGCGGCCGCGGCCCGGCTCCCCCTCCCCTCATCCAGCTGGCCGGCGTCCCTCTGCCTCTCCCGTCACCGGCTCCCCCCCTTCCCGTGTCCGCCAAGCTCCCCCGCCACGCAGCGGCCCCGGGTCCCTGCCCTGCTGCCCCGGCCTCCTTTCCTCTCTCCCTGGGGACCGGCAGGCGCGATCCCCCGCCTCCCCTCCCCGCTCAACTCGGGGCCCCGTGGGGGAGGATGTCGGAGGATCACGAAATGGATAAAATGATTAAGGTAGGAAGGAGGCGCCGGAGCTCGGGGACCCCGACCCCAACCCCCCAGCAAATCCCTCTTCCCCTCTCCCCGCCCCAGTAAATCCCTCTTTCCTTCTCCCATGCCTTTCCGCTCGGGGTCTTCAGCCCCCTAAAACAGCTCACGCCTTTCGCTTTGGGGGCCTGGACCCCACCCCCAAAAATCTCTGGGATGGGCGGGGGGGGGGGAGAGTCACCCATAGTGCTGGGTGCAGTCTCTGCAGGGGGCACAAATCGTCTTTACTCAATATTTTTTTGCGTGAGGACACACCTGGCTGATCTTGTTTCACTGAGATCTCTCCCAAATATCTTGGGGTTGAGAAATCTGAGCTCCCTGTTACAAATCGTATTCCTCGTTCGCATTCCTTTCACCAACATATTCTTTTGCACATGCTGTCTCTGAAAACAAACTTCAGCCATCTGTGTCCTTTGATGCTGGGGAATAAAGAGCTAAAATATTTAAATATTAGTGACTTTAATTACAGTGCTGTTAAATTTGGCAATGGAAATTTAACCAGCTGGCAGAAAAACTCTGTGCTATGGTTATTGGCTGATCATTGTTTGAAGTGCTGTTAGAGTAATAAATATGTAGGCACTCTGATACTATGTTGAGTGTAAAAACTTGCACCCGCACCCACTGATTGCAGGAGCAACTTCCTGAAGTCTTTTGCTTTGTAGTGGACCAAATCTACCCTGACGGTTTTGTAGTCTCTCACTCTTCAAATTGATATGCAGGAAATTTGTCCACTTTAAAAGAAAATGCTGCTCTTTATGAAAACGAACTTGGCATGTGTGACGTCTGCTTTTTGGGAGAGAGGGGAGGGCACAAAACAGACTTAGGTTTGCACAGCAACAATTATTGTAAGAACTTAACTTTCTATTGAATCCCGTCACCTGCCTGAGTTGATTTCCTGAGGAAAATAGTGAAAGTCAGTGAGACAAAACAACAATAAAAATATACTAGAGGATTTCTGCAACTTTTTGTTCTTGCACCAAAAGTACACTACTGCCAGTTGTAAGGCCTTCATAAATGTGTTATGAGTCAGGAAGGGATTCTGTCATTAGATAGCATTTCAAAATCCTAGATAAGTACTACAGTTGCTAATGAAGCCACAAAGATAAAACAGACAAATTCCAAAAAGGCACCAGAATTCAATACAACCTGGCGGAAAAAAGCATTTTGAGTCTCCTCTCCTCAACCTCCCACCATCCTTCTAAGACCTGTGGGGTTTCTTATAGGGCTCATATAAGAAAATGTGAGCTATTTAAGTTAAGTCTGTATAACATAACATTGGAGTCTCGATTTATTTGAAAATGTGATGATGGATCTTGCTTTTTAACAACGCTAGCATGGCACTTTGGTCTGAGCATCAGGTTGGGAATACCCATCTGCCTCTGAAACAATACAGTCAAATACCAACAGGATACATCATTCCTGAGGTAATAGACTGAGTACAGTGCAGTAGTTGTCCAAAAGTGAGCATCCATCTGTCTGACTTGCATAGGCACTACAATCTTGTGGCGCAGTTTGTAAGAGTAAGTGTTTGCTTAGATGTCCTTGGTTTAAAAATCCACAACCCCCCTGGTGTGTACTGTGGTGTCTGCCAGCCATCTACCTGGCTGCTATTCTCAGGATAGCTAGTTAGCAGTGGATACTATGTGATCCTTTGGGATAAAAGGCATATCGTCAATTCAAAATATAATTCAATCCTTCATTAAAGTGTGAGGTTGAACTTCCCATTTATCATTGACCAAACATGGTTATTAACATTTGTTTTCATGCTCATTGGTTCAAGTTCTGCAACAAAAGGTGGGAGAGTGTAGATCGCTGTGCCAGCAGAAACTAGTAGAAGTTGGAAAGTACGTTTGAGCAATGCATATCCACTCATGTTTTGAAGATCAGGCATTAATTACTCCAAATAATTTTTTTAATTGATTTTGATGTTGAATATGAATGGTTCTTTTTAAAATCCCTCTCTGCTATTTTTCACTGGGTCTAGGTGGAAAGAGTTGGAGAATGAACTTGCAAGACTTTTCCCCCCAAATAGTTGATACATGCCCTCACTTTGTGTCTGAGAAGAGCTTAGTTGGTTTTCAGAGACTCTGCCACTCCCTTGCTGTGCTGTTGGAGCCTGGGTACGAGATGTGTGGGATGAGTGCCCACCATTGTTTTTAAGTGCCCTCTGCTTATTGAATGGAAGTTGAACCACAGTGGAACTGTAACTGATGGAGAGAGGTTGGGGAAAATATATGGCAATGAGAGTGAACCCCAGGAAGCAGGCTTAGTTCATCCTTAAGATCAAAACAATAAAAGGCATAAAAATCCCACCGAGATAGGTGAGAACTTTTAACCTCAGCATAATGCTCCATGCACCCTGTTTGCATAACAGGCATGAGTGTTTGAAGCAATTTGAAGGTAAAACTTAACACATTTAAAATCCCTTCACTAGTAGCAGCTGAAGCACTTTCATTCTGAGCATCTGCAAATTAGTTCCAGCTGACCTGCCAGTCACTTTACAAGTTCACTGCTTCACTACACTGCTACTCCGAGTTGCCAGGTCTTTCCAGCTGGAGAGCTAGCTATTGTATACTGCTGCCTTTGCTACCTGCATCTATAGGTGCTGTCTCAGCCCTTCAGAAGCTACTTCCTCCATCTGTTTCTCCCCCCCCCTCCAAAAAAAAACCCCACCTTCAGTTTCTCTAGAGAATATGTGGGTTCATTTCAGAAGCTTTAGAATAGCATTTAGTCTTGTCTGAGCTCATTGCTTCAGTCTGCACCTTTCTCCTCTCATGGGCTCTTTGTCCTATATAAGGCAGGAAGAAACAGTTGTCTTGCTGGGCTTCTCTAAGGGAGGATTTTTAATTTCTCCTTGTATCAAGGAACTTCCAAGTTATTCCTCGCAGGGTCTTATACATACCATGGATATTGTTTGCCACTCTGTTTGGGCAGGGAATGTGCTGAGGAGGAGTAGTGTGATGTGTGAGCCATTGTTCAAAGAGACCCTGTCTACTTTAATGTCTTTTTAGAATGAAAATGCAGTTGTTTCTAACAGCCTGCGCTCTCATTATACAAATAACTGATCAAAGAATAAAACAATGGGACAAATCTGTTCCTTTCTATGCCTTTCCAAGATCATTGCAACTGATAAATTGATGAGAACTACACTTTGTCAGGGTTATTACTTGAAAACAATAAGCCATGTAGTAGGCACCTGCTCTAAATTTCTATTTCCTCTAAGGGGATATAACTGGGAAATGTGAAAGATTCTTAACATTTTGCCTTTTGTACCTTTGTTCATGCCACTCTATTAGCAGCACCCAACTTTACTAAGCACTCCGCAGGTCATATAGAGAGGCAAGCTCCCTGTCCTAAACAGCTTACAATATGATTTTAAATTGTCTCCCCTTTACCATTGGACCTGTTCCTTACATGTGATTCAGTCCCTTTCAAATCCTGCTTAAAATACCACATTTTCTGGGAGGCTGTTCAACATTAACCCACCAACTACAGTATATATTGGGGGTCTTTTAAATTAATTTAATTTTAAAAGACTGACCGTTTGAGTTTTGCATCTTCAGCCTGTCAGTTATGTGTATGAACATCTGTGTTTTACTTTGATGATCCACTCCTTTATCTAGAGGATGACTTTCTCTGTATACAGCTCTGAGCACACAGGTGCTTAAATATACAATTAGTTTGTCACACATTCCAGAAAATGACCAGTACAGATCTTGCAGGGTGAGAAGGATGATGAGCAGAAAGAGAGCTCAGACCCTGGCTTTGATCACTATTGTACTACTTAGTCTGACAGAAAATATATAGGAAAGACTAGTCATAGTAGTCACTTGGCAAACAGCTTATTCTGTTCGCTGCACCCTCAACATTTTTCTCCTGTTTAATCTTTCCCCTGCATTGTCAATCCCTACTTCCTGTGTTCCTTATAGCAAGCCAGAAAACAAACTTACACACATTACTTCCTGGGAGGAACAGCATCAGGAACAATATGGACTATATATTTCCCTGAAACTATATTAACATCTAGCATGTATAAATCTATGCTCTTGTCCCGTAGTATTGTTAGATGACTGTCTTAACAGCAGCGGTAGAAGTTTTAGCCAACACTCTGTCTATGCTAACGCCCCCCCACATATACAACAAATGATGTAATGTTGAAGGAACATGTTTAAGTATGATAGTTCCTGAGGCATATCATAGTACGGTTTGGTCTTGTTTGTGTGGATCAGAGGAAAAATGGTTATCACGAGTGTGGTTCCTTAACAAACAAGATCAAACCAGTTTTCAGCACTGGCCTCTGCTGTGCTTAATTTGCAGTGTAAGGATCCAAAGACTGGAAACCTCAGTTCTTTAGCAAGATGCTAATGTGGCCAGGTCCAAAAAGTAAATTCAAATTAAAAAAATATTAATCCACAGTTTATTTTTTTGGGGGTGGGGGAGAAGGGGTAAGGCAGAACTCAGGAGCAAGATAGTCTTGGGTACTATTATCTCCCAGGCCCCTTCTTGTCTCAATTGATGGTCACCCCATTCAGAATGCTAGCAAGACCAGCTTTAGCAAACTGCCGCAGCAGCACAAAACATATTTTACACTATAGCACCATGTTGTTATGCTAATATTTTTATGGGTGTGTAACTTTTCTTGGTAAAGTGAAATAAAAGCAGATTTTTCCATTGATCTGTCTCTTTTAAATCTGGTCTGCAGCTATGTGCTTTTCAGAAAGGTTGTAGCAATTGTTTTTTCCTTTTTGCCTAGGAAACCTCCATTTTAGAGGAGTACAGCATTAACTGGACTCAGAAGCTGGGAGCTGGAATCAGTGGTCCAGTTAGGTAAGACAGTATACCTGCTGATTTGTGCATGCTATCAAAGTGTCATGTTAGCAGCAAAGAAGTGAATATATATTTTAACTGTATTAACAGTAGAAAGATGTGCAACTCTTGAAGAGTTGCACTCATTTAGTTATAAGGAAATAGGAAAAGTTTGTGTGTAGTAACAAGTTCTTGACTCTGATGTAAGGTACTGCGTACATGGAGTGTGTATGTGACTTGGGTACTCTGCCACTATTGGGAATGTTTGAAATAAAAGTAAAAATCCTTCATCTCATCGCTCTCATTTTGCCCCATTGCCCACCATTCTATTTCTAAAAAAACCCTAGGAAGAGTTATGTGCTTGGGCAAGATGCTCTTAGAAAATCCTGTTCCAGCATCTATTTCTCTTTCTAAAACAGTGTCCATACAATGCAGAGGGCACCACACCCATCTGTGGTATTGTCAGTTGGTTATTCAGCACTAGATGCCTTTTAGCTAATTTTACCAGCTCTTTTTTTCAGCTTATGTGAAGCCAATTCAGATACTGTAACTAGTCCAGTATCTGTTACCAGAACTAGCTGGGTCATTAATATGCTTATCACTGACATGCAAGAACTGGAGGCACTATGAAGAGTCTCTGTCAGCCTGAAACCCCAGAACAGACATTTATGCTTCTGTCCTTTTGACTCACCGCTGGAGTGCCCCTCGGGGCTGGGTCTCATCTACTGCCCCTCACTGACAGTCGCTCTTGTCCTGCAGGGGGATTGCTTCTTCTCATGGCTCAGCCCTCTGGCAAGGATACATTTAGTCTCCCCACCCAAGTCCAATAAACCAAACTCAGACATAACTCTTTGCCCCTAGCCTGACTCCCTCCTCTACAGATTCTTTAACCTGAAGGTCTAGCTCCAAATGCAACAGTCCTCCCTGCATTGTGTCAGGCTGTTCCCGTACCACCTTTCCCAGTGGTGGGTAGGGGAACCCAGGGCCTCCCTCTCCTCTAGGCTCCAATTCAGAGACTCCATGGTGAGCAGCTAAGGTTTGTTCCCTTTGACTCTTGCTGCTTCCTGGAATTCTCTCTACCTTGGCTTTCCTTCAGGCCCTTTCCCCTAGTGTTCCCTCTGCCGCTCTCTAGCAATCCTCACTCTAACAATCAGAGATGAACTGAAAAATCCCCCCCCCCCCCCCCCCCTCTTCCTAGCTGGGCTTCCTCCCTTTATACTCACTACCCAGCTGGGCTTCATCTTGTTGGACCTAGCCCCGCCTCCAGGTGCAACCAGGTTTCTTAATTGAGCTGTTGTAGCTCTAGTTAACCCATTTAGTGCCAGTGTGGAGAATATGTCTCGTTACAATCCTGGAAAACTAACTTCACTTTCTCCATCCCTGGGGGACTGAGAGGGTGAAGACCAGTTGGGCCATCTCATCTATTTCCCTGTGCAGTAAGGATGATTTCTTACAATACATTTTCTATCACTCTGTCCCGTCTAGTTTGAAATGTCCCTTTGTTCTTTATATTTGACGGCTGCCAAATAGGCCTAAGACCCTTCCCTCTGAAGCAGTCCAATCATTAATATTAAATATACATTGCACAAGTGCTTGTTTTCAACATGGTCAGTGGCCTTGTCAGAACAATGGCTTTGCATTGGAAACATTGTATGTATTATTGCTGATTAGACTCTACTTTCCAGATGTTTAATTTGTCACTGTGAGTTTTAATCAAAAGCTACTCACTTAAGAATCAACATGTACAATGTATTATTCTAATCTGCAAAGTTATTTACCAATTTCAGTCCTTGCCTTCTCTTGAATCAAGATGTGCTGTGTGTTGTTGGGAGAATAAATTCTGTGTAAAATGTCCATATTTCAAGTATGTCTTGTGATCGTTGTGGAATATGGTGATGACTTTTCATTCCTTTGAGGCTTTCTAGTCTAGTTTCTCAACAAGTACCCTGTATATTACAAATAGCCTACGTTAATCTTAGCTCCCATTTGATGAGCTAAATACCAGTAATTATAAATCAGTTAATTAAAATATCTTTTTCACAATCCTGCTGACTGGATGATTTTATTGCTATAATACCAGAGTCTGCGTGAAAAAATCTACTCAAGAACGGTTTGCACTGAAAATTCTTCTTGATCGTCCAAAAGCTAGAAATGAGGTATAGTCCATTTTTTAAAAACCAGTATAATTATTGAAATGTACAAGATCTCTCCTGTTTTGCAAATTATTCCGCTTGTATTAAAAAGAATTAGCTAAGGGAGAAAGTCAGTCAGCCATTGGCAGATTCCATTAAGATATGTTAAGAAGGGTTTGCTTTTTGCAATACTGCTTGTGAGGCAGTGCTCTGTGCTTTTGACCCTCTGAACTCCCTATGTTTGGTTTTTACTGGGAACACTTTTGTGGTCTTGCTAGACATGCTGTATTCACAATGGATATCTGCTGTTTATGCACAGACGGTTCAGTTCAGAAAGGTGCATGAATTTACAGTGCCCTCCTCGCCCTCCATTATGTAACATAATATGACTAGTTTAGAGGTAATTTAGCTTCCATACATCTCACTCCCAGCATTACTAAAGTAAGAACCGTTAGACATGCTTCAAGTTGCACTCTAAATGATTTAGGGTTGATTTGGTGTAGGAGATCTTAGATGAGCACACTAGCTTAATTTGTGATTACATTAGCGTGAGTGACAATGACATGGGAATAGCCATGTGGAATGCATGATCTTTAAGATGGCTATTACAGGTTTATATGATTTTGCACACTGTTTTTGAATTTTTGTTGTTGAATGAAAGTAGATGTGATGTTTCAGGCAACATTTCATCAGTGTACATTAAAATGTCATTTATCCTTAAATTTTAAAAAACCTTATATATCACACATTCTTTACACATCTAGCATCGGTTTCCTTCTCCTCACATTGAAAAATGTATCAATCTACATAAAATTACAAGCAATAGTTTACAATTTTAACGCTCCCCACTCTAAAAAGAAAAAAAAAAGAGAGAGAAATTGTGCTTAAGATTTATGCAAATTCCATTTCCTGCTACAAAGAAAATTCTCATTACATTGTCTGGAAAAGCTACATGAAAATAACATCAAGGACCTGGCTTGATCCTCCAAACTAAGAGGTTTAAAACTGGTTGAAACTTGTCAGCTTCCAGTATGGCAGAATATCTGAATAGAAGGTGACTTTACGTATCATGAGTACTATTGCATCTGGTCATAAAAGGAGGCAGAGTATAGAGTTTCAGCTTTTATTGGTGAACTTCCAGATTTTTGTCACTGTAAGCCATATCCTTATTGTTACAATAAGATCATTTATTTAAAAAAAGTCTTCTAAAGATTGAACTTTGAGTGGTTTATTAGAGTTGATACCATAAGCTGTAACAATTATTGATAGGTAAATACATTGATAATGTTGTCTTTTTGTCTTATTTATTTGAGTGTAATGTCTCCTTGGTTGATCATAAAAATACTTGTAGGCATTGTTTTGAAATAAGTGAGTGGGCTATATAATTTTTAGCCTGTGTATAATTTACATTGAAGCAGTTAAGTCATTTTGACTTATTGGCTCCTGTAATTTGGGGATATGGGGAGGAATGGAGCTGTTTGATGCATACCATTGTATACAGTAACGTTTCTTACCTTCTCTTTAAGGTACGTCTGCACATGATGTGTGCAACACATCCAAATATTGTTCAAATTATTGAAGTTTATGCTAACAGTGTGCAGTTCCCTCATGAATCCAGTCCAAGGTAAGATTACATAGGGTGATTGATTCCCACAGCTTGCTTTCCATATTTAGGCCCAGGTATAGTGGAGACTTTTTTTTAATAATAAATAATAATGAACCTGAAAGGCGCCCCCAACTGGGGATTCCAGGCAAGATACTACACTTCACAGTAAGCTACACCCATTTTTCTCATTGCAGTGCCCTGGCTTTATAGACAGATACTGTATACATTGAATTTCATTTTTTGATTAAAGTTTGATTTCTTTGCTGCATATTTCCAGCCATCATCTCGTTGAAAAATACCATAATTTGGAACACATACATTGTCTGAGATTAAACAGGCTTCTGTCCTGCTTTAATACTAGTTTGGCACATAAGAGCTTCAAAGTCAGCATTCTTTGAGGAGCTTTCCATTTTCAAGCCTGTATTAAAACAGGGTAGGAGTTGTAGTTTTATCTCTCTGACACTGATACTTTCCCTTTACATGCAGGCTCACAAATGAGATCCCTTTGCAAGAGATTGGTGACTTCTGGCCAGCAGCAGGTTCAGAAATGCCAGTGTTAGTAATAATAATACATCAGTATATTGAATTGCATTTGAAAAATAACATTTCTGGCCTTGCAAACAGTCAAAATGTTGCCACGCCTAAAACAGATGCAGCAACCTGGGCTATTGTCAACTATTGGTATGACCTAGGGAAAAAATACTGATATTAGCTTCTAATTGGATGTTAAGTGTAAAAGAATTTAATAGTGGGTAGAGTTTTGTTTTAATATAAAATAAAGGACTGCCATCCTCTGTCTTTTTGTTCTCAGAGGGGTTGACAGTAAAACTTTAATTAAAACTGGGAGGCACAATATGGTATCCTGCCTCTAAAACTTTAAAGATGGCTGTCAGCTTCACATTTGTAAATTGCTGTGAATACCTATAGCTCTACATAAATAATCCCGAAATGCATTCACTTCAGTTGGAAAGCATGGGAGCCTAATGAAGAGCAAACTGTAGTGTCCCGTGTGATAGTACAATGCACTCTTCAGTGAGTCAGATTATGCAGGAGACCAGAAGATACTGTATTTGACACTGTAAAAGCCAAAATTATTAAACTAAAGTAGACAGAACAGCAGTATGAGACAATTGCACTGTCTCTCTTTTGGCCTGCATCACCAGCTGTGCATTGTGCATTACTAGATTAGCAATTTTGTTATATTTTGATAATTTTTCTAATGTAATGAAATGAAATGCTTTTAAACAGGGCTCGGCTTCTAATTGTAATGGAGATGATGGAAGGGGGAGAGCTATTTCACAGAATCAGCCAGCACCGGCACTTTACTGAGAAGCAAGCAAGCCAAGTAACAAAGCAGGCAAGTTAACTCCCATGTATAAGCAAAACCATGAACAATAATGGTTAAAATCGTTACAATTTCATGGGGGCGGGGAAGGAAAAAGGAAGCTAAAATAACCCTCTGTTCTGATCCAGTGATCATTGCCTGCTTTGTTATAATCTGAGAATACCAAAGTTTTGATAGAACTGAAGAATTTTAAGTTTTTTGCTAGTCTTCCTGGGTTGAGATCTTTGTGCCTTTGAAGTCCTTCTTATTAGTGGTTCTCCAGCTTCTTCATTCTCCTGAGCACTTCACAAGAGAGAGATCCCCCCTCCTGGATAGTCTCCCTGTCCTGTCCCTGGCTTTGCAGTTCTCAAAGTGTATACATTCAGGAGACCACCAGCAATGGTCTTCATGGAGAACAGACGGTCACAGGACTACTGTTTGGGAACCACTGCTAAATATCAGATATAATTACTAATTAGAAGTGTTTTTCTCAGCCCATGAGAGACAGCAGATATACCATACTGTGTATATATGCCCTAAGCATTCATTTTTCTCAAAGTCTAGAAAATACCAGTGTTCTCTCTAAGCATTAAGGATCTGCTAATGTCTCATGGAAGACCTAAAAATCTATCGAGTTCCAAGATAAGTCTACCAGTATGTATAGCACATCTTCTGTGTTTCTTTTCTCTCTCAAGCCAACTAGAACGCACTCAGTGCTGTGGTATCTTGGCATCTCCCCAGCTTGTATTACTAAGGACTTTTGCATCCATCAAATGCTTTGTTGCTTATCAGTTCATCTGCTCATCTCCCATCAGAGGGGCCAGATGTGGTCAAGCTTTAAGGAGGGGCTCAGTGGGATGGCATTTCTGCAAGGATCCCCTTGGGAAATTCCCCACATCATTCCTCTGAGAAGGGAAATTGTTCCTTCTTCCTCCCACCCTTCTGGGTGAGCTGTGCAGCCCACCCAGAAAAGCCCAGATTCATGAGAGGGCTGCAGAAAAAATAATATAGCCTTAGGCTGTGGTTTCTCCAGAGAACCACTGTGGGACAGGAAAGTCCTCTACCAGGAGCCACAGAAAAGGAGGATATTGCTGCAAAAGTGTTTGAGCCCTTCCACGTGCTGAATGGCCCCTCTGCGTGTGGCTATAGGGAACACAGTCCCCCTTCCCTAGGTCTTGCAGAGAGGATTATGACACCCCAAAATGAAGACGCACGCATTGAGATGGGAGATAAATGGAGCAAGATTCAATGAAAACTCTCAGCTACAACTATCCTGGTCCCCTGAAAATGACCATAGTGGATTTAAAAAGAAAAAGCAGTTAGGGATACAACATAATTGTTTCTAAATAGAATGCTTTTCAAGGTTTCCACAGGGTGTTTGGCTCTTTAAGCTGTTGATATGTTGCATAATGATATCTTGATGTCATGATTGAGCTTCCAGTGTATTAGGGAGACTATGCTGGGTGCTGTATTTTGAGCGGGAGGCAGAGGAGAGATTTAGAGGGGATGGAGCAAATTCTGTTCTTTCCAACTTAATTTTCTATAAAATACCTTCTATCAGTGGTTTTCAACCTTTTTTCATTTGCGGATCCCTACAACATTTCAAATGGAGGTGTTGGACCCCTTTGGAAATCTTAGAGTCTGCGGACCCCCAGGGATCCATAGACCACATGTTGAAAACCACTGTCTTATGTTTTGTGAATTGTTTCTCATGAAGTGTTAATTGCAATGACCTTTCTGGCTTTCCATTCTGTGCAATGGACCAGCACAGAAATTAGATGAGAGATGCAGGATTGTTCTCCGCAGTAAATTTACTAGTGTTTTATGAAGTTTGGTTTTAAAAGACAGCACACTTTCAGAACAAGAGAGTCTCCAGGAAGAAATTGTCAAAAGTATCTTTGTTTATTTAACTCTTTTTTCTTTTTTCTAAGCACATGGACAGAGTTCAGCTTATTTAGGTCCCAGTCTTACAACCATGCATGTGTGAAGTCCGTTGATTTCAATGAGACCACACACATGCATAAAGTTACTTATGAGTGCATTAGTGTTTGCAAGACTGGGGTTTTAGAAACCACTTTAATGTTATTCTTATGTCTGGTGTTTCCTGAATAATATCTGCAGTTAGAGACTTTTAACCCTGTGTTCCCAGTTAATGAAGCCTTGACACAAAGCTTACTTGAGAACACATATTTACACTTTTGTATTTGCTTCTTGGTTAAGTTAGCATTAAAGATCTCTCTTTGCACTGTTTTTTTATGCATTCAGCGCCCTATCCTGAGTCCCTGCTTGGGCAGAAGTCCCACTGAAATCAATGAATTCTCCCCAAATAAGGACTGCTTGACAGGGCCTTAATTTTGTTTTGTTTCAATGATGTTATGTAAACATTTTATTTCTTTTCATTGTTTAAATGAATTACACCTTCACATGTACAATCTGTGCATCTTAAGACTAGGTAACAAGTTTCTAAACAATTGCAGCAGTGTAAAACTATCATCCTCTTTCCTTGGAGGGACTAGTAGTAGTTTTCTGTGTCACGTGGAAGAGGTGAAATGTAGACAGTCCATTAATGCGTTAAAGAATAAAGTTGCCTGAATGATAGCTCTTAAGTAATGGGAAAAAAAACATAGGCTGAAATCAACCTTCATAGCTGAAGTCCTGAAATAAGAACTTAACTGTTGAAAGTTAAGCAGAATGTAATCGCTTGAGTACCTGCAAGCATGTTAGTGATACTGCTCACCAAGTACTGCAAAGGAAAGGGATGCTGTCATGATAAAACCTCAGTATTGAAAATGCATTACATACCTGTCTTAGCAATACTATACTGCTCTGGCTTATTAATGTAATGAAAAGAAAATTAGAATTTATGCTGTTTGTTTTCCTTTTGTCTAAGCTTAATGAAATGTAAATTGAATAGACTGGTCAGTGTATCTACTTCTAGGCAGTTTCAGTTCCTGATTTCCATGGGTTTCCAGCACTGCACAGGAATGTCTGAATCGAAAATTGGCTTTCATTAAATATGTAATTTCTCTCTGTAAACATTTGGGGCCTAAACTATGTTACAGTGTCTCTTTAAAGTGCAAAGAGAGACGTTCTATAACTGGAGTTGATTTATTGTGCCCTTTTTCAGATAGCTTTGGCTTTGCAGCACTGTCACTCATTAAACATTGCACATAGAGACCTCAAGCCTGAGAATCTCCTCTTCAAGGATAACTCTTTGGTAAGACGGGGACTTCGTTTTCTTTCTTTCTTGGTGAATTTTATAACATGATCAAAGATGATGCTCAGAAAAGTGGAAAATAATAATGCCACCTCGTTCTTATATAGTGCTTTTCATCAGTAGTTCTCAACATGCTTTACAAAGGTCGGTCGATGTGCAGTGAGATCAGCCCAATCTTTTGGTGATAGCACATGACTGACTCCTTTGGATTCCTACTTCTCAGTGCCCCAATGAAATCACATCGTGATTTGCTCAGAACATGTCCGCACCACTGAGATCTTACCTAGGGCCAAATCCTGTGCCTAGGCACGGAAACGTGATAAATGGACCTTACGTAAGGGATCTTTTCAAGGGTTTGGATGGGACAGAATCCTTCCTACTCTGTTTTTATTACCTTAGTCACTGCATCTCCATCCCTCCCACCCGCAACACACACTTGCCAATATACACAGTACGGGTGTTTTGACTAGAACAGGCGTGGCCAAACTGTGGCTCTTTTACAGTTAAAGTGCGGCTCCCGGAGGCACCCGCTCACAGATTGGCAGGGAGGGGAACTTGGGCTTCTGGCCCATGGAACGTGCCTGCTGGGGTCCTGAGCCTTGGCAGGCACCTCCCATGGGACAGATGCCTCAAGTCCCACCACCCCGCTGCAGGTCAGAAGCCCTGAGCCTCGACAGGTGAGCCCCACAGGGCTGAAGCCCCAAGTCCCAGCAGGTGCACCCGGCTCTCAAGGTTATGAAGATTATTGTATGCGGCTCAAAGGGTCAGTAAGTTTGGCCACCCCTGGACTAGAGGATCCCTATAGTTGTGGAACCACTGTTGATGGCCATCACATCCCTCCCTACCCCCCACCCACTCTGCATATACAATGGAACCACCACAGCTTTGCGGATAGGACCTTCTAGACAAGGGGATGGGATATACTTTGAGTTTCTGAGAGCAGCCTGGAGCACAAAGGGTATTCACTGCTCAAGTAAATCAATTTGTGACACCAGGATAGCAGCCTTGTGTCAGTGGGCAGGAAATAGCTGAAAAAGAGGAGTAAGCAATGGCAGGAATGAGATGAAAGTCGAATGCAAGAGGGAAGGAAGAACTCTATATTGTAAAGTAAAAAATTCAAATACATCAAGATTCCATAATAAAATCCCTCCTGCTGCTTGTTTCAGGACGCTCCAGTAAAGTTGTGCGACTTTGGATTTGCCAAGATAGACCAAGGTGACTTGATGACACCCCAGTTCACTCCATACTATGTAGCACCTCAGGTAATGAATGATTGTACTTTCAGTTATAGGGAAATAATGCATGCAGTATTTATTGGCCACGCCTTTGTACACATGCCTAATACGCCTTTCTAGAGACTACTAAGGGACTCTCGGGTAGGAGTCATGAATAAATGGATAGTATGGATAGCCTTTCAAACCTGAGTGCCTATTGCTTTACATCACGGCAATCTACTGGTTACAGCAGGGGACTGTGAGACAAGGGTTCTAGAGGCTGTGTCTATCTTGGACTCTGCCTTGCTGCATGCTCCTGATTAAATCAGTTAGCCTTTCTGCATTGTAGTTTTCCATGTAAAATGGTGTTAGTAAAATGGAGATAAGGGAGGTATTTTAAATCTTCAATTCTGATCCCCCTCGACGGGAGGGAGGGTCATCCGTAAATTGGGAAGAAACCTATTGTTGCATCTGTGCTGAGACTTAGGGTCTCAGAAACTGAGCTCTGGTTGTGTTAACACAGGTGATCTGGGGATGCCTGCTGTACTCCTTGCCCCAGGGCGAGCTTATATTAAATTACATTTGAAAAAGCTACATGACAAGAACATTAAGTTGCAAAGCCACGTGCTCAAAAGTTAGGAAATGCCAGAAATCAAGTTCTCTATGCACCCTTCACATGGCCCCTTGGTGCGCATACGCTGCCTTGAATTATATGATCCCTTCCCGCTCCTTTCCTCAATCCTCTACAGCCAAGTCAGATTAATTCCTCCTCCTCCTCCTTGCTGCCTGGGTACCAGTAGGGTGAGTGTTGAGAGCACAGCAGAGGCAGTCTCTCCCTGCTCTGTTATGGTACCTGGCATCGCAGCAGCCTCTGACAGCCAGGAGCAGCAACTGTCGGGAAAGTCCTGCTGAGCCCCTGCAGCCCCGTGAGGGAGCACGTTCACTCATTCGATGGCCTGGTGCATGCCTATTCCCCTCAGCATATCGACGTGTGAGGGGCTGGAGCACGCTTAGTGAAGATGGACTCTTTGGAACATTTAGCTGTTCAACTCTGCCCAGGCTCTGAGGAGCAGATTTTTTGGAGGCTTATAACTTGGCCACATTTTCACAGGGACAGCAAAAAAGGCACATCCCTGACTCCAGGGCAGCACCCTGCTGCTGGAGGTACTAGAGCTTCCCAACAAAAAATCCTTCCAACGCTTTTTTGTAACGTTAGCTAAACAACTAACCTTCATTCTCTATCTTCATTCTTTTTGCTAACCTCAGAAGTGACCAAACCATTTTAGCTGAAACTTTCCCAGAAAATTCAGCCTCAGGCAGATACCTGGCAAGGAAAATTTCAGCCTGAACTGTTTGGCAAAGTTTCAAGCAGCTGAAAATAGGGTCATGTAATGGAAAGTGTCAGGCAGCTTTAACTATAGGCCTGTGATTTAGATTTGTACTGTAATTTCTAATGTGGATTCTTGTTTTCATCTCCCTGCAATAGGTACTGGAGGCACAAAGACGACATCAGAAAGAGAAATCTGGTATTATCCCTACCTCGCCAACACCCTACACTTATAACAAGGTAAACTTTTCAAAGAATCTGGGTGCTGATGTCTTTTAAGGAAAGTGCTTTTTCCTTCTGCAGGTAGATCCAACCATAGAAGTAACTGTAATAGCTGCTTTTTACACTGCCATGAAGTGGGGCATTTGTGACCAGGAGCAGTAAAAAGGTTCAGACTCTAGGCTTTCTGATACATAAAACTAACCAGATATACCACACTGAGTTTCCCGGTGAAAAGCAGGAACTATAACAAACCTTAGGAAATGTCACTTTGCCAAATGACCCTTTCTTTAGCAGGAATGGAATAACCTCAGGGAGAGAGTTTTTGATTTGGCTACTTTACAATGTAGCAAGTGTTTGAAAATAAAAATTAAAAAAACGAGCAGGTGGTGCATTGGCACTATTGTTAGTACTCTTTCCTGGGTATATGGTTGGTCTGGTTTCATTAAGTGGGCTTGGAGAATTGTGTGCAGGTGAGTATTATGGTATGGAGGAAGGTAAAATATTGCCACAAAAATGCAATTAATTGCAACTTAGCTTAATAGTTCAAAATACATATGTCCCTGTTGTTCATAGTTGCTTTTTTTCAACGATCAATTATTATTTTAGGGTTAATGGATTTCAGAGGTACTATGATTAGTTTCTGCTTGTTAACTGGGTTATGCAGATTGGCCGTCCCAGGTCTAGTGATACATGACATGCTTAACTGTGCTTCTGGCTTTGAGTTCTTCTTTCTGATGGAAGTGATCTCTTGGTCTGAAGTATCAACTCCGTCGTCATAGCATGATCAAATGAGAAATATGCCAGCACTGTTAGCAATAGCACAGTATTAGTATTAAACAGTATTAAAAACTACAAGGAAAATGATTCAATTGGGCAGTAGCGTAGCTAGCGGGGGAGCGGGGCAGCGGCCGCTCTCCCATTGAGCACACGTAGCACCTTTTTAATTTTGACTCACCTGGCGGCGCTCTGGGTCTTCGGCAGCACTTCGGTGGCGGGTCCTTCAGTGCCGCCGAAGACGCGGCGCCAATGAAGGACCTGCCGCCGAAGATGCGGAGCGCCGCCGGGTGAGTACAAGCGGGTGGTGCCTTTTTTTATGTCCGCTCCCCCTGTTCTCTCCACCTGGCTACGCCACTGCCATTGGGATATAGCTGCTTGGGAAGAACTTATTTCACCACTGTCAAAGGCTCTTCCAAAAGAATCCTCTCTCCTGTTGATATTAGGGGCTCCTGACTGCACGATAGCAGAGCCTGCTAACGTGAGCTCTCTCTTCTTCATACTGTTGTCTTTTTTTAAGATGAGAAATAGTTTATTATACAATGGGAAACTACTTTAATATCTGTACCAGTAAAGTCATATGTATCTCAGCTGATGCTAGGGTTGTCTTGGCAAAGGTTGTGATAGAATTTGTCCTGAGATTTCTTTTATGAGCACTCTCAAGGCTACCCAGGAAGGTCGCATTCCTTTTTGGCTTCTCCTAAAAACCAAGTCTGCTTATCAGCATCTTTCCCTCCATAGTTAGTGGTGTTTTGGCCACTTAAGGTTTTCCTGTGATGTTTTCAGCTTTGATTGAAAAAAGCCTAGAGTTCTCTGGTTGCAAGGGAAAATGTTTGCACTGAGATCACTCTCAAGGGTAAATTCTTCAGCTCAGCATAACTAAGGGAGTCTTTGGTATACGGAGGTACATTTGAGTAGACTATATCAGAAATCAAAATGGCAATACACACAGGTGATCTCTACTGCATTACTCCATAGGTCTTGCTTGCTTCTTCCTTTTCAGGAGGAATCCCTGAAAAGTAGCTTGGGCAGAGTTGAGCAGGAAGAAACCAGTGCTTTCCAGACACTTATATAAATAATGGAACAGACAGAGCAGGTCTCCGACAGGAGTTTTTCAGTATAGTGATTCACATGCCCTGGCACTCTCACACCCTCTCTCATCCATTTGCCATTGAGCCTCAGTGATGGGGAAAGTGGTCCAAGTGCTTTTTGATAAGCTCTTAAAAGTCACAACGGGGGGACTTGGGTGCACTTTTGTGGACTGCAACAGGTAGACTATCCAATAGCGGATAAGTAATTTCTCTCCCTTTCAGTACAGAAGTGTCAAATGCAACTCTTGCGAGTCCTAAAAAGAAAATATTTTTTCACTGTCACGTTGATACAGAGCTTGAAGGCAGTTATGTTCCTTTAGTGGATTAAATCTGTACATTGTCAAAGTATGAATCATATTTTAGCATAAAGGAAAGAGTCAGAAGAATAGGAATGAACTCCACAGTGTGTACCTGTTTTGACAAGGTTAACCAGTTCGTTGCCAATGTGTTATCCCTTTTCACCCTGTTTAATTGTTGTCTTGTCCTGTGGAATTATACTGTGATATATCAGCCTTGTTTGCACGTGACGGAGATCACTTAATGAACTGTTCCAGCTCATTCTTGAACAGCTTTAAGTCATGGCTTCATTAACTAGCTAGGAGTGGTGTATACAATGTTCTTACCAGTATCCTCCTGCCAAATGTGACTCATTGCAAAAACAGCACCTAGCATATGCCCAGCTCTCAGAAATAGACTGTGATAAACTCCCACGTAAACTGTCTTTACATAGTGATTCAGGGCCACTCTGATTGCAAATGTTTAATGATCCACCTTCATGAGTAATAAATGCTGCTTATGTCATTTTGCTACAAAGTTAAATTGGAGGGAAAGCCCTTCCCTTGAGTTTGTGTTGTTTTTTTTATTCAGAGGAAGTGTGTGTGTGTGTGTGTGTGTGTGTGTGTGTGTGTGTAATATTTTGGGGTTTTTTGCAAGTACAGAATTGGCTGTTAAAATGTAGACTCTAAGGGTGGAATGGAATGCTCAAAAGAAGTTAAGCTCCTATCTTCCATTGAAATCAATGGAAGCCTGGGGAAAATTTTGCCCATGAAAGGTATCTGGTGAAACCACATAGGAGTATGTTTAAAAAATACATAAATAAATATAAAAATCCAAA
The DNA here is from genome assembly GCA_033296515.1 of Macrochelys suwanniensis. Taxonomy (NCBI): domain Eukaryota; kingdom Metazoa; phylum Chordata; order Testudines; family Chelydridae; genus Macrochelys; species Macrochelys suwanniensis. The sequence continues at coordinate 5,184,169 of CM065789.1, read as the reverse complement.
CAACTGACTTTTTGTATAAGCAAAACACGTTGGGTATCTACTTTCCAAATCTACCCTGAGGATCCGGGCATCGGAAGGCCCTTCAGTATGTCAGAGGCACATGCAGGTATACTGGGCAAACTTGCGAAGTGTTGTACAATTTTTTTTTTTGACTGATCTGTATACAAGGATACTAGAATCTTAGCATGTGACTAGCCAAACATTACTAAGTATACTGGGAGATTACTCATTTTAAAAAAGTAAAGATTTTTTAGAAAAAATACACAACCAATTTAGCTGGCAAAATACTTAAAATTTAATCTTTTTATTTAAGAAAAAGGTAAAGTATTAAGCAGCTAATGGGAGGGGGGGGGAAAAAACTTTTGCAATCTAAATTCTTATAGAGTTTGGACACTTTTCATTGATTTTGTTTTTCCCTCTCCAATAAACTAATTCAGACTAGACCACTAGAGAGAGACCAAAATGTATTTCAGCATTTCATAAGAAGTCGTGTAGATCTTTTAACATGGCTACACAGTGCTTTGCCGTAAGTTGTGCCCCAAAAGTGATAATTTCCTTGCTTTCAGAGCTGTGACTTGTGGTCCCTGGGTGTCATTATTTATGTGATGCTGTGCGGATACCCTCCTTTTTACTCCAAACACCACAGTCGGACAATCCCAAAGGACATGCGGAAAAAGATCATGACAGGAAGTTTTGAATTTCCAGAGGAAGAATGGAGCCAGATCTCAGAAATGGCAAAAGACATTGTGAGAAAGTGAGTCAGTTGAGGAAAATGTTATATTACTCTTTATTATTTATATCAAGACATTGGAAAATCACTAAATATTTTGTCACTAAAGGCTCCATTTTCAAAAGGAAAAAAATTGTCTGCTGTGTATAAAGCTGGAACATTGTATTTCATATTCAGCATGAACAAAGGTTGGTAAATGTTTTCCCTTGTTTCTCTTTTTCCAAACCACTGTCTTTAAATATTTTAGTGGTAGGAGCTGATAAAATTTGGAGTTGCATGGAGATTTAGCCTTTAATGGGAGTGGTACGGTTAAATCCGCATGCAGCACTTCTGGAAAAGTACAGGTGTTTAGTGCTTAGTGCACGTGTACCCAGTGTAAAAGGAGCAGCTGATCAGAAAAGGTTTTTGAGCACAGTGCAAAAGTTTTTCTGATATGTATTTTATCAAAGGGACACTGTCAGGTCACGTTTGGCCTAAAATTTGAGCGTTAAAATCTGTTTAAAGCCTAAGACCCCAAATAAGCAAATAAATATTCCCTGAAGTGTTTGCAACTCAAACATTGCAGCACTCCGCTATTACATGATAACCAGAAAAATGGAACTGATCAGAATCCAATCGCATTTTTTAAAAGTGAAACTGACTAGTTGCATTTTCACTGTTCAGTCAGAGAAATGAAAAAAATTAAAAACATAAATAGTGAAAATCAAATCCATTTAATTATTTTAACCTGACACTGTCCCCTTTAAGGCACTGTAAAAACTTCAGGAATTTAAACCAATGGCATACTTTTGTAAATATTGGAGGAACCTGTTGATAATGGTATAGAGAAAGCCCACAAGGGCTTTGACATACAAATTGCAGTTATGGTTTCACTGAAACCTTCACTTAGAGTGAAAGCTTTTTTCATACAGCAGCTTCACTCTAAGAAGATTCCACTGTATTTCAAAATGGCCATGGTATTGGATTCCACAGACTGTCACTAATTTGGATAAAGTCAGCTTTCTTTCATTCTCTTTAATAAACTATCAGAACTACTTTTCCTCTCTGTCCTTCTCCAGCGAATATGTCAGAACCTGTGTCTATGGCTTGATGTGTAGTAAGATATTTACGTCTGTATAGGGGATCCTCTTGTTTGAGAGAGGTTCTTAGCCTGTATATGTACTGTTTTCTGTTTATTTTGGGTTTAAAAAAAATAGATTGTTATTCACATGAGCCTTGGCTCTGGAGGTCACATTCTGCCTTCAAGTGGCTGCTTGCTTTTGAAGCATGTTTAGTTGACATGTGGCCTTGATCTTTACTTAAGAATAAGTATATAAATTATCCCTTTAAAATCTAAATGAAAAAAATACATATGGCTTGGGGTCTTGAATCAAAACTGAAATGGAGGCCTGTTTGCCACCTGTGCCTTGTACCTAAATCTATGGACTAGCCTGGGGCACTGCTGACACTTCTGTAAAAGTCACCTACTTTTTCTTTCTATATTGAACAATTCTGCTATACAATCAGATAATCAGTTTATGGTGTAGTTGTGCAAGAAAGTTAATTGTGGCTTAATTTGACCGTATTGTTTTGTCTATTTCCAACTTGACCTTTATCTTTGACCCTCAGTAATATCAATAATATCTCAGCCATAATACTGACAACTTATTTTTTGTTAAACAGTTGTGCTTAATAGTGGGAGCTTTAATTTACCTGCAGAATCTTTTCCAGGTTGCTCTTTCTAGTGAATGTCTAGTGATTTGTCTTTCTCACGTTGCTACTGTAAACATTCTCTCCATAACAATCCATAAGGTTTTCACAGAATCTCATAGTGCAACTCTTCTTTACAATCCTATCTGGGACTTTACAGTTGTGATATTATAGTAAAATTGTGCTTTGAGTGTTGGCACAAGTAAAAAGCAAAGAATAAGCAGATATCTGGCAGTATAGAAACTTAGGTGGAAATAGCTAATTTATACTGTTAACATGGGACAGCTATCTGGAGGCTGTGCTATCAGTGTCAGGGACGGAAAGGAAAGGAGGCCATCCATCTGTTGCAAGCACAGCCATTAAATAGTTGCCTAAATCAATATGTCACTGGAGAGTTCTTTATACTAAGTGCTGCTAATTCTCCAGAGATGGAGGTTGTCTCAGTTGTAGAGGTGTCCACTTGTCCACCCTTCTGCTGAGGAAACGGTGCCAAGAAGTTGCATTATAGGAGCAGAGTCTGTTCAGTAAACAAATACCTAGCTTTGAAATTCTGCCTTACTCCGCCATGCACAAAATCCTTGATTAAGTAAGTCCCACTACCTGGCAAATCTGTAGAAGTGCATTTCCAGAGAATGTTGATCCTTTTTGCGTTGGGTATTTCTTAAAGGAGGAGAACTTTTTCTGCCACAGGATCTGAAGGTACAAGTTAGCTGAGTGCAGTCATTACAGGATCCCTTCCTCGCTTTGTGTCACTGAAGATACCCACTGTAGCTCAGCAGCACTTAAATAGATCTCCAGGAAGGGTCACTGGAATAAAATGACTGATGAGGAGCAAATCGTTTGTGTGAAGTTTTGTTGGCATTCTAGTCAAAGGAGAACTCTCATCTCCGGGGATGGTAACTGCAAAATTAAAAGCACTCTGATTGTAGGCAGAACAGCAGGTTGTTGCATAGAAAGAACAGAGCATCTTTAAGGACTGATTTGTTTTCTCTCTCAGGCTGCTGAAGGTAAAGCCCGAGGAACGGCTGACTATAGAAGGAGTCCTGGACCATCCCTGGCTAAACTGCACCGAAGCTCTCGATAACATTTTGCCCTCTTCCCAAATGATGATGGACAAGGTTTAGATAACATTTTATTATTTCAAAAAGGTCAAGTCTGGAAACGGGCCACACTGATGTTTGTTAAGCATTTTGTTTTAAAACAAATCTCCTGCAGATTAAGAGCTCAGAGGTTGATGACCTTCAGAAAGAGAAGGAGAATCTTTGTTCCTGAAACCAAAAAGTTTCATTTAAAACTGGGATAGAAAGAAAATGCTTGAAGATTGGCTGTAAAGAGCAACCCTGACCTAGTGAGGCTCAGGAGGAGATGGACAATTATAGTAGATGTGATCTATTAGGGCTCTTCTGTCTCTAGGTGCTTTGCTCACTTCAGTATTGCATCCTTTTTCTCCTTTGTTTACCTTGGATCTGCAGCTATGAGTCCACTGGTCGGCAGTCAGGGGTTCAGCTGTGTGGTCTGTATCCCCCTTTCAATGACTAAGTGAAAAACTCATTTGCACAAAGGTGGTCACACATGCAGGTCTCTAAGATCATGGAAGTTAGACATGGAGAAGACCCATTAGACTGAGTCCAGGCCCTTGCAAGGTCAGGATATTAACTCCCACTGGGTCACTGCTCAGTACTGAGCTGGTCTTGTGTAGCACAAGCCTGATTTTATTGTGCATCCCTGAAATGTGTACAGGATTTTTATGAACTGTTTTTGTACTGGCTTATATTGGCCTTTTATACACAAAGGAATTAATAACACTATGTGTAACTTTTTCCATTCCAGGCAATGGTTGCTGGGATACAGCAGGCTCATGCAGAACAGCTTGCTAACATGAGAATCCAAGACCTCAAAGTCAGCCTCAAACCCCTCCACTCTGTCAACAATCCAATTCTACGCAAGAGAAAATTGCTAGGGTAACTTTCTAAAAACATTTTTTTAAATGTTTTTAAATCTAATAATCTAAATGTCAGAAGCCAGGGTGCTTCAATTGTTGTTTAACACTTAAACCTCTGTTAAGGTTTGTTTGACTGAAATTCTTGGTTGGTTGGTTGGCTAGTTCCTACTTCCTGTGCTGAAACAGCTGGAGTCAAACCTAGTAACAATAATACATGTATAGCATGCTGTATCTTCACCTGTATCAGCTCCTGCCAACACCTCTGTGAGGTATGAAAATGGTGTTCTCCTCCTCTTACATATAAGGAAACTGAGGCAGGTAGGAGAAGTGATACGGCACCCAGCAAATCAGAGGCAGACCTCGGGTTTGAACTCTCATGTTTGAGTTCTGATCGCAGTTGCCAACTTTCATGTGGTAAATAAGCACCCCGACTTTCACAATAAGCCAAAAAAATCAAGCTAATCCCATTTCAAAACAAGGCCAAAACAAGCTAATCCCTAAGAACCCCAACACTCTGTGACTAGATCCCCCCAGCATGCAGTCTGGGACTATTGGAAGCAACAGACTAACTATAACTTGTTTTTTGGATAGAGTAACTTTCCATTTGAGTAATAAGCAGATGGAGTGTAAGTATCTAGGTCTTAAAGGTACAGTAAATTGAGTATCTTTTTTTTTTTTTCTTCTGCTGTGGTTAGAAGCAGAGTAGCTTCTCTTTTTTTGTTTTTTTCCCAAATAGTGTTTGTATTTAGGTAGTTGGAATCTTTTATTACATTGAATTATGGCATTTTGTTTGGAAAAATTGTTGACTTTTTTTTTAAAAAAACACCTCTAGTTTTAATATATGGAAGGGCATATCAAGTGGGGCCCTGAAGGGATCAGTTACATGTCCAATTCTGTTGAATATCTTCATCAGTTATATAGATAATGGCATAGAGAGTACACTTATAAAGTTTGCGGACGATACCAAGCTGGGAGGGGTTGCAAGTGCTTTGGAGGATAGAATTAAAATTCAGAATTATCTGGACAAACTGGAGAAATGGTCTAAAGTAAATAGGATGAAATTCATTAAGGACAAATGCAAAGTACTGCATTTAGGAAAGAACAATCAGTTGCACACATACAAAGTGGGAAATGACTGCCAAGGAAGGAGCACTGAATAAAGGGATCTGAGGGTAAGAGCAGATCACAAGCTAAATATGAATCAACAGTGTAACACTGTTGCAAAAAAATAAAAGAAAACATCATTCTGGGATGTATAAGCAAGACACAAGAAGTAATTCTTCCGCTCTACTTCACGCTGATTAGGCCTCAACTGGAGTATTGTGTCCAATTCTGGGCACCATATTTCAGGAAAGATGTGGACGAATTGGAGAGAGTCCAGAGAAGAGCAACAAAAATTATTAAAGAAAACATGACCTAATGAGGGAAGATTGAAGAAATTGGGTTAGTTTAGTCTGGAGAAGAGAAGACTGAGAGGGGACATGCTAATAGTTTCCAAGTACATAAAAGGTTGTTGCAAGGAGAAGGAAGAAAAATGGTTCTCCTTAACCTATGAGGAGAGGACGAGAAGCAATGGGCTTAAATTGCAGAAAAGGAGGTTTAGGGTGGATATTAGGAAAAACTTCTTAACTGTCAGGGTGGTTAAGCACTGGAATAAATTGCCTAGGGAGGTTGTGGAGTCTCCATCATTGGAGATTAAGCGCAGGTTAGACAAACACCTGTCAGGGATGGTCTAGATAATACTCAGTCCTGCCATGAGTGCAGGGAACTGGACTAGACGACCTCTCGAGGTCCCTTCCAGTCCTACGATTCTATATCATTTATAGTTAGAATGGAGCAGACCTAGCTATAAGAAAGTGATTAGAGCAGGACAGCTTGGGAATCAGGACTTCAAGATTTGTTCCGGGATCTGCCACTGATTCACTGGGCAAACCACTTAATCTTGCTCTGCTGCAGTTTACTCAACTGTCAATTAGGATATTTATCTACCTTCTAGAAGTATTGAGCATGTTACTTGATTGATATTAGTAAAAGTCTTAATCTTCCAATCTAAGGTGCCATTGTAAAGCAGAATACTAGGTCAGAACTTTTGATAATCTACTTTCTTTTACAGGTTTCCAGCTCCCATAAGATAAATATGCATGGGTTCATAATTATGTATTGAGAAATGGATATAATCAGACTTCTTTCAAACTTCTGCTATTAGCAATTATTTTCTTCTTAGATTTGGCTTTTGGTTACATGCCTGTGTTGTGCTCAGACTGTAATAGTGTTTCCTTCTCACTCCGATCTGTTCTAGCACTAAACCGAAGGATGGTGTCTATATCCACGATCCTGAGAACGGAAGCGATGATTCCAATGTGGCTCTGGAAAAACTCAGAGATGTCATTGCACAGTGTATTCTACCACAGGCTGGTAAAGGTCACCGCTTTTAAGAAAGCTAATGCATGTTTACTGTGGTGCCAGCTTAGCTCCTTTGTCAGCAGTGAAGGAGTATGCCCAGCGTTCCTATTGCTATAGTCAGTTTCAGGAGAAAGGGAGCTGATTGCCTGACACAGAGTCCTATGGGGGCTTGTTTTATAGCTGTAGGACAACCGTTTCCTTGCAGGAAAGCCCAGCGTCTTTGGAATTGTCTCTTTTTACCAGCCCTGACGGCAAAGCTAACACACACGTGAATCAATGCCCTTGTGCCCTAGAATGTGTATCACTGCAGAAGATTGATTCATATGCATAACTTTGCTGATGTGTGTGTGGTGGGCTGTCTAGCTAGAAGAGCCTTCCAGTGCTTGGCAGTCACACATGCCACTGTAGGGGACCTGTGGAGGTCTGTATTGTCAGTTGTGCAGCCCTTGGAAGGAAATCACCACCCTGTTGGTCAAGAGGAAGGCGAGGATAGAAGGCAGTTCTACAGAGCCTGGGGAATGAGTTGCTGGTCAGAGCAGTTACGTGGATTCTTCTTGGTACGGCGGGAGAAAGAGGGATTGAGATGTGGGCAAGATCACTGCAAAACTTTCCAATTAAAAGAACAGGATTGCTCTTTGTAATGACATGTGGATTGTAAATTACCTGTGTAATAAAGTGTTAACCCCTTGCTTTAACAGTGGCATGTGGTGCTATTAAACTGGCTTTCTAAACAAAGCCTCTGCTCCCACAACCAGTAAGCAGGAGAAAAAGAAGGGTGCATCCTTTGTTTTAAGGTATCAAGATTGCTGAGAATTTATATGACAAATCGCTATTTTATCTCGTCTTTCTTTTAAACAGGAGAGAATGAAGATGAGAAACTGAATGAAGTGATGCAGGAAGCATGGAAATATAATAGGGAGTGTAAGTTATTGCGAGACACACTACAGAGCTTCAGCTGGAATGGTAAGTGGCACCTTCTCTTAAGACAGAGACTGCTCTTACATGCAGGGGATGTTTAAACCGTTTAAATTAACCTGTTTTAAATCCATTCAGGCTTTGATGGCCCCAAATGGTGTCACTTTTGCCAGCACAGAGCATGAAGTAAATAGTTTTTTAAAACCCGTTTAAATTTTATGTTTGAGGCTCAGGTAAAATTTTCCAAAAGCACCTAAGTCCCATTGATTTTGGAATGCGGGTTTGGCCTCTGAGTCCCTTGGGGGCTTTTGAAAATGTTACCCTAAGTTTTACTGTCAGGGATCAAAGTATCAGTTTGTATTCAGCCCCTTATGACTGTCTGCTTTCCTCCTCACACCACACTGAAACTGACTTGCTTTTTCTTTAATTTCAGGCAGAGGATTCACAGATAAGGTGGACCGGCTAAAGCTGGCAGAAATAGTGAAACAAGTTATTGAAGAGCAGACAAACTCCCATGATTCACAATAGCTGGAGCTTCTTACTATTTTTTTTTTACCATTTGAGAGCTATTCTTTAACTGTAAAATATTTTTATGTAAATTAATAAATCATAATTATTTCATTAAATTTCCACACTGCTTGAAAATCCTGTATAGTTATAGATACAAAAATCATTGGTACTGTAATATTTTTTTAAAAACTCAGTTCCTCAAGGTATATATGATCACTCATGTACTGTTAATTCATGAGTCCCTTGAATGGGACAAATTATATTGTTAAAGACCGTTTGTTTTCTTAACCAGATGCAGAAGCAGCCTTCTATCTGCTATACAGACAGCTGCAGTGACTAAGTATGTGAATGAGACAACCACAGTTTCTTAGCATTTTGCTCAGTAAATATTTGAAGCAAATGCTTTGGAACAAACTTCATAGGCTCCCTTTTTACCTAAAGTCTGCAGCATTGTAGTGACAGCAGAATAACTTTCTCCTCGGCCAGATAACCCAAGAGCCACTCTTAGCATTGTTAAGGACACATGCACTCAAGTCCATACTCTTGCTATATTTTTCAGTTCTGATTGGTCATTCTGGACTTCTCCAGCTCCACATCTTCCTCCTGGCTTCACCGGGACTTGAGTGGCTGGTCGGCATCAGACTCCTCTTCATTTTAAAACAGCAGGGGAGAACTTCAGGAACTTGTGCTTATTGTTTTTATTTTAATGGGGATATCTCCCTCAGGCAGCAACATGTGGGTGGATTTGTTTGCTTTTTCCCCAGATGAATAGTTGAGCCTGAGTTTTGGTTTTTTCCACCACTCCACCGTTTTCCTTCTGGGATATATAACCCTGGAGAAGCACAGAATCAAGCTTGTCCTCCTGGCTGGAAGGGATCATCCCGTGTATAGTCACAGTGCTGTTGTGTGAGATGGCTAGTGGTCATCCATCTATGTCCCTCATTGGAGTCCAAGCACATCCGCTCTATGATTTTCTTGCCTTCATCTGCCTGGGGAGGGATTGACCTAGAGCTTCTCCTGACTCATGTCCCTATGCTGCAGCATACTGTGAAGGCCTCCAAGGGCAAATCGTTACACTAGTCTGAAACTTTGGCTCAAAAAAAACCAAAAAACCAAACCTGCTTTTTTTAATTTAAAAAAATAATCTGTAAATATTTCTAGTTTTCTATTTTCTGATACTTTCTTTTGAGACTCGTTGAAGGCTTTTTATAGAGATATTTTGGTACCATACCTGTGCAGACGTAGAGAAAGTATGGTCTGCAGACTGAAGTGCCAATTCAGGGCTATTAGGAGTAATTACTCTTGAACTTTGTTACATTTCATAGCTCATTACTCTTGGGTTTACATTTAACAACCTGAGCCATAAATCTCCCAGTGTACTCAGTATGGCAGCTGGGCCACATTCTGTCATTTTCTAAATCAGACTTCCTCTTACCTGTTTGCTTTGGCTGGCAAAGCTGCATCTGATACTTTTTGTAGGATTTTGTAAACAATAACTTGGTTTTTCCTACATAAAGGAGATGTTTCTGTTTGCATTCTTTTCCAATGCATACATTATCTGTGTGTCGGCTGTTTTGATCCCTTCCAGCAGTACCCCCACTGCTTAAAGCTTTAAACTGCCTGATGATTGCAATTTTAGGACACAGTCCTTACTTAGCTAGCACCTTCCCTGATTACAATGGGAGATTTTTGCCTAAGTAAGAACTGCACCCTTAAACACTACATGGAATACTTGTGCACTGATACATACTAATGAGAAAGGTAGTGAACTAGCAGGCAACGAATAATGGTTTTATATTTCCTTGCTAAACCTAATTTTTTGGGAGAGTGAACTTGATCTGTGCCTAGTTCTGGTCAGTAAATGTCTTGCCTCATAATACTATACGAGATGGGAATAACTTCCAAGGCTGTGGTCCATAGGACAAATGGAACATGGATACTTTAACTGTCCTCCATAAAAGAGATGACCTCTTCAGATTAAGGCATAGGTACAATACGTTAGCCGAAATGAGCATTCTTCACTTCTCTGTAGTAGCAACTGCAAGACTCCAGGCTTGTACACCTTTCCTTTGCACTAACCTCTCGCTCATGTCAACATCCATAAAGTCTTTAAATATTCAAGATTGTTTTAAACTTTCACTCGACGTCTGTTTCCCCTGGGACATCTTAGCTGTCAACATTTAAGCATGGTGTATGGAGAATTAAACAAGGCAGTCCCGTCAGTTTAATAGGAATTGTGTAGCTAATTCCCCACAAACCGCTTTGAAGGGTTATCCTGTAAGCCAGGAGGCCCAAACTTTGCCCAACTGAACACGACACTGGCATCTTCCCAGGACCATAAGGCCACATGTAGCTCGCATATAAAATGGATCAGATTGTAGTTATCCTCATCTTTAATATGGAATGCTGGGCAACAAAAAATACTGGTCCCAGAATGCCATGCTCTCTCGTGATCCAACCAATTTCTGCTTTGTGAGCAAGATGGAGTATAGCATGCAGAGACTTGTTCTCTCATGCAGGTTGCCTCCAGGGTTAAAGGTGATCATGACAAGGCTTGCCTTGTAGAATTCCACTGGTCAAACTTTGGGCACTACTGCCTTAACCAGTGACCTGGTATTTTCATATTGCTTTGCTTTGGAAGTGAAGCCAAGATGGGATTTCCAAAAACCCCTTTGGTGCTGCTATTGTGTAATCACTTGTAAGAAATAGCTTCAAACTGTTTCTACAATACAAAATATCCATTTTGTAGAAACCCTTAGAGAGTATTGTGGCAACTACTTCTAGCAGAAATCCAAACCAGGGCTAGAAAATGGCAAGGAAGACCTACAACTGGCTGACTAGTTACTGAACATTGTGACTGAGTCCCTCCTCCATTTGTCGTTTTTAATTTATTTAAATGACAGGATGACTTCATGCCGCTAGTAATTGCAAGATGGGTAAATTCAGGCCTGACTTAGAACTGTTTCAGTATTTTAACGGTGCAGGTTTGGAGACGGAGGAGTCAAATTTCCAAGTCTCTGGTGGAAAAACTGCCTTCTGTAAGTTTACTTTGATTTTGTCCGTATACTAATTGAGAATAGATTAATCTGAAATGTGTGTAGGAAGGAAGAGATTAAGGTAACACTAATTGAAACTGAAGGTCAAATGGTTGTATAAAATGATAAACTGATTTATTTTACTTTTTAAAAATTAAGTTACATTTAATTCAAAATTAAATACACTAATGGATTTCATTTAAATATTTTTAAAGTAAATTTTATATTTTATGCCCTACGTTTTTCTTTTTCAGTGGATGAAACTGCCAAGTATTTTGTCTTGATTGTGCTTATTTTTGTTTGGTAATAAACTCCACCAGTCCTCCTTAGCATACTGTAAAATTTTAATATCTTGAATTGAAAGGATCTGATTGATGGTACCCCTTAAAAGAACCTTTCTTTATAAAAACAAAGGATAAAGGAAGCTACTATGTGAGGGGTTCTTTTGTTTTTAAATAAAACTCTATAATAAATCTTTGCCTGAAATCATTTGACCTTTTATATTTTTGGGGCTATTTAAAAAAGAAACGATTAGAAGAACTTGTCTAAGAGGAGAATGTGTTGGCTTGGAAATAGGAAGATAAAGTTTTGAAATCATTACCACGTGTTTTTCCTTTGGAAATCTCCTCCTGGAACCCTTCATATGCCATGTTTAACTTCTGTGTATTAAGAATATTTTCATTTCTCCTTTTCAGTGTTATCTGTAATATTAGTTCATTTTGGATCAGTATTAGATTGTAAATATTATTCATCGGTGTACATAAAAAATGTTTTTACTAAACTTAAAAGGTATCTGGCTTTTTTGTTTGGATCAGGGCTGAATTTAAATCTTTGTAGCCCAAAAGGCAGAAAGGGACAGTCAACACCCAGGACAACTGGGCTCTATTTCACTCACTATAAGTCATCTGACCTCTCTGCTTCAGTTTTACCTGCCTGTAGTAGAATGGAATAGTCACATTCCTTTGTAGCTCACAAGAGTGCTGGGCAGCCTAACTTACTCATATTTGTAAAGTGCTTTGAGATAAAATGTGCTGTGTTTAAGGGCAAACTACAAAACTGGGCTAGACAAAGCACTAGAAAATAAAGTTAGGTGACAATCTCACACTGATAATAGCTGGAGCAAGATAACCTGTCATCTCTTTAGTAACTATATGATGGCTCCCTGTAGATGGCAGCATTACACACTCAATAAGAATACTGTTTAGCCCCATTTATTCGGAGTATATACAGTAGAACCTCAGCGTTACAAACACATCAGGAATGGAGGTTGTTGGTAACTGTTCAGGGTTATGAACATTTCAAAGAGTTACGGTTGTTCTTTCAAAAGTTTACATCAACAACTAGACATTGACTTAATACAGCTTTGAAACTACAATGCAGGAGAAAAATTCTGCTTTCCCTTTATTTTATTTCATAGTTTACATTTAAAACACAGTACTGTACTGTAGTCACTTTTTTTCTTTTTTGTCTCTGCTGCTGCCTGTTTGCGTACTTCCGGATCCAAAGGAGGTGTGTGGTTGACTGGTCAGTTTGTAACTCTGGTGTTTGTAACTCTGAGGTTCTACTGTGTAACTTACTGTAGCTGTAATTTGAGTTGGGGAGAGAACGTTGATGTGTTTCTACTATGGTGGCTAGGACTCCGTTTAATGGTTTAAATCTGATGTCTCCCTTTACATTTGGTGACCCCACGGTGTAAGGGTATTCTTGGAAGCAGAAACTAGTTATTCTTATTTCCTTAATGAGTTGCATAAAGGGAAAACTCTTACAAGGCATTGCATTAAAGAAAATGAAACTGAAGCAAAGGAAGGCATTGCAAGGTTTTGAGTTCACTATGTTGAGCTTTCTAGCTGGAATGATGTTGCTTTTATAAGAACTTTACACAAATGGGAACTGTCCCAAGATTTCCAGTAGAATTTTGTTCAACCTTTCAGTAAAGAACACCCTCTACTAGGAGCCTCATGTTTTTTCTTGTTGGGTAGTTAGTTAACTCATACTTCACTGTATTACAGTCTGCATTTGATATCAGTCAGATATCATGTGTATTATCCCACCGAAACTTGGTGGGATAATACACATGATTGGAATGTTGGTATGGATGGGTACAGCTTGCTGAGGAAGGACAGACAGGGGAAAAAGGGAGGAGGTGTTGCCTTATATATTAAAAATGTACACACTTGGACTGAGGTGGAGATGGACATAGGGGACGGAAGTGTTGAGAGTCTCTGGGTTAGGCTAAAAGGGGTAAAAAACAAGGGTGATGTCATGCTAGGAGTCTACTACAGGCCACCTAACCAGGTGGAAGAGGTGGATGAGGCTTTTTTTAAACAACTAACAAAATCATCCAAAGCCCAAGATTTGGTGGTGATGGGGGCCTTCAACTATCCAGATATATGTTGGGAAAATAACATGGCGGGGCACAGACTATCCAATAAGTTCTTGGACTGCATTGCAGACAACTTTTTATTTCAGAAGGTTGAGAAAGCTACTGGGGGGAAGCTGTTCTAGATTTGATTTTAACAAATAGGGAGGAACTCGTTGAGAACTTGAAAGTAGAAGGCAGCTTGGGTGAAAGTGATCATGAAATCCTAGAGTTCTACCCTTCCTTAGAATTGTGAAGGGAGTACAGCAAAATAGAGACAATGGATTTCAGGAATGCGGATTTTGGTAAGCTCAGAGAGCTGATAGGTAAGGTCTCATGGGAATCAAGACTGAGGGGAAAAACAACTGAGGAGAGCTGGCAGTATTTCAAAGGGACACTATTAAGGGCCCAAAAGCAAACTATTCCGCTGGGTAGGAAAGATAGAAAATGTGGCAAAAGACCACCTTGGCTTAACCACGAGATCTTGCAAGATCTAAAAAATAAAAAGGAGTCGTATAAAAAATGGAAACTAGGACAAATTACAAAGGATGAATATAGGCAAATAACACGGGAATGCAGGGGCAAGATTAGAAAGGCAAAGGCACAAAATGAGCTCAAACTAGCGGCAGGAATAAAGGGAAACAAGAAAACTTTTTATCAATACATTAGAAGCAAGAGGAAGACCAAGGACAGGGTAGGCCCACTACTCAGCGAGGAGGGAGAAACAGTAACAGGAAACTTGGAAATGGCAGAGATGCTTAATGACTTCTTTGTTTCGGTCTTCACCGAGAAGTCTGAGGGAATGCCTAACATAGTGAATGCAAATGGGAAGGGGGAAGGTTTAGAAGATAAAATAAAAAAAGAACAAGTTAAAAATCACTTAGATAAGTTAGATGCCTGCAAGTCACCAGGACCTGATGAAATGCATCCTAGAATACTCAAGGAGCTAATAGAGGAGGTATCTGAGCCTCTAGCTATTATCTTTGGTAAATCATGGGAGACAGGAGAGATTCCAGAAGACTGGAAAAGGGCAAATATAGTGCCCATCTATAAAAAGGGAAATAAAAACAACCCAGGAAACTACAGACCAGTTAGTTTAACTTCTGTGCCAGGGAAAATAATGGAGCAAGTAATTAAGGAAATCATCTGCAAACACTTGGAAGGTGGTAAGGTGATAGGGAATAACCAGCATGGATTTGTAAAGAACAAATCATGTCAAACCAATCTGATAGCTTTCTTTGATAGGATAACGAGTCTTGTGGATAAGGGAGAAGCAGTGGATGTGGTATACCTAGACTTTAGTAAGGCATTTGATACGGTCTCGCATGATATTCTTATCAATAAACTAGGGAAATACAACTTAGATGGGGCTACTATAAGGTGGGTGCGCAACTGGCTGGATAACTGTACTCAGAGAGTAGTTATAAATGGTTCCCAATCCTGTTGGAAAGGTATAACGAGTGGGGTTCCGCAAGGGTCTGTTTTGGGACCGGCTCTGTTCAATATCTTCATCAACGACTTGGATATTGGCATAGAAAGTACGCTTATTAAGTTTGCAGATGATACCAAACTGGGAGGGATTGCAACTGCTTTGGAGGATAGGGTCATAATTCAAAATGATCTGGACAAATTGGAGAAATGGTCAGAGGTAAACAGGATGAAGTTTAATAAGGACAAATGCAAAGTGCTCCACTTAGGTAGGAACAATCAGTTTCACACATACAGAATGGGAGGGGACTGTCTAGGAAGGAGTACGGCAGAAAGGGATCTAGGGGTTATAGTGGACCACAAGCTAAATATGAGTCAACAGTGTGATGCTGTTGCAAAAAAAGCAAACATGATTCTGGGCTGCATTAACAGGTGTGTGGTGAGCAAGACACGAGAAGTCATTCTTCCGCTCTACTCTGCGCTGGTTAGGCCTCAACTAGAGTATTGTGTCCAGTTCTGGGCACCGCATTTCAAGAAAGATGTGGAGAAATTGGAGAGGGTCCAGAGAAGAGCAACAAGAATGATTAAGGATCTAGAGAACATGACCTACGAAGGAAGGCTGAAGGAATTGGGTTTGTTTAGTTTGGAAAAGAGAAGACTGAGAGGGGACATGATAGCGGTCTTCAGGTATCTAAAAGGGTGTCATAAGGAGGAGAGAGAAAACTTGTTCATCTTAGCATCTGAGGATAGAACAAGAAGCAATGGGCTTAAACTGCAGCAAGGGAGGTTTAGGTTGGACATTTAGGAAAAAGTTCCTAACTGTCAGGGTGGTTAAACACTGGAATAAACTGCCCAGGGCGGTTGTGGAATCTCCATCTCTGGAGATATTTAAGAGTAGGTTAGATAAATGTCTATCACGGATGGTCTAGACAGTAATTGGTCCTGCCATGAGGGCAGGGGGCTGGACTCGATGACCTCTCGAGGTCCCTTCCAGCCCTAGAATCTATGAATCTATGAATCTTCAGAGCCCTGTTAGAATATGGCAGGAAGATGGGAAAACAGTGACTGTCCAAAGGCATGTTCTAATTGGCCTTGATGCTACACCGTGACACCAACCCCACGAGGACCTCATCAGTGAAAAATGCTTAAGAAACCTCGGCACTCCCAAAGTTGATAGTGAATGGAGGGGAGACGCGTGCTGAAGATGGGCAGGCTGGGGATGAAGTGAGATGGGGAAGACACAGTGACAGGAAACTGGGCAGGAAGCTTACAAGCCGCCTCTTTATTTTCTCACCCTACTGTGAGAATATCTTTCAGAGCAGAAGGATGCATTGCTCAATGCATGCAACCCACTTTCCAAAAAAACAAAATGTCAGCCTATGATTGAGCAGCTATAGGGTGTGCAGAAAAGGGCATTACGCTAGCCAGTGTGCCAAAGAGCATTAATTATTAACCCAAGGTGTGTCTTGTTGCTATATTAGGTCCCAATGAGTGACTGAAGCACTGTTCACCACCCTTTCTCTTTCCATTGCCTTGTTCATTCCAAATTTATACAGAGTAGAATCCCAGGGATCCAAATCTCCATTTCATGCCCATCCCTGCATGGGGGAACACATGGCTGCATTCTGAGCTTCCTGCCGTAGAATGTTCACATTCAAAGAGGCACGAAGAGAAACAGACGCCACCTGGGCCATTCCATTGCGGCTGAAGTTTTGGGAGTAACGTTATATAAGTGTTACCCTCTTTCCAGTTTAGAAGCCTAAATTTCCTTTCACGTTAGAGAGATTTGTTAGTGTTTCTGTGCTGTATCATAGAGTGGGATGGGCTCTCTGGCGGGCCTGCAGCGTTGTTGGACGTAGTATCACCCTGCCAGACGGAGAGAGAGAGAGAGCGCGCACACCTGAAAATACAAAGGAGACACAGAGGGGGAGGGTGCCCATAAAAATGTACGTGAAAGGCAGCAGGCAGCTTTGATACTCCGGGCGGATCGAGCTGGTGATATGTAAGGAGAGTGTGGGGAATAGAACTTAGTCATTAAAATGCTCAGAGTCTGGGAGGGAGGCAGTTAGTAGGGAGCATGGCAGCAGCTAGCAATGGAGAGAGGGGCATTACCGGTGTCTTTTTAAGATGCTGGGATGTACTGGGTGAAGGAGCTGCTCTGTGATTGAATTAAGGGCAGTACTGCTGCATTAACACACCCCAAGATTTCCCTTCTCTGCTGCCAGTTTGGGCAGCAGCAACCATAAATCAGATCCAGAGAGCATTCGGTTTAATCCAGCGTTAATGCTGAGGAGTCTGATGGCCAGGGACGGCGTGCTAGGACAAGGGTTGCTCCTCAGACTGGGCATCTCCATGGTGCTGCTGGGGCCTCTCCTTTCCAGCACAGACTCTAGTCCTCATCCACCTCCGCGGTTTGCTTCCTATGAAGTGATAGTTCCGAGGAAGCTAGCGGCTAAGGCAGGCAAAGCCACCAAGGACGAGGTGTCCTATGCCATCAAGGCAGAAGGAAAGCTCCATGTTGTTCACCTAAAGCAGAAGAAAGGATTCCTAGTAAAAAATTTCCCAGTCTTCACTTACGATGCTAGAGGTCAACTGAGAGTAGATCAGCCCCATATTCCAGATGATTGTTACTATCATGGGTATGTGGAAGACACCCCAGAGTCTCACGTGGCCCTCAGCACCTGCTCTGGTCTCAGAGGGTTTCTCCAGATTGGGAACTTAAACTATGGCATTGAACCTGTGGAGACTTCCTTTACATTCCAGCACCGTCTTTATCGAACAGAGGAGATGGAACCCAAGGCTGTGACGTGTGGATTAACTGCCAAAGAGATAAAATATCAAGCTTCTGACACGGAGAGGAGGCAGGTTCCCAAAGCAGAGGAATTTCATCCCTGGACGCACACTAAATATATGGAGCTTTTTATAGTGGTGGACAAACTGCGGTTTGAATATTCAGGCAGAAATATAACTAATGTTTCAATGCAAGTTATTGATGTAGTCAGTATGGTGGATGAGCTTTTTTATCATCTTCGTCTTCGCGTACTACTCACTGGACTAGAAATTTGGACAGAAAGGAACCCCATCACAATTACACACAATATAAGTGCGGTTCTTTCCAATTTTAACCTTTGGAGAAGACGTCACATTTATCCACGGGCGCCACATGATGTAGGACACCTGTTTGTGTATATGAACTTTGGAGCAAACATTGGAAAAGCGTACTTGAGAAGCGTCTGTGATAAGAACCGTGCATCGGGTGTCGAAGCATTCATGCATGGCCCTTCGAGGGAGTTTGCTGTGCTTGTGGCTCATGAGTTGGGACATAATATTGGCATGAAACATGATGAAAGACAGTGCGTATGTGCCAATGACAGTACCTGCATCATGAGTGCACATCAGACACAAGTCCATCAATTCAGTAACTGCAGTTCTAGAGAGTATTTTGACCTAACAGCGTCAGGGAAAGCACGCTGTCTGAATAACATCCCAGAAATTGAGGTACTATTTCATGTGCAGTATTGTGGCAACTTCATAGTAGACCCAGGAGAACAGTGCGATTGTGGCTCCCAAAAGCAATGTAAAAAGGACCCGTGCTGTGATCACACTTGCCAGTTGAAGCCAGGGGCTATTTGTGCTATGGGACAGTGCTGTCACAAATGTCAGTTTCTCCCACAAGGAAGAACATGCAGACAGAAGACAGGCGAATGTGACCTGCCTGAGTATTGCAATGGGACTTCGCCGTGGTGCCAAGAGAACATGTATATGCAAGACGGGACTTTATGCAGCGACAACGGCTACTGTTTTAATGGGTTTTGCGCTACTCACACTTTACAGTGTCGACACCTCTTTGGCAAAGCTGCCGTGGCCGCTCCGGAAAGTTGCTTCAAAGAAGTGAACTTAAAAGGGGATCGGTTTGGCAACTGTGGAGGGGACGGGGCAGATGTAAAGTTTGAGACGTGTACCTTGGAAAACATCTTGTGCGGAAGGGTGCAGTGTGTGAACGTCAAAAGATTACCTTGGGGGGAGGATCATACGACCATAATTCAAACGCCAGTGGACAATACGTTGTGCTGGGGTACAGACTTTCACTTGGGGATGGAGCAATCTGATACGGGTATAGTAGATGATGGCGCAAAGTGTGGTACAAACAAGATTTGTGTTAACCATACATGTGTCAATGAGACAACGGTGCTGACATCCAACTGTACCGTAAATAAGTGCAGCAGTAGAGGGGTTTGCAACAGCAATGGGAACTGCCACTGCCATGATGGCTGGGCCCCTCCGAACTGTCAGTTTGCTGGCTTTGGCGGAAGCATTGACAGTGGACCCCCACCACTTTCCAAAATTGGACTCTTTAGTTTTGTCGGGACTATTGTGGGCATTACCATTGCTGCCGCTATAGTCACTGCAGTGATCGTTCTCTTACTTAAAAAGCCTGTGGCAAAAGTGATTCATAGAGCATCTGAAAGGATTGGACAAAGGAATCCATTTCTCAGGGGCATGTCAAAACAAGGCAGCGTTAGCTTCAAAACGCCAGTGCAGAGTGGCAAGTCCATTGTTTAGGGTTTCTCAGAGTAGCCGTGGAAATGCCTGGGGAACCCTGCCGGAGAATCGACAGGTCCAGATGACTAGTTGCAGTAGGACTCATGTAAATTTACTTTAGGCACGCGCACACACACTTTTGGCAGTTTGTTCTGTTTTTCTAACTATTTAAATAAATTTGGTCTTGGAATCAAATAGCAAAACGGCCATCGAATTAAAAAACTGACGGATTTAAATCTATTTATCATCCCCCCCTCCCCCATCAGGTCCTGAGCAAGTCACAGCTTGTCTGTGCCAGGGTTTGTCACTGGGGTCTGACTGGAATCGGGCAGCTTTGCTTCCCCGTTCATCACCAATGTGGTTTTTTAGGATACTGGTGAAGTGACACAGAAGCTGGCAGAGGAGGGGGCGAGACCTAATTGGGAGTTTTTAAAACGTAATATTTAGGGCTAAGGGTCCTATTTTTTGCCATTTTTTATTCACAACCCACAGGTTTTTCCCTCAGCAGAGACTGGCAGCTAATATCATCCCCTTCAGTGAAAGTCCGCTTTCCAAATCGCTGCTATCACTCCTTGTTCTCAGTGAGACAGAAGCCACAGGCAGCCCTCAGTTAAGATGGCTGCCATTTCCCTCCAGCCCATGGAGGAGGACTTTAGGCAGCTCTTAAAAGAAATGAACACTGTCTATGTCCCCCATTGTTACCTGTGGGGCTAAAGTTCTGCTGCCCTGAGGGAAGAGGGCGGCCCCATATTCTCTGAGGAGGCAGAGAGAGGCACTGTGAAGAACAGGAGGGTGGGTGAGGGGTGAGAAGGGGTCAGTGACCCCAAGAGAAGGACAGCGGTGTGGGCAAATAGAGGTGAGTGAAGGAAGAAGCCGTCAGGAGGGAGGTGGGTTATCGATAAGGGCAAAGGCTAGAGAGGGATCCGTGGCAGCCACTTCTGCCCTACCCCACCCCAGGGCGTAGGAGAGGGCAAGTGGAATCCCCTCCAAGCAGCCAGCAAGGTGGTGGGGGGAAATCACCCCTTTTTGTGTTTTTTGGCAGTGCCGGTTGAATTTTGAAGCCCACAGAAAATCAGGGTGGGGCGGCCTCACGCTGTAGGCTCAAAGGTCAGAACACAGACCAGAAAAAACAACATAGTTTTAAAAAAATTAAAGTCTCTCTATGTTTAAAGTCATCTCCCGCTACGTGGGGAGTTGGGTCATGATTTTTAAATGCTTGTTTTTGGCAACACAGCCTATGGCCCTCCCGCATTTTCCCCCTTCACAAGCCCCTATTTCAAGTTTCCTGCGCCCCCCCCCCCACAAAGCTTCAGAATAGTAGCTGCTGACAGCCATCCAGCACCCCATTCACCAAATTGTCCCCTTCCAGCATCAAAGGATTTCTCCAAGCACACACAACTCATGATCTTAAGGCGGCGAGGTGTTGGAAAAGGAGATAGTGGAAGACGGACATTGCTGAGGGCCGCTGATGGTTGGGATGGGTCCTCTGGGGTGTACAGGAATTGGGGCAGGGCTGAATGCTAGATTCCATTTCATTTCTGTCTCGCAGGCGTGGTGCAGATGCTGTGTGCAGCAATATTTTAATTGTGTCACCACAAGGACTTTTGTAACATGTCGCTTGAAGAGCTGCACCGGTTCTTGTGAGAGCGGACTCAAGGCACTGGGCATAGCTGGGCTTTCATGGCGCTGGGTTCTGGCATAGCTTGGAAAAGAGACAGACAGACAGACACACACCTCTCTCTCTCTCTCTCTCCAATTGAAGTCCTACATAATCTTAATTGGAAAGCCCTAAAGTCTGGCTCTGCACAAGCCACGCATGGCTACGTTCTAAGCCCCTCTCTACCCCGAGCCACATGCCGTAGAACGTTCACGTTTAAAGTGGCACCAAAACAATCAACCGCCATCCCGGCCATTCCACAGCAGCAGGAATTTCAGGAGTTAAACATAACCCGTTTTGTGGGGGTTTTTTTTCGGTTTTGCCCGTTTAGAAGCCTGGATTTCCTTGTTAGTGGGGCTGTGCTTTATTGTATAGCGAGGCCTGTTGCGCTGTGGTACTTGGTATCACACAAATAGTGAGCACGAGCCCTTGATGTTACAAAGGAGAGATGGGCAAGGAAGGAGCCCACAGAAATGTGGCTGTGAAAGGGGGCCGGCCCCTTTGTGCATTACTTGGCGCTGATCTGGAGCGTGAAATATAAGGGGAGAAGTTTACTGTGTATACTCACGAAGGCTCAGCGAGGCAGTTGGCAGTAGGCATGGGAAGCCGTTGGGAGTGGAGAGAGAGAGGCATTACCTGTTGCTTTTTAAGGTGTGAAGGAGCCGCTCGGTGATTGAATTAACGATTGTGCTGCTGAGTTAACCTCCCCGCCCCCCCCCCCCCCCCCCCACACACACACAATTTCCCTTCTCTGCGCCAGTTTGGGAAACAGCGACTATAAACCGCAGTGATCCAGCGAGGATCAGCGTTAATGCTGAGGAGTCTGATGGCCAGGGACGGAGTGCTGGGACAAGGGTTGCTCCTCAGACTGAGCGTCTCCATGGTGCTGCTGGGGCCTCTCCTTCCCAGCACAGACTCTAGTCCTCATCCACCTCCGCGGTTTGCTTCCTATGAAGTGATAGTTCCGAGGAAGCTAGCGGCCAAGGCAGGCAAAGCCACCAAGGACGAGGTGTCCTATGCCATCAAGGCAGAAGGAAAGCTCCATGTTGTTCACCTAAAACAGAAGAAAGGATTCCTAGTAAAAAATTTCCCAGTCTTCACTTACGATGCTAGAGGTCAACTGAGAGTAGATCAGCCCCATATTCCAGATGATTGTTACTATCATGGGTATGTGGAAGACACCCCAGAGTCTCACGTGGCCCTCAGCACCTGCTCTGGTCTCAGAGGGTTTCTCCAGATTGGGAACTTAAACTATGGCATTGAACCCATGGAGACTTCCTTTACATTCCAGCACCGTCTTTATCGAACAGAGGAGATGGAACCCAAGTTTGTGACGTGTGAAGTAACGGATGGAGAAAGAAAACGTCCAGCAGCAGTAATGGAGACTAGGAAGGACTTAATAGGAAAAGACCTGTCTGTAAAATTGAGACACACCAGGTATCTCAAGCTCTTTATAGTGGTGGACAAAAAACTGTTTGACTATCATGGGAAAAATGAAACCAATGTGACATATCTCGTTGTTGACACAGTCAATATGGCAGATTCTCATTTTCAATCTCTAAAGTTACGTATACTTCTGGTTGGGCTATTGATCTGGACGCAAAGCAACCCCATTAACATTCCTAAAAACAATAGGTTGCTTCTTCACAATTTTAATGTCTGGAGAAGACTTAATATTTCTCCACGGGTGAAACATGATGCTGCACACCTATTTACTTATAAAAATTTTGGAGCACCAGTTGGGAGGGCATATATAAGTTGGATCTGTGAAGGCTATTTTGGAGCAGGAGTTGAAGCCTACACTTTTGATTCTCTAATACTCTTTTCAAGGGTTCTCGCTCATGAACTCGGTCATAATCTTGGCATGGAGCATGATCACACAGGCTGTATGTGTGGCAAACAGAAAAACTGCATCATGAACAAAGAGAGTTCAAGAACCAGTCTATTCAGTAACTGCAGTAAATATTATTTTGTAGACGTAATGGATAAAGGAAAAGGAAATTGTTTGTTTAACATCCCTGAACCTCACAAACTTTTTACCATTCAGCGCTGTGGTAACAAAATTGTGGACCAGGGAGAAGACTGTGATTGTGGGAACCTACAAGAATGTAGAAGAGATCCTTGTTGCCATCACAATTGCACACTGAAGCCAAGAGCTGTTTGTTCTGTTGGACAGTGCTGTAGAAAATGTAAGTTTCTTCCAGCAGGAAGAATATGCAGAGCAATTGCAGATGAGTGTGACCTGCCTGAGTATTGCGATGGGATTTCCGAGTGGTGTCCTGAAGATGTGTATAGGCAGGATGGAAATGCATGCAGTGACGAAGGCTACTGTTATAACGGGAAATGCGCCACCCACAATTTACAGTGTGAAAGTATCTTTGGAAAAGGAGCTAGTGCTGCTCCAGAAATGTGCTTCAATGAACTGAACGTAAAAGCTGATCGGTTTGGCAACTGTGGGGGTGACGGGAAAGAAACTGCGTTTGAGAAATGCAACCATAGCAACAGCTTGTGTGGGAGAGTGCAGTGTGTGAATGTACAAAACATACCTGTCTTGGAGGAATACGCAACCATCATTCAAACACCGGTGGGCACTGGGTGGTGCTGGGGCACAGACTATCATCCAGGAATAGATATCGTTGACATCGGAGTAGTGGCAGATGGCACAATGTGTGGCAACGCAAAGGTTTGTATGAACCGGACATGTATGGCTGCTTCAGTGATCAAAAGAGCTTGCGATGAGGACAACAAGTGCAATGGGAGAGGAGTTTGCAACAATAATAAACACTGTCACTGTATCATGGGCTGGGCCCCTCCAAACTGTCAGTTCCGTGGCTTTGGAGGAAGCATTGACAGTGGCCCTCCCCCGAATATAGTGAGTGGCAAAATCTGGTGGTTTTTTTGGGCACTACTTGGTCTTGGTCTCCTCGTCCTCATTGCTCTTATTGCTGCTATAAGAAGATTTAAAGAGTCTATCCTATCACGTCTGCGTCGTACATCCCGCAAGAAGGCGCAACCAAAAGGCCATCCAGCACAGAAAGATGCAAAAAGTCTGAAGGAAGGAAACAACATAAGTGAAACGCACAATGGAAAATCCATCATTTAGGGTTTCTCATTGCTGCCTTAGGAAGGCTGGTGGTCCTGACTGGAGCATCAGTGGATCCAGTTTATTAGTTCAGGGGGTTCGTTTAAAGTTATAAATTCTTAGCATTAGCATTATATCTTCTGTTAAGGAAGACGTAAACTTCAATACGTTTGGTTTGGGTATAAATAAAGAAAAGTAAAACTTACCAAATAAACATGAAAGTTTTACAGTTTTAAGCTCAGCACCGAATTTGAAAAAATTATAATAAAGTAGATTCTTACTAATTAAACTGAGTGGCTGCAAGATCACATTGCAAATTACTTATTTAAATTCATGAAAGGTTTTTGAGAGACCCAGCTGAGGCTTTGGACTCTGACATGAATTACACGATAGCTGACTCCATGAGCGCCAACAAAACTCCCTAGCTCTATCAATCCTATCAGTCTGCAAAAGCCCGATAGAGAGATGCACCGTTTAGCATGCCATGATGCTCTGGTTACCCAGGACCTATTTAGGACTAGAGCTAGTTCCAAAGTTTTAGGTGCTTTCATGGAGAAGGTAAATTAGCGAGTAAGCAAACAAACACTGCTAACAGTCAAAGCTGCTGCCTCACAGAGTACTGTGCTTTGGCAACCTCTGATTTTATGGATCTGGACATGTCAAGGCTGATCTCAGCATTTGTGACAAGGGAAAGGGCTAGAAACCTGTTTCTTTTCAAATCAGCCTGGTGAATGTAACTGGTCTAACACAGTCATTAGAGCTTCCTCCCAGCCGCGTGCCACCATCCTGCAGATGAGCCGACTTCTCTGGCAAGTAACTGGAGTGGCTTCTGGGTACAAGAGGGGGCAGCTGAATAGCATGAGAGGCAATTTGTTCTAGTGGACTAAACACGCTAGGTTTGTTGACAGTGGGAAAATCAGTGTTATTAGCAAGTTTTAAACACCTGTTTTCCCAGTGTCGATAAATCCCTGAGAACGAAGTACTCCTGCATCCTAGTCCTTTCTCTGATGCCTTCTGTGGCTTTGGAAAGTCACTGACCATCTCTGCCTCACTCTCTTTCAGTAGCTCTGTCTGTAAAATGGGAACAATAATATTGACATGCCTACAACACAAGAGTGGAGGCTATGGTGATAAATTAGTTAACTGATTTTAAGGCCACTGTGATCACATAGTCTGACCTGCTGCATAACACAGGCCAGTGAATTTCTCCAAACGATTCTGCATGGAGTCCTAACTTGTTTGAGCTACAGAGTGCCCTTTAAAAAGACATCCAGTTATGATTGATAGACTTCAAGTGATCTGGAAATAGTGACATCCAGTGATACGTTATTCCAATGGTTAATTAAGGTGCAAAATATAACAGTGCTGTTATTTCTTTGCATTTGTCTAGCTTCCTTTACCATTGTCTTCTTAAGTGCTTTCTACTTGCAGAAATCTTCTCCTTTTGCAATTTCTTATAGACCATGATCAAGTCACCCCTTAACCTTCTCCTCACACTAAATAAACTGAGCGGCTTTAGTCTGACTGTAGGGCAGGTTTATCAGACCTCGTATCACTCTTGATAAAGAGCTCTACCGTGTACGTGGTAAAATTCACCCATGCATACAGAAATCCTCCAATGGCTGCTGCCCTCAGGCCCCTAACTTATTTGGAGAAGTATCCTTGAAATCTCTTTTAAATGTTGTCATCTATCCATTTCCTCCAGCCTTAGCAGCTGTGCTGTACATCTCCTTCAGTGGGAGGCTGGTCACGGCATGAAGGTACCCTCAACCCCTTTTCATATACAAGGAAACCTACGTTCTGCGACTACCCCCAAAGAACCATCATGCTCTTCTTCACCGAAAACCTAGGGCTAGCACCATGCATAGCTATGTGATCACAATGGGAATGATTCATGTCTGATTGAAGAGGTGGGGGGAGGAAAACCCCTCACACAAGCCCACCCAAAAAAGGTTGCATCAGCTCTGAATATTAAATGTTTGCTAGCAATGAAGTCTGAGACATCAATAACATTTGGCAGGAGTTGGGCACAGTCACCTCCTCCTTGTACAGGGCAGATTGCAGAGCTATGTTACATACTGCGCCACCTAGCGGCTGAACGTAGTAGAATTTTAGCATTCCACCCCAGACAACCTGTTCAGGTGCTTTTGCATATTTTATTAGGCATCTATATGTAGCTTAGGCTCCTAAATACCTTTGAAAATCTGGCCGTCAGTGACTGAAGCTTTGAAACCATTCAAAGAGAACTACTTAACTAGCAAGGAACAATGGTGTAAATATGACAGTAGTGCTCAAAACCAGGGTAACGCCACTGAACAAAGAGTAATCATATGTTAGCAATACATTACCCAATTAAATTTAAGGCCGTTTTGACGTGTGGAAGGTATGATATTCAGAATGATTCTTGACTGCCCTGTGACGGATGGGGTGATACATTTCTAACAGAATGTGGGTATGCCAAAAATACTCTTTTTTAGTATTAATTAACAATGTGTTGTAGAATACTTTTTTAGTATTAATTAACAATGATGTGTTGTAGAATGTGCACTTCACACAATACAGCTCTCTGGTGAAGATGGTATTAAAACAAGTTTTAATACAAAACAGCCATCCAGCCCACAAGCCTAGAGCGTAAAATGAATGAACCAGCAAAATCAGAAGGGATCCAAAACCATTATCAGAGAATCATAGAAGTTAATGACAGGAAAGCCATCACTTGTCTCTCCAGTTAGATGTAAGCCAGTCACTAGAATTTGGTTTGTCCATCAATTAGATTATAAACTCCTTGGGGCAGGGATCTGACTTTCTGGGAAGTGCCCTTTATGCTGGTGGGTGCCATAAAATAATTTCTAATAACAATAAAATCCATCTGATGTCCCATCTAGGCCAATCCCAATCAGTACAGGATTGCATCCTACAGTATATTTCTCCACTGCCTAGTTTATTCCAGTTTCAACAACTCAAGGTGATGCTGCCATCTCTTTAAGGGAGACCAGTCTATTTACACACTGCAACTGATAAAACTTCTGTAGATGCCTGAAAGACTCTGCAAACCCTAATGTCCTTCCCTACAGGGGACACAAGCAGCTATAGTCTCAGGCCCTCTTTATCCTCAGTCACATGTTGTAGACTGTTCACATTCAACCAGACAGGGAAGAAGAAGAAAAAATGCTGTTTGAAACATTCCATTGCGGCAGGTGTTTCAGAGGCAAAGGCCAAAACACTTTTCTTCTTCTTCCCAGTTTAGGAGCCTGAATTTCCTATCATACTACAGAGTCTGTCAGTATTTCAGTGCTCCAGAATCGAGCAAAGGGGGGCCTTTAGCTGGCCCCTGGCTTTGTGCTATATGATAGCACTCTTCAAAATGTCTTATAACCTCATCCAATAGCGTCCCAGGTGTTTTACAAGCATTAGCAATAATGGTTGGGAATAACACCTAAGACAAGGCCTTTAGCTGAAGTTTAGGTTGAACTAGTACATCAGCAATATGGTCATCCAAGTGCTACAGCTACATGCGTTCAGCTGGTCCTAACTCTATCCCACAATGCAACGCTCTGATTTTGGAGGTTGCGCCAAAGCCTCTGCTCTCACCAAATATACTGGGGTGAGCAGTCAAATTTTTTTCAGCTTTCTCCAGCTGGCTCCAATGCTGCAGCTGAATAACCTCTGGATGTGCAGCGGCCTGCCAATGTGCCCCCAGTTGCTGGATAGGGGTCTTGGTTTGGGGGCTACTTGCCCTTTGACAGTAACCAGCAGAAACCAGCTGAAGGATTCTAATGGAGCCCACTGGAATTTCCTCTGGGGGAGGAATAGTAGCTGGAGTGACAGCCGAAGAACAGTGGATTCTGGGTAGAGTGAAAAAGCCAAGACAGTTGACTCAAGGTGGTTTGGATCTGACAAAGTCAGGCATTTGCTGTAACTAAAACCATGTTTTCTCTGCTATAATTTGTGGAAATTTGGCTTGGAACCGAGCATTGTCTGTCTATTTGCATCTTTATGAATTGCCAGTGCCAGTTAACTACCACATAGTTAAAAGAAAGTCAGAAACCTTCCACCCCTAGACTAACCATTGGAGCTGGTGCGGTCCAGTGCATAGAGCACAGACCCGGAGCCAAGAGCGCCTGTGCTCTAATCCTGAGCATTGCCTTGGACACGTCTCTTAGCTACACTGTGCCTCGGTTTCCACATATATAAAGTGGAGACTAGACTTCCCTGACTTTCAGGATGTTATGAGGATACATTTGTTAGTTTGTACAGTGTTTTGAATGTAAAAAGTCCTGATACTATATAAATAACACGGCAATGACATAACATGTGTGTGTGTGTGTGTTTGTGAGGCACTGCCCCATGCTGGAGAGAAGCAGGACTGCTCACCTGTGTGTCATTGGTGCTATATTGCTGACAGTGAAGGGTGATTCTCCTTTAGCCCAAATAGAAGGGGCCTATGATTGTGGAAGTGAAATGTGTAGGAAAAAGAGGTGTAAGAACCTAGCTACATATCCCACTGTTGCTGTGAAGTTCAGCATATGGATAGCAGTGAAGTCATACTTAAGTCTGGATTTGCTACAGGTTTTGGGGGGAGAGGGGGGAGCAAGAAATTCACAGTTCTCTAAAGTCTTTTCTCCCTCCTAAGGGATCGTACGAATTAAGGAGGAAATGTTAGCCTTATATGTGTATTTACTGATTCCTGATAGTTTGTATCCACAGTTTTAATGCACCTCC
Source organism: Macrochelys suwanniensis (assembly GCA_033296515.1). Lineage (NCBI taxonomy): Eukaryota > Metazoa > Chordata > Testudines > Chelydridae > Macrochelys > Macrochelys suwanniensis. The sequence goes on along the minus strand of CM065789.1, from coordinate 5,155,155 downwards.
TGCTAAACATTTCTTAGGATGGTAACGTGGAAAATGTCAGCAATCCAGTGGTTAGCATTACTACATGCAGGAAGGTTTGGAGTTTCTTGGTCTGGAAATGGTGCAGTTCGATGATGGCTTTTCTCCTGTGGTTGAAAATGAGTCAGAGTCTGACGTCCAGCTCCAGACCCGAGCACAGATGCTGAGAAGGACAAACTGTGCCAAGGATGGCATTTGGGGGAGTGTGAAGACCTGTTAGCACTGGCACTGACGGTTGTTCATGTCCTCCTAACAACTGGTGGCAAAGGGGTGAATATCGCAAACAGAACTGAGCCTGGCTCATAGTTTTCTGAGAATCTACATCCTAGGTAACCTGGGGCCAAATCCTGAGGTCCTTACTTGGGAAAAACACCCATGGAATAGAATTCCCACCACCTCAGTGGAAACCTAAGAATTTAGCTTCTAGACTAGGCGCTTCTGAAAGCAGGAGCTAACTTATCTGTCTATAAAGCACCATGTACACTCCTGGGGCTGTATAATCAATTATCATATTACAGTCATCAGAGGAACCAGACTCTACATCAATGTATTTGTTATAGAACTTAGTGAGACAAGATGTGGGATACAACTGCAAGAGACAACACAGGCCAGGGGCATGCGTGATTTTGCAGGTTTGCCCCTCGTAGCTGCCCAGACCTGTTCAACCTCACTGCTAATGAAAACAGAGAAATCAGCTTTCATTCCCGTGGAATTTGCAGCTATGTCATTGTAAGGAGATGTGGCCATTTTGTTTGCTAAGTCTCTCTAGCCTGCATCTCCAGGCTGAGAGTACTTAGTTTGTGACGGAGCTTACATGTGTTCTTTCTCTCTCATTTTCCTTAATAAAGTCATCAGGATTGAAAGTACAGGTTTGATCTTGGTTTATAAGAGACAGAGCAGCTACTATGCAGCAGTAGCAGCCCTGGACATGTTCTGTTTGTGCCATAATCTGCTCCCATTACTCTTAGTTGTGAGCACCTTGGCAGAAGGTAGCCTCAACTCAACTAGTGTTTTGGTGGAAAGGTTTCTGTGAAACTCCTACTGTGACCTGTGTAACTTAGTCTTAAATTTCTTTCTCCCTTTGGTTCAAAGTCTGTACTCCCTGCAGGATTGATCCATAACTAATGAAGCTTTTTCCCACCTCTACATGCACACAGTCAGAACTAATATAAAGGCTCTGCAAATAAATGGATTTAAAATATCTAATCTAAAAAAAATATTTGAATGGATTTAAAAAAAAATCCATTAACTTTTTTTTTTTATTATTTCCCCTGCAGCATTCTAAGCCTCAACACTGGAGCTTTGTGTTAATGCAAGTCCCTTAAATGTCTCTGTGACTCACCTATCTATAAAATGGGAACAATAGTACTGTCAGGAGGGACCTTCTCATAGTTGGGGAAGGTGGTCCTGGGTCCCCATCCACGTACCTCTGCACAAGTACCAACCCTTTTTCCTAGAGGATTGTTAGACCTCTGGACCAAGTACTCCACTTAACAACAACAGAACAATCCTTGTATCTAGCTCAGACAGTGCCAGGAGTAACCCCAGGGAAGGATCTCCAGCAGGGGTTACACAAGCTCCTCTTCCCCTCGGTGCAGTATATATCAGACAGCCCCCCACGCCCTCCTAGATAAGCACTTTCTCTCTGTTTTGAACTGATCCATGCCCCCCTTCAGTCAGTCCTACCTGCCTGGCACTCTGGAGCTGGGGTGCGCTGTACACTCAGAATGGTGGGGTCCTGCCAACTGGTCTCAGCTGTCCTGTTGGCTCCAGGCTATGCAGCCTACATTGCTCCCTCTCTGTAATGGCCATAGCAGATCTTGATTTCTCTCTCCAAAACCAAAATCCCCTCCAGCTGCATGCAATCCTGCTTTCCAACCCTGCCCTGCCTGCTCATTTGTCCAGAGTCTCCCAGGTGGTCTCTAGCCAACCCCTGAGCCTTGGTTTCGAGTGATGGCACTTCCCCCAGCTAATGAGGCTTGAGACTTCTGTGGCCAGTAGTCTGTTCCTGGCCCAGAGTGGTGTTTGCCTAATGCAGTAGGAGTCGGGCATTTGATAGCCAATCACTCACAGTCACAATTGTCCATGCCAGTTTTCCCTGGAGGGGAGGGTCTCTACCCAGTCCCACATCTCCATCCCCTAAACATACTTGTCCTCAGATCACCATCTGTAAAATGGGGATAATAGAACTTCCTGCACCTATGCCTGTGAGGTAACTAGGAGTGCTGTGGGTGCAGTAGCATCCCCGGGCTTGAAGTGATTTCCATCCTATCCAGGGTTTACAGTTTGGTTCAATGGCTCCCAGCACCCCCACTATACAAATTGTTCCAGCAGACCTGCCCACGGGGTGTTTTGGGGATAATTAGCTAATGTCTGTAAGCTGCTCTGAAGACATGATGCTCTGTAGAAGTGCTGCATATCACTATTACAAAGGACTACAGGCCAAATCCTGCTCACCTTACTCATGCGAAGAGCCCTATTGACTTAAATGGGGTTACTCATTTAAGTACTGTCAGCTGAGCATGATTTGGTCTTTGGAGCAGAAATTAAACAATTTAGTTTGTTCATTCTCAAAGCCGAGTGAAGCACAAAATGTAAACAAACAGCATCAATGATGACAATTAAATTCTGTTTTCAGAGTAATTTCTGTGTTAATTTAAAGCAAAGAAATATCGTTTATAAAAACATGATGTAACTTCAATGGGTTTACAAGGCACAGGGATGAAACTGACCCGTGATTTTTAACCTGGAAATGTGACTTTAAAGTGTGACTGGTATTTAGCTGCCAGTGTTGGACTTGTTTGCATTTTTGCATGGAGGTAGAAGAGCATGATTTATAAATAGTCACCTTGGCTTTATTGTTCAATTGTAATTACAAATATCTGATCATCACTGAGGTAAGAAAAACATCTCCTGGTCATCTACCCTTATGAGAAAGGTCTTTAAGGAGCTGTAAAGGATCTCTGATATACAATTGTCAGCAAATCCTGGAGATGTTTCCATAAGGAAAAGACTGCACTAAATGGCTTACAAAGGTAAAATAATCTATTACAAATTCATAAAAAACTATAAAATAAATAATGATCTTCAGTGAAAACAGCTGATCTCCAGCTAGATGTGCTCAGGCTTTTCCAGCCTAACTCTGCCTGTGTTACTGACAACACAGTTCAGAACAAGAAAATCAGCAGAATAGCTCTGGCTGGTGTCTCACAGACATGACCGGGCCGGGGTTGCAGGGCAACATGCTGCCCATTCCTTTCTTGCTGGGCAGAGAATTGTCACAACACCGTGGATGTAGCTACAGCTGCTGCCTGGGTGCTGGTGGGGAACGTGCTGGCATAGTACTTCTTCTGGGAACGTAAGAGAGGTGTCTGTGTGTCCATGTCACGGCAAGCTTTGCGTTTCATGCAGCGGAACATGTGCTGGGTCCACCCATAAACGATGCAGTTTAGGAGCCCCTGGGAAGCTGCTGTTAGAGCCTAGGAGAGAACCCAGAGCGTAAATCTCTCTTTCCACACAGCATAGGATATAACCCTGCCCTACGCAGCTTCCTGCACATCAGGTTTGGTTAATTTCTCATCCCTAGGTTTCACCATGCCCATTGGGCCAGGGTCTGTACTGGACTCAAAGCTGCAGTTCTGTTACTGGATTCAGCTAACCAAGATCTGGATACATTTCCAAGGAAAAGCAGAATTTCCTTGAAATTGGAATGAATCTTAAGAGCCCCATCAGGGCTTAATCATAGAGATCCTGATCCAAAGCCCATTGAAGTCAGTGGGAGAACTCACCCACGGTTATAGAACTCCCACTGGTTTTTTTCACAAAAGGATGGTTGTTAATTCTGATGTCCTGGCCAAATGTCAGGGTAATTATTTGGTCTCCCTGCATTTTCTCTGCACTTTCAGTTGGTGACAGGATTCTTCTTCATGTCTTCCTGGCCTCAACTGCAGTGTGGTGATGTTCTGGGCTAGGAAACAGTTGCTAGGTTCCACCTCAGGGGCAGCTGCCATTCAGTGGGAGGGGAAATGATCCCTGGGTATAGTTTGTGTATCAGAGTGAAGTTTGCCAAGTGCTTTGGGGAATCCTAAGGGGAAAAAAAGTGCTACAGAAATGTAAGATAATTAATATCTGGCCCTAAGAGATTCAACAGTTTGCACCTTTGTCTGTTCATAAAACTGTGCCTCCGTTTTTCTTTGCGTTTTTGATCTGTCTACATCCCAGTGTGACAGATGAATTTTGGAATTTTTTAGTGCCCTATGCTAACTGCAGCTTCAGTGGCATCAAGAGATGGCCTTCCAAAAACACTCCTTGTTAACAATGTCACAAACCAAGGTTATGCATTCAGGTTCTGTAGAAACCCAAACAGCAGTATTCAAGGGGACCCAAATAAAGTTTATCTCGGGGTCTGCATTTGACCTATTTCACCAGGGTTTTTAATACCTTAGGACTCCATTTATGGACCAGAATAAAATAAGATCTGATCTTCTCACAGTGTTTCTTGGACCTAGAAGCCCTAATAGGGTGAGGAGACTAGCTCTTACTTATTTTGGTTCTTGCCACCCTAAAAAGCATGTAAAAAACAAATACAAGGACAACTACAAAGAGCCTTCTTCAATTCCATCCATAAATCAGACACAAGCTCATCTGGCCACTGTCTGTGTGGGTGGAAGCAGACTGTACGTTTCCTGTTGGAGTACAGAACCAACCAAAAGCTCACATGACTGACAAAGGAGAGAAGACAAGTTCTAAGAGATTTCAGCCTGGACGGTTTTACCTGTAGAATATAAAGAGCCATGTAGATTCTGCTGTTCACTGAAACAGTCAACTTCACTATTCCGAGGAGGACGGCTGTGAAAAGGGATTGATAAAATGATATTGCTTTAGCCTTCATTCTTTCCAGTTACTATTACCACCTCTCTCTCTATGCCTAGTGGCCAGAACACGAGGTTTAGAAGCTGGCAGAAGTAACCTAGCTCTCTACTAACCTGGGCCCCAACAACAGAAGAAAGCGATAGGGTAGAAAACCACTCGTTGTTCCACTATCTTTATCATTGCCCACTGTTGATCACCCAGGAATCCTGTTGAGTTTATGAACCTTTTATACAAAGCCCGGGCTTGGATGAGAAGAACCTAGAAAAGAAAATGCATTTCTTAATATATAATTTTAACATGATTACGTAAATGCAACTGTATGATTCATTGTGTCTCATGTACAGGCTGATTTAGGAAGTATTCATCTAGTGCCTCAAAGCACTAGTATATTGTTAATTGGTTGTTCTTCATATGGTACTTATTTACTCTAAGAAATATCTGGAAAATACACACTGCAGTACCAGATCAGAGCAAGGGTCCATTTAGTCTGGTATCCTGCCTTCAGCAATGGCCAGTAACACACTTCTGAAGAAAGTATAATGGACAATTAATGTCATAACTCATCTATGAGAGAAGTTGTGGTTGATTTATGTTTTAATGCATGAGAGTTGATTCCATTTATGATATGTATTCTAGCTAGTGTAGCAGCAGATAATATAGCTGGACTCCAGGAAACAATGAATCACCCTTAACATGTTTTAAAACAAATTATCCCTCTTTTGTATGAGATGCAAGATTAAAGTCCTGACCACTTGCGGTCATTAAATATCCTCTGGGACATGTGTTAACTCTGGTATCCTGACCCAGTTCTAAATCATACATTCTGCCTATATTATCAGTTGGATTCAATATTCTTCTTCACTTCAGGCCTTGTGCTGTTGTATAATGTTGTTGTGTACTGTTAAATAGTTGCTGCCTTACACCTCTTGGGAAGGGACATCTCAGAGGTGGGTGGAATAATTCCTGTGCCCACAAAGGGCTATGTTTTTTGAGTGGAACTGCTACAGATATTCAGTGGGAAAGGGACAGTCACACACAAACTAAATAAAACACGCATTTATTTTAGTAATTTATATTCTGCTCCTCACCCTGGCATCTAGGCACATCACACACAAAAACCAACATCTGTTTATAACTACCCACAGAGGGAAGCAATACTACCCAGCCTCAGAGCAGAATTGGAGAAAGGAAAAGAAAATGCCTTTATAATTCTGACCTGGTCAAACAAAGGCCGGGCCCAAAATAATAAAAACAACAATGCCTAGTTCTTATATAGAGCTTTTCATCAGCAGATCGCAAAGCGCTTTACAAAGGAGGTCAGTATCACTATCCCATTTTATAGATGGAGAAACTGAGGCACAGAGAGGAAAAGTGGCAGTGCCCAGGTTCTTCTATTCAAGGGGGTGAATCTAGGGACTGCTGATATGGTCCATCAGTGATTTTAAAGTGGCTTAGGGATCGTCGAATGGGAGGCTCTGTATAAATGTCAGTCACTACCATCCTTGCAACTCACTGTTTGATGGACAAGGACAATATTTCTTACCATAATGGCTATGAAGCTGATCAGGAAGGAGACCAGGAAGACTCCAATGCCATAGAAATATATCACAGAACAAACAGAGCCACCATGGGTTTGCAGCTGGCCAGTGAGCATGGCTGTTTCTGTGTGCATCAGGAGACACCTACAGTCAGAAAGGGGACAGCCTGAGTGTTTACTTTTGGTGACTCCTTTCATCCGTCTCAGAGGAAGCAGGGCGCTCTCGGAGGTGGGTTGCAGCTTACCCATGTTTCTGGCTGAAGTTCTGGTAGCAATCACTGCTGTTGCCCAGACAAAACACAGGAACCATTAACAGGAAAGGGATCAAGCTAAGGGGAGAAAATGACAATAGCTCAGTTACAACTGCCCTCCTATACTGGCCCTCTCATCTGTCACTATTGAGAGCTCGTTTTGCGTTTTAGGGAGAACAGCCCGAAACAGTATTTTTCTAGCACTCAAGTGTTATAGCCTACAGCTTCTGTGTGGCATAAAGAATGGGCCACGGGTAATGGGAGGAATTGGATCTGGTTAGCTGAGAGCAGAATTTGTCTCAATGTGTTTTCAGATTCTATTATTGATCACCTCAAAAGAACATTATCATCTCAACATTCTACTGTTAGTATCAATAATGCTTTATGTCCTCCAAGAACTTTAGAACCATTAATTAATCCTTGTTAGATAGGTAAGGGACAACAGTAACAATGTCGTGGTCACCCAAGGTTTCGTGGCTGTCACCATGTCGCACATCATGGGCACTTGAACTTCATGGTGACAGTGTAAATATGACCTTGATCCTCCGAAAGGGGAATCTCCATTAGCTATTGGTAGCATGAGGCCTATGACACACAGGCGAGAAAATTCCTGATTCTCATTGCAGTCTGTGTCATTATAGCTAACTTGAATGGAGATCAAACAATTTACAGCTGAGGATCTGGCTCTTTGAGTTGTGTCAGCCCAGAATACCGTGATTACCAAGTTACAGGATACACAGTCAAGTTTTAATAAGATTTTTTTCTAAATAAAGGATAGTTTGGGTCTAAAACACTCGTGTTTACTGTAAGCATCTAACACTGTCAGAGAAAACTAAAGTCTGCCTACCTGGACAAAATTGTTGCTATTCGGCCAATGCGATTTGCATGATCAAAAACCTGTAAGGATGAAAAAGCTTAGTTAAATGATCATTCTTTATATTTCAGTGCAACCATCATTTAGTTACATTTCAGCCAGGCTCATCAAAGCAGGAATTCTGACTAGCTCAGTGCATGAACTCTCAGTAGGGATACAATGCCAGTCTAGAGTAAGGTTGCCAATTTTGTTTGGACTTATTCTTGGAGGTTTCATCACATGACATAACCTTTAATTAAATATTAATCTATAATTCTTGGAGACTCCAGGACAATCCTGGAGGGTTGGCAACCCTAGTCCTGAGGGATTACTGGAGGGAAAGTACCCAGATTACTAGTGTAAATTCAAAGGTCAACATTTTGCCTTGCTGAGAGCACTAGTCCCTCACACCAACTCCTGCACTCCTCTCCAGGAATGATTCCCTCATAATAATTTTCCTCCAGGAAAGCCACCCGAGGAGAGGGATACGACCATGTGACTGTCAGAGAACTCTGACTGCTCTGAAAAATGTTACAGAGAAAATGGGCCAGTTCTGAGGTCAGTGACATAAATAATGGGTTAAATTACACATCCGTAAATGGGCATCAATTGTACCAGCGAGTGTAAATTGAAGGGGAGAAATGGAAGGCAGGATTGCACCAGGAAAAACCACAATCAGGTGCATGTACGATAGAGCTGAGGGGGGCTTTATTTTAAAGCTTCCTCCATTTCCTGCCTTAGTTGTTTTCTCCTGCTACAGGCCCAGCCTTTCATCCTGCTGGCATGTAAGCCACACCATGGAATACTCATTGCCTGGATTAAATCATGCCCCCAGTGAAACCAACGGGAATTTTGCTCGACCAACTTTCACCGACTTACCAACATGTGACTTTCCTGCCAGCTGAAGATGTGTACCTTACGTGTCAGTTTATCATGTCACATTAAGGAAAGGACAAGAAACATGGATGCATGTTTAGTCTTGATGCTCTCTTCCTTGGGAAGACTGTGAATATGAGCCTCTGGTGTTCCAGAGACAGCTATGGGCATATGTTTACCAGATGTTGTAATAAATATTAGTGTGAGAATCCATTAAAAGGGCCAGAAAACAAATTAGAGCTGCTCATTGTATGTGGACTAACATTTTCCTCCTTTGGGGAATGAGTCAGTTTTTAATACTCAGCATACTCTGAACCAAATTCCCCTCTCTTCCCATGACTGGGTACTTGCCCAAAACAGAAGGGAGTTATAAATAATAAAACTTAGAGAACATTATAAGATCAAAATGCTTTAAACATTCATTAATCTCCATATCAGACCATATCAGAGGTAGGTAAATATTTGAAATCAGCCTCTCCTGGCTCTCAGAACTGTGTTCAGATCACTAGGTCACACCTTTCTTTGGCCACGCTTACAAGATGCGCAGGTATTTTCCCAGTGTGGGCTCATGGCAAAGAACTTTTTATTGAGTCAAACTGAAGGGTGCATAATGCACTGGGGAATGCACAATGCAATGGAAATTAACCTGGGGGGTTGTGCAGCTGCTTCTTCCACCAAGTTATTGAACTGATGCTCCTCCAGAGCTAGAGGATTCCAGTTTCCAAAAGCAAACTGGAAAAGCTGCAGGCTTCTGATGATATCTTTGCATGTAGCTTATTTATTTTGTGCAGCATAACTTGGCACAATCCTGCAGAAGCATAATGAAGCTCTGAAGGGAAGCACAAACAATTCTGACTGTTGGAGACTCTGCTTGCCGGGAAATGCATTGTGGATGCTGGCACCAATTTGCCTTTAGTAAAGGGCAGAATTATCCCACTCTGCAAAAATGCAACACAATCCTGTGCTGCTGTCATGGACCATCATTCCCATTTTATAGTTGGGAAAACTGAGGCACATAGCCATGAATACATTAGCACACAGCGTGCTTTCCCCTTTAAGATCAGGAATTTAACTGGTATCACTCCTTCCTCTTCCCCCATGATCATCTGTGTCCCCGTATTTACCCCTTGCACACTACTATAATAATCTTTTTGCAAGTATGCCTTGTGAGCTATCATTGGGAAACTCATACCTCACTGGTCTATAACATCCTGATAAAATATGTGTGGCAACATTGTATGTAAAGTTATAAGATTTCGCTGTATGGTGTTACTAAGGCTTTGCCTACACTAGCGGTGTACAAGGCACCACAGGTTAGAGAGCTGAGGTGACTCAGCTGTTCATTAGTCCAGATGGTGCCCTGGGAATGTCACATCCCCTGAGTCTGTCTTTTCCAGAAGCATGTAGGCAAGGAAAAAGGGACAAGATGGAGTTGTTGGGGTCTGTGGACAAAAGAGGCTCCAAGGTTATCTCACCACTTTTGAAACACCATGCGAGGTTCATAATATTCCTGAGGACAAGAAAGTCCCCACACTGATTGAAAAACTGTCTGGTAAAGCTTTAAATGGATTTAATGAAATGCCAATTCAGCAAGCTTCAAAATATTCTGAATTTAAGAAAGGTGTTTTACAAAGATTTCAAATTACTCCTGAAGTGTATAGGTCGAATTTTACACATCTTAAAAAGGGTATTGGCATGAGTCATAGTGAATATGCTTATAAGCTGTGTGACCTAATGAGAAAATGGGTAAAGGGAAAAGGACTATGGCCGGAGATTTCATCACATGACATAATCTTTCATTAAAAATTAATCTTTAATTCCTGGAGACTCCAGGACAATCCTGGAGGGATGGCAACCCTAGCCCTGTGCCATGTCCTATCCGCAGAGGGAATAAATATATCTTGGTGGTGGTGGATTTTGCCACAAGATATGCTGAAGCAGTAGCTCTGTCTAACATTGAGGCAGAATCTGTAGCAAGAGCCCTTTTCACTATCTTTAGCAGAGAGGGTTTCCCTAAAGAGATTTTATCTGACCATGGGACATATTTCATGTCTCAGCTATTCAGTGAGCTATGGAAATTATGTGGGGTGAAACAACTAAAAGCTGCCTCATATCACCCAGAAACCAATGGAACCCTAAAATCCATGCTGGGAATGTATGCAAATAAAAGGGTTCAAAATGAGAATGAATTATTACCATTTTTGCTCTTTGCTTATAGGGAGGTACCTCAAGAATCAAAGGGGCTCTTCCTATTTAATCTCCTATATGGAAGGAAGGTGAGGGGACCCCTAGATCTCATCAGAGACTTCTGGGAAGGGGACACTGAGGTAAAGGAAGAGACAGTAACTGAATATGTACAAAGGCTCAGAAAGGAGTTAAAAGACGTGATGGGTATTGTTCAAACTAACCTCAACGACAGTCAATCCACACAAAAAGTGTGTTATGATAAAAATACTTGTAAATGCTCCTTTGATGTAGACTTGGTGTTGGTACACCAGACCCCCACTAGAACATGGGGTTTGGGATCCATGCATGGGACCGCGTTAACGTGGGGACTGCGTTATAGCGGGTGGGGGGGCGCGATACCATGGATTCCAATTAAAGTAATTTATTTTGGGATCCATGGTCGCGACCACGCTATTACTGAATTTGCGCTATGTAGACGCGCATTCTAGCGGCGGTCTCCTGTATTAAGTCTTGTGAAAAAAGTACAAAATGCAAAATTCTTGGGAAGGACCATTTGAGGTGACAGAAGTGGCAAATGAAGATACATATGTTAAAAAGCCTCATGGTGATGCTGTCCCACAACTAGTACATGTAAACAGACTTAAAGCCTATCATAGTATGGAAGCCATGGTAAACATGATCTGCTGCATAGTAGGGAAAACGGAGGCACACAACCTCATGAATCTGACGGCTGAATGCCGAACTGACTCAGCTCTGAAAAGCATTGATATCTGCACTGCATTAGCACCAGTTGAAAGGGCAGAGGTGTTGGCAGTGCTGCAAAAACAAAAAGAAGTGTTTTCTAACAAGCCCGGGAAGACGCACTAGCTAACTCACAAGATCATCACAGAAGGACCACAGCCACCTCCCAGCAGACCCTACAGGGCCATGGGCAAGGTGCAAGAACAAAGTTGTGCAGAAATACAAAGCATGTTAGACCTAAGATAATTAAAGAGTCTAGCTCTTGAGCATCACCTGTGATCTTGCTCCCTAAGACAGCACTGTAACAATGCAGTCACAGTACCAGATGTATATCTCATGCCTAGAACTGATGATATGCTGGACATATTAAGCAAAGCTAAATATCTCACTCGTGATTATTGGCAGATTCCTTTAGATATGGATGCACAGAAAAAAAATCTGCTTTCATCGCTGACATAGGACTCTATGACTTCACAGTGTTATCGTTTCGTTCAATTAATGCTGGAACCACCTTTCTGAGGCTGATCAACCATGTGCTAAATGGTTTACAGAACTTTTCAAGGGCATAGGTGGATGACACCATGGTGTTTAACAACTGTTGGGCTGATCACAAAAAACACTTGGAAAGTGTGCTGTCAAAACTCAAAGAGGTAGGCCTACCCATAAAAGCCTCTAAGTGTAAAATTGGAGCAGCCAGAATTCCTTATTTGGGACACTGGGTAGAGGAAGTCAAATATCTCAATCCCTTAAAAGTTGAAGCCATTGTAAATTGGCCTGTGCCTCCACCAAGAAACAGGTCCAATCTTTCATAGGTCTAGTTAACTATAACAGAAGGTTTGTGTGTGGGTTCAGTGACTTTGTATCTGCAATCACTGATCTATGTGAAAAGACTAAACCCAACAAGGTCATTTGGACGAAAGCGTGCCAGCAAGGATTTGATAAGGTAAAGAAAAGCTTGTCTGAAAAGTCTGTTCTAGCTAGTCAGGATTTCGACAAAATGTTTGGACCATGTGCAGATGCATCAGCCATTGGTCTTCTAGGTGCTGTGCTGATGCAAACGGGAGAATAACAAGAAGCACCCAATTGCTTTCTGAAGCAAAAAATTGACACCCACTGAACAGAATTATTCTGTCTTAGAAAAGGAATGCTATGCCACAGTGTGGGCAATCAAGCAATTAAGGCCCTATCTTTTCTAACGGAAAGTTCAGGGTCCTAACAGATCATTCACCATTAATCTGGTTAAACAAAACTAAAGGCTCAAATTCCAAGCTTCAGTGCTGGAGCCTTATACACCAAGAATTTGATATGGAAATTGCGCATATAAAGGTTAAGGAAAATATGGTGGCAGATGTCCTGTCCAGGAAAGAGGCCCCTGACCTGCTGCCTCCAGACCACCAGTGGCTAACCCTCTTGCAGCTTTGTTGGGGGTGGGGGGGGGGAGGGGTGACTGTCTGTACCCTGTATCCACCCCTTGCACACTATTATAATAATCTTTGTGCAAGCATGCCTCGGGAGGTATCATTGGAAAACTCGTAACTTGCTGGCCAATATTGTCCTGATAAAATATGTGTGGCACATTGTATGTAAAGTTATAAGATTTCACTGTATGATGTTACTAAGACAGGTACCAAGTCTGTGGAGCGGCCAAACCAGTTCCTTGGAGACAAAGGACAAGATGACGCCTCAGCCAGGTGTAAAAAGGTCAAATGGGCCATCACCTGCTTAAATGGCCATTCTTCAGCAGGAAAGAAGGTTTGCATGAAAAATCTACACCTTAGAAAACAAACAGCATGGGGTTCTCATCCACACAGACTTTTAGTCTCCTGAACCTCAGCTGGAGATGCTTCTTGAAGAAGGGAAAGGACTAGAAGAAGGGAGGGCTGACTCCCAAAAGGTGTCTCCCTCTTTCTCTGCCCATGGCATCCACAACAGCCAAAGAACAAAGGAACCTGCATTGGACTGGGGGAAGGTTCCTGACTGAAAGAAGTTCAGCCAGTAGGACTGCTGAAACGTGTGTTGAGGGAGACTTTGCTTTGAATTCATTCTTATTTGTTAAGTTAGGCATTAGTTGCATTTTACTTTTATTTTGCCTGTAACCGATTCTGACTTTTATGCCTCACTACTTGTATTCTCTTAAAATCTCTCTCTTTGCAGTTAATAAACTTGTTTTATTGTTTTATTAAAACCAGTGTGTTTGAATTGAAGTGTTTGGGAAACTCCATTTGGGATAACAGGATTTGTGCATATCATTTTCTATTAATAATGTCCAGGAGGGAACTGGGCAGTACAAGACGTACATTACTGGGGAAAGCCTGGGACTGGGAATTCACTTGTATCGCTCTGCACTGGAAATCGAGAGTGGTTGGCTGCAGCATTTACAATATAACTGGCAATAATTTACATGCTGAAGGCTGTGTGAACAGACCAGGAGTGGTAGCTACCACATCAAAGTAGTGTAAAAGGCACCCCAGATTAGAGAGCTGAGGTGACACAGCTGTTCATCAGTCCAGATTATGCCCTGGATACGTTCTATCCTCTGAGTCTGTCTTTTCCAGAAGCATGTAGGCAGGGAAGAAGGGACAAGATGGAGCTCTTGGGGTTTTGAGGCAAAAGAGGCCCTTAGGTTAAGATGGTTTATTAGTATTAGCGAGACCAGAGTTGTCCAGGTGGATTGAGCCCTAAATCAGAAATAGAGAGATGTGACAGCTAAGCACAGCAGGACTAGAGATGGTCTCAAGTCACAACACTCAGAACTAAGTTTCACACACCCCAGAGTTTGGGTGGTTCATGATTAGAAATAAAAAGTCTGAAAAGAAATGTGGATCCGAATGTAGGGACTAGTGAAGAAAGGAAAATATCGCCCTCGTGAGCTGATCCAAAATCTAAGAATGGACGTTCTCAAAAGTGCATTTTCATCTGTCAAGTCCGCTGCTCCCCAACAGACACACACAACGGGAACCATCTGAGGAATTTAACTCTATGATGTGCAGGGTGACGTCTATGCGACTTCTCAATTGGAAAGAGGAATGAAATGCGGAAATTCAGCCGGTGTGTTCCTTGGGATGAGCCATATCAGCGTATAAAGAGCCTGTTGTTCTGCAGCAATACGTCAGAAGGAATTCTCGGAGAGATAGAAGCTGCTCAGAGTTTAGTCAGGTGCGAGCAACAAGGAAACTGCTCTGAAAAGATCGAGTTTGGTCACAGGGTGTGTGAAGTGTTTGTTTAGCCTGTACTCAAAGTGTGTTTTTCTGAGGATTGTGTCCTTGTTTCTTTGCTCCCAAAGATTACACTTGATCTTGAAGAGTCATTTTTAAAGGCTAATGACGATGGTAGGGACCTCCTCTCCGCAGAGCTAATCTGTCCTGCTCCAAGTATGAATAGTACTTTAAATGCCAGCTCACTTCCATCGCACTGCTCACCTGACGCTCTTAAAGCACTTCACAGACATTCATGAATGGAGCTTTACCACACTCCTGTGAGATACTCAGTAAGTATTATCCCCATTTTAGAGCTGTGGAAACTGAAACCCAGACACATTAATTTCCATCTTTGAGCCTTTTTCCATGCTGCTCATGCCCGGACTGCCTCCCCACAATTCTGGCTTGTCAAGCCACATCCCTTTCCTGCAAATCTGTCCTCAAGACTTGTTTCTTCTGCAATGCCCACCAGAAGTGGGTTAGTGACAATAATAAACCACTCGGGGCCAGATGCTCAGCTGGTGTCACTAGTGTAGTTCCACTGACTTCAAGAGATCTTGCCCTCCCGGTTATTCTTTCCTCCCGAGACCTACTGTGCAACTTGTCTTCTCTGTTTTGGACTTTCAGGCCTAGTCCTGCCATCAGAATGCAACAGCAGATCCACGAGTAGCACCTGTTGACTTCAATGGCTCTGCCTGGGCACAGGCACCAACCCACGCAGAATCAGCTGCAGGATCAGGGCCTTAGATTGTAAGCTCCTTATGGCGAGAATTGCCGTTATGTTTATGCCTGTACAGCACCGAGCACAATGTTAGTTCTTAACATATAATAAATAATATGAAAAACTGTCAAGGTGTCACTCACCAGAGGGGACATGCTGTACAGGTTCTGATTGTATTTCACCTTTAAATCCATGTACAGATACCAGGTATAGTTGACTGTGTACAGAAAAGAGGCTACATAAAATATCTGAAAAATAAAAACAGGCCTTATTGTTACAGCGGTTATGTCAGGGACCAGTCTGACCCCCACAGCAGTCCAAAATCAAGATGGTCCAAAGATGGCTTAAAGCTATCTTGGTCCTCATCCCCCTAGGCTGTCCTCATGAGACAGCACAGACTCTGTGACTACATTTGCTTCCATTATGCTGATCTGGCCACACTGTCAGCTTCCCTTGAATTGGTGAGAATAACAAACCATAGTGCAATTAATGAAGACAGCAGCTATGGAGAATGCTACACCACCGGGCAACATGGCTGAGTTTACATGGGAGGAGATGGGTTTTTTCCTCATAAAAAATTAAGAGAGAGAGAGAGAGAAATAAGAAATCTAGAGCTATTTGGCCTGAGGCGTTTTCCAGCCCCGCCAGCTCTGAGAATCACCTTTGAACTGAGACCAAGCATAGAAAATCTGAACACAAAAAGAATTTGTTTGAGGAAGTTCTGGGCAACTGGAAAAAGAAATCTCTCTTACATTGTTTGCTGTGACATGGCAATGCCTGGATGGGTGCCCATCCAGGACTCCCCATTGGCAACCAGGTTCAGACAAGTGACTGGGTGTCCAGCTAGTGTATTTTTTTTCCTGGCAGTTATCAACTAGGGAAGCATGAGCATGCACGGCAGAGTGGGAGGAGGAACTGGGTGAGAAAATCCTTCATCTGGATTGGCTACCTCCTACTTGACTGAGATGAAGAGGACTCAGGGTCAATCCTGGTGTCAACCGTCAGCAATCCTCATTTCACCTCATCATGGGAGACTACCGATGAGGTAAGAGACACTGGGTTTCTTGCTTCACTGGATATGTCTACACAGCAACCAGTCACCCACAGCTGGCCCAGTCGACTCAGGCGTGCGGGGCTCTGGATTTAGGGCTGTTTCATTGCTGTGTAGATGTCTGGGCTTGGACTGTGACCCAGGTTCTAGGACCCTGTGGAGTGGCAGGGCCCCAGAGCTCGGGCTCCAGCCTGAGCCTGGAAGTCTACACCTCAGTAAAACAGCCCTGCAGCCTGAGCCCCACGAGCCGGAGTCAGCTGGCATGGGCCAGCCATGGGTTTTTCTTTGTTGTGTAGACATACCCACTGAGGCCACAAATGTTCTTAGCCTTGCTAAGAAGATCAAGAGAAGGGACAACTGCTTTGCAGTAAGGTATGTTGCAATGACTTTCCAGCTCATTATAGGATTTTTAATAAGGAACCATTGCCCTTCTCAGTGCCTTCCATGGGAGGCTCTCAAAGCACTCTACAAACATAACCCATTTTACTTCTTACCTGCCTCCCAGCCCCCAAGAGCTAGGTAAATGTTATTACCCCCATCGTACAGATGAGGGCGCTAAGGCATACACACTTAACCAAGGCTTCTCATTGAGTCCTTGGTAGAACCAGGAAAACAGCCCTGCTCTCCTAGCTCCCTGTCCTCAGCTTCTGGCATCGGGGATAATCCTGCAGGCCTAAGGCCATAGTCCCCATCAGAGCGTGGCATACAGAAATAAAGCTGGAGCGCAGGAGAAAGCGGGAGCCCTTTGTTTATCCCTCTTCACTCGCTACTTATAATCATTTTGCGATTTTCCATTGTGCCAGCCAAACAGAGTGGAATCTACCAGGATGTTATTAGGTCATTAGAATTTAATTGGGGAAACTGTAGATGAAGTTTCAGTGTAGAAGCCGTGTTAGTCTGTGTCAGCAAAAAGAAAATAAGAAAGGAATACTTGTGGCACTTTAGAGACTAACAAATTTAGTTCAGCATAAGCTTTCATGGACTACAGTCCGCTTTGTCGACGAAGCGGACTGTAGTCCATGAAAGCTTATGCTGAAATAAATTTGTTAGGAATACTTGTGGCACCTTAGAGACTTTCTTATTTTCTTTTTGGAGATGAAGTGCGTAATTACAGCATGTCATCCTCTCTGTGTTTTGTAGCATGGAATCAAGGGTTACGACCAGAAAGGGACAGCAGAGGAGAAAATAGGTTACTTTTTAATTTCATTTGTTCAGCTAAGTGCTGGGGACTGACGTGGAGGAAACTGACAAGGAAGAGGAAATAAAACAAAAAGCATGGGCCAAACTCATCTCTGGTGAATCATCCATTGACCTCAACTGTAACTCCACTGACCACACTGGAGTTATGCCAGGGGTAAACTTGGCCCTGCATTTGGGGAGAGGAACTATTATTTGTATTGTCTTCCATTTAAGAAAGTAGTAGGAATTCTATGAGCCCCACTGGTAATGCTGAGTGGAATCATGATGCTTGTCTTTATCTGAAAACATAAACCGGGATAATGGGGGATAATACTTCTCTATCTCCCGGGATGTTGTGAGGGAAAACTATTAATGTTTGAGGAGCTCAGGCCTAAAACCTCAAAGGTATTTAAGTACCTATCCCCCACTGAAATCTATGGGAGTTGAGTGGCTAAACACATTTGAGGGTCAGGGCCTCAGAGCGATGAGCACCACTGAAAAATGAATAATCCTGTACAGATTGGTCATGACTGAAAATGTCGTTACCATCTGACAGCTGCTCAGTGGTTGATATGATGAAGTGTGTGCGGTCTCAGTCTGGCTTTAGTGCCCACTTAGCACAAACCACCACCATAACTGGCACTAATTGAGCTCCTGGTTCTCAGCAGAGATGCCAAAGACTGAATGGGCCAGGCAGTCTAAACTGCCTTCTTTCCTCTTGAGCCTTGAGGTGGTCCCTCCAGGTCACATGGTGGGGCAGCAGGAGGGGCTTGCACTGCTGTCCCTTTGCACTTAATCTAAGAACACTAATAAATAACAGTCTCTTGCCCATCTCCATAGTGCCCTGGTGGCACTTTACAAACATTACTCAGTGCCCAAAGGAACATTCTGACAAAAGGAATGTCGTTGTTTGCTGCACGTCTACGAAATGCAGCATCTGTGAGATTCTCGAGCCCAGGACAGGGAAGGTGGGGATGGCGGGAGGTTTATTCATTTAATTAGTTTACTGCTCACGGGTGGCCTGCTGAGGTGCTGCTCAACCTGTTTCATATGTGCCTGAGTTCTCACCCCTCCTCCTCCCCGCCCGGTATCTTATCACAAGCCCCACGTGAGGCAGGGGTTGCTATGGTAAGCACTCAAGTTGTTTTAATTCTGTCCTAGAGTAAATAGCAGAAAAGGATCTTGCCACAGTGCAGACCTAAGCACCCTCCCATCAGAGAGGGATTGCCTTTGTCCTTACCTGGGTACACTGTAGCCCCCTTCTCTGGCTATCTGTGCTTGTGTAACCATAAGAGATCGGGGTAATGGATTCACTCACACTTGCTGCATTCAGGAGCTGGTAGCGGTAGCATAAACATCTCAACAGAAGCTCACGTATTGCCATCTCTCAGGTTGGGACAAAGGCAGGTGCTGATGGGTCTCTTTCATAGGGACACAGGACTTGCTGTACTTGCAGGCAGGGCCGGCTCCAGGCACCAGCCTACCAAGCACGTGCTTGGGGCGGCACCTGGAGGGGGGCGGCACTCAAGGTTTTTTGTTTTTGTTTTTGTTTTTTTTTTATTTACAAAAAAACCTAATCTTCCTCTGGCGCCCCTGCCGGGGGAGCGGGGCGGCCGGCGTGCTCCGCTCCCCGGGGCAGTGGGGCGGCAGGCTTGCTCCGCTCCCCGCCGGCGCTCCGGCCGGGGCAGCGGGGCGGCAGGCGTTCCGCGCTCCCCACTGGCA
Source organism: Macrochelys suwanniensis (assembly GCA_033296515.1). NCBI lineage: Eukaryota > Metazoa > Chordata > Testudines > Chelydridae > Macrochelys > Macrochelys suwanniensis. Next base: position 5,135,950 of record CM065789.1, on the reverse strand, counting down.
GGGGGAGCGGGGCGGTGGGCATGCCGCCCTCCCCGCTGGCCCCCCCCCCCGGCGTTTTGGCGGGGCAGCGTTGTTGGGGGGGGGGGCGTGTTTTGGCAGGCATGGGGGGAGCGGCGCTTGTGGGTTTTTTTTTTTTTGCTTGGGGCGGCCAAAAAGCTAGGGCCGGCCCTGCTTGCAGGTCCGTGTAGCCCAGCGTCCTGCCTCCAGCAGTGGCCAAGACTTTATGCTTCAAAGGAACGTCAAGTTCCCTCATTTTGCAGGTACCCTTTTAGGATCTGTTTCCTCCAGCCTCTTGCAGGTGCCCCCAAGCTGCTTTGCCGTAAACCAGGGAGGCAGAGTGTGCCATCCCCTGAATTCAGCGGTGACAGAGGATTGCCTCTAGCACACAGTCTCCTTCACTGCACTCGGTCAAGAAGGGAGGAGTCTCTGAAGTCATTGCCAAACCCACATCTCCTGTGACACAATACAGCACTCTGATGCCAGGCCAACATGCATTCCAACCTTTCTCAAAGTAGTCTAGAGTAAACAGAACCAGACAAATTGCACGCACTGTCACTCCCCAGAGAAGTATGTACCATGACAACCTAATCCCCTGACCTCTTGGAGTCATGTCTGACCAATAAGAACCATGGCCTCATGATAGTATTCCAATGGCAAACTTACATATGTGGCCTGTGAAGTGACTTCTGTCCTGCAAGCTCCCGGCAGCCACACGCCTATTGAATCTTCTCATATATTCACTTCTCTGCCCCAGCTCATTCTCCTTGTATAACCCCCAAGTAGACTATATCCTCATTGCCAAGGGGTCATCGCCATGCCTTCCCTAATGGCCAAATTGCATGCAAACCTTTTGTTCCTTACCTGGAGGCTCAAGGTGAATGTATATCATTGTTTTTACAGCAGCATAAGAGGAGCTAGAAAGATCAGAGATAAGCTAGAAGTGGAATAGCTGCTACCTAAGTACAGTACTTGGTGTCATGAGTAATAGGAATTACCCATATGTACTGATGTTTAAAAAAACCCAACACAAAACTATGCCACAGTAACCCGACATCCAAATACAAAGCAATGTGATCGCTCTTACATGCTGTACATTGAGTTACCTTCCTGCCCTCTCTACAACATGCAAAAAGCCATTTCCAGCTCCCACCAGCTGGGCTTGACAGAGTGGGGTGGGAAGTTTCCTGGTAGCCTACATGGGAAATGTGTGGCCTACACACCAGAACAAACCTGATTCAAGTCTCGACTGCAATATAGGAATTAAAGAAGAGAAAACCTCTTCGGTAATTTTCTCTACCACCCCAGGGGCCAATGTAACACTTCTCCTTACAGTGTGCTCTTCAGTACATTGCCTTGTCCTGTTCTAGGGTGCACACCCAGAGGGGGACCGCACTCTAATGGACACTGTTGGGGAGGACATAACAGTAGCTTTAGAGTTTTCAGCCTTTGTAGATTGTTTTTTTAAAGCCGATTACTTGAGTCAATATTCCAAATTAGACATAAAACTGAGCTCCTGGCTGCTTGTGACCAGAGATCTCATGACATTACCTGTAAGAGCGATGGTGGTAATAGCTGTGCCTTGGCCAAACTGAAGTTCAAGTAATTAAAAGCTGCCTCCCTAAATTCCCCCTGTAGTTTCAATGGGATATTAGGACTCTTCACGTCTCACATTACCACTGTGGCCATGCATTGCTGTGTGCTGTGAACTTGCTGCCATATTCCACCACATTGGAGTGATGGGTAAATTTCTATCAATTACTGATGTAATTTGCACACAGTGTAGAGATTCCTGGGCCAGTGTGAGACTTAGTTATTGTATGCGAAATTCTTTGGCTTAACGCGGACACAAGCCAGGCTGTGAACTGGGAGCTCCTCAGGGGGCAGTGAGGAAGGATTTATCAACCCCTGGCAGTGAAGCAACCTCATGACCACTACTCCTGCCTCTCGAGCACAGTGGCCTTCACAACCAGCATGCTCCCTCTCCACTGGGTGAATGGCCTTGGATCTATGAAGTGACAGATCAACCAGTCCTTCCCCTTCCTCAACCCCAAATCCAGTGTGCTGGTGGCTCCCGTGGAATGGGGTCCCTGGCAGGTAGGCGTGAGCACCCCATGTGCAGCTACCCAAATCTTTGCATCCTCCCCCACCTCCATGGAGTGGAAGCACATCAGCTCCTCGGCATCTGGGGACCTCCCTGGCCATGAAGGCAGGGACGGGATTGTCGTGCTAAGAGGCTTCACTGTATTTCCCAGCTAAGCTCCTTCGGCCCAGAATAAAGCTCATCTTTAATTTGGCCTGCTTTAAATAGCTACAAAGTCCTAAATGCAAATGGCTTCCTAAGTTTTCTCCCTTCCTTACAGCACAAGCCAGTCCAAAGCCCCATAGCCACTGGAGGGTTATGGGTTTCTGCACTGAGCCTTTGCTACGGACACTGCGTCCTGCTTGCAGCCCCTCCCCCATTTCCTCTCCCTGCAGTCATTACCTGGCGTGCTTCAGACATCTACAAATCGACTCTGACAGGAGGAAACCCTAACGATGCAGCGGCAACCCAGTGAGACAAAAAGAACTGTCAGGAAAATGCTTCCACTTCACTGAGGCCCCTGCACATGAATTCAGCACAGAACAGGACACACGGCGGACCTTCAGGGCATCGGGCTGAGCTTACCACGAGCACAGCAGCCCACAGACAGAGTAATCCAATGGGACTGCTTGGGAGACTATTGGTATAAGGGTAACAGGAGTGGATCCCATGGGAGTAAGATTTACAGGGCTGGGCCCAAGGGGAATACCAGAGTTTGTTTGTTCTTTTACAGGAAGGAGGAGTGTGGAAATACAGCCTGGTACATTAGTCATAGAGATAGCTGTGGGTACCCGCTCAACAGATGAGACTAACTCATTTAACATAGACAACTGAACACTCCCAGTAGCAACTCTCAAGTTACTCTCTGCCTCTAATAGACTTTACCTTTGTGAGGAAGGTCTGTACAATTATCCTCATTTTACAGATGAGACACAGAGATCTTACCTATTAGGGTCACACAGCAAGTCAGTGTCAGAGCCAGGATCAGAGCCCAGGGCCACCTAACTCCCAGTCCTGTGCTCTAACCGCTAGACCAGCTCATGACATAATTCCGTGCAAAGCAAGCTGACGTCACAAGCTGATAACCCACAGTTACTCACCTGACCAGTTGTTTGAAGATTATAGCAGACAACATCTTGATTTGTGGTCGGTGTGGTATAGAGAAGAGCCCCAATGAGCCAGCACATCCCCAGCAACAGGTCAGAGAGGCTCAGGTAGAACAGAGGGCGCACCTAGAAAAGTTGAATTGATCATTTGGCTTGGTGAATATTGTACATAGTCCCACAATGATCAGCTACAACCAGGGTTTCATTTTCACCCTCCTTTTCCTGATATACTTTCATACCAAGCCAGCCTTAGAATGCTGCTATCCCTACACAAGGAAACTGGATTGATTTGTGCACTCAGGAGATGTTTACACCAGTAGCACCAAGATTTAATGATCATGGGCCACATTAGCAACTGCCCAAGAACCTGAGAGCTGCACCAAATCTGGCTCTGAACATTCAAAATCCTATGATTTAATAAAATAGATTTCCTTCACTGTGTTATTAGTAACATCCATGGTGACAAAGGCTGAAGTATTTTGAAAAATCCTATGTTTTTCTGTCTATGGGTGTGTTTGTTTCCCTGCTACATAGCACAGTTTGGAAAATGGAATATCTCTTTAGTTAGCTTGTGGTCAGTTGCTAGCCAATTTCAAGTTCTCATGCACTGGCACAAGACCGCTGCATTTGAGTTGTAAACACTGCAGGGAAAGATTTACTTGTTTAAAAATGATGACTATGTTTTCATTGACAGTGGGAGCTGTGGGTGGTCAGCCACTCTGAAAACCAAGCCAGTTAGCTAGGTGTCTAAATGTGAATGTCAGTGCCTAACTTTCAGCATCCAGGAGTGAAACCTTTAGCCTTTTTTCTATAGGAATTTTTAAAACTAAACAAAACATGCAAACATTTATATAGGTCTTAGCTTTGGGAAACATTATTTATTTTATAGAATCTACATTGTGGGCTGAATTTGACCAGACATTGTCCTTTAATTAAAAATAAATGTGCACTATCACAGAATTTGCTTGAATTTTTCTCTTTCCTGAGAGATGAAGAGTAATGGCTTGTTGATTTAGTTAGTTCAGCAACAATAAATATCTGCCAGCAGGTTGTTTTGTCCTACTCTGTAATTACAGATAGAGAGTGGAGGTGGATTCTGTGTAAGCTCTTTCTAGGGCAAATTTTTCCTTCAGGGGGCACTCTAAGCACCTCTGTTTTATACAGTGTCTGAGAAACCAAACGTCTATCTCAAGATCTTTATTTTTATTAGCACCGTACATTACCTGTCACCCCAGTAAAGTAGTGAATCAAACCTTTTATTGCTAACTAAATATCTTGATCTAGTTTCCATCATCAGGTTCATTGTATTCATTAATCCCTCTTAAAACATTTTTTAAAACACTTGCACGCATTTCTCCATGCAGAACCAAGCACTAGGTATACAGCAGTCTAGAATTCCCTGCCTGGTTGTTACTGTGAGTATATTAAAAACGAACAACCCTGGAAGAAGGTGGATGACCAATTGTAACGAGTGAACAGGCGACGCAGGTCTGTGCAAGTGGGCCTGTTTATCTAGTGGGTTATTTAGGTACAGGCATATATAAGGAAGTTGGAGGAATAGGTGATGCTATTGTTAAAGTGGAAGGCAAGCCAGTTCTTTCAGGAAGAAAAGCCAAATTGTTTATAAACTGGAGGAAGGGAATGTAAAGAAATGTAATGGGTTAGAACTGCTGGTTAGCCTGACAAAAGGTATAGCCATTATTAAATATGTTCAGACTGGGCTGGAGACTCTTTGAAGCACCTCTGCTTGCATAAGAAATCCTTGTCTCTTCAACGCTACATCCACAAGTTCTTCAGGGTTAGACCCTGTTTGTATTTTTGAGTCACCCTGTTTTTTCTTTATCACAAAACGGGAAATTCTTTTGTTAACATGTCATGCCTTAAACATGGTTTAGTTAATGCCAAGAGTTTTCTGGATTCTGTAGATCCAGAAAATATGTTTCAACAATTAGACATTCAGCTGCAAGTTCTAGTGTGGAAAGATAAGTATCTATGATTTCCATACCTCTCAATAACTGGGAAATAAACCTTTCTTTTAAAAGCGTTACTCTTTAAATATCATGCATCAGGGAATAATCTGATCAGAGCAAGCATCAGGAAGGATTCACCCTATGCCCTTCATTTACAGAGTTGCATAACTGGTCGGGTACATGGTGGGCGTGAGTAGGAGTGGGAGTGTATTGAGGTACGCTCTGAAGCATCAGGAATTAACTACCACTCTAGGCAGGATACAAGTCTCAAAGCCTGACACAGTTGCCAATGCTGTGTTCTTATGTAACCAACCTAGCTATGTCACAATTCTTGAAATAAGACACTTTCTGACACAGATGGGATGGTCTAACCACCTCTAGACATCCGGGTTGAAATACCTGGGCTCCCTAGAGCCACTGCCTCAAATCCTGGCAGAGGTGAGCCAGCCCTCCTTTTTCTAAGGTAAATCAATGGAGTTCCAGGCAGTTTACTCTGTGTATTGGGCTCTTCCTACGAGATCTTGAACACTGAGGCCCTGTCTGCTCTCTCTGGATAAAAGTCCCCCATTTTGTAAGAATAAGTCCTGTAAGTTTGCAATGGACTCCTTGGCCCACACACACTGTGTTCCATAGGAGTTTTGGGTGTGTGAGACCCATAACATGTGGCATGCTTTGGAGATAAGGAAGATACAGAAATAGAAAACTTTGCTATAATTATAACAGAATACAAGTTTAGAAGTACTGCTCACCTACCTAATTTATGACAGAAAATTACTATTCAGCGTCCCTCAACTTTCCATGAACATTCTTGAGTCATATTAGTGCACATTTTTGTGAAAAGCAAATGTTATTCAAACATTTTGACTGAAAGTGAATTTTAAATTATTTCTGATTGGAACATTTGCTATTTACATTTTATTGGTTAGTACCACTGGTCATCCAGTCAGGGAAAAGAGACATCATGTGACATACATAATCAACTAAACCATCAGAGGGGTAGCCGTGTTAGTCTGGATCTGTAGAAGCGACAAAGGGTCCTGTGGCACCTTATAGACTAACAGAGGTACTGAAGCATAAGCTTTCGTGGGTGAATACCCACTTCTTCGGATGCAAGCAGTGGAAACTAAACCATGTGAACTCTGAAGTTTGAATCTCAAATATTTGCAGCAAATATTTGGAGGCCATTCATATTTGGGAGAAATGCTAAGCATAAATTAATGTATCTTTTTGAATCACAACTAAATCTAAGGGTTTCTGCTAATGACCAGAAAAAGAGATGAAATTCAGTGAAGAAATTATTTGCTGTGAATCATTTGTTCAGCTGCAGTTAGGATAATGCTTATAGCTTTACATGTAATTATATTTGGTCAATTTGTGCTCTCAAACAGAGGTGCACAGTCCCCACTAAAGTCAATGGGAATAGAATGTGTGTATCTGAATGCAGAATTTGACTCAATAATATTCAGCCCTTATAACCTTTGCAGTGCATCTATACATTGTTAATCCTCACATCCCCTTTTCCTCCATCTCCTGAAGTAGTTTTATTCTTGTTTCCATTTAACAGATTGGAACACTCTGTCTGAGAGGTGAAGTGACTGTCCCAAGGCCCAGAAAGAGTCAGTGTCAGAGCAAGAATTAGAACTAAGGCGTTCTTGGCTCCCAGTCCTTGACGCAGACCACGTGGGCACAATTTAACTTACATACGTGTAATGGGGAAGGATTAAAAAACACTGAAAGCATATATGCTTCATGAAGCAGCATATAATTACAGCAAAACATGCCCAGGAATTGTTTATTCATCTACCCTGCAGCATTGAACAGTTGGTTTACCCTGTTAATAATAAAAAAAGAATGTGCCTAAAAATTCGAAGAACTTCCTAGTGGAAAACTCATGCCCACACATCTGTTTTGTTACATAAAATACGGTTTATCCTCAGGGTAACAAACATTCAAACCTAAAAACTGAAAGGCAGAATCCTTACCTCTGGGGATCTCACTACATTTTGGAAGACAGCATAGGCAATAATTGAACTGGAACCTATAACACTGAGAAAATAAAGATCAGGTTGGTTTGAGAGCGCTACTTTGGATCTTTTTTCACTTGATTTCTGTATATTGGGTTGCTAGTCTCTTTTTTTATACTCTATTTAATAAGAAAACAATCATTAATAATAAATTACTTTCTTGAGTTCCAATGAAAGAGATTTAAAGGGAGTAATAAACCTTCAAGCAATCTGCAGGGAAGGCTGCCATTCCTAACATTTGCTGACTAGTTTAAAACAACATACTGTACCTTAAAGTGGCCATGACAAACTGTATCCATTGTATAGCAGAATAAACCTGGGGGGGATTTAAAAATGCACGTGGTTAGTGCAGCTGTAAACATACTCTGCAATCTCATTTTCTATCTGTAATAAAAATGGCTAAACTGTTGTCTAAACTGGATCACAAATACAGCGGGGCAGGGCAAACTCCGAGGTGCCTAGGGGAAATCTCAAAGCCATGTTTGTACCTTAAATCGGAGAGAGCAGGATTTACCCAAGATTTCTCTCAAGAAGGTTTCCTTGAGGGGGAGTTTAGGTTATGTAAGGTGCCCTGGCATCGCGGAAAGGCTACGTTAGCTGAATGGCTAGGGACAGAGAGCGCAGATGGGAGACTGGAGGAGGGGGGATTAGAAAGATGGAGAAGACTGAGGGGCGAGAAAGACCGATGATAGATAGCGGAGAAGCAGCAGCTCTGCTCTCGCAGAGAAGGCGCTCGGCTGGACGGATAGAGAGGGAGCTCCGAGGGGGAGACGGATCACTCAGAGGGGCGGCTGGCTGCGCTGACAGGGACACCCGAGGGGACGGAGGAACAGACGGGATGGGGGCAGAGACCTGCTGGGGAGATCCGAGGACTGCCTAGCTAGGGAGAACGGACGGGGCGGGCTGGGCTGGCTGGCGGGGCCCTGCTCCCCCGGGGGCTCCCGACCCGCCGTCCCCGGGCCTCGCCCGCTCACTCACCTCCTGCCAGTCCCCGTCCAGCCGGCTGACGTTGAGCCCGGCCGCCTGCGCTGCGAGGGCCATCGGGCGCCGGCAGCCCCGTCCCCGGGGCACTGAGCTCTGCCCTCCCGCCGGCAGCCCCTGCCCGGCTCCTCCTCCCGGCCCGGCTAGTCCTGCCCCCGGCCGCCGCTCAGCGCCCCCGCCCCGGTGCCGCTGGGCCCGGGGCCCCCGTGCCCTGCCGGCCGGGGCTAGAGACCCTCGGGGCAGGGGCAGGAGGGCAGAAGAGGGGGGATGCCGGAGGGAGGGCGGAGAGGAGACGGGGCAGAAGCAGGATCCGCTCCGACTTTGCCCTGCCCCTGCCCGCCTCGCAGGGACCCTGCCCCTCGCTCCTTCCTCCGGCAAAACTCCCCCTGAAACCCGCGCCCCGGCTCGCCCCGCATCACATCCCGGGTCTGGCCGAGCAGTGCGCCCAGCCCCGGCGGAGATCGCCCGCCTGGGGAACGGGGTGGGCTGGCTAACTGCCTGCGGAGAGAAGGGGAATCGCCTCTGAACACATGCAGCCCTCGGTTGCGTTTCGCACGCACCTGTCACTGCAGTGGCCAGGTCACTGTGGACGTGTCTGTGCAAACTCTCCCCTTCTCCTTTCCGCTAGCCCTGCGAGGGCGTTCCCCTGCATCTCCTCATTGTTTCCATTTCCCTCCCCTTCCTCGACCCTCTGCGGGGCACTGACGAGGCCTGTTGTTCTTCAGCCTGCATTATTCAAGGGAGGCTTTGTGGAAAGGTGGCTTCCTGCATCTTGCTCTGAAAATGGGCAGCATCAGGACCGTCAAGTCACAAAGGCACAGCAGTCACTAAGCCAAGAGAGCCCCTCGGTGCGGGAAGTCGGGAGATGTCATTGGCAGACTCCAGAAACTGCACTGGGGAGAAACCAAAACAGAGCATATTGTGGAAAAATGCTACTGGAATTGAATCTACTCTGGGAGCAGCAGGACTGTTGAGAGCTCTGGGGAGAAGAAGAGGTAAAAATCCAAGCAGGCTGCTTTATTCAGCTGAGTAAAAGGAATGATGATAATGGGTGGAAAGTCCCCCGTAAGGAATTGGAAATGAGGCGAGCCTCAGCTTGTGGCAGTTCTTCTGAACTGGGAGATGAGAGGGTTTGCTAGAAATGCATCTAATTGTGCTCCTTACATTGTAAGCGCCTTGGGGCAGTGTGTTTTCCTAGGTGTCTAGCACAATGGGCTCTGAGCCTGACTGGAATCTCCTGGCATTCCTGAAATAGAAATAGTAAATAATAGTGATAACTCAGGACATCAGGACACCCCTGGCCATTGGTGTGGTGGCTTAGGCCCAACTCAGGATAACTGCCACTGGGAATAAGACCACTAACTACCTTTGAGAATCTGGGCCTCAATGCTTCCACAGCTCCCAATTTCCTTTACAGCAGCCTGGGTCAATCGGAAGCAAGGATGACCTGGCCAGCACTTTCCCCAGAACATGAATTATATTTTATCTCACTTGGTTTAAATCATCTTTCTACCACAGGACAAGCAGCATTTATGACCATTTCCAGGGCTGTTTACATTTTACACCTTCATTATAGGACTGCTGCGCTCACAAGTCAGCACTGCAAGAGAGCTGGGCGATAGTTACTAAGGGCTAATCTACCAGAAGTGGTACATTGGCACAGCTGTGTCGCTGTAGTGCATTTATTCTGTTCTCACGTCAGCATGATAAATCCATCTCCATGAGAGGCGGTAGCTAGGTTGGCGGGAGAAGCGCTCCTGCCGACATAGCGTTGTCCACACCGGCACTTAGTTTGGTGTAACTTACGTGGGTCAGGGGGGTGGCTTATTCACACTCCTGAGCGACATAAGTTATACCAAAGTGAGTGGTAGTGTAGACCTGGCCTAAGACTTGGGCCTATTTTGTGTTTACAAAATATGTATATAGGATGTACAGAGTTACTCAGTGGACTCCTAGCTTTGCCTGCCATTGGTCAGCTGTCAGGCTTGTTTAATTAGTAAGAACCTGGATCAAAAGCCCCTAAGATGGGTAAGAGCGGTGCATTATCACATGGATTTAGGTGGATGCTTTAATGGGATAGAGAAGAGGTACAAAAGAGCTCATCCATAACTGAAATTCCCACAAATGTCCTCACCTAATCTGTATAATGGAAGACTAAAGGTACAAGGCACAACAAACAGAATGATTCTTCATAATGAATATGGAGCTATGGAAAACACTGAGAGTGAAATTCACCTCGGACAGAAGGCCAGCACAAGGCCCTGTGCCCCATTTAAATCCTTTAGTGCCTCCATGGGACATAAACAGTGCACAGGCCTTGTGTTGTTTCTCTACACAGGAGTGAGTTTCACCTCGTGAGAATAGGACGGAATAGTCAGGCGAACCGTAGTAAACATTATGATGAACGAGGATGGAGGGTGACCATAAAATGACCAATAGAAAGATTCCAGATCCCATTATCAATATTCTGAGTCATCTTTCCTCTACATTTAGCAATCTGAGTTTATCGGAGTCTATCATCCAATGATAACATAGTCAATAACATCAGATCATATTTATTGGACCAGTTTTCCTTTCCCAAGGTAGAACATGCATCATTTATGCTAAAGAGGGAGTGGGTTACTGGGCAGGCAAAGAAAATTCCAGCTATTGAAAAATAAGAAAAGTAAATGAGACTTGAAGTTACAGATATCACAGCTAAAAATAAAGCTTTTGTTGACCATGCAGTGTTTATATAAGTCAGAACTCAAGAATGATAATGCTTTATTGAATATGTGGAAAGTTATGATTAATTTTCCACAAGCGAGTCACCACAAAACTTTTAAACAAATCATGATCTGTGTTCCCAGTCATGTTGAAGGTTACTAATGCTGAAGTAACATTTTAAAAAATACCATTTACTTTTCACTGTTTATGCTGTTTGATCAGTTTTTGCATTTCACTCAGTAGTCCATTTTAGTTAGTGGCTTTCATGACCTAGCAGAGTACTGCAGTGTTTGGGCTGCAAATACTGCAAGAGGATGTTGAAATCCAAAACAAATACTTTTAAAATTTCAAATTCTTTTTATAGAGAAAAACGAGGAATCTCCAGTATGGTAAGGATGGTTATGGAGGGGACATTTACTAGAAGTCTTTGGAATTTGCAAATACCACTGACAAACACATATTTAAACACACCTAGCGTCAGATACACCCCGACACTCATACACCCAATCACTGGCTGTGATACCATGGTGATGGGTGCATAGAGATAGGCAGATAGATATGCTCCTCTTGAGAGTAGTGAAATTTGGACTCAATTCACCAATGCAATAATCCAATTTATTTAAATTGCAGATAAAGACTAAATAATGCACAAACTATTGGGGCAGTACTCCTGGCCAATATAGTTTATAAAAGGCAATAGAAAGGATGATGTCTAGGCTTAATGCACTAACAGAGTGTTCACTATACACCTGATGGTCACTTTGGGTTTAAGCTGGAGACCAGCTACAGTTGGCTTATGGAGATGAATACATGTTTTGTGAGATTCACAGGAAATGATGAACCAGTGTCTGCCCTATCATTAGAGGCGGAAAAGCCACTAGAGGGAAACGGGGCTATCTTTCATTTGTACTCATTCAGTTTGAGCTCTGGGACCAATTTAAACAGTTAATAAAACCTTTTACTTTATTCCTTTGGTGAAAGTTCAAGTGACTCATTTTTCTTGGCCCTTTGTATTATGGAGAGTTGCTAGACAGGAGTGTCCTTTGTCTCCATTATTGTTCATTACATAAGAAGAGTTTTCAGGGGTGATACCATGGAATCAAAATAACATGAAAAGAATGCAAATTGGACAGGTGGCCATAAGATTCTGCTATATGCTGAGGGATCATCCAATGAGATAAAGTTATCAGACACTACACGTTTTGGGGGTACTATTTAGGATCACTGAACATAGGTACAGGTGAGGCATGAAAGTAAAGGCTGAAAAGTTTCATCATCTTACATGCAATTATACCAAAGAGTGTTAATACACCCCGTCCTGTCTTTCTGGTAATATAGAAAGTGAGTGACCTTTTCTCCAGTATATTGTTTCTTTCTGACTTGCACTGTAAATTCTTGAAGGCAGAACACCGCTTTTTAACATGATTTGTAAAGTATTCTGTGTACAGCCAGGACTCTATATGAATGTCAATAATTTTCCTCTCACCTCCAGGCATGGTTACTTTACAGTAGGGCTGCAGGTCATTGAGGTGGAAGTTTGCACTACAACTCCCATAAAGTGGAGACCAGGTGGGGATTGCCTTGAAAGACTTGGTTTTTGTAATGTGAGCAGTGAGCTAGATTTTAAAAAAGAGACGGACTGGCTGTTTTTACAGGACAAACTATGGACCAGGTTCTGATCTCATTCATTCCACTGAGGATCTGGAGTAACTCCATTGATTTAATTGTGGTTACTCGAGATCCACACTGGTGTAACTGTGATCAACATGTGGCTCTATATATTTTCTAAAAATTTAGCAAGGCACTGACTGCAACGTACTTGGCTGGTGGATTTGGTTGCTTTAGGCTGCTTTCATGCACTGGTGAATCTGCCCTTAAAAGTTATTTTTTTAATAAAATGATCTCAGATTTATGTTATATTTAATTAAATCATCAGAAATACTATATGGTAGCAATCTTTCTGGGGTTCTTGTTTAATGTTCATGTATGGTATTTTTAATAACGTAAAAAAACTAAGGAAATTCCCAGACCAAGGAAAAAACAATGTTAAAATGGAATTAAGGTTGAGAGTATGTATCAGTAACTGAAGAGTAAAAACATTACAGGGATGTTGTAATTATCCCAAGTCCAAGAATTTTAAACCAAGAAAATTAAGAGTAAGGTTACACTTCAAAGAAATTGAAACAAATTAAGGTAAAGAAAGGACGTAAGGCACCCGAACAACCTTAACTCTGCCCTCTAGTGACGCCACATGGTAAAAAAAAAAAGTGTCTTTTAAAATCAATTTAATCTAAACCAGGACCACAAATATCTGAATCAGAATCATATTGTTATTATATGACCTCACTTATTTTAATACAAACGTATTAGCAAGCTACTCTGTTTCACAGTGGTGGAAGAGAATTGGGCTTCTGGGGCTTAGGCTGGAAGAAGCTAAAAGCCTCTCAGAGGTAACAGATCTGCCCTCAAGGAAGGGGTGTATCAGAGGTAGTACAGACACTTAAGAGTTGCAGACACCTGCCAAACAAAAGGAGCTGCAGCACAGACTGCCAGAAGAGGAGGGTCCCCCACGGAAGAAATGTTACAGCCGTGTGACAGGCACTCTGCTTCCCCTGCGGGCTGCACAACGCAGGCCCGATATTTCCAGCCTCCTTGAGAGCCGAGAGCCCAGGTCACCCATTACCGGGCCACACCCAACAGCCCCTGCTTAGCTTCCCCACGCGCCACTGCTGCCCCAGGCAAGGCCCGCCCCTCCAGTGTACGTTACCTCGTTAGTCCCGCCCTCGCCGGCGTCACGCGCTGGGAGGGTCTCGCAGCCGCGCGTGCACCCGGCAGCCGCAGGGTGGGCGGGGTGCGAATAGCGCGCGCGCGCGCCGTTGGTGCGGGCGCCTCAGCCTGGGCGGCTCCGCTCCCGTGGGGCCGGGCGAGTCGCCCCGGCTGCCCTGCAGGGGGCAGTACTAGGTGGGGGGCGCCCGGGGCCTGAGGGGGGTCGGAGCGGAGCTCTCGGGAAGCGTGTCCCGGTCAGGCCCCGACCCCCGGGATCAGCCCTGGGGTCTCCCACCCTGAAGGAGGCAGGCGGCGGGGCCAGGGCCCGTTTGGAGAAGACGCTGACGACACGCGCGGGGCGGAGCCCGGATGGGGCTCGCGCCACCCCCCCCCCCGGGGCCTTTGCCGGGTCGCGCGCCTCCTCCAGGCTCTCGCGCTCTCGGCTCTTCTACGGCTGCAGCGCGAGGCGACGGAGGCAGGTTTAACGTAGCCGTAGTAATACGCTGTCTTTATTTGCAGCAATGCTCACTGTTTGCACCCACCCCTGCACCCAGATAGCCCGGTACGTACTACGTAGCGTAGTGCAATGCCCCGCGGGAGCCCACTCCTCTGCAGACCCCGTGTTAAACCCTTAGTACAAATGCACACAGTGTCTTAGGGCAGCTACTACCTGAGTTTCACATGGGAACAGCACGTGCAGTAACACTTGCTAGGGCAGCAGCCTTTGCTTGTTCACAGAGAATAAAATGATCGCTGGAAAAGGTATTAGTTTAAAAAAATCATAGGGAGGGCAAGGAGCACGGCCTGTTGTTCGGCTTGCCCAACTGTTTCCCTTATAAAACCTTGTATACGCTGTAATTTTGCCAAACGGTCACCCTTTGGGCTGAACTTTTCGGTGGAGGGCATCTCCTCCAGGCTGAGTTTTGGAAAATTTCAGCCAAAACAGTTTGTCATTTTTCAGAACAAGGCTCGCAAAACAATGTTGTTTGGCCCATGTTAAGTTTCTGAGACCATGTATTTGAAATGCTCCAAGGGCCTGCTACCAGGATGGGATTGGGAGTTGAAGGAGGAGGGTAGGCTGGGATTGAGAGCTGGGGAGTAGAAGCCAGTTGGCTGGGGGAGGAGAAGGGAGACAGGGGAGTAGAGGGATACTGAGACAAGGAGCTCATGGAAACTGGGTCTAGGAACCAATGTATAGAGAGAGGGTGAGGGAAAATGGGAGAGAAACAGATCTGAGAGAGGTAGGGTGCAGGAGAAAACTTAAGATTTGCTGGGGAAGGACTGAGTTTGGGATGAGATGCCTGAAGAGCAGAGACTGGAACAAGGAGCCAGGGGTGAGGCAGAAAGGGGTAAACTTGGGGAGAAAAGTTATGTGCCCACTAGATCCTTCTTCCCTTGAGAGCCTAGGATAGAACCCAAGCTTCCTGACTCTCACTCAGCATTCTTTGCTGTCAACAAATATCTATGAAACTCACTGGCAAAGTGTATCTTCCACTTCTAGTACTGGTCACGTAGAGGATGACAACCTGCTAATTGCTATCACTTACGATGTCTGTGTGGTGGATTTAATGGTTTCAACCCTGCTGCTGAACCATGTGTATGACAATATAACACTACATGGTAGGATTTCTGCTTGTTGAGTTTGCTTTTTTTTTAAAAATTAGGAAATTACACACCCAAAGACTACATTAAACAATTATTAAGATTGCAAAGCTGAATACTTAAAAGTTAGGAAATACCAGAATTAAGATTGCCTGTACAACCTCAATTCAGCTCCATTGTGCATGTGCATTTTGATAGTCTTTAATTACATGATCACATTTTTTCCACGGGACCCCTACCCCCATTCAGTGCAGTGGAGGGACAGTTCTGCAGAGGCAACCTTAATTATATTATTTCCTACATTTTTTAGTGCTTTTGACTTTACAACCTGAAGTGTGTTTTTAATGTATTTTTGTGTGTAATAGTATTTATCAACTAATACACATCAGTTTCACTTTAAGAGGTGATTGAACCCCTACTACAGAATACTGTCATTTTTCAAAGACGACATGCCTTTCTCTGAGTTTTCTAAAGCACCAAGCACACAAGAAGGAATTCTGCTGCTCCCTGGAGGTCAAAGGAAAGTTTGCTTGCATAAGGAGAACTGGATGGGACCTTGTGCCAGTATTTCACAGCTTGTACAAAGTTTGCCAGCCTGTTAAAGCTCTTCTTTTTCACTATTCTTCTTTTGAAAAGAGGCAAGGATGTTTAGGCTTTTCTGGAGCTCCTCCTTCTTCCCATCACTCATTTTGTTCTTCTCAAGCAGTTTTGTGATGCGGACAACTTCATTAGCAGCAAACTCCTCTCCTTGTTCCAGGATTTTACTCATGATTTTCAAGTACTGCTCAGCCCGTTTCTTCTCTGTTTCCTTGGCTTTTGCTAAACTCTCCTGCCCCTGTTTGAGAAGAGCTTGATGCTCTGACTCTTTAGTGGTGCTCACAAATTTGCCTGCCAGAATGTCATATTCTTGTAGGCAGCCTGGCATGCCCAGATAGATGCCTTTACTCTTCAGCCAACGCTGAATAGCACTGGCTTTTATTTGGCCACTGTAAGGCAAGGGATTGTCAAAGTCCCCATCCTGGAACAAGTACAAAATAGGATAGCTGTCCTTATCCAGCTTGTATTTCTCACCCAACTCTGTGTTCAGTTTATCACCATAATCTGGGAACAGAAATGAAACATGAAAAGGATCAGCACATTAATCAGAGCAAAATCAGTAAGTAGGATCTTTTCCTCTCCAAAGCAATTAATGTTTATGTTTGTAATTACAACTCTACTAGCACCCTCTCTCTACTAGGAATTGCCATAGGATGGAACAACCCAAAAGTCCAGCAAGTCCACTTGCAGGAGTAACCTTTATCGACTGCTTCAGAGGAAGATGCAAATCCCCCATAATGTATGTATTTAACCTTGCTTTACTCTATCACTGATTTTGTCTCTTGGATTTGGGGTGGGATGGAATGATTCCTTCCTGATCCCCATCAGATTAGCTTGTAGCCTGAAGCATACAGACTGATAATACTCATTATAGTTTTCTAGCTGATGTCCCTGCAGACACTGTTCTTATTGAGAATATGCTATATGCCAAGCAACTTTGTAAGATGACATCTGAAGAAACATAAATCCCATGTGAATTCCTGAAGCTAGAATATGAATATAGGGATTTCAGATACTCTACTAACGTATAAAGGGTTTGTGTTTAGGTAGACTTCAATGCCTAGTGATGTATGCCACCTGGGCAGTCTGTAGAGGTTTAAATCCTTTGTTTACAGAACAGGCAGCAGCAGGGGTGATGGCAATTCAGTCTTCATTGCTTATACAAGCCTTGGCTCTTCTCTTGAGACTAACCATAGCGACGTCTATTAGTGCCAGTTGTGATGCCGACACCTCTCTCATAACATCAGCAATGAATGGCAATGCTCCCTGGAGTTAATTAACAATGGAACACTTGTTTCCTGTGACCACAATTATGGCTGAAACAGTTCTCATACGGCATATTCCATAGAAGTGGGCCAAGAGGCTAAGAAAAAGACAGATTTCCCTCTGGTCAAGAGGAACTGCAAATCAACTTTGAAGCCTCTCAGCACAGTTATGGAATTACTCACTGGCTCAAGGGATCTGGGGATATCCAGCACCCCTACTCCCATTACTAACCAGGCTAAGGGGGCATTCAGTATATCAATAACTAAAAATGAACTTTTCGATCATTTATTCTTAGGATGGCCCCCAACGTCATGCTGGGCCATCCTAATTCCTCTGTGACCTCTCAGCGTGCCAGCTACACCCAAAACCCAGCTCAAGCAGAGAGCTGGGTGACATTTCACAGTACTTAAGAGGTCGAGTTGTGCCAACATTTTGTTTTTCCCCCTACAAATGATATTGTATTAGTCTGTTTACAGCTCACCTGATATTCCCACTTCAGCTATGAGCAGATCTTCGCTGGAAGCTGAGCTTTCTGCCAGCTTTTTGAATTCATCTTGCTTCTCACCATAAGGATACTGGGTGTCAAATTTCACCAGGACAAACTTATTCTTTGGAATCACCTAGCACAAAAAACACCCAAAAGATTAACGAAGGAATGATTGAATACTTCATAAACATGCAATATACAATTACATAAGGATGTGGTGGCCAGTTTTCACCTTTCCTGTGAAATGACTATTTGACTGTGAAGCACATTGGTGGAAATTAGTTTAATAATCAAGCACCTCTTAATTTAATAAAGGTGGCTGTCAGTGTCAGGGGAAGAAGTAGATGGACTGTGCATGTGTGTTCCTGTACTAGCTTTTAGAAGGAATTCTAAATTGTATACAGTATTTTGTTAAAATGGCTTATACCCTGAAAGATTTTACTTTCATTTTGCTTCTGTGATGTCAAATTCTGATGGACATAATGGGCCAAATTCTGCTCACCTTACTGGTAGGGAGCTCCACTGACTTAGAGAGTAGAATCAGCCCCAGCTGACTTCAGTGGGACATCTCAAGTGAGTATTGCAAGTAGGATTTTAGGCCAAATAAAATGTGACTGCTGAAGTCAATCAGCCGTAGGACTAACACTATTTTAAGTGAGAAATTTCGTAGTAAAAAGCGTTGCTCAGCAAATAGAAGCACCTTGGATTGCTAAAGTGAAGGTTTTTGAAAAAAATCTTATTAACTTGCCATCATTTGTGCTATTGGTTTTTAGTTTCACTCTGCTTGGACAGTGAAACTGGCCTTGTCAGGTTGGCACCAAACAGCTTGGAAATGGACATGTTTGCTTTCAATCAAAACTTGGTTTGTGTCTACACCTGACACATGTCTTGGCCCTTTCTATGCTAAGTGGGAAGATATTGCAATCTCAGAACATTCCTAGCAAGAATTTGTTGCACTAACTGCTCCCCCCACCCCAAAGGCCATCCCAGGCATTTTATAAGCATTCGTAGTAACATATGCAACACCTGGAACAAAGTCTTTAATTCTCGTCTTGCTGACCAGTGTAGTTGCCAGTTACTCTTCTCCCCCTCCTCAGTATGGCTGAAAATTGCAAAGACTGTAGCTCTATCCTGTCAGCCAGTCTTTTTAGCTCCATCCCACAATGTAGTGCTTCCCATTTGGAAAGTACCCCAAAGTCCTTGCTCCTAGCAAAAGATGCTATGGAACAAGTGCTTAAGGGGTCCAAGAATGCAAATATACCAAAACTAGTCTATCAAAGTGGAGATTCATTTCAAGTGGGTGAGATGAACTGTCATAAGAAAAGAAAACCTCCAGCCATTTGCAGTCAGTGCCCCTACCACAGCTACTTGCTTAGGGTGGATGCTTCCTCACATACTTTGAGAAACAAGTTAAATAAGCTGATATTGATTCAGTGTTATTACTGCATGGGCCTACAGTAGGTGCCTAATACCCCTTCTCCAGTGTGGACTGTAAGTCTGACCCATGACAGCTGACTCAGTTCTTCACTTCCACTTCTCACACTACAGAGATTTCTGTTTCCGATCAATTTCCCTTCCTATTTCTAAAACCTGGCTCTTGTGATTAAACATTGTCTTGCAGTGCTAGAAACCTCAATCTTGAAATAACGAAAGTACATCCTGTCAATGAAATGAAAAAAAATATCAGGAAAGTATTTCCATTTCTATTTGGTTCTGGAAAAATCCTTTCCCACAACTTAAATGTGGTGCTTAAGCTACTTGCCTTTCCTTCCTTGGAAAAAAAAATCTGCACTGTTCTGTCTAGTGAACTAGGGGCAGAGTTCCTGCTGTGACAGATTGCAGAGCCCATCCAGTGACTGCTAAGAAGCATCAGATAAGAGTGAGAGGCGCACAGACAAGTGAGCAAATACCGCCTAGTGTGGCGGTTATACACGGGTATAGAGGGTGGTTCGGGATTTTCTTTCTTGTGGGAATGTCGCCCAGGCGCATGAAAAGCTCGGAGCCCGGCTGGGGCTGGACACGGCCCGCTCCGCCCGTTCCGAAGTGCTCAGTGTAGGCTAGGCGGAGGTGCCCCCCGCACTGCATTTGTGGAAGGGCCAGTGCTGCCCCAGCAGGGCAGTAGCCTGCGGATGAAAGGCCCCCTGACGGATGCGGCAATCGCACAGCTGCTGCACACAAAGGCAGTGACCGCTGCAGTAGTGGCGCTCCGAGGTGCTCAGGACACCCCCGGCCCTGCCAGGAGCGATGCCCCTTCTCCCGCAGCCTTGGCGAAATCCACGTTCCACCACGTTCGCGGTGCAATGGAGACACTTGGACTCCTGTGATTGGCCAGCTGCTGAGGCCGCCTCTCCTCCGCCCTTTCCCCATTGGCTACCTGGGGCCAGGGGCTGCGGGTTCTGAAAATGGCCCTTGCGCCGCGTTTGCCGCGAGCCGAGCCTTGGGGCTTCGATCCCAGAGCGCGCCGGCCGTGCTATTTTACCCGCAGAGGGCCTGAGGTTGCCCCACATGAGAGCTGATAAAGTGGGAGGGGGACACACTCTCCCTTTACCCAGCCCCCGTTTCCAACACCCCCTTGCAAAGCCCAGCGTTCAGGGCACGTTCCCGTGGCAGCCGCCCAAGATCTGCGCTGGCGCTGAAAGGTATTTTCAATACAGCGACCCGACGTTCCTGAAAAGGCCCGTGGCTTTAAGGTCCTGCCCCGCTCCAACAGCCCGTGTGCCTGCGAGCCCCAGCGCCGGTGCACAGAGGGAGAAGGAAGGGGGGGCGGCGCCTGCAGCCAGCAGCACCCCCCTTACCTTATAGAAGGTGATGACATCCAGCGGCAGGGAGCCCTTGGTATGCAGAGCGCTGCTGCTCTCCCAGGCGAAGGACAGCCAGAAAAGCAGCAGGGAGGAGCCCGACACCGCCCGGCGAACAAAAGCCATGTTGAGAAGGATCTGGACGGCGAGGACCCGCTTTGCGCGCTCCACGTGACCGGATCGGTTGTCGCTGGCTCCCCCCAAAGGAGAAGGGAAGACGGAGAAGAGCCGCAGCTACAGAGCCGGACGCGGACTCTCAGCCGCGGCCCCCCGGGGAACGGAGAAAGGGGGCGGGGGCTGCACGGAGCAAACTCCGCCTTAGACGCTGCTCTGCACAGCCAGCACCCCATTGCACAACCCCGCCACGAGCTGCCCTTCCCCTGGCTGCTTTGCGCCACGGGTCGTTGGCTCTTTCGCGCTGGCACCACCAGCTCCATGGAGCCACCCCGTCCCCCTGGCTAAACATTAATGCCTCAACCGGATCGTTTCGGCCAGCTGAGCACGCTCGGGCCCTCTTCAGAGACAGCCTCGAGTGAGCCAGCCGCAAAATCTTTTAATTACAGTTGTGGGTCAGCTGGTTGGCCCCCGGAAATCTCCCCCCCCCCCCGCCCCAGTCCAGAGCAGTTCTGAGTTATTGTTTAGGTAATGAAAGGACCACACCGCTCTGTGATCCGCTCCACTCCAGGAGAAGGCGTAGTACAGAGCGAGGAGCCTCCTGAGCAGACAGCACTGAAACAAAAGTTCCAGTGTAGTAGCCCTGTTAGTCTGTGTGAGCAAAACGAAAATAAGAAAGAAAAACTTGTAGCACCTTAGAGATTAACAAATTTATTTCAGCATAAGCTTTCGGGGGTTGTTACCCACTTCATCGGATGCATGGAATGAAAACAAAAGTGCGTGTGTGATCCCCCTGCCCCCCAGCTCTAACTCCAACTAGGGTGACCAGACAGCAAGTGTGAAAAATCGGGACGGGTGGGGGGGGGTAATAGGAGCCTATATAAAATACCCCAAAATCGGGACATCTGGTCACCCTAACTCCAACAGTGGTTATAGCTTCATTAGAAGTGAGGGCAGGGCTGGCTCCCTGGAAGGGAATTTTAGCAAAAGACTCCCCCTCCCCAGCACCAAAACAAACAATAATAAAAAAACCCCAATCAACCACCCTCACCCCGTGCTTACGCTGCCACTAGTTGGGTTGCACCAGGAAGAGCCCTCCTATAGACAAGGCTGCAGCGTCTTTGGGCATTTTTGTGTTAATTAAAGGGGTGCCTTAGCTGACGAGATAAAAACAAACACAGCACCACTGTGCCAGGATTTTGTCAAGACGGAGGCTCCCCACCTGTGCAGCTGAGCTGGGGATAAGTACCAATGAGAATTTTTTGGGCTAAAGTTTCCTAGTGTAAAAAACAAAACCTTAAAACATCCATTCATAAATTATAGTACAGAGACCAGCACAGGGAAAGTGCTTGCTGATGGGTGGAGAGGGGCCTGGTTACCTAGTGCACACTCCTCTTCTAGTTTCCAGCTAGTGCCTTGTATATAAATAGCTAAAACATTAAATAATGTATTGCTTTTCTATATAAGCAATTGCAGTACAGTAGTTGCCACAGGACCGTGAAACAATTGTGAATGGAAGAGTGGGGCTGTGTAATGGCAAACGGGAGAACACTATAAGACCACTCTCGTTAAGATGGGAGGTCTACACTGAGACATTTGAGAACCTTTGCCTGTACCTGATGCTTACACTGTGCGGTGAAAAGTACTTAACTGACATGCACACAAAATGCAATGCCACTACAGGTGACATATACCTAGCCTTATTTATTAAGTTGAGCCACATTTCAGAAATGGCCCTTGAACTATTTGGATAATTAGGGTTGATCTGTTCTGTGTACATAAAGTGACCGGAGAGCAAGTGTGAAAAATTGGGTTTATTTTATTTTATTTTTTACAGAAGACAAAGCCCCTAATTTTGGGAGGGTCCCAATGTCAGGCCATCTGATCACCCTCTGTGTACACAATTCAGGTACCTTTCTTTGCTACTACCCAGTTAAACTTTTCCAAAGCTTTAGTAGTCCAGCTTTAGTTTCTGGTGTATTCTACATTCCTCCAAACCTATCTAGATGAGCACTGAGAGTCACTACACACACAAAAAGGAGGGGGGAGATAAAGGGAAGCGTATTGTTAACGTATTTTCATGGATTTCTGTGTTCTTATCCACAAATATTGTAGCACTTAAAACAAAAACAAGAAGTGGCAGCAGGTCAGCAAGGAATTAATGTGCAGAAGTTTCTGTTAAAGAGGTTTCAGTTTCAAGTGGTACATTTATAAACATAAATGAGAGGAGAAAAGTTTAACAAGTGTAACTGTCACCTCAAATGTCCTTTTAGCAGAGCAAATGGTTCACCAAAGGATAGTATCTGATTAGCCATACCTGATTCCCTCCACATCAGGGTGACTTGCATCCGGAGGCATGGGGTTTAGGGGAAAACTGGTCACGCTGCTGCTGCTACAATAGCTAGAGTCTGGCAACTTCCAACGTCACCGTGTTCACATAACATTTAAGAGGGTAAATGGAGATAGAACTTAATCTTGAGTTTACTGAGTGTGCAAGGGTCAGATGATCTTCTCTGTAAGGAAAGAGAGAAAGCAGCACAAGACATGGCTTGAGGAAACAAAGACATCCTGCTTCTATCAGTGTATTGGGAGTTGGAGTGGACAGGGCACTGCCAGCCGTATGAAGGGCAGTGATACTGACTCCCAGATGCACATATAGTTGTTCAAGCTGTCCCTGACTGCCAGGACTACTCCATCATAATTCCAAACATACTGCAAGTTCCTGTTTCTTCCTTCGTCTTTAAAAACTTGGGAGGGGTGCAAGTAATGCATAAACTGACAATGAAAGTTTCTTCAACACTGCCATAGGAACATGCCACAGAACATCTGCTTCCCAACTCCGCTTCTGCTAGCAAGCCATTCCCTTATTTTGGACGTGCTTTGTTTCAGAGGTCTCCAGTTAAGCTTGTTTTCCCTCCCCACTGCTCTATTTTCAGCAACTTTTGCTCCCCTTCATGCAATAAAGGGAGCATCTGGCTCGGAGTTTGATGGGAGATTAACATTATAAAGCGAAATGGTGAAGACAAGGACTTCAACAATTTCCAAACATCCAGACAGAAAATGAAAGGCAGCAAAACTAATTTATAACGAAACTGACTTTTATATAAATTATAAACCCATCCAGTTTAAAGCAGATCGCTTGTGGTTGTGTCACTTAATTCCGTAAAAGGCTGAAGCATACATAACTTCCACAGTCATAAATTACAACAAATAATCAGGAAGAGAAAGTTCAGATAAGGCTGCAGATATAACAAAAGAACCCTTTTATATTAATGAAGGTTAAAATAAATCATGATTTAACAATGATTGCAAAATATAAATGCAATTTTTGAACAGTTAAAACTGCTAAAAAGATACAAAAACAATGGGCAATACAGGTAGGCATTGTATATTTTTCTTTATGCAGAGAAAGGTAGATGGAGAACTCTTCACCTTTATCCACATCAGACAAATGATTTAAAGCAAAGAAATCAGTTGAGGAGGAAATCTGTAGAAGGATCTTGGCTCATGATCCCAGTAGTATAAAAGCAATAATTTTCAGTCTGTAAACAGTAGTCTTGGTAACTTTTCTAAACACATGGTTAATTTAACCACAAAAAGGATAACAGCAGCAATGGGTTATACCCTGGATTTCCTATCAAATCCCAGTGAAGGTGTATGTGCTGGAGGGGGAAAATGCTCTTTACTTTAGTAAGAAATATATATTTAACTGTACACAATTTATAGGGATTGAGAAAAGATTCCCAAAGGCTCAGTAATTAGTTAGCCATTTCTGCATACCCATCTAGTTGCCTCTTTTATACAGAAACCCTGGAGTTTTAAGATCTGGAATCTGATTTTCATGCTACAGAATTAATATAGAAGCATCTACTGTGTTGCAAAAGAATCATACTGTTTGACATTAGGCTTAGGGTCAATTAGGTGGCTGCAAGTGGAAGTGGGAAAACAGCTGTACACTGGGAAAACTGAACATTCCTCCTGAACTGGTATTGAGAAAGGTTTAAATGCTAGTGCAGACTGACACAAGCATGTTCAATGCCATTTCTGAAAATGTGACTGACGCTTGGTTCCACCCACTCTCAGAACTCAAGCCAGCTGTCTAAAATTAACACAGCCAGATGTATAACCCACTGGTTTCAATCTTGTTCAAAGGGAACGGATGCTGAAAAACATGTTTAGCAAGTTCCGCTTTCTTGCGTCCACAAGGCTTTAAGGCTTGTAATCTAAACTTACTTCACTAAGATTTTCTACTGTTCAGCTCCGCTGGTAGTAGCAACGATGGACGGGAGCTCCAGCACAGACTACTGCACTGTCTGGTCACGTTCAGAGCTGTCTACAACTTGGTACTTAAAAGTGTCAGTGTTTGCCTGGAGCCGTCTACATTAGCGAGTCCTACTGGTGTTTGCAAAGTGTGAATATTTTAGCCAAAAAGCCTAGTGCAGACTTCACCTCAGTGCCTCTGTAGTCACTGTGCAATCTTAGTGATGGGACTGCTTTCACTTAAACTATGCATTTCAAATGATCAACTTCAGCCATGAGTCTTGTTTTAATGTAAATAGCACACTTGTCTTTCCAAAAGTATTTCCATACAAACGTATAAGATAGTTTGCTCAGGAAAGGTGTTTAACTATAAAACAGAGTTAATACATTTTGGTATTGTTTTCCCCTGGCCCAAAGCACTTACCAGACACTGCAACTACATCATAAGCACATCCATCACAATTCAAACAACTTGTAGGAAGTCCTCTCTCTCTTTTAGGAAGGGGCAAAGTAAAACTAAATCCAGCAAGAGCAGCAACTTGAAATTTTACACAGGGCTTTTAAAAAAATACTCTTGTCAACATTCTAGCATTTCTAACAAAATGTATTCAGAAGAGATGACAACACTAGAATTGTCAGCTCTTAAAACTTTAAATATAGATTTCAGATTATACTTGCTTTTCTTTAATCAGAAGATAAGAAATCTGTAAAAGTCTCAAGTGTCCCTCACATCCTAGGTGCAACATGTTCATATTTGTGCCTATTTGTTTTATAGTGTGTCTGTATTACTCTTTAAATTAAAATAGCAGAAATGCAGATTTTATGGGATCAGATGATGCAATTACATTTCTCTAACAGAATGACTAATGTGTCTATACTTGGATAATCATAAAAGATTAGGTATAAAAGGAAACAGTTACAAACAAAAGAGTAACATTCTCAGCCTCATACCACACTGGAAGCAAAAAATGATTTCTGCCAACTTACAACCATAGAAGTTGATAGGACTCAATTCCATTAACAATTATTTAAGTACTTAGTCTTAAAGTTTCAAGCCCCTTTTAAAGTCATGATGATTACTGTTTTACATGGAACTGCCATGAGATCAGAGTCAGTGGTGTCAGACGTCACTGCAGATATTACGTCTATTGCCTCTAGCTTTTTGCTGAAACACCGATCAGGCTTGTAATTTATTGAACCACCTTTCCACTAGAAACAATCTGTATGTAAACTACCACCACCCTCTTCCTCCAATAATCGTTGGGGTTCAATCTTAGAGGAAACTGCATCGGTACTAAGCATGACTTACTCTGACCCTCTTCAGTTAATGATGAGCATCACCAGAAGGCAGTATACGCCTAAATAAAAGCTGTGCTTCCAATATCAAGTCACCTCTCCCTGCTGGACCCACATGGTATCAAGTCTTTTTTTCAGCAGGGCCACGTGGCTTGTCAATAGAATAGACAGCTTCAGAGCAAACCTGCTTCAGTGGAAGAGGCCACACAATATGCTCTAAGGTTGAATGTGGGCATCTACAATTTCTGCTTTTCTAAGGCAAGGACCATACAAAAACTATAAACACTGTATGGTGATGAAAATACAACTCCTTTGAGATATATGCTTTATACTGGATTTCTATTGCTGCTTCTAACGATCATCTTCAGCTGTCTCTGGAGACCAAAAGGGAAGAAAATTGAATTTTTCCTGTTGCAATATGCTTATGAACATGTATAAAAAGTGGTCAAACCCTGATGGAGGGTCCCTGCTTCTGGTTTATGTACAATAATTTAATCAGCTGAATATATCTTTAATACCTAAAAAAAATATTTATGATTAAAGTCCTTCATGCATTTATGAGGAAGTTCTGGATTAAAGTGATGGTATGTTGGATGTTGCTTCTGCCTGGGATTATGGTGTCACTCTGTTGTGAAGTCTTTATGCCTGGGGTGCATTTCTTAAATTTTTAGTTTTTTTATGGTATCAAGTCTCTTTTTCAGCAGCTCCCCAATTTCCTGAATTGAGTGCTGGTAACTGCTCTGGACCTTTCCTTGCACAGTCTTTGTAAACTTTTTTTCTTCCTGCAAATCAAGAAAACAGTGTCATTTACCCTGCTGGCTAAAGACCATTTTGTATTTTAAATTCCTCTGTAACATTCCCCACCCCCTCTTTGCAAATATTGAAATGGAGAAAAAAGTCCAGTCTGAAGTCTCAATACATCATAAGGGGGTTGTGGCAATAGTCTGAATTTACTAAAAAGATCGGAAAGCTCATCAAACCCAGAATAAAAACCCCACAAGCAGTAATTTCTTTTTAAACTTAATATTAATTTGACCTATCACAGGATTATTAGCACATCAAAATTTCTTGACACTTTCATTATACAAGGACGTTTCTTGCATTTAATGCCAAAAGATGGGCTTCCCTTAACCCCAAGTCAGTTACAAGACAGACATTTTGATCCAGAAATAATTTATTAAAGCAGGAAGCCTCTTAAATACAAAACAAATTGCTGAAGTCAAAGTTTTCATAAGACTAAGGCTACGTCTACAAAATACTCCACTGGTGGTGGCATGTAGGGTATGTGCAGCTAGATGCTGCAGTGGAAAGCAAGTTGTGTCCATGATGCAGTGTGTAGCTACACGTCAGGGCTAGATCTGATTCTATAACTGTGCTATGCGCCTATTTTCCAAAGTCAATGAGAATTTTGGGGCTGCAGACATTGCCCATTCAGGTTTTGAGCAGCTTCACAGCATTGTTCTACAGAGTTGGGTTTTTCTCTTCAGTCCCACTGGAAACATGTCTACATCAGTTCAAACGATTCTTATAATTAAAAATTGTAACAGCCCTCAAGCTATTTTAGGTGAGGAGAGCATACTTTCCCAACAGAGAACAATTCTTATACTCATTCCTATTTGGCAAAAGCACAAAATCATGGTTCTCAAAAAATTCACCTCACTTGAATTATGCTACTACTTGCAACTTGTGACCAACTTTCATAACCTAAGGTGAGGCAAAACCATCAATCTACTTTTGAGTCTTGCACTTTAGAAAAGACTCTAAGAACACATTTAAAGATAAAGAAATGGCTAGTTCTGTGCTTTATTTGCTAAATCAGATCTGTACATCTGAACTTGATCCTCCATCACTCAACATCAATGATATGAGGCGCTGAAGAGAGGCAGACCATTATTTCATTGAAAGACAGATTCAAAAATGGACAGTGAGTATGTCCTGTTGGAGGATAATGTGCTTTTTTCCTAGTGTCATAATATCTTGGTCCTTCAGGGCATCTTCTCCCTCATTTAATCAAAGCAGCATTCACTGCTTCAAAAAGATTTCTTTACTGGGAATAATTTTCATATACATCTTAACACATATTGTGCCTGACATGTCTGGCACCTATAGATTCCTGTGCTTGATGCCCTCTAAACAGCTAAGACTTAGAAGGGAGAGCCATTTTCTTTCATATGGATTCAGTAATTTCCCTGGTAACTTTTATTAGTCAGAAATAATTGAACCACAAGGATTTTCTGTCACAACTGTGCCGGCCATTATTATTTGATGTTATGTCTTTCTATACTGAAAATAAGAACATTTATTTTCATGGCAACAAATTAGTGTCGCACACAGCATTTTGTTGTCCACATATTCAGCTCATTAAAAAAATAATAATAATACATAGGTTTACAATTCTCAGGTTCCAGTAACATTTTTTAAATTAATGAATTTGTGGAAATAAGCAAGAAATGATCAGTTTAGGGAAAGTTACTATGCTGGACTACACATGGTAGGAACTTTATAACTAGAACTCTACCACTCTGGGTCAGTTTCAACTAATTGTGACACTATTCTTTTTAGCTAATAGCCAACAGCTGAGTCAATCATATCAGTGGTTATAAAGCTTTTTCAATAGGTAACATTTAAAGAAAAAGGTGAAGTTAGCCAAGAGATATTCTCTAGGTTTATTTTTTTTTGTTTTTAAAATAAATCACATAAAATAAGGTACAGTTTCTTACCTGTGAAAGTAAAGTGTCATCTATGGACAGTTCTTCAAGTTTAAGTGCAGTCAGAATTATTTCGAGCCCTTTGATATGATCTATAACATTGGAAGTTAATGTCTGTAGCTCAGTAACATAATCCAAAAAACTGGTAAATACAGGAGGCTAGGGAAACAGTAAGAAGTGATATTAAAACACATTTTTACACCCATTTTAAATATTTTTGTATATGACACTCAAGTTACTGTTTTAAAATAAAATGATTCCTGTGTGTCCAAAACCACAAATGTGCTACTCAAATGTAGCTTAAACAGTAGGGCTGGCAAGCATTTCCAGAAAAACTGAGCTCTTAGAATTTGTTTTTATTTTGCTATGTAATGAAACTGACGATAAGCCCAGTAGTTAAAGCATGTTTGAGCCTTGAAACTAGGTCTCCCACATCCCAGATGCATGCCCTAGCCACCAGGCTATAGAGGCAGTCAGTAGCTCAATCACTCCTGTTGGAGCTGTTCCACTTGGTATAAATAAACAAACATTCATTCCGTCAGAGAGAGTCTGACTCTATTGCCCAGTGGTTAGGGCGTGCACATGGGATGTGGGAAGCCAGGTTCAAATCCCTGCTCGGCCTGATTCCAGCCTGGATCTAAGAAACCTTCTTGATGAAAGTTTCACGGAAATAGATATGTTTCCATGGCAAATTCCAGTTTAGACCAACCGGCATTTTCCAACGAAAAAAAATTAATTGAAAAATTCCCAACTAGCACTATTCAAAATTCCATTTCATTTAGTAGTTAATGTTTGTAACAAAAAAAACCCTCTGAAGATGAAAAATGTTATGTAATTTGATAGTATCTTCATTTTAGAAGCCTTTATCTTGAAAAACTTTTTTTTGTGGGAAATAGTTTGGAAACCACACCAACCTTGGACTCAAGATGGTTATACACAAAATAGAAATCATACTAACTCTATCCAACATGCTAATGCATACACTCAGCAGTGTTAGTTATGGTATATTCCATAATGTTGCATTTTCCCATTAATTTTCAAAAGCACATAAGTGACTTAGAAATCCCACTTTCAAAAGTGGCTTAGGAGAGCCCCCTAATGGAGGTTAAGCTCTTAGTCACTTTTGAAAGTAGGACTTCGGTGCTTTTGAAAATTGCACCCACTCTCTTTAGTGAAGCATCATAAGATCAGAACTCATGTCTCCATTGAGTTGCCTACCATAACTACACTGGTTTCTTTTTTTTTCTTTTTCTTTTTCTGTAAGCTTGATTTGAAGGGTCGCAGGACACACTCACAGTAACTTGACACCCATAGGGTGATGGACATTGTCTGAAAGGAAGAAAAACAGATGTACAAGTATGGTACAAATAGAATTAATACTGCTGGAGCCATTTTTAAGTTCAAAATTGTGTCCTTTATTAAAGACTTCAAATACAGTAATTGGGATATAAAGGGAATGGAGAGATGGCAGCTTCCATAGTTGTACATAAAAAATTGGGATCTGTGCACTTCATTTATTAGGCTAAAGTCCTGACCACAGTCAATTCTAAAATATTTTACCATTATCTTCATCTGCATCTCATTTCCCAAAAATTACACCAGGCCCCTTCAAGAAACTAAAAAACTTAGGAATCTCAACATTCTCTTGTTTTAATTCCAAGTCTGGAAGTCAGGTTTTATTTTTGCATCATCATCATGATTTGTATAAAGCTCAATGTGAAAAGGCAGGGTTCAGGGAGCCACAAGCGAGAACTCAGAAGGGAGCAGGATACAGATTTCATCTTGTAATTTGGATGGTTGTACAAGAGAACAATTAAATTAGAACAGCAGGAATTTCCAAAGCGACCAAGAACTGCAGTGAATGAAAAATGCTTACCTCAACAAAGAAGACTACGTTTTCTAAAATGTTAGGATGAGTTTTCAAGATGCCATCTCTGACTTCCATCAAATCACCTTTACATTTATTGAACAAGTCTGAAAAAAGGAAGACAATTCTTGTGTTCAGAATAAGGATCAACACAGATGCTTACATATTTTCTATGTGGTACACATCTTAATATACTACATGAAGCTACAAAAAGACTAACAGAGGTATTGGAGCATAAGCTTTCGTGGGTGAATACCCACTTCTTCGGATGGCATCCAAAGTAGTGGGTATTCACCCACGAAAGCTTATGCTCCAATACATCTGTTAGTCTATAAGGTGCCACAGAACCCTTTGTCGCTTCTCCAGATCCAGACTAACATGGCTACCCCTCTGATACAAAAAGACTGATTTCAAACTAGTGTATGACAGGATACAGTTAACCAAAGACTACTTCTAGAGTGGATACAGTTTTAAAATAATTTCTGAATGAATCTGTAATGCAAAGCCTTTGTCAAAAAACTTGGTATGGGATTTTTTCTGTTGTCTTGTGTATTTGTAATTACGTGCACCTTTCACATCAGTACAGCCAGAAATGGAGTAGGAAGTCAGATAACTCAACATTTACCAGCAAACAGATTCACCTGCAGATTTTTAATAATAAACTGGTTTAAATCAAAACCCAGGTGGTCTGCTTACAGGAAGAAAGATAGCTACAGGTGGAGATGAGGGAGAATATAAGGAAGATTAAGAACAGTAAAAGGCCAGTTTTACGTGACAGTGCTTTTCTGACTGATTAAGAATCTCTTACTGCATTTTCACAACATTCTCACTAACGTCAGTGAGAGAAATCCAGCTCTCTTCCACTCACTGATATTCTGGTCGCTTGGTGTTTTTCCTTTTATCATGCAGGCAGTTCTCTTTACAGACAGAAGTTTACCTTTAAGCTTGCTAAGTGCTTTTATTCAGTTACAGGATTAGTTTAAACCTTGTGTGTGTGATTTTAGTGCTTGTGAAGGGTGCTGGACTGACAGACCCAGGGAACACAGCTCCCTATTATGCACAAACCCGATACTGCAGAGGCAGTACCAACTTCCCAACCGCATCTCACCAGAATGCCTTAACCTTGCCCTGAAGGGAAGGTTCATTCACTCCTTGCTGCCTCTGCTAGGGCTGCCAACAAGGTTGCCAGTTAGTGCCTTGGTGGTGGTTTGTGTGATATACAGACCAAATTTCATTAAAATCCTTTTAGGGTTTTTTCTTCCCCTTTAAACAAATGTTAGATTATAACCACACACAGAGAAGTGCCAGAGCATTTGGCTTTGCTGCTGTATAGGCTGCTGGGTAGTATAACAAAACCATTCTGTGCTTAAAACGCAATCTAGATCTGTAATGACTGACTTTTTGCTTTAAAATTACCTTAATGTCTGGAATGAAGAAAGAATATTTTTAAACAGCAGATAAATCATTTGGATTATTCTTATATCACCACAAACCAACAAACTAGAATTTCAGTGTGCGACTGGTATAAAACCACGGTTCTATTTTTTGGGGGGAGAGCGGGGGATGGCAGTGAAACAATAGGACATAATACCATTCGCAGCCTCCAGTGATTTAAGGATGACATTATCAAAGGAGCCTAAGTGAGTCCCAGCATTCATTTTAAAATCACTGTTTGAAGTATCACCTTGGCTATAAATGTTTATTCCCAAACTATTACTTACCTGTTAATTGTTCTAGTAAAGATTTAAAACTATTCCCTATCCTTTCTTGGATTTCTGTTGAATCTTCTGGGGAAAAAAAAAAGTTACAAATAAATATTTTCTAAATAATGTTTTTTCTGCTTCAAAAATACAAAACAAAATTTTTAAACCCCCCCCCCCACACACACACACAGAGAAATATGCACTGTATGGAATGCTTCAAGTGTGAATGGCGGGTACATTAATATCATCGTAAGAAAATTCAGGAAGACTTAAAATCAAGCTCATAAGATTAAATAAAGCTGTGATTTTCTTCATAACCTGAAGTGTCATTCAAAAAAATCTACACATGGTTGGTTGATCAATTTGTTTCCAACTCATTAAAATAATTTATTAACTAAATGCAAAACCATTTTGAAACTGTATAGATACCTCCACCACATGCGACACCCCACACAAATTGGTTTAACCTCCCCGCAACCCAAACACTTACCTAAGCCATTGGTATCTAGTTCATAAATATCACTAACAAGATAAAACAAGCTAGTCTGGCACTGACAGCTGCCATTACTGAAGAAGCCAGCCATTCGGGTAGGAGGAGGGCCAAGGACAGGATACTAGGCAAGAAGCAAAGAAAAAGAAAGATGTTGCTGCTTTTCCTTAAACAGAAAACAGTGTTGTTCTTTGGCACATCTCAGATTTCAAAAGCTACAAACTCAGGATCAGTTAAGTGAATTTTGCAGCCTGCAGAACGTTACAAGATGCACTGAGTTTCTGTGCTTGCATTCATGGTCATTAAAGAATCTGGGATCACTTTTCCTTAACAGATACCTGAATTTTCTGCTCAAGAAACCGCTTCCCTGAATCCACTGCCGCTTCCAGTTGTTGAAGCAGAGACCGTATTGTATCAATTTTGGATGAGACACCGTTCTCAGCAGTCTTTTCAGAGTTCTTTGGGTGAACAGTATGACTAAGAGTTGGGAGTCCGCTTACTAGCCTTAAAGTTAAAGATCGGATTTGCAACCAGGTGGTTTCTTCCTCCAATGACAGTTTCCTATGCTCCTCAGAAATGTCCCTAGAGAAAGGCACCAAAGGTTTTTAGACAAATGCTTTATATTTATAACAGTAGCAAGCTTCCATGAACATCCTTTATCCTACTCTGGTGCAAAGCGTTGGAATCACATGTGGAGAGGTGGGAATGACTGGAAATTCAGGAATGGTATTAATGTGAATAAGTAAGATAAGAGCATTGTTAGAACTTGTAAATGATGCTCTTGTTAAATGTGCACAGTTAGCCAGCCTAGAAAATATTTAAGTGACACTTGGAATTTATCTTGAAATGCTTTTCTCTCTAAAACACATTTCTGAAAGACTGACCCCTGCAGTTCTGGGCCTTTGTACTCACCTGTCTTTTGGATCCCAATTAAATAAGACCGTTAGGTCTCTGTTGTCATACAAATCTTTCCATGGAATATCATCTTCCTCTGGACTCAGACTCATGGACTTTATACTTTCTTCTAAACTGGTTGATCTAGCACATAAATATTAGTATCGTTAAACCAAATGTTTAATAGTTGAGGTGAAAGCCCAACCCACTGATATAGTCTATTCTCTACAGAGCATATAACTGTTAGCTGCCATATACAAAAGTCAAACCTATCTACTAGTGTTAAAGAGATAATGCTGGTGGGGACAGCAAACTAGCAACAGGGACTAACTGGAGCTTGTACTGAAGGCAGTAAATGTTATTGGAGGGATTAGAAGTATTGAATAACAAATTTTATTATAATAAATGAGTCTATATTGTACTTCAATAGCAGATTCCATCAGAGCACTTCAAACGTTGAACCTCCCAACATCCCTCTGAGGTACCCTAGTAATACAACACATTTTACAGATGGGGAAACTAAGGCCTTGTCTACACGTTTAATGCGACAGCAGCACAACTATAGTGCAACCCACCTCCCTGAGAAGCGGTAGCTAGGTTAATGGAAGAATTCTTCTGTCCACCTTGCCCTGCCTATGCAGGGACTTAGGTTGGCTTAACTATGCTGCTCAAGGGTGTGGATTTTTCATTCACCTGAGTGATGCAGTTAAACCAGCCTAATTTTCTAGTGTAGACGAGGCCTAAGGCAACTCTGATGACGTGTACCAGGTAGACAAGAAACACCCATTCAGGAAAGGCTCTCCCCCCGCAGAATCCCTGACTGTTTGAGTTACTATCCTTTTGTCTCTGCCATACTTACATATTTGCTTCAAGTAAGAGGTCTAACAACATCCGTTCAGTGCGGACTTGTGCAAAATGAAGTGAGGCGTTCAGCCTGTTCCTAAAAGCAATGAATTCTGGGATCTTCTCAAATGCACCATACTTGTAGGCTTGAATAATATATTCTGAGGTCTAGGAAGGAACACACAGCATCTCTGTATTAGTTGCCATGATAAAGTAAAAACAACTAGAGTCTTAACAGGGTTACAGCCAAATCAAATTTGTGACTGCCATGAATCTGAACATGTGGAGTCTAGCAAGCACTTATCACCTGGGAGAAAATGTGCAGTTCTGCTTGCCCAAGCCTCCCAGACACATATAGTAGTGTACGCTTCACTGCTTTCCTTTAGCAAAAGCAGACTGTACCCTGGGAAAGTGTGTCTAGCAAGCTACCAATTTCTTTATTAAATAAATGAGCCAACACTAAGAACCCTCAAGTTAGTGCCACCCCTAAAACTGAAAGGCAACTCTTTGTTGAATTGTGGAAGCTTCCTCTTTTCTGGAGATCTTGTTATGCATGCTATAGAAAGTGGGGGCATCTCGAACAAAATGCAACCATTTCATTGAGAAAATCCATCATAACCAAAATAAAACTACCCCAGATTTTCCTGCATCTGACTTGGGCATGTGCCATTGTGTGTTACTTTCACATAGGTTTAAAAAATTACTCATGCTACACTTTTGCTTCTCATTTTTATTAGGTTTTGAATACAGCATCACAGGATAACACCATGCGGCGTGTACACATTACATCTCAATACAATCTAAATCCCAAAGGAAACATCAGAATCCATGCATTAGTTTGCCTCCCCCTTCAACGAAGTGCAACAATAAAAGCTTTAAACCAAGATTTCAGGCCCATCCAAGGGTTCCCCATGAAGAGATCTATATGAGTAGGGAGCCCAAAACGAGCACTTATTTTGATGTAAATATCAAAATATAAAGACATAGGAAGCAACTCATGCACCAAGACAAGATAGAGTAATTCTGGCAAAGTATCTATCAATGAGAAATTCTGGAAAATCAGAATGAAAACCACAAATGAAAGATTATGGGATGAACTCACACCTGACATACACCAGATCAAGTCACCAGTGTGTGTCTATAATACACTATACCAACTGATTCAACCTGGTCTGAAGAGTTTGAGAAACTAGAACCTTGTACTTAGTAACACAGCCAAATGTCACCGTATGTTTGCCAAAAACAGGGAATGTCCGTTTAGCCAGTTCTCTCCCTGTCTTTTTACCAAGCAATTTGGTTATTTGCATAATATGAAAAATATGCCAATATTCAACAACATACCCTCTGATAAACAGCCTTGCAGAATTCATTTCAGGCCGCGCCATGGGCGCTAATTCAACTGCATCGACGCGGCTTTTAAATCCCCATGGGACACCTCGGTGCTCTGTTTGCCTGCAGTATCTGGAGAAATTAAAGAC
This sequence comes from Macrochelys suwanniensis, assembly GCA_033296515.1. Classification (NCBI taxonomy): domain Eukaryota; kingdom Metazoa; phylum Chordata; order Testudines; family Chelydridae; genus Macrochelys; species Macrochelys suwanniensis. Next base: position 5,099,914 of record CM065789.1, on the reverse strand, counting down.
GGACGGACACAAGAAAATTAAAGAGATTACTTGTGATTCTGCAGATTTAAAGAAGGACTCTCTTGAAAAGGATGAAGTTGCCTTTTTAGTTCTGGTCAAGTACAGTAATACTGCCTCTTTTCCTCCTGTCTGCCCTTTGTGGTCTCTCTCAGAACAGGAATATTCAAGACTGTTGAATAGTGCACCCTACAGGAGTTGGTCACCTTGAAAGGGTTTTAATTCACCTTACCATGGGGCATACATTCAGCAAGCAAGCTGAAAAATGCATTAGTTTAAGATGATCAGTACTGTTCACTAAGAACAACTGCACTTTTATGTGAGATCACTCAATTTAAACCCCAAATGTACAGTTTCAGGAAAAGTCCCATGAACAAAACACTCCAGGGCATGTTTAGTGTGTTCTGTATTTGGACAGTATGGTGGAAACACATGTTTTGGTGAAATTTCAAGCCTTCTAAACAAGAATCTAATAAGCAAGGAACAAGCATCAGGCAGTATCTTAACCCAGCTAAAAAGGTAACTTTTAAAGAATAGTCCTCCTTTAACATTGCAGTTAGATGTTGCTGTGGAACTAGAAGGGGATCCGGGAAGCTGACGTCAGAACTGTTAGTAGGATGAAGAGGCAACCCCCTAACTGAACAGCAGGAGGGAATGAAAACTGCAGGCAGATTTTGAACTAATGACAGTTGAGGCGGGACCTCTATTAGAAGCCCTATTTTTCCATTGCGGACATGACATCGTCCTATTCAAACAAAACTCTGGAAATGAACCTTTGTCTCTTGCAATTTGCAAAACAGACAGGATTTAAAGATAAATACTACAGGAAAGATGGTAATGCTTACAGTAGCGTAGTTTGCATTAAACAAACCTAAAACTGGTGACTACTGGAAATTGTTCAGGTCAGACGAGAGAGTAAATCAATGCTTGTCTTTTGGAAATCAAGGACACTAGTAGTGAGCCGCCTTTAATACTTGTCTGGAACGCTGTATCCATGAGAAGAAAAATGACATGTGTAGGTCTTCAAAACTGTGTCTTCAGACTAATAGTAGGAAGAAGTCGATAGTCCAAATGCATCTTTTTCCACTTTGATTCCAATTCTTTGAGATGAGATTGTAAACCGATACACTAATCCAGGTAAGACGTATTCCACAAATTCTGAAAACTGAACTGACACACCAGATTCTTTGGATAGCGTGCCTCCTGCCAAGAGTGTGCCAATACCACATGGAATGCGATTCAATAGATCTTTATGTGGATATGTGCCCTGAGCTACTGAAAAGGGCAACAGGGTCTTCTCCATCCCAAGCATTTTTATAATTCATACTAATCAGAATAACCTTATCCTAAATTGGTGCCCAGAGGCAGTAATGCAGCCTGATGTTAGTTGAATCCGAGCTGTTTTCCCAATCAATATGATTTCTTGCTGCTGAATAGTCTTTAGTGCGCTCAGTCAAGAGAATTATGTCCATTAGGTGTTTTCTCCAAATCTTTATTTTTCCTTCTTGGTATGTTGCTGTCAAACTTTTTATTAATGAAAGTCACTTTGTCCTGAATTGCAGCCTCTTCCACTGAATTACGTGGAAACAGATCAAACATGGCTTAACAAAAGCAAGAGTCACTTCTCAATGAAACAAAAAGAAAAGCCACTACGTTCATAAATCCAAGACTCCGCTATAAAAAAAAAAAAAAATCAATGTTTCCATCCAGAATTTTGTTTCACTACAATGAGAGTGCACCCATCACACACAGTCCCAACGATCTCGACAAATAAGTTCAGCAGAGTAAGACAAAAAATCAGGCAAGTAAAGATATCATAAGAGAAAGTTAAGATGTCATCTATCCAGCATGTCTGCCGCACAAGTGGGGCTCTCTGCCCCATTATCACAAGATCTTTTCCATATCAGTTGCAGTCACATTTTGCAACTAAGATCACCACCTCTATTTGCACCCTTAGAAGACCGTTAAAAGCATTACAGAAACCTTACACATTGAAAGAACTTAGCTATTGACAGACCAAGGAGATTCTTCTATGCGATGACTGCATTGTATGCATCATACACGCATTTCTATGCAGTACAGGTAACCCTTACATTTTTATTTGATGTTAGGAGAAAATGAGTTTTAAACCACGCACTGGGAGCCAAGAATTCCTAAATTCTAATCCCAGCTCAGACAATGTCTCAAAGTGTGGCAAAGTCAGTCGTTCTGTACCTCGGTTTCCTCACATCAGTAAAATGGGGATAATTCTTATTACCTACCTCTCAGGGATGTTGTGATGATCAACGTTTGTAAAGCATTACCATGTAAGTGCTAGGTATAAAAATTCATTCCGTGGTACAAAATGTACCTCCTGAATTCATCGTGGGGAGCAACATTGTATATACAATCATGTAACAACTGTTACATATTAGAGCAATTTATTTTCCTAATTGCCTAATAAATACTCACCCCAAGACTAAAGAAATGAGCCTAAATATCAGTACTTCTATATCTAGTTATGTTTAAACAAAAAAACAAACAAACTGGCAATGCAATTGTGGAACACCACTGATATTTTTCCTTTGGCTACACCAAGATTCTTCCAGGAAATGTATTTCACAAATAAGAGTGTCATGACAATAATAATTAAAAAGTGTTAAGAGTCACAAACAAGCAATTTCTCTGGAGGCCTAGCCATGTGCATGCGAGTTTTAAGAAGTATCAAATGCTCTTCATCAGCCCCACACCAAAGAACCCCATTATAGCTGAGAGACTCATCTTTAAATCAGGAAGACTTTCCTGCAAGTCACGCCACTTTTCACTCTGCTGGCCTGGTGGTGGCAGTTGAAATGAGTTTCCATTAGCACTGCAGAATCCCAAATCCTGATTTTTATTTACTGTTTCAAAGTAGTGCAGCTCATTTTTACTTCTGTTCTGCTTTATTGAAGGCAGTTTTCAATAAAGTTAGTTTCATTTTTCCTCTCTTCATACCCTCACCCTATTCCCTACATATTTACTGCACTATTATGACAACCTGCACTACTGAGACTAACCATACATAAATTATCCTGCTTCAACCAGTCTTCAGGACCACTTGTTCATGCCACCAGGATCTTTATGTTATCAATCTGTGCTGCCACGTAACTTTCAAAAAATGCTAAATATGAATTTATGCCATCATCACTTGCCACGTTATTTTTAGTGAAGATTTACAGAAATCACTATTCTTTAGCCATTACATCTAAAATGGCCATAGCAGAACTTTTGAAATATATTTATAATATATTGGCTTTTAGAAAATGAAAGGTCAGAAGCAGAATTCCAGCAAGCAATGAAGTTTTGTGGTGGAATTATAAACCGTTCTGAACAGAAAACAAAAAGCGGAGGCAAACCTTTACTACAGCCTCAACAAGCTGCTATGTTAGAGATCCAATTTTTCTATTGTGATCCACCCATAGCAAATCCCGTATAAATCTTTCTATCGGACACATGTTCTTTTCGAAGTAACTTGGACACAACTGCTTTGTTAGGAGGAGTCATGAGAAATTAGTGTCACTTACATCTTTCTGGTTGGAGTGGAAAAACCTGAGTGCAAAATTGCAGGATTGGGATGCAGCAGCATATTGACCCAGGGACTCTGCATAGCGTGTCAGAAGGTAACTGAAATACAACACAATAATTTGAATTATACACCCTCACACAAATGCCCTGAGCAGATGAATTTCATTAAGGGTCTCATTGACCAGAGCAGAGGTGGGCAAACTATGGCCCGCGGGCCACATCTGGCCCGCGGGACCGTCCTGCCCGGCCCCTGAGCCCCTGGCCAGGGAGGCTAGCCCCCAGCCCCTCCCCCACAGCCTCAGCTCACCATGCCGCCAGTGCTCTGGGCAGCGTGGTGGTGGCATTGCTGGCCGCGGCCAGGCGGCGGGGCTACCAGTCCTGCCGCTCTGAGCAGCATGGTAAAGGTGCAGGGAGCGGGGGTGGGGGTGGGGGGGGTGGTGTTGGATAAGGGGCAGGGACTCCCGAGGGGCAGTCAGGAGACAGGTAACAGGGGCAGTTGGATAGGCGTACGAGGGGGCCTGTCAGGGGGCGGGGGGTGTGGATAGGGGTCGGGGCAGTCAGGGGACAGGGAGTAGGGAGGGTTGAATAGAATGTGGGGTTCCGGGGGGGTGGGGGGTCCTGGGAGGGGGCAGTCAGGGGACAGGGAGCAGGGGGGGTTGAATGGGTCAGGTGTTCTGAGGGGGGCAGTCAGGGGGTGGGAAGTGGCGGATAGGGAGTGGGGCCAGGCTGTTTGGGGAGGCACAGCCTTCCCTACCCAGCCCTCCATACAATTTTGCAACCCCAATGTGGCCCTTGGGCCAAAAAGTTTGCCCTCCCCTGGACCAGAGAATCACAGCACAGCTTGTCTTCATATACAATTCTCAAGGGAGTTATGAGATAATGAGAATTTGATAATGTTCATCTCAATATTTTTTAAATGTAAAGGTTCCTCTTTATTATTAAATTCTAATTTCACCTAACCATGACCTGCAGGGCACAGAGAGCCTCCTCCTATCTGATCCAAGGGGCAAAAGCTTTTTTTAAGTTGATATCCACAAAAAAAGCTTCAAGACCTTTCCATGCACTTGTGATCTGTGGGCAATTCCACATTTAAAATGCACTAGCACAGCTGCACTGCTTTAATGAAGATGCTCTAAGCCCGTCAGCTTAGTTATTTCACTTCTATGAGAGGCAGTAGCTATGTCGGTGGGAGAACCTCTCTTGCCGACATAGCACTGTCTACACGTGTGTGTGTGGAAGTCGGTACAATGTCGTCGCTTGGGGGTGTGAATTTTTCTGAGCAATCTAGTTATACCAATATATGTCTGTAATTTAGACCAGACCTGTTTTACCACCGCACAGTCTTGAGACTGCATGACCAGCACTGTATGTCAGAGCTAAGCTTTGCCTTCATACCAGGCATACAAATTCAAAAGGCATTTTCAAAGAAGGAAATCAATAAGTAGGCCCCCTTCGCTCAGAGTACCAAGATTTAAAAGTAACCAATATAAAACCACATAAGAAATGGAGCTGAAAAAGATCAGGGTCTGTGTTTTACATGCAATACTAACTCACATTTACATAAGCACCTTTAATCCCACATGCTATTTTGATAAAGCCTCACGGAAACATGGCTCCCTCTGGGACTGAAGTGGCAAAGCATGCTGCAAAACCATACGGACAGTAGGGGATATCTGATCCGAGGGTGCCCGGATAAATCCCCCACCTTATTAAAAACTCCATGAGATCTTCATTGTCCACCAAAAGACAAGATCTTTGTTTTTAAGATCTCATCTAACAGACCTCTCTTCCCCTCCCCAGTGTGAACTGCATGGTACTCATTTTATCCATTTCATAAGTTGGAAGGGCTGAGCTGATCCTGCCAGCATGGAGTGATCCTTTTAACAGCATATTACTGGTTTGTAGTTCTAAAGGAAACTGAAAATAGAACATTTACAAATGTTGAGCATGGTTAGCAGAGAGCCAGCGTGACCAATTATTCTGAGTATATACTACCCACCCGATGGTGTCGTGCTGTACGTGCTTAGCATCAAGGCTGGAATAAAGCTCCACAACAGGTTCAAATGCACCAAGCATGCAGTAAATTCGAATGAGCAGCAATTTGAACTGAGCATTAGAAGGACTGTGGGTTAATCCTTCTTCTAATAAAGTCAAGGACTGCCACACGGCCATCTCTTCACCTGGTGATGAGACAAGCACACACAGACATGAGGTGTGAACAGGGTATTTAATAGAGAGCAGGGTTTGAAACTGGCACAACAATTACACTGGGTTGAAAAACCTCTCTCATTGCTCCTCAAACATATTTCCCATGCTGCCTGCATGTTACTCTCCTCACTTAAAGCTCCTTGGAATGAAACAAATGTCTAAATATACTGTATTACACTCGGCACCAAAACTAGGCATGTAAGTATCTTAAAAATACATTATTACAATTCAATCTGGATGCAACAGAACCCCCTGCTTGTTAACCTGCTAGAAGGAGCTAGTTCCAGGTGCTTGGTCTTCCACTGGGAACACTCTACCACCATCCACCACAGAGTGCAGACCCCACACACCAGCAGTGTATGACAGTGAGAAAATGACCCTCTGGTAAATGACTCCTGGACCATTTAGGGTTTGTAGACTGTACCCATATCAGAAGATTAAGGGTGCCTTTAAGCACCAAGGGGAGGGGGTTAACTGGGTACTCCCTGCCCCCAACAGAACCAGGAATTTTGGGGCGTGTGGCTCCACCTGCCATCCTCCCTGGAGAACCTTCTGGGCTGGAGCCCTCCAGGAGATTTCCCAGGGTGAAGGACCAAGCCTTCTCTAGAAAGGAGCAGCAGTAGCTGTCACACCACCAGGGGGTAGGAGGAGCTCCCTAACCCTCAACCAACATGGAGCCAGGAGATTTCCATTTCCGTGGCCATGGTTCTTCAATCAGTAATACCAAAGGGTGAAGCCTTTACAGCTGCTGGAGCCCAGCAATGCCAGCAGTCTGATGTCAGGAGGGACTTTTGAATGTCTTTTAAGTGGCGAGGAGGTTGTGCAGAGGGAAGGGGGCAGATTCTCTGCAGGGGATGCAGAGAGAGGCTGGACTGAGGCAGGAAGGGGGGGGGAGTCCTAAGCAAGGAAGCAGAGTTCCAAGGATTTTACTGGGACTTAAAAATTGAAATTCTTTAAAAAATGTCAGGTACCCAAATGTCAGGTTTGGGTAAGGAAACACCACCTCAGAAGAGGATAGTTTAAACAGCTGGGGATAGTTTATGCAGAAAAAAATCCCAAACCCACAGAACTAACAAGCCACATGCTGACCATTCAGTCACTCCCCCACCACACTCAGCCCTTCACTTGTAACGTTGTATCCTTGCCCCAAAACTTTGTTTTATATCTTTAGCCTAAGCTCTTTGGGGCAGGGACTGTATCTTCCTATAGGTCAGAACAGCGCTGAGCTAATGTAATACAAATAATCAATAGTAATAGTTAGATACACATCTCTGTTATAGCCTTAAATAACTAACTTCTACGTTAAGCAATTTAAGCACCGTTTGTAAAATAAGTTCTGGACAAGAAGGGAGTTAAGCCTAGGGTGAGCAGACAGCAAATGTGAAAATCGGGACAAGGGGTGGGGGGTAATAGGAGCCTATATAAGGAAAAGACCCAGAAATCGGGACTGTCCCTATAAAATCAGGACATCTGGTCACCCTAGTTAAGCCTCAAGGAGATGGACCCTGGCTACTCTGGGAAACAAGAGACTAACGCTGAGTTACTCAACAGTGACACCTTCTGCCCAATAAGTAGCAACTACAACTGAGATTTGAAGGAAGCAAGATTCAACCCTCCAGTTCAAGGGATGCAGAACACACATGTAGAAATAGAAAAATATTCATATAGGTTTTAAGAAGAATAAGACTGAAGAGACTTACCTGCCTCTAGCCACATATCCAGGAGCAGATGAACTGCAAGCAGACAGTAATAATCTGAAAACTGCAATTCAGTTTTCAAACAAGATTTCCCTAGAGAGGGAAAAAGAGCGTCACCCCGCATAGTACATGTATTATCAAAATCATTACATGCAACAAACAGGGCCAATCATTTCCCACATAGCTATGTAAATTGATGTAAATTGGCAGCCTTTCAGCCCACCAGATGACATTTCTAAAGGAACACTGTCAGGTTAATTATTTTTGAAATCCCAAATTTCCTCACATCTGTTACTAATGTCAGATTATAAAAAGTGAACGAATTGTCGTGTTGTTTTCCTCATTTATGCTTTTTGCAGTTCCCTCGAAGTGGACAGCGGAATGGGTCCATTTCACTTGTGTTTCTAGTGAGTTTCACTTCCAGGCTCTTCCATACTAGCTAAGTACTGCAGGGTCTGGGGTTACAGATCCGCAGAGGATTGTTTAAAGACAAAGAGCTTTTCAACCAGATACAAATACAACTACTACTTTCTTTTTGGTGAAACTGAAAATTTTTATAAAAAGTGACACGCTTTTGGAAATTTGGCCCATAAGAAAGTCTAAATATGAAGTAACTGCAATGCACTAGTTTCAAGATTTTCTTACCAAACTCCAATCCATGCTGGTATCTTAACATCAACTCCCGGACTACACTCAGCTTTTGTTTTTTGTCAATGGTGTGATAGAGACCAAGCAATCTTGTGAGCTGAACCACACACAAGTGTTGTTGCAAAGCTTTGATGTCAGCTGGTAGTGCAAGTTTACCCTCTGCTGGTGCGGACAAAGGAATGACTCCCAGCAACTGACTGATGAACTGGAAAGGAAACACAAGTGTTAAATTTTCCAGTGCACTTAGTCACCTCAAGAAAATAGCAAGTCTTGTATCCATTTTCAGAAACTGGGACAAAATGAGATTATGTAGGTATTGGTACCAACTCCATAATTAAAACGGCATTGAAATTTAAAGTTAGAGGGCTCACTCCTCAAGACGGTACACATTCTGATCCTGAGCCTAAGAATGCAGGAAGTACCAAAGAAGTCAATGGGACTATACACAGGCTTAAAGTTAACTATGTCTTCAAGCGCTTTGCTGGATTGTGGCCAGAATGCGCCACACCTTGCTAACATCGAGCCCCTAGTAGAAATTAAATTCTATTGTTATTTGCTAAAAATCATATTTACCAGTACCAACCATACAACTCTTTCCAAGGAATTAACTCTCTCAAGACAGGGTAAGTTAGAATTAAACCTGTTCTGTACTTTAGGAGTTAAAATGAGTCATTTTTAAAATTACACTTGCAATGTTACCATCATTTTCCCCTAGCTAAAAATGGCTTTTACACCACCATGATTATACCTGCTCTGAACAAGTTAGATAACATGGGGCTTAAAGTGTTGGCAGCATCCTGTCTACCATCCTGGGCTACCAACATTACCACCACTGGGGGAGCTGAGCCAATGTTAGCAACAGAGGGAATTTTTTACAAAAAAAACCCCCTAACACGGACAATGCCCATATGTAGTTTACATAGATTTTGTTAACTGCCTTTGACTGATCCAGGACTTTTTATCTAACTCCCATCCCCGAGAAATATACCACAATGACTTAGAAGAACAAGGGGGGTGAGTGGCAGGATTCCCAGCTCCTGAAGCCATCTACCAAGCTGCTCATGACTCTGCTGAAATCCACTCTCAATTTAAGTTTCAATAAGGTAGGGGTCAGAAAGATTCTGGGAGAACTACCAATAGTGTCTCAGTCATTCTTCTCAACGGATGCTGATGTATGTGTCCATTCTGTCACTTGGATCTGCTGCAGTGATATTACTTAGTCACCTAACTATGCCTGGTGCTTGGCAGAGATTAAGAGAAAGACATTTTCCCAGAGAGTATTTACAATTAGACACAGAGAATGAACAAGGACAGATAAGGGGAGAAGGAAAGAAGGACGTTTAACACAATAGTAGCATAAGTCCTATTACCCAACAAGCTAATCTTATTCATTCTAATATTTTAGATAGAAACTAAAGTTCATTCTATGGAGGTTTATCTTTCCTTGATGCTCACGTTTAACTCTCATTGCTTCAATGGTAGCTGTGCATGTTTATATAGGGAGAATAAACCTCTTTATGGTGATATACAGTAAAGCCCAAAATATCTATCTCCGACTATGACAACTTGAACAAGAGTGAGCAGAGGTTCTGCCACTAAAATCAACAGGAGTGATGAGACACCACAGAACTGCAAGAAAAAGGCTCAGTCCTACAAACAGTTACTGAATTGCTCCAATAGAACCACTCTCAGCCTGCTGAGAGAGCATAGAATGCTCTATGCCTGGGAGTCACTAACAAACCCTGTGTGTGTGCACTGTGAAAACCCCCATTTAAATTATTCAGAACTTTGGCATTTTTGCTTTTTAAGAAACACTATTTTTTCTGGTTAGAGCAGAATTTTGAATAAAATTAACCAATTCTACATTTTCAGCAATTTGTTTTTCTAATAACTGATTCCCTCCCTCCCTCCCTGAAAGGGGGTTTCCTTTTGATATCACCACAGTCAAAAGCTGAATTCAGCAGACAGCTGGTGCACTCAGCAGTCTCCAGCACCCCTCCCTTTACTTCACCCAATGCTATTGTTCCTACCTTTGTACACTGGGTGGATGGAAGGAGGTCCACAAATATCTTGAGATCAGTGAAACAGCAGGGTTTGTCCCCAAACTTTCTGAAGTATTGGAACATTAGTTCTTCTGGGTCACCTAACAAAGACACTCAGTTATAAAGAAGTCAGTTCAATCTGTTTTTAAAAAAATGCTCACTTAGAAGTCAATAATATAACGAGACTTGGAAGGATTAGATTTGTATTGGTAAATTTTGGTGAGCATCAGTCACACACCCAAGAAAAATATTTCCATTGATAACAAAAATGTGCAGTTAGACAAAGCAAGAAAAAAAGCTGTTTGAGAACATATCGGACCGGGGTTCTCAACCTTTTTCTTTCTGAGGCTCCCCCAACATGCTATAAAAACTCAACGGCCCACCTGTGCCACAACAACCGTTTTTCTGCAGGGCCAGCATTAAGTGTAGCAAGCAGGGCAACTGCCCGGGGCCGCACGCCACAGAAGGTCCTATGAAGCTAAGTTGCTCAGGCTTTTGCTTCAGCCCTGGGTGGCGGGGGTTGGAATCCCAGGCTTCAGCTTTCTGCCCTGGGCTTCAGCAAGTCTAATGCCAGCCCTGCCTGGCGGACCCCCGGAAATCTGCTTGGGACCCCCCAGTGGGCTCCGGACCCCTGGTTGAGAACCACTGTATTAAACTGTCATTAAAGAATTACTGTCTGATTCTCCTACCCATAATTTCCAGCACTTGTGAAAATTTAAACCGATAAAAATAGAAAAAAAAAAAAAAAGAAGTAGAGTTCTGCCAAGCCTAAATATAACTATGAGGAATTTTCAGTCCTGCAAATGAGCTTATTAATAGCAGTTTCTTATGTTCAAAGTTAAACAGTGATTTACAAATCACGATAGTTTCATTCCAGATCTTACAGTCAATTAGAAAGCTTAACCCATTTGATAAAGAATGAGAAATGAAAAAACCCAGGAGAATATTTCAAGCTACCCATGCACAATTTATCTGATGATGAAATTTACTTTCCTGTATCTAAATGCAAAATAAATTAAATAGGGTCTGCAGAAATCTTGCTAACATTAAACCACGTTTAAATCATGAAACCCCCAATAAGTGCATTTAACAAGCATTACTGTTCTCATTTACAAGGCTGCCAAAGAGCTCAAAGAAATATCAGCCAGTGATTACACTAAGGATGACAAAGGGAGAGGATTTTCAAAAGTATTAAGGGATATATCAAAACACAACTCCCACTGAAAGTCACTGGGTTTGTGCTCCTAAACTGATTAGGTGCCTTTGAAATCTCCTCCAAAGACCTTGTTTTAAAAGGTCTAAAACACTCTAGAATTATCAAAATAATACCTGACCTTCTATAACACCTTTTACTGAAGATGTTTTATGCATGCAATCCCTGCACACACTTTACATCATGCACTACTAAATTGATGATCCCAGTACAAAGAGCTCGTTCTAGGTTGGTGTTCTTTCCCTTACGGTTTAATTTATCATCCAATTAGTGGCTCTTACCTAGTTTATATTCATCATTACAACCCCTGTGTCGCAAACGTCTAATCAGCTCCAGTCTGGCTAGGTAGGGTCCCCGAAGTGGCCGAGAGCTCTTAGCTTCTTCTGTTATCCTCTCCTCTACAAATGTCACAGCTTGCTCTGTGGAATAATGCACTTCTCCTTCCAAAGAGCTGTGCAGTTAAAGATATGAGTATTGATTTCAAGCATTCTTATATCATTCCCATTTTTGAGGCAGGCAGTAAGTGGTAAGCCTTAACACCACTCCCTCAAAGCAGTCAGGTTCGACTGACTCAGACCCTGTGAAGGGAGCAGGCTAAGGAAGCTCTAATAAACTAGAATTATATGCGTGCTTCCAGAGGGGGTCAGTGCCCTCTTGGAACAGGGACCAGCTTCCACAGCTAAGTAGCTTGGGCACATTATGTGCCAGCAGCCATGATGACCCTTGAGATAGACAGCTCTACATTAGCATGCATTTACACTAGCTATTTACCTATACTGGATACACTAAAGCTGGGATGGGAAACTGGTGGCTTGGGGTCCTCATCTGGCCAGGCAAATTGTTCTATTTTTCCCACCGCAGCCCAGATCGGGGCAGGCAACCTGGCAGTGCCAGGGTCAGGAAGGAGACAGGGCATCAAATTGCAGGGGGAGAGTCCCGCCTATTCATGTGTTACATGACACTGTGGCAAGAGCCAATGTGCTGGAGCAGGGAGCCAAGCTCAACTCTGAAGGACAGGAGCTGTGGCCACAAGGTGTAAGCTCACTCTCCACACTCCCTTGGGGGGCAGGACCCAACCTCCGAGTCTCAAACCCCAGCCCATCAATGGTTTTAGTGGGTTTTGTGGCCCTCAACTACCTTAAAACTGCCCATCCCTACACTAAAGTAAAACTATCAAGGGACAAACTATGATTTTGACATCTACCGTATGAAGAGACTCTCAGGAATAGTAGTTGACTTACTGCTCTCCTTCTGCTGGAGGAGTCCAGGATTTGTCAATGAGTTGAAAGACTGAATCAAAGTAAATGATATAGAACTGCCAATCATCTGAGCTAAAAACAGGCAAGGAGCAAAATTAAGGAAAGTGCAAATAATGTTACTCATACATGCAAGTCTACTCCTTTATAAAAACCATTGTTAGATCATGCAAGTCACAGAACAATTAAAACACATAGGAAAAAATCACACTAAGAACTATTTCCACTAGAAAATTTCCCATCTTAAAGGGGCACTGTTAACCAGAGGTTTCTAAAACCAACATATTTCAAGAAACTCAAGTTTCTGATACAGCTTGTCCAGATTTATATTTTAAGTTCTTTTACAGTTTTTTAAAAGGGATTTTGGCTCCCGTTAACATTGATAAAGGGCTTTCCAACAAGGGAATGAGCAGGTTCAAGAGTCGCACCACTAAATTGCTAATGTAGGAGCTGGGAAATGCATCTGACCATCACTCAAATAAATCTGTTAGTCTCTGAGGTGCCACAAGTACTCCTGCTCTTTTTGGGATACAGACTAACACAGCTGCTACTCTGAAACCTGTCAACAAACAAGTGAAACTGACTATATACAAAGAGCTGCAGAATGCACAAAGTAAACTGAAAACTCTTCTATCTTTATCTAACGTTTCAGTTGTAGTAACCTTAGCTATTGCTAGGTCATCCCCATCCTCCCCCCAGGCTCTAGACTTTAAAGTCTCCCCAGGATTTCCACTATAGTTACGTTCAACCTTTTGTTAAAGAACAATTCTTCTAAGTACGATGTTTTTGATCTCTTGGATGGCAGCTTTAGACAGGATTCACTATAATCTCATTAACTGTGTCCTAGTCCTTACAACAAACCCTCATGACTGCTCTCAGAGGCAGATCTGATCAACCTGATTTGCTCTGTTCTGATATACGGACATGTTCAAAGCAGCAGATGCATTTCCTAGGGCAAGTCTACACTGCTGTGCTACGTGGGTGCAGCTGCATGGACACAGCTACACTATCGTAGTGCATCTGGTGAACAGACACTATGCCAACGGGAGAGCACCCTCCCATCAGCATAATTATTCCACCTCTGTGAGAGGCGGAAGCTGTGTGGGTGGGAGAGAGTCTCCTACCGATACAGCACGGTATAGACACTGCTTTAAGTCGATGCAACTTATGTTGCTCAGGGAGTGTCGTTTTCACACCCCTGAGTGACATAAGTTACATCGATTTATGCGGTAGTGAAAATCAGCCACCAGAAGGAAGCCTGGCAGATTAAGAGAACTAGATTGTAGGAAAGCGTTGTAGGAAATGAAATTCAAGTACAAGTTTGCATTTTTTCTGACAATTAGCATGTTGGACAGCAAGGTATGGACCTCTGGAAAGAGAATGAAATTCGTTGATTTCAGGAAAGCACACCTTGCGCCACTCATTTGTTCACTGTGAAAGTTCGCAGAGCTTCCATGTGAACTAATGATAATTTGCAGTCTTAGCATCTTTCATCAGAGGATCTCCAAACACTTTTCAAGCATTCAGTCTCAAACCTTGAGACACAAGCAGCTGAGGTACAGTGGTGATGTGACTTGTCCAAGGCCACAGAGTGAGTCAGTAGCACAGATGTGACTACACTGCAGACATCCTAACTTTTCTAACGCTCTCTCCATAACAGGAATGAAACAAGACAAAAAACACTTAACTGCCCATGTTTCTCATTTTCCATTCTTTTTTTTTTTTTAATTTAAATGACATGTTAAGTTGAAATTTCAACTTACTTTTTCAGTAGCAACCTCCTGGACAGTGCGTTGCATTCTGGCCACTTGCATAGCTTCTTATACATCGCCATACACTTATTCTCTCGACTCTGGAGTTCACTAGTCAATTTCTCTAAATCAGAAACAGTTGTGAGTTTATTTCACCCATCATTTTCTTTAACAACTTTCAGAACAAAGTATCTTACCCTATACAGAATGCAAAAGAGAAAACACATTCTTCTCCGAGACTGGAGGGCCAGGACTAAAGTCCAGGACCAACGCCAAAAAGCACTGCTAAACCAAGAGGCCAGTAATAGATTTAAGGTCCTATATCTTGCAGGTCAACGGTGCTAGACACGAGTGCTTTGTTACTGAAAAGCTGGGAGTCCTAACATTTAATTATTTTTAAGGCCTGGTACCTCAACTAGCTGCTAGAAACTCTTTGCTGGATCAGCACATATTTTCCAACTGAGGAAAGTGCCGAACCTGTAATTAGAAAGAAAACATTTTATGCCTAATTATTGGCTCAGAAGCTGCTGGGCCCATGGTGCAAAACCTTCACTTGAAAAGTACATAGGACCGGGTGCAGAACTGTAGAGTCTGACTGGAACCTTGATATTCTGGCTGCTCTTAAGCTACAAATTTACTTTTGTGGTAGAAAAATAAAGCTCTAAAATCATCCAGGAGGAAGGGGCATAATGCCATCCCTAGCAGCACTGATTCTAAGATGGTAGTTGTGAGCTGACTTGATGGGATTTTGTGGGTCCAGTTATGTTAATCTAATAATTGCTCTTTGTACAACATGCTGCTACTTTAACACGGATAATGGAATTGATGCTGCAAACACTCCTGAGTGTAGTAATACCACAAGCAGTCTGATGAAACCAGTGAGAAAACTCATCTTGCCCAGTAGCATCTGCAGAATTGGGCTCAATGTGTGTTACTGGTATGAGTTAATTTAATGTACAGCTATCTTTAAACTAGTACACGTGCAGATCAATTAAATCCCCATAATACAAGATCCCAGCAAAAGACCTGGGGCAAAAGCAAGAATACCCTGTCAAACCTCCACACAGCTGGGGTTGTTAATTGACCCAATGCGCTGAAAGATAAAATTACCTCCTAGTTTCCCTCTAACAACATCCAAGGCTTCCTGATACTTCTCCAAACGTTCCAGTATCATGTAGTAAAGTTCAACCTTAGAAGAAAGAGATTTGGATACACTGACATTTGGAATTAAAACAAGTGAAAAGTGTCTGGAAATAAAAACAGTTTGTGCTTCTGTCATTAGGAAGAGGAGAAAGTCAATGCTGCCTGTAAAACTATTTAACAGCCACCAGAAAGGAAAATTCAAGAATTTAATTTAACACCCTCTAATCCCAAAGGACCCCCTGGGCTTTACAAACACTACAAAGGAATCACTTCATCTAGCAATGAACTCTTCACAATTTCACACCACCTACAACCTCTGCCCTCACCTCCTTCCACACCCTTTCATTCCTTATGCTCCTCTATATCCTCTCTCCACACTGCTCCCTTTGTCTTCCTCCTCTCGCTCCCTGCTTCACACCTTATTTCATGCTGACGCTTGCAGCAGTCTCCTACTTTTTGTACACCAAGCACCTTCTCCTTTTTCAGTATCTCTTATCTCTTCTCAAAACTCCCTTTGGTCATGGGGCCTCCTGTGCTTATAAATTCATTGCTGATATTCCCCCTCCCCCTCTTTGTATCTACATTGCTGTCCTGTTAAACTAAATTCCAGTTTTCAGTTCTGATTTTTACTCACTTTCACCGTGTGATTGGTTTGTGACTTCCCAGAAAACTGTTACATAGGTTCACTTGAATTATAACTAGAAGTCTGTTTAATTAGCAATGAAAATCCATTTTTTAAACAAATGTGAACATTGGGATTTCTTTTGTCTCTCGTGTTTTCACATTGTGTGTAACCACATAAGAAAAGCTGCTGACCATACCGCTTTGTCTGACCAAGAGAAGCCCAGAAAGCACGGACAGGATGTGTACCAGCAGAAAAAGTGAACAGGACATGTATTTCACTGACAGTCCCTTTGAAACAACCTGACCATTTTATGATTTCTCAAAATCAGCTTTCGAAAAGTTACTATTGCGATTGTCTCAACAGCTACTGGTTTTGGTTTAAACTGAAAACTAGAACCCCTGGCTGCAATGTATTTTTATTAAGTTTGTGAGTTCTTCTGAGACAGGGAACCTGTTTTCTATCTTAGGGATTCTTAAACATCCCTAGAGTGGGTCACACTTTAATAAATTGTCTCATGGACCATGTCCTCTCTAGTCATGTCTGCATAGGCCACCTTCCTTCACACTAGCAATCACATAACATCCCTGTGGCAACCACAGCAATTGCCTCCCTTGAACAGGAATATTAGGAAAGTAATATTTGGAGCTGTTGTTATTGTGAGTTACCAGCTGGAAATGGAGAGCCAACACTGACCAGCCAGCTCCCCCGGATCACCAGAAAGCCTTTACTTTGTGTACTTAATAATAAAAAAAGATGACAGAGCACTAGAATGCGAACCAGACTCAGTATTAGGTATGCTATACAAAGTCATTAAGCTATATTGTTAGCACAACATAAAACTCATACAATGTATTAACGATGTCCAAATCAAGTAGAAAACACATTTGCAAATCTTACTTCAGCCTCAGCTTCAATCTTATCCTCCTTCACCATTTTTTCCACCATTCTTTCAGCTAGGGGCAAAAACATTGTTTTGGAGAGGTTTTCATCTTGTGCTGAAATAGACTAGGGGAGAGAGAAGAATTACTGTAGCAACTGTCCAACTTAAAATTAATTTTTTTCATCAGGCGGGAAAC
Source organism: Macrochelys suwanniensis (assembly GCA_033296515.1). Classification (NCBI taxonomy): domain Eukaryota; kingdom Metazoa; phylum Chordata; order Testudines; family Chelydridae; genus Macrochelys; species Macrochelys suwanniensis. The sequence goes on along the minus strand of CM065789.1, from coordinate 5,082,715 downwards.
ATGACACACGCAACAACCCACGAAACACCCATGAGGGCTACCACCAGCTAAACGCATGGACACTGTGTTTTGTAAAACATGCTGCTGGGGAAGCAACTGATGGTACAATGAAGTGCTCACTCTTCACAACTTGAGTCTCAGAACAACGTAACAGACAACGTGTTATCAATAAAAATACAACAGCCACTTAATGAATTCATTTCTCCTACAATCAAATTATTTCAAAGTATACAATTATTATTTCCATGTTTATTTTTTGCCTAAGGATATATACATACATATATATACACATACATATACACACATATATACATTTCAGACACAAAAGTGCCGGTGTGGACAGAGCTATGTCGGTGGAAGTCGCTCTCCCGCCAACATAGCTACCACCGCTCGTTGGGGGTGGTTTAATTACGCTGGCAGGACAGGTCTCTCCTGTCGGCATAGAGGGGCTACCTGGGAGACTTTACAGTCGTGCAGCTGCAGCAGTACCGCTGTGAGTCCATAACACAGACATATTCTAAAAGGAGGCCTGTCAGGAAGTTTGATTAACGCTCAAGTCTGTTAGCTGTGCTAGTGCAAAATAGCGTATTTTGATTTTTTATTGTTGTAGGAATCTTGACATCTAAGAGACAAGCAATACCAGGGAAGTTTCTGGACCACACAGAAAATACAGATTTGAGGAGGGCTCAGTGTTTACACTGACTTTATACAGAAATAGTAGCACCCTACAATACTAGCAGGCAGCCAGCAAACTTACTTAAGAAAGCTATTGGGTATTTTTCATAATGTGAAAACACCCAGAACATCTCAATGTTAACATTACAGCCACTGTTAAAGTCTTTAATTCAATCAATCAAAATTCTGTACTCACCTGCATAATTAGGCTCATCACAGACCAAAAGTAGTAAGGGTTTTTGGGGACAATCTTATAAAGTGCCATTCCAGCCTGAAAAATACAAGACATGTATCCATCATTTCAAAAATGCATCAATTTATAAGCTGCATTATAGAAAGTGAGAGAGTGATGACAACAGTGACAAACAATTCCTGAGGATTAGTGACCAGATAAGAATTTATTAACCCCAGCTGGATATGCTCCCTAGGAAACACCCTCCATCCACCACTATATTGGTAGTGAGGAAGTTTTTATTCATCTTGATTTAGTTTATTGAAAAAGAATTATTTGAAGCCTCTATCTGTGCAAACAAAAAAATCCATTAAAACAAGCAAAATTTTAAGATTAGATTAATATCCAACTCAACTATCATAGCATCTCTCAGAAGTTCTCTTTCTGTACAAGTACAATATCATGTATTGAAGGATACATTGCAAGTCAGACTAGAATCTAGCCCTTTTAAGATGCAAAAATTGTAAATCCAAAATTGTTTTGATATTTAGATGCAGGTATGTCAAGCAAGAATAAACCAGATCTCTCTGTATTGGTATTTAGCACTTTGCAGACATATATATTTCCCTCTTATTAATAAAGCTGTAACTTGGTGATATGTGTATGTCAGTGCAGTGTCACAGCTTGCTAGAGACTGGTGTAGCTGGCTGTTCTAAGACTTCAGTCTCGCTGACGTGAGTCAAGTGGATAACAACCACTGTGGTAGCAAATTTAGGGATTAGCAAACCAGATACATTCCTTGGTGTTGTGGTCAAATCTACAGCTATTTTTAAATTAATACTGAAAGTACTTAGTACAATAAGAACTATTTAAAGTAGCAGTCTAAATTAACCTACCACCAATTCAGGACACATCTGAGATGAGACACGATGATTTTACAATGATATTGCAGAATTAAGCCTTTTATGAAGAGTCATTTGATAAAAAGTTAATCATTCTCTATATGCCAATGATTCAGCCCCAATCCAATTAAGCCATTTACAGCTGGGCCACAGAGATCAAGTCACCGTAATACAGTGGGAAGCGAGAGCCTGGGATCAATTTGCCTGCTTCCCTGTGCTTTTTTATACATAAAAGAGGGAGTGTGTGTACGCTTTGAAAAGAGACTTCCATTTATAGGCATTCTCCAGGCACCTAATTTGGGAAGGATGAAAAACAAAACTAACAGGCATGAGATTGTCTTGCCAACTGAAAACCAAGATGCATGTAAAGAAAAAACAACTAAGCTTTTCTTCTATCAAAATACAAGCGGCACAGTCTAACTCCACACTGGTTTCTAGAGATAAGAGTGTAGGCAAAAAACAGAAAGAAAACTTCAAAAGTTTGTACATTATTTTAAATTGTGGCCTTCAAGAGCTCTCAGTAAAGCTAAATATTCCTGCCTAATACACTCTCTTATGTGCGACCGTAGTACTCTCTGATATAGGTATCAATAGGAAGCGAATATGCCAAGAAGGCCAACCAACATACTGCATCAGTACAGACTACAGTTCATAAAGTTATCCTTTTTTTAAGGGGAAAAGAAGCAATTGTTTTTTATATAAAAAACACAAATCTGAGTAGTGGTTCTGTCTAACCAACCCTGTATCAAATATTTAATCATGATGTAGAATTTTAGTATTCAGCTCAGCTTTCTAGGAAATTAAATATAATTTTCAAAAGTGTGGGTCACCAGTACAGTATGATACAGAAAAGAGCCTTAAGGAAATGTTAGATTTATTAGTTACTTTGTTTCAACTGGAGGAAAAACAAAACAAAAACCACACTTCTAAGAACTTTGCCCCCACTATTGTTAAATATGACCCCTACGATTACTAGAACTGAAATGGGTGAAGGTACCTGTTGCATTTTCTTATATTCCCCGACCCTGGCATAGGCCATGAAGAGATGAGAATGATACTCCTCACTGTTGGGAACCTTCTTTACAGCTGCTTCGTAAAGTTTTGTTACCAACTCCGCTAAACCAAAATCAGATGTTTCAGTTCAGACACATTTGGAATACAAAGTAGCTATCTAAAGATAACATCTGGGATACTGTGCAGAGTATTTCAATTCAATTACAGTGTAATTCAATTACACTTAACACCTATAGGAACTGGTCTATCTCCCCCAGCACCCCAAGCCCCACAAACACACAGTAGGCAAGAAAGATAAATGTTTAAAAAAGGAGTTTGTGTAAAAATAAAAATTAAAAAAAAAAAAAGACTAAAATGTTCAGAAATGTACTGAACGCTTTCAGGTACGTCATGTGTTGGGGTTAAAAAAAACTTCCAAATTCACCAATTCAAGAGTTGTACTTGGGTCACATGGAGACTGTCTACTTTAAATGAATGATTTATTAAGACACAGAATGAATTCCTCAAGTTCAAATTGTTTTAAGGAAACTTCTCTAATGCAGTGGTTCTCAAACTTCATTGCACCACGACCCCCTTCTGACAACAAAAATTACTACACAATTCAGGATGGGGGACTGAACCCTGAGCCCTGCCACCTAGGACTGAAGGCTCCGGCCCCAGGCAGAGGGGTTTGCAGGACACTTTGGCCCCAGGCCCCAGCAAGTTTAACGCCAGCCCTGACAACCCCATTAAAATGGGGTCATGACCAACTTTGGGGTTCTGACATACAGTTTGAGAACCACTGCCTAACATATTAGGAGCGACTATGCTATACATTAAAAAGCCCTGATATTTCCCAAGTTACTTTTATGCTTTCAATCTTCTTTAATAATTTAATACAAAGATAATTTATTTCAAGATAAACCTATTAATATAGACCTATGATGATTAGATATTTAGGATACCTAGACACTATTTGTATTTGATTTTACCATCCCTCCTCCCCCCTCGCACCCAAAAGTTATTTGTATTTACTCATATAATCATTATTGAATGTACTTTTCTTAAAAATACAAATTATTCTTCACATAAAAGCACTATATATGTGCAAGGTATTATTGTTAATAAGGTTTAGTATGATTTTATATATTCTTGAATAATTTCTAGGAGTACTACATTCAGTTCTATTTATGTTTATATTTTTCTGGTTTTTAAGTTGAGAATTGTAGAAATAAAGATTTAAAGGCAGATATGACGAGGTTTCATATTATTACAATAAAAGTGCTCTAACAAAGCAAAGATTATGTACTGGAAATTAACTAGTAAAGGACACAAGAGGTTGCAATATGTCAAGAAATGGCCCTGGGCAGTTATACCTTCTCATGTCAAAAAAAATCAGTTTTTCAGTCTACAATCATTTTCCGCAATAAACCTGATGATGAACATAACTGACATCCTCAGGACAGTGATAAGGTATCTCCTTGTGCTGCAGACTAACCAAACCACATACGCTTTCTCTTTCACAGTAAGCATGCACAGCTTAGTTTACTGAATGACCCAAGAAGTTAGGATTCAGATGAATTGTTTTCAAAAGAGTAACAGGAAAGGGAGAGGTCAGGATTTCCCCTCTAAGTCTGCAACACAACTTCTAAAGCCATTTTGAGGGGCTACATTCTTTGATTGTGTCTATATACATTATTTTACATTGTTTGCTTCTTCGAAGTTCATATGCAGTATTAGCCATTTATGATTTACATTATTCCTATTTAAAGTAACAACGTCACATGGTTTTTGCTAGAATAAATTTGAATGAACTTGTTTGATATTATGACTAACATACAATGTTAAAATTACTTTGGACCCAATTTTCAATAATAGCAGCCTAACCAGATCATCTTGCTTTAAGATGATCAAATAGAAACTTGTATGTCAAAGAGGCATTTACACAGTTCTGTGCCAAACTGGGCATCTGAATCCCATGTCTGAACCACCTATTAAAGTGCCCATGTTTGAAAACTGGACTTTGTACATTTCCCTTTGAATTTTGGGCAATAATTCATTTTAAAGAAAGGCCCAAGGAAAGGTTACATAATTATGATCAAGAAGCTGAAATTTGCAGGAGAAAAAGTAAAATAAAAAAACTTACGTCTATGCATTTCCCGGTAAAGGATAGTTAATGCTTGCAAAGAGTTGTCATCTGTGGGTTCGAGTGCTGTTACTTCTTGTGCGAGAGCAAATGCTTCATCTTGTTTCCCAGTTCTCTGCAAGCCTATCGCCTTTAAAACCTATACATGTAATAAAGAAGCAGCTATTAAAACAGCATTGCCAACATCTACAGAATAAAAACTTATGTTGAAACAAAGGATCATTATTAGAGAAAAATCCACTTGCCCATGGTGAGAAAGGGACTTGTCTAAGTGAGTGCCATCAACTTCTGAAGAATCTAAGCTTCCATTTAATAAAATAAAAAAGGGGAGGGGGAGAGAGAGGGAGTAACCCTTATGATTGCGAAGAAAACCTTCCAAATGTGAATAGTGTAAAACTGTTGTTTTCAACCTATATGTCGCAGATTTCTAATGGGGTCTGCACCTCCACTCGAATTTTTTTAGGGGCCCGCAAACGAAAACAGGTTGAAAACCACTGGTGTAAAATGATGCAGTGCTGCCTTCCTCAGTCTGTGCAGACTGACAGTTTCAGTGCTTTTGCTGCTGCTCAATTTTCCCTAGCAGTAGCAGAGTGAAAACCAACCAGTCTCACCAGTTTTCACTGCTGCTATTCAGAACTATGTGGTCAGAAGAGAAACTAACAATATTCACATCTGTTACACTCTCCAGCAGCTTGGGAAAGCTTTGAAAAGTAGCAGCCGCATCAGTAGCCAGAAGCCTGGAAGAGGGATAGAACAGCAGAAGGCCCTGGTAACATCACAGCAGCCAAAGGACAGAATTTTGCAGTTTAGAAAGTAACATTTCTTAATTTTCACACAAACATGATTTTACATGATTTAAAGTGTTCTTTTAACCTTCTGAAAGATTATAAGAAACATTGTGGCCTCTGTAAAAAAAATAAATCACAGATTACTGAAAGCTTGAATGGGACAGCAGAATTTCTCCAGTAAAATAACATAATGAAGAGCAATCAAATTTACCTTAGCGCAGTGAAGATCTTTGTGTTTTTTTAGCAGTTTATCTGCCTGCTGGATTGCCATTTTATTATTGCCATTATCAAGATAATCTGCATAAAAACAAACAGTGATTACAACTGACAGCAAAGAAAAAATGGGTATCTATTCCCTAATCTCAAGGAGGGGGGAAGGTCTGTGCTGTAAGAGTGATAATGAACGTTCAGTTCACAACTACTGAACTCCTGTTCAGTGATCATTTCCACAGTGCATATATAGAAATATATTTTGTTTGTTCTAGTTTCAGTCATCTCAACACAAAATACAGTAAGAGACTCTTTTGGTCTTTCTTGATAAAAGCTCAGGATACATTATAATATAACAAGGCACAATGGGTTAAGATACGAGCCTCTCTCCACTAAAGACTAGGCTGACATCCGTTGCTCTAGTTACAAGTAGAAGTGAATTTGGTGGGCTAATAGGAGTCTTTCCATGGATTTAAGTACTGGTGAATCAGACCTTCAAAGACATTTGCAATCTATCATTACAGTAAATGGAAAGACCTATTAAGTTATATGATCCATTCCTCAATCAGTACAGGTTCGCACCCTACTAATATTCGATAATGCTATGTTTAGTCAAGTTTTAAAGCACTCAAATAATGAGGCTTTCATCGGCTCTATGGAGACTATTCCATAATTAATATTTATATTTTCTCTTACTGTAGCATGTAAGAGCCCATGGCCTGGTCTACACTACAGAGTTAGTTTGATGTAATGCAGTTTACATCAACTTAAATCTGTAAGCGTCTACACTAAAATGTCGCTCCTGCCAATGTAACTCGCCCCCTACACTGACTTAACTCCACCTCCGCGAGCAGTGTAGTGCTTAGGTCAACGTAGTTAGGTCGACGCAGTGCCAGTGTAGACACTGAATTGCTTACATCAACTGTTGCTGCCATTCAGAAGCCATCCCACAATGCCCCACACTGACAGTTAAATCAGTGCAAGCGCTCCTGATGAGGACATGCATCACCAATTCAAGGAGCACAGTGTGGACATGCAAAAGTTATTTAGTTACTGTGGGTGGCTGTATGTCGTCATAACTTAGATCGACTTAATTTTGTAGCGTAGACTTCCCCCAAGTTATGGAACAAAACTCCATTATTCTCATCTCTCTGGGTATGTCTAACACTGCAAAAAAACCCAGGGTCACCTGACTGGGGTTCAGGCTACATGGCTAAAAATAGCAATGCAGTCATTCCCGCTCAGGCTGGAGCGGAGGCCCTGAAACCAAGTGAGGGGGGAGGGTCTCAGAGACTGGGCAGGAATGTCTAACACTATTACTTTTAGTCTCATAGTGCAAACTCTGTGAACCTGAGGCAGTTGACCAGGGCTCTAGGACCTACTGCCACAGTGGATTTTTTTGCAGTGTTGACATACCTTTAGAAAAATGTTGGCTATACAATTTAAATTTTTCTTTTCTCATTTTCATATCATTATTCTCAGTTATACCTCCAATGGGATACAGTCAGATTGTTTGAAAATTACTGAAATCAGAATAAGAGATTAATTTGAGAAGAGAACACTAAAACCATTCAATCTTTGCACCAAGTCAGACTTTTTGAGATTTGTTAACCTGAACCGAGCGTAAAACAACTGGGATGTATCCAATGAGCCAAAAAGCATAAGTGAAGTGTTCCTACTTTTCTTCTAAATTCCTGGTGAGGCGCTAACACTAGCTAACGAATTAAATTATACACTTTCTTGCTAGAACTGCTTTTCTTATGAGGATGGATTCCACTGAGTTAAGAAGGTGACCCTTAGTAATTTCCTGCCATATTCTACAAAATTCATATCCATATTACCGAGCTTTACATTCAATGAATGGCCTTTAACCTTTGCCTCTATGGTAGTATCTATGCTAAAGAATTGAACCACTGCTAAATGAGCTGGGGCGATTGTATAGGTTAAGTGCAAATTGTGCAGTCTGTCCATACTAACTAAAACAAAACTTTCGAGTATTTCAACTAAAAGAGTAAAATGATATTATGGCTTTATAAGAGGTGGCTGTTCTGAAAAGGATGCACAGCAACCTCTCTTCTATGCCCTTCCAGGCTGGTGTTAAACCTTAAAGATTTGCAGAATACAGAAGTTTTAAAAATTCTGAAATAGAACAAGCTGGTAACCTCACTATAAATTGATGGGGTTTTTGGTTCACAGATTTGTATTTCATGGTACACACACTCCTTCAGTATCCAGTTTGCACTGACTGTCTTGGGGTTGTTAAACTTATCTAGCTCCACTGATAAGATCTCTGCTATAGGTAGCAGTGTAAACACATAAGCCACAAGGCTTTGTAAACAGTAGCAGAATAAGGACTATGTCTTGTCAACAACATGAACAAGTTTCACAGAAACCAAAAGAACTGGCATCTTCCATTTATCACAAAAGAACTTCAACTAAATAAAAATATTAAAGTACACATTATTATTGGCAAGTCTATGGGTGGAGATTTTAAATGAATGGAAATGCAACACAATTAACCTCCTGATTAATGTACAACAAATTAAAATAAAAGATGGACATAACTGTCAAGGCATCTTGAGTAATCAAGTACACAGCAAATAGAAAAGTGATGTTACAAGCAAAGTAACTAGAACCTTCAACCCACACAAAATCTGTTTACTTTTTGGCCTTTAATAAAACCCACACAATTACATTTTAAGCAGCCATGCTTCATTTATTAAGGACTATACATACCAAATATTAAGGTTCCCAGTGATACTTTCTATAATCAACACTACGCACTCAGCACATTGCATTTTTAAAAGGCACTCTAAAATGTCAGTATATTTCAGTGTCTGCTGGCTTAATTTACGTCAATTTTTTTAAGTTACAGTTTTTCTAACAGTTAACATTTGAATTTTCTCTAGTTTGAGAAGTTACTTTGCAAATGGATCACTACGTACAAAGCCAGCAATCAGAGCATGCCACAGAAAATTCAGAGACACTTTCAGTTCATCACATTGAACCAAACTAGAGTGCTGCAATTACAATTTTTGTAAGGGATGTTTATTTTTCTTTAATATACCCATGCCTTTATATTTTTATTCTTTACAGTATTTTAATTAACACCAAGCAGAGGTAGCTATGGCCCCAATTCCATAAAGAGAACTGCACCCATTGACTTCACCAGAACTCAGTCTGGGATGCAGGGGTTTACCTGCAAAGTTTTCTTTGCGAGACAAGTCCTTAAAATATGAATGGTGCACTTAAGAAAACAAGCTCATCCCTAACCAAATGCAATTCCCCTTGTGTTTCTAACCAGTGATTTATTGGTATATGGGAAGTCAAGCACATTTTCTGCACTCTCTAAATTATCTGTTCTGGGATTCTAGATGTTTAACAACATCCCAGTGTGGCACATGCACAAATACAGAGCAACATTTTTCTACTACTTTCTTAACGAATGTGTTTCCTAATAAAGCTGGAGAAGAACTGCATGCCATACTTAAGGATATTTTGGGGCAGACTTTTAAGACAGGAGGTTGCAGAACAAGACTACTCTCTTGTAAAGTTTCACTGCGCTCTCTCTCTCTCTATTGATTTTTGTATAGCCATCACTATGATATCTAGGTGCCCCAATATTTCAATCGACAGCTTAAGGAGTATGTGGCTTCTCTCACCCCTTTTAGTTTCACAGATAAATTAGTTTTGCATGGGAAAGATTTGATGTTTGTTTGCAAAGGCAGAGGGGGAAGAAAGCTCAATTCTGCATTAAAAAATACACAAGTCTCTCAATCTTTTGTGCAAAACAAAATAAACTGGGAACACAATTCTCTCAATCAGGAGGAAAAGAAATTAACATGCCTATTGTCCAAGGGTGTTTTGCACTAAGAAATTATACCATTCCTTTCTCTCCCCCAAAAAGCATTAGAGAATTGGGAGGTTTCTAAGTGTGAGAAGACAAGGAAGGAAGGATATCAAAGCTGCACAGCAAGTTAAAGCATGGGGTAATATATTTAGCAAAAGGTAATGTAACCTACAGAAATATACACAGAAGTGGAATAGGAAAAATACATTCTCTAATGCTGCTGAGAAATTCATATTTAAAGATAGGGATCAGTTTTTGGATGGGGGACGCACAAGAAATATGTTATTTGCAGCAGGGATGGTGTCCAGCACTTAATATACTGTGGGCGCTACTATCATGGAAATAATTAACAGCTTCCCCAGTTCCCAATTGTAGATATAAACCACTATACTACCCTAACAGACTGCGAGCTAACTGGGGCAGGGACTCTTTACATTTTGCCTTGAACAGTCCCAAACTTGGTGTTGAGGGCTAAACAGTAACATTGGGCCAAAGACCAACCAGGTAGAGGAAGAAAGGGCCAATCCCTCAGTTTCCCCGCATGTAAACAAAATCACTGACAATTTGCAATAATGGCTCTTTTAGCAATCCTGGGCTTAGCACTTCAAAATACCAGTAATGATTAATCACAGATCTGTAAGGGGTGAGAAGCGGGAAAATTCTTTCCTCCCTAGCCCAAGCAGAGGGGCTACACTCTGTAAAGCCTCTTTACCCCATGGTGGCCTCACGTGCTCCAGGGAGGGAAGCTTAATAGCGATCAGTCCCTGCTCACACGTTATTTCCAATATCAGATGCAAACCAGCACAACAGAGCTTATAATGGGGATACAGGGTGAGCAGATAGCAAGGGTGAAAAAGTGGGACACTTTTTGGGGAGGCAGGGAGGGATGTAACCGTTGCCTGTATAAGACAAACTGCTAACATTGGGGCATCTGGTCACCCTAAATGAGGAGGGCAATCAAGGGGACACTCACCCCGACTCCAGGGCTTGTGGGGAGATACGGGGGTCGGGGGGCCGCCGAGGAGGGGTGAGGGCCCCCGTGGGGGCAGAGGCTGGGGACGGGGTGAGGGCCCCCGCCGGGGCAGGTTAGGGGAGTGAAGGGCGCCTCCCCGTCACACAAGGGGCTCCGCCCGGGGTCTGAGCCCCGCTCCCGCGGCAGGAGCTCGGGGGCGGCGAGGGTTAGCCCTTCCCGGCCGAGTCTCCGTCCCTCCCCGGCCCAGCGGGGCTCCCCGGGCAGCGTGAACCACGCGAGGCCGCGGCGCGGCCTGGTCCGGGGGCTGGGGGGGGGGGTGCCGGGGCAGCCCGGGGGCAGGGGGGGGTCTGTACCGTAGATAGGCCGGAGGCGCCGGTCGTTGGGGTCCTGCACATGGCCCCGCGCCGCCATGATGAGAGCGCAGAACCGCAGTGCGCAGCCGCCGCGCCGGCGGGCCCGGCCAGGCTCGGCCCGGGGGGCGGGGGAGGGTAAAGAGGCCGGGTCTGCCCGGCCTCACGTTCCCGGGCCGGGCCTGTCCCGCACCCCGCTGCCGCGCGAGAGCCCGGGGTCTGTGGTGACAGCAGCACCCCAGGGCTGCCGGGGCTGGGCCTGCCGCGATACCCCCCCCTCCCCCCGGCTCGCGTGGCCGGGCGCCTCCCCGCGCGGCGCTGAGCTCTGTCACGGGAGCTGCTCGGGCCCCGCCACACGCCCCCTGTTCCCGCCCGGGGCCCCCATCTCAGCCCCGCACCGTGCCGGGAGACAGGGCCGCAGCTCGCACAGCCGGGCCTTAAAACACTGCCGGGGTGGGGGGGTGCCCCCCTCTGCCTGGCCCTGCCTGCTCAGAGCTTCACAGCCGCCCTGGGGCTACAACCCAGGCCCCTGCTTGTCCCCGCCTGGCTCTAAAGTAGGGTGAGCAGACAGCAAGCGTGAAAAATCAGGACGGGGGTGGGGGGGTAATAGGAGCCTATATAAGAAAAAGACCCAAAAATCAGGACTGTCCCTATAAAATCGGGACATCTGGTCACCCTACTGCAAAGTAACTGTGAGGCCTATGCCCACGTCCCACTGGCAAGCAGTGGCCTGGGTGCACATCATCAGTCTCTAGGGACTTGTGAGTGTTATCTGTTCCTTGCAAAACACTTCCAGGGGGTTGCATGAGAAGCAGAGAAAAATGCAAAGTCTTATTAATCATGCTCCTCCTATCTCACTTCCTTAGGTTTGAGTTGGATAAAATCTTTTTCAGCTCCCAGCCAGCTGCACGTTGCAGTCCACAGAGAGCTGCATTTCTACTGTCATCCGCTCTAGGGTCCTGTGCGGAGGCTGGGAGCGGACAACAAGATGGATCACTTTGTTACCGGCACCAAAGGGCCCGAGACAAGCAACAGTGGTTCTCTGCCCGGTGTGCTTCGCTCCAATGAATACACCAGGGTGGAGAAGCAAACAAAGTTTATTTGAGATTTTAAAGCGGTGCAAGGAGAAAAAGTCTCAAATCATGCACACAGCAAAAAGCAGTTTTTCTGTCTTTATACTTTACAGGAACAAAACCCCTCCTTTTCTCCTTCCTTCTCCTCTCCCTCCCTGTTTTCACAGTAAGCTTACATTTAAGCAGTGAAGTCATTTTTGGCAGTAATGACCCTGGCTGTTAGTATCTCTGCTTTAAAGTTTATTTTGTTTTCTTTTTTCCTGCTGTTCTTGTCTCCCAGTCGTTTCACACGGGTTTGGGAGCTCAAAGCAACTGATAACACAGCCTGTTTGCACATTTCATTCTTGTTACTAGCCTGCTAGATGGATCACTTGATAATTGTCTGGTGTTGTTCATTCCCTGTCAACCATCTGACATGGACCACCCTCAGGATACTGGGGTAGAGGAACCATTGGTCTGACCCAGTCTGGCCAGTCTTACATTCAGTGGCTGGTTAAATGAGCCCTAAATATATTAATTGTGGTAGCTAATGTTTGTACAACACTTTGAAAGACTAAAGTGGTGTATTACGGGTAGGGCTGGTCGTACTACCTTTTATTACGGTTGCTTGCCACTTCCCACTGTAAGACCCTGTTCTCGGTTGCTTATAATTTTGCCAAACCGTACTGTTTGGCCTGAGAATTGGGAATGTTTGATAAAGAGACTGAGACAAGGAGCTAGGGGGACACTGATAGTGGACAAGGAGCACAGGGAGAGAGGGTGGGAATAGGAGACAGTGGGGACAGGGTATGTGGAGGACATGAGAGACAGGTAGGGAAGAGAAATTGTATGAGGACCTGGGACTGACTGGACAAGAACACGGTCAGGGAGCTGAAGGCAGGGGCACTGGATGAGAAGCCTGATGAGCAGAGACTGGGACAAGGAGCTTGGGGTGGGAATGAGACAGTAGCGAGACAGGATGGAGATGGAACAGCAGAGGTTACATTTGGGGGAAAGAGCAGAAGAGTCCATGTTGTAGTGGGCACACTTTCCTTTCTTCCCCCCGAGCCTGAGTCTCAATATTCTTCAACATTCCTGAGTCTCAACATTCCTGAGATGTCAGCTAGTATCTGTGAAACCCACTGGCAAAATGTCTCATCCTCCCAGAGCTGGGCCACATCAAGGATGATGATCTACTATTGCCAGCAGCTACCCGTTAAGTAGTAGAGGTTTGCATGGTACAACTAAAGGTTCCAAAGAAGGACTGATGGGGCTTCCAATATAATACCACGTGATAGAATTTGTTTTTTCAGTTTGCTTTTTTAAAAAGCTAAGAAGTTACATACATAAAAAAATTAAGGTCAAGCACTCAAAAGTTAGGAAATGCCGGAATTAAAGGTTGCCTATGCAGCCTTAATGCATGCATTCAAAGAGGTCAAATTATAACACAGTTTAACGACATGATCACATACTATTTTCCCCACAGGACTCCAGCTTCATTCAGTGATCACTTAATACTTAGCTCTTATATAACACTTTTCATCAGCAGATCTCAAAGCACTTTTAAAGGGAGGTCTGCATCATTATCCTCATTTAACAGCTGGAGAAATTGAGGCACAAAGAAGGGAAATTATTTGCCCAAGGTCACTGAGCAGGCCACTGGCAGAGCTGGGAATAGAACACAGGTCTTCAGCAGCCTAGTCCAGTGCTCTGTTTGCTAGAACACTCTTGTTTTGCTGCTTAACAAGCAGGAATACAATGCTTTGTTTTCCCCTTGTTCGCTGTGTGGCTCCATGCCATGTTTACTGCACACTACTCAAACCCTGCTCTGAAGACAATCATTAGTGTCCTCAGGGGCTTTTCTATGCACTCACTACTATAGTATCTGAGTGCTTCAAAAATATTAATGAATTTTCCCACATCTCTGTGAGATGAGGGTATTAGCCCCATTTTGCAGGTGGGATATGGGGGCACAGAGAAATTAAGGTCAAAAGCATCCACTAATTTTACCCAGTTTGAGACATCTAGGACCTGTTTATGTTAACACAATACATTAGATGTTCAAAGTACAGCTCCCTTTAACTTGCACTCCTGCATATCAGAGCCCAGAAGCTGAAGTCAGGTACCTAGAAAGTCAGAAACACAGAGACCCCGCTGTTGAGTTTGATTTAAACAATTTGACTAGCATCATTCACAGAAGAACGCCACGATGGCAGAGACACAGATAGAATGCAGTTCTCTGGGGCAGCACAGCATTCAATTGCCTTAATCACCGACCATCCTTTCTGTTCCTACAATCCCCTGCCTCATCTAATCCCCATCCAGAACACTGATTTTTAACCTTTGACCTGCATTCCCATTCCTGTTTTTTCCATTTCTTGTCCCCATAATCACTTGGTATCTGGGATATGTGGTTCCACCCCATCATTGGGGGCAGAAGAAGAACCTTTAGTTTTGGGCAGGCCTAGGCTCACCCATCCCCCCAGTACCAGCAAGAGGCACAAATCTTCCAACTTCTGTAATAAATGAAGCAAGGATTCTACAGACAAGAGTCTCCTTCACTGCACTACTCTGATTCATCCCCACAGCAAATCCATCACAGGCAATATTACTGCTGTAATTTCCAAACTTTTCAGTGATTGGGTTTGGAAGCTTAATAATGCTCTTAATTATAGTTTGTGGAAAGAGCATATGAAGTATATTTATTTAATGTACAGGGATCCTTCAGAATGAAAGGTACTGTGTATACATTGAAATTAATTTGGTAAACATAAAAGGTTAGTGACTGTCATTAGAAACCACTTACACTTGATGAGACTAATTTAAACGTAAGTTCCGATTCTCAACAAAATCAGTGGCAGAGTTTGATATTAATATGTACAGTGTAGAATCTACTTTTCTGCAGCTCTTCAGTCTGTGTTAGCCTGCACTATCTGGGAAGAGACAGTAATTGCTTTAAACTACTTTTCAGATGTCCTTGAGGCCCTTTCAAATAACACAGATTCAGTCATACTTAGGAGAAGTTTAACACCAAATTATAAAGAAGTCTGAAGTAATACCACTTTCTCATTCACAACCATTTATAATAATGGTTCTGTAGTGGTAAACAGAATGCAAGTTATAAATTCTCACTTACTGGATTTCCAGCAGTGCCGAGTAAGAGGCTTATAGCATCTTTTCAGGCAAAATTTTATTGGCTCCACAGCTAACATTAAAAGGACACAATTTTCCTTTAAATCAAGGCCATAAAAATAACCTAATGTTTTGTAAGGTATGTGTCTGACCAATGCCTGCAGAAAGGAAGTGACTAGGTATTGACTGGAGCTGGGGAAAAAAACCAAACATTTATACCTCATATAAATGTTTACTGTGTAAGAGCTGACCCAAAAAACAAACAAAAAACATCAATTAGATGCTGCCAGCATCTTGAATGTCACAATTCTATAGTTACATATATTTTATTCACTCTGGAGCATGGGCCTCTAAACATTTGGAGCATGGGCCTCTAAACATTGAGAGCATCTATAAGGTCATCTTTTCTTTTTCACTAATTAAAACTTAGTCCAGTGCCTGAGACAGAATATTGAGTTAGATGGGCCACATGTCTGACCTGATCGGGCAATACTTGTGGATCCAGGAAGAAAAAACAACAGAATAGGTAGAAAAGAAGTTATTACTAACATTTGTAGGGAAAAACAAATCACCAAACAGGATCGACATTTGATGAAACTGAATACAGGATCAGCATTTAATACAAGTATGATGTCCAAAGTTTAAGTGATTTCCTAAGGGACATTTTCTGTAAAGCATTCTAACAATAATACCTATGTGCTACTCTTATTCTGTATTGTACCTTGTAACAGCATCCCCTCATAGCATGAAGTAGCCCTGCAACATCCCTGCCTTAGTTTCTTCCTCTGAGGTGGGTCCTCTTGGCCTTCTCCACGCAGGAGAAAGGTGGCAATGTGGCTTGGCTCTTCTGTCTCCTGTGGAGGGGCAAGGAACAACTGCAGTCTCTGTGCCACCATGGTTCCTTGCTAGTGCACCCTAGGCTTTCAAAAGGAACAGTGAGGAAGTGGGGCCAGGGCAGTGCCCCCCATGCCACACCAATGAAGAAGTGGCTAGTTGCGATGCGGAGAGAGCACGATGCGCAGTCATCAGTTTCCCAGCAGGCATGCATTTCCTGTGTTCTGCAGGGCTCTGCTGAAGCACTTGTTGAGGCACAATGCCTTCTAGAGCAGAGGGTGGCAAAAATAATTGACACTGATTGGCTAACTTCTTGGCATTCTCAGCAGAGAGGCCAAGGACTGAATAGTTCAGAATCTGAATTCATGTCTCACTCCTAGAGATGGTCCTTTCATGTTAAGATTGAAGCAGAATGGGGGAGCTTCCACTGCTACTCCCAGGCTGTATCTGGTAGGAGGTTATAGGGAGGATTTCAGCCTCTGGGGCTATCAAGCTGGTACTTTTCAGGTACAGTAAATTAGTCATGTATGTATATTATTTACTCCTCCATACAAATTAGTCTATGAAGAATAAAAATTAATATGAAGAAAATAAAAAGTAAGGAAGAATTACAAGATTAGGATGAGGCATCACAGAGGGAACAGCTTCTGGGCCTAATTCAGCAGTGGTGTAACTTGAATTGCGTCTCCTTCTGTTAGCAGTGAAGTTTGCCCTTTGTCTTCAGTCCTCACCAAATGCCAAAATCAAATCACACTGTTGTCACCAAATTCAACACAGCTCACTCATCACACTTTACACAGTTGCTGCAAGATCCCCCACTCCTGGCGTGTAGGACAGTTCAAACGTGGCCTCAGATTTTCATTCATCATCATTTGAATTTGAAGTTTGTAAATAACTGTAACACAATAATAATTGACAGTCTTGTCCACTGCAACTCTGTAGATATTGCCCAATATCAGAAATTCAACCTCACATTGAGGCCCAAGTTACAATCAGTGCTAAGTATGTATTAATTATTATTATTTATACTCTCAAAAAAGCTTTCAGACTTCAGGAGTCTGCATGATTCTGAGACCATAATCAACCACATAAGAAGTGTTCTAAATAGCTACCAAAACCCCTCCGGGTTAGATTTAGAGAAGGGGTACTGTTTGGTTCAGGAACTGATAATTGGAAGCGTAGTGTTTCACTATTAGGTCATCAGAACAAATCCAGTCCAGACTAGCGGACACTATTTTTGGTGGAATCTGTAACATGAACATGGTAGTCATCATAATCCAGTTTTCCGTAAGCAGATGTCCTCATTACAAAAACACTTCTACAGCTGGTACCCTCATTGCAGAGCAGTAACAGAACTTGAACAACCCTCTAATTTTAGGGGATGAAGTCTTACCACACTGGAGCTGCTATTGATGCAGGGTAGGCTTGACTATGTTGTCCCTGTTCTTTGGAGAAGCAGAAGACTTCATTCTCCAGGGCTGACAATTTACCAACTTTCATCAGCACTGAAATTATTTTTTTAAATTATAAATTGTAGCTGACTGAAAGTCAGGTTGCTGTACTCCACTTTTAGAGACGCCTCAAGTCTTCTAGAGGAGATTAACTCTTCCTGATGCTGGGTTACTCCCATGTTGCTCCCTTCCTCATGACATTATGCCTTGTTTCCTGCTCTCAAAAGAACTTATGGGAGAATTGCACATGCTCCTGTGTCACTGAAATAGAGGCACCAGGTGGTGCTCTAATTTTAGCATACTGTACAATATTGTATATGCAGCAAACAGGAGACTGATTTTCCTAGAAAGTTTGTTTGGTAGGATAACATATTGTTTTCCCAGATGCCTTCCTATGGGATCTATTTAACTCTTGCCCATATAAACGTAAAGCTTGAAAGAACACGTACATCTTCACCTCTGTGGTGCATGCAATCTCTGTGACTACTTGAAATGAGATCAGGGTATTTCTGTGCTATATTTCAAACACTTCTCTCTGTACCTCACATGGAGTTAGACACGTAGGTATACGGGCTCCTTCTCAGAACATATTTGAAGGGGATGTTGTACGATAACACAATCCTAAACCGACTTCAAATCAAAGAAAGTTAGTATTCTGTAATGTAACACAATTTACAAAGCAAACTCACATAGCCAGAAAACAAACAAGCCCAAACAACCAGGCACCCTGGCCAAAAGTAAAAAAGGGATGATCCCCTTTTCTGCCCCATTAACAGGAAAAATTAAGGGCTCTAGCAAAGAATAGACAATTTAGAGTTTAGTTTTTCAAAGTTGCCAACAGAGACTCCCTTCCTTACTGCATTTCAGAGACCTGTGTCTGGAACCTATGTAATATTGTGTCTAGTTATGCTCAGGTTCATTTCCCTATAGCTTGCAGAACTACCCAGGAAATTAATTTGCTTTAATTGCCTGGAATTCCTAGCACCCACGCTCCGCTCTAATCACTAAACTGCTCACCCTGAGTCCTGGTCAATCCCAGACACCTTTTTGATCAGAGGAGGGAGGGGCAATCATGAGGGGGCGGAGCCTAACTTCAGTGACCGCTGTATTACCCAATCCAGCCATGGTGGAGGCGGGGCCTAGTACAGCAGTAAACGGCAGCTGCTACGGCCAATCAGCTCGTTAGCCGAGTCTCGGCCGGCCAATAGGGAGGCGGGGAGTGGGTGTAGCTGTCGGGTAGGCAGCAGGACGCTAGGCTGGGCCCGGTGTTTGGTTTCTGAGGAGCGGAGCGGGTGAGTCGGCGAACGGGGGAGAATGAAACGGGGCGGGGGGCAGCGAACTGCTAGACACGCCTTTAGTCGGGGGGCACCTGGGCCCCTCAGGGGCTCTGCGAAGCGGGAGGTTGGGGGCGCTCAGCCCCCCCCAGGGCCCCTGGGGGCGCCCCCCATCCCTCCCCGCTAGGGCCCCTGGGTCCCCTCAGCCCCCCCCCCCCCGCTAGGGCCCCTCAGCCCCCCCCCCCGCATCCCTCCCCGCTAGGGCCCCTGGGTCCCCTCAGCCCCCCCCCCCCCCGCTAGGGCCCCTCAGCCCCCCCCCCCATCCCTCCCCGCTAGGGCCCCTAGGTCCCCTCAGCCCCCCCCCCCCGCTAGGGCCCCTCAGCCCCCCCCCCGCATCCCTCCCCGCTAGGGCCCCTGGGGCCCCTCAGCCCCCCCCCCCGCTAGGGCCCCTCAGCCCCACCCCCGCATCCCTCCCCGCTAGGGCCCCTGGGGCCCCTCAGCCCCCCCCCCCGCTAGGGCCCCTCAGCCCCCCCCCGCATCCCTCCCCGCTAGGGCCCCTGGGGCCCCTCAGCCCCCCCCCCCGCATCCCTCCCCGCTAGGGCCCCTGGGGCCCCTCAGCCCCCCCCCCCGCTAGGGCCCCTCAGCCCCCCCCCGCATCCCTCCCCGCTAGGGCCCCTGGGGCCCCTCAGCCCCCCCCCCCCGCATCCCTCCCCGCTAGGGCCCCTGGGGCCCCTCAGCCCCCCCCCCCGCATCCCTCCCCGCTAGGGCCCCTGGGGCCCCTCAGCCCCCCCCCCGCATCCCTCCCCGCTAGGGCCCCTGGGGCCCCTCAGCCCCCCCCCCCCGCATCCCTCCCCGCTAGGGCCCCTGGGTCCCCTCAGCCGCCCCCCCCCCGCATCCCTCCCCGCTAGGGCCCCTGGGTCCCCTCAGCCGCCCCCCCCCCGCATCCCTCCCCGCTAGGGCCCCTGGGTCCCCTCAGCCGCCCCCCCCCCGCATCCCTCCCCGCTAGGGCCCCTGGGTCCCCTCAGCCCCCCCCCCCCCGCATCCCTCCCCGCTAGGGCCCCTGGGGCCCCTCAGCCCCC
Source organism: Macrochelys suwanniensis (assembly GCA_033296515.1). Lineage (NCBI taxonomy): Eukaryota > Metazoa > Chordata > Testudines > Chelydridae > Macrochelys > Macrochelys suwanniensis. The sequence goes on along the minus strand of CM065789.1, from coordinate 5,062,834 downwards.
CCCCCCCGCATCCCTCCCCGCTAGGGCCCCTGGGGCCCCTCAGCCCCCCCCCCCCGCATCCCTCCCCGCTAGGGCCCCTGGGGCCCCTCAGCCCCCCCCCCCCGCATCCCTCCCCGCTAGGGCCCCTGGGTCCCCTCAGCCCCCCCCCCCCCCGCTAGGGCCCCTGGGTCCCCTCAGCCCCCCCCCCCGCTAGGGCCCCTCAGCCCCCCCCGCATCCCTCCCCGCTAGGGCCCCTCAGCCCCCCCCCGCATCCCTCCCCGCTAGGGCCCCTGGGGCCCCTCAGCCCCCCCCCCCCGCATCCCTCCCCGCTAGGGCTCCCCATTTCCCCCTCCCGCTAGGGCCCCTGGGGCCCCTCAGCCCCCCCCCCCCGCTAGGGCCCCTCAGCCCCCCCCCGCATCCCTCCCCGCTAGGGCCCCTGGGTCCCCTCAGCCCCCCCCCCCCGCATCCCTCCCCGCTAGGGCCCCTGGGTCCCCTCAGCCCCCCCCCCCCCGCATCCCTCCCCGCTAGGGCCCCTGGGTCCCCTCAGCCCCCCCGCCCCGCATCCCTCCCCGCTAGGGCCCCTGGGTCCCCTCAGCCCCCCCCCCCCCCGCATCCCTCCCCACTAGGGCCCCTGGGTCCCCTCAGCCCCCCCCCCCCCCCGCATCCCTCCCCGCTAGGGCCCCTGGGTCCCCTCAGCCCCCCCCCCCCCGCATCCCTCCCCGCTAGGGCCCCTGGGTCCCCTCAGCCCCCCCCCCCCCGCATCCCTCCCCGCTAGGGCCCCTGGGTCCCCTCAGCCCCCCCCCCCCGCATCCCTCCCCGCTAGGGCCCCTGGGTCCCCTCAGCCCCCCCCCCCCCGCTAGGGCCCCTGGGTCCCCTCAGCCCCCCCCCCCCGCATCCCTCCCCGCTAGGGCCCCTGGGGCCCCTCAGCCCCCCCCCCCGCATCCCTCCCCGCTAGGGCCCCTGGGTCCCCTCAGCCCCCCCCCCCCCGCTAGGGCCCCTGGGTCCCCTCAGCCCCCCCCCCCCCGCTAGGGCCCCTGGGTCCCCTCAGCCCCCCTCCCCGCTAGGGCCCCTCAGCCCCCCCCCGCATCCCTCCCCGCTAGGGCCCCTGGGGCCCCTCAGCCCCCCCCCCCGCATCCCTCCCCGCTAGGGCTCCCCATTTCCCCCTCCCGCTAGGGCCCCTGGGGCCCCTCAGCCCCCCCCCCGCTAGGGCCCCTCAGCCCCCCCCCGCATCCCTCCCCGCTAGGGCCCCTGGGTCCCCTCAGCCCCCCCCCCCCGCATCCCTCCCCGCTAGGGCCCCTGGGTCCCCTCAGCCCCCCCCCCCCCCCGCATCCCTCCCCGCTAGGGCCCCTGGGTCCCCTCAGCCCCCCCCCCCCGCATCCCTCCCCGCTAGGGCCCCTGGGTCCCCTCAGCCCCCCCCCCCCCCGCATCCCTCCCCGCTAGGGCCCCTGGGTCCCCTCAGCCCCCCCCCCCCCCGCATCCCTCCCCGCTAGGGCCCCTGGGTCCCCTCAGCCCCCCCCCCCCGCATCCCTCCCCGCTAGGCCCCCTGGGTCCCCTCAGCCCCCCCCCCCCGCATCCCTCCCCGCTAGGGCCCCTGGGTCCCCTCAGCCCCCCCCCCCCGCATCCCTCCCCGCTAGGGCCCCTGGGTCCCCTCAGCCCCCCCCCCCCCGCATCCCTCCCCGCTAGGGCCCCTGGGTCCCCTCAGCCCCCCCCCCCCGCATCCCTCCCCGCTAGGGCCCCTGGGTCCCCTCAGCCCCCCCCCCCCCGCATCCCTCCCCGCTAGGGCCCCTGGGTCCCCTCAGCCCCCCCCCCGCATCCCTCCCCGCTAGGGCTCCTGGGGGTGCTTAGCCGCCCCCCCCCCCCCGGTTAGGGCCCCGCGGGGAGGGAGGCTGGAGGCGCTCAGCCACCCCATCAGGGCCCCTGGGGGTGCTCCCCCCCCCCCCAACTAAAGGCCCAGTAGGTGCAGCTGAGTACTCATGCACAGAAGACCCTGCTCCTATCTTGCCTAGGTCTATGGGTTGCTTTATTCTTGGCAGTTTTTATGCTAGGAACGCCAGACAGTGATTATGGAGACCAAACTCCTACCCATTTTGTCTGTCTCTAGGGTAACTGGAAGTCTTGAGCAGCGTTTTGGCTAGAAGTGGCTTGTATACACTGGAAAAAAATCTGTTCTTTGAAAGAAATGTCACCTATTCTATATTATTGTTTTGTATTTTAAATATTGTTTTTGGTATTGAATAAATATGATCACCTGGGGTAGGAGTCAAGGCTTTTCCAAGTAAAACTTTCAGCTATCTTTATTAAGATTTGTCTTTCTTAAGATATTTTCGTTGATCTGTTGAGTAGTGTCTTAATTCTAGGCCTTGCTGTATAAACTATATTGGATAAATTATGCTTTCCTGTTCATAAACAGTCCATAGTTTTGCAGAGTTAATATTTTACTTTGTATATATGTTTTTTAAGATGAAACTGTTCACATCTCAAGGAAAAACATTTGCAGGAGATCATCCTCACTAGCCAGCTAGGGTTCCTTACACTCTTAAGAGCTGCTTGAAACCCTGTTTAATAATGCAATTGTTTCTAAATGGTGGGGGAGTCTTGCTGACTGCTTGATGAGAAAGCAATGATTTATAATCATGGAATATGTGATTTAATGCAAGAGTATCTGAAGAAACAGGAAGTAGCAGAATGAATAGTTGCATTTGTTCTTATGAACAGAAATGAAACTAAAAATGTTTAACTGTCCCTTTCTCCAGCTTTCAAAAGAACATGGATATGTCTGCAGTTAATGAACAGGAAACCCAACTATGCAGCAATTGGTAAGAAACAAATGTCCAGCACTTCTGGCACAAGCGTATTGTATGTTATTACGGTGTCCCTACATAAACTCCTAGAAACATGCTGTATTGCAGGCAGATGTCTTCAGAGATGGAAGCAGCAAGTAGTATGTAAACTTGTTTCTAATGACCATAAAAGAATAGAAAATATTCTGGTAAGCACTTCTCCGGTATCCAGAACTTGCTGTGTCACCTTGAGAACAGCAGAAGAATATTAATGGAACCTGCTGGTAGTGGTCTCTTCTCCCCCACTCCACTCTAGAAGAAGCAGAAATCAGTGTCAAGAAAGCTGAAATATACGGGATTTAATGTTTGTGGCTTATTCTAGCTTTGTTTGTCATACATACAGAATATTATTTTGCTGATGTCCCAGCCTGTTGGGTTCTTAGGAACAGATGAGATGAGAATAAAGGGTTATTGCTGTTTTTGGAGGGGCTAGGTTTCTATCTTGTGGCAGGGAAGGTAAAAATAATTGTCTTGTTGGGGGGCTGATGAGTTCACTTCTGTGCTTGTGAACGTTTTTTCCCTTAAAAGTCAGACTCCATCTTTAACTTACCTCTACTTCCTCTATCAAGTTGATCTAGGTAGAGAGTGGGAGAGGTTCAAGTACTTTGCTTCCACTTGGTCTGATTTGCTATCTTGGCTTTTATGGCATGGGGTAGTTTTGCAGGCACTTGGCTCTGTTTCCCCTCTCAGGGCTCCTTAGGAATACTTCTCCAGCACTCTTTGGCTCAAAAAATCCATACCACATAGTGGTGGTAACTTCAAAGGCCCAAATGAAGCAACAAAACAAACATCCACCCACCTAGGCTTAATAGAAGTGTCTCATCCTTTCTGGGCTTTTCCCAGCTCCCTGTATGGGACATCACCCACAGGGGTGCTGCCCTCTGCCTTCCTCTTGCTCTAGAGCAGGGGTTCTCAAACATCATTGCATCGTGACCCCCTTCTGACAACAAATTACTACACAACCCCGGGAGCGGGACCGAAGCCTGAGCCTGCCAGAGCTCCATTGCCCCAGGTGAGGGGTCAAAGCCCAAGCCCCATTATCGTGGGCTGAGGGGGGCAAAACCCAAGGGCTTCAGCTCCAGGCAGGGGGCCTATAACCTGAGCCCCGCTGCCCAGAGCTCAAGCCCTTGGGCTCAGGCTTCAGACCTGGGCCGCCCCAGCAAATCTAAGTCAGCCCTGGTGACCCCATTAAAACCAGCTCCTGACCCACAATTTGAGAACTGCTGCTCTAGACTCTTCCTCCTACTATTCAGGCCTCCTGGTTTCTGACTTACCTCTCTAGCACCTGCAGAGCCCCACCTCTGCTTTCTTCCCCCTTCCTACCTGATTTTTCTGGTCTCCCTCCCATCTAGGGCCCAGGCTCTTTCTCTTAAGCCCAGTTTGGTGTCAGCTGACCAGTCTCAGGTGCACTGTATTCTTCCCTCTTAAAGGGCCAGTGCTACCCCATTACCCACTTTTCAAATAGCTGAATGGATTTTTCCCACCTGCACATAGCTCAGGACAGAGCAATAGATTTCTCCAAAGTAGAGTAAGGTAGGGATTCCTCACTTCAGAACAGCAGGGATATTGCATCTTTTGTTGATTGAACCATTGAACAGTATTGCAGCGTAGCTGAAGAATCTGTTCTCTAGCTTTACCCAGTGGAGGATTGCCCTTTGCAAAGAGTCTGTAACTGTTACTCCTGGTTAGATAGCTGGATCTGGTGACTGCCTGAGTATGCGGCAAGGCTTGTCTGTTTTCCCCAAAGGTGGAGTTGAACAGAGTTTTGACTTATTTTAATGAATTGGGAGACTTTGGGTGTCTAACTTGGTGAGTTTGTATGTTCTGATTATACACAAGATGAAGTCCTAAATAGGCTTTTTTCTTTTACAAACCTGAATACATGGAAACTGAATTCCTGAAGGGCTTATTTGCTTTTACCATCGTTTCTTCCTTTCAGGCAGCGAGCGCCCTTGAATCCTAAATCTATTTGAATTTATTTTCAGTGTAATTTGTGAAGAGTAACTTTTTTGTATCTTTCTTGTAGCAAAAAGGATATTCCTGTGGCTAACTTCACCATACATGAAATCCACTGTAGTAGGAATATTGGAGTGTGTCGTTTCTGCAAGGAGTCTCTCCCTAAATCTGAAATAAAAAACCACATTGAATCTGAACATGTGCAGGTAATAAAATAAATTCTACTCTAAAATAGCTGATCTTCATGAAGTGCATTTCATAATTGTTTCTGTTTATCCTAGGTTACCTGTAAGTGTAATATGAAGATGGAAAAATGTCACTTAGAGGATCATGAGGTTGGTATATTTGGTTTTCTCTCTTGATAATACTCTGGTGTATTTCCAGTATTGATACTTACTGTTCAGATTATAGCTACCATGCTAACTGATCTTGGGTCTGCTCTACCCATGTTTAATCTGCTTTCTAAATCCATGCTAATCAGTGATACTCTTGTAAGAGGCTAGCTGGATTAGTTTGAAGTGGTAGTACTCACATGCCTAATAAGCAGCTCCATGCTCCAGCAGGACGGAGTCTGGGTTGGTGGCCTAGGTTTGTCCCCAAGTAGTGGTTAAGGCTAAAAATTCTGCCTGTGGCTAAGCATTGAGCTTGACAACTTCACTTTTCAGTGTCTTCTTTATTTTAGGGTTTTTTTTTCTCTTCTCCCCCCCCCCCCCCCCCCCCCCCCCCCCCCCCGACCTTTAGACAAGACAAATCCTCAGGTCCTGCATAAACAGTTTTAAAAATCATGGAACAATAAACACTTACTATGATTTTCTTATTTACAAATTGTCACTGGAGTTAACATTGTCAGTGGAACAAAAGTGTCACAGGAAAATGGGATTCTGCTTCAGCATAAGCATAAAAATGCAAAGCTATGGCATGAGGAGGGATGTGAAGGGAGTTGGACCAAGTGGTTTATTTTAAAGCATGCCATTTTGATCCTCTGATTTCCTGTTGCAGTAACTTACTCAAAGCACTTCATGCACTATAACTATTAATGAAGCAATATGAACAGTGGCAATGAGGAAAGTTAAGTCTATAACACAACCAAAAAAATCCATTTTGAGCATTTAGATTAGTTTTTTTAGGGAGGTTATGTTGAAGTATGATGTCTAGTAAATGCATGCTTCCTTTTTCCTGTATAAAATACACTGAACTTCCAGTGTGCCACACTTGAGACATACTGTGTCATACTCAGGAGTTTGTACTCCCTGTCTTAAATAGTAACTTACTACTTAAGTCTTCTTTTATGGGCGGGTTGACTTCTAGTTGAAGACACAATTAATCTCGAAAGCAATTTGGAATGCATCTCTCAGTAATACAGTGAACTGGGTACCTTCTTTGACCCGTAAGTAAGCATAGCATAACTGTAAGACTGTGCATATATCAAGAGTTACTCAATTTTATGTTTTAGGCATCAGCATGCCCTCTGCGTCCTGCAGTTTGCGAACATTGTGAGATAGAGCTTGCATTCAATAAACTTCAGGACCACGAGGATTACTGTGGAACTAGGACTGAAACATGCAGTGAGTGCGGTCGCAACGTAATGGTGAAAGATCTGAAAGAGCACCCTGAAGTTTGTGGGAAGGAGGTGGAAGAAAAAAGATTTAGCCAAGCAATGTCACGTTATAACTATAAAGATGCTGCTGCAAATCTGTGTACCTTTCAAACCATCAGAAACCTTCTGAGTTCAGATGGCTATGCTGGGCCTCTTCAGAAGATGTCCGGGCCACTGGAAGGCCAATTTTATAGCAGTTTTGGAGGAGACCAGGCTTCTAAGAATACTAACAGAAGAAATGCATCAGCAATGCAGAGAGATCAAAACAGAGGTAAAGTGTGGACAAGGGCAATAATTATACATTCATAACTTTTATTTTTACCTTTTTTTAACTTAAAATTAGGTAACTAAGTGGAGTGAAAGCTCCATACCTGTGCAGTGTGTGGAAATGTCCGATATTAGAAAACCTCTAATGAAGTATGGCTAGAGTTCACATATGAATGCTTTAGTTTTTTACTATAGACTAGAACTTCAATGATATAAAATGATTGAGTAGATGACTTCTGAAATATCTGATGGTAGTATACGAGTAGTGTACTAATATTAATTACTAGAATTAATCTCTTATCTAGAAACTGAATTTGTCTTGCATCCATTCAGATTCTATCCATTTTATTTTGTAGTCAAACTCTTCAGTGCTTGCTTAAAGGTTAGCTTAAATGTTTCTGCAGTTTTTCATATTTGATGATGAGCATTTTTGCTGCAGCAGCCGCCTTTGTGGACACAAGTGATATAAATGCCTCTTCTCTCTTTCCACATAGGCATGGTGATTTGGGAGATTAGAACCCTAAGGTCATCTCTCTTTTTAAGACACCCTTTCCATGAACACATGCTCTGCTTTATGTTCAGAGGTATTCAAAGTATGTAGCATTGCTGAAGACTGAATGGATGGCCTTGGCTTTAAGATTGACCTACTTGTGAAATAACTCATCAATTTTAGTTAATAAAACTGAGATGATAAATGACTTAATTTCCAAACTGGAAAGAGACCCTCTAGAATTGGGCTGCTAAATACTCAACATTTTGGAAGGAACTGAATTCCCTCCTCCTCTTATGTAGATTTCAGTGCACGGCCCGGCCACCCCCCCCCCCCCCCCAAATGGATCATATGGCGAGTTCAGATTGAATACCAGTTTAATTTTCTAACTGTGGTAGCATGGAGGAGTTCAGTCTTTCTTAGGTCCCAGTCCTGCAGTGTGATGTAGTACTGGGCTTCTGACAAGCTTTCTGTGCTGGGGGAGTAGATGGCATCTGGGAGGGGGTGTGCAGGAGCTGTTGAGGCCCCCCCGCCTCCCTCCCCGAGCAAGCAGGAGCTCCGTGGAGCAGTTCCAAGGCAGAGGGCAGGAGCAGCACATGGCAGTGGCGGGGAGGGACAGCTGAGCTGCTGGCAATTGATAGCCTGCTGGGCAGCTGCCGCACAGGGAACTTAGAGGAATGGGGAGCTGATAGAGGGGCTGCGGATCCACCTAGGTTCCAAGCCCCACCAGCTAGCTGCAACGGGCTGCTCTTCCTGCAGGAAGTGGACAAAGCAGGCGGCTGCCAAGTGACATTATAAGGGAGCATGTTCCCTAATTGATCAGCAATGAAACAGTGTTAACTGGGATGATTTTAAGTGAGGGGTTGTACTTGAAGGAAGCTGCCAGAAGCTGGGACTGGACAACAGGGGATGGATCACTTGATAAATTGCCCTGTTCTGTTCCCTCTGAAGCACCTGGCAGTGGCCACTATCGGAAGACCGGTTATAGGGCTAGATGGACCATTGATCTGACCCAGTATAGTCATTCTTAAGCAGTAAGGGAATGCCAAAATTCCAGTCCAGTTTCCAGAGAGCAACTTTTCCAGGGCACCCAGGAAAAGCTTCAGGCGGGATTACAAGAGGTAACTAAATCAGAGAGGTAAAGATGGAACAGTTGTCAACCTTTGGCCAACATGGAGGGTGCCCATCTGTGCCTTCAATATTTTGCAATGGGCCCTTGTGCAAAAAATAACAGCTACATCCCATGTTCAAAACAGGAACTTGATAAAGAGCTTCCAGGGTTAAAACCTTACTTCATTCCATGCCTTGAGTTAGTTGGAAAGAGTGAAGCTGGCATGCAAGTTAGATGGTTGGGACGTACCTCAGTTAGGGTAGAAATGGGTGAACTTGTAACTCTTTCTTACCCCATCTTCAGGCAGTGGGCTTCCCCAGCACAGTTCATGGGTCCCAAACGTTTCCAAAGACCTTTGTGCACACTAGTTCCCCAAAATAGGTGCGGTGATGATCAGCCACACCCACTATGAGTTGATTTAAACACTGGCTGATGTACAAGAAATGTCTTATAATTTCAACGATGTATATCACCCATAGAGATCAAATATGCTTTTTTATTTTGATCGTCTCATATTCAGCTTGTCTAACAGCCTTGGCATGTGCATTTCCTGGGAGTTAATGACTGACTTGTGTTAAATGGTCTTCAGAACATCATCTCCCTTCCCCCCGCCCCCCATTCATCACCTGGTAGTGTCCTGTACCTTTATAAATACATGGTTTTGTGGGGTAGAGTCTTCCAACACAGATATGTTGCTAAAGATTGTTTAATGTAAAATCCTAATCTTACTGAACACCTGTATCTTCATTTAATGAGAAACTCAGATGAGTTTAAAAAATGGTATAAAGAAATGTGCCTTTTAAAAGATGTACAATTTAAGATTGCATCTTCAATGCATAAATATAGGTCTCTTTAAGTCATGATTAGCCATACCTGGTATATTAAACAAGGTTTTTTTTGTTTCGTTTTTTAAAAAAGTGAGTCCCTGAAGGAATTGTCTCAAGCCACGGGTGTAGAAAACTTTTCACAGCTTCCATGCGGTTTTACTAAACATACTGTGGGATTACAAAATTTGTTCAGTCTTGTAATACTTGGCTAAATGCATCCGTATCAAATTGCCATACTAACTTACAAAATAAAGCCTATTAGGACCCCACTGATTTAAGAGTGCTGAAATCTCCATGTGGGTGAAGAGATTAGTGCATGTAAATGTCATTGCAGGCATTTAGAGTCTGAATACTCCTTCCTGAAACATTTTTAGAGGCCTCGCTTTGTACGGCCATAATCCCACTAACCTGTATCTGAGTCAGATGCTTGCATCAGTAGGCGAATGGACTTTTTTCTCAGTGATGGACTGAAAATATAAGACTTGTTACAGGTTCATAGATCTTTATGACTAGAAGGAACCATACTGAACTACTGTGACCTCCTGCATCATACATGTCATAGAATCTCTTCCAGTAGTTCTTGCATCAAGCTTACAACTTCTGGTTGAACTAGAGCTTATTTCTTAGGTGTTCCATTGTGATTTAAAGATTGCAAGGAATGGAAAAAAACCATGATGTCCTTTAAGTTTTTACATTTAAGAATTGTATGACTAGTAAAGGAAACAAAGTTCCCCTCCTCTTAGGCTAGATTGGGGGTGGCGGGGAGAAATACAGGAAAGGGTAAGGATTAGCTGCCCTTAATTCATCCCAAAATATAAATCATGAAGTGTCTTTCTGAGGCTTTGACTATCTGTTTTAAAACAAGAGTGCTGTGTTTGGGGCCCAGTTCTGCCCTCATTTGCATATGTGAAAACTTCTGTTTTACTTAGTCTGTTCTTAAAATCATAATTACTGTTAAACTATGCAGTTGATACTTACAGCTTCTGATTTTTTTGTTTAAGAGGATGAGCTGGAACGTCTGGAGAGGAATAAAAACACGGAGTCCTCTCTGTATGGAGAACAGAATTCCAATTTAGACTATATGTTAGCCCTTAGCCTGCAACGTGAGAATAATCCCCACAACAATATCGCAGCTGAAATTCACAGTGACTTCTGGAAGAACTTCTGCTCCAAAGAGTCCAAGCCATCTGAGCATCTTAATGAAATAAACAAATCAGATACTTTCTCCCATGACCTTTCGTCTATTAACTCGTCGGATCAGCTAAAAAGTAAGTTGTGGTTTTTTGTTGTTGTTTGTTTTTTGTTTTTTTAAAGCTTTTCTTAAAAAACCAAAAAAACAAATTGATTTTGATGATGATCAGGGGGACTCTCAGGACTAGCTCCTTGGAGATATTCTGACTTTCAGTACCAGAACAGTAGCACTTTGAGACTTTCTAAACTGGTTTAGATGTAGAAATTCTCTGAATGTGCAGAAAAGCCCTCCCTATTCTTGGAGTCTTACAGTTCCAGAAAGGAAAGAATCTTCAGCTCCCTACATTTTTGACTGTACTGGCTGCTAAAATAGCAACATTTCTATTTATAGACAATAGTCTCAAGATTTGTTAACTAGTGAAATTTGATATTGGTATCTGTCTATCCCAAAGTTCCTTTCTTACCAAAAAGATTTTAAATGGATAAGAGGAGTACAGCATATTAATATGGGAAGGTACAAGTGACTTGTTTTGAAAACCATATACTAGCAGATTCAACTTGCTGTAGTTCTGCCATGTCTTTAAAAAATAAAACAAAAAACCCCCTTATTCCTGCTTGTACAGAGATGTAACAACTGAGTAGATGACGTTACATTTAAGATTAAATATGCTAAAGAGGAACTCTCCTGTATTATCCAAGTGCGAGATTATTTTAAAAATTGAGTGTACTGTGTTACATGCATAGGCAGGCAGATAACGAGTTGTGTGTTTTTTGTTTTTTTTTGTGGTTTTTTTTTTTTTTGTATTGGAGCAAGGATCAGAGTTGTTTTGGGGAAAAAAAAATCCTTTTCAAACTTTAGGAAAAGTGACTTTTTTTTCCCACTTGTAAAACTCATAAATGTGAAAGAGTGACTACTGCCCTGAGACTTGCTATAATCCCTCCTCTGTGGTGCAGAACAGAATGATCCCATGGTTTAGAAATTCTGAAGACAGGTTGGCTAGTCTGTTACCCCTTTTTATGGTAGGGGGTTTAATCCTTTTACTTACCTCACAGATGATGAGATCATGTTGCCATGTGAATTTTGCGAGGCACTCTACCCTGAAGAAGACCTGATTCTCCATCAGGTTTGGTATTTCTGTATTGTATAACAATAATACTTAGCTCTTAAAATGCTTTTTGTCAGTCAATCTAAAAGCGCTTTACAAAGGAGGTAAGCATCATTATCCCCATTTTATAGGTGTATATGCAGGAGGCCACTGAAATGCATGCTAGCACTTTTGAGTATAATTTCTATTTAGAAACTGAATTTTGTTGGAGCAATTTAGCATAGTTAGTGGGAACACACTCCAACAATGCTTACAGGACGCTATATCTGCATAGAACCTTACAAAGCCTAATATTCAGTAGAAATGTCTTTCGTAAACTAAAAATACTAATGCAATGAAATGCCAATAGTAAACCACATACATTGTGAAAAATAAATACATTAACTACTGATGTTAGTTTTTTGAATTTCACCATGCATAGCTATTTACTTTTAACCTTATTGTCCCATTAACTGGATAGCTGAAGTGGAACATAATTTTGGGTGGTTATAATACTAAGAGTATGTACTGGAAATAGAGGGTGGATCTGTTTTACTCTGAAATGGCAGTATTATTGTCAGTGTTCAAATATTACTTAGCACCCAAAGGCTTTGTAAGTATAACTAATTCCTTCTTTCCAATGTTGCCCACATAACAGACCGGCTGTAACCCAGCAAGCGCCTTTGCTTCGTTCAGTAAAAGAGGTTCCTCCCCAAGTCAACAAGAATACAGCAGACATGTTAAAGATTTCTTAGACCAACTGCACAGCAGCAGATCTACATATCCACAGCAACAACAAGCTGTACAGACCGAAGGGAGCATTATCATTCCATGTGAATTCTGTGGCATTCAGTTAGAAGAGGAAATACTCTTTCACCACCAGGTACAAATGCTATTTGTAGGATGGAATTCGACAAGACCTAGCAAATCTGACTCCTTAGTAGTAAATATTGAAATCATGGTAATGCTCAGAGGCTGCAATTGGGATTGCAGATGCCAGGGATTCACATACTTGTCATTTGAATCTGTCCTCTCTCAACACAGGGGTTGTGATCTGTACCCCAGGATGTTGGAGCATACTGGGGCTCATGTTAAAGGAACAGTTGTGGATTTTTTTTTTCTTTCAAATGGAGTCAGAGCAAACAGCATTCAAGCAATACAGCATAAATCCTCAATTTTAGGAGCTCCTGACTGCCACCTTCTCACTCCTTCGCTATAATACCTTCCTCTGCATGACCACCTTCCATCTCTTAACAGTGAGGGCAAATAATTCCACAGAGAGAACCATAATGTCTAAGTTCTCGAATCTTTCTCCCATTGGGTTCTTCTGAAGTATTCCGAAGAGACCTATTTTATTTCCCCATCCAAACCTGAACTCATAACACTTGTCTTACACTTTCATTATCTTGGCCTCTTGCTCGTGCAGCTGTTGAATTAATGCTCATAGATTCATGGGCTGGAAGGGACCTCGAGAGGTCATCGAGTCCAGCCCCCTGCCCTCATGGCAGGACCAATTACTGTCTAGACCATCCCTGATAGACATTTATCTAACCTACTCTTAAATATCTCCAGAGATGGAGATTCCACAACCTCCCTGGGCAGTTTATTCCAGTGTTTAACCACCCTGACAGTTAGGAACTTCTTCCTAATGTCCAACCTAAACCTCCCTTGCTGCAGTTTTATGCCCATTGCTTCTTGTTCATCTTAGCATCTGAGGATAGAACAAGTTTTCTCCCTCCTCCTTATGACACCCTTTGCTATCATGTCCCCTCTCAGTCTTCTCTTTTCCAAACTAAACAAACCCAATTCCTTCAGCCTTCCTTCATAGGTCATGTTCTCTAGATCCTTAATCATTCTTGTTGCTCTTCTCTGGACCCTCTCCAATTTCTCCACATCTTTCTTGAAATGCGGTGCCCAGAACTGGACACAGTACTCCAGTTGAGGCCTAACCAGCGCAGAGTAGAGCGGAAGAATGACTTCTCGTGTCTTGCTCACCACACACGTGTTAATGCAGCCCAGAATCATGTTTGCTTTTTTTGCAACAGCATCACACTGTTGACTCATATTTAGCTTGTCGTCCACTATAACCCCTAGATCCCTTTCTGCCGTACTCCTTCCTAGACAGTCCCCTCCCATTCTGTATGTGTGAAACGGATTGTTCCTACCTAAGTGGAGCACTTTGCATTTGTCCTTATTAAACTTCATCCTGTTTACCTCTGACCATTTCTCCAATTTGTCCAGATCATTTTGAATTATGACCCTATCCTCCAAAGCAGTTGCAATCCCTTCCAGTTTGGTATCATCTGCAAACTTAATAAGCGTACTTCCTATGCCAATGAATGAACAGATTCAGTTGTCTGATGTAGAACTTCTTGAAAGGGAAGATGACATGCACACAGGTCATCTGAGACTAGAGTCTGACCTAAATTCAGATACAGTTGGCGACGTGTTCTGACTTCATGATGTATTTGGGTTTAACTACTGTTCAGTGGAAAGCTGCCAAACAGATGACATTTTGCCACAATCAGACACTGTTGCAAACTTTCCTGTCACCGCACGTTCAGATCTAATGAGCTGTAGGCTGTCGGGTGTGTGACAAAAAGGATCTATTTTGCAAACTTATTTAAACCTTCCTCTGCTTTTTTTTTGTCAAGTGAAAACCTGCCCAATAAATGTATCGCAAAGTTTATATGAGAGTTGTTCTGCTACTTAGCTCACGAGTCTGCCAACACTGCTGCAACATAGCTTCAGCTTGTTTAAATTGGGAGGAGAAACCAGTACCATGTGTGAGAGAGACAGACACTCTAGGAACACTAATTCACTCTGGCAATCTCTTGAAGAAAGGCCACTGCCATCAGTATGAAGGGAGGAAATATCTTATTAACTATATTTAAATAGTGCCACAAATATACAAAACGTCTTCGTCACGGAATAAGAGTCTCCGCTGTGAAGAGCTTAGTTTAGCACAGACAAGGTCAAGCATGGAGCAGGAGTTAGGGTCAGGCAGCTATGAGGGCCCTCATAGATGTAAGACTGGGCTGAGTGGCTAGTTACCATGCAGGTGGGATGGACCCAGCCAGAAGGGGTAACCTGCAAGGTGTGAAACTGAGACAGAATGAGGGGAAAGTAAGAGAAGATGAGACCAAACCCACAGTCTTTGTATCTTCTACCTCCTCATCCCCACATATTGATTACAAGCCTGGGAGACAGAAGGTAATGGAGACGTCTCTGGTGATGGAGAAGGGAGGATATTGAAAGGAATTGAAGTGAACTGGAAAATGCATGAACCAAGATCCAAATGGGATGGTCTTGTAGTGTCTTCAAGTATGATGAAAATTGTGCCATGCAAAACAATGCGGGGGAGAGCAGTTAAAATGTTCTAGTCCCTGTGTAGATCAGTTATGCATTCTCTAGGAACAGAGAAGTTGTAATTTTACCCCCTCAACCTTGGTGGTAATCTTTCAAAGTTAATTCGATTTAAACTTCCATAGCTACCTCTTTGCTTTATAGCATGTGTTCCATAGTAGGGGGAGTTTCAGTGCATCTTGGATCCTAGTTGATGGCTGCGGCTTTCCACATCAGGTTGATTTTTGCCTTTTGAAAGTAGAAGAGCATTTGGATAAAGTGCCTTCGTACATCTGATGATAGTATGCGGTTTGTGGCTCCTTCAGAGTGTCTTGAGTGACTGGGACTGAGCCCCTGTCACGGACAACTTTCGTACAGTAATCTTAGCCTGTGGTTATCATATTTAAAAGGGACAGCCTTCTATTTAAAATCCTCATTTTTGTTTTTAAACCTCTGGTGCTACAGCTAATGTGTGTAACTGAAAGATGGCGAATATGTTCTGTTTTCAGTTTGTGCATTTAACAGCACCCAGTGCAGTCAGTTTCCCCTCTTTAGTGAAGGCCTTTCACACCGCAACAGAGGGAGAGAAACTATCTATTTAAAAAAAATAGTAAAACATAGGGAAACTGGTATGAATGCTCTGGGGCAGGTATAGCACTTGAAGATATTTCTCACTTGCTTTTTAAGTGACATTGATATCAGAGTGACGATATTCCTTCTGACTTTCCTGCTGATGGGGTGGGTGCAAGGTTGCATTGTCACTGTAGCAGCAGTGCAGCTTGCCCGCTCACAGGCTTCAGCTTGGCTTGGAGGGATCATCTCTAAGGATGACAGGCTAAGCATTGACTGGACATAAAGCATGACTCCAGTTATGGTGTGGTGACTAGTCCTATAGGAAGTAGACTGAGGTCATCAACTCCATCTTGCATAGACCACATGTCAACTAGTTACTATTTCTGGGATGTACTTCTCACTTCTAGGTCACCTGTTGGATGTGAGCATGCTGTTATCAAGCTAGTCTCTCGTGTTTTTTTTTTTTTTTTTTTTCTCAAAACAAACCCTTACTTCCCCTTGGCATTTGAGGGAAGGATGTACCCTTCAAAGCTTTCACAGGAATTAAGTGTTCTCTAAGTGTCCAGAAACAATCAAAATCTCTCTTGCACTAGGACCAGTGTGACTTACGCCCAGCCACTGCCAGCCCAGGGGAGGGATTGCCATCCTCGCAACCGTTGCCTCCCAAAGACAACTTGGAGAGATCAGAATCGCCAGAATCTAGAAGACGCATCCGGCATCAAGGTATTGGCGAAGTACAGATTTCCAGCCTGTGCATCTTTCTATTCATGCTTTTAAGATAATTTCCTCCAACTGCAAAACAGAACAAGAACAACACACATTTAATCTAGATAAGGACTAGAACACCATAACTCCACCCTTATACCATTGTTCTGTTTCATATGGCATAACTTGCAACGTGCATTAAAATGCTACTAAATCATAAACACGGAGCCCAACACAAACAAAAACCAAAGAGAAATGTGAAATTTTACTAAGCCCTGTGCAGCAAGAGTGGAAACTGACAAGTCTGATTATAGTCAGCGTAGGTTGCTAGCTCCATCCATAACTATTGCAGTTGTGGGGAAACTAGTGATGGGGTGAACTTTGAATTTCTTGCCTCATCATCAGTTTTTATTGCACCCTTCAGGTCAAATTATGTCGTTAGTTGCATGCAGAGAGGTTTGTGACAATAGAAATTGTACATGGGTATCGGAGGGTAGAAGCTGATCCTGAAAGCTTACTAAATTTAAAAAACCCAACAAATCACAGAATGGAAACTCCATAGCATCTGTATTATCTTAAATTGCCAAAAGGAAATGGCCTAGTTTACTTAACTTGTGTATGGGGTCATCCCATGTGTTGGTTGAAGTTGGTATGTAAATTTAACTCTGTTATGGAAGGTAGTGACTTTGCCCACAAGCCAGTTTTAAAATGCAAGTAAAGCAACTTTTTATACTAGCTTCCCTTAATGAACAGATGCCCATAACTTTTGTTCTAAAGCTGGTAAAATGTCAAGCTGGTAAAATGTCTAACTTTTGTCCTAACGTCCTTCAGTGTGGACAAAACTCTGCTTTTTAAAAAAGTACTACAGAACTGACCTAAACACACTCACTGTACCGTGCTCCGTGTACCCTTTTAAAAAGGGTTGGATTGCTAGAGGCCTGTTGGAAAAGCGTCCGGGGAGAAGCAGGGAAGCTGGAATGAGGCCCTGGTTGTCTGTCACATTAGAAACTCCAGGACTCCTCCCCCACCAGGACCGTCTGTGGTAAAGGAAGTTCTCCAAAGCTGCTTAGAATGTAAATTCCCCATCTTGGGGGAATTGTACTAGTCAGTGAAGACAGTATTTCTATGGTGCAGTTCTGTTTTCACAGACTCTATGGTATTGCATTAAAAATCTAGGCTATTGCTTTGAAATCCAGACGCTTTTATCAAGGTGTTCATTTTTTGCCTCTTGTTCTGAGCCATGTTCCTTGCTTTGGTCAGTTATTTCATCGCTGTCCCTAGTATGCTTTATTTTATCTGACTTTCCTTTAGGGGACATTTCACCTCGGTATCTAGAAGACTTCAGGCATGCTGTGCGAGGGAGCCGATCACTAAGCAACTTGGCAGTTGCCAGAAGCGTACCACTGACCTCTCTTAGTGCTGTAAGAGCTAATGATGCTTTGACTCAAAAAGGGAAGTCCAGCAACTTGGATGGTAATGACGGAAGACTGAGAAGCAGAGGCACAGCTGAATCTGAAACAGGCCCCGTGCCAGTTGTGCGATCCACTCAAAACTTCCACCCTGAAAGCTACGTGCCCAGTTTCCCAAGGATGTCTCCAACACGACCAAGGTAGCTTTTCTGCTCTGCGTGGTGGTGGACAGAGACTTTTTAGCTCTAAGCCATTCCTGGGGGTGCATCCTTATGAATGGACAATTAGTCCATTCTGATCTAGCTCTGCTATGGTGAGGATGAGGAAGTGCTTCAGGGCCTGTTTCTGCTAGTGCAGACATGAAAACTTGACAGGAGAAGAATTCTGCATCCACTTGCCCTCTCATCACCCCATCCCAGATCCTTGTGCATTTTGCCTATGGCTGGGGTCGGCTGCACTCAGTTTGACTAGCTGGTGCCTTTTTGGGTTTGTAGTAAGTAATGAGTTTAAGAGGAAAACTGGTTTTCTAGGAAACTGTTTTATGGCACCTATTTCTAGGGCTCTACCAAATTCATGGTCATGAAAAAAGTATCATACACCATGAAATCTGGTCTTTTGTGTACTTCATGTTAAGGCTGCGAGTGTGTCATGGAGGTCACTGATTCCGTGATTTCCGCAACGCCTAGTGCGGCTGGACCGTGAGCCACCTCAGGAGCTCGGGCAACACCTGGGCCAGCCACACTGGCGCTGCTGGAGCAGCCTTGGGCCACCGCCCCGTCCCCTCCCCAGCAGCAGGAGGAGTTTGGGTGTGGGAGGAGGCCAGGGCTCTGGGTGGCGTTTACCTTGAGAGGCTCCCCGGAAGTGGCGACATGTCCCTCCCTCAGCTCCTTGCTCCGTGTGCTGTCTCCGGCTGCAGGTACTGCCCCCACAGCTCCCATTGGCCACGGTTTCTCGCCAATGAGAGCTGCGGAGCCGGCGCTTGGGGCGGGGGCAGTGCGCAGAGCTAGGAGGTGAGGGAGGGACATGTTGCCGCTTCCGGGGAGCTGTGAGGAGCAGGATAGGGAGCCTGCCAGCCCCCTAACCCCTCCCCCAAGTACCTGTGGTGCCCCCCACAAGCACCTGCGGCACCCCAGGGCTGCGCTGCTCCTCTTCCCTGCCTCCCCCCAAAGATTTAGTCAGGGGTATATAGTACAAGTCCTGGATAGAGCATCGGCCATGAATTTTTGTTTACTGCCCGTGACCTGTCCATGACACTTTGGTTTTTTTGTTTTTTTTTAACTAACCTGTGACTAAAATGTAGCCTTAACTACAGATTTCACGGGCGAGACCAGCGTTTCTCAAATTGGGGGTCCTGACTCAAAGGGAGTTGCGGGTGGGGGGGGGCGTTTACAAGTTTTTATTTTAGGGAGGTCGTGGTATTGCTGCCTTCAGAGCTTGGCAGCCAGAGAGCAGCAGCTGTTGGCCAGGTGTCCAGCTCTGAAGGCAGTGCCCCTCCAGCAGCAACACACAAGTAAGGGTAGCAGCAGTACCACAACCCACCCGCCCCTGACAATAACCTTGTGATGTCCCCCCTCCCCCAAAATAACTCCTTTGGGGGTCAGGACCCCTTCAATTACAACACCATGACATTTCAGATTTAAATAGCTGAAATTTTCAATTTTTAAAAATCTGATGACCATGAAATTGACTGAAATGGACCATGAATTTGGTAAGGCCCTATATTTGGATACATCTTTTCCATGCACTCTCCTCTTTCATGGAAAGGAGTCTAATCTTGTTGTGTGGAAATGTCTTTTTTTTTTTTTCTTTCTAATATTTCAGTAGCATTCTTGCTATCAGGATGCCACTGGTTAGAAATAGTTGTGTCTTTACCACCTACTTTCCTTGCTATTGGTCCCAGCCTCCAGTATGCACTGCCAAAAGCTCTGTGAATTCTGCACAACATTTAGTATCAAAGTACCCAACCGTGAAATAGTGAGAGCCCTTGTCCTCTGATCCCAAGGTTCAGCAGTTTGGGATACAGGCCAAGGGTGAGCGTTTTGGGGGTTTATGATGGAACTCTTGCTCATTTATCAGAAGGACTGTTCTTTCCTTAAACCAGCTCCTATAAGAGGGTTGAATTTGTAGAGCTGCTTTGTCTAATGGTGTCAACATCTCTCCTCTGCAGTGTGAGAAACGAAGCAGGCAGGCGTCCCAGGACTGCAAATGTTCCTGTCAATTTCAGAAACAGGAGCACAAAGGTAAGTTTCAGAGCTCTTCCCCTACACAGGATGGCCTCTCTTCTGTGTTTCAATGGCTGACTAAAATGTAGTTTTTTACTACTGTCAGAGCAGCACCAAGCAGTCCTTGTGGAACTCTAACATGCAACACAGGTAGTTGCTAGTGACTCACTGCTAGTAGAGTGCGCTCACACTGACTGTTGTCCTCAATCTCCTCTGGATTGGCGAAGAACCCCCCTTTCTGCTAATATACCATTCCTTGGTGTTCGCAGGAGTCTGAACTATTATACTTCCTTATAGGACTTGCTGCGCTGTCCTTTGCCCTTGATCAAGTCTCAGTGAGGCAGAGAGCATGTTGTGATTCAACTGGTCTGTTTTAAAATGACACGTATGTTTCACTTACTGTTTCCTCCTTACACAGGCAAAATCCCAGAAACCAGAGTCTGGCCATCTTGAGGAGGAATAATCTATCCTTTATGAAGCGCATATTTAGCACTTAAAGCTCTTACTATGCACTATAGGATGTCTTTATCCCAGCGCAAGTACTTGCTATATTGCCACCATCAATGGGGACTTTCTATTCATTTTAAATTTTTTAGGCAGTGATTTTTTCTATAATTGTTTGTTTTTAAAAGTTTGTGGGAGTAACGCACACTATAGCCGCTGTACAGAAATGTCAAAGTGTAAATGTATATTGCTGCTATTTGGGTGGTCTAACCTGGCAGTATGCTATGCTCAGTCAGTTTTCATCTCATCTGCTTGTTTGGGTTTCAAGAGGGGTTTCCTTTTAATGTGCTAGGCCTTGGCGCAGCAGTTCACAGTAGAATTAATCCATTGCTTCATCACTGATGTAAATGACTAGATGTCTGAGCAGCAGCAACCCTGTTAATCAAACCCAAAACAATCAGCCAGAACTACTCTGAATGAAGAACCTGCCATAGTAAGTTACTGGAGAGTTCAGAGTTAGACTCCTCAGTGGTTGGTTGCAGAACATACTTCTCTGTAATGAGCAGTTGATCTTAATGATTATCTTCACTGAGGTTTGGGATCAGGGGATGAGTTTAGTGGCTTGGCTTTAAATCTGTTTCCCCCTTCAGCCATTTAGCTTGCTGCTGTTGGCAATAATTCTGCATTAACTATCTATTTCTGCAGTCAAGACTTTTCCCTAAGCCTTCTATCCTGTCAAACCTGGCCTGGGAATCAGGTGGGGAAGTCATACATATTGTAATTTATGGAGGTTCTGTCTTCCTATCTAAGTCTATTAAATACCAGAAGTGCCCAGTAGTCCTAAAGGCATCTACAGATGGGATTGTGATCCAGTGCGGGAGCTTGTCCCATGGGGCTTCCATTCTCTCAAAACTGCTCTTTTGCTGTACGGGCGCCCTTACTTTTTAAATTCCTTGTAATAAAATTTGTATCTACTGATCTGTCTTGTGTTCTGCAAACTGAAACAAGTCTAGGCAGACACTAGAAAGTGACTGACTGACTGAAAATCATGCTGAGCAGAAGGGGTTGGAAAACTACTCTTCTGGGAAGAAACTTACTAATTTTTTTTTTCCTATCAGCCATTTTTGGTTTCAAAATTTCTAGCTTATTCTTCAGTGTAGCCATAACTGTGATAGTGGCACATCTACACTGCAATTAAAAATCTGCACCGGGCCCATGCCAACTGACTGGGGCTGGGCAAAAGGGGCTGTTTTTAATTGCAGTGTAGACATTTGGGCTCTGTTTAGCCACAGCGGCACTTGTTCGGTTCTCGGACTGTTTTTTTTAATTTGGGGTGTACATTTAAGTTGAGCCTCTATTAGGGTGTCCTTTAAAAAGTGTCCATGGAGCTTGCAGGGATTTCACTTTGTGCTGTACCTTTTTAATTTGTTTCACTAACTTCCTCATTTTTGTGTAGCCCCCCTGAAATGAAATCCAACAGAGTTAGGCTGCTGTGGTGGTTTCCCTGTCACAGGGATGTTTAATTGTATGAGGGTCACTATTACCAAGCAGTCCAGCTATATTCACCTCTTGGACCAGATCCTGTGCTCCACTTAGGACTAAATCAAGAATTCTCTCTCCTCTGGTGGGTTCCAGGACTAGCTGCTCCAAGAAGCGGTCATTAAAGGTGTCAAACTTTCTCTGCATCCCATCTTGAGGTGACATGTACCCAGTCAATATGGGGATAGTTGAAATCCCCCATTATTATTCAGTTTTTTATTTTAATAGCCTCTCTAGTCTCCCTAAGCATTTCACAGACACTGGTCAGTAATCTGTCCCTACTGCTCTATTCTTATTAGCGCATGGAATTACTTTCCAGAGAGATTCTATGGTATAGTTTTGGTTCGCTTAAAATTTTTACTTCATTTGATTCTATGCTTTTTCACATATAGTACCACTTCCCTACCAGTGCAACCTGTTCTATCCTTCAGCTATGTTTTGTACCCTAGTATTAGGGTGTCCCATTGATTATCCTCATTCCACCAAATTTCTGTGATGCCTATTATCACTCTCCTCATTTAATACAAGGCACTCTAGTTCACCCATCTTATTATTTAGACTGCTAGCACTGGTATATAAGCACTTTAAAAACCTGTCACTTTTTAAGCTGGCTGTCATTACATGATGTAATTGAATGGGACTTTTTTCATCAGATCCTCCAGATGGGATGCATAGATAAAGTTTCCCAGAGAGTAGTTAGTGGTGGTTGTCCTGCTGGAAGGGCATAGTGAGTGGGGTCCTGCAGGACCCAGTCCAGTTCTGTTCAGTATCTTTTAGATAAAGGCAGAGAGCTTGGGGTGTACACTTAAAGTTTGTGGACCATACCAAGCTGGGAGGGGTTGCAAGTGCTTTAGAGGAGAGGATTAAAATTCAAAATGAGCTGAAGTAAATAGGATGAAATTAAATAAGGACAAATGCAAAGTGCTCCATTTAGGAAGGAACACTCAGTTGCACACACAAAATGGGAAAACTGCCTAGGAAGGAGTACTGCAGAAAGGGATCCAGAGGTTCATAGTGGACCACAAGCCAAATGAGTCAGTGGTGTAACACCTGTTGCAAAATAAAAGCAAACGTAATTCTGGGATGTATTAGCAGGAGTGTTGTAAGCAAGACATGAGAAGTAATTCTTCTGCACTGATTAGGCCTCAACTGGAGTATTGTGTCCAGTTCTGGGCACCACATTTCAGGAAGATGTAGAGTGCAGAGAAAAGCAACAAAAATGATTAAAGGTCTAGAAAACATGACCTAGGAGGGAAGATTGGAAAAAATTGGGTTTGTTTAGTCTGGAAAAGAAGACAGGGGAGAAGTTTTCAGGTATGTAAAAGGTTGCTACGAGGAGGAAGAAAAATGGTTAAGAAAAACAGCTGAGGATAGGACAAGAAGCAATGGGCTTAAATTGCAGCAAGGGATGTTTAGGTTGGACCTTAGGAAAAAACTTCCTAACTGTGAGGGTGGTTAAGCACTGGAATAAATTGCGTAGGGAGGTTGTGGAATCTCCATCATTGTCTAACCTGCTCTTAATCTCCAAACACCTGTCAGGAATGGTCTAGATAATACTTAGTCCTGCCATGAATGCAGGGGACTAGACTAGACAATCTCTCAAGGTCCCTTCCAGTCCTATGAAATATTTTATCTTTGATCCTCTCCTCCTTACTAGAGCATAGAGAATCTCCATTAACAGATTCTCTCCTGTTAGCTTTCCCCCAGCCCTTAGTTTAAAAACTGCTCACTAACCTTTTTAATTTTACGTGCCAGCAATCTGGTTCCATTTTGGTTTAGGTAGAGCCCATCCTTCCTGTATAGGCTCCCCCTTTCCCAAAAGTTTTCCCCATTCCTAATAAATCTAAACTGTAAGTTGTGTTCTAAAATGCACATCTCAGATTAGGAATGGTTAGTGAATGAACAATACAATTTGTAAAAGTAGCCCCATGTTTCAATGTTTGCAGGGAGGCCTGCTTGCTTAGAGCAGTTAGCAGTTGTATTTCAGTAAGAGAATGGGAAACTGGTGCCAAACATTGCTGTGTACGCACATCCCACGTTGTAACTGCTTCACAGCCACACTTCTAGGTGGAATATACAGCAGACAAGCTTGTTGTCATGTGGTAACATCCCCTGGGGCAGCTGTCGCTGTAGGACTTTCACTGCAAGGCACCATTGTCCACACAGGATGTTACTCTACAGTCACACACATGTCCTGGGGACAAGTCTGTACTGGTGCCATTCAATGTTATCCCTGGGGATTGGGGTAGAGTGGCAGATGGTACTGATAAGTAGGGCTCAGTCAGTGTCAGGGAGGTAGCGCTGTCAAAGGTTTTTCCTTAGAAAAGTGACATGATGTACTTAATACCAAAGAAGTTGCTTCTGCCAGCAGCAAGCAATATGCCTAAAGCCCGAAGAAGCAGAGAACTAACATCTTAGTTTACAAATAAAGACACTAAGGATGCTTCCACCCAAAGTAAGCATTTATTAAACACAAGAGAAGCCAACTAAAGGTATTAAAAACAAGTGGCAATTACCCTGGCAATGGTAGTTCCTGGGGCAGAATACTATGGCTGCATCTCTAGATGACAAGGTCTAATTGGATACCTTATTCCTGGGGAAACTGTAGGGTGAAAACATGGAGTAAATTAACTAAAACAGCTGAGCTGCCACATGGGTTTTCTCTGCAGGAGATGCACTGCATTCTTCCTGTTCAAGAGAAACATTACCAGTGTCTGGATTTGACTTTCCCTGTTGTACAGAATAGTTACAGAGCTGCTGCAAAGAAATATAAAGAATATTAGCCCATAAAAGTAGGGTTTAAAGAAAAACTTCTAGTAGTTTTAATTCTCTCAGAAGATGCAACTTCAAGGTCAGGTTTTCTATGTCCAGCCTCAAGTAATGAGGACACAAAATACAACTAAAGATGGATGTTAAGACTCATTAATGCTGTGTACGGTACCAAGATTGACACCTTGCCGGTACTAGAATAAATACCTGACTGTTTTCCACTGCTCTGTGTAATTTTACATTCTGAATGAGTAGCCAAGTAAAATTAATAAATAATCAGAAATCAAGGTTTGCTTAGAACAACAGGCTTCCTCCAGAGCCTGCTCGGTTCACTTTGAGTGCAAGGAAATAACCAGGATTAGAAAAGCTTAGTTCTAGCCCCTTGTCACCAAAGCCCCAGCAGCACTTCATTCCTTTAACCTGTTCTTCCTACCAGGGGATCACACCATTCTTCACATCAGTCAGAAGTAGATGAAGGTTATTTATTGTTGACACACTTTTCCTGTAGTAAGAAGCTTCATTTACACAGCAGGGTGTAAACAGCATTGACTAAAAGTTTGTTAAATGCAACCATAAATAACTATAATAAATAATATATATCAAGTAGCTTTACAGCACACATTTCAGGGCCAAGATGTGGATATGCTTTACTCACATGTGCTTTCTGGAAGGAGAAGCAGAAATATTAGCAGCAGTTATCTTACTCACAGCTGTAATCCTATCATTGGAAAGGATTGGCATACCAAAGTCCTCAAACCTCTACCAGGGAGGTAATTTGACTGAATTTTGAGTCCATTCAAGTTGTTAGGGGTTTGAAAGGAGATACTTAAACAGTACAAAAATGCTCTTCAAACCACCAGAAAGAAAACCAAAGCATTTAATTGTCAGCAAAAGTAGTTCTGCTATGAAACTCAGATGACATTCTTAATGTTCCCCTTGCTCAGCATCTGTTTAAGAATGCACTTTTTGGATGGGGAATACAGCATTTCAAGCAACATATCATACTTAGTTTTCCTCTGGTCTTGGTAAACTTTACATATGTTTGCCTTACTTGGAATGATATTTCACCTACATCTATGCTTCTACCAGAAAGTGGACAAGATTCAAGAGTATATATTATTCCTACATGTTTCTCAGAGGAGAGGGGGAAGGGAATGCTATAGAATGGTGACAGTTCTCCTAACAACAGGATTTGGAACCATTGTATGCCAACAACTACTACTACTACAGCTGTTCACACACACCTGTCCATTCACTCGCAGAATAACACATATATACACACTTAGTGGCTTTCTCTGTTCTCACACATCCTGCTCTCCAAACATATCACACACATAATAATTCCCAATATTCACAATAATATACAATAAAAATACAGCTTTTCAATTCCCATTACAACTGACAAGCCAAACAATTAGTGTATGTCTGTCTTCTAAAGAGACACGTAATACCAACCTTAAAGTACAGTCACACACACACACAGTCATAGACCTTTATGTGGTTAGATATGCACCAGCAGGAAAATGACTAATCTGTAGCTCAGTACTGGCACTTAACTTACATATAGTACTGAGCCAAGAAGTACAGCAGTAATTTCAGTGTTCTCTTCGGTTCTTGAGCCCAAATAGGTTTTTCATACGAGTTCCGTTCTGAATGGTTTACAAAGTACTGCCTCACTTTAAATACACCCGATATAGGGCAACACCTGTTTGCATTAGTGAAGGAAGATAGATGTGGTGTTTTACCGCTGCAGAACACATTCCATAACATATAACAGTTTAACATACAGAATTGTCACCTCCCTCTATTCCACCATTATCTTTCTATATAAAATAGAAGCTACATCTTCAATTCAGCAACTTTGTGTCTTTGTCCCCCTTCTAGGTGTCACATTTTTAGGATAATTTGCTTCATTTTAGATAAATCATTTTTGAGTACAAAAAATACGTCACAGGTGCTTTAATCACTTACTGGTTAACATTTTGAACATGGAATGTGGTATTTTATACACCATAGAGAGAACCCACTCAAAAATAAAAGATCAGTGAAGAAATTTTTGTTAGTAGGTTTAGTATCAATCCAGGAATGTCTTGATTAGGACCTAATTGTATCATGGTTCTTCACTGTTCTGGGTTTTTCAGCTATCCAACTCTGAAGAGGAAAGTTTGAAAATAAAACACTGATATTTTCTGTGGTAGTTACCAATGTGTTTGATTTGTATTTAAATAGTTAAGAACATTTCAGGATATGTAAACACATGTAATTTGGAAGCAGTGTGTGTGTGTGTGCTGGAAGTTCAGTGTATCGAGTACAGAAAACGAACTCTCAGCTTTCATGAGAGGTATGTTGTTCTGATTTTATGGAAAATTAATTCTGTTTTTGTACTCAGAAATGTTTTAGAGGGAGAACGAGCTCTAATCATTTAGATCTGAGCTCTCAACCTCAGAATAGCCAAGTCTGTTGTGTTTGCATAGGCAACACAATTTTAAATTACAAAATTATAAATGTACATGTTCAAAGGTCTTGTAAATTAAATTATACACATCAAACCGGTCTGTACTAAACTATCCTACAAATATTCCACAAACAAGGCAGCAAAATAACCAGTCCACCACAAAATCTACAAATACAAAATGTAAGTCTTCCAGTAATTACTGTAATGGGAACAAAAGTTCAGAAAATAAATTAGTCTCCAATTCTTCATGTAGTGTCACTGGAGGTATTTTCAGGTGAATCACAGGGTTTCCAACAGAGCAGAGTCATGAAACAAGCCTCCTAAAAGCGTCCCTAGTCTTGGTCTTGCCCAACTCAGCCGCTAAGTGGATCCTCTCTGTAGTGAACAGCATACCGGAGCTTTTCTAGCATTATATCCAGAGAGGAATATTGAGGAAGCTTTATCATGAACATACACGTTTCAACACGGATGTACCGAGAATCTGGGGAACCTGTAAAGGAACCACATGAAGACTTGTTAACAGACTCTGCACTTTGAAGTTCTAGTTAAGTTTCTTTTCCAATAATGTAATTTTCACAGTGTTGATATGAACACATATCAAAGTAATGGAATCCTGTATATTCTAGGTTCAGGAGACCCATCAAAAAGCCCAGTGGAATTTATACTGTTAAGTTTGGTTGGGCTGACACTGGGTCTACAGTAGTGTCACTTTAAAAGCACGGAAGATACTCTGCTGTACAGGAGCCACATCACAAAATACCACCACATCCCCTGCCTCTGCGGCTATGGCCAAAGGGCAGGTATTCGGAGTCTTTCCAAGATTTATTTTCGCTTGAAGCATCTTATTAGGGCCTGGCTTAAAAACAGTCACATTCTCTCTCTCGTCAGAGTTACAACCTTTTCCTAACTGCATTGCGCTTTCTTCTGCAGCCTTGTCTACACAGTGGGGTAATGCGCACTACGGGGGTGTGATTTCTAAAATACACGAACGTGTGTGTTAGCTGGTGTGGGCAGACCCTGCTGGTGTGCACTAAGTTAAACAGCGCTCCGTATCACGTTCGTGCACTTTGCTCCAATGCATAGACAAGCCCTGAATCTGTCAGACACTGGATGTTTTAAAAGGCAATAAGGATTTCAAATCTAACCAAGGTCACAAGGTAGGAGAGGCTGATTTTACTTATACAAACGTACAGTCAACAACATACCTGCAGCTCCATCTGGGGGTGCAATTTTCATGGGATAAGGTGGGACATGTGCAGTATCTGGCCCTCCATCCTTGCATGGACACGTAAAGGGGATTCGTTCCTGGTTGCAGGCAAACTTTATGAATTTGCAGAGTTCTTCCTGAGTAAACATTTCTAATGCACCCCAGAAAAATTCAATATGTTGGTCTGTTTCCATCAGCCCCACCTGGTACATGGTGTGCGCCTAACAGAGGGAAGGGGAAGGCCGGTGGTATTAGATACAGACGAAGAACATGATGTGTATTACTCTCCTTTTCAAGTCTTCCATCACTTTTATTTTAAAGCAGCAGCGATAATGGAAACCAAACACAGCAGGGTATCCTAACAAGTTCCACTAGACATCGATTCACTCAAACTGTTGCATTGTGTGCAGTGAGATAGACATGGAATTTTATATCATTCTATCCCAACTGCTTCTGTAACAGACTGACCTTTACACAGACCCTTTCTAAACTGTGTCCATGCTGGGTGTTTGTACACTGATCTATACCACTTCAAGGCTGCTGCTGTTGCAAGGCAAACACATCTGAAGAGATCGCACAATATTTTAATACAATGAGTTAAAGGTGTTCAATAACGTAAGCCAAAAAACAACCCCTCTGCGTGGTGCATTGCCAATAGTACAAATATTAACAGATCCAGGTCAATGTCAAGTAATTCTGAAAAAGCACGTTTGCAGAAACTACCCTGCTATATCCTGTTAATGAAATTTTAAACAGCTAATTTAATCTTAGCCAAAGAGGCAGATATTGAATCGAGTTTGGTGATGGGGACGTTTTGAGAGTTTGATAATTTAAATACTGATTTTAAACAAATTTAATCCCTGCCTGAAAAACAGAACTGTAGTTTTTCTTGAAACAGAAGCAACTAGGCCAGAAGGTGCTCACCAATTCATTACCCTGACTTCAGACATGTACGTTCCAAAGGGACTTCAGCCCAACATACCTTTAGGAACTCCAGGTTAATGTAAGGTAGCCCACATGTCCTCAGCTCCATTTCTAGAGGAGTCAGTGTTGTTAGAAGCTGCAGGGGTATAATCGATCCTAGTCCAGCACGCACAGCCGTCATGCAGTCAGGATTCTGCAGTTCATGCAGCCTCAGATTCCGGATTGCTGTTGCATATATGTCCTTATTCTCCCAGCTGACAAGGGATTCAGAAAGAAATGAGTCAGAGGAAAAGTCTTGCTCCCCATTACAATCTGCAATCCCATTTCCTGGGTTCCTGAGCATGGGCTTCTGGTCACTCATTCTGATGCCGTCTGTTCCCAATTTAACCCCACATGCAGCAGCACCTGCTGATCCTGGTATGTGCCCCTCGCTTTCATAGCTGTGAGTGCACGCACACAACATGCAGCTATGACTGCTAGGAAGTACTGCTCAGCCCTCCGTTATGTCCAGATGAACAGCGGTATGCTGGAGGTTCCCAGCTCCTGCCAGTCAAAGGGACCGGTACTCCCAGCATCCTCGCTTTCACCATATTACAGCAGCATCACCATTTAGCTGATGGTTGAAAAACCATCACATTTACCCTCCTGAAACATCCTCCCAATGCTGGTGTTACTCACATGACGGGAATGTGCCTGCCTCTAGGACACAGCTCCACCTCTTCGCCCGTCATGCTCAGGTAGGTGAACTTGCAGCATGGTTTGTTAGGACAATCAGGGCTCTCTGTTGCTAGATGCTGGGATGCAATTTCAGCACACAAGGCCTCCAGTTCCGTCTCATCGTTTATCTAGGGTGATATCGCGTAACTTGCACTTTACTGTACCTTGTTCTCGTTAATCTCTTCACACATCATGCCAACATAATGAGTAAAAGGGCAGGCGCCGGCTTCCTCATTTCCCCAGGGGTGCTCAACCCCTGCCCTGCCGCAGGCCCTGCCTCCCACTCCACCCCTTCCTCAAGGCCCCACCCTGCTCCACCTCTTCTCACCCTGTTCTGCCTCCTCCCCTGAGCACACCCCACCCTTGGTCTGCCCCCTCCCTCCCCAGCGCCTCCTGCACACCGCTGATCCGCAGCAGGCAGGAGATGCTGGGAGGGAGGGGCAGGAGCTGATCAGCGGGGCCGATGGTGGGTGCTGAGCACCCACTCTTTTTCGATGGGGGCTCCAGCCTCGAAGCACCCAAGGAGTCGGCGCCTATGAAAGGGCCCCATTACATTTTACATCATCCAATGACAATGGCACAGGCACTGAAAGGCAACTGTCCATGGGTAAGTGAGCACAAGTGGGTACGAGGAGCGAGCCAGCATTCTAGTTTATCACTGTACAGATTACGCACGTGGTATTAAATGTCACATGCTGCATAAAGTAAAATATTTAAGAAGGATAACAGGAGCATGTCGCCTGACCTGCATTCCAGCTGCGAGGAGCTGCTGGGGAGTCTCTTAGAGGTTATGCTTAAAAACCGCCCCAAACTATCCCTGTGCCACACAGAATGTTTTAAAGATAGCGCCCACCACTGTTGAGCCAGCCCAACGAACTGCATTTCCTTTACTGTGCTAACACCTACTTTGTGCTGTGCATAAGGACAATTACAAATTCTACTAGAAACATGGGATTATGGGAAATTAACATTTGCCAAATAGAACACCAAGTTATTAGGAAAAGCAGTGTTAGTTTTCACATTTTTAAGGGAATATTATAAAGAGTAGTTTAAAAACTAAAGAGCAGTTCAGAGAAAATTTAAAGTTAGCCGAACTATAAAAACAGTAGTGACAATTGTGCACCTTACTAACATTTGTGCATGGGATCACCTAGTGCGTGCAGCAATGTTTCGAAACATAAAGAGCTGAGAGTTGGGTTATGTAACTGATTCTCCAGATTACTGAACTGCTGAAGTCTGGATCAACACATTAGCTGGCTAATGAGTAACACCTGTTGCTACCTGAGGTGGAAGCCCTAACACAGTTGATTGTGGCACATAAAGATAAATTGTCAAAGTTCCTAGTCTCAGTTTAAGCCGAGCGTGGGCATCCTGGGAGGGATGACAATGCATGATTGAGCTGATTTACCATGCCAACAAGATGTAAAATGACTCAAACTCAGGGTCTCATCCTGCAGTTTCATGCATGGTGACAAAGCTTTGCACCCACATGGAGCCCTACTGGCTTTTAACAGGAGTTTGAAGGATCAGGCCCTCAGTCAGGCAGTACAATTACTGCAGGGTTTGCTATCAGCAGCTACGGCCCAGTGCACAAGGACTATGGGTAAAGGAGACAAAGAAAAAAAGGGGGGGAAATTACATTTTCAAATTTTTTGACATAGTTGTAGGTAAGGATGTCAGCTTCCTGGAGATCAACATCTGGATCCAGTGGTTCTCCTACTAAGGTCTTCCAGAATGAGGATAAGAGATCCAGCGGAAGAGGAACATCAGCTCTAACTGCAATGCCCAGTAGCTGTCCAAAGAAATGGAGTAACTGCTCTTCCGCATAGGTTATAGGACTAGGTGTCAGAATATACTTCCCCTTAATAAAACAAACACAAACGTTTAATGATTAGAGAAAATGCCAGAGGTGAATATTTTCAGGAAGTAAGAATGGTCAGGTAAGAGGTTTTCAGCCACGTTGAAGCCTGTTTAGTTGCCTAGAACAGAGTTTCTCAAAGCATGGGGCCCGAAGATATATAAATGTTGGCCCTTAACAACACATTGGGGTGTTGAAGGGGGCTCTGCTTTTAAACGTTTGGGAAACGCTGACCTAGTTTTTTTTGAATTAGCTTTACTAGTTTAAGGGCTAAAGTATATAGGTGTTAGACGGCCCTGCTGTAGTTTACATACAGAACTGGATTGTGTTTATGCAGTCTGCTCTGCATAATGTGTGGTTGCCCCACCTTAGCAGCACTGCAGGGAAGGAACCATACCTCAGTGACTGAGCTCTCTGGGACAGGGACCATGTCTTTACTTGTTTCTGTAAAATGTCTAGCACACAAAATAGGGGCCAAATTCCAATACCCTTACTCACATTGAGTTGGGTCTTACTCCACAAGTAGTACCACTGATTTCAGTGAGGACACTTGTGGAGTAAGAGTGGCAGAATCTGGCCAATAAATAACTTCGCATGAAGAAATACAAGGGACAATCTTGAAATCAAACACTTTAAAGGGTGCTTTGGAGGGGATGAGCTTTGTTCTAAGGTCAGAACATGTAGCAGACGGACAAGCACTTTCTTGGGGACATTTTCTAAACATGCAGGGAGACTCACCTACACATTCCCTCTGGTCATTAATGGGAGTGGTATGGCTAACTCCCACATGCATCCCCTAGTTGTCAGCAATTGACAGCATTCTAATCCTGTCCCAGTCACTGAGTGCTGATAGCGAGTATGTGCTTGGTAAGAGGAAAGCACTTTTCTATGAATTCTCCATTGGCATATCATACCTTATTCTTATTGACGGCCGAGCTGGGGCACAGCAAGAGCAGGGAAAGCGAGGAGCTCTGTAACTCCTTACAGACCTGCCACAGGAAGTGACGAAACGAACCACCTGAAGGAAAGATGCAAAGTTTTCACTCTAACAAACCACACCCCCCTCTCCGGCCTCACTCATGTTGCCTTCTTGTCCAGAGTACTCTCCCCCTGAAATCAACATTTAACTCAAAATTTCTACAGGTGAAACGTTTCATTGTGTATAGTGGATAACCAAGCGTGGGGAAGATGGCAGCCATCCCTCACCTGTTCCTGTGCATGTCTGCACTGCAGTGTTTTACCGCAGAAAAAAACATTCAGCTGATTGCTTTCCACTGCATTCTCAAGTAATGGTTTTGTCTTCAATCGCTAGTTGTTTATTTAAGGTTATCTGGAGAGATGTGATAGCTTTGTTATTCTGCTTAGACTTCAGGGAGAATTCATAACCTTATTAAGATGGAACGTATTTTCATAAAAACAACAAGGAGTCCGGTGGCACCTTAAAGACCAACAGATTTATTTGAGCATAAGCTTTCGT
Source organism: Macrochelys suwanniensis (assembly GCA_033296515.1). NCBI lineage: Eukaryota > Metazoa > Chordata > Testudines > Chelydridae > Macrochelys > Macrochelys suwanniensis. The sequence goes on along the minus strand of CM065789.1, from coordinate 5,029,847 downwards.
GGGTAAAACCCCCATTTTTTCAGATGCAGAAGTGGGTTTTTTACCCATGAAAGCTTATGCTCAAATAAATCTGTCAGTCTTTAAGGTGCTACCGGACTCCTCGTTGTTTTTGTGGATACAGACTAACACGGCCACCCCTCTGATACTTCGTATTTTCATAGTGGTGGAACATACAGGCAGTGTGCTCATACTATAGTTAAATGCAATGAGGCAATACTGCTAGAATCTCAAAGCAAACCAAGTTAAGTCTGCATCACATTCATCTATTTACAGGTATTGTTATTCATCAGAACCGTGTCTTAAAAAGAGCAGATGGATCTACTACTTTGAGGGGACACTTCAAACAGCTCTTTAATGACATTTCCATGCACCTCCAAGAACTTCACACATTTTGATACAATTGAGTAGTCAGTAGTGGGGAAAGTGTTAACCAGAATTTCCATTTTTCCATCTCCTATGCTATGTCCAGTCATTAACTTCCTAAGATGACCCATTAGAATTAGTACATGGAGATTGCATCAATCTAGCAAACAGGAATTGATTTTCTTTTCTCAGATAGTTTGTTCTTTAAACCCCCCTTGCAATTACATATACTGTGAGGATGGCAACAAATCAGTAAAACAGGAAACTTTCTTCTGGCTTTTATACCAGTATCTCTTGGAGATTCCACCCAACAGTATGTAGCACTGTGGAAAGTGTCTCTAAGGCAAAGTTTAGTGATGAAGTCATTTAAATAAGCCTCTCCCTAAAGTCAGTATGTTCAGAAAACTAGTTGGCTTCGGATATGATTTTTCCCAATTCCTTTCTAGCAAAAAAATAAAGCATACCAGGGACTAGTATTTCATGTCTCCAAAGAAAGATCTGTACTACACAGCAGATTATATAAATGAAATATAAATGTCTACTCAGATAAACCAAACAACTATCAATAGCTTAGACCCAAAATTTAGGCTTTTGTTTTTCCCCTTCAAAAAAAAGGAAACTTTATGAAAATGAACCTTTTTCTTGGGGGAGGAGGGGGCGCTTAATTTAAACCTTTCCCCTGGAGTGTCTGCAACTCTGCTATTGTAACATGGAGTTAATCACAAAAAACAAAAAGTGAAACTGACCAGTGTACTCTCACTATCCCAGCCAGGTTGGATTAAAAAAACAAACAAAGTGTTGGGAGAAAAGGAGACATCATAGTCAGTCGTATTTAACAAAAAAAGTTCTTACCTAACAAATGTTCTTTTAAGTAAAGCATCACTGCAGAGTCACTAGGGATCTGTCCCTGTACTACTTATTCAGTCTAAACACTTGTTAACTTTTATGGCACCTGGTCCTAGTAAAGACTACAAGCTCAAGTCCTCTCTAGCATTAGTTCTCCTTGCCTTCTTTGGGTACATTCTGATCAACATTCCCAATGCCATGTGTCACTACTGTTCTGTCAGACTATCACTTACTTGTTCCATGAACCTCCTCTCCAGTGAAGCGAATGTTAAAGGCATATGTGGGATCTCCACCACTGGCTAGTTTAACACAGAGCTGAGAGGATGGCACACAGGCTAGCTGCCTAGCTGCCTGGCAGAAGTAGGAATTCTCTGAAGAACGGATCTCCCCTATTTAAAAGAAAAACATTTTAAAAAACTGAATCTACTTTGAGTATTTTGTGTTCATAAGAGTCTGAAGCTTGGTTATTTTAAGACCGATTTGAAATCATGAAAATTATTACAGTACATGAAAATTATGTTGAGAGAGAATCAATAATGCACATACCTCCCACTATTTCTAATGGATCCAGCGTGATTTCTGGGGCTGCATGATCTGCTGTTCTTTGCACAGTAGCGTTCAACACTCGATTCATTACAGTCACCTTTGTGTCATAAAAGATTAAACCTAAATAAAGAAATACATGTTTATGTCTACAATTGGTCCTTCTGTAATTTTATTTCCTGAAATCATCTAATGAACAACATTTTGGAACTGATTTAATCTTCTGTAAGCCTCAGTCTAAGAGCTGGCCAACCCAAACAAACCTTTGGACACTTTTTGTATTCAGAGTTAAAATTTATCGGAAGACACATGTCAAGTAAGTACTTTCTCACAATATTTCTGTACAACAGATTTCTTACATTAGATGAGTATTTCCTGTCAGCCAAACCATAAGCTGTGCAAATAAGATAGAAAAGCACATTTCTAAATAGTTTTCTGAAATCTGGCATGATCTGAGGGTGATACTAATGACAAGAAGATATAAATAAGTGTGTCTCATGGCACCCCATATCCATACAGTATGCACAGACAGAGACTGTGAACACTCAACTTCCACACCTTAGGTTTGCAAGTGCTCTTTTTTGGTTGGGTAGAAGCAAAGACGCAACATCAGCTATTTCTCCAGAGTAAATGAAATGATTGATCTGGCTAGGGTAGCCTAAATCTTTTACTTAGTTTATGATTACTGGAGGTTCTCATGAAGGTTTCTATCTTTGTAAGCCTACCACTTCTGTGGCAGTTAGCAGGCTCACCGGTTCTGGAACCCTTGACTATATTGTATGCTCCTGTGACTAACATACCATTTCAGCCTTATTGTTATTTATATTGTGATAGCACATGGAATCCCCAAGCAGGACAAACGTCCGTTGTGCTGGGCATTATACACAAACAGAACAGCCTGTCTCCATCTCCCAAACCATACAATCTAAATATTTATGTTTGTAGTGAGATACAGCAGCCTCCTCCTTATAGAAATTCCTATTGCGTTTTTCAGAGTACTTCAGCAAGGTCATTTGAAACATAGCACTGCCCTGGTTGGTTCTCCCTAATCCAGGAAAACACTAGCAACAGCTCCTACTTGTGCTCACGTTGTTCTTAGACAGTCACCCCATTCAGTCCGCGTACTGGGTTATATAGTTGAGAAGCGAAGCCAAGGAGCTTTTGTCAGTATGGTGATCAGCTCGCTATCTCCCCGCAAAGTTCTCCGATTTCCGAGGTAAATGGGGATTAATATTTTCTCCAATCTGTACCAATCAGAGAACCCACAGAACATGCTAACTTCCCCCAAGCATCAGACATCCACAGAACTCATGCAGTCCTAGAAAAACTGACCTTTGGCCTCTTGCAATAACGCAGCAATACTATTAGTGTACATTTCTGTCTGTCGCAGCTCCACCAGTGGTAGGAAGAAGGTCTCCAGCATGGTGTTCAGAGACTGAAGTAGTGCAAAACGCAGACGTAGACTTTCAATGGGAACATCTGAGAAGGGGAAAAAATTCAGAAACAGAGAGGTAAAGGACAGGACAGGAGGTCCCCAAACTCATCACACCGGCACCCATTCTGGCATAGTGATCACAGACTGAATGGGCCCTGCAGAATGAACTACCCTCTTGTCCACTAGAGGTGGCCCCTGCAGGCCAGGGTAGAGACACACTGACAGGGTTTTGTGTGGGGGAAGCCTGCACTGCCATTGCCTATGCTGTTCCTTTTCTGTGGTGACCCAGAGGACTTCAATTTCCAGGGCTGTCAACCCAGTGCTGAATTCACACTGAATCTATAAGCAATCTATACCCATGAACTGAAGAGGAACACAAAGTGTATGAAGTAATAACTAGAAACCCCCCAATTTGTGCATACTCAGCAGACAAGAGACTCTGGGATCAGCTGCATCAGCTGGATCCAAGTAAACTTCATGTGGGTGCAGCCGCGCTGGGGTAATTGCAAGATGACGGCAGAGTCGGTTGATGTACTGCACAAGGGCTACGTCCATTTCCAAAGTCCACTTCCGGGATGCTTTCTGAGCATGTCTTGCATCAATGCAGGCACACCTGAAGAATCAGGGGATTAGAACTGTTAAATGCAAATGCTCCCCTGGACTGCATTAACCACAAAGCCAGGTGGCTCCTTTTCCCTTTCCCTAAGTACGATTCCTTTACCCTAGACATTAGAATGCTTCAGATATGAGGGAGAACGAATCATTATCATCCCCCTTTGCCTGACTTTCATTACCTGCTTACTAGGCTTAGTGCACTGGGCACACTCTACTCTGAGCTCTTAAGCAGACAAGGGAGTGGGATGTGGCAGGCAGGAAATTTGCACCTCAATACCAGGGAAGAGGATAGATCCATTTAAGGGACTTCTTGCCTTTCAAATAACAGGGAAGCAAATAAGATGACGACTAAACATTCTACTCTGTACTGGCTCCTTCAAAACAAGTGGAGAAATCTACCAAAGCAGTTTCAATACCAGGAGGCACAGAATGCAGGTTTGATGAGGCACAAAGCCAGAGAAGGCCAGTTTAGGCAACAGCTGGCAGTGCAGTTGTTGACAGGTCAGTTTATTATGGATTTTGGAAGTAAGAGGGACAAAATGAACTAATTTTGTTTAAACCAGGTTTCCACAATTCAGGTGTGATCCTCCTAGCTAGCGTGTGCATGTGGAAGTCAGGAACATTCATCCTGGCAGCTGAGTAAGAATCAAGTCCCTTAAGTAACATTCCAAGAAACTATTTAATCATTCTATGTTGAGGCATTGTAGCTATGTCCAGAAGTGTATTGAGCATTAATAAGTTTCAGACTACCTGTAGTAAAACTCATCCATTCCAAACACGTTCAGATTAAGCACTGAATTCTATACCACTTTTACAAAACATGTATCGCACCTTTCAAAATGAAGATCATATCCACAGGACAAAATGGCTCTCCAGACACTACGGATGTCCTGTTTGGCTCGATCAACAACAAATCTGTGAAATCCATCCAGTGTCAAATACTTCTCTTCTGGAACTGACAGCAGAGACGTAAGTATCAAACAATTACTAACTTACCAGAAAAAAACGTACATCACACAGGCTTATTTCTAGAGTGTTTGCTTTTGTCTGGCTATCCGAAACTCACATCCGAAACTCAAGCTACCTGCCTGCTTCCCACTGGTCTTGTCCTCTCCACAAGGGACAACTCCAAGACAGCCTTTCCCAGAAGAAAATCTGAAAATGTTAGGGTTGCTAGGGTTTAATCCAGAGTGTTCCTTTCTCCCTTATTAACGACTCCATCCCTGCAATTCCATCAAGGAGCATTTCTGCCTGAGAGGGAGCTATGCTAGCTCTCCAAGGTTAGTGTCCTATAACCTGACCATGTGTTTCCAAAAGCCAAGGATGAACCCTCATTCTCAAGTCCTGCTGGCCCAGGGGTGGAATCTCAAGAGAAAGCCTTGCACTCCATTCCCCTGCCTGGCTGTACCAGACCCGAGATTGCCATGCTAGCTATGCAGCATTTCTGAAGCTTTTATTTCAGCTTAATAGATTACAAAAGTCTTACTACAAAGAAACCAATTCCATACTAAAACTGAGGAACACAAACACAAGGCAAGTCCCACTGTTCAATCACATTCCGTCTCCATTACACATTGCCTTTGTACCCTAAGCTCTTTGGACGCAGAGGAAGACTAGTTCCCTGCCCAAGTGCTTAGTACGCCGTTGGAGCTAGAATAATCATCAAGTGCCAAGTTCTGCTCCCAGTTACCCCAGGGAGTCCAGTTCACACTGATACAAGTGAGAGTGGAAATTGGGCCCACATTTGCAATTAGTTTAATCTTTTAGACAACTTGTAAATTAACCTCATTTAAAAAAAGACAAGAGGTCTTTTCATTTTTAGTCTAGAAATACCTGGCCAATTTCCATGTTTGAAATCTTTACCTTTGATAGATAGCATGTTTTCAGAGAGAAAGTAATGAGAAGAATTTCTAGATAGTCCCTACCTTCTTGTTTCTTTGTAGGAGACTTCTCTGGGTCCTTCTCATCAGGTTTGCCCTTCTCTGGAGATTTTGGCTTTACAGTAGGTTTCTTCTCACTTAAAGCTGTTCTGCTATGGGACAGAAACATTTTTTTGGTTAGAATGTACATTTCCTTAAATGACTGAGTGTGGTACGAGTCTAAAATATGAAATATTGTTTAACGTAAGAGATGATTTATGCCCTCAAAGCCATGGGTTATTTTAGGTCTCCCTCTTGATTTTTTAAATTTTCTTTTAAAATCATCTTCTGCACACCAATATGTTAGAACACTGAAAAGAAAAAGCTAGTTCCATGCAGAGAAACCAGCTGTTTTATGACGGCAGAAAAGTTCAAGGCACTAACCTGACACTATTGAGCACAGACTTTTCCTTTGCAGGTGGTTTAGTAACCGGACGTTTGGAGCTCACAACTTTCACTGGATGTTGCTCTTTGCCTGCCTTGTTATACTTGCTCTTGTCAAACTTAGGCTTGGGCACACCATATTTCCTTAAAATCTTCCAAAAGAGAAATGAATGATTATCCAATATTTTCAAATTACACCAGGGGAATAATTAAAGAGGTGTTTTACACAGGGCTACCTGAGTGAGTTGGTCCTCCAGCACCTTCTTTGGTGGGCGGACATTTGTGAAGAAGACATGGAGAAGGTTTCCAGGAGTCTGGGAATTTATTTGCTCTTTGCTCAGATAAATATCAGCAACTTTAATGGGTTTCACTGGAGTTAGGCTCAGCATTTGTTCAGAGTGAACACAGCTCTTAAATATTTCTGTGAGGACTTCTCGAGCACCTGGGACCAATTTCTCACCTAATACAAAAAATTGCAATACAGTACAAATCCAACATGAAAAGAGAGTTTAGAATTAAGACACTGGGAAGATATGCTTCTATTCATTCACTATATTATTTAAAAAACACTTGTGCTCTAAAATAATAGATAGCAAATAATTTAGAACACAGTACACACAGCAGTCATGACATTTTTTAAGTTCAATTTATGGTACTGCAGACAGTGCCTTCCATTTATTTTGATCCACTACATTAGTGTAATTTTGAGTGACATTGACAATTGATTTAGTTATCCAGCTGATCTCCAGGTGCACATCACAATTTGCACAGGTACACAATAGTGTTTATGTCAATAATTGAATTAATTGTTCTTTGAGGCCAATCACCCCCTCCCCCGCCCCCGATTAATCTTTTCTCCCTCTCATTCAGAATTTAGGCCCCATGCAACCGATATAATTTTCTATAGCTTTCTATGATTTGATTCAAGAGATTTTGATCACATTGTTAGAATACAATTAACCATTGATTGATGTAAGTCGAAGACTATGAGTAAAATTCTGCTCAGTTACTCTGGATTTGCCCCAGCATAAATTCGTTCAAGTCAAGGAATAGTTTGGTCGAAAATTTGTAAATGGGTTAAAAATCACAATTTTTTTTTCTGTCCGCTATTAAATAAATTAGTCATGAATAATGTTTTATTTACTATCTGACCAGCTTTAGAGATTGCTGAATACTCCAATTGTCACAAATCCCCTCCCCGCAATCTATTGGCAAGTAATTTATATGAGAACAATTTTTTCCATTGTCAGTCAGTCTGTCAATGAATTACTCTGGATTTACACCAGCGTAAGTGAGAAGAATGTGACCACTGCATAAAACCTGGAAACTAGGTATTTGCCAATATGAAAGATACACACCTTTTATCGATTTATCATTAAAATAGTCTTCTAGGACTGGGCTCCCTTGCGTATCAAATAAACTCTGATTTACAGTAGATACAGTTAAAATCTCCTCAGTTGACATTTCCATTAGTTCATCTTCACCATCCAGACTTGACAAACCAATCAGATCACTACTGTTAAATAAACTGGCTCGGATTTTCTCTATTTTAGCTCGTGACCTTATCTGCGTAAATAACGAAAGTAGTTACAAGGAATTCTGATGGGGAACAAATTATCTGTCATTTATATTGGTTAAGTCTTGCATTCTCTTTTCTTGCAGAGGTTCAACGTTATACATGTGCTACATTAATCCTCTGATACTAGAATTCAGATTTACCTGGCAATGCATCCACTGTAGGAAGTGGGTTCTTTAAAACCACCACACCCTTGGTTAATTACACAGGTCTCTGAGAAATGACTATTCCATTTCTTAAGTTTGGAGGCAACTCTCAGAAGCCTTGAGATAAGAAAATATTAGTTCTAGATCAACCTGAAGGTTTCAGGGTCACCTGCAGTTCTCCTCAACTGTGAAGTATTTAGAAAATATCTACATAAAATTGGCCCTTGGAACCAGAGCTATTGTTCCATCTCCCTAACTTTCTTGGAAGCTGTGAATATCAGTAATGCATCATTACTGGAGTAGCTACAGACCAGGTGTAGGGTTCAACATGATTACATTACCAATTTCCTTGTACAGGGTCTATTGCTTGTTTGTTTCAATGTTAATATCTTTGGCTCAATTAAAAATTAAGACAGCTGAATACATTCCTTTGGAGTAAACTGTATTTCCTTCTGTACGAGGAGCTGAAACACAAGTCTAATTCTGAAGCTGCAACAAACTTGAGGCAGATGTTACTGGAAGCCCGGGGGAGATTTTTTGAATGTGGGATTTAGGAGCACTAGACTTTCAATAGCATTTGCAGTCCTTTGGAAAGGAGAATTTTAAACAAGCAGATGTTAGCCCAAGTATGCTACCCTTTTAGCAACAAAGTTCAAAATCATTCAATGTCAAACCATAATATTGATGGCATCAAGTACATTCTTAAAGTCTACTGAAGTAATAGACTCTAAAAACCCGCAGTGACTTTACACTGTTGCATTCAGAAAGGATGTTGATTTTAAAGGTTCTGATAGAGGCAAGAGAAAGTATCTAGAGTCACTGCACTGTGATCCCCGGGGCAAATCTGAAGATAATTTAGTACAAGCATATTCATCAAATTCTAATTGGAATGCATTTTATGCTGTGTCCTAGTTAGACAGCATAATTTGTGCTGAACTATTGCTTGTTTATAGTGCCTGCCACTCTCCATCCAACATATAAAAGTGAATTATTCAAGTTGTAGTATTACCCCCACACCAGTCTACATGGAAAGGAAACACCCTCTTTGGCCCTGTGAGTCACCCCCACAGTATGGTGTAGAGAGAAGTGAAAAACAAGATTTGTTTTGTTTTTGAGTTTGGGGGAAGACAGTTACTAGAATCGACATCATTCATTTAGGACAAAATCTGACCTGACTGCTGCAAGAAAGGGGAGCTACAAATGAATCCCTCACTGCCTGAAAGCTGTTACCTCCACTACTGCAAAACCCTTGATTGGCCGTGACATCAGTGGCTGGTTGTCCAGTGACGTGACAGTGTACATTGATCCAACATCAGATACAGACGCTGTTTCTACATTGTCAAGTGGTTCCCCAAGACTGCCAAGGCTGCCAAGGCTTCCAGTGCTGCAAAGTGAAAGATCTAAACTCTCCTGGCTGGAAACAACATGTGGCTCTAGCAGTCCTGGTGGAATGGCCAACTCCAGTCCAGCTTGAAACTGGTCTACAGAAATATCGCTAATTGTCCGAGAGATACCCTGCGAGCTGCAGAGGGAGGCCTGGCTTGTCGAGGCTGAGGCACTAACACTCATGGCAGGTGTGACGCTGCTAGAACTGCTGATTTCGAGACTGTCTGCACTACTAGATACAGTTGGTTTTTCCAATTCAGTCCTACATTCTCCTCCTCCTGCTTTGTCCTTGATTTTTTTGGGGTCCTCTTCCTGCAAAGGGATGTAGATTTCATCTTTGAAGACTCCACCATGTGCGTTACACGCCTTCCGGATTGCACTTCTGACAATACCCTCCTCTAAGTGAGTTGGTATTCCAGAAATCACAAGTAACCGACTATGAGCTGTTGCACCCACTAGTGCCTGGCAAGCATCAGCTACAGCATCATTTGTCACACCTAGCCCTTGTGGATCCTTTTTAGTTAGGTGTCTGAGAATTATAAGTAAGGTCAGCGCTCTATGAAACCATAACATATCCTCAGGTTTGCTTCCTCCTATACTGAGAATTGCAGTGTCAGTTTCAGCAGCTCGGGATGAAGACCGTTTACCTGAAGACGATGTCTTTTCCCGCTTCATTTTGACTTTTTTCCTCTTTGACAGGAGGCTTGGGCTCTGGGGCGTCTGCCCCGGAGAAGAAGAAGAGGAGGAAGATGAATCACTTAGATTTGGGGCATTTGTTGAGGATATCACACTAGCTGTTACACTCATGTTGATTGGCAGAGTCACTTCTGCGACAGCTAGACAGCCTTCCATCAGAGCGTGAAAGTAGGTTGAAAATCTTCCCTGGTCAGCCACTCCCACACCAGAGCCACCACATGCATTTCCAGACACCCAGTTTTGAGTTTCTTCATCGTATAGTTTGTGCAATTCTGACTGAAGAGCCATAAGCATGGCTAGACAGGGATTTAGCTGAAGTGCAATAGAAGAAGACAAGCCTGCTGGGTTCTTTTTCTGTTCCAGATTGTGAATTTTGCGAAGCAACTCTCCCACGAGATGAAATATCAGTTCCTTCACACAAGCTGCCATGTCTGTCGTCCAGAGAAAGTTACCTATGGATGGAAGACAGACAGACATGGGAATCAGATTTATTCCAATGTGACTGGCTTTATTACATGAATTATGACAATGCCATTCAACAGGGGTTAAATCAAGCAAGGCCACTTACAAACTCATAGGGATATTCCCCTGACAGAGACATCTTCATGCAACCAACAAATACATAATACTAGAAGGTCCTATGGCAAAACAAAGCTACATTTTGCATCACTCAAGTTCAGTAGGCTTTAAATGCAGCACCTTCATTAAAATTAAAAAATGCAAGAATACAACCTGCTCAATGGGCCTGTGTTTACTGTAATGCTGTATTCAGTTTATCTTGTGATGGATGTCTCCACATTTCCAGTTTTTGTTATACTCCAGATTTTCCAATTCACAACACATAATTGCATCACAAGAAGCTGTGAGGGGAAGTTGGAGGTACTGGCAGCTGGGAAGGGATAACTGGAGCTTTGTGGCATTTGGGGAAGTGTCGGAGAGCATTTGTGATTATGGGCAAGGCTGTGATTTTGGCCTGGAGGTCACAGTGTTCACAGGAATTGTGAATTTTAATAAAGTGTGTGAAACCTGCAGTGACGGCTCCCATGAGCCTGGCTCCCTGCTCTGGGCGTTAAGACCTGGCCCATGGGGTCACAATGCCACTCCGGTTTGGTGCACACACCCGATTGTAGATGGAGTCGGAGGGGCGGATGTGCCAAACCTGAGTGGCGCTGCGCCCTAGTGCACAGGGTTACCATGCCCAGAGCGGGAAGCAGGGCCCAGCCCAGCAGGACAGGAGCTGCCACTGCAGGAGGAGGGAGCGGGGGCTCACGCTCCAACACCCCCACCTCTCTGTGATTTTTTCATGATGCTAGGTTTTTTCCCCTTGCGCCTCAGCCGTGAAATTGACTCAAAATTTGAATGGCAAAATCATAGATTTAATTTTGGGATAAGCCCATGACTTGGATATTTTCTTAAAATGATCAGCAGAGAAGCAGTTAGTGTTTATACTTAGAATTTTCCATCTTTAAGGTTTCATAGTTAATACAATGAGATAAATGAGTGGTGTAAACTGCCACATTCATGATTTTAAGCCTTCTGGAGACTTAGGAGGACAGCACTCTAGCAGTTTACACTCTATTTAGATTTACAAAATTGTTTTCACAACCATGAGTGCTAGATTTTTTTAAATGAAAGCTCAGAACGTAGGCTTCTGTGGGAAAAAGGTGGTTGCAATACTAGAGAATACGCAGGGTTCTGGTTACTAAGTAACCTCATTGTCAACACATCCTTGCATCGATGAGATAAGGGATAAAATGTTCAAAAGCTCTTAAGTGACTCCTAAGTCTCATTTTCAAAAGTGATTCAGGCACTTAGGTGCTCTTGAAAATGTTACCCAATGCACTTAATAGCTATCAGCTGGGAAAGCTTCAGGTGATTTTTCTAGTCCCGAGTTTATTTTAGAATTTGGCATTATTAAACCATGCGAATGCACACTATTCTGGAGTTTAAAAACCATAAATTCCATCATAATTACTAAAGAAAGCTTAAATACTATATTTTTTCCCCTGAACATTCCAGTTGATCAGCTGTTTCACTGGTAATTAAATACTGAAGAAATATTGTACTCTCACCTAAAAGTTCCACCATTTGCAAGAGAACTGAAGCAGGAATAGTATCCAGTTCATCTTCTGATTTTACATCACCATCCTCGGATTTCCAAGTTAACAGCTGTTCTGTAAACGCCATAGCCAGAGGGAATTCAAGCGGAAGAGAGTGCAAAACTAAGACAGCTCCAGGAGGGGGGGATACTCCTTAAACAAGACGACAGAGAGGAATTCCCATTACAATTCTATAAACTAGAAGGCAACAACTGTGTCAACAAAAAGCAAAGTTTTATTAGGCCAGGTTCAAACACGGTTTTAAATTTTTCTAAGCTTAAATGTTTGTTAAGTGAGGTAGTTCATTAAATCGATTAATCCTCTCATTAAACAGAAATGAAGAGACAGAAAATGAAAATATTAAGTTAATGATGTAGCCAGATGTACAGTTTTGGCTTTGTATTTGTATTCATTAAAATGTGTAGATCTTTCATATTCATTGTACTACAGACAATGGTTTCCTGAATATTGACAGGACACTAGGGCTAGTGCAAAATGGAATACAGGAACTATAGTGACCATGAGTGGTGAGACCTTGAAGAATTTATTGTAAGAAAACTTGTTCTTTTGCCCTTTCTACTCCACGCCCCCATTATTATAAACAAATCAAGCTATTTCTCCTACAGGCTGGAGGGAAGAAGGAATGTTATTTCTACTGAAATATTTTCAAGGGGCCCTGATCCTACAGTGATGAGGGCCAACCATATAACTACACAGATAAAACTAGTTTAAAATGTGGCATCTCAAATAACAAAGCACCAACCTGGGGTGATGGTTCAGGACTGAACTTAGCAGAACAAGTGCTGCCTGCTCAGTCACCTGCCCCAATTCCTGCAGCATGAAGAGGGGAGACCCCCCCCCCCGAAAACTCCAAGTATTGACTGACTTCTGAGAACTGATGAGATCACAGTCTGAGGTGGTGTAAGTTTAGAACTGCCCAGACAGTATCAAACCTTGCCTGTTTAGTTAGGGACGGTATATTCCTATTGCCTGGTATTTTCTGATACCTGGCACATAGTACACACATGAACAGAATGTAGGTTTGGTGCTGCCTCAGGAAACTCTGATAAGTAAGGTGATTTAGCCTGTCCTCATTTTGAAAATACTAAAAACATTTACCTAATTTGATGTGGACCTTGTCAGTGGAGATAATCACTGAAGGATACTGATTGGTCGTCGGGGGTGGTGTCAAGCCCGTGTTGGTTGGAGAGGCATCCCGAGGGTAACATACTGCCTCAGTTAGGTTTAACTGACCATTCCTCTTTATTTTATGACCAAGACCATAGACAAACACTCGAGCCCACGGAGCCTTGTACAGGGAGGAACTAGAAAATAACCAGAAAACAATTAATTAAATTAATTAAAACTCATAAAAACCCAAACTTAAAAAGGACACAATCAAGGGGGACGTTATATCCTTCTGCACTATCATCCCCCTCCTCTCCAAGATAAATCCTTGGAAAGGTTTGTGTGGAAAAATTAACACAAGCATTACACAGAATTCCCAAAGAAGTCTTAGAGAGAAGCAGATCACAATCCAGGCCCAGCAGCCTACACAGGGTCTCTTTATAACTGGTTGCTCTCCCCCTTCCTTAATAACTTACTCTTTGCGGAATCCAGACTGACTTTCCTTACAGGACACAACTACAAAAGCAGCCCCAGGAAAATTAACATCCATATTGACTTTGGACTCTGAAATAGGGAACTCTTCAGCGGGGAATTGTTCTGGTGCAGTCTGTAAAATGACATTTAACAATGAAAGCCTCGGAGAAGGAAAGCAATAAACCAAAACCCCTTCCTTGCCCCTTATTTTACAGCTAAAAATAGCACTGCAAAGTAGTTAGATAACATGAGACCATTCATTTCAGCACTACACAGGCTATCCCACTGCACATGTTCACAAAGTGTATAGTATGACCAGATAGCATTGCAGTGTATTCAGAGAAACACTGCACTATGATTAACAGTATTATGAATTTAAGGACAGTAATAAGTGATGTAAAAATATTTTGGCAATAAGAAAGGCACTCTCTCTAGAGGAAAAAGATTAATACATATTTTAATAAATCCACATTTTCTTTACATTACTATAAACATTCAGAACGCATCAAAAATATTGCTTACCTGCAAAAAGGAACAGATTTGTTTAGTTAGTTCTAACAGACTCTCCTCTCCTTGATGTAGTGTCCGAGTGATGGCTACAGTCAGCCACTCCCTGATTTGTTGTGAATTGCCCTGGTAGAAAAGGTCTGTGGCAGAACAGTTCTGGAAATGGATACAATGCTGTAGGGACTGGGCCAAAAGAATAGAACTTGAACTGATTGTTCCATCTGTAAAGAACAAATGCAATACACTGCATATTTTGGAAGATCCTCTGAACTTATAAGTAGTCAGTCAAAGAAACTCGGAGGAGCATGTTTTAAAAAGCTCACAGATCACAAGCCTTTATATCTGCATTTCTGCCAGTGCAAGTCCTCCCAAGGTTTAGCAGTATAAGGAATTCTTCCAGGGCCAAACCTGTGCCCCTGATACTGCTGACACAGAACTGAATGGAGGGTGGAAGGCCCGGCTTCATTTTGTCCCAGCATTATTCCAATCTTTACATGGACTCCCCCAGGAATAAAAGCAGTGGAAAGGCTTCGGGGTCACCCAACTGTGCCCCACCCTGGAGGCAGTCAGATATCTCCCCACCCCGTCAGATATGGAGACATTGCTTCCCCCATGCCCACGTGGGTGCAGGGTATCCCCATCCTCGTTGAGGCCAGGGAGACAGAAGGGGCCGAGCTGCCCCAGCTTGAGGGATTCTTTGAGGCTGTAGAATGAGTCCATGGTGCTTGAGGTTTTCCCCTGCTCATTCCATGAGATGAAGCAAGGAGAAGTGGTGTCCCTGTCCTCGAGCTTCTCCCACCCACAAACAAGCTATTTTTAGGGGGCTTCCTATCACTGCCTCCCTTACAGACTGCTGCTGTCAACTAAGTTACTGCAGGAGCTGTGGAGGGCCAATTTGCAGTGCATGGTGGCACTAGACAAAGCAATTCCTATAGAGCCTGTTTGCAGAAATACCACTCAGAGGGGTGCAATTATACATATTAACATGATGCAAATTATTGACAGGTTAGCTAAACAAGGGCAGAAATGGAAAAAAATATTGCTAAGGAGAAGCAAGGAAGTATGGAGGGAGGGTGTGTGCTTAATTACGAGTATTTAAATTGTAATCTAGAAAAGGATCCCAAAGCCATATAATTCCTCAAAATACTCTGTACTCTAAAGAGGAGTCACACATGATGCAGCCTCTGTGAGAGCTAGTCCAGTCTCCGAATGATTTGGGGGAGGAGGGAAGATTTTTCAAGTGCTTTAGATTAACTCTGGGTATTAATCTATTTTTAGCTACTTTTTAGTTCCTCCTAAGTGCCTTGCCATGTTGCATGCATCTCTTAGCATGCATAATGGCATTTGACAGATTGATATCCACCATTAACTCACATTTGATTTAACCCAAGATCTTTTCCCAGAATTCGTCCACATGCATTCTCTTAGACTCATGAGGAATTAGTTATCAGATTCATGACTCTGTTAGGAAAAGGATGAACTGTTCTGTAAAACTGGAGAAGAGTTGAATTTTGAAAATGAAGTGACCCAACTGGCAGCTATATACCTATACTGAATTCAAACCGTACAGCGTTTTCAGTTTATCACAAGTATCCCACAAACGAAAAGAATAGCAACGTATTAAATGGAATGTGTTTGGCGGAGGAATAAGGAGGGAGAAGTCTTTCCTACAGCTTACTTTTCATGAGATCATTAATAAACATTTGCAATGAACACACCTCAGTTTAGCCCAGAATTTACTTAACTGCTTTTACATGGTGGTTAGCCCTTTTTCTAGCTGCTCATGAATCTAGTAAGAGACTGCTTATTTCATATGTTCATGCAAGTTTGAAAAACTTAATTTAAAAACAATAGCTCTTAATGGCTTCATGAAACAAATTGAGAATTATCAGTTTCAAGAAACTCCTAAACTTAATCAGTCTTTCACACAGTTCTTTGTAAGCACACACTGACACGGGCATTGCTATACTACTGTATCAAAAGCAACTGAGCTGCTGCATTTTTCAAGTATTATTTTACCAGGAAGGGGTGGTGCAAGAAGTTGGTTGGACAGCAGCTGCAGGTGTTCCAGGGTGATGTCACGGATAGCAGGAATATGAAATAGACGAGTAAACATATGTGGAGATTTGGGGGCAAAAATATTGAGGAGAGCCATGCGGCAGTACAACCGTGCAAGTGAGGCTTCACATCGCAAAAGTTCTCTATAAAAAAAGTGAGACACAGAGTTAATTAAAATAGGAACTATACCTAGCAGCTTGATTTTTGGACCCAAAACAGGCATATGAACTCAAAAACAGCAATCATTTATTAAGTAGACCCAAATCTTCCTTATTCACTTTGAAAAGCAAATCATTAGTGACTGAATTGGTAGGTTCTATATGTGAAACTCTAAACTTCTCACTACTGCTTATCCAGTGTTTGGGCACCAGCAGGCCACAAGTTTAAAACCACTTTGGCACTCTTCATAGTTGTGGGGCCCCACATGTACAGATCTGATGACAGGAACAGAGCTCTCTCTACTCATAACTCTGAGACAAGGGCAGTGAACACTCTTCTCATCTCTAGAAAGAGATGAAGTGATCAATTCCTCAGTTAACAATCTGATGGTCCTTTTTGGCAAGGTAAAGGTATAAATTCTTCCTACCTAAAATTCTCTTTACTTTCAGTTGGGACCTCAGATACGGTAGGTAGCTATCTTCCACCAGCAGTCTTTGCTTTTACAGCTTGGTCCTCCAAGTTATGAGTTCAATCCTGTGAAGTGCCCTGAGGTCCCACTGAAGTCAGTAGGAATTTGAAGTGTTCAGAATCACACAGGATTGCGCACATAGATGATAAACAGAAATTACCACCATCACAATAAGTGACTGTACTAGGCAAGATGTTTTTGCCCTTGCCAGAGCTAAATATTTATGAATAATTTAGAGATCACTCTTGTTTTAATAATGCCCTAATCAGATCATAACTCCTTTTATAAAAAGATGATTTAGCTAATACTACGTGGAGATCCAATGACCTCTTTTAAAGTCTAAACCTAGTGAGTATACTAAGAAGGTGTTCAGAAGTTTACTTGAAATCTACTCTTTAATGCAAACGTGCAGTAAGTCATTTTACCGTATGAAACACTGTATGTTCATCCAAGTAATATGCATGGAAATATTGATATATGTGCTCTAAATACACTACATTAATTTCTTATTTACCTGTGAATTTGGATGTTTGTATTATCTAGAGTAACCAATCCATTTGTTGCGGTCCTCCTATAGCCAGCAGGTGGCCTTTCTAACATGTCGATAGGATACCAGTATCTTACCAACACGCCTTCACTTCTGAGATAAGTCTCTACTTGCACCAATTCATTTACCTGAAATGTCAAACACAACGCCATAAATACATTGGACACATCTTTACTCAAAGAGCAGAAAACAGCATCTTAAATGAATGAGCAGGTTTCACCACGTAGATCAGAGAAAAATGCTGTAAACCCATTAAAAAACTTCAATACAGCTTTACTCACTGAATCAACGTCCAGAACAACACCATGGAGACCAAATGTCTTCAGCATCCCACGAATAGCAAATTTAGGTAAAGCAGTTCCCACAGCATTGCTGGCCACATTGTTACTGTCTGGGGAGCGAGTCACCACTGTGAGGCCTGGAGATAAAGGAATAACACGTCTTCAAAACATCATTTGCAATGAGAAGGTCTTGAATAAACTAACAGTTTATACAAACTGACTCCTAGCACCCAGAGTCCGATAGACTAACCTTTGGCTCAGGATGCACGAAGACTGTTTGCATGAACAATGCACAGGTTGTAGCCTTAGCACACCTCATTCTGCTGTTTGGTGGGTTGTTTAACACACTCACTTTGTGCACAACACACACACTGACAAGTGATTCACTTTTAAAAAAAGTTATTAAAAAAGCAAAACAAAAGCAGTGATTTAATCCCTCCAGTTCTATCCATGGGGGGGAGGGATAGCTCAGTGGTTTGAGCATTGGCCTGCTAAACCCAGGGTTGTGAGTTCAATCCTTGAGGGGGCCATTTGGGGATATGGGGCAAAAATTGGGGATTGGTCCTGCTTTGAGCAGGGGGTTGGACTAGATGACCTCCTAAGGTCCCTTCCAACCCTGATATTCTATGATTCTATGATTTATTTAACAAAAAAATTGCAGCCTTAATTAAACCAAATAATGATTTTGTCCTGTGTATACCAAGGTCAAAGGGTGTTCAGTCCTAACTTTTCTCCTACTGGCAAATAAAGATTGAAATAGACATACCTTTCCGAACTTTATCAATAGTGAATTTATTTGCTTCATCTTTGATATCCTCAATGGTAGGAAGATAGAGGTCTCTTGGGATACCACCATTTTCCTCATAAAGGAATTCTACTGTTTGTCGGGCTATATCGACCATTCCTGATAAACAGAATAGCATTTGGATTAGACACCGGCCTTGCTCTTGAAACAAACCACACAAACTAACAAATATATCACAACATATTCTCATTTACTCATTACAAGCCAGATTCTGCCACCTCACTCATCAATTTGGGTAAGAGGTAGCAAAATCTGGCCTTATGTCTAGCACTCAAAAAGGCTAAATCAATATCATACTGATTTCTGGAGAATATTTACAGAGCTAATCTGTTTCAGGAAACAAGTTTGTTTACTACCGATGATAACTATTTCATAGTTAAACTAAATGTTTACCTGAAGACCATAATCTATTCTGAAAAGACCGTGATAAAGACAACATTGTGGGTAATCTACTGCTGCATTATATTAAATAGTGTTTCAAGCACTAAATTTGTGCACTTTGGACAAAAAGTCATTCTCATTTCCTATTTATCTCTGTAGATTTACTGTCCAGATAGAAATTTATAAGAGCTGACATTTTCAAAGCATCATTCTAAGGGATACCATTATTAGAAAGAGATTTGGAGAGAGAACTACCATAGGAAACAAAATAAGAATAGCGTGGGTCCATTAGGATAAGTCTTAAAGATTACCTTCCTCAGTAATTTAAATACTGTACTTCTTATGCTTGCTTAAAAGGGAAAAAGAAACATGCAAAAGTCCCAGTTCCTTTTGCAACCTCAGATCCTCAGAGCAGAAGGAGTACTAGCAGAGCTTTAGTATTCCTGCCCTTCAAGTTTTTGCACTATGTTCTAATGCCTGAATGGCTTCCATATCTGGAAATGCTACATTTGGCATATCAAGGGCCCTAGAGTAAAAGATTAGAGGAAAGGAAAACAGAAGTGGCAAGAGCTCTACTCTTCCCACCCAGCTGAAGTGATAAACAAACAGATTCTTCCAAAATACTAAGACCACTGCTCATCCTCATCAGCATCACAGGTACATGAGATTTTACGGATTATTTAAATTCTATCAATCAGGCTGATTTGAAGTGAGGCTTTCCTAACAATGAGCTAGTATATCCTGCATTAGAGCCCTCAACCTCTGCTACCCAGGGGTACATTAAATTAAGATTAATGAGCCAATGGATTAGAATAATCATGAAACAAACTAAGAAAGAGTATTATAAAGGGTAAACCACAGCACCAGAGCTTGTTTTGATTTTATCAGAACAGAAATGTTTATCTACTTTATTGTTCATTACTTTTTTTTAAAGGAATGCTTTATTGTAATCTGCATGAAGAAGTGACTAGGAACCTCAGTGTCAAGCAACTAGGAACAAAGACATACTCAGTCACTCACACACTAGCTGCTGTATAAACTTTGACCTACCACGTGCAATTAACTTGAGAGTGGCAATGAAATAAAAAAAATGACTTCTAAAGCAAAGAGGAGAAAGACTTATTTACAAAGCACATTTGCCATGGAATATTCAGGCTGATTGGTCCCCGTACATAAGCTGTAGGAGAAGGCTGTTGATTCTTCTGCTGAGCAAGTAATTACACATGAGGCTGAGCTGCCAAACTTGTACTGAAATGAAAAGTCTTCCTGCAGCATTCCACTGTGTCCAAATCACTAGTTTATCAACATGGAAGAAGACACATCTTGGGAAAAAAACCCTAACACTAGAGCTAAGGTTTCCAGCCATAAAAATAAAATGAATTAGCATTCGTCGGATAGAGGTTACAGACTGCACTTTGCCAATAGCTCCTGAAGAGCAAGTAAAATCAAGTATCAAAAACAGATACACCACTAGGAGTTCATGAGAACTGTGCAGCATTTTGTCAAGATCCTTTGGTCCTTAACCAAATAATTTTGATTAAAGGAACTTCTATAGAAAAGTAAATGAAAAAATCTCTGATAATACAAGATTATACAACTAAAAAAAAATCCGTCATAAAACAGAAAAATTAAGGTACCAACAATAACATTAATTTTTGTGTTCTAAATGAGCCAAATTAAGCCCTGAAGTTCCCATCCTTGCCTGGCAATGGTTTCCTGCAGAACCAGTTAACAGGTCAGCAGCCCATATCTTTATGTTGTAATGGTTACATCTTTGCAATGAAAAATGTAGAACCCTTTTTTCAAATGGAAGTAGTGACTCTGTTGAATACAGTAGAATGTAGCAAAAATTGCTAAACTCCCCTTAAATCATGTAATACATTGTTATTAATTATTATTATTGCTGCATTTGTGACCTTTTGTGCCCGGCGTTAAAGCTTGGTTCTGTTTTTTTTGTGGGGAGAAGATTTCAATGTGGTACTTACACAAACTCCCTCTTACAGGTTGTCCCATCAGCCCCTATTCCTTGCCCAACTATCTCATAAGGGGGTAGAAATGTCATTAAGCTCTACTAAATGCTAAAAAACTGCCAATCACTTCAATCATCTATAACCTTTCTTCTTTCTAAAAATGCTTCCCCACAAGTTTCATACTTCAGTAAGTATTGATGTAGCTGTGTCTAAAAAGTGGGTTTAGGTATCTTTTAAAAATCCAAACTACTACATATTTTTATGTGCTCAGAGACTCGTAGTTCATAACCTAAAAAACAGAAAAGATTTTGCAGAAACTTTCCACAATCCTCTACCCCACAAAATATCCCACTTTTGAGCAGAAACAAAGCATGGAAAATATTTGCCCAAAAGAATGTTTCTGTAAGTTACAAGCATGTGAAAAACCGAAGACTTGCCTCTAGTAGGTGCAACAAGGGTCTGCTAGAACAATCCTGCTCCCACAGTTTCATTCCTGCATCTGTTCTATGCCACATACAATTATGATCATAGAAATAAACATTTGATAGTCATACCTAGCTGTAAAGCCCCTTTAATCTGGTCCAGACCAGACTTCCTCTCAGCTTCATTGCGAAACCGTCTTCTAATTGTAGGGAAAACTTTAGTCTCCCAGGCTTTAACCAAGAGAGCATAGTGATCCTCCTGGGAAGAGAAGTCAAACGAAAAACAAACGACATTTAGAACAAGAGATTTAATGGAAACTCTAGTTTCTCACTGGAAAAAAAACAACAGTTCATAACACATTTTTTTAAATACAATATATATAGTTAGAGAGCAGCTTTGTAACATGTGAGGTGTCCCATCTTCCTTACCCGGGGGATGTCGTCATCATCATCATCGTCGCTTTCATCGTCTGCAATAGCAGGGGGATGTGGATCTGGGCCTGATGTGAAGAAGTTCTCATAGCTGAGTTCCATTTTATAATGACAAGAAGTGTCACTGTCATATTCTGCAACCAACCAAATTGAAATAATGAACTCTCAATCATTACTAGACATGCTAAAATATTTCATGAAGTTCTTCAGATATGCTGCATTCTGTGGTCTCGCTCCAATCACTTGGTGGAAGTTATTTAACGCGTTTTGACATAGTGTAGCACACTGAATAACTCAAGCAAGTGAGGCATCTAACTACATTCAGAGCCCTAATAAAATAATTTTTCATTATGGTTACTTTAACTCAGAACAATCTGAATGCTTTATTCCATATAATATAAAAGAAAGATAACTGATTTTTAGAATGCTTTGTCTAAAGTGAGCATTTAATCTGCCAATGTCTATTGTGCTTCTTTAACTATTATTGTATTTTATCTGGGCAGCATCCTGCGAATTTCAATCAGAGAACATTTAATTGGATTTAGACTGTTTTACTGAAATAAACTGAACATGCTATTTAAATGTTATTAATGATCATTTTACGTTGCTGAGCTGTGGCAACAGCAGCAATTCTACAAGGAGGTCCATGGGTTCCAGGATCGGAAGCTATGCTGGTACCAGCATCATTATCACTATCGGAAGCCATGGCAAAAGGCAATGCTTCAAAGTTGGCACTTATTTCTTCAGCTAGGTCAATGCACAGATCAGCAGCATTCCTGTGAGCTTGTCCCTCAGCATAGGCAAACTGGCGAGATCCAAAGTTAGCCCGGACTTTTGTATTCTGTAACAAAATTCAAATAAAGCATAAGAGAAGAAGTTTTTGTTTTAAAGTACTATTTTAACCCTCTGATGTGATCTTCCTATTCTAAACCTTGGCCACAAGATGAGATGAGATCCCCACTGGTTATTACTATATCCTCTAGCGCAGGGGTCTCAAACTCAAATTACCACGAGGGCCGCATGAGGACTAGTGCATTGGCCCAGGGCCGCATCACTGACCCTGCCCCCTCGCTGCCCCCGGCCCTGCCCCCACTCCACCCCTTCCATTAGGCCCCACCCCTTCTCCACCCCTTCTCCGCCTCCTCCCCTGTGCGCACGGCTTCCCACTCCTCCCCCCTCCCTCCCAGAAACTGCGAAGCTCTTCCTATGTGGCCTGTGGAGCTCTTCCCTGGGGCCCGCCGGGCTCCCCGCGCCCTCCCCCCCCATTTTTATTTTTAAATTTTATTTTTAACCCCCAGGCAGTTTCCGCCGCCAGAACAACTGTCTGGCAGTGGGAACTGCCTGGGGGTTAAATATATATATATTTTAAAGGGGGGGGGGGGCGCTGGGCACGGGGAGCCTGGCGGGCCGCAGGGAAGAGCTCCGTGAGCCGCATGCGGCCCGTGGGCCACGTATTTGAGACCCCTGTTCTAGTGCTATGGATTTCCTTGCATTATTGACCATAAAGTTTACAATATAAGTCTGATAATACACAACTGAAAAGTATAAAGCTGCTCAACACAATCTTTGAGCTTGAATTGTTCAGCCTGGTACTTTCAAGATACAGTCATTTGGACAAATGCAATTTGCAGCAAGGTCACTGTTAAGATTAAAGTAATAGTCAAGTAAGGCCTATTAATATATAAAGATTAACTCAGTCTCCTCATCAGACCAGCTCTACTTTATTGTCTTGATGGGTGAGACTAGCTCCCATTAATGGTAAATGTATATGCACATTAGGAAGAGAATACAAGTTTTAACCCAAATGAATGAATAAAGGTGAAAATGCTATTAAAAATATTTCATGGTTTCCACACAGGAACATTGACTAGTGTTGATGAAAGTCAAATACATCCCAAAGTAGGTGTTTTACTGTTAAACGTGCCTTTTTCTGAATGTGCACCACGGGCCACATTCCACCAGAGACATCCTCTAGATAAGGCCCAAGTCGCTGTCCACAATATGTGAAGTACACTCTTCCTTTAGCTGGCTGTCCTGGAGGGGGAGGAGTGCCTTCTGTTCTCTCCCAGCCAATTCCTGCTATATCACCTAGAGGAAAATAAAACATGACCAAAGAGAAACAAGGATTTTTCTGGTTTTCATCCATTACCTTGTTTATATTTAAGAGGTGTTAAGCTCTTCCAGCTAAGTAAATAAGCTGAATTCTGACATACCAGGAGAAAGGGTCACATCCAGGCGAACACTCTTCCACTGTAGCAAGCTGGAGCCATTGTAATGCACAGCTCGTCCATTGCTAGGAAAGCAAATGTGAACAAGAAAGTTAAACATAAAAGAGCAGAGACCTCTAGGGTAAAACATTATTGTAAATGGCCATCAGTGAGCGTTCA
Organism: Macrochelys suwanniensis; assembly: GCA_033296515.1. NCBI lineage: Eukaryota > Metazoa > Chordata > Testudines > Chelydridae > Macrochelys > Macrochelys suwanniensis. The sequence continues at coordinate 5,005,819 of CM065789.1, read as the reverse complement.
AGTGGTTGCTATATACTGCTAAAATGCAACTGGAACTCTCCTCATTTTGATATGGAATTACTATATTTCCAAACTTTAATCCCTCCATTTAAATTATCCGCTCAGCACTATTCAGGAACAAAAAGCAAGCCTGATGCCAGTCCAGAGAAGCTTATACTTAGTTTATGTAGTGCACCAGGCTGTAATTTTTAATGAACACATTTGCAACATACTTGTGAAAAAGACATGTGCCAACAGGATTTGTCCACGCTCCATCCCGCTTTTCTGCTTCAGTGGCAAACCCAAATGAAACTATTGGACCGGTGTCATCATCTGTATCTCCATAGGAAACTATTTCAATCTCCCAGTAAAATGATGGGGCCTAAGGAAACAGCCATGCAGAACATTAGTTGGTCATCTTTTAAAAAAAACGGAAGGTAAAATAACACAGAAATTTGCTCCATCACTGTGATGTCTTACTTGTATTGGAACTGGGGAGGTAGCGTAGATAAACGTGCCACGAGGCAGTCCCCCGCCTGCACTAGGGTCAGCCAAAAAGGTCACGGCTGTAAGATGTGATGAGAACATGCATGCTCGCACAGGTGGAAACACTCTAGAAGGGCTCCAAGTTATCTCCTTGGGCTGTAAAACAGGTAAAGAGTGTTTTAGTCTGACTGCGTTTGAGGTCACAAGCTAGATTTTATTCTACTGAAATCCAGTGTCCAAGATCTGCTATGGAATGCATACTTGAACCAGCATATAAAATAAATAACCAATATGCTGCATTCAAGCATGTTTAAGTGTGATTAATTTTTCTTTAAACCACTGTAATGGTTTGACCCAGTCATCCTTAGACCACCGTATGAGAAACTGAATCCATTAGAGAAAGAGCCAGAAAAGCAGCACCTTGTTGATACATTTACCTGTCTTCTGTCTGCCTGGAGAGGCGGAGGTGGGGGACGAGCACAATCTCGATACAACATTCTTAACCTTTCACATTGCACTTCTACAACGAGAAGCCTCTCCCCTGTAACAATACAATCCAAACCAACACCATTAATACTGAGAACATGAGAGTTTAGCTGGAGACAGTCATTTGAGATCTAAAGATTACACCTGTGCTAAAAATCTCTAAATGTGACAATCAGGTCCATTTCAGAAATGAATCTTTCCCTCACTTCTTCCCCCTCCCCATCCCAAAATCAAAAAAACCCAAACTGAGAAAAACCTAAGGAGCCTCACGTTGAAGAACTGCAGAACTGGAATTAATTTGCAAACTGGACACCATCAAATTAGGCCTGAATAAAGACTGGGGATGGATGGGTCATTACAAAACCTAATTTTACCATACTAATTTCCCCCTACTGTTACTCACACCTTCTTGTCAACTGTTTGAAATGGGCCACCCTCATTACCACTACAAAAGTGATTTTTCCTCCCTTGGTATTCTACTGTTAATTGAATTGTCTGGTTAGACTAATCCCCCACTTGGTAAGGCAACTCCCAACTTTTCATGTACTACGTGTATATATATACCTGCTACTGTATCTTCCACTCCATGCATCTGATGAAGTGGGTTCTAGCCCACGAAAGCTTATGCCCAAATAAATTTGTTAGCCTCTAAGGCGCCACAAGGACTCCTCGTTGTTTTTTTTAGTATTTAAATAGTTCACTATTTGGGATAGAGTCTAGTATCTAAAGTTTAAAATTAACCTCACTTATCTGTTATATTTTGTCAGTGCAATGAGATAACAGTAAAACTGTATAGACATGTTAAATACATACCAGGGCTGCACTCTTGTGCCACCAGGTTAAGAACTTCTACAGCAGCTGGACATTGTTGTATGAATTCTTCACAAAACAAACTGTCTTCTAATAGCTGGGCCATCACCAGGCATGCTCTTAATGTAAAAAAAAAATTATATATATATATATATATATATATATATATATATATAAAAACACATTAAAAATGTCCATTATATGGTGAACTTGATGTCAATACTTGTAAAAATAATTTCAGGACTAGCCTCAACAAAATGTGCATTCTTGTCTACTTCTGTTTGTTTAGTTGTTCATAAGGACCGCTGCAGAAATGGCTTGACCAACTTCATGTTAATAAAACACCCAGCTCAAGGGGTTGCCAAGTCCACTCCTGGCTTTGGCTCCTTTTAGCAATGAGGCCATTGTAACAAAGTCCGTTAACTTTATTTCCTTTTGGAAACTAATATGATTCTTTATTAAACACACAATTGTTCCATGTAGCAGGATGCCAATATTTACATAGGAAAAACAAGCCTCAAGATGACCTCAATTGGCCAGAACATTTACATTTTATACAGCACCTTGTACACTTAGAGCCCTTTATAAATAATGAACAAAACCTCACCTTGTTCTTATTTCACCAAGGAGCCGGACCATTGCCATTACTGGAGTTGAGCCATCTCCTGTTGCAGGAAGTGAGGTATGAATAGATAGACTTCCCTCCTGAGGAAGCAACATGGACTGGACTGCCTGTACTACCTTCTCAGTAATGGACAGTTTATGAAGAGGCAATGCCTGATGGTGGTGGTGGTGGGGGCACGGTAAAAAGTTAAATTCAAGTAGTTAGTTTCTAAGACATGAGGGCGTTTCATCACCTGGAGTTAATTCTCATTTTGTACTATCACAAAAACAGCACCAGACAAAAAAATCACAAGCCAAAAAGGAAAGGTAACACAACATGCTATGGAACATCCTTAAGTGCTGAAGGATGAATAATATCATGTTATTTGGATGAGAAATTACATATAAACATTGCTATGAAATGTTTAAAACAATGATGTAAACGTCACACGGCATCTTTAACCAAACATGAATTAGGCTTTTACATGCTGCAGATTGTTGTCGTTGTTGTTTTAAATCACAGTATAATTACAATTTGTTATTACACTTAATGTTGGATTTTAAAATGACCTTACCTCAGATCTTGGAACACACAGCCTAGATAATGGAATAGTTAATGTGTCTGATGCTTGTGAGGTCTTTCTACAGTCTATACTGGCAGGTGGAAATTTGACAGTTGCTATACCTTCCTGTTCATTAATAGAAGCCACCACTCCAATGCTTCCTGCTATTCCTCTACCCAAAACCTACAAAAATGAACAAGGAAGTACAACTTTAAAATTGTAAAATGATCAAAAGAATCGCCTCTCATTTGAAGTATAAAAAGAAAAGACGTTAATTACCTGCACTTCAGAACCTATTTTAATTGTCTCTTTAAAGCCACCAAGAGCACATAGTGCAGCCACCGCCTGTCGAGCAATTCTTTGAAGTTTAGCAAGTTTCCTGCCACTGCTGCTTCCATTCTCCAAGATACTCTCTGCGTATTTCCCAAGTTGCGGAATGTACATCAGAGCTCGAGACAGAACCTAAATATTCAAAGCAGAAATATCGGTCAGGAAAGTGTAGGCACTGAGGGCACAGCTGAATTTTTTAAAAATACACCAGAGGAACTATTTTAATTTTCAAGAAGTACTTTAAAATAAGATCTTTGATCAGTGAATAACAAAGCCAGATTCCACTGCTGATTCCCACATAACTGTTAGAAGTGCAGTGATGTGTCACTTTCTCTCCAGCACGTAGCCTGAGCAGCCACAATGTATGCAAAGGCAGCGGTTCTCAAACTGGGGGTTGGGACCCCTCAGGGGGTCGCAAGGTTATTACATGGGGGGGTCGCGAGCTGTCAGTCTCCACCCCAAACCCTGCTTTGCATCCAGCATTTATAATGGTGTTAAATATATTAAAAAGTGTTTTTAATTTATAAGGGGGGGTCGCACTTAGAGGCTTGCTATGTGAAAGGGGTCCCCAGTACAAAAGTTTGAGAACTACTGTGCTAAGGGATCTGGAAGCAAAGATTTCATCCTCTATCCACTATTTTGGCCCCTTAGGGGTCTGGGTGAGAGAGGATTGGTCTGTCAAGGCAGGATGACTGCCTGAATAAACAGTCTTATGAAGTATAAAAAAAACGTAACACTGCCATTTATCAGCAGTCAATTCCTTGTTTCCAGATCTGTTTTGACAAATTCTTTCCCCCATCCTTCACCCACATGGTCTGAAATGGCAGATGGGCCCAAGAAGGGCTATTAGGACAGATATTTTTTAATTGTCACTCTCCAGATAGATACTATATTTTAAAAAGGAAACAGGAGAGGAAGGAACTGGCTCAAGAATGCCAACAGTTAAAAGTTGTCCTGCACTGGATATATTTGAATATACTGTGCATCACACATTTAGATATCTAATCCTCCTTTGCTTACTTTTTCAGCCGTTGTCGTCCATATTTGAGCTGCATTTGATTCTGGTGCCATCAATAAGCTATGAAGCAGAGCAATCACCTCTGCTGCCATACTGTTTGCTACATGACCACTGATAAATGGGCGCACAGGATCTGTTCTGTATAGAAGAAAAAATGTCACTTGCCCAGTAATTCAAAACAGGGTAGAAAGAGAGAGATGCTTTAATTGTTACCCTTGCCCAACACAAATGATGTAAGATTAGGGTACGAATAGTTACTCTCTACATTCCTACAAAGACATTCATGTTATTTTGAAGACTCCACAGTGAATTTCTACCTGGCAAGTTCAGAATTCCTCTCCCTGCAAATGGAGGTTTGAGCCGTTTTCTTTTTGTCACTAGTTGACAGCCCGCTAGTGGTTTCTGGACTGATAGATTCAATGGGTGGCCCGACACTGACAATTAGGCCAGATTGTGCCCACTTGGTAGCCTTCCGAAGAGCTGCAGCAGCCTCTTCTGTAATAACCTCACAGGAGCCACTCTGAAAAAGAAATACGGAAGATATTCAGTGACTTTAATTAGCTCTACTCAGACCAATCATAACCCAAGGTAGCCAGAGCTAAGGGAATCATTTATCTGACAAATTTTAGCTCCCCACCCCAGAACTGGTATAACCACAAAGAAATCAACAGTTCCTCAAACTGTATTCATTATTCGCATTGGACAGCTTTTTGTTTGATTTCATTTTTTTTAATAGATGAATTGATCAAGGAGTGGATTCAATACTATTAGTTTAGTTGGTCAGACAGTCACATGGTGTTGTTTCTGTTCTTTGATAGAGGAATGCATGAGTACTTCTGACCCAAATACCCATGAGTATGAATTTAAAACCAATTTCCTTAAATATTCTAACATAATTTTTGAAATTTACTTTTTATGGATTTTCATCCCAGTAAAACTCAGTCTCCTTAAATACTTGTGAAAGAACACAAAACCATGACCCAAACACGTTTGAGAAAACATTAGTGGAAATATTTTTGCAGTAATACATAACACCTGTTTTTCAAGGATTTACATATGTATGTCAATAACATCATTATAATGCTAAATTTATGAACAAGTTTTCTTGAATTTCACTTGTTTAATATAAACATTAGCCAATAATTTATCTGTTTGGAAGAGAATTAATTTGGTTTCTGGTTCTTTTACAGAAGGCTTAAGAACACTGGGGTAGTGAGAATGTTGACTGTCCAATGATTTCAAAGATGTTAAATAATTATCTTTATTACTTCCTTACTTTAGTCATGTCCCGATCCATCTTCACTACTTTCTCCATGTTAGCTCCAGTGCCAAGGCGGAATGGTCGACCTTCTGAACTACTACAAATGTAAGAATAAAACCTATTAAATGTGGCTTTATATGTAAAATTAGTGAACTATCCTTTTGTTCTAATGGATCTCAAAGCACTTTAAAGCCTTTATTTACATGAAGAACTCAACCAGCTCTGTAGTGAAAAGAATTCTCTCCCGTTGAGCTGCTTAATATCACAGCAATTCTAAAGAGTTGAGGACACACGATAGGAAGATAACCATTGTACTGAAACTGCAGGAGAAATGCAAGTATATAGAATGTAGTTATTCACATTGCAATTTGGTGATGCTACTGCAGTTAATTCTCCTATTTTTCTGAAAAAAAGTATCATGAGTTCTTTTAGTGGCCATGAATGCCTAAACGTCTTGGTTTTACATTTCATCTGAAAGAGAGCACTGCTGGCAGGAATGGTTTAACAACATTTCCTGTTAGCATCATACTGAGGCAGTGGCTCAAGGCTGACTCAGAGCAAGGGGTGTCATGTAATGAACTACCAACATCACTTCCTACAGCATCCTACTTTTATTTTGGAGGGGTCTCTTGTGAGTTTTACAGAGATCAAAAGTCTGAGCTGGTATGACTGAATACTAAGATCCCTTCAGTAGTTCTAACAGAATTATCCTAATGGAGGGCCTTACTGACAGTGACACTTAAAATAATTTTTCTTCTACTATTTGTAATATCACCCTGTGCTGTGGACTAACAGGAGGACCTTCAAATTTTCTGATAGAGTACCATTTAAGTAGTGGGTCCTGTGTTTAATTCTTTTAAAAACACATTTGAAAGGGTTTTTCTGCTGGGGTTTCTGAGAGGATCAAAGAGCAACACTCCCAAAACAGGCTGTGACTTCTCTACCATCTCCCTCCCTCTTTGCATATCTGCCTCTGAAGTTTCAGCTTTGCCGCTGTTGTCACTGGTTCACACACTCTCGCAGGTCCTGGGGAAGAATATGAACATAAACCTCCCCTAGATTAGTACACAGATAAGGTCACTATGTTAGTGAATTAGACTTGAAGTGCATTTGACCATCAACAAAGTAGTGAATCTGACTATACACCAGGTGCTGTTAAATACACAAAAACAAATTGGTGAAAAGAAAAGATTTTTCCTCCTCTAATCTATAAGTAAAGTACAAATGGAAATTTGATTTTTGAGCTGATGGTGTCTGTGCATCAGTGGGCCAAGTTTGAGGAACTGTGGTTTAACTTTCAATGTAGCTGTGCGCTGCATTTATGCAGCTGCACATCATCACCAAAACTCACTTTTGGATAAAAATCCCACTATTTACGAGCAGCAACAGAAAACAGAATTTGAAGCATTTTGCTTTTGCTCAGTTATGATCATCTCCAACACAAAATCTTCCTACAGTTCTGGCACTATATAAAAATAAAAATGGAAACCCCTGAATTGCTTTGTTAATTCTAATCCACTGAGTTAAGGTTACCTCAGTAAGGGCTGAAGGACTTCATGGGATGACTGATCTTCCCGTTTGTGAATAAAAATAGAAAGTTTACCATCCACTGCCTCACTCTCTTCTCCAGGATCTTTATCTCCTTTTATGGAATTTTTTGGACTGGTTTTTGCCAAAGTGGTATCTGGTTCAGACGCAGTTGGAGACAGAACTGTCTGACACCCTTCAAGCAGAAAAGAAAAAGGGCAACAGTCAGATACTTTCAAGGATTGTTTTGAAGTCAGCTTCCTTAACAAACTTTCCTGGCTTTAAAAGCATTGCCTTTAGATTTATCTGAGCTTTCTTTCACGTATCTGCAATAAGCACCCTATTCAGAAAACTGAACTACACTGAACAGTCAGAATGCCAGCGTTATATAAACATGCCTACTACTAGATATTTGAACTCATCCTGCTGTTAAATTTTTGGCAAGTTAACCTGAACACTAGCATTTAATACACATTTATCCTAATTGTGCTTTTTGTCAACACACGCCTCTTGCACAATCATGCATTATTTCTCAAGCTTGTGTGACACTTATTACACATAAGAACAAACATTTAGACATGAGAAACAGTTAGCACCTGGCACCACATAATCTGCCAATTTTGCTAAAAGTAGTGATGCAATCTTGGAGGCTGGGTCACTGGGGTCATCCTGTTCACTGTTCAGGGAGGGCACAGAGTAACTCCATGGGGGCAGCTCAACATTTCCACAGTCTTCTACACTCATGAGAGGAAGCGCAGCACGACACAGCTGGAGAATTATAAGGACGAGTTTTGGAGAAGGGCGTTGGTCCAAAAGCAATGAGAGAAGTTTGGACACACAGGCTGGCTGGCTCAGGATAGCTTTACCTATGTGACTCCTGAGAGAAAAGAGCATAGTCATCTCTCTGACTGCAAAACAGGAAAGTTAAATCATACTCCTGAAATCAAATACAAACTATAAGATGACATCCTGCCATGGGTAAAAGGATCTTTATGGCGATACATTATATTACTAAAGCCTGCACTTAAAAATTAAACACATAAAGTGGTTCATCAGAGTTAAGTAGTAATCAATTTCAAATGCAAGATGAATGATGCCCCATTATTTCTCTCTGGTGTCTGGAGCCTCTTATACAACTCCCATTAAAAATGTTTGTCTGTTTCCCATATAATCCCGCATAAAACAGCTCTTGAAGATAGTTCCATTATTTGAGATTTCATGACAAATTTTAGAGCAAATGTTGCTATTTAGTCCCATTAATCCTCTAGCTCAAAAAAACCAAAAAAGCTTCCCTAGGCACCAAAGCTTATAAACATAAGAGCAACTGTGAAGTCTGTGATATTCCGCTCCAGTGATCTCCTTTGTAACATGTAAGTAAGTACTGTATTATTTCAGTATGTACTGCACAGCCCTGAACAAACACAAAAAAGTTCTTTAACTGTGGCATTACTGCAGCTGTGTGTCACTTTTAATCAACAAAAAGACTCCATACACAATAAGATGCCAAAAACAGTATGTGAGTCTTCATATTCAATCTTGCAGTTGTTCCCAGTGTACAACTCTTATTGAGGTTAATAAAAACTATACCAAGGACATCAGGGTCATGTTTACAATGGCATTATACTGAATGGTTTCATTCTTGAATAAACTATTACTCAGTTACAGCATATATCTTAAAAATATGCAGGCATGTGACACAAGCTCATTAATGCTGTCAAACAAGTCACTTGATTCTGCCACACAGAGTATAGATTTCAATTTCAGAAAGTACTACTGGATGTCTACACACCCTCACCTGCAGTCAACATGGGATTAATCCTAAAATTTAACAAACGTGTTTATACTGCAGGCCACATTTCAAAATAGACTCAAGCTTTTGGAATGCTATTGAAAGAGGTGTCATTATCTTTACTATTTTCATTAGAGGAAATGAAGTGCTTTCCAACACTGGAGAGTAATCCAGAAAAATAATGACTGTATTGAAGTACTTCCAGTACCTTGACAGGTCATTAAGAAGGCTAAGGACATCTTGCAGTGCATCATTTCCAGCGGCCTGATTACCACAACATTCTGTTGCTCGTGCCAGGTGATTGGTAAGAAGGCTGGAGACTTGACGAGCCAGACCAGAATGAACAGCCTCTGTTGAACCACCTTCAAAGGTAATGCAAGAATGTACAATTGTAAATGTGTACATGATAAAGTAATATATTGGAAAACCCTAGACACATTCATTTACAGTTCAGTAATTGCTTACAAAAAGCAATTTTGAGTTAAAGTCAAACCTGCAATAACATCTAGCTGCTAGGTAACAAATGGACATTCAGTCTTATGACACAGTGTAGTTGAACATAAACATTATTCACATGAATAGAATAGTAAGTGAGTAAGTTTCCCACCAAAGAAATTTTGCTAATTTCACATAAGACACAATTTAGAGAAAACCCAGGCTCCAGAAATTTCAGATGGGTGTCTAAATGTACGTGCTGGTTTTCTATAAGTATAGAAACACTGTACAAGAGTCAACAGAACTTTTTCAAGTTCACCAACAGCCTGTCGGATTAAAAAAATACTGAAATTACAAAATTATTTCCACTGGAGTTACATCAAGGAAGAATTTGAGCCATTGCATTTACTGTTGATTAAACCTGACACTAAGCCACTCAAGCCTCTCCCCTTTTAAAAAATTCAAGAATGAAAAACTTCTCGATTCATTTAAAAACACCACCACTCTCACTCATTTTAAAATCCCATCTCAACAGTATCTGTAAATAAATAAATAATAAATAATACTACCTAGCTCTTATACAGCACTTCTCATCAATAGATCTCAAAGTGCTTCATCACCTTTAATATATATGATAAAATATTTTATATTTAATAAAAATAATTATTCCTAAATGTCAGTGGCTGGTCAATGCAAGATGTAAAAAAATAAAATAAAATAAAATACTGTTTCCTCTCATACACGAACTCATTGTCTAGCAGCAATTTTAAAATAGACAATATGTAATATCAACACTGCTCCTACCCTCTTCTTTTTCCCATTCAACACAGCGATTGGCTAGGACCTGAAAGGCAGCCCAAGCCATAGTAGCCACCTTCTGTTTTTTAGTCTGCTTTTCATTTGAGCTGGATTCTGTCTGGCTGCTTAAACTACAGAGCCTGTCCATAAGCTGCACCAGGCCACTGCGTACCAAGCACTTCTCTTCACTCCTGTTCAGAAGAACAAAGAATTAAGGTTGTACTGCAGTAACTTCTCAACTGTTTTCAACATACACAAGCTATCCCACATTTCTCAGCATATGTACTGTATCCATTTATCATATCTTTCATTGTAGCATTGGACAATTCAATGTTTCCTCCATTACTTTATCCTCAGAAGGGACAAAATGTAACAGGATATTCTCCAAGTTTGTCATCCAGCACTATCTCTGAATGTCATGGTCATGATGCCAAGATGTTCCTAGTAGAAGATGAAGTGCTATATAAAGGGTTATTAAATCTATATGCAGTCTACAGAGCATCATTTCGAGTTATGCCACCTGCTAAAAATGGAAGACGTATTAATCATCTTTATTTCATGCCTCACCATTAACAACAGTAATATTTGACATTTATATAGAACTTTATATGCTCTCATGATGTTCACTAATCCTCACAACACCCCAAGAGATAGTTGGCTAGGTACGATGCTTACGTTAGGCAAACCGCGAAAGCTAAAGTGTCTTGCCCATTGCTACAGAACAAATCAGTGGCACAGCCAAGACTCAGGCCCTCCCAATGTCCACCCCTGTGCTTTTTCTGCCAGAACACACTGCCAGGAGATATTACAGGATGATTTTAAAAAACAACAAAGTCCATTCCACTCTACATAATAATACTTCATAGACTCATAGACTTTAAGGTCAGAAGGGACCATTATGATCATCTAGTCTGACCTCCTGCACAATGCAGGCCACAGAATCTCACCCACCCACTCCTGGAATAATCCTCTCACCTATGTCTCAGCTATTGAAGTCCTCAAATCATGGTTTAAAGACTTCAAGATGCAGAGAATCCTCCGGTAAGTGACCCGTGCCCCATGCTGCAGAGGAAGGCAAAAAACCTCCAGGGCCTCTGCCAATCTACCCTGGAGGAAAATTCCTTCCCGACCCCAAATATGGCGATCAGCTGAACCCCGAGCATGTGGGCAAGACTCACCAGCCAGACACCCAGGAAAAAGTTCTCTGTAGTAACTTCTAACATCCCATCATTGACCATTGGTCCTATTTACCACTGATGGCAATTAATTGACCTTTGACTGATCATGTTATCCCATCAAACCATCCCCTCCATAAACGTATCTAGCTTAATCTTGAAGCCAGTTAGGTCTTTTGCCCCCACTGCTTCCCTTGGAAGGCTGTTCCAGAACTTCACTCCTCTGATGGTTAGAAACCTTCGTCTAATTTCAAGTCTAAACTTCCTGATGGCCAGTTTATATCCATTTGTTCTTGTGTCCACATTGGTACTGAGCTGAAATAATTCCTCTCCCTCCCTGGTATTTATCCCTCTGATATATCTAAAGAGAGCAATCATATCTCCCCTCAGCCTTCTTTTGGTTAAGGTAAACAAACCAAGCTCCTTGAGTCTCCTTTCATACGACAGGTTTTCCATTCCTCGGATCATCCTAGTGGCCCTTCTTTGTACCTGTTCCAGTTTGAATTCATCCTTCTTAAACATGGGAGACCAGAACTGCACACAGTATTCCAAATGAGGTCTTACCAATGCCTTGTATAACGGTACTAACACCTCCTTATCTCTACTAGAAATACCTCGCCTAATGCATCCCAAGACCGCATTAGCTTTTTTCACGGCCACATCACATTGGCGACTCATAGTCATCCTGTGATCAACCAGGACTCCGAGGTCCTTCTCCTCTTCCGTTACTTCCAACTGATGCGTCCCCAGCTTATAACTAAAATTCTTGTTATTAATCCCTAAATGCATAACCTTACACTTCTCACTATTAAATGTCATCCTATTACTATTACTCCAGTTTACAAGGTCATCCAGATCTTCCTGTAGGATATCCCAATCCTTTTCTGAATTGGCAATACCTCCCAACTTTGTGTCATCTGCAAACTTTATTAGCACACTCCCACTTTTGGTGCCCACTATTAGCACACTCCCACTTCCCTTTGAAGCAACACTTAATTCTATGGCACAACTGTATAAAAAGAATCTAACCATTCTTTTCTCTCTCCTTCTTGAAGCAAAACCTTTCCTACCTTGTATATGGTATAGTGCACAAGAGGCCAATGCTATTTGCACAAGCAATGGGGTAACGAGCACACAACGAAACCACCGAGGTCATGGTCTCTCCAAAGGCTTCTTGGACTTGTTCCACCATCCCGCCACAAGTGAGTTCTTCGATTCTGTTGGAAGTTACATATTTGAAATCATGTCTTTTAGCGCCAAGTAAAATTAAAAGCTTCCAAAACATAGCCACAGGAAATCGCCACCATTTGAAAGAATTCATGAAAAATCTGAAGACAAAATTCTGTAACAGATTTATATACAATGTAAGAAATTCTTAATGCTACAAAATACGGCATTCTTATTCTGCTCCCCAAAATGCATGCAAAATACTGACTGAAATCACCATTCTGGCTACACTGCCTAACTGAGAAACTGGTTCCAGACCCCCAACAAACTATTTGAATTTAATTTTTATAGTTACATAAAAAAGTTTATATAAAAAGAGCCTAAATCCGATTTTGTTACCTCATACCATAAAACACACTCGTTCAGCTCTTATTGATTCATTTTATTTGGAGTGTGTTTAGATTTAAATCACAAACGTAAAATAATCTCTCTCGTGTGCGCTCTGTGTTCTTGCCATTAGTTGAACATACATTATACAACTGTTAACACCTGAACATTTTACTTCGCTAGCCCTGCACATAGCCACTAGGCTGCAACAACATAATACAAACCAAATCCAAGTCTCCGCTCACTCAATTCTCCTAAATCAGCAGTTCTCCACTAACGGGTCATTGGTCTAAAGTGGTTGAGAGGCAGCAGCAGGTATCTTGGTGGTGGGGTTACAATTCCTACTTCTTTTACTGTCTTTAGTCATACATGGAGATGAAATTTGCAAAAATCACTTGCAGCTCGTCCTCAAATAGCAGGATCCCATAAGACTCTGATACCTGTACCTTCTGACAGGTGATAGGACCTACCAATTCTTTTGAAGCACTGTGGGAAATATTAAAAGGAATTCCAAGATGCCTCACAAGAGGACTGGCCATAACAAAGTCTGAGAACTCATGCCCTCAGCATGGAAAGCCAGTTTTCTCCTTGGTTGCTGTAATGCAGTACCACTCCTTGCATACAGGACACCATCCAGCCCCAAAAGTTTAATAAAGTTCTGAGGAACATCTTACCTTGGTCCTCCTTGAAGTACCATAGTCACTGGACCCACAAGATGTGTAACACCACCAACCCGAACAGCTGCTGTTAGGAGCTCTCTCATATGCACCAGTGCCTGTTTCCTTGTGTTCCCACGACGCCACCTGGTCTGAGCAGCTAACAGAAAACTGCTACTGGATACCTAATAAACAAATGTCTCTGTTTTACTACATAAGCCCCACATCTGTACCTTTCAACTTAGATTAAAAACTGATGTTACACTTGTGCTCGAGTATATAAGGATTTAGCATGACATACCGCTTGGTCAGGATTTGTCCCAATGAAAGCAAACAGCTGCCCTAACAAGACACTGTATGTAGGTTTATCTCTGCTATCTTCGACGGTCAAAGATTGAAGAAGAGTAAAAGAGCTACTCCTATGACTAGTAACATGGCGCCGCCTATGGGAAAACAGCACTTATTAGAGAATTTAAGAATGGGCTGATCTATGAAAAATGTTCTCCTAAAAACATGGTATATTATTAACAGAAATACAGAATATACTTTTAGGTGTTTCATACAGCAATTCAGTGGACTAGCATCTGCATACCTCTGACTTGATCTAGTGAACTCCAAATCTTCATTTCCAATCATTTCTAGGTCAGAAGGTGCTGACATGCTACGAAGGAAGACAGGCTGGCGGACAGCATGAGATATCACTTTAGTTTCAGATGCTGATTTACAAGCTGCAATGTTATAAAACAAAGTTCTGTCACTGCTGATCTTGCAGAGTAAAGCAATTTCTGAACAAATTAGGAAACAAATTAAAACAAAAACAACCACCTACACAAAACACCAAATGCGTTTCCCCTAAACCCATGCGAGAATCTGAAATTCCATTTAAACGGCTTTCCTGCTGGAACCTCATAAGTTTTTAAGTCTTATTTCATGGTACCTGGTTTTATTTGGATTACGTGCTTTATTATTACTGTGTGTAGTATTTACATTTTAGGAGACTGCAGTATCATTGAGTCAGCTTTAGGTAAGGAAAGTGGAAAATATGTAATTTCACTTATATTTTACAACAGCAATTCAGAATGTACCTAATAAATTTTGGATGGAAAAGAACACCTATAGATCCAGAAATGTTTCTACAGATCCAGAAATGTTAATTAACACTGGGTCACGTCCCTTAGAAGTTGTCTTCCATCCATGTTTATCTTAACATTTCAAGACCATCTAATTAATGGGTAATTCTTAACGTTTCTGCATTTCATTTTTACAGCCAGTTTCTATATTAAGGAAACCTCTGATAGAAAAGGTTATTGTAGATGGGCTACTAACCTTCTTAATCCTCTCTCTTTACACCATCTAATAATAGTCTTATAATGAAATATTTACTTATAATGTGAAATTGCAGAACCTGGAATTATTTATCAGTAGGAAAGGAGAGGAATCAGAGGCGATTTGATTGAGGTGTACAAGATTACAGCAATCAGAAGACTTATTTATTTTATTTTTAAGATTAAACTATATAAATGAGAAATTTAAAAGACTAACAACCTATGTTTGCAATATAATTGTTATTAATGTTGCAAATTCCCCTTATTGGTTTTGAAATTAATTAACACTATTCACAAAGCTACGCTGGTAACATGGTGACACTGGTATGCAAATAGTAAACAGAGCCATGTTAGTTCAATACCCCTAAAAATGAATTCACTGCTTGCTAAAAGGAAAAATAGGTAGAGAAACGCGATTTTAAGGGGCATTACAGCAGATTAATTACAGGTGTCATTTATATTCATAGCAAACAATAAGAGCAAACATTCAGGTCTAATAACCAGATGCACTATAAATTGGTACCTGGTGTCTCAGCAGGGGTACCAGATATACTTCTTGTGATACCAGCTTGTGCTGCAATAGTAACATGCAGTAGTAGCTCAGCTCTATTCATCAAGCTCTTTACTAATGTTTTTGTTTTAGCCAGGGGATGTGAGGGCTTCTGAATCAGAGAATTGACTTCTTGAAAAAATTTCTCCCTAAAATGGTGAACGAAAAACCAGTGTAAACGTAGTTGTTCTTTATGCCTCCTGATATAACATATCTTAACTGGTAAAATTTTAAAGATGTCCATCTTGTAATCTCCTTAAGTATTGTTTTTGAGTTAAGAAATATATTCAAGTAGAAAACAGAATAATCCTATTGTTTTTTCTTTCTCCCTCCGCTTTACATAACATCCATAAATAGTTAACTGTATTTATGTCTCCAGCATTTCAAATTTTGATGAACTTTGATGTTCCCAAAGAGTTACCAGCAATTTGGAGAGGTCTTTCAATTCTATTTTCAAAATAACAATCTAGTCGAGGCTTCTGTTTCACTTTGGTAGGTAAAAATCACAGAGAAGTTTCATACAAGACTTAGGTCTTGATTTGGAAAGACGTTTAACCACATGCATAACTTTAAACCTGTGGGTAGTCTTACCTAACTCGGTAAGACTGCATGTGATTAAAGTTGTGCGTATACTTAAGAACCTTGGCTGAATCATGGCCTAGAACGCTCAGCTAACAGATCCAACTACTAACCTCAATGACAGGACCATATTCTCAAGATCACTTCCATCAAAGGAAATTTCTTTCATTGAGCATAAAAGTTCCAATTCTTTCATTTTGCTCTAGAAAAGAACAGGATGAAAATGTATCTGATTCAGTAGGATCATGGAATGTTTTTTTTGCATGTATGCATTCAAATGTCCATGGTTACAAACCAAGAATATTAATCACTCATATCTAACTGCCAACTTTTCAATGCAGATACAGACACTGGGAAATCATAATACATTTTTGGGAGATCTTACTTTTTTAATATTCCTAACAAAAACTACTCCAAAAAGCAATAGTGATCAACATTTATGATGAATTCCTATTGTAAGGATATACACTGGACAACTTGAAAGCATGCACTATAATTTTTAGTACTAATAAACTTACACACTGAAAAACTTAGCAGTAAATGAACGAAAAGAGTAATTATACTGCAGCCCACAAATGCAAACATAAGATAGCAAACTCTTATCTCTATGAAAGAATGGGATAAATGCAATGCTTACCTCATTGAAATGATAATCATAAAAGAATGGAACATTGTTTTCCAGCTTCCCATGTATGGCATCATCTACCTCATTCTGCCATCGCTGTTCCAATTCAGCTACACTCTAGTAAAGATACAAAAATATTGAATATACATAAGCATCCATTTATCTTGGCTTCAGTAAGAGAAAAGAGGTCTTCAAGTGCATTTTGAGGGGTTTTTTTTACATTTCTATGTTAGTAATATCCTTAATAGTTAGTAATAAAAGTTATTTCTTTAGCAGTCTTACCTGCAATTGTCTTTCCATAGCATTTAGCTTCTTAAAGGTCTCTCCCATAATTTTACACAACAAATCATATTCCTCAGCATGTTCTTCTTGATACTGGAAGTTTATTAGGGACTGGAGTGCATCAACCAAGTTCAAATGTTTAATAACACATGAAACTACCATCTCCTCCATTACATCTGGCTGAATCACTTCCCTGTTATAGATGGAAGTCAAACTGATTAGCAAGGATACAACATCATTTGTATTTACAGTTCACCAGCCAAGGTATTAAAGAAATTTTGCTTTCGGAACTATTGACTGCACAACAAGTTGAGAATTATCTATTTCCATCTGATATTTCTGTGCCTAATATTATTGTTACAAATATCATCCTACATTTACTACTATACTACTGAGGGATTGGAGAATATTTTTATTTAGTTTGTTTGCTTTGTGCATTTGACAGCACTTTCTGTATCAATTTCAATAATAACAAAACATAAATTAGCAAAACAGTGGTGAAGAAACAGTTACTTACTTTATACTAGGTCTAAACTGAGGCCGAGCACGTCCAGATATTTCCCTGAGTTTTATCATGATTCCTGGAGGCAACCTGATCCTAGGCAGATCAAAGTAATGTCCAACAGGAGGCACTAGGACATCAGAAGGATATGTGAATTCTCGATCCTCATCTATAGTAAGAGGCAGTGGAGAAGGACTTGGAGTGAGGGCTGGAGATATTACCCCATTGGCCTCCACCTGCCACTGGCATCTGAGAAAATAAAGATAAACAGTTACCCATAATTAAAGAGCCTTTAGTTTCTTTCTAGCTCTTACTCTTCAGGTTGAGAAAGGCATAGTGCAACACCCTATCTAAAAATATTATATATATGGCTTTATTTCAGAACATGAAGGAAGTATGAGGTTCATGCTTCACAAGGGCTGGATACCACACCCATTGAAACCAATGAAAATTTTGCCACGGACATAAATGAGAACAGGATCTGTCTTATAATGCATAAACCTGAAGCAGTCTTTGTTTGTCAAAATTTGACTCAATCTTTTACCCCAAGATTGTAGTGAATTGTCACGTCAAAGTTTGGAACAAAACATGAATCCAAAGCCCCACAGCGCAGAAAGTCCACCTCATGGATTATGACTAAGGCTACGTTTTAGTCACAGATATTTTTTTAGTAGAAGTCACGGACAGGTCACGGGCAGTAAACAAAAACTAACAGCCCGTGACCTGTCCATGACTTTTAATAAAAATACCAGTGAATAAAACTTGAAGGTGGGGGCAATGGGAGCTGCGAAGCCAGCACTCTGGGCGGAGGCAGCCCGCAGCTGCCTGGCCAGTCCTCCGCCTAGCAGCTGAGCAAGGGGGAGGTCGCCGATTCCAGGGAGCCCCCCAGGTAAGCACCACCCAGAGCCCGCCTTACCCCATCTAGTGCCCCAACCCCCTCCCACAACCAAACTCTGCTGCTGGGGATGGGGCACGGTGGCCAGATACTGCCTCAGCAGCGGCATAGTCATGGAGGTCATGGAAAGTCACAGAATCCATGACAAACTTGTAACCTTAATTATCATTACACCCTCTTCAAAAGACACTTAGCTAACAGACAAGTTCAGAAAAGACAATGCACACAAACCAAGTCTATAATTTGTATCGAATAACCTCACCACACTTTGGGATCTGGTGTGGATCCTCAAGCTCATATGTCATTGTGGACAAGTGTGGGCCTTGTTCACGATGGCATTTCTGGAGCTTTTAGGGTCAGCAAACTAGAACCTTGGTCCTCTAAGGACTCTTCTGGACGAGCTTTAATTGAGGGGTATACACTGGCGGGACGATTGGGGATATTAACCTTGGAGGTCAAAGATGGATCAAGGAGGCCGGGGCAAACCCATTATTCTATAAGAGAGTGGCGAGCCCGAAATCTGCCCTGTGGACACTGTGAGGGCATACATGGCAATAAGGCCATGGAGCGCTGTGCCACTCTTGATTCATAGCGATAGGAGTCCCCTCACAACGAGGAACTGACGAGGCTGGGGCTTTAAGCACATGAATTTGGTTCCCACTCATTCAGGATTGGGGCAACAACAGCGGACCAGCTGGACCTGAGGGCTAGTGCAATTCAGGCAATTGGGCACTGGCATTCTGAAACATACAGAACATATGTAAGACCCCAGGTCTTTGTGTTCACAGCTTATTCAAATGGTCAATATTTTAATATTTTAAATAATTTTAAAATATGTGCTGTAACTTACATTCCTACACTTACACACACTACAAATTTCTCAGTTTATATTAGAAGGTAATATCTGTAATTCAAGGAGTGCTTGGAAAATTACTCAAGTCATTCAAAATGCCACATGACTTATTTAACTAGCTAACAGCACAAATTGGGAAGTTTACAATGAAATACAAACAAACATTTGCTTCTAGCTCAAATTCTTAAATATTGGCTAAAAAGTTACTTTTCATAAGTATTTGAGTTGGTAAAGCTTGAGTGCTTAAAATGTTTGCTAAAAGTTTATATGGAAAGGCTCTGAACCTGGCCGAATGGAAGTTTTCGTTTTCACAGAATATACTTCCCGATAGTCACTCAGCTTTAGTAAAGAAAACATCAGTTTTTTTACTGAGATTATTTCCTTACTTTGCAACAGTTCTATAGAATTAATACACTACTGAGTTAGTTATAAATACAAATAAAGTGGTAGAGCAGTCAGATACATGACAGCTGGCTTAAGTGCAGCAACAAATTTACCCTTTCTGAAAGCTATCTAGCCTCAATATACAAATTAAGGTAAAGAGACAAGTGGGGGAGGTAATATTTTTTACAGGACCAACTTCTGTTGGTGAGAGAGAGCAGCTTTTGAGTCACACAGAGCTCTTCTTCAGGTCTTCAGATCTGAAGAAGAGCTCTGTGTGATTCGAAAGTTTGTCTCTCTCACCAACAAAAGTTGGTCCAATAAAATATATTACCTCACCCAACTTGTCTCGCTAATATTCTGGGACCAACACTGCTACAACTACACTGCACACAATTACATTACATTCAGATTAAAACCAATATTTTTTTACCTCTGTAACAGTTTAGATCTTAAGAGTTCCTGGCATGTTTCCTCGTCTTTGGTAATTTCTGGTCCATTATATAATATCCTTAGCATGGAGCAAGCTAACACAGAAAGGCCTAAAGCCAGGTCAACCAAGAACGGTAATCCTCCTGACACATCTTCTGAAGACTCCTGCAGTATTGACAGGGATAAACCACAACAATCCAATTAACATTAAAGTGGCTCTCCTCTAAGCAATCTACTTCAAAATATGGCATGCATATCATACAGTGCCACAATAAAACAAGCTCTGGCAATTGTATTTATTTTTTTACTTATAGCGCACTACAAATCAGTATGTATAAGAATTGAATTTGAATACTAGGAAATTAGTAGGTTAGATAAATGTCTATCAGGGATGGTCTAGACAGTAATTGGTCCTGCCATGAGGGCAGGGGGCTGGACTCGATGACCTCTCGAGGTCCCTTCCAGCCCTAGAATCTATGAATCTATGAAATTCATGTGCTTAGAAAACTGGAAGCCACCTAACCCAAAAGGACTAAGAATTTTTTTTTTTTTTTTTTTTTGAGGGCAGGCAATTCATCACCTCTGAAAACTCCATTTTATCTTCTCTTAGACCAGATTTTGTCTTATCTCCTGGGCACAGTGGTATGAATTTTTCTTCATAGTACTTGATCCCAGTTTCCTGCCTCTCCTCCCAAGTCTGGTCTTTTTCTCTATCCTAGAGCCATTATTTATTATTTATACCTCTGATGCCCATCTTACTAGTAGATACTCAACCTCCCATTGAACTCATCTCCTACAAGCCTGGATGGATATCTTGTGATCTCCTCCAAGCCCAGCACCACTGATACTCTCTGCTTATCTGTTATGAAGCATTTAGAATGGTCATCCATTGTTCCAAAGCCTAATCATACTACAGGGTGTGCCTAACCATATCTAGCCAATGAAGTGAGAGATCTAAGGTAGTAGCTCCCTTCCATTGTAAAGAGATGGCCATCCAAACATCTGGTCTGATTTTTTTTTTTAAACCCAAAGCCCAACATTTAGGTCTGTCTCATAAGTACAACCACCATTTGTTTTTTTAAATTAAAATAATGTACATAATGTAAATCAGAGAAAAATTTAAGTTCAGCCTGACAACATTGGTCATACTGACAGTACCTGTGCTCGAACAGTGCAAGCAAAGCCCCACATAGCTTTGTCTGGAGTGTTGTGCTCACGGCCACTCCTCATTTCAAAGGAGAAGGTAACTGTATCCCCTTCAACCTTAAATTTTAAAGGGAGGGGGGGAAAAGACACTTAAAACAATGCAAACACTTTTTAAAAAAAAAATAAAACTGGCTTATTTTATGGATTAATTTTTAAAAGAATGACAGTTGCTTTATTTTAAAAATTATTTTTATTTCCAATTATGTATGCTAATTCAGGTCTTCCCCTTTTCATGCAAATATCCATTTCTGATTACACTTTGGTTAGGTTTTGCTGCTCACTATCTATATGGGGCAAAGGAGAGAATGTGTCGCCATATGGCTACAATGATAGCTAACCTTGGCAGACAAATTTCCACTAAAACATTTTCTTTATTTTTTTGAGAGCACAGGCAATAATCACCAGCTCCTTTCCTGTGGCCAAACAGGCGGGCAAGCTCTTCAAGAAGAGGAAGCTAGTAAAATAACTTATGTAAACAGCAGGGGCTGCTACCAAAACTATGTAATTTCTGACAAAATAACATTATCGTCGCTAATTTGAGCCACTGGAACAGAGCGTTCCCAAGACTAGAACTTCCAACTTGCAAATCAAAGCACTGCTGTCTAACTGAACAACCACCTCTTGCTTTCCTTTTTGACAATGTCATGTTTTATCCAGTATACACCCAATTTTAGTATAGGACAATACTTAGGATTATGCTTCACCACAACTACATAAGGGAAGTGATATTACATAAGTCAGAGAGAACATACTGAATACATTCTAAGTTCACCAATCTTGATAGATCTCCAGAAATTCCTATACGTTTCTGAGAATCTCAGATTTCTATTTCTTGTTAAATGTATGTTCAAGAAAAATGCATATTAACTGATTTAAAAAAAACCAGACAAATGGGTAGGAGAGCAGAAATTGTTATATTTAATATTTTTAGTGGCTTGTGTGCTATCCTAAAACTATGCCCCTATGGTCCTTGAGACCATTTGCACAGCCTCAGGGTCAGCAGGAACTTTTGCTATATACACTCATGGGGAATGGTAGTGTCCTGAAAGTCTCCGAGATTGGAAGTGCAGTTCTTTCCTGATTCTTCTACAAGATGCTGATTGTGGAATGCCATTACTGCCAAAATGAGTGCCATGCTCCTATAAAATATGGGCAGCTGTAATGTTGTATGGGACAAAAGTTCCTTCCCCAAGGAAATAAACACCATCTTAGCGAGTGCTCTCAAAGATAAGCTTACACTAAAATATTTGGGCTGCACTGCTTCAAAAATAAGAGTTAAAAATAATCTCTATACAGTTTTCAAAAAGGGACTTTTCTATGTGAAATATTGTTTTTTTGTAATACTGTACCTTCACTAAGTCTTTCGGCCAACCCGTTCCTAAGACACTACGGCTGCCATATCCCAGTGTATTGCCTCCATACTCAGCAACCTTCCTACTGTTTGTGTTAGGACCAGCATAGATCACCAACTTCAAAACATAAAATATACTGTTAGACTGTAAAAGAAAAACAAAAAATCTAATAATACTACTTAGTACTTACACAGCGCTTTACAACTTCAAAGCGCTTCACAAATATTAAGAAACAAATCCTCACAACAGCCTTGTGAGGTTGATAGGCAGCCAGGCAAGTATTATTTTCCCCATTTTACAGATGGGGAAACTGAGACAAAGATGGCTAAGTGACTTGCCCAAGGTCACACAGGACGTCAGTGGCGGAATTTAGAATAGAAATCAGGAATTCAATCCTAGCTCCCAGAGTCCCATGTTCAGTCCACAAGAACATGCTGCCTCTCTAAATGAAGGGCTGGATCCTGCTCCTTTTGAAGTTAATGGGAGTTAACAGTTCGAAAATGACTTCAATGGGGACATGATGAGGCCCAAAGTTTTTTTTTTTTTAAAAGTGCTTAAAAGTTACTGGTGAAAAAACCAGTAAGTCTAAGATTAGGTATCACAGGACTCAAACTATAATGTTAGAGAATACACAGCAACAATTACTAAGCAGTGTAAGTGGCTCTTAGAGTACACAGAAAATAAGGGTGGTATTTCATTAGCTATATTCTTGAAATTGAAAAGACATTCATATTAATCCATGTAAACAAGCCATTTATAATCAGAAAGTTATCCTTTCCAGTTCTGCCCAGTTTGAACAAACTGTGCTGATCTACAAAGGAAACAACTAAATTAAAGTTAAAGAAAAGGAAAACTGGGCGACAAAAAAAAAAAAAAAAAGGAGAATAAACTTAACACGTTTTACAATAAAGAGGAATAATCTAAGCAGTCATGAAATGGATGTCACCAGGGAATGTTGGTCTGGGTTTGTGGGTGAGGTAACCTTTCTGAGGGTTACTGCATTTCTCCCATTGAATTACCGTCACCACATTCGGACACCTTAGGAGAAAAGTTCCGTACGGAACCTAATTCTTTAAGGATCTACCAATTCACTGGACATTATGTTCTAAAAAGGTCCTTTTAAATGTTTAGCCCATACTTCTTCACCTTTTCTTAACAGAATTATCGAAATTATTCCCCACAGAAATCAGAGATGGAAAAGATCTATTAAATCATCTAGTCCCATCTCCCTGCCATTTCAGGATAGCTCCCCCATTGTATATTTTCTAGTATATAATCCAATCTAGTTTTACGCGTGCTAAGAGATGAGTCTGACACGCATCCCCTGAGAAGTTATTCACAGCTGCCTACTACCCTAAATTTATTTCAATCTCTAAATTCTAGGATTCTAGGGACAATCAGACTTTGTGGAATTACAGTACGTTAGCATTGCTGTCAGTAAAAACCTCCCACATCATCCTCATTACTAGTAATAAGGTGCCACGGATGAGGAGGAGCAGCAAAGATGAAAATGAGAAACATTAATGAAAGACACGTAATAAAGAAGTTTCTGTATTAGCCCTTGCTTACCTTATCATAATCATACTGTGAAGAACATCTGCTATCAAATCTAAGATATAAACAGCGGGCTCCTGGAATATGTACAGTTTCTTTAAACTTATAGTTGTCCCTGACAGGATGCACTGTTTCTACAGTTTTCCCAGCAGCCCAGGGAGCTGGGATTTTCAAGCCAGTGAGAAAACCTGGCTCCTCTTTCTCTTCTAGCATTCTGAAATCACAGAAAAAGCTAAAAGGTAGTACTGAAGATGTACACATATAGTTTTGTATTATATATTCAAACATCACCATAAAATGCTTTTAAAAGCCTAATAATTCTCTTTGGGTTATTAATGGCAAACAAAATATTTATCTAATCACTTTAAGCAGGTGTATTGAGGGTACATTGGCAACTTAAATAACCTGAGCTCTTTACATTACAAATAAAACATGTCAAGCTGTAACCAGTAAACTTGGATATGTCACAGTTTTAGAAATCTAGAAAGCCCTGGAAAAAATCTCTCTCACAAGTAATGTATTGTACTATAAACTGGTTCCAGTCTCTGAATGTTAATACACAATCCATCTTCCCCCCGGGATAATACTTGATAAAAGATAAGATCACCATAAAAGAATATATACATAACATTTCATTCAAGTCTGTGCAAGTCTGGAGTGCAAAGGAAGTTGTTGTATTTCACATATTTCAAAAAATTGATTTCAAAACTACCAGTGCAAATAGGAAAAGCTAAATGTGAAATTAAACAAAACTTGCACATGATAACTGGATTTAAGTTGAGACTATATTCTTTTCATTTGTGAGCTAAGATTTAAAACCAGGACTAGAGATAAATTACATCTTGCCCTTTACTACTTAAAAATCACAATGAATTTAAAACATGCTGCTACAGTGAACCACATTTTGTTATAAAGCTCTCTATGATTCTATACATTGACCTGGAGCTCAAGCATGCAGAAATCCTTTTCAAAAGCTAGAGAGAGCACACGTGCATGCTATACCTCATCTAAGCTTTCCATTAGACCCATATTCCAACTCTTTTTTGAAAAGAAATAATTTCCCATAAATTAAATGCACGTTGTAAAGTCTTATGTAAAATTGTTTTGTAGATTCAGACTAGTGTATTGCTAACCCCTCAAGAGCCTTGCTTCTATGAGTCACTCTTCGGTAAGGGTCAGACCAGGAGCAACATAATTAAAAAATATAAGTGTTTTCAATATAAAAGAAGTGAATATTGGGAGTAAGAGGCAATCACCTCTCATCAGGGAACAGCTTGCCCTTCTGCTCTGATGTACCACTGGGGGAACTGCCCACCTCTGAGAAAACTGGAGACTGGGTTTTAAGCAACAAGGCCGTCTGCAACAAACAAACAACTTTAACAACACATAAACACCATGTTTCACTGTAAGAACCATGTAAGTTTCTGAAGCTTGTTAATATTACGCTGCATAGTTATTAATGCTGTAACTTAAACTGGATGGGGCACAATGAATAGCATCTGTTTCTGTTACTAGTAGTTGCTAAGCAGCAGTTCTTGAACTGTGATCCATGGACCACTTACTGATGGTTTGTAGCAAGCTGGCTGGAAACATGCCACCAGCTCTCCTCATTGTTTCTAGTGGCTAAATCACATATTTTTTTAAAAAGCTAAAAATAAATTAAATGCTTTCCTATTATTACTTTTCCATAAACACAACAGCTGTAGTTGCCACAGGGACATTGTGAAATTGCCTATGTGAAGGGAATTGGGTGTATGAAAATCTCTTGTAGGATATGGTCCTCACCATGAAAGTTTGAGAACCCTTGAGCTAACAAATTAAGGGAAAAACTTATTTTAGTTAATGTAGCTGTGTAAACACCATCACAAATTAGAAAATTCTCCATGTGTTAATAATTAGGAGAAATTTGCTTCTAGTTAGAACAGGGGTGGGCAAACATTTTGGCCTGAGGGCCACACTGGGGTATGGAAATTGTATGGCGGGCCATGAATGCTCACGAAATTGGGAGGTGGGGGTGCGGCTGGGGGTGAGGGCTCTGGGGTGGGGCCAGAAATTAGGAGTTCAGGGTGCGGAAGGGGGCTCTGGGTCAGGGTGCAGAGGGGGGGAGGGCTCTGGGGATGAGGGGTTTGGGGCTCAGGAGGGGACTCCAGTGGGACCAAGGGAGGGGGATCAGGGATGCGGTGGGCTGTTGGGGCACGGGTGGGGGTTTGAGGGCTCTGGTTGGTGGTGCAGGCTCTGGGGTGGGGCTAGGGGTCTTGGGTACAAGAGGGGGCTCTGGGCTGGGATCGAAGGGTTCAGAGTGGGATCAGGGCTGTGGCAGGGGATAGGGGTGCGGGGGGGGTGCGGTGCTCAGGGGTACAGGCTCTGGGCGGCGCTTACCGCAAGCAGCTCCCGGAAGCATGTCCCCACCCTCCGGCTCCGAGACGCAGCCAGGCAGCTTTGAGCACTGCCCCGACTGCAGGTACCATCCCTGCAGCTCCCATTGGCCTGGAACCGTACTCCGTACTATGTAGGAGCCAGAGAGGAGTCATACCGGCTGCTTCCTGGGAGCCGCGCAGAACGGGGCAAGCCTCCGACCCCGCTCTCTGACTGGAGCGGGGTAAACCCTCAACCCTGCTCCTCTGCAGGAGCTGCGGGCTGGATTAAATGGTCTGACTGGCTGGATGTGGCCCGCGGGCCGTAGTTTGCCCACCTCTGAGCTAGAACGTATAAGGACTTGGTCTTTTCATCCTAGACCTTAAAATGTGTTTCCTTGTACGTGAACAACACAAGGACAGCTTTGATGCAAAACAATAATGAGCGATTAGTTCTTATTACATTTTTATCAAGCTTGGTACTGTGGAAGAACCCCACCAACAGCACAGCTCATTTTGGAGAGCTAGTATAGATAACATTTCACCATTATTCTTTAGTCTTGATATTCTACCCTGGTATCCTTCATGAGAATACCATTGATAAGTTTAATATTTGTTTAAATTTGTTTTAAACATCTATACTTCAATCCACTGTATAAAGGCCATACCTGACTGGTATAAAGTACCAGCTGTACCAGCTGAGGCATCAGTGCATCGGCCATGGTTAGCGTCTGTAAATTTGGATGCATCAGAGATGTCAGTAATACCGGAAGCAGGTGACCAAGCATAGTAGCCTTGGTAACTTGTTCCAGGCCTTTTAACCTGCAAAGAGAGTCAAAAGTACACACTAAGAATTCTTTTCATAGAATGCCGCTACTATTTTTATTTAAAGAAATGAGTTTAATACCAAATCAGATTGCGTAAGTAAATGATTCTAAGTGCAGCAGCAAACTTTTATTTGCAAGTAAACTGAGAAAAATCTTTCTATTTTAATATCTACTGAACACTCCAGTATCTCATAACATATATGATACGGTTCACAATCTTTTCTGGTAAGCAATTCCTATTAAGCAATGACAGTCGTAGAAGACTGTTTGGTGAATGATACAATGTACTATGCATTGTACCAACAAAGGTAGACAGAAGGCCTAGTCCACAACTCCTTACAATATAGAAGTGCTGCAAGGTATTTGAGTCTCCAAGACTACGTATGAGGAAAAAACTCACAAAAAAACAAGTCTGTATGTCTGACAATAAGAGAGCAGTTCAAAAAAAGGGGACATACTCCAAAAACACGATACAGACCCTATGGGTGCAAACAGAATATGCAGCTCAAAGCCTACAGTCTGAAACAGGGTTTTTTCTAGAAAAGCCTTCTTCATTCTGGATATTTTAAATTCCTTATTTTTAGGCTTAACTCTTCCTTTTTCAAAATGGAGACATTTTCAAAACCCTCAATAAGATTTTGGGGAGTATTTTGTTTTCCAGTCCCATCTTTCACATCCCGCCTGAAGAAAGAGAGCAGAGAGTGCTGCTTGGACGATATATGGAGGGTATTAGAGTAGCACCAAGGAATGTGATTGATACAAATGCTGCTGCCAAGGAGATCTTCAGGAGATAAAGACCCTAACCTACAGAATTTCTAGCAGGATGGATTCCAAAAGGGTGTTGGCGATTAAGGTTGTTTCCATTTATTATAATGTTTATGGTACTTAGTCAAGTAACTGGACTAACTCTAGCGCTAAAGAGACTTATGATTTTCGAGTGTCTCTGTTGATCTGTATATTACGTTAATACAACTGAAATCAATTTACGGAAAGCCCAATTCAAAGCTCTCCAGGAATGCCAAAGGATCATTAAGAAATAGCTCCTAGCTCTTCAATAATTTTTTCATTAAATTAAAAACAAAAATAAAGGGAGGTAAGAATTCTGATAGTATTAGCTTCCCTTTACGAAGCAAGCTGGTTCATACAATGAGCAGCAGCTCATATATTTCAGGCTAAAAGTATGAAGTCAGGTTGTCTTACCTCTGCTCTCTGTCAGAAATGTCGCTGTTTATAAGAGCTGTAGTGACCTGTTGCAGCATTTCTAAAACTTCATCACATCCAGTCAGGATTTGTGTAGCAAGAGCCAAAATACTGGTCTTTAGCTCCTAGGTAACAAAATGTTATACAATAATACTTAAATTCCTAGACAATAAACAACCGACAACTGAAGAAAATGATGGGTTTCCAAATTAAATAATGATAATGTGACCTGACAAGCCTATGGTAGTGGATTCATCCAAGACTTAAATTTGATTTGTAATGCTAAGCCTTAAAGTGCTGGGAGAAACTAGGTGCATTTTACAGGATGCACACGCAGTTTCTAGGGAGGGAAGGAGTCCCCAGTCCAGCACAGGAAAGTAGCCAGAGTTCTGCAGTGGTGACAGAATGTCCTAGAAGGTATGAGGATAACTGTAGAGAGAAACTGAACAATGAGAACATGGGAGAATAGTGAAAAAGACAGACAATAGTACTGAAACATTTAGAATTTACTCAATAAGCTTGAACATAAATGGCATTAGATAACAAGCATACAAATGCCGATAAAAAGCAGCAGACAGAAACAGCCCAATGACATTAGCAAGACAATTAGTAAGATTATGAAATAAGTTACAAAAACAACCTGAGCTTTGGGACAAAACTGACAATCATCTACTGACAGCACTACTCCAGCAGCAGTGTAAATGTAGTCACAATTTAGTAAACCTCAAATCAATGAAACCACCATAATCCCCCAACCTCACCTTTCCCCCAGCTTCCTCTGGGACAGCGAGAAAAGATGGGCCTAGCAGCAAGCTCTGAAGATTAGCAAAGTCATGCTGATAGAGACCAGGGGAAAGACCATTTCATTTTTAGTTTAAAAACGGCAAAAAATGTATGAGTGAAGTCAATAGTTATAGGAGGCCAAAACATCTTCTGAAAGCAGTAAGTTTATATATAAAAATCTCTAGAGTTGATGTTGTCTAAAATTGTATTCCAAAGCTAGTCTAAATATGAAATTAAAAAAATACATGAAGTCCAGAAGACACCTCACGTTCTTTAACAGCCAAGTATGAAACGCCTTCACACAGAATTTTAGAAGGGAAGTGCTGGCAGACTCTAACAATATAGTGTCAAATGAAACTATACAAAGAACAATCACAGATTCTAGCTGAAGTATGGGACAGTATTGACTTCTACTATGTAACTTCTTCATCACAACAAAAACTGACAACACAAACAGATTCTACCAGTAAGTTGCACCGCTGAAACATAAGAACTGTCAGAAGAACACTGGCCGTAGAAAGCAGTACTAGAATAAAACTCGGTGTTTACCTGTACCTTCAATGTCTCTCCCTGCAAGGAGCTGTCACTGTCATCATTTTCATCAGGTTTAATCAAAATAGTATTACTCAGAAGGTGGTTCTGTACAGCCATCAGATACCGCAAGCATGAAGATGCAGCCTTTAATATAAATAAGCACATTTTACATTATCTGAACTCTTTAAATCAGACTTGGCACAGGCAATCCTTGTGCTTTTTTAAAGTATGAAAAAGGAAACAAGCAGGGGGGAAAAGTACACGAAAGATACAAAATTCCTGCTATTGAACAAATTATTGTCACTGAGTTACATAGTTCTTGTGAATCAGCGGAATCTCACTAATTCATACTGAAGGCTGGGATTCCAAGGTATTTAGTGCTAATACTAATAAGTAGGTGAAACATTTAAAAAGAATGAAGCATCATAAAGCACTAAATTTGTTTCAAAAATGTAGTTGTAATTAAATACTAAGTGTGTATGTGTATATGTTTTGCGGTGTGTATAGTAAAAGTAATGACGTCTTAACATGAGACCTCACTGCAGAGCTCAACCATGAAATCTTTGCTGAAAGGAGACGCAGAGTCTCTGGTGTGAGATTCGAGGAGTGCAGGTCAACGAGACTGAAATGAGAATTAGTAACTTTACTAACATAGTAAAGTACTATAGAAAATCTGAAAACAACAGATCCCAAACCTCATCCCACTTATTACTTCCCCATTGCTGCAACCTCATGTTCTCCTACTCATTAATGGTTGTGCAAGAATGTCTATGTGAATTTTTACTACTAAAAATTTCAGCTCTTTACTCATCTCCCAACTCTGAGCATACAGTATTCCTCTCTGCTTGTATGCATAATTAAACACAACTCTAAAAGGCTCTCTCTATATTCTAATCCATTTTGTAAATCACTCTGAGAAACTTTGAAGGACAAAAATACAAAAATATGGAAAATACAAAAATAAATGTTAAAACTGAAACAGTTTGCAAGGTGCTAGGGAAAATGTATCAATATGTAAACCTGCTTTAACACTATTATACAAGATCTCTTTGTAATGAAAGTGTCCTGCCCACCTTTCTATTCACGAGCATTTTAATTCAGTAATATTAATCAGGTTTTATTTTTGCAGCAATAGCACTTAACTCCCTCTACTATTCTTTTTCAAGACTGCATTATTGTATTAATTATACTTCTACATAAAAGGGAATGGATGGCTGGAATCAAGAAATAGAAAGAAAACTTAAGCAAATTGATTATTTTCAACAAATACGTTTTACTTACAGGCACTGTTGAAAGAAGTCTTTGAAATTCATCTTTAGATACAGTTTGGCACTTGGTGATTAAGATGCAAGATTCTCGAACAACAATCTTGAGAATGTAGTGCAAAAGCTCATCGTTTAGTCTTTAAAATGCAGGAAAGACATGAGGAGATGTTGATTTATAATTAAAGAAAATTAATGATTGATACGTTCAACACACTTGAAAAGTCTTGACACGCCATATTACAAATTAGGTTACACTGACTGAATGACTGCATCAGAGATGCTCAAGCACTAATATGCTCAACCAAAGCACTCTGATATCAAAGATGTTTGAAAAATAAAATGTCTCTTACCACAGTATAATACAAGATAGAAATAGCTCTGGCTTGTTTAAAATATCAGTACATTATGCATTCATTTTGCTCACTGTACCTCCAGAGAGTCCACATCAACGGATGCCTTTTTTAATAAAAAGAAACCCCTTCCAAACTTCACTCTTTAAGTAAACATTAGAGCTTCTTGAGGGTGATAGTCTTAGTGCTGAAGAGTGACACTTAAAACACAGTAATATGGAGTGCAGTGTTAGATTATAAAATGGCATCTGCTCTCATTTAACTATCAGGGAATTCACAAAAGTCTCCTCCAAACCACTTATGTAGTTCTACAGAAATTTCCAAAAGTTCCATAATACCTCAAACCACCAAGGGAATTCAGTGCTTTTAGCAAACAGTACAGTATGTACACAAGGTTAGCATTAGCTCAAACTGCAGTAACAAAGGGAATGAGTTGTTTAGGCAGAAAGTAGCTCAGTTCACAATAATGCTGACAAGCCAAATGCACTTCAATACAAATTAAGAGCGACAACTGTGTTATTTCACTTTACCTGTAATGATCGTCATCTTCACTTCCAAATCTGTTGTTCTGAAGCTGTTCAGCTAAGTTAGTGAGGATCACATCACGAAGTTGGGAGAGCCCACTATTTCTCTCTCCTACAATGGCAGAACATGAAAAATGTTGTAAAACAGCCTTTTTAGATACTTTTTAATTAATTCATAAGGAATGTTGCTGGACTTACACTTCTGACTAACAGTAACTATGCTTACAATTCATTGTGATTCTCCATAGACATACATACAAGCAGTTTGGGACTTACTGCATATGCAGTACTGTTTTAAATTTTGAACGACTCACTGATTTTAGTTGAGTGGAAGATACCACCAATAGGTAACAATGTAGACTCTCTACACACATATATATCAACGCTTATGATGTCTACTTTAAGATGAGGTATGATAAGGAGTTGTCAAGTGGTGCCATTACCACAGAAATGGTAATAACTAATGACAACACCACCACATTAAAATGACCACTTTGAAGTATTTGCATTTGTTTCTATTAATTTAAAGACTCTATGTATTATTTCAAGACATAACATTGGATTTCTTTGTGACCTCAATGCATCACAACAATCTAAAGGGTAAAACCAAATCTAGTAATAAATTTGCACAGGTATCATTGGGCGCATGGAACCCCAGTAATGAGCGAATGTTGAGAGAATGCGGAATCGGTCAGTGCCACGGTCGGCTGATGCGGCAACTCATGGTGTCAGACACCATCAGGTGGGCGAGGGACATCTACCTAGAACGCATCTCCAGACATCGGCAATACCAGGAGGGATGAGTTAGAGTGCTGATGAGAAGCGCAGTGGGGAAAGTAACTGAAATACTTTCCTCATGGATTGTATTTTCCAACTGGACAATCTACCCTAAATGCTCAATTACTGAGGGACAATCTACACTCATTCCTATATTTGCTTTCTACAACCAACGCCCTGTCCGCGCTGTCTTTCTGCAGTTTTCAGAGTTACTTTTGTCATATCTGTCACAGACTTCAATTACAGAATTAGCTTTGTCAAATCCTTTTGGACCTGCCTCAAATATTCAGCAGCCCATTCATCGAATGTGTGGAATTTGTCTTCAGTCATCATTTATATCACAGCTGTGGCATTTGGATGTACACTGTGGTTTCTTTGTTGCATGCTCTTAGCTCATGAATTATTCCAGCTTGATTTTACAGCTGATACCCTAATTCAGCTTTGTCTGTTCTTCTCATTGTTCCATCAGTGGGACAAAGGCACAGGTCTTACTGTCTGATTAAGAACAGTTCCCATTGAAATATCATCACTGCATCTTGCGAAGGACAAGGCTCTGTGGAAAACTAGTATCTGCTGTGATTGTCCCTCCCTTGCCAGACTTAAATTTGTTCTTCTTGGCAATGTCAGCAAGTATTTTGATGCCAGATTTCTTGATTGGGCGGCTGAAGAAGCTGTGTCTCTCTTCAGAATCAAGTGCACCTCTCACAAATCTCTCCATTTGTTCTTCACCAACATCTGCTATTTTCAGTAGAGCTCCTGTAAAACTGATGTTACATGCAGTTTAGTAGATATTTTGATAAGCATCCCTGGATGTGTTTCAGGGTCAAATGGGTTTGTCATATTGTTGATGACATGGTTGGTAAGAGCTGTAGCATGCTCTTCATCCCTTTTCAGTGCAGAGGCAAGGACTTGTTTGTGGACTTAGTCTTCATTACTTCTTGTTAGGCCACTTCTTTCTCTCATAGCTTTTGCATATTCATAATATGAAGCTGTGTACTGTCATCTCTAACTCTAATACTGACCTGTGCATATGTGTAGCGGGGTGGTTACCCTGCTCCTGAAATAAGAAGAGTAAGACCAGCTGGGGGAAGCTGAGTGAGTAGCTGACCACAGGTGTGGCTGGCTTAATCAGGACACAGCTGGCCCTATAAAAGTGCTGGGAGCCAGGAGCTCAAGAGGAGTGTCACTCTAGCCCTAGAGTGGGAAGGGCTAGCTGCCTGAGAGGAAGGTACCTGAGGCAGAGCAGTGCTGGGGAAGGCCAAGGGAGCTGGGGAGCTCCAGCCTGGTAACCCTAAAGGCCACGAAAGGTACTGGGGCTACAGAAGTATACCTGGGAATAGGCAAAGGCAGCAGATTCTAACCCCTTGCCAATGATAAGTGGCCTTTACAGACTGTAGTCTGCCCCAGTGAGCAAGGGCTAGATCAGTGGTTCTCAAACTTTAACAACCTGTGAACCCCTTTAACTAAAATGTCAAGTCTCGTGAACCCTCTCCTAAAAATGAATATTTCCAGGGATTTTCTCCTTTACTTGAATATAAATCTGGAACTGCAGGAAAAAATGACACTCAATTTGGGTACCATTGTTTCATCTCACCTACAGATTTACGACACCATTTAACAGTTCCACATCGTCCCTCATCTACATATACAGTGGGGATGCGTGTAGGATGGGGGCCCTTTCTGAGGAATTGCTGCATACCTATTCAGGCTAGACAAAGTACATTGTGAATAGTGTCGAAACAGATTTGTAAACCTTTCTAGTTTTAAGTTAGACCTTGCCATTACTCTGATACAGTGTTGCACCTTCCCCACATATCCAGGCAAAGCATTGAGAACTTAAAAACATTCTATAACTTCCAAGGAAGTGTTAGTTTATGACAGTCTAACATTCAACAACTTTCCTGAACTTCTTTAATCCCAGAAATAAAAAGTACTAACAGGAAAAAAGACAAAACTGCCTTCTCTCTGCTTAGTTTTTAAATTTAAAAAATTATTCTCCAGACTAACAATAAGAACTCACCTTCTGTTAAGACCAATTTAAGTAAATTATTAATTTCCACTTCTCCAGGATATAGGATATTTAAGCCAGAGCTAAAAAAAAAAAAAAAGGTGGGGGGAAGGGGGAATCAAAAGTCAAATTCGGTTGCCTGAATTTTTATAAAAAGATATGTTTATACTACGGAAAGACGTCCAACACATCTTAACATTTAGATTAATCTGTCTGTCATATAATTGCAAATGTTTCCCCTGTGATTTCTGCTAATCAAATAAGTTTTGTTGCATAAGCAGAGGATTTCCCCCTCTCAGAGCCATCTGCTCCCTCCTGACAAATCCTACAGTGAAGTCATCATTGTAACATACGATAGCACAGTCATTTCTATAATTAACAGACCAACGTCAAACACAGGATGACGGCTTTACTGCAAATCCAAGCAGAATAACTCTGGTGGAGAGAGGGAGAAAGCAGCAAATCAAATATCTGAAATAAGACCTATAGGAAATGAAAGCCAGTAGCCAAGAACTTTTACTGGTATCAACTCCTTTAACCCATTATGGAAATCCTTCTTTAAATTAAGTAGGGAGCCAGAGTAGTATTGGAACTGCACTGCTATAGATACACCTCCAAAATAAGTGGAATTTCCCCCCCTTTAATAGTTTATCCCGTCTGCATAAATTATTCACCATATCAAGAGTAAGAGACCACCCTTGTTGCACAGGAGTGTCCTGATTGCTTATTGTGTTAAAGGAGCTACTATATGGACTTCCCCCCCCTTATTAAACGTATCTCATACCAAACATAAGTGTGTGGTCTACTGTTCATTTTACAAGAGTGAACTGGAGCCAAGATTTCTGCAGTTTTTTCCCAACTCCGTCAATGACTCCAAGACTGATCACAGTCAAGTCACTTTGAAATGTAGACTTAGAATAGCCATCACCACCTGGAGTCTATATTTCATAGTACCTTTCAACACAATTTATTTAATTCAAAATTTTAAGTCAGAAAATATGAACCTCAAAGTTAACTTGGAATTTATTATTTTACTACAATGAGAAGAAATCCTTCCTGATCTTTACTGATCTGCTCCTTTGCTTACATAAGCTACAATGCTGTAATATATTTGCTGACCAAAAACAATGAATCTAGTCAAATACTGTAACAACTACTCAACTGTTCTATCAATATCCGCAGTAAACACAGTCAGCAGCATATATGAAACCTGAAAAGACGGCCTTCAAACCAAAGACGTACTACTATTCTCTAGTGCATTTAAATGGCTGTATACATTTTGTAACTTAGTGGTTTCTAAGAAAGGCACACAGGTTGATCTTTGAAAGATTTTGTTCTCAAGCTCTGGAACATTTCCCACTTGAAAGCAGATTTACAATCTGTGATTAGGATACCTGAGACAACATTCTTTGCCCTTGAGATGCATATTTTCTGATTCTCTTGATACACAATTGCTTTTTCCCCACTTTATTGTCCTCTTCTTGGTCACTCTGCTATCATGACAAACCACAGAAAAGTTTCACAGCTTGTAGCTCAAATGAGAGAGCAGTGCCGTTCGGGCTCAGTGACATTGATCCTTCAGCACTAGTGCCTAGTGTGCTGGGGAGCTAAAGCATCTGCTTGGATAATACTGTTAGGTGCTGATGCCGCAATAAAAAAAACACTGGGCTACCCCATGCCAGGACGCCTATACAACACAGGTTCCTTATCCCTAAACACAAAAGTCTCCCGCCACCCCCAAGCCACCTGGACATTCATTTCATACTTTTCCAAAATCACCTTCAACCTATAGCATCCCCAAACCCCACTCACTCCACTTGTCTCCACACCCCTGTTCACCCCCATCCCCCAAAATCTCAAATCTGCTTTCTGAAACATTGCTCTAACCACCATCATTTACATAGATTCTTTCACCTTAGAGCATATATAAACCACACACACACTGCACCCATCACTGAAATGCAGACAACCCTTGGGTGAAACATGACAGCTATTTAACGCCATACTCCTGGTTAGGTTAAAAGGAAAAAAAAGAAAAAAAAAAGAAAAGAAGTGTAGCTAATGGGAACTGCAGGAGCAATTTAAAGTAGGCATAATGTAGTTATTGCATATTGCATCACCATCACCACTTAATATAACATCCTGCATTTTTCTTCCCTTCCAAACCAACCAAATTTGCAAGATCTGATCATATTTATCTAAAATTTGCCAAAGGCATAGTTTACACACAAAATCCTGGATTCTTATAATAAAGTTCAGATTAGCTGTATTTTTAACTTGAATGGCTCAGTGAACTAAGAAATAACAGTAAACTTTGGGTACGTCTTCACTACCCGCCGGATCGGCGGGTAGCAATCGATCTATCAGGGATCGATTTATCACGTCTCGTCTAGACGCGATAAATCGATCCCCGAACGCGCTCCCCGTCAACTCCGGAACTCCACCTCGGTGAGAGGCAGAAGGGGAGTCGCCGGGGGAGTGGCAGCAATCGACTCGCCGCCATCCTCACAGCCAGGTAAGTCGATCTACGATATGCCAACGTCAGCTACGCTATTCACGTAGCTGAAGCTGCGTATCGTAGGTCGACCTCCCCCCGCAGTGTAGACCAAGGCTAAGAAATTACAGCCAGGTTATGATTTTTCATAACTATCATTAAGATCTTAGTTTCACATTGTTTTGACAAAGTAACCTTGATATTTACCTGATTGCTAGACAGACCTCCTTCTGAATTTCAGGGCAAATCTGGCTCTTTGGTGCCATCAGTAACTGCCAAAGTAAAAGGCCAGACCTCCTAACAATGTCTCTGTTTCTCTCAGTTTGGGGGCTGAAGAAAAATTTAAAAACCACCTACAAAAACAACAGTCAGAAAATACTGCAATATTAAAAACAAATTTCTTCTCTACTCAAGGAAAGTGCTTCATACAGGAAAGCACCTATAACATAGTGGCTCAAATGGAAGCAGAGTTAGGCCAACTTTAAACATTTTTATGGCCAACACTCTAAATAATTTCTCCAAGGTTGCTCAAAGTTGGTGGTGGTCAGGAATTGAATCCAGATCTACTGAGTCTGTGATCAGTGCCTGAACAAAAACTAGACAAACCACCCTTGTCCTTGAGCAAATAACTTAACCACTCTGGATCTTACCCAATTTGTAAAACATCGATAAGACCTCGCAGGGGTCTAATTTTAGGCAATAACATATTCTAGAAATGCAAAATAAGAAATTCTCTCTAGGTTAATGTCCATTAGCTCTTCTCCACTCAATACAAAGTCACCATTCATTTAAAAAAAGGCTTACATGTTGGTCTGCATTCTTAAAGTCTCCTTTACAGAGTTTATTTTAAAATATATTTAAGATTTGTTTATACCTGAAAGACAACAAGGATGCAGCGTATAATGCAAGTATCTCCATTCACCATAGCTTTCTCCATGATGTCGCAAATACTGCTGAGATGGTGTGCTTCAATTGGATGTTGTTTGCCCAAAAAATTTGTTATTGGGAGATTGTTACTGGCTGCAAGCAGATTTAGTTGGTGTATGCACATGGCACCAACATGGTGCAGTAACTGGTTGATAACCTCATTTGTGGTTATAGCATCTCCTGAAAGAAAAAAATAAATGGACATACTTCTCTCTATGAACACAGGTGCACATATCAAGTTTACATTCATTTTTAAAATACGTTAGGAAACCATCATTAGCATCACTGAACTTCAGAGTTATCATCTGCATTAAAGGTGAGAGATTTCTGTTCATGTTGTTGGAAGTGTTAAAGGCAGAAGTCTGAAAACCATCAAACATGCACAAAAAAAGCTTTTTTTCTTATCTTCAATAAAGATAAAGTAATTTTGTAATATGCTGTAACTAATCTTGTGTCTGTCTGAAGAAAGTATGTTCAGTGCTTTATGTGAGTTTAGACTACGTTAATCTCATATTTTACTTACACTTATACAAAGTGCTAACTATATTCTCACCTCTAGGCTCTGTAATGATATGACTAACTCCCAGTCTCTGACAGACATAATGGAATGCTTGGTTTCCAGGATTACACCATTGATCAATATAGTCATTAGAGCACGTCCATATCATGTTATTCATAGTATCATAACATGCACCTGAAGAGAGAATATACAAAAAAAAAAAAGTCAAAATAGTTTTTATTTATTAAAAAGTTGTCTAATAATAGTATTTTCTATTAGAATTTTTTTCTTGGAAAGCAATTCAAACATTTCTATATCAGATGTGGATTTAATGTGTTTTCTAAAGGTAATTCAATTACATTATGTGGCACATCAAGCTGCTTAAGGATAAGCGTTAAGAATAACAATCTTTTAAAACAAATTTCCTAATGTGGTTAGTGCAAACCCCTCATGCACCAACACATAAATGCCTTAAGTGCTATATTTAGTATTCCTCAGTGTCCTTATTACTCAAATTGCTTGCTACCAATTAGTCAACTGGCTGAAATGCTGGGGCTAGCATCTTATGCTCAGGGCTCGGCATCACCATGTTGCACGATGGACACTTGACAAAATTACTGTACTTAGTGACGGGAATGGAGTGTGGGGGAGGTTATGTCATTCAAGTTTTTTAAAAGTTCCCACGGACCTCAAAATTTTTACCCCTGCTTATGCTGCTGTTCAAGAAAAATAGATAAAGCAGTTTCAAATATTTTAGCTATCTCTATTCATAATTAATTGCATTTGTTTTTAATTTAATAGCCTTGCTGTTACTACTTTGCAGGTTATTTATAGAGCTGGTGGCGTGTATGGTGCTGTGCAACTGGTGAAGAGTGGTAAGCAAACAGACCTCTGCCCTGAGGAGCTTACAAGTGGGCACAATACATCGAAAAAAACAAGAATGGTGTGAGAGCATCATAGCTGTATCTTTAGAAATTATATGAAGGAGAGAGAGGAAAAATTGGCACTATCCCCACTGCATGAGATTGCAGAAAATTCTTCTATAGGCTTGTTTACACTAGGACAGAAGATATTTAAGCACATTTCAAAACTCAAGGGTAGACTGGACTAGTTGTATTGTGACAGACATTAAGCGGTTTGAGGTGAATCTTCAGCTTGATTAACATGTTAAAATACTCCCAGCCCTGTCTGCGCTAGAGTTTCAAAACACGTTGGCCTAAGTGTTTTAACGAACATTTAAAAAAATTATACTTTTGATCCCTGGCAACGCGAGTCCCATACAGATTCTAGTTAACATTTTAATTAAGCATTGTTTAAAACCCTGTTGGTACCTAGCATAGCTGGGGTTTAACAATGTATTCCTATTGTATTTTGTATCATTCTGACTATTGAGCTGGCAGAAGTAATCCAAGTCCAGAATGCAAATGAAGTTGTGAAAACCGAAGTCACAGGGAAATAAGAAAATATAAGCAGAACATCTTCCTGGTTAATACATTTATTTTTTAAAGTGAAGATAGGAAAGTTCAAATCTTCTAAACACTGACTCTTTCTTTTAAGAGTTTGTAATACAAAGGATATTAAAAAAACCTTCCAAGTTCTCTCCACCGAAGGTCAATACCTCTTCTCACTCTCTCTAGAAGAGAGAGTGCACCTTCAAAACTTGCAAACCAAAGCATAAGAAACCAGGAAAAAACCTCTCTTTAGAATTTTCACATCACATCTTCTAAGTTGTAATTTTATTTAATTTTACAAAAGAAAGTGGAAGTTACTGGAAATTGAAAGAAATAATTTAGAAAATAGAGACTGCTATCTCTAATACTGAATGTCCCTAAAAATAAATGTATTTCTTACCAAGTCCTGGTATTAGAGCACCACGTCCAAGCGAACTTCCTGCGGCATCAATGAGATCTGCTCGGCTCGTGAACTGCCCATCCGAAAGATTGTATACCAAGCTAGAAGCAAGAACTTAAAAAAAATATATCTCCAATTAGCTTCTCAAAAGTTTAAAATATGATAAAGAAGAGAGTCTCTGAAAACTGCTGTAAGGATACCAAAAAAACAACTTACTTTTCAAAGATGACAAACCACTTGTCCCACCAAACAGTGACCGTGTCGCAGAGCTGCCTGACCCACCGGGAGGTGGGACCAACATCACTAAATATGTTCCACAGGTGTACATGGGAGTCTTTCGTAACATTTTTAGTGGTAGCCCACAACTAGTGTTAGCAGCTGAAATGTTAAATAAAGCAATGAATCAAACAATTATTTCTCTAAACAATTTAGTAAGAGAGCAAGCAAGGTAGAAGTCATAAATATAATCTGTTTTGGAGTTTAAATAAATCCATCAGAAATACTGATAAATCTAACATTTTTGCAGCCTTTGGAAGTTACTTGTGGGGCTGGCCAGTGGACTCTAAAGATCCACGCCCCCAATCATTAGGACAGGCCTGCACAACTCGTAAAGAGGCGAGGGCCATATTACTCCAAAGAAAACAGATGAGGGCCGAAACCCCGGCTCACCTGCTGCCCTGCCACTGCCCGCCCACTTGGCTCGTCATCCCCCATCCTGCCCGACTTGCCTCCTCAGCCCCCCCGCCGCCGGCTCGCTGGCTCCCCCCGCTGCCAGCTCACCTGCCTGCCCGCTGCTAGCGTCTTACCTTCTGCCCCCGCCCCCTGCCGCTGGTTCACCCTCACTCCCCAGCCTGCCACTGGCCTCTTCACCAGCCCGCCCATCTGCCAGCCGGCCATTGGCTTGCCCCACCCCGCTGCTTGCCTACTCACCCCCCCGCGGGCCGCACAGTGAGCTCACGCGGGCCGCATGTTGTGCAGGCCTGCATTAGGAGATAATTCCTCAGAGGGCATGCACGGTTTCAGTGGCATTTTAAAATATAATTTGAATAAAACAATCTTTAAATATGAATAAAAATAAGAAGCCCTAGTTTCCATAATGACGACAACAAAAACAACATCAGAAAAAAATAGAAACCTAAAAGCTAATAGAAGGTATAATATACAAAGAAGCAAACAAACATCTGTCCTAGTGATGTGTAAGATGGTAAAATATCATGAGCAATATTTTAAAGCCCAAGGAAGTTTTAAGACAAGAGGCCCTCTGGGATTCACTACCACTTTTTAATCCCTTGAAATCCCCCTACCCTGTCTCATATCCATTAAATCATGGTGATCTAGGAGTGATCTAGGACCAAGAAGGTGAGGGTGGAGCTCCAGCCAAAGCTGATCAACACTGCTCTGAATACTGACTGTTCAAGAGGAACCCATATTTTATTTTCTGAAGCACTCCTATTCACTACTAGGCAGCATACAGCTTTTACAAGATCTCCATTATACTCTTTTCACTCCCTGTCACAATCTAAAGCAGTGGTTCTCAACTGTGGTCCACCACTTCTTCAGGGAAAGCCCCTGGTGCGCAGGGCCGGTTTGTTGACCTGCCATGTCTGCAGGTTCGGCCGGTTGCGGCTCCCACTGGCCGCGGTTTGCCGCTCCAGGCCAATGGGGGCTGCGGGATGCGGCAGACAGCACACCCCTCGGCCTGTGTCGTGTCCCGCAGCCACAGGCCCCGCCCCCACCGCCGGGCGACGTTGCGGGGCCCCGCCCCCGGGCGACGTTGCGGGGCCCCGCCCCCGGGCGACGTTGCGGGGCCCCGCCGCCACTGCAACGTCACCCAGCGTCAGGGGCGGGACCCCGCAACGTCGCCCGGTGGTGAGGTGAGTTGGGCGTGGGCCCCGGGGCTGGCGGGGCGCTGCCGGTGGGTGCTGAGCACCCACCAATTTTTCCCCGTGGGTGCTCCGGGGCTGGAGCACCCATGGGGTCGGCGGCTATGCCCGCAGCCATTGGCCTGGAGCGGCGAACCGCGGCCAGTGGGAGCTGCGACTGGCCGAACCCGCAGACGCAGCCTCCCCAGCAACATTTTGGCAGACGCTTTATTCTGCACAAAAAAGAATTTCCCCAGGAGTAACTCTTGAAATAGTCCCATTGAAAGCTATGGGACTATCAATCAGACTAAGGGTGGCAGAATTGAGCCATAAACTAGCAACAAAAGGGCGCTGTGTTTTACGACAGCTTCAGTTTTTGCATGATCAATTTTTTTCCTTGCAGCAGTGTATTTTACATTAATATGAACTGTTATTTTGCTATTAGAACTTTGAGTATTAAGCATTTGCACTGAAGTATGTATTTGCATGAAATAGTCCAAAAGCAATTATCTTTACAAGAAATTCACACAACTTTAAAGAATTTTAATAAATCCTAAGAAATTCGTAACAGTAATGTATATGATGGCAGTTTAAAGAGCCTAAACTTAAAGACACTATATATACAGGTATGTAGGATTTTCATAATTCTATGGTTAGAGAAATGATTTTGTAAATATGCATCACTGCAAACAAAAGTGAAAAATTATTGTAAAGAAGAAGAGAACTCTTCTCACCTGCTTGGTCCTCTTTCAACGTATTGGAAATTGTAGAGCCAGTTAGAGCAGCCAGTGTTGCTGATGGGGAGGCTCTGTACCTTGAAAGCCTACTCAGAAGCATCTCATTTATACTTTTTGCAGATTCTCCCTCTTTCCTCATTAGAATAATGCGCTCCTGTAGAGGATTTGCTATACATATATCATTTTCTACCTATGCAAATGAAAAAAAAAAAAAAAAAAAGATCCTTAGATATTTAAGTCCCTAACAG
Organism: Macrochelys suwanniensis; assembly: GCA_033296515.1. Lineage (NCBI taxonomy): Eukaryota > Metazoa > Chordata > Testudines > Chelydridae > Macrochelys > Macrochelys suwanniensis. The sequence continues at coordinate 4,962,573 of CM065789.1, read as the reverse complement.
ATTGAGGATTTTATTCTTCTATGCCTGCAAAATGAGAAGAGAAGCAAAAACCAGATCCAGGTGTATGCAAGGAAGTCTGATCCCAAGGTGATTGATGTGACTGAAATACCTAGAAATATACATTATTGTATCATGGCCAAAATCATATCATGACTGATCATCTCTGGACATTTTTCACTTTGGAAAACAGAACAGTAATAGTCCAGGTGCCATAAATACATTTCCAGAAATAAAGTTAAAATGAACATTATACAAAACCCAGTATTTAGATGTTTTTTAACTATAACAAATATAATATACTAAAAATTATTTTTATTTTATGAGTAAGTTTTGTGAAAGTCTAAGTCACACATTAGCTGAAAAACTGGATGGAAGATTTTCCATACATAATGCAGTTCTGGAAAAGTTCTAGGCCATGTCTAACCTAAGAAGATTTTACCAGTATAGTTATACTAATATACTGGAATTCAGAGAACAGATATACGTTACATTAGCATAAGCACAGATATAGCCATGTCTTTAAAAAAAAAAAAAAAAAAAAAAAAAAAAAAAGCACACATCTAACCAACATAGCTATGCTGGTAAAAATATTTAGTGTTGATCGGACATTTAATAAATTGAGTATTTTAACTAATAACTCCACAAAAAGTCAGACAGCGGCTGAGTTCTCAACAAGAATGAGTGAAAGCTTTTTCTAAGGTGCAAAAGACGTTCCTAACAGAGCGCCAAGGCCAGAAACACCCCCCAGAGTGCTCACTTTCTGGAGGGACCAAACTGGAGGTCATTCAGAAACTGAAACTCATTTTTTCTAGTAATATACAAAAGGAAATGAATTGGAGAATCCCTTATCTTAAGAATGGGAAGACCCTTCCCCTTTATATGTTTTCCAAATTAGATTTATTTTTAAGTCCTCAACTCCTTCCCAAGATTCCATGCAAATTGGAGAATAATAGTTCAGGGGGCCAGTACAGTGGGAGTCTGCCACAAGTTAGGGAGTCAGAACCCGCACTGTCGCCCACAGCTGTATTATATCTAGATAACACTTAGTCTTACCTAAGTGCAGGGGACTGGACTAGATGACCTATTGAGGTGCCTTTCAGTCCTACCTTTCTGATTCTTGATCATCAATTCTACCATTTATACTGCACAAGTACTGATAATACTAAGAGTTGTACCAATGCCAAAAAAGTTAATAAATTGATGTGGTTTCAGCTTCTATAGAACTGAAGTTGTTTAAACTGCTGGAGACTGTGCCATTTAAATAAATATTAGCAATTATGTGCATGGTTTAAACCTGAGTGTTACATTTTTAACATTTCTTCTGCACCTCAAGAGAATCAACCAAGGATGTATAGGCGCTGTTGAAAGGAAAGGAATCCAAACTGTTGTCATGTATAGCTCCAAAATTATTTTTTTTTAAAAAAATCAGTACAAAATTTACAGACTTGAGTGATAAAGTGCACTTTTTTAGCCTTATATACACGACTTATTAAAATGATCTTATTGCATTTTAAAACAATAATACAGAGTAAGCAGTCTCCACTCAGTACATGACACTAAAATTACTGTTTCAGTATGAAACAGTAATAATGATGCTATAATATATTGTACACTAACAACACATGGTACAAGCAAGCCTGCAATATTGAAATGTCCTTTGGAAGTGCAGATTTTATAGTACGGCTTTTCATCCCGTTAAACACTATGACAACTACTTGTAATATTTTGACTGTATTCCTGAAGTTATGTACTAGCACTGAAATGAACAATTAACATTTCCAGTAACTTTATTAAATGTTACTATTTTAAGAAGTGTTATTCATGTTACTAAACTAAGTCTGCTACAAATAAACAAACAAATTGCTAATTTAATTGAAAATACACTTACTATAAGTTCAAAAATATCCATAAAGACAGAGTGTCCCTTTGGTGTTTTTTCATTCAGGCTTGCAGGAGACCAGATCCAGTAGAAATAGGTACCATCTGAAGAAAGATGTACTGTGGTCATAGTACTGCCAACTGGGAAGTGATTTACTGGCATGGGGAGTATGTGACATACCTAGAGATCAGTAGGAAAGCAAGAAAGGAGAGTCCAGTTCACATTTTGAAGCTGTTCTTCAGACTTATTTTTTAAAAAGTGAGGTTTTTTAGTTATTCTAGAGCAAGGCTCATTAGGCTTACTTAGTTAGTTATAATTTGCTATGATTTGAGGGAGAATACAGTTTGCTAAATAGATGGATTGCGTACTAACAAATTCCATGCTAGCAAGACACAGTTATCCATCTAAAAATAGACAAAAGATCACTGTTTCAAATTGCTGAAAAATGTATGTAGTACCATTAGAAAAATGTAAATATTAATATAGTTATCTCCTTTACCCTACTTTATGTCTGCTCAAAATTCTGGAAGGAAACTCATTTAATGAGGAATCCAAACACTTAATTTGAGGAAACATATTGTATATGGCTGGAAACAGACAAACAGCCTTACTCCTTATTCTTCAGTGAAACTTCTTTAAACCACAATGGAAAAATATTGTCAAGAGGGATAGTTGCTCGTTTGCAAAACACAATTATAGCGAGAAGTGAAGGTACCAACCATTCTTGTACTAAGAAAAATGGAGGCATCGGGGGCTCTAAATATATTTGGTTTAAAGATAAAGATCATTTTGCTTGGTTTTAAAATACTATTAATTTGTGATGTGTGTGCATAAACACTGTAACACCATGTAACTTGTAAGATGGTTTGTGAGGCATGACATGCAACTCTATCAGTGGGGATCTGCAGAAGCAGTTTCATGAAGGGAAAAAGCAAACTCCCAGCACAAGAGAGCTAACTAAATTTAAATTAGAAATTCTGCTGAAAGTACATCAGTATTATTATTATTTTTGACAATGTAAGAACATTTCCTTACTATATTATGATTATGAAATAAAGACATGAGGGTTTTTGTGGGTTTTTTGTTTTTGTTTTTTTTACCTGAAGGGTATTCTGGTCAATGACCTGGAAAAGGGAGTGAGGCTTATTATCAAAAGAGACAGGCCGATGAAGAAGTTTGCCATTGCCAAAAGCAACCCATCCAGTCTCCAACTCCTCGTTACGACAGTATACAAAGCCTCTGGGGAAAAAGCAGGACATTACAACCTTTAAACATGCTGCACCTTTTCAAACATTTCTTGAGCTTTGTTTGAACCTAGCTACAAATTCATGTATCTATTTAAAGTAGTAACACCGGTTTTAAGCGTGTGAAGACTCTGAAGATTCAAGAATCATAAGCAGGGAAAGAATGAAGAGATAGAACAAGTCACATCTGTGCTAATAATTTGTATTGTGAATTGCACAGGGCTGAAATTTGTACCATAGGCAATATAAATTCCTAACTACCAAGGTTTGATGCGGACATGGTGGTGAAATGAGATGGAGGGATTTTAAGCAACAGGCTGCAACTTTTATTAAAAACTTAAACACAAGGAAGGGGCACTAGCTGCCCATCATTGATACTCTCCTATACCAGGCATTTCATTGGTTCCAATGTAGGAGCCTTGTAATCCCACCGTATAAACAGTAACTCGGGGTAGGCTCTCCTCAGAGTTCAGCTCGTTTCGAGTCCAACCACCCACCCCTCCACGAGGGGGATGGAGGGTACAGAAAGAACAGGACCTCGACCCACGAGGGACTCACCCTCTCCCATGAGCCCAAGGCCACCACCAAAATCCCAGGTTTTTTACCTCTGGGAACCATTCATTTTATCCTTTCAACTCCACAGGAAAAGGGCCAAGTACCTCATTTAGGTACTAAGCGTATTCTTACTCAGCCTACTATGGCTTGAAGGTGCTGTGAGGAAGGTGAAAAATTCCTTGGTCCTCTGCCAATTGGCTCACGGGAGAAAAAATTCCTCCCTGACCCCCAAATGGGTGACTGGGGTACCAGTCAGGCCAGATTCCCAGGCCTAGCTCAGGGTGGGGGTACTGGAATAGAGTCAAAAGAGCTCCACATGGCCCCTGACTCAGGTTAAATCCTGGGAGCTGGTGAATGGTAGTCAATCAGCTCTCCTTGATCCACCTGGCCAATGGATATCAGAGACTCCAAGGGTGGGGGGAAGCTTCCTGGTGACCCTCAGTGAGAGTCTCGTTCCCTAGGTACAAAGGCTGTCCCACTTGCCACTGTCAACTGCTCCCAGGGAAGAATAAATTTATGCCTACAATATTCTATAAAAGGAAAACATCTCAAAATATGGGCCATGTTAGATGAAGATATTTAAGGGCAGTAATTTTCAATATAAGAAAGGAGAAAATCAAATCACTAAATCTGAATCACTGAAAAATGATTTAGTGAACAAAATATTAGATGCTTCATATATATATCAGGTCCTCTGACAACAAAGATTTATCTAGACAGGATAAAATCTGCAAAGGCAGAAATATCACAATACTGTGGCTTACCGTAAAGTACCGTGTAATCCAGATCCTAATTTGCTTATTCCTCTGCCTACTGAATTAGTTGTATAAAGATAAAGTCCATCTGATGCAAGACAGCGCCCTAAGTCTGCATCTGAAATAAGAAGGAAGCACTGAGTGGAGACCTTTTACGGACAGCAAAGCTACAATGGTTATCTACAATGATCGTGTCACTGCTGCAGTTAGGACACTGACTGAAAACCAATGAGAGCTCCTCTTCTTCTCAATTCAGAAGAGGTAAAGTTTATATTTACATATAAATTATTTGTATTACAGTCACTTCTAAGATGACCAATCAAGGACCAATGTCCCATTTTAGTAGGCACTCTACCATTCCTGTATCCAGTTATGCATAACTGTATATTTACAATTTACCCACATTGCTAATGTACATGTATTAAAATATGAAATAAATTATACAAAAAATGTGAAGTGCTTCCAAGCAACTTGAATGAGAACAGTATAACATGCACCCAGCTGCTCATTCAAGAATGCAAAATGGCATCAGGTAACAATTTGTTTTCTCAGATATGGATGATATACATTTGAGAAGTTCCCTATTTCTGTATTGCTTTCTTATCTGTTATGCAATATGGCTTAGAGTTTAAGTTCTAATCCTAAATTCCTCATGTGTTCTGGTTCAGAGTTCAGGACAGGATCAGAGAGCCCCTACACATTTTTGGCTGCACAACATTCAAGTCTGACTATGGGGCAAGTTAGAATGCTGCATTTAACCATGCTTAGTAATAGGACATTATCAACAGGACTCATTTCAGATGAAAATGCTTTACCTTCACTACCAGAAACTAAAATTATTCCTTACAATACATTTTAAACAGAATTTTCCATTAAATACTTTCAGAAGGTTGTAATGGAGCAAAAGACCATTTTCTTTTGTTTTGCTTGAAAAGAATATAAGTATTTAACTTCTGTTTCTAGGGTATCAAGAAGAGGCTACTGTTGCTCACACACCAGCATACTGGAAGGAGAGATAACACCCAAGGTTTATGAATATGGCACGCTTTTCTGCTCAAGACCGCCACTATAACCTTAACATACCGTCTGTAACTGTGTGGAAAAAAAATCTAACCCAGTGCATTTAAGATATAATTGTTGGTGCCAGTAAATGCTGGAGGAACTCAGTATTGCTCTTACATCTAGCCGTTTGTTTCTCTCATCTTTGTTAATTAAGAGAGAAAGATCTTTGATCAAGGAGGATGAGATCTCTACCAAACCTTTTAACTCATCTACATCAGAAATAGAAAACTAACAAGGAAGCACTATTCACTCATGTACCCATCTCCATCAAGTCTACATGATTGTGTACTACTGATCTATTTTACAAATATGACCCAGTAATAACAGGCTGCCTGTAAAATTAAGTCCATGTCCATTAGTCTGTTTTTGAATGTGCAAGTTGGAAAACTGGGTGCCTACATAGCCATCTTCTTGCACAAATGTGGGTTTTTGCAGATATAACAGGTGTCTGCATGTTCCTACGGATGCCCAGTTATGCAATCTTCTGAAAAACATGGCCCCATGTGTTCTTTGTTATGCCTCATGACTGCTTTTATACTATTTCCAACAGAAAGAAAAAACTTCTCAAATTCTAAAGCTTTAGATATAGAAAAAAAATACTCTGTACAATCAGTGCAAACAAATCTGATCCTCTTAAGTGATTTTAGTATAGTCATAAAACAAACTCTTCACCTTTGTTTTCAGAGCTGGAGCCACTGTTGGCATCGGGTGCAGGTAACATATCTTCAAACCCCCAAGATACCATATGTTTTCCCCCAAGCAAACAGGACGGAGATCCAGGCCCGCCTTCCAGAAGCAGCAACCTTTAAACCAAAAAGAATACAGAGCAAGATACATAAAGAAAATGTTTTCAGAGTAATAAAAAAAGTAACAATTAACCAGTTTGAAAATTAAGATTAAAGATATTTTTCAAATGGAAAATTTCTTATCTCTATGTTACAGTTCATAATTAAGCCATTTTAAGAGAACTTTAGTAATTTAATTTTTAAAAAATTAACATACATTGAGAATTAGCCTTTTATCATTATTCTTCCTCAATTAACCAGATTTCCAATTTTTCCTAGGGCTTCCAAATTTTCATTTTAGTAACTATAAAATCTTGGATTTGTCAATGGATCACATTTTGAGACTGATCTTTTATCTTTAATATTTACACATTTTCAAGGTTGATGCAAAAGAGCTACAATTAGGAAAGTTATTACCCACCTGTATAACACATCAGCCACAGGCAAGGATCCCAGGTCTGTCTGTTTCTGTAATAGATGTACTGTATGAACAAAAGTTTTCAGTGATCCCCTAGGAAAATAATTAAAATAAGAGTTAGAAGTCTTTGTTCATGGAAAATACACTAATTTGTATGCAAGGCAACAAAGGACATCAGATATTTAAGACAATGTCCAGTGACAACTTCTCATAAAATCTCAATGATGTTTTCTCTCTCAATGAGCCAACTTCTTTTCCTGTTTGCATCCTTCTTCTGGATTATTTCCACCCCACTTTGGGGTAACACAAACAAAGAGAGGGCAGAGGGAAGGGTGTTATCTAACTGCCAGCACTGAATCCACTTCTTATTCTGGGCATCAGCTGCCACAGGCAACTCCATAAACAATATACAAGGGAAGGCAACTGGGAAATCACCTCTAGAGCATCTTAGATTCTTTTTATTCATAATTTAAGAAAAATAATGAAGTCTATGCAGCCTGAAGGACTATATTTGGGTAATAAGTGTTGCAAATGAAGGCTTCAAAGGGATAGGTGCTTTCCGCAATTGATTATCCTTAAAAGGAATTTAAAAATCTCAAGCCTAGAAAATAGAACTTGGGGTATACACTTGCAAGTGTTTGTCAGAGAAGTTGAACAGTAGAGATCTCTTAATTGTTTAGGCTACTACCAAAATGTTTCTTATAATGGGTTCTTCCCCAACTGAAGGGGCTCTCTTTAGTAGCTTCTACAAAATGTTTAACTTGCAGGTCCATACAGAAACTGAGAAAGCAGATTATATTAGTTTTGTACAAACTTTAGTAGTGCTATGCGTGGAAAAAGACTCTAATGGTTGACAGTCCTTTGGCCTTCCATCTTTGAAATGCTCAATTTCTATTCCCCCCCCCCCCCCCAAAAAAAATTTTAATCAGTTTTTTAAAACAATATTCATCCCATTGCTTTTGTATCCTTACAAAAATAAAGCACCCAGGTTTGAAAGAGGATTCTCAATAGTAGTCTCCTTACAAAGGCTTCTTTCTTTATAAATGGTGCTCAATGCATGGAGGAGTGCATGGCTTTTGTAGGTAAACACAAAACTCGAAATACTATAACACTGTAGGTAGCATTATACAGACAACTTTGTAAAGACAAGCTAAGAAGATCATCAATTCAATACCTTTATTTCATTTTGGTTCCTTTAACTATTTAAATTCACAAAGACAATATCAATGCCTTTTGATGATAACTTAGACATGCCAGATAGCAAACATTGAACCCCCAACTGGAGCACAAAACAATGTTATTTGTCACATACATTTTATTTAATGCATTTAATAGAGTATAAACCCTGATGATACTATTGTGTTCATCTAATCTGACCTCCTCTGTAACCTTGCATAGGAATTCCCTGAATTAATTTGTGTTTCAACTACAGCAGATCTTTTAGAAAAAGATTCAATCTTTATCTTAAAATTGCCAGTGATGTAGAATCCACAACCCTTGGTAAGGTGTTCCAATGGTTAATAACTCTCACTGTTAAATAATTGTGCTTTATTTCTAGTCTGAATTTGTCTAGCTTCAACTCCCAGCACTTGATCTTCTTATAACTGTCTGCTAGACTGAAGAACCCATTATCAAAGTTTTGTTCCCCCATATAGATACTTTTTTAGACTGGAATACAATCCCTTTCTCACCCCCCGCCCCCTTAACCTTCTCTTGGTTAAGCAAAACAGTCTGAGCTTCTGGAGTCTATCACTATAAGGCACGTTTTCCAATCTTTTAATCACCCTCGTGGCTCTTCTTTGAACTCTCTCCAATTTATCGCATCCTTCTTGAATTGTGGACACCAGAATGGGAAACAGTATTCCAGTAGTTGTCACATCAGTGCCAAATATAGAGGTAATATAACCTTCCTACTCCTACTCAGGATTCCTATTTATACATTCGAGGAACACATGAGCCCTTTTGGCTACTATGTTGCACTAGGAGCTCATGTTCAACTGATTATCCACCATGGCCCTCAAGTCTTTTTAAGAGTCACTGCTTCCCAGGAGAAAGTCTCCCATTCTTTGTTCCTAGATGTATAATTTTGCATCTGGACTTATTAAAACTCATACTGTGTGCTTGAGCTCAGTTTATCAATCGGTTCAGATCAAAGTAATTTAAAAAAAAAAAAAGAGTTTATCTCAGCTAATCCTTCCTAATGCTGGCCAAATACACTTTATGTAGAAGGCTATTATTCAAAGCAGAGGGAATTTGAGAGATATAGTAAAACAATATGGTGTTCATATTCAAATTCAGTCTACCTATAAGCCAGTAGGTCAAACTACATCAGTCTTTTTCCACAGGTAGCCTTTATAAAGAAACCTATTACAACAGCACCTGATAATATTTCTCTAACTATTTGCTAGTTTCCATTATAAAACATACTTTTCTTGGGTTTATAATTCTACCTTCGCACCTTATTCAATTAAAATTGGCAGATAACATCTCAGCCCAGAAGTATTTAAAAAACTGATGTCAAGATTTTCAGATGTGACTAGCGATTTGGTGTACATTAGAGGGTCACGATTTTCAGAAAGTGCTAAACACCCGTCCTCTAAAAATCAGGAACCTTTAAAGTGAAGTAGGACACCGACAAAACAAACAAAATCAATCAATCAATGCTTAATTTTGAAAGTCTTAGCCTACACCATTTTTTGCCCAAGAAAAACTGAATTAGCACAACCTACTTCCTCTGAGGGCTTCTCTATGTGAAGTGGCAATTGAATGAAAAAGACCTCCTGCAGCAGATGACAGTCTGAAGTACATCGACCTCTATATAAGCCCTTGAGGAAAAATAAGCTGCAGCACCAGGGACAGAGAGCACAGGGAGAAGTCAGACAAACCTTTCCCCATTTATTAAAAGAAAGAGGATGAAGAGAACGTTTAATATCCTGTGTCAACCATCCTTACAGACGGGTTCAACACAGTAAAGGAAACCACACACACAAGAGTCAGTCCTAACCTAAATCTTTCTGCTTCCACATGAGCATTTATATTTTGCATATTGGTTTCACCTTGTCCAACCAATTTTTAATATGAAGAGACTACTTGCTAGCGTAAAATGAAAAGCTTTTCCACCACATTATAATTTCTGCCATTCTTTAGCACAAACATATGCTACCATCATCAACCATGACATGTGTCTAATATAGACTCTTCTTACCTTGCACAGGCCAAGGCAACAAGGGCAGCAGCAGCATTCTCTTTTTGCTTATATGGAATCTGTTGGCCCGAGGCAGATGTTTCCTCCAACCAGGAGCAGAGCAAAGATTCAATTCCATTAAGACAGTCAGCTGGTTCCTTAGTCAAACTCAAAGGCTGGCAATCTCGAAGGCAATTCAATAGTACCTCAGCAGTTATGTTACAGAGAGAAGGGTCTGTTCTACTTTGAGACTGAATCAGAGGAAAGACCAACAGAAGTCCCATCCGTGAAGTAAATGGTGCCTGCTCAGGTTGCTGTAACAAACCCTGACGCTTGAGCAAGGCCAATGTTTCTTCATCCCCAGAATTTTCCCGTTCATGTTGTTCTTCCAAGGCTAGCTGGCGCTGGGCATTCCAGAGTCCTCGCAAAGCATTTAAACGGTATTCAAGTAGACGGGCATAGGCGTTGCTCTGGTTTCCGCATACAGAACGCAAACGCTCAGCTAGTTCCGTTGGATTCTTAGTCTCAAATGTTAGAATCTAAGAGGAGAACAAGGTCACATTTACTAGTGCAAACATGTCTTTTATTAGAAATGCTTTAAAAAAAGCAAAGTCCAACATAATACATGCAACATAACTTCTAAATATTGGACTGAAACATAATGCCAATCTAAAGTGTTAGAATATTTTTACAAAGAAAACATCTCAAGTCTTAAGTCCATGTCCCAAGAAGAGCACGATTATTCCCTGAAGTACATTTTGTAGTACTTTCTCCAGTTTTAGAACATTTCAATTGATAGAGCTTCCCCCAATTTTCTAACTTCAACAGCTCCCTCCCACTGCGAAGTTTTTTCCCCCTGATATTCATCTCCCTTTTATCCCATTACTCTGTTACATCTGCTTCAAATGTTTGCAGTTATATCGTGTTCTCTTCCTCACGGATAGCTGCTGTCACATCAAACACACACCTTACGATCAGAAGTTTCTATGAGGAGAAAGATGTCTTTATCTTGGCACTTCCAAATAAAATGGGAAACAAAGTGGGAACAACAAAATCAAGTAACCCTGATGGAAAGCAATGTTTGTAGAATTCTTCCAAGTACTAAGCCAGAAAGCCATTATTTCTGAGAGAGACAATAGATCTCTTTTCCTCATATGACACAGTACCACATCTGAGACCAGCAGAATCACTTGAGCTGGCATGCCCACAACAGAAATAAGAGGGAGCTGCCAGCAGAGCATTTTCTGATAGGTCCTTGGATTTATTACCCCCACAGGAATGCTGCAAAGCCCATATTGTCTTCTCTATTTACTCAGGCTATTGAGGAGAGAGAGGGTTAAGAGTAGGGGTGATTATATTGACAGGCAGTCCTTTTATATTTTGTGTTTTTTAATTTACAGGATAGGCATACAGAGTATACAATAGGAAGATAAAGATAAATTTTATAAATTTGATTAACAAGAATAGATAAATCACTTCAGGACATGTCATATTCACCATTTTCATGAGTAAACCTACTGAAGTCAGTGAAACTACTTTACCTGAATATAGTGAGCAGGATTTAGTCTTACTAATAAAAGGTTTTGTTTAAAAAAAAAATGAAATTCTTACAGAATTTACATTAGCAAAGATACATTTTAATGGTTAAGTATTAGCAAGTAAATTTTGTATATCAATATTTTCAGTCTAAGAACGTTAGTTACTAAACTACACATTACACTGAATAATACATTTACAATAAATATTGTTTATATTAAATTGTTCTTTTAAAGTGCTAGGCTTTGTGTATTCTCTCTCCTTCTGTGGTAGGATATTCTATGAATCTGTATTAGAGGCTGTCATACTTTATCATGTTTTGTTCCAAAAAGTCAAACAATTTTATATGCAGGAAATGTGTTGCTTGTAACTAGAGCCCTGCAAATCTGCGGATACCCACTTTATATCCACAGACCATGTTTGCAGATCATGGAGCAGATGCAGATACAAATTTTGTATCCGCACAGGGCTCTCTACTTGTAACTCACTAGGATGGAGTCTCAAATGGAAAGTAACAAACAGCAGCAGCAAAGAGGAAGAACAATTAATGAAGATCAATTCTAAAAAACTAACATAATATTTTTTAAACAGTAGGTCTTCCAAAGAAAAGGTATTTTCATTTTTCAAAGAAAAGGTGGCTCCCCTCAAGGGTTAAACACCTAAGATATTGTTGGGTTGGGGTTTTTTTGTCTCTGTCTGTTTTTTAAATGCTTGCTAGACAAATGTCACAGGCAACACAAAAGAATCATTACCTGCTTACTATTTGGGCTCTTCTTTGATACTATGACAAAAACTACTATATCATTTAGTTTGATCTTTTTTAGATCAAATATGTTTTGCTTTTTTGCTCTACAAAAGTAACAACATCTTCAAAATGTGTGCCAGATGAGGTTTAAACACCTAATTGTGCTGAGCTAAGCTATAAATTCGTGTATAGCGCTATTGATTCAGAACTCTCTCCAGCCTTTCTGGACTATAAACAAAGTCTGTATCTAATTTGAAACACAGTCACTCACTTAGTGGACCTAAAGCATGAGATTCAAAGTGAGAATGCAGGAGCACAGATTACTATTCCGTTATCTTATTAATGTATATGAAATGAAAACCAAGGAGGAAGAAGAAAAGAAAGGAAGTGAAAGAAGACAAACTGTTTAGATTGATTGAGTGGAACTTTCAAATCAAAGTTCAATTTCAGCCTAAACTGAACATCTTGTCTTTGGTCAGTTAAAATGTTATATACTAACCAATAAATTATATAGCACTGATAGCCTTAACAACAGGGGAACAGCCATATATTGTATAGCAAAAGCTCTCCCCAAGGTACAAAATCTCCCCTGTACCCTGAGAAAAGGTAATCGCTGCCACCACCAAGTGATTTAAACAAGAACCAGGGAAAAGGACCACTTGAAGTTCCCCTTCCCCAAAAAATATCCCCACAAGCCCGTACACCCCCTTTCCTGGGGAGGCTTGAGAATAACCTCCTAACCAATTGGTGACAAAGTGATCAAAGACCCAACCCCTGGGTCTTAGAACAATGGAAAACAGTCAGTTTCTTAAAAGAAGGATTTTATTAAAGCAAAGAAGGTAAAAATCATCACTGTAAAATCAGGATGGTAAATATTTTACAGGGTACTCAATTTCCAAACTCAGGGGGATTTCCCCTCTGGACAAAACCTTAAAGTTACAGAAAAACAGGAATAACCCCTCCCTCTAACACAGGGAAAGTTCAAGCTACAGAAAACAGGAATAAACCTCCCTTTTAGCACAGGGAAAACTCCACAAGCAAAACAAAACGAAATCTATTCGCAAGGCCTGATTAACTTACGTTGTAATATTGGAGGTTTGGTGGAGGCTTACTTACACTTGATCTTAGCTCTAAAGACAGTCACACTTGTCTGCCATAACTCTAAATGACTCTTGATCTTAGGCAGAAAGTGGTTACACATGTACCAGACTACTTTGAGGTTGAGTAGACTGATGTGAAGAGCAGACTCTTGAGGAGTCCATTTGCCTTGTGATGTGAGGCCCTGGAGGAGAGCTCACTAACCTTATATGGACACATCTCTGGTGATGATTTTTGACGGGGCAGACACAAGAGCTGAATGTCCATACAAACTTATGGGGATCCTTCCACCAACTGAGAACTGAAAACTCTCTGAGGGATAGACACCTGCCCGCATGGTTGTGATTGCTGGGAGTGTATACAGTTCTGAGCCAGGCTTGAAGGCATTGGGAATGAAGCCTGGTGACGGGTATTACAAATATACAGGCTGCCATATGGCCCAGAAGCTGAAGGCAGGCCATGCTGTGGTTTGAGGGCTCTGCTGTAGCATAAATAATGTTGGACATCATGACAAACCTGTCCATGGTTAAGTATGCGCCAGTGGTTATGGAATCCAGGGAGTCACTGCTACCAAAAATCTCAGATTCAAAGTGCATAGGCGCATGCACACACTTAAAATGGAGCACCCATAGGGACAACTACTCGAAGAAGAACTATTTGTTTACTTGTACATTCAAGTAAATAAAAGAGCATCTATCCATGACTTTAGGTGCTCTTGACTATATTTTAAACTCTCAACTGACCTACAGACAAACAATGGCTAGGCAAAAGCCACTAAAAAACCAAAGATGCATAAGGATCTGAGAGTGCAAGTCTAGAATCCAAGGCTGTGGGGGCCCTGGGTCTCGGACACTCCCTCATCACCACCAACGGATATGAGCAAAGCAGCATCTCACTAATCCTGTAACGTCAGGCCCTCTGATCAGAGAACAAAAGGCATGCAGCCACAAGATTGGCTCACATTGTCTACTTAAGTCAGGAAGTGACTTAGGTGGGCTGTCCGAACAATCGTGCAGACTCCTGGCTGCTGCTGCAATGGACCCTGTTTCTGTATGCCTTCTGAAATTCACATCCAATCCTATTCCTGATTCCTGAACTGCTCCTTACTCCTGCCTCACCCCTAACTCCCACTTTGCTCTGGCTCTGTGCCTGATCTTTGCCTCTTCTCCGGTTCCTGCCCTTTTGCCTCCCTCCTCACCCTCAGCTACCAATCCTGGCTCTGAACCCCGGCTCTGACTTGACTCTCTGGTATCTGGCAAATGACTCTGGTTCTGACCCTCGTTTCCATTCCCCGACCTGGAAGCCTGCTCCATCCATTAGACCTAACGCCTGTTCTGATCACTAGGCCAAACCTCCTACATTCCGGTCCCTAATTTGATTCATCCTGCAGAGTCTGGTCTTGTGGTTTTTCCTTTCCTGACATTTGGTTTTAGATGATGCAGTACTTTTTTATTTTCCTCAGACCTACAAAATGTTGCACGGGCTTGTGTACAGAAAAGATTATATTCCAAAAAAGTGAACTGTAGCAAGACTGGACCCCCATAACTCTGCAGACAGCAGTACACTGTGTGTGCATATAACCATAAGTGGATACATTATTTCTGCTGCAGTACAAAAACCATTACCAAATTTTTACAGTCTGTGCTGAAACCGACTCACTCTATTATCTCAGTGATGTTGGTGGAATTTATATGCCTATATCAAGAGGAGATAAACCAATTTTAAGTGTGCAAGAATTCCAGATATCTCAAGAACAATGGCATTTAAGCTTTGATTAGTACTTCTAGGATAAAAGAAGGAAAGCAGAAGTAGTTGAATACATATCTATTCATATTACCACAAGGAGTTTTAACTGCTTCTTAGGTGCCTTATCACTAAATTTGTCAATTTCCTTGCCTTTAAAAGAGATTACAGGAAATGATAAAAACCATAGCAAAGAAAGTTAGCTTCCCGAATACATGAAAGAGTATATTAAACAGGTGGTAAGTGGGGGGCGTGGGGAAGGTTGCTACAAAGGAATCTATTCATATAGCCAGAAGAGAGGTTCTAAATGTAATACTATGATAATTTTCTAGTAATGAAATCAAGTATGAAGCTTAACTATCAATGTAATAAGCATTAATATAGTCTGCTTATACACATGTTTAGAAATATTTCTGCAGATCAAAGATCTAGAGTAAGACAATTTTAACATATGAAATATATTAATCTCAAACTTTATAAATAAAAATCCTGTATTGTGAACTGATTAAGACATGTTTTCAAAGTGCTCTTGTGATGCAAAACTCTACAAGCACTAACACTATAGCCACTGCTTATAGTATGTATTTTCTCTTTTTAAAAACCTGTTACAGCCTGAAGCCCATATCACCTCTAGCAGTGACTCCATGCAACTTCACAAGTCAAGTATCTGGTTGCTTCCTATACAGAGTCCTATAGGAAGCGACCATTTAGCAGACAGCATTGTTTGCTTTCAGTCAGCACTACACCAATGCTTAAGCACAAAAATAAGGCCCACCACGTTGCCAGAGATGTTGTCTTTTGAATGAGAACAAAACAGATCCTCTTCTACTTGAGGATGTTAAAGATCTCATGGCATTTTTTCCCTAAAGAATAGGGGTGTTAATTTATTTCAACTTTATTGATATTCTCAAATTCTGTATTGGAAGACTGGAGTTTAGACTTTAACAATGTGTTAAAATAAGATGTTAAATGGTACTAGCCAAATATTTCCCCATTTAGGAGCATTTTAATACTGTTGCATCTAAACAGACATCAAGACCACTCACTATCATAAAATGATTCCTTATAGACATCCCAATAATGTAACTGTTCCAATGTAGCGCATCTCAATTAGTAGCATGTACTGTATATGCTTTATGAAGAGTTTCAAACTTAAGAAATTAGTTTTACTGACCTACTTAGCCAAAAATGGAAGTGAAAAATTTATTAGCAAGGAATTTTATGGATTTTAAAAAGTGTTAATTAAAATGTAATATAATTTAGAAGTACTAGGAAAAATAATCTGATTGTATATTTATTATACATCTAGACCACAGTGAGCATGTTAGGAAGAGTGCCCTCTTCTACAGAGCTATAATTCAGGAAAGAGTTTTTGAAATTTCTAGATAGGACTCACCTATTTCTCCACATAATCAGTTTAAGAATAGAATTCTTACTACACACTGATCCAAAACCTTGCACTTACTTAGCAACATTTCTTGGGGATTGCAATACACTTCACCAACGCCCTCTGGATTAAGTAAGTATTACTCCCATTTTACAGATGAGGGAACCGAAGCACATGGATTCTATTTTTGGCTCTGCTTCTACCTTCTTGACTTCCAGCCCCATCCCATAACCAAAAGGTCATCCTTCTCCTCCCCAGCACATGTAACATATATGGACAATTGCTTTATGTGCTCACTTATTCTTTAAGCAAAAAGTTAGTACAAAATAGTGAATTTCAAGTTTCCAAATTGTTCTGTGATAGAAATACCAGAATTTCTTAGATTAAGACATTCTTGCAAAGTAAAATGCATAGCAAGAGTATATCAAAATTTAAACTGCTCCAAAAAGCTATACTGTATATAAACTCTCAACCCTCAGCCTGATAGATTGTGTCACTGTACTAGGATCTAGCAATTCTGGTTAATACAATTTCTGAAGCGACACAACAGGAATCACAGTAAAGCCTAAAAGAGCAGTAAGCCATAAATCCCATGAACACCACAGAATCAACTTAGTAAACCATTTACTCCAAGCATATGCCAATCTCAGATATGCGAATACGTAAAGGATATGTTCTTAAAATCTGCTCTCAGCATAGATGAGAAGAAATACATCAATTGAATAAGAGGTTGTGACACACTGGTGGTTCACTACTCTGTGTCAGCTACTCTTGTCAGGCCTGACATACTCACTATACCTAACACACTGTGTCATGATATTTATTTAAAAGGCAACATGCAATATGCCAATTTGAAATCTATTAACACTGGTCATTAATATCACGTGAAATGTTTGTAACAACAATGTAGTGAAATTATGGATACACTGATATTATTACTAGGAGACTATAAACCAACAAAGGAGACAAAACAGAATTTTCCCTATAAAGGGGAAACAAAATATGGTGGCAGATGCCCTGCCAAGAAAAGAAGGTTCTGACCTGCTGCCTCTAGGTCAGCCAGAGGCTAATCTTCCCGCAGTTTGTAAGGGGGAGGTGTGACCCTAAGAGCACCTCTATGCCAGATGGTAAGAAACTCTCTGGTATGTAGCAAGAAAGAAAAAGATTGGTAGGAAATCTATCTTGAACCAAGGATGTAGCTTGGTAAGTCTTAGCCACTAGAAAGTGTATTTTACTTTTATTTGCTTGTAACCATTGTGTCTCTATCCCTTATACTTGAACTCACTTTAAACCTCTCTTTTCAATTAAATAAACTTGTTTTACTTTTATTCTAAATCAATCTAGTACTGTGTTTGACTTGCACTGATTACTAACTCCAGTTAAAGAAACAAGCTGCTGCACTTTTGTCTCTTTAAAGGAGCAATGCCCCTTATTACTCCTGTGAATGTTCCAGGAGAAGGCTGGACATTTCAGGACAGATGGTTCTGGGGAAATCTGGGACTGAGGGATCACACACACTGCAAGTGGTAAGGAAGGCTGGTGGAGACCAGGTTGGGGCTACTGAGCTGTAGGCAGGCTGCTGGGGTCAGAGTGCTGAACCAGGGCTGCACAGCACACAGACAGTTAGGGAACTGCATGCTTGTCTGCTGGTTGTTGGTGTCTGGCCTGGACTCTCTACAAAGCATTACTCAAGTGAATTTCTTGGTTATAAGATTATGTTCACTGTTATTTGCAAATACTAACAAAATTTCCATATTTCACTCTTCTTAGATCAATATTATTGTATATGGAAAATGCTAATGTAATATCAATATTACAGTTGATGTATATGTACACATGTAATATTTGGAACGTTTCAAATTTTGAAAATACATATAATTTTAAAATTGTAACAGAATACTCTTGCTGTATTCCATTGCTCCTAATAAGTCTTTCTGCTACTGTAACACAATACATAGCATAATGTACCTTAAATTTATAATCAGAGTTCGGGGATTACTCTAGTTTTTCTAAATATGTCAAGTAATTTTAATCATATCTCCTCCTTCAAAATCTCTGATTCATATTATGTTGTATATAGAAGCATGATTAACTGCTCAGCTAAAAGCGTGAACCATGTTTCCCTTGTGGAAACACTGTAAGTTTAATCACTCACTTTGAAATATGCCATAGGAGAAATAAGAAAAAATAATTAAAATGTAGGCATACAATCTAATATTCAAAACATCCTTAGTATCCTTCATAGTATATAAAAAGAACACACAAATGTCAATCAAAATGTAATCTAGTTTTTCTACCTGCACTTCCTTTGTTAATCCTACTGTCTATCAGCACAGATATAAAATACATACAGATATTAATAAAAGAAAAATCTATGTGGGAGGTTTTAATCTATTTTAATATGAAAATACTGATTTGGCTTTTTTATTATTTATATATTTGGATTCAAATTACTAAGGGGGGGGGGGGGATCCAGACCCTCATCCTGCACCCACTTCAGAGTATGGCATTTACTCTGTATAGCAGAGCTTTCCAAACTTTTCATGTTGGTGACACACTTTTTAGACATGCATCATTTCGCGACACACCGGAAGTGACGCGGAATCAATTCCGCCCGGATTACACATACTGCGCATGCGCAGTACCCAGGGCCGGCCGCCCCAAGCAAAAAAAAAACAAACCCCAAGTGCCACCCCCCCCCCCAACGCCGGCCGAAACACCACCCCACCCAACGCCGCCGCCCCGCCAAAACGCCGGGGGGGAGGGTGGCACGCCCGCCGCCCCGGCCCGGGAGCGGAGCACGCCCGCCGCCCCGGCCCGGGAGCGGAGCACGCCCGCCGCCCCGGCCCGGGAGCGGAGCACGCCCGGGAGCGGAGCACACCCGGGAGCGGAGCACGCCTGCCGCCCCGCGACACACCTACACCTGCCGCCGACACACTAACATGTCGCGACACACAGTTTGGAAAGCTCTGCTGTATAGTATAGTAAGTAGTCTCACTGAAGTTGGTGATGATCAATATGCTCCGTAACAGATGTTTGCAGAATAAATTCCGAAAAATATGTTCTCTAATATTTTCCATATGAGGTAGCTAGATTATGATTTAAAATGACGTTCTGCAGGCTGCTGATCTATAATTTGGACTACTGCCTTTCAGAGTTGTTTTTTTAAATGTGACTGAAATCTGAATAAAGGTAACTGGTGATACAAAACATTTAACAGTAGCATCCACACTATAGATCAAGTCAGACTGTTGGTGGGACAGGCCAAGATTTCAGGATTACTTTCATAAGAAAGAACAAACAATGAACGGGCTGAAAAATCCATTCACAAAGCAAGTGGATAATTTGCCCTGGTGAGTGAGAGTATTGTCAACTTGCACGGAATTTAAGCTTTCATTTAGGGTGACAAAGATAACCTTCCAAATGTGAGCCAAGTAGTAAACTGATCCAGTGTCATCTTACTGGGCAGTAGTGCTACTTTCAAGAACCACGATAATTTCATACCGCTGCTGCTTAGGAAAGCTCTGAGCACCAGCAGAGACAGATTCTGGGGTATTTACAATGGAAGAGGATCTGAAAATCAGGGGCTATGGTAGGAGTAGAAAAGGTACTCATATTACAGTGATAAGCATGATGTAAATGCCCAGATAGTAGTAGAGAACCATCCCCTCTTTCTGCAGCCAGGGAGATAAGAGAATTTATAAACACACCGGATAAGCCAGAAGACATTGTGAAAGAGAGCACCCCAAGAAAGTTCCGGAAGCAGTGTTCTGCTATAAATCCCAACACTGGAATTAAGGTGTTCAGTTTCTCACAATGGTACTGCCCCTTGTTAATGGGGAATCGCACCCTTGTCTTTTGTATCTATTCACTGAAAACCCCCCTCCCTTAATGCAGAGTTAAGGTTGCCTGGTGCTATCTTGTGTCCTTCCAGAACATCCAGTTCAACAAAACTCAAACCTCTGAAAACTAGGAATATAAAGTTACACTATACACCAACAAAACCTTAATTTTGCCCCCGCCCCGAGCTGACAATCATTAGGAATTATCTGCATGCCCCGCAGCTACGTTCCCTGTATTAACTGTAGCTGTACTGATTGGTGGAAGGATTAGCTTGAGAAACTTGGCAGCGCTGTGATTTTAATATGAAGCAATCTGGGGGGCCTTGCGCACACCAACGTGGGTCAACCTTAACTATAGCAGAGCTGATGCGCCCCTACAATCTCAAGGGTTAGTTCATCAGCTGATAAGCATCTGGGAAGTTTTTCAAGTCTGAGTAGTAGATATGGCTATAGTCACACTTATTGAAGAATAGTAATTCTTTCTAGGCACATACAGCTGTGGTTCCTCCAGGGAGCTAAAACCCATGACAAATGGTTAATCTCAGATGGGTCAAACCTAAATTAACTAAAACAACCTACTGCAGGTCCCAATGTGGATGATTCAAGCATTGACTACAACCTATGACTACTGCAACAAAACACACAAGACTGAACAGCAGTCTTGCTATCTCACACACACACACACACACACGCACGCACGCACTATTCCAGCAACCTACCCCACTGACTCTATTCATATCACAGAAGGGCACAGGTTACTAGATCCTCATGAGATGAGGACAGAGACATGGCCTAGGTGGCCGGCTATAGGTGTAGCAGCATTTATAGCTCCAAGTACAGGTCCTTCGGATTGTCCCAGGCTAACCCTGAAGACCATTAAGAGAGGATGTCCCAATGACTGCTGTTTTTCTTAGGCAGATACGTGAAGTTTAAAGTATAAGAATTAAGACAGCAGTGGGATCACTGGCGTTTATATTTTACTTAGTCCTATGACTAACATGAAAGAAACTGGACTTTTCTCACACTTATTTCCCCAGTGGAAAAGTTTCAAAGTAAGTGCCATTTTACTTTAACAGAACCTCCCGCTTGTTAACTCTAGTACTCCTGACCTTCAACATAAGTCACTGACTGGTTTGAATACAACCTACATGGCACAGAGCAAAAATTTATTACCATTTGATGGGCTATGTGAAAACACGTCATCACTTGTTCATGAGGGCTTTGACCGAGACTAACAATTTCCACTCCTGGCACCCTTGTTAGTCTCAGAGAAGCCAAGGACTGAATACACCTTGAAACTCTCATCCCGATACATCAGGGTTGAGGAACATTAATGGGGAAGCTTGTACAATGGCTAAATGTTGTATATATTCTGTTGGCAGAGGACTTCATTGTCAATACTGATCACTGCAGCAGCTTTTACAAGTATTATATTCACTTTTTTTGTGATTCACTTTTAGGGTGCCTAGACAGCAAGTGTGAAAAATTGGGACGGGGGTAGGGGGTAATAGGAGCCTATATAAGAAAATCGGGACTGTCCCTATAAAATCAGGACATCTGGTCACTCTATTCACTTTTCACTGAAAATACAGACTTTTTATAGTACATTTATTTACTTTGCATGTGCACAGATATACAAGTTTAAAAGACTGCTTATTTTTGAAACACTGAAATTTGAAATTAATGTTTAAGGGATACTGCAAGGCAGGAGTGCTGAAACAATTTTTATAACAGGGGTGCTGATGATGGAAACCATGTATTTGGTGTATGTTATTACTACTTCAAGCCAGATGGGTACAGCATCACCTCCAGCACCCCTAGCTCCAGCATCACCTCCAGCACCCCTAGCTCCAGCACCACTGCTGCAGGAACATATTTTCTCCTCGTGAGTGTAAAGAGTTCATAACCTTCCATTTAAAAACCCAACAAAATCTTACAGGAGTGGGAATGTCAAGTTTAAACGTTACATATCCTGTTTATTATCAATGTGTCACAATGTTAGTGTCATGTCAACAGTTTTCTTGTTCTTGTTACATTTGTTTTAAAAGAGAATGAGACTTTAAAGAAACTACAAATAAACATACAGAAGAAACCAAAGTAACTTCTTTGGATGTTATTCTCTCTCAGGTAAATGCAGAGAGATTCCTAGAATTAGGGATATCCATTCATTTATATAACTGTTTTAGATTTAAAGGCTACATACCAAACAAGCTTCCATCCAGAGTTGAATGCCCTTTGCCAAGTTTAAAAGTATAAATAAAAGTTAATTAATCAAAGCAGCAGCAACATATCTTCCCTATCCCCAATCACATCTCACAACAGATGAGTATTTGGACAGTTGAAATTTGTTTATTATGCGTCAAATCAGAAAAGCAATGGCTCAATCTACTGGATGAATATACAGCCATGCATCAAAATATTTTTAATATATTCACTATTTGACTATTGGAACACATTCAGTACAGTTTACTAAGGAAGGATAAAATATGTATAAAATGCACAGTAGAAGTTGTATGCAAAGTACTGAACATTTGTAGCAGGTAGGTACTGAACATTTTTACTAGTCACTTAAGATCTCATCTGATCAAAATTTTGCACCCCCCCCAGGCCAGAAGCATTTAAGTCTGCATACTCTACTAATCCAATTTTTCAAAATAAAGTATCTTTTCATTTTAAGGTCTTCTACTATTTTCAGTGTCACAAAATCTTGGTGTCTCAATGCTCCCCAATTCAAGATTACAAATCAACCAAGCAAAGGTATCATAGCAGACTGCTATTTTTAAGGTTTCACACTGAAAGCACACATAGCACTCAAACTCTAGCCTTCCCATTTCAGAGGGTTTTTGTTGTTGTTGTTTTAAACCACACCCACACCATGCTAACAGCTCCTTACACAACTGTAATAAAACACAGTATAGCCTTAAACTTCATTTCCTGCTCTGCTCCACTCCTTCTCCACTAATAATTTTAGGGCAGGTTATTTAAAGTTTTAGAGACAAATGAGGCTCCAATATAATGCCCTTCATGTCAAGTTTCATTTTGGAGCAAGTTTCTGATCTAGTTTGTAAAATCATGAAAATAAGAGTGTATCAAAGAAAAAATAGGAATCCTGTATGAGGGAACAAACACACTAGAGACATGTGAGACATTCTAGGACAGTAATTAGATGATTTGCTCACTACTGCATCCACAAGTATATAGTGAGGTTTAAATCAATTGCTGAATACATGTTTCATTCAAAATCAAAGTGGATTCAGATCACAAGAGAGGAGTCATGGCATTTAGATAGAGATATAAAAAATAAACAAACAGGAGATATCACACAATTAGGGAGAGCCTTTTATGGTGGGTGACTTGTGCAAATATCCATTTCATGACAACTGGTTAGTGCTCCTAGACACCCCGCCTCCCCAATGACATCTCACAGAGAGAAAAGAGTCAGAGTCAGCAAAATAATAACAAATAATAATAATAGTAGTAGTAGTAACCTTCCTTTTTTAGATAAAGCTGAAGGAAGTTTTCATAAACAGCAAATGTAGCTTCCTGTCACCAGAATCTAGCAGTGATTTTGTCAAGACTGCAGGCTTCTGCACCTGCTGTGGCTTGTGGGTTCTTGGCAACACCTTGATATGCAGCCAAACCCTCACTAAAGAGGTTGCAGCCTAAATAAATGCCTTTGACCTAACAATACACAGATAAAGCTGCTGAACCATCCCCACTTAGATAACACCACTCTGCTTCTCTGACAAAGACCCTGTGTCACTGCAAGCTACACTGCCAGGGAGAAAGGGTGGGGTGATAGAGGGAGGAGAAGAGAGACATACAGCAAAAGATGCAGTCTACCGAATAGATGCAATCTACACAGTCACGGGAAACACCACTGGAAAAAAAGATGCATATTTTACATAATACACAAATACACACAGCTGCACAATTCGCCTTCCACCAGAGCTACCAACATTTGTGGGAGGGGTAGAAGCTGTGATGAAGAACCCAGCTGTTCCCCTTGCTTTTTAATAATAATCATTACCACAGCCTAAATACTGCACCTAGATACCCAAGTATCCCAGACGCTTTGCAATAAGACAAATAGATTTAATTACTAACCATACAAAAACAACAATTAAAATCAGGATAAACCCATAAATAAAAATCAATACCTCAAAGGCTGTTCTAGAATACACAGATTTTTTTTTAACCCCACTCATTTCAAACAAGGAGATTTTGCTTCAATCCTTCACCCTCCATCTTCATTCCCTCTCCATCCCCGTCACCATTAGCTAGGGGCCAATTAATACCCTGAACCACTCAGATCTCTGGATTTAGTACCCCCCAATAATCATCTATCACCTTCTAGCATCCACCATTCTTCATCCCAACCTCCCCAAACCTCCATCCTCTCCATGTCATCCTTTCCCCTGATTATCACCACTCTCCTCACCTGGATTCCCACCACCTCCCCCCGGCCCCAAGCCCTCGCTGGGCATCCTTCTCCTCTTCATCCTCACCCCCCCCACACACACACTCACCCTAACACCCCCCGGCCTGCCCCATGGAGCAGCCCCATCCCCCCCCAGCAGGGATATGTGGTGGGGGAGGGGGGCTCACCTCCAGCTCGGTGTCCCCGGGCTCGGCCACCCCGATGATCTCGCTGGGCAGCTCGGCCAGGTCGGTGACCCGGATCAGCCCGTCGTGTAGGAAGATGGTCTCCTCCTTCACCGAGAGCCACTGGGCCGAGTCCGCAGCCGCGGCGGCCGCCGGGGACCCCATGGGGCTGGCACCGGGCGACCCTGGGGCAGAAGTGAGGCGGGCCCCGCTACCCCCCCATGACGGGGGGGAGATGGGAAGGGAGAGAGTCCCTCGCGCGCTGCGGGGAGGGAGCCGAGCGCCGGGGGTCCCTGACGGGAAGCGGGGCCGGGGGTTGTCCGCGGGGAAGGTGGGAGGGGACCGGGACTCTCTAGCGGCGGGGCCCGGGGCGCAGCGTCCAGCTCCTGCTCCCCTCCTCACACACACAAGTGACAGCACGACGCCATGTTGCGGGCTGCGGCGGGCCCGGCATGCCCCGCGCCGGGAACAATACACCCTCCCCCCGCGGCTCCCCAGCGCCCCGCCCCCCCCCGAGGCCCCGCCTTCGGCCCGGCGGCTCCTCCCACCGAGAGCTTCCTCCCTCAGGCGTGCGGCGACCCCCCTGCTTTGCCCTTCTCCGCCTGGAAGACAACCCCGCCCCCCCCAACCCCCTCGACAGCGCTGCTCCTGCCGGGGCTCTCCACCTGCCCCACTCCGCTCTCTCCCCCGCACCCCCCCCGCCTGCCCCACTCCGCTCTCTCCCCCCCGCCACCCCCCCGCCTGCCCCACTCCGCTCTCTCCCCCCCGCCACCCCCCCGCCTGCCCCACTCCGCTCTCTTCCCCCTGCCCCACTCCGCTCTCTTCCCCCTGCCCCACTCCGCTCTCTCCCCCGCACCCCCCCGCCTGCCCCACTCCGCTCTCTCCCCCCCGCCACCCCCCCGCCTGCCCCACTCCGCTCTCTCCCCCCCGCCACCCCCCCGCCTGCCCCACTCTGCTCTCTTCCCCCTGCCCCACTCCGCTCTCTCCCCCGCACCCCCCCGCCTGCCCCACTCCGCTCTCTCCCCCCCGCCACCCCCCCGCCTGCCCCACTCTGCTCTCTTCCCCCTGCCCCACTCCGCTCTCTCCCCCGCACCCCCCCGCCTGCCCCACTCCGCTCTCTCCCCCCCGCCACCCCCCCGCCTGCCCCACTCCGCTCTCTTCCCCCTGCCCCACTCCGCTCTCTCCCCCGCACCCCCCCGCCTGCCCCACTCCGCTCTCTCCCCCCCGCCACCCCCCCGCCTGCCCCACTCCGCTCTCTCCCCCCCGCCACCCCCCCGCCTGCCCCACTCCGCTCTCTTCCCCCTGCCCCACTCCGCTCTCTTCCCCCTGCCCCACTCCGCTCTCTCCCCCGCACCCCCCCGCCTGCCCCACTCCGCTCTCTCCCCCCCGCCACCCCCCCGCCTGCCCCACTCCGCTCTCTCCCCCCCGCCACCCCCCCGCCTGCCCCACTCTGCTCTCTTCCCCCTGCCCCACTCCGCTCTCTCCCCCGCACCCCCCCGCCTGCCCCACTCCGCTCTCTCCCCCCCGCCACCCCCCCGCCTGCCCCACTCCGCTCTCTCCCCCCCGCCACCCCCCCGCCTGCCCCACTCTGCTCTCTTCCCCCTGCCCCACTCCGCTCTCTCCCCCGCACCCCCCCGCCTGCCCCACTCCGCTCTCTCCCCCCCGCCACCCCCCCGCCTGCCCCACTCTGCTCTCTTCCCCCTGCCCCACTCCGCTCTCTCCCCCGCACCCCCCCGCCTGCCCCACTCCGCTCTCTCCCCCCCGCCACCCCCCCGCCTGCCCCACTCCGCTCTCTTCCCCCTGCCCCACTCCGCTCTCTCCCCCGCACCCCCCCGCCTGCCCCACTCCGCTCTCTCCCCCCCGCCACCCCCCCGCCTGCCCCACTCCGCTCTCTCCCCCCCGCCACCCCCCCGCCTGCCCCACTCTGCTCTCTTCCCCCTGCCCCACTCCGCTCTCTCCCCCAGGCCACCCCCCCCCGCCTGCCCCACTCCGCTCTCTCCCCCACACCACCACCACCTGTCTGCCCCACTCCGCTCTCTCCCCCAGGCCACCCCCCCCCGCCTGCCCCACTCCGCTCTCTCCCCCACACCACCACCACCTGTCTGCCCCACTCTGCTCTCTCCCCCACACCACCACCACCTGTCTGCCCCACTCCGCTCTCTCCCCCCCGCCACCCCCCCCGCCTGCCCCACTCCGCTCTCTCCCCCACGCCACCCCCCCGCCTGCCCCACTCCGCTCTCTCCCCCCCGCCACCCCCCCCGCCTGCCCCACTCCGCTCTCTTCCCCCTGCCCCACTCTGCTCTCTCCCCCACACCACCACCACCTGTCTGCCCCACTCCGCTCTCTCCCCCAGGCCACCCCCCCCCGCCTGCCCCACTCCGCTCTCTCCCCCACACCACCACCCCCCGCCTGCCCCACTCTGCTCTCTTCCCCCTGCCCCACTCCGCTGTCTTCCCCACACCACCACCCCCCGCCTGCCCCACTCCGCTCTCTTCCCCCTGCCCCACTCCGCTGTCTTCCCCACACCCCCCCCCCCGTCTGCCCCACTCCGCTGTCTTCCCCACACCACCACCCCCCGCCTGCCCCACTCCGCTCTCTTCCCCCTGCCCCACTCCGCTCTCTCGCCCACACCACACACCCCCACCTGCCCCACTCCGCTCTCTCCCCCCCGCCACCCCCCCCGCCTGCCCCACTCCGCTCTCTCGCCCACACCACACACCCCCGCCTGCCCCACTCCGCTCTCTCCCCCACGCCACCCCCACGCCTGCCCCACTCCGCTCTCTCCCCCCCGCCACCCCTCCCGCCTGCCCCACTCCGCTCTCTCCCCCACACCACCCCCCCCGCCTGCCCCACTCCGCTCTCTCCCCCACACCACCACCCCCCGCCTGCCCCACTCCGCTCTCTCCCCCACGCCACCCCCCCCGCCTGCCCCACTCCGCTCTCTCCCCCCCGCCTGCCCCACTCCGCTCTCTCCCCCACACCACCACCCCCCCCTGCCCCACTCCGCTCTCTTCCCCCTGCCCCACTCTGCTCTCTCCCCCACACCACCACCACCTGTCTGCCCCACTCCGCTCTCTCCCCCACACCACCCCCCCGCCTGCCCCACTCCGCTCTTTCCCCCACACCACCACCACCCGTCTGCCCCACTCTGCTCTCTTCCCCCTGCCCCACTCTGCTCTCTCCCCCACACCACCACCACCCATCTGCCCCACTCCGCTCTCTTCCCCCTACCCCACTCTGCTCTCTTGCCCACACCACCACCCCCCCGCCCCACTCTGCTCTCTTCCCCCTGCCCCACTCTGCTCTCTCCCCCACACCACCACCAACCGTCTGCCCCACTCTGCTCTCTTCCCCCGCCCCACTCTGCTCTCTCCCCCACACCACCACCACCCGTCTGCCCCACTCCGCTGTCTTCCCCACACCACCACCACCTGTCTGACCCACTCCGCTCTCTTCCCCCTGCCCCACTCTGCTCTCTCGCCCACACCACCACCACCCGTCTGCCCCACCCTGCTGTCTTCCCCCTGCCCCACTCTGCTCTCTCGCCCACACCACCACCCCCTGTCTGCCCCACTCCGCTCTCTTCCCCCGCCCCACTCCACTCTCTCCCCCACACCACCACCCCCTGTCTGCCCCACTCCGCTCTCTTCCCCCTGCCCCACTCCGCTCTCTCCCCCACACCACCACCCCCCGCCTGCCCCACTCCGCTCTCTTCCACCTGCCCCACTCCGCTCTCTCCCCTACACCACCACCCCCCGCCTGCCCCACTCCGCTTTCTCCCCCAGACCACCACCCCCCCCTGCCCCACTCCGCTCTCTTCCCCCTGCCCCACTCTGCTCTCTCCCCCACACCACCACCTCCCGCCTGCCCCACTCTGCTGTCTTCCCCCGCCCCACTCTGCTCTCTCCCCCGCCCCACACACACACCCCTGCTCCGCACCTGCCCCACTCTGCTCTCTGCCCCCCTTCCTGCCTGCCCCACTCCTCCCCCCAGGCTCCCCGCCTGCCCCACTCTGCTCTCTCCCCACCCTTCCCACCTGCCCCACTCCTCCCCCCAGGCTCCCCGCCTGCCCCACTCTGCTCTCTCCCCCCCTTCCTGCCTGCCCCACTCCTCCCCCCAGGCTCCCTGCCTGCCCCACTCTGCTCTCTCCCCACCCTTCCCACCTGCCCCACTCCTCCCCCCGGGCTCCCCGCCTGCCCTACTCTGCTCTTTCCCCCCGGGCCCCTTCCCCACTCCACCCCCTGGGCTCTCTGCCTGCCCCACTCTGCTCTCTCCCCCCTTCCCACCTGCCCCACTCCCCTTCCCCCTGCCCCACTCTGCGCTCTCCCCCCCCCTTCCCACCTGCCCCACTCCACCCCCCGGGCTCCCCGCCTGCCCTACTCTGCTCTTTCCCCCCGGACCCCTGCCCCACTCCACCCTCCGGGCTCTCCGCCTGCCCCACTCTGCTCTCTCCCCCCTTCCCGCCCGCCCCACTCCCCTTCCCCTGCCCCACTCTGCTCTCCCCCCCCTTCCCACCTGCCCCATTCCTCTTCCCGCCTGTCCCCACTCCGTTCGCCCCCCCTCACCCGGCTCCCCGCTTCGCTTCCCGCCTGCCCCACACTCCGTTCCCTCCCGGGCTCCCCGCTCTGCTTCCCCCGCCCCATTCCGACTCCCTGTCTGCCCCACTTTGCTCCAGTAGCGTAGACGGGGGGGGGGGGGAGCAGCGGGAGTGGCCGCTCCCCCACTGAGCAGAAGCAGCACCTTTTTTTGCTCCCGACGCCTTTTGCTGCGGAGCATTTTTTTTAGCTCCCCTCCCCCTGTGCTCTAAACCTGGCTACGCCACTGCTTTGCTCCCCCCCCTCCCTTCCTGCACCACCCTGGTGCCCCCCAGGGCTCCCTGACCCCTACAAGTCTGGGTCCCATTTATTCCTCCTCAGCATGGCTCTGTGACCCCTGCTAGCCTGAGCTTCCTACATCCCCCTTAGTTCTACCTCTCTTGGCCTTGACTCTCATTCCCCTTCTTCCCATAGCCTCCTGGCTCTAGCACCTCATTACAGGACTCCCAGGGTCTGTCACGGGTCCTCGGCACACAGACACATTTATCTGGTTTATTTCAATTTTATTCCTATACGGTCTCCACACCGAAGGGCACCTTCCAAAGCACTGGCACTTTTGACATACATTTCAAAACAGAAGGATACAGCGGGTCCAAAGTAAAAACTGACCCAGGGTGAAGCACGTCTTCCTTTTACCCTATTTCATCACCAGGCATGTAACCAATACAGCTCCCATCAGGCTCCCACCAAATCCTACCCTCAACTGCTTCAACCCTCTGCCAATGCCAGTTCAGAGACCCGTGTGCACACATGCACACCAAAAAGTTCAGAGGCAGATGTGCAGGTGATATGCACAGACACAGCCATGATTGTAAGTATACTATTGCTTGCATCATAGTCAATGTTCTATAGTGTTTTATTTTTCAAAAATCTTGAAGCCATAGTAATATGAGACTTATCCACCTCTCTGTAGCCTCTATTAAATCTTTGCTGAGAGATGAGGGAGACCGCTGGGGTCTGTGTGGGAATTGCGATATATCAGAGTAGCATAGTACAAATTAGTGAGGTTCTGCTGTGTATCTATACGCCTGAGGAGCGGGCTTCAGAATTACAGGCCCCTCTCCACTTAAATGATCAGCTTTTCTAGCTCAGCACACAATAAAACCGCTCTATACCTATGAGTTCAGCCACGAGGCTGGGGGATGGTGTACACCAGGGGTAGGCAACCTGCAGCGCGTGAGCTGATTTTCAGTGGCACTCACACTGCCCGGGTCCTGGCCACCGGTCTGGGGGGGCTTGTGTGGTTTTAATTTAATTTTAAATGAAGCTTCTTAAACATTTTAAAAACCTTATTTACTTTACTTACAACAATAGTTTAGTTATATGTTAAAGGCTTATAGAAAGAGACCTTCTAAAAACGTTAAAATATATTACTGGCACGTGAAACCTTACATTAGAGTGAATAAATGAAGACTCACCACACCACTTCTGAAAGGTTGTCGATCTCTGGTGTACACCATTACATTATACACACCACCCGGTTTGAACACAGCTTGTCCTTGAGCTCTGTAAAGAGTATCTGGGATTTACAGATTCAATCCAACAGTTGGACACTGACTGTGTAAAAGCTTGATAACCACAAATGTACAATATTTCAGATTACACCACTGCCACATATCTGCTCAAGATAGGGGAGTAGAAGAAGCTGCTGCAGGAGTAATGTGTTGATATAGAAAGGGATTTTCTTTTCCTCTGCACTGCACAGGCAGAAAGTTGGAACTGGAAGATTTTGTGGTAGTTGAGAACAAATTGTCATTCGGAGGATCCTTTTTAAAAGGGGAAAAATATGGAATGCTGAAATAAGGTTTTGCGACAATTAGGAATAGTAGTTCATAGATTCGTAGAAGGTAGTTGTACGTTTGATCAATGCAAAACACAGAAAACAATGACCACAGTGGAATGTATCCATTAGGTCACCTGGTCACCACTCTGGAGCACCTCATATAGTAGGAAGTGGTGGAATGTTGTGGTTGGAAGAGTCTATGGCAGTTGGGGGCTGGCAACTGCATCCTGGCTGATTAAACAAGCTTCTCCAACAGCATCTCCCTGGAGAAATAGAGAAGCTGCTGAGGTTAGTTTAATTCAGTGTTTGGTAACCAAGTGTTTGGTTACAAAATAATAACTGGGCCGAGTGTTTACTAACAGGCTTGGGTGTTTTACTTTTTAAATTAATTTCTATAGGAACAAAGGAAGGGATCATAAAAAGAAGTATGTGTATATTGTAGTGGAAGTAACATTGGAAGAACTAATGATGACTACCTATCTAGCTTACATACATACGCTTCCACCCATCATGTTAGTATCTCACATTAGTGCTTTCCATAGCAATAACAAAGTTCCTAGCAAACTTCATGGAGTCTCTGGCACGCCTCCCTTCTTGGGGTCTAAACTCTGCTTGAGGTATCATGTGTATATATATACATAATTTTTTTGGTTGGGAATGGGAATAGAAGAGGATGTTTGTATTGTGAGCATCACTTATGGTGGAAAAGCTTTCCTAAAAAGGAAGTTTTTGCAATATTTCCCAAAAACGGCCCGACTAGATTTGCCAGATCTCTTGTGGAAGACTGTTCTATAGCTGGAAACCCTAGACTGAGAATGCTTTGTCCCCAGCTCTCACAGGCTTCATTCTGTGCCTTGTGATTTGCATTTTGCCAGAGGTACTTCTCTGTCACCGTGTTTTATATATTGAAATTCGTTCTTTGATGTAGCTGAGGCTTGATCCATTATTTGCCTTGAAAATTAGGCCCAAGGCATTAAATTGTAACCAGAAGCTAACTGAGAGTCATTAGAGGGACTTGCATATGGGCGTGATATGATCACAACAGCCCAAGCCATGGAGAAGATGGCCAGACACATCCTATAACAGCTGATTCCCCTGCACTGTCTTCACATTTGACTGGGGATGAGCAGACAGGTTCTCACAGCACTTCCAGTCTATAGACTTCACAGCTCCAGGCTTCCAGATCAGCAGTTGCTCAGGCTCCAGATTTCCATCCCTACAGTGGGCCAGTCTCCAGTCAGCCTGATGTTGTGCATCTCTGCAAGAGGTAAGTAACCTGACCTGCACTTTGGGCAGTAAAAGGCCACTTAACTGTAAATGGAAGACAGTACTAGGGTTGCTAACCCTCCAGGATTGTCTGGGAGTCTCCAAGAATGAAAGATTAATCTTAATTAAAGATGTCAGGTGAGGAAACCTCCAGGAATACGTCCAACCAAAACTGGCAACCCTAGACAGTGCAAAAATTTTAGAAATCCCCTTTAGTGAAATTTGACTCAATACTTTGCCACATGAACACTAGGGGTTGTTGCCATTCATCATTATGTATTTGATCTTTGTGGGGAGTTTGGTTTAATAGAATGTGCAAAGAGCTATCTGGTTAACTATCAGTTATTGAATTAATATATAGCAGTAAGTGCGGGTAATTTAACCTTTGTTAGTGCAGTTCTGCCTAATTGCAAATTAATAAAAAATTATTAGTAAATTTAAGATTATGTCCTTCTTGTGTTACGATATCCTGGCTGTCTCCCATTCCTAAATGAGATGGGAAGAGGGATTATTTTACATAAGTATCATTGTCCAGCTATGCCGTGTGAAGGACAGAAGACACTGGATGAGGTTTCATTAGGCTGTAACTTATTCTTAAATGTCTGGGAGTATTTGGCAGATAAAATTGTACAGTGCAGGTAATTCCACAGTCATTTATATATACTCAGGGGGCTGCTTGCAGCCTTCCCCTTACCCATCCTGGTTCCCAGCCAGTCCACTTCTGGAACCTTGCCATCCCACCTTGAAGGAGAGTTAAGGGGAACTATAAAGGAGGGAGGGTTGGCTCCCTGCTGTACCAGTCATAGGAGCCTTGAACCTTGGCATCCCAATCCATTTTATCTGATCACCATATCAATTCCCTACACTGGACAACCACCCCAAGTTTACATCATGAGTTGTGACATCATAGCCTAACCCTCCCTTTCATTCTTTCACCGCCACTAAGCCCCCAACCTGCTGGGAGGAAAACGAAAGTAGCTCGTCTTAGTCAATGTGGCAGTGAGGGAAAAATTCCTTCCCAGCCCCACCAAGAAAGGAGTGACTAGCATAATGCCCTCAGCGGATCATGATGAAACCTGGTATTTCAACTACTTCCATGGGTGGGAGAAATAAAACTTCAAATATTAGGTGGGATTCACCAAAATCCACTAGTAGACTTGTGCAAAAAATCAGAATGATTTTATTGCTTTAATTGTTTCTGATCTGCTTGGTCATCCATCTGCCCGCTTTATCTTTATTTCCATAAAACAGTGATTCTCAAACTGGGGGTCGGGACCCCTCGGGGTCGTGAGGTGTCAGCCTCCACCCCAAACCCCGCTTCGCCTCCAGCATTTATAATGGTGTTAAATATATTAAAAAGTGTTTTTAATTTATAAAGAGGGTCGTACTCAGAGGCTTGCTATGTGAAAGGGGTCACCAGTACAAAAGAAACTGTCTCTTGGAGTTTCTTTAGTAGTAGTTGTGTCTGCCCCGGTAGCCAGATTCTGGAATGAAGTTAGCCAAGCAGCAGAGTCCCCAGTTCCATAAGTGGATGTGCAGTGTGTATGTTGCGCACATCACCTTCATGGCCCACTGGCAGCAGCACACTCTGGTGAGCTGAATATGGGACCTCACTGCTCTCACCTGAAACTCACTCTTTGCT
The DNA here is from genome assembly GCA_033296515.1 of Macrochelys suwanniensis. Lineage (NCBI taxonomy): Eukaryota > Metazoa > Chordata > Testudines > Chelydridae > Macrochelys > Macrochelys suwanniensis. The sequence continues at coordinate 4,928,449 of CM065789.1, read as the reverse complement.
TATTTTATAACTTCCTTTAAAGGAACATTGTCTTGGCCTCCAGTTTCATTTACCTTCAAATTGTTATAACATGATGAAAATACTTTGGATTCTTAGTGTTTTTGTTTTTAAATGTACCATTGTGGTATTAAAATATGTTCACAAGAAAAGCAATAGTTCTTTTATCTGAGCTGAAGTAAATGGTGTTTAGTGCTCTACCTCCTTGCTCTTCAGCAGTAGGTACCTAGTAAATATTATTCATAGAGCATACTGCCATTATTAATAACACTGCTGCTCAAGAAAGACTGTGTTTTCATGATAAGGTGTCACACGAATTGAAGCAACTGTTCAACAAATTAAACAAATACAGCCTTGTCAATTTTTGTTTAATTCAAAACATAGAGGGTGGGTAAATCAGTATTTAACAAGGAAGAAGGGACAAAATTAATAGTGAAAAAAATAGTTTCAAACTTCTCTCACATAACTGCAGTGAGAAAAAAAGTAACATGTCTTTCATTTGGAATTAGTAATGATAAGCTCTGGGTAACGCTGCATTTGATAACAAGGTATGTTTGAGAAAGGGGAAAAAAGACAGAAAGAGATATTAAAAGAATCAAGAACAGTTTATTATAGAAAACTTTAGTAATGAACGATCTTCCTGGCAAACATTTTAATGAAATGTGTATTTGACACAGAGTTAAACGTGAGAGGAACTGGAAGCTAATATATTTTAGTACTATAATACATCTGTGGCATTGCAAGGTAGCATTTTACAAGTGTAACCCAGCTAAAATGTGGGAAAGCAGGTGTTTAACATTGCCTTTTTTATTATCATCTGCAATTTTCACATTCAAGAATTCAACTAAAATGGCCCTGTTAAGGAGAGAGGTGTTTAAATGTCACCTGTTGGTGAGGAGGGGTGCTTGGGAGATGAACAGATCCCTTAAAATGTTGCATGAATTTCAAAATCTCTAACATCCCTGAAAACTTCTTATTAATATCCCAAAATAGGTAGATTTTAAATAATTATTATTTGATGCAGTTTAAAATTCAGCCTTCCTGTAAAACTGGTGCAATGGAATGGGAAAAAAAATCCTACAGATTCTCCCACAACATTCTGCCTGATATCAAAAACAATTATAACAAGGGGAAGGCACTCTGTTCATACTCATTATTGCTCAGGCCACTATTATATGACATTTCATGGTTTCTTTATTGCGTGAACATTATGTCTGTGCTCTAAAGATCCATTCTAGCTTGGTTGAGATTTGAGAGAGAGAGATAAATTGAAGTTTCCAGGAATCAATTGCAAAAATATTGTTTGGTTAAATCCATGTATGTTGCAAAATCTGCACAGTTTCCGTCTTCTTGTGGAGTAAGCAAAGGACTACTTGGCAATGCTGGTATGCATTGGTATGATGCTGAAAAGGCCTGCTTATAGCAGGCAGGGTTTAATATTTGGACACACATCCAAAGTGAATCTTCCACTAGAAATATCCATGGGGTTCATATTTGGTGCTTATTTTGCATTAAGTGTTATATACATTTCTTGGAAAGAAAACAGCAACATATGCTGATCTTCTGTTAGCATCTCAAAAAATAATTAAGTTTTCCACATTTGTATTTCTCTAATTATCCTCGTAGATTGGTGGAAATGTTAATTGACATAAGCCTAAAAGCCTCTGTGTTGCAGACCGGAGAGAATTCCAATGCTTGTTCACACGAGATAGTCTCTCCATTTTTCTGGGGATCATTGTCTTTGTTCTTCATAGATATATTTTGTTCTAAGTGGAAGACATCTAGAATGTCAATCATTCCAATATGGTATCTGTTATCTAACACCTTGTCTTTGCATTCAGTTAAACTTGTGCAATTTTTGTGTGTAGACCAGCTCTAAGTAATGGCTTTTAGATCTTTCTTCTCTGATGCCTAAGAAATTAGGGTAAATCAGTTAAATATATTAAAACTCCCTCAAGCTTTCTGAACCTGAACACCTGTTAAATACAAGCTTATCGCTCCACGTGATATAATCTGAAATGGCAAAGGACAGAGACTGCTTTAGTTGTCATTTTGTATTTCATGGGAAATTGCAGTGTCAAAGTCACATCTGCCACACCATGCAGAAAATTAGGCTTATTAGCCAATTTCATGATGCCACTGTGACAGGGTGTAGAGGCACTGCCTGAAAACAGGCAAACAGGATGTTAACTCCCTATCTAACTCTCCTGCCGGTGAAGGGTGGAGTGATCTGCCAGGGTTTGTGTCTGACTCATTACGTTCACTCAGATGCTCAATCAGGGCAAATTCTAACAAGCTTTCAAACCTGCAGCCAGAGGTCCTAAGAGAACAGGAGGATGCCCACACCACCAAGGACCAGTTATAATATTAGTGTTCTGTTTCATTTGCTTGCTTCACTATGTGTGTTTTGAGTGTAAGGAATTTTGTGCTGAATGAGCGGTATGTGGTACCAGCAGTTGGAGCATTCAGGAAAATCAGGATCTCTCCTTTCCCCCTCTGCTTGTGTCTACACTGGCATTTTAAGAAAAATGTAGACCTGGTCAAAATTTTTGCAACTGAATGTTTTTTCCATTGGAAAATGCCAATGTGTCGGGAACTGGAATTTCTGATCCATGGGAGATTCCAACATTTTTTGGGGGGAAATTGTTTTGAATCAGAACAAAAAACCAAAATTTCCCACTAGGCAAAATTATAATGAAAAAATGTTTCAGGTCAATCAAAATATTTTAATTCTGACTTTTTCTTAAATATTATATTATTTGTAATTTTGCATATATATTTTTGTTACTTTTATTTTATATTGTATTGTATTTATTTTATATTATAATTTATAATATAAAGTCCATCTTTGAACTAAAAGGTATTTTGAAACTTTCCATTTCAACCTTATCAAAACTCATTGTTTCTGTTTTCTTATAAGAAATTTAATCTGAATTGGCACAAAATGTTTTGATTTCGACAAGTAGGCATTTTCTGATGGAAAAACATTCAGTTGCAAAATATCCAACCAGGTCTACATTTTTCTTCAAACTTCCTACTGCTACACCACCCCTAATTCAGCTCCACCAGTTATAGCAATGACATGAGCACAAGAGTATATTGGATGCAGGATTTTTTTTTATTACCATGTCATCAAAGCTTACTCATGGCAGGTGTACATAACACAGCGATAAAAATACTCATGTCTACTCTACACTAATGCTCCCATTCTTGCTACCACTGGTGGCAGCAAAGGGGATTTTAAGGAAAATGCCAGTATAGATAAGGCGTTTGTCATGGCCCTAGCTCGAGAACATCGCACAGTTCTCTTCCTTCAGTTTAACAGAAAAACTTCATCCATTGTTAGTCTAACAAACCCATATGCCACTGCTGAATTCTTTGTTGCCTTCTCCCAAATCTAGTAGGTCTGAACCTCCCTGCCAGCAGAGCAAAGCAGGGTGTGGTATGGTTGCATCTCAGAGGAGGTCAGTGTTTTGAATCTTGGGTCTGACAGCTGGGAGGATCTGATAAATGGTTTTGCAGGGGTGTCCCAGATTTGCTGTAACTGGCCCATCTCTGAATTAAACCAAGAAGCTCTATAAAACCAGCTGCCTGGTTGTGGGAGGAGAGCCTGCCTGTAAGGAGGTAGAGTTCCATAAGCAGGAACAGAAGAACTGAGTTGTTTGTGGCTTTCCTCTTTCCTGCTTTTGTTTTTTAAAAAAATATTGTTTTGACTTTTTCCTTCAGCTGGGAACTTTAAGTACTGTAAATAAAAATTCTAGGAGAAACAGCTTGGCGAAAGTTATTTCCTCACTGGAGTGGGTTGCCCTTTAGAATGACAAAATCCCCAAAACCTTGGTGGGTTATATCTACGTATAAAAAAAAAAATCCATTCACAGTGGTTTGTACCTCCTTCTGATAAGTACTGGAGGGGTCTGTCACTTTGGCAACACTTGTACAGCTCATCATACCAATTAAGTCTTACTGAATTGGGTAATTATCAGAATTAAATGAAAAAAACAGAATAAGGAAAACATACATAGTCTGGTGTGCTCATATCATTTGTATTTTAGAACAAAGGTTTATTTCCAATGTATCTCTAAGGGAAGGCCAAGAAATGTATGGATTAACCGCTAGGATTCTTCTGTAATTTGCTTTTCCTACTTAAAAAGTCCTAGCACATATGTTTGTCTGGTCTCTAGTTTTATTTCTCAGGCAGCTCAGCATTTTTCTGTTGCACTGAATAATTCTGATCACCATAACCAGATTTAATGCAATTTCAATGCAAATTCACAAGTAAGGATGTTCGTTTTCCTCTATTACACAGTAGAACTAATCATGAAATAGAAATGGATGCATCTTGGCTTTTTCATCCTTGTGACCAAATTGCTGTACAAATCTCCAAAGAATATGCTGATACGAGTCTTGTTTCATTACAGGACACAATCCAAAAGTAGAATAAATTACATGTTTTCAAGACTATCAGGAGCCAGGAAAGTACAGAAAAGTCATAATGTCTAAGAAAGTATTCATACAATTCAATATAATTTAATTTTGTTCATACTTCCCAGAGAGGATCCATCACAAGCTAAAGGCCTGGAAGGTTTGACACTGAGATTTAAAATACATACAATGTAGTGAAATAAATACAGAAAAATGAAACCTGAGAATGGCTTGGCAGATTCAGAGCTGTGATTACTCCTGGTCAGGAGCAGTAGTAATCACAGCTGTTATATTTATTTTTTACTCCATCTCCCCTTCCATGCCCAGGTTTTGTTTGTATCATCCACATGTTATATCTTGTCTTTTAGTCTGTAAGCTCTTTGGGAACAGAGTCTGTCATTTATTATATACTTGTATAGTGTCCAGCAAAATAGGACCTAACCTATGATCTTTAGGTGCTACTACAATATAAATGTTAAGGAATAAGAAAAAAAAATGTTTTTCAAAAGGGGCAGGGGAAAATATTCCAGGTGCCCCTTAAGTGAAAGAACAGTTCTCCAGTCACATCCATGCGCATCTTCCAAGTGTGAAAGGTCTAGGAATTTTACTTACAACCAAGGATCATACAGTGTGTAAATCAAAGCTCAGGGTACACAAATGTGTATTGTTAGCAAAATGTCATTTATGTTGAATTAACTTTAACATGTACTTTATTGAACTACTGTGTAGTGAATAAAATGTTTACTAGAAAAGGCTAGATTTTGCAGCTGAAATTACTACATTATTAAGTAAAAATTTACCAGGTACAAAAGCTACTCATCCACCCTTACCATGATGACGATAATGGGAAAAAACACAACTAATTATATTTTACTCATCCAAAAAATTACTTCTGGATGAGTGGGAGAGTGGAATTAGCAAGGTTACCTAGTCATTGAGGTTTCTGAAATAACAAGCCAAAAAGGGAAGAGTTAAAATGGTGAGTGGCTTGGGGTATTTTGTTAAGCTTTTATTACTTTCATCCTGTCCTTGGAATTCAAAACTTCTGACAAGGTTTTGTGAGGTTTTAATTAACAGATTCTCACAGGGCTACTTAAAATTGCAGCTCTGCCTTGTTCCCTGAGAAAATGAAGCCATGCTAGTGTAATGCCTGGCGACCTCATGTATGTGTTTCACACTTCACTGATGTGTTCTGCTCTCTGGTGACACATATTTGAATCCTAAATTAAGAACTGAAAACCACTTTAATGACAACTGACGCAATGCAGCGCGTTATAGAATGTGTTAGTCTCTTTTGGAGAGAATGATTATTCTGTGTGTGTGGTTGATTTGGAATTAGATGCCCAGCATTTCCAAAGTTGTTGTCCCCTCTGGGCTTACCTTTCATTACCCTCCTTTCATTCCTGTTTAAAAGGTGGAATTTTGTAATTGGCATACCAAAAAAAGCCATGAAGATTGTCCTTCAACTAATATAACTGAATGCAATGACCAATCAACCCAATAAGCGACAGCAATGCCATTTCTATCAGTTATCCAAAGCCAAATGTCAAGTGTTTGAAGGACTGTACCAGCATCACCTCCATCATTAGGCTATTTGTATACAAAGTAGTATTGCTTCACTCCAGCATTTCACATACAATGCAGAGAGCATAATACATGTATTGTGTTCATTCCTGTGCTTCCAGATTGTTGTGACACAGGATAGCTGTTGATTGTGCATGACAAGCATATATGAGAAATGTTTCCTGTGCTTGCTTATCCAATTTGGTCGGCTTACACCGGCTGCCCATCAAATGGCATGAAAAGTTGCAGCACAGGTTTAACGTGAAGAATGACAAGAACTCTAATAACTATTTTTATAATTCTTCAAGAGACATCTATACTTCCTGTGTTAAACTCATTGGGCCACTCTTCTCATGTAGATGTCAAGCCACTTGTCATTTACTGGATGAACTAAACCCCAACCAAATTGCTTCTGATTGTATTGTTACCCCTTTTTGATCCAGGTGGTGAATGAAAATTTGGGGTCTAGTGGGTTGTTTCTGTTAGGAGGGGAAACTGATGATGGAGTCAGATATTTCTTTGATGTAATCCTGATTGTTTAAAAAGCATACTGTACAAAGTCTTGTTCCCCTGACCACGGCAGGCATCAAACAGGAGAGAGTTTCTTTTTTCACAATTCCAAATCTCTTTCAGCCAGCACTTTGCCCCAAAAGCCCTCTCTCTAGGCTTTTTCTCAGGGCCATGTCCCCAGTGGTTGTTGTGCTGTCTCCTTGGCTTTCTATTCCTTCTCTCTCTGTTTCTGCAGTGTTTCTCTCACACATGGACACACAGCTCCAAAACCAATTAATCCCCAAACACCTGATTGTTTCTTAAATGGAGCCTAAAGGAAGGAAGGTGGTTACGTCCACTAGCTTCAGTGAGGCTTGCCGACAGCGTTACAGTATGTTTGCATCGATAACTTTTTGAATATTTACCGTTGTGTACAGAGGGAGGGATGTTTGTGCTTGGTTATAATACCCTTTCAAAGACTCTAATATTAAATTGTCTAGAAAAACAACCCTCCCCCTTTATATGTAGCAAGGACATGAACCTGTTACATATGACTATTTTTGTACCTTTATCTTTTTTTTAATACCTTGTGAGAATGAGCATTTTGAACAATGGGATGCCAAATAAAGCACTTTTTGATATTTGAAGCTTTAATTTTAAAAACAATTACACCCGAAGTGTATCTGTCACAAAAACGAAAAACCTGATATCTGAAAATATAAGCTCTTTTATTTTAATCTCATGTTTTCTTCATGAATAAAATAGAATGAGCAGTAAACTGGGATTGGGATTTAGAACTAGTTCTATTCCGTGCACTGCCACTGTCTTGCTGAGTGGGATTGTGCAAGTCCATTAACCTTTGTGCCCCAGTTTCCCAATGGGGATAACCACAATTTTTACCTCAGCTACATGTTGTGAAGCTAGTTTAATTAGCATTTGTCAGCAGATTAAAAGTGCAGACAAATTATGATTATTAATAGTCAATCCGGGCCCTGCTAGTTGTGAAAGAAGTTGAGGTCTCAAGCTCCATCAAAGATTGTCAGTCTCGCAGCTGACTGTTCTTGACTTTTCTTTACCAATCTAAATATGGATAGCATCCTGCAAAAATGGACTTGGTAGCTCTGCACTGTGAATTGATAACAAATAAAGAGAATGATAAAAACTTAAGCACCATTCTTCAAAACCCTTCTTGTCACATTTAATTTATTTTTTTCTAGTATTAAATACTGGTATTTAGATAAATACTCTCACAATAAAGAGGAGACCTTGTAAAAGAATGGGCAAAATTTGGCTCTCAGTGATACTCATACAAATACTTTTAGTTCTTTTCTTATTTATTTTAGGCATTTGTCTGACACTTATCTCTGTAGAATCTGAACATGTCACTAATCTGAATGAACTTACCTTCACAAGACTGCTGAGAAATAAAAAAATATTATCCCTATTTTACAGGTGAATAAACCGAGGTACAGTGAGGTAAGTTACTTGCCCAAGATAATATGGAAAGGCTGTAGCAGAGCTGGGAAAAGAACCTAGATCTTCTTACTCCAAGTCCTGTTTCAGCCACCCTTCTTCATGAACCAAGTTCTGATCTTGGAGTCACTAGGTTTGCACAGAAATAACTGAAGGCAGAATTTGGCCAAATATGGGTAAATCTTATGCAACTCTTGGAAAATTTAGAGGAACCCCAAAAATAACAATACCCATCTATCTAAGGTACCATAAAAGCCTATCATTTTATTATTGAGGTGCCAACAAAATTGTGAAGAACTGTAAAAGTCTAGAACAAAAATCATTTACCCTCTGGACTCTCCTGGGTTTGTGAATTTCTGTATTAAAGAATTTTTTAAAAAATATTTCTTAAAGTGTGTCATTCCTGGGGAAAGGCTTTACTGAAAAGGTGTGTCTGCTACTCACACTGACTGAACACGGTCTGGTATCTTCTGTCCCGGGTTCCATAGTTGGGGACCTGGCACTAAGAACACCACTCCTGGCAGTCTAAATGAGTCTCTCTCCATCTGTGTTGATTTTGTGTAGTGCAGTTGAAGGGTCACAGAAAGTGGGCAGTTTCTGAGTATGCTAAGCCTCAGTCTATTATGGTCTTTGTAAATTAACACCAGGGTTTTGAATTGTGTTCTGAAGTGAACAGGGGAAGACAGTGCAGCTCATGAAGCTCAGGTCTGAAATGTTCACTACAGCTTTCTTTATGGGTTGTCTTCAGCACAGAAGTAACTTTTTGTTCCTGTTAACTCACTCCCCCCTCCCATTCAGACATGTAGGGCAATGCATGAGTTAGCTTGCCTGGCTCTTTGCTTACTTTGTGTGTCCCTAGTGAGAACTATGAAGTGCGCTGCTGAGCAAGGTACCAACTTCATCATTGTGGTGGAGGCTGTGTTCTTAGTATTTACCATGGCTAGTAATTACCATGTTGAAATATGGTGGTGTCTGTCACAATTCTGATTCCAGAGAGGATAGAGTTTTAGTGGAATCATTTGACTAGTCATCTGTCCATTTCCTTTCGTTTCTGCGAGCTAGTGGAATGGCTCAGCAGGAAAAAAATAGAAAAATGTATTTGTGGTTCAGCAAGATCTCCTCTAGAGATTATACTTGTAATAAGAAAGTAAAATAAGTTAACATCAGAAGAAAAGAAAATGAAAATCTGCCCAGTTTGGGATTCAGCCTAGGACTATGACCCTGAGGTTTTGGGATGGCCTGGCCATCCCAAAACCATTTCCCCCCTCTGTCTCCTAGACAGTCATTCTTAGAACCATTCCTCTGAACTTCTAAACTGAGGTTTGCCAGAAGCGAGGTAGTGCCCTTCACTGGGTCACAGTCTGTTTGTCCGGTCAGTATAACAGCAAGAACAAAGAACTAGTTCAAACGTCTGTAAATTACATTTTTACTCTGAGAAATATTGATTTTTCTTCCATTATTTACTGATGATTGCATTTGCAGTCAGTGCAGTGTGAACCATGGTCCACACACACACTGCTGGCTGTGGGTATATGGTCCATCATGTGCAGAGTGTGTGAAATCATTTCAGTTGAGAAATATGAAAATTGAGATCTAGGGGGTAAAACAAGCCATTGGAAACTTATCAAGAAACAGCCGCTAGTGGGAATGTATTGATAAAAGGAAGTGAGATGACCAAAAGGCTTTTTCTTATCTCTGTCTATTAGTGGGTGGAACTGGTCTGGCATAAGAGAACATGAAGAAACCAACTGAACAGGTAAGAAATTATCATTCCTGTTGTATGGCAAACTTGCTGTGTTGAGTTCCACATGCAGCCATCATAGACTAACCCGCCCTGGTGATTCAATCTAGACAAATGTTAATTACAGGTGATGGGGCTGGCTAACTTTGCCCAATTAGTGTCTTCCTGAGCAATACAAAAAAAGCAATCAGAATTATTCTGAGTAATGCCCTCTGAAAAAAAACATGTCTCTCTTCATCAGCATAAACAATTTGAGCTGTGAAGTGCCTGGGCTGATCTACTATAGGAGGACCTGGAGAAACCAAACTAACAAGAAGTTACCCTTCTCCAGTCTCCTCCTATTCCTGCACAGGTCAGTGGGAACTTCAGCAGCTATACTTAGCATGCAAACCAAAACAGATGTGAGTAACAATTAATATCGTAAACCTAAATGACTGTGACATCCATTGTAAGCTGCTACTTCAGTTCAATAGTAACGAGAAAGTGTATAGTGATACTCATATGTTTGCCCTTTACAGTTCTAAAGGACAAAAACTGCTCTCTTGGACCAAGATGTAGATTACTAGCTATAACACAATGGACCTTAGCTGAGATTTCTGATTAAAATCTCAAAAGTCTGTGAGACTCAGAGCCTGTATATAAGCCACTAAGTCCTACTTTGGGCCTCCAAACAGAACAGTCAGATTATCATAAGAACATGAGAATGGCCATACTAGGTCAGACCAATGGTCCATCTAGCCCAGTATCCTGTCTTCTGATAGTGGGCAGTGCCAGATGCTTCAGAGGAATGAACAAAATGGCAATTATCAAGTGATCTGCCAGTCAGAGGGTTAGGGTTACTCAGAGCATGGGATTGCGTCAATGTCCTTCTTGGCTAATAGCAATTGATGGACCTATACTCCATGAATGTACCTAATTCTTTTTTTAACCCAATTATAGTTGTGGCCTTCACAACATTCCCCGGCAATGAGTTCCAGAGATGGATTGTGCATTGTGTGAAGAAGTACTTCCTTATGTTTATTTTAAACCTGTTGCCTTTTAATTTAATTGTGTGACTCTTGGTCCTTGTGTTATGTGAAGGGTAAATAACACTTCCTTCTTCATTTTCTCCACACCATTCATGATTTTATAGACCTCTCTCATATCCCCTCTTGGTCATCTCTTTTGTAAATTGAATAGTCCCAGTCTTTTTTAATGTCTCCTCATATGGAAGTTGTTCCATACCCCCAATAATTTTTTTTGCCCTTCCCTGTATTTTTTCCAATTCTAATATATCTTTTGAGAGATGGGGCAACCAGAACTGCATTCAGTATTTAAGGTGTGGACATATACTGAATTTATATAGTGGGATTGTGATATTTTCTGTCTTATTATCTATCCCTGTCCTAATGGTTCCTAACATTCTGTTAGCTTTTCTGACTGCCACTGCACATTGAGCTAGGGGAAATAGATTCAATTAACGTAATGACTGAGCCATTCCCAGTCTCTGTTCAAACCTAAGGTAAGGGAGATTTTTTTCCCCCATTGTTCGGATTTATTTTAGTCTAGCAAATTTGGGGCATATTGAAGTTCTTCCATGCTAATGACCATATGCTTCCCTTTGCCCCTAACTTCAATAGTTCTACCTGAATCACTGAGGACACCTGACTCCAGAGAGGTAAGATTCACCTGACAATTTGTGATGGGCAATAGGATTTAAGTGAGATTTTATTATTTTAAAGGTAGATAGGGTTGTGGGGGTTTTCCCCAATCTTGTCATATGAGCGTTCCTCAGTTAGTTTAAGAAAATGCTGAATATACCCCACCACACACCTCAACTACCCACATACCTTGATGAGTCACTGACAAAGAGTGCATCTAGTACACACAGATTGTGACAGGCAGGTTAAAAGAATGGGACAAAGGAGAGAAAATTATATATATGTTCTAGAACAGTGGTTTTCAACCTTTTTTCATTTGTGGACCCCTCAAATATTTTGAATGGAGGTACGGACCCCTTTGGAATCTTAGACAGTCTGCAGACCTCCCAGGAGTCCATAGACAAGTTGAAAACCAGTGTTCTATAGTAATGCCAACCTTTTGTGGACCCCTAGACATAGTCTGTAGACCCCTAGGGTCCGTAGACCACCGGTTGAAAACCACTGCTCTAGAGCTAATGTAGAATAATATTTGATATTTTCAGAGACATTGGGATAACCTGCAACACTGAATGACAGGACCTAAGTTTATGGGCCCCACCTGCTTAAGGGTGCTTGAAAACTGCTCATCAACTCCCCCTGCTGTACAATGTACTTCATATATATGATCAGCAGCACTGAGCCCTATGGCAATACTAACCAAAGAAAAACAACATCCATTAAGTAGGAAAGCCAACTAAGCAGCATTTCTGCAGGAGGTATTTGAAAGTGAGCGTTTTTTCTCTGTAATTGGGCAGAAGGTTGATTGCGAATCTGTGCACACAATTGCGATTTTTTGAGAGGAGAGCTATTTATATTACTAATGCCATCCTCTTCCAGATATTTCTGTGCAATTTGAGGTGGAAAACTGGAACCAATCAGGGTTGACCTTTCTTCATTTTAGAGCAATTTTCTCCTGTTAATGGACAGAGTGAATCTTCCCTTAAGTACAGATGATGTGTGTACATTCATAGGAACCCAGAATTCTAGGTATTTGTAGAATAATGTATCAGGTTTCAAAATAAACTCAGAGCTATGCTTGTGAGCAGAGGACCCTCTTTGCTCAGGCTAATGAAGCATAGGATTTTAGAAGAGCTGGCGTGTTAGGAAGTTGGCCAGGCTAATGGTGCTACTTGGGCAGTTTCACTTTACTTATGTTTTGCATGATTCCACTTGTGTAGTATGTAGCTGTTGTGGCCTGCAAGAAAACTGGTATAATTTATTTTGAGCTTTCTACAGTGAGTGGTGAATGAAAGGTGCATTATTCAAATCCTAGCTGAACAAAGCTGTCAGCAAACTTTAAAATGCTGGTGAATTATGTAGTAGTGGCTTGGAAGGGGCCCTGGTTATTCAATTAAGGATACCTGAAGCCTTGGTCAAAGGCTAAGGGCTTGTCTATATAGACATTTACTGGTCTGTGTCCTTAGTGGGAGTTTGTAATAAATCAGTAAACTTCCCCATGTGGACAGATCCTCAGACTAGTCATTTGTATTTAAAAAGACAGCTTGTACTAAAACATGTTGCTTGTTAGTGGAAAGAAGGGGCCTACCTCAAGGCAAAGGGGAGATTCTATTTGGACTAGAACAGGAGTGCCACTTACTTCGTGGACAGCCAAAATCCAGTTTTACTCAGAGGGCTGGGGCATGAATTTGGGCTACGCAGAGCCTTCAAGCTGTAGATCCTCTCCTGTATTTAGTTGTAGTGTAGAAGGGCCTAGGAGCCCTGGTCACAGGCTGGGCCCACTATACTAGGCACTGTAAAAACATAACTCTCCCCCATCCCCCAGGGTAGGATATTGCCTTTGTCTTGTAACTCAGTAATTTGTTCACTTACTGTTATTACATTCAACTTTGCTCAGTTGGAAGATCACACCTTTAGGGCCCTCACTATTTCTGCCTCCTCCACTGCTCCCTTTCCTACAGCAACTCCTAGCTCATGTTCCATCTGCTAAAATGATCGGTAATGAAATAATGAATGTTGCTGACTCTGGAAGAAATCATTGCATTGCTTGACTTGGGTCACATGTTTAGTTATTTTTGCAACAATGTGGGCTGCTTTTTTGTCTTGTTTTTTAAAAAGATTTTCTAAAATTCTGCAGAAATCTGAATGTCATGAAGGTAATAAAAATACATTGAGTAGGCTGCTATCTCGTCTGTGGCTCAGGAATCTGACAACAGTGGATTCGAGTGTATTTTGATAGATGCCAGCATGTACATTTTTAGATTACGTTGCCCTTATGTAGCATATTGCAGTGGCAGATTTTTAAGAGCTCCATTTACCTTGGCCAGTGAGCAAGACCTGCCTAATGGTCCAATGCTGCAAGATTCCAAGCATTTATGTGCTTAACTGAACACCTCAGTAGGCCTACTGACTTCTGTGGGACTACCTGCACGCTTAAGTGGTTTGTTGGATCAGGATCAAGCTCTTGTACGTGAACAAATGGAAGCACAAGGGTTAGGTGATTTGTCAAAACACCCCCCAGCAAGTCTGTCAGAGCCAGAAACTGAAACCAGGACTTACTGGTGATGTGGGAGTAAGGAAATTCAATGTTACTAGTGAAAGCAGAAATACCAGGGGAGTCTCTCACACTCACATTAAAGTTAATAGTTATGGATAGTTTCCTGTAAAGAAAGACACTTGGTCCATTTATTGCAGGATATGGAAAATATGAGAACACTGACTAAAAACCCTGAAAAAGTTTACCCCAATTTGTCACTAGAACTAGGCAGAAGCCGTAAGGGCCTGTAGAGGATATCCTTCCCAAGCAGAGAGCGCACCAAGCCTAGCACTCCCATCATTTGGATTTTAAATGGGTCTACTGGTTTTAACTGTGCATTTCTGAAAGCTGTCACTCGCTCTTATATCACGTAAGAAACTCCATCTGTTCAAAATGCAGGGCCACATTCCTCAAAATAGCACAACTTAAAACCAGTAGCAGTTTTCTTATTCAATCCAAACTCTTAAGATATGCACATTACGAAGCTAATTATAACTGGAAACAGACAAACCTCAGTTTTCCCCCCAATTTTAATGTGTTTTCAGAAAATTTAGAACACCAATTTGTGAGGATAAACTCCATTGGAGAGAGCAAATACAGAACGCAGGTAGCCACGGAGCTGAGGCACCTTCTTGATTATTGGCAGGATTTGCGAGTCCACGGTCTTCTGGTCTGTCTTGCGTTGTTCTGTTACCTCATATTTCTAAAGAACAAAATTGAGAGTTAAAGTACTGCAGAGATTTAGACACAGTTGGCTATCCCTACAAAGCTAAGGCTGGCTTCTTGCTTCCTGCCATGCCAAGGGCTTTTTCACTGAGTAAGCATTTCTCAGCATTCACTTGGAATTTTCCTTTCCAGGGAACAAAAAAAAAAAGAAAAAAAAAAGGTAGCTCTATCTGGGCCACAGGACTCAAGTCACCTACAGTAGATAATTAAAGCTGTTTGCATTTATACACAACTGATAAGAGTATGTTTAAAAGAGTAGGAATAGACCTTAGCTAAAAGAGCTGTTGCTAAATTTAACCAACTGATACAAATGGAGCCCCTAAAAATCACAATACATGGAACACTTATGGACAAAAGACCATGGAATGCACATTAAGAAAATTCAGAGCTATTTTATGACTCCGTTTACAGTACAAGATTGAGTCCATGCACACAGGAGACGCTGCTTTAAGAACCTGTGTTCAAGCACCTACTTAGTATGGAGTTATTTTGATAACAGCAACATTTTAAGATTTATTTTCCCCAGTGTTCGACACACACAATGGGGGAGGTAATATCTGAAAAGCACTCTCTCGAAAGTCCATCTCCTTCACCAACAGAAGTTGGTCTAAAAAAAGATATTACCTCACTCACTGTGTCTCAAATATCCTGTGACCAACACGGCTGCAACACTTTTCCCAATGTTGTCATATTCATGCATTTTAGTGGACTTGACCTTACTTTCTTTTAAAATGTTCCTACTAATTCTTAAACATTAGTTTCATGGAAAGACATCACCCTCCCCTTCCACCTCAGCTACAAACATCGAAAAGACATTTGCAAATAGGAACACTAATCATTGTTATCCTTACTTCTTTCTCAGTATCAAAGATCTCGCCTTCTTGATGTTTGGGCTTACGCAGCCTCTTCTTCTTAAAGTACGCATCAGTGAGATGTTTTGGAAGTTTCACCCCAGAGATATCAACCTTGGTAGATGTGGCAATAACGAATTTCTGGTGAGTTCTGCGCAGAGGGACACGATTGATAGCCAAAGGTCCTGGTGGCACAGAAAAATACTTAAGAATGAGTTGAAATGTCAGCTTATCACTGGAGAAATAGTACTCCCTTTCTAGTTTGTGTCTTTAGCTACACTAAAAGGTCACTTTCCATTAGAATGATTAGTTTGAAGTGATTGTGTTCTTGCAAAGGATAGCTGGCTTCTTACTAAAATCCGAGCCAATAAAGAAAATTAGGAGACCCCTTTCTCAAGACTTCTGATGCTAAGAGTTTCCTTGCATTGTCAGTATTTCCAGATGTTAAAGCACAGTGATACTTTATTAAAAATGTGTTCTTTAATGTTTAAACTTTTAGAATCTCTCAGTAGCTCCACAAGGCTTAACTGCAAGTTATTGGTACTGCCAATGAGGTGCCCTCTTTTGCTAAAGGAAGGGCACTTCACTCCCTTTCTCAGATTTCCAGTGCTATCCAGTGTTTCTAGCATTGGAAGACTGATATCAGAACTTAGTCACATCACGGGTACCTCAGGCTAGTCAGAAAAATGTCTATTTCCAGACAAATGGTTTGGTGTTATTAGGAAAGTACAACAATGCTAATCATGGTAGAGCCTGAAAACAGGCTGCCTAGACAGACTTACAATGAATTCAACAGGAATTAAACAGACTTGAGTGAATAAAGTTTCTTACCTGTTACCAGCAACAGGCCACTAGCAAGCTGCTTCAGGAAGACCACACGCTGAAAACCAAAACACAATAGGACATTAGTCTCAGACAGCAAAGCTAAATGCAGTTTGATGTCTGGGAAAATATCAGGACCTGTACAAAAAGTTAAAGGAGACACACACTTCAGCCAGAAAGGCAAAAGGCATAGCAGTACCAAATCCACAACACTTTAGAACAAAAACTGTTCTAATTTGACAGGACACATTCCCAACCGCCAGAAAACTAAGTAGCTGGACTATGTTTAATTGTCTAGAACAGGAACTGGGTTGGGACCCAACAATTGCATTCCTAAGCAGCCCCTTTTGTAAGTTACATGGGTTTATATTGGTTAAGTCTGGCAATCAATCAACTGCAAGTCCCTCTAATTCTTTACCTATCACAGAGATATAAGCAAGGTGTGGGGAAAACCCCCGCCCCTACCACTGACCGAAAAACTCCTTGTTGGTGTATGCTGCATTTACAATAGGGGGCTATGCCATCATAGGCTCTGTAGAGTATACAGAAACTTTTAACAGACCAGCCAACCAATATTTTGAAGAGCAGATATGGCATGGAAGGGTATATGAAAGACAATTCTTCTTTACCTTGCCTCTGTGGCGACCAGTGAGAATGATCAGAACAGTTCCTGGAGTAATAGAAGCCCGCAGTTTCCTCTTGTGTTGGCAGAAGGGCTTTTTGCCATGACTCAAGAGCTTGCGAGGAACGTCTTCAGTTGGATAATATCTAGGCTAAAGAAAAAGCAGCAAATTATTAGCCAACTGCACTTTTACTATTCCATCAGCAAACTTAGCAAAAACAGTTTAATCTAAGTTTTGATCCTTCCCCTTTTAGTGGATGCAACACCTCTTCTCTCATGGGAAGACTATCTTTCCTGAAAGGCCATTTCTACCATATCCCCCTTTAGTTTTTTTGTTTGTTTCTCTGTTGCACACAGGATTCACTTTGCTGCAGGCTAGCATTTTACAGAAATTGGCACTTCTGAGTGATACATGTTAGGTACACGATGTTGCGTTTTGCATCAGATAGCTAATCAGTTACACAGCATAGAAAAAAATAAAAAGTAAATGTATTATTTGTGATTGTGTTTACAATTCACTACAGAGAAGATGCCAGAGGAGCCCTTCTGTGCTTCTCATTCATAGGTCTATGCCCATTCAAACAATGAACCTAGTCCATCATGGAGGGCGTCAGGGTATTCCCATGAAGTGACAAAGGGTCCTGTGGCACCTTATAGACTAACAGAGGTATTGAAGCATAAGCTTTCGTGGGTGAATACCCACTTCTTCGGATGCAAGCAGTGGAAATGTCCAGAGGCAGATTCCCATGGGAATCACCTTAATGCTGCATGCAGTAGTCCCCCTTACATGTCGACAGGCAATTAGCTCAGTAATATACCCAGAAGCCAACTGTACATGTTCTCTGATTCAGGCCATGTCTACACTGCCCCACAGAGGTGTGAATAGCAGTGCTGTGCTGTAGCTCCCCCATGTGAACGCTGGGTGTGAACTAAAAGGTTCCTAGTTTGCCTAGAACAGCTGCTCCCCAGCTTTATTGTTAAGTGTACCACCTTCTTTAATAAAAAAAATATTGTGAAGTAAATGTATGGAACATCAAGCTCCCATAGCATCAGTGGAGCACACAGCAGTTAGGGAATGCCTGTTCTAGAATATTGCAACACAAAAACCACAGTAAATATAAACGTGATGTGCATATTTCTTTAAAAGTAAGACTCTTACTTCCTGCCTCTTTTTTAACCCCCCCAACCCGATATATTAATAAGTCATTATCTTAAATGTGAGTACCTACATAACAGTTTTACAGTGCTATACAGGCAACCTATAATGGAGATTATACTGTCTCATAGCCCAGCAGTATATCAACAGCAGCACTATCTATGGAAGTTTTTCATTACAGAATAGGAAGCATATTCTCATCATCTATGTCAATGCAACTCTGTAACTCAAGTGTTTAGCAGGAGCAAAATTCTGCTTGTGCAATTTAGTTCTTTTCCCCCCACTATTTTATTCTTACCATTTTACGAACTTTTACCACACGGTTGCCTCCATTTTTATCTCCCCCAACTGGTTTTGTGAGGGTAGCAGGTGCTTTCTCTCTCTTTTTCTTTTCTATCTATTGACAAACCAAAAAAAAAATTCAAACAAGTTAACTTGTGAAACTTGAGATACAACAATTAGTTAAACGTGAAAATTCATTCCCTTTATACCTTTGTTTCTGGCGCATCATACTTGCGCTTGTACATGGCTTTTCTGGCATACATCGCTGATCGGGAATATTTCCCAATTCCTCGGGCCAGCACTGGGTTGCGGCTTGCATGGTGCTTTCTAGGCTTCTTTGCCTTCTTCTCACCTGCCTTCTTCTCGCCTGCCATCTACCAAATATAAGAATAAAGTATTAGTGATGTGTCACATCAAAGAAACTGCACAGAAAAAATGTAATGGCTGCAAAAAACAAAAGCAAATTATACTTTAAAAAAATCCATGGTGTTTCTACAATGGTCTTGAGACTATTCGGCTATGTTTACTGTCTTTTGCATCAAAGCCACCTAAACTACATAAAGCCTAATCAAGATGCACAGGACACATCTCGCTTGTAACACAAGGCCATCTATATAGTAAATATAGGTGCTACAATTCAGATACCGGACCATGTCCAAAAGTACTAAAGCAGAGCTCCCAGGAAAGAGGAAAATGTAAATACAAGTGGGGGCTGCAACTGCATGACAGCCCATAGACTAGGGAAGTGGAGAGAGGGGCAATAACCAGCTTCTCATGCCCAAAGCCACATGGTGACTTTGGGCTTTTACATGCTCTACTCTTATACATGTCCTAGACAGAGTCCCCAAGCAAGGCAAGGCTCCGGTATGATTTACCGCAGGGAGCAGAGATTGGAGGCGAAGGAAGAATCCCCGTCCTCTCTATGCCTACCACCCATACGATCTGCCTCTGGCTGGAGCGTCCTCATACGTTTCGGACCAAAGGCTTGAAGCCGGGCTGGGATTCCACTTACAGGCTCCCACCCTCTGCTCCGGCCGAGTCTGGTCACCGCCCGGGGAGCGGGGCTCCTAGGATCACCCCCCACCCGCGGCGCTATGCAATCCATTACGGTGGCCGCCGGATCCCCAACCACACAGTCACCATAGCGGGCCACCCGCGGCCTTCACTCCCCGGAGTCACCGGGACCCGCGAACTCCGCACATACGTGCCCCCCCGCATGCATCCGGCTCGCACGGAACCACCGAGCCGGACCCGCTGGCCCTTCAGAGCCTCCTCAGGGCAGATGGCGGTAGATAGTAGTTACTGCTCCCCAGCAATGAGCACCGCCGCTCCGCCATTCTTACCTCGCTAGAAAGGAAAGGGAACAATATCCGGGAACCCGGCTCTAAAGCGAGCCCAGCGTCTGACGTCACCCCGTCCACTCCGGGGCACGCTGGGAGATGTAGTTTGTGGTCTATAGCGGTTGCTGGCTGCCTATAGGTCTCACTACGGAGCGGGGGAGGGTCAAGATCTGAGTCAAAGGGAGGACACCCTCGCCCTCTGGTTATAGATGGGGGTAGTGGGATTTGGTCACGAGTGGGACTGACTGGATTCTATGTTGGCTGGGGTTGGAGAAGAAGGTATGTGATGTGTGGAGTAGTTACAGGGGTTATGTTCTTGGTTCTGCAGATGATTTAAGCCCCCTGTCCAATGTAGCAAACAGCTAAGTGTTTAACTTCACTACCTGGAACTTGTAAAAGTTAAGTTTGCGTAAATCTGCAGAATTGGGGCCTTGATTAATAATAAACTGACACATGTCAGCGTCATGGTTCTATATACTTTATCCGTCTGCATTTTATGTCAAATAGCTACTTCACAGAGTTGTATAAAGGTTACTTAGGGTGACACTATAGACTTGAAAAACACAGTTGTAGACAACAATTGTACAGTAGCTACTCTCATGTGTAACCCCCAACTATAAATGAAAGAGATCAGCGAAAAATCTTTCTTTTAAAATTTGTTTCTTTGAACTTTTGAGAGCATTTTGAATATAGTAAAGTAGTTTGTAGATGGTTAGTTGCGGCTCCCCTCTCATGCAGTAGGATGACTCCAGCGAGGGAGTAGATGCCTTATATGTTTGGAAGAGGATAAAAAAAAATAGCACTGTTTAAAAAAGGATCTCGATCAGCAAACTGATTTTTTACAAATACTCATTAAAACCAAGTTAACAGTATCGCCTCAGACCATGTTTGTAAAAGATTTAGATGAGAGGTGCTACTTTAAGTACAAGGTGTTACCATGAGACATTTTAAATGTGATCCTGTGCATGCAGGGAGTTCTCAGAAGATGCCAGCAGAGCTCCCGGGTTCAGCGCATGCGCTCTGATCCCGAATGCCTGCCAGCGTGCGCCTGCAAGCTCGCAGCTGGGCAGCCCGCCCTAGCAGGGCCCCGCCCCCACCCGTGGAAGCTGGGCCGGTCGCGGACGGATGACGTCGTAGGAGGCTGCGCCGGGGTTCTGTGTCTCCGCGGCCTGGCTGCGGCTGCTTTTCACGCTCCCCTCCGGGTCCCCCAGGCCGCGTCCCGCCGGGGGAGGGCCCCCCCCCCCCGCCGTGAGAGGCCGAGACTCGGGGGGACGGGCAGCTGCGGGCGCCGCGGGGGAAAATGACATCGCGGAGGTGAGGCGAGGGGGCCAGGGCCAGCTGCCCCTTTCACTGGGGGGGCGGGGCCCCATCTTCCCCTGGAGCAAAGGGCCCGGCGGTGGGCGGCAGAGACTCCTCTGGGGCAGGGCGAGCCCCCCCTCTCCCTGGTGCGGGGCCGCTCCCTGCTGCGGTTAATTAAAGGGCAGCCCCCCCCCCCCCGTTCTTTGGTGTAGGCAGGGGCCCTCCCCCTGCAGATCACCGTTTAATTTACTCAGTGACCCAGAAAACTGCCCGTCTGGCATCCCAGGATATGGAGAATTCATCCCGTGTGGCAGTGGGCATTAGCAACAGATGCGTTACTGAGTGTGCGGATGTGGGAATGAAAACGGGAATCAGTTTCTACAATTACCAACTGCAGGCTGATGTTTTAGGTGGCCTATACGTGTCGTTTAGCACTGTACAATCTACTTCCAAATACCTGCAATATTGCTGGATTTGGAATTTGAACAACTCAGTAACATTTGAGTTTATTGCAGATGTGTGTGTCTTTCCACATCTCATTTTTACTTTGTAGAAGACTCTTGTTTATCCTTTGTCAGTACATTTTCCATTTACTTTCTTTTGTTTACACTTTTTGGGCTGGTAATCTATCACAATAATTGAATTAAAGGAGCACTATCAAGATAGAAATATATTTAAATTTTACCTGTATTTAATTCCTTTCATTATGAAAGCTGACAGTATTTTTAAAAATCTGATTTGCTTTACACTATGTTTACTTTTTCTTTTTCAGTTTAGAATGACAAACCTAGATTATCAATTACATTTCAGGGTTCTCTTCCCTCCTAGCACCATGTTATTGTGTCTGGATCTCCAGCAGTTTAGGTAGATATTTAAAGTGGGAGGGAAATTTAAAAATTGAAATGGGGGGTAGAATCTTAAGTATTTCTTTTCATATCAGTTTCAGCGACACTTTCTCACCCCCCTTTTAAAATAAGGTCTAAAATATATGTGCCTGCATTAGTTAAGTGCCCATTTTACAGTCTTTGCTTGCTGTCTGATTCTTGAGAATTAGCCCTATTACCCCATTCAAAAATTAAAGTTAAAAGTGGTTCATGAGAGAGAGTGAATAAAAATTAGAAATACAGACAAACCAGTGAGCCTATAAGTAGGAATAATTAAACTAAAGGTCACCGCGTTCCTGATCTGTCTAGCTGTGTCAGCCAAAGCTCAGAAGCACTCTAATCTGTTCTGCAGTCAAAACGGAGATCTGAGTAGCCCAATCATGAAATGGAGAATCATATTGATTTTGTTTCTCTTTTCAAGGTGGTAAATCGATACTATGCTCCTCTCTCTCCCTTTCTCCAAAATTTTGCTAACTATTCAAACTCTAATCAGAAAAGAGAAATACACTGTTAATGTAGTGTGTGATTCAAGAATGTCCTAAACCTTCTGAATTCTGTAAAGACAGCTTTTGTACAGTCATACTCTGGTTCTCCAGAATATTTCTTTATCTGAAACAAGGGCATTTTCCCTGCTCTCTCTCTCTATATAATACTCTTGGAAAAGGCCTTCTACTTATCTGGTATCCCCATTGTCCTTGTTGTAAATGATGTTTGACTGTCTCATTGGTTATCTTTCCACTAGCATTTTTGCCTTATTGTAAAATGCCGAGTAGAATGCTATGTGGCTGAAACTATTAAATCATGTTTTGGGGAACATTAAACCCTCTGTTCTCATTGTGGGCATAAATAGAATATGTTGCTATGTATTGGTTTTTGATTGTATTATAGGCTCTTGGTCAATTTTACACTAGGAATAACTCCTGTGTCTGCTTAGAACAGAGCTAGAAAAGGAAAGTAGAAGAAAAATCTAAAATGCATTCCATTCCTATGAAAGGAAACGTAAGTGAAAATCCTCTGTAGGGTTTATATTACTCCTGTCTGTGTCTATGCAATCCTCTCTGCTCTCCCACCAGTGTTGGAAAGGATGTGGCCAGCATGGTTCAAAAGCGCAAATGTGGTGGCAGTATGCCAAATGAGGTTATCCTGATCACCGGTCCGGAACCATTTAACATAGACCACTAACACCCCCATTTCTTTCTATTTGGGGTGGTTGACAAATGCATCTTCCTACTCAAAGCCAAAAATACAAGGGTGAGAGAGCAGGAGAACCAGTTACCATTAGAACAGAAGTTACAACATGTGCAAAAACTTGGTTGCTTTCCTGGATGTACCTTTTTTGGTCCCAAACCCCGGTTTTGGTGGGCTACAGGAAGAAAAATCCCCCTTTTATAATCTCTTACATGATTCCATAACCAATTTTCAAATATGTTATATTATGGTCCCTTCTGTTAACTGAAATGTATTGTCTTTTGGCATAACTTTACATGATGTGCCTAACTAGTAATGTGGTGGTATGTATATTTGTGTACTTGTAGGATCAGGTGTTGCAAGTAGTGTGTGTGGAAACTCGCAGTGAAGTTAATGGAAGTTCTGCATGTGGTATGCTTGTAGGATTGAGTCGAGTATGTTCACATTCCTGTATCTATGCTTCTCTTTTTCATGTAATTATAACTAAAGTTCAATCAAATCTTCACTTAAATCCTACATATATTAAAAACTCCTGCATAGCAATGTTTTGAAGATATTGCTTCTTGCAGAAGTTACATAGTGGGGTGTGATTGTGGGAAACCTTATAGATGAATGAGTGTATTGCCCATCCTTCATAGCCAGATTGTTCCTTGGAGTACATTTTCTAGCATCCAGTCCAGTCTGGTTATTAAAATTCCAGGCAATGCGGCTTTCACTGCTTCTCTTGGCAGACTGTTCCAAAGATTAATACATTTCCCCATCAGGAAACTTTTCTTGACATTCAGGCAAAATTTTCCAATTATTAATTTGGTCCTAGTTCTATCCCTGTGGCTCCCTGTATACCACATAAAATTATTCTTGCAGTTTACACCTTCCAGGTACTTGGAGAGTGTTTCTGTGTTCTCCACCTAGCTGCTTAATCTAGTTGTACACAGTTAGGACCAGATGTTTAAAGGTGTCTGAAGATAGCTGCTTTTGAAAATTGTGCTAGGTGCCTGCCTGCATCTTTTGGCATCTAAATACCTTTAAAAGTCTAGCCCATGGTCCATATAATCTTTCTTCATAATTCAATCCCTCTGACCCTAAGATTTTTTTTTTTTTTGGCAGGGTCATCTTGTCTGTCATCCTATTCCCATTTAATGGCTATTCACCAGTGTGGGATAAGTTTGTCTTTCATAATCCACAGTCCACATAATACACACTATGTGTTAACCATAGATTCCTCTTTTCTAAGCAAGTGTGGTGATCATCTGGCGTCCAGAAGAGGTTAAAGTTATCAGTTACTTAATTACATGAAAGTGAGTAGCAGACAGTCAGGTTATGTTGCTGGGTTTAGTTGGTGATGGTAGAAACTTGCCAATCCAGCTAACAGGCTTTACTCTCTTCAATCTTTCAAGGTAACTATGTTGAATATCATGCACGTACCTTGTGTATTTTTCAAAGGAGATGAGGAAAGCTGAGGTCCTGTGTGGGCTTTGATGACTGTCTTAGGGAAGAGTAGGGGTTTTCCCTAATTTTCTTAGCCAAAATGCATGTCTCACTGTTGTGCTGATTGGTTACTCCTCAGAAGCAGCTGCATTTCAGCGGTATTGCATATTTGTAGTTTGAAGAGCTTTGGGATCTTTCAGGATCATGGGCATTGGATAAATGTGAGATTATCTGTCATTTGATTAACTCTTGTCTGTTGTGACAACTCAAAGTAGTTGGATTTTTACTTACATTTTCCTGGTTTGAGCTATACTCAGAGTAGTTTATTTTCTTGGTGGCTCCGCTAAAGGTGCAATATTCTGAACAGGGTTCTCTTTGTTAGATAGGATATACACAGACAGATTTAAGGTTCCCATGTAGGATTACTTCCTTTTCAAATTGCACTTGTGCACCTTTACTTCTAACTTCCGTGGGTATATTAGCTAAACTGACTCTGTTAGGGACTTGGCTGTTTTGGAAGCTCTAAAAGTGTCCAGAGTATTCTTTATGAAAAATTTGCCAGAGTAAGGAGTATGGAATATTATATGATTGGAATAATAATAAGTCTTTCTCAGTTTAAGCTGCTTTTCAAGAGTTGCTGAACCAATCAAAAGAGCAAAGTGGCTGCCCTATGTTTGAAGATGCACTTGCACAGCTTTCTGTTATGGCAGCTTACTGTGAAATGTGGATTTATGTTAGGAATAATCAGAAATGCTTTGTGCTATGTCTCTTCAATTGATTGCATTGATAGTATAATAATCCTAGTCTCTCTTTAGTTCACAAAGCATGTGCCTGGAGATCATTTCCAGTTATCTAAATCATAGAATCATAGGACTGGAAGGGACCTCAATAGGTCATCTAGTCCAGTCCTCTGCACTCATGGGAGGACTAAGTATTATCTAGACCATCCCTGACAGGTGTTTGTGGGCAGTAGAGTTGCTGGCCATCTTAATGTCGCATTACTACTGTTTGCAGCAGAGGAATAAAACTTGTGCGACGATACGGAAAACATGGACTTGATAACTAAATCACTATGAATAAGTCTGCTGAAATGTAATGCCATAGGTGGTGATGCTGAACTCTTTAGTTATAGATATAGGCCATATATGGTTCTCCTCCAGCGAGGTCCACTGTTTTAGTCATTCAGGAGGCTGCTTGTGGGTGGTGAAAACCAATATGATGTTCCTCTGTGTTTTGTATTTTAAGAGTGTGATATTTTAGGACCATAGGAATTGACAGACCAGATCAGAGCATTGCTCCATCTAGTCAGGTAGCCAATCTCTGGCAGTGGCCAGTACCAGACGCTTCAGAGGAAGCTGCAAGAAAGCTATATTTTGAACAATTGTGGAATAACTTGTCTATAAGGGAAGTTTCTTCCTGACCCCCGGTCATCAGTCGGTGATTGATTTATGCCCTGAAGCATGAGGTTTTGTTTTATTTTTACTTTTTAAATAAAACTGTCTTAATGTTACTTTGGATGTTTTCAGTATTCTCATATATGTCTAATTTTTTCTTCAGTCCTAATAAGCTGTAGACCTCCATGGAATCCAGTGGCATTGAGTTCCACAAGTTGTGTGTATGGTGGTGGTGAGGAGTGCGTGTATTTGTTCTTATTAGTTTTCTTTCAGTTTCATTGAATGTGACTTTGCTGTTATGAGAGGATAAATACAAGTGCCTGACTTCCCTGCTCTATATCATTTGTGTTATATACTTTTTATCATGTCTTCTCTGAAATAAACAGTTTCCAATGGTGTTGCTATAGTACTTTCACTTATATGACATCTCTTATCGGAGGATCTCTGTGATATGTAGATGAAAACCTACTTTTAACTGGTGACTTGAAAAGTTAGAATTACATTGACATTTTTTTGAGATGATTTTTTTCAAAGCATAACAAAATTCTTTAAAATCCAATATTGCATCCAGTGATTTTAATGTTATCTAATATTTGTGTGGCAATGTAGCATCATCTAATGAGAGATTCTGGTTTTAAATTGTTTTTCTTCTTTATCTTGTGCAGATGGTTTCACCCAAATATTACTGGAGTGGAGGCAGAAAATTTACTGCTGACAAGAGGCGTCGATGGCAGCTTTCTGGCCCGGCCCAGTAAAAGTAACCCGGGCGATTTTACACTTTCTGTTCGGTAAGTTAAGTGTTTGAGGGGCTCTGTCCTTAATACCCACTTGGCCCAAACATACCGAAGTCTCCAGTTGCCGTTGTTCTGTGGAGAGCAATCCTGCTTGGGTAGAGAGATGAGACTTTTGTGATCTACAAGTTCTTCTCCATTTCTGACTTCCAAGTCTGTTATGTTGATAGTTTTACATTTTCTTCTGCATAGGAACCCAAATGTCTTTGGTTTTCCAAGTTGTGCAGAGCCTGGAAGGCTGTGGATCCTGGCTCTGTAGTGAGCCAGAAAGGTAGAGGTGAAGTGGCAGCCAGTTCATACTTTTTCCGTGCCCTACCCTTTTAAAGAAATCCATTAGGGTTCCTGTCCAAAAAGAAGCAGAGGTGACAGCATTAGCAAGCTCATGCATGTAAGATCTGTGCTCCTTTATACTGCATTCTGGCTTCTCTTCCCCCCCTCATCACCCCGTTAGCTACACTGATAGTACTTAAAATCTTGCCAGTTACCTTAGATAGATATTTGCAGTATAACTTATGTGCTTGGCACTGTACAACACAGCATGCAAATATAGTCTTTGCCCCAAGGACCCCACCCCCTAAAAACCCATACAAGAAAGGGCTCATGGAGAAAATCCAAAGGAGGCAATGACATAATTTTTCTTCCCTCCATAATGTCTCACTTCTTAGGGATTGCAGAAGTGAGGGGGATTTGAATGAGAATAGGGTGGTGGTTTGTCAAATAGAAAGAAATCATTCCACACACATTCAAGATACTTTCTTATAACAAGAATAAGGAAATATTGAGGTAATCTTGTTTGTTAGGAGAAATGAACAAGTTAAGGGCAACTTGTGTATTCCAGCTTCATCTAAAGTGTGCCTTCTGGAGTACATGTCCTCTGAGACCATGTGGGGATGGGGAAGGGGAAACAGGCATGTCTGACACTTCATTGTTGCTTTAGATTTTAAGGTAGTTTTAGTGGAGCTGAGTCAAGGGAAGGAGACCTCATCAAAGATCTATGCTTGGGTGCGGGTTAGCCTGACTGAGAATTCCATTTGTTAATTCCTACCTAGGGCGGTCTTAGGATGGCCATTGATCTCTGCTCTTCATTGATATTAGTGGAGGCAGAGGCAAATTGCTTACATAAATGGCTATCCTTGGCTGATTGTAGGGAGCAGACCTGTCTTTAAGGGAAATCCCCATGCTGGGGAACCATGTTAGGATGTCTGGGTTGCTCCTTGAACGTGGTAGTTGGAGTCTGTCCAGCCTTTCCTGGAACCTGACTGCTATACTGGACAGAGCTGGACTCCACTCTGGAGAAAGTGGTAGCACAGAACCCCTAATTGTGGACGCTGAAGACTTCCCTCAGTCATGAGAATTGCATATAGAGGACAGGAGGTCTGTGCAGTTTCTATTGGACAACGTGGGTATATCTGCACTGCAAAAACAAAAAACCCCCCAACCCTGGCAGCGACTCTTAGAGCCCGGGTCAAGTGTCCCAGGCTTGTGGGGCTCATGGTACAGGGTTAAAAACAGCAGTCTAGACATTCAGGCTCTGGCACCTGGGGAGGGAGAGGGTCTCTGAGCCTGGGCTCCAGCCCAAGCTCGAACGTCGACACTGTTTTAGCCCTCTAGCGTGAGCCCCGCAAGCCTGAGTCAGTTGACCTGGGCTCTGAGACTTGCTGCTGTGGGTCTTCTTTTGCAGTGTAGATGTACCCTGTGGGGTCATGAAGACTGTTTTGGTTCAGTGGAGCCAATAAGTAATTATGGAATAAAAAAAATCTTATTTCAGTACTAACTGTTAAACAACCACTTCCTCTTCTTGTAACCTTTGATGCTGTTTCATTGCCCTGTTATTAGATGTATAGTCACTTCACTCACAGCGTGCAGTAATTTAGATATGCTGCAATTCATCTGCTGGAAGGTGACTGACATATAAAGCTGAACTACTAACATTTCCAAGCTAGTGGAGTGGAATATTTTAAAGTGATTGGTTTGAAATTGGCGAACTTGTGTAAGTTGCCTTTTCTTTTCTTTCTTTCTTTCTTTCTTTCTTTCTTTCTTTCTTTCTTTTCTTTTGGTGTAATAAACATTTAGGCGAAATGGAGCTGTCACGCACATCAAGATCCAGAACACAGGAGACTACTACGACCTGTATGGAGGAGAAAAATTTGCCACTTTGGCTGAGTTAGTCCAGTATTACATGGAACACCACGGGCAGCTCAAAGAAAAGAATGGAGACGTAATAGAGTTAAAATATCCACTGAATTGTGCTGATCCTACATCTGAAAGGTGAGAGGGATAAATAGTGGTGAAAAATATGAAGGAGTCCATTCTCCTTTCCACATATCTATGTAATTCCTATTAACGTTAAGGATTTGCTTTTACTCCGTGTAAGTAAGGGTGGCAGTACCTTGCCTTGCAAGTAGTCCAACTGTTTTCTGTGGCACTACTTGCAAGATAAGCTATTACTCAACTTGAGTAAGGGTGGGAGAATCTGGATTGAAGAGAATAGGCCCTATACATTACAGTAACTAAAAACACAATAAAATATGCAACCTGCTTTCCGATCCTTCTTAGAAAATTTCATTGGTTGCAAAAGCTTCAAAAAGCTTCAGAGAATCATTTGTGTTACTCTGCAGTGACTTCAATATATATTTCAGAGCATAATTTTATCCTGGTAACACTGTAATGTATGTGGGTTTAAGAAAATAAAAGTCAAATGCAAATGCTGAAACTGACATTTTTAACAAGACAGCAATAATCAGTAGGATCTCAGACTTTGAATACTTACTAAGGAAGTATAGCGAAGGAACTCTTCAGAAATAAATGTAGTTAGTTCTCTTTGGAAACGAGTTAATTAATAAGTCTTGACCCATTATTCAGCATTACGGCCAGTAGATGTCAGTTTATTCTCAGAAGTGAAAAAGGAAGGAAAAATAATAGAACCACGCAATCATAAGATCTGATGAAATCGTATTCCATAGTGGGTAAGGAAAATTTTCTGTTAATATAAGAGCACTGAAATCATGCAAGTGCATAAAATAAGCAATGGCAAATAATATATGAGAGAAATTGAGGTATCTAATTGCAGTAACTGAAATTTTATTAGAACCCATTTCAGTTCTTGCTGACTTTTCTCTTGAGATTTCTTTCTTGTAATCTGTATAGATTTTTATTAAGTGATGGTGGCATTCTTCCAAGGTTTAAATGCACAAGAATTCAAGTATCTTAATCAGTTTTCTGTGTATGAAAGTTCTGTTCTGAGAGTTGTTTTGTGCATAATGTTTTATTACTTCTGAAGTATTTCTGCATGTGCGCACACACGCCCTCTCAATTCATATTTTTTCTAGTCTGTACTTTGCCAGGTTTTTTGGGTACCTTTAGCAACACTTGTGGCCCTTGAGACCTGAGTTTAGTATGAACATTTTGTTTTGTTATAGCTGTCTAAACCATGTGGGCTCAGTCATGGGTGCAGTGAGGAGAAGGGCAAGTATATTTATTTATTTATTTTATTTATTGTAAATTTAAGGTGGTTTCATGGGCACCTTTCTGGAAAAGAAGCTGAAAAGTTACTGACAGAAAAAGGAAAACATGGAAGCTTCCTTGTGCGAGAAAGTCAGAGCCACCCAGGAGACTTTGTTCTTTCAGTCCGGACAGGAGATGATAAAGGCGAGAGTAATGATGGGAAATCGAAAGTGACCCATGTCATGATTCGGTGCCAGGTACATCAAAGCTGGAACTTCTTGACTGTAAAGGTGTCTTTCCTGGTTTGCATGCTTATTCTGTCAGGAGAGGCATTACAGACTTCTCAATACTATTCAGTCCACTGATTTTGGTCAGACGGTGCTGTATGTACAGCATATTGTTTGTTTGTTCAAATTGACTTTGCTAATTTCAAGAATTAAATTTGCATTTTGTTTTTTTGACTGAATCATGCCATAGCATATCTGTATTGCTGAGGAGCTTCTAAGAGGTTTCCCTTTGATTGCATCAAGAGTCTGTCTCAAAGCCTCTGCTGATGTAGCCTTTCACATTCATGAATCTCTCTTAAGTTTGTTACAGTCTTGTCTTACTACTTGTCTTTTCATATAATAGATCTGAGAATCCATTCAGGTGGGGTTTTTTGTAGCTGTACTATGGAGGCTGGTTATTTTGTCTTTTTCATAATGTCTTTCCATAATAACAAACAAAATACAGTAAATATTTAATCCAAGGAAACCTTGTCCTACAGTTTAAACTTCAGGTAGGGTAGTTTGCCTTTTACTAAAGAATGTGTTTAAACTATCTGATGCCAGGATTAATTCTTGATGGCTATTTTTATTCTCAAAACATTTTAATATGTGTCCTAGTATTGGTGCTAAAGGGTCAAATCTGTTGAAAGTACTATAATCCTTTTTAGAAAATACAGTTCTTGTAATACCTTTATTTGTCTTTAAAAATGCAAAAACAACCCTCCCCACATGCCTAGTATAGAGAAATCAGGAATTTGGGGTGGAAATGGTGCAACTGAGAGTGCCTGCTAGAGATTTTTGTGGTGTTGGCTGTGCATTCAGTAAATGCCGCCCAAATTTCAAGGTAATTTCCTGCCTTTTTATAGAATCATAGAATTGTAGGACTGGAAGGGACCTCGAGAGGTCTTCTAGTCCAGTCTCCTGCACTCAAGGTAGGACTAAGTATTATCTAAACCATCCCTGCAGGGGTTTGTTAAACCTGCTCTTGCAGATCTCCAGTGACAGAGATTCCACACCTTCCTAGGTAATTTATTCCAGTGGTTAACCACCCTGACAGTTAGGAAGCTTTTCCTAATGTCCAACCGAAACTGCCCTTGCTGCCATTTAAGCCCATTGCTGCTTGTCCTATCCTCAGAGTTTAAGGAGAACAATTTTTGTCCCTCTTCCTTGTAACAACCTTTTATGTACTTGAAAACTGTTCTCATGTCCCCTCTCAGTCTTCTCTTCTCCAGACTAAACAAACCCAGTTTTTTCAACCTTCCCTCATAGGTCATGTTTTCTAGACCTTTAATCATTTTTGTTGCTCTTTTCTGGACTTTCTCCAATTTGTCCATGTCTTTTCTGAAATGTGGCGCCCAGAACTGGACACAATATTTCCAGTTGAGGCCTAATCAGCACGGAGTAGAGCAGAAGAATTACTTCTCGTGTCTTGCTTGCAATACCTTTGCTAATACATCCCATAATGATGTTTGCTTTTTTTGCAACAGTGAGACACTGTTGACTCATATTTAACTTGTGATCCACCGACTCCCCAGATCCCTTTCTGCAGTACTCCGTCCTATGCAGTCATTTCTCATTTTATATGTGTGGCACTGATTGTTCCTTCCTAAGAGGAGTACTTTGCATTTGTCCTTATTGAATTTCATCCTATTTACTTCAGACCATTTCCCCAGTTTGACCAGATAATTTTGAATTTTAATCCTATCCTGCAAAGCACTTGCAACCCCTCGCAGCTCGATATCATCCACAAACTTTGTAAGTGTATTCTCCATGCAATTATCTGAATTATTGAGGAAGATATTGAACAGAACCAGACCCAGAACTGATCCCTGCAGGGACCCCACTCGTTCTGCTCTTCCAGCATGACTGTGAACCACTGATGATTACTCTCTGGGAACGATTTTCTAACCAGTTATGCACCCACCTTATAGTAGCTCCATCTAGGTCAGTGGTTCTCAACCAGGAGTCAAGGGCCCACTGGGAGGCCGAGAGTAGGTTTCAGGGGGTCTGCCAAAATAAATCAGAGAGCAGGGCCAGTGTTAGACTTGCTGGGGCCCAGGGCAAAAAGCCCAAGCCCTGCTGAGGGCTGCAAGCTGAAGCCAGAGCAACTTAGCTTCACGGCTTCCTCTGTGGTGTTGGGCTCTGGGCAGTTGCCTGGCTTGCTACCCCCTAACGCCAACCCTGGCTTTTAATCTACTGGATATGCAGAAAAACAGTTGTTGTGGCACAGGTGGGCTGTAGAATTTTTTTAGCAAGTTGTGGGGGTGGCCTCAGAAAGAAAAAGGTTGAGAACCCCTGATCTAGGTTGTATTTCCGTAGTTTGTTTATGAGAACATCATGTGAGACCATTTCAGAAGCCTTACTGAAGTCAAGATATACCACGTCTGCTGGTTTTTCCCTGCCATCCACAAGGCTTATTACGCTGCCAAAGAAATCTATTAAGTTGGTTTGACCTGATTTTTTTTCTTGACAAATCCATGCTGACTGTTACTTATCCCCTTATTATCTTCTAGATGTCTGCAGATCTTTGTACATTTATCTATATGTATATTAGCCATTGTAACATGTTTAATTATTTGAGTTTATGAAAGTTTGGGAAATAAAGTTACTGTTGGAGTTCTCCATGCCCTCAGTTTATCTGTGACTAACTTCATAGATATTAATGGTAGATGAGATTGTCACTATATTGCTGACTTGCTTTTTAAATAAGGACTGCAGTACCAATACCTGGGTTCCAGGACCCAATGTTAGATTCTGTTGTGCTTTTGTTTTGATTTATTCACATCTGATTCTTTGATTGTATCCCTCAAGTATTCTACTTGGGGTGAGTATCAGATAGGGGCACTGTTATCCTAAAAAAAAAAGGAGGTAACATTAAAACGTTCTAATTAGAAATGTATTACAACTTTTCAGTGGAATATGACTAGCGAATTATCTTTTATCATTTTGGTATGGAATGGCGGGATAGTTAAATAGGTTTTTAAGGACTAATTTAAGAGATCTTGTGATTGGTTGAACATTCTAAAGAGGTAATTAATGCAGACTTTATATTGATTATTGTGTACATTGCTATGAATGAGCACATTTTGAATATCTTTCTTGGAAGGAGCTGAAATACGATGTTGGCGGAGGGGAGAAATTTGACTCTCTAACAGATCTAGTGGAACATTATAAGAAGAACCCCATGGTAGAAACTTTGGGCACAGTACTACAGCTCAAACAGGTGAGCTTAGTAAATGCTAGAACTTTGATCATAAACATAGATTAACTTCAGGACATAGGGGTGGGAAGGGTGGTGGTGGGGGAAGCTCAACCTTTTTCTTATGTTCTGTAAGGTGTTGAAAGACATTCATTCAGCGTTAAAACCAAAAGTGAATTTACCATCCTCTTTGACAACAGCATTTTAATCTTTCAGGGTGGTCCAATGATTGGATTTAAGCTGCTATTGTTATTTTTAGCCATCTATAAAGGACCTAATTCTCCATTTCTGGTGCATCTAAAACTCCCCTTGGATTCATTGAGAGTTCTGGATCTACAAGGATTTTAAAATCCTGTCAAAAAGTGAGGAGGGGAGGAAGCTTAATGCACGGAAACTGGAACCATGAAACCGTGTTACTACCACCACATTAATCTGATTTAAAAAAAAAAAAAAAGGGCTTCAAAATCTGGAGTGAAGCCTGGGTCCTAAAACTCTGAGTGGTACCTACATATAATATGTTTAATACAGGAGATCTGTGTAAAATAGCTTTCTCCTGTTCTTATTGTTGTGCTGTGGTTTAATATAAAATATCTTTCTTGATTAGCCCCTGAATACAACCCGTATTAATGCTGCAGAGATTGAAAGCCGGGTACGAGAACTAAGCAAGCTAGCAGAGACCACAGATAAAGTCAAGCAAGGCTTCTGGGAAGAATTTGAGGTAATTTAAATGTTTCAGACGTAAAGCAGGTATGTCTCGTTATAGAACTATAATTTTACCACAATTTCCAAGCTGCTTAGGGCCCTCTGCCCCTCAAATCTTTATTCTTGCTCCCTACCCCTGTGCCAGATATTGCACCTTCTCCAGTTTGCCCGTTCCAATCATGCGTCGGCGAAAGATGAGTGCTTGAAAGGTGTGCCTTTTCTTTTAACCCCAAGCATTGTCCCCACCCCGTTTTGAGCTGATGTGCTGGGCCAAGGAAGACATTGCTTAACAGGAATGACTGGGGTTTTGGCACCAATTTCTGTTGTCTTTCAAGAGAGCCTACAAGAATTCCCACTGAAAGTCCCAGAGGAGAATAATTTTGCATTTCTCTAATTCTTCTTTTGAGAGGATTTCAAATTACTTTACAAAAAAATTAACCCTCGTGACATCCCAGTGTGGCAGGTAATTTTTTCTGATGGGTAGAGAAAGGCAGAGGTACTGTAGTTTGTCAGTGGCAGAACCCAGGAGTCCTGATTACCAGTTCCCCACTCTAACCACTAGATGACACTCCCTTCCTTACAAGTGAAGTACAAACAAGTCTGGTATTAGATGGCTGGTTAGCACCTGCACTGGACGTAATAGTCAAAATAGTGACTTTTGTTTATGCTTTTAAAGGATTTGACTGTGATTTTCAGAGGAGCCTATGGGAGCTAGGTGCCCAACGCTTATTGAAATTTGGTAGGATTTGGGCATCTGAGGCCTGGTCTATACTAGAAAATGAGGTCAGTTTAAATATGTTGGTCAGGGGTGTGAAAAATCCACACCCCTGAGCAGTATAGTTAAGCCGACCTAAGTTCCATGTAGATAGCGCTAGGTTGACAGAAGAATTTTCCCATCGATTTAGCTAATGCCTCTCGGGGAGGTGAATTACCTATGCCGACAGGAGAACCCCTCCCATTGGAGTAGGTAGTGTCTACACTGTGCCACTCTAGTGTTTTGTAGACAAGCTCTAACTCTATACAAATATTTAATTTGCAAGAAGCTGGGAAGTGAATCTACCCTGCACTAGCTTGCCATGCTCTAGTTGTCTGTGTGGACTCTGCTGGCCTGTATTAATAGGTGCACTTTGATCTATGCCCATTTCAAAGAGGACTAGATCAGATTGTTGTTGCATGTCAGCAGGGACTGCTAGTCTGCAGCTGGCTAGCATAGGGTAGATTCATATCCGATCTTGCTGTAAGCTAAGTTTTTTGGTATAGACAAGCCTTTGGGTTTTTTTTTTTGAAAATCCCTGCTTTTCTCTTCTGCAGTAACTGCACTTTGCATGGGGAAAATTGAATACAGTTGTTCCCCAAGAAAACTTTCTGCTTAAATTGCCAGTTAATTTGAAAAGATTTTTTTAAAACTATACTTGATGGCACTAGAAAGTTTCCAGTGGTTTAGATTGAAGTCTGCATTGTTTTTACAATTGCATGGTGTTAGCCAACACATGTATGTTAGGCGTAGGGCATACCATATTAATAGTGTATTACATCCAACATGTGGCCAGTTAACTGAATTATATTATGTCTTTCCCACAGTCCTGTCCACTGTGCTCACTTATGTCAAGAGATGTATATCCCGCAATACCCTGCAGAACAAAATGTAGTTTTTGACATTAGCAAATATAATGCCTGTCAAAGGCAAGATATATTTGTTCTATGTCCTAGTATAGGACAGGTACCTTCACAGGCAACTAGTTTAAAATTATGGTATCCAAAGCAAGATAAAGAACAACAAATTAAAGAACTGGTGCAAACTGGGTTGGATCTTAGGTGACCTATAAAGTGCTTTCTAATTTGTAAGCAATTGTGTTATAAATGTAAGAGAGTTTAGGGCTGTATTTTGAAGCACACTTACTGTGTAAGGTGACCTGAACAGCGCTGTGAGAAACTGCTTCCCAGAAAGATTGGTATTGTATTAACTCTTTTTCCTTTCTATACTGTTTTACTTTGACTTCAAGTATAAATTGGCTATATTTGTGTAGTCAAGCAATCGACTATGCATTTTGAGCAACAATGGTCTTGTAAAAATAGAATCCAGGATAATTTTTCACATAACTCAGCTTGCTAGAAATTTCAGAAGAATCCACAAATGTGAGCGTGAAGTTTTTGCTTAAGCAGTTATGTGCAGTAGATAGAACAAAATGTCATACCTAAGTTTATGCCCAGTAAATACTAGTAAAAATTTCCAACATCGCATGTTACTTATTCAGTGTTCCTTTTGGTGGTGGTAAGAAATGGATGTGTGAATACTGATATGGCTGCAAATGGGGAAAAGAATCCATTTAAAAGCTGGCCCATTCCGTGGCCCATTCCGTTTTTTATATTATACCCTTTTAAACTGAGGGGCAAGAAATAAACAATTTAGAAAACAAAACTCCCCAACTGCTAGTGTGCTGATCGTGGCAGGATGGTGAGGGATAACTGGTCAAGCGCACACTCTGCAATACAAATCTTCCTCCCCAGCTATTTATATAAAACTCTCTCTCTCTTGCCCTTGAATTCATTGCTTCTTTGACACTCACATTTTGGGAATGCTAAAATAAAACTACTGCAGAGAGGGACCCTTTGAGCCATTTTCCAGGTTAATTTTAATTGGTGTTGGCATGACAGCTGTATAGACTGTATGCTTTGCTTAGGAATTTATTATTATTTTGTTTGGGTGCAACCTCTCCATCTGCGGCTAGCATTACCATCATCTTACCAGAAAGGGAGTAAGGGGGACACCTCTTCCCCTCCATGCAATATTGTATGTACCGTCTACATTTTTAATAGCATCTGTTGCTGGTTTCTTCCCTTAAAAAAAACAAAACACCTATTGATTTGAGAGTGCTTCTCCGTACGTAAATTACCAATTTCAACAGTATTCCTCATTTCCCCCCCAAACCACAGTGAGATACTCCTGGCTCTGAAACTTTCTCTACCAGCTGGAGTGATTCAGGAACAAAGAGGAAAAGAGTGAAGATGATTGCCAGTTCTAAAGGCCTTGGTGTAAATATAGTGAAATGGTTCCATAAGACAGGTTTATATTGAAGAACTTCCTTAACTGATTCTGGAATATATATTCTACCACCAGCAGATGGAGACAGGAAAACAAGGAATCCTGTGATGTCAACTTCTTTTATAAAGAGGCCAGTTCTGGCTGGATAAACTTCTTGAACACTGTTGGAGTTTTGAGAGTGGGTAGGGAGAGTAACTACAGTTTGTCAGATAATGAGGATATATTTGCAAATGCATTCATTAGCTGAATAAAATCCTCATGATGATTATTCAGCCAGCTGGGCTTCATGGTAGAATTAAACAAATGAAAAGCACAAAGGAGCATCACTAGCTGAGGTAGGAAATTGCTCTCTATCAACATGAGAGTGAAAAACAGTCTCTTGGTCTTGATCAGAAAAAGACAAGAAAAAGAAGGAAACAGTTTCTGGTCACCATTCTGTCAGAGTTGAGTGTCTCCTCTTCCCACAAATTTTCTGCCCTCTGAGGTCAAAAAGGGACTGTCAATAGAATCATCCGAGCTGATCACTGTAATGAGGGAAGGTGGAGAGAGAGAAAGGATGTAGCCTTGTATAACTAGGACCCAGAGATAGAAGGGTCTGTGTATCAAACTAGCATCCACTGGCTTCCATACAGAACAGGCAGATATGCTCCATGTAGCTAATGGCACAAAGTAGGCAAGCAGCCACATTCTGCTCTAGCTAAATTTTCCACGTGGATGTGAACAAGAGCATGTATGCAGAAACTGTGGTCAGTGGTATACTTTAATAGCTGCCATATCGTGACATTTAAACTGTGTTGCATGTGACCGCTACATGACTTGGTTTGAACCCAAAATAAATTGGCTTTTCAATCTGGCTGAAGAACAAAAACGAGTGTTGCAGTTAGCATCCTCTGCTCCCCTCCCTTCCCAACCCCCGCCCCCCATCCCATTGTAGTTGGTGCTGGCTCATGAAATGATTTTGGTGGTGGTATTATGTGGATTAATGTCTAGCTGCCCAGGAATGGAAGAGACTGGTTTCCGCCCTGTGTGCCAATATCAGTGCAGGAGGGGTGTAATGTAATGTATCCAGAGGGCTAAGCATTCCCATACAGTGTCTTTCTGAATATATTGTAGACTCATCTATGTAACCACAGAGCTAGCACTCTTAATGTACCTCTTGCTTCCCCTTCTGGCCTGGCCTGAGATGATTTGTGGCCTGGTGGAGTCCTGGAAGAGAAACTCATAATGTAGCTGATTCATTGTGGCTGGCCCTTGGAGAAATGGGGCAGATAAATGCTCTGACTTTTCTGAAGACATATATTCACCGGGAAGCCAAAAACTTATGAAAGGGGAAAAAGTTGTAAAAACAGAAAATCTTTATTGTGAGCTATTTTATCCCTCCTTCCTTTCACCTTCACTGCCTTTTGGAAATTGCTGCATTAATCCTAAATGTCTCTTTACAATGTCATATGGTGGTCTCTGAAATGAAACCATCTCATAAAATGTTAATGTTACTGTTTAATTCAGCTCTCTCAGCCATTGGTTGTTTGTCTCTTTGGAAGACTCCAGGATGTCCATGAAACTCTGCATGTGCCATTTATGGTCTTACCACCCAGATGGTGCTTATAAATTACTTTTTCTTTAAGTGTATTTAAGGATGTAATCCCTCTTTTCTGTGAAGTACTGGATAGAGATGTTGGCAGGGTTCCTTATTCTTTTGCTTCTGAAAAAAGGCTTTTTGGTGAATGTAGTGCTTGGATGGTATAATGAATTGAGAACCTTCATTTATTATTGCAACCAGATTTATTATTGCACTATGCATACCTTTAATGGGCTAGCTACAAGTCACTGCTGCTTATGGGTCTCTCCTCAGGGATGCACAGAGCAATAAAAATTAATTGTATGAAGCAAGGACATGTTTGTAGTCTTTCCCATTTGAATCCCTTGCTGAAAGAACCTGGGGGGCAAACTTTGCTTGCAGATTATAAAATGGACACAGTTAAATGTGCAATGATGCTAGTGTCAAAGTGCTGATTATACACAAGGTGCTCAGTGTAATTGGCTTATCCAAGCACCTGAAGAACCTTGCAGTATGGCAGGCACATGTTATCAGCTGAAGTGAATCTTCTGTAGCACTTTGCACCATCAATGATTACTACTACTACTACTTCGTACTAATATAGCATCTTCTGTTCTTGGCACTTTGGAAACATTAAGACTCACATCTTCCCTCTAGAGATCTTATCTTGATTCTAAAGATGGGGAAACTGAAGGGCAGAGAGGCTCAGTGACTTGTCCAAGATAACCCAGGAGTCTTGTGCTGGAGTGGGGAATCGAATCCAGATTTCCCAACTCCCAGGCTAGTACTGTAACCACGGGAACATTCTTCTGCTCACTTGAGCTATGTCACCATTTTTCCATCTGTAAAAAGGGGTTAATAATACTTGCCTCCCTTCAGAGGGATGTCTCAAGGCTTCCTTAAGGTTAAGCATATATAGCACTAGCACTTGTCATGCAAAAGCATAAGTCCTGTTACTGCTCCGGGGGCTAATTTTGCTCTCTGGTCCTATTGTAGTACATGTCTGCCTTGATTATTTTTATTCTAGTGTGGCATGCATTGAGATGAGAGAATAGTTTGTAATAAGACTGTAATATCCTTTATTTTCAGGATGTTTCTTCTTCTTATCACCTTCTAGTTTTCATCTAGAGTTGCTTATAGAGGGTCTTTGTTAGTTTTTCTCTTAACACTCCCTCCCAATCTTCCCTCGTTATTTAGGATTTGCCTGGCTGTTGCTTACAAGAATCCACTCCTCTTCTTGAAAGCTTGTGTTGTGGCAATGCAATATAATCTCTGGCAGCTTGTCTCTGGGACTTCCCAGCAACATTGTTACATACTGGTAGTGCCGGAAGTGGAGGAAGAAAGCCAAGTAAGGCCCGAAGGAATCCAGTTCAGGTAGAGAAGTCCAGACCACAAAGTGCCACACTGTCTTTATAGAGTGCTCAAATGGTTACCAAAGTTAATTGTTGTTTGCAGTGTTGTTGTAGCCGTGTTGGTCTCAGGATATTGGAGGGACAAGGTGGGTGAGGTAATATCTGAAGAAGAGTTCTGTGTAGCTCAAAAGCTTGTCTTTTCACCAGTGGAAGTTGAACCAATAAAAAATAATACATCGCCCACTTTGTCGCTCTAATAGTTAATTATTAGCAGCATTAAAAGTAGTACCAGACTTTCTCTCCTCCTTTTAATGCAGCAGCTGGGAGAAATATAAGCAAGTATCTTTGTTTAGTTTTAAATCTTACAAGGAGGGTTCAGACCAACCCCCAATGATCTATGGCTCTGTTCTTCAGACCTACTTGGAAGAAACTCTGCTTGGCTTCTTTTCTTCTCCTTGTCCTTGTCTTCCCCCCCCCCCCCCTTTCTCCTTGAGGACCTCCACTCCTTAATCCACCCTATGTTTAATTTCCTTCTTAGTGTAGCCAGCTACTCCAGCAAAAATCTAGTATCGTCTGGGCAAAATGCTCAGTTCCCTTTTCACGTCATTGAGGGGAGGGTCTCTTTTGGTTGCTTTAATTGTATTGGCACTTCCCCTTCAAAGCAGTGTGAACATTGATTGGTACTCTCAGCTCTCTCTGAGGCGGTAGGTGTTGCCCCTTTCTTTTCAAGATGGAGAGAGATGCTAAAAGACTTTCTCTGTGTCCCACATTGCGTCCATATCAGAGACTGGGTTAGAACTTGATGCTCCTTGGGTCCCATTTCTCTGCTCAGTCCCCTAGACCACATTTCCTACTCCTTTGTGAGTCACTGCCTAGGAAACAACAACTAGCTGTTTGTTAGCTGGGGACTTTAAGATGAGATTCCTGGATTCTCTTCCGGGCTTTGCCGGTGTCTGTGACTTTGGACAAGCCCTTTTAAATCATTCTCTGCCTATTCTTTCCATCTGCAAAATGAGCATGACTATGTCACTAGTGTTATGAAGCTTAGTTACCATTTGTAAAAGCATTTGTGATTCTCTAGTTAAACTGCTTGGAAAATCCCAGCCCAGCTTCTTGCTTCATATGATGACACAAGTCTTTGAGTATGCTTTGGGAGGTCCCTTAACTTAATTGTTTAAATGCTGAATGGCCACATATGGGCAGACTGCTTTATTCCGGAATTCTTTGTAACATGTTACCACTAAATACTGGATTTTAGGAATTAGACTTGAGGTGATCATGTGGTTTTTTGTTTTGTTTTGTTTTGTTTTTTTAATGCTTACCTTAATTTAGAAATCTAGCCAGAAGATTTAACACTTGGAGGATCTGGCCCACAGTTCAATGCGTTCACGTTCAGGCATTCACTTTCATTTTGCAGTCGGCTTGTTGTTTGGGTTTCCTTCAGACTGCCAAACTTCTGCATTTAAAAAAACAACAACAAATTTTATGCCAGGTTTATGTAACCAAGTATTGTTTCTGTATATAAAGTTCCGTAGGAAGTTGAATTTAAAAAAGACCAACCTGTATATGCAGATATCTGCCTCAAAGCAATAGAATGGAAACTTACTGATGCAATGGTTACTTGACTTACAAAAGTTTGGATTCCATACATAAGCTTTTGCCTTCAAAGCCGTCACATATATTATTTTTAGTAACTCTGCTATTATGAATATCCTAATTCAATTGAACCAACCTTATAAAACCAACTTGAATGCTGACGCATGAGATTTCATTTTTCTAATGATGTCTAGAGAAAAATCTGACATTTGACTATCATACTAGAGCAGGCCTGCACAACTCGTAAAGCGGTGAGGGCCATATTACTCCAAAGAAAACAGCCGAGGGCCGGATGCGAGGAAAGTTGTTGAGAAAGGGAAAAAAAAACAAAAAAAACCAACCCTCTCCGGCCGCCAAAGTTGTTGAGCAAAAAAAAAATAAATAATTTTTTTTTCTCTACCCCACCCCCGCGGGCCATATGTTGTGCAGGCCTGTACTAGAGTCACCGCTGTGTGTGCTCTGTCTCATCATTCCCAATGTGGTGCATGTTTTAGTGAAACCAGTTGTTTGTGCCCTTTTCATCTAGACTTTACAACAGCAAGAATGCAAACTTCTATATAGTCGTAAAGAGGGTCAACGGCAAGAAAGCAAAAACAAAAATAGATACAAAAACATTTTACCTTGTAAGTAGTATTCACTTTTTTTTCTTGTTTCACTGTTAACATTGGGCTGGTACACTCATGGATGCTTTCACTGGGAAGCTAATAATTATTGGTCAGTAGTACAGTGCTCTTCTGTTAAAACACCAACAAGCTAAACTATTGCTCAGTGATCAGCACTAGTGCTCAGTAAGTTTAAGAGGATTAATTTGTGCTGTAGTGGTGCAGGACAGAATAATTATATATACTTTTTATATATCTCATATTCAGATTAATTGCAAATATGAAGCACAGACTAAATAAGAGAACACAAACAACTTGATGTTTGATTTTAATTTCTTCGGAAATTTGAAATTGCCTAGGGAGCAGGGAGAGAGGAAAGGTTGAGTCATCTGGCCATTTTCTTAGCTATTAGAAATGGTAAGTAGTCAAGTACATGTGAAACTTGGCCTTCATGTAGTTTGTTTGGTACTAAGGAACCAATTACAAGTTGGCTAGTTAGCAATCACAGAATGCAGCAATTTAACATGCTGTTTACTTATCCTTCCTCTAGTCGATCATACCAGAGTTGTTCTACATGACGGAGATCCAAATGAACCAGTTTCAGATTATATCAATGCTAATATTATTATGGTAAGTGTGTTATTGCCTCCTTCGATCTGTCACTGGCACAGAGCTTGCTTGCTATTGTATTCCTGCCTAAAAACAAATTAAAGTCGTTTTACAATCACATCATTCATTGATATTTGTTTTGATCTCTAGCCTGAATTTGAAACTAAGTGCAACAATTCAAAGCCAAAAAAAAGTTACATTGCTACTCAAGGCTGCCTACAGAACACCGTGAATGACTTCTGGAGAATGGTATTCCAGGAGAACTCTCGCGTTATCGTTATGACAACAAAAGAAGTCGAAAGAGGAAAGGTAAAATGGAACCTCAGGCGGGCCCCAGTAAAAGTCATTACATTGACTGGCACACTGTACACTTTAAGGGAGTTAATGCCGTGTGCTTGAAACTAAAATATTGCTGTTTATTGGTATCAAGCCCAAACTCTATTAGTTGCAAAGCCTTTGTGGATTCTATTTATGTAAGCAGGTGGGGGGGGAGGGTTATTACACAATGAACATCAACTTATTGGAGTGCACTACTCGTTAACTGGAAATTTCGACAGCGCTAAGTAAAATTTTCTGCCATGCATTCATGCTAGCCTGAGTAGCATTTATTAGACTACCAGAGTGTGTTTCTCTTCTTCCTTCTTTATTTTCACTACTTTCCAGACTTGGTATTGATAAAACTCTTTGGGCTGGTACAGTGAGCTAGTCAGTTGGATTGTAACGGCATCCAGCTGAGAATCCCCAAAGCAGGAATGATTTAGCACTTTTATGTCTAACATCCTGTCTTCTGTCTCCAAGTACAGTCTGCGAGCCATGTTCTGGACGAGCACAGCTGCTCACTCAACCCTAGTGATCTGAGAGTCTCTAGTGAACTGCTCTGGCAATACCAGCATGTTTATTACTTTGAAAGAGAACCTTGTCTTGTTTTTTTACATGCAGAGAGATCTCGTTTGTTCTCCCCTCCTGCAATCTGGGGCTATTATTCTG
This sequence comes from Macrochelys suwanniensis, assembly GCA_033296515.1. NCBI lineage: Eukaryota > Metazoa > Chordata > Testudines > Chelydridae > Macrochelys > Macrochelys suwanniensis. Next base: position 4,884,450 of record CM065789.1, on the reverse strand, counting down.
TTTCTGGTTCTTGAAACTTCTCGTGTGGGTGTGTGGATGAGGGGAAACAGAAGAAAGAGAAATGGCTCTCTTCGGTTAACAATAGTACCCCACTGCTTGTGTGCAGCCTGATTTTCTCTCTCAGGAGTCCTTTGCCTTGGATTTTTGCAAACGCTTTTGCTGATGGTCTGCACTTGTTCTCTTAGTTTCTGTGCCTTTTCTGTGTTCTTTTCTCTATCTCTTTGTGAATATGATGCTTCGTGTTTGAATCTTATACATCATGTCTTCAGTAAAAAGAAAAGAAAATATCCTTCCACTCAGTATGAAGAGGGCCTGGAAGAAGGCTGAGTAAGAAGATGGCTAGTGCTTTGTTATGTAACGAATAATTGACAGTGTTTTTTTTCTTTGCGTGACCATATAAAGTAATGAGGAATTGTAATACACTTAGTACAGAAGATGAATATTTGTAGCTTTTGTTGACATTTCCCCCCACCTTAAAGTCTCTAGCCTGCCATCAGCAGGGCTGTGGGTTAGCGACTGGTTTTGACTTCTGAGTTGTTAAAATCCTGCCTACCCTTCATTTAAAAAAACCCTCAAACTGAGACCTCTCCCTGGCTGGCTTGATGAAGGACTATGTGACAGGTTCCCTCTGTTCAGAGTGCAGTGAAGAAAGACCAGCTGGCCCATTGGAAGGAGCTGTGCCGTGGCTTCCTCGCTCCTCGAACAAAATGAAGAGATTTTGGGTGGTTTCAAAGGAGCCACCCTTCAGAGGACCCTCAGGATCCTATAACTTCTGTGATGTTTGACCAAGTGGGCCAGGCTCATTTTGACTTGCTAGATGCTGCTGACGCTCTAGCAATAACCGTTTTGCAGAAGCTTCACTCCTTGTTCCACCAGTCAACACTTCTGCTGCACATTCCCCAAGTTTCTTGGCACTTCTCTCTAAATTGTACTGGTCTGCTCTCCTCACTAATGACATAGCCCTTTAAAATGATTCAGTAATCAGATCGTTAAAGTACTGCATCATGTGCCAAGTGTTTTTGAGATATGCTTCAGCCTTTTCTCTTCAGTAGACACTGATTGCTGTCCTGGTTGGATATAAAAGCTTTTACACCCCAGGCCAAGATGCTTTTTGATCTGCAGGAGGTAGAGGGAAGCATCTTTCCCAGAGAGGATCTTCAGGAGGTAGAAGGAAGCATCTTCCCCAAAGAGGATGACTTTAGGAACAGTCTGCTTCAGGCAGTAGGGGATCCTGAAACTGTCTGAGATCTATCTAGGACTCTTAAGACTGCAAAATATGCAGTAGGAGAAGCAAACTAAAGCACATCATTATGAATTAAAATAAGTCTCTCTCTCTCTCGATAATTGTCTCCACGTTGTCTCTCTCTCAAATTAAAATAATGCAGTCTTGGAAGGGATCCACTGAGCTGATGTACAATGCGTCCCCTTTCCCAAACTGATGACTCTTTAATATTACACATTACCGTTGAGACTCCTTATGCCAACAGCTGCTTCCTTGTTCAATATTGTGCATTCAAACTGCAAATTGTTGTCTCTGTCTACTTAAATACAAGATGTGGGTTTCAGTGCAGCTTGTGCTTTTTGCAGAAAATACAAACAAACAAAAGCTTAGATCCAAAGCATCCTGGCAAATGTGTACATCCCTCATCTAGCATAATATCTTCTCATGTTGGCAGGAATATCCTTTCCTCTGTTGTGTTTTCGATCTGCCGTTGAGTTTTGGCAGTGAAATTATTGACCTTCAGATGCACATTTATGGGGAAGTTGTTCCCTACAGTAATCTGTGGGTGGTCTGCATTTGATATTGCTGGAAAATCTGTCTGTGTATCTACTACAGATTGTTCATCTTTACAGTACATGGGCTAGGCTTGCATTTTTAGGTTTTCAAGAATCATTGTATCTAGCTATTCCCTATTACTGTTTTCGCTTGGTTCTGGAGGACTTGCTCCTTGTTATATGGAATACATCATCACAGACTATAGAATAGTCTTCCAAGGGAAGTGGGGCACTCTGAACCAAGCTTAAATAGCAACAGAGACAGCATTCTGCATCCCATGGAGAACAATTCCTCATTGCTTGGTGGATGACCTGAAGGGCCCAGTGAACCTGTGCTCTGATTTCTAAATGAGGCAAAGGGCAAACTTCTTCCAAGATGCTTCTATACTAAAAATGGCCCATTTCTTTTATTTATATTTATAGCTTTAAATATTAAGTTTTAGAAATACTTGGAGATATTTGAGTGGAATTAATTAACCTCACATATATTAAAACTACTTCTGAGGTGAGTGTGTCATATGCTTCTAGGCTTTCCTCTTTGCTGTCACTGTGATGGGTTTTTTTTTTTTTTTTTTTCTTTTTCTTTTTTGTAATCTACTGAAGCTAACAATATCAGGAACGTTGCTGGAAAGCAAACTTCCCTCCCCCAATCTATCCTTATTGTCTTGGACCCTCCGAGCTTCCTTACATTCTTTTTCTCTCCCATCTTGCACAGGAAAAAGAAATATCCACCTTGAATGGACATTGGGTAAGACAGGCAAACCTAGCTTTGCCTGTTAAGCCAATCTGCACCATGCTAGTAACTGTGTAAACTGTGTATTTATATAGACCATGAAATCAAATAGTAATTGCTTTTTTTCTCTGTCTTCCAGAGTAAGTGTGTCAAATACTGGCCTGATGAATACGCGTTAAAGGAATACGGGGTTATGCGTGTTAGGAATGTTAAGGAAAGTGCAGCTCATGACTATACGCTAAGAGAACTGAAACTTTCTAAAGTTGGTCAGGTAAGTATGTCAGTAGCTTTTCTCCCCCGCCCCCCTTTCCCTCCCCCTCCCGCCCTTTTTTTTTTTTTTTTTTTTTTAAAGTCCTTTAGAGTTTCTAACAAATATTCATCTTTTAATTTAGGATGCAAAAAATAATTGCTGAAAGGACTAAACCTTCTATTGGCCACAAAGAGAGAGTCCAGGAACAGGCTTTTAGTTTTAATAAATCAAGCCTTGTCCTCCACTTTGAGGCTCGAGTTCTAAGTCAAGGAATTTGGCCTTTTGAGCTTGGGGATAATGTCTTTATTCTCCAGATTCTTGTAGCCAGTGTTTAAGCACTTCAGCAGAGAACGTGTCTCTGTAGATTTATTGGGAGTTAAGGTGGTCTTGCTCTTAAGTGCAAACCAAACCATCCTTCAGTCTATTTAGGTGCTCAGATGTGCCCCTTCACTATAGTATCTGAGTGCCTTGCATCACCTTCATTCTTAAGGTACCTATGTAATGACTGTTGTTAGTCTGCTCCTGATGTGGGGGCCTCCCTGTTCACCAGTACCAGAGCAATTCACTACTGCCATATTGCCAGGTTTAATTGTTTTACTGTTTTATTTTTCTTATTTATTCTGCAGTACGCAATGGTATGCTAAGTTTGAGTATATAGCACAGGGCTGCCCTAAAGAGCTTAGTCTGTGACAGAAGGAGCTGCATACCGATGGGGTGGTAGTGAGGGAGGAGCTAGGTTGGTTACTGTATGTGGTTACGCAGCAAAGGCATGTGCATGGCATGCTTGACATAGATGAATGAAAAGGAAACTGACTCTACTTGGAGGTGTTAGAAGTGACTCTCAAAGGAGGGATTTGAAGGATGGGAGGGTGTTAGGTTGGCAAACCAGTTCAGGCAGAGCATTCTGAGTGCAGGGGAGAGTGTGGGGAAAAAAAGTGCAAAAACTGCTGAGGAATAAGCAAACAAGCAGGTTGCTTAGGCTGATGTCACTGGCAGAGTGAGACCATGAGCGGTGGGTGGGGTGGGAGGAGAGCACAACGTGGTAAGAGACTAAGACCCTGATTCAGCAAGTATGAAAGCATGCAGATTGTCCCACTGAAGTTGGGTTAGGGTCTAGGTCAGGGGCAGAGTTGTGCAGCATCCTGAAGGTGAGGACAAGAAGCTAGAGATTGATGCAGTAGAGAAGCAGGGAGCCATGAAGGGATTCAAGGAAGCAGATGGCATGGTCAGATTGCCAGCCCAGGAAGAACTGTCTTGGAGGCTGTGTTCATCTGGAGTGGAAGGGAGCAGTGTGGGTATTGAGGAGTGGGGGTGCTAGAGAGAAGGTTACTGTAATCAAGAGGAATGCATGGCCTTTTTAGTTTTTGATGTCCGTTGTGCTTTCCTTTTTAAAACCAAGCCTGATTCATCCTGAGTAAATGGACGCTTTTGGTTGGGTTTCGCTTGATATATTTAATTTTTTCACATGTGTGTTGTCGGCTCTCTTTCAGGGGAACACTGAGAGAACAGTCTGGCAATATCACTTCAGAACCTGGCCCGATCATGGAGTACCCAGTGATCCTGGTGGTGTCCTAGACTTCTTAGAGGAGGTCCACCACAAGCAGGAAAGCATTGCTGATTCAGGACCTGTTGTGGTGCATTGCAGGTACAATAATACAACTTATCTCCTAGCTTCTGCAATAAGCTTCTTCTTGATAATACCGTCTGGAAGTCCAGTACATCTTTATATTGGACACTTATTTAGGTTGGGCTACTCTGACTTTATTGCCTATTCAGAAAGGAAACCATAATTGCTTCCTAATCTTTTTTTGACAGTGCTGGGATTGGACGAACAGGAACTTTTATTGTGATTGATATTCTTATTGACATAATCCGAGAAAAAGGTAGGTCCCCAGTTTAGTTTCTTCACAAGTGCTGTGAAAGTGCCATGATGTGGTCTGTGAGAAGGAGACAATTGGTGAAGATCAGGAAGAAGTTGCAAAGTGTATGTTTGTGCCTGGCAGAAATCACATCCTTTGAGATGTGCTCCCATTGACTTCAAAGGGAGTCATGTGGCCAAAGCCCGGAATGAGGATTTTGCATCTCACCTACAGTTATTTTGTAAATTCCATATTATTTGCTGGCGTACCCGCTTTTTGCCAACACCTTTATTCTGCGACTATCCATTTGTACCTACCATTTGCCGTCTTTGCTGTCCAAAGCATTTTAATGGTCTTGGTTTCCTATTTGCAAGGGCAAATAGGAGGTCTTCTAAAGTTATAGTGAACAGACAATGCCATGTTAATATCCTTTATATAACTCAACATAAAGTTAACACTATACTGATGTAAGGTCTTTCCTGATCTGAAGACTGCTCATCACTTGTCTCCTTTCTCAGCTATGGTGGGGTGGACTTTTTTTTCTTTAAGTTCCAAGTATTCCACATCTACCTTAGTGCCTCTGTATTACAATGAACATTTTCAACTGAAGACTGGACGTGACTTCATTTGGAGTCTAATAGGACATTGCAAAGTGATGGTTCCTTCGTCCTCCAGAACAGCTTGGCATCCTGTCTTTACAATACTGCAAGTTTATGTACAAATAGCTAAAGCCAAGAGTCTCAGATTTCCACATCAAATCATTATTACAGTAGCGCCCAGATGTGCTATGTGTTTTGCATTCACACGGGAAAACAGAGTCTCTGTCCCAAAGAGTTGACAGTCAGGAAAAAAAAGAAAAGCGCACGTGTTACACTGCTGCACTAACACTGGTGGTCTCTTCTAGGCGTGGACTGTGATATTGATGTTCCAAAGACCATTCAGATGGTGAGATCGCAGCGGTCAGGGATGGTTCAAACAGAAGCACAGTACAGATTTATTTACATGGCAGTACAGCACTACATTGAAACGCTACAGCGTAGAATCGAAGAGGAGCAGGTACGTTGGTCCCAAACCTACCACAGTCTTTGTGTAGTGATGCTGATTAGGAGCTAGCTGCGATGATGGAGCTAGCAGAATTGCCCTGTTGTCTGACTTTTTGAGGCATATGTACTGTATGTTGATTGTATACGTCATCAAAAGGCTGGTTCTATTACACTAGTCGTTCAGAGAGCTTTACTATCTATTTCAAGTCACTATCTTAGCAGGCTTATTGAAACTGAAGGATTTAGATCATTCTAAAGTAGTAAGAACACTTACCGGTAGTTTTTGGCCATCTAGGAGGGGCAGAAGATTCCTCCATCACCATTCCTACCTACAGTATTTTCATGGAAGGTGCAGTGACGTCTGAGGCCCAGTCCTGCATTCCTAGTGCACTCAGAACTCCCATTAACATCACTGATCAGGTTAGGATGTGGAAGGAATGAAAAGTAAGACTTTCAGTCTTAATAAAGAAGACTCCCGTATGTTTCATTGTACATAATGTGGATTTCAAGAGTTATTTCAAGTCTCCCCATTAAATCTCTGTTTGAAGTGTAGTAATTATATTCGAACAGCAGTCACGGCAACACCTGTTTTGGAAGTCTAACATTTTAAGTGTTTAATGATTAAAAGGTGATTATGTTGGGTTTAGTTTAAGTCTTTGGAAAGAAATACTTTTAAACAATGGAGCCAATGTTATTGCAGCATAACAGCCAAGGAAGAGAGAGCATTTAGAGCAGAGACCCTCCTAACAAGGTAGAGTGACTGCATTGGAATGAGTGTTGGTTAGTTCAGGATTAGTTAAAGTGGAATCATGGAGGTATTCCTTGCTCTGGAAAGCTCCAGCAGCCCCCAAATGCCTTTGCGGATTGTTTATATTGTGTTGTGATGGAGAAAGGGTTCGTTCTTTTTCTGTCCTTTTCTTCCTTGGCTCTTTCATTGTTTCAACCCTTACCCTACATTACTGCCACCCGGGTTCTTAGCCTTGTCTGGAACAGCAGGGGCTGTTCTCCGCTGCAGTTCTCCATACTGCTGCAATGATTATATAGCTAAAGCTACTGATCTCTTTCCCTCTTCCAAGACCGTTCACACCATCTGTTACACACCTAATCACCATCTGCAGAACAGGAGTCCTCAGGCGCTTTAGATGTTTTTCTTTTATGACTCTGCTATGTCCTACCTTGCCTTAAAGCTCACTGAAGTTTGAAAATGCATGGAGTTCTCTGCAAAGCTCTTACCCTCAAATGTTATATATTGTTCAATTTCACAAAATTACCTCTGTTGTCTCTTGGCGTTTGTTTTTCGTTCCAGGGTAGTAGTTCCAATATAAATGGAACTAATACCGTTACAATAGCGTTGGATACTAGAACCGAGGAATCTCTCCTATGATGGTCAGATTAAATCTGTAGTCATGTAAAATGTATACTACTGTGCTAAAATGGTAACGAGACGTAAATTGGATTCTAAGCTTTTCTTTACTCTAATACAGTAATAGTGCTTCTAGTTTTGGACTAAAAAGCCCTCTGAAGCTCTTGCAGGAAGCTAATGTGATCCTGAGCAGCCTTGTGATGACCTGATGGTACTCCACATGTGCAATGAGAGGAACAAAAATGGATGGAAATGGGTTGAGAGCGTCCGTAAAATGAAGGAAGCAGCTGAGTGTCTTCGGTCTCCAATTTGCGTTTATTTGGGGGGTGAAATTTACTGTTTCCTTCGTCCTTTCTACCAGTGGAACGACCCCTCCTCCCAAAAAAATAGTTGTGGAAGGAAAAGCTGATGTGAAGCAAGTTCAGTATCTTCTTCTTGTCCTAATTCAGAAAATGTGTTGAGTTGTTTGCCCAGCTCTACTCTAGAAATATTCCTTGTTGCCTTTCGGCACTGAGAGCCTCTGGAGTCTTGATGTAATCAAGCGGTGTGTTAAATATTGCCTGTCTCTTCTGGATGTATGAAAAATACAAAGTAAACTTGTTTGGTTAATTTTCGTCTTGGAAGCAATAATTATTATTTTTTTTTGGTAACACTGAAGTAACTTGAGTAATTATTTCTAATTAGGAATAATGGAAATGTGGTAGCAATAATTAAACTGAATAGTAGGAATAATTATAATGAATTAGCGAAGTCAGAGGAAGAAAAGCCTTAGATTTACATCTTCATGGTTTGTTTTCTCTAATGTAGTCAGATCAAAGAACAGAGCTGACTTTGATTCTGCTTCTCTGCTGCTTTTACACTTAAGATATGCCTGCTGGTTGAATTGGCTTTTATCACATAGTTTGAAGAATTCAAAATCCAATTTTAGGCTGCAGCATAAAATTGACCTTTACTAGCTTGTCTAGGTGAGGGGTGTGAACCTCACAGATTCTAAAATTGGGTGGGGTCTGAACCTTTATTCCCCTTAAATCTGATTTTTGGAAGGTTACAGGAACAAAATAATTGGTTTTGACTAGTGGTCCCTGCAAAGTGATTTGTCAGGAGGAGGTGGGAGGCGAGAACATCCCATTTCTAGTGCCAGCTGCGTATAGCGTTACAGGCTGAGATTTTCAAAATGGCCTTAATAGGAATTAGGAATCCAAGGCTATGTCTTTACTTAAAATGCTACAGTGGCATTGCTGCAGCTGCCCTGCTATAGTGCTTCAGCGTAGACATTCACGACAGCAATGGGAGGGGTTCTCCCGTCACTGTGGTTAATCCACTCGAAGGTGGTAGCTAGGCCTACGGAAGAATTCTTCCATCGACCTAGTCCTGTCTACGCTGGGGATTACGTTGGCATAGCTACATCTCTCAGGTATGGTTTTTTCACACCCCTGAGGGACATAGCTACGACGATGTAATTTTTCAGTGTAGACCTGCCCAGTCTCCTAAGATGCTTTGAAAATCTCAATCATAGGATTGATTGGATCATTAGGTGCTGCTGGTCTGAGCACTTCAAGAATACACCTTGGAAAAAGTTTGGAGTGGGGCTTGCACTCGTATTTGACCTTTTAAACCTTGACTTCGGTGTATATTTAGCTATTGTTAATGTCTATCCTAAACTGGAGAATGATGCCCATTTGCCCTAGAGACGCACTGGCTGACACTGCCTACTGTACAGTGAAGGGTGGATCTTTTGGCCAGGTTTGGATAAAGAAAATACGTTCACATGTGTGAACTCACAAAGTTGGCACATCTGGTTTGAGACTAGGGGGTGAGTGGGCAGGGACCGAGCATTCTGTGAAGATTTTTACCAAAAGCTGCCAATAGTCAAAGATAACTTCTACCTCTAGGAATATCCAGACTGCATGTTGTAGTTACAGAAGTGAAATCTTCCATGCTTTAACTTTTATATAAAATAAAAAACCTCTTTTTCTGAAAAAAAATAGGTTTGGCTAATTTATATTTAATTTCTTGAACTTTATATCTATTATCTTCTAAAAACGTAGGTTTCTGTTTTTATTGACAATTCTAAACCTGTTCAATTTTTTGTTCCCTTTTTTCAGAAGAGTAAGAGGAAAGGGCATGAATACACAAACATTAAATATTCTTTATCGGACCAGACAAGTGGGGATCAGAGCCCACTTCCACCATGTACTCCGACCCCAACCTGTCCAGAGTAAGTAGCAGTTTCTCAAAGTAACAAGTGAGTTTCGAAATGCCTGTGAATTCAAGCAGATCCGGCAATAGAGAGCTTAGTTGTGGACTGTTTTTCCTCATAAAAGTTTATTTCTAATCATATAACAAAGAGAAATTTCCTGAGCGCTCTTTCTCTACTCACTTTCGCTTGAGGGTCCTTTATTAATTTTTTCTGGTGTCCCCACAAATGGAATTTTTCAATCCTGCACTGATTTTTCATTTGACATAAGTGGGGCCTTGGTGATAAACAGTGGTTCTCAACCAGGGGCTCGGGACCCTCTGGGGGGCCGTGAGCAGGTTTCAGCGGGTCCCCCAAGCAGGGCCAGTGTTAGACTTGCTGGGACCCAGGGCAGAAAGCCAAAGTCTCACCACATGTGTCTGAAGCCTGGGGCCCAGAGCCCTGGCACCCGGGGCTGAAGCCAAAGCCTGAGCAACTTAGCTTTGCGGGGGCCCTTGTGGCATGGGGCCCCAGTCAGTTGCCCTTCTTGTTACCCCCGCAATGCCGGCCCTGGCTCTTATATGCAGAAAACCAGTTGTTGTGGCGTAGGTGGGCTGTGGAGTTTTTATGGCATGTTGGGGAGGGGGATGGCTCAGAAAGAAAAACGTTGAGAATCCCTGCTTTAAAACATGAAAAGGATATATTGGGTGTGAAGCACTTAGATATGAAAAATATACCGGTTGCTCTATTCATAGAGCACAAATTGTACATGGGTCCCTCAGCCACCAAGGAATAGAGGAACTGTTTAGCAAGCATGCCTCAGCATTGCCTAACAATAGTTTAGGACAGAAAGTAAAGAATACCACACCCCATTGAAATGATCTGTCCGTCGTGTATATTTGTATGGTGACAATTACTATGGTATCTGAGCTTAGGGAAAATGTAGGTTGAAAGAATTCAGTGACCTAGGTTAGAATTTAGCCAGGACACTGAGGTTAATACCTGCATACTTGGGGGTGCAGTGGTGAAGAAAAAGGCCCCTGGTTCTCAGAAGGTTGGCCGGAAAGGTGGAGGAAAATCCGTTAATACTTTGCCATTCTGTTTCCCTGCTGTGTTGGGTTTTCTTGTTAACCTCCTGAGTGACTAGAATTGCAGGAAGATTGCGATGCCACCCTATTGTAATCTTGCCTTCATCCTGTCCCAGGTTTTGTGCTGACTTAACTCTGTGTAACCCTATTGATTTGAAAGTGGGCAACTTCAATGCTTGCATGGGGTGGAGTTGTCGCAGAATCTGCCCCATTGACTGGGTCATGCAGAAATCACCCAATATTCAGAATCCAGAAGCTCTGTGCTTTGAAGCAAATTGAACAAGTTATTAGCTAACTTCACTGAATTATGTGATATGTATTTATTTTCTAGTAAACCTGACTTTTCCCCCCCCCTATAAAAATCTGTCATTTTAGACTGAGAGAAGATAGTGCTAGAGTATATGAAAATGTGGGGTTGATGCAGCAGCAGCAGAAAAGCTTCAGATGAGATGTACAGAAACTTCCATGCAAAGGAAGGTATGTACATTAGAAATTCTAATATGATCTAGCCTAAAGCTGCTTTTATTGCACTATGGCATATTTTAACATCACATTTTGATCATGAAATGTATATAAGCCAAGAATTTTTGCCATAGTGTCAGTTGGTTTAGCAGCTAAAGTATTCGACATCATTTTCACAGCCACTTGATTTACCGATTTGAGGAGGGGAATATTTTGGACTCCGCGAAGCCAGATCTTAATGGAAAGAATTCCAATTCCAACACACAGAAGTCAGGCCGTTCAGAGCAAAGACCAGAGATCAGAGATAGTGCTCCATCTTGCTTATAAAGCTTGAAGGCAGACTCCCAGTGTAAGTTAAAATTGGTTTTGATTATTGCACATCAGCAAGGGTTGCAGGATCTGACTGAAGCTTCAACTGCTAAACCAACTCACACTATGGCAAAGGTTCTTGGATTAAATACATTTCAGAATTGAGACAGTGGCGCTCATTGAGTCTGTGGGTAGACAGTCTGGATTGGGCTGTCAGTGTTTTTAAATCCTCTCATTTTGATCTATTGACCAAATATGTTTCATGCTCATGTTAGCATTGCTGAGCTGATACAGCTTTGGGAGGGTGGAGTGGATGCTGTTCTGCCTCTGACTAGAATTTCTATTTTTGGCACAGATGTAAGAGGCAAGCAAGAATCAGATAAACGTTCAGATCTCAGGGAGAGTCTGCAACGCCAGCCACTTTTGTATCACTTTGAATAATCTTGGACTCGTAAACTGAGCCAGTCTGCTCTGGAAGTCAGTGATAAAATAAATATAGGGGGTCCATGATGTCATTTGTACATGGAGCCCCCTTTCAGAGAATAACTGAACTTTAAAACTTCTTACATTAAAACTGTGTACAAGATTTTAGCATATGGGTTTAATGTGCCTATGTGATAGAACACCTCTGCTTCAGAGAGGTGGCTGGGCCAGTGATCTGCAAACACATGATTTATGTAGGCCTTTATATGATTGGTCGTAATGGCGCTGTCAGAGCCATTATGGCATATAAAGGACACAGTATCCACCCTGGCCCAATAGACTGTAACCCGTATCAGAGTTGGAAAGTGGTCCATAAACTAGGCATTTGTTAGATAAGTCATGGTCTGATGATCTGTTTGATGGATTTTTGCAGTATATCCTGTTTTGGAGTCTACATTTCAATAGCTCCCTAATTAGTATTCCCTACAACCAGGGAACAGTACACATCTTAAAATCCTCTGTTATGTATTGCTACCCACTCAGTCCTCAAGGGAGTTAAACTACTAAAACCAATTTTAACTTACAATGGGAGTTTGCCTTCAAACTTCATAAGCAAGATGGAATATTAGCTCTGATCTCTTGTCTTTGCTCTGAATAGCTTGACTTCTGTGTGTTGGAATTGGAATTCTTTCCTTTCAATTTAAGTGAACTGCGGGCTTACAGAAGATATTACATAGTCAGTCCTGAAGACTAAAACATTCTATCTCTGGAACAGATCCAACATAGACAGCTGCAATGTAAGCTTGCCCATGCTGCTTTGCAAGTACGCTTTGATCCTGGCCTACGCTAGGGACTTGGAGACCACCTAAAGAGACAAGGCAGCAGTCTGTCTAATCCTTGGCCTCTTTACTGATGCTGTCAGAAAAGTGCCAGCTTTGTTTGTATGATGTGGACAGGTGTCCACAAGGAACTGGACTGAAACCACTAACTGACTTCAGGTCACAATTGGATACGAATGACTTTCAGTCATTGCCAGCTCGGGTCAGATTGGAGCCAAGGCTCTGGAGTAGGAAGTGAAGGGTCTTCATCCTATTATTGATATAATATCACTAAACTAAACCCTGACCATCACTCAGATAAATACTTGGATTTTGTCTTACACTGTATTTAAATACCTATCATTTTTTGGCTGCTCCCAGTCAAATGTAATTTGAATATATTTGTTTCACTCTTTCTGGTTCTCATAAACTAGCCTAGTACTGCAGTTCTCAATTGGAAAGATTGCAATTTGAATGTAAGTTTTAAATGAATTTTATTCTAAAGTTAGGTTTCTATATTCTTTTAATGCGTTCTTAAGTTTTGGGCCAAAACTACCTTATGGTGACCCTTTGAAGAATTAACAGTTTAGGCTTTTTTTGTTGTCCAATGCCAACCGAAATGCAAAATGAACAGCGGAAATGGTGAAAAGTAAATTGGATCTTAAATCTTTCAGCTTCTGCACTAAGAAGTTGGTAATCATCTTCCTTTTGTGTTAAAAAGTGACTTCAGACCTGTCACTGTCCCTTTGTTAGAACATGTTTACAATTCTAAAGTGAACATGGAAAAGGTGGGATATGGCACTCTGCGTGAAAGTTGGGAGAAGACCAGACTATATCTCTTTAAACTGATGGATGCTTCTAGTTGTATGAAATTCCACCTGATATTTTAGATTTAAGGTCAATCACTGCTGTTTACGTTATGTGTCAAAATGAAGTATTTCCATGCGAGTTCAGAATGATGAATTATTATAGTATATGTTTCTAAAGAGCTTTTAATTTTTTCCCTTTCCCAGAAATGAATGTTGTTTTTTAAAAAAGGTCAAGAAAGAGATGGAACAAGCTTCACATGAAGAGTGAACTTTGAAGGCTTGGTACCTTTTTATTTATGGTGTTTAACCCTTCAATAATAAGCAAAACTTAAGACCATCTAAAGATCATTATATCCTTTCTCTCCAATACCTGATTTACAATTGCTCATTTTTCAGATAAAAAGGAAATCCTCTCTACAATGTAGAAAGATATTTGTAGAATCTTAATTGTGAATCCAGCCAACTGTTAGACTGGCGTTCATCTGCTTCAAAATAGCATTTTTTTTTCTAAATCTGGTTATTAGCATTATTTCTTCTCAGAGCAGTTGTGGGGATTTGTTTTGAGTGGGGAAGCAATGATGTGGGTAAGTCCATTATATAAATATAAAATACTAATGGGAACAATTCTTGATTGTTTGAAGACAGTGGATCACCCACATGATAAAATTAGTCCTAATACATTTCAAACTTGGTCTGAGTTTGACAGGGATGAGCAGTTAATCTTTGATATGAAGGTGTTTTTTGTAACAGCCGATGGCTTTGATTACTTCTCAGCTGAGTTCCTGAATGGGCTATTTTTGAGTAACTACAGAAAGTAGCCTTTGCATCAGACTAGAACATTCTCTAGATGACCTGTACCCAAGATACCAATTTATAGCCACTCTGTGGGGGGAAAAAAAAAAGCGGCTGTCTAGGGGCTGTGGGAACGCTGCCTATGTTAATTTTTCAGTGTTCATTTATTAAGCAGGAGATCTGACCTGTGGAGTTGAGACATTTTAGGAAGCTCCACAATGACACTTGACATCATAAAACAATGAAACTAGTAACCCCCTGTGCAGGCTGTTATCTTAGGCTGAAGTGAACCCCGTCATAAAAAGTATAGTTAATGGGCCTTCTAGTTCTCAGTAAGGCCTTACACTAATGGAGGTAGCCTGGGGAAAAGGACTATGTGGAAACTAGCTATCACCTAAAATTGCCTTAGTGAAAAGGGCAGCACAGGTACCAGTCAACAGCAGCTTGTTCTGGTCTATTTCATCAGGCAGGAGTTTCATTAACATTCTGCCTAAAGTGCCTTTCAGAGCCACATCCAATTTGCTGTCCATGTTTTAATTAAAAAAAATACTGCATCTATCTCTAATTGTTATTAATGAAATCGAATCCTCCCAGAGTGATGCCAGCAGTGAGAGATGCTGTTCTAGTGCCATAGTTACCTGGGTTTCTTCATCTGCAGAAGAACGGCTGTAAACACTTCTCAGTTTCCTGCATTAAAGAAACTTTGCCCTGTCCTGTTGTCTGAATCTGGAGCTCCCATTGGAGCATATAGCAGCTGAGTGTGCGCTCATGGCAGGATCGGGCTCGAGGAGTAGGTACCAGTGGTGTCTTAGCAGCATCTTTCCCCTCACTGCAGGTGGAGTTCTGAGAATTGTGGGGAAGCCACCGGGTGGTATTGAGGAATTATCATCATTTTTATTTAGGGTATGCAGATAATGGTAATCACTGCATTGCATTGCTGTATGTGCAGTGCGGGTGCAGGAGTGATGAAGTTACATTATTGGTCATATTAGTGAAATTACACAGAAGCCTGGAATGTAATTAGTGCAGCATTTGTGTTCCCTACATTGATCTGGGGATTGCATTAGCTTTCCCTGAGAATGCTTTGCAAAGTCAAATGCTTCACATTTTGTGTTTGTCTGAACTGAATGAAGGCGCATCTTAACTTTAAGCTGAACTTTGTTACTTTGCCTATTGTACTTTGTTATAATACCTCTTGTCTTCTGGTCCTGGAACTCCTGTCACCAGCACACCATAATATTTGTGTCTTAATGTCATTATCTATACACAGTCGTTAATATTTGCACCCTCTGTAGATCTAAAATTCTTATGGCTTGATGAAAGGATAGTCAGTTTTCATCTACTTGTGTTGGTTCAGTCACAACTATAATATTTGCTTTGTATCACTTTCCTTCCCCAGCCTCCGTGTACAGTTTCATGTTGACTTTTTCTGCAAAGGTTAAATAGGGATCATTTAAGTGCCAAGTTGTGTTTTTGAATTGAGTAATTCAATAACAGTCTACATATCTGTTAACTGAAAATTTTGTGTAGCATTATGTGGTGCTATATTTCCTTGGATGCTGCCAGGTTTTAAATCAGGAGGAAATGGAGTGCATGTTCAGGATTAGAAATACTTTGTACCAAAATGAAAGTTCAAAGGAAGATCCTCTAAGCAGTAGCTTATGAACTGCACTAACGTGACCTGTCCTAATGATTGACTTGTATTGGCTGCAACCAATAATATGGTGAAGTATTCAGCATAAAGCTGCCTATCATAAGATAGCATTTAAAGTCTGTGGAACTCAGCTTTGTAGTTATTTGTTCTTGGATCTGGGGAAATCTCATTTGTCTAGAACAGGGATCTCAAACTCAAATCACCACGAGGGCCACATGAGAACTAGTAAATTGGCCCGAGGGCCGCATCACTGAAACCTTTTCATACAATGATACAAAAGTATAGTCAAAAATGAAAAAAATGAAGAGTAATATAGCATTCTATTAAAAGTCAATGTATTAACTTTTTTAAAACTGTAATGCAAAGAGGGGTTTTAATAAAATATAAACACTCAGTAATGTTTGGAGCTTGACTGCCAGTGGAGTCGGCGCCTATGGCGAGCCGCAGGAAATAACTTCGCCCGCGGGCCACATGTTTGAGACCCCTGGTCTAGAATGTGTGTTAATCTTAAGGAGCACATGATGGATGAATTTGTTTTATTAAATTAGAAAAGATTCCAAAAGATTGTATGCTAGAGAGCTGTTTCTTTTTAATTGGAGTGCCTGGCCCTGCTGAAAACCAAAGTGGGGGATCTTGCAAGTTACAAACCAGCTGCCTTTCAAACATAGCCGACAGAGGGGTAACTCTTAGTGTGTCTTTCTCTTTTAATATTATTTTAAACATTGGTTGTTTTATTACAAATCAAACAAAAGATATAAACGTTCGGTGGTACAGGGGAAAAATGGATACTTGGGTTTCATGTATTTTTAGTGGGTTTTTAAAAACGAATGTAACATCACTCTACAAGCTATTGCTGTAACAATGGAATGGAAAAGGGATGCAGTTTTGAAGTGTTCTGTTGTAGAAGACTTTATACCACAAGGGAAATTTAAACCAATTCCGAAGGCACAATATTGTATGCCAGCAAGAATCTGCTGCAGACCCTTATTTACTGAATGTTTTATAGCATACACTTTAATTTCAGGTAACCTTTATTAGGACTGATTAGTTCTTCTATTGACCAAACTTTTCTTTCTCTTGAGGTATACGTGTTCAAAAATACAACTTCATCAGCTGTATCCTAGCTATAAAACTTGTTTCCTTTTTCATTGTAGGGATGGGATAAATCAAACAGTTGGTACTAGGACAATTTTTTCATAACTTCATTATTTCAAATTAATTTTTAATTTTTTCCATTTTTAAATAGCAAAACATGTAATTAATTGCAGACCTGGTTATTTATGACACTATTGTGATTTTTTTTATTACAGTACTAAAGGCTAATGAAAAAAGATCCTTTATTAGGTGGACTAGACCGTACATTTATTTTTTCCTGCAATGTATGAAGTATTGTACCAGAGTATTAAATGAAATGTAATATTTTATTGAAAATCTCTATCCTTTAAAAGGAAGACATTTAGGATGTCATCAATTTGATGTGAATCATGTAAATGTTGTTAATGATGCGCTGTTTTATTATACATTTAGTGTTTCAAAAGACTCACTTATTGCCTTTTGCCCACATACATTCTGTAGATCATTTACAATTGTCAAAATGTGACATTAAAAGACTAGATCATGTATAGAAATATTAGTGGTTGTATCATTGTTTTCCCTGCTGGTATTTATGGGTGTTAGTCCAGCTGCTTTGTGAGCTGCGCTGTGATTTTTAATGCTGCAAGGTTATATTATCAGAATAAAAGCATATTTGTAAACAGCAGAATTAAAAATTAGGAATAAAAGTAATTTTCTTATAAGATGGCTTTGGACCATTACTCCAACTCTTTTTCTGTAGCTCTTATATTAAAGTCAAGGTTTCTTTTGTTAGGTAACCCCCACTTTAGACTGGGAAGCGTTTCTGATCTAATTCCAGTCAGCCTCCCTCCATGGTGTAGCTCTGTGTTATGGAGAGGGTTTTTGCTCCCCACAAGAAGAGCTTGAGCACAGCCAAGCTTCTTTTGTAATATATGGTATTTCAGTGTTGTTAACCCACTGCTTTTACTTCCCACCGCAAATTGGCTAGCCCTGTAGCAAAACACTCAGTTCTCTCTCAGTGCAGCTCATCCAGTTAACTTCCAGAGGCCGGTGATTTTTGTGTGTATGTCTCATTGGACATCTACAAAAGAGTCTGGTTTCCCTCCTCTTCCTTTGCAGACACTTGCCTGGTTGACTGGACCCATGTAAGTCTGTTGCTGTTTGCACTCAAATAGTGCAGGGAAAATCCCTAAAGCCATGATGGGCAATAGCTTCCTCTCCAGCTGAATGTTTAATGTGTTGTTGGACCCTTTTAAAGGGAGAAGGGAATATAAAGTTCAGTGGGGAGAAGAGAACAGCTGTCCCACCCCTCCCTTTGTGTATTTGAGGACTTCATTTGAGTACTGTAGCGGGAGGGAAGCTGCTGCTTTCTTCGCCGAGCTGCCTGCTTGTTTCTTGCAGAGATGTCGACTGGACAGCGCACGTCTTCAGGGCTCTGATGTACCCTGGGAGCCTTGTGTGCCAGCGCCAGGCAGTGATAAGGGGAGGTGCTGGTGCTTTTGTGGGGGCTGTGCTGCACCTCAGGCTCCTTTCTGCCAGCTGCTGCTGCGGCACTTCGAAAGCTCTTGAAATCCTTGGATCTCTGAAGCACTTGGAGCAGGCTGCGTTTAAAATCCAGTGCTCTGCCTGTTCCCTGGAGTGGAGCAGAAGATATGCATGCCCCCAAGTCTAAATACAGCAGCTCAGTCTAATTTTAGGCCTACCAGCCCAGGCAGTATCACACCGTAAAAGCAATTGGGAACTAACTCTTACTAGGCGTTTTGTTACCATTATGGGCTCTCCAGAACCAAGCCGCCTGCACTACTGAGTCTGTTTCACAGTAATATGGACTAATTATAATGAATGGAACAATGACACTTGAGTCAAACCCCTCTCTAGATTGTGCTTACAGATGCTGGTCTGTGGAAATATAAATGAGCCAATCTGTGCTCTTTAAGAAGCAGGCGCTGTGTTGCAATATGGACAGTGTGAGGAGATGCCAGTTGGACACAGAGCAAATATCAGCTAAATTTGTTGCAAAACAAGCTTAATCTCAAGGCAGTGGAAAGGCATAAAAATAATCCACTGAAATATCGGGAAGAAAGCAAATCTTCACTGTTAGAGCCTTTGTGGATTTAAATACAAGCTGAATTCAAATGAGGACAGTAGCCACATAGAGCATCTCCACTGTAAGATTATAATCATAGACTCATAGACTTTAAGGTCAGAAGGGACCATTATGATCATCTAGTCTGGCCTCCTACACAATGCAGGCCACAGAATCTTACCCACCCACTCCTGGAATAATTCTGCAGGGCAAGATGGTATGAATGTGTCTACTGAGGGTATGTTGGGTTTGGATCCATTGTGGTGTATTGCATGAGAAGTGCATACCACTTAGGGGGTTGGAGTTATTCAGTCCAGATTGAGAACGGTACTTCAGAAATCTAAATAATCAGCAAAGGAATGATTGTGTTAGCAGTCCCTAGCCTCAACCATGCCCTTCTCTGGGAGCTGGGGTGTGAAGGTCTGTTCCCACGTGAGCTGGGTTTTTCCTTTTTATGCCTTACAGAAGTAACGGGGTGGGGCTGTTTGTGCCTATAGCAGTTCATGAACCCTTGCCTGGCAGCTCTGGGGTTCGTGCACCCCGCCGCATCCACATGCAAACCTGGACATCCATCCTGGTTGGGTGCAGCATCTTCCACGTGGAGCCAAAGCCTGGTGTCGGGCTCTTTTAAAATCCAGAATTCCCACCCAGTCCACACTTACTTGGCCCTGAGTTGTACTAGCTATCCCTGTTGATGTGTGTATGATGATGTGTGTTGATGTGTGTATGATGTGTGTTGATGTGTGTATCAGCCAGACCCTGCATCTCCTCTTCCTAAAGCTGTGCGCCCCGTGCTGAACTTTAGCAGGGTACCCTGCTGCTGCTCTGGAAGGCATGCGATGAAAGGGGTGGTTCTGTGAATGGGTATGAGCGCACTCCAGACTGCTTGGATCCATTAACCTGCCTGCACCACAGGGCGCTCGTTCCGTTGAGTCTCTTGAAGCCGTTCGATGCATTCTATTGACTCCGTCCTGTGAAATGTCTCCCAATGCCGGAAAGCCGGGAGAGCCAAGTTCATGCTAAAAACAAGAAACCAACCAGCCAGCTCTGTGGGAAATATTGTGACTGTAGCACCTTGGTTTGGCTGGAGCCCAAGAAGCCGAGCCAGCCCTTCCTGCTTTCCAGTCGTTGCTCTGGGACTGACTTCTCAGGGCCTGCTCTCAAACTGAGGCCCGGGAGCGTCTTTTTGTGCCGCTACTTACGGCAGGTCCAGACTGTTAGCCAGGAGTTAGAGCCTCTACTTCAGAAACGGGAAGAGAAGAGTACAAGTGTCCCTGGAGCAGCGAGTGTGAATGCTCTGCCCCTCACAATGCCCTGCCATGAACTGTTACACCCTGTGTAGCACAGCGTTATCATTCTTCATGGAGCCGGAGGGAACCAGCCTCCTGGAGTCCTGCAGAAGGACAGTTTAGCCCTTTGGATATGCACCTCAGCAACCAAAATGCTTTTTTGCTCCTGCCCTCTATGCTGCTAGCACTCTCAGAAAGACACTGAAGGAATTGTCCTGGTTGGACATAGCAGACAGCTGCTCTAATGGAGGTAGTCTCTGCGTAGATAGTTCTACTATCTGTTGGGGCTTAGACACAAACTCACGACGACTCCCAGAGTCTCTCCCCATAACGCTGTCTTGTTCTGAGTGCATAATATTCCCTCAGCACCAGTGCATTAGTCACTGTGCATTGCCCTCAGCGTGATAGCAGTGCGAAGTCCCTCAGTCTCTTGTACTTCACTGTGTTAATCACAGGTTTGCAGTGACCTCAGGAACAGTAATTAATGACTTTTCTGTATATCACACTCAATTCGCATGCATCATGCTTCATGAGAATGATTCTGGAGTATTTATAATGCAGCAAGGTCAGATGCCGCTCTCTGTATTGTTCAGCCAACTGGGTTGCAAATATGTTGAAGTTGCTTTAAAATATCCTGAGACACTTTTTGCATGTGTAAATGAAGCACTAGAAGGGCAGGGGTTAAGGGAGACTGTACAGTCTAAGGTATGTATGGCATATACTGTGTATGATCGTTAATACCCAGGATTCACATATTGTATAGCTCAGAGGATTCTCTGCTGTTTACAGACAGACATAGGGGCCAAATATTAGTAAGCTAAATATATATGGAAATATGCCAATCTCCTAGAACTGGAAGGACCTTGACAGGTCATCGAGTCCAGTCCCTTGCCTTCACTAGCAGGACCAAGTACTGTCTGTCCCCTGACAGATTTTTGCCCCAGATCCCTAAATGGCCCCCTCAAGGATTGAACTCTCAACCCTGAGTTTAGCAGGCCAATGCTCAAACCACTGAGCTATCCCTCCCCCCTTAAAGCTGTTAAGTGACAGCTGCTCAAAATGTGTGCACAAGCCTGCGTTTTAAAGGGTGGGTAGGCATTCACTCTGCATACATCTAAACTGAACTTCCCAATCACTGAGAAGGCTAGCAGTGCTGGGAGACAGATAAGGGACTTGCATCCACAACTCTTGGGGTGGGTTGCAAGTTGATCGGTAACTGGTTCATGGAAACTGCTGAGCTTCAGTTCATTTGCAAATTTGACACCAGCAGCTCAGGATTAAACAAAGACTGTGAATGGCTAGCCAACTACAAAAGCAGTTTCTCCTCCCTTGGTGTTCACACCTCAACTGCCAGAAGAGGGCCTCACCCTCCCTGATTGAACTAACCTAGCCTGACTCTTGGAATTCCTAGAACTATCTTGGAACTAGAACTAGCTCTAGCCTGACTCTTGCCTGCATATGGATACCTGCCTCTGGATATTTCCACTGCATGCATCCGATGAAGTGGGTATTCACCCACGAAAGCTTATGCTCCAATATGTCTATTAGTCTATAAGGTGCCACAGGACTCTTGTCGCTTCTACAGATCCAGACTAACATGGCTACCCCTCTGATACTTGATTAAAGCCAGGAAATAAAGGGTAGGAATAAATGGTCAGTTCTCAGAATGGAGAGAGGCAAATAGCAGGGACCCCCAGGAGCCTGTACTGGGACCAGTGCCGTTCAACATATTCATAAGTGATCTGGAAAAAAGGGATAAACAGTGAAGTGGCAAAGTTCGCAGATGATACAAAACTACTCAAGATAGTTACGTCCAAAGCAGGCTGTGAATAGTTACAAAGGAATCTCACAAAACTGGGTGACTGGGCAACAGAATGGCAGATGAAATTCATTTTGGTAAATGTGAAGTCATGCAAATTGGAAAACATCCCAACTACACATACAAAATGATGAGGTCTAAATTAGCTGTTCCCACTCAAGAAAGAGATCTTGGAGTCATTGTGGATAGTTCTCTGAAAATATCCCTTCAGTGTGCCATGGCAGTCAAAAAAGCAAACAGAATATTAGGAACCATCAGGAAAGGGACAGATAATAAGAGAGAAAATATCATAATGCCACTATATAAATTGATGGTATGCCCACATCTTGAATACTGCATGCAGTTCTGGTTGCCCCATCTCAAAAAAGATGCATTAGAAATGGGAAAAGGTACATTGAAGGGCAACAAAAGTGATTAAGGGTATGAAAAAGCTTCCACATGAGGAGATACTAAAAGCACTGGGACTGTTCAGCTTGGAAGAAAGACGACTAAGGGGGGATTATGATTGAGGTCTATAAAATCATGACTGGCATGGGGAAAGTGAATAAGGAAGTGCTATTTGCCACTTCACATAACACAAGAACCTGGGGCCACCCAATGAAATTAATAGGGAGCAGGCTTAAACAAAAAGCAGTACCTTCATCCCACAACGCACAGTCAACCTGCAGAACTCCTTGCCAGGGAATGTTTTGAAGGGAAAAACTATAACAGGGTTCAAAAAAGAATTAGATAAGTTCATGGAGGCTAGGTCCATCAATGGCTATTGGGTATAGTTCAAGGCTGGTGGAGCTAGATTCCTAAAGAGACACGGAACCAGACCCATGTTCTCCAGTACCAACTGGCACGTGAGAATTCTCTGTAGCTAATGTACAGAGCAGAGATTTCTTAACCGGAACTGTGCTAGGCCATTCATATTCCCCGGAGGTCTGTTTTTTAGATTATATCTCCTCTCCCCTGGGGCACCTCACCCATCACATGGGCCAGAGCAGGGGGGAGCATTTTCATCTCTGCTCCAGCTTCTTTTCATTGCTGCTCTATTCTGCATCCCACAAAAGACCTTCTTTACACTGATTAATGTTGAATTCCTGCTCCAGCTCTCCTGCACCAATTTTCTATTCCCTGCATAGCCTCCTGATCTGTCATTTACATAATGCCATGACTACGGTCTCTGTGTAATAAAGAGATTTGGCTAACGGGTTCTATGAAATTTCAAAGCGATCTCTGAGGATGCTTCTGCAAGGATTGGTCTGCAGATTAACCTTTTGATTCATAGCAATTCATAATCGTACAAATTATTGGTGACTGTACATTTCTATGGCTTGGACCATTTCATAGGCCTAGATCTGCCTAATGTTATAAATTTCAGGACAACATGTTCCTGTGAGACAGCAGAACAAATTTAGAGGTTCTGTTGAGCCCTCATTCATGGGTATACGACTTGAAATTTCTGCATCATTTAGATGGGAGGTGGTGTGGTGGGGGTGGGGGTGTGAAAAGATGGACCATGTACTGAAATTAAGCCAAGTGTTGTTCCCCTGTCTGGATCATCAGGCATAGACAGGACTGTTGCTTTTAGGAGGGGTGGGAGAGAAGGGAAGAGCACTGCACTCTAATATAGTCCTTACTTCATACCTGCTGTCGATGGATATCGGTTTTGCCAGAGGAGAATGCAAGGGTTGCGCATCATCACATACAAGACAACTTCAGTAACCATTTATCCCTTACATGTGATAATTGTCCAACTGCATATGAGTTCCTGCCCTCTTCCAAACGAACCAGTAATCAGTGAGTGTTGTTTAATGCAGACATCCAAACAGATACACTTTGCTTTCCAAACAAGAAGCCAGTTAACGTGGTTAATTAGCATAGGCTGTAATTAACATGGGGAAGAGACGACAAACTGCAAGAACTCCCTGAAGCCATGAATGGAGAGCTCTTGGCTAAGAGGCCAAGTGGGAGTTGTAGCAGGGCATGGGCTGAGAGGATGCCCCTGGGTGGAGCTCATGGCTTTTTTCTACCCTGCAGCGTTGCTGTGCAGGAGAGGGTGTCCCTGGAGCTAGGGTTCCCGCGAGGAAGTAATGACCCATTTTGGTTGGGACGTCATTGAAATCCAGCCTTGCGTGCAGTGTGGCCAAAGGCAAAGGATAATTCACACCAAGCAGAGACTGCGTTCAAGCTTGCGCCGTGCTCTTACAATGGGCTGCTTGTACGTGGATAGGGTGACCAGACAGCAAATGTGAAAAATCGGCACGGGGGTGGGGGGTAATAGGAGCCTATATAAGAAAAAGACCCAAAAATCGGGACTGTCCCTATAAAATCGGAACATCTGGTCACCCTATACATGGATGAGGATCTTGAATCCTTATTTTACCTTCCCAGCAGAGTGCCTGGGGATCTAGATCTCTCCTGAGAGAAGATCCCCAATTACAGATTGGAGACACACAGGCAGGCCTTCAAACTTGCCCGGGGCATCCGTGATGGCTCAGGAAAGACCGTGAAAAGCACAGAGAGCAGACGGCATTTCTAATCTTCTGTTTTAGCTCAGTCACGATGGGGCCTGTCTTTTTCATCAAGGTTGGTATGTTTAAGTATTTAATTTATTTCGGTGACAAGGAATTCTGAGTCTATCAGGATGTGGCAAGAGGGGACACTTCCAGCAAGGGCCCAGTTCTGCTCCCATTGGCATCTCTAGCAAAACACTAGCTGCCTCTAGTGGGAAGCTAGGAGGTGGCAGGGCATTCAGATCGCTAGCACTGGTCCAGTAAAAACACAATGGAACAAGCTCCAGGAAGTCTCACGCTGCTGGATGTCTTGGAACCAGTGGTAATTTTACGTGGCGACTAAAGCCAGGTTGATGATGATTTTCCAGCCCAGGAAGAGAAGGGTGAAACGAATCAGCATGGAAAGCGTCTACTGGAAAGTTAGCAACCAGCTCTATTATTTATATTGCAGGGATGGCCAAAATGCGACAATAAACCGGTGCAACGTTTGATCAGAGAGGCAGGCTGCTGGTAGTGCCGTAGGTTTGATGTGGTCTGTGTGTGTGTCCACAGCTCCTGTCACTGGGACTAAATAAAACCACTAACTGTGGAGAGCTAGCAGCGACAAACGTATCCGTGTGACGAATGCCATCTTGCCTGGCAGCGGGGATTGAACTGGGACTGCCCAGAGCTCGAAGTGAGAGTCACTGCTGCTTGAGCTGATGAACCAGGCTCTGCAGAATGGGGCTGTCCTGTGTTCCCGACAGGAACCTAAGGGAACGAGTAACATCCTTTTGCCACGGGGTTACAGTCTCACTTAAAAAAAAAATCTCCCTCTTTATTTATTGAAATGCCCTGGGTGAAGTTTAACTTTCGTGTGGATCGGGACCGGGGACTGCAGCGTTCTCTAGCTTCCCTGATGCCTCTCTCAGAGCCCTCCAGCTGGAGCTAGGATGTTGCTTTGTACAGCAGAGCGCCTCCTGGTCGCGTTGTCCATGCAGTTCAGAGTCCTGTCCAGCAGCATAAGCAAGGAGACAATTGCTGCTCCAAAAAACCAGGCAGGACTCATCTGTATTGAAGTCAATGGGCTGAAGTCTGCATTCAAAGTACAGTTCTAGGTCCCTACAGCCTCCAACTCCAACCATGGACTCTAATGGGGGCACCACGCCGGGCCCCTGCAGTTTCTCATCTGCCTGCCTGCAGGACGCAGAGCCGGAGCTCCTAAGGGTAGCAGTTTACCAGTATGGAGAGAGAATAGTCGAAAATGAGGGTTCACCTTCTCTGGCTAACAGCACAAAACAGCATTACACGGTATCTGAGTGTCCTTAAAATAACTTTGCCTCATTCCTCATGCGTGATTTAACATTCATTCTGGAAGCGTGTGCGTGCACCCGCACTGTCTCTCACACCAGGACACACAACATGCTAGACAGCTGCATGGTTATTATGATTTTAAATAAAGCATGTTACAAATCTCTCAGAACTTAGCAACTATTGCCATGGATACCAATCACTGAAATCCCTCTGTTACCATGGCAACGCTTTCCCCATCTTGCCTATTTACCCTGGAACTGAACACATCATTTATCGTGAACGATAGAAAGGGAATTTGAGAGCAGGCATCCAAGTGCGGGAAAGCGTAAAAATCCTCACGGAAAAACGTATCCTGGCTTATACTTAGGTTTCATTAAATACAGTGTGTGTGTGTGAATGCATAACACTGGGTGATATATACAAAACGTAATCCCCACCCAAATATGTTCTGTCATGAAAATTGGCCAGTCAAAACGTTTGTCACACTGTGACAAAATATATAGAAATGCCGAGTGCTGACAATATGCATGTGATGTGGGATATTTACACTCCCATGATAATATATTCAGTTCTGTATTTTGAGCCTGTTTATTTTGAGCGCACTTAAAAGATGACCAGTCATTGTTACAACACAAGCTGATTCATTCATTCCTCCGAGGGACTCGGGCCAGATAGTGCCTCCACAGTTATCTTCCACGACGCTGGTTCTGTCTGAGTCACCAAAGACCCAAACAAACAAGATAACTCGTCCTCCCAGAGTTTGTCTAGAAAGGTAAGCGTGGATGGGCCCAAATGAGAGCACAGGGTTCCTTTGCATCTGCAGCAAACTTTCCAGGTTCTAGTGGGGCAGCATTGCATATGACTGCTCAGATGCACCTTGCAAAGGTTGCTTTAAGCCACCTTGATGTGATTGCGGAAGTCTGAACCAGACCTAGCACCAGTTACAGCAGCCACAAGGCTGCTCTATTTTAGGTCACCCTGAAGGGTTTCCCTAGAGGCTGTTATGTCAGCCAGGGATCTACAGAGCACATTGCACTCCAGCCCAGGCAGCCCTTGCATACCCCTTAGCTAGCAGGGGCTGATTTTCAGGGCTGGCTCTGGTTTTTTTGCCGCCGCAGGCAGAAAAAAAAAATAAAAGAAAAAAGCTGGCCGGAGCGCTGCCAAAGCAAAAAAAAAAAGGGCAGAGCGGAATGTGCCGCCCTAAGATTGGCCTGAATGCTGCCCCTTACAATGTGCCGTCCCAAGCATGTGCTTTCTAGGCTGGTGCCCTGCTGATTATACCAGCGTTATGCCCCTCCAAGGCCAGGATAACCCTCAGACACTCTTTCAGGGCAGGTTAATAGTACCTCTACCTCACTCCAATGGCAAGGAGACTTAGCAGGGGCAAGGGTCTGCCCAATGAATTGCTCACTGCCAAATTCAATCTTTGGTCATTGCAGGTGAATTTCACCAAGTTATTGCCAGGGTTTGAACTGGGGGGAAAAAACCCCACCCGAAGTCACAGTGGTTTTCACTCAAGCCCATCTCCCCTGCTGAGGGTCACTTCGTGCTGATTCACCAGCTGCCCCGGGAAGCTTCCGGTCTCTGGGTTTCCAGTTTTGTTACTGAAACGTGGCCCATACCGCTTCTTTACAGCCGGCGCTAGTCCTTTCCGGGGGCACGGTGCGCGCTGTCTCCGAGCAGCCGACCGCCGCTCTATTGCTGTGATTTATTTGGATTTGTTGTCAAGCTGTGTCTTGGGGCATCTAAGCAGAGTACATAAATCATCTGATGAGTGACAGAATTAGCGTCTTAGGAGTGGAATGAGAATAGGAAATAGAAGGAAACCAGCACATTCTTGCGGCAGCCTTTGCTCTTGGTTCATTAAAATGTATCTGTGTTTTCTCCTCCCCCCCTTATTTCTCATGCTGTGATGTACCTATTGCACAAGGAACAGGAAACCCAGGGGAGGCTAATCCTTTTTAACTGCAGAGACTATGGCTAAATTCTGTAGGAGAAAGGCACAGCTTTCCCCTCTGATCTGCATCTGACATTCAGGTAAATAACATGACCCATTGGCAAGGGGTCTGGTATTCATTAGGAGAGGCTTGGCAGTAAATGATACGCCACAGCTTTGAAAGCACTCATGCCAGGGGGGTAGCAATTCACTGGTGGTTTGATGTATGTTTTCAGAGATCGGGGGCGGGGCCCCATAGCCCTTGTTACCTTGATGCTCCGCACCTCTCAAAGTCAGCCCGTGTTTTGCTGTTTCAGGGGAGCATTCTGGGGGAGGCTTTCATGTCACACGGGAAGAACAAGCAGAGAAGCAAAAGTAGATTGAGAGAGAGTGAAAAGTGGTAAGTGCAGAACAAGGAAACGCACCCAAAGAACAAAGAGGACCGGGGGAAAAGTAGGTCAGGAAGCAAAAGTCTAACACAAGAATTGCCAGAAATATCAGAGCCCTGGTCCAGTGCTTGGGCGCTGACAATCATAGCATCATAGACTATCGGTTGGAAGGGACCTTAGGAGGTCATCTAGTCCAACCCCCTGCCCAAAGCAGGACCAATCCCCAATTTTTGCCCCAGATCCCCAAATGGCCCCCTCAAGGATTGAACTCACAACCCTGGGTTTAGCAGGCCAATGCTCAAACCACTGAGCTATCCCTCCCCCCATGACCAGCTGCTTTAGAGGAAGGTGCAAGAAACGCTCCAGTAGGCAGATGTGAAGTCATCTGCCTCCCACAAAGGCCTCATTCTAACTCCTAATCATTAGAGATTGGCTTAAACATCTGCCCTATTGACTCTTGTAACCCTTCCCGAATGTTGTGGTTGGTATCAATATTGTCACAGGCCAGTCTTGTTATTCCTTTAAACCGTTACCAGTTACCAGGTGCCCCTTTATTATTAGTGAGCAAGAGACGTCTCCTTCAAACGGGGGTTGAGAAGATGCCCTACCATCCTGGGAGGGAGAGGCTACTCTGTCCGGGCAGCAATGCTGGGGAGGCTGCTTGGGAAGCTGGATTTGCATGCGCATCACTAGATGTCCCAGCTTTGTGTTTATAAGCAGAGCAGCAGCTGCTGGAGTTGAAGCCTGTTTCATTTAGCGTTCCCTCCCAGCAGGAGGGCTGGAAAGAGACAATAATGAGAGCCAATTAAATGGCTCATTGTAATGATCCTACAGGCCAGCCAGTGACTTTTATTAGCAGGGATGGGAAGCGATAGAAACCTGCTCTTCAGGGACCATGCTGGCTCCTGTTCCTTCTCTTCTTTTTACTCAGGATATAAATATTTAACTCTTTAGTTATGGCAAAGCTTCGAAATTGAATTCAGGGCTTGTGAAATGGGTCAGACTGGCTGCTCTTGAGAATGAAGTCCCCTATTATTTCCCCTCGGAGCAGGTACAATGTAGTCAGGGACAGTGGAAGCTGGGCAGGCCAGTTATTAGAGCGGACAGGCTGGCTCGCTTTCAGCACAGCTCTAATCCATCTGGACACCCGTCCCGCTGGGACCTGGACTGACACCAGCGGCACCTTTTGCCCAGGCTACCCAGCATTAGATGGTAAAGATTTTTGGTCAATACTAACCTGGAGTGAATCTGAACCAGCGACCGAGAGGTGATCAAACTCTGCAGCCCGTTCCCTGTGGCCTAAGCAAGTCCCCCAAGTAAAGATTTAATTTTCCAGAAGTCATTAAAGAAAAAAAGTCATGAGTGATATTGACCGGTCCTTTTTAATAGCTCTGCTTTTTTCTTCGTTTCTGATCCCAAGTCTGAAAACTGCTGCCAATTTGCTGCTACCAATCGTTTCACGCTTCCATTTGGCAACCATTTAAGATCGTTGTCTATCTTTCTTTTAAAAAAAAACAAACAAACAATTTTATATAGCACAGTATTGTGCCAAAACATCTTTGTTGGTGTCAATGTAATCATATGTTCCCTTGTGAGCTCTGCAGCAACAACAAGCCAAGTACAACATATTTTGTAGGTCCTACAAAAAGCATGGCCTTGTTTGGGTACTTTAGGCTGGGATCCTGCAAACACTCACATGTATTATGTCACCTCCTGTATGCCCAGTGTATGAGTGTTGTTTCTCGGTATTTAACAGAATTTGGATGAGGTTTGTTAGTGTTCTTATCACTAAATACACTTGCTGTCCTTCTCTTTATTATGTCAGTCGTCAAAATGAAGAGTTTTTTGTTGACTGTGTAAAGCCATGGGCACATCGTATAATATTTTTATACGAACCTTTTAACATTTATTTTTTCTTTATAGAGGACGTACCCGTTGCATTCTATCATGATTGTTACTCCAAGTGTTTTTATATTATGATTTATGGCTTCTAAATTGATAACAGAAAATGTTTCAGATCGGTTGCACAATTGCACTCGCAAATTCGCCCTCCTGAGTTGTTTCGTCAGGCTCGGTTATGTAGCGTGTATTAGACAACAACAGCAAATGTTGTCTACGAACAAATCCATGTTTGATGGGCTGTTATCGTCACTTAATCTGCTGTTTGTATTTGCAGCCAATGGTTGGCTGAGCATCCACTGAGCCACATCACCTGATGTATTTATTGAGCAGTTATCACCAATGGGAATATGCTGTACCTGGTTTGCGATAATAAATTCTTTCCTGTTTCTACTGGAAACATAACCCCATTCTCCAAAGTGAGCAGCTCTGAAGTAGGTCAGTTGTTGAAAATGAAAGATTCTTGTTTGTTTTTAAGGTGTACAACAGCTACATCAGTTTTCATAAGAGAAGAGGTAGGCGTCATATATTTCAGAGACCAGACTGTCTATTTTAGAGGGGGGGCGGAGAGGGGGGGCGGAGGAGGATTAAAAGAATTTCCTAGGCCGAGCTGCTTTCTCCTGGGAATATAGCAAACCTTGCCATACCGTATTCAGTGAAAGAACGAGCAAATGTATGTTTGCCAATCACATCTGCAAAATGAAGTGCATGGTAAAAAACAGAGTTTGTTAAAGGGACCGTTTTAATTAGCCAAGTTGCCCAGCTCAATTTTCAAGATGATACATGTGATAAAATACTAGCATTTAGCACGGTCGAGGCTGTGGTGGGGTAGGATTGTACATCAGAAGAGTATATTTCCCCCTCACACTGTGCTGACATTTGATTTAATTTTTTTGGATGTTGCATCCATTATATTACACTGTATCTTACCTGATGTATAAATCTGCAGCCTTTGGAATATGAACAAATGGATTATTTAAACAGTAATGCAATTGTTAAGTGGAGAATATATTCCTTGTATAAATGGCCTTTTATGTCTCTTTTCTGAAGAAAATAATAATATTCTGGTGAAATATTATCTTGCTGTCCATTTTTAAGCAGAAATCTCCATTGTTTTTAAGGGGGAACCTCTGCTTTAAAAATAGCATCACAAGCTGCTCTGACCCATTGATTGGGGGGAGGGTGATACGGAAAATCCTATACGTACATTTTATTTAAGTTCCTCCTTATTTCTCAAGTTGCTGCACCTGAACAATGACTATTACAATACCACGTACAAGCCTCAACTGAGATCACACCCCCTTGTGATAGACGCTGTATAAACATATGAGAGTCCCTGCCCCAGAGAAGTTATAATGGGACTAGACAAGGCAGACAAAGGATGGGCAAAAGGAAGCATCATTAGCTCTGTTTTGTAAATGGGGGGACTGAGGCACGGAGGGGTTGAGTCACTCGGGGTGTCCAACGAACTCAGCTCTTCAGTCCAGTCCATAGGAGCCACCAGCACTGTAGACCTGATTCGTCTCTGTCTAGCAACGTTGGTGACCGTCTTATTTCCCACCCACTCTGCTATCATTCGGATTGGTAGCATTGCACTGTTACTTTGCGAAGGGGTAAATGACCCCCCAGGGGCACGGCTGGGAGATTCAGGTCTTGTGTATGCTGCAGCATCTCCGTTTTGCCCAGAAGTTTTAGAACCAGATCAGGGCTGTTTAGCTTAACAAAGAGAAGGTTAAGAGGTGACTTGATCGCAGTCTATAAGTACCTTCCTGAGGAACAAATATTTAATAACGGGCTCTTCAATCTAGCAGAGGAAGGTCTAACACGCTCTAATGGCTGGAAGTTGGAACTAGGCAATTTCAGAGTGGAAATAAGGTGTAAAGTTCTGAACAATGAGAGTAATTAACTAGTGGAACAATGTCCCAAGGGTCGCAGCGGATTCTCCATCACTGACGATTTTTAAATCAAGGTTAGCTGTCTTTCTAAAAGCTCTGCACTAGGAATTATTTCGGGGTAGTTCTCTGGCCTGTGTTATGCAGGTAGTCAGATGAGATAATCACAACGGTTCCTTCTGGCCTCGGACTCTAAGACTCTATATGGGCCTGAGGACAGAACAGTCAATGGGCCTGCTTGAGCATAAAAATGACGGTGTCTGTGGATGTTGTCCTAGGCTTGGGTGGAGCTGGTGGTGGGGGGAGCTCTCTAAGTATGAGAGCGCTTGAAGCTAAAAGATGTGAGGCACCGTTCGTTATCATTATGGATAGTGCGAGACCTGGGGTTCCGATTGGACGGTGACTTTGGGCAGGTCACTTCACCCCTCGGTGTGGCAAGTTTCACTGAATCACCTTGCCACGTGTGACCCAACGGCCTCTTGATCCCGACTGGCAGAGGGCACAGGGGTACAGGGATCACCTGGCTTCACCCAACGGGGGCATCTGAGGTCTCTACTGTATGCCAGTGTCATACTGGTGGTCATAATGATTGTGCAATGTATGCATGCCGAAGAAGAGGACAGGTACCAGGGGAGCAGCATTGTTGTCTTTGTGTGATGGAATACATGTTAAAGGCCAAGCTCTCTTGCTCCTGCTTGGCTGGCTCCATGTGTCAGGGCTTTGGCTGCTGTCTGGGCTGAGTATCCCCAGGCAGATACCGGCACTCTGTCGATGCTTGGTCCATTGTCCGACGTACCTTTGGAAGCTGGGTTTCAGGAAGCTGTAATACTAGGCCCTCCAATCAGCTGAATGATCTCTGTCAGTGTAGAACAGGCCAAAGAGGTAGTGTCCTCCTGGACTGAGCTGGGAGCCAGGAACTCCTGAATCCCAGCACTGTCACTGACTCCCTTTGTGCCTCAGTTTCCCCACACCGCTCGCCAGACCTCACCGAGGTGCTGCAAGGATGCATTAGGGTTTGTACAGAGCTTTGGAATGATAAAGCACTGTGTGCGCGTGCTGAGCATTATAATTAGGTTAATGAATGGAGGAGGGAGTTGGCTTTGTTTGTTGTCTTCTGCTGTAGTTTAATTCATGAGCAGCAAGGAAGTTAGATTGTTGACTCTCTAGGGTAGAGACTATCTCGTAATAAGTACCTGTACAGCGCATAGCACCTTGGTCCTGACTGGAGCCCTGCGGCACACCCGTAATCCATGTTAATACTAAGAAGCACAGGATGCTGTGATCAGCTGGGCAGGCCCCCTCCTCCTGACAGGAGTAAATCCGTCCCTCCTGAACTGCACAGAGGAAATGTGCAGCCCCTAATTTTACTGTCGGAGAAACTCTCTCTGTCCTCTCTGAATAAGCCTCTCGTGCAGAGGTTATAATTAGAGCGAAGGAGTAGTATTCTATTAACTGCAGCAGTTTAGATCTGTGGGTTAATTGGTAATACCTGTGTGTAGCATTTTCCCTCGAGATATTTTCGATCACAGTAATTAACCTCTGAGTTTGGCAGTGCCGATGTTAATCACCTGACTTCTCCAGATCATGGTGAAATCTCTCTCCATTGGCTTGGCTGGACTATCAGAGGCAGGTAAAATAAGGAGACCAATGGAAAAATACTCTGTCACATGAGTTAGGATGCTTTAAGTATCAGAGGGGTAGCCGTGTTAGTCTGGATCTGTAGATGCGACAAAGAGTCCTGTGGCACCTTATAGACTAACAGACGTATTGGAGCATAAGCTTTCGTGGGTGAATACCCACTTCTTCGGATGCATGCAGATGCTTTAAGGCAGTGATTCTCAAACTTTTGTACTGGTGACCCCTTTCACATAGCAAGCCTCTGAGTGCAACCCCCCTTAGACATTAAAAACACATTTTTATATATTTAACACCATTATAAATGCTGGAGGCAAAGCTGGGTTTGGGGTGGAGGCTGACAGCTCATGACCCACCAGGTAATAACCTTATGACCCCCTGAGGGGTCCCGACCCCCAGTTTGAGAACCCCTGCTTTAAGGGGAGCCTCCTATAGAACATACATTAGGAATAGCATGTGTACTATGGGAATGTGAGTCCAGTGCTTGAGGTAGGACAGCAGGAGTCAGAATTGTATTGCAAGATCTGCCATGGACCATTTGAATAAGGCTTGACCACCTGTAAATATGGCAGTGGTGTTACCCTCCTGGAAAAACCCGGAAGAATTCAATGGAGCATGTTTGGAGCATCCTCCAGAATTCAATGGAGAATTATAGCGCTTCTGCAGAATTCTGTAGGATGGTTCCAAGAACCTACAGAAAGGAGCTAATGCTCTGTTTTTGGAGTCATTTCTATTACATTTAATTCCTCAGAAATGCTGCAGGAATTTCCCATAAAGCAAGGCCATCGATTCTGAAAAGCTGGTGAGACTGAAGAAGGAAAAAAGCAGCTGCTAATCTTTCTCAGGAAGGAGCCCTGAAAGGAATTAAAGTGCGGCAGCAAAATTATTTCTTTCCTCCTAGTGAGCTGGTTTATTTCTCCGTTCCTTTCCTTGGCAGGATGGACCCTGGAGACCCAGGGCTGCTGCTGTTTCACGCGCTGTCAGGCGCCGCCTCACCGCATTTCTCATTGCACAGCAGGCCAGTATCGGAGGGAATCTCCATAGCAACTGGTTCAGGGGACAGTGTAAGGAATCAGCAGCCAGATGAGAGGGACTTTCAGCCACTGATCTTTCCTCGCACTTGTCCTCGATGTAATGCAGCCTGATGCAGGCATTTGCATTGACTTAAGGCAGCAGCAAAGATCTCCTTGCCACACTTTTCTAAACACTTTCTATTGTATTTGTCTGGTACATACCTGTGGCAGGGCTTGTCAGCAGTGGCTGATCCACATCCATAGAGGTACTCGTTGTGACCTTGCACCCCATGAGGCTTTATGGAAATATGCTTATGAATGTATATATGACATAAGTGGAATATGTTTTATGCTACACATGCCATGTAACATATCTTGGTAAAGGTTATGATCTACTGAATCTAGTCCTCCTATTTGTACGCATGTATCATTTTTGTGTTCGAAGTTATGAATATTGGCTGCATACTTGCTTGATTTCTAAGTAGCCTTAGTAAAGCATTTGGTCAGCTTCTTGAGAAAGGAATGTGCAAGTTAAGCACCCAATCAAGAAGCACGTAATGAACAATGGCTCTTGGAAGGCTCCAATCCACGTAAGAAGTCTACTTGAGACGTTCAAGGTAGCATGTGAACCATGGCTGCTACCTGTAAGTTCTGAGTCATGCATGGACTTGTGACTTGCCCATGTGACTCCAAAACTCCATCTTGTAGCTGGGATTCTACACAGGGGGAGGGAGAGGTGTCCACCCACAAGAGAAAGTCTATTTAAACCCCAGGGAGACCCCTCCATTTTGTCTTCAGCTGGCTCAAGAGATAGCCTCTCCACCCCAAAGGATACCTGAAAGAAACTGGAACAAAGGACAGTAACCACAGGGGGTGTGAGTGATTGCTGGTCCCAGACTAGAAGGTGACTAGCCTGTAAAAGGAAGCTTACTGGAACACCTCTGAGAGTGAGGTTTTATCTGTATTCAGTTTTCTTACTGTATTAGGCATAGACTTGCGTGTTTTATTTTATTTTGTTTGGTAATTTACTTTGTTCTGTCTGTTACTACTTGGAACCACGTAAATCCTACTTTCTGTATTTAATAAAATCACTTTTTACTTATTAATTAACTCAGAGTATGTATTAATGCCGGGGGGGGGGTGGGGTGGGGGGATAGCTGTGCATATCTCTCTATCAGTGTTATAGAGGGTGAACAATTTATGAGTTTACCCTGTATAAGCTTTATTTTGAGTTATTTGGGGTTTGGACCTCATTGGGAGTTGGGCATCTGAGTGTTAAAGACAGGAACTGCTGTTTTAAGCAGTGTTAAGCTGCTTTCAGTTAAGCTTGCAGTTTGTGGGACATGGTTCAGACCTGGGTCTGTGTTTGTGGCCGGCAAGTGTGTCTGGCACAACCAGGCAGGGCTCTGGAGTCCCAAGCTGGCAGGGAAGGCAGGGGCAGATGTAGTCTTGGCACATCAGTTGGCAGCCCCAAGGGGGTTTCTGTGATCCAACCCGTCACACTCATGATGTAGCAGTTATTCATAATACAACTTCACAGTATCAATCAGAATTCATAAAATGCACAGGTAGAGTCCCAATTCATGGCAATGACACTCTCTCTACTGAGGCACTCCATTTCCAAAGGAAGAGGTTTCAGAGGGACTTGACAGATTACAGTCTACGACACTGCTGTCATGGTCCTAAACCTGGCCTACACTAGAAAATTCAGTCATCTTAACTACAGTGCTCAGCTGTATGAAAAATCCACACCCCTGAACGACGTAGGTAAGCCAACCTAAGTCCCCCTATAGACCGTACTAGGTTGATGGAAGAATTCTTTCGTTGACTTTAGCTCCATCTCTCAGGGAGGTGGATTATCTATGCAGACTGGAGAGCCCCTCCCATTGGCATAATTAGAGTCTACACTGAAGCAGTACAATGGCGCAGCTGTGCACTGTAGCATGTCAAGTGTAGACAAGCCCCTGGTGGCGATTCGGCCTAGTCAAAGCAACAAAGAACTGGCACGCTCTTCAAAACTAGGAAATTGGTTCGGTGAAGCTATGGAACCTTTCCATTACTTGGCCAACGTGACCGGTCCCAAATACAAAGGGCAGAGCCCACCTCGAGAGGAGGTGGAGCTGTTGAGGATAGAATTCAGTCCTAAATTTGGTCTTTCTCTTCCAGCATTTAATATCGAAAATCCCAAATCTGTGTTTTGCACATGAGGTTGGGTGACTGTTGAATTGAAGAGGTGGAAATAAAATAACGGAAGACGGGGGAGGGGGGAGTTGAATGTTTAAAAAGCTGGCACTGAATCCACGGCAGCTCGGCAGCAGCTTAATGTGGTTTTAGTACACTCAGACTGGTTTGGCTGAAACCTTTGAGATGGTCGGTACTTGGCACTTTCTGAAAGTCTGACCCTTTAAGGATGAGTCAGGTTGGGTAGCCTAAAATGGAGGCCCCCAAATCACTTGTTTTGTTCGAAAATTCAGCCCAGTTTGTGTGTTCACTTACAACACTGCAGGCTCCTCTGGACCCTATGTGCCACCTTCTGATTGATCTGAGCTGAGGTTTTTTTTCATTTAAAAATCTTTGTGTTTCTCTCTCTTCCACTCCCCACAGGCTTGTTTAATGATAAAAACAGTGGGCTCTTTGCGATCTTTGCGATCAAAATAACACCGGCCACATCTGTCCATGTGTTTCCCACAGCAACCTCTGGATGTTCATTCATTCTATATTCATTCTTTCATATTCATTCTATATTCATTCTGGCTGTGGCCAATCAGCAGTGGAGGAGAGTCTGTTACAGTTCCTGTAGTGCCTGGTTCTTTAGCTACAGCTGTGGAAACGCCTGCTTTTAGCTCTGCAGGTCTCTGGTTCAATTCCTGGTGCTGGAATTCCAGTCTGCGTGTGGCCTTTAGGTCCTGTTGCAATATAAATATTAAATAATAATAATTTTCTAAGACTTTAAGCCTAGCTCCACACATCCTGCATCGTGTCACAGGCTTTAGTGCAGTTGTTTAAATTGAAATTTTACTTTTCTTGCCCTCTTGTAAATGTGAAAGACCTGAATAAGTTAACAAGGAAGAAGAAAGCCTAAAGCTCTTTGGTCAGTTTCCAGGATGGTTTCATCTTATAGAGTGAGTGGCTAGCAGCATTGATTAGCACATGTAATTAGGCCTTGGGATGCTCGGCAGGAGAAGTATCATCTCTGGACTAATTAATCCAGAGCCCCGCAGTGTAAACTAGAAAACGACAGCTAAGCTTCCTAATTGGGTAAACTTGGGAATTAGTTTAAACAAAAATCCAGAACTTCAGTCCAAATCCCGGCTGGACGGGTGCCTAGAAATGGAACGTTTGGCCCGGGGTGGAATCGTGTGGTTCTTATTTAGGTGACACCTATTGTGCCTTCCTCTGGGATAATTTCCCCACCATTTGTCACAACCGTTTGCTTTAGGCACCTTTGTTTAAAATCCCAGGGCTTGTCCATCGAGGGAGCTGAGCCATAGTTTTCTAGTTCGCATTGCGGAGCGCTGGATTCATTAGTCCTGAAGTGATACTTCTGCTTCCCATCTTCCCAGGGCCTAATGACATGCGCTGATCAGTGCTGATGGACGCGGACTGTGTAAACTGAGGCTGTCCTGAGACACTGACCTGCCACTTTAGGCTTCGTTCTTCCTTATTAACTTATTCAGGCCATTTGCATTTACGGGGGCGCAAGGAAAGTAACACAAGTGGGTTTCTTTAACTGAGCGAATGCATTACTTCAAACCCCTGTTGGAACATCCCTGGCCCCGATGTTCACTCAATGGCTGCTTTGTGTCTTGTTGGGTTGGCCTTCCAGGGGCAGAGAAGCAGTTGTGGAGTCATGTGGCCGGATTCAATCATTGAGCAGCGTGAGGGGAGCTGGGCTTTTTATGGCTGTTTCCCCTACCACCCTTTGTCTTGTCTATTTAGATTGGCCCTGCCTCTAAGAGCTTACAGTCCTCTGCTATCACGCCTGCCGCTATCTAGTGCGGACATTTCTAAAACCGGTGACGTTTTCTAGTGGACGGGCCTGGTTCTGTGACAAACATAGTGCCCCCAATGCCTGAGTGGGAGCTAAGAGCACTCGGCACCACCCATAAAGAGCTCAGTATCTTCCAGGGTTGGCTCTAAAGACCCCAGGGGATGCGTTGCTTCAGTATAACTGTTAAGGAAAGAGTTTCTGCCTTCACTTTGAATCCTCTGGCTTTGGTTTACATTACAACCGTAATCTTGTGATCAGAGCGGCTCCTCCCTCCTCCCCACGTCTCCTTCATATGTACAACAATGCAAGAAACTGGCTTACAAACAGCATCATGGGCTTGATTCTGATCTCATTTACACCACCGGTAAATCAGGCATTTCTGCCGCGGATTCAGCAGTGACACTGATCTAAGTGGGCAGAGAATCGCCAGTTGCCTGCGCATAGCGCTGGTCAGATTAAACCAGTCCCAGGGCTGGGTTTGCCCAGGGCTTAGTCCTGTTGCATGCTGGTGTGACTCTGCTGAAATCAATGTATCCGGCGCTGCTCAAATCTGGAGTCAGGCAATTGGCGACTCCAGCCTGTCAAACATTGCCTGCGGCAGATATTTAACGATACTTAGTGGAGGGGGACAGGCATGGCAGTTGTGCTAACTGTGGGCCTGTGATGGGGTGACCACCCCGCACAGGACTGAAAGGGGTTAAGGTGGCCAGGCAATTCACTCCACAGCCTGCACCTGGAGGAAAAGCCAGGGAGCAGGGAACTAATGGGAAGCAGGTTCAGCTGTTCAGGAACAGGCAGGGCCTGTATAAAGCCAGGTAGCTAGCAAAAGACGGGCTGCTCATAAAGGCTGCAGGGAGGCAGGCAGCAGCAGCAGTCAGTGCCTGGGAAGAGGGAGGAGGGTTTGGAACTAGTACACCCAGAGAGAGGTGGGGAACCAGGTGAGGTAGGTAGCAGCGAGGCCTGAGAGAGGAAAGCCCAGAACTGCTGAGCTGAGGGTCCCTGGATTGGAACCTGGCTAGAGGGTGGGCCCGGGTTCCCCTAGCAGCCACTGAGGGAGTGGCGCCTCGTGCAGTGAGAGGGAAGACGGTCTAGGACCCCTAGGGAGAAAGGACGTTGCTACTCCGGAAGGGAGGACCCATGGGTGGCCCGGCCGGAGGGCTGAGTCACAAAGAGGACGCTGCGGTTCCTGGGACAAGAGGAGCGGCAGACCTGGGATAGAGACAGAGCAACGGCGTGCAAGCAGCAGAAGGGGGTGCCAACCTCAAGCGTTAATCCCCAGAGTGACCAGGAGGAGGCACCAGACCAGTGGTGAGTGATGTGCCCCGGGGACAGGACCCCGCTCTGAGTCTACAGGAGCGGGCGGGGCAGCTTGGTTTCCTATTCTTGCCCCTGCGTGGGTGTGATGGGGCCTTCCAGCAGGCGGCCTGGCTAATGCCTGGCTAAGGGCCCAGAATGTTGAGAATTGCCCCGAAGTACCTAAAATGCCTGAGCTCTTGTTGCTCCTTCCAAGCTGTGTAGAGGGACAGTTGGCTTCCGAGGAGAGCGTGGCTCAGTATGTGCCTGGTTCAACTAGCTGTCAGGGGAAAGAAATAGAAAGCTCAGAATCGGGATGGGGGAGAAACAGTCAACCCAGTGCAATCCTTGCCTTCTCCCTCACTTCTAATGATCCCTTCGGGAGGCTCCGTGGATCAGAGCCCAGGCTGACTTGCCTTTTGACTTTGCAACAGTAACCCCCCCACCACGTAGTATATCTTTAGGAAGGAGCTGGTAGTCTGCAGCCGGCTTGGGTTTCTTATTATTTTCATATGACCATATAGGAGGGTATGTTTGCAGACTGCCTTCTGCTTTGCTGTCATACCACAAAACAACACTGTCTACTTATGGGGACTTTCCACTTTCTGCTCTTCTGCTGTAGCTCTTATTGAAAATGATGACGAATGTTTCACTTTGGCTGCGGGCTGGGGAAAAAAATCAAATCTGTAAAGGTCAGCATAAAATTTAGCCTTCTATGAGCTGTCTCCTCTCCCTCCCCCCCGCATCCTATTACACCAAATGTTTTATAATACGTAAAACTAGTAGATTCACTCTTCTGAAAGTCCTGCTTTTGACTGTTGCTTTTCAAGGGCAACTTTTATATGAGTTGGACTGTTGCTTTTTCTTTAACATTTCTGTTGACTCTCAATGTTGGAGCAGAAGAAATTTTGAATCTACAAGGATGTCTGTTGAATTTCAGTGGTATTTGGGCACCTAACCGGTTCCTTTGAAAATACCAGCCTAACCTGACATATAACAAGGGATGGTTTATCTCCAACTGGCTTTCACCCATTTTTCTACTTTAAATCTTTAAAAAATCCAGCCAATAGCTCCTACGGCACATCCCAGCCAAATGTAAATTGAAGCAGGGGGTGTAAAACAGCCCAAATGTTCTTGCTGACTAGAGGAAACAGGACCTGATCCTTAGGTAAGGGGTGTAAATGGGTAGAGACCTGATTGCTGCTCATTGCCTCGAAAGGACACAAGCAGAAATACATTTAATTGTGCTGAATGTCACAGTGGAGGAGTTTGCAAAGGGAAGCCTCTTGATCTGAAATGAAGCGAGGAGCATTAATCAAAACACTTATCTGTTCACAGTGGCACTGCTTTTGAAACGTGGCATGCTTGAAAAATGTGGCCTGGTATTATTATTCCTGTGCTATGAATGAGTTTATTTAATCTTCGCACATAGTATCTCATTACCCACGTCCGCTTTAAAAGCCTCTTGGATGGGTAAACAGCAAACAGATTTGATGGAAATCCATCAAGAGACTTTTCAGGAGATTATCCTTCATAATCTCTTTTAAAACGATTCAGAGAAACATTGTTACTTTGCAATGTTGCCTGCGCAATGGGGCCATGATCTTGGCTGGGGCGTCTGGGGAGATCCTAGAAACAAATGATTACCCAGAACTGAAAGCACCCATTGGGTCAGCAAAATCTGTTATTAACACACCTGTTTCTGAAAACAATCATTCCTCATCCTAAATAGCGAACTGACTCCCGCAGGTGTCTTCCATGTCAAAGCAAAACTCCTCTCTCGTTCTCCTCACAATGGGGACCGAATGGTTTGTCTCTTACGGAGACGTAATTGCAACGCGCACTCAGCAGGGATAAGTGATTATGAAGTGACTGAAAGTAATTCTAGACTGTGTTAAAGTTATT
This sequence comes from Macrochelys suwanniensis, assembly GCA_033296515.1. NCBI lineage: Eukaryota > Metazoa > Chordata > Testudines > Chelydridae > Macrochelys > Macrochelys suwanniensis. The sequence goes on along the minus strand of CM065789.1, from coordinate 4,842,880 downwards.
TACTTTGCAGTGATTCTGTGATTACTTTTTTTATGCTACAGATGAGGGAAAGGTTTGCTTGATGCTGGCTTCCGATCTATACTCTTCTAAGAGCCTTTTTAACAGGCTATTTTTTATCACTCAGGCCATTAAGGAGATGTGTGGGAGAACCTTACATATTTTTCCACTTTTAATTTTCCCAATTAAACTAAAACAAACAGCTAATCAATTGTGCAGATTAATACAGTTTGCCAGGAGTATTTCACATTTGAGGAAACAATTGAAATAATTTCAATGGACAAAGGCTCTTACAGTGAACTTGCCACCCAGGGTCTGTGAATAATGCCTGCTTTTTAAGGTGAAGGAGCTGGAGAGAAGGGCGGGGGTGGGGGGGAAGGCGGAAATCAATAGCTGGAATAACACTAAAAATATACACCATGGAACAGAGGAATTGTGGAGCAGAGGGATGGCCCATCCTGTCTGGTATTTTACTATCCACACCAAAAGAGCGGCTATTCCTAAAGAAAAAGAACCTATGCTTTGGAAAACCAGATTCCCTCTGTGCTGGAGCTATACATTAGTTGCATTGGCTAAATCTCATCATCCGTAGCCTTTCTAGGGACAGACTTATTAAACACCATATCAGCTTGGAGGTACTGTTGCAACTGGTGCCAACGTTTGACTCCCTTACCGGGCACCTGCAATAGCAAGATATTCCTGATTGGCATGAGACACGCCCATCTATCCGTTCTAGGAGCAATAGAATGAAAACAGGGAGAGCTGCCTTGGCATAGCTGATGATAAATACGTCAGGAGATGACAGTGGTTTCTTGCCATAAGCATGAAAGGCAGAAGGGGACGTGAATGTCACGTTTATTGGATGTACAATTCTGCCCCATGGTGCTTGCTATTTATATAGCCTCAGATATTTATATGGGATCCAAAGTGAGCTAGGTGCTTTAGAGACAGCGAACAGGAGACGGTCTAGGCCCTGAAGAACTTAACATCTAAATAGACAATTTACAGATGGAGGTGGGGGAATGGGAGGCAACCAAAAGCAAAGTGATTGAGGGGTGAAATTTACCACGAGGATGAATGTGGTGTAAGTGCCCAAACAGGATGTGGGTAGGTATGTAGAAAGACACCGATTCCAGCTTTTGGGATGGAGGTAGATGGCTCACATCTTGCTAATTTCCCCTGGTTTTTGTTGTCTATTTTGTCTTTATGGGGAAGCCTATAACCATCTTGGAAGCGAGGTGTTTTAAGAAGAGCCTTAAAGGAAGAGAGGATGATGGCCTGGCAGACAAGGGTAGGAAGGGGGTTCCAAGAGGCATGGGGTGCTTGGAAGAAAGTGTTGAGATCGCTGGGGAAGGGTGACCTAATGGGACCATGAGCAGTGCAAAGAGATGAGACCAGAGACGTGTCTCCAAAGAAGCTAATAACTCCCCTGTTAGGAGCACCTGCCCGACAGCACTCGAGACTTAAACTGCCTGCTGCAGAGCTCCGTCATTGCATCTCAGCAATCAGGTACAATTGGTACAAGCACCCAGCCAGCTTTTCACAGACCCCTGCCACAGCTGTTGACACCTCTTGAATGTACTGCAATTATGCATCTGATCTGATTGGGAGGCCAGAGCCCTAAGGAACAGGTGGGTCTCATTTGGCTAGTGCAATTCACTTGGAGCCATGAAAACAGCATGCCCTGCCTGCGCTGGGCTATTCGTGCCGAATCGAACTCTGCTGGCCAGGGCCCAAATTGAGATGTAGGCCATAAATATCGCATTCCACTTCAGCTGCTCAGGAGATGGGTCAGTCTCATACTTTACGCCTGCCTAGGGAAATGGAGAGGGGACCATGTACTCAGTGCTGTACAAGACCTTGATGTCAGGCTAGCACTTGCCCCAGAGAGCCGGCATTAGAGAACACACTGTGGGGTCCCTGCTCCCTCCTTCTTTAATCAATTTTTTTTCACATCGGGGCCTCCCATGAGAACGGGGCCATTAGGAAGGATTTGAGAGGAAGTAGGGGCTTGTACCTGCCCCAGCTGCTGAGTTGGAGGCCATTTCCTCTTCTAAGACAGGGTATGTTTTTTGAGAAGGTTACAGGGAGGATGAATGTTGGTTCTTTCCCCCAACTTCACTCACCCATAAGCCTTGTGTAGCTTGCTTTGCTTCCCCTCAAAGGGCTTTCTCTTAATGAGTCCTCCCCTTCCTCAGCCGTGTGTTGAATGTCAATCCTTTCCTGCCTGGGGAAACGCCGGACTAGAATTTAAGGGACTTGATAAAGGTCACAGAGGGAGTAAATAGCAAAGACCAGACTGGAACTCTAGAATGCCTGGTGCCCTGTCCTAGGCTCAGTCTTGCAAACTCTTGTGATATGTGGTGTTTTTCTTGAAGCCCCAGCTCTTGGAGTCATGTGATTATGCGAGACTCTCAGATTTCATTTTTTAAAGTTAGCTCCTTAGATTCTGAGTTCCTTGGGGCCTGGACCATCCTCAAGTGTTGGAAAAGTGGCTGGCACATAGCGGGAGCTACCACTAACTACTACTACTAAAACATACATTTCCAGCCCGCATGGTTGTGAAAAAAAATGTGAAATTGTAAACCCTAAAGTCTCAAATGTGAAAACCAAGGGACCCAAATGCATTATTTTTAAAATCTCATGATTTTGGGGGCCAAACTCATGACTTGAATGCTAGAGGTTGACAATACCCTGGACCTCACTGCTCTTCCATGACAGCGAAAGGTGCAAATCTTGTAACTTTGCATAGCCATGGTTACCTTCACAAAACCCGTTTCTGACCAGTCTTCCATCACTTCCCGCCTTATTGCCACATTTTCTCCGCCTAGGGTTTGTACATGGCTGTATCAAAGCTCTCAAGGCATCCTTACTTGCAAAGTATCCTAGTCGCTAATGAAAGTAGAGCACATAATACAACCGTAAATCTCCAGAAGAGGCATGAACACCATATTTATGGCTTCACTGCAGCAAGAATGCTTCTAAGCACAACCATAATGTGTGTTCTTCAATGTCGTCCTTCAGTTTTAGTCATCATCCTAATTGGAAATAAACTCAGCCCAACAGTCAGAATCCTCTTTTCCAGACTGGAATCTTGCATTTTTAGAATCCTTTCCCCCCACATGATTCCACTCACCTGACAGAGGATGGAAACTTTTTTCCTGAGAGAAATATTTAACTCACCCTTACTTTGATCATCTTCAATTTAACTCGGTCCTTATTTAGCGACTACTCCTTTCTCCAAAGGTTTTATTTTATTTGATAGACGTTCTTAGGCCCGCTCAGTACTACAATATTGGAGCATCTCTGTCTGTCATGCATTAAGTGATGTGACTGATATCTGTTATGTGTGGTTCATTCTCTCTCTCCTCCTCCTCTTTCCTGGAGGGGAAGGGGAAGAGAAGTGGGTGCACAGTGGAGTGTTTTGTTTGGGTAGGATTTTGATTCATGGGGACTTAGTAAAATACCCACACTGCTCCGTGTCTGTCAGAGACGTCAGACTGAAGAAATGTGCCTTGCGCTTGGAGTGGAAGGTGATGAGGTTTGTGATGATCCTTAGATCCTGTGGGAGTTCGTTCCACACTCTGGGACTGGCCCCTGAGACAGCTCTGTCTCCTGCACAGGTGACCTTTCCCCTCATGGAAGAAAGTTCCATTGTGTTCAAGGAGCAGCATTGCCCGGGCAATTTGATGGCTCCTTACTACCAACAAAGACACGTGAAGAAAATTTGGCTCAGCTCACAAACACTCCACTAAATGAACGGGATCAAAGTTTCTAACTAATATTGTTTGCATTGAATAGTTTGATCTTTCCTTTTTATTTAAAATATTGAGTCCTTTTGTTTCTGGCTGGCCGAGGAGCTAGGGTTCTGATGATTACCCAGCACTTCTAGGTCACTAGTTCAGTAAAGGCTTCTGGCTGCTAGGTGGCTTAAGTGGAATAAATTGGTTGGTCTCAGCCCAGTCCTTAACTGGGCACTTGTGCACGTTACAAAATCTGCTGCCATAATTGGCACAGAGCGGCTTGCTTGCTGGGAGCCTCCCCACAAGAGGCCAGTTGCGAATGGGCCATAGACTGATTTGACCTTCATGCTCTTTAGGTTAGGAATGAAACTGGCTGGGGCCTGTTCCAGGGATTGACAAAGGAATTTGGTTTCTAGGCTGATGAGTTTGGCACCTTTCAGGAGTAAATCACCTTAATTATCAAATCATTATTGACCAATAGCCACTGAGGACACAGGCTCTCCCTGGCCATGATGCCTTCTCCTCTTTCATGGCCATTAAGCATGGATTGAGTTAGGAACTTCTGCTTCTCTACTCTACTCTGCTCATTTTGTTACCTCATCCTTGCACTCTTTCTGTTGGCTTGTCTGCCATGCAATCTGTAGGCTCTCTGGGGGCAGGGACTATCTTCTTTATTACATATCTGTACAGCAGATAGCGCCATGGGCTGTGATCCTACATTGGGGTTCCTAGGTGCTACCATAATGCAAATAATTAATAACTGCTTCCGGGACATACTGATTTTGCTAATGGTCTGCATTCCTTAGGCAGGCTTGACGGGGCTATTGTGTGGTTTGGGCCCTTGGCAGTCTGGTGGAGATGGTAGGATTTATCTCTGATTAGGATGCATGTAGCTAGAGATTATCATTCATAGGCTTGTGTAACAGTGTGGTACCCACCTCTCATGAGCATCCCTTCTGGTTGGGTGTGACTATGGTCTTTAAACAGTCCTGGCCCTGGTACTGGGCCAGACCCCCAGGGCTTTGTCCTCTTGGTCTGTTCTGGCCCTAGCTCTCTAGTTGGGCCACTTAACCCTTCCAGAGTTTATTGCTGTCTGATTGTAGGACATTTCTCCAGTGGCCTATGTGTGGGACCTGGGCCCACCCACTACTCCAGGTCCCAGCCCAGGGACCCTAAGACTAGCAGTCCTGCACCACTGTGTCTCTTTAATAAACTGTTTTTGGTTCCCTGGGCCACTTCCCCCGCCCCCCATCCCAGCCTTCACCAAGGCTTCACCATTAGTTCTTCCTTGCTCCCGCAGTCCCTGACAGAATGGAGCTGTCCATGGTGCTGCAGTTCCCTTTGGCCAGCCAGAAGCACCATCTACACCAGTGGTTCTCAAACTTTCGTACTGGGGGCCCCTCTCACATAGCGAGTCTGAGTTTTCTGTAAACTTTTTTTTGATTTGGCTGAAATGTCCTTTTAGTTTTTAAAGAAGTTTTATATGCAGGTCTAGTGATGTATTCAGATACTCCTCCTATATCCAGTAAAACCTTCAAGATGTTCAGAGGAACTTGTTTGACTGGCTTAGTCTGTGTCAGTGGTGTCACCCTCTAGTGGTTGATCCTCAGAGGATGGAGGCCCTGCTACTGCTGCAAGCTAAGGGAGCTCTCCTTTAGGTCAGCTAGTAGAATGCTCTCTGTGGAGATGCAGGGTAATGGATCAAGTCCTAGCCCCGCAAGTGTGTCCCTGGATTCTTTACTACCTGCACATCTTGTCCCCAGTAGGTGGATTTGATACATTTGCCTCAGTGTTTCAAATTAGAATCAAGCCCCTTTGGCTCCAAGTTTATGAATTTCCAACTCCCCATCTCTGTGTATGTGTTTGGTTTTTTTTTTAAATCTTCGCTTTGTTCTAAGATGCTCTTAAGATGGCAGGGTACCGTTCTTTATTTTTTTGATGTTCCCATTTGATATTTTTCTTTTGATCCCAATGTTTTCCTGTATTATTTTTCACACAGAATTAGGCAGGCTTGGATCACTGAAAGTCTCTTCCGCGGCTGACAGCTTTAGAAGCCTTTCATGAGCCAAGACAGTGATTCTCTAAGGCGCTGCTGCTCTGGCTGAGTTTGCTGGTTCTTCCTGCTTCTTTCTTAATCCAAATGATGAGCTTTTGAATCCTCCCTGAGCTGCTGGGCTGTCACTTTCTCCTGATGGAGAAGGCCACAAGCTCCATCTTCTGTGAATGTCATGTCAACCCGTGTGGCTGGGATCCTGGCCTGCAGCTGAAGCAAGGGTTGGCATTGCCAAGAAGTTGCTGCAACTGCTATTTCTCATGGTTTTAGTTTGCCTTTCCCGAGAGGTTGGTAATCGGGATGATAACTGAGACCTAAGTTACGAAAGCTGGTGACGTAAATCCTGCTGTCCTGGCCCTTTTAAAGGTGAGCAAAACTCCCGCTGGTGTCAATGGGTGTTTGATGCGAGTTAGGGTCAGAAAGTAGGGCGGGGGCCGTCGAGCCCAATGGCTGGAGCAGGAGTCAGAGTAGGGAAATGGAACTGAGGGTCAGAGCCGAGAGTCAGAACTGGGTGACCTGGAGTCAGGGAAGGCAGGAGCAGAGCTGGGTCTGAGGCAGGAACCAGGCTGGGACACAGGGAAAGGCAGGGTCCATCTCTGCAGCAGGTCAGGGATCTACCTTGTTGCACAGACAGCCTCCTACTGTTTGGCCCAGGCATGTTATTGAAGGCCTCAGGGTCTCTGTGGGCAGGACATCCAACACTCACTGCTCATTGGACACTGCTGAGAATGTGGCAGTCACTCAGGGACATGCTGATCCAGGTTCTAGCCCCGGAACTCCTCATCGTTAGGGTCAAACCTTTCTGTCTGGGCAGGAGCTTTGTTTGCACAGGCACTACCATACTTTCTCCTGAGCTTTGGGTCAAGGGAGAGAATTCCTGAAGAAGAGCTCAATGTAAGCTTGTCTCTCTCCAACAGAAGTTGGTCCAATGAAAGATGTTATCTCACCCACCTCATCTCTCTAATATTCTGTGACTGACATGGCTACAACCCTGTGTATGTTATGAACAGGCAAATATACAACCTGACAGACTCCAGGAGGTAAAGATCTGGTGATGGAAAAATATGTATTGTCTAAGTAGGTCATTGTTTCTTTGCAAACCTGGCAGTGGTATCTTACAATTCCCGGCAGCATGACCTAAGAAGTGTGGGTCTGATTTCATTTTTACAGAGCTGGATTTGTTCACTGTGTTGTTTAAACCTGGCCTCTGCCAACTGATTTCAGTTAATATTCAGTACTGGGAATAATGCAATGACCTTATCATTAAGATGCTGTTGCTCCTTCCATGATGGTGGACTTTGTTCCCCTCAGGGCAGGGATTATATAGTTAGGTGGAAGAGTACTGGCCACTGTGTCTCACTGAGAGAGTTTATGTGAAAACTTTAAATGGATGAAAAAGGGCTGATGCCAAAAATGGAGCATAATTTCCGCCAGTTACATACTGACTTGCAATATTCATTTTGCTGCAGTCGTTCTGACAGAGGGATGAAGAGACCTGGGATAATTAACTGTGCCCCAACTTAAAATAAAATATTAAATTAGGTCTCTTGTTGTCTTTTTCAAGCTTTTGCTTTTTTCTTTCATGTTTTGCTTTTCACGCCCTCCACCGGTGCCCAACAGCTCTGAAATCCTCAAGACAATACGGCTCTTCACTGAAGGAATGCAGACATGTGCAATACAAGTGCTTTCCTTTTGTTTGAAAGGAAACAAAAATGACTTCAGTGATATAAAGTTGCCAAAGGCAACCCTGACTGAAGTTAGCTTTGTTTAGCTTAGACGTCTGTGACTTGGTTTGCAAATTGGTGAGTGTAGCGGGGTGGCAGCCCGCTCGGGCCCTGAAGGGGCTTGAAAACAGCCCAGGAGAGGGCTGTGGCTGGAGCAAGTAGCCCCAGGCTGAGTGGCAAGGCAGGCTTGGCTGGGGCCACGCCCCAATTAAGGCTCAGCTGGCCCTTATAAGAGGGCAGTGGGCCTGGAGCAGAGAGTCTCCCTCTGCCTGTAGAGGGAGAAGGGCCTGGCTGCAAGGGCTAGGCAGGGACCTGAAGGGGAGCAGGTCTGGGGAAAGGCTAAGGGAGCTGGGGAGCTCCGGCCTAGGAAAACCCCAGGCTGCAGGCCTGGTAAGGCCAAACTAGGAACTGGGGTTGCAGGGGCAGCCCACGGTTAGGCAGAGGCAGCAGGTCCAAACCCCCTTTGCCTGTGATGAGTGTCTGATACTGCAGTCCGCCTCAGTGAGTGGGGGCTTGATGGTGACTGGCAGTAGCCTAATACTGAGGTGAAGTGGGGATAGTGGGTGGGGGTTCCCCTGGGAGGGGGGAGACCCTGAGATTAAGGCTGTGGGGTATTGCCAGGGGGCAACAACCCTGTTAAAGGGGCACCGGGGTCCTGGGAGGGACATGGGGCCAGAGCGGTTAGGCGGATCACCGGCCTGCAGAGGGCACTCCTGAGGCTGGCTGTGCTAATTCCCTGGTGTGACCAGCAGGAGGCGCTGCAAGGGTGAGTCCGACCCGCTTACAGTGAGGAGGAGAAAGTCATAAAAATCGCCATGTAAATATATATGTAAATTTTTGACTAACTAGTAAAGATGGAGAGATCTCTCATCTACAAAATGGACGACAAGTTAAGGGAGCTGTTGGGAGCCATGTGCTTCCGTTTCCTAGTCGATAGATCAGTACAGAATGGAAAGACTTAGAGCTGTCTCTGGTCTTATTTGGCAGAGGTGCGGGGAGCAGGGGCAGGGAAGTTGTTGACAAACACAACCATACCTGCTTTTGCAAACAAATCTACCTTGAGCAAGTGTTTAGGCTTTGGATTATGTTCAAAGCCTAAAGTGTTGCAATCAGAAAACTGTTAGTGGGTAATTTTATAGAAAAAACCCCCAGCAAGTGATGATGAACGTATAATGTTTCTGCAACTACAGTTGGAGGATTTTAACTGCATTTTATGGCTTTGTGACTCTGAAATAGCACACCTGCGTGTCATTTGTTTTCTTTTGGTGGTGGCATAGGGCCGCTCTATTTCTGATTAATTTTTCTGTGAGGCTTAGGGACTCAGATATTCGTGAAAATGGGTTGCTTGCAATTACGAACACTTAAAATGCGAAGAAAAGTCATGTCTTCGGTTTCCTCAATGGCTAAGGGTCTGAAGAAGCTCAGACAGTGGATTATAACAAGACTGCTATCAACATATTAGCTGAGTTCATCACGATAAGGTGCTGTTGTTGGTGTACACATGTTTAAAGGGCATTCTGTTTGCACTGGGATATTCTGACCTACCTGAAGTGTAGGAAATAAACCTATTCTGGGGGCTAGGTCATTAGCTGGTGTCAATTGCAGTAGCTGAGATCAACAGAGCTATGCCAATTTTTGAGGATCTAGTCCTGTGTGTTTCCTATGAGCTAACGCCAGAGGATGGTGGCTATAGTGAACCAGGAGGTGCTGACTAGTTGTAAGTATAATTAACATTTCCAAATGGGGCGGGTAGAGGGACTGATTGCATTGCCCTGGGGAGAAGACTTGGCCGGCCTCTGCTGTCTTTGCTTCACCTGAATATCAACTAAGCTCTGTTTGTTTCTGGAAAAGTTTAGAGGACAGACATTGAGACCTGGCCCAGATCTGTTGGCTCAGCCTCTGTTTTGCTGGGATTTATGCTGTCTTGTGGATGTCAAAGAAGCTTGCGGGGAACGTGGTGGTCATGAATTTCCTGTCCCCACTCCCTTGGGCTGCTTGCAAGTCACATTGAGAAGACATTGGGATGGCTTTAAAATGTCAGCCTGCCTTTGCCCAGTGTCTGGAATTAAACCTCCTCCCCTCACGGAATATTAGAAGGTCAAACCACATAGAAGTGAGACCCGATGGATATATCCACTGAGAAATGCACTTTCCAGTGCGGGGAGACAGGCTTGCACTAGCCAGTGCGCTTGAAATAGCACTGAGGTCATGGTGGCACAGATGGCTACTCAGGCTAGCGGTCAGAATACAAACTTGCCCAGTCCCCTGGGTACGTACTTGGGCGACTAGCCCTAGCTATTGGCCTTGCTGCCGTGGCTCAATGTGCTATCTTGAACAGAGCTAGAGCACGTGCTGGGAAGCATGCTCCCAGCTGCTGTGTGGACAATACTGTGGGCTGGCACCTTTGTATGTCAGTGCCCCCTCCTGGTCAGACCAGGCATTGCACTGAGTTGGCTTGGTCCATCTGAGCAGTCAATCGGCCCTTCTGGTCTGAATCTCTATAGTAGTCACATCTGTATAATGGGGCTAATGATGCTACCGACCTTTGCCAAGTACTCAGCGCTTTCTGGCTGCTCTCTCATCTCTTGCATCTCTGCTTATGGGCAGAGCGACGGGTGAGCTGTTTCTGTCCCCACTCAAGACGAAGCTGGAACAATGAAGGTAAAACTTCTGACCTACTTTGTATTAGTGGTGCGATTTGCATTGCTTCCTCTTGTGCAGCAGAGCAGCCTCAGTGGGAAGATATCTTCAATGCAGATATTCAAGAGCAGGCTGGACAGGCCACTGGTGGGGAATGATGCTGTCCTGCAAACTGGCAACGACTCAGACAGGGTAACACAAGGGCTCTTCCTTGGTCCCTGCAATCGGAAGAATCGGGCGTTGCATGCTTTGTAAGCCGATGCTCCCAACTGCTCAGGTTCTGCAGTTTCCTGAAGCATGTCCGGCTCTCTGAGGAAGTCAAACCAGGCCGTTTCCTTTCTCAGCCCAATACAGAGGCTCCAAGGGAACATTGTGAAAAATCTCTGGCTGCTTTAAAACCTCTGCCTCTAGTGTGCAAATGGGAACTTCACAGAGGCAATGTGGCTAGCACCTCTGCGTCAACGCCAACGCCTTGAACTCGTGTCGCTTTTGGAAGTTTGATTCCAACCCGTCCTGGGCAGGGGTGCGCATAAGCGTCAGCTTGTTTACAAGGACCTTCCCCCGCATATACATAGTTTCTAATGTTGCTTGGCAAGATCTCTCCGTTCACAGTCCATGTTGAGCATTTACGGTTTTAACAGTCCCTTTATTTCCTGTCTTCCTCTGCTGTAACCTTTCTGTACATCATTAATTTTTCTCCAATCTGAATGGTTTCTTGACTGATCTACCAAGGGGAGCTCAGCGATGAGCCCTAACTAAACATAACACCTCTCCTTTTCCAGGAGACAGGTTCCAGGGGAGCAGCTTCCCAGTTTCTGGTTGCGTGTGAGCCGTGGAGGCGGCAGCTCACACTTGTAGGAGATGACGCAGGGCATTGTGCTGGGACAACGTGGGTGCACCCTGGTTCTGTTCAGAGCTGAGGTAAAGGATTGCACAGAAGAAGTTGCCTTTGTAGTTGCACACTAAGAATTCTTGCTTGGTTCTAAGTCCTAGGAATGATGTATTCTTAAGCTTCGTCTCCGGGCACCTTATGTATTCGCTAGCTACTACATTTATATAGAGAGAGGGTGCACTCTTGTAACAGGGCCATGTGCTCTGAGGGGGACAAGATCGTACCACGATAAGGCTAGTTTCGAACAACCCCTTTTCGTTTTGTAGTTAAAATGCTGCCCAGCACATTGGCCCATTCAGAGGCATGCAGGAGGCAAGGGGCGAGGTGCTCTTAAGAGGCTGAGGGGGCACTTGCAAAGCAGGATTGCTTCCTTTGCACCCAAGCGTGCCCACTTATGCGTGCACCGATGGGCTCCATGCAGCTGGCCTCAGACTGAACACATGGGACTGTCAATGCGGCGGTGGCGATTGCTGGACAGGGGAAAAAGGGACAAATTGTGTGTCGGATGGGAAGCCTATAGGCAAGAATGGCTGGGCCTGAATATGAGAATTGGAGCCATGAATACCCTGAAACCTCAGGGGTGGGCTGGGCTCTGTCCTGGCTCAGGCCCATCACTAATGTAAGCGGGGGTGATAGATTACTGAAGCCCGAAATAAATCAATGTTTGCTTCTGATTTACATAAATAATTGACTTCTCATTAATGGCTCATTAGGAAGACTGAAATCCATGTGCTAAGAGCAAATCCGAGGAAGGAAGGGAGGGGGGCAGAGTCCCTACTTGTAAACTGCACTGCAGACTCCACCCGACTCGCAATGAGGGAGCCGGGAACCCGGCCGCTTAGCAATGAAAGCCTGGAGCTAAGCGTTCACCTGCAAACGCCACCAGAGACCAGCCCCCGAGAGTGACCCCAAGAGGAGACTAGGAGAGTGCCTCGAAGGCCCTTGCATGAGGAACGCTCCCACCTGGAGGTGTCAGAAAAGGCTAATAGTGCACGGCTTGACAGGGAACTGGCCAGGCTCGAGATGAATGAACCAGGCCTTTCTGAGAGAGGCCTGACGCGGGTTGTGAGAGAGGCAGCCTCGCTAATGAACAGCTGGGACCCGGGATCGTATTTGCCAGCGGAAGGTGTGGGGTGGCAGACTCTGCATGCAGCCCTTTGTTTTTATTCCCTCCCCCACTCCACACACTCCCCCCGGGTGCGCCTGTTGGCTGGCTCTAATGCTGGGCTTCTTTTGTATCGTGGTGGGGACCTGTGCCAACGCTGGAAGGAATGGACTGGACAGCTCTTTATCTATTCGAAACAGTCTCTCTGCAGAAAGTGCCATATGTACCATTCCCCCCGCCCCCCCACCCCCGCCAGCAAGAGCCTCAGGCAGCGAATGCCTGCAGCAGAGACGACGGTCCCGGAGCTGGAGAACACTGGGATTTGGAAGGATTCGGAGAAAAGGAAGACATTGGCAGCACGGAGAAGGCTGGTTTTCTTTATCCTCAGCCCAACCTGCAAGGGGCTGAGTCTCTCAACCCCAAATGGCTTCACCAGGAGCGGCGAAGCTCACCTCTTTGCCAAGACACCACATACATCTCTCTGTGCCAGGTAAGTCCCCACCCCACACTGGCCATTTTCCTTCTAGCGTCTAGCGCCTCCTCTTGCCCTCTCTCCAGAGGGCTATGATATGGCCAGGATAAGGAGTGTGTGGCAACCTGACCCTCCCCCATATAGCCCATCAAAACTGTTCTCCCCTGGGGTTCCTATATATAGCCTCCTTCAAGGCTGGACTGTAGCTGCCTCCTGCGCCCATGCAAGACAGAGCTTTAGTCTCTCGGAATGTGACATGCGCACACAGGGGCTGTAGCCTGGGAGAACACTTGAAAATGTGACATGCAGGCTGCAGTCCCGGTGACACCTGTTCCATGTGTCAGTGGAGCAAGAGGCTGGCCGCACATCAGCTCTTTGGCCATGGTAGGTCTCTGAATCTGTGTCATTAGTAGCGGAGAAGGCATTCCTCAGAGAGAGAGAGAGAGCCTACTACTTTTGCTCTGTCCCTCTCACCACCTCTTCCACTCCGCCAGTGTCCCCAGCCTCATCTGCCCATTTTATCAGCTTCTCGTGTGAATGTCTTCTCCTACACTACACCCTAGGCGTGCAAAGCCCCCAAGGTCCCTCTCCATAGTGAGGTCCACCTCAAAGACCATGATGGCTACAGGAAATCTAGCTGCAGCAAGCCTTATTTTGCTAAGATTTGGCCATTCCTAACCCATGTGCCACTCTCCTCTCCCCTTTGCATGTTGGTCCTTGGATTGTGAGCTGCTTGGTACAGACCATCTTCTGTCTGGAGAGCACCTACCATGTTGTAGGTGCTTCTAGAGGTGCCTACATAACAATAACACTCACGGGAGGGAATACTTGGAGGGAAACAGCCAGCTCAATGTGGCACACTCTGAATAGAACGAGCCTCTTCCCTTTTGTGACAGTGCATCGACTGACATCCCTGAATTGTGTCTGACATCTCTGAATTGTGTGTGCCTGTAATGATATCCATGCAATGTGATGAAAGGAAAAACAATCCCCTGTGATGTATTACTTGCAGAGAACCTACTTTATCTGCCATTAACAGTCAAGCAAAAATTATTGCTTGCCTTCAAGTTGACGGGGAAATAAATATGGATGTCTGCTCGGCGAAGCCTATTTGTGGGAGCAGTTTATCGATATGTACTTGGAGGCAAGATGAATGACAGCCTACACTGAACTGTTCATGTAAAACTGTTCAGTCTGCATTTTTGCTACTCCTTTCTCGTTTTAGGAGGTTACGTTATTTTCCCTGAAAATTGGAGTCAGTTGGAATTGGGAAGGAAAAATACCCAACCTCCTTGACTATTTAAATTGGCGAGAACAGTGATTCACTGGGAATATTTTTTTTAAATTGATCAACATGTCAAATATTAGCAGTTTGAACCAATGGCTCATTGCAAGGAGGCTGGAAAGGGGAAACATTATTATTGCGGTGAAGTCGCTGAAAGGATTAGCAATAAGAGGACCAGGGCAGAGAAAAGGCAATGAAAAGACACTTTCCTATTCCAGGATTTATTTTTCAAAAGTGTGTTTAAATCTACGGGCTTTTTTTCCTCCCCAAAATCTGTTTTGATCCAATGAGATGCAATATGCACATTGCATAGTAAGTTATACCATAAGTGATTGGGTTTTTTAAATGATTCTTAAGAGTATTATTTGTGCAGCCCAATTGCCTTCAAATTCTGCCGTCTGTTATTCACGAACAACCCTACTGTATTCGATGTGTTGAACCGGAGGAAGCTGAAGGGAGAATTGGGTTAAGCCCTTAGAAATGAATTGATGCTGCACAAATCAATACAGATTCCAGCTCCCTCTCTCAGGGCTGGGTTAGCTCTTGCAGGGCTAACGGGGGTAAAACGTAGCTGGAAATTCTTTTGTCACTGAGTTTGGCAAACATGACTCTGGATACGCACAAGGAGCAGATCTCTGTAGCAAGAAGCTGCCGTATTTACAGAGCAATTTTTCTCCCCTTAGCTGAGCTTTTCCGTTGAATTCCCCCAAACATTACATTACTGAGGTTGGAGGACTGTCTTTGTTCTGTGTTTGTGCAGCGCCTAGCACAATGGAGTCCGGGTCTGTGACTGGGCCTCCTAGGTTCTACCACAATACAATTAATAATAATGGAGTCTGGGCCTGAGCTATTTCTCACAGCAAAATATGCAGTGGCGGGATGAACTCCAATAGCTGCTTATAATGGGGGAAGCCGTAGTTTGGTCAGGGAAATATCCCCATTCTAATGACTATATTTCTGAGTCAAGTTTCCTTTCTAGATACTCTTCCAATCCTTAATCTTAAATCTGACCCTGCTCTCATGGTGATCAGAGGAGCCTCTTATCTGATTAATGCATCCGGTTGTTTTCTCAAGAAGGGTGTACTGGAAGGAGGAAGTTAATACAGGCACAGAGCTTGATAAAGATTTGTCTTCAATTAGCAAATGGCACGCATTAACCTATTCGGTCTGAAAAGCAAGACCTGAGATCTGTTTATGTTAAGACGTTCTTTAAATGTGTTTATAGTGGGATGGACTCAAAATATAGCTCCCTACTCTAGCTCTTCATTTAGATGCTTTCTCCCACCTGGGGTCCCAGGAAGCCCGTTTCAGACGTGCGGCTGACTTCTTGACACAGTTATGCCCTGTATAGCCCAATGGGACAGAACTGGAGCATTTTTAAGGTAGGTGTGGGAGGGAGTGCTATGTCACTGTGTCTTCATTTGCTACAGGCTGATTCCCTGGGCACTGCAGCGCAGATGGAAACATGTGGCCCTTCGCTTTTAGACTCTTACATCCGCAAGTCTTTTGTCGTCAGTCCTTTGAGTGGTGATGTTTCAATGAATTTTAAATACATTCTTAACGTCGTGCAGCTAAACAGGATGAACCAGAGTCTGGTCTCATTTATTCTGGTGTAAATCTGGAGTAACTCCGTTGGTAAAAATGGCATTACTCTGGATCTACATTGGTGTCTCTGAGCGCAGACCCCGGTCCACTGACGAAGGCAGAACTAAAAAATGCTTTATTGTTCTAGCAAGTTGGGAATCCATGAAGCAGAGAATAGATTTAAAATCCAAGGTGGCTAATAAAGTAAAGGACAAACTGTTCAGGACACCAGTGTTTGAGAAACAGATGGAAGAGGGCGGTCTGGACTATCTTAGCTAGGAACATGAGAACTGCTGCACTGAATACGACCAATGATCTGTCTCCACCAGGATTCTACCTGACAGCAGCCAACACCGGCTACATCAGAGGGAGGGGCAAGAACCCCGCCACTGGTCAATTCTGGAATAACTTGCCAACAGAGGAAGCTTTTCCCTAGCTACTATCAGTTTGTAGTAATTATTGTGAGCAGAGCAGCCATTTCTTAAAATCCTTTAGAACATTTGGCTGTACATCTAGTCTCGCGCCGTATGGCTCTTTCATTCTGTCAGTTTGTT
Organism: Macrochelys suwanniensis; assembly: GCA_033296515.1. Taxonomy (NCBI): domain Eukaryota; kingdom Metazoa; phylum Chordata; order Testudines; family Chelydridae; genus Macrochelys; species Macrochelys suwanniensis. The sequence continues at coordinate 4,826,831 of CM065789.1, read as the reverse complement.
CCATCTCTACTATTTTGTGCACCTCAATCTCTGATGATGCCTCATCTTTAGGATCTAGAAAAAGTAGGGATCTCCCCTACAATCTCTATGGTGAAGACTGATGCAAAGAAATCCTTTAGCTGCTCTACAATGCCCTTATCTTCTTTAACTCCCCCCTTTACTCCCTGGAGGAAAAATGGATCTGTAACCCGGGGACTGCCTGGAAGTGCCCAAGGGAAGAGGATGCTCATGGGGATCATCCCTCTTACACTCACAATGAGAAGAATGAGTCCAGATCCTCCTCTGACCTCCCTGCCTTCCTAGGCTACTACTTCTGATCACAGCCACAATTCCTTTTTGCTCTTCCAACATGTCTTTGAAAGCACAACTTTGTCTCTTATATTCCCTGTGACCTGCCTGGGTCTCATCCTGAGACTCCTTTGGCACCTCAGCTAAAACCATTGCTGCTGTCCACATTCCCACACTAACCCAGGTTTCCCATTGCTTACAGAGCTGCAGGAATGCTCTGGGGTCGATAAAGTCTCAAAGCTTCCAAAAATCATTACCATGCTCCTGTACAAAATCAATCAAGCTGTTTTCCAGCACTATCTCTGACTTTCCAGATGTTCCCTTTCCTTCTGGCATATTTTCTCACTCAACTGGGCTTATTAGCTGGAGCCCTGAGTCAGTAATGGAATGTATCCGTAAATCAATTCAGGACTACAACATGGAAAATTACAGGTTTATAACCCTGCTCCGTGTCCCCCTCCTCTATGCCAGACAAACAGTTTGTATCAATCGTCCCTTCCTCTCCATCACTCCTGGCAACTGGCTCTCCAAATCTGTTACTTGGGGTTTTTTAGAAGCCAAAGCAGTGGTAACTTAATTGTGTGTGGTTTTTTTTGTTGTTGTGTGTGTTTTTTTTTTTTTAAGGCAGTGTCAGGAATAAATTAATAGCTTATTCATTTGATAAATAATTGATGCAAGCAAGCATGCTAGTTCAAAAAAGATCTAGATAAGTTCATGGAGGATAGGATCATCAATGTCTATTAGCCAGGATAGGCAGGGATGGTGTCCCTAGACTCTGTTTGCCAGAAGCTGGGAATGGGCGACAGAGGATGGATCATTTGATTACTTGTTCTGTTCATTCCCTCTGGGGCACCTGGCATTGGCTACTGTCGGAAGACAGGATACTGGGCTAGATGGACCTTTGGTCTGACCCAGTATGGCCGTTCTTATGTGCTTTTATTTAAAACTATCTATTAGATTTTAAGTATATAATACATACATACGTACACAATAGGTTTAGGACATTTTAGATATAGTTACCCACAGTTTGAGATGGTTTTGAGTGATTACCAGCTGGGCTTTCAGGGGCCCTCTTTTTGCCTGAAGAAAGCTTCCTCAGACTGCTTTGAGGTATTTACTGTTATCTAATTTTTTTTATAGCTAACTTTAACAAAGCACCTAACCTACAGTGGCTTCTAGTGGGTTAGCATAGTAACCTTTAATAGGTTACCAATCTTTTGGAATTTAATAAATTATTTTAAAACACTTTTAATTTTTAGTTATAACAATATGTTCGGGGCACTTAAAATCAAGGTGGTTATTTCCTTATTTGTCATACTTTTTTGTTTTATTTTAATTCGCAAACTGCAAGTGTGCAGCTGTTTACCCTGGCTTTACAAAGGCCTAGCATTTTTTTAGCTTTGCAGTGTTTGGTTTTTAACCTGGCAATGGCTAAACATACAAAATTGCTGACTGCAGTATTGTCAAGTTCTAAAATATGCACAAATGTCAAGTCTGTCAAACAGATCCATGAATTTCTCTTGCAGGGTTCCTGCCGCTGATAGTCCTAAATGATTTCTTGTTTTCTTGTTGGCTGTTTTTAACTTTGGCTACTTGCTCTTAAAATTCTCCCTTTAGCCTTCTATTTGCATATTACTTCCCATAGCATATGTGTCTCTCTATTGGCTTCACTTGTGCTGGGTTTCCAGAATGCAATTTTAATAGCTCTTGATACTTCTGCGGCAATTAAAAACATTAAATGTGAACATGTATGCAAATTGGTTAGTGTTTATGAACAAAATTAACTTAGTAATTTGCAAGGCACAGTCAAACTGTTACAGAAGATGGGTTCACATTACTCTGTAGTTTAAATAGGGTGATCTATACTAGATCATTTAGAAGTAATCCCCATTATTTTAGGTAGATTGAGAAGTACTGGCAAGTGCAGCTGGCCTCAAACACCTGTTTGTGGAACACAGCCTTGCTCTGCTAAATGTGCTGAAGATGTGGCCAAGTCAGATTGTTACATCTTCAAGATGGCCAAAGCCCCTGCTTAGGACAGTGTTTGGCTTCAGATAAATTTTGGGGGCTACTAATCATCATTGTAATGAATTTTGAAGGAGTTCTAGAAAACATTACATGCAAAATAGGGGCACTGAGTTCAGTAAGACTGAAATAAACTACTGGGATAGCTCAGATCTTTGAGGCTGACAAACTTGTATTTACGCCTTCTGGCTTAATTCTGCCCCTTCTAATGCTGGGGTGAGTAGATTTGTTACACAGCTTCCATTAGAATTACATTGAAAATAAGATCCATTTTCCCCATTGCTGATGCCTTGTCATTTTTGCCATGAAGGCTCCCTCGGTGGCTTGTGATTTGCCCAGCATATAGCACTGGGAAGAGATGGGATTGAGTATTTTTCCTTCGAGCACATGGCATAGGAAATGACACACACGTTTTCCCTTGGGTGGTCCTTGGAGTCTGTCTTCTCCACAGGCATTGATGGGTTCTGGAAGAAGCACAGTCCACCATGGTGGCTTCAGTAGATGTAGCCATTAGAATGTCTCTACAGTTGGGTGAACCATCAGCACATAGGGAGGGATTCAAATTGGCTGGGATTTTTCAGAACCATGGAGAGATCACACCCAGTTAGATGATGCTCCTGCTGCTTGGTTCAGGAGGGGGCACTAGATGTGATTTCTGATCTCTGGGTGCAAATTGAGAGCACCCGCACTGAACTGGAGTTAAACTGGTATAAAACCATTCTGAAATGAGAACCAGACCGTTTAAATGTATCCTGTACACTGCAAAGCTTTAAAAAAGATGTCGCAAAAAAGAACCTATTTGCTGCAGTTCTAATAAGAAATGCTCAGCTTCTCTGTCATATAAAGAGCTCCTGGGAATTTCTTTTATTACTTAATAGAGCTTCCAGCCATGGACGTCACCATGATTGTACCTTTATGACGCGACAAGAACAACACTTAGGGCTGTCATACAGAAGGACATTTATTGCTTAATCCTGCAAGGTCCTGAGTGCTCTCGACTCCCATTGATGGGACCGTGTCAGGCATCCTCGGAGAGCATCCTGCAATGTAGCTTAACAGTGCTCCTTTCCTGTTCTTCCCCATCGCGTAGTTACCTGACCTGCCTGGAGGTAATTCAGTCACAGGTGAGTTTTGAAGCACAGAGCCCCGTTGTTTTGCAAAACAACATATTAGATGATTTGAACCAGTGACTTGAAAGATGGAGCCTTCGCCTTTAATCCCAACTAGTCGCTCGTGTTTGTTATTTTTTAAGTTGTGAGGATCATATAGTTAACGAACCCCAAGCCTTGCCCAATTGACTTTGGTTCAGCCCATGTTGTGAAAATCTGGTAACACACGTGCACAACCTCTGCACTCTGCTCTCCCGGCAAGTCTCCGTAGCTCCAATGCACGCGTTGAGCAAGTAGAACTCGAAGGCACACAGGAATCTTTTGACCAGGCAAAATGAAATCAGCGGAGACTGGAAACAAGTGGTCAGAATACAGAAACAAACAGCCTTGGAATAGTTAATGGTGGTTAGCAAAAGAAATTAGTATGATTATGGCAGCAGAATTGCACACACATGTTCTTCTAGGCACGCCCCTGTGAAGGGGATTGTGCACTGCCTAATAGTCAAGCAAGGGTGTAGCAGGGTCTCTGCTCTCTTCTGCGCCCCCTTAGAAAGGGCTGAGAAGACAGGAGGTGCCCCCTTCCTGCTTTAAGTGAACCAGTTCTCTTTCTGCTCCCAGCTAGTTACGGCCTCCTTGCGGGTAGGGAGTGGGAAACAGGGATGTGTGAAATACTTTGGTGCGTAATTTCTTTTTTTGTTTGCCCATCTGTTAGAGTGGGTTTGTGTTTTGACCACAGTGATCTATAGAGGGATATTGTGATCTACAGACTGTTGCGATCTGATTTCAGTAGGGGTACCCAGAGGTGCTGATTTCTGATCAGTGTTCTACATGTCTGATTTGTTTCACTGCAAAGTGGTGCACATAAGTTATCGATTTGGTAACGATGGGAACTGCTGCCACAGGCGATTTTGACAGTTATTGCCCTGTTCGCTCCCAAGTTCCTCAGTCCTGTGTGTGAAAAGAAATCTGAAACTTTGGAAATCAGTTAGCAAGACTGGCAAAATTTGAGATGCTTGTGGGCAGGCTGGGGAAGAGGAATATTTGTGAAATCAAAGAGAAGGTCTCTGGACTGTAATTGGGCCCTGAGAGAGGAGATGCTGTTGGTGGGAATCAAAAGCAAAACAGCTTGAAGACCAGGCTTGATTTGATCAATAATAGACACATCGAGAAGAGGGGACCTTTGTGGGGGAGAGAGCTGTAGGAGCCCTCCTTCAAATTGTTTCCTTTAGGCTTCATGACTTGCAGAAGTTTTCCAAATCAATGTCTGGGCTCTGTTAAGCTTTTTCTTCACTAAATGAGTGGAGGGGAAGGAGAGGTGGTAGGACAGTTTCTTGGACAGGCCCTGTTGGACTCTAACCCGTGAGCTCAGTGGGAGACTTACCTTTTGGAGGAGTTGAGGGCCCAGTCCTGCTTCCGTTTCAGTCAACCTGAGTTTACATTTGACTGAACCAGGAGCAGGATCATTCCCGCGTCTGGGCTTTGCTCACCCGGCCTCCTCTTGATGCTAAGAAGCCCTTTAGGAGACTGGCTTGGACTGTTGCCAGTCAGGCTCAGACGTTGCCTGGGAAGGCAGTGTTATGTCTCCGCTTCACCAGCTGAGGCTAATTGCATCTTGGATCCACGCCTGACAGAATCTGGAACGAGCCGCGGTAATTCACATCTGGGCCTATTGGCGTTGGCAGAGGTGAGGTTTCGCATGACTCAGAGGGTACCTGATGAGTTATGTGAACAGTGATGTGCACAGAGAGATTAATCCTCTGAGCCCTGCCCGGGCTTTGGAACTGCTTTTGTACTGTGGGTGGAGGCTGCTTGGCGAGCGATTGAGCTGAAGAAAGCATCAAGCCTCTTGGCATAAGCTATTCGTTGGCTTTATGGATTCTTCTCCTACTAATAGTAGCAACTGTGTACGCCGCTATCCCTGATCTGCTGGGATCATGTCGGAGTGGGACAATCACGGCCGTGGCCAGTCACTTTGTCTGGGGAAATCTTCTCCCCCCCACTCTTCTCATTCTCTTGGCGCTCTGCTCTAGACCAGTAGCCTGTAGCAGCGGGATGCAGGAGATCAGCACTCAGTGGGGTTACGGCCTGCACAAGACGTCGTGACAAATTGCAACATCAGGCTTGCGACGGCGGTTTGGGATGTACCAGGCTGAAATGAGCACCGCTCGCACAGTACGGAGAGCTCGGTGCTAGGGGGAGAAGTGCCCCTCTAGGCTCGAAGGCTCACAGAGAGCCTGCTTTCTTGGACTGTTAAATGTCCTTTTCACGAGCCATGTCGTGACCGGGACGTGGGCTGTCTGACCTAGTGGTCAGGGCAGGGTCCAATATAAGGAGGTCCCAATCCAAGACAGGCCAGAGGGAAAACCAGGAATCAGGTGTCAGGAGGCAGGCAGGGTTAGCAGGAGAGCAGTAGTAGGAGCAGGTATCACAAGGGAAGCAGCCTGCACCAAGGGAACCCAGTGGCATGAACACCTTCCTGTTCTTGTGCTTGGGTTAAATAGAGGCTGGGGACCAGCCAGGGCTCCAGCAATCAGACACCACGACTGGAGTCCTCTGTCAGAGTTCAGGTGCTATTCTAACAGCTGTTAGCAGGTCACTGGGCAGCAGGTTATGATTGCTTAGCTCTCAAGAGTGCCGTGGACCAGGGTGTGAGACCTGTGGTTCCTCGACATCCAGAAAACTCATAAAGGTCAGGCTCATCCAGAACAGAAACACTACATGTAACTTACATGACCGCTCAGAGATCAGTACAGCTGGAGCTGCACATTTGGAGTATCAAATGTCAAGCTGTACCGTGAATGGGATTTGTGAAGATGTCTGTCCCAGTTCCTTTGAATGCATCAAAGAAACTGGCACTTTGCTTGCAGACATACTGCAAAAAGAGGGGGAAAAACTTGCTCACTGCATTCCGAATAATGCTCAGTTTTACCCAAATGTTATAGCATATCTTTAAAATACCTCCCCAGCATGTGATTGTGACCCTGCAGCCTGGCCAGTCTCCCAGCCAGGGAAAAATTAAAATGCTCACCATTATCTTGTAAAAACGGTTAAATAAATTAACCAGGATTGTTGCCTTCTGATGGAAGGAAACACTGTGACAGAGTCCCCTTGGCAAAGGGTCCCCAGTTCTTTGCAAACATCTCTCTCTCGCCTCAGAACTGACAAACTCAGGACACAAAATGCATGTCTTGCAGGGTATTGATCTACAGAAAACTCATAACTTGTCAAGCTTCATAATCATGGCAAGATGTATGTATAGCTAATAATGTGTTTATAGTGAAAATACGCGTTTTTATAGATTCATAGATTCTAGGGCTGGAAGGGACCTCGAGAGGTCATCAAGTCCAGCCCCCTGCCCTCATGGCAGGACCAATTACTGTCTAGACCATCCCTGATAGACATTTATCTAACCTACTCTTAAATATCTCCAGAGATGGAGATTCCACAACCTCCCTGGGCAGTTTATTCCAGTGTTTAACCACCCTGACAGTTAGGAACTTTTTCCTAATGTCCAACCTAAAGCGTTGTGGACTTTATGTAGAAATTAGCCACCAGGAGATAATGTGTCTCATAATGGCCCATTTGGGCAATGGGGAATTCTAACCCTGTCCTCTTTGGCTCAGTTGCTTAGCCTTGCATGCTTTTCAGACTTTGAATAGGAAGCCATCAGCGGCAACGACAAACAATTGAAACCACTTAAAAGCAGAAAAGAAACTTTACAAGAAGACAGGGGCTCACCCTGGCTGTGAACAGAAACAAAATGTTGTTTTCAGTATAATGCAGAGGAGGGGAAGCACTTTGTAGCCCATCACGGAGGAAACCCCCTGTGGAGCGGGGGATTCTTGAGGAAACCAGCCAGCTCTGCAACAGACTGAACTTTGGGTCGGGGCTGGGGGAAATCTACTTTCTTAGATGGGAAAGGTAACTATTGATAAGTGTAGACTCAGGTTCACCCTTTGTGATTTTGTTTTGTATTGTAACCATTTGCTTCTGCCACTCATGGTTCTAGTTACATCTTCATTCTTTCTTAAATAAACCTTGTTATAAGTGCTCACAAATGCCATGTGGTTTACAGGAGTGGTGATTTAAGGTAAAACTGGTAAACTTTGGTGCACTGCACCTTTGTGTGCAGAGGATCTGGAATTTCTGGGAGTGTCGGGCTGGATATCACAGGGGAACGAGTCAGAGGGACTCGGGACCTGGGTTGTTAGCCTGGAAGGTGAAGACAGGGCTAGCATTGCACAGAGAACAGTACTTGAGTGGCTGAAAGGTTGGTGGTATTAGAGAGCTGACAACCAGCTGGGCCCAAACAAGACCCCCTAATGCTGGAGGCAGGGGGTAACAAGGTAACTCTCACAGGCACCTCGAGAACTGTCACCTCTGTCTGAGGGGTTCTTTGAATCTGTCTCTTCTCACATCACAGGAGAGTGGCCTGCTCTATCCAGGTGTAACCAAGAATTCCACCCTCCCCTCTGGCAGTATTTGAATTTGCTCCAAACCCTATGGCCTGTCTCCATGAAGGCAGCATAGCTTGGGGGTCACAGTCTAGAATTACAAGCAAATTAAATAATAGTGCCGTAAAATGTAAAACCCAAAGCCAACAAATCTGTGATTTAACCACCTGAACCGCATGTGCATCTGACAACAGATCTGTGTGTGTGAGGGGCAGGAAATCATTAATTAGCAAAGCTGGTGAAATAAACAATTGGGCATATGCAGATGGGATCTCGATGCAGTTCTGGAAATCAGGTCACGTCAGGCTGTTCCTGGAAGAAGAAATAAATTTTTCCAAATGTTTTCTCAGTTACCAAGCTAGAATAGTCTTTTCAGTGATGCAACACACCCAGAGTCCTATTAAACGCATGGTCCAGGCTGTAGGTCACAATTTAAAGAGCTTATACTCAGTCTGCTTTTTATAAGATTCAGAAAGATTATAAAAGTATTTGCTCTGTGTGTGTGCATGTATTACACACACTAAGGGCTTGTCTACACATGGACATTTCTTCAGAACGGGTCCTTTCAGCCAGAACATTCTTTTCCCTTAGAGGAATGGAGAAATAGGGCCAAATCCTTGATTGATGTAAACCGGCAACTCTCCATTGACTTCAATAGCCATGCACTGATTTATACCTGCTGAGAATCTGGCCCATAGATTTTATCTAGATCTCCAGCAACCGTGTTTGATTGACGATGTGATTTATAGGCCAGGTGCACTCTTCTGCCTCAAGCCAACTTCCCCTAAAGGTGTAGGGGGGTTGATGCTGTTTGCCACACTGCTCTCCCTTTAATAACCAGCTGTTAGTCTCTTGTTCTGCTTGTACGCTGGCCCCTTGGTGAGCGATGATGGGAGGGCTGTTTATGATGTGTATAATGAGCCCAGGCGTCACCTTGCCATTTAAATTACATAATTAGGGCTGCGATTACCCATGCTAATCCTTTCTCTTGACATACTTGTACGGTATGAAACACTGGCTATGAACTTGATTGAATTTCCAAACAAAATAATTCCAGGGGCACAGTCGGTCTCTGAGATTAGCTCCAACAGGCCCCACACATCTAATAAAGGGATTAGTGTCAAATGTTATGAATGAATGAAGCAGACTAATTTTGGGGGAGACGAGTTTGTAGATGTCCTCCAAGCCTAACATGCAGCACAGAAGCTGCTAAGAAAATCCAGCAATGCTGTGGAATGAGCAATATCTTCTGGCCTGCATCTCTAGGCCAACTGCAAACTATATGTTACTTTTACATTTCATTCTTCTTTTGAGGAGCAGTTACATACACAAAATGTCATTTATCAAATTGTTTGCTAATTTCAGGCCATTTGCATTCTGTCCAATCAACCTCAGCCACAATAAATTACCCCGTCATTGCATTAAAGGCTGAGAGAATTGGCCTCAGCAACATTAGCAAAACACACAAGTCTCTGCTAAAGGCCTAGCAGTATAATTCACAGCTCTCTGTGTTGTTACTTCATTTTAACTGCAAAGGCAAAACTTCAGCTAGATTTTTTTTTTTTTATATCTCTGTGTTGCATTTACACTTGGTTTGCAATGAATTTCAAATAATAAGTATCCCTGACTCCATTCCTTATCAAAAAATCATGAATGTGTGTTTGCATGTCATTTAACCTGGAAAATTCCTGAGATCTATTTTTTTTTAAAGGCAAGCAAATTACGTAGCTGTGCTTCTTTAAGGGCTAACACGTCAGGATCAGCTTCTACAAAGAAGACTATTCACTTTGTGAGGAAACTGTTTAAATCCATAGAGTGGGCGCCACTGCCCATCCCTTTAACTTGTTACTTGCTTCTGAGTTATCAATAAATCAACCATTGATAATCTGCTCAGATGCTTTTCTGTGCTCCACTTAATAACAGAAGAAGGAAACTGAAATAAAACACCTCAATCAATTTTAATATAGTGCAACTAATCATTGACCATCCGGGACTCCACCGCCATCCTTCTTCTGCTCATGATGGCCACTTGGAATGCCGTAGCAAGAGCGGGGCGTGAAGGCTGAAAGCACAGCCTCCTGCCATTGGAGCGGAGGGAGAATTGTCTTTAGCTTGGCCATTCTCACGCTGTCTCAAAGGAGCTGTGCTCCACTCTATGAAAGCCTGTGGCCAGTGGACACTTCTCCTCCCATCTGTGATGCTGGAACCCAACCACCGTCTCCCATTCTCAATCACAGCATCCTTGAGGCTTTTGTTCTCCATTCCATCTCCACCCTCCACCTGGTCCTCTCTCTTCACTATCCTGCCTCTGCTTCTCTGTTGCTTGGTCCCTTTCTTCTCCTCTTCCCTGCACATGCTCCCCAGATGCTTGGTGTCTTGCTCCACTGTCCAGATGCCTCATTCCCAGGCCCCCATCCCCTTTCTTCTCCTGAGGGAGTGCCAGTCAAGTTAGTGGCTCCATTCCCTTTGAGACACTTCTGCCTTCTCTTCCTCGTTGTGTGGCAGTGGCTCTAGTATAGGCAGCTGTGCTTGCTGCTCCTTATTTCCCATGGGTTGTTTTATTTGTCTTTTCCTCAGACCTCCAAGCGCCTGCGATTCATGACTTGGGATCCGCTGCTTTAGTGGTTAGCCTATGACTCGAGCGGATTGGGAATTTTTGGACACAATAATAAAGAAAAATGCCGATTTGTCGAAACGGATGCTTCTCGGGGGAAGGGGGTGGTTTCTTTGAATTTTGAAAAAAGGTTTCAAATTGCTGAAACGCCCCATTCTGATGTTTTCACAATAAAAAAAGATTGGCTTTCTGGTTTGAAACCACTTTTTGTTGTGAAATGTAAGCTAATTATGGTATTTTTTTTGGTCAAAAAATATTTTGATCTGAACTGAAATTTTTTTTGACTTTTCAGTTCATGGAGGTTTTTGAAACTGATTCAGGATGGGAAAAATTCCTGAAATCTCAAATGTTTTTGCGGGGTGGAGACACCCTTTCAGGCCCAGTCCTACATATGACACGCAGTTGAGTAACTTGTCGTTCTCTCCAGTAGAGGGCAATGACATACATAGAAACTAGTGACTAGGCAGTTCTTATTAATACGTCATTTCCTTGCTTAGCCCCTAGCTTTTATCTTGCACCAGATTAGCACTATATCTTCTGGAGAAACCTTAACAATGGAGTGGGATAAAGCCCCCTCATATCTCCAGATACAAACTAAATGATTACACTAGCCCAGATTTTGGTAGCATTTCATTACTAGCCTATGATTTTTAGCTCACTTCGACACCCTCTATGGGCTGGTCTACACTAACCCCCCCAAATCGAGCTAAGATACACAACTTCAGCTACGTGAATAACGTAGCTGAAGTCGAAGTATCTTAGTTTGAATGAAAAGGTACTTACCGGGGGTCCACACGCGGCGCGCAGGCTCCCCCATTGACTCCGCCTACTCCGTTCGTGGAGTAGGAGTACCGGTGTCTACGGCGAGCACTTCCTGGTTCGATTTATCGCGTCTAGACAAGACACGATAAATCGATCCCAGAAGATCGATTGCTTGCTGCCGAAGCAGCGGGTAAGTATAGACGTACCCTATGTTTATCCTGGAATGCCAATTCCTCAGGTATTCCTCTGTCTGATATTCAGTTTAAACCTTGATATTCTCAATGTCTCATTATCTAGCATAACGTAATTGAGTATGAATACAGAAGTAGCTATTGTGGATTTTTTTTTCTCAACCTGCTGCTCTTTCATAGTGCTGTGTATTTGGAATATCAAAGCCCTTTTATTTTTTGGCTTTCCATTACAATATTGAATTATTATTTAAACACAGAAATAAGACTCCACGGTCCCAGAGATCAAAAATTCAGTCCTATCATCTGTCAAACTGCTCGCTTACACAGCTGCCTCCAGATTAAGCACAGGTGTTGCCTAGAATGTCAGTTGCAACAATGTTTCAATTTTTTAATATTCTTAATCACTTCTAAGTAAATGGCATCTGATTCCAGCTTACTTCGTTACATCAGTGAGGGAGTTTGGAGCAGCATATTGCAAGAATGGCCTTTCTGCTTGCCCTTCGTGTGTGAACAGAGGATTTTTGCACAAAGTCTCACCTCAAGGCTTGCTTACTGCACTGAGTATCTTAAAGATGAGTCAGCTGTTTTTCTTCCCAAGCGGGGCATTATGCGTATAGCTAGGGCAGCTGTATATATAACTTCAGCACATACTAGGAGCCTGAGTTCTGTGGGGGACCGACTGAAAAGCACTTTCCATGAGAAATGCATGATTCTGCTAGAGCTCTGGCAGTGGTTTCCAACTCTTACAACTGTATCACAAGTAAGTCTTGCAATAACTCATGTTTTTTTCCTTCAAGCCCCAGCTCCTGGAGTCATGGGTGTGAGAATCTCAGCTTTGTATTTTTTAAAGTAAGTTTCTAGCCCTCCTGGCTGGGGAGGAAATCCTGAAAATGTAACCCCCATGACCCTGCAAGCTCAGGATCCAGAAAGCAAATAAAAACAACCCATAGATTCATAGATTCTAGGGCTGGAAGGGACCTCGAGAGGTCATCGAGTCCAGCCCCCTGCCCTCATGGCAGGACCAATTACTGTCTAGACCATCCCTGATAGACATTTATCTAACCTACTCTTAAATATCTCCAGAGATGGAGATTCCACAACCACCCTGGGCAGTTTATTCCAGTGTTTAACCACCCTGACAGTTAGGAACTTTTTCCTAATGTCCAACCTAAACCTCCCTTGCTGCAGTTTAAGCCCATTGCTTCTTGTTCTATCCTCAGATGCTAAGATGAACAAGTTTTCTCCCTCCTCCTTATGACACCCTTTTAGATACCTGAAGACCGCTATCATGTCCCCTCTCAGTCTTCTCTTTTCCAAACTAAACAAACCCAATTCCTTCAGCCTTCCTTCATAGGTCATGTTCTCTAGGCCCTTAATCATTCTTGTTGCTCTTCTCTGGACCCTCTCCAATTTCTCCACATCTTTCTTGAAATGCGGTGCCCAGAACTGGACACAATACTCCAGTTGAGGCCTAACCAGCGCAGAGTAGAGCCAACGTGGGTGTTTTAAATCTCAAGATTTTTAACCCAATCTCATGATTTTGGGGCCCGACTCCTGAGTTTTGTATGTTTAGGATTGGCAATTCTGACTGCGTAAGATGACACTTTGGGCTTGATTACTCATTACTGTTGTTACCACACCCTCAGCTTCAGCAGTGGCAGCATTTCTGCAGTAGGGTCGTTACTGCAGCCGCAAGAGCCTTATCTACACTAGTGTTCCCATGGCTGCTGCCTTTGGTTCTGCGTCACCCGTGGCAGCAACACTGGGAAATCTTTGGCTTTGGCTACACTAGGAAGTTTTACCTGCCCAGGCTGGGAGCTGCTTAGAACCTAGCAATTGTGTCTTGTTTTCAGTGGGCTGCAGGAAAAGGTCCCGTCCTGCACATGCCTGCATTCCCTTGCCCGTGTGAATGGGACGGGGAAATAATTAACCCTTTAATTACTCTCCCAAAAGAAAGCATTTGTGCAAAGCATAATGCTTGCGTATACTATAGAGCAGCGGTGTCCAATACGTTCACTGCTAGTCACATGTGGCTAATAGGCTATTGAATTGTGGCTAATGCAGGTGGCTTTTTTATAATGTGGCTAATAAGAAAAATTCAAAACCACAAGTGTGGCTAGCAGTGTGGCTAGCATCGAATTTCTATTGGACACCACTGCTTTTCAAACCTGTATGTAAGGAATAATAAATATTGATTCCGTGCAACACATTTTCACTCAAGTTCTGTATTTCTGTGTACTTAATACTAATGACAGGTCCCAGCCTGGCAGTCCTGGAGACTGAAGGCCTGTGTTTCAATATGAACCAGATCCTCCTTGGGGCAGAAGCAATGTACATGCCTCCACCCTGAGCTGGACAGATCCTCTCGCTGGGGTGTTAGGGGAGTTCAGTCTACAGGCCCATTCAGTACTTGGCCTCCCTGGGGTGATGACTGTATTGTGGCCTAATGGGTAGAGCACTGGACTCAGGAGGTCTGGGTTCCATTCCTGTTTCTGCCAAGGGCTAGCCATGTCATGGCTCTGTGCCTCCCTTTTCCTATCCATCAAATGGGGAGAATGATACTAACCTCCTTTGTGAAGTGTGTTGGGCTCTATTGAGGAAAAGCTCTATATAAGAACTAGGTATTATTATTTATTATTGACACGTGGCAAATTGTTGTGGTGCTTTTGGTGATGTGGGCACTCAGAGCTGGGCTGAGTCTATCAATTCATTTTATATATTGCAGCATTTTTTAATGATCAGACTATTTTATTCTTTTAGGGAAAAGAGAAGGGGAAAAAATTCCTCCCTCTGGCAACCTGAAAAATAACTGGTAGAGAAGGATCATAGCTCTTGTTTTTAATCACAATAAGAGAGGGCTACACTGTAATTTCTTGGAGTAGATTTATGAATGCCCTAGTAGAAATTCCTCACAGATTTAGGTTTAAACTTGTTTTCTTCTCTCCTCTGGATATAAATTTAGGAAAATTTTCCTGCTCTGACAAAGCCTCTTGAAATAAAGAGCCAAAGAACAAACTGACTGTGAGAGTGGGCGAAAAGGAACTTGTTTGAGTTCTCCAGAAAAATGGAAGGGAAAACAACAAATAACCATAACAACCTGAGATTCAAAATACAATGGCTGAGGCTCCCTGACCTGGAAACAAACAGTATTTATCATTCCTAGACTTGCCACTGGTTGAATATGTTGAACAAATTGTTTATGTTATTGTTCTGGTTCGTAGCCAAGTTTGGAGTTTCCAGTGTCTCAGCTAAAGATGCCCTTTTCTATGGGACACATAACTGGTACTTATAATGCTCTAAGAGTTCAAATATTTACCCCTTTACGGGACCAAAAGTCAACTCAAGCAGATAAATTGGTATCTCATGCATGAAATGTGAAGATTAAATGAAGCCAAGAAGAAAACAGTTTTTAAAGTCAGAAATAAAATTTACTCCATGTAAATAAAAGCAACTGGATTACCCAATATGTAAATCGACTAGGGGTTAGCCTGCAAAGGGGTGTGCGAAATAACAACAGGAAGGAAAAGATTGTGTGTTGCCCGGTGCGTATCAGAAAGCTCAATGTCCGCATTCTTCTGTGTCCTGACTGACAGCAGTGGTGTTTTAACAGCTTGAGTGCCCCCATTAAATTAGCAGATCTCACGGAAACTACATCAGTCACAAGAAATGTGAGGAAATACTCATCCTTTGGACTGCGGATGAATTCGCTGTGCATTTTGGCTGGAACAGCAATAAAGAAAAGGCTAGAGAGAGGACATTATAGTCCAGCCTGTGCTTAGAAACGTAGGAAACAGACAGTCTTAACAAGAGTGAGATCTGCCTGTAACCACGGGAGAAAGGTTTACAGGATTGCTATAACCGCAGGAACAGGGCTTCAGAATTGACCTCAATGAAACTACTTTCTGTGAGCTAGGTGCCCAAGTTTAGCTCTTATTCTGTAACTGGTTTCTTCATCTTCATCGTAATACATTTAAATGTCACTCTCTGTACTGCCACCCTTAAGGTCTCAGAACGGAGATCAGAATCTGGCCCATCGGTGTAAATTCAGTTCCGTGGACTTCATTGGAATTGCTCTGGATTTCACCCTCATTCAACTGAGCCCTGAATCCTGTCTGTTAACATTAGCATGAGCCTCAAAACCCAGATCTCTTCTTTGAAGCTTAAAATGTTCAAAGAGTTGTAGAGCCGCTAGTCCTTAAAAAGAGAGAGGAAATAAACATTTCCCCCTGAATGTCAAGCCTAGAATCTCGAAAACCTTAATTGCATGTTTGTTTGCTTTTTGTTTGAGTGATGAGGGTTTGTGTGTGAGAACTAGCCCATGCGCGTGGAGAATCACCTTTGAAATCAATCTGCATTATTCCAAGAATAGAGAGATGTTCCTATGTTCAGATTCAAATCCATAAGAAAACAGACACCTGCATATCCCTTGTTACCATTCTGATTGGTTTCTCTATGCAGGCATTCTCTTTCTGAACCATTGTATATACAAGACAAACCAAATAAAGCCTGGAATATTATGGCAAAAGAGACTGGCCGGATGTTCATGTGAGATTATTTCTCGGTTTCTGGCCAGCCTCTGATTGGGAGCAGGGCCACTCTCTGGGTTATGAACATTTGCTCTAAGTTAATGATTGTTGAGTTGCTGTTTTTTAAATCATTGTTGCAAATTGTTGCGTTGTAGGTTAAGCTCTTTGGGACAGGGACTGGACTGTAGTATATATTTGTACAGCGCTTGGAGCAAGGAAGCCCAGACTGGGACTTGAGAGACCTGGGTTCTATTTCCAGCTCTGGTGGGTGATCTGGGGCAGGTCTCTTTGTGCCTCAGTTTCCCCATTTATAAAAATGGGGATCATGATATCTCCTTTGTAAAGCACTTTCCGATCAACCGCTGAAAAGCTCTAGGTAAGAGCTCAATATCATTATTATTCCAGTGTGTTAACTTCTTCATAACTTTTTGTGACCTTCTTGATTTTACCTGAGTACACCAGACAATATGATCAATTCTAGCCAGCTTAGTAAGCAAATAACCCAGCTAAGCTTCTGACCATCTCCACGAGCCTTTATGCTATACACTGACCTTGTCATATGTTGTAACATCTCATGATTAATTTATCTGGAGCATGTATTAGGTACAGGGCAGAGTTTGCCTCTCCTTGGCATGTGAACTCTGCCTTCTGCTGCTGAGAGGGGGGTGGATAGCCAGAAGGAACTAGTACTGCTTGAAGCCTGCAACAGGACTAGCACTAGGGTACTGCCGTACGGCATGATTCTATTCTAGTTTCCAACAGTCTTTGTAGCTGGGATGTGTTGTTCGGTTAATCTTTGGCTGGCGAATGTGATAAGCTGTGGAGCCTTAGCTGAAAATAACGCAACTGTGTTTTAACATCCTTTCGTACCCTAGAAAACCACCGCTGAGAGTTACGGTGCATTTACACTGCGATAAAAGACCGGTGGCATGGTCACGGCTCGCCTGGGTCAGCTGACTTGGGCTCGTGGGGCTTGCACGGGAAGGGGGCGGTGTTATAAAATTGCAATGTAGATATTGAGCCTTGGGCTGGAGCCCGGGCTCTGAGACCTTCTCCCTCACCGGGTCTCAGAGCTGAGGCTCCAGCTTGAGGTCGAATGTCTACACTACAGTGTTCAGCCCCACAGCCTGACCCCCGCGAGCCTGATTCAACTGACCCGGGCTCTGAGACTTGGTGCTGCGGGTTTTTTATCGCCGTGTAGACTAACCCAAGAGTCCAACCTCCCACACACTCTGCATCACTGTCTCAGCTAAGCACCTGGTGACCTAGAAGGTAAAGCAGTGGAATAGGGCTGATATGGAGCTATATTGACACTACTTAATAAGTAAAGCCTATGCTAATTATCAGGGCCGGCTTTAAGCTGATTTGTCCGATTCCCCAGAATCGGGCCCCGTGCCCAAGGGGGCCCCGCTCTGGGGTTGTTGTTTTTTTGCTCCAACAAGTCCAGTGGGAGGGTGCGGGGCCGTTGTTCTTCGCGTGGGGCCCCGCACCTGCTAAAGCCAGCCCTGCTAATTATCCATGGACATCTAAGGAGTTAAAGATCCTCTCCCTCTCTTTTTTGAGAATTTCAAGCCATTTTATCCAATAACTTGTTTCAGACTTAAGGGCACATTCCATTTATCTCTCTCTGAAATTAAACTAACTCTAGTTATTCTTGGTAAAATCAGTACTTTTCAAAAGCTGTATTCAGTTTTGGGGAAAATATGCCAATTAATTACACCAGTAAATAAATTATACTAATCCCATTAGCAAAAATGGAATTGTAGATTAAATCTTTTATTGTACTTAAAAATGAATGCAGGCAATCTTTTAGGAAATGTATTCTTCTCATCACTCCGCCCAGGATAATAGTTCTGTTATACACGGACAGAACATTATCAGAAATGAAAAATGAATGTAAAACTAGCACATATCTTATTAGAATATTGTAATGAACTGGCTAGTGAGTCTGTTTGATAGAATCAGAACTACTCAGCCATGCATGTCATAGATGGCATATTGCTAAGAGAGCTTCTTCTTTAGCTCAAGGGGAAGGGACCTTTGTTTTTTGAACAGGAGGTTCCAAGTTCTAGCTTCTTTGTCACTGTGAGGTTTTGAGCAGCTGTGGTTGGCAGCATGGCATGAGTCACGAATTCCCTTTATGGCCCTTAGATACGTCTAACTTTGTTTTTCAAAATGAAACAATGTGGGCAAAAGGGGTGGGACTAACGGCACTTGGAACTAAAATCTAAGGCAAGCTTCCTCATGCTGGCTGGCCAATGTTCTCCTGCTTTGACTCTAACTGCCCTAGAGACAATGGTTCATTCTCCACGTGTGGTCTTTGTGTTGCCAGCTGTCATGAAGGGCGTCTAATGATGTGGGTCCCTAGTAACTTGGGAGTAAGGCTAGACGTCTTAGGACCCTGAACAGTCATCAGATGGTGTGATGCTCTGTACCTCGGGGGAACACCCAGCACCCCCATGTTCATCCTTGTAAAATGATTGTGTGGTATCTAGTGCAAAGTCTGCCATATTGGGTGTCTTCAGAAGACTCATGATGCACTGAGCATTGTTGTTAGAGTGATGTTATAATAATTGTTACAATAATGTTATAGTAATGTTATAGGTTATAACTTAATGTATATAGTTATGAGGCTGAAAAGGTGTCCTCATGGTTTAAAGCAAGCCCAGGCAAAAACCCTCCAAGAGCAGAGAGGCAGTTCACACCTCATCAGGGCAGGTATGAGACAAACTCAGCCCAGCCTCACAGAAACAAAGGATGCTGGCCTAGGCAGCAACAAAATAATCTGTTTGAGTGAGTCACCCCCATTCCTTTGGTCAGTATGGGATTGAGATGAGGTAATGCTCACTGACTCTGCAGGGTGGGCAAAGCCAAGCGGGAAGAAAGGACATGATAAAAGGGAGAGATGTTTGACACGCTCTTCCTCTCTCTTCCACGTCCACCTACAGACATCACCACCAAGCGACTGAAGTGCTGATCAAAGGGGAGAGCCTGGCTGAAGAGCAACCAGCTGGCCCGTGATGAGAAGCATCTAAGTTTGTAAGGGCACTGAACGTGTTAAGATCAGCTTAGAATGCGTTTTGCTTTTATTTCATTTGACCAAATCTGACTTATGTTTTGACTTATAATCACTTCAAATCTATCTTTATAGTTAATACATCTGTTTATTTATGCTACCTGAAGCAGTGCATTTGGTTTGAAGTGTGTCAGAGGCTCCTCTTGGGATAACAAGCCTGGTATATATCAATTTCTTTGTTAAATTGACAAACTCATATAAGCTTGCAGCGTCCTGTGGGCATAACTGGGCACAGCAAGACGGCGGTTCCTAGGGTTGTGTCTGGGACCGGAGATATTGGCTAGTGTCATTCAGTTGCACAATCCAAGGAGCAGCTTACATACCAGAAGCTGTGCGTGAACAGCCTATGAGTGGGGGTTCTCACAGCAGAGCAGGGTAAGGCTGGCTCCCAGAGTCAAGGATTGGAGTGACCTAGCAGGTCACCAGTCCAGCTAACCCCAGAGGGGAACGTCACAGGTGGCAACTATTTTCAGTCATTACTGACCACTGTTTGAACAACTCATCAGAGGCAGGATGCTCCATATTTCATTTCCAACCCCCGGAATCACCCACTTCTAATCTGTCTTACTGAATACTGTGCAATTAGATTTACTTTGATCAAATATACCTCCCAGGCATGTTTGATATAAATAATACAGGATTCATTCTAATACCCTGGCTCCATGTTTGACCAATCGGTCAGGCCTGCTGACAGCAATTCCGGGCCCCAGGACAGAACAGTCAATGGGCCCTCATGCCCGCACAAGCTGTGCCTGTATGGACACAGTCTGCCTGACATTTGGGCAGTGCTGCACCTGTGCTGGGTGGTGCCCAGCAAGCTGCCGGCATGGCCAGGCTTCCATATGCCTGCCCAGTAGGGTTGCCAAATGTCAAATCGCACAAACCCAAAAACTCTTGTTCCGCCCCCTGCCCCGCCCCTTCCCTGAGACCACGTTCTTCTTCTGCCCCTTATCTGACTCCCTGCCCCCTGCTCACTCCATCCCCCCTCCCTCCGTCGCTCGCTGTCCCCCACCTCACTCACTCTCACTGGGCTGGGGCAGGGGGTGCAGGCTCTGGGAGGGCGTTTGGATTTGGGAGGGGCTGCGGGCTCTAGGCTGGGGCAGGGGGTCACGGTGCAGGAGGGGATCAGGGGGACAGTGCTTACCTCGGGCGGCTCCCGAAAGCGACCGGCACACCCCTTTGCCAGTGGCTCCTAGGTGAGGGGCCCATGGGGTCTCCATGTGCCGCTGCCCGCAGGCACCGCCCCCGCACCTCCGATTGGCCACAGTTCCCAGCCAATGGGAACTGCGGAGTCGGCGCTCGGGGTGGGGGCAGTGTGTGGAGACCCCCTCCCCAGGGGCCGCAGGGATGTGCTGGCCGCTTCCAGGAGTGATGCGGAGCGAGGGCGGGCAGAAAGCCCAGGCCCCTGGGAAATTGCCCCCTTATCTCCCCCCCACCCCATCGGCGGGCCAGGAATCGGTACAAGCAGGTTACCCTTTTAACAGCAGGCCAAATATGTCCTACAAACGGGAACACTCTTCTCTTACACGGCATTAACCACATGGTAGCTACGTATCGAGAAGGGCTAGGTCCATATAAGCCTTTCAGACCCACCGAGCTCAGGGACGGGCCCGCTAAGGCCCCTGCGTCTGAGTGTCTCGTTAGAGGAAGCTGCAAGTCAGGCAGACAAGCGCGCTCCAGAAGCACAGAGTCACTGGCCTCCTTCCGATGACATTATATTGGATAGCATAGTGCCTAATAAAGATGTTTTACTGCTGCTCCTTCTCCAAGCCGTCCACAGGCGTGGGGTCAGTGAGGGCTGGCTCTCTCTGGAGAGAGACGAAGGAAAGGCCTCGAGGCACCGCGCTGAGGTGGAGCATGACAAGATGGCTCAGCCTTTTGAACTGATTCCGGTGGGGTTAGCGACTAGCTCATAGGGTTTTTTCTGTTCCGCTTTCCTAGCACTGACGTGTAGTTGCCTCCTTGCATGGCTCCAGCAAGGACAGAACAGAGACACAGGACTTAATGGCTCTTTTCCCCTCTCTTTCTTCTTGCCTGGGTCTCAGCAGGAACGGCACTTGTCTTCGGTGTCCGTCTCTGCTCCCCGAGGAGAGAGAAATCAGGCTTGAAAAGCCGGCAGAGAACAGTGACACCCGGATTTAAAGAGCCATATATTACACGGTGCTGACTGAGTAAGGCAGATCTGGCCTGCTTTGCTGATTGCATGCTAGCTGAATTGGGGGCAGTTAAAAAGAAATGAATATAGAGTGGGATAGAAATGGTGATTACAGCAAATATTAGCTTCTGCTGAATAATTTTACCTAGAGGGGAAGCTTTCCTGTTTCAAAAAGCAATTGCACTGATTCTCGGGTCCTCACTAATGGAGTGAATATTTTTGTTTGAATGCTTGAGATTTGGAAGCTCTTGTTGTGATCAAAATGTCGCCCTCTTGACAAATCTGACTCCTGGATTGGTGGAGATGTATAAACCGCTGAAAGGGCTCTCTGCTGCCCATTGTCCAGAGACGAGTCGAAATCGCTCTGCTGCAGCATTGCGAGCTCTCTCTCCTGATAGAAAAAAAAAATCTCACGATTGCATGCTTCATAGCAGACTGCTACGTCCACTAGGCACAGATTTTAAGGCCAGAAGGCAACACTGTGAGCTGAACCTCCTGCATAATGCAGGGCCACAGGATTTTCCCGAATTAATTCCTCCTTCACGTGCAATACAGTCCTCTGCTCCTGTATGCTTGGGATGCCCACACAGCTTCATCTCAAGCATTAAAACACCCGCTCGCTGCTTGAGACTTATTTCAGCAACGTGTGCTCTTAAACTCATTACAGAGAAGCAATAAAGCACAGATTTTATCATTATGCAAAAACAGCATTTGCACCAGCGTGGAATATTCCTCTAGAAATGCAATTCTGCTAATGTGGCTCAGCTGTCATAGAATCATAGAATATCAGGGTTGGAAGGGACCTTAGGAGGTCATCTAATCCAACCCCCTTCTCAAAGCAGGACCAATCCCCAATTTTTGCCCCAGATCCCTAAATGGCCCCTTCAAGGATTGAACTCACAACCCTGGGTTTAGCAGGCCAATGCTCAAACCACTGAGCTATCCCTCCCCCCTTAAGCTGCATCCTTAAGCTGCATCCTTTTCCTCTAGTACTAAAATAGATTCTTTCCCACTCAATAAAGACTTCACAAGAAGATGACCCGTGGGGGTGTAGCTGTTACGAAATAATCAGACCCCTGGGAGGGATTAGATGCTTTTGGATCTGCATAGAGGTTTTATAACACTGTCATGATCAGTGTAATCAGTTAACAATGGCCACGCCCCTCGTCATGCTTTGCTGACTAAATATAATCTAGAAACCTTCTCTCTCCGCTCAGACAACTGATGAAATATGGCGTTTGTTCAGAAATAAAGTAAAATATGATGATGATGGTTTGTGTAGGGCCAGGAGGGAGCCTGGGTTAGTGGGGATAGCAAGGGAGCTAGGATTCTGTTTCTGTCTCTGCCACAAATGAGCTGCGTAACCTTCAGCGAGTCCCGTAACCTTTCTGGGTCTCAGTTAACTTTCAGCTTTAGAATGCCCTGTATCTGCCAGTATGTGAAATCTCTGAAGTCTGAAATACAAGGGGAGCCTCTTGTAAAGCATTAGTTTAGGAGAGCTGTTTTGGGGCGGGACAGTGTGGAAGCTATTTTGTTTAAAATAACTAAAGGTAAGGACTGGTCCTCTGAATTGGTACCCATACGGGGAAAACTCCCAAGTTCAAAAGGGTATCATGGCCCAGCTCCAAAAGGCGTTGTGAAGCTTCATTAATATTTAGAAATCTCCTTGTTGTCCTTGTCTGAAATGGCCCGTGTCTGTATGTATTGCTTATTTACGTTTAGACCTGTCATTCCAACACGTCAGCAGCTGACCTAGGGCTTTTGAGCTGGAAAAGTCACACAACATACCATTAAAGAGGGCGATACACTCATTTATAGGGACCACGTTCTGAGGAAGTAGCTCCTTATCCATGGCATTAGCGTTTCAGTTCAGCAAAGCACTTAAGCCCGTTTAACTTTTGAACACTGCAGTGGCTCTACTCCTCTACTCAAATTTAAGCGGATGTACCTTGTTGAATCAGGGCCTAGGGCTTTATTGCTGCATTCCTTCCATCTCCTTGCTGTAAGTGTCTTGTACAGCTCTAGTAAACTCTCCCATTACCGTATTTCTCCATTTGGGATCAAGAAAATGACTCCCTCTCTCTCTGAAATGTTGGCCAGTTGTTCCCCAGCTCTCTTACCTCATAGCAATTGCTCTGGTCCTGAGACGTTCGCTCATGTGTGAGTCTCAGATCTGATTTAACGCGATGCTTTTTTGCCTTCAAATTGAACAGCTACAGGTAATTTGCTGCCCGTTAGCTATACCTCACACATGACTAATGAGGAGGTAATTGCTTGAGTTTACCGCGTAACTGGAGTGAAATCTAATAACAGAGAAAGAAAACTTGAGTTAGCGGAACATGTGGCCATGAGCAGAGAGAGGTTGCCAAAGTAAGTTTTGCAGGGATTGGTGCCAGGGGTAGGGGGTGCCCGTGGCAACTCTGGTTTGACGATGTGGCTGATTGGACGGGGTGTGGCATAGCACACTTATCAGGGCTGTTTGAAGTGAAGGAAGGTGAAGGAAGATTGCCGGCCCGTAACTCCTGTGGGTTGTGTTTGCTGTTCGTTGTGATGTGACTCTGGTGTTTTGTACTATGACAGAACAGAGGAAGTTTTTGAAAGGTGTGTTTTACAGTCCCAGCACTGTCTCTTCCCTCAGTTCCGTGGGAGCAGTTTTGTTAAGCAAAGACAGATGCTCAAAGCCCTCCATCCATTACCCGTGGTGCCAAGTTCTTTCAGACACCCTGTGCTGCCAGGAGAAAAGGATGGAGTGTATGGGTGTCTGAATGCTAATGAAAGTGGAAGGAGAACTTAATGGACAGGTTTTAGTGTGTATTTTGTCATAAGTGGTCCCGCCAAAGCTGTATTTAATGAGGGCTATGTCCCATGACTGTCTGTGCCCTTCAATCCGCTGCTTTTCTGTCATGCCCATGAGGATGCTAGGAGAGCCTTGAATGATGTCCTTCCTCCACTCAATAGCTTGTGTTTGAAAACTTGGTGAGATTTTGACTCCTCTGTCTCTTGACTTACTTGTTACTGTCTGCGTCAGTAGGAAGTGGGGCGAGGGAGGGGAGGTGTTAATTGCATAGGACCTGATCTTGCAGACTTCTCCTATTTCGATGGGACTCTACTTGGCTGAGTAAGGGCTGCTCACACAAGTAGGGCTCTGCAGGATCCTGCCCAGGCAATGGGAACACATTTGGCCACACTTAGAAGTGAAATTTAAAAAGGAATTTGAATCAATTCTGTACCTCGGCAAGACGTCCTCAGCAGCTACCATTTCAAATGCAGAAATTAGCTTTGCTGATGTCACTTAGGAAGATTCTGAAGCTCACCCACCCCCCCAACCTAAATAAAGGGTTTGTATCTATTTTATCTAGGGACTAAAAAGCAAATGGGCTAATCTTCAGACATGCTGGGCATCCACACCTCCCACTGATTTCAATGGGAGCTGCAGTCACTCGGTCCCCCTGAAAATCAGGTCAGAATCTCCTACGCGTCACATCTGTCCATGCAAAATCTCGTTCTTCTTTCACGCTCGTTTGATCAGTACATTTTCCCAAAGCTTAATTTAATAGAGGTGGTATCTCTGCATCCATGCTTCAGTTTAGGACTTTGGGATGGCTAGATGTGATTAATTTCCATTTCTTACGAGTGTCAAATAATTACATTAGTATTAAACCGCTTTGTTTTATTGCCATTGAGAACATGTCCTCTGGTAAGTTATTGCCGATGAGTTATGATGAGGGTAGTATCACTTTATCACTGGCACATATTGGAGACATTTCCCCCCTCCCCCCACCCCCAGACATTGTGTGTGATTTGTGAGCAGAATATTGTGTGGTGCATGACAAATACATTTTTTCCTTTAGGAAGGGATCAGCTAACATTTTTAGTGATGTTGTGGAGGCAAAAAAACTTTCTCTTGTGTGACTGAGTTCACATCAGTCATTTTAATTTAACTTGTATAACCATGTTTGCATCAAAACTACCAATGTGATTGCAAGTACAAGCTCAGTTTATTTTTTCTTAGCACTGGAGTTAGTTATTTTTTCTCTCTCAACTTTCATGTGTTTGAACCTTGAGAGCCTATGGGTTTCCACTGGATTCTTTGAAATGCTTCCATGCTAATTAAAAACACTAAGATATATGTTTATTTAAAAAGCTAATGCTGATATTACTTTTTTCTGTGGGATCGTCTTTGAATTCCAGCTTCATTCTACTAAACTAATCGCTCCTTTAAAGAGATTAGAACCGAACGGTTCAGAACATGTTGCTCAGTATTCTGCAATTAAATAGAAGGTTGTTGATGGCATAGGAAATAATTGTGATATTTAAAAAGACGTTGAACCCCAATAAATAAAACTAGAGAGACAATTGAGGTGAATGGCCCCCTCTTGAGTCGGGCCTTTGGATAAACTTGGGGCTTGAGCCTGCAACCCCTTATTCACGTGCGTAATCCTTAACTGGCCAATGGACACGTGAGCAAGCAGCTATTAAGACTCAAGTAATGACTGCAGTTAAACTGGTCTAGTCAATGCTCCTTCTAATCAATGAGAGTGTGTGTGTGTCAGTTATTTCAATGGGAGGTTTGTCTGAGTAGTGCCTCAATTGTGCTGCACAACACAACCACAACGATCAAACATCACCATGCAATTTCCCTTAAGTGAATTGGAGTTTTCTGAATTCACTTTACACTCCCATGCACACATGTGTGTTGTACAACTGGTAACTATATTTTCTTTCTGGTGGGAATTTTCTGTGGCTTTTCCTTAACCTTAGGCCAAATCTTGCAGGCTTCCTTCGATTGAAATGGGAGTCTTTCTTGAGCAAGGACTGTGGTGTTTGGCCTCTTTTAGAGTCCTTGACTTACCAGTTAATAGGAACAGCTTCTTGAGCCCCCCAAATTATAACAGTAGTTGTTAAATGGTGGCTATTTGCATAATTTATAATTAACCAGAGTAGGATTGGTTGTTCAAAATCCAGTGTTCGTGTTTTGTTGCAAGTCAGCTCACGTTGTGCCAGTAGCATCAGACGTTAGAAAAAGACACTGCCAAGTTCTGAACTAAATCAGTGACGCCACTGAAGTCAATAAAATGACTCTGGATTTACACCACCTTAACTAAGGGGGTTACTCCATTGAACTCAGTGGCGTGACCTGGCATTTACACTGGAATAGCTTGTTCAGAAATTGGCTCACTACCCTTTATGCTTATTTCCTTCACCATCACTCTGATCATGTTAATAAATGAGTAACTGATCTATTAATGGGGGTTCATTTTCAGTGCTAATTCCTTTGCTTAGCAGGAGACTATTAATGGCCTTTCAAGAGGCAGAAATAGCTCTGAGTCAGGAGGATTGCATATGTTGCACTTTTGTTTTAATTTTCCAGAATGGCCATACGCTAACAGAGTTAAAAATGGTGAGGCCTACTCTGCATTATGCCATCCACCAGTGAAAGTTTTTTATTGTTACCATTGACTCGTGCCAGTTGGAGCTAGTAATATTCAAGGAATGAAGAAGACAGAAAAGGAACATGTTTTACTGCTATAACAACCTGCGGGATCTTTGCTTCCAGGCTTGAATTTTGCCTTCAAGGTGGAAAACTGTAATGCTTGTAATACGTTGGCTAATTGCTAGAGGTGAGCCTGAATCAAATCTTTGGACAACTCTGAATCTAGAGCTGAACTTTGCATTTTGCCACACACTTGGCTAGCTTCTGTGTTGGAATATAATTAATTCTTGACAGCTACAGTATCTGAAAAGTTAAAAATAAACTGAGGAGGAAATAAATAAAAATCCCTGCTTTGATCTGCTGCATGAAACTGACAGACTGCCAAAAATGTATTTATGATTCAACAAAAATCAAACAGACCCTTATTTTTAGAGCCTAGCCCTATCCAAACTTCCCAAGGAAATGAAAGAGCCAGATATTTAAAACATAGAATTGCAGGTATTCTGTCTTGATTTGAAAGGCGCTTAAACTCAGGTTTTCAAATTTGTGCATAGGTTTTTTATCTTATAACTCTCTAGGGAGATTGTCAGGATGTATAAACTTTTTAAAATATGTAAACTCTTGTGGTAGCCCCTCCAACCACCTGGCATGAATTGGAAATTCTTTAACCAAATGCAGTAAACTTCCTTCAGTCAAATCTCCCCCATGTTAGGGGTGATCACCATTGTATGATCATCACACATTGCTCCCCCTTACTGTCCCTGGGCTGGATGGAGTGTGACGAGCTTTCCCATGGGCTTGGATCTTATCTGCCAAATTTCCGCTCGGCGCAAACTTCAGCAATAGAGTTTAAAACCTCAGAAAACAGAAGTTCTCAATGGAGACAAGAAGCATATCTTCAGCTCAGTAAATCGTCCAGGGATCCCCCTCTGGTGCTGTTATATTTTCACATTTGTACTGTGGTAGGCCTAAAGGCCAGAGTCAGTGTGGTACCATTGTGCTGGGCACTGTACAAACATATACTAAGTGTCCCTAGCTCTGTTTGCCAGCATCTGGGAATGGGCGACGGGATGGATCACTTGATGATTACCTGTTCTGTTCATCCCCTCTGAGGCACCTGGCATTGGCCACTGTCGGAAGACAGGATAGTGGGCTAGATGGACCTTTGGTCTGACCCAGTATGGCTGTTCTTATGTTCTTTAATAGACGTCCCTTCCTGTGGTGGGTACATACTGTGCAACATGGGGCTAACGAGCTGTTGTGGGCTCAGTCAGCCCTGCCTCGTCACAACTGCCAGAGATGTCAGACTGGGCGGGAGGAGCTTGGAAGGGGACAACGCAGCAGGGATGGTGGCTGACCAGAGCAGAGGGCAGCTCTCCAGGCCTCAGCTCCTGGAGAAGGGCTGGCAGAAGGCAAGAGCTCTGTGGAGCCCAGCAGCCCCTCCCGGAAGGAAGGGAGGGCTGGATGCTGATCCGCTTTTGAGGGGACTGTTCTTCCATAGTAGCCCGTGAGCTACATAGCAGCCTCACCACACCCGGGAGACAACACATTCGTGTTCACTTGTTGACTGCCCCGGACAGGGCGGATTGTCCAGGCCTCAGCCAGAGACTTTACCCTCTTGTGACTGGACTGGTGGCGGGGTTTGTCTGCATGTCGCAGAACAGAGGCCAGATGAATGCAAAGGCCTGGCCCCGGGCGCACCCCAGGCAAGGAACGCGGTGACGCTGCCCCAAAGCACGCACAGTCTACCAGGCGGACGAGACGAACAAGCGGGCCAGGGAACCAGGGTAACAAATCAGAGCGGGCGTGCACAATTCTTAGCCAGATGGCAGCAGTGACTGGCGACCTGTCTGCCTTTGACCCGTCTGCCCTGCACCGTGGCAATGCTCCACTGGCTGATGAGGGGTCTGGATGTCTTCCTTTGGGGGTGGCTGCCAGAGGCTCTCAGTGTAACGGTAGCTGTTTCCACCCCCACGCCTGGGCTGCCTCCACCGTGCTCCCAGCCCTTTGAGCCTCAGAAAATAAAACTACCTCCTCTCTAACTGCTCGGTGCCTCTGGCTTGCTTATTAAAGAGGGGGTTCCCTGAATCACTCTGGGGAGCGTTTTACTTCAGCACCCTAGGAACATCATAATTCACACGATGGGGAGGCAGTTTAGCACCATCCTGCATGTTACATGATGACAGCGGCCCTGAAAGAATGGTTGTTTACGTTCATTTAATGCTGCTTATAACTCAAGGCTTAATGGACAGTAGAGATGGAAAATGCCCGTTAGATCATCTGGTCCATCTCCTGGTCTATGCAGGATGGTTCCCTACGGTATCTTTTACTAGTGTTTTATGGCGGCTCTAGTATTAAGCCTGTCTAGAGATGGGCTTCAGCCCTTGGGAGGCTATTCCAGGCCCTGAAACATCTCCCTGTAGGGAAACTTTCCTTCATATTCAGACTGTTTCCCCCTTTATTAGACTCATTCCATTTGCCTAATTGAACCCCTCCCCCCACTAATGCATTGCTCTCCCTCCATGGTGTTGACGGCCCTTGGTGTATTTGTAGGCTGCTGTCATGCCTTCCTTCTTCACTGTTGCTTGGCCAAGCTGAACTTGTTTCACTCAAACATTCCTCAGCCCCTGGCTTTTCACTGCTGTCTCCTATCAGCCCCCTCCGGTTTGTACCTCTCTGGTGGCTCTGAATGGGAGACGTCCAGTATAACTGCACCAGCACCAGAGACAGCCCCGCGCGACTCTCAGCAGGATTGGTTCCAAGAGTGCACGAGACCTCTTCCTTTTCTCCTCCTTTGATCCACGTTGCTTTCCCGCACCCTGGATTTCAGCCAAGCCCTTGCACTGACAGAAGCACCGGATTCACGTGAAAGCCGTAAATCTATCCAAATGCACGTGGGCAAATCCTATGCCCCACAACTTCCCCCTGCTCAGTTGGACTCTTGTCGTCTTCACCATTCCTGACCTGCTAATGTTCTGGGCAAGAGAGGGAGCCCCGTTGGTATCTGGTGCACCTCTACTGACTCACTAGTGGATGTGTGAACAGGGGGATGGCTTACACTGCCCGAGAATAGTATATCTTAAAGTAGCCACGAGTAACTTAAACTAAAGATCGTCTTCAGGATGCAAGATTGGCCTGACTTTCTACTGCAAACTTCATTCCTGAGATGGGGGGAGTGGTTTCACACTCCTGAAGGTTTAGTTTCGGTAAAGCCCTGGACACTTCAGCTTCTAGGCTACTGGATCATGGTTCTCTTTGTTTTAATCTTCTGGCACTCTGGCTTGGCAGCCAGGCCCCACTGCGGTTCTTAAGATCTGTCCATCACTAAAATCAGTCGACGGTCTGCTTGCTTCAGAGAGAACGTGCTCTTCAAGCACCTTATCCAGGAGCAAAGCAAGGATCAGATCCGGAAAAGACTGCTGTAAATTCCAGGTGATGCCATCTCAGCCGGACAGAATCATTTTCATAAGGGAGGCTGCCACAGGAGGGCCTCGTGTAGGAAAGCTAATCCTGCCTTTAAGGGCTCTCGAAGAGCTTCCAGCTGTCCTTGTCCAACGCAAAGGAATTTCAATCGTTTGAAACAACATCTTAGGTCTCTGACAACTTCTCTAAATCCCCGTTGCTGCTGTTCCGTTAGGGGGGTACTGGACATTGTGTTTAATGCTAACCAGCAGAAGCGGGGTGGAGACTTAGGTGGAATGATCTGGGTTTGCCAATAAAGGAGGGGTGCGTATCTGCACCAGGGGCTGGTGCATCCCAAGCAGCAAGGCTGCAGAATCTGGGATGGAAATCCACACAAGAGGACTGCCCGACCCATGTGGTCACAAATCAGAAGGCAAAGCAAAGTCATTCCAGGAGACGTACTTCCCGGCTGACATGGTCACCCAGCCCCATGCCGTATTACTGCTGGTGTGTAGAGCGAACAGGCCCATTCCTGGCGCGACACAAAGCGGTGGCCATAATTGCCCTGTAGAGCTCACAATCTAGACAACAGGCAGAAACCGCACAGGCCACAACGCATGTGATGGCACCATGGCCTTGCAGCCTCCTGAGAGTCAGCATGCGTCTCCAATGACTGACCTAGAGGTGGAGGTCGGGGTAGGTCTCTGATCTCAGGCAATCCAGCCTGCTTTGTCTCGACATGACCCAACAGCCAAGGGGAGCTGCAGAGGGCGATGTAGTCCTTGTGAAGCATGCTGTTCATTTAGTGCTTCCCTCCACTTCGTAAGGAAGGAGCAGTTAAACACTTCGAGCCGGATTACGACTCCAAACTGTGGCCAGCTGCAGCATCCAATGACCCGAGCAAAGGTCTGGTTTGGTTAAAGTAGTGCGATAAGGAAACCCACTGAGATGAAACGGCTGGTTTCTAAGGGAGGCAGGGGCCAGTGAATGATTCTGTAGCCACAACACTATAACCAGACAGCGTATTAAAGATGGTCCAGAACCACTAGCCCAGATCCAAAGGGAGAAAGAGACGAGACAACAGTGCTGATCCTCTGATTCCTTCTACTCACTAAGGGCTTGTCTTGTTAGTCTATTCCTGACTAACGCCATCAGGGGACACTCTTCTTCTGGCCCAAAAGTTCCTGATCAATTTAACACACTTTGAAAGGTGCTTAGGGTGAAATTTTCAGAAGGGCCATAATGTTTTGGGACCTACTTCCTTGGGAGTCGCCTCACTGAATGTCAGTGGCACCTAGGTTCACACCTACCTCTCTGTCACTTTTGAAAATGGGACGTTGGCTCCAAAATGGCTTTTTTTAGATGCTTTTGGAAATGTGGCCCTTTGATCTCCTGGGGGCTGGAGTAGAGGGGACAGAACAGAGCATCACCCCCAACCTCTGAAGGTCACATCCAAAGGTCGTGGCTCTCTCCTCCCTGGAGGAGGCTGAACTACCTTGGAACAAGCAAAACGAAAATAAGAAAGAAAAACTTGTAGCACCTTAGAGACTACCTCCCTCCCTCCCCGCTGTGGGGAAGCCTCAGGCCGGGTTCCTGGTTGCAGTCTGGGTCCTTCCTGGCAGGTACAGAGACTCCCAGAAGCTGCAATCCTGCCAAACAAAGCGGCAACTGCTTGTGAGAGAGGATTGCAGCCCCCCTCCCGCACCACCTCGCACCTGCATTCAGGCAAGTGCTTCATTTGTAATGGAAGAGGTAAGGGGGCTCAAGCAATTATTTTTTACTTTCGTAACCCATGCAGCTGCCCCGAGGGGCCGGGGCTCTGAACGGCCGAGCCCAGAGGGGCCGGGGCTCAGCCCTGGCACGAATTAAGCCCCAGTTCAGGCTGGAGAGGGGGCGAGGCGATTAGTCACCGTGTCCTGCTGGAGCTGTTGGTGCGTTTGGAGCCCAGGGGGGTGAGTGGGAGGAAAACACCCTCGGCTGCTCGGATCTTCAGCGCCCCAGGTCACCTCCCCTGCTCTGCTAACTGGCCCGCCCTGCGACCCCCCCCCAGCCCCTCCCTGGTGGAGCCAGGCGAGGCCGTGAAACGTCCCCGGCTTTCCCGTCACTGCTGGGCACGCCGAGCGCACCGGGACAGCGCCCAGGAGCCGGCGGCGCTGCTGATCCACCGCTTTCGGCCCCCCCGGCGCGACTTCCCAGCTGGGGGCAGGTTGCTCCACCCCCCGCCCCTTGCAGCCAGACCAGTTTTGACCCCCCCGGGCTGGGAGAGCCTCCCCGGCTCGCTGGAGCTCTGCAGCGGGGCTGCTGGCTGCCAGGCGGGGGGGGGTCCCCGATCCGCCCCCTGCGCTCGGCCCCGGGCGGGGCGTGGGCTGGAGCCGCGCTCGCCTGCGCGGTGCGTGCGCCGGGCTGCGCTGCGCTGCGGGGAGGAAGCGGCGCGAACTCCGCGGAGGCTCCCGGCCGGTCGGCGCCGGGGCTCCCAGGTAAAGGCTCCCGCTGCTCCCCGCGCTACGGGACGCGCCCGCGGGAAGGCCGGAGCGATCGCGGGCCGCGGGAGCCGCAGCCCCGGCTGGCTTGCCCGGGGCTGGAGAGCGAGTCGGCGGCGTGGGGGCAGGGCGCGCCCCGCGGGCGCGGACCGCGGGGCGGGTCGGTGCTTTCCCCGCGGGCGCGGGCGCGGGGCGGGGGGGGGAGGCTCGGGCATTAGTTTGCAGGGGAGGGCGGCCGCCCGCTGGCAGAACTTGTCTAGGGGCGTGTGAATGGTGCCTTTGTTCTTGCATCCCCGCCACAGCTTTGTAGCAGCCGCTGCGCGCTGAGCCGGGCTCCCCCCGGGGAAAGGGGCAGCGGGGTGTGTGTGCCCCCCCCCGCCTGCAACGTCTACAACCCCCCCCCCCTATAAATTAGCCCGGGCATTTCACGCGGGTCCCAGCTGCCGCGGGGTGGGCGCGCTCCATCGGCCGGCGTCTGGACCGGGGTCGCTGCAGCAGCTGGGAAGGTTCCGTCTCCTGGCCGCTTTCCGCACCACGGGGATGCGCCGCTTGCTCCTTAAAAGGTGCCCCGGGCTTGAAACTGCTCGCCGGAGGGGAGGCTGCGGATTGCGCCAGGCGAAATGCCCATGAGAGGAAACGAGCCTTGCAGGAGATCAGTAATTTCCCGGGCTCATCTCGCTCGAATGAACCTGGGGAAATCGGCTTTGCATCCTCTAGAGATCGGCCTTCGAGGCTGTATTTTCTTGGTGGAGTTTTCACGATCCAAATTCATAAAAGGAGACCTTAGTCCCGCTAATGAAAGTAAGTGGGGTCCGGGGTGGGAGGAATGGATGCAACTCATAGAATCATAGAATCTCAGGGTTGGAAGGGACCTTAGGAGGTCATCTAGTCCAACCCCCTGCTCAAAGCAGGACCAATCCCCAATTTTTGCCCAATATCCCCAAATGGCCCCCTCAAGGATTGAACTCACAACCCCGGGTTTAGCAGGCCAATGCTCAAACCACTGAGCTATCCCTCCCCCCTATCTCTGGTAGCTAAAGTATGAAACAAATGTGAAAATAAAGAGCTGGGTTCAAGTGTAAGGGAAAGAGCGAGGGGTGGATGGCGCTTGTCCTCTGTACCAAAACTCCGGCAGCGTTTAAACTCCAATATTGTGACTATTCCGTGCGTGAGACAGGTCTGAACACGAGTCTTTCACTTCGGAGGCGAAAGATCTGAGATTTGGGGAAGTGCTAAGGGTGGGGCATTAGCTCTTGGAAATGTATCTATGAATAATGTGTGCGGTCTAAGGAAACAGGTGGCTTGCTGTTTTTTCAAATGATTGCACTGGATTTTAAAATTCAGCAGAGCAGGGGGCAATCCTGTGTGGATTTCAGCAGCAACGGTGTGTCAGTTTCCTTGTAGTTTCTCTAGCATCTCTGCCACTCACTGGCTGGCTGGTCTTTCTGGAGGGGCAGAAGGTTGTTGCCATGGTGAGAATGTTGCAGAGTTCTTGGCCCTAAGGGTGGCGAGTTTGGGGGCTTAATGAAATAGCATAAAGAAGAAGAAGAATTCTTATGTAACCCTTGACAGCAGCTGTCAGCATGTTTTCATTGCATCTCCTGATTCTCTGTTATGCGGGGGGACACCTAGCAAATAGAGGGGTGCAGTGAAAGTTTCAGAATGGATGTGTTATTACCTGGTCATCAGCCTACGAGCTTGGCTACTTCTGCTCTATGAATATTTCCAGGGAGGTAAAACACTGCAGATGTGGCTAATGTAACCGTTTTGTTTTACTAGAGGGCAGGACTGGTGTGTTTATCAAAACCTTTGTTTTTGTTTAAAAAAACCAACACCATCCAACCCTACATTTTAACAAACTGGTTTCACAAAGCATGAGATTTTACAAAAGAACAGGACTAGTATGTGAAATTAGCTTCACCTCTCCAGTTGCGTACAGGTTGTAGTGTATTATTCTACTTTAATGTGGACAGAGGGATATACCGAGAATGAACTATTTTCTGTCTCAAATAAATGTTGATCGTGGATTTTGTGCTTATGCAGTGATCATGGTGACCAGTGCAAAATATAGTGAGGGGGGAAATCGTCCAACAACTTAGATTTTTTTTTAAATACCCCAAATACCCTTTACCGTCCTATTTTAGTGCAAACAGCAAATGATGCGTTAACATTGCACAGAGAGAACAGTGGTTACTGTATCAGAGCTGATCTCGGCAAACCCAACCTAACGCCACACCATTTTAAATACGATAACATTGGTGGCGGTGTAGAAACCTTCCCATCCCGGCTGGAACTGTGAGTTCACTAGTCTGATTTGTGTATTGCAGTGATCCTAGTCTCTTCGCCTCCTACTCAGCCAAGGCTTTTGATGCGGTAGCTCTCAAATTGGTTCAATTGTTCTGCTAGTGCATCTCCTCCATCGCGCTCCCTGAACGTACAAAATCTTGCATGGGGCATTTAAAAAAAAAGACCATTGGAATCATAGTCCTCTGACTCCTGTGGGCAAAATGCAGCAGTAAAGCAAGTGGAATGTGGTAATGCTTCTGACTCGTATAGCATAACTAGGTAATTTAAAATCGGGCCATGGTTATCTAACTTCTCTGTGCCTTTTTATTTGTCTTGCTTGCCAGCAGGCATGCAGGCAGTATTTAAATCAATAAAATCGAAGGACCAAATAGCTGGGTTTCAGCTATTAACGCTTGTTTGGTCTGCCACTTAAAAATCTGAACCAGATGGCTCCACCCGAATGCTTCTATACTTTAAACTTTGTCAGTGTTTTGCCGTTCCTGGAAGCTGAGGGCTGTGCACCGAGTAGACTGATTTCCCCCCCCTCCCCCGCCCCTTGTGAGATTGTGCTTTCAGAGCTAGGAGGAGAGTTCTCCACAATGGATATAAAGAGGAGAACAGATGAATAAGTGGGTTTAATTACTTATAGCCGGAGCTTGTGCTGTAATATAACATGGAAATAGATCTTGTTAATGTTTTGAACAATGTGTCCTCCAATCCATCCCAGCATCATCTGCTGTTAGGGTTTCATGGTGCTATTCAGCTATGATATAAGGGGCAGTTCAGGAGGTTTAGATTCAGTCCTTCCTCAGGGATGGGGATGGAGTAAAACAGAGCAAGGGCTTTAGGCTCAGGCCCGAAATAGGAACTGCTGAAACAATCACTGAATCCCAAGTGCTGTTAAGCAGCATGGACACGCTCAGTTAATCCTCTAACTGCCCTCATTGTGGGCTCTCTCGCCAGGCTGCTGTTTGCTGCTGGGCTCTGATACCTTTTGTCATCTCGGGAAGAGAGACCCTGTACCAGTAGCAGGCTGCTGGCTCATTCCAGCATCGTCTCGCTCATCCACAGAAGTAGCACTCAATAGCTCCAGCAATTGGTAACCGGGCATGAGCTCTTCTTTCTCCATATCACCTGTTCACATCAGCAATGGCCTGCAGCTGTTAACATCTGGTGGCCCTTTGCTGTCCCTGAGATATCCCTGATGGATAGATAGCTGTAACACATCTGGCATCCCAGTGGTAGCTTCAGCAGAGAATCTGAGGTCAGAATGGACATGGATACTAAACTCCCCTCTGTCCAGGTCAGGCTGTGAGGGGCAGGACTGGGGAAATTTACACTGATGTTGCCTGGCCTGTGGATAAATGGGAGACTCCAGGCTGGAATCTGGCACTTTTCAACAGCATGAAATTCACATAAATGAAAAGAAACAGCCACGTTTGGCACTGGCACAAATCGATGGAGTAGGGAAGCAGGCTGGCTGGTAATAAATTACCTGAATTAGGCCTCAAAATATCCTTAAGGCCAGAGATCCTGGACTTGGTCTCAGTGATTTTTGGCTCCTTTTCCTGAAGAATAAAATAAATGGTGCTACGGAGTGATACAGACACCAAGGGCTCTTCTAACGTTACAAGCTGCCCTAGGTTAGAGTCTTCTGCTGGGCATCCTCCGCTCCACTGACGCCAGTGAGAGGTGAGGATGCTCAACAAAATGTCGGCCTCGATCTGTCTCTCTGTTACCTGTGAAGTATTTTGTGTGTGTGAGTGAGAAAGAAGGGAACTGATCTGGATATAAATAATAGCCATGCTTTGTACCTGATTTCTATTTCCCAGTAGTAATTGCTCTTTTTGTAATATCTTTGTAAAGTCACAGGTATTACAAAAAAGAGACCTGCTGACTTGAAAATATTTTTGGTTCTTGCTGTCTATGGTGCATCATTCGCCTCTGGGGAGTTTAAGGATGGAATTTGGTTGGCTGTTGCTAGCCTTGCAGTTGGATATGAGCAAATATTTGGAGCTGTGCGTGTGTGTGTGTGTGTGTGTGCAAATTTAAATTCCCGCTGATTTTAATTTTATTAAGATGAAAGACACTGCATGGGCTGGACGCGTTGCTTAGAAAAGAGTCTATGTAGTTGACTGGGAAAATAACTGTCATTGATCTGAAGTTTCTTTTGGGGTTTAAAGGAATGATTTGAGGGGCTGCCTTGATCAGGGGACTGAAAATGGCATGTGACTCTATCAATGCTTCATCATCACTTTGAATAGGATGCAAGTTGGTGGTGACTAAAAGTTACTATTTGACAACTGTTGATCCCTATGGAATGACCCAAGTGTCTTCAGTCTGTTTCTGGCACACACGTATCTGTGTAATGAAAACTACCATCATAATTGGTGCTAATTAGCAGTAATAATCACTGCAAACAGAGAGCTTAATGTTTGAGTAGGCAGGAGTTTGAGCAATTTGCACGTCTCTCAAAGTGGTGCTTCCCGGTCCATCTCTAGTCATTCCTTGACTTCTCAATGAAATTGTGAACAAGGGTCACCATTGGTACTAATTATGGTGTTGGGTATGTGAGGCTGGGAAAATAACGTGTGATAGCGTGCTTGGAGGTTAGCACACCTGATCTCCGCCCTCGCGCTCTCTCTCTCTCAGGGGGAAGTAGTGGTGCCTGGTTCTGGATCCTAGGCTGGGAGTGTTTGGGCCTCCCCTGCCGCACCTGGGACTTGGCCCTTAAGTGGGGCATGGTAGAGGGACCCAGGGCCCTGTGGGAGGTAACACTGGCAGATTCCTCTCTGAAGAAAGTCCAGGTCTGTCACCCTGGGTTACTTCCTACTGATGATCGCTCAGTCCAAAGCAGCCGGACCTGCTGGTTCTCAAAGGGGGTGGTGGGTGGAGAAGGCTCTGTCTGGGGGCCTAACCCACCCTTTGGTCCCATCTCAGGCTTCACCTTCTGTCTGGCTTCCCTGGGGAAGAATTCTCTGGAATAGCCTGTCCACCCCCACCCCCCCCCCCCGCCCCCTGCCTGGGCTTCTGAGCCCCTTTTAACCCGCCCTTGCAGCTTGGCAGGCCTGGAGGGGTGTGTCTACCTAGGCCCCATATTGCCTTTTAACCCCTTCAGGCCCAGTGTGGCGTTTAGGTACCCCATCACAACAAATGCCTTGCTGCCGCCATGTTAAGGGACAGCTCTTTCTCCTCCGTCCTACTTCGCAAACAGGGCTTAGGATTTGGGGATACTTCAAATGGAATCAAAATGTTTTTGTGTGGCCCCCCTATTTGCCCATGTACTGCTCTGTTTATGAATCCTGATGGTGGGGAAAGGTCAGGGCAAAATCTGTGCGAAATTAAACATTTTTGCTTCTGTGTTTTTTGGGTGTTGAAAGAGAAAATGGTGATCCTGTCCCCACTGCAGCCTTCTCACCCCACTTCCCCTCTGACATAAAACCTACGCTTCCCTGGGAAACCAACTCCCGTGGGTGTTCGCTTGGCTGATTAAAGTCCCTGACTCGGATGGACTAGTGGGGTGTCCTCTGGGTTCATTCCAGCTGCGGACCTTGGGATAAAGATTCTGTTAATACTCCTAGCTGCCAGCAGAGGTGGGTAAACTTTAAACAGATCTGTACCTTGCTGGCCACTGGATCACCATGGGATGATCAACTGAATGTTGCCATCTTTTGGACTTTGGCCTCCATGGACAGTCATTGCACCATCAGGCTGTGATATTTCTGGATTGTTTTAATATCTGACCCAAGACAGCCTCTGACAAAATTGCAACTGGGCCAACAGGGAGCTGGAAGCCAGAAAGGGAAACGTCAGTTCCTGGAAGGCACTTGAGGTTTCTCTCTCCTTCACCTTGTAATGTGTTCTTTTTCTGTGGTCTTGGATCTCGCATCATTTTCCTGGTCACTGGGGCCGAAAGGCAGCTATTGAGATACTGATGTGGCTTCCACCACGGTCGTATCTGAGAGCGCCTTTCACTGCAGCCAGATATTGCCAAGAGATCCCTTTTCAGAAGACCCCCCCATAACGGGGTACAGTGACCTGGTGCGCGGGTGCATTTACCCAATCTGTGTCGGCGAACAGATGCGCCCACAAATCCTCCGCAGACAGACAGCGCCCGAGGCTCTCTTGAACATTTGTCTCCAAATCTTTTCTCCCTGTACAAATCCAGCGTCAACCTGATTATGGCGTTTTCATTTTGCGGAACATTTTTTTTTAAAAAATAAAGCCAATTAATTTTCGCCGCTCTAGGCAGGCATCAGCTGCTCTGTGAGTGATTTCCCCTCCCCCCCCCCCGCCCCGCCCCGCTATCCTGCAGGAGCTAGCATCCAGAGCTGTGTGTTATAGCAATGCAGCGAACTGCTGCTGAGCAGCGCTTCAGAGCCAGGATTGTCACAATAGCTTTGATATAAGTAACTGTAATGCTGCCATCAGGATTAATAATATAATGCCGGCTTAAATTACCTCGTCATATTGTCTTGCTAGAGATCCCAAGACCTAGCAATCACAGATCAGTCATATGAACCAAGGACTGATTTTTTTGTTTTGTTTCCCCTGCTATTAATCAACAGGAGAAAATTCACATGACAACATTATAATGATGTTTGGTTAGTGAAGGAGTTACTTGAAAAATGTCACCGCACAGCTTAAATAAAATGTCCTGCTCACCCCAGCTTAGCTGCCTTTGTTCTATTTTGTCTAGAGACTGACAGGAAACTTTGAAT
The DNA here is from genome assembly GCA_033296515.1 of Macrochelys suwanniensis. Taxonomy (NCBI): domain Eukaryota; kingdom Metazoa; phylum Chordata; order Testudines; family Chelydridae; genus Macrochelys; species Macrochelys suwanniensis. The sequence goes on along the minus strand of CM065789.1, from coordinate 4,787,308 downwards.
GAAAAAAGACATTTTCCGCATGTCGCATGCTGTGTAAATGTGGTCGAATGCTGACAAGAAGGCATTAGCTAAACAAAAGAGATGGGGGTATGGAGAGGGGAATTCGCTAAATCTCTCTGGACTTGATTCTGGTCTTACACTGGTGTTACTTCGTTAACTTCAGTGGAGCCGGTCTGGCATGAATAAGATTTCAGTGGCGTTACTTCTGATTTACCCCGCTGTAAGTGAGAGCAGAATTCGGGCGGGTCTACGCGTCAAACGCTGCGTCGGGCCATGCACTGATGCTGCCGCCACGCTTAAGTGAAGATGCTCCTACGTGTCGGGAGAGAGCTCTCCTGTCGGCGTAGGTAATTTGCCTTCCTGAGAGGTGGTACCTATGGCAGCAGGGGAAGCCCTCCCGCCGACATAGCCTTGTCTACACGGGGGTTAAGGTCGGTATAACTGCGTTGCTCAGAGGTGTGGATTTTTCTGGCCTAATCGTCTCTCTTGCCTTTATATAGTCACCTACGCCCATCAGTGGGGTACCCACAAAACAAAGTGGCAGGGTTTTATCCCCAAAAATCTGTTGCCGGAGAGCTGCTCTTTAAATCCCTTTCTGCAGAACTTGGTATGCAAAATTCAGGAAGGTAAAGCCTGGAGAGGCAGCAAGGAGAGGACAGTGTACCAGTATCCACCGAGGCTTATTTTGCAGGGGGAATGCTCCTTGGCACTGTGATCCCTATTGGATCTGAATAGGGACAAAGAGAAAACAGGTGGCGAAGATGTGTCTGCACCTGAGGGATATTTATGGGAGACGGGCTTATTTTGTTTAAAGCGATACCTTTGCACAAGTGCTTTGGGAGCCGGGTTCCACCCTTGTGGTCGCACAGTTAGAGATGCTCTGGGCAGCGTTCCAGTGATTTTCAGCAAGAGTAGCCATGAAATTAGTCGTCCCGTTAGTTAACCGAATGGCAGTCACAGTTGCCGTCCTTCAAGCTCAGAGAATTGATCCAGTGGTGGCTGCATTGTAGGCTTGTAATCCGCTCGTACTCCGGGTGCTAGAGTTCAGGAGCCCATAGACATGGCTGGGTTCGTAGCCTGGTGGAGACAGTTCTCTAGTCTGCAGGGGTTCCGATGCTGGTGATTACTCGTGATCCTTTGCACTTCTGCAGTGCCTGTTTCCTATGGATCACAATTCATTGCCCGCAGCCCACCCCCACGGGATAGGTAAGTATGGTAAGAACGTCCCCATTTTACTGGCAAGCAGAGCAGAGGCACAGAGCGATTAAGGACAAAATCTTCCAGAGCGGGCCCTGATTGAGGATCCTTTCTGGGTGCCCAGTTTGAGACACGGGGGGCCAAATTTTCAGAAGTGCTGAGCACCCCTGACTCCAGCTGCAGTGAGCTGGGGTACAGGGTGCAGGCTCTGGGAGGGGGTTGAGGTGCAGGAGGGGCTCAGGGCTGGGACTGGGAGTTGGGGTGCAGGCTCTGGGGGGAGTTTGAGTGTGTGTGGGGGGGCTCAGGGCTGGGGCACGAGGTTGGGGTGCAGGAGGGGTTTGGGGTGCGGGCTCTGGCTGGGTGCCGCTTACCTCAGGCAGTTCCCAGTCGGCGGCGCAGCAGGCTAAGGCCGGCTCCCTGCCTGCCCTAACCTCACACTGCTCCCAGAAGCGGCTGCCATGTCTGGCAACGGCTCCTGGGCGGGGCAGGTGGCTCCGCATGCTGCCCCCGTCCTCAGGCACCGCCCCCGCAGCTCCCATTGGCCGGGAATGGGAGCTGTGGCCAATGGGAGCTATGGGGGCAGCGTGCAGAGCCACCTGCCCCTCCCCGCCCCCCCAGGAGCCGCTGCCGGACATGGCGGCTGCTTCCGGGAGCAGCACGGGGCTGGGACAGGCAGGGAGCCGGCCTTAGCCCCGCTGCACCGCCGGACTGTTTGCGGCCAGACTCCCTGTTTGGCTGCAGGAGGGTTGGCAACCCGATTGCGATTGACCGGTTGGTGACCACTGGACTAGATGATCATGATGGTCCCTTCTGGCCTTAATGTCTGAGTCTATAAATCTTTTTCCCTCCCCCTTGCTGTCTGCTAGTGGCTGCTGAAAAGGACCGAATCCTCCGTTCAAGTGGCTCTGGGAAATGACCCCGAGACACTGCCATCTGCTGAGAATTAACCAGGGAGGCTATTTGGTGCTGTTCCTGCAAACAAGCTTTACCTTTCACTGTGAATTTCTCCAGTGCTGTAAAGATAAAGTGCCCACACGGGACTGTTTGAGCCCAATCCTCATGTGGTGTAAATTGGCGTGGCTCCACTGAATGGGGTGTGACGTGGCTACCCCAATTGAATTCAGATTAATGGAACACATCTGGCTCTTTTTTTAAAAATCAGCAACAACAACAAAACCCTTCACCATGGCTATTTCCAGTGGTGTGATTCAAAATCAACTTATCCCGGTAAGCCCAAACTTTCTAAAATGATTTCTTGCTGAGCGGACAGAAAGCATGATCACTTACTGTCCCAAAGGGTTCAGTGTAGTAGCCGTGTTAGTCTGTGTCAGCAAAACGAAAATAAGAAAGAAAAACTTGTAGCACCTTAGAGACTAACAAATTTATTTCAGCATAAAAGGGGTTTTTAATGTGAGAAAGTTATAAAGGGAAGGAGTTGGAATGGAGTGTTTTTTATAGTCTTAACCATAGGGTCACTGCTGTGATGCTAACATACACCAGCCTTAATAATTTTGGCTCTGTTCCTCGGCGTGTAGCTAACTAATTCTTACCACTTAGCTCCTGGGAGGAAAGGTAATTGACACTGGGGATGAGTGGGGCCACACAAAACTTGTTCAAGTTTGTAAACCACTTGCTCTGTAATATAAGCCTCCCCCCCCCCACGAACAAATCATTTAAATGCCCTTCTAGTTAAAGAGACGCTTGTGCTATATATTAGGGCTTCAATTCTCCATCTCATTGCTTTTCTCAAGAAATCTAGGCTAATATGTGGTGTATGTATCAATAGAGCTCCAATATGTGGTACCTAGATCAATTTATATGCACAACTACAGTGTACGATATAGTGTATATACCACAGGGAAACCACTTTTACCAGCCTAATTTTTGAGGGGGAATATTTGGTTACTGAAATATAGATAAAGATAACTTGTTTTATTTACACACGTACACCAGTCCTGGAATAGAGAGGGTCAAACAGCAGGCAGAGCAATCTCTTATTTCAGGGATCTCAGCCCAAAACAATGCCCAGTTCTCAGGAAGCAGCTCTGCCTCAAGAATTGACTCCAATCAGAGGCCAAAGCAGCGAACAAACTATCTTGCTATTTGCACAGCTCTCTAACCAGATTCTCTGCATTATAAAACGAAGAACACCACACAGCATATCTCCCCAAGACTGAACATTTGCTTGAACATGAAGATAAAGATCTTGGAAGACGGTGTGTAACAGCACCACCTGGTGACACCTGTCAGAACAATATTTTCGCCCATCTCTGAAAATCTGAGAGGGGTCAAAACCAGATTCTGTTACCTAAACACCCTCTAACTTGGGTGCTTTTAGGTAATATGGAACTTGGATCCAAACTACTTCTGGCCCTCTGTGTGTAGAGATTCTTCCATGTAATATCAGAGGGAAAGTATGCTACATTGCTAGCCCTGTCTGCTCAATCAGATTGTGCTGGGCCTTCTGTACAGAGCGATCCTACAGCCCTGACTTTCCCTTGGCAGTGGAGGTGGTGTCATTAGTCCATGCGCTAGGGGCGTTGGTGAGCACACTTATAGCTGGGAAGTGCAGTCTTGATAGTGAGGTCACGCAGTTGAATTAAAGTAGGATGCTCTGTTGGTAGGATTAAACCTGTGAAATACATTTGTAGATGGACTTGTGAGACAATGGAATATTCCATTGCTAGTTGAGACCATATCTTCAGAACTGGATTAGAAAACCCTTGGATCAGATGACTGGTAATTGTGTGTGTGTGAGCATTCGCCCGCTGGCTAGTGGAATGGAAGGAACTATCCCCATCACACGGCAGGATACCTGGATAGCAAATCTATGGAGAAGAGTCACTTTGCTGAGAGCTGCTTCTGCTCTTTTTTCAGAGTGCTTTTAAAGTGCCTGCCAAAAAACGAAGGGCAAAGCTGAGGGTGAGGGTGGGAGTTTTTGGAAGGAACGAGCGTCTCAGTAGTGTATTTGGTTACCTGGCTGACACCCCCAAAAGCGTGCAAAACTGGCAATTGGGATGAATTTGCACCATCCGCCCTGCAGAGAACTCAACTAGGGGATCTATCGAACAATTCTGCGGCGCCTTCCTTTGCCCTCTCCAACTCCGTTATGCTCCTGAGAGATGTAAATGAATGCATTCTCCCAGGCTGACAGGACCGCAAACATGGGTTGGGTTAAAAATCATCAGCTTGATACAGGAGGGTATTTGGATCTGTTCGAGTCTGAAAACTCTTCTTTGGTGATGACAAAAACATTCAGCCCAGAACCCGCGTTGCAGTTCGATTTATTTGTTTGCCAGACAGTTATTGAAAAAAGGAAAAGAAAATCTGCTACAGATGTGACGGTATCAAGTGTGTTTCTCTGAATGCACAGGCTTTAAAGCCTGCTCTCGTTAACCAGATTAATGGCATTAGGCTTTCAATGTAAAAACTCTCTCATCGTTGGCACGGACAGGTGGTGTTCAGTGTTTAAGAAAGCTGCATTGCAGAGCTGGGGAGTTAGGCTGCCGGGGTCAGTATCTTGGCTGTTGGATCACTGCAGACAGCATGAAGTGTGAAATGGAGGGCTCCCCTCTCAGAGCTTGGCTGTCAAACTGATGATCTTTCAAATACTGAAGCGCCTTCATTCTTACCACGGACACGAGAGATGCGGGACTGCTAGCTGTTCTGTTCAGTGGCTTCTCTGTACAGGCATGTTTGAGAGGAGGGTTGTTAAAGTGCGGGTGATGTGATGCATTTTGGGTTTGATGCTAAGCTTCTCGTGCACACGGTTGCTCGCTCTGCAGGCTCATTCTTCTGCATCTGTTTAGTTATTCCTACTTCGAGAGGGGCTGGGACTGTATGTGTGCTGGGTTCATCCCACCCAAATATCAGGGGCTGATTAATACAATCTCCCGACCTGATACCTGGGAGGAAGAGAAGGGGGTTGAAGAACAGTAGCTGGAGGCTTCAGAGTAGCAGCCGTGTTAGTCTGTATCAGCAAAAAGAACAGGAGTACTTGTGGCACCTTAGAGACTAACAAATTTATTTGGGCATAAGCTTTTGTGGGCTACAGCCCACTTCATTGGATGCTGGAGAACGACTCAGTGGTTCCCCCCTCCCCCCAATGCTGGCACAAGTATTGTTTCAACTGTGTTCTGGGCTCCCATCCTGCATAGACTGAGCAGAAATGGAGTTGATTATTTATGTATTACTGTTCTTATTAAGTGCTGACAGTGTGCTCGGAGCTGTGTCGGACTCAACACAACCCTACCTGATCCGAAGAACTGACCGGGTAAAAGTCACACCCAGAGAACTGGGAAAGCCCCAGAAGACAGGGCCTTTTTCTTTGTTATAACGAATAAATCAAGGGTTAGATCCTCAGCTGGTGTAAATGGGCCTCGCTCCACTGATTTGCCCCAGCTGCAGGTCTGGTCCTGAGTCCCTAGGTGAGGCTGAAGGAACAAAAAGAGAAAAGCCGTTTAACATTTATGTGTGGTCTTTCTCCCCGTCCCCTTTGAACTCTCTTCCTATCCACCTGCTGTCAAGGCGCTAGAGTGTGGCTTGGCCTGCAGTTAGCTCAGCAGCGTCGTGCCCGTCGCTGTGCTGTGCATAGCCGACCGGCAGATGCAGGGGTTTCAGCGTGTAGTTGCCAGCCTTCTGTTTCTGGGAGGGATTGCGGTGGGGCTTACCACGACGGTTTGAACCAGAGTAGTCACCTCGCTATGAATCAGCACAGGTACCCTCGCTGCCTCCCTAGTTAGCTGTATCCTCAGAAGTCGGCAGCTGTGCCCGGACCCACTCGGGATTGAAGAGAAAAGGCTCAAACCAATCATCATGCCTTCTGAGGTGGTAAGGGTTTGCTGCTCCTCATGGTATAATTAGAGCTGGCTGCTGCTGTCACTAGTGCTAGTGCACTCTCTCGCTCTCCACTGGTGTAAAGTGGTGAATCTCCATCGTCCATCTGTCTGGAACGGTATCTGGTCTGGACACAACCACCTTCCGGTGAGCTGGGGTGAAATTCTGCTCCGTTATTCTGGTGGAACGCCATTGAAGTCAATGAGGACATGAGTCCATGGGGTTGCACTGGTATCACGGAAGGCAGAATTTGAGTATGTTATGGAAGTCCAGCGCTGCTTCTGGCTTTGAAATCAGGGCCTCCTACAGTGCTACATTGCCAATACACATCTTCCCTTTGAGCCACTCCAAGGGAATGCAAGACTCTCCTCTTGCCTTCGGAAAGCACTGACTGGTCACAACTCTCAGGAGGAAACATCCAAACAGTGGTGAGATTCCCACCTCTCCCTCCTTTGAATGTACATGTTTCTTGGTCCGAGCTACCAGACTGGAATGTGACTGAACTACAGTCTCTCGTCTGACCCAGGGGTCTGCTTGGTAGTGAGGAAGTGAATGTTGGACCCCCTCAACTTCAGACCACACCTCTTTCTTCTGCCCGTGACTTTATATGGCTTTGATACAGGTGAGTTTGGGGCAAGAATTCAGGGCAGCTGCTGACCCTTGTTGCCTCGATGATGTGATCTCTGGTTAGGAAAGATGCCAGTGAAGTCAGGGAGCTCTTGAGATGGACAGTATAGAAATGCAAGTTCTGTGTCCTGTCTACTGCGAGCGAGTAACAAAGTTTGTACTTGGACATGTGCTGCAGAAACCCAGGGCCAATTGGCAGAGAGAGTCCCTGCTCGATGACCCACTTTTGACTGCACATGGTTTGTGTGTCTCTCCTACTGGTGAAGAGACAAATATGCTTGTGCAAGGGAGCATCTGTGCTTCCTGAATTGATTTTGCCCGGTTTTAAATATGAGGCCAAAAAAAAGAGAGAGAAAAGCTCTGATTATCTCCAGACTGAGACTCTGAAGCAGTTGGCTCATCATATGGATTCAGCAAAACATTTAGAAAGGTCCCAAATACAGAGATAAGCAGCTAATGTGTTTGTGTGAATTTTCCTTTATGCACTCAAGTTGTAATCCTACTGTAGTTTTTATGTGTGTTTGGTATTAGTTCCTGCTAATGGGTCCCACTGTATTTAACATTATAATGCTGCTGCTGCTAAGCTCTTAAACATCTAGGATTTCAGGCTGGAGAGCAGGTATTATACCATGTTGGGGTAAAGTTGGAGCAATTCATAGAGGACTTTCTTTTAATTTATGCATCGTGGGCTCCATCATACAGAGTGGATTTGGTGACGTTAGTCTTGCGGCTATGCCACAAGGCCAGGAGTGAAGACCTCAACTCTATTTCTGGCTCTTCCGTGAACTTACCGTGTGACTTTGGGCAAGCCATGTCAGAATCTTTCTGCCTCAGTTTTCCCATCTGTAAAATGGCTGTAATAATAGTTAGGGTAGTTACCATGAGAAAGTCATCGCTTGCCAAGTAACCGCATGGCTGTGTCTTGTTATTTCCTATAGGGCAAATCTGTGAGACCTCAAATACCACTATGATGGCAAAAGCTCTTTTGAATGGTGACCATTGTGCCAGTGTCACAGGGCTGATATTGGTCTACATGCATTAATGTTTGCAAAGTGCTTTGAGATCCTTAGGCTAAGTGGGACTGCATTTTCACAAAGTGTGATGCTAAAAGAATATGTAGTAAAGTAGTAAGCTCCAGCAAAAATTGCTAGAATGAGATAGTTATTGAAAAATTGGCTCCCTAATACAGAAACTTAAACTTGAGTAATTAAGCAGCTTTGAATGGGCATCTCTCTCCCAACAACCTAACATAAATCCCCAGCCTCTGTTTCCGAGGGCAGAACTAAAGGCATTTTTATGGGTGGAAAGAGGAGAATTTTAAGATATACTGATAAATCAGTTCTTGTCCAAGTCTAATTTATTATCTGATCTGACTCCAGATAGTCTGTGCTTGGTTATTTCAGTGAATTTCATCACCTCTTAGGATCCCAAAGCAAATACATTTTCTCTTTTATGCAGCTTAGCCATGAATAGGATGGACTCTTGCAATTAAAAACAAATAGTTGAAAAGCTTGTTTCAATGAGATCAAAATTCCTCTTTTTGCTTGAGCTGGAGGATCCAAGAGCAGAAACCTAGGCTGGGCAGTGTGGTCTAGTAGATAGAGCACTGGACTGGGACTCGGGAGATTTGGCTTCTTCTGTTCCTTGCTTTGCCACTGGTCTGCTGGGTGACCATGGGCAAGTCATGTTCTTGCTCTTTGCCTCAGTTTCCCCATCTCTAAAATCAAAGATTACCCTGTTATTCAGGTGCGGAAACCAGGATCCAGCTATGTAATTTGTATAAGTAAAATGACATTAGCTGCCACCAATGTAATCTTAACTTTTTAGGACCTGGTTCATTTAAAGTCTTTGCTGCCATGCTATGCAAAGCCCTGGCATCCCTTAATGGGGTTGATCTTAAAGCTACGGGAACACTTCCAATTTCCAGTCAGAAAGGTTAAAGTTCAGTCAAACTCCATTTTTCCCATTGTTAAATCTTGCTGCAAAGATTTGGATGGAACTGGTTTACAAAGGATCACTGGGACTGGGACTAGTGGCCATGTTGTAAACTATCATGTGACTTGTCCCATATGACATTTCCAAGGTAAGCCAGATTGATTTGAGGTGAGAGTCGTCCTTCGGTGTGAGGCTCAAATTGGGTGAGATGTTCTTTGAGTACAGCGCAGAGATGTGTGTATGAGACCTTTTTTTTTCATACCTCTTTGCATTTCTCCACCGTCTCACCTAAGGATCTCAAAACACATTGCAAACGCTAATGAATTAAGCTTCACAATTCCCTGGGAACTTGGCAAGTATTATTCCCACATCACTGGTCTTGAAAGAGGGACAGAGAAGCCAAAGCAACTTGGTCAAGTCACACAGGATATTACTGGCACGGCGGCTGGGAATAAAACTCGGGGCTCCTGACGACCAGACTTTTGTGCCTTTGCCGGAAGCCCATCCTTCCTCACAGATGTGTTAGTTGTTGGGCTCACGTAATGCAACGGCAGCACAGCAGACGTTTTTAAATGATACAGGAGTTGGCAGCATCTTTTTAGCAAAGTCTTGGGATAAAATATTTCAATTTGTTAACTTAAATCTTTCATACACCCCACTGATGGAGACCTGCAGTCTGCTCTGCCAGGTATTATTGCTCAAGTGCAAAGGGTTGGACAAATCCAGCTGTGAGCTGTTGTTTCTCTTCTTTATCTTGGGCTAAAAATGCACCAGCAGGCATTAGAATGAGCAAGAGTGGATGCTGGAAGTAATGGAATTTAGGTCTTCAGAATCTATTATTTATAGGCACAGAGAGAGGCTTGTGTATTTCACCAGGGATGGTCTCTGGATTTTTTCGGTATCTACCGCTGTAGGAAATGCCGTTGGCGTAACCATTAGGAGCAGAAAGTTCTAGTAGAAAAAGCGAATTTTGCTTATTCCTGGCTGAAAGGTCAGTTGGTTTCTTTGACTGCTTAGGTAGACAGCCAATGTGAGAAGATGGTCCCTTTTTTCAATTTCATTTTGCTGCTGCATGCTGCACAAGGGAAACCAGCTATCAAGTGCATAGCGGAGCGGGGGCGGGGGAAGGCAGATGCTCCAGGGTGCTACTCTGTGACATGGGAGACCCAGGTTCAGATCCCTGCTCCACTACAGGTTATCTGTGTGATGATGGGCAAGTCACCTAAGCTCTCCGTGCCTCCCCGCAATCTACAAATGGGGGATAATATATCACTGCCCTAAGGCACAGGTAAGTGGTGAAGACAAATGCATTAGAAGTTTGTGGGGTGCTCAGAGAATGGGGGATTGCATAAATACATGACTCTAGATGAAGGTAACATGTTAAAAACACGGCATGTTTGTCATAGGTTTTAATTGACTTAGATAGTAAACTCTCTCTCTGTGTATGCAGCACTTAGCACAATAGGGCTGGCCTACTCCAATACAACTCCCTATAACTGGGAGGAGTACGTCACTGTAGCGCAGATTCCAATTGCTGCTAATGCGCTCTTAAATTAAATGACTCGTTTAATGTAACTGACCTCCCTAATCTTCTTGTTGCCAAAACGGAATGTGCACTATAGGAAAATAGTGGAATGTTATTTATCCGAATCAGAGCTGCTTGCAGTGAATATTTTTTGTTTTCTTTATAAGTTGCTGTCTGTAGAGAGGGTCCCTAGTTATTGAAGAAAAACCCCTTGCAATACTTTAGAATAAATAAAATGTTGCCTGGCTGGGGTTTTTATTGCCCTGCCTCAGTCTGGGCAGGTTGCGGATCCTCTCCTGGCTTAAACTCCATCCTTTCAGAGGGTGAGTTTTGAATGGACTACTGTTTAGTTTGGCCAATAACTTAACTTTCTTAAAAGAAAAAAATGGCTGAATGACGCCATCTTGTTCCTTTCCTCATTCTGAGTGGGCAGGAAGCAGGATCATTCTCCCATTTTACAGAAGATGAATTAAGGCACACTGAGTCATGTTAAACTGGCAGAGCTGGGCATGGACCTGCAATATCCTTGAAAGACCTTATTGTATTAATTCTGTGTATTATTGTTGACTGGGATTATATGTAACCTCTCTAGGGGGAGGATGTGACCGATGTAGGAACTGGAAGTTCAAAAGGCTACACTGTGAATATGCCAGACAAGTATGGACTTTTGGGACAATACCTCTTAAGTGGATTTCCCGGGGAATCCCTAGGCAGTGGTTAATGCAAATTCCTCAACTCTGATTATGCAAAAAACCAGCCTTTCAACGCCACGCCCTGAGGAGAGGGTCACTGTCTGTTGATTATCTTTTACAGAAGGCCAGGCTCGCCGGCCTGGGCTGCGACTGGTCTGCCCAGCTTTTGTTCTGGTTCTGGATCGAAGATGGGTATGAACTTGTAACCACAGGGAAAAGCCAGTTGTGGGTTTTGATTAACTAAACCTACCAGAGCCCTAGGCTAGAGCTGGGGTGACCCTCTGGTGAGCTTTGTAGTAGGAGTGTAGGAACTTTGATTGTTTTAATCTGTTTTCTGGGTAACCTTAAGAATAAAAGTGCTTGCTTAGAAGGAGCTGTGTGGTAACTTATAAATGCAGGCAATCCACTGGTCACAGCCTTCAGAGAGAGAAAAACGTGGGCAGTGGCCTCTTGGACAATCACAGTGTAAGGCAGAGACCTGTGCAGCCTGAGGGTTGGTCAGGCGGGAGTGAGACGTGATGGAAACCTGTCAAAGGGCACGGCAGAGTCCAGCAAACACAAGAGAGTCAAGCTAGTTTCGTTGCGGGTGACAGTGATCACTCTGACAGATGCCACCCGCACCTGACTGAAGGAATGAAGCCAGTGACTGAAAACTAACTCCTGGGAAACTGACGCTGGCCGAGGTGCAGCGTGAGCACTGCAAACCGACGTCCCCTAAGAAACAAACAGGCGCCCTATCTAGCACGACCACGGTGCATCCTTAAGGGGCGCGTAGAGCTTTTACCATGGTGCAAAATTAAACGATCGTGCAGATATTTAGGGCTGGGCGGACAGGAAGCCTGATCCGGAGAGGTGCTGAGCACGCACACCGCTCCCACGACGCTGCAAGGCCCTGATGCTGTGATCAGATCTGCTAGCACAGACCCCTCAGTCTGCGCGAGGCCCCCCGGCGGGCAGGTGTCTACGTTGGCAGATTCGAATGCTGGAGCAGGACTAAAGAGAGTCGTCGGTGCCCAGTCCAAGTAAATGCAAGTGCATATGGATCATTTCTGAGTCAGGCACAGGTGATCTTCCAGGTCTGGCAGTGGAGCTCCTGCTCTTGCTCCTCCTTAGTTTGCCCCTCCTTGAGTCAACTCTAGTGGCTCCAAGCCAAAGGACTTTGCTTTGTGATGGGTTAGTTGTGCTGGATTCCAGACGGATTGCTTTTGGCTGGTAAAGCAGCAGCCACCTAATCTATGGCGCCCAAACAAAGAACATTTCACTCAGGCACCCAGCAGATCTGAACTACGATGGAACAAAGCAGGCCCCAAAACAAAGAATGTTGAAAGTCTGATTTACAGCTGGTTACCATATTATCTCCCCCCACCCACACCTCCCAATCCCATGCTCTGCAGGCGCAAAGAAAGAAAGAAATGAGAACAGGGGCCGCTAATGGCAAAGTTATTTACGCCAGCAATGAGAATGATCTGCACATTCAAGCCGAAGTGATTCGTACTGGGCTTGCAGAAGTTAGCTGGAAATGGGCTTCTTCTCTGAGCCGCTGATTATCAGTGAGATTCTCTATTGGATTTCTGGCGAAACCCTGCAGTGCTAATGTTATAAACCCTGGCTCCTCAGATTCGTAATGTTTTTAGAGCGGGAAATGTGCCATGTGCACAGTGTATATTTATGCTTCCCAGCTAGGAAAAAAATCAATTTGACGTGTGTCCCCTGCTCATCCTGGCTTTTAAAATCCAGACATTTCAATCCTGAAGCTGCAGTTGTCGTTTTTCATGTTTTGCTGGTGCAATAGATCCAACTCCCTTCAGCAAAAGCAAGACAGCTTGCTGCAGGGCCGGTCGGTTTGACTAGTCCGCTTTGCCTCTCAGCCTGGCTTGACAGCATTAATGGCTGCAGACGGCCCGCTTGATGGGGAGGCCCCCAAATTCCAACCCGAAAGGGGCAAAAAGCAATTATACTCTCCATCCCTGGTCACTTCCACTCAGGCAGCCTAGAAGGGACCCGAGCAGCCATGAATCTTCACTCCCATTCATTTTAATTATTTTCTTTTCATCTGCCGTCAGTAGCAGATTCACTTGTTTGGTTTACAGCGAAGTGCGAATCCATCAGTCGTACGTTTCGCCGTGGCACAAACCAGCCTGTGGGCGCCAAGCCTCCGTCTTTCAGAAGTCTGGTCTGCACCTAAAGATTAGATCGACCTAGCGGTGTCGTGCAGGGCTGTGAAAAATGTTGTGCCCTTAGCACTACCTAACCCCCAGTGTAGACGCGGCTAGGTTGACAGTCATTCTTCCATCAACCTAGCTACTGTCTCTCAGAGGTGGATGAACTACAGTGATGGCAAGCCCATGGCTGCAAAATGACTGAGCAAGATTCCCATGAGCCGTGGCAAATGCGAGTAAGGGGAGGCACATGGGGACTTAGCAAAATATCCGGCAGAGTGATTTCCTCATACTCCGTGTTAGCAGGTACATGCAGACGTCCTTTCCCGGCTAAATTCTACAGTTCCCAATGCGAACCTAGTGGGTCACCAGGGAAACGCTAGTTCCCAGGATGAGGCTTCCGTGAGAGCTGGGCTTTAATTCAGCGGAGAGCCCGGGACAGCACCAGGTCTGTGCCGATTCGATTCAGCTGCTGCGGTGGCCACTAACCGATCGCCCAGTGTGAGCAGCCGCACACGTGGAATGGGTCTAATTCTCGGTATTATTAAGATGGCATTGGGAAAGCAGCAGTTGCTTGACTGCTGCGGAATCCTGTGGTGTGGACTGCGAAATAGGCTAGCTGCGTCCTCCAGCTGGGATGAGCTGCACACGGCTCCTACCACCTTGGCTGGGGAAGGTTCTCCCGGCCCGGGGCTGGCTCCTGCCTCCGGTGTGGTAACCTGCAGGATGCAGGCGCACTAGGCCAGACTCACCCTGGTCCATTCTCCGCTGGGTTCACAGAATTGCATTGGCTCTGCTCTTGTATCTGGCAGGCTGCAGAGACACCTGTTTCAACCACGTAAGAGTCACCACCAATTTCTCTTCCAGACTAAGTGTCTCTATGGTAGGGGGTGGGGGAAGCAGGCAAAGCAACCTGAAGGTTCGTTAAGTGGTATTCTTTTCAGGGTTAAAACAATACCGGCTGAGGGACACTTCGGGGGAAATCCTGGCCCCAGTGAAATCAGTGGGAGCTTTGCCACTGACTTCAGTGGGGCCAGGACTTCACTCCTAGTCTCTGGAGGAAATGCTTCTGTCTTCTTCCTACCACGTAAAAGCTGTTAGGACTCTTATAAATAGCAGGGGCTGTTAGAAGCCTCCTTTTCATGGTCGCATTTTAACTTTTTTTGTGTGTGTGGGGGGGAGGGGGGAAGGTTTGTTTTGATCACCTTAGTTTTGCCAAGTCTTGGGTTGTTTAGTGTGAGTCTTGAGATATTTGGTGCCTTTCTGAAAGGCCCAGCTCCTGGAGTCCTGGGATGAGGCAGGAATCTCTGTTTTCATTTAAATCACAAAGTAAGGCTCTAGCCCATGTGGCTGCAGAGAAGAGCTTGAAAGTGTGCCTCCTAGAGGCTCAAAAGCCAAAGGCAAATACAGCCTCCCATGTATTATTTTCAAAGGACAGAGCTCTTTAATTTTTAAGCCAATCGTGTGTGTTTTGGGGTGTGCGTGTGTGAGGGAGCCTGCTTCGTGAGTTGTGAAGTCTTGGGTTGGTGATTTGTATTTTGATGGCTCCTCGAGCCCAGAGTTTGTTCTCTGGCCTCCTGAGGTGGTGTAGCTATGTCTTAGGGTCCGATGAGTGGGCATGATATGTGCAGGAAAGCACACGTTCTGAATGGATCTCGAAGAAGGAGTCAGCGTTACCGAACACTAAGTGCAGGTAGTGTGACCAGACGTCCCAAAATGGAATTATTACACCCCTCCGCCCCACCCCCGAAAAAAAGTGGCGTGATTTTTCACACTTGCTATCTGGTCACCCTCAGTGCAGGTTTCACTCAGCTCTGGCATCAATTTGGGATTAACTCAGTGGCTTTTGCCCTGGTCGGTGCCAGGGCAGAATTGTTACGTAGCTGTTGTTTTTCTGTACCCAAGAGTATGCTGCACCCTTCTGAGCAGAACTAGAACGGCAGAGGCCCTGCATCACCTGCGTACTGTCTAATTTTAGATAAACGAGGCCCAGGGGATGGAGGAAGGCGCAGGGCTGCCGCAGTAGTAGGGCTTTTGCGTAGTCGCAAGAACTTTTAATAACGATTGTTATTGACTCGCTTCTTCTGAGCATCCTGGGATAAGCACTTCTTAAGGAGGGATTTGGACGAAGGGAAGGTAGCGGCTTGGCTGGGCAGACGCCTGGGTGTCTCTCTGAAAGAGATGCTGCAGCTCACGCAGACACTATGGTTTGGATGCAGAAATAACCGAGTGGAGTTCTCTGGGCTCTATTATGCAGGAGGTCGGACTAGATGATCATAATGGTCCCTTTTGACCTTGGAATCTGTGACCTGGAGATTCGAGTCCAAGTGGATTTGATCTGCTTCGTTAATGCCGTTGTAGGAAAATCCTTCATATTCTGAAAAGACTCGGGTGTGTTGGGGATGGTGAATGACTCTGCTCTGGTTGCAGTCTAGAAATAAATCACAAAAACTTGAATTGGAAACCTTTGCGCCGAGCCCTGGCCCTGTGAAACCCACTGCGGGAATGCTGCTTAGCTTCCCTGCCCTCTTCCTTCTGGGGAGGCTGAAATCTGCACCATAAATGTTAAGAAGATTCCATGCACAGCAGTGGCTGCTTTGGGTTCCTTGGCTATAGGTACATACCGGAGTGAAAATTTTGTGTACTTGGATACAAACGAAAAAATTTCCTTTCACATCGATTTGTTTGTCCTAATTGTATATCTTTGGCTGGCATTGAATCTAATCCGGTCTCCATGCAGGTCTCAATGGAGGGAGCTTTTGAAATGAGGTTGCTTTTTATTAAATGTCATTGTTCTCACCCTTTGGATTGCCCGGTGAAGGCTAACCTGGCTGCTGTACAAAGGTTGGTACTTGTTTGAGGGGGGCTTTTCAATATGCTTTGCTCTACATCCTGTCTGACACTGTTGCTTTTCATTGGTAAGCAGATCGTTGCAGTCCTGTGGTGGATGGGATGAACAATCCAGGTGTGTAGTTTATATCAGGCACTTTTGTTTTGTTTTGTAAAGTGCCCCTTTGAGTTGGACTGCGCTAGCTAATGATCGTGGTTGTGAAACGTGCTCGGTAATATTACTATATATTCCATAACCCCTGTTATCTCTTTCTTGGGCCCAACTTGAGTCCCAAATCAAAGTAAAGCAACGTTCCGCCTTGGCTTTCCAACCCCCAAGTGCGGTTTGGTTGGATCTGAGGTTTGGATTCTGCACGTCATAAAAGTGCAGAGCTGGGAACCCGGTTTTCCGCTCAGACCCGTATCTAACTTCTACTCGTATCCTTTCCTTCTGCAGCTATGGAGTGGTGGCGGTTCAGGCCCGGGGCTTGCCGTGGCTGGGGGGAGGGGATGTGGTGGTGGTACTCACAAGCTCATGGCACTCAGGAGACTGATGAGGAACGCTAGAAGGGATTGATTAACGCACGGAGCATTGTAGTTAAATTAAGGATGTGGGCTTAATGGGCCAGACAAAGTGGATTGTTCTTCCTGGCGCTACAAAGTTAGAGGGAAATCTGTGTGTTTGGTGGCATAGAGGATTCAGGGCTGCCTGGCATGATGCGAGCTAAAGGAGGCCAAAAGGCAGTTGATGCAGCTGGTGCTTGCTGAGCATTCCCAGGGGGATGCTGTGAGCACAAAGGCAGTGAGGGGTGGGGAGCAGATGTAGAAAAGTAGACAGTCGCCAAGCGATGCCCTCTGCCGTTTTCCTCCTCTGCACTCAGTACTTCTGATTAGCTTCCTGCTGCGAGACTCCAAGGCAAATGATCATTCATGGTGGTGGTGAGTATTGTTTTATTTGTATTGCAGCAGAGAGGCCCCAGTGGAGACTGGGGGCCCTGTTGTGCTAGGAGCTGCATAGACACGTGGCAAGAGAGAGTCTCTGCCTGGAAGAACTTACAGTCTAGATGGACAAAAGGTGGGAGGGGAAACTGAGCCGCAGAGAGGTGAAGCGACTTGCCTGATGTCTCCCGGCAGAGTTGGGAATAGAAGCCAGGTGGCCTGACTTTCCAACCAGTGCCATACCTGCTAGGCTACACTACCTCACTGCTGTATTGGGTCTAGTTTAGTTGGTAAACGTTTTGCACCTTTGCACCTGCCTCGCTGGAGGGAAGGGACTGGTCGGTGCCTAGAACAATGGGTGATTCAGGGGTAAAATGGATGGGAAGCATTCTCTTGATGCCCACAGACCAAGAAGGGTTCTCGTTCGGCAGGATGCAGTTTCCTAGGTGAGGAATGAGGTTGGAAGAGATTAATCTGGAGGCCAGGCTATGCGCCAGCCCCGTCTCCCTCTTCTTACACTGACTTGGGCTCTGCAGGAGATTCACCTTTCTGCTGCAGCCAGGAAAAGGCAATTCAAATGCAAGTGCTGGAAGCGATGCGGGCATCAGCTACTGTATGAGGAACACAGTCAAGGAAACAGTGATCCCAGCAGATCACCCTTTGACAGCAGCATCAGCAGCTCTATCAGCCAGCCCCGAAGGGAAGAGAGGCAGGAAAGAAAAAAAAGGTCAGATGTGAAATGTCTGGAATCGTAAAACTTTTTGGGGGATTCACGCGCTCAGGGTTGAGATTTGGGGGCCTGTATTCCCGTTGACTGTAAAAAGCTTTTAATGAAAAAGAAGAGTTCATAGCTATTCTGGAGTCTTGTGGTCTCATTAAAACGGCAGCAAAACGAACACTTTTTGAGATGTCTCCCTGATTTTATTTCCCAAACTGCTGATTTTAAGGGAAATCTAGCTTCTCTCCTGCTAAGTAGGTAGAAGAGTCCAGTGCAGCTATAACTCCTTATTCTCAAACTATGTTGCTATTGTCTTTTGATGACTGTGTGTGGAAAAACACAGCAGCAAACTTTCACCGTTCGTTGGTGGGGGTGGTAATAAATATTTATGTCATGGTAGCAGACGCAGATCCCAGTTGGGATTGATGCTCTGTTGTGTTAGATGCTATACAACACAGCAAAGAGACAATCCTTGCTTTCTTATCTGTGTATCTGTCTCATCCATTGTGCACCAATCACCCTGATATCGAGTTGTCATATATTCTCCATAGGGCAGATGTAGTGTCCTTTTAACTCTTTTTAGCTAATTGGTTGTGACAAAGGAATAGCATTAAGAATTGCAATTAATGTCCTTTCACTGGAGCTGCTGCTGCTGTGACCTTTTTTAGAAAACTGGAATTGCTCGAGGAAAGGTGGGTTGGTGCCTTCACATTGCTGGTCTCTGGAAATCTGACAGCTCCCTGATTAACAGCTGAGAGCAAAGAGGCCCTAAATATCCTCTCTCTCCCACTCCCATGTGCCCATTGTTTTGTAGCTCCTTAATATCATCTCCCTAGTTGCTTGCATGTATCAAGCCAAATGGAAGAAATCATCTGTATAAGGAGAACCTGCTGAGTTAAATTCTCACCTATGCCAGCAAACTAACAGACTGGTGGTGCTCTGGCTGCTGTATTTTGTGCCGTATGTAAAAAAATGCCCCTCAATTGGCATTATCCCCTGAAGAGACAGAATGAACTGACAAATTCTGGGATGATTTATTCAGTGGTGGTTGATCCTTGCAGCTTAGTAGCATCTGAGATTTCTCCAGCAATGTTTACTTGTGTTATTTTTAGGACAGAGTTGGGCTTTATGTGCACACACAAAACATATTTGGATGTTTGCAGGATTTCCTAAATGTGTTTGGTGTCGGACTGTCTACCTGCATAACTTGTACTTGTCCTTTACTTGCTTTATGGAGCATCAGTCAATATTCAAACAGGGCAAGTGTAGATTCTAGCATTTTTATTTTTGTTTTCATCCTTCGTGGGCCGGATCTTCTTGTGAAGCTGAAATAATAAGAAAGATTTGCTTTTCCCATGGTCAGTCTGTTCCAGAGTAGTGGAAATACCATGAACAGACGAGCTTTTCTGTTATGCCAGTTCTATAGTTGGCTCCAAAAGGGGAAAAGGGAATCCTATGGCAATCGTGAACACAAATGCCAAGTTCTCTTGTATGCAGTGTTGTTGTAGCCTAGGATATTAGACAGACAAAGTTCTTTATATTCTTGTGCAACCAGAGTACATGTCACTACCATTCGAGTCACCTCTGTGCTTCCTGCCACTGCTTCTGTTTGCTTGCACTTTTTGGGTACATTTGCCATATCCCATGCGTGGTCTCCCACCCCACTGGCCGTGGTGCTGTTTGATATTTCGATACGTCCAGCTTGCGGAGCCAGTGAATACAGCTGTGATTGTGGTTTCATGATGCAGTGAATCAGCGCGCTCCAAAGCTGCTCAGAACTCGGTCCGCTACAGCGCAGCCTCCACTTCAGATTTTCATTTCCAAAATTTACAGCAGTTTCCCTTGCAGTGACTCACTCAGACGCGTGACCACCTGGCGCCGTGTTGTTTCATTTCCAATAATAGCTAATTATTGTGAAAAGCGACTCAGTGGCCCAAAGTGAAGGCAGTTATGGCTTTGATAACAGTGGCTGCTACAGCCCTGTCTATTGATAAATCTGTTTGATCAAATCTTTCTGGTTTAGGTGCTTATGCAGTAGGTAGGAAGCCGTCCCTTGGTACCCACCTTTGTTCCTTTTTCGAGAACCAGACCATTTTGGGATTCATGCCGATTCGGCTTAATAAAAACCTCACCGTGGACCAGATCCGCAGGGCATGAAAATTGGCGTAGATCCACTGAACTCAACAGTCTGACTTGATTTACGCCAGCTCTGTATATGGCCTAGTGGTTGTGCATAGTGGTATACCAGCAGCTCGTCAGGATGTTCCATTTAAAACCCCTAAAGTGCCATAGCTTAAAAAGAAAAGATGAATGGGAAGAGGTAGCACACTCATTCATTTCCTACGGGAGCAAATCTGATGGTCCCAGATCATTACCTAAGTATATGGTAGATTACATCACATTATTCTCCTCATACTGTGCCTTTGTTTGGCAGGACTGGTAAGCAGGTCTCTGCTCAAGGAAAGAGGAAACTAATGTTCACCTTGTGTAAACTCATAGGTGTAAAGGACAACTAGCTGGAAATTTTGTATCTAACTTTTTTTGGCCATCAAAACTGAAACTTTTAGAGATGTATTTTTGACAACATTTTCTTGACCAGAACACTTCATTTCATTTTGGTTTTCTAAGGTCAAAACAGGACATTTCAACGCTTTCAGAACAGTGGGTTTGGTTTTTCATTTTGAAATTGAAATAATTTTTTATATTAAAAAAAATTGCAAGAAGTTTTTGACAGGCTGAAATTGGGATGAGACGTTTCGATTTTATCAAAATGTTTTGATAGCCTCAAAATTATTTATTTTTGTTTTTGAATTTCAGTTGATAGGAAATTTCAGTTTCTTTTTGTTTCCTTTCCATTTCAGAATGGAGACATTCAAAATTACGGAATTTCTCATGAAATAGAAAAATCCAGTTCTTGCCTGTCTTAGAGTAGTATCATTAATGGGCGCATGACATGCTGTTCCTCACACACAACTGTGAACACTTCTGTTACCCGGAAATACCACCCCCGTCTAGAGTGTAGTGTTGTTGATACACATTACCTGGACTGTGGATGAAACTGATATTCCATCTCTTCCCCCTTCCTTTAACTTAGAACAAACTTAGCCAAAAACATTTTAACCATTCCCCCCCCCCCAATCTATTTTTTAAAATCAGAAACTCTTAAATTTTCCATTCCATGAGTGGCTAGACAGCCCAGGTGTAAACTATAATCTGGAGCCTAAAATGTGCAAAGTGAATTCTCGTGATGTTGTTACCGAGGCCATTTAGAACTGGAATCATCTTGTATGAACAAGATCTCCAACCATTTTTTCAGATTTATGGAAGAATTAGCATTGCTGGGTTCATTTCAGTATGGCTCTACATTACATATTTATGCGCCAAAGTGAGATTTACTGTGGATTAGAGTGACAGAAAATGCATCAGCAGTATCTAAATGTTCAGTGGGAAAATACAATTTTTTTAAAGACTCCACTGTGTGCATTTCCTCTAGCTTTTAACTTGACTGAGGAAGATGATCCAATATTTTATCTTACTGGTGACTTGCAAACTCGGTTTATTTTTCCAGATAGCCTCGAGAGTCAGCCATGACAGACACGATGTTTGGCAGCAGTACTGATCGGTGGATGTGCCCAAATGACAGGCCGATGTCCCTCAGAGCCAAGTAAGAGAATTCTTGTTTGTTTGTCAATCTGGAATTGTTTGTGGCAAAAAAACCGTATTGCTACAAAAATGTATTTGACATTTACATACAAAATTGGCTTAATCAATGTCGATTCTACTCTGTTACACCAATGTAAATCCCAAGTAACTCCAGCTATCAATCCGGATTCTTATATTGTGTCCATCACTTTAGTGTCAGTACTTTTTGAAATGGGGGGTGTTATTCTAGGTTTACCATTGCGATTGAGATAGGAAGCTGGCAATTGTCTGTGAAAATCTCCTACTAGTTCTATCAATGAAGGAAGCATTAATGTAGACTGGTTGCTGGTGCGTGTACAAGCATGTCCCCTAAGTCTGCACAGAACAGGGGTACCTCATATGATGGTTATAATGCCCGGGCCTGGTCTGCATTGGCACTTTTACGACTGTCAGCACTGATGGAGCTGTATGGATAACAACAATGGTATGAGATTTTCAACAAATCCTCATACTTCAAGCACACCCTGTGTGTCTCTGGTGAACACCAAATTTAGATGCATCCGAACAGGTCTTGTACTAGCGAATCCCATTTGTTACCAGACCTTAATAAATAAAAAAAACAACCAACCAAGCTAGTTAATATGCTCTGGAATTAAATCCTAATAATTTAAATGAATGGATGTGCGATGTATCCCTTATAAATATATCAGGGATTTGTTTTTATTTTCTAATGTTTAGGCATCATAGACGTTCGCAGAGCTCGCTGTATTCTGTAGCGAGTTGATCAGGAATTTAATTGTTTGCCGATCAAAGCTCAGAGCCATGTAAGTGACATTGTTCTACATACCTGATCTCTCACTACCTCAGAAAAGGGAGCCATCTCTATTTATAAAAGAAAAAGGTGAAGTGGTGTTAATGTGATCTCCTAGCCTGGGGAAGATCTAATGAAAAATTTCTTTCCAAGAAAGACTCGGACCTGTTAGCCAAGTTCTTTTGCAACTTCTAATCTTCAGCTTTTTTTTTTTTTCCAGTGGGGCGGGGGGAGGGGAGAGTCTGATGGAAACACTGACTTGTATTAACCTTCTGTGTTGGGAAAGTGAGCCTCGAAGATCAGTGGGAATGGCTTGAGTAATTTCTAGGACAGCATGGCATGCTAATTGTTTATGGAAGAATTTGTGCTGCAGTCGAAATAATCAACGACTGCAAGGATAGAAAGATTTGCCGAGAGAAAGCAGAAGTTAAAGGTTGATGGGACTTGATGACAGGAGATGGGACCATGGCGACACAGAAACTGGATCTAATGGTCCCGAGAGCTTGGGAGTATTTTGATTCAGGGCTTGTTCAGAACCATACAGAGTTAAGGCCCTCTTGCATAGGTTAGTGTTGGTGTTTGGAGCTAGGTCTCCATTTTCCTAAATTCAGGCCTGTTGGGCCCAGGATTTTACTTGGGGCCTCTCTCTTTAGCAGTTACGATCTGTCCCTGTTCCTTTCCTCTGTGTGTTTGCTGCCCTTGCTAAGGGCCATTTCCTGTGCAGCGGGGTCTTTGGGGAAAGAAAGGAGAACGGGTAGCCTCTCCTGTGAGGGTGTGCATGTGCGGGCCCCAGATGACTCACGGCCGCTCTGATCTTTGGACTCAGCCGCCCGCTTCTCTGCATCGGGTTCCGAAGGAGTAATGGGAACGGTCTCGAGAGAGTGACAAAGTGTCAGTTTGAATCATGGATGAAACAAGAAATGCTGTTACTGCTGCTGGAATGAGTTGTCGTCATTGTTTTTCTCACCTAATCTTTATTCCCTCTTTTTTTGTATGCCTTCCTGCAGTGAAAAGGAACAGTAAGTATCCTGCTTGCTTCTTGGCCTGTTGTATTTTGCTTGCACCCAGAGGTGTTTTTATGGGCTTCAAAGGAAAGGCGAGAGGTCATTAAAAATAACCGCTTTGGGAAAAGTTGTCCTATATTTTAAGCTACTTCAGGGAATTTTTCAAAAAGCTCCGCAGCATCCCCACATGTCTCTGCTTTGTCCCCTCCCTCGGTAGTGCGATGCGCCTGTATCAGGCCGACATACGAGCTGTAACATGTACATCCTGCATGCCAAGGCACTGTACAGGTCTAAGAGCTAATAACGGCATTAACTAATAGCACAGGTAGAGAAAAATGAACACGCAGGGGCAAGGGAGAAAAAGAGAGGTCTTCATTAGAGCTTTGAAGAGAGATGACAGGCCAGATCCCTGGCTGGTGTGTATTGGTGTGGCTCCCTGGAAGTAAACAGTTCTGACTGCCATTGATTTATATCAGCTGAAGATCTAGCCTGCAGAGTCGATGAGAGAGATACAGGTAGGGTGACCAGACAGCAAGTGTGAAAAATCGGGACGGGATGGGGGGTAATAGGAGCCTATATAAGAAAAAGACCCAAAAATCGGGACTGTCCCTATAAAATCGGGACGTCTGGTCACCCTAGATAAGGAAAGCTGTTTCAGATGGTGGGAGCTACAGAGGAGACTGTTTGTTTTTGCAGCCCCAGTGGCAAAATTGCATGGCTGGCTGGAGGATGAGTGAAGAGAATTGCTTAAGCAAATTTTTAGTCTCCCCCCCCTCCCCCCCCCCCCATCCCCGTCTGCATGAAAAATGATCTTGGCTTCTTGGCATTTGCGGTGAGATGTGCTGAACCTTCTGAACTAGACGGGACCCAGATTTATACCCCTTCACACACACTCTTCTAGTGTTTCCCGAGAGAGCGCTCTCCTGAGTGGAATCTCTGGCAGCCGTTCTGACCTAGCGGAGTTGTAAAACTGAAAGGGCCCGCCTCTTCTTTCACCTAGTGCAAGTCAGGAGCAGCTCCACTAAAGCCAGTGTAGATCACCCTGCTCTACACTGGTGTGAGATCTGGATGAGAACCTGTTGTATCCTAGGGGCAGCAGGTTCAACAAGGTGCTATTACCACGACAACCAAATACACAACAGAACCATTCTCTCTTCAAACACCCGAATCACTGCCAACGTGCAAACAAACCTAACCCAAATGCATTAACTTAGCTAGGATTCCACTTGCAACAAATGAGCCTCCGTGATGCCCTTAGGACGGGGAGAGACAGAAATGAAACGCCCTGGGAGTGGGTTATTATTTATTTAAAGCAATTTGCCCCGCAAACTGTGGAGCAGCTTGATGAGCTGAAGTTAATGCCGGGGGCTGGACTGGAGAAGCTCGTGCCAACGCAGTGGAGCTCACCCTTTGGGCGGTGGGGGGGCGGTCTGCCTCGGAGGCAGCGCTGCAAATGAATGACTGATGATGCGGCTCATGCAATCAAGCCTAGTGCACAACAACTTGACAGCGAACCCCCACTTAATCCTGTGGCGTTGATTGGAGAAATATCAGCTGAGTCACTGTTGCACTTGCAGGGGAACTGGATGCAGATATTTTTGCCGCTGTATTGTCTCCCTGTTACTATTGCTTTTCTCCTATAAGATCTGAAATAAAGCCCATCAAAGTCAGTGGAAAGATTCTCGTTGAATACAATGGGCTTTGGCTCAGTCCCTAACTAATTACAAGCCACGGGGTAAGTTACCCTTTGTAATAACATGCCACATGGATATCTAGGGTCAATACTCCATAAAACTTCTAAAAACAAGGCCCCTTCTCTTCCGCGTTAGTGCAACGCTAAATTGGTGCTCAATCTGCCACTATTCTGATCTTGCTTTACTTTAACGCTGGACCTAGCCAAGGCAGTTTGACAAAGAAATAGAATAAAATGAGCAGCGGATATTTGCTACTTGTTATACCTGTGTAATGCACAGGATCCTACAGCCCATACATGAGGCTAGGGAACATAGTGTCCAATTCAGATGTTGCAAACAGTAAGAACAATTTGTGCTATATAGACACACAATATTTTGCTCCCTGGCATGCTGTCTTTGTTTGGAGCTCCAGCTGCTGCTAAGTAGGGAGCATGAAATAATAGAAATGATTCCTGCTTGAAGCTGTTATGTTGCAGTCATCTATTTATATGAATCGGTTCAATTCAGTAGGTGTGTATCTATCTGAAACACAAATTGTAAATCACTGTTGCCTAATCTCCTTAGTGGCATGTTGACAAATACTTGTTTAAGAGAGTTTCATATCCACGTTGAGAACGTTACGAAGAAATCAGACGTTTGAAATCCGGCACTGTTCATCATGAAAGAGAAACATATGTATCCCTCAAAAACGACTTGGATGCTTCAAACACATGCCATCTGTTACACATTTTCGTAGTTGCTAAACCATTCAGATGCAACTGCTAATTTACCCACCTTGTATCACACTTTGTGGGGAGTGGCTGAAGCCTCATTAGGATGGAGCTAAGAATAAAATCAGCCCTTGGCTTTAGAAATGAAATATTGCTTGCCCTGCAGTTAAATGAAACATTGCTTGTGACTTTCACACGGATACAGTCCCTAAGCAGTTATTGAATTAAAGCACACAATACACAAATGGCCGCTTTGGGATTGCTGGATGCTGGCTTGCACTGGAAGGTTTAACGCCTAGAGAATCTAGGGACAATTTCATTTAAGATTGTAAATGAATGCTTGTTTTTCTTTAGTGCTTTGCAGCCTACAAGTTGTGAGAACCTTGATCCCAATACTGGTCTTTAAAATCTTGGGTCTCCTTGCTTCTCCTTTCACTTACACTGGTGGTTAATCAGGAGCAACTCTGTGAAGGTGAATGGAGCCACTCTGGTGTGAGAGGAGAATGAGGACTCCTCTCTGTTCCCTTTCCTCACCTGGCTCCGTCCTCTCTCAAATTCATGGCAGGAGGAGTTAGATCTACATCTCCACCAACAAAGCTCTTCTTGAGAGGCTGTAGGATTACAGGGCTCATCTCCCTCTACATGTTCCCAGGAGCAACCACTGAAGTCTGACAGGCATTGCCCCTTAGATGTCCTTAATCTAAGGGAAACAAGCCCTTTTGCTAGCTTTCCCTTGTAAACATCCAAGAGAGCCTTTCTTCTCAAGGCTGGGATGAAATACACATTTGGAACTAGATGTTGGTAGAGAAGCCTGCCTAAAGGAGCTGCGGGGTTGAGGTGGTACAGCATGTAAGTCATGGCAGTAAATTGTTGGAAGGACCCAGGGACTAGAACCCATGTCTGGGGGAGTTGATATTCCCACAGCACTACCAGGAGGTCATGCAGAGGCTCAGCCCGGGAGCACTGTGAAGAGTGGGGGCCACAGGAAGTACCGCCTATGTGACAGTACCCTATGGTCCTCTGATTGGCCAAGCGCCCCTACTTAACTCCAGTGGTTGGCCTGGGAAGTTGTCTGGGCAACCACATAGATTGAATGCCTGACTTCACCTCCTCTCCTGATCTCCAGTCTCCTGGCTCTTGTTTATGGGACCTGGCCTTGCGATGCCTCCAACTCCAGCCTAGTGATTCCTCTCCCTGGTGGCCAGACCTCAGTCCAGCTGTGACTGCTAGGCCAGACCGCCTATGCCACAGTCCCGTACAATTGTAGTGGAAGTTATAAACTACTTGGTTAAGACAGGGGCTTGCCTATGGAAGGACTTCTGAATGGACGATTTCCAGTGTTCTAGATTGTGAAGCTTCCGATTAAGCCGTTGTTTTCTGTTGGCGTGCTGGAGGAGCCTTTGACTGGGAGACTTAGCCTAGGTGCAGCCTTCGACTACTTGAAATGGTTCTAATTTCCTAACCTTGACATGGCAAATTCTCATAGGCAGCTACTACATTTTTCATGGCTAGGATTCTGGATGCTCAAACTCTGGTTTTTTTGGCATGTGCAGGTCAGGAAGTTGGCCATCCAACTCCCACACTTGGGTGCCAGAATGACTTTTCTGTGTAAAAATGAGTACTTGGTACCCCACAGCAAGACACGGGCTTGAGCCCACACCCAGGAGCTGAATCCCTATAATTTAGCAGCTTGACTCAACCTCTTCCCAAAGTTGGGGTGGGGAGGGTGTCACTATTTGAGTGTGCAAATTTTGGGCCCCGCCCCTTCTCCAAGGCCCCGCTCCTGCTCACTCCCCCCACCCCCCACACCGCTCCGTTGCTTGCTCTCACTCATTTTCACTGGGCTGGAGCAGGGAATTGGGGTGCAGGATGGGGGGTAAAGGTTCCAGCTGGGAATGTGGGCTCTGGGGTGGGGCCGGGGATGAGGGGTTTGTGGTTCGTGAAGGGGCTCGGAGCAGGGCTTTGGAATGTGTGTGTGGGGGGTGAGGGCTGGGAATGAGGGGCTTGGGGTGCAGGAGGGAGCTCTGGGCTGGGGGGTGGAGCTGAGGGGTTTGAAGTGTGGGAGGGGGCTCTGGGCAGGGGGTTGGGGTGCGGGAAGGGGTGTGGGCTCTGGCTGGGGGTGCGGGCTCTGGGGTGGGGCCAGAGATGAGGTGTTTGGGGTGCAGGAGGGAGCTCCAGACTGGGGCAGGGAGTTGGGGTGCGGGCTCTGGGAGGGGGTTGGGGTGCGGGCTCTAGACAGCGCAAACCTCAGGTGGCTCCCAGAAGCCCCAGTATGTCCCTCCGGGCAGCTCCTAGGTGCAGGGGAGCTGCGGAGCAGGAGATCAGGGTGGGGGCAACATGTGGATCCTCCTGGCCCCTCTGCCATGGGGCTGTCCGAAGGGACATACCACTGCTTTCGGGAGCTGCGCGGAGCCAGGGCAGGCATGGACCCTGCCTTAGCCCTGCTGCGCTGCTGACTGGACTTTTAACGGCTCGGTCAGCGCTGCTGACTGGAGCAGCCAGAATCCCTTTCCGACCGGGCTTTCCAGTCAAAAACCGGACGCCTGGCAACCCTAGCGGTAGGCAACAAGGAAGAGTTACTGTACTATTTTTTTTTTCCTGGCAAGCTGTTGGTGTTCTCAAGGGCAGTAAATTCGTATTTATTTTCCTCTACCAATGGCACTTGTAAATTCCATAGCTTTATCCTGTCGGTCCTGATGTAAGGAGGTTAGCTTGCCTTGATTTGCCAGGTATTTCAGCAGCACATATGCAGAGTTTGTGTAATTGATCTCCCCCCCGCAATACCCTTCTTTCAGAATTAGTGAGTGCATAATTTGCTGTGTTTCTCATAGGGTCCTTAGCTATTCTGCTGGATAGTGCAGAAGGGGGAAAACGTGTTCCGGAGACCACAGGATTGAAAATCCCCCGAGTTTTAGAAACTATGGTTAGACTCCATCACGGGGCCTTTGTTGGGAGTTCTGTTTTATTGATGAGGGAGTTCAGTGGAATATTTAGTGCATCATTGAAGAGTGCATAAAATAAAGACTTTAAAAAAGAAGACGTGCTCTGTATTGATTGAAAAAGAAATGCTCCGCAGAACTTGGCAGCTAATGCAACACCAGCATGTGGATTGTGTTGGTATCACAAACGGAGAGGACGTGGCAACTCAGCAAGATTTATGGAAATAGTTGCTGATGAACTGCAAAATGTCTATCATGGCTTTGCTTCTGGACTAGGAAGAGTGTGTTACTGAGTTTTTCTTGCATTATAAATTCATAGAAGCCTGTCTCCCCTCCCCACTCTCCCGTTATGCGCTATACAGAATGTCGGCAGCTGCTCATTCTGCCGCCGTTGGCATGGAGGGTGTGAGCAATTTGTATTGCTGCTGCAGCTCCCTCGCAGTCTGCTCTGGACTGTCATCCCCCTAGACCACAGGCAGCTCAGCTGAGCAATCCTGCTGCTCTTGCTTTCCCTAATTGAATGGGACAGGGAGAGTTATTTGAAGTCTTAAGGCTTCAAGGGGCTGGGTTGGATGCTGTGGCTGTGTGAT
Organism: Macrochelys suwanniensis; assembly: GCA_033296515.1. Lineage (NCBI taxonomy): Eukaryota > Metazoa > Chordata > Testudines > Chelydridae > Macrochelys > Macrochelys suwanniensis. The sequence goes on along the minus strand of CM065789.1, from coordinate 4,758,461 downwards.
GAGACACGAACCATTTCATGGAGATTTGCCCCAGTGAGACCCTGCTGACAGGGTCTGGAAGGAGCAGGAAATCTAGAAGGTTCTGCTCTTGGTTGCCAAAGAGATGGGTGAAGCCCAAATCTTGGTCTGAATCCTTCCAAATGTTGACATGATCTGGCCCTTCTTTGTAATGTACCGAACCATCCCCCTGATCCAGATACTCTTGAAATCTGGGGCTGTTCAGATCCTGAACCAAACATCAAAGCTTGGATCTGTCTCTAGAGGAAACGTATCAACTCCCATCGCAGTGGAAAAATAAATAGCTTCCAATACCTGGCTTTTAGCCACAGTGCTCTGGGCTCTCTTCAGACTGGGTGGCTGCAGGGTGGAGTCTGAGGCACCGATTTTTTGACCAATAAAACTTGCAGAATTTTAAAATATTGTGCGCAGCATTTTTAATTTTTTGGCACAGAATTTTGAACGTGTTGGCGCAGAATGCCCTCAGGAGTAATAAACCTCAATAAATAAAGAGCAGCTAGTTTGACTGAATGGTTTGCTAGCAGCAGCACCAGACCCTTCAGTGCAAGAATCCATCAGCGACCTGTTTTCCATTGCCCGTCAGGGCAGGTGTATTCTGTGCCAAACGTGCGATTGCTTTGCTCCGTCTCTGAGCAGGCCCTGAGACTGGATCCAGCCTTGGTTATCTCACTACCTGAGCTGTGCACCTCCTATTGATTGCGCTTGGGCTTTGGGGATGAGAAGTATTTGCGCTGTGCCCACCAGCGTTCAAGTCTGTCCTCCCAACTGGAGGATAACGTGTAGCGTATGTCTCTCCCTAGAAGGGCATTAACCGTTCAAGCAAGCAAGAAAAAAATGGTGTGCTTCATACTGGGGTGTTAAAGTTCTGTAGGATCATTCGAGACATCTTATGGTGGTCTAATAGGATCATCACTTTAACTGACTAGCTGGCTGAGATTCCTGAGGTATGATGCATCCATGTGCTTGAAATACATGGCTTTATAATGGGGCTTGAAATTCAACGTAGGCAGTGGAATGTTTAATAAAACGTTGACAGATGTTTTCCTTGTAGATCTTCCCTCCCGCCCACCCCCAACACAGAGATGAATCTATGCTTGTTTATTTTGCAAACACGGAGAAGCAGCTTGCCTAGGAAATTGCTGTGCAGAAAGGGAATATAATTGTAATCTCTGCTGATGCGATACCGGCATGTGAACTGGGAACTAGAGAACAAACTTCTGATCTCAACCTCTCTCTTAAAAGTCCACTTACTCCCATCTTTAGCAATTTTAGTGGTTGGTTAGCTCTTTCTGTGCAGAACATTAATATACAGAACTAACATGGTCGTTAATAAGTCTACAAACTAAAATCACTTGGAAGCACTTTTTTTGTGTGCAGGGATCATTTTTGACAAGAGAAGGAGGCGATTGTGTTGCTGCACAGCCTAGCTGACAAATAACGAAAAGAATAGTGTATAAAATGTAACTGGATCATTTGCTTAATTTGAAATTATGGTAATAGTTTTGGAAAGGAAATTGCTTTTCTCTGTATGAAACGGGCCTCCTAATTGTTTCCCTTTTTGCAAGTGTTAATCTTTACTGCCAATAAATTACTTGTCACCCACACCCGTTAAATTTATTTTTTGTGATCTGCAAATGGCAATAGAAGGACCTGCTAATCTAAAAATGTGACCTTCTGCAAACACCTTTGGGCAGCGTTTGGAAGGCAAAGATCTATTTGCATGATGTCAGCGCAGCCTGAAATAAATTCAGCCCGAAGAACTTATTACAAAGACCAAATTAAATAACTGGGGAACTCTGGTTAGTGTCGCACAGCTTCTGTCCATCCATGCCTTTCACAGGCATTGGGACTGGTGTGCCAAACCCTCATGCATTCACTTTGTGTTTCCATGACTGGTCTATCATGATTAACCCAGCTCTGGCCCCTACTGTAGGTCTTTGCATGATGTTCAGGAAGCAAAATTGGGAGTGGGGAGGTGACTCCATCCCCACATCAATCTCCTGTAATCTAGGGGAAGGGTCTCTAAACTGCAAACCCAGCGTTCTCGTCCCAGCTCTTCCGCTGATTGCTCTTTAATATTTCTGTGCCCTTCACAACCCTCATTATTAGCTGGGGTCTCCTACTGTGACTTTGGAGGCTAATTAGCATTCACCCATTTTACAGGTAAGATAACTGAGAGGTTGCACAAGCTCCCATCAGGAAGAGCTGGGACTAGAATCCCTGTCTCTAACATAACAGAGCCAAGTTAGTTCGCAGATTGTGTAGTAGCTTTGTGTGCTGGAGTGGCCATCACTGAGAGTGGTTGCTGATTGGCTGGAGTTTGTTGGAGGCGGGATTCTGGAGCGATAAAGTTTGCCCTGGCTTTGGAAGAGTCAGTTTGGCCAGGGAGCATGGGCTGAGCAGGGGCTAGTCCCAGCTGTGGAAGATCTAGTCAGCCTGGGACTGAAGTGAGTTTGGAATAAATAAATATAGCACCAGCCTGGAAAGATTTTTGACAAAGGTGTTCTGTAACTCTGGGGGGTATTTACTTTAGCTGGGAGCTATGAAGTTGCTATGGGAATCTTTGCAACTGAAGTTATTTCCTGTGGGACCTAAAATTAAAAGAAGTCTACCACTCCCCCCCACCCCGCCCATATTCTTAATGCTCTTGGGTCTCTTTCTGCCTCTTTCCCCTTCACAGTATCGGAGTTTTCCATCTATAGCTCACACGCATTAGATTGCTGAGTGTGATCCTGAGGAGGAAGTGTGCAACAATCCGTCACAATGCTGCCCTCCCGTACACGGTCGGTACAAATAGCAAGGCAAACAGGATTCACTTTACACATAAGCAGGGCAGAGAGTTGAATTCCACATACTCACTCCATAGAGGTTGCAAGAATCCCATGTGCATCAGCCAAAGAGTTTGTTCTCTGTTTTAAAAGCCTGCGCACTGGTGTGTGTGTGTGTGTGTGTGTGTGTGTGTGTGAGGATTTTTGTTTTAGCTTGTTCACTTTTTGTTTAACAGCTGTCAGAAATAGCAGGAAAACTTGTTCTGATTTAACGTGGAACATCACATTATAATTGGTGCTTTCAGTCTATAATTGGTGCCTTCAGTCTATCTAGTGATGGAGTGTTAAGCATAATGAGTTAGGCTGTGAAAACATGCATGTGCTTAATTTGAAGTCCCATTGATTTCAATGGGACTATTCAACTTGCTGAGAGGTAAGTACGTGGTAAGTGTTTGCAGGATCAGGGCATCTGACACTCACAGGGCCAGCTTTACAAAGGTGCCAAAAAATGCAGGTAGGTTCCTAGGGTGGCTCTTTCCAAGGGATTTCAATGGGAGTTAGGTTTCTAGCTGCTCAGGCCCTTTAGAACATCCCACTAGGCGCCTAGCTGGGTGCTTAAAGACCTTTGAAAATCTGACCCTAAGACCCCAATCCTTCCATTTGTTCTGTGCGTGCGGATTCCTGTGCCTGTGTGCGGAGCTCCTTGACTTCGTGCGTTTGGACCCAGCCTGTAGCTCAACAGCAGGATGTGTTTTTTCAGAAGTTCCCTCCGTGACTAGGACAGTCGGCTCAGCTCTGCGGGCAGGACCTTCAGAGCAAAGGTCCCCAGCGTGTGTTGGAGAATGGGAACCTTTCGATAGAATTTTTCAAACCCACTTGGACAACTCTAGACTCTATTCATTTCTATAGGGCTTGAGAGTAATTTTGACAGGATCCTATTGGTTTGGTGCAATTTTCAAATGTGCCAAAGTCCCCTTGAAAGTGACGGAAAATGTTGCCATTCCTTCCCCCCCATTCCATTCTTCAGGATTTTTAAACCTTTAGACTCCTGAGTCCCTCCATCTCATTGCATTCCTGTGCTGTGGGAACAGGCTCAATTGCTCGGCATTTCTTTTGGCAGCGTGGTGTTTTAAATAAACCAACAACCCCATTTTATGCCTGAAGTTTCTAGAATGGGGAGGGACGGGGACTGAGCTAACTTCATAATCTATTTAGCGAATCATCTTGCAAATCAGAGGAGGAATTATGTAGCCAAGACTTCTGGCTGGGAAGTTATCCAACATTCGGAGCTGGGGAAGAGAACGTTTAGAGGAAGTGGGTTTTGTTATAATAGTAATTTTACATTTACCATTTTGTAAGTGTTTCTGTCGTCATAACAGCAGAGGAATGTCAAACTCCTGTGGAATTCACAAAAGAAAAGTAAATGACAGTTCTTATCTCTAAGGGCTTGACCCTAAGCCTAGATTTTGTTCCTCTGGTGAATTTCAGACAGAGCTCTAGTGTTCTTTTCAAGGTAGTTTTTTCCCCAAGGTAAATCGGTTACCTAGAGCTGCGTAGTAATGTATGATGGCGTAAACATTCAAGGCAGCACACAGGTTAGCTGGGATGTGCTACCAAGCATGGGGTTACAGCTGACTAGAGGAGGACAACTCTATCTTGCAGCAACTTTGGAGGTTTCCAACTCTGTTTTTGTTCCGTATTGCAGTGAAAACAAAACCCTTTGTGTGTGAGCACCACGTTCACGTCTGTGCTCCAACTAATTCAGAGCAGAGTTTTTCATCCAGATCCCTCCGATTCAGACAGAGCAGGGACATGAATCGGGATCTCTCGCCACCTCTTCTCTCAGCCAGAAAACCTTTCTGCTGATGAGGACGTCACTGCAACATTTCCAGCTTCATTTAATCGAAAATGTTCTGACCGGCCCTACTGGCTGGACAGTGTCACATTTCAGACACATGTAACATAGAGCAATACCCCACATATCAGCAAACTGCAAACAGAGCGCGCTGGCTTCTTCCTCCCTTGAACTGTGTTAGATCTACGGGGATGCATTTTTCCGAGGTTGTACTTGGATATTTTGTCGTGTGACTCCCACACTTTCAGAATAAACAAGCTTCACTTGTATTTAGGGTGTGTAGTACAAAGGCCCAGATTTTGAAAGGCATTGAGACATGGCTGCGCTCAGCATCGCAATGCCTAACTGATGTAGGAGTCTTAGAAATCTCATTTCCCAAAGGGGTTTAGGGACTTAAGCATTGACAGTCAATGGGATTTAGGCACTTAGGAGCTTTTAGGACTCCTAAATTAATTGGCATTGCTGCCCTCATGATTGCAATGCTTTAAATCGGGGCCTGAACACCTCGTGGGAGCGGCTGAGTGCTTTCAGCTCCTGAGCCATGTCTGCATGATGGAAATGGTCTAAAAATGTCCCTAGTGTAGACAAGATTGCTGGGGGAGCGTCGTACATTGCAGGACTGGGCCCGCAGCCTTTTAGATATGCTGGCTGTCAACTATCTGCGACCCACAGAAGATTATGATAGCCCATTAGTCTAGAGGACGGGCAGTGGCTTCTGGGAGATTCATCTCCGTGGGGATTGATACTTGACTAAAAGGGTCATGTACTGTGCTAGGTGGCTGACGGGATTTCAGGAGGAAAAGAATGGCTTTATGCAGAGCGTATCACTTAATAGCTAATTATGATGTTGGACGTGTCAAGGAAGCATTGCACGGCAGTTTTGTGGCTGGTTGTTTTATTTATTTTTGAGCTGGTCACTGAACATACACCCCGCCCCCCCCTTGTACAATCCTCCCAGTGGGACCAAGGTGAACTGAAAGTAACATCAGAAGACGAACTGCCATGAAATGGATTTGCATTTCAGAACAGCAGGTTCGGTTTGCGAAACCAGTTTTGTTCTCCAGAGATTTCCTTCCACATCATGATACAAAGACATGGGGGCATATGGCCCCTCGCTATTTGACAGTTGTGTCCATTGTGCCAGGGGAATTGGGTTTGGAGAAACAAAAGGAAGATTATCCCAGGGATGTTTATATATCTTTCCAATTAAAAAAGGTTGGGGGCGGAGGAGGGAGCAAGAGAGAGGAAGAGGACAGTAATTTTGTCTCTGCATGCAGTGGTATAGATTGAAGAGCTAAAGCAGAATGAAATTAGGCAGATATGCCTCTCGCCTTCTAATAAGATCCTGGGCAATTACTTGTTTCAAATAATGCCTATCATTTTGCTAGCGATGTCTGGACTTGGGTCAGCAAATGAAAATGTGCAGTTCCTGTATGGAGGCATACAAACTGGGAATGGGTTAATGGCTAGTTCTTCACGAAGCCTGAATTCTGGTAAAGAACCAAGGAAGGCCTGTATCTCATGATCAAGGTAGTCTCGTTTTAGTTAAATGAACGCCTCCGGCTGCTTTAACCCATGTGGCAAATTGCCGGCACTACTATGATGGGTCCCGCACTTTCTCTTCTTGTGGGGGGGTTTCAGGGTGCCATTTCTTGCCCCTGAACTGGGGTAACAGCTATCCTACTAGTATCCCAGGGAAGGGGAGTGGAGAGGGAGGGACCCGGGCCCGCCCTCTACTCCGGGTCCCAGCCCAGGGGCCCTATGATAGCAGGTGAACCACTTGTACCAGTGATTCTTTCCCCGGGGCTACTTCCCTCTCCTGACCTTCAGCTTGTGGGGCTTCCTGCCTTCCCTCTGCACAAGCCAGGTGTCCCTTTATCTAGGATCTTGGTCTTCTTAGCCCGCTGCAGCACTTCTCAAAACTCTCCTCCGCTTTCCTTCGAACTGCTCTTTGTTCCACCACCAATCCACTCTGCTTCACTCCTCCAAACTGCTCTCTGCTCCATCACCAAACCACTCTGCTCCAGCTCCTCCAAACTGCTCTCTGCTCCACCACCAAACCACTCTGCTCCAGCTCCTCCTCACTCTGCTCCAGCTCCTCCTCTGGCTGATTGAAGCAGGGGGATTTTATCAGGTGACTGGCTTCAGGTGCTCTAATTGGTTTCAGGTGCTTTTAATTAATCTACAGGGAATAAGGCTTCTCATCCTAGATCACTCTCCTGCTGCCTTCTGGCCATGCTGTATCACACCCATCATGTTGGGTGCTCCTCTTTCAGTTAGGTTCCTCGTGCACAAAACCGTGTGAGAGGACATAGTAGAAGAGCCTTGTCTTAATAAGTATCTGTTTGGCGTTGCCTGTTCTAAGCAGACACGGGAGTTGTAAGATGTAAATACTTTCATGGCGATCTCTGAAGAAACACAGTCTGTTTCCAAATGGGATAATGAGACTGTTTCATAGGATGTGTAGTATTTTAGGTCCCCCTACTGTGAGCAGTGTCACTAGAATCGGGTAAGCAGCAAAGGATGTATTGGGGAAAGTGTTTGGCTAAGAAAATGCTCAGAGCTGGGTAAAAGAATCTCAGCTCTACCACCTTGGTGGTGTTCCCACTGCTTTTCTTGCTGCTTGGGCAATCGGTGCTGTCTGCAAAAGAGACCTATCTTTCCTCTTTAGAGACTTCACGCTGTGGTGATCAGAGCATTACCAGGGTGTGGAACAGTGGAAGATTGGAGAGGGAGGGAGAGGAGTTTAAGTGGGGAAACAGCTTCCCAGCTCTCATTTCAAATGTCAACAGCCAATTTCACAGCTGCTGATACAATTTCCAGGATGGAAGTTATAGATGCTGATGGCTAATGCGGTGACTGATGATTGGTAGACTGTAAGGTGGCACTCAATGAATTTTGACAAGGAGTTTTTCCCATGCATGGAGATTCAACAAGTGGTTAAAACCTATAAATGGGGAGAGAACTGGTAAACATGAGACAATTATAAAGCTCACGCTCTGTGTGCTCATTGTCTGCACTCTTTCTATTCTGGGAAACGTATTTCTAGTGGGCCCTGTGCTTGTATAACGTACCTTTCCTCCCTCTCCCAGTCTCACTGCCTTCGTGTGTTTTGCAGACTCCCTGCTGGGTGGTCGGTACGTGGAAACCAGCCGGAAAGACAACGGAAAAATGAAGAGCTGACCGATGAAGAGAAGGAGATCATCAACCGAGTAATAGCTCGAGCAGAGAAAATGGAAGAAATGGAGCAGGAACGTATTGGGTAAGGAGACGACCTGGCTAATCACTCCATGGAACCCACAAGATGGTAACATGAGTCAGTGCATGGGCTTCACTTTGTATGTATTAGATTCAGTCTTGTGGCTTGAAGATCATAGGGGAGCCCATTTGATCCTCCTACCACAGAGCTGCATCTGCTTGCTACCTGCTACCACCTACCTCCTTCCCAAACCCCCTTTGAGCCCAGACATTTGTGTAATGCTAACATGGCTTTGCCCAGGCAATGCCTCTGGGTAAGGTGAAACCAGATCTTCCATTACAAGAAGATTGATTCCCTAAGAGGGCCCCTACATTTTGGAATTCAGTTTCCCCATCCTGGAACAAAATAGCCTAAATCTATTGACCTAGGGGGGGTCCTGGAAAATCCATTTTCATTATTCTTATTGACTCATATTACAGAAGCACATAAAGGCCTCAGCTAGGCCTCATTGTACTGGGGCTGTACAAGCATTCACTAAGAGACAGTCCCTGCCCCAAAGAGATTACAATCTAAATAGACAAGACACAGAGGCCTGGTCTACCCTACGGGGGTAAATTGGCCTAAGTTATGCAACTCCAGCTACGTGAATAACATACATAACTAGAGTTGACGTAGCTTATGTCGACTTACTGCAGTGTCTACACCGCACTGGGTCGATGGGAGAAACTCTCCTGTCGACTTACCTTACGCTTCTCGTTCGGGAGAACGATCAGTGGTCGATTTAGCGGGTCTTCGCTAGACCCGCTAAATCGACCCCCGGTGCATCGATTGTAGACATACCATGTAGACATACCGGGAGGGCATTTGGGGAAGGCTGAGGGGAGGTAGGCAGTTCCTTTGGAAACTTGGGGTGGGGAGATTTTGTTTTGTAATTTAATTTTTGCTGATTGTGGTTGTATGTAGCAGGGCCATGCTACCGTATTTGATGTTTGTACTGATTTGATTGTGTATGGATGTCTATTTAGTTGCTGAAAATGATACGTAGACACTGGGATAGGAGTTCTTTTGGTAAATAAATGAACAAAACTTACCAACATGTCCTGGAAGTTTCAGCTTGTGTCCTCTTGCATATCAGGATGGGAGCAGAAGGGTTTTTCAATGAGAGCTTTGTTAAGTTAGCTGAGAACACCCAATGCGATGTGTGTGAATTACTGTACAACGAAAGACAATATAATGTTGACTTTTGCTGAAGGATCTAGTATTCAATCCTTCATTGGCAGGGAGACCGACCTACAGCAAAAGTCAAAATTAGGTGGGCAAAGATCGAACCCCTGAATTGGAGCGTCCCTGAACTCATGAGGTGTCTGATTCAAACTCAGAGCCACATCTACATTGTAGTTATCCCTCCCCAGCCCCTCAAATAGAGCAAGTCAAATCCTCAGATCTAGACTCCGTGCAGTATGTAGAGAGATTTCAACTGTGCATCCTGGTTCCTGGAGACTGGTCCTATGGCGGCTATGAGGGATGGCTGCAAGGTGACCCATCTGTTCTAGGGTGAACCATATAAATGGTTTCAGAGTAGTAGCCGTGTTAGTCTGTGTCAGCAAAAAGAAAAAGAGTACTTGTGGCACCTTAGAGACTAACAGATTTATTTCAGCATAAGCTGTCGTGGACTACAGTCCACTTTGTCGGATGCATAGAATGGAACATACAGTGGGAGGATATTTATACATTCAGAGAAACATGAAAAGGTGGAAGTAACCATACCAACTGTAAAAGGCTAATTAATTGAAAGGAACTATTATCAGCAGGGGAAAGAAACTTTTGAAGTGATAATCAAGATGGCCCATTACGGACAGTTGACACAAAGGTGTAAGGGTACTTAACTAGGATACTAAACTAGGGGAAATAGATTCAATTAACGTAATGACCGAGCCACTCCCAGTCTCTGTTCAAACCATATAAATGGTGTCCTGCTTTAAGCGGTGGTTTTGGAGCAGGAAGGCCAATCGGCATGCCTGCTGGGAAATTCCCAGAGGGAGTGGTGTGGAATTTGAAAGAGGAGACCACCTGTGGGAGAGCTGGCAATGAAACCCCTCTTCTAATGCCCCATCCTCTTCCCAAACTTCAAGACTGTCTTATGTTTGAGGATGCACTGAGAGCTGGATACTGTATATCTTCCAGAGCATTTTGAGAAGATCCCCCATTTCCTTTCAGCATCCGGGTTTGTGCCATGCATTGGAGAAGATACCAGAGAAGAGCAAAATAATAATTGTTATAGATCAACCTGCTCCATCAGTGACAGTTTCCCAGAGGGAAATCCTATAATCCTACATGTCTAACAGCCTGTGTTTGTTTTAAGGACAGCAGGTGATTGTATTCTATCCAGGCTTAGTCAGCCACTTGTTTTTTCCATCTAGGGGTGGGAGTCGGGCACAGCCAGCACCAGAATTATTAACTGTTTCAGAGGATGTTAAAAATCCCTCTGGTTGTTTACTACAAGTAAGTTGCCCTCAGGGGCAGTTGATTCATAAAAAGGCAGAGCAGTTCCATCTCCCGAAAATGGAAAAACAACACATGGACGTTGAAAGCAAACGAGTGTTTGAAAATCGAACCCACGGATACTGTAGCCTGGCTACTTCTGACTCAGCTGAGATCTAGTCCCTGTTCACTTGACTGTTAAAGTGAATTTAAAGTAAGCTGTAAAGATATAATTAGAGCTGTGCCCTAAATATGGCTGGAAAGAAGCTTGGGGTGTGGGAGGGGAAGGGATCCTGAGGTGCTGAATCTGGTGAAGTTATGCATGCGAAATCCAAAGTTTCTCATACGGAAGATTCAAAAACAGTTGAAGACCCGCTGAAGCAATGCAGGGGAAGCCATCTGTCAGACTGGCTTTTTCTGAAAAGCGCAGAGGTGCTGGTGCAGACGTCCTCGCGAGGGTGGTTAGGTTTTTCCCCCCCGTTGTTGATGATGTGTAATTTGAGGATGGTTGTATAAGAAGCCCTGAAATTTTTGTTCATTTGCAAGCTAGTTCAGAGTCAGAGAGAGAGTAGCAGCAAATCTGAGAGCAGCAACGTGCTTGATTCAAAGCCAAACATTCTCTAGTACTGCTTCTTTCTCCCCCTCCTCCCCAACTTTCTGTGGAATGCATGGGCAGGTGGAGGTGGGGAGATCAGAAGCAAATGGATCAGAGGCAAACTTCACAACCATACCTTCAAATGTATGGTAAAATACCCAGCTAGAGAGTGATGGTGGATAGTCCACTTGGGAAAGTTCACTTCTTGAAATCACGCAGGAATAGAGCTAAATCTCCAAGCAAAGAAACCTCTGTGTGTGTCTGTCTGTCTCTCTTTTTGTGTGTGTGTGTTGCAGGAAATTTTCCAATTGCCAAAGCTCTGTATTTTGTTTTAGTCTCCTGATCTCCAAGCTCCTTGTGACTCCAAACCCTCACCTTAGAAGAGCATATTGAATTCCTCTCTTTAACATTTGGGATCTCTGCCTTTGTTTACAGATTTGTAGGCATTGGCTAGCAGATTTCAGCCAGGATGTACCAATGTCCTCTACAGACATGCTGTTTTTGTGCAATCTGGCACAGCATATTGCTGTGTTTTTGAAGGAAACTGTGCTCTTCATAAGCTGGGCTTGACATTTCACCTTAACTCTTCATGTTGCTGATGTTCAGGCTTCACAAGTTCTGCAGGGAATGTATTCGCTATCTTGTTTTCCTTTCTGTGTTTTTTTTCCCCTTTCTCTATTCATGGCCAACCTCAGTTTGGTTTCAGCATGTGTGTAACTAGCTAGCATCCTGGCGGATTTGGATGAAAGGTTGCTTGATGAAATGTGTGAGATTTTTACCGGCTGTGCCGGAGTGCTTCCAGAGTGTGACTCTTGTGTGTATAGAAATGAACGTCTCTGCACATGAAACAAGTTGCAGGCATATAAAAATGCTGAAAGCCTAACAAAGGCATCATTGCATTGCGCTGATATTCGATGTACTTAAACACGGAATGCACCAAGTTCATGATCATTCAGTATCTCAAGCTGAGAAAACTGTAGAACCGCATTTTGCCATTAGACGTATGGGCCTATATAAAGAAAATTGCTCCTAAACTTTTGATCCTAATTTTAATTTTTTCAAAAACATTTGATCACGTTTCATTTTTTGACCTGCATGTTAACTTTAGTTTTAACATTCAACCCTCTAATACACATGAGTTCCCAGTAGAAATAGCAGCGGCTTCGTTCTAGAGTTAGCTGGGTGACCTTTTTTGTGTATAGCATTAACTCTTCCCCTTTTCTTATAAATCTCTGCAAAATCCTTAGACAAGCTCATTCCAATCAGATCTGTTGTGACAGGAGCATTGTGTTTTTTAAGACTGATCATAGAATTTCAGTGTTCAACCCCGCGCAGTTGTGAGGCGAGGTATAAAGCCATTTATTCTTTGCGATTCAGGTGCTTTTCCGTTTATACTGCATGCTGCATTGAACGTACTGCTCAGTGCTGTTTCAAACCCATTAGGCTTGTCTTCGGTATTCATTTTTGTGGAGTTACAATAAATATTTAAATACCGAGAACTTTTGCATGCATACGCTGCTGCCAGTTCTTGTTTTGCAGAGGAGTCAGCACTTAATAACGGTTCCTTCTCTATTCCCCTGGTTGCTTACAGCGTCTCCTGAATAAAAAAGCAAGAGAAAATGCCTATGCCATCACGCTGCAGGGTTGCTGGTATGGTGCTGCTCTCGTGTACTGCAGTTAGAGGCACAGTGTATGCAGAGTGAGTGAGTGAAAGCAATTGCAGCTTCTGCAATAGATGTCAAGCTGAACAGAAGGCTCCAGCTGAAATGCTCATGGTCTGTCGCGACATTTATTTCGTATCCATCACTGCGGCTGCTCTAGCATCTTTGTTCTTACCAGGGCAGTGAGACACCAGGGTTGATACAGTCAATGGTTCGGCTGCTGGCGTGCTGAGACCCAGCGTGCTGACCAATATGGTCTCTTTGTTCCCGCGTACTCCCCTGGCTGTCTGTATCCGTCTCTTCTTTCTTGTCGTACGCTTACACTGTAAGCTCTTTGGGGCAGGGACTGGCTCTTTTTGCCCCGCGTTTGTGCAGAACCCAGCACAATGGGCTTCTGGTCTATGACTAGGGCTTCTAGGCACTACGGTAATGTTACTAATAATAGTAGTCAGTGGGCGGTGCGGGTGCCCAGGACCCTATGAATCAAGCCATTGAATTAGGTGCCGAAATAGATACAGGTGCCTCGTGTTAGGCACTCAGACGTTAACCTAAGCCTCTTCTGTAGCCTCTTCAGAACAGTTGCATGCAGGGCCGGCTCTAGGCACCAGCAAAGCAAGCACGTGCTTGGGGCGGCACATTTCCAGGGGCGGCATTCTGGCACCAGCATAGGCACTGACTCCGTGGGTGCTCCGGGGCTGGAGCACCCACGGGGAAAAATTGGAAAAAATCTGCACCCACGGGCATCTCCCTGTGCGTGCCCCCCCCGCCCCAGCTCACCTCCGCCTGCTCTCCTGAGCGTGCTGCCGCCGCTCCACTTCTCCCCGCTCCCTCCCAGGCTTGCTGCGCGAAACAGCTGTTTTGTGGCAAGCCTGGGAGGGAGGGGTAGGAGGGGAAATGTGGTGCACCTGGGGGAGGAGGCGGGGCCAGGGATTTGGTGAAGGGGTTGGAATGGGGAGGGAAGGGGTAGAGTTGGGGCGGGGCCGGGGGGAGCGTGGGGAAAAAAAAAGCGGGGGGGGGGGAGCCAAAATTTGTTTTGTTTGGGGCTGCAAAAAACCTAGAGCCGGCCCTGGTTGCATGGACTGGCCAACAGATGGTGCAGGAATACTCCCTCCTCTGAAGAAAGACCACGTCACCTCTGTGGTGGATTCTCCAAGTCTCTTGCAAGGTCGTCGTCATGGCTATACCAGTCCATGAGGCCCATATCTTGCTTCCATCAGTGACCAATACCTGATTTGTTAGAGGATGGATACTGCTCCTCTGACCATAAGGACTGTCCACCAGGGAAAATAATGAATGCTCCCTGTGCCTCTCATACAATGCACTGTAGCCTGTGATTTGATTACTGTTATCTTGGCCTGTTCAGCTGCAGATTTTAATAGTCATAAAATGTATGCACTGCTTTTTAAAATTAGCCCATTAGATACCACAGTGATGGGCACTTTGGAAAATGTGCAGAATGGTAATTAAAATCCAGCCACTGTGTTAAAGACACTTAGTAGAAGATGATTAATTGGATGGTTAATTCTAATTTTTGCTGCATGTATAAAAGATAAAGAAATGACATCTACAGGAGAGGGGAGGAAAAGCCGCGAGGAAGCCTCGATGCCGATTCATAGCAATGACTGAGCAGCAGCATGCCATTAGTTGAGTAAGACTGATATGGTTCTTGCAAACGGAAATGTTTTGCAGTTGAATTGTATTAGCTGAGTGAGATTGACCTAAAATGTAAGACCAGCTGAAAAGTGTTGAGAAAGGAAGATGGTTTGTTACAATATAAATCTCTCTAGCTGTTAGCAGCAGTGAAAACAGCCAGTCTCCATTGAATCCATCTTACTGCAAAGATGTATTATGTATTTGGTTTCACTGGAAGAAATCAGGGTTTATTCCAGTCAGGAGTACCTAGACCGTTTGATCCCAGTAATTAAACTTGAATCAATAATTTACCATTGTGTGTGGCTTGCGTTCAGCTTGCCCTCATGCTGTATGTATGAGCTGCATATCCTTGGTCTCTCTCTTGCTGTCCTTCATTGTCAGTCTCTGCTTTCCAAAATGGAGTCTGGCCACAGCTTAGCGGAGGATAATTTAGGTGTGTAATGCACCTTCTTTCACTCTTCCGGGCGGGGCTGGCTCTGCACTGATCCACCTTCAGCAGACAGGCTAAACCCACCTTTCTGCTAACATTTCATTCTAGTTTATCTGTGGGACTTGTATGGACCTGTTACCATGGTATCAGAGCGCCTCCTCACGACACTCCTGTGAGGTGGGGCACTGCTCACCCCCATTTTAGAGCTGAAGAACGGAGGCACAGAGAGGCTGGATGACTTGGCCATGGTCACAAAGGAAGTCAGTGGCAGAACAGGGACCCTAATCATTGGATCATCGTTCCTCTCAGGATTCTATTAGCACTAAATATAGAGATAAGAACTAATTTGCATACCAGGGCCCAGTGTGAGTGTTGATAACCCAAGTTATTTAACTGGGGCAAACTAAACCAGTGAAAGTCAGATTTATACTGGTGTGCAAGTGTCCACACACAGACATACCCATTGAATTAAATTAGTGTGTTAGTGAAACTGGAGCAAATCCTGCATGTAGCTAGCCGAAAAGTAACCAGACCTCATAATGGAGGAGGACATAGTTTGATGAGACCCAAACCTTTTTGTTCCAGGTTCAAGTGCAATTTAATTATAGCATGCCTTTCTTACAAAGTAGAGCAGTTAAAATCGGAAGGTGTGTAAGTAGGAGGAAGCAGTAGAGAAGCGTGAAGGACTGGTAAGTGATGGTATAGGGAACTTGTGGAGGAGGGGTCTGAATTGCATTTTAAGGAGGGAAAACAGAGTGAGGAGGAGGACAGGCTGTTTCAGGGAGAGCAGGTGCAGTGACAGCGAAGAATCAACCTCCGACAGAGGGAAGGCAAAGCTGTAGGACTCAGGAAGTTTAAAGAGAGGGGGATCAAAGAGATGCATAGGGGTGTGCCATTGAGGGTCCTTGAGTCATTGTGGAGCAGATACGGATATGAATGTTCTGAGTGTCCTGGAAATTCAGATGCTCGTATTCGGGACTATCCCGTGGCTCTGTGAATTGTTTTCCCCCCTATAAAAGGGGGGAGAGAATGGAATGGAATCTGATTTTCTAGAGCCCTTTTCTGTCTTAAAGTACCCCCAAGAACTCAAAAAGAAACTAGGAGTTAGGCGCTAATAGCGCAATGGCTGCATGGCAAAACCATCAGTCATTGTGCACTCAGCCACTAGTGCACAGTTAGGAACATTAGAACCTGGTTTATCCCTTCGGTGTGTGTGTGTGTGTGTGTGTGTGTGTGTGTGTGTGTGTGTGTGTGTGTGTGTGTGTGTGTGTGTGTGTGTGTGTGTGTGTGTGTGTGTGTGTGTGTGTGTGTGTGTGTGTGTGAAATCTTTACCCTCTGGGGTACAAACTCCTGGCTGCAGCATTACACTGTAAGAAAAGAGCACCATTTATGATTATAGCATCAGCTGTAATAAGGTAAATGTTTGTTTTTAAAGTAGTCATATAATCCCTGTGCGAGTACACAAATTGTTATATTTTTGCACTATTAATAAAATAGGCTCTATTTCTTTGTGAAGATGTTGCCCATGATAAGTGGTGGTTTTGCAAAACATTTGGAGCCAAATTCAAAATGGCTTGAGGTTAAAGGATTTTTTGTTTTG
The DNA here is from genome assembly GCA_033296515.1 of Macrochelys suwanniensis. Taxonomy (NCBI): domain Eukaryota; kingdom Metazoa; phylum Chordata; order Testudines; family Chelydridae; genus Macrochelys; species Macrochelys suwanniensis. The sequence goes on along the minus strand of CM065789.1, from coordinate 4,742,201 downwards.
TTTTTTTCAATTTGTTTCAACTTTCCACGAAAGAGCTTTGTTTGGACATGCAGATTTGCTCAATGGAAACGGGCCCATTTTCTAGCATAGCTGGCTTGGCATTGAAAAAAACGTGAAAATTTGTACTTGCAGATTTTTTTGGTACGAAAATTGCCAAAAAAGTTGCACAAAACAAGACCTCTACCTACAATTACATAAAACGTAAGGTGTGAATTTCAGAAGGCACTCCTGGGTTAGCAGCAGTAGCATGCAGTCTATGGGGAAAGTAATAGATTATGTCCTTAGATAAAGCACTGGATTAAATAATGAAATTTATCTGCTGCTGGGGCTTCTAAACAAAGATATACATTACTTACCATAATCAGCAATATAACGCTAGCACCAGGGGTGGGCAAACTGCAGGCCGGATCCGGCCCACGAGCCATTTTAAGCTGGCCCGTCAGCTCCCACCGGGGCGCCGGGTTAGGAGCCGCGTGGTGGCTCCCAGAAGCAGCCGCATGGCCCCGCTCCGAGGGTTGGGGACCGCTCCACGCGTAGGAGCTGGAGAAGGGACATGCCACGGCTTCCGGGAGCCACTTGAGGTAAGCGCCGCTTGGAGCCTGCACCCCTGAGCCTCTCCCCACGCCCCAACCCCTGCCCCAGCCCTGATCCCCCTCCTGCCCTCTGAACCCCTCGGTCCCAGCCTGGAGCACCCTCCTGCACCCCAAACCTCTCATCCCCAGCCTCACCCCAGAGCCCGCACCCTCAGCCGGAACCTGCGTCCTTTCCCGCACCCCGGCCCCAGCCCTGATCCCCCTCCAAACCTCTCGGTCCCAGCCCAGAGCACCCTCCTACACCCCAAACTCCTCATCCCCGGTCCCACCCTAGAGCACCCCCAACCAGAGCCCTCACCCCCTCGTGCACCCCAACCCCAATTTTGTGAGCATTCATGGCCCGCCATACCATTTCTATTCCCTTTATGTGGCCGTCAGGCCAAAACGTTTGCCCACCCCTGCGCTAGACAATGATATTCCCAGATTAGTCGGTTTCATCCGCTTGCCACGCTTCCATAATATGCTCCAATGCCCTGTGCAGATAGTTGACAGAGAAGCTGCCCATGCCACAGGATAGAAATTGCAGTGGTTAATTTAATTAAGGAATGTTTTGAGAACAACCAACTTTCTCTTTTTAGAAGCATTGGAATAATCTTCATTCTGATCTAAATATTAAGTCCTAACCCAGTGCCCATTAAAATCAATGGGACCCTTAGTGTTTGCAACTACATGTATTCCCCATGAAATGTTAAACCTATAGATGTAAGGTCAGGAGTGCTTCCCCTGCATCACCAGGTCTGACAGCTGAGTTAACATCTAGAAAAGAATCATGGTTGAATGATCTGCAGTGTACTGAACTCAAAGAAAGGGATAGACAGCAGCATGCTTTAGGAATGAAGGCATGAGAGAGGATTATGCTAGAAAATAGTTTAAACTACAGGAGAAAGTCATCAACCCACCTAACTCAGACCAGAGACTGTTAATCTTTAACCCATTTTATTCCTTTTAGAAAGTATATCGTCAGGTTAAAAATCAGAATTACTTTAAAAAAAAGTGCTTGACTTGCCTTATTGACAATGTTTTAGATTATGCAAACTGAAGGAATTAAAACCCTTGACTTGAGTTTTTACCCCGTATGTTGGTGGTTTGCTTTTTGACAATGCAAATAGACTGGTCTGTTTCAGTTTTGTCGATAGCCATTTTCTACTCATTCACTTTCAGGGTCCCCTGCTCTAGCCGCTGTACTCCTACTGTATGTATTGCAGAAATGTGCTCTATATTAGGGGGCTTTATATTTTTAAAATGTCAGTTCCCCCCACCCCTCTGTCCACACACACCTTAAAACTGGAAACTTTTCTATCAGCCTCAAGTATAGTAAAAATCGAGGGTGAAATCCTGAAGTGGACGGGAATTTTGCCATTGATTTCAATAGGGCCAGGATTTTACCCCTGGCTTTTTTTATGATACCTCAATTTGGGGTCAAACTTGACCTGATACTGTCCCTTTAATATACACCCATAGAACAAGACTTCAGCATTATGGGCCTGAATCAAACCTAGAGAAGTCAGTGGAAAGACTCCCACTGACTTCAACCCGTTTTGGACAAGGCACAGTATGAACTGAAATAAAATGGTTTGCTTTTGGTACCTACAATGTATTTTCTGTCTCTTGCTGCACTGTCAAGGCGTATTCCTTTGTCGAGTGCTTACGTGTTCTCTATGCAGTACATGGGAAATGTCTAGCAGGTATTCTTGGGTTCCACTCTGTGAACAGCCTGCAGTTCAAGGATGAAATCCACGGATCTCTGGAAGGTCTCTCCAGGGTTTGCCATGTGTAAATTAGGGATCATATCGTTTGTAAATGATCTGAAAGTGTGGTCCGTGTAACTGTCATAAACCTGAAACTGTCATAAGACATGAGGGACGATATCTTTTTTTTTTTTTTTTTTAATGGATGCTGTTTTAGCTGCTTTGTCAGATTTGGGTCATGCTGCAAGGGGAGTGTATAAAGCCCCCTGCGGGCTCGATATTTTTTTTCTGAAATTCTCTCAAGTAAGGATCTCTCTCTCTCTCTCTCTCTCTCTCCCCCCCCCACGCCCCCAAACTGAATAAATAATGCATTTTAGAGTCTGCTATTTTTAGCTAGCTGGTTTGTAAGTTAACCAGTTGTACAGTTTGCCACTCAAACCTTTTGTGCTATTGCGTCTTTCCAGAGCTTGCAAACTGCTGTTGCTGCTGTTGGTTTTTCAGAAGTTGCTAGTTGTGTCTCTTCACCTGCACAGTAAGCAGATGGGTTTGCACAGTTGCAGTTTCTGGTGGGCTTTTTGCATTTCACTCAAAAGATTAACAGTTGCAGCAAAGTAAAATATTTACATTTTTTTCTTAGAAAAGTAAAGAAGGCATTAATGCACTACATGTCATCCCCGAAAATACACTAAGGCCTTCATCCTGCATCCCTTTCACAGACTGAAACTAGAGCTGCTCGAAAAATCTTAGACAGAAGTTTTCCATAGAGAAATGCAATTTTGTTTGGAATTGAAACATTTTATGGGGACATGTTGATTTTGATTAAACCTTTCGATAGGAAAAAGTCAAAATGCTTCATTCTGATAGTGTTCCTTCAAGTCATTTAGTTTCAGCGTTTATATTTATTTCACTAACATATATTATATATGGTGTGTAATATTTTAAATACGATATTAAAGCTGAAACAAAATGAATCAAAACACTATTCAGACAAAACGTTTCAAGGGCCCTGGATCCACATTTTTCAGAATTCTAGTTTGATGGGAAATTGAAGAATTTTGGCTTTTTGTTTCAAATTGGAATGATTCCCCCCGCTCCCCTGCCCAAAATGTTGGAATTTCCCACGGAATGGAAATTTTGTTCCTGACCAGCTCTAGCAAAAAAGTCCTGATGGGTTTTGGTTAAGTTCCCATGCAGGCTGTGACCGTAATTAGCGGTCACAGGTATTTAAGGAAATAGTATTGCCATTTTGAGGAACAGTATTATTTATTTGTCTAGAACTTTACATAGTCTACGTGCTTGACAAAGGTTAATCTTCATGGCCTCACTGACAGATAGGGACAGCAGTATTCTCCTCACTTCCTTCGGGCTGGGGAAACTGAAGGAGAGAAATGATTTGTCCAAGATTGCACAGCAAGTCAATAGGATGGAGTGCCACGATAAGAACTCACAACCTCTTCACTTGGTGCCCTTTGCTCAGTTAGACTGTGCTTCCTCCCACACAATGTCTCCTGTACCCGTACGCCTCACCACTGCCTCTTGTTTCAATGAAGATCGAGTGGGATGCATTCGGAGTAGAGTATCGCTATATACATTTCCCCCACCCCTCTCAGTTTGAGCGCTGGGAGCATGCCGATACAATCTACGCAGCGTACACTGGTGTTTGTTAGCTGGGGAATAATTCAGAGCAATTGATTATTTGATAAGTTGGCCACAAACGGATGCCTTTTTTTGCTTTAATTTTATTTGCCAGATACTTTATACTTCTTGGCCATAGCTGATTCCTCAGCAGTTTGTGAAAATTCAGCATTTCCAATTTGAGTTATTTTGATTGGAAGCGTAATACACACATGGTGTGTTTCTCGTTCCCTGAATGGATTAACATAGCTCTTAGACTTAGGGCCCACTGTCAATACTTTCAGTTCCCAGTCTGAAGCTTGCTTTCCATGGATATTCTGCAATATTTGCTGTCTGGGTGAACATTCCTGCTGATAAACTCATTTTCTAAAATCTATGTGTAAAGCAAATGCAAAAGAGGTGACAACACACTTGAGGGGAACTTGTCTGAAAACCTGAAAATATTTCTTGGAGATACTGTGTAGCATTCACCTAGCTGTAATGTTTCTGTATCATGCTGTGTGTGTATTAAAGAACATAAGAATGGCCACACTGTGTGAGACCAATGGTCCATCTAGCCCAGTAGCCTGTCTTCCTACAAAGGCCAATGCCAGGTGCTTCAGTGGGAATGACAGAACAGGGCAATTCTGAGTGATCCATCTCAGCTTCTGGCGGAGGTTTAGAGCAATCCAGAGAATACAGTTGTGTCCCTGATCACCTTGGCTAATTCCCATTGATGGACCTATCCGCTATGAACGTATCTAATTTTTTTTTTTAACCCAGTTATACCTCTGGTCTTCACTACGTTCCTCGACTACAAGTTCTACAGGTTAACTGTGCATTGTGTGAAGAAGTACTTTTGTTTTGTTTTAAATCAGCTGCCTATTAAGAGTATCTCAAGAGATTCTCATAATGTATTAGATTGGACACTAACAGCTGTAGATTTCTCAATATTTTCAGGTAAAATGATAGTGGAAAGTGACACATTTTCTTCAGGTTAATTACTTTTACATTTCCTAATTATGTTTTACTTCATTCAACCTACAGGATCTTTTTATCTTCACTTAGACTGTATGAGTCAGTATGGTTATGACTAGACTGGGAAGAATTAGATTTTTATTCATCATACACACACACATGATGATTAAAAATATTTCCATCATTAATAATTGAAATTTACAGATAAACAAAGTAAGAAATGCTGCTTGAGAATTTATGTGAGTTTGATTTTAATGATCGTTGCTTCGTATATTTTGACATGTGACGTTCACAGCTTATTTTAACAGTTACAAAGTTTGAACTTCCCGAATAACGATATCTACTGTCATTAAATACTTATTGTCTGACCCGCATAATTTCCCGCAACTCTGAACATTTAAATAGACAAAAATAAAAAAAGCTTAAAACCCATAACTTTGTGCACCTGTGAAAATGAGTTGATTAAAAATAGGGAAAAAATGCTTAAAAATAAACCTCAATATTATCCATTAAAATTATAAAAAGAATAAAAATTGAGTTCTGCCCAGCCTAGTTATGATGCAACACTTGTCTCTGGGTTGGATGGTTACTGGGTCATCTAGGACTTGGTCTATTATGCAGTGCTGACAATGCAGAGCCTTTTAGGTGACTGTTACATTGTGGTCCCTTTTGACCAGCTTTGGGGTCTAATCCAGAGCCCGGGGAAGTGCGTGGGTGTCTTCCCATTGACTACAATGGGCTTTGGGTCAGGTCCTTGGTGGCCATCCAGCATGGTGAAAGTTGAAGATCCGGGGATTCTTGGGAAAGAGTGAAAGGATGGCCAACCTTCCATTTCCCTGTAACCTGATCCTGGCTTTGAATGGGGTGGAGGGGCTCCTGCTTAGCAGGTGTAAGGATCTGACTCTGTGGCTATGGCTACACTACATCTTAAGTCGACACAAGTTATGTTGCTCAGGGGTGTGAATGAGCCACCCCCAAGCGACATCACTTATGCCGACTTAGCGCTGTCCACACCGGCGCTTATGTCAGCGGGAGAGCTTGTCTTGCTGACATAGCTGCTGCCACTCATTAGGGGTGGATTGATTAAGTCATTGAGAGAACTTTCTCCTGTCGGCTCAGAGCGGCTACACAGAGAGCGTACGGTGGGGCAGCGGCGTTGCCGCTTCCCTGTCCCTGGCACAAGAAAGAGGGTCAGGGAAATATTTTCCTTTTGTTTGGACAGCTTTATATCCCCTGGAACGGGGAGGACTCTTTCAAAGGTACAGTCAGAGGGCTGTGTGCTCCAACAAGACCACAGGATTGTGGTTGCCCAGAGAATGACATGGGAGGTAAGTGAGGTGTCTGCTCTCACCCCAAGGGGGCAAACTTGAGCCATTAACCTTTGACAATACCCATTCTTCTTTCTTCTCCCAAACACCTTATGCTGCTTCTTTCCTTCTAGTCTCCTGCTTTTCCCTCCTAACTGACTCCTTGTTGGGTTAGTCTGAGGGAGGCACTGCTACTGAGGGAAAACCTGATCAAAGAGGGAAGATCATGCATATCTTTGCCCTATCTAAAAGAAGAGTCTTTGTCATGTTAGTGGCTGCTAGGGCGTTACCAATGGAAATATATCTGTTAACTAGTAGTGTTTCTCAACCTTTTGATATTAGGACCACTGCCCTCCTAAACTGTGTCAGGGTGGTCTCTTGGACCGGTGCTGGTCCTCGGATTGTTAGTTGAGAAACAATGAATGAAAGGACTAAAATAAGTATCTGTGGTGTCCAGCAGAGCAGGGCTCGCCAGCCCCACTCTCCTGTCTCTTGCACTGTGACTGTCTTTGTGCTACCATGTCACATTCTGTGTGCAGGCGTCTCATGAACCGCTTGGAGGACATGCGCAAGAATGTGGCCGGTGATGGAGTCAATCGCTGCATCCTGTGTGGAGAACAGCTGGGATCAGCTTGTGTCGTGTGTGAGGACTGCAAAAAGGTGAGACCTCACCTAGGCTGTACTTGAGAACAGCAGATAATACCGATGGTACAACCTTCAGCGCGTGTGTTCGGGGACTCCTGGGTTTTACCCTAGCTCTGACATCGACTCCCTTGAGCAAATCCCATAGGTTGAGATTTTTGAAAGCTGAGTAGGGGATTTAGACACACAACTCCCATTCGTTTTAATGGAAGATATGTGTCTTAATGAGATCTGGTGGAATAACTTTTTTTTTTTTTGGTTGGTTCACTTGCAGTGCAGAAAAAATGAAAAGAAATTTGTTTTGGGTAGAGCAAAGTGTTTGGTTTTTCATTTAGTTTTTGAGGTTTTTTTCAGGTTTTTAAATTTTTTTAAATAAAATTGAAGTAAGTTTCAGAACAAAAAGTCAAGACATCTTTTTCTTTTTTTTTTTTTTTGGGATTAAAAAATGCGATAAAGTCGTCACAAATTTGCAAAATGTTTTGGTTGGCCCAAATCTGGATTTTTTGTGTGTGCGTGGGGGAAAAAAGTTTAGTCCAAAAATATTTCCCAGCTTTAGTCTGAATCTGTTGGTCAGCTTTGCAAATCTCAACCTTAAACTTTATGCCTCAGTGAAACGAACCCACCTCCGTATGGCTTTGGGAGGGTTCGTGAGAAATCATTTTTAAACCATTTTGAATGCGAGAAGTGCCATATTAAATGTCAAGTGTAATTATTATCACTAAATCTGAAATGCTGTCCCTCGGTTGCACTTTGACACAGCAGAACATATGCTATGCAAAATGTCCTTCTGTTTTGGACTCGCTCGAACGTCCCATCGCAGCACGGTGAGCAGTGCTGGTTGTCTGTCTTAACTCTTTGCATTTCCTTGATCATTTATTTTTGTACCTTTGAAATCAGACCCAAACACACCTCGCAGGGCGAATGACTGTGAGTCTTTAACTACAGCAGGATTCAGGGATTGTTCTGCACAAGGCCTTCCTGGCAATGCTCTGTCGCAGCGATTTAGTGTCCCGTTGTGCCGTAAACGTGTGATTTGTTTTGTTGGTAGAACGTCTGCACGAAGTGTGGCGTCGAGGCGACCAACAGCCGCCCTCATTCCGTCTGGTTGTGCAAGATCTGCAGTGAGCAGAGAGAGGTTAGTGCAATACTCCTGGCTGGTTTTCCTTCCTCTCTGCTGCTGCCGTGATGCTCTGATTAAACCCCGCGTCAGGGATTTCCTGCCGGTTAGTGGTTCCGGAATCGGTAGCGGTTTTAAGTCGGAGCTTTAACGATAGTTGTTGTAAGCATTGCTTGATATTAAGCATCCTGCCACGTGGAGCATTATAGAAGGGGCTGGCTGCATGCTCGCATAATATTAATTCTGAGTAGGCTTGTCCCAAGAATCCCAGAAGGAACTGTGTTAATTAGATATAGGGCCAACTTCTTTCCCAAGCCATTAAATCATTTACATCTCTCTTTCTTCCCTCCCCCACATTCTCTACCCTCACTCCATGGACAAACTCCCATTGATGGATGAACAGCTCCTAGTTAGTGGGACCTTCTCTGTGTAGATAGGGACAATTTTTTTTCTAACGAAAAGCAGATTGAATAAGACGTGTTTCCCCCTAAGAAAATGAACCACGTTTGCGTGTAACGATCGTCTGTTCTGGAGAGGGTTTCATGGCCATCAGCCCTGTAAGTTGGCTTGCCCTGTGCTTTTGTACTATGGCTCACAAATTGAGAGACTAGGTTAGTTGGAGACTTTCCCTTTCTGACAGGTGGCTTTCAAGCGCTGTGGATATCTATGTTCTGGAACACGGTGTCTGTTCAAAGAGAGGTGAAGGTTGGAGCCCTGGTATTCCATGCTTCTGTTGAGTCTGGAATACAAGGACCCAACTCATGGTTGCGTGGCGTGTGGTGAGGTCATTTGCCCCAGTGCCAAGTGGGTGTAAGGTGCTGCCATTTTGGGATGGCAAGGTTCTGGACTCACTTTGCACTGGTGTGTGGGAGTGCACAGTAGGCAGGGCCACGGTGAATCGTGCCGAGTTGGAGAGTGAGTCAAAAAACTGCTGTGTGCGAAAAGCTGGAATCGTCTGTTCAGACAGGCTGGAGCGTTAATTCAAGGCTGGCTGTCAAGAGGCTCCACCCACCATGGCTTTGGGTACCATGCTCATCATTCCAATAAACAAGGTGATAAGCATCAAACGAGCTCTCGATGGCTGATCTTCCCAGGCAGGATGTAGCTATGGGGCAGCTGCTGAGAGCTGATTTGACCCTTACATGTGGGTCACATCCTGCCTTGTCTAATAAATGGATGCTCTTGTGGATGAAGCACTGTCATTTTCGGGAGAGCGAGAACCTCCCTCTGAACCTCCCTTGTGCTCTGCCTCTTTCCCAGGTGTGGAAGCGTTCAGGGGCATGGTTCTTCAAGGGCTTGCCGAAGCAAGTGCTGCCTCAGCCAATGCCCGTCAGCAAGAACAGGCCGCCGCAAGCCCCCAACGAACCTGCCTCCTCAGAGCCACCTGCTCAGGACCCGAAACTTCACTCCCGCACGCCCAGCCGAGGTAGGGGGCAGATTTCGGTCCTTCCGTCTCATCTCCAGTCTCTCTAACGCAGCCTGACGGGGTGGTGGGGTGGCTCATGGCAACAGAGTGCAGTGTCTGGTAGTGATAGTTTGGAAGATCCATCCCTACATGAACACATGTTGACAGTAAAATGCCCAGTTGTTTTATTGCTAGTGGATGTTTTCTGATCAGCTTGTAGTTTGTCCTTTTTTTTCCCCACCTCGGGGGTAGCTGAGTGGCTCCATCCCCAACCCCTCAAGACACAGCCCTTGTGCCCCTTCTATCTGGAAGATCTCCAGAGCCCTGGGCAGCTTTTTAAAGGTTCTCTAACCTAAGCACACACACGGCTGCAGTAAGTACCAAAGTGTGCCCTGTGCAGGGAGACAAGTTCACTGAGATGATCGCAGGGAAAGTGGATTAATGTGAAAGCTTGGCACTGCAGTAATTAAGAAACCCCAACAAAACAATTTTGGCCCCTTATGAATTCAATTAAAATGATCAATGGTCTGCAGTGCCCTTTAGAACGAAAGGCTTGTTCATACAGCAAACCCGCAGCCTGATTGGTACTCTCTAGAGTAAGCCTTGGATTTTTATTTTGTTCTGGAGATAAAGGAGAGCAATTCCCTCCACCCCCTTGTTCAAAAGCTTCCGCTAACTTAATCACACACATCTAATCAGCCCGGAGGATCTCTGCTAAATTCCAGCGTGGAGTGAAACAGGGAAGGGACCTCGATCCTGAGTTCAAATCCTGATCAGTAAAACCTCACGGGGAAGCCCAGCTAAAATTCTTCCAGTAGGCGACGTCCATTTGGTGGGATTTCCTGGCGCTCCGGGATCACATAATTATCTGTTCACTGAAGATTGAGTCTGAGCTTTCCTACTTTAGTTTATTCGTCAAGTGATTAAGACAAGGCTTCATTGTCTTCCATGCCCAGTTCTGATCCTGGCCACATTCGGAAAGCCCTGCAAACTCGCCTGTTTGTCCTGGCTTTTCTGTAACCGTGGGCTCAGCTTCTTCCGCCTAGGCCCCTCTTCCCTCTAAAGTCACGATGCTGAGGGTACTGTAGGATATTAACCCCCTGTGAGTGGAAATTGGTTTTGCCTTAATCTAAGCCATATATCCCAGTCCCAGGATGATGGACACTCACGCGAACACGAGCAGGGGGTTGGACTAGATGACCTCCTGAGGTCCTTCCCAACCTTGATATTCTATGATATGCTTCAAGCTAACAACTGCATTGCTGCCCCAGCTTTTGGCTAGGAGGGCAGCGCTACAGTGCTCATTGCAGATCTCCTCCTCTTTTCATCTTGGTCTGAGTGTTCGCTCCATTCATTGATTGCTCTTTGTGCTGCTCAGGCCAAGCTGAGGCTGGGGCCCCTGCCGAACAGGACTCTTACGGTAAGAGCGCTGGCTTTCAAACCTCTACCAGGCTGCTATCTCATTCGTGCGTTTGCTAAATGTTCCTGCCTGCTACTGCTCAGGGACATGCAGCAGCCAGGTTTCTCCCCCACCTCTTCGTAATCCATCAGCAGGGCCTGTATGTGCATGAAAGCTTTTGATGACATTTAGTTTCCTCTAGTTTTTTCTTTGTAATTTATAAACGTGTGTGTGTGTGTGTGTGTGTGTGTGTGTGTTGCCTTCAGAGAATGCTTCCCATGCGATGGAAAAGGCTCATTCACCCAGAGAGCTGACCAGTGCTGTCCCACTGAGCGATGATGCCCACGGCATCTGGCTCAGAGGTGCTCGCCTCTTGTTTCCCATGTTCCTCTTACGTGCTTCCACTCTTCCATTCTGAAAAACGTCTTCTGGCAGCCTACCCTGCTCTGTAGCAAGAATTCAGAGCTCTTGCTAGCTAGTTTAATCTTCCCTTTCTTGTGACACCCCTCCCACCCCACAATGGCTCAGTCATTCGTGGCTGGACTTGCAGTCACACGGGGACCATAGGGAAACAATGCTGTTCATGAGATTGTGTAAATATCAGCTTGAAAACCTGCTGCCAAGGGACCAGTCTGCAGGGGCCGTACGCCGCTCCCACCAAAGTCCAATGGGAACGTTTCTGTTGATTTCAGTGGGAGCTGTCTTGTGAGTTTGTGTTGGGAACTTCTTAGGATTCTATCCAAAGCTATGGTTAGAGGTGGGTCCGCTGCAAAATTCAGGTCCAAATTTCAAGCTCCCAAAGTCAGGGGATGTTTGGAGTTGGGGTTCTGGATTGGTCCCATCTCAGATTCATGGGTTTTTGAAGCTGGAAAGGACCCCTATGATCACTGAGCCTGACCTCCTGCATAACACAAGTCATAACAGAATCTCCATTGTTTTCTTGTCATTAATCAATTACAAATATCAAGTCCTTTATGCGGTGGTTATTTTTATCCAGGGGTTCCAGCTAGCCCTCTAATGTAGTTATGGGACGCCTGTCACATAACAGGGTATTTTTACACCGACACCACCCATTTCACAGCAATTTAGTTATTTTGGGGCACTCCCACCTCCTGTCCATTTCTCAGTTGAAATGTTGTAATTGAAAGAGCCGAACTGTATCTGTAGGTGGTGTTTCCTGACGTGGATTCACATGCTCCTCGCTGTATTTTCAGGTTATTTAATTTGAGTCACACAACCCCTCCCCCAAAACCCTTCATGTGAGAGAAACTTTAGGGAGAGACAGGTGACAATTACACATCGTTAAAGAGACTGAGACCACAGCCCTGGAATGGCAATTTCTGCTCCTGACGTGGGTTCCGTCTATGGCCTTGGAAGTCACGCAATATAACCTACACTAGCACAGCGTGGGAAACTGGCCCCTCTTAGTGCCTGGTCCACAAAGAGGATAAGAGTTTACTACAGCTTCCAGCTAGGAGAGCTATTCTTTTAGCTTAAGCTGTAGAGGCGCCTGCTGTTAGCACTGAAAGTCCTGGCTTCTCACCGAATCTGGGGGATGGGTTAGCCTTAAATTTCTCATTGTGGTGAAGGAGGTTGCTGATGTTTAACGACTCCAGTGGGGCGGGCGTTAATAAATAAATGAATGTAAAGCACTTTGAAGTGTGCTCTACAAGTGCTATGTGGCATTATTCCAGGGGCAGCATTGTTACTCACATCTGTCCTATCAGTTGGGTTACAGTCATTCCCTTAACACCTTTCCTGGAAGGGTGGTCCAAGATTTTTACCCTGATTTTTTAACCTGGCCCTATATCACGCAGCCCCTTGCTTCTGGGCAGAGGTGGGATGAAACCTGTCATTGGTCCTGGATTGAGGCCCTCTTACCTGGAGTGGGGAGAGCCAGGGTCACAGTGTGCTGCATTCTCGCCGTACACCTGTGCGTGGCTGGTGGGGAGCGAGTGGTGGTGCTTGGTCCCACGCTCAGTTCTCCTGCCTGGCTGTGAGCTGGCATCACCAGGCTGGCCTGTTTCTTTGGAATCGTAGCCCCATGAATCAGTGTAAATCCCATAGAATTACCTGACACTCACATTTAATGCCAGGCACATGCCTCAGGACTGAGGCTGTCAGAATCACGATTAGCCTGCGGGTTACTCTGTCTTCAGAGCGGCAGAGGGTAACTGATCAGTGTGGCTCTCGCAGACTGAGGTCTGACCAGCAGAACCCCCAGCCTCGGGTCGCTGCAAACATTCACCTTTTCCATTTTCTTTCAGGTGGCCCTGAGGAGAAAAGGGGAGTGGGCAGGAAACCAGGTTTGTTTCTAAGCTATGGATGCCTTTCGCCCCTTCCTTAATAAAGGATTTCCTCTCTCAATTTATTCCAGAGCCAGAATTTGCTGGGGCAGATGCCCAACTGCCTTCAGTAGCTTGGAAGTTTTGATGATTAGCGAAGCCATGTTTAATTTCCAAGTGCATACATAATACTGTGACAAACCATGGCTACCTAGGACTTTACAACTATCCCTCTGTAGCACACAATGGCCACTCAGAATTCCACAGTGATAGCAGAATAGAGATCAGACTCCAACACCACAGGCGCCAAAGGAGAATCTCCACTTGCCATTAGCAATATAGGGCTTATGACCTACACTTGAGCAATTCTGTTTCCATCCAGTAGAGGGCAGCAGTGCACATACACACTGGCCTGTTGATTTGCAGGGCATTGCCGTTTGCTTTTGGGTTTTGTGTCTTTTTTTAATCCAAGTCTGGTTTTGTTTGTGTTTAGTCAAATCCCGGGACCCCAGCCATGATTCTGAACGTGGCTATAGTTCAGAAGAAGAGAGTCCTGCTGCCTACAGGGGAAGGAAGGGGACGCGACAAAGGCCAGAAGCAGGTAAAGATTTGCTAGCTCGGCTGAGAGCAGCAACTAATGCAGGGAGGATCAGGATTCTGGCTCTCGGTGGGCCAGAGAACACCCTCTGGTGGCTGTGCCATGTCCCGTTGGCAAGGCGCCTTCAGGTGCCTCAGTCCAAGCCTGAACGGGAATTCAGGTGCTGAATTAAAGACAATTAAAGTGTCTCTGAATGGAAAGCAGAGAGAGGCTGGCTGCCGCCTCCCCCAGCTTTCACTCGGGAAACCTGGCACGGCAACATCACAGCTTTACGGGCACGCTCCGCTCCCAGCACTGACGTGCGCAGCTGACTCGGGGGGGGGGGGGGGGGGGGGGTTGATTTAGCTCGGGGGGAAGCTCGGGCCTGGATGTAAATGGGTGCACTTGTTTAGGAGTCTCACCTGTTCATGCCAGGACCGAATCTTTCCTGGCCTGATTGTCACAGAGAACGAGCACCTGCTGCTCCCACTGAAATCAGCTGGTGGTGTGGGTTCGAGGCCCAGATGAAAACCAGGCCATTAGTCTCTTCTCCACACTGATCAAAGCTCACCTCTATGCGGATGGCTAGCGCAGCACTCACGCACCGCTCAAGTCCCCCCGGCCTCTGATTTTTGGTTGCCTTGACACCCAGAACTGGAGGCAGCCAAAATCCGAGGCTGAGGGGGATGCCTAGGCCTTTTGCTGGGACCTCTGCCTAGGGGTGGATTTCACCCACTAAGAGCAGAACTGTGGCTGGGGAGGGGTTCCTGAGCATGCAGTTGCTTTAAGCAGCGCACTGGTTCACAGCCCAACCCTGGCTCAAAATCTTTCCTATGGACAATGGCCGGGGACAGCAGCTAACCAGTCACCCTGTTTACATGTGGCTGCCACTTGGGCATTTCTGCCCCCAATGGAGGCAGGGTCTTAAACCACCTTTAAACCATTAGCTCTACTGTGTGTGACCATTTATTACTATTTAACCAGGCCGCTCCTGGTTATCAGCGCCCTCTTAGTATGCCAATGACTTTCCCAAGGCTGCTTTTTGTACATATCCCTGCTGTTCTGCAGAGACAAGGCTCCTGGTGTGAGAGGCATGTTTTTTCCCCACATTAACTCTCTCTACACTTACATAGCCGCCCCCCTCCTGTGGCTATGCACACTCTCCTGGCGCGCGGTGACCCTGAGAATTCACCCAAGGGTAAAGATACCATTTATGTCGTAAGAAAGATTTATACCCAGCATCTGCAGCACAAGCCAGGTAAGTGCTGAGACCTTTTGCGTGCCAGCCGGGGTTGCAATTTATCAACAAGAGGGGACCAGAATCACTAACCAACGTGGCTGTAATTTATCTATTCAAGCTGCTGGCGCCAGATGAATGTAAATAAAGACAAAGACCGCGGTTGCGGTTGTCTCGTAAAGGGAAGGTGATAGAATATTGCGCCACCTGGTAGGGCACAGGAAGGCTGTAATTTCATTAGTGAGCATGAGAAGTTAACACTGGCTTTTGACTTGGCCCTCTGGCCCCTGCACGTAGAGCCCAACCTCCCAAAGGCATTTCTCCCTCTGTCTCTCAAGCATCCCCCCGAGCATCTGAGCTGAGGGGAAGCCATTGCTCAGTAGGACCCATTAGTGTCCCTGCATAGCGTAATATACCCTGAATACTGCAGAATACCCAGTCGTACATACCCCTCCTTAGAACACTCCCTGGGCGTGGTCACGCGTTCTCACGTGTGTTTCGTCCCAATGCATTGCTGTCAAACACTGTGTGTTGTGCATTTATGCCTGTAATTGTGGTTTGGTGCAAACAGCTGACGTGCCAGATTCACAGCTGGCATAAGCAGGGGCAACTCAATTGATTGAGCTCCTGCTTCCCCCAGCTGGCATGAAGAGTAAAGCTAACTGCATGCTAAGGAGCAGGACGGCGGCCCTTAGCAAGTCATGACAGGCTTCACTTGAGGAAGCAACGAGCATAGCTAGAATCCGCTGAGAAGTTGTTTCTTTTCAGATCTGCCTAGCAAAATGGCTCGATTGGAGACACGCGGCGAAGCCATCTGCTTGGATCTATTGGATGAATCCAATTAGTCGCCTACATTTCAGGCCGTTGAGTTTCACCCTGCTGTGAGACGGAATGAGTCCCATGTCATTTTGCTCTTCAAAAGCCTGCTCTCCGCCGGCCACCTTTGCTCTGGCTGTTGCTACCAGCCGCCTGTTTTCTTGGCTGGCTTTGGTGGCTTGATTGATCAGATGTGTGAGATTCTAAGAAACCCCTACCATCTAGCTAGGGATAGCTGGGTATTGTAAGCAGGCCATTGTACATTCCCTCTGGCCTAATCCTTCATTCCCATTGTCCTTCTCCTCTAGGTGGCTCATGCTAGCACATTTCTTCTCCCTCCCCTCAGTTTTCCTCTCTGCCCTTTCCCATCTCTCCCCCGCTGGCTATGATGCACTCGTGGCCGAGGAGGCGATAAAGCTGGAAGCTGCCCTTCCACAAAGCAATGGTCGCGTCATAAACACGATCGTTATGGGCAATAACAAAAATCCCCAGTCTGACGACGTTCCTAGAGTTCCACGTGGGGTGATTGTGATACGTGGAAATGGGGATGGATTTATAATTGTGATCGAGAAAAGCCAACCACCCCGCCGCTGTTGTTGCTGTGCTTTCAGGCAGTGAACCCACGGCTGCTGCTTCTGGCCGGGGAAGCTACCCACCTCCTAGCCGCAAACCGTCGGAGGTCAGAATGGCTCCAAGCGGCAGCGAGTTTGCTGGCAGGGTTGCTGAGACCTGGGAGCACGCAGCGGAAAGTGAAGTCAAGAGGAGCCCTGGAAGTGAGAGAAAGCAATGAAAAGTCGGGTGGGGGTGGAAGGGTGGGAGTGGGTTCCTGGTCCTGCCTGCAGGCTATAGGGTTGTGTAGGGTAGCATGTGATCAGTGTCAGTCTGGAAAGAGCCAGCCTGGAACGAAGGGAGGTAAGTTGTGCCTCTCTGCCTTATAGGGAACAGCCTGCTTTGTCCAGACTGACCCTCCAGAGCTCCCCCCAGCCTGCAAGCAGGACCCCTTCCCCACCCCCTTAAAGTGATAGCCACCAACACAAGCCTCAATACACCACACTTAGCCGACTGAATGCTGCTGCAGACCAAATAAATCTGGCTCTGAATGGGGCTGGGTTTCTGGACAAGCCCAGGACCAACACCCCCTTCAGCTTCAGGAGACTTGAAGCCCAGAGCCCAATCAGGCTCATCAGATTTGAATAACAAGACCAGCCTGTGTCCCTCCCTCCCCCAAGAGGAGCTCTGGTCCCAGTTGCTGATGCTGGGCAGACACAGACTTGCTCTTTCTTATTTCCTCCCTTGACGCCGACACTATTTCCCGTCTTCACTTTCCCAGTGGAAGGGAGAACGGGGAGCACGCCACAAACCGTTACCAGGGCCAGGCAGCTGAATTTGCTCTGGCCGTGCCAGTGGCCCCCTGCTGGGTTTCGCTACCCAGGAATGTTCGTGGCAGTGAGATTGACTGGCACAAATACCCACCAAAAGCTACGTTCAGAACTGACCATGCGAGAAGTGAATCTGCTTGCACGGAGCGGTGCTCACGTAGGAGGGGCTTGCACACTCACCCCCTCCTTAAAGAGAAATAGCACCATTGTTTGCCTGGGTCTTTCTGAGCTGCTCCCTTTAAGCACAAGCAGAGGAGAGACCCTGCTGTCCTTATTTACTCCAGACTCCCACAGAATGCCTAGTGGGCTGGATTTTTTAATTTATGGTCCGTACTTAACCTTGAGGTAGGTCAAAATTCTACAGATGAGGAAACTGAGGTACAAAGATCAGGGGGCTTGCCCAAGGTCCTGCAGTTAGTATGTGAGCCAGACTTAGCACTCCAAAAGGCCTGGGACCCAGTCCTTCTGTTAGGCCACTATGCTGAATATGTGTCAATCTCTCTTGCCGTTCTCATGCTGGTGTGTGTGCAGGTGTATCTGTGTGTGTGTGTGTGTGTGTGTGTGTGTGTGTGTGTGTGTGTAATATACATTATATATGTATAATGTGTGGGGAGTCTGTATAATGTGTATAATACATGTTAGTGTGTGTACACACACACACACACACACACACGTGTATGGGTGTGAAGTATATTCTTTTGCCTTTATATCAAAGCTAACCTCTTCTTCCACAATCCAATCATATTAAATATCTAGGGAGTGCTGTATAAAGTAGAATGCTGTGACACGGGACTGTGACGTTTTGTTCTATTCCCTGCTCTGGGGCAGATTCACGGTAGACCTGACCCTACTTCTAGTATAGTCAATGGAAAGTTTTTCCATTGACTTCAGTGAGGCCCCAAGTGCCTCGAGCAAACCACTTTTTATTATGTATTTAACACCTATATTGCAGTAGCACCTAGAGACACAACTAAGTCAGGGTCCCATTCCTCCATGTCCGTCTCTGTGAAATGGAGAGATCTCCCTACTCACAGAGGGTGGGGTTGAGAGGCTCTGTGTGTGTGTGTGTGTGTGTGTGTGTGTGTGTGTATTTGCAAAGTGCTTTGAGATCCCCAGGTGCTATGTACACGGCATTTTAATCGTTATAAAACTAGATTAAATGCAAAATAATTGTTAGCTATGGAGAATTCAGACAGCTTCCCAAACGTGTCTCCTCTTCTAAGGTGAGGCGGACAGGTGCCGAATGTGTCCAGCCATAACACACTGATGCTGCACACGATTCTCTGTGCGGTAATTTCAAAGCTTCATTGATGAAGGCCACTGCATTGATTCTGCTCGGCGTCACCTGTTGTTCCATGAAAATTTAATGGGCCCCAAGCTATTGTAAATTGTTCTGATAAAAACCGATGACTGACAGCTTATGCCAGAGCTTGTCGAGGACAGAATTCTCCCTAGGGGGCGTTGTAGGGTGACAGGCAACTTCAGAGACTGCCTTTCAGCTGGGAGCTGAGCTGGGAAATTTATTTCGTGAGCTAAACACTGGAAAAAATCCAAGTTCTCTTTAATTCGTTGGATTTAAAAGGAATCCTTAATAGCAAACTGCTGGAGATACTAATCCTGTCATTCCCTTGCCTGAGGCCAGATGGAGTCTGTGCTTTCAATGTCGTGTTCCTGTGAATAACAAAGATACAGTGGACTGAATATTAAGCATGTATATCAGCCCGTGGGTCAGGTAGGACCCCTCAGGGCACTTGAGCTGTGCTTTCCTAGGTTATCTCATCAGCCATAATCTCTGTTTAACAGTACAGCCTGGCAGTAGTTCTGTTTAATCCAATCCATATGTATGTGCAGTGGAGACTGCGGCAGTAGCTCCTATTCTCTTAGCATTACTTGCAGTGAATCCGTGTCATCTGTCGATTAGCAGAGTTCATCGTCACACACGCTGGGCGGACCTGGTGCAGTGGGTTGGAAGGACTGCGTCCGGAAACTTTAGAAAGATTTTCCCAGATGCATCCAGGCAGTGAGGGCTGGGTGAATACAGCATAAAATCTCATTCCTGTGAATAAGGTTTGCAGCTGAATTCAGCTCAGCTGTGCTTTAAACAAGTGCTTAAATCCTTCTCTATTCGGGAAAGCAATGGGGCGTCCGCATGTGCTTAAAGTTAAACATATGCTGAAATGCTTTCCTGACACACTCATCCAATCAGGGAGAAGAAACAATATCATGTGGCTCACATCATTCCCACTCAGCACAGCTTGAATGGTGAATCCTTGTTGACGATATTTTGCTCTAGTCTCTACCC
Organism: Macrochelys suwanniensis; assembly: GCA_033296515.1. NCBI lineage: Eukaryota > Metazoa > Chordata > Testudines > Chelydridae > Macrochelys > Macrochelys suwanniensis. The sequence goes on along the minus strand of CM065789.1, from coordinate 4,722,862 downwards.
AAGTTAAAAATAATCAGGGAAAAAAGGGTTGTTTTTTTAAAAAAATGAATGCATTTGCATTAGTTGTGACCTGCTTGTGAAGATGGTGTGAGCTGAAGAAGTGCGTTAATGGAATAATGTATTTGTTGCAAATAATTTGCACAGCTCTACTTTAAAGTGGAGATAAAAATTGCTTTGGAAAACAAAGTGCACCCCGCAGGATGTGGAGCGTAACTGACCTTGTGGCAGTATGTGGCTGAGAATAACAGGAACTGCCGAGCTGGTCAGACCCAGGGTCCACCTCGTCCAGTATATTGTCCCTGATAGTGGCCAGTACCAGATAAAGGTGGAAGCATGGCTTGCTCTTTCTGTGCCCTATTCAAATGATTCTCAGTGCATGAACATTTCGATAGGGGCTCTAGACGTGGTCTGAAGTGAATGGGTTGTGGGCTTGATCTTGCAAGGTGCTGAATTCCCTTCACCCCGCAGCAGCTTTCAGGATTAGGTCCTAGGGCTGCTTTTCCACCAGGCCACTTCAAAATGAGCTGCAGTAGCCCGCCATTGTATTCAGTTTGATGGGGCACAGTTCGTTCTCTCTCTCTCTGACGAAGAGGAGCACCTGTTTTATTCCATCCTGTAAGGTCATAACTCTAGCTGTGCGGCAGACAAGAAACCTTATTCTATTGCCTGTAAATATAACTTCCCAGAGGCCATGCTGATCTGGCTTTGCTTGATCAGCCTCTGCTGGTAGCGGTCATTGAAAAACTCTGCTTCGCCTTCTTGGCGCTTGCGTTCGTGTCTGAGGTGACCGTGTTGGCGCCAGTCAGTGGGGTGGATGGTTGGCAGCTTTTCTGCTCCGAGCCCTGTGGGATCTTACGCAAACCTTCACCTCTTCCTGCCCTCCTTGCACCTGGCTGCTGGAGAGGGGCAAGAGGCCAGCTTGTAGCCAGAGGTTACCTGGCCCGCGGGAATGAAGGGGGAGGTGATTGAAACCGGTTCCGAGACCTGTCAGGCTCTGGGCTCAATGGAAGCTTTCACAGCAGTGGGTGTTTGAGAAGGCTCCTAATCGGTTTCTGTTCTCCACTCCCTGCTTCCCACACACACCAGTGTCCCACATGTGTCTCCTCCTTATTTCATTTCTTCTAAATAGAGCTCAGCCGGTTTCTCTCCCCTCTGAGCGAAATCTCTTGTTTCCTGCCTTCTGGATGGTGTCTGGCTGCAGCAGCGCCTCTCCCCTGCGTTCTCCAGTGCTCCTGTGAACAGTGCGATTTTCCTGTGTCAGATAGGTGTCAAGAGGCTTTAATTACCTCAGCCTCTCTCATCTGAAATGTTTTAGGCTAGGCCTGAAGCCAGACCCCTGGTTCCATGACTGAAAAGTCCTGGAGTGGGCCTAGTTCTGCTGTGTCATGGTTAAGGCTACGATTTTGTCACAGCTGTCGTGGACCTCTGTGACTTCAGCTCGTGGCGGTTGGGGAACTGTGGGGTACCGGGGACCCAGGGCCAGCTCTAACTTTTTTGCCGCCCCAAACAGAAAAAAACCAAACAAAAAACCCGAGCGCCGCCCCCCCAGAGCAAAAAAACCAACAACAACAACAAAAAACCGAGTGCCACCCTGCTGAAACAAAAAAACCCAAACCCTCGAGCACCGCCCGACCGAAACAAACCCCCCCACCCTAGCGCCGCCCTGCTGAAACAAAAAAAATCACCCCCGAGCGCTGCCCTGCCGAAGTAAAAAAACCACCCCGAGCGCCACTCTGCCGCCCCAAGATTGGCCGCCCCTCAGAAGGTGCCGCCCCAAGCACGTGCTTGGTCGGCTGGTGTCTGGAGCCGGCCCTGCGGGGACCCCCTGAACTCTGAGCCTCTGCAGGCATTTGGGGGACCCTGCAGCTCCCGGCCACTGCGGGCAGCGGGGCCTCTGGGAGCCGCCGCAGGCAGGGCTCCCGTGCTGTAGGGGTGGCCCCCTCAGCTCCCGGCGGCAGTCCCTCTGAGCCACAGACGGTGGGGGAACCCTGCAGCTCTGAACTGGGCCCCCCCGTGGGCGGTGTGTGGGCTCTGCAGCTCCCCATTTTGTCATGCATATTTTTAGTAAAAGTCTCGGATAGGTCTTCTGTGAATTTTTCTTTATTACCCTTGACCTGTCCGGGACTTTTACTAAAAATATGTGTGACAAAATCTTGGCCTTAGTCATGGTGGCCAGGGCAACACCTGGAGCTGTGCACAGGGGCAGGCTGTTAGAATATGTGGCTGTCTTGGCCAAAGCCCTCTTCTTTCCTTTCAGGGGGGAAAACAGCGATGTGCATTGCAGTGGAGACTTGTGCAGTCAGTGGGTTGCCAGAGAGCATCTACCAGTGCTCCTGGCGGTGGGGGTTTGGGAGTAGACTGCCTCCACCCAACCCCCACAGAGCATCCCTGCTCGAAGTCCCTTTACTTTGGCTTTTCGGGGGGAGGGGGTTCTGCCCTTCATGAATAGCTTAATCCGTCCTCTGTCAATCCCTAGGGGAATAAACTCCACACTATTCCTTGGCCACAAAGTCCATTTCCTTCACCATTGTCTCACGTCCATCTCTTTTTGTTGCCCAGCGTTTTTGGACACAAGAAGCACAAAGTGGAGTGAGCCATTTCTCTGGGTGGATAAATGGATGTTAAGTGCATGCAGTACATTGGCTCGTTTCACTGTATGTAGCAATAGGGTTGCGCATTAAAGCCATGCTTCCTGGGCACAGCTGGTTTTAAAAGAACTGTGTGTGGAACTAGCATTGAAACAGCAGCGGTAAGAAATGAGTGAAGTCAACTGGGTGTTATTGACACAGGCGAAGAGTATCAGAGAGGAACCGGGGAAACAGCAGCATCTAATAATAATAAAACTGGGCTCTTATATGGCGCTTTTCATTGGTAGAACTCCAGGTGCATTACAAAGGAGGCCAGCACCATTATCCCTATTTTACAGATGGGAAAACTGAGGCATAAAGAGGTGAAGTGACTTGTTCAAGCTCGCCCAGCAGGCCAGTGGTGGAGCCAAATTGCTTCATTCCCAGTGCTCTATCCATGGGGCCACAGTTCCCCTGTAGTGTTGTTAGGTAACACTGCCTTTCATCTGGCTGTTGGAGACCGGAAATCTCTGTTTTAACCTTGTCTTGGTCACGCTGTCGTGGGGTTATTCTCCTAACATTTCCCACTGTTGCTAGCCCCGGTGGAAGTGCTGGTATGGACTGGGGGCTGCTCGTTCGTTTGTCGCTCAGCCTGTTCTGAACTGGGCTAGACGCAGACTTTAAAACAGCTGCTGGCCCGTGCTAGTCCGCTCCCCTTTGCTGCCACTAGGGTGACCAGACAGCAAGTGTGAAAAATCAGGACAGGGGGTTGGGGGTAATAGGAGCCTATATGAGAAAAAGACCCAAAAATCGGGACTGTCCCTATAAAATTGGGACATCTGGTCACCCTAGCTGCCACCAATAGGTCTGCAATGGTAGTAGCAAAGGTGGGACATTTGGGGAAAATGAACATACTGTGGACAGTCCACACTGTAAATGGGCACCCACAGGCTAGCTACTGAATTGCTCTTTGCCTCATTGTCCCCGTCAGTAGTACTGGCCCAGCTTTGCAATGCACTTTACTCCTTGCATCTGAGCATCTCAGTCTGTAGGCAGCTCTTCTTGCTTTGGGAGGCTCTGGTACTAGGTGACTGACTGGTCACTATGGCCCCGTTTTTCAGAACGGTTTGATTTCAGTGGGAGGTAGGCATGTAAACACCTTTCCGACCTGGGCCTGTGTGTACAAATACATCCCCAGCTCGGTAAGCGGGGACCCTGTTTTAGGAAACTTTGAGTTGAATTCTCGCGTACTCCCCCTGGAAATGCCCGAGCAGGGGATGGCCTTTGTGCTAATGCAGCTTGTTGCGATGGTGGCAGTTTAGGAGAGGGGTGGGTTCTCTTCCCTCTCTGAAAATAAACTGGTTGAGCCAGACACTCCGCTGGCGTCGATCAGTGGTGCTCCATTGACGATTAGCGGCGCCATGCTGACATGACTGGCAATAGACGCCGCGCACCAGATCCAGTTATTTTTCTCATGCCACTCACTGACGTGCAGGTTTCTGTCTCTTACCGAACAGCTGTCATGGCTCTGCCGTTGCCCGTGTCTACAGGTTCTAAATGCCTCTAATCCTCTCTCCTCCTTGCAGGTGCAAAACGTGCCAATTCCGTTCAAGCCACCAGGCCTCCTCCAGCGACTAGTCAGAGCTCTGCTGCTCACGCTGCTCAGCCAGGTACACGTTCTGCTTTTACGTATTCTGGGTCTGTTTGTGTCCTGGAGGTGCTGGCCTGCGTTGGGGATGGTGCAGAACGGCTTCCCAGGGTGAAGGACTGTGCTTTGAAGGCATTACTGATCGCTGAGGTAGATCAGGGTTATCCTTCCCCGCCCCGTGTGTGTGTGTGTTTCTCTCTCTCTCACTCACACACACACGCTTTTCAAGTATCTCACCACAAACCAGTGACCTGGGAGCCAAGACTCCTGGGTCGCTGCTCTAACAACTCGCTGTTCCCACGGGCATGGCTTGGTATAGGTTGTGGTAGGCCCCTTGTTTCCAAGGCCAGGAGGTGGAAGAGGCTGCATGCCCCATTCTCTCACTGCTGCTTGACCAGTGGGAAAAATGACTCCGTTCCCAAGGACCAACGGGGCGGGAGGGGGATGAGGGAGAAGGGGTTTCTAATCGCGTGCCCTTGAGGGGTCATTGGCTTTGCGCTTGGTGCAGGATAACAAGGTCACTTTTTATACCACAGCTCCTCCAGTGGGCAGCAGACAAGAGTCCGGGTCCACTGGGAGATATCCAGAAAGACAAGGTAAAGAATCTCAGTGGGTCCCCATCTACTGTAACACACTGACTTGGGGGTCACACAGTTTCCTGCTCTAAGAGATGTTCCCGCCCTTATGTCAAAATGCTTGGAAAGGGTGACAAAGCAGGTGGCAGAGTTAATGGAAAACATGGAGATTTGGGAATGAAAATGATCAGTCAGAGCAGAATGAATCAGGGCTATTGCACCTAACCTGTCTCTTCTGCAGCTTGCCCGTCTGATCTCCGGTATTTAACAAACACCATTTCAGATGTTTCCATATTGTAAACGGCCTGTTCTCTGCATCAGGGCAAGAAATTCTTCTAGGCTAGTGACCTGTTGGTATGGTTACTAGCGTGCCCGTAAAGATAAATGGCTTAGAAAAGGCAGCTTAATTGCGGCATTGGGAGCAGATCGGTCTCCCTCTTTGTTTAGTCCGTGTACCTCACGGGTTCATCTCTCTGTGTGGCTCCCATTTCTTTCGTTCTGCACAGTAATGATGGATTGAATGGCCAAGTCTCTGCCAACATTAATTGACAGGTCAGGGGACTCGCTTTCTGAGCAATTTTGCAGTTTATGATTTATTTAAAGCTTTGCTTTTCCTCTTAGAAGGCCAAATTCTACTTTCATTTACCCTGGTGTAAATCTGGAGTAACTACTGATGTCGATGGGGCAACCTGATTTGTACCCGAGTAACTCAGAATGGAATTTTGCCTGTGTAGTATTAAAAAAAAATTAAAAATGCTCAAATTAAAATGAATGTCTTCTTTCACCTTCCCTTCCTGGAGAAACAAGCTGTACCACATTTGAATGTCAGGATGTTAATTATAAGCATTCGGCTCCATCTCCTCTATTAATTCACATTAACAAGGTGCTGCGGTATCCCCCTCAGGCCTTCATCCCAAGATCTGAGCGTAGAAGTGGGTTAGCTCTCTGTTTCCGAGCGTTCAGATTTTCCTTGACTGAGCCCCTGGTATTTGGGGAATTCTGACTCAGCGAAAGGTTGGGTTGAAATGTGGCACCTCCGCCACTCACGGCTTAACCCCGCAGCAAAGGAAACTGTGAGAAGCCCATTATGGAGAGATCACCTGATTAAAAAAAGCAAAACCCCTCGCACATGCATTATGCAGAAGCATAAAGGGCCCCAGAGAGAGAGATGCATTATTATGGCTTCCATAGAGCAAAATGGGGTAAGAAATAATCCAGGATGAAGTTCATTTGTCGCTCACCATGGATTTTCCTCCCTGCTTAATTTACTAGCTGAATCAGCTGTAAGCCAAGCAGCCATCTCGACTGATCGCCATTGTCCTGCTCATCCCCCTTTAGTTCGGTCCTTATGCCACGGCCATCCCTTTGGTATCTGAGCACCTAAGTGCCTGGGGCAGATTAGAAGCCAGGTCACCTGACTCCCAGGCCTGCATTCTAGGCAGTAGACCAGGGATCTCAAACTCAAATCACCACGAGGGCCACATGAGAACTAGTAAATTGGCCCGAGGGCCGCATCACTGACACCTTTTCATGCAATGATACAAAAGTATAATCAAAAATGAAGAGTAATATAGTATTCTATTAAAAGTCAATGTATTAACTTTTTAAAAACTGTAATGCAAAGAGGGGTTTTAATAAAATATAAACACTCAGTAATGTTTGGAGCTTGGCTGCCAGTGGAGTCGGCGCTATGGCGGGCCACAGGAAATAACTCTGCGGGCTGCATGTGTCCCACGGGCCGCGTGTTTGAGACCCCTGCAGTAGACCATGCTACCCCCCTTTTGTGTTTGCTTTCAGCAGGAGATTGTGTTTTACTCGCATGGAGGCTTGGGGGAAACAAACATAAAGCTCACCCACTTGGGTATTGGCACCACAAGCATGGGTATAGTACACATAAGGCACAGAAGCCAAGCAGAGTTTCCCCCAAACTCCTTAGCACATCACAGGTTCCCCACCCACCTAGCTTTTTAAGGGGGAAAGTACCTGTATAAATGAGGTGCAGTCCCATAGAATGTGGAATGTCAGATTTGCTTATGCAAATAAGAACAGAAGAGTGGGCTTGCTGGGTCAGACCAATGGTCCATCTTCTGTTGGTGGCCCGTGCCAGATGCTTCAGAGGGAATGAACAGAACAGGGCAATTCAGAGCTGTGGCAATTGGTGGTTTAGGGACACCTGCAGCATAGAGTTGTGTCCCTGACCCCCTGGGCTATCAGCCATTGATGGACCTATCCTCAATGAACTCACGCAGATCAAATCATCACAACAAGCAACAGGTTCGAAGTGGCAGCAGAACCGCTGCTAGATCTGTGTCACCCTCGCCATAGAAAGGATTCCAATGCTCATCTCATGTCTCAAATACACCAAAACCAATCTATGGGTGGGGTTTATAAACCCGCGGGTAGCCAGACTGGCAGTAGGCGACAGAGCCCTTCTTGGCGGGTGAATCCGTATAGGGCAACAAACTTAAAAATGATGAAAGGAAAGACTTTTTAGCATAAGAAGGCCATGAGAAGATCCCTCCCTTTTATGAAGGAGTCCACAGAATAAGCTTGAGATGCATTGGTCTAGTGGGTAGGAGAAGCAGAGGGAAGAGGAATTTAAAATTGATAACAAGATCCAATGGCTGGAAGTTGAAGCTAGACAAATTTCAGACAGCAGGTAAAGCGTAAATGTAAGCGAGGGTCATTAACCGTTAGAGCAGCTTACCAGGTGTTGTGGAGGATTCTCCATCACTGGCAAATTTTAAGTCAAGATTGTATGTTTTTCTGAAAGATCTGCTCTAGCTCAAACAGGAATTATTTTGGGGGCAGTTCTCTGGCCTGTATCCAGGAAATCAGACTAGATGACCAAAGTCATCCCTTCTGGTCTTAGAATCTCTGATTCTCTGAAAATCAAGTAGGATCACGAACTGTGCAGATCCAAATCCCAGGTGCCCAATAACCTTGATAAAACTGGCCTAGCTGAACTTTCGGACATGAACAACTTGAATTCTTCATCTGGAGCTCTGGTCTCTGGTGCTGCACCCCATCTCATCGGGATCTCTGTGTTCAATGCCTATTTTCTTTTGCACAGTGAGCCAGTCGACGGGCCCTCCCCAGACAGACCCGGCCTATTCAGCAGCAGCATCCAGGGATGAGAGAGGAGGTGGTGGTGGTTACTCGATGTCTGCAGCCAGAGAGGAGAGGGCTATGCGCCAGCCTGCCCCATATACGCAAGCCGCTGCCCCACCTGCGCCCGCTGCACCTGCCCGTCCTCTCCCGCCGCCTCAGGATGACGAAGAGGACGAGGCCAACAGCTACGATTCTGATGAAGCAAGTACGTAGCCTTGTGTCGAACCGTCCGGCTCCGATACAGATGGGTTGTTTTGAGCCACGTAAGAAAAGTAACCAATCTTGGGCCAGATCCTGAATTGCTGAGGACCTGCTTTTCCCTCTGGCTTCATCAGCGCTCAGTGCCTCTTGAACGTCGCCCCTTATTCAGAGTGGGTTCACGGGGCTGCATTGTGGGAATGTGACTCTAAACGTGAGGTCAGCAGGTCCCCGCAAAGTGAACCTTGTGAGAAACGGTTCTATTTTTTTATGTCGCCTTAGACTCTTGAATGTTTTATATTTGGCAAGAAATGGGAACACTGTCCTTTTTAAGTGACTGCAGCTTTGATCCTCTGAGGCTCATGTCATGTTCCTGGCATCCACTAAGTGCTTTTAATGCTCGGTAAATAAATCATCAGGGAGGGAATTGTGCTATTTTGTGACTCCATTTCTCTCTGACTGAAAATAACAAACCATCTCCAAAAATTCAGCATTTGAGTTGAATAATTCATCCTTTTATGAAGGCGCCCAAAGGTCTAAGTGGCAACTCCATGCAACTTGGTTTTAAACCTTGAAAAAGGGGAAAGTCAAAAATTGAACTGCTAATATAGAGCCCTGTTAAAGGCAGAGTATTTTCAGAGACTGAGAGGAGAATATGGCTCGTACCCAGAGCTAGATCCTGCAAACTTTCCTCCTGGGGTGCTCCCGTTGATTTCGACATGGCTTGCAGGATCAGGTCCCAGATTTTTAAAGCTATGTAGGCGCCTAAGCCTATGGCCCCATGACCTTAGTTTATTTTACTCTCTCTAATATATGCCATTATGTAGCATGTGTGTAAATGCACATGTCCACCTTTGTATGCATATGAGAAGACGTTCAGGTGAAGCCTCTATTTTTCTTTAGCTGCATAAATGCCAGTAGACAGATCCATCTGTATAAAGGAGAGATCCTTATGGTTTCAGTACTTCTGCACTAAGATTCCCTACCCACCCTCCTAATTCATGAACTTACTGGCCATAAGAGTGAAGATCAGGAACTCCAAGAAGGCATCACTTCATGTTACAAACCTTTTTCTGGGGAGAAGGATGAGGGTGGTTAGGAACCATGAGGCAGTGCATAAATATTAGGCAGAAAGGAAAGTGGCCATGAAGAAATTTAGTATAGGGGGAGCCCATGTCTAACATTTCCTCTCTCCAGTCAAATTTTGGGTGAGCACCCAACGAAACGAGCATGCAGAACCAAGGCTGGAAACAACATGAAACATGGGGTGATTGGCAGACTCTGCTCACTTGGGAGAAGCTGCTGACGTTCAGGGCTAAAGTGCATTAGCAGGTCATAAAGATGTGACCTGCATTGTGCAGCTGCTTTGTGCCTTTAATAGGTCTCGCTTGTGCTGTCACATTCTTGTTTGTATGCTGAGCACTAAACTTGGCTAAAACTCTGTGGCCCCTCCCCTGTGTTCCAGTAAATGTTTGCATAGCTCTGTTCTGATAATGTTCTGACTACTGTATTTGGCCAGGGGGTGCTGTGATAGTAGGTTAGTTGGTGACCCTGTGTAATAATGGCTGCAGTGTTTCAAATGCCCTCTAAATTCACGCACACAATTTTTCACCTGGAGTCACGAGAGCAAAGGGGAACATATAGGTCAAGCCTGCAGACCAGGTCGTTGGAGGCTGTCCTTTGCGGTCCCAATTAATTGTGCCCATAGTCAATTCTGGGTGTTAAATTAGAAGCTAAATTGTACTGCGTGTCATAATGCTGTAGGTTGACATCTTCATGATGTGATGCAACCTGCTTGCCCTGTACGCCAAGAGGTTTGGGCTCTCTATGACGCTGGAATGCCCCTTGGCAGAGCGGTGCTGTCCTTTTCGGAGGGAGCAGCCAAGGTCATGGTCAGCAATTTAAAATGGTGTCTCTGCCCGGGGTGAGTTTTGGGAGGAGGCTTGCCAGGAAATAGCACGGAGAGCTGGTCAGAACACTTTGGATGAAGGGAGATTTTATTGCGATGCTTGGTGAGGGCACTGGGAGACCCAGTTCAAGCCCCTGCTCTGCCTGAAATGGGGTGGTCTGGGATGAAAAACTCCTTTGAATCAGGCAAGCAGGGACTTTAAAGCTGGTCTTCCCCCCCACGTTTTTGTGAAAACGTTCAAAAGATTTTCTTGTTCCAACGTGGAATGAAAACAAATTTCGGAACCTCGGGAGTTGCCATGAAATGGAATTGTCGTCCTCTGTCAGTTCTCCCTGGCATGGCAGAGTGCGCGGTGGACTGTGCGAATACCCTCCCTTCCTTAGTGCTGCTCTGCTTTTGGGGCTAGGAGCTGCCAGGGTTTCATATTGGTATCACTAGGCTGGGTGGCTTTGTTCTTCATAAAACCATCTCTTACCTTTCCCTCTCCCCTTTTGCTCATTAGCCACGCTGGGGGCGCTGGAGTTCAGTCTGCTGTACGACCAGGAGAAGAGCTCTTTGCACTGCACGCTCATCAAAGCAAAAGTAAGTGCGCCCTTGGAGCAAAATAAAGTGACGTAGGAGTAGGCCGGCAGGCAGAGTCTGATCCGGTAACAGAGGCCCCTGCTCGTTCTACGTACACAGGACATTGTCCTCCCCTGGAGGATCGTATTTCAGAAACGCTTCTCTCTATTTTCATACGCTCCCCAAGACCCAGTCTGGTTTCCACGTAACTGAATGCAATGGAACTGAAGCTAGTTCTGCCGCCATCTCTCTCTGCCCCCCAGCCAGGTGACCCATGCAGGCATTACTAACAAGGACGTGTGAGATCCGTTTCTGTAATAGCTGGGTGCTGGAGGGAACCATAATTCCCTTAAGGGCGAGGTGCAGGATTCTCTGCTCTTCCAGCTTGTTGCAGACTTTGGAGGAGTTGAGACTGCATTGGACGCATCTAAGCTTCCTTCCAGCGCTTGAGCGCCTACTGGTTCTAGAGAGATTCCCCATTCCAAGCGCAGGGAACATCTTGGACACCTCTAATAGTGGCAGAAGTGTTTTTTTCCAGTGTAGGAGGTATATGTGAGCCCCTGTTCTGCCACACAGGAAAAGGCAGATGGGAGGGTCTTGTATCGGGCCCTAAAAAGTAGCAAGGCACGGGCTCAGTCTGATGGCTAGTGGTAGCAAACTGTCCTGCTGAGGGCCCTCCTCCAAAACCAGTCTGTCCCTGGAGACAGATGTTCCAGCGGGGGTTTCATCATCTGCCCTAGCGTCCCCCTCGCATGTATCTGCTGCAGTAGACTTGGGTAGACAGGATAGCTAAGCCACAGCCGTTTAAGCCCACCAGGTCCTTGAATAGGCGGTTTCCCATGTGATGTGTGTCTGAACTGGAATCCCTTTGCTGGGGTATGTCATTCGGAGAGGTATGAGAGGAGGTGATTATTTCTTGCAGCCGTTTAGCAGACAATGGATTCTTGAGCCAGCTTCAGAGGCCACATGCCAGCAGCTGGTATCACATGTTCGACCTGAGCCTAGCTGGAGGCAACCTGTGCCCGAGTGTGCGTATTCTGGGTAGGAGTGCATCCGAGAGGCTGAGTGCGCTGTAATTACCCACCTGCTTGCTCAGGTTAATTGATTTCCCACAGCCATCTCATGGGGTTATCAGGGTTACTTCTGCCTATGTGCAGTGAGTTGATTTATAGCAATTGTAACCAGGACAGTTACTTGAGTTACGCTGAAAATAATTGGGGTAGTTGATTCCATCTCCTTTAACCACCTGCAACAGCCATTAGTCCCAAGGCTCTCAGAACGGAGCAGGGGCCTTGCAGACAAGTTAAGACGTCAGCCCTTTATTTCCATGATTCCTGTTTGTAGTGATTCAGTCGACCTGCCCTTTCTGCTCATGAGATCAGGCAAACCCAGCAACGTTTAGCTGCCATTGAGTGTATGTGCAATGAAACCCCAAGCGACAGCACTGCGGACTAGGTCCTAAAACTCGACTTTCACTTCGGTTAAAATCGCAAAGCAGAGAAGTCCCCAAAAGCTCTGAATTGAACAGCACAGATTCAGGTCTGAATCCAGAATTTGTTACTGTCGCTAGGTAACCCCACCGCCCGCTGCCATTCACAGATAACATACCTGGCTGCCAATGCGCCCGCGGCGCTCATAGAGCAGGTGACGTCAGGCTGCCCAAAGTACAGCAAATGAACCAAAAACCTTTTGCTGCTTGAATGTGAGTTTGGAAGCTGGCTGGGGATAATGCAGATCGGTCTGTTGGGCCGCACAAGACTCGGACACAACGTGAGCAAGTCCATAGCGGAAAGTAGCATTGGTCTGATATTTAGAAGCTGAATTCGAAGTGTTGGGACTGGATATTGGGCTTTCCGCTTATTCAGAACAAAGAGCCTTGCTTTATCCAGCACATATCTTCCGTTCCCTTTATGAATTTATATTTCGTAATAAACTATTGCTAAATCCTTCCCCCCAGTGCATTTAAAGATGGCTAACCCCCTTTGTTGTCTTTTAGGGCTTAAAACCAATGGACTCCAATGGTTTAGCTGATCCTTATGTAAAGTTGCACCTATTGCCGGGAGCCAGTAAGGTGAATCTCTATCAATTAATTTGCTTAACTCTCTGTTACATTGAAACTGTGAACAAAAATATTACAGTACTGCTCTACAGTGAAGATTTTCTAAAGGACTGAGATGGCTAATTCCCATTAAAATTAATAGGAGCTAGACATTCAAACCCTCTAGGCCGCTTTGGAGATCTCAGCTCACAGGCCTAAACATATTCCACATGGAGAGAAAAATCTACAATGCTGCGTTAATCCTGAGCATGGATACTTTTTTAAACTGAAAATTACAATAGTGTGGAAGGAACAAGAGCAGGTTGCAAAGGGTTGCTTTGGTCTCGCCCCTCTGATTTCTGTACACAGTTGCTCCTTACTGTTATCCAGTATGTGACCTGCTCAAGAAAATGAAGTCTTGGGCCAAACAACCTTCCTGACGCCTGCATCTCTTAGGATGAATGGTGCTTGTGTAGACGCTGTGATGTAGGTCCTGGAAAATCAGAAGTGTGAAACCTGCAGTATTGTTACTCTCACCTTCTTGTCAACTGTTTGAAATGAGCTATCCTGATTACCACTACAAAAGTGATTTTTTCATCCTGTTGATAATAGCCCACTTTAATTGAAGTGTCTCGTTAGAACTGACCCCCCACTTGATAAGGCAACTCCCATCTTTTCATGTACTGTTATATCTATCTTCCTACTGTATTTTCCACTCCATGCATCTGATGAAGTGGGTTCTAGCCCATGAAAGCTTATGCCCAAATAAATTTGTTAGTCTCTAAGGTGCCATGAGGACTCCTCGTTGTTTTTGCTGATACAGACTAACACGGCCACCACTCTGAAACCTGTCAGTAGAAATGAACTGCACTAAATGTTCCGCTATTCCCTGACTCTCTCAAGAGCTCACAGAGGCCTTCTAGGATATTTCCTGTGTGATGGCTGCTCACCAATGTTCAGAAAAAAGATGCTTTCTGGGGTCCACCTAAGAGACAACAGATCTAAACACCCCTTAACACCGCTGATGTTCATATCTAGATGCAAACAGATGGGGTTGGCTCAGTGGGCTGAACTAAAACCCCAGAGCTGAAAACACTTGTTGGGTTGGAGAAGTTTGAATCTGATTATCTTTTAATCATGTTGATTACGGGGATGCCTAAGGACCCACCAAGAGCGGGGCCCATGGCGGGAGGCCCTGTACTAACACAGAACAGCAGTTCATCTCTGCCCTGGAGAGTTTACAGCCGTACTCCCTGCATTGGCTGCTCCTGCAGCTGCTCCTACCAGCTGGAGTCTCTGACTGGTTCCTCCCAATCTGGATCTGGACTTTTCTTTGTCTCAGAGCCAGCTCTAGTGTTTTTTTTCCCCCTCCCTTGGCACATTAACACAATCAATCCAATTAATCTTATTTACACACTGTACCAAGAAGGATCCTCCTTCACCCGATGACTGGCTTCTAATGCCCTCATTGCTGTTAAATAGGACCTTGCCCTGTGTCCCGTTGAAGTCAATTCTGCTATTAGTGGGGCACAGTTCTTATTATTGTAAGGATATCAGCATCTCCTTAATTTTGGATGGAAATGAACAGGACACTGGTGGTCTTTGTTAATGGATGAGTGTTCCCTGATTTCTGAGAGAGGGTGTCTTTTCGGGTTGCCTTCAGTTCTGCATGTTTTGTAGCAGCCTTGCAGAAGCGAGCAGCGTACAGGACATCTCGAAAGACTAATACCTAGTTAATGAGTACAGAGAAGCTTCAGAGAAGGTGACATTGTTAATGCAATGCAAAACATCTGATACAAAATCTAATTATTACTGGAGTTTGAAAGATCAATTTTACTTTGAAGGTTCTGCGTGTTCTAATTAGAGCTGTGAAAAATATCCACCAAGTGAGTAAAATGCTCCAATTATTTTCCTCATCAAAGAAAGCTCCGTAAACTCTCGCTCCCAGGACCAGCTGAATTGAATTCAGTGGAGAAAACTTCTAGGAAGAAATGAACATTGTTGGCCCACTGCCTAACAAATGTCTCTTTTGTTTGCTGTGGGGATTCAAAGATTTCTTTTTCTCTCTCTGGCTGAATTATACTCAAAGGAAATGACTGAGGTGCCAAACTCTTTCAAAATAATGTTAATACAAAGTTTTTAATTTATACTTTATGCACTTTGGGATCAGATTGGCTCAAACACCAAAACAAAAGAAACATTCCAGCACACCCACAAAATACAGTGGGCAGAATCCATCCCTAGTGTAAGATCTGAGTAATCTATGTCCCCTATGTTTTGGGCTAGTCTTCCTTTCTCATCCTTTTTCTCATATATTGGAAAAAAATTCTCCAGTTAGAAGCATCTGGGATCTTGTTGTTCGCTTTAGGTGCCTCTGTTTATCCAATTCTCATCCGTGGCATATCTTTCTACTTTGCAACAGTGGAAGGAGGCTACTAATCTTGCCCAAGCAGAGAAGCCCAGCCAGATGTGGAATCTCAATTAGTAGGAATACAAATTTTCCCACGTGGCACAAGAGCTGCAGAACCCAAGACTTCACTAACTTGGGAATCAGTTAATTTTCTGTGTGTACAAGGGCTGAATTGGCCAATAGTAAATATGAACAAGTGAGAGAGATGCAAGAAAGTTCCACTTTCTTAGGCTTTTCATTTATTTTAGGCCACCAAGTTCAGTTTCCAGTGGGCTGTGCCTGACCTTCTAAATGGCCATGGCATGGTAAACACCTCAACTTCCTTTAGAAGACGAGGCCATGTGCATCGGGGTCAAATTGAGGATTGAAGTTTGACTCTTAAATGAGACTAGTTTGGCAATTTTGGTTTACCAACATTACTTTGAAAAATTAAAAATGTTAAGTTAGATCCTGTAATATTTTGCTTGGGTGAGTGGCTCCCAATGAAATCAAATACAGGGGAACCGTAGGACTGCTCATGTGAGAAAAGATCACAGGCTTGACCCACTGTTTGCATAACGCTTGACCCGGGACCATTTTAGGCTGAAGACTGTGTGTGTGATTAGTTCTTTGTTTTACTTTTTGAAACCCAATAGTCAAACAAATTGAGGACCAAGACTCTGCGCAACACTCGCAACCCCATGTGGAACGAGACACTGGTGTATCATGGCATTACGGATGAAGATATGCAAAGGAAAACACTCAGGCAAGTTGAAGACAAAATCCCAGTGTTTTACACTGGGGATTACAGTGGACGAGAAGCTGGGTATGAGTCAACAGTGTGCCCTTGTTGCCAAGAAGGCTAACGGCATATTGGGCTGCATTAGTAGGAGCATTGCCAGCAGATCGAGGGAAGTGATTATTCCCCTCTATTCAGCACTGGTGAGGCCGCACCTGGAGTATTGCATCCAGTTTTGGTCCCCTCACTACAGAAAGGATGTGGACAAATTGGAGAGAGTCCAGCGGAGGGCAACGAAAATGATTAGGGTTTACGAGACGAGGCTGAGGGAACTGGGCTTATTTAGTCTGCAGAAGAGACGAATGCAGGGTGGGGATTTGATAGCAGCTTCCAACCACCTGAAGGGGGGTTCCAAAGAGGCTGGAGCTAGGCTGTTCTCAGTGGTGGCTGATGACATAACAAGGAGTAATGGTCTCAAGTTGCAGTGGGGGAGGTCTAGGTTGGATATTAGGAAAAACTATTTCACTAGGAGGTTAGTGAAGCACTGGAATGGGTTACCTAGGGAGGTGGTGGAATCGCCATCCTTAGAGGTTTTTAAGGCCCTGGCTGGGATGATTTAGTTGGGGATTGGTCCTGCTTTGAGCAGGGGGTTGGACTAGATGACCTCCTGAGGTCTCTTCCAACCCTAATCTTCTATGATTCTATGGAAGTGCACTGTGATGGGGAACTGTCTGCACCTTCTGCACAGGGGTGAGTGTCATTCCCTGCTGCAGCACTTCAAGCTAGCGCCCTTTGCAACCCTTTAAAAAATTGGGCAGAAGTGGAGCTGGATGAAAAATGTGCGAAGGAACCTGTTTTCCATTGGAAAATGCAGCTTAATCGAAACCACAACATTTCCTGGGGATGTGTCCATTTTAGATGAAATTTTTGATGGAAGAAAGTCGTAACAAATTGTTTAGATAATGTCAAAATGTTTCACTTTGACTTCATCACATTTTATTTCCTTTAAACTTGTGTACGATTATAATTTAAATAATATATTGTCTATTTAATATTAAATACTTTACATTCTATTTTAACATTATCAAAATGAAATGTTTTTACCTTATTGAAACTAGATGTTTTCACATTATTCTAGCAAAATGTTTCAGTGGTTCTGAGTTGACATTTTTCAGAATTTCCGTTCCACAGAAATTTCAAAATTTTGGCTTTTTGTTCTGAATTAGAACAAATTTTAAAATGTCAGAATTTCGTGAGGAATGGAAATTCTGTTTTCCAGCCAGCTCTGATCAGAAGTTAAATCGAGGCTGCTAGATTTGGCAGGGATCTTAGATGTGAGATTTTTAGGCTTTGTTGTCTACATTCCTCCCGCAAACGAATTTTTTGGGTTGCATAGCAGAGTCTGAGCTGGAAAATGCTCCAGCCCATTCAATATTAGGTCCTTTTTCTTGTTCAATTCAGGATCTCGGTGTGTGATGAAGACAAATTTGGCCACAATGAATTTATTGGTGAAACTCGCGTTTCTCTGAAGAAACTCAAATCCAACCAGAAAAAGAACTTCAATATCTGCTTGGAGAGAGTAATACCGGTAAGTCTTGTGAAGTTCTGCTATGTTGTCATTGCTTCTGGTGCTTGATATAAGAGTAGCATTCAGTGGACTTTGGAGTGACAGTGAATTTGAGACTCCTGAGTGGCTATGTGACCTGTGAAAGTGAAGGTGTCTGGGAAGGTGTTCAGAACCTTAGGGCCAGTTTCTGGTCTCAGTTGTGGCAGTATAAATATGAAGTAACTCCATTGTAGGCCGTCATGGAGATCAGAATCTGGTCCAAGCACTACCTGGCCTGCTGGCGTGATAGGGCAGTTCTTCAGTGCATTGTTTCTGTAGGGAGAGGCCTTTCTCTGCCTGTGGCGTTATTAAAGGGAATCTCTCTTTGTTCCTATTCCAAGATGAAGCGTGCTGGAACGACCGGCTCCTCTCGCGGGATGGCACTGTACGAAGAGGAGGTAAGATGCTGCGCTGCCCATGCTCCTTTGGCTCTGCTTTCAAAGGGCATCCTTAGCTTAGCGGCGAGAGGCGCTGTTTTCTATCTGTTTGGTGCCACTAGTGAATGATCGCTTTTTTGTTTAATCATCCCACTTCCAGAGCCTCTCAGCAGCTGCTTCTTATGCAGGTCACCTGTGCAGCGAGTGCAGGGCCATCGTGAGAGTCCTGCTCTAGATATGACGGCGCTGCAGTCGGAGGTGTGTTTGCAGCACGTGCCGACATATCTGTAAGCTAGCTAGTTCGAGTGCTGATAGAGGCCAAGCTCCAGGAGCATGGATGACCGCTGGAGTACATAGCCAGGGTCCCGGGTGGACTTGTACATACTGCGCTGCCGCAGCTTTACTGCTATTGGTACTCGCACTAGCTAGAGTGACGCTGTCTTGGGTATAGCTACACCTGCTGCAATCCTGTCTCTGATGGCCGGGTAGACGTACCCTAAGAGTGCAGCTGGGGTGTGGGATCCCAAGGTCATTTCTGAGCCCAGGTCTCTCACGGGGGAACCCATCATGCTACCAGGTGGATGGGACGTACATCTTTCTATAGTGCCAGCTCAAATGTCTAGTAGCAGTGCTGATGCTAATTTTGGAGGCGAGTTTCTTTGACTGCTTTGCAGGCTTGGAGGACTCAAGCATTTCCCCCGTTAAACGCCGGTGACAAGAGGGGAGGGTTAGTTAATAGTTGTAGAAGGAGCAGCCGAAGTGCCAGGTGGGAGGCGGAAATGTTACAAGTGCGATCTCTCTCCCCTTTCAGCCTTCAGAGCATCTGCTTGCAAACACCCTTTCAGATTGTAGGTTCGTTCCAGCCTGGACCTGAGACTCAAAGGTGCCACGCGTGACCCCCCAGACAAAGCGAAACCAGCTAAAACTTTCTTGCAAACCATTGAACGGGGTCTGCCGAGTTTAACCTAACTGACACATATGAACCTTTTAAATCCTTATCGAATATAAAAAATAGAATCATAATAACTGGACGTGGCTTCTGCACATTGTATTGGTCACCTTCAGCAAGTAGGAAGTGTTTCAACACTTCCTCGCCTTCCTCTGTAATCTCTCGTCGTCCCTTTTCAAGCTTTTCCCTTAGTCATTTCCTCTTTCCTGCACAATGGATTATGGTGAGACCCACCCGGGAATACTGGAGGCAGGGAGTGTTTCTGGTCTCTCTTATCCCAGTCCCCACTCATTCCTCTGGCTTCCTCTCGTAGGTAGACCGCGGTAGTGATGTGGAAGAACGAGGGAAGATCCTTGTGTCCCTCATGTACAGCACCCAGCAGGGAGGCCTGATTGTTGGCATTGTCCGTTGTGTCCATTTAGCTGCAATGGATGCCAATGGATACTCGGATCCTTTCGTTAAACTGTAAGTTAGAGCCCAAAAGTTGTGAAGTGTGTGTTTGTGCCATTGTGTGGGGAGCAAATTCCATGCTGGAGCGGGTGCCGGGGGGGTTACCTTAAAGCCTGGTTATTGTCCGAGGAATAACTCTGTTAAACATGGTGGCTTCTAATTCTGCAATGTACCTGCTCCGTGAATTTCACCGACCGAAATGCGTTTTCACTGGCATTATCGCTGCAAAGCCCATACAACAATGGAAGGGTAAAATGGATTCCATCCAGCTTCACTCAAAACCAATGCCATTGTCAGCTGAACTGTCACTGCAGGCTCTTTGGGATTGCAATGAGGCATGCTGCCATTCACACGGCGCAAACAGATACACACTACGTGGGCTTCTGATGTGCCTTTTCCATGCTCGTTCCGAAGTGATTCCAAACTCAGGTTCTGATTCTTCGCTCCTCAAGACACACCAGGGCACTGTTCCCTACGCGCGCACACAGATCCTAAACCCTGCGCACATGACGAAACATCGCGCGCACAAACATTTGCACAGAAGCACAACAATTTGCATAGAAGAATTTTTTTGCGCACACAGCCTGTCAAAAATTAGAGGGAACATTACACCAGGGTAAAACAGCTGTAGCAGAGTGGAGAATCAGACCCTCGATAGCTGACCCGTTGTGATTGAAGTCTTGATAATCGTGTGGTATAATACACAAAACAATCTTGCCATTGGCTGTGGGGCATGGTGGTGCATACGAGATTCGCTGCTCATCCCTGCTGCCCAGATTCGGATCTGTTCCAGGCCCTTGCCATGAGCAGAGCTATGCTGGCCTTTACGGCACTTAGGGTGACCAGGCAGCAAGTGTGAAAAATCGGGACAGAGGGTGGGGGGTAATAGGCGCCTGATTACCTATGATATGGGATGATTTGGGATGATTTAGTTGAGGATTGGTCCTGCTTTGAGCAGGGGGTTGGACTAGATGACCTCCTGAGGTCCCTTCCAACCCTGATATTCTATGATTCTATGTAAGAAAAAGCCCCAAATATCTGGACTGTCCCTATAAAATCGGGACATCTGGTCACCCTAACGGCACTTCATAGTGGTGATGCCTCACTGCATCTGGAAATACACGTTTTTTAACAGTAACTCAATTACATGTGACACTGCAAGAGGCAGGAAGAACACCGTGTGCTAGTCACATTCCCAGCTCACTGCAAAGTCAAATGACATGTAATCCATTTCAAACTGGGCAATTTTTAATTTGAAGCTCTTAATCCGGAATAGATATTCCACAGTTATCCTTTCAGGCTAGAACTTCACCCTGCACCTAAACCACATATATTTCCCCCCCTGGTCATTTTCCATTTCCTTGCTCCCCTTACAACAAGAACACTTTCCCTCTAAAAAATGAAATTAAAAACACTGATAACCACCCCCCCAACCCAGCAATCTGCAAATCTTGTTTGCTGTTCAACAGAGTTGACTGTTTTTCCTCCAATGTCGTGCTTTATTCTCTCTCATGCTCTACAAAGAGAACACTGAGATTTTTCCTTTCAAAGGTAATTTAAACAAAGATTTAATTAACGCACACTGTACAATTTAGCATTGAGTTTGGACTGGACTGTTAAGACAGAGCTAATTGTTTCCATACTTATAAGTACAATTAATTCAGTATGCTAACCTGTGCTTCATTAAATGCTAATTGATTATCAGTAGTCGTTGTTTTTTCCCCCAAGTCTCTATAGACTAGTTTGTGTTTGCGCACTCTTGAAATTCTCAGGAGCAGAGGCACAGTGGAATAGCTCACCATGGAGGTTAAAAGCGTGGTTTGGCATCATATAATAACCAACTTGTCTACTACTTTTCAGTGTCATGATTATTATCTCCATGCTTGTAGCCCTCACTAGCGTCAGTCAAGCCCTTTTCGAGCTGTACGTGTATTTCCAATTTAGTCCCTTGGGTGTTTTAACACTCCTCTAGCCGTTTCTTTGATCATTGCAATTTTCCATCGAAGTGCCTTGTGAGAAAATTGTGGGCCAGGTTACAAATAAACTGCCTCAGTGTGATCTCTTCTACAAACTTGTTCTACAACAGATCCAAGTGAGAGGGGTGCTAGCTATTCGGATTTAGCATGGTTCTTTTTAAAGGTTGTCTTTCTAATCTAAGTATCGCCAGTGCATCTATATAGAGAGATTTATGCTGAATTCAGTAACCAGTGCAAAGTGAATCGTTCTAGTCTTAGACTTTAACCTGATCATCTGAAACAGGTTTTTTTACTCATTTTGTGATTTTTATTAAGTTTTAAGTTTCTTAGCTATTGTTTTTCCAGTCCAGAAACTCCTTTTTCTTTAGTTTGCAAGCTGGCTCTGTTCATTCACTTCAGTTCTAAACTGCTTTATGTTGCTCCTAGTTGGCTGAAACCTGACATGGGGAAAAAGGCCAAGCAGAAGACGCAGATTAAAAAGAAGACATTGAATCCCGAGTTTAATGAGGTAAGGATGGATCCATTTTTTTAAATGGACCAAACTATTAATTCTTTGTGTGTGTGAAACATAAGACATTGCCAAGCAACAATTGCTCCTTCAAACTCCTTTCTGTTTTCAAACTGTTCAGGGATATTTCTGAAATATATGAGCACAAAGTTAATCACCACCTGTGGAGGATAGGATTATAATTCAAAATGATCTGGACAAACTGGAGAAATGGTCTGAAGTAAATATCATGAAATTCAATAAGGACAAATGCAAAGTACTCCACTTAGGAAGGAACAATCAGTTGTACACATATAAAATGAGAAATGGCTGCATAGGAAGGAGTACTGCGGAAAGGGATCTGGGGATCATAGTGGATCACAAGCTAAATATGAGTCAACAATGTAATGCTGTTGCAAAAAAAAGCAAACATCATTCTGGGATGTATTAGCCAGGAGTATTGTAAGCAAGACACGAGAAGTAATTCTTCTGCTCTACTCCGTGCTGATTAGGCCTCAACTGGAGTATTGTGTCCAGTTCTGGGCGCCACATTTCAGGAAAGATGTGGACAAATTGGAGAAAGTCCAGAGAAGAGCAACAAAAATGATTAAAGGTCTAGAAAACATGACCTATGAGGGAAGATTGAAAAAATTGGGTTTGTTTAGTCTGGAGAAGAGAAGACTGAGAGGGACATAACAGTTTTCAAGTACATAAAAGGTTGTTACAAGGAGGAGAGGAGAAAAATTGTTCTTCTTGGCCTCTGAGGATAGGACAAGAAGCAATGGACCTAAATTGCAGCAAGGGAGGTTTAGGTTGGACATTAGGAAAAACTTCCTAACTGTCAGGGTGGTTAAGCACTGGAATAAATTTCCTAGGGAGGTTGTGGAATCTCCATCATTGGAGATTTTAAGAGCAGGTTAAACAAACACCTGTCAGGGATGGTCTAGATAATACTTAGTCCTGCCGTGAGTGCAGGGGACTGGAGTAGATGACCTCTTGAGGTCCCTTCCAGTCCTATGATTTTAAGAATCAAGAATCTGGGCAGCCTAATTGGAGCGTTTGATATTTTAGCCTTATTGCCTTGATCAGGAAGAAATATACATGCTAGATCAATCTCAATAATTCAGTGTCCTCTCCCCCTCTGTGAGAGAGCAAGTGATGTAACTAAATCATGATTCTACACCACAGGTACGTGCTGAGATCTCTGCATTGACCGAATCAGAGGCCCCAGTATAACCTAATCTCTTCCCACAACACAATTTGGGCTAAGTGAGCAGTTAGCAGCAGGGGTTATGTTGTCTCTATGTGGAAAGCTTTTGGGGTGTAATCAGCTAACTGATCAATGAGTTTCATAACTAGCTTCCAAATGCTCGAAACTCCTGGGAAGGAGTGCATTGTAAATGAAGATTGCTGAGATGCCATTGGCAAGGAACTGACTGCTGTCCCCTAGGTCAGACCTCTTCTGACCATACTCTCCTGCTGCTGGAAAGGATCATGGTTAAAACTTCTCTGAAATTTATGGATAATCTGAATTATTATTATTATAAAAAACCCCAGCGATGACACACAAGCTCCTCGGAAGACATTTTTCCTTACAAAGGGCTTGATCCTGTGAGGTACTTTGCATCCTCGATCCCCATTGGCTTCCAGGAGAATCGGTAGCGCCCCGCACCTTTCAGGGCTGGGTTGTGTTACTGGTCTCCAGTTTGACTAGTATGAATAGTGATGCTCCTTGGGCAGCTGTTCGAAGTGAGGCTCGACTCAGGAGCAAAGGCCCAATGCCGTCCCCCCATGACAGATCATTCACTATGCCTGGAGATTGCGCTGAAGGGAAGGGCAAGTTCCCGTCATTCGAGCCTTGGATTGAGGCGGCTTTGCTACTGTGCGACTCGCAAAATGACACATGGGGTGGCCTAGTGGTCAGAGCAAGGGACTGGCAGTCTGGACTCCTGCAGGGGAAATCCTGGCCCTAGTGAAGTCAACGAGGGGGTCAGTGTTTCTCTCTTATGGCCTGATTTTTCAGAGGTGCTGAGCACCCACAGCTCAGCACCACAGAGAATCAGGCCAGAGTTCACCTCTGGTTCTTGAGTTGGTCAGTCTGTAAAATGGACAATCCTTGCACCTCGCCGCGGCCTAGATATCTCCTTGATAGGGGCCTTGCAAATGCCTGTGATAGTTGTAAGGGGAGAACTTACCATGTAAGTGCATTGAGCCATGGTCAAAGAGCAGAGTATGATTATTTGCTAGCATTTTATTAAATCTCTGTGCAGTCTTTTAAACTCAGTGTGCCCAGTAAGCGTAAGAATGTACTGCTTCCTTAGATTCTTCTCTTAAAGCTGAGTTTCTGGTGTAATTTTAATACTTTGTGTGCTTTCCAGGAGTTTTTCTATGACATAAAACACAGTGATCTGGCCAAGAAATCCCTGGACATATCGGTCTGGGATTATGATATTGGCAAATCTAACGATTATATCGGTGAGTTACAGGTCTGTCTACTCTGTGCTGATTGATGGGAACAGGGTGTTTCCCTACAGTGGCCAGGTCAGAGGGGAGAGGCAAAGGATTGCCGACAGTTGGCCGTCTCTGCTTTGGAATCTGGAAGTGGCCAAGGTGCTGGGTGTGATTAAAAACTGCAGGCACTTCGGTGGGGAGGGTGCTAAGAATGGGCTGGGCTTGTCGGAGCGTGGCTGCAGTCTCTCTGCCCCAAAGTGCTCTCTATGTATTTGAAGTGTTCGGTGATTTTAAATGACTCCCTTGTCCTTCGCTCCTCTTCGGTGCTCTGAAATACAAACAAGTTCCATTTTAAGCCCTGAAGTAGGACCTCACGGGCAGCAGGTCTGGGGATTCAGTTGCCATTCCTCATATTGCATCATTGGACAGAGGACCTAGGCTCACGAGCGGATTCTGCTCTGGGCTGATTGTATAAAATTTGCCCCTTTGACCCTTTTTTTCGGTTGGCACTTTTTTTGCACTCTAACTTGGTGGCCCAACTCTAGGTCAGAGTAACCTGTGGAGCAGGGAAACTTCAGGCCAGATTGTGCAGATGGGCGGGCGCTTAGACAGCTCTGCTCTCAGCCATGTGCATTGAGCAGGGAGGAGCAGGAGTCCAGTCGCTTGAAGGAAGGGAAAGGTGGCATCAATAGTGGCGCTAGCCCCCCCCTCCCAATATTGGCATGGCTATCACCCTGCCCCTCTTCTGCCTGCACCCCGTACACAGATAGCAAAGTAGCTGAACCGGTGTCTGCTGCCCCTGTATCCCAGCAGGGTCGCTCAACAGGAAAAACTTCTCCAGCTACTGAAACAGCAGCAGGGCACTCTACTGTGCATCTGGATTGCCCATGCCACGCTACTTCAGCTGGGTTAAGCCAACAGTAACAGGAGGAGGGGCTGTAGGATGAGAACATGGTTTGAAAAACTAAATATTCAGTGTTAGGCTATTCAGAACTCCTAGGGTCTAACCCTGCCCTGCTGTCTAGGCTGTCCTGTGTGGAGGGGTGGGGTTAGGGTGACCAGATGTCCCGATTTTATAGGGACAATCCCGATTTTTGGGTCTTTTTCTTATATAGGCTCCTATTACCCCCCACCCCCGTCCCTATTTTTCACATTTGCTGTCTGGTCACCCTAGGTGGGGTGAGGGTCTCCCACTGGGGCTCCATTTTAGAGGAGTTTTGGTCATCCGTAGTGCTGCCTCTATTTTGTGCTGACTAGAAGACCCCAGTCTCCAGAGCTTGTCCATCTGGGACTTTTTGCCAGCATTAAAGTCACATGAAATTTTAAACTGGGGAGGAAAAAAGAGAGACGGAAAAAAGTGGCACCACGGAGATGGGTAATTGGAACCCTGGTGTCTTCTTTGACTATCCTGCCTGCTTCTTTCCTCCAGGCGGATGTCAGCTGGGCATCACCGCCAAGGGGGAGCGTTTGAAACACTGGTACGAGTGTCTGAAGAATAAGGATAAGAAAATTGAACGCTGGCACACTTTACAAAACGAGAACCACGTTGCAAGCGATTAAGGTCCCCAGCACGAGTCTCTCTGAAGTCCACGTCCTCTGCCAAGTCACAGTAGATTCCCGATGTCCGTCTTCCGAAGCCTACGCTACACGCCTTGCCTACACCTCTTTGGATCCCAGGAACGTTATGCTGCTCTGTCTCTTTGACGCCAGCATCCTCTGTTCACCATTCTCATCCCAAAGAGCAACCTGGATCTTGTGTGTTCAAATCCATTTCTGACTAGTGCATCATTCGGATGTATAATTTTGTCAAGCAATAGCCACACACTGAGGATTTTCATTTGTCTTCATTTCTCACCAGTCTAACCTGCATCATAATATTGCTTCCTATTCTGTTTGTTGAAGATATTTGTTCTTGAGGTGGTGTTTCACGTTGTTCTGTCCTCATTAACCCAAGTGTGTTTATTTTTATCTCTGCATCTCTCTTTCCACTCCTCTCATTTTCTCTTCGCCAGCTAAAATACTTTTAACATCAGTTCTGTCTATAGGGATGCACAGTCATTGAACCTACCGTATTATTATTGCTTTCAGCATGAGTTGGGGGAGCAGTTTGAAAGTTGGTATCACAGCATCGGACAGTTCAGTTCATTTGATATCAATACCTCAGTTGCAATAAGCAAAAGGCTGTTTGTTCTGCGTTGGGTTTGGTTATAAACATAACTTAGTAACTGCATTTCCACTGATACAATCTGGAGAGTACTAGGTATTTGGCTTCTTTTCCAAAGGGAACATTTTTGCAGTGTATAGAGCTAGCAAATGGGGCGGTAAATACTTTTGAGTTTTCACAGAAAGGACACTGAGTATTATGGCATTTAAATAAGTAACTGGAAATGGAGAGCCACCTTCTGCATGGTCATTTTGGAAACACCAGATTTGAGTTTTGGTTTGTTTCAGACCTAATTAATTTTGGAACTAGGAACCTGCACATGCTCTTACTATAGGAATCCTTCCTTGTCTTAGACTTGCGACTACCCCCCATTCCACTGAGTGTGGCTACATAACCTAGCAAATAGATGTATTTTGGGGGCAGAATTTGTTAAGCTCTCTTGAGACAGTATTTTCTGTTTCATAATAATTTCATAAAGGTTCATTTTACCACCTGCAGATGGGAAAACATTTCCTAAGGAGTTGATGTGTTTAAATATTTGTTTTCCTTTTAAAATACAGTACTTAATGAAATTATCTGGGACAGTTAGTGGTCTTCCAACTTCAATTTTCTGGTGGGTTTCCTTTTATTATTGCACAAAAGAAACATTTGCTTCAATTTGTGCTTAATTTATTGTTTGTGGGTGTTTGATTTCATATCAACAAAAGGAGAGTCGACAAGCTCTTGAATTGATATTGATCTTTTTTATAGCAGTCCATCTTCTGTTTTGTACAACTTTCAAGCATAGCAATGTCAAGATTAGTACAGTCAGTACTACTGGACTATATGGTCGCTCAGCTACAAACTTAGCATGCTAAACAAAACCTAAAGACCTAGGTTCAGACAGTCACCCCATGACTCCTTTGCAGGCTGCTGCTCGCCTCTGCTATGGTGGTGGTGTTGTGTGGTGTATTCTGATCTGAGCTGTACCTCAGAGTCCTTTAATTTTTTATTTTGAGGAGTTATTTTCTTATTCTTGGCTTTTTTCAGTGGAATTTAATAGTACTAGTCAGTTGCTATGAACATCTTTATAAAGCTTTAACTTCACAGACGGAGGGGAAAATCCAACCCTCTATCCCGCATGAAAGTTGTCACCGTACTGTATTCCCGTGATGTGCTTTTATACTATAGAAGAAACTATAGGCTAGTAATTCTCCTACCTGGAGTCCTTAGCTTGCTTTACCTGCCATTTCTTTTTGAGACTTGAGACCGCATGCAAGTGAAGGAAGTGCATCGTTCAACTGAATAACCTCACTTCTAATGCATCACCAGATCGTGGGCCCTGCGCGTGTCCCTGGAGCTGCTGTTCTAGTTTGTGGATTGTTTCTTGTCCTCTTGTGCAGTGTGATTCTTTTACGCTTGTAGAACATAGGTCTATAGCGTTGCAGGGAGTGTTGGCTCCTGTAATCATTTAAATGTCAATGGGATAAAATCGAGATGAATACTCTCTCTCCAAGGTGAATAAAGCTCAATATTGTTTGCATTGTTCTGATGAAAACCAACAAAGGCTTTCTGCTCCCTCAGACCACCCGTCCACACAACACTGTAGGATCCTGTCACTCTGGACCAGATCACTGCAGCTCTCACAGCACATCGATTTGATAAGGGATCACATCCAGACCTGGTGCATGTCCCCTCCCCTCTTTTGACGGGAGGTGGCAGTGCTAATGTTTATGGTGTCTTCATGGGTTCCCCTTCCCCCTGTGACTGCCCCTCCTCCCCCAGCTGTGATTTCAGAGGGCCAGTCTTTTCTCTGCCTTGCAGAGTGGGCGGGTCCGTGCGGCGGGCATTTTGTTTTTCATTCAGGTCAACCCAGAGCGTTCGAGTTGGGCCCACAGTGTGAAGGTCATATCCTGACCTTTCCCAAGGCTGGGGGACTCTGAGCTGGGTTTTCGGCTAAGGAAACTATTCAACCCTTGTTCCCTTTTCGAGACGGTAATGCCATCTGCCCCCTGAAGTAACTTGTGTACTGAACAGGGCGTACAGGCCGGATCCAGCCCCTCCGAGCTGAATCTACCTGGACATTTGTGTTAGGGAGGGTCCACTGAAATGTATAGGAGCCCCGCAAACTTCCTTTCCTCAGATTTCTCTCTGGCACTGCACCAAAGGAGACCACACCATTCCCAATGCCATTAATCCTTTCCTGTTCTCAATCAAATCTCCTTCACAAGAGCTTCCGCTCACGTCCCGGGGGAGCTGTGCTCACAAACAGACCTTGGGGCTTATCCGTGTCCTTTGACATCAATGGAAAGACTCTAGCGACCTCACTGGGTATTGGATCGGCTGTCTCTGTGTATTTAGTAACTACCCCGTGGAAGTTCCTGGATGCCCCATTCTCTGTCTGTGCTGGGCTCAGGAGAGAAACAGCAGCCTGTCTGTTCCTGGCTGCAGGGTTTCTTCCTTGATGTAATGCAGGAGTTCCCTTTGTCCAGTGTAAAAACAAACTACGGCTCATAATACAATGGCAAAGTGGCCTTCCAGCTGTGCAGAATGTATGGCCAGGCTGTTTCAGGCAGGCAAGTTTCTCTCTCCCTTTTTTTGCTGCGGGTAATCACCTTGACCAGGCTCTTCAAGATGTAGCAAAACACAAGGGATAGCGTCTTGTTCCGAAGCATCTTCTCGACAGTCCTTACGGGCTCTTTCTTCATTCTGGAGAGCTCGGTTTTCAGGGCTTCTTGTCGAAGCCCCGGCTCTGTGGCCTGGACACTCGTGCCTTGAGCCAGAAACCACTCAAACTACCTGCAAAGGTTCCTTCTGGACAAGGGACCCAGCTTCTTGGAGACACCTGCATCAGCCCCTTCAGGGGGGGGAAGAGCCCTCCTGAACTTGGTAATGGAGGAACCTGACCTTACTCTAGGGTTTGCAGATAAGCAGCTGGACTGGTTTACTATGACTGAAATGTCTCCGGCTAGAACAGTGCAGGTTTGAAGACTCCTTTGGGAGTAGATAGACTTCCACGCTGGATGCCGGGGTGGCCAGTAAAAGGCAAGCCCGCAGCGTAGAGAAGATTTGCAAGGGAGCAATAGGGAAATACTCACAATCTTTCCCTAGTTTGGACACCTTTTGCAGATGCGCTTCTGATTGTACAATCCAAATTTCTGGGGAACGATCACATTTCTATCAGCCTCTTCGGCTTGACACAGCAATGATGATTATTCAGGGCCTGTCAGCTCTGGTTTGAAGGGGTGGAGACAAGGGAATTTGTTTCTCCATTGGTACGTTTATTTTCGGCATCTTCGATCCAATGCCACACACTGAGACACCCTTCCTAATTTATTTCAGAGCAATTTGGCCTGGGGCCAGGGTTTTCAGTGTTTTGAACTCAGCGCAGTAATCTCCCCATCCTCTTCCTTTCCATGGGTTAGACTCTCTCTTTGGTGTGCATCTTTATTGTTGTTTTCTCAAAGCCTTTTAGAACAGGTGAGTGGGGTTCAGAAGTCAAAGCTGCTTTAAGGACAGAGGAATCCAGTAAGGCAGCCCCCGATCCCAGTGAAGTCTGGGTTGTGAATGGCCGTTCGTTGCAAGTAGCTGAAATATCTGGCAATTCCAAGCTGCCGCCGCTGTGATGCAGAATAGAAACCCTCAAGTCTGAGAGCCTCTCTCGGCCAGTGGGACCAGTTAAAAGCAGAGGGCCTGATTCTTTGCTGTTCTGCACCTAGTGTCCCCATTCACAGCAGTGCTAAGAGGGCATGAAAAACTAGTGTTTGTGCACCTGCTGCCTAGGCACTTTGCACTCGTGTAAATGCCAAGACACAATACAAGGTGTAATGGAGACTCAGGCCTAGGACGCAAGTAATTGCTCTGGGACACTAAAACTGATTTAGAAATGTGTGAGATCTCAGAAATCATCTGAAATAGTTAACGCCAGCTCTCTTAAAAGCACATTTTGCAGAGGAGCTCTTGAGCTCAGAGTTCCTGCCACAGCCCTGAAACATTTCTCTCCAGATATTAACCTAGTTCCCATTGAGACGTATTTATTTTTCTCTCTATTTGGGTAAAGAAATTCTGCTCAGTTCTTTTCTAGGCCCTGTGTCAGGAAAGCACTGAAGCATTTTCTTAAATCCGGTGTCTTCAACTTTAAGCATGTGCTTAAAATTAGGCACATGCTTAGGAGCTTTCCTGAATGAGACCCTAGTGCCTTCCCTAAATTTGTTTGTTTAAAACCGGCTCTGATGTTGTGTGTCCCATTGACAAAGTTTGTATCTCCCTGAGGCTTAAGCACCTGTTTCCATAGCGATACACAAGGTCAGCTTATCTGGCCATTCAGAATAGCTGATCCTTGAAGCCAATGGCAATTGCATCACACAGGGTCATGGCCACAGATTCTCCAGTCCCTGTTTCTTTATGGCCAGCCCTGGCTGCATTGTCTCCATTGCTAGAATAGTCTTTTTTTTATATTAGGGTGATCAGAGGAGTTCACCGCACTCACTTGTGGTCTTGCTAACCCATTATGTACATCTAGCTTAATTTCTTTGCAATTTGAGTTCAGTACCTCTGTGCCGCTGTGCAGTGTTGCTGCTAAGTAACCCAAAGATGTTCTCTTTATCCCCTGCTACCTGTAGATCTATGCTTTTCAGACTCTGATTTTTTTTTTAAATTAAGGACATATTTCTGTTTCATGTCCTTGGTTCCTAGCCTCATTACCTTGTATTTCTCTGCACAGAATTCCATAAAGAGCTAACCCCTCTCTGCCCCCAGACCACTGAAGTCAAGTGAGATGTTATTGCCTTCATCGTTTAGACCGACAGCTGCTGCTTTTGGCTCTGCCTCACTAACTTTTGTATCACCGGCAAATGTTACCATCTCATTATCCTCTCTAAGGCTGTTCTCTTAGGCCATTGGGACGCAAAGTGAACAAAACTGATGCAAACCCTCGTACTGATCCTTTTAACTTCCCCTGGCCAGTGAAGACCACTCCCTCCTTCCATCCCATATTTTTTCCAGGCCTGAGTGTCTTCTGTATTTTATATCCATTTATTTCTTCATTCAAGTAACTTAGAGGGATATTCACAAGGACAGTTAGGTGCCCACTGAAAGTTTTATGGGGGTTGGGTGCTTTGAAAATGTCCCTCCGTCCGTCCTTCGTGTATTGCACTTCTCAACTATGTACAAAGTCAAATAAATTATAGTAGCTGATCTACACCGAGAATCCAAACTAAAATTGTCAATTCTACCTGATTTGCTTTTCTGGTCTATTTCTGCCTTCCCTCCCCCGTTTTCAGTACCTTTCTGAGTGGTAAATTTGAGCATACATGTCTAAAGTGCCCTCAGTCTTCTCTTAAATCTGAATGCCTTTTTTGCCAAATCTGTCATTCCCTCCCTATTTTCCAGAGGTTTTATATAAATTTGCCTTTTTATGCTAAGTATATAAAAAGTGGTTTGCAAACAAGGCTTAATTTTCAAACTTGGATGCTTATTGTGGGGCATGAATTTGAGTACTTAACTTGTCATAGGCGTCCAAATAATCTGCATTAGACTCTACCAATTCAAGCACTCGAGTGTAGAACTGACCACCTTCGATGCTGAATGGGAAAATTGGGCTCACAGTATTTATAGGTCTAGCAGTGTCCTATGCTGTAATGTTCTATTATACAATTGACATCATAATTTAGATAATCCTGATGTGTCAAGGAGCAGTTTGGATGGAGATGTTAATTCCTGGGGATCCCTCCTTCCCCAAAAAACTTCTAAGCAATTCCTTTAAAAGATGAATTGCAGTAAAGCCTTCTTTGTGTCTATACATATATACACACAGAACAATTAAACAAAGATTGACTTTACCAGGCAACTTCTTATGATCACCTCTCTTAACATTCCCGATTTGATCTGCTTTACTTTTGAAGAAGTTATATTCAAGTCATATAGTTGTTCAAAAAATTTTCTGTTGCTGATACCACTTTCTGAGTATTGCGTAAGTCACATTAAATGTCTCCATTTCTCACCCATTTCTGATTTTTGTGTTGGCAATTTGTGACCTGACCTAGTTTTTGCCTCTGTAAATAAAGCATGCACACATGGCTTGGGAATGGGGCAGGAGCCTTGTCTACTGATGTTTGCGTTCTAACTAGCATGCAGTGATTTTACAGCAAAATGTCAGTTTGCTAATAATGAAAGAGA
Source organism: Macrochelys suwanniensis (assembly GCA_033296515.1). Lineage (NCBI taxonomy): Eukaryota > Metazoa > Chordata > Testudines > Chelydridae > Macrochelys > Macrochelys suwanniensis. The sequence continues at coordinate 4,690,511 of CM065789.1, read as the reverse complement.
AATGTAACACAGAAACTAGAAATTCTCTCCAGTCTTCCGCTGCATGCAGGTACAAACATCTTCTCTCTTTGTGTGATATCTAATAAAGTACGACTATTGGAAAAAACCCAGACAAGCGTCTTGGTTTTAATTTTAATTCAACAACCTCATTGAAGGAGAGTCACTTCAGTAGGACAACCAAATGGGCCGAATCCTGAGCTGGTGTACATCGGCATGGCCTCGGTGATCACAATAGATTTACACCCGCTGCGGAGGATCTGGCTTGATGTGTCTAATGGTAAAAAAGTCCTGTTCCGCTTCGCTGTGAGTTTAGGAACACAGTGTGAGTTTAGGAACACAGTGTGTGTTTCAGGAATGGGCGTATACCATGCTGTGTTGGTGTGGGCTGACTTTAATGAAGGATACGGCTTCAAATCTTAGGAACACTCTAGAATCAGCCTTTAGTCAGATAATGAAAAACCCAATATGGATTGAATGGTGAATCCAAGACCTGAGGTCACCTCACTTCAGTTGCTGGTAGGAATTATTAGTCACTAGTATTCCAGCAACCGCAATGGATCATAGAGTTTAAGGCCAGCAGAGAGCCCACGTCATGCAGTCTGACCTCCTGTATAGCACAGACCATCAACACCACCCAGCACCGGCACACCAAACCCAACAACCGGAATTAGACCGAAGGATCACAGCCCACAGGAGACTAGACTATTATGAGGGACTGAGGTGCAGCATTGCCTGAGGCCCCCACCATGTCAGGGAACTGATTAAGTGAGAGACGCCCAGATCATCCTGGCAAGAGACCGGAACCCGTGCACTGCAGAGGAAGGTGTAACTCCCCAAGGTCTCTGCCATCTGACCTGGGGGGAAATTTCTTCTCAACTCCCACATATGGGAAAGATATTTGTGAATCCGATTGATTTGTCACCTGCAATGTCATACGGCACATCTGCTCCTGGGTACTGTCCTAGCTAAAGCATTCCAGTCCCTTAGCCCCCAGCCTGGTCAAACATTTAAGCATGTGTTTAACTCCCATTGGCGTCCTCAATCCAGACACAGCCCCGGGTAACTTAGGTTGCATCTACCTGCAGCTGGAAGGTGATTCCCCATTCAGGTCGATGTACCCGCAGTAGTTCTGCTCGAGCTAGCACCTAAATGACAGTGTGGGCCCTGCAGCCGAGGCCCACACTGTCTGGGCAGTGGCTCAGGCTAGCCACCCAAGCATGTCCCCAGGGTGGCAGGTGAGGTGGTGTTTGCGTGGCTAGCCGGAGCGGCTGCCCGTGCCACTGGAACTGTGCTGCGGTGTTTAGCATGGAACCTCGCGCAGATCTGGCACATGTACATCTGCCTGAGCCGTAAATTACACCCTCCGGTGGCTGTGTAGACGTACCGACAGATGAGCGGCTGCACACCATGAATACCGAATAGCAGAGTCTGTGGAGACTTGATCTGAAAATGGCCGCCTGCAAACTAGTCATAGACTCCTAGAACTGTCAGGCCAGAAGGGAGTTTAAGGGATCTAGGTGCTGGGGCAGAATTCGCTGAATGCTTACGAGTACCCGGCTGCAGCTGAGTTGATTGGGATTGGTGTGCAAGCAGAATAGAATCTCATAGTCTTCTATAGAAAATTCAACCCACTCCAACCCCTGCAATGTTCAGTGGCCCTCTGCCTGGTTCTGAAAGGCCTGTGCTTAGGGTGGGACATTATGGGTGTTATAATTCTCGTCATTGCTCGTACGATAGAATATTTTAGGATACGAACACATTCCAGTGCAATTAGCTCCATTGACAATACCATGCACGCATTATGCACAAAATACAGGGAGGCTCAAAGTCAGCAGGACTTTGTTATGCTGACAAGGAATTTTCTTTTTGATGTAAAAGGCTGACTGGTTTCAATCTATTGAAATGCTATTCAGATTGAAAGCATCATTTAAAATCTATGCAGAGCTGTTGGGAATGAATTCAACTAGGCAAGGATCTGTTGCTCTTTTATTTAGTATTCAGAAATCAGACTGCTTACTGCGTGCAATCTTTGTGTGCCTGACTGCATTGAAATTCACATTCCTTGTTTGTTTGCCTCCTCTTTGCCATTCATCCTTTTTGCGGCTGGTGGCAGGAATTGAATCGTGAGCCATATGTTTAAAATGAGTCTGAAGAAGTTCTTTCAGCCTCAGAACATCTTCACAGCTGACGTTGGTTATAGTCTGGAAAAAATTAGCATGCGTAATCAGATTTCAGCCAGGGGAAAGAGGCCTTTAGACAGGGGAATAGGTGACTATCCCAGCTTGCTCTTTTTATTAAAAGTGCTATTATTTAGGTAGGCGCAGAAGACCCTCCTTGGAAGGCTAACTTAGGTAGAGCATGGGACACAGGATAATGCACAAGAACCAAGCTTAACCACTGATTCCTTTATCACTTCCAAGCTTGGCTGAATTGCCCCAGAAGAATAAGGCTGTTGTAGAAGGGATGGACTGATACTTTAAAAATAGCATTTCATGGTATTCCATAGCTTTTAACTTGCCCCTGCCAGTGTCATTGTTCATGGCTGGCAAAGCAAATCCTCTAGTTCCCAACCAGCCACCCCGTTGAACTATGTAGAAGCCCCAAAACCTTTGCATAAAATGTAAGAAAAGCAGATCCTGGTCTTAAGTAGGAGAGATTCAGTGGGAGATAGGGAAGTGTTTCAGCAACAGAGATGGCTGGAAACAGGTCAAAATCTCCCTGGCGTCTGGTGCCTATTACCTTCAACCTGGGGTCAGAAATCCTGAGTGGAGAGAGAGAGAGAGACAGGTGTTTGATCTCTGATGTAAATATTGGTTCAGACCAAAACAGAATCCCTCAACTCCGCAACGGATGGTAGGGAAAAGCCATGCTCTGGCTATGGAGCAACAGTCAGAGACCTGAAACTAATCAAGCCCTTGCCTAAGTCCCCGTGAGCCAGATTTAGAAACCAGAGCGACATAACCCTTCCCCTGCTCCACGCCACATTGAAAAAGTTCACTTATGGCTTAGATGATGCTCAAGTGAATCTCTGCCACCAAAACCCTTTTCTACTCTCACGTCCCCACCTGGAAAACTCCAGCATCTGAATCACCTCCTTTAGCCCTCAGCTCCGCTGCTGCTGTGAGCCTGTTCTCAGTAGCAGGGAGCACCTGGTTGCTCCCCTTCCAGCTGACGGCAGTGCCATCTGCTGGCATCAGGCAACATCAGGAAGCACTGGCTGGTCCAACTCCACCAAGCGTGCCTGTCTGCAGTAGCTGTGAACGCTGCAATCTGCAGGAAGGGCTGATTTGAGCAAGATGGTTTCAAGGATCCAAATCAGCAACTTAAACCGCAAAAGGTGAGTTTAAAAAAACCCCCAAGAAAACCCAGTGGCTGGACTTGCCTTCCTAGCAGTTGTTTTGTGATTCATTGCGTCCTTTGGATTAGATATAAGACCAAGGTCCTGACCGGTTGTGCTCAGTGAAAGCTCCCAGGGTGCTCTTTGCAAGAACAGTTTGCATTAATGCCGCTGCCCTGATCAAAGTCTCATGCAGGTAGTGACTGAATTAGGTATGCAGCATGTAATTTCCCAAGGCTGCTGTGCCCTTCACTTTCTACCCGGGCATGAATTACGGCAACCCTTGCAACACCGGTTGCGAGGTGGGGAACTATTATTAGCGTCATTCTACAGAGGGGAAACTGAGGCACACAGCAGAGATTTGTCTCAGAAAGCCAGAGCCAGGATAAACCCCTGAGCTCCTGACTCCCAGAGCCTTCTGTCGCCTCTTTGCAGCTCAGGTAACCTTACCTTTGAAAGGGAGCTGGCTTGCCCGTCGGCCTGGATTCCCTGCAACCTTCCCGCCTCGCTCCTGAGGGCAGAGTGGCGGGAGTGGGGAGCAGGCCTCCCGCGCTGACGTTGTACTGCAGCCCCTGCGCCTAGAGACCCAGGGTGACCAGAAAGTGACCTTTCTCGTAAGGCTTTGGGGCAGCGCTCAGGAAGCCAGCCTCATGCTCGGGGCAGCTGATGCTCCCAGCTGTGCTGCGGCTCCCAGGAAAGCCAGCCAATGGCTGTTAACTTTATTAGCATTTATTACAGACATTTTGCAGGGGGCACGTGACTGTCATAACACCTGAGCAGCTCGAACATGAGTTGGAGTACGGGTATGTCTACACAGGAGCGGGAAGGCATCATTTCCAGCTGGCGTAGATAGACCCAGGCCAGCTCAAGGGTTAGCTGGAAATTATACCAGTGTAGACGTATCTTAAGACACAAATCACTTCCCTTCTCGAAGGAGCTACCACTGGAAGAAGGTATCCCTGTAACCTCTGAATCTCTGCCCCATGGGTCAAATCGATCTCTTCTGATTTCAGAGGAGTTACCGGAAGGATGAGTTTGGTCCTATGACTAAAGACCTGAAGACAAACAGCATGCTGTCAGCGGATGAGAGAGGAAGGCAAACCCAGCAGCCCCCTCCATTCAGTTTTTGATTGGCCTTGGCAGATTTGTCCTTGTATCGCGTGATCTCTTGCCTTTTGTTAGCTGGGCCTCCCAGGGTGGGCGCGGGGGGAGGTAAAGGAAACACGCTGTAGAAATGAACGTGTCAGCATTAACGCCAGAGGTCTCTCTGCGGAATGGCTTTAAGGGAGTTGTGCGGAACTGGCCTTGAGCTCAGCTGAGTTCAGTGGGAGCTGAGGACACCCAGCCCCTTTCAGAGCTGGGCCCTTTAATTGCAGAATCTCTTTTCCCCTGAAATGCAGCCACCTCTGGGGTGGGATGCAGCAACTGTCTAGGGCAGATAGTGTGAAAGAATAACCGATCTGACTGAAACACTAAGAGCCCGGATACCACCTAGAGGGATGTGGTATAAGCAGGGCCAGTGCAAGGAAGTTTCGCGCCCTAAGCGAAACTTCCTTGCACCAGCCGTGCCCCCCCACCCCCAGGTAACACCGCCCCCCACCCCCACGGCAGCCAGCTCCCCACCCCCCGCGGGCCGGCAGCTCAGCCCCCCGCCCACGGCGCTTCCCCAGCTCCCGGCTCAGCCGCAGAGGCGGGAGACAGCCGCGGCGAGCCACCCTCCAAATCCTGGCGCCCTAGGCGACCGCCTAGGGTCGCCTAGTGGGCATGCCGGCCCTGGGTATAAGAACCTCACTAGGATTAAGTTAGGCACAATGCAGTTGTCGAACTTGGAATTTGGCCTGGCTATAGCAGCCACACCCCGTGATTCTTGTACCACGTGTCCTCTGGTCATGAAGAGCAGAAAGAGTCAGGACTCCGGTTTTCCATCTCATCTGAACACTGAAGGCTGTAACTCAGGCTTCATTGCACTAATGGACAATTATATTTAGCCACTCTTGGATGCTGTTACACGGCTGCAGCACATACATCCCGGCAGTGACTAAACAAAACCCACACCCTACTTTGCACAGCTATTCAGGGATTTCACATGTTAATTCCACCCACTATGGCAGCAAATGATCAAACCCCAGGATCAGTCAAGTGCTGAAAAGCCCTGGGCAGACAGCAATTATTCCCATCAGTTAATCAGTGCCCCGGATAGCAGACAAGGTGGCGAAGCTTCCTTCTCAGGTTTGCATAGTAACAGGAGAGGAAACTCGCATTGTCTTTTCACCCCCTTTTCGGGGCAACGAGAACCAACTGGCCGTGTTCAGGTAACAGAATCGCTGCCGGGTTTGTTAAATGCCAGTATGACAGAGAGGCCCAAGGCTGGCTCCTTTCCAGAGACGCAGACAGTTGCTGGAGGGTCACTCATGGTCTGGGGTTTCGTCACGCCTGCATGCAATGGTACTGGTACCAGAGGCTTTGCTTGGTACCCCAGACTGCTACTTCATCTGTCCCTCGGGCCATATTCCAGCCAGCACATGCATCGATGTTGCAAGGATCTGTGTGGTGACGGGGAGTTTGGTCTTCTCCCTGCTAGGGCCTCTCTACATCCACTGTGCCAGAAAGGCCGTGAGGAAGAGTCCCGGCTTGGGAGGCGCATGCTGCGCCCTCTTTACGGATGGGGTGGCAGGCGTCCTGGGGTCCATGCACAGCCTGCATCAGCCAGAATTGCCCCTCACTCTCCTTCGTAGCGCCCAAGGGCACCCAGGGCAGAATCTGGCCATTAGTGAGCCTTTGTTCTGGGCCTCCTCGTGATGCCCCGGCTCACTTTGCATTCAGTTGTGCGTGCCCTTAACCGGGCATGGCCCTGGGTCTTGGACAGCAGGAGGCAGAGGGCACCCAGTTGAATAGGATGGAGCGTGGTATTGACTGGAACCAATCAGGCCTTGGGCTGCCAACCTGGTACATTCATCTGCAAAGCTCTGGCCCCCGATCTCACCGCTGGGCCCAGGGCCAGTGCAAGGAAGTTTCACGCCCTGGGCAAAACTTCCTTGCACCAGCCCTGCCACCCCCCCGCCCAGCTAAAGCCCTCCCCCCCGCGGGCCGGCAGCTCAGCCCCCTGCCCGTGGGCCGCAGAAGCCTACCTCTGCCCGTGCCACCTCCCCAGCTAGCCGTGGCGAGCCGCCGCCCACGGCTCCTGGCTCAGCCGCAGAGCCGGGAAGCAAGAGGCAGCCGCGGCAAGCCACCCCACCCCCCATCCTGGCGCCCTAGGCGACCGCCCATGCCGGCCCTGGCTGGGCCCTGCACAGTCTCGCAGCTGCTCTCACGTGGTCAGGAAACCACTTGGCCAGACTGGGCTGCCCTTGCCTAGAGCAGGAGCAAGGGTGGGGAGGGTGAGCCGCCCCCCAGGAGCTTCAAATTGCCTTTGTGTTGCAAGCGCGCAGGTGAAACTCCACTGACTCACTGGAATAACTCTTCGTTTTTACCGGTGTCAAGGAGGTCCGACTCAGGCCCATGGTCTGGAGAGTCCTTTGCCTGCACAAAGTGACCTTTCACCTCTGCAGCCATTTGGCCTCGGCCTGGCGGCTTTTCCAGCCAACGTGCAGCCGGGCCGGAAAGCGTCTCGCCGGCGAAGACCACGGTCAGGCTACTGGAGAGCAGCATTGCTCTCGCTGCTGCGGTCTGGGAGTGCAGCCTCGTCCCGCGGGAGAGGACCCCGTTCCTGCACTGCAGGGAAGCTGGTTGTGGTCTCTGAGGAGAAAACGGCGAGTCCCTCCGGTGAAAGAGCCAGAGAAGAGCAAGTATCAGAGGGGTAGCCATGTTAGTCTGGATCTGCAGAACCGACAAAGGGTCCTGTGGCACCTTATAGACTAACAGAGGTATTGGAGCATAAGCTTTCGTGGGTCAATACCCACTTCTTCGGATGCAAGCAGTAGAAATGTCCAGCAAAGAGCCAGAGAAGAGCAAAACGCCGGACACGCATGCTGACATGAGCTGCTTGAAGAGACACGAGGAGGCGAGCTTAGCGATACTATGTCGTGGGCCCTGAGAAGGGGAGATGGATTCTGGGCTGCTCTGACTTAATAGCAGCCTCCCCTCAGCATCTGGCCCCATGCCTAGTGGACTCCAGGCGTCCTGTGGCACGTCTCCCTTTTTGGGGGGTGAAAACTCTGCTTCATGTACAGTGCCTAGTGTAACAAGTGGCCAAACTGTGGAGTCCCTAGTGTACAGAGCAGTCCTACTCCACGAGATAGTGGGTCGTCTGGCCTCGCATTTACCCGAGGGGAGCCGGGAGTCCCAGGTTACCTGGGTACGACTGAAGGGAGAATTTGACTCAGATCTGCCCCTCGAGAATGGGCCTCTTTATTGCATAACAAATGATTTTCCTTCCCAAAGAGGTAACCGTGGCGACGGATTGCTCTGCAGAACGGGCCCGTTTACGAATCCAGTCAGGTGATGACCGGAGCCGGCTCGGCCAGACATCGGGATCGGGATGGACTTGCCGGCGACATCCATTTAGCAGCAGCCGAACAGCCACGAGTGCTGTCAGGGCCCCAGGTGCCCACTTACACCTCCCGAAGCTGGGAGGGAGAGGAGAGGTTTCCAGAGCACTTAGTTAAATGATGACAGTTAATTAAGGATTTCACTGACAAGCTGTTAGCTTGGGCTGGGGCCAGGTGCTGTTCTTCCAGCTGACACAGCTCCGCTGTGTTGCAGGGTGAGCACTCCAGCGTTGTGTATCGGACACTCCGATTCCTGCCCTGGCACCAAATTCTGCTGACTCAGTGTTCACCTGACTTCTGCTTTGTACACCTGCCGAGGGGCTCCTGTCTGACACGGTCTCTCCTGATGTCACTGAGAACGGCATTCAGTGCGCCACATGAGGGGTTGCAATTAATTTTTCTTTGGGAGGGGGGGAGATTGTCTATTCATTGCTGGTTGAAGGGGGTGGACTGGAGGTCTTGGAGACTAATGTCTCTGAGTAGCTACATAATCATATTGCCTAGATCTTCTACCGCACGCGCCATCCGTAGGCCTCACAGCACTTTACAGAGTGGGGTCAGTATCATTCTCCCATTTTACAGCTGGGGAAACTGAGGCACAGAGAAGGGCCATGACTTGCCCAAGGTCACCCCACATGCTGGTGGCAGACGCCGTCATGCAAGTGCCCCACACCACACTGCCCCAAGGAGTCAAGCCCCTGCCCTGGAGGCTCCTCCTGGGAGTGGGTGGGGACTTCCTTTAACTTCCCCTAGCCCGATTGTTCCCCCAACCCAGCGGATGTGGCTTTTCCCCTTCCCATGAGGAAGCATTACTGAGCCTGTGGATTGGTGGCTAGGGAGTCGGGCTCCTCCAGGGCAGGAGTCGTCTGGGCAACATTCTAGGATGCTTAGGGTGACCAGACAGCAAGTGTGAAAAATCAGGACGGGGTGGGGTGGGGGCGTAATAGGAGCCTATATAAGAAAAAGACCCCAACATCGGGACTGTCCCGATCTGGTCACCCTAGGGATGCTCATCCCCGTCCCAGCTCTGAGGTAGACTACTTTGGAGAGAGGAAGTTTTACACTTCTGAGGGCGAAAAAAAATAATCATTCTCGCCAGCAGAGGGCACTGCCCACCAAGGCAACAGCCCCATTCAAAGAGACTGAGAGAACAGGGCCCATCCGGCAGCCTGTGGCAGAGGAGGGTACTAGAACCCAGGCGTCCTGGCCTGTAGGCCCAGTCTAGCCACTAAACAACACCCCCTCCCTCAACCACTGAGTACGTAGCGATCAGTGACCCCCATTTCAGGTGCCCTGTGTCCTAAGCGTTTTGGGCTTTCCTATGGAGCAAATCCACTCCTCTCTGCAAACCGGGGGCTAGGGTGACCAGATGTCCCAATTTTATAGGGACAGTCCCGATTTTTGGGTCTTTTTCTTATATAGGCTCCTATTAACCCCCACCTCCTGTCCCAATTTTTCACACTTGCTGTCTGGTCACCCTACCGGGGGCCAGCCCCACTGGCTGGGATCAGAGGTTGGGTGTGCTACCTCTGCCCCTGGGCAGGCAGCTACTGGGGACATGGCAGAGTTGGGCGGGCAGGTGCCGCATGGTGCACAGTGACCACGGAGTTAATTCTGTTGAAGGTGGCGCCCCAGGCTTGGGTAGGATTCCAGGCCTCCTGGGCCAGCCCTGCATGCAGGGTAGCATGGCACATTGTTTGCTTCTTCTGCACACAGACACGGTCCCAGGGATGATGGGGACACGAGACTATTTCAATAAATAAAGGAAGAGTTTTTCTTTTCCAGATATCTAGTCCAGTTCCCGCTCCTGTCCCGGGGATGCTTGGCTTTTCCGTCAGCCTGCGTTGGGGTTTCACTCGGAAGACTCCTGGGGAGGGCTTTGCTCGCTACTGCTTGGCCAGGGAGAGTCACATTGTGTTTGGTTCTAAAATGGGTGTTTCAGCTTCCAAGGACAAGGCTGCTCTAGCAGTTTAGACCAGGGAGGTGTTTGGCCCAGCATGTCTGTCTGTTATCTACGCTAGTTATGCACAACCTCGCTGCTGGGAAACTTAGAAACGTTTCTGAACTTGCCCGAGTTTGGAACAGAGGAGTAATGCACTGGATTGCTTGGCTCTAGAGTACAGGACTTAAGGGGTGGAAAAGACCTGGTAGGTCACCTTAGCCAAAATCTTCAAAGCCGAGTGCTTAAAGTTAGGCTTCTGAATCCATATTTAGGCACCAATCTGCAGGTGGCCTGACCAGGGTGTTCACCTGCTGCTCCCAGTGGGGTCTGTAGTGCCCAGCACTTCTGAAAAGCAGGGGCTCGGGCTTTAGAGTCCAAAACACTGTTCCCCACCCTTGTGGCAGTGGAGATACCCTTGAAATGGTGTCTTAAGTGTTACTGAAGCAGAGATGCCTGTTTGTGTCTGCAGAGAGCCTGAAGCCATTGCTCTGAGAGGTACGTCCTGTCCCATTCATCTCAATCAGAGCCGCTGCAATTCCCTCATGGGGGAATGTGGCATTTTCCCATGGAACTCAGCATTTTTACGTGGAATTTTTGGATGTGCTGGGCAAGGGACCATTTTGCTCTCCGGCTCCCTGACCAGCCAGGCTCAGTCACTTGCTGTCCAACTTCTCCTGCAAGGAGCAGTGGATTGGATTATAGTGGGCGCAGGCTCCCTGCACTGTTCCATGAACCCACAGCTGAGTCCAGCCTGCCGTCAAGGAGCAGAGGGAACCAGCGGGGCTGCCTGCAGAAGGACACAGGAGCCAGAGCCTGGGAAGCTGAGCTGCAGAAGCTGTCTACAAGCATCCTTCTTTCCCTGGCATGAATTGACTGGATGGAGGTGGGGTGGGAAGAAGGAGCATGGGCAGGAAGTTCTAAGCTGAGACACCTGGACTGAGGCCAGGTAGGTGTTGGGGTCTGACGAATGGAGTGTCATTTATGTGCGGTGTGGCTGGAGAGGAGCAATTCCTTTTCTCAAATGGCTGTTTTGTAGATCTCATAGACTTCTTCCCCCCACAGATTCCTTTGTGCTGCTGCATCAGAACCAGAGTCTCCTGGATTCAGAGCCCTGTGCAAGGCACATCTGTTTGATCTGAGGCTTGGAGAGCACCGTGAATAAACTCACCCTCAAAAATCACTGGTGAATTTTACGTACGTGAGGATGAGCTGTGGCATTCAATAGGAAATCTCGGTACCCAGCTGTGTTATCCAGAGCCCACAGCAGGTGTCACTATTGCTCCAAATATAACCACTGAGCCATTCAGCCCAAGAATCCAGCAATAAAACAAAAATAATCCGGCTGCGTTTTCCTCCGCTCTCATTTATTTATTTTTGTACGGATGGAAGTTTTGCTGAGCGCTCAGGATTTGGCCTAATGATACGGGTGAGGATTTGCACTTCTATGGTGGGCGTCAGCTGAAAATCCCAAAGAGCCTTATGGAGCCACCTCGTGGCCCCATTAGCTAGAGCCGTGCTCCTACAGTGGTCTCGCTCTAGGGTACTTACATGACCAGCATTTTACTGGCTCTTTGATGGAATAGGACGAAGGGGCACAGAAGCCGGCCTGAACCTAGGAGAGCGTTATTCAGCCATTGTCAAGAGAGCCTGGCCCAGGTTACACAATGAATCAGAAGTCAGGAATAGAACTCAGGAATCCTGACTCCAACTCCCCAAGTCTAGGCCAGAGCACAGCCCATTTATGAGCAGAGTGTTTGCTGCTGTGGTTGGAGATGGGGAATTCCTTTTTTCCAGTGGCTGGTCTGTGGCTCTCATAGGATTTGTTGCGCCCCTCCCCCCCTCAATTCTTTTGTGCTGGTCCATCAGAACCAGTGGGTCCTGGATTCAGAGCCCTGTGCAAGGTACATCTGGTTGATCAATCCTTTTTTTGACAATGGAGTGCCACTGCTTTTCTTATGCCTTAAGCTGGCATCATCAGGGGGACAGTTTGTGCTGTCTACTGGGGACATGAGTCACCAGATTTTGGGGAAAATATGGAATTTTCAGGTGATCCTTTGCTCCCCTTCGTTTCCCGGGAGGGGCACAGGAACATGCTGACATCAGTAGAGGACAAGTCATTGGGAGTTCTGTTTTCAAAAGGCTACAGCATTCAAGAGAGAGAATTTGTGTACTCCGTCTTCTGTGCCCCTGGAAAATCAGCCAGAACAGCCTGTGTTTTCTTGTTTGGGACAAGGAGAACCAAAAAGGTCGCCCGACTCCTTTTCATTTGGCTGCTTCTCTCCAATCAGCGCTACACACTGGGGCCAGATCAACCACTGGTGTAACTGCACTGGTTTTGTGACACTAGGCATTTGTGTAGACTGGTTTAGTGCCAGCAATGTGGGCTGTGTTTCCATGGTGCCAGGGCTCTTTACTGACAATGTGATTCACACTCTTGATGTTTCTTTAAAAAAGGGGACACTACTGATGGCTAAAGATTCTGCTCTGTAAAGTGAAGCCCTCGATATAGCCGCAGAGCAGGCAATGAGCACAGCACCGCCAGCCTCCCCTGCCTCACTCTTGTCCTGCTGGGGGAAAGGGAGTTTAATGGCTTCTTGTGGCCATTCAGTCCTGTCTAGCTGCCGAGACTGGAAACCAGAGGCCTGAGTAGAGCTGGTGGGAAAATGGGCTCCTTGCTGCAGAAAATGTTTACATAAGAAGAAAAAATCTACGCCAAAATCCAAATCCAAACCACTTCTGCTGAAAACTGAAATGCTTCGATTCTGAAACGCTGCTCTGGTGCCTCCTGGGAGTTGTAGTTTAGATAACTCATGCTCCCATTCTCCTGTACAGCTGGGCCTCCCGGGGTTAGACTACATTTCCCATGATTCATCACACTCTCCTCTTTTGGGCAGGGGAGATGGTGCCTCATGGCAGTCACGTGGCTGCAGTGCATCATGGGAGAAGAGGTCTGACTAGGGAGCACAGCTCATAGAAGACAATTGGAGCATGATGCGCCCAAACTCCACTCCCATGAGGCACTGCAGCAGAATGTCAACATCAAAATGTTTGGGTTTTGGGGCATTCTGTTTTTTGATTAACAACCTCCCCTCCCCCCCAAAAACCCCCCACCCCAAAATCAAACTGTTCTAGGGAAAGCCGACTTTTTAAACCAGACACTTGGACCATTTTTTTTGTCAAAAAGAGCTTTGACTGAAAAGTTTTGACCTACCCTAAGCCTTAGCCAACCTCCACTGCAGTTAACAGAAAGGCAGAAGAAAAAGGAAAGTCATAAATATTTATAGAGGTGTCCAAACTGTCTGAGTTTTGTTCTGTGGTTTTCTCCTTTTTTGGAGGGCGGTGGTGGGGGAGGATGAAGTTTATCCCTGTTGAGGAACAGGACTGATTGTCATTTTTATAAATGGAAAGGAAAAGGACGATTCCTGTGAACAATAATAATGAAGTATTTTAGTTACACTTGTGCGACCTACCACAAAGCACATGGCTGTAAAGTACATTTGCTTTCAGCAGCTCTTCCACTGGCATGATTTTGGGTGCGAAGGAACTGAAGAAAGCGAAAACATCTGAATCAGTAATCGCCGTGCGCAGGAAAGGAAAAACAGGAGTAAATCAATGGAATGCCCCAGGTTCTGTTAAGACTTCCTCTTTCTCTCTGTTGAAAAACCTTCAGTGGTGGGAAGGAGTTGGCCCTTTGTTCTCTGAAAAATATTTCCTGGCGATGTCTGTCATCCCTGCAATTGGACTATAACGTTCCGTCTTTTTTCAGCATGAGAGATTGTCATTGATTTTTCTTTACTGCCTGGAGCCGTGCTCTGAGCAACTGGAAGAAATCTCAGATCCGAGAGGCCACCCAATAGCTTCTGGAAACTGACCTCCTTCCCGTGAGCGGCTAACTCAGGCCCCTCGGTGTCCCAGGCAATTAAGAATCCTTCGTCGTTAAATCAAAGAAGAGGCTGCCCCAGCTTGGGACGGCTATCTGAGCCCCAAGTACTCTTCAAAGGACAAATGGAGATTTGGAGAAGACATTGGGAGAAAAAGGGCCTTTTCTGTTACCATTTAACAAGCTGCCTGCCCTTATTTTGTTCCCAGCGCCTCTGCGAAAAATCCCTGTCATCCCAATTGATCCTTGACCAGGACCATTAATTGCAGGTTATGCTCTTGAAGGTAGCTTTGCTGTTTAATTACACCTCAGAACGTCTGGATTTTTCTGCTGTTTCAATGAGTTTCCTTGTGGGCTAATTAGATTTAGACCTTTGTGCGCAATCAATAGATTCTCATCTCGGTGCTGGCCAAGGCAGTCATGACCAGTAATTTACAGCTCTGGTTGTTCTGAAATCAATACAGATTTGCTCTTCATTGAGAGCACGGTAAAACAAGGGTGACAGCAGGCCCACTAAGCAGCTGACATGGAAGCAGATCCCATGCTGGTTTTGGATAGGAGCCAGCACAATTAGACAGGTGCTGCTGCAGAAGCAGTGAGTGGAGGGAAGCAGGCCTCTTTGACTGAATGAGCACTGAGTTGAAGAGCTGACAAGGTGTAAAGTTTTTGCCCTCTCTTGAGGCAGTATATATACAATGCAGGTCAGGCCGCCCAAGAGCTTTTAATGTACAAGAATGCAGGTCCTATTGGTCTGATGTAGCCAGGGTGTGGCAAGCCCTAGAGTCATGCACAGTGAGATGTGACCACCCTTTTCTGGAATAGAGAGCTGTAGCCCATGAAAACTATAGGGTCTGTAATGATAGGTTTACTTGCAGTACATTATTCAGCCACTAGGTATCTCTGAGCTGTACAGAATTCCAGATAATATGTGGTACCTGGTAAACAAGGGTGACAAAGCTGGAACTAGAGCTGTGTGGAAGCCTGTTTGTGTTGGTGGTTGTTTTCTTTAATAAGTGACTCCTGTTTAAGAAGTACCGTGATTCCAAGTACCGTGACAGGACCTAGTGTGATCCATCTTCCTTCTACTCTCCCCTTTTATCACCTTCCCCTTGAAGTAAATCTCACAGAGCCAGGCATCCTGTTAAACTGACGGATGCCCTGGTCCCAGTATTCTGCAGTGATGGGGCTCTGATCACTTCTTTTGGGACAGGAAGTCTCTTTTCATGCCCAATTTCTGTCACTGCAGAGAATTAAGAGCAGGAGATATGAAGCATTGGTGGGACTATTGTAAGAATGAAGAGACCTGCTTAGTGTAAGCAGTTAGACAGGATGTCCCCAATTGTATTCTTAGGATCTACCCACTTGGGCCCTGATCCTGCACCCAGAGCATTTTGCAGGACTGGGTCCTAAAAGTCTGACAATAACTTTATAATGCAATTCCTGTTCTTTCCAACTCCCTTAAATCTGGTCTTATGGTGTCTTTTTTTTCACTTGTCCAACATAAAATAAAATGGACTCAAGTCAGCGAATTGCATTTAATCTCCCAATATTATTTTCAAGCCCTTTGCAGGAAGTAAAAACTTGCCATTGCTCTTGGTCACTGGTAAAACAAAGCGCAGGTAATTCACCTAGCCAATGGCAGCTAGTACTCTCCTTTGTCCAGCTCACAAGCTGCAGGCAAGCAGAATTAAAGCAATCTCACAAAATCTGAAAGAACCGGAATGTGAAATATTCAATTCTTTGTGGTTCAGAGGTTTGGTGGGTGAACATTTTATTGTGTGATCCTCATTCCTCTCTCTCTGTCACTTGGTTTCTGATATTTTTTTGAAATAACATTTGGGTCTGTATTTCACAATTTTCAGTAAACACCCTGCCCCCCTGTATAGCGCCACCCTGCTTTTTACTCAAGACCATGGAGATAAATCTAGCCCTCAGTGTTTCCTACAGCCATAAACCAGTCATGCTTGGGACTTTACCTCAGCTACTCCAAAAGATAAAACAAATCTGGTTCAGAACAAGGTTACCAGCAAGGCAATTATTCTTCTTATGCAGAATTCCATTTGCCTCTGAGGAATGGCATTTCCTTGTGTAATTCACACTAGGTGAAGGTGAGTCTTTGTCCCCCTCTCGTGGCCGGTCCATGCTTGTGAGCTGCTAGGTAACACCCTTAGTCCTTGAGGCTCAGGGTTTTAGTACTGAAATGCTGCTGAGGACCCAAGCAGGGTAGGTTACTCTGGAGAAGTGGAGCTCACCTGGGATATGGGTGTGACTGCTAAGTCCCTCAGTGCTAACTGGTAAGGGGGTTACAAGAATATTGGGATCCTGGTATAGACATTCTGGTTCACCAAAGAATATCATGCAAGGTCTTAAATGCAAGCTAGGGTCACGTTGGTCATTAATATAGTATCTAGGCATACATTTCACAGCCATGCCAGGAGTTATGTACGGATACTGAAAATGTGCTTTAAAGTCTGCATCTAGGTAGAGTTGGCACAGGTTTTTCAATCAGACAAGAGATGATTATTCACCTGTCCTTCTGTTGGCATGTAAAATAATCATTGTAAGCTAACACACTGGCTGCACAACTTCATACAAAGTCAACAGGGTGATGTGAAATCAACCGGGCAGCAGCACACAAGAAAATAAGCCCGAGGGGTTATTCTGACTCGGGTTCGATAAGACTTCTTTGGACAGGTTAGCCTGTTAAGTTTAGTCTCTAGAAAATGTGTTATGAGTTTGTTTTATATTCCTTTTGTTTCCATTATCCTTACTCCTACTTGCTTGAATCTTTGATCACAAATGTATTGTTTTCACTCGGAATATATCTCAGTGCTGTGATATTAAGCACGGGGAGTTCCATCATGCAAGTTGGTGTGTGCACTGTTCCTATGGGGACAGCAGACCTGATATTACTGTGAGTGTTCAGAGGAGAAGGGGCTGGACGCTACAGGGGAAAGCTTCATAAGGGATTGGGGCACACCTATTGTTACCAGCAAAGCACAGTAAGGGCTAGCATTGCCCTGAGGAGAGTGCTTGGCTGGCTAACAGGCTGGTGGTGTCAGTGAGCTGACACTCAGCTAAACACTAGCAAGTCTCCCTGGGGTGGACTACCCCCCTGTATTCACATCCCACACATGACTGTAATCATCTTTGTACAAAATATGCCGTGTAAGGCATCATTTCAAAGCTAATAACTCACGGTTAATAATATCATAGTAAAGTGTATTTAACAATTATGTAAAGTTATGAACATAAGTGGAAATCATGACTGAAGTTCACCAAATAGGTCTGGGAAGTGGGTAAATCTGTTTCTCAAAGACAAACGACAAGCTGACACCTCTAGCCAGGTGTCATCAAAGCTGATGGTCCATCACCTATCAAGAGGCCGTTCTTTGGCAAAGAAAGGGGGCAGGAACAAACAGAGTTGCAACTTAGAAAACAACTTAGCAAACCTGCTCAGCTGAATAGAAATTTATGGGGTGACCGAACCATAATAGTGAGGGGCAAATACCCCAAGGCATCTCTCTCCTTGTCCATGTCCCTCTTTGCACCTGAGAAGACAAAAGAAACAGCTGTTAGACTTTGTGGGAAGGGTCCTGACCTGAAAAGTTTGGTTAGTAATGCTATTAGAAGGATGTGGTAAGGACTCAACTTTCAATCAAATATAGTTTAAGTTAGGCACTAGGAAGCATTTTAATTTTATTTTTCTCGTAACCATTTCTAACTTTTATGCCTCATTACTCGTACGCATTTAAAATCTCTCTCTTTGCAGTTAAATCAACTTGTTTTATTCTTTAATTGAAACTAATCCAGTGTGTTTAAGTTGAATTATCTGGGTAACTCAGTTGAAGGTGGCAAGTTGTGTAATGTTCCCTTAACGGGACAACGGACCTCATATCTCTGGACTGTCCAGGAGAGGTCTGGACAGTGCTAAACACAAGTTTTTGGGAGAAAAGCCGGACTAGGAGTGTGTTGGGGTCATCCTGCAGTATAACCAAGGCTGGTGAGAGCCAGAGTGTAATGCACGTGTGGCTGGCAGGCTGCAGTTACACACACACTCAGGGGGTGCAGTGTAAGGCACCCAAGGTTGCAGTGTGGGGGTGACACATCCCTTTATTGGTCTGGATTGCACCCTGGAATGTCACACTCTGTCCTGCTGGCAAAGGTAACTCACGGTCCTGGGTACCCCAAGAACCGTCACAATGGGTCTGCATGGTGCAACCGGCCTCTTTTGCTATTGAGCTGAACCAGATGTGAAGGTTGGACATGCCATGAAGGGGTGTGCAAATGTGCACCACCCCCTTGTAGAGAGGGGAGCTCTGGGAGATATTTTCAGTGCTTCCCCCTGGGCAGTGGCTTATGGGCATGTTGATAGGTTCTCCCATTGCTTCAAAGGAGGAATCATAGAATCATAGAATATCAGGGTTGGAAGGGACCCTAGGAGGTCATCTAGTCCAACCCCCTGCTCAAAGCAGGACCAATCCCTAATTTTTGCCCTAGATCCCTAAATGGCCCCCTCAAGGATTGAACTCACAACCCTGGGTTTAGCAGGCCAATACTCAAACCACTGAGCTATCCCTCCCCCCAAAGGAGTCCTTTGGGCAGCTGAGCTCTGAGCCATGTGATTATGCTGCTTCTTTCCCTGAAAGCTGGTTCAGGCCACCTATTCAGTGCTGAGCCAACTTGTTGATCGGTTAGGAGAGTGACTCCCACTAACTGTGGTGTAACTTTCACGGGGACTGTTAGCTACCCAACTGTCTCCAAACAGCTTAAAAGCCTCTCGTTGGCATCTGTTCGTTTTTTTTAACTACCCATGGCAGATCACTGACGGATACACTAGACGTAGGCATTGGAGCAGTACTAATGCAGTAGAACAGGAAGATGTGCGCAGATACAGTGATAGTATATACCAACCCAGCTTTGTACAAGGACAAACACCCATCTTCAACATGACAAGAAACACAACCTCAGTTACTAGAAAAAAATGGGTGTATTGATGATTTGGACACACATATTTTGAATTTATGCCCTGAAAAGAGGACATTTCAGCCTCTGTACACCACACACTGGACTAGCAGCGGTCTTCGAAATATTTAGGTCAAAATGTTGACCTAAAATTAGCCTAAATCCATATTCAGAAACAAACAAAAGTTTTTGGGTGTCATCAAAGCTGGTTGAAACATGGTAAGTATGTTACACGAGAAACATGGTAAGTGTGTTACACGAGAAATTTTGAAGTAAAAAGAATATTGAGAGGACTGGAAAATTTTCAGGACATTTTTTGTTTTCCAACAAAAATTGTCCTGACTTTTAAAAAAAAAAAAAATGAGAAAAGTTTTGATGGCAAAGCTCCCCTCCCCTTCCTCTCTCCTTTCTACTTTGTCCCTCCCTTTTTCCGGGGCAGGGAAGGAGAACACGGCGTTCTTATTAAAAAGCAATTTCAACCAAAATGAAAGTTGTTCTCAACCATTTACATTTTGGGCAAATACCCATTTTTTTGTTGGGGAAAGAAAAAGTGTATGAAAAATTTCAACCAGGTCTAAATAAAAATAAATAAATATAATCCTAATTAGTGGCTGAGATGAAAGGGAGGGGAAACATGTTAAACTAAGAAGAATCCTGTTGGCCTTATGAATATAAATGGATTCTTTTAATTGAGGATCTGGGCAGATTTCCTTGTCCAGTGCTTGCTGATCATTTTATCTCTCTTCTAAAAGACCTTTCAGATCCCCACTCTGTGATTCCCTGGAAAGTGACTCCCAAACCAGAAGGCCAGAAGAACGGAAAACATAAGCACTTTATCCTCATACGTGGCTCAGCACAGATGCACCCCTAGGAAGGGTAGCAGGTTTGGGGCCTTTGTTTGGACCCCACAGTGTGACAAGCTGCCCATTGGAAGAGCACCATGGAGTGTGAGCATGGGACTGTCTGGCTGAAATGTTTCAGTCCTTTTCATCTTAGGAAAAGTTTTCTTTTTTTTTTTAAATGTAACATTTCATTTAAAAATAGAGGCGCTCCAATAAATCAATCCCTCCTCTATCCTCTTTATAGCTCTGCTTTTCCAAAAGCTTGCAGCTGGAAGCTTCTTTATCTCACAGGGCACAGATAACGATGTAATTATGAGCTCAGATCAATGGCTTTCGTTCCACAGGTGCCCAGCCTAAAAATAACGGCTATCCTTTCGCTTGTGTGCGTTGCTCTGCTCCCCTCTCCAGCTGGTGGCTCGAAGGGGCTGCTGGCCTGGTGTAGTGGGGTTGTGTCACGGGGGCTGGAGACAGCTGGTAGGGGTCACAAGAGGCATGGACGGTTTCATCCCACTTAGTTGGCTGTAGCACACTGTCCAGCCACAGGCATTTAGAGCTCTGCTGGAAGGCACTCAGTGCCCTCCTGGCCACCGGGAAACCTGGGTGAGAGCCATATCCCAAGCTGTGTGTCCAAACAGAGCATTCACTTAGCCTAGCCTGGGTTCTCACTGCTCATCCTACAGATAAAGGCTCCCCCCAGTGCCATTACCGGGGTATAGGGTTTTGAATGACACCAAGTCAGCAGGCCTAATTATAGTGGTCTTATTGCCATGCACAACAATGGCTCCTTTGGAGAGAGTTTTGACTCTACCAAGGGTATTAACAAGGCTGGTCAGCAATGCGCCCCTGTCTGTATGCAGATTTAGATTTTCTGACTCACTGCATTCCTTAGAGTGCTGAGGTTTTCAGCTTCCCTGGTGCTTGTTTACTGCAGGGTTACGTTAGGCTCCCAGGTACCAAGGGCTCTCCGGTGATCTCTAGCTATAACAACCTTTCTGCAGAATGCCTCTCAGCTTTTCAAGTGCTGCCTCCGGATTCCCTAAACAGTAATGGGTTAGAGCGACACGGCGTGTGAAATATGGAGCCACATTGGAGTAGCTGTGTGGGTTTCTAAGACTTTCTCCAAATCCAGCGAATAAATATCGGCCTTTTTTTTTGGTTTTTATTGCATGCTGCATAATGGAAATATAACTTATTGCCATCAGGGAGTGGAGCGTTGAGCAGCTTCCGTAAATTCTGAATTCCAGTTGACCGCATATGCATTTAAACAAAAATACAGGAGATGCTGCCAGCGAACAGTGAGCCTAATTGGAATATGGAATGGAGTTTTTTGATTAATCACATGCTGAATATTAATTGTGCATTGTGCTGATTTTATTGTAAATACATTCAGGGTACTCAGCATGTGTACCTGGCTCCAGATTATAGACTCTGAATAAGAAATGGTCTAAACACTGCAGTATTAGTAATATTCCCGGATTAAATGTATGGGGCTTGGCTTTTTCCCTTCCTCCTTGGAGAAAACAACCTTTGAAATCTCCAGAGAACAATACAAAACACGACTGACTGCTTCAGAGAAGCTATATGATCAAATTATTACTAGCTGTGTTATGGTAGTGCAACATATTGGCAAAATACATGTATCCTTGCTATTGGCTAGAGCACTAGAGGATAACAGCTCACTACTCATGAGCGCACATGGAACTACTCCTTTAGCACAAATGGTAGAGGTCTATAGGGCTTTGGTACTAATGATCCTGGGTTCAAACCCTGCAGGTCAACCCTGATGAGGGGCCCTGTACAATTGTCTACTAAAAGACAGTCCCTGCCCTGAAGGGTGTACAGTCTAGATAAAGGCAAGACATAACAGCTGGGTATGGCCACAAGACAAGTGCAGCGGTAATAACAAAACCTGCTAATTATGCATCTAGCAGATCTACACAGTCCTGAATTTCTAATATTAGTCAATCGTTAGCGGGCAACAAATAGCATTTAATTATAAACGTACAATCAAGTCCTGACTCTTCATTGAGCTCCTCGTTGAGACAGTGAAATCTTGACTAAATTGCATCTCTAAGATCCTAGTCGGTGCAAAACCTCAAGGAAGGTCTTGTTTACCCCGGGGCAGCTGCATTGACACAAGCCATGGTAGAGTCATTGGCTACTCCTGCAGCGTGGGGCAGAGAATCTTCTATACAGTCCCAGCCAGGCAGATATTGTTCTCGCAATGATTAAAACGTAGCCCCTTCCAGGTTCCACTGACTGTGCCGATAGCGTCGTTTAGACGCTAACTTTTAAAAACGGCGAGTAAAAAGAGAACAGTGCTGGATCTGAGGCTGGGACAGGAGAGGTGTGCTGAGCTCAGCTGAGTTCATCAAAGGGCGACAGGTTTCTCCTCTGGTTTTCAGTTCTGACATATGGCATTTCCTGTTTGTTTTAATGGCGAAGCGGGCAATAGATCAATAACAGGGCATACTGGAGGGACAGCACTGTTACTGTCTAGAGGGCGATCCAAACACACCTGAATTTTGGGGTGCTTGCGGCATGGCTCTAGATCTCCATGCTGTGGGTGAGCTCATCTTTCTTAGAAACATTGATTTAAAAGGGTCAAAGTGAGAGGTGCTTTTTCAATCCTTATTTAGCTGAAACCTCCATTAAGTTCAGCTGAGTTTGCCTAAGGAATGAGTAAAAGACGGAATCAAGAACCAGGGGATTGGCCCCAGGTGTCTATATTTATACAAAGTAGAGATCAGACCAAGCTGGCAGAACTGACTCAGCCATAGAATATTGTAGCCTATAGTCATCTTAATGGCGTTAATGCTAAGTGTGAATGGATCACTGCAGAACACTCCAAGTGTTCTAGCAGGAACGATGAATGAAGCTTGAAACAGTTGCTGGGCTTGGCTGAGAAGTTGCCATTGTAGTGGTCTAAACCTTTTAGGTTCTTAACCTGAAGAAGAGCCGTAAAACCTTTTGGGTTTTGTTCCTCCACTAGTCACAATGACCATTCATGGATGTAGGAGTTTAAAGGGGATCAGGTAGCCCAGGGGATACAAAACCATTCACATAGGAATGGACAAGATGACCTAGGTTGTCTTTGCTCTCATACAAGAGGTTCATGTTTGGAACTGGAAGAAAGAAAATCCGGCTTGACACGTCTCTCTAAAACCCATTCAGTCAGAAATTAAAATTAAAATGTGAGCCTCTGTTTAAAAGGGAATGCCACAGCTTGTCTTAATTAACCAGATAAGGTTCAGCTTCGGTAATTAGAGGTCAGTTAGGCAAAGCTGAACAGCGGATTGTTATCTAACTGATAAGAGACTTGCTCTATGGAGACCCATGTTGTTGTTATAAACCTCACTGTCAAATGAAAAATCTTGTTGTTGTTGTTGTTACAAATAGAGAGTATTTGCCTTTCAAGTTCCAGATGCTCCACCCAGTTGTTCCTGGTTGGTTATGACAGGCAGGTGGGACTTAAAGGGATGGAAGCTTGAAATGTAGAACATGGGAGCTGCACAGCATATCTTTAAAGCCCTGCCCCTTCCTCACGGAATGAATTGTAGGTGAGTTTTAGACCTCTACAGAACCACACCCTGATCCTGCAAACACTTAGGTAGGTGCGCAGTTCAGGCACATGAGTATTCCCATTAAAGTCAGAACCCAGTGACCCCGGTCAGAACCCAGTGCACTTGATTCCACCATCCTTTTGGAGTAGCTCTGTTATTGGGTTCTGTTTGTTCTTGAAACATTTGCTCTACCCATGCAGCAGCTTACTACTTCTCTCCGGCATATTTTCGAAAACCAGCTAATCCAAGCAGAGTTTAATATGCACTGGTGGTCATGCAGGCAGTCTAGCGCATCCAGCATGGAGCTATGTACTCGCAACACAAACTGCGTAAGCCACAGACAGCACGTTTCGGCTGTGCTGTTGGCAGGCCGAACAGAGGGGAAAGCATCACAGAACATAGTCTAGAAATGTTTCTGAGGGCTAATTATTTGACAAATGCATTGCGCAGTCGTTCTCAGCCTTAATCATACTGCGCTCCCCTCCCCCAGCTCCTTTCCATCTCCCGCATCCTCGTTTTGCACGGGGGGTAGGGCAGAGTAGATGAGACGCCAAGGCTGAGCGCCTAAGGTTGCTTTAAAAGCAAGACTCAAACTCAGGCAGTGCCCCTCCTTGTTCAGTGCCCAGGCCAGGGGAAGGGAACCCTAGCTAAGTACAGAGAATCTGGGCTCAGGGCTGTGATGTGAAGGCATGCAGGTAGGAGGCTGCTGCTATCACCTTACCCAAACATGGGCCCCGAGGTGGGGCACGAGGGACCCAGGTGTGGTATTTTCCGAGGAGCCCAGATTCCTGTTAGCCGATGCCACCAAGGGCTAACAAAAATGACAGCTATCTTTCGCAGCTTTTCCTCCCCGCTTTCCTCATTTTTTGCACCCCTTTCATTTTGTGTCTTCCTGGCGTTCTGTGAAAAATTAGAGTTTGGTCATGTTCTTATGTGTATTATGGTAGCACCGAGTGGCCTCAACTGAAATCACAGCCCCATTGTGTGTGGCGAGACAGTTCTTGCTCTTTAGCATCCCCTGCCTAATGGCCAGAGGAGGGGAGAAAGGCCGTGTTAGCCCAGTTCACAGATGGGAAAATAAAGGCACGGAGAAGCTGAGTAGGCCTGGCTCACTCCGGAAATCTGGGGAAGAGCCAGGAATTGAACCTCGGTTCCACTCACGAGCCTGTCCTGCCTCTCTAGGGTGGTCAGGATCCTGTGCTACTGGCAGAGATCTTCACACTCTGATCCCAGAGCTGGTCAGAGCGAGAGGGTAGAGACAAAACTCTTTGAACTCTGTGGGGAAGTCCATTGACTGTCTTAAAAACAGAGAGGGATTTAACTGGACTCCCAAAGCAAGGCGGTAGGGAGTGGAGCTGTTTGATGTGGAGGTGATGGGGTCCCCCTGCCACCTATAATGGTTATAGGCTCACAAGAGTGACGACAAACTGCACCTAGTGGGACTTGAATAGCATCCGTGCCTTCTTCTGCCTCACTGCAGAAGGCTGCTTTCACCCCTAGCAGAATAGTTACTGTTAGTGTGAGCAAAATCTATGGCGGGGGCGGGGAAGGGATACACTGAAAAGCAATACGTTTACACAGTTTGTACCGGAGGGCCCCCCTCACCCTGAAGCCAATTCACACCGTGTGGTAGTTTCCATTAAGTCATGAAATACAAGGCTCTTTTGCACCAGTATTTTTATGTGCAGCAATTTAATATATGAGGCACTGCATCATAGTCTGGAGGTTCGAAATTGCCCAGAAGTAATCATTTCCTAGCGGGCTGATAGTAAACATCCTGTCACTGAGCTACAGATTCTCTTCTGTCTCAGTAAATCAGTTCACAGTGGCGCTGTTATGTGGACTGATACAGGAAAGACTTAGGGAAGTGTAAATACAAGCTGCCCTCTGTTGCCTGCTAGTTCTAGGTGCCGTGGTCCACAGCAGGGATAAGGCATTTTTATCTTCTACCCATATAAGGGGGTGGGAGACAGCAAGGGGCTGATTTTTCTCCCCTTACAGGTGGTGAGACAGATAATCAAATAAACTAGAACTTTGTTCGTTTGCCCCCCTCAAACTCTAGGGAAATTAGCAGTCTGTTTCAAATGTCCCATCTTGCATTCAGAATTTCAGCTGCTTACCCAAATTATCCTAAGCTTTTGGGTTTGCAGATCTGGCCTTTCTGGAGAGTCAATGGAGAAGCTCCCTCAGTCATTAGCAGTATAAGGTTTTGTAACACGTAACTGAACAGTTCCAATTCTAGCCACTGGAGAGCAGGGAAATTATATACATTATACACAGAAAGATATGACCAAAGCTAAAAAAGAGTAACCCATTCAGACAAATGAATAGCGATGCATCCACATGTACAATGACTAGCCTGATTAAACATGGGCAGGGTATTTCTTTATAGTACCGGTCTGTGTGTATGATGCATATGTACTTTATTTTTAGACAAAATTCATGTTGAGACAAATAGTTTGATGTTTGTATTTTCATTCCATTTAAGCAGAGATAGTGGGAGCAGAGCGTTTTCCCATGAGATAGCAACAGCTCTTGCAATGTTAATTAAAACTAGAGTTGAGTATTAATAATTTATTTGTTTTAAGAGAAACGATCTTTTTTTTCCTACGTGATTGGTGTATGAACTGTTTATTTTAATGAATCTATTTGTTCCAAATTTGCTAACTAGCTACAGCACATAGTACTTGGTCTGTATATTACGCTCAAGCAATTCATAGCAAGTATTCAGTTGCTGAAATCGGAGCTCTGTTGGTTGGATGGATCAAACAGTATAATTTCTGCTCTCTGATGGAAGCGCATTACTCGTAGAGTTATGTTGCTGGAACAAATATTAACTTCTAGGAGTTCAAAGGTCTTTATTCTCAAATGAATTTTCTTCCAGCCAACATTCCTGCCTGTAAATATATTGACTATGTTGTTCGCAGAAAGCAAACCCAGATAAAGGGTATTAAGGTAGGCCAACCACATTTTAAAAAATGCCATCAAATAGTCACAGGAAAATCTGTCGCTACACAAACCCACAGCACTACTTAGCTTTCATGTCTTAAAGCATATGAAAAAATGCTGCATTGGAAATAATTGCCAGCTACAGCAGGGTAACAAGGAGGAACATAATGACACTGATGTTTGCTTTTGGTTTACAATCAGCCTCTAGGGGTTAGTCTTTGGCAGAATCATCACCATTGAAATATGAACTGGACGGGGGGAGGCACTTTTTTGGTTTGTTTTAATAATTTGAAAAATGACCCAGGAACATTTGCGGCCTAACCATCTCCAGAATTGCCAGATGCTGCTGGAGGCACGACTGGAAAACACACGCTGATGAACTTCGCAGTCTGAAATTCACGTGCTAAGCGCTGGCACTGTCATGGGCCGCCCTGGAGTTGTCCAGGTGCACAGAATGCAGGTGCAAAAAGGGCATTCATTAGAGTGGGTGGGTTCAGCTCAGAAGGCTGTCTGCTTGATACATGTATCTAGCCTTGGGGTGCACTGTAACCCGCTTACCACCTTGCTGCTTTGCTGGGGCCTCCCTTGGTGTGCCTCCGGAAGGGATCGGCTGTAGTAAACAATAAGGCTTTAAAGATTTTCATGTAAATAGAAAGTGATCAGGGCTGGAAGTGTAATAGATGGGAGATTCAGCTACCAGTAATTGGAATTATGGGAAAGGGCAAGTCCTTCTATCTGTAATCTACCGGGCTAGCTATCTGTGTGTACAATTTTTGATGCAGTAGGAGTCTCTCTGTTCTAGATAAATCTGGATTTAAAAAAAAGACCAAATAGAGTAAGATTTTTTTTCTTTTTTTCAGAGGGTGATCTTCAAAAGGGAAAGCCGCCTTTGCCCCTTTCTGGAAGAAGCAGAAAAGTGGCTGGCTTGGAATACATACCGGAGATGGCAAGCCAAGCTTTTCCCCACATCACTGATTGACTGGTCGGACCATGGGATAATTTGGTCAACGAGGGACAGCTGCAGCAAGGGGGAAAGAAGGAAACAGGTATATTAAATGAGAAAGCTCTACCCAAAGTTTCTATACAGCAGTATTATGTAAGCAACATACACACATCCAGAAATCCCTAGAAAAGACGGTAATGCTGTTATGACAGTTATGAGGAACCGTTGACTAAAATGTAGTCCAAACCTGCTAAAATAAGTGGGAGTTTCTTTGCCTGAGGCAACATTCTAGCACAGTGATTCTCAATCGGGGTACACGTACCTCTGAGGGTACTCAGAGCTCTTCCAGGGGGTATATCAACGAATCTAGACATTTGCCTAGTTTTACAACAGACTACATAAAAAGCTCTAGCGAAGTCAGTACAAACTAAAATTTCATACAGACAATGACTTGTTTATACTGCTCTATGTACCACACACTGAAATGTAAGTACAATATTTATTTTCCAGTTGATGTATTTTATAATTATATGGTAGAAATGAGAGTCAGCAATTTTTCAGTAATAATGTGCTGTGACACTTCTGCATTTTGAGTACTGTACTAAGCAAGTAGTTTTTAAGTGAGGTGAAACTTTGGGGGTACGCAAGACAAACCAGCTGCTGAAAGGGGTACAGTAATCTGGAAAGGTTGAGAGCCACTGGTCCAGCGGGAGGGTGGCTCCCATTAGACAATTCCTTCTGGACTTTTACCATTTCACTTTGGAGGCACTTCCTCTTTTGTTTCCCGTCACTTACCACAATTTCTCTTCCATGTCTTGTTTTCCTAATTGGCTTTCAGGGCTGGTCAATACGCTACCCCGAGTTGGTGTGGAACAAGGGGCCATGGGCAGCTAGATTTGTATAGGTATTTGTTTGAATTACATGCCAAAAGGAGTGGCATGCTTCAGGCTCACTGCCCTAGAGCCAGACCCTAAAGCGGGTAACAACTTCTCAAAAAGGAAATGTTCTTTGTTTTCAATTTTCGGCTCCGCCACCAAACCGGACCCCAGCTGGCTACCACAAGGCAGGAGGGCTGTGACTCCCTCCCTCCTTCCTCTCATGGATGTGCTCTGTGAGCCGTGCCCACCCATCATGACCCCAGCACACCCTCCTCCTCTCCCCACTGCAGCACAGAGAGCCCCAGAGGAAGCGTCTGACTTCAGGAGACAGAGCCGATGCTCCATTGCCTGGCCTCATCTCTTGTCTTAGGCCTCCCTGCTGGACACGTAACCAGGGCTGAGCCCTTGCCTAGAAAACTTCCTCTGTGGGCAGCAAGAGGGTTGTTGAGTTCAGCTGGTTAGGGTAGCGTATTGATCGTGTGAGGTGTTAGGAAAGGGATGGGTGAGCTGGTAGAAGGAGATAGACACTCTTCCAGTGGCAGAGCCAGCCAGCATGGGCCTCTACAAACATCTCTTGTGGGAGAAGCTTTTCTCACAACGCATTCATTGGCAGGAGTTTGAATGACACAAAATTTTCACCAGTGGGATGAGTCCAGCACAAGTCAGTCTCTGTTGTTCGACACAGTTTGCTCCATGTTCCTCTGAGATGGATCCAGGCAGATAATTTCAAGTCAACTTCCCAGTAGAGGAGAAATCAGGGACACAAAGTCTGAGCACGTTCTGCCTGGCCCGTTTTGCATTTACATGCATACACCAGTTCTGGAACAGAGGGGGTCAAACAGCATGCCGGGCAACCCCTTTTCTCAGGGATCTCAGCCCACCCAATGCCTGGTTCCCTGGGAGCAACTCTGCTTCAGGAAATGACTCTGCTCAGAGACCAAGGTAGAGAGCAAACTCTCCTGCTCCCTTGCCAAAGTCTGTTGTCTCTATGCAGAACCTTGTGTAACAAAAAATTCACCACCGCGCAGCAGGTCTTCCAGAGACTGAACGTTCACTCGTAGACTAGGAAACGGAACTTGGGGAACTGTGCAACAGCTGCAGTAAAATGTAATACCCAGATGTATGTGTGCCTTCCAGCACAAAACCTGCAGTGGCTAGCAAGCAGCATTGTTCACCGAAATAAACATCTTCTGTCTGCTCCCAACATCAGTCAGATGGAGCAGTGACTGATGAGATGTCGTGTTTACTGGATGGGGGACAAGCGCATTTCCATTCATCCCCGTTTGCCTCAATTAACCCAATGTTCCCATCACGCTGGGGAATTAGAGAGAGACAAAACAAATCCTTTTACCCCATTTTGCTGGAGACAAACACGCAGCCTGCATCTGCCCTGCGTTCCTAAGCAATTGGCAGTTGGCGCCGAGCTGTTTGCTGGTTGCTCAGCTTGGGGAAATCACTAGATGGGAGAGGAATTGTATAGGGTGAATAAGGCCCACACAAAGCACGTCTCTATGACCCTTCCACCCAACAGGCGTCCCCTCTTCTTGGTGTCCAAGTGTACCTAGTCCTCTATGAGCCACATTTATCCCTCTACGGGCACAAGTAGCAGCGCGAGAAGAGCTAAGAGGCTGTTTGGGTCTCCCCCAGTGAGGGTCTGCAGGGGCCCCAAAGCGCTGACCCTGGTTCTCTCCCCCACCTGATGCGTGGATCTGCACCGGTGTGTAGTAACGGCGCTATCAGAGCTTTCCTCACCGGCTCGGAAGAGGGCTGTTTACGTTTTCCCCTTCTAAACATAAAAAAGCCGAACGAGAAGAAACAAACACCGGTGGAACAATGTAGGCAATCAGCGCCAGCCCGCTGAATGCCACCAATCACAGGTGTTTGCAGGAGATTACAGGCAGCGACACAGACGAGTTACCTAACCTCATCGCCTCGTCTGTCGCTTCGCAGCCCAGCCTCCAGGAAAGCTTGGTCCCAGTTTTCGCTCATCCCCAATTTGGGGCCGCTGCCTTTCAGCCCTTGCCACCCAGGCAGACCTATCCGAACGGCTCGGTAGGGCCTCATGTGTAGCCCTCTCTTTGCTCTCTCACTTTTGGGGGTCTTCGGAGCGTTATTCTCAGCCGGGCTTCCCCAGCAAATTGTCCGCGGCATGGTTTATACCGGGTCAATTCTGTGCAGACAGGAAATGTGACCGCCCGGGCTTCCTCCAATTGACGAGGACAATATAAGTGGCTTAACAGAAGGGCCAATTTCACCCCTGCAGAGAGGACCTTGAGAAGGTCCGTGCACACATCGGTCTCCCATAGGTGGTGCTTTGAGATCTTAAAGGGTGACTAGCCCTCTGTGTGGGATGGAGCAGGGGGGAAATTTTACCCAGAAAGGGCTTGTATGTTGCCCATTAAGTATCAATCAAATGCTAATTGGGATAAGAGAGGGGAAGATGATAAATAGCTAAACCTCTTTAAAGAGAGTGGGGCAGCTTGGAATGCTGCATTATTATTTTTTTTGCAACATCCTGATTCTAGAAAACTGGGGTTGTCCTAGGTGCTGCACAAACCCAGACCAAGAAGATGGTCCCTGCCCCAAAGAGCTTACATACCAGCTCTGGTTCTGAGAGACACACGTGAGCTCTACATTGCTGCATAATTCCCACCTTTGAACCTATTTGAGTAAAGGGGACAAAGAGTCCTGTGGCACCTTATAGACTAACAGACGTATTGGAGCGTAAGCTTTCATGGGTGAATACCCACTTCGTCAGATGCATCTGAAGAAGTGGGTATTCACCCACGAAAGCTTATGCTGTAATACGTTTGTTAGTCTATAAGGTGCCACAGGACTCTGTCGCTTCTACAGATCCAGACTAATACGGCTACCCCTCTGATATTTGAGTAAAGAGCAGCTTTAATAGAAACCAGACGTTGCAAAATTCACTCTGAATAAACGTAGTTATAAAAAATCCCTGGTGCAGCTTGAAGTGGTGTTGCAGATGCCCTGAACCGCCCATTACTGCCACACTAGATTCTGAGCATTTTGTTAGTACAATAACGAATATTTAGGACCTTTGGGGCCAGATCCCCAGCTGGCACAAGTCAGCAGGGTGCCCATGAGGTGTATGAAACCACTCCAGTTTGCACCAGTCGAACATCTGGTCCTTCCTTTGCATAGCTCAGAGTTGTTCCCAACGGCACGTAAGCACCAATTCCCTGCAGATTAAAAAGCTGAGGGCTGAGGTTAGGGTGTTCTCTTCGCCGACTCCTCATGCAGCAATTTCCCTTTTCATACTAATAAAAGAGCCCCCTGGTTTTTGCAGGTTTTGGAGTTCTCCTAAAGAGCCCGAATTAGTGTTCTGCAGGGGGCGGAGATTAGAGCCGGCTTAGTGTGATCATGACCCTTTGGAACACTCCTGGCATAAAGCCAGGGCAATATGTTCAAGAGCCCCCAACGCCCGTGTCCCTGCTGCATGGAGCATAACGCTGCAAGGCTCTGCCTGCCATGATAGGAGACAGGCCACGTAAATGTCAGGACCAGGCTGGCACTCTTCCAAACACTCACTGCAGCCAGAACCCCTGTCTTCCTAGCCTTGATCTGTCACCGAACTAAGGCACTTGAAAGAGACCAGGTGGCGCGGTGAGCATTCAGCAAATATGGCCACAGGTGTGGGTAGGTGGGGGTGAGACAAATTGCCTTTGCAGAGCTTTGTGGCGTTTTCCTTGCCCCCTCGAGGCTCACGGGGAGGGGGGGCGGGGGCAGCAGCATGAAGTCAGCTGGCGCGTAGGGAACACATGTCAGAGAGTGTTTTGTCGGCTTGGGGCCACAGCGCTCAGCACCAGGCAGGACTAATCTCTTAAAGCCATTCTCACTGAAGTCATCATCAACTTACCTCAGGGAGAGCTAACAGGTCACCTGCCCCAGCTGCCCACCCCCTGCTTGTGCAAGGTTGTTCCTTACTGCTGCACGTTGCACAATCAAGGTGAAAATGAATGCGACCGATTCCCCCTCCCATCCAGCGCTCCCTTTCGGGGGCTGTATCCCACGATCTCTTATAGCCCTCGGGCTTCTTCCCAACAGCCAGACTCCGTCTGGGTTCAGCCCATCACCCCTCTCTAGACCCACACTGTGCTCCACCCGGGCCCGCTCCTTGACTTCTACCCCTGGGAGCGGCTTGTGCTGCTCAGGCTGTCTTCGTTTGGCCAAGGGACACTGCTTTCATTTTGTAAAAAAATCTTTCAGCGTAAATCAAAAACCCGTCAGTTCCTTAATGACTGATCACGCTCCTCTGAATTCCTTCCAACGGCTTGGCATCTTCCCAGCAGCCCGCGTCCCGCAAGGCGCGGGTACAGACTCTGCAAGGGACTATGGTGTCCGTCACCGTGCAGCCGTGCCCCAGGACAGGCAGTCGAAACGCTTTGCAGCTGCTGCACTTCCGGAACCTATCACCCTGGTGCTGTTGGGTCCCCCCACTTGGCTTCCTCCCATTACCTTGCAGTTCCTTCGTAGGGGGCGGTTTGCTTGACCCATGAAGGCCAGTGCAGGGGAGCAGCTGCTAGCCCAGCGACTGTGGACTCCTCATGTGGGCTACTCCAAGGATTTGAAGGAGGGGGCCCTGCAGCCTTGCCTCTCTCCAGCGTGCACCCCATACAGGGCTACAGGGTTTTTGAGTGCACCCCCGCATCTGCTCTCAGGTCAGTGTAAATCTAAAGTAACTTCAATGGATTTACTCCAGATTTACACCAATGTACTGAGAAGAATCTGGCCCCTGTGAGAGGCAGCAGCTTGCTGTGGTTCGTAGGGCACCTTAGTCAGAGAACAGCTCCCACTTTTCCTCACTTTGTCAAATCCTTGTTCTGGTGACTGTTTCCTCCCAGCGTTCATGACAGGCTCTTTGAAAGCCATTGCCTGGCTGCGTTTTAAGTGTAGGCAGGAAACTAGCTGATCGGCTACCGCTCCTATCATGCATATTTTTATGCCTTTAATTTTAGATCTGTGTAGACAGCGTGTGCGCGGTGATTAAAAATAGAAATCCCAGTTTTAATTCCCATGCATTTGAGCTGAGTGCAGTGAAGCAGAAACAAGCTCTGAAAGAGTTAGATCAGGGCATGCCAGGCGAACGGCAAAGACACCCTAAGCACTGGGTAGCAACCACTGTGAAGGAATTTTTCCATTCGTGTCCATGCCCTCTGCTGCCTTCCCTGGAGATGTAATGAGCAGTTCTGGGGAGAGTGGTGGAGTGAGACAGGCACTTATCTGGAGTGGAAACACTAGGTTTGACTAAACATTTTCATCTTGATTTGAGGATTTTATATAACTGGTGCCATAAGATTTGCCTTTTTTAACGCAATCCTCTATTAAAAATATCAAGGTAACATATTAAAGATGGGCCAACCGGTTCAGCCATATACAAAACCCAATCTGAACCGTTGCCCAAACTAACCGAACAGGAAAAATCTGGATAGGGACAGGGAGGTTGAAAAGCACTCGTATGCTGCAGGCTGGGACAAGCCCTTTGCCACACACTGAGGTGGTGAGATTGGCCCTTTGCACAGGAGTGAGTGTCGCCTTGAGTGAGCTAGAGCCCAGACGTAGTTGGAGGGATAAAGACGGCTTGGCTGGACAGCAAAGGCCTCAGCTGCAAAACCACCAGAATTTTCACTATTGGTCACCAGCTTCCAGGGCTGGGTTGTTTCTGCCCCTGTTGATCTCGCTGGGGTTATTAGGAAGAGGGGCGGGGGAAGCTTGATATCCATAAATAAGGCCAAGGAAATGAAAGCAGTTTGGGACAAAAAATGTAGGACCAAAATCCATGCAGCCACATTGCTGAACAGCTCACAGCGACGCCACCCAGCGGTTTAGGAAATGTCACGAAAGCAAGTGTTGTATCCATTTGAAATGAGAGGTGGGCTCCAGGCATTAGGTAGTTACACCAGCAGGAGTTCTCTAATGTAAGGTGCTTGTGCTAGACCTCCCCCCACCCCCATTTAAATGTGCTGGGGCCGTTGGCAGGAAGTTAGATGTGGGGTTCTTGAAACCGGAACTCACTCTCCTCCTTGATGGGATAGAATTGAGGGCTGTTTCTCTTCCTGGCATGCTCAAGAAGTCTCTCTTTACCAGGCATTTGAGAAGGGGCAGGATAGGAGGGCGCGCTGCGGTTTGAGGAGGACGCTCGCAATAGTGCTGATGGGCACTAAAAAAGTTTAATCTTTGGGTTGGATTTGTCATTGCGTGTGTGCCGGGAGCCTATGGATTGGACCATGCCAAATTCAATGAATCAAATATACATAGTAGTTGTCCCTTCTCTATATCCTGCCTAATTTTCTCTTGGTGAATCACTGCACCCTCCAAAAATAGGGTTTGCTCCATGCATGCTCTCCACTGAAGGCGGGTTAAGAAGTAATGGGCTTAATCTTCAGCAAGGGAGAAATAGGTCAGATATTAGGGAAATCTTTCTAACTATAAGGGTAGTTAAGCTCTGGAACAGACGTCCAAGAGAGTTGTTGAATCACCATCATTGGAGGTGTTTAAGAACAGGCTGGGCAAACACCTGTCAGGGATGGTCTAGGTTTCCTTGTCGTGCCTTGTGAGGTCCCTTCCAGCCCATTACTATCATTCTGTGCTGCAGAACAGACATTCCCCTTCTTTTTTAGTATTGCTGAGACTTGGGCACATTTACCGACTTAGCCATTCTAGAGCATGCAGACACCACCCTGCCATATTGTGCTTTAATAGATGACAGATGAAGACAGCCAGGTCTAGAAGTAGTTGAGCAGCGGAGGTAACGGCCACAATCAGTTGGCTTTAGCACATGCTGTAATAAATTAGCACATAAGTAACTGATGATCCAGCACTGACAGTAGAAGGTAGGTCCAGACGCTAGGTTGCACATGCTCAGATATCACCGAGGTTATTTCTCTAGAGACCAAACGTTTGCAGGCAATGGAAGAGTTTGGTTTGGGATGGGTGTATTCTCAGAGCATCTAATTTGATGCCGTTCCTAGAGTGGGATCTGTCACCACGCTGAAGTGCTGTCTTAAAGTAACTGATTTATAAGTGGAACGCCTCCAGCAACAGGAATACCACATGCACCGAGGTAAAGAGCACCCAGGAATATATTTAGCAAATTATAAAGCAAGTCAGATCTGTGGAAGAGGAGCGTAAAAATACATGCCCTGTGCGGGGATGTTGTTTGTATCATCTAAGATGCCTTTTGGCTTTGACAGGGGCTGGGTGCAGACAGACGGTTTCTCTGACTCCTCCTGTGGTTTTTAAATGAGGTGTTGGAAATGACCAGGGTTGCTCTGGACCTCACGTAATTACGCCAGGGGAGAGGAACAGAACCAGTTTATTTGGAAAGTATCTGGCAGGAGCCTCATGGCTGAGACTGGAGAGAGACAGGGTGGCCCTCACACAGACAGCAGACAATAATTCACCACTTGCAGAAACAGCTGCTGCTCCCTTAGTGGAGTTGGCTAAATTTCCACCCGCAGCAAGTTTGGCCCAGACTATTCTCTTCCAGCCATGGACCCCACTCAGTTCTTCAGGCGTGACGACTTTTGTTGCCGTGTTCCCTTCATAGCAATACGTTCGGCGCAATCCTATGGTGGTGCTAGCACATTACTGAATTATATATCAAAGTGACTACAGGTTACAGAGCCAAGCAAGTTTGGTTTGGTGAAGGAGAACATTAGAAGGGTGGCACTCAGTATACACAGGTTGATTCAGAGTCGGGAAGGAACTTTCCCCTAGAGCAATTGCCTTGATGCCATAGTAACAGAGCATTAGAAATAGCTTTGCTAGAGAAAAAAGCAGACAGAGCCTCCTTCCAAGGGCTGTGGGAGTTTTTTGGGGGTGCCTTTGCCTGGATCAATGGCCAGGGATCAGAAGGAGATATCCTCTCTGGATAACGTTCTCTGGAGTTGCAGGATGCAGGCATCAATGGATGAAGCTAAAGAGCCACCTTCTGTAAGAGACGTGTCTAGATGAGGCGAGGAGAGCTGCACATGGCAACAAAATGGTTGCGAGATCGAGAGAGAGAGAGAGATGCTCTTCCCCTTTCAAGCCAGTTTAATAGCTTCAGCCTCTGGAAAGTGTTTCAAAAGCCACTTTCGTAGCCGCCATGTTTCTGTCTCCAACAGTTCCGGGTGCTGTTAGCCCAGCGTTTGAGCCATTTTGTGAATTAGCAGCACGTGCTCTCTACCGCCGCCCACACTTGTCCAGATTGGTTTTCAAACCCTTTGTGCCTTCCTCACGGACACATCCCCATCAATTGTGCTGGGGAAAGCTCTGTAATCACAGTGAGTTGTCACATGTTTTCCAGCAGCCCAGACTCTCTCTCCTCTGTATTAAATCCAAGGCCACCCAGGATGTCTGTCATCACCATACTGTGGCCACTTGGAGTGTCAAACCACAGCTGGGAGAGAACTTTGAGTCTCCTGGTCCAGGGATACAGGCCCCCGCCCCTTATGCTAACGGGGAATTTCCAGTCACTGGGCCGAGGTCATTACAACCTCTTTCTGCCGCTGCTTTGCCAACATGAACCGTGACCCCATAGATCCCATCATGGCATTTCTCACTCAGGGAGGGATCTGCGGGCAGCTAGCCGAACCTTGCATCAGGCAATTCCTGTCTCTTCCAGCCCGAGGGAGTGCTGTTGGGTGAACTTTCCAGCTGACCCGATCCTCTTGCTTTTTGTTGTACAAGCAAGCCCATTTCCCACCATTGCTGAACCTGTATGTATCCCTCTGCTCTCTGGATAATATACTATGACTCAGCTGAGAGAAATCAAACGTCTCTATGGCAGGCAACATTTTCCTTGTCCCTTCCACCCCCTAAACGTCTTTCACTCCAGTGATTTTGGCTGTGTCTTCCTAGCCTATTAATAAACTGTTATTTCAAGGCCTTACCTCAGGGGGTCAGATCAAACAAAAGCCTTCTATCTCTCAGGCCCAGTCACAAATACAGAGGGAGTGGAAGTTCTCCAGCCAGAGATAAGAGACCCTAGATATTAGCTGTGTATAGGGGAAACTCATGATTCCATTTTACTTACAAAAGGTCAAATCTCTTCTTTTTCCCTGGGTCTGACGCGAAAGAACTGACCTAAAATGTGCTTTTTCTAAATGCCAATGAATGTGATAAGTAGAGAGGAAAGAATACATCCGTAGTGGGATGACTTTCAGAAACCAATGTGGAAAGGAGCATTTTCAAACAAAGCCATTTATCTTGATAAGAGAAACTCTCCTGGCAGGGTAACGGAACTATTTTGTCAAATGTGCCGCCGCCGTGTTGCTTCGAGTCGGTAGCTACCACCAGAGATCAAACGTTAGCATCTGGATGACCGAGATTTCTTCGCTATGGCTGATAATGGTAACTAGGTTTTTAAAGGGACGCTGAGGCTGATGAAGAGTGCCAGACTCATAGCCCCAGATGCTGAAATCTGCTGATTCTTTGCAGGATGGCTGCAGCGCCAACAGCGTGTGCTTGCTACCATGTCGCTCTGTGTGTATCTGTCCTGTAACCACAGGCTGTGATTACAGTGTAGACACACCCAGGGATGGCACCGGCTGGGATGGTGGGGATGGGGGGTTTGTCGTCACAGTTGATTCAACCTGCTAAGCCAAGACTGGGGGAGGGACGGATACCTTAGTGGTTTGAGCATTGGCCTGCTAAATCCAGGGTTGTGAGTTCAATCCTTGAGGGGGCCATTTAGGGATCTGGGGCAAAAATCTGTCGGGGACAGTACTTGGTCTTCCTAATGAAGGCAGGGGACTGGACTCGATGACCTTTCAAGGTCCTGCCAGTTCTATGAGATAGGCATATCTCCATATATATATATGGTCATCTTAGGCATATCTCTCTCTCTCTCTCTCTCTCTCTCTCTCTCTCTCTCTCTCTATATATATATGGAGATATGCCTAAGATGACCAGCAAATGGACTAATCAGGGCCAGTTTGGCTGGTGACCAGGGGCAACAGCACCAGGGGTCTTTAACCCAGGCTGTAGCCGCTCACACTTTTAGGGCTGGAGGGCCCCGGTTCAGGACCAGTGTGTGTGCCACCCAAGCACATGGTTTCTCAGGAACTGTGACAAGAGCAGCCACTCATCCATCACAGGCCATGGACCCGCCAATGGCTTTTGGACCCTTCCCGTCACTGACACCGGAGATACTCCAGTACGGGGGAGAGAGGCCAACCGGACGCTACCCAGCATATCCCAGGCAGTCATGACTTCCCAGCACTGCCTCACTAGTCAGCCTTCCCCGACAGCTCTCGTGGAGAATGGCCCCGTTGCTGGGTATCGCTGCTGTACGTGAAGCTGGCCAGGGCGGCCGCTTTATGGCTGAAAAGCATGTGGCGGGGCTGGTTTTCGACTGACGGCAAGTTGAATAAAGAAAGCTCATTGCATGTCTTGGTCCAGGGCTAAACAGCTGGGCTGTCGGTGCTGCCTGGGAGCCGATCAGCCGGAGTTCCTCATTACACACACCTGCAGCTGCGCGGGGCTCTGGGGAAGGGCAGAGTTATATTTGCATACTACCAGTCTGAGCTGCTCTTTGGTGTCGGTAGAGATAGCGGGAATGATGATAAGATTTCTGCTTGGACACAAACCGAGGCAAAAGCCCTAAATCAATAAGCAAACAGCTTTGTAAACAGTGTGAGGGACTGTTTACATGGAGGTCATGTTTTCACATCTCATCCGATGATTTTCCTCATGGGGACCATGATAGGGGTTGAATTTCATTTGCATTTAGAGGACACACAGTTAGTTAATCTGGACTCCAAAGGCGGGCGCATAATGTCACTGCCACGGCACGGCTTCCTTTTACACCACCGACAGATCCGGCCTTCGTTCTGTGTTTGAGGTCATTTCTAAAGCCTTGCAGCAGGACTTCAAGTTACTTTAAAAATGCAGAGCACAAAGCTGAGCTGAGAACCAGCAAGCAAAACGGGCTAGACACAGAGGGCCCAATTCACCCCGCATTCTTCCAGCTTTACACCAGTTCAACATCACCGAGG
Organism: Macrochelys suwanniensis; assembly: GCA_033296515.1. NCBI lineage: Eukaryota > Metazoa > Chordata > Testudines > Chelydridae > Macrochelys > Macrochelys suwanniensis. The sequence goes on along the minus strand of CM065789.1, from coordinate 4,651,722 downwards.
GCAAGTTGTAAAAGGAGAGTTGCCCATGCCTAGCCAGCGAAACTAATGGGTTTAGTGTCACCATCCTGGCCATGGGAAAGAAAAAGTGAGACCGTCCAAACCTTGCACAGGTTTAAGAATCAATGGTGCTAACGGTAAGTCGGCTGGGACATTTTAAAGAGAGGACCGTAACCTCAGTGTCCTTTAGACACACACGGTCCAGCCCCCAAGGTGCAGTTTTGGGCAGTCTGGAGAGGTGGGCTGTTGGATGTGCCAGGGGCGCAGCGTTCACAGTCTCTTGAGGCTTTTATAACCTGCAATGTCCAAGTGCCCTTCTTGTTTCCCCAACGCACCCTAGGGTCTGGAGACCACCTGGGTCTGGATAAGCTCAGAGGCAATTCATTAGTCACCATGGACAATTTCCACTGCAGTGGCATCCAGTTGGGTCCCTTGCCCCCGTTCTGCTAGGCCTTGTACATATAGAAGAACATAGTCCTTGAGCTGAAGAGGTCACCATCCAGATGGCCTTAATACGCTTTTCTTGTTCTAACACCGGGTTCTATTTTGGGGTTAGCCCCGCCCACCAAGGGCCTTTCGGGAGCCTCTCTCCAGGGATTCGCAACCCAGTTTCTAAGGCGGGCTCCCTCCCCTCCTGCTTTTCCTTGACTTATGTCCTCCGTGGAGGCAATGAGGAAGGTGGTGTCTGCCCCACCAGTGAGACTAAAAGGCGTGGAGAACATGTGGAGGCAGGCGTGTGTTCCCATCACTGGCCATGTAACTCGGATTGCTCCAGCTAGAGGCTCGGCACGATCCACTGAATGAGGAGTTCTCTGCTAAGTCTCCAGCGGCTCTTGCTTCTGCTAAGTTCTCCGGGCCGTTCCAGCAATTCAGACTCTGCGAACGCATGGGCTTATTCCCTTCTCCGCCAGATGCCAACTCACTTCGACAGCTCGGATGCTGATGAGTCTTAAGTGAGTCAGTGTCACAGGGCCATGAAATCGCTCACAGGAGTGCTGATAAGGGAGGAACCTGGAAAGTGTAAAGTCATGAAATATTCATGTTTGGGGCATTCCGGCTCACTTAACTAACAGAACTTTTCTGCTCCATTCAGCCTCTGAGCTTGGCAGGAGATCCTCCCCACCCCATGACGAGGGGTCTGAGGCCTGCCCCGGAATAGCGCATGCCGCTCGAGCGATGCAAAGAGGGAGCTAGAAAAAATTCAGGGGGCTCTCGAGCCAGGGTGGAGAAAGGCTTTCCATGTGTCTGGCTCTGCTCCGAGCACACTGAGGGTTTAGTGGCTGGAGACTCTGCTGTGTGTTCACAAGCGCCCTGTTCACTTTTACGGATTGATCAGTCGCCTCAAGAAGAAAAAGCCTCACTCTAGTGAGAGAGCCTGTGATTTTTCTTAATTTATAACTATAATGAAACCAAATGGCCGTTTGAGGGGCTTAAAGAAGCGAATCTGGTTTTAAGAGTGAAAAAAAAATCAGTAAAAGATTGGTTAGATATGAGATCCAAACAGATGTTAGCTCTCCTCCCTGATGGATTTGGAAGCCAGTGCAGGGCAGACCCAGGGCACTTCAAAGCATTTTAAAAAGGAGAGCAACTAAGTTAACCCTCCGCCCCCAGCTGCTTGCTTTACCAGAGCACTCAGTTTAATGAGGCCTGCTCTCTCTCTGCGCGCTCTCTCTCTCTCTCTCTCTCTCTGTTTGTTCTATCAACAAAAATGACCTGCTTGATCTGAATAATTCAGGGGTATGCAGTGGTTCCTATTTCCACTGAGACTACAGTACTGCCAGAGAATGTTAACCGCTCACATGGTGCAGAACAAAATGATTTCCAGCCAGAACCCTACAAATGCATGAACAATGCCCAGGTCCCCCTTAGATCACCTCCCAGCCCCCCTTACATAAGACAGCAACGCTCTCTGTGTGTGTGTGTGTGTGTGTGTGAGAGAGAGAGAGAGAGAATATGTAGTCCAGTGTCAGTCGAGTTACCAAATCATTCAGGGATCAACACTGGTTCAATAACTCTCGAAGCCTCGCTGCACATCCGGGAGCTCTCCGAGCTGGAGCTGCAGTCTAGGATGGCCGCCTTTGAAGACCTGTGAGGTGAGGCCATGTCACTTTAAGCCACTACCCCATTCCGACGCCTGGCAGAGGAGAGGTCCCTACGTGCCAATGTTCTCCTGACCGTGAGCGATGGATCCCTTCTCTAGGCCAACGTGGGAGAGGAGGAGTGAGCGGAGGCCGGGCAGGGTTCCACCATTGCTAGAAATACCTTCCCCCTAGTTGCATGCATGGCCAGGTGAAGTACGGCAGAGGACAGGGTGGCTGGTTTTGCCGTTCTCATAGAGAGCTGGTAACAAGGATTTAGATCGTGCATAGGCGCCGACTTTCGTCGGTGCCGGTGGGTGCTCGCGCCCCTGCCCCCCCAACTCCACCCCCGGTCCTGCCCCAACACCACCCCAGCTCCGCCCCTTCCACAAATCCCCACCCCTGCCTCCTCCCCCCGGGCGTGCTGCATCCGCCCCCGCTGGGGGAGGCGGAGCCAGGCCCTCCACCTCCTCCCCATACCTCTCCCTCCCCCGACCAGCTGGAGAGGGAGCCAAGAAAAGCGGCGGGCTGCCGCTTCGCATCTGGCTGAGCCTCTGAGTCTGAGAGGTGGAGAATAGGTGAATTGGGCACGTGGTGGGGAGCTGCCGGTGGGTGCTGCACCCCGGCCCCGGCCCCGCATCCTCCCCTGGCCCCGGGCGCACTGCATTCCGCACCCCCGCCCGGCTTGCAAGCCAGGGGGTGTGTGTGAAATCAGCAGAGCACCCACCGGGTCCGGCAGCTCCCCGCCAGCCCCACCCCCCCGCCCAGCTCACCTCCCCTTTCCCAGGCACCGCGGCAGCCAAAGTGGCTTTTTCTCCGCTCACGCAGGCTCTTTCGGCTCTAGCAGCTGAGCAGCGGCGGCGGCACGCTCCCCTGAGGCGCTGCCCCTGCGCTTTCCCCCGCCCCCCCCTGCGTGCCGCCGCCGCTGTACCTAGCAGTGAGGTACATCACCTCTTTTACATTCCCGGACATACGAAAGAGTGATAAACAGCACCAGCGGCACACAAGGCCAGCTGTGAACACTGAGCCCCGTTGTCCCAGAACATTGCCCCTTCTCCTTGCTTTACACCAGCAAGTTAATGTGGACGTATCGCTGAACTCTGCAGAGCTGTGGATTTAAATGTATAATGCAGAAATCAGAAGGACAGGACAAGGCCTGTGTGCCACGTACACTGGATTTTAGGCCCATTGAGCGCCCCCTCCCTGGAGTGTTATGGAACTGAAACAGAAAACATTCCAAGTTATGTTATATCCTTCAAACTGATAGGCTTATAGGCTTCTTCCACGTTGGCATTGGCCCCACTGCACTAATCCTATCAAACCAGGAATTCCTTGACACGCTGAGGTTTATTAGGGAAACCCCCCCTCCAAATGTATTGGGTGAAATTTACCCCTGCACAGAGGGCTGGCTCAGGACCCTACTTTGAGCACATATGTGGTTCACTAGCCTTGTGCTAGCCGCCTGCCCAAGGAGCGAATTTCATGTAAAGAGGTATCAACATATGGGACAGCTGACAACCCAATTTCTGCAGCTCAGAAGACCAACACATGGATACGTCATTCAGTGGAGAGATACTTGGTGTAAATTAATTCGACTTTGTAATGACAGCATTGAGTTTAACATAGCAGGATCTATCTGTCTATCACGCCCCTGTTAATCAGCTCCAAACATGGCTGGGGCTTTAAACTAAACTGGTTGCTTCAGAGACAGATATATGTCAAAATTAAATGAAAAGTAGCAGCCAGGAATGAAGTGAGACAGAAATCATCTATATCCTTTAGCACATCAATTTGTCTATGACTACAAAAATAACACCAGGTCAGGCAGCCAGGCCTGTGAGATGAACCAGAAATGTTTCACATCACATATTATCAAATGAGAATTTAACACTGATAAACATTCTCCTATTAGAGGACCTCTACCTTATGCATTTAGTGTTATCTCAGGTTATTGCGTGATGGCAGCTGACTGATCCATCAACATTAATGTTCCATTTTCTGGATTAACTGGGCTGTGTTTGGAATAATTTACCGAGAATCATTAACCTAATGATATAGGCTTTCTACAAACTGCTTAGCCTGGCTGTGGGAAAATGGGCTTAATGAATCTAGATAAAAAAAAAAATCCTGGATGACTCATAAAAGACACAGTAATTAGAGCTGCAGGCAGGTCACTAGAGATTGGTGCCCAGGTGAAGAAGCCTGTTTAGGCTTACGTGGAAATGCCACGAGCAGCCGGCTTTGTGTGCTAGTAGCTGATACTGATGGCTATTGAAATCTCACCCCATTGTTTTCCCTGAGAGGCTAATGAGGAGAGAGGCCAAATGAGCTCAGAGCAAAAATATCACAGTGGTTGTGATAGAACCATTTTAAGGCCCGGCATTCAGAGTCCGGGGGTGATATTCCTGCTAGGCGAAGGACCGGCCCCCTGTCCAAATCCCACGTAAATCCTAAGGGCTGGGCTAAACAACCAGGACTATCTGGGTGCCCGTCCACTGTCTTAACCATAAGACTGTCCTTGCTGATCTTGGGAGCTCAGCTGTAACTCCTTGAACTAACTTCCTTGCACTCCAGCTCCTGTCCTCGGTCTCCTGAGCCTTTCACTCTCTCCTACCAAACCAGGACATACTCAAAACCTCAGCATGTCAATGACCGGATCTGGTCAATAATATTCTCTGTGCTCTGTGTGCTCTCCTTTTTGTGAGCGTCGTTCATTGTTTCTTTATGATTGATTATCTATCTAGGTTCTTATACAGCCTTCATCACTGAGTATCTTGCAGTCATCAATTGATTTGACCCTCACAAGATAAATAATCTGGGAGAAAATATACAATCATTGCTGGTAACATTTGCAGATGACACAAAAACTGGTGGAGTGGTTAATAATTAGGGGGAATGGGCCAGCTATACAAACTGAACTGTATCGCTCGGTAAGGTAAGCTCAGTTGAATAACATGCATTTTGATACAGCCAAATGCAAGGTCAGACATCTAGGATGAAAAATGTAGGTTATGCTTACAAGGTGCGAGACACTATCCTGGAGCGCAGTGATTGAGCCAGGGTCATGGCAGATAACCAACTGAACATGAGCTCCCAGTGCCATGCTGTAGTCAAGAGGGCAAACACAATCCTTGGGGATATAAGATGGGGGCTATCGAGTAGGAATAGGGAGTGAAGTTACCTCCGTGCACAGCATTAGCAAGGCCATTACTGGATCCAGTGTCCAGCTCTGGTGTCCACACTCCAAAAGAAATCTTGAGAAACTGGGAGGTGTTCAGAGAAGAGCTCCAAGAATGATTTGGGGCCTGGAAAAGCTGCCTTGTTGTGAGAGCCTAATGAAGCTCGATCTATTTATCCAAGAGAAGGTAACAAGGTGACGTAATCCCAGTTCACAAGTACCTGCATGGGGAAGAGCTTTCTGATCGCAGATGGCTCTTTAAAAAGGTACAAGATCCAGTGGTTGGAAGCTGAAACGAGCCAAGTTCAGACTAGAAATAAGGCCCACGTTTTTAACAGTGAGGGTAATTAACCACTGGAACGATCTACCCAGGGACATGGTGCATTCTTCATTCCTTTAAATCGTTCAGTCAACATTTGACATGTTTCTAAAAGATACGGTCTAGCTCAGACCGACATTACGGGTGAGGCTGCATGGCCTGTGTTATGCAGGAGAGCAGACTAGACTCTCCAGTGGTCCCTGCTGGCCTTAAAATCTCTGACTCTCCTGTGAGATAGGGAAGTGCTATGCCCATTTCACAGCTGGCAAACTGAGGCACAGGATAGAGTAAGTGACTTACCCAAGGTATCACAGGAATGTGTGGAAGAGTCAGTGACTGAAGGCAGCTCTTCTGAGCCCTCGGTAAATGTCATACCCTCGCTACCATTCTTCGAAGCTCACCCAGCTAATTTAGGATCAGCTTGTGCCTGGCCCTCAGGGTGTATACTGGAGTTGGGGGAATGTGCATGTAAAGAGCCTTCCCCATCCTTTGCATGGTCCATGTAATGCTTTTCTGCTTCAAAGCACTTCCCAGACATGAGCCAATGAATTTACCCTTCCAGCCGCACCTTAGGTAAGAATTAGTCTGAAAGCACAGATTATTTACAGGCTTTGCTGTCTAGCTGGGAAATGTGAACAGCACTGTTTGCTTGGTGGCTGTTTTCTTATCAAGAGCGGTTGATCATGAATCATTTCTGTGTTCCATGACAGCCCGTACCGAGCCAATATGTCTGCTGACTTTCCGGGAATTGTAATCTGCGAATGGGATCTGATTAGACTGGTCAGCAGTGATTTACGTGGACGGTAGGCGTTAGCTGTGCCGTTCGTTGCCTGGCACTAGTGGAAGGCTGGACACATTTCAGAAACAGCAGCCGCAGCAAAGAAGGCCCGATCCTGCACCTTCTGCAAAGCGCTGAGTGCCATCTTCTGATGGCATTGGAAGTGCAGGGGTCTCAGCGTCTAGCACTGTGGGGACCAGAATGCCTGGTGGTGTTTAAACCCTATTGTTAACAGTACGCTGCAGAGCAGACGTGAGTGGGGAAGCAGCAGAGATCGAACTGATGGGCAGGCCTGCATCCAGAGTTCCCCCTGTGTCCTCGTCCTCCTGCGCTTGACCCAAAGGACACTGGGAAGGCGCGGAACTGGCAGTCTCAAAAGGGAGGACTAGGGTGGGGAACCCAAGACGTTTCCCCGCCACTTCCTGGGTTGTGGTTTTAAGGGGTGAATTAGACTTAGGTCCCATGAATCCAGGGACTCAGACAAAGATTCTTTAGCGGTCTGATATTTTTCTAAAGTCCAGTGACTATGGCCTGGGCCAGAGCCAGGTGACACACAACAGTGGCTGTAATGCTGGCTTGGTTGCTCACAGCTCCAATCCAACTCTTGCCAGTGCCCTCGCACATGGGACATGGCCACACTGCATCTATATCCTGTGGTCCCTTGTTGCTGGAATGACCCCTTGGTCCCATAAGCAACAAAGAGTAAGTTAGAGCAGCTTTGAGGCTGCTGTAACTTGTGCTAGGAGCTGACCAGGTTGGATGTGTGTAAATTGACCTTTTCCTCTCCCCCTCCTGAGTTAGTCTGAGCAGTCTGAGGATCAGGGCCATGACATTATAGTTAATGAAGTCATGCCTAGAAGGGATTAATACTCATCTGAACTTGGTTGTAATTGGAGGAGGTCAGAGGAATTTACATCAACATCTGTTCATTACACTTGCTCTTTACACCACAAGGACTTTTTTTTTGTTTTGGTTCTCACCTTAACAGGATCACTCTAATTTAGCCCTAATCACGTCACCATCATTACAAATGTGCCGAAAGCTCTACTCTAAAATATGGGACAAGAATCAGTTATGCTGGAGCGAGACACGAATGTGATAATAACACGTTAAAAAAAAGGAAAATGTGATAAACCTAATCAAACAAACAAACAAACCCATCTTGCATGTAAATGTGTTTTTGCTTCTTTTCCTGTGCAAGGGAAAGAGATTACTACTGACACAGAGCGCTAAATTCAGACATAAATGCCAGTGTGAGTTACACATTGGTGAGTCAGTGTGAGGGAGTGTAGGTTGGTGTAATTTACATGCTGAAGTCATGGAGGGGAGGGAAGGGGGTTGTAGTAGTAAAATCAGCTAGCAGGAACCTGTGAGAAAGTGGAAGATAAAGACACAGCAGGACTCCCTCTTTTGGTTTCTTTCCTTGCTACACCACCATCCTTGGATGTGTAATTAGTCAGGCTGGTTGTCAACGTGTTTCACTGTGGAAAATTGGGTTGTTGACGAAACAAAATGTACCCCCATTTCCTGACCTTCTCTAGTAACGACCTCTGCTAACACTTGTGCAGCCATGGACTTAGAATTGGCTCTCCTTTGCATCCTCTCTGAACTGGCCTTGAGAGACTCCCATAACCATAAGTGGATACGGAGGACTTTCCTACTGTGTCATCCTTACAGGTACCCGATATTCCATCCTAAAGAGATAAAGAGCAATGCAGGTAGTCTGATTGCTCCTGGTCTTGTTCCAGTTTGTCTTGGATTTACGTTAGGAACTCAGTTACAAGTGTGTGAAATCATTGCTCTCTTGGGGAGGATGTTGCAGGGTGACACACCTGTGATTATAGGCATAAAGGATCTGATGTCTTTGGGGTGGGGAAAAAGCTGACATGGTGAGAACTACCAAAACCCCCGTGAGTAAATGATGCTTGATGAGATCTGCAACGTCTGTAACCAGCGCTTGTATATCTCAGCGAAGAGCTATAAAGTCCAGTGTCCCCACATTTGCACATTGGGGCTGGTCCAGCCAGTAAAGATATTCCAGCCACGCGTGAGATGAGACTCCAAACACCTATTTATAACAAACTCGAAACTTTCTGTGAAGGTTAAACTGCCGTTTGCCCAGTCCAGTTCTGCAGGCTTGATAGATAATGGAACTTGAAGTGTCATCTCAAGGCTGTGTCAAACTTGGATTTAATCAGGTCTCTGTAGTTTATAGTTTGTTTTATATTAAGCATTTTTATTAGGAAAGGAAACATATCACAAAAAAGGGCAACTTCGCAGGCCACCATCCATAGGTATAAGATAAAATATCCCTGGTGAGAATTAAAGGGGACAGAACTCATGTCTTACATCTAAAACCAGAAGTGTCATGATTTGTGTCCCTCGGTGGACTCCCCACCCCCACACTACCTCTAATAATAACAGCAATACTTTATACATGTCTGGTGTCACATTCATTCAATCAGGGACAAGACATAATACCACGTGACTTAGGTGACCAATCACAACAGCTCAGATTTTGAATAGTATAGGAAAAAGAAAGGAAAGATGGTGATGTGGTTAAGAGGATTTAAGGGATCTAGATTCAGTTCCTTGCTTTGCCACAGACTTCCTGTGCGACCGTGGGCATGTTTCTAGCCTCAGTTCCCACCTGTAAAGTGGGGGTACTATACTATCCAAAATCTGAGCTGTTTTGTGTAGTTGTGATTGGTCACCTAAGTCACGTAGTATTGTATCTTGTCCCTGATTGGATGAGCGGGACAGCAGATGCCCACAAAGCGTTATTATGAGCGGTGATGGGAAAAGCTTAAGCACCACAAAACGCGCGAGGAAACACTGGCCCGTTTTCTTGATGTGACTTTTCTTTTATCTTCTGGCCTCTTCTGCATCTGTCTTGGCCGTGTGTTCATCGGCATGGCTCTCCGGAAAGAGGTCCTGAGCCAAGCAAGCATCAGAACAACATACGTCCCCACCAGCAGAGCAGCGGAAGATGCCACCAGAGCGGGGCAGGTGGATTGCAGAATGCAAAGCTTGCCAAAGCCCGAAGGGGCAGGAGGCAGTTGCCAGATGAATGCCGCTCCTCACTTAATGGCTGTGGGGAAAATTACGCTCCAGAGGCGTAAGCAGTAGCACAGATATGCGCCGTGGCCAAGCTTTGGCCGAACCTACAGCATCCAACAATGATGGAGTTTCTAGGCAGCCCTGGATTTGTTACACTAGGCGTCCGCCTCACAGGGTGTTGTTGGGACTGATTAGCTAGTATTTGTGAAGCGCTGTTTCACTGCCAAGTGAGCAACCCATCAATGAGCCACATCAGCCCACGCGGCAGAGACGTTGAGCGCAGGCCCCGGATCTAGTTAGAGGGAGACTAGCAGCGCGCAGCTGAAGATGGCAAGGTTACCTTTTGGGTCGTCGTTAACATTCACAGCTTGCGCGCTTTGCTTTCTTGTCCGGCTCAGGCAATTACAAAACGGTTTCCAATGAGACATGGAAGTGATTAGATAAAACGATTGAAACGACCCTGCCGTGATCGCTGTGGACGGCTCCCAGGGACGTGAGTGTGCGTCATGCCTGCTCGCACCTGGCTCAGGTTGGTCTACAGACGGTACTGAGTTAGCTTTGGCTGTTCAGCTCCATGGAAGAGCAGTAGCAATTAGGGCAGTGTGAGGATAACGATGCGCGCTTCTTGGCCAAACCAGAGGGGCGTTAGACCTCTCTGCAGAAGGAAATGCAGCCTAGCCACCTCCGCGACCTTGGCAGAAATCTCTATTTTAGACTTTTTTTTTTTAGCTTGGAAGTTGCTCCAGACTCTATGTACCATCCTTTGCAGCAATTTCCCCAATCCCTAACCTTTCTGCAGCAGTGGCATGCAGACGTTCCCTGAATGTCTGAGCCTGTCTCATACGGAACCCCAGACATACACTCTCGCTAGGGACAAAATCCAGAGATCTCTTCATGGTGGGAGGAAACTAACGCCTGTTACTTGCGACCAAGTTAATGATGCACTCATTGAGATGGGGGCGTTTTATGGAATGTACGAATAGTTTTAAACAGGCTAATTTTTGTCTTTAAATATAATGAATAGTGGAGTGGCATTTAGGATAAATAATAACTAATAATATTTGCTTCTGGCAGGGATGTTTATCTAGCACTTTAACAAGCTAACACCCCCCGCCCCGCCCAATCCATCCAGCCTTATTCGTTCTGTCATCCCAGGCCATGGTTAAAACTTAATGCAATGTCAATGAGCAGACTGAATGGAGGTTTGCCCGTCAGCCATTACACATGACAGCCAAATGCTCTGCCTAATCCCCAAGCGAACTGTTTGTCACTGGGCTAAATGAAGATGCATGGGCTTAAAGTATAATTTATAGTGGTTGAACGATAAGGTGAAGCATGTGACCTAGTGCTTGTCAGGAATGTAGCAAGGCTGCCTGATACATCTCTGTCCGTGGCCCCGCATTCGTTCCTTTTTCACTCCGGTTTCCCATGTGCTCTGAGCTCAACCCGTAAATCATAAAACTCCTGGGTTAAGGCAAAGAGCAGCACAGCGAGAAGCAGAATGGTTCTGACTAGAAAATTTCTCACCTGGGAAGATTGCCTCACCTGCTGCTTCTGAGCTGTTCCTTCCACGCCCCGGATCTTAAAGAAGTTCTATTTTAGTCTCGCCTAGGAGTCATCCAGCCAAATGTGTTGGTAGTTTGTAGAAATGAGGTTGGCCTCCCCCGGCGTCTTACCACAGCGGCTTGTTAGCCCAGCTTGACAGCTGGATTTCCATTTGAACACCTAGTACCATCTTTCGCCAGCTGCTTGTAGCATTGTCACAATGTAGGGAAGTTCTTGCTGGAGACGTTGGCCTGTATTTTCACAAATTTTCCCTGCAGTTGCATGCCTAATGTGAATGGGCAATTATGCATGCGCAAACTGACTGATCACTTCCATGTGCAATCAAGGCAAATGCAGGTGCAAACTAGTCAGGCCACGGGATGCACGTTTGTCTGAATATTAAGGCTTTAGCTTCCTCTAAAGGTGGAGGTGCACTACTGACACTGTGGGGAACAAGTATATATATTGTCCTGGTGGATTTCACGCTTATAAGAATAATGAATAGCAATAACAGCGGGGCACTGTTCTCCAGTTCACCAAAGCAGCCATTGCTGGTTAACTCTTCTGTCTGACATGAGCAGAGAGACTGGACATCACACACAATTGGCTACTGATCCTGCCACTTAGCCAAACGCCCATTAGGGGATTAGGACGAAGGCCCTGCACTTCATGCAGTGTCTTGTCTGAAAAGTGTCGCCAGGCAAGGAAGTGAAGTCAGGAGAGCGAGTCAATCTGGAGTTTGATGCTCAAGACGCAAAACCAAGAAGAAGCAGCTCTTTGGGCTGCAATGGAGAAATATTAAAAAAGGCGTTCTGTTCTGTTGGAAAAGTTCGGATCAGTCACAGAAGTCAGGAATGGGCGATCCCCTCCAGTCTCGCGCACTGCCAACAAAGCCGCATAGCCTGGGAGATGCACTGAATAACTCACCAGAGCTCTGTTTCTAACGCAGGGGGTTCCATGATGGTCTAGCACTTAGATCAAGGGACTGGCTCAGAGCCTGGACTACTGGGTTCCTGCCTCTGCCACAGACTTCTTGTGTGACCCTGAATGTCATTGCACATCACTGAACTTCTCTGCCACTCCACTTGCCCGTCTGTCAAACAGAAATACCCGGGAGGAGTAACTGAGCGTCGGAATTCATTCACGTCCGTCGTGCACTTGGGTGAAAGCAGCCGTTTAGGTGCAAAGTTTCAACTTCGTAATAGTCAGTTTCTTAAGCCTCATTCACCCAGGATGAAATTCACCCCGAGCAGAGAGCCGGGCACCACCTACTCCCTCCAAACAAGGCTTACGTGGTGCATAGGCCTTGTCAGAATTGAGGTGACAGCCATGGGCCAATGCCAAAAGGGTTTATACTGTCAGATTCTGCCGGGGGAGGCGGGGGATGATGGATGCGGCTATCCTTATGGCGGCTAGTTAGGGTATATGCAAATGTGCAGGCAGGGATGTAACTCTCCTTCTCTCTCAGCTTCTCCCAGACACAATCCATTTGGATCTGATCCTCGCAATCTGCACTGACAGCCCAGATCAGGTCAAAAAGGAAATTTGTAGGAACCTTGGATTCATCATGTTGAATTATGTCATGTTCTGTTGGCTTGCCGCATCCTCTAAGCTGATATGACATGACACGTAGCGATGTAATACAGCGACCGTGTGTCAGGATGAGGAGAAAAACATCCTTTTGGGCCTGAAAACCAAGGCAGGCTGAACATCTTCCGCTCTGTCTCTAACAGGGCTCCATCTCTGCCCGAGAGAAGCAAGCCCAATGGGGGGGAATTGGGGGGGTACCCAGCATGCTGTGGCTCTGTGGTGGTGCTGGGAGCTGAGCGGCGGACACATAGACTGCACAGGGGCTGGGAGCCGGCTTCCCTGGCATGCCTTCTGAGAGGCAGGAGTGATTGCAAGCGATCTTGCGATGGGCGTTAAATCGTCATCAACGGCTTTGCTGTTCTTCCAGCCCACGGTCAGAGATCGATTTGATAAACGCACCGGCATGTAGGGACCAAAAGTGAACCAGCCATCCACGTCTAAAACGGCAAAACGACAAGTCCGACTGTCTCACCTTGGCACCAAAGGCTTGGGCCAGACAGACACATTTGTGTGGGGCTGCAAGTGGGGGGTCTAGGTTTAGACTCGGTTTGGGTACAGCGTCCTGTGGTGACTGCAATCTGCCAGAGTGAGCGAATATTAACCATCACACCCAGGTGCTGGGAAATACTGAAGGGGGGAAAAACCAAGCTCAGGAGCTTAGGCGTTTCCTTCCTCGAGCCCCGGATTTGACCCACCCCCTGTGGTTGAGGTGTTTCAGAAGTAGACGAGTGGTTCATGTGCAGTCCCTAAATGGCAGCTGCGTTGATCAAATCTACTCTGAATGTATAATCTCTTGGACGAGGTGTTTGCCGCGTCAATTACAGGCGCGTCGGGAGTGTCTCTGGGAGTCTGCAGGTCATTCCGTTCACTTTAAACTTCAGACTTGAGCAGCTCACCCAGTGCTGCCCTGGGGAGAGGACCCGAAGCAGGAATTTAAGCGGTTCCCCCGGCACCCTTCTGGTGCAGAAATCATTGCTGGGCCTCCAGGGCTGTCAGCACGAACAAAACAGGCAGAGACTAAAGCCACGGACACTTCATAGGTGCAGCCAGCACATGTGAAGAAGACAAATCAGTGTGGGTCAGGGTAACAAGCCTGGCTGAAGTCTTAGCTCACCAGAGCTCAAGAGTTGGGAAGGTAGCAGAGGAGTGGTGTTTTGGGGCCACTTTGAGTGGCACTGGCAGAGTTCTGGGGGGTGCCAGGGGCGGAGAGCAGGGGGCTCTGGGTGGTACTGGAGGGGAGACAGCCCAGCTGTGTGGGGAGCCCAGGACTGGATAATAGGGCGGCAGCAGATCAGAACTGAGAGCTATTAGCAGAGTGGATGCTCCCACTTTTTCAGGAGTGCTTTACACAGGTTCACAGTGTTCAGAATATTTTTTTAAATGACTAATGGCGGAAAGGTACGCTTAGCACAGCACCTGCAGTGTTTTCGGGGAGGGGGTTGCTTTTGTGCATTCTGTTTTGGTGGCCTGCCAGCTTTTTCCTCTTGAGCCATATAGCACTGAAGACCATGTATCTTATGGGTAAAAAGCCTCTTTCTCCACCAGCGCTCTCAATCAATCAGAAATTTCCCCAGCCTATCGGCAACATCACCCGATTCTGGCGGGGCTGCAGAAAGCACGGCAGTGCCATAAGGAGTTTTAATAACGTCACTGTACAAATCAGCAGCAGACAGAGGCAAGTTTGGGGAGAAGAATTCCCATGTATGTTCGAAAATTGGGCCAGGCAGCAGTTTTTGCGAAGGAGAGGAAAGAGAAATGCCATTGGTGTGCCGCTTTATGCCTTTTTGCAATTTTTATGTCGGAATCGGAATTAATTTTTAAGATAGCAAAGCACTAACCCCTGATAATTAAACCCAAAATGGGCTGGACTCCACATTAGGTGTCACCTCCACACAGCTAGTCCCCAGCCCTGTTATTTTAAATTGGTACAATTATTCATCTTGCAGAGTAATATATTTTTTTGTTCTCTGGTGCCCAGTAGACCTTAAAGCAGAACAAATGCTTTAATAAAATCGGGATATTGCTTCCTTGAAGCTAGAACATTGTATTATTAGGAACTGTAGTGAGTGGAACAGGTTGGGGAATCTTTAATAAATTATTGCCTAATATTTCTTTCTTGCTACATATATATGATTAGTAAATGTTGTCTGTTCACCGATTAACTTTGTTTATTTCTTAATTAGGTTTAGCATCCTCTGTCTTGTGGCTAAGAAATAATTGTGTGATTAATGTGTTTGAATTTACATTTTCATTAAGCTCCTGAATAAGTTCTGTACCAATTAGCAGCAATGTAACATGCAGATCTGGAACATTAGAATTACAATTTTAGCCCATTAAGTAATAACTGTTATATTGATTGGTGATAATGGGGCACAGAGAGTAAATACACATTAGGCTGAGATAGAATTATATAGTAACTGGTCGCCTTATTTGTAAATGGAGCTGAATAAATGCAGGCCTTTGTCTGGTGTGGGGATTCCCAGAGATGGATGCTTGGCAAATAGGACACCTTCCTCTCTTCTCACCACGGCGGAGAGGCATGGAACTAGTGGTCTGAACACAAGACTGGAAGCCAGGAACTCCCGGAGCCTTTTTATCTTGTCAATTGCATGTTGACAACAGACAAAACAATCAGGTCCTGTGTTCGAATCCCTGCTCAGAGGCGGCCTCTCTTCAGTCACCTTGAGCAAATCGCTTACCGGGTCTGTGCCTCGCTGTCCTGGGGAATAAAACGGGGGGTCATAAGACCTATCTCCCTTGCAGGGGTGTGAAGGTTAATTAGCACCAGGGCCAAATTCTGCCCTGTCTGAGGAGCTGCATGGGGTAAAAGTCAGCACTAAGCTCAGACCGATCTTTTGCTGTGGCAACAATTTCATGGGGTTTATCGTAAACTCCTTATTGGGGTGGGGAGGCAGATCTGCAGAGGGGCTGAAAGATGCATGACTCCTCCCTTTGTCCCCCATCCCTTCTCCAACAGAAGATCTGGAGCAGCCCATCATACTCCAGGTGTGCCAGGGCTCCCTCCACGCCTGACCCCTGGGTGAGTGGGAGGACTCCTTGCTTCATCCTTACCCATCGTCCCACCAGTGGCGTAGCCAGGTTTAGAGCACAGGGGGAGCGGAGCTAAAAAAAGGCGCCGGGAGCAAAAAAAAAAAAAGCTCCGCTCTGGCTGCAGCATAGAGGGAGGTGGCAAAAGTAGCGCTGCCAAAGGGATCCATGTCAAAGAGCTTTGTTCCATGATGGGGACCAAAGGAGGGACTCTGATGGAGTCAAGCACAGGGCACAGAAGGAGAAGACGTTCAAGCGCCTGGCAGTAGAGGTCCAACAAACCAGCAGTGATTCGGCCAGGGAGAGCGGAAAGGAAGGTCTCAGTGACAGGCTGTTTCACAGCACGGCCTTGGGACTCTGATTATAAAACAGCTTCATTCTAGCTCACTTGTTCGCTTTAGTTCGGGGTATCGACGGCAGGGGGAAAAATCCCGGTGTCAATAAATTATTCACTTGTCCTAAAGGAAAATGTAATGCAAAACATAAAGGCGTGGTGAGCAGCTGGAGGAGTGGCTGGAATCTGATACAGACATGCTTTAATGGCTCCATTAGAGAAAACCAAACACAAAACTCTAGCACCAGGGCAAAAACAAGACAACAGAATTATGCGTGGGATAAACAGAGCATCTCAAAGCCACTCTCTTAAAGAACCATTAATTTACAGCTTATTAGCCAGCTCTGCCTGCCTTTCCAAAGTCAGACTCCCTTTAGTCAGATGATAGTAATTAAGTGACTTTATTTGATTCTTTCAATTTGGAGTTTCCACATGAGGCCGTTATATTTAGCACATTTCCAGAATGATCTATCTGCTTTTCACGGCAGAGCTGGGTGAGCCAGTTCAGACCAACTAAGCACACAGCCCGCGTGGCTTTTTAAAGGAGCCGACTAGAAGCCATTGAACTTCTGGGTGGCATCAGCATCTGCCCGCATCTTCTGGGGGCGCTCGGAGAGGGAGCCGGAGTCAACACGTTTCCATCACAGGGATGTGACCCTGAGATGCAGTCCGAGTTCTGTCAGCCTGGTCGGGAGCAGTTTTGTGGTGTTATCAGACCAGCCTTTGTCCAAAGACCCAGACGCACACAGGGCCGGTGCAAGGAAGTTTCGCGCCCTAGGCAAAACTTCCTTGCACCGGCCCTGCGCCGCCCCCCTGCGGCAGCCATCTCTCCCCCCACGTGGTTCCCCACCCTCCCGCGGGCCGCGGCAGCTTGCCCCCCGCCCGCGGCGCCCCCTCCAGCTTCCGGCTCAGCCGTGGAGGCGGGAGGCAGCCACAGCCACCCCCCCCCCCCCGGCTCCCGGCTCAGCCGTGGAGGCAGCCGTGACCAGCAGCCCCCTCGGCTCCGCACTCAGCCGCGGTTCATACAACACCTCCTGGGTGGCAGAGCAGGTGCACTCTGGGTGCGCTAAGGAACACTTGGGGCTCCCCTTATAATGGCGACTGTTACGTATCGCACACACGCTGTCACCATATATGTCACAATTCAGGGTAATTGCACAGTTCCCTGCCTACACTGTGGTGTCCCCAGCAAGCCAGACTGCCCAACAGGCCAGCTTTCCCGCTGAAAGCTATGAACAGCTGCAGTTGCCAGCAGTTCCAAGGGACCACACAGAGCTCTCTAAGCAAGTACATTTATTCTTAAGGTGAAAGCACTACAGAGCAACCGTATTACAACCCACAAAACTCCCTGGATGCCTGCTAAACGCTTCCCAGACGTCACGCATCAGGTCAAAGTCCTTCCAGCCCTTCCCAGGACAGAAGGTCCTGTCCGTTTGCTGGATCAGAAAGCAGGCCCTGAGTCAGCTGAAACTCAGGCTATTTATCCAAAAGTCCGTTCTTTGTCTGCCGGTCTCTGGAGAATCCAGTGGATGCAGCCTCTCCAGGTGGTGGTGGTACTTCTGAGAGAACCTCAGCCAATTTGCCTAATCACCCCATCCCCCCATGGTTCTCAGTTCCTCGGGGAGCTGTGGTCACCCTCCCCACTAGAATTACACACAATCCCTGGCCCACAACGATAAATAGGAAGATCCCCCAAAGCTAGCAGAGGAAATGTCCATATCTGTGTGAGATCCCACAGGGGGAGACTGGGCTGTAATGGTACAATCCAGCTCCTTGAGCTTAAACACAGACTTGACTTCATGGGGCTGCTTGTGTGCAAGGCAGACACCGTACCAGGAGGAGTTGGCTTCTGATCAGGGGCTGAGGGATTCATAGGGACAGGGTGAACCGAGCTGTGATGCTCAAGGCTATAAGTGGACTCATTTAATTTTTTTTGGTACATCTTTAAGCTGCTTGTTTTGCTCAAAAGATGAATCAAAAGTACAAAGAATGATGAATTAGGTTGATTTCCAAAGCACTGGAAAACAGTGTTGGCCTAAGAGTGAATATACATCTGGTGGATAAAAGATACATTGCGAGCAAACTAGCATCCATCTTCATCTTCCTGCCAGTCCTCTCTCACGGCAGGTGCCATCTATCCTCCGCTCGCAGCCTCTCTCTCGCACCCGAGACTCCTGTCTGAGTGCTGCATCCATTGTAATGACCCCACTAAGCCAGGAGAAAATTGGAGCCACACACGGAGACGGGCAGTTTTGTACAAAATACCTTTCTCACCACATCATTATTCCTCTAAATATCTCCCCAGTCTGTGTTCCCTCCCTCCTGGCACCATGAAGACTTCACTTGATGTTTCAAATGAAAAATAAACCCGAGGTCTTGATTGATATGTGAAAGAGGCCACAGTAGTTTTGTGAGGGTAAGGATGATCACTAATGAAATAGTTAACAGTGGGCGACATGTAAAATGTGCTCATTAGGTTTCAGAATCAACGGTCTGTTAGGGTGAACTGAACAAATCCATACTTCTCTTCCAGCCGTTGTTTTCAGCCTGCCCGCTCTGCTCTGGGGGTGATTAGAATGCCTCTCCCAGCCCCCAGGAATTCTAATCCCTTCATTTGCACTTAGGGTGACCAGATGTCCCGATTTTATAGGGACAGTCCCGATTTTTGGGTCTTTTTCTTATATAGGCTCCTATTAACCCGCAACCCCCTGTCCCGATTTTTCACATTTGCTGTCTGGTCACCCCTATTTGCACTGCAGAATCACACTGACCTCTGCTGCCCCAAAAACGGGGGCTTGATTTGACCGTTGCAGATTAAAATGCTGTTCCCTTGATGAAGCCCTATACTACACACTGCACCATGCATTAGCCACGAGCATCTAGGCCCACCAGAAACAGCAGCACTGCAAAAAAAAAAAAAAAAGAGCAAAAAAAAAACCCATGCAGAGAGATGAGGCCAAATCCTAAAGGCCAAATCCTGGTTCAGTTGGATCAACAGAAAGAATAAGATCTAGGGACATGCGCTTTTCACCCAGAATGCCCTGCCTCCAATGCGGGGCTGTCAGCCGTAGCAGGACAGAGCATGCTTTTGAAATTAAACGCTGTTTTCAAGTGACGGGAGCAGCCTGGGAAATCGGAGCTGTTAAACTCAGGGTCCCCCCTTTTTTTATGTTCAAGCCAATGATTAATTTTCTCTTACCAGAGGGCAGAAGGCAGGACAGCTGATGCGCTGCACTCAGCTCGTCTGTAATACATAACTGAGAAAATGTAAACAGAAGAAAGGAATAATAAACCCGGATTATGCAGCCCGCGGAAGCACCGGCAGAAATGGACACTGAAATATGATCGTCCCTGCCCAATAAAAAATGGTTAGATGAGCTGCTTTGAGCAATTGCCTTATTAAACTGTATCTAAGTGTAGCTGTAGGTTATTCAGAGGTATTATCGACGAGTTCCATATTGATCACCCGGGCCCGCCTGAGCAATGCATTGTTGTGGAGGGAAGTGTAGCACCGGGTCACCATCAACACCACTCCGCTGACAGAAACAAATTAATTGAGTCTCCTGGGCGAGCCAATGGCGAAGTGATACATCACCCGCTAATCAATGTGTTTGCAAACGGGACAGCAGAGGGCTGGAGGAGGGGGGGCAGATTTCGGCTGGGCCTTCAGGAAGCGCTATTGCTCAAGGAAGGGCTGGGCATTGGGGTGGCAGTTTTTCCCTCCAGCTCTGTCAGGCTGCACCATGAAACCCACTGACCTGCCAGCTCTTTGAGGCGTACGCTGCCATGCAGCTTACGCATGGGATCGGAAAGCCCTGCTGACGTGTGACGGATGTTTTCGGGGGGTGGTGTCTCCGGGGAGGGGAGGAAGGCTGGTGAGGAAATACATCGCATGCCGGAAGGTCTGTGTCAGGCAAATAAGTTATGGGTCTCATACAGGAGTAACTGGGTGAAATTGTGTGGCCTGTGCTAGGCACGTGGTCGGACTAGATCAGTGGTTCTCAAAATTTTATATTGGGGACCCCTTTCACACAGCAAGCCTCTAAGTGCAACCCCCCCATCCATTAAAAACACATTTTTTAATATTTAACACTATTATAAATGCTGGAGGTGAAGTGGGGTTTGGGGGTGGAGGCTGACAGCTCGCGACCCCCCCCCCATGTAATAACCTTATGACCACCTGAGGGGGTCACGACCCCCAGTTTGAGAACCCCTGGCATTGATTATCTAATGGCCTTAAAAGCCAGGATTCTATGAAAAAATAGAGGGGTTATCAAATGGCAAAAGAAAGCCATGGAGATGGTAGATTTGTTTTCATCAAAACATACAGCCCTGCTCCATTTTATTTGTACGATTATTTTATTTCTTCCCATTTTATTAACAAGAAAATTCCAGTTTTCCTATTTTTTGAGCAAAACCACTTTTGCTAAAAAAAATTTTTCTTTCTTTCTTTCTTTTTTCTTTTTAAGTACAAAGTCTTCAGTTTTACCCAACATGGTGTTTGAAAAACCAACATTTTTCTGGATGCCAGTTTTTTGCCATTGAAAACTCGCAAAATTTCCACAGGGACATTTAGGGGTGGGGGAAGGGGCCGGGAAAGGAGAGTTTAAAAAAAAAATCCTGCAAACAATAACTGTCCCTTTTTAGCCAGTTCTGACAGGTTAATCATGAGGATGAGGAGACTGATGAACAGCCCCTAAGGGCACCAGTCGGACTCATGCCCCCTGGTGCTAGGTGCTGTACAAACACAGAAGAAAGTTGGCCTCTCACTCCCTTGCCCACCGTCAGTGTGCCTGGGTAGCTCAGTGGCTGCCCTGATGCAGAAGGACTAGCACATGAGCCATTCAGATATCTCCCCTTTACTAATTACCAAGCCTACTGAGTACCCCGCAGTGTGGTGGGTTTTTGTAATTTGGTGCCAGGGAAGGATACCGGTTTGACGGCCCTGGAACAGCAATGCAAGCTCCTCCCCATCCTGCTCGGCCAGCCTCCTGACAGCCCACATCAGAAGGACCTGCTCTGATTGCATGTCTCGCAGAGAGACTGTCAGTGGAACGGGACTGAGCGCCAGCCAACTCATTGCACACAGGCATCCAGACAGCCACCAACTCTTTGCATGGCCAAGCCTGGCTGGATTAGAATCTCGGGTCCTACAATGGCCATGTGTTCATTTTACTGAGGTCAGAAGTAGGATTTGAACTCCTGGGAACCTCAGATGCTTGAGGGCAAGCTCCACATAGGAGAGTATGGAGGAAAATGGCTGTGTATGCGCACCACTGCCACCTACTGGATATAAACAGAACTGCTTAGCTGGGTGTCATAAACCTTATTCTGCTACTACCGAGGGATGATTCTCCCTTGGCTCAAGGGACAGCGACCTGCGCGTTTACAGAAGGATGATCCACGCTCTAGCCCGACTGCTGTTGTGAAGTTCCAAGCGGCTCCAGCACACAGCACAGTGGCAAATCACGAAGTCCTAGGCAGCCATACATTTGTTACAATCTACGTGACTATTCCTCGGGCGGCTGGGAAATACAATTATGGATTCATCCTTACCCGCCCAGGGCTGCAGCGTTTTATCTCTGCACTGAGACGAGGTGTCTCCGTTCAGCACAGAGTTTCTCCGTGATTTATCTGTGAAACTCCTGGGTGGTTGGGCATAGGGAACAAAACCACATAAAGAACTAGAAGCTGCAGTTGATGATGCAAATAAAGGACAGAGGAAGAGAAAATCCATTCCCCAGGCTGAGGCGTTATAGATTACTTAGAGTCAGGAGCAGATACTTTGCGGTGGGGGAGATTTGCTGGGTTTTTCAGTTACCAATCAATCCCTGGATTTCGTAAGCGGCACTGGAATTTTTCTTCCCCTGGCATTAGCATGGGAACATCTCACACCGGCTCCTGGTACCATTCTAGCAAATGTAAATGACACAGACAGCAGGGAAGGAAAAAATCAACTTGCAGTGGCCCTTGTGTGTGAAGCTGCAAGAGCCACAGAGGTGATTTCTGGCTGGGGGGATCTCTATCTAGGCGCCGACCACTTTTCCAGGCCGTGGGGGTCCCCAGCGGAAAGTTCTGTTTAGGAAAAGAAGGCGATTATTTAAATTTAGCTAAAATAACTCCCCATTTATATACTGCTAATAATGAAAAAATATCTTCCATCCAGAAGCAGTAGGTCTCAGGGTGCTTTATCTACTGAACGTACACGTAAAGAGGGGCCATCTCCCTCAGCCCTGGATTGCAGCCACCTCTGGGGTGAATTGTTCTAGGCGGGGAAGTGAGGAGCAATTTATCTCATTGAAGTGACAGGGTCCTGTCAGAGTGTAATCAGCTCGGTTGCGATTTAGCCAGGATGCCAGGGTTAGCCTAGTGAGGGCCAGATCCTTCAGCTGGTGGAACGTGGCAGCAACGTCCATGGACTTCAGTGGCGCTATGTGGCTCTACACCAGTGAGTCACCTGGCCCCTGCTCCTGTGCCCTGCTCAGTTCCTCCCCTTTACTCATCATCGAGGCTCACACAGAAATGGGGTGAGATCTTTTTGCCAAGCCTGCTCTCTCCATATTATTGACCATGCGGGGTTCCTTTCAATACTAGACAAACCGAAACACGTTGATTTCACTCAGCCCCTTGTCTCCCGAGCTAGCAGAGTGATCAGCAATGCATTATTGATCATGCACCAGGAGCTGAGGCTATGCACTTGTAGGCTCTTAGGATTAATAAAAATGTACCTCTTGCTGAGATGTAATTTCTTGTGTCTTTGCATGTCTTAGTCTTATCCCTACATTGTCTGCAAGGCCTGCGTTGATTGTCAAGGTGTCTGATGCCAGGGCCAACAGAAATTTTACAAGCCAGCCTGGTGAATTCTGCTAGCATTCTTGGGCCCAGGGAGAGAATTTCCCAGAGTAATTCTGCCAATTTTGGCCTATTTTGCAGGGGTGCCAGGCCAGTGAGGATCACGGTCTAGATCCATGCAAACATGTTTTGAAACATCAGGAAGAAGTCATTCTTCCACTCTACTCTGCGCTGGTTAGGCCTCAACTGGAGTATTGTGTCCAGTTCTGGGCACCGCATTTCAAGAAAGATGTGGAGAAACTGGAGAGGGTCCAGAGAAGAGCAACAAGAATGATTAAGGATCTAGAGAACATGACCTATGGAGGAAGGCTGAAGGAATTGGGTTTGTTTAGTTTGGAAAAGAGAAGACTGAGAAGGGACATGATAGCGGTCTTCAGGTATCTAAAAGGGTGTCATAAGGAGGAGGGAGAAAACTTGTTCATCTTAGCCTCTGAGGATAGAACAAGAAGCAATGGGCTTAAACTGCAGCAAGGGAGGTTTAGGTTGGACATTAGGAAAAAGTTCCTAACTGTCAGGGTGGTTAAACACTGGAATAAACTGCCCAGGGCGGCTGTGGAATCTCCATCTCTGGAGATATTTAAGAGTAGGTTAGATAAATGTCTATCAGGGATGGTCTAGACAGTAATTGGTCCTGCCATGAGGGCAAGGGGGCTGGACTCGATGACCTCTCGAGGTCCCTTCCAGCCCTAGAATCTATGAATCTATGAATCTAGGAATAAAAATGCTGTAGGTTTCCATCCCTCAGGCTGGTAAGAGAAACGTGGTGAAGGGTATTAGGCACAAGGCCTGTCTCTTCTGACTATCCTCCTCAGGCCACATCGTTTTCCTAGCGTCTTGTGTCACTCGGCCTTTCGAGGGAATCCGCGCCCCTATTTTCCTGGTGTAGGTGGGGAACCTTTTGTACCTTCTACAGGTAAAGGCAGGCTGGAGAATTTAGGTTAATAAAGCAAAATAGTCTCCCAGCCTCCCTAGGAAAACGTCATAAATAAAATCGTCCCTTCTGTTTAAATTAGAAATAGTTCAGAACCACAAACATCAGCTCCTCTGCTTGGGCGCGTTGGCTAAAGTTCCGTGGGCTCATTTCAGGGCTGGGGGAAGGGTACAAATCCCTCAATCTTTACTCGATCATTACTTGGGCAAAACACTGACTCCACTAAGACACCCCCTCCGCCCCCCGGCATGAGTCAGGGCTGCAGAGATCGGCCTGGAGTTCGTGAGGCGCTCTGGGTTCCGGTGGGTTGAGCGCTTCCGACCGTAACCGCAGTCGCATTGCCACGAATGGCTGCGGACTCCATTACGGAGCACGGAATGTTGTAGAAGCCCCACCATCTCAGAGTGCCTACGCCCAGCGTCGACACGAGGTGGCCAATCAATCCCCGACAGATCAATCCCTCCGGGGGTAATGGAGCCTTGAAGCCAAATTCCAATAAAAACAAAACTCAGGTATCTTTGGCCCAGCTGGGTTTAGCATCCAGCCCCCTTCAGCATCCAGCCCCCTTCCGTCCAGGCAGGCCCTTGCTGCAGTGGCCTGTGTTACTATCCATCAGTAGGTACCTGGACTCTGGTCAACCCAACAATGGCTGCTGCCAGCCCCGCTGCGCCACCAACTGGACAGTCAACAGCCCGGTCAGCAGTGCTGACTGGAGCCGCCAGGATCCCTTTTCGGCTAGGTGTTCCAACGGCTGGACCTTCCTCCTTTTAAATCCCACACCCTGCACAGGTATTGGGGGGTGGGTAATTGAACTGGGATGATTGGCCCAAGGCCTCCTGACCCTTAAAAAAAATGAGGAGTCCTTGTGGCACCTTAGAGACTAACACATTTATTTGGGCATAAGCTTTCGTGGGCTAAGACCCACTTCATCAGATGTGTGGAGTGGAAAATACAGTAGGAAGATATATATACATAGTACATGAAAAAGATGGGAGTTGCCTTACCAGTTCTAACGAGACAATTCAATTACAGTGGGCTATTATCAACAGGAGGAAAAATTTCCACTCCACGCATCTGATGAAGTGGGTTTTAGCCCACAAAACTTATGCCCAAATAAATGTGTTAGTCTCTAAGGTGCCACAAGGACTCCTTGTTTTTGCTGATACAGACTAACAGGGCTACCGCTCTGAAACCTGACCCTTAAAGACTCCTATTGTTACAAGTGTTAGCACTAGGCCCCATGCTGTCTCTTTACAGTGGTAAAGGAAGGAGGGTCTGCAGGTACTCACTGTCCAGAAAGTATCCAAAGGTCCAGGGATTTGGCATGGAAGGAGGCATCGAAGCGAGCGAGGAATCACTATTTGATGTGGAATATTATCAGCAGTAACTTGCAGCAAAGGAACGTTCACTGAAGACGTTGCTGTTCTTAAATACTTTAGCTTGGTGTACAGCTGCAAGGAAACTTCCTCAAGTGATTCAGGATCTAGAGTCTATAGGAGTTGATGACAATAATGCTACTCTAAAGGGGTTCAGTTCTGACTCCATTGAATTCAGTAGCAAAACTCCCATTGACTTCAGTGAGGCCGGTATATAGCACCGTTCATCCAGAGGGAACAAAAAGCCCTTCACTTCTTATAAGCCTGCAGTCCGTACACATGCAGAAGATGAATTAAAGTCACTGGGGATTTTGCTCGAATAACAACTGAGAAAAATCAGAGTGAAGATCTCAGGATTTGGTCCAATATACATTAAGGAATCATTTCACCCATCATTGAAATGCAGCTGTCTCTTGGGTGGAACTAAGCAGCTGTTCATGGCTCACAGAGACACTACAAATGTCAACACTACTGTGTTCATTAACTTGCATCTCCCCCTTTTAAGCCAAGGAAGGTTTTGATTTTAGGGAGGGAAAGGGGCTCGGAGCTCTCCCTTGCTCTTCCCTCTCCAGACTGCACTGCATCCATCAGCTACAGCTCCCAGCCACGTCATCCCCAGCGCTTCTCAGTCAGACCTTCATTAGAATATTTTTATTTTCCCTGTTGGAGGAAGTACTGGCATCTCTAACCTTGCCGAGGGGCAGAGGCTGTGTCGAAGCGGCACATGGACTGGCCAACTGATAATGCTGCTCTTGGGTTAACAATAGGGGATTGATTTTTAGCACGCACTACTACAGTTACTTAACACTGAACACACTGCACACACAAAACTCAGAAAAGGAGAGAAATGTCCTTGAGCATAAACAGTCCTGGACTTCTATGGCTGGAGGGGGCGGGTTTGAAGAGAGACAAGAGGTCAGTAGGTGCAGTAGACATTGTTACTGCAGTTCAAGTGTGCAGCAGGTGAAAACGTCAGGAGAAACCAGACTGACACGTATTTCCTGGTGCCAGCAGCCTCCTGTCTTTTATGGCGTAGCAGCCCTTTGAGGGCTCGTTTCCAGCTTCGGAACAAAGCGAATGAACTGGCAAGAGTGTCACGGAGTTAAGGGATAACGTTTGGCCTGTAAGCATCTCAGGCGGTTGGTTGCTTTTAAAACATGGTGACATTTTAGGTAGATAGCTACAATTGAAATAAAGCTGAGCTCTCATCTAGCATAGGTCTCAAAGTGCTTTGACATCTGGGGAAACTGAGGCCCAGACCGGGGAACGTGACTTGCCAAAGACACCTGGTAGCATCGGGAATGGAATCCAGATTTCCTGGCTCCTTGTCTAGGGCCCTACCCACTGGACCACTCTGCCACGTAATTTAGGCAAAGAAACAAAAACGGATTAACAGGACACCTTGCTCTGCTGTAGGGTGCTCGGTTGGGATGTTGTGCAGAGGTAGGGGGAAACATATACCAGGATTACATTGCATTAGAGCAGTGTTTCTCAACTGTGGTCCACCGCTTGTTCAGGGAAAGCCCCTGGTGGGCCGGGCCGGTTTGTTGACCTGCCGCGTCCGCAGGTTCGGCCGGTCGCGGCTCCCACTGGCCGCGGTTCACCGCTCCAGGCCAATGGGGGCTGTGGGACACGGCGCTGGCCGGGAGATGTGCTGTCCACCGTGTCCCGCAGCCCACGTTGGCCTGGAGCGGCGAACCGCGGCCAGTGGGAGCCGCGACCAGCCAAACCTGCGGACACGGCAGGTAAACAAACCGGCCCGGCACGCCAGGGGCTTTCCCTGAACAAGCGGTGGACCACAGTTGAGAACCACTGCATTAGAGAGAAATTCATGTGTGTGTGCGCATGTGAATGAGAGAGAGAAAGCGAAAAAGAGAATGGATCTCTTCAGGCATCTAATTAGAATGAAGATGACCAGCCCGGCTGGTGATAAGGACTGAGGAGCCTGCTAGCACAGCTGACGTTATGGGACTCCTGGCATTTACTGTCTTAACCCCACCTTCCCAGATCTCTTGCTTTGTTGTACAGATGAGCTAGGGGCTGAAATGTAGTAGTTGTGGGGACCGTTTTGCAATTCCTATTGGAAATAGTGTCTTCATTTATTAAGCAAGTGGAATTTTACCGGCTGTTAATTTGCAGTGTACGGTAGGCTTTTGTCATGTTGGAAAATGGCTGAAATATTCATTTTTTTAAAAGACAGGAATAAGTGGCCCTAGACTTTACAGGTTTTATTCTCCCTCGCTGCATTGCCGTTAACAGGAGTGATCTGCATAATTCTCTCAGGCCCCATTTGCAAGAGAGCTGCTCTCACGCAGCATTACAGTAGGTTCCATGGCTCATTTCCAAGTGAGTAATAATAATACCTCCCCCCCCAACACCCACTGTTCAGATAGACATAAAGCACCATACTCAGCCCCCCCATGAAAGTGGGTGCAGCTGCACAGCAGTGAATGGCATTGCAGCTGTTTACACCCAGGCTGAATTTGGCCCAATGTGCTGTTCTAGCTGGAAAAGCGACTCTGTAACAATGACCTTGTGGGGTCCTCTCCTTAATCTCCCTCCGTGACTTTCCAGAGGCGCATTGCAAGTTCAAATGATAAGGAGAAGTGCGGGCTAATGGTTAGAGCACAGGACTGGGCGCATGACTCCTGGCTGTTATTCCTGCCTCCAACACTGACTCATTGTGTGACTTTGGCAAGTCCTTGAAGCAGATGCCCCCGTCTGCAAAGAGGCGATACTAATACCTTACTCGGAGGGCACTGGGGAGTGTTCATTCATACGCTGGAGGTCCTCCGGTGCAAAGTTCCACCATACATACATACAGATAAGTGTTACTCTTCTAATTCCCCCTGGAATAGCTTGTTCTCACTCCTACATCAGCCCTCCTTGGTCCCATGGCCAGCGTTATCAGATGTAAAATTACTGATAATGTGCACCTGCATGAACCTGTCTAGGAATCAATGGATCTTTTTACCTTGTTGATCTGAATGTCACTTTCTTAGAGTATTTAATGGCGAGCATCATTCGCCACAAGATGGACATCTCTCTCCACTTTCTTTCTGTGTAATATGCGTGTTGGACAGCCGCAATTAGCCGTTTCTATTACAAACCCTTCTTTTCATTTACTTGTAGTTCTATTGTCAAACTGTACTCTGGGTTGAGCCTTTGCATGTAAATTCTCCAGCCCAGGAGAGATGTATTGCTTCCATTAAGTTTGGTTTACATTGCTTTAACTGAGTGTGTGGGCATGGGTTTTTTTTTAAACCAGAACCGGCAAACAGGAAAATGTCAGGATTTAACCGTTAAATTCATCAACGCCTTGTTCTGTTATTTTAATGTCAATCAAGAACCTTCAGGTATTTTGTGTTTTAGGTTTCTTATATGGCTAGAGTAGAAGCATGGTAACTGCTTTCCTCCTGAGGCTTTGAGTTCCTATAATTACCATATCTGGGCCCTATAGTGATGCAGATTGTACTGTGTGTTTTGCTTTAAGTACACCAGCTCACACAGAGCTCCCATTGACACGAAGGGCCATAATTATTATTTATTGTGTTCATTAGCTGTGGACTGAAGCTCCTTAAGTAGGGCTTGACAGTGCAGAGAGTAACAGAGGAAAAGGAGGCAGGTGAAGGACAAATGGAAGCCTTAAATCTGGATGTCCTTTAAGATGGCTTCGACTTGTCCGAACATAGATTTCAGGTAATAATATGCGTGAGGCCATCTCCTTCCAGAGCAACAGCCTCCAAAGGGTTTAAATGTAGCCAAACAGCCAAGGCTCCTGCAGACTTCACAGTTTGTTTTCATTTCATCCTTGCTAAAAGTGCCCTCGGCTGCCAAGACTGGGTGACTCCCATCACAGAGTAGGGCCTCAATCAGGACTGAGCCCAATTGTGCGAGGTGCTGTATAAACAGAGTTAAGGACAGCCCCTGCCCATGGAGAATGAGGCTGGATGGATTCAGCCCCAGACCGGGCTGCTCTTTGCCAAGGAGTGGTGCTGGGGGATACGTATAGTATATTCAGCGCAGTGGATCGCAGACGAAAAATACAGGTGCAGTTGTGCTCCATGAATGGGGAGCAAGTTTGTGCCATCCATGCATAGCGATGTGAACTACTGCACCTCTATATCTTCCATAGTATTAAACACAAACTGTTTAGCAATCACCTGGTAAAGGTCTATTTACATTAAGGGATTCTGTTGCTTCATGATGCACAGAATTGTCTGCTATCTTAGAGACTCCTAAAACAGATGTACTGTGTGCAGCTCACAGTCCATTAGTATGAAGCTGAATTAGGTATACACAGCAAGTTGGGAGTTTACCTGTTGCTGTGTGTATTGAGTTAACCTAGCAAAGAGGTAGGCATTGGCCAGAAAGAAGGACACATAATATACAGTAGGTGTTTCCATTAGGGACCCAGCTTAAGCATATGGTCCTACTGGTCCTGCCTGATCTCACACTGGTGTGAATCCGGAGTAAGTTACACTGATGTAAAACTAGATGTGAAGCTAGAATCAGGCCCATCCATTGACTGAATGGGATTCCTGGTGTGGGTGAAGCAGCTTCTCACATGAGTAAAGGTTTTGCAGAGCAGGCCTTTGGGACAAGAACCACAGTGCATCTCACCAAACACAGAGCTACCTGGGGATGGGAGCAGGCCGAGATCCTTGCTCCAAGTTATACTGGTGCCATCATTTTTATATTTGCACTGAAGATCTAGTGAAAAAAACAAGACTATAAAACTCTCTATGATTCATAATGCTGTAAAGCACCTCTGTTGATTACACAGAGAGCATATGAAAAATAGGAACAAACAAACAAGCCTTTATTATATTTTCATGCATCTTGTACTGGCAGAGCGAGTAGTCATGTTCCGTACAAAGGAAATGAATGAACTGATTCAAGGTGATGCATTGAAAACTGCAAATAAACATGCAATTATTCTTAAAAAAAAAAAAAAAAGCACAAAAGTTGCTAACTCTTCAGTGTATTGTGCAACATGACACAAAACTCCTTGTTCTTTTGTAACAACCACCCTGTTGGCTGACACACTGGGAGTGAACTGAGGACCCCGAGAGCTACAAGCGCGAGCTGCTCCCACTTGAACTAACGAGTCACGGTTCAGTAACTCGGGGGTGTAACAACCCAGAACCTCCGTGAATCAGCACAGAGGGGGAGCTGTAACACACACATGCCAGTGGGCTACACTTTCTCATTAGCTTTTAGTTGTATGGGCTGGAAGCAGAAGAAAACAGTTCTTACACCCTTAGCTCTTAAGCCTCCTGCATTTGAGATGTCCCAGGAGATGCCAGAGGGAAGATCTGGAAACACGTCCAAGTACCACGGAGTGGGTATTTCTGACGTTTTTCATTTGAGTTTCTAGGCTTGATATATGAATGGGCTTAAGCCTTAATGGACGCCGATCCCATCAATGCTGAATGTATACAATTCAGTGGATGAGCTTGATCTGGGCAGTTCTGCAGAGCAATAGGCTTACCTTAAATGTGTGGCTGGGTAAGCTTGTTTCTTATAATGATCAATGGGTGAACCACCCCATAAATCTGAGTCTGTCGTACACGAGTGCCTGCATTAGACGTGAAAGCAGAGCTGAATGCAACCCTGCAAAGGAAAGGTCTTTGGGAACTGTAGCTATCCTTTGCTTTGCATTCCTGAGACATGCCACACAATGGGAATAATGCAGGATATGTAGCTTTCCACCATGTTCATTTGGATAAACTAACAATTTACATTGATTAGCAGATGATCAGTGAGTGTCTAGTTAATTAATCAGTAAATGCTAAATGGAGATGTTGAAATCAGGAAACAAAATAGAGTTAAATTATTTAACCTTTCAATTTGCTTCTTAATTTACATGCCGATATAAACATGATTATAAGACCAAGTTCTGCAGTCCTAGCTCCAGCTAAATTCCCTGTGCTAGACAAGAACCGCCCCATGTCCCTTGGCTCTGGGTGGGGGTAACAAGTCAATGACCTCAACAGAACACTCTGCAGCAGCTCCCACTGCTGCTAACAGGTCTGGGGGGGCGGGGGGTGTTTCAGGCAAGCGTGGCCAGGCAGTTAGACTCTCATCGGAGTCAATGGGAATTGTGCTCGAGTGAGGACCGCAGAACTTTTCCTGCTAACGTTAATCTATAAGAACATAAGAGCTGCCGTGCTGGGACAGACCAACGAGCCATCTAGCCCAGTATCCCCTCCGACAGTGGCCAGTATCAGAGCTTCAGGGGGAGTGTCTGCAGCCTCCTGGTTTAAAGCCGTCCCGGCATGCGGTTACGTCCCTCACCATCTTATCTACTAGTCCCTGATGGACCTCTCCCTTTCTTTCCCCCCATTCAGCTGATCCCCTCCTAAATAACCCCCCACAATTAACAAATAAACACAAAATCAAGGAACTAACAGAACATCTGCCACCATCCCATTGTTCACTCTGCTGCGGGGTTCGACCTCTTCCCTCATCCCGAGTCGGGTCTATGGAGCCTGGAAGCTCTTTGGGGCAGAGTCTGCTTTTCTGGGGCTGTGCAGCACCATAACGATGGGGCTCCGTTTGTGCCTGGCCCTTCGGTGCGATTACTTTTGTCACACAGTCGACGTGCGGCTTTACTACTGAGCCCCAGCCAGAGGGACAGCAGGGAATAGAAATAACAAAAACCAGCATCTTGTTGTAAATATGCCACTGCTCCACCTGTATCTCATAGCCCGAGAGAACCCAACTGGCTGGGCATGCCTGCTTCAGAGTAGGCCACACATCCAGTGCCAGGAGCAGGCAAATGATTCCTGCATGTTTATAACACCATCATATGCTCTATCCATCTGTGATTTACCATCTGTGAAACTACCCTTTGCTTAAAGTCTGGGCTGAGTCCTGTCACTGGGGACGGATTCCACTCTGCATTCCTTTCAGGAGGCCTGTCTCAATATAGATCATTGCCTAACAAATATTTACTCATGCGTGACCTGGCTGTTGATAAAATATGCGGTGCCTGAGGATGCCCTGAGACTTGGCTCAAGGCTGGTGATTTATTCCCCTGCGTATCTGCTGCTCCTGCAGGTGTTGTGTTATTGTCAGACCCTGTGCCTCAGAGATTAGAGAGCAGCGCTAGTTTCCAGATGTAATTTTTCAGCTCTCTGAATGAGCCTCTGACTATATGCGTTCCCCTATGGACCTCTCGTTCTCTCACCCTTGCGATGGCAGTTTGACAAGAAAGCTTGCTCCCTTGAGCAGCACTGCCCTGAAGCCTGAAAGTTCCCAGGCCAGGAAGAAATTCTCACCATGAAAAAATTGTTCCACAGATCTGGGGGCAAAGCTTTTAATTCAAGTCAGCAATTCTTGGCTTCCTGCGGGCAGCAGAAGAGCAGGATCATTTGTGACACTGAAGGTGTCAGAAGACAATGTCAGAGACTGGCAAAAATGAACTCGCCTCTCTCCTGCCTCGTTATTAACCTCTCGATGATAATCAAATAGAGCTTCCCTGTTTACAAGTTCAAACATTTGTTTTAATATTAAAAGTCCCAATGGCACGTCTCTCGGTCATTCCGTGTTAGAGTGGACAAAGACCTAATGCAATATACTGGCAGGGCCATATACACAAGGGGACTTTTTCCTATCCAACTTCTGTGGGCCTGATTCTGCTGTTACATCCCCATGAATGCCCTGTGTGCACATCTGGCCCCTCTGTCCTTTGATAAAAATGGTTTCTCTTCTCCAATTTGTCATCTCGTTAGGAAAGAACCACCCCCTCCCCGCCCCCAGGGAGCAGTGAGTGGGAGACCTTGGCCTCAGTGACAAGCCACTGCCTGGATTCCCTCTCTCTCGCCAGCACAGTTCTAATAAGAAAGACGCTCCAGCAGCCTTGACTTCTCTTCCTGCGGCCCTAGCACATTCGCCAGCCTGACAGGACAATACAGTTTAAGGCCTGGATCCTGAGAGATGCTGAGTCCTGGAAGGCTCAGTGGACATTTTGGAAGACTAAACAAGTCACCGAAGGTGTAATTCGCCCTTGTATGGAGGGTCCAAAGTGCATGGACCCAGAGGCGGATCAAGGGTTTGTGAGGCCCTGGGCCAGAGCAAGTGGGGGCTCCCCCTGCTCCCCGGCAGGAGCACTGGGCAGAGTGGGTCAGGGCACAGGAGCACCCATTTTTCCGGGGGCCCCCCAATTGGCTGAGGCCCCTGGGCATGGGCCCCATTGGCCCAGTGGCTAATCTGCCACTGCATGGGCCTCAAAACCTTATCCTCCCCCCGTACAGATATGCACAGAGCTTGGAATGGACCTACATGACTAGTCAAAACCGCGCTCCCATTTTCTCACCAGGTGCTGATCCGTGGACGCGATGTCAGATTTCTGCCAGAACCACATCGTTGCCGTCTCACTCCGCAAGGGAAATCTAGCTAGTGGCAGATCTAGCTGCTCCCCGCCCCCCGTTCCCGCCCATCTCTGCAATGCGAAGACGTGAGTCTGGGTATAAAACATGCTCTCCTCTGGCGTGGCAACATCGGCCCGTTGCCAGAGGCACCACAACGAGCAGCAAAATGGGGTCTCTGGAGCCTTGCCCGAAATAAACGCAATTGGCATGTGCCAGGGGTGGGGGGCAGCCCGGTTTTATCCTAATTTAATATTGCTGCTGCGAAAGCTGGGGAGCAAGATGAGCTGAAACACTGGCCGAGGGTAGGAGCGGCTACACGCAGCCTTCCTCCCCCTGCCCCCGGTATTACCTCGCCTTCGGCCAGCTCAGCTTAGCGGGGGCTGTGAGACTTTCCCTTCAAGAGTCAGTTCCCGTGTGGAACCGTCTCATTTCCTCTACTCTAGGGGGCGATATTCAAAGGCAGGAAGGTGCCTAAAGCCCATTGCAGGTCAATGGGCATTGGGCACCTAGCTCCCATTTGTGCCTTTGAAAATCTCCCCGTCAATCAGTTTCCAGCTCCTACAAGGCACAAACCGGACCCATTCTTTGCGAGTCTCTAACCCAAGTGCTAATGCCACAGGGGTTCCCATTCTGCTGCATGTTTTCACTGCTATCGGGCCAGCGATACAGAACAGCTGTGTCACATGTTGGAGTCAGGGATACACAAGCTGCTTTTGCCCCTTACTTACGAGGGGCTTGCCTTGATCAACAGGAGGGCGCAGGAGGGACGTTCCCTAGCTGCTCATGTCTAGTGTAGCCAGAGGAGGCACTTACGTTTGCAGTTTGTACTGGTCTGATTCCATGGTGGGGTTATCAGACTCCCAACCTGCCCCCTTCCACTAAGAATGATTGGCTCAAATATCTGCCAAAGCTCTCCACTATACGGCAGTAGCAGTGATGGGTACGTATGGAGCAGTGACATGGGAGCTTGGGGTTCTGGGGTGAACAACATGTCTCTTGGGTCCTGGTAAAACAATTACACTAACTTTACTCTGGCTTTTGGATCCAATCTCTGCAGGTCCATACAGACCAGTCAGTAGACCCCCAGCAATCTGCTGAACACAGCTGCCAACGATTCATAGTGACAAAGACAAACTAGACTGGGATCCTGCAAGTGAGAAGTGCTGGATACCCATCAGGTGTCTTTGAGCAATTGTAGGTATTTCTGTAGATACACACACAAAGTCCCCAAGCAAGGTCCAGGGAGCATAGAAAGTAGAAAAGGAAATAACCTGGTAGGTCATCCTGTCCATGCCTCACCGACTACCAGTATAGAATGATCTCGATTCCTATGAATTCTGAGCCATTTTAAGTGATACATGTCATGGGGATCCAACCACCTCTCTAGGGCTAATCATCCTTACATCTCAGCACAGACGTGGCTCTGTTTATATACACAGAAGGAGTGTTGCTATCTACAGATGACACCCCGTGTTGCTCTGATTCAGTTTTTTTATTATTTATCTTGCAGGGCCTCAATCAGGACTAGGCCCCATTGTGTTAGGTGCTGTATAAACAGAGCTAAGGATAGCCTCTGCCCCAAGGAGCTTCCAATCTAACAAGATGAACACAGACAAAGGGAAGGTGGCTGGGATATCACACAGGAGCGAAGTGAACTGGTTGAATCCAGGCATGTCCTTTTAGTATCACGGAATTTATTTGGTTGCCCTCAAGACAAGCCATGTAGAAGGATGGGGAGGGATACAGCTGGAGACGTACAATTTTAGATACAATATACACCTTGTTGTAACTTAAATAAATACGCATCAACCCTATCAAACAGCCCTTCAGCCTAAGCATTTAATAATATTTAATATTAATATATATAATATATTTTTATTGACTAGCATTAATAGCTAGTCAATTTCCTGTATGCGGCGAGAAAGAAGCACATCTTGAGTGGGGATCCGGAGGTGGAGCAGGTGTGGTCCTTTTGGGTCCGATCAGGGATTCTTTAGCATCTAATGGAAAAAGATCCTGGCATAAATGGTGAAAGGGTATGTATTGTACCGAGAGCGGCTTGCTTCCCAGAGTGCTGTTGGAACTTAATGTCTCATCAGAGAACAGAATAGCACTGCACCAATCCCTCCTCCCTTCCCGCCCCCTTCCCCCCCACCCCACTTATTGTACTTCTGTCCAAAGCCACAGGCTAGTTAATTCCATTTCCAAATGAGGAAGGTTCTGCCCACCAGGGCTCGAGGTGGGCTGGCACCATGCGATCCTTGGAGGGTTTCAGTGGCAACCTGACAAATGATCCGAAGCTGTAGCCTCAAACCAAGGCTTTATTGAAAATGGCTTTACGTGCTCCCCACAACGTAGCCAATGATTTATAGAACGTTAGAGACCGCTTGTACTCAGGAAGCATATTCCTGAGCTTGTGAATGTCTGGTATTTGGAACTGAGAGTCTGTCCAGCGAAAAAATATTAGATTATAGATATAGCAAAAACAGACAGTGGAACCTCATCCGTTCCTGCTTTGCTAATCCATTAATCTGATCATTATCACCCGGGATTTAATAGCCGAGTGCTGTGGTGAGATCTCAGGTTGCTAAGAATTCAGCTCTTTTACAAAGGATATTCAGACTATCCTATGGGGCAGTACTGTGGTCTTTTGGGTAAGGCACTGGGCTGGGAGTCAGGAGATGTGGATGTTTCTCCCAGCTCTGATCTGGGACTTTGGGCAAGTTTCTTCCCCTTTCTGTGCCTCAGTTTCCCCACCTATAAAATGGGGATCCCGATGCTTAACTTCCTTTGCGATCTGCCTTGAGATTTACAGATGGAAAGCGCTGTACAAGAGCTCAGCGTCATTAGTGTTACTTTCCTTTGCTCCTTAACGTTCAAAAACATACACTCATTTGCCTGTTAAAAATGTATGGAAGTCGGAAAATGTGGTGCTCTTCTTGAAAGTGCAACAAGAGCTCCTTCTTACTCATGGGATCGCATCCCAGTGACAGTTATACACCGTAACTGCGTTACCTTTTTAGCCCCGCAGAGCCAACAGAAACGTCGGGAGAAAGAGCTGGGATTCTTCTATTCCTTCTCATGCATCCTCAACAGAATTGTGAATGAAGGTCTGATTGCAGGGACAAGTTGACATGAGAGTTAGAAGGAAATGGGGTTGCACAGCTGTGAGTGGGAGCAGATTTTGGCCTGCTGAATCTTTATTCATGGTAATGATGCAGGACCCCAAAATGCTGAATCTGCACTTTTCACCGAGAAAGATGTCAGCTGAAAAATTTCACCAAGCTCTAGTTAAACGAGCTGTAATCGTCCATGGAGCACTTTTGACTGGAGTCAGTGAGAGAGGATAAATCTGAAGCAATTTTTGCAAAATCACCTTTCAGACTAGAACTGTGGTATAAGCCAATTAACTGGCATTTCCATAGTTTGCTTTCATTTTTCTATTAAAAAGCAAACTCCAATTTTTGATTGGCTTCCCTGGGAGGAAGACACTACACATGGTGAGGAAAGGTATCAAAGCCTGGCCCTAAGTATTCTCCCTCAGAACAGTGGATGGGTCTGATTGTCTCCTGGTGTAAACCACCAAAATGTCATTGAACTCAGTGCAGCTGAGCCTGTTTACACCAGCGAAGACCTGAACCCAATGTTTTCTTCGCCCCATTCCATGTAAGACAACTCCAAACTTTAAAAAAGTTCCACGCATTTTCTATTCTGGTGGAAGCCAAGAGTTTGGGTGAGTTTTCCTCTCTATTTAACAAGGCCTAAAGCTGTGGAGGGGTTGGCTTTTTTGGCTCGAATATGCTGACATTTTATAATGTAGTCGTCTGGACTGTATGCATTGAGCTGGTTCCCCCAGGACATGTTGAAAAATGAGATGCTGTATTTCAGGTGGTTATCCTGGGGAACAAATAAATAAGCAGAGAAACAGAAACCTCATGAATTTTTTAAAGAGCTTATCAGCATCTTAAAAAAAAAGGGGGAAATATCCATCAGATCTGCATTCGCTGCACTTTTTCCCCCTTTAATCTTTTAATCCTCTTGCTTCCAGCTTTAATCCACATGGTCCACTCCAAATAATCACAAAAACAATATCAATGTGCGGAAGAAAGCAACAATCATTCTAAGAGCTGCGTCCGCCCGAGTCAGGCAGCTGCTTTCCCGCAACACACACTCTGATGCCTAAACCAACCAATGTTCTTTTTTCATCTCTCCTTGTCCATGTGCAATGTATCAAGTAAACCTTTTTTTAGAAGGAATGTCTCAGAATTACAATATTTGCGAATTTATTTATATATTTTTCAGCATGCATTTCTTTGTGGAATAGGAAAAGGCCCCTCTTTGGCATCTTGCCCTAGGCCCTGATCCTGCAGCGGACCCAGGCAGGAGGACCGTTGTTACTGTGCCGGGCCAGGTTGCTTCTAACAGGGGCGCTGTGTGGACCGGATGGCAGGCATCATGGGACTAAATTTAATTGGGGAATTTATTACCGGGAAGGGGGTATTTTTAATGCTGTTGATGCTGCAGCACTGAGTAATTGAGTACCATGCTGTGAATGAACTTCAGTCACGTCCAAAATTTTTCAGGGATTCTTCAGTGTTCTTTGGACACTCTGCAAATGTACCAGCGTTGGAAGGATCCTCTTCCCGTCCCGGTGCATGTCGCATGCTGCCTGGCCCTCACACAGGCATATAGGGCAGCTGGCATAAAGCAGTGGGAACACACATTTAATTCCTTTCTTTGCTGGCGTTTGGCTACAATTATTATTACTATTTATTTGTGCTGCAGCAGTGCCAATGGATCTGGGTGTTTCCTTAGCAATACGTAAGCTGGCAGAGCTGCAAGAGTGAGGTCTTTATTAAGCATGCTGAGAGGCCAGCGTTACATACGGCAGCACTAGAGGTTGTGTGTGAGCAGCCTGGCCCCAGCCTGTAGTCCTGATT
This sequence comes from Macrochelys suwanniensis, assembly GCA_033296515.1. Taxonomy (NCBI): domain Eukaryota; kingdom Metazoa; phylum Chordata; order Testudines; family Chelydridae; genus Macrochelys; species Macrochelys suwanniensis. The sequence continues at coordinate 4,613,318 of CM065789.1, read as the reverse complement.
TGCTGGTGTTCCATCAAACTAGGCCCGTCCTGAAACTTGGTTCTCTTTTTCCAGTTCCGTGCATCATACTACATGAGGCGCCGTACAAACATGTAAAAAAAGAGGCAGTCCCCACCCTGAAGAGCTTAGTCGAGGAAACCTTGCTCTTTGTAAACTGAGCTCCTCAGCTTTCACGCACCCAAAAGGAGTCGAGGAGCAGCTGACTGAGTGAAAACTGAGGGCCCAATTTTAATGTCCGTGGGGGAAATTGCTACTTTGGGCTAGAGACAGGAAAGAAAAAGCTACCACTGTTTATATTGTACCTCCTGAAGTCAGAGGGTCCTGTCATGTGACTAAGGCCAGGAGATATACAGCTCTTTCTAGCCCTCCTGTGGGGAGACACTATTGTTATTCAGTGTCCACTGAACAGCAATGGGAGTTTTGCCTGGGAAGCCAGCAGGCAAAGTTCAGACAATATCTTCTGCCCTTGTGCTCTCCCTGCTGGTTCTAGCATACATTTTAACCAACAATCCAGTTTCCCAAGGCCAGCTGTGCCGCGGCTCCAACAATAAGTGGGGTCATTTGAAATAAATTGTTCATTTCTAGGTAGATCGGAAATGGAAGAAAAGAAAAATCCATGGCTGTCAAAGAGGGAAGTCAAAATTGTTAAGGGAAAGGGTGTATTGGAGAGAAGCAGAAAAAAGGCACAGCGTGTGTGTGTGTTGGACGATTTATTCAATAGTCACTATGCACAACAAATTGGCAGTCAATCGTCCATTCAAATGCAAAAGACCTATTGACAACTGGCTCCCAACTTGCCCCTCCAACCCTGGGCAGATGTGCATTTGACAGTGTGTGAACGACATTTAACAAAGGATTAATTCATTTATTCCTGGAGCAAATCGCAAAGCTTCCTCCTCCAATGCTTGTTTCCTATTTCAGGGCAAATAACCAAGTAGCACCAGTTGGCCATTGGCCATGGAAATCCCCAATGCCAACTGGCAAGTGTATCCCATTTTCCCCTCCCTTCTCTGACATTTTTAATGGTCAGCCGCCAGGAGCCAGCAGCCTGCTTGCTTTGGGAACATGGGGTATTAATTAAACTCAACAGCATAGTTAGTGTGTTTATACACAACCAGGTTGCAAACCCAACCACGGAAGTGGAGGTTTTGCAGAGGCCGTGGCCATTGCTGAGTTAAAACTATAAATAAAGCCATCTCGGTTTCTTTTGAGCTTTCGGTGTGTTTACCACAGACTGGATGCAGGGAGGTGTGAAACTCAGAACCACTGGCGGATATTTATTGGGAGTGGCCGGCCAGAGCTCTGTATGTGACACTGTCCACCTGCCACCCAGCAGAACATGGGTAGGAAATTCCCACAGAGGCAGCATTGCTCTCAGGAGTGGAGAGGGAACTAATGATAGTACAGTAAACCCACCCTGACTAGAGGCGAGTGTGATGTTTGCCTGCTGATCGCTATCGACACAGCATGTTATGCTCCCTTTCCCCTCTGTGGGCCCTCAACTCCTCTCCTGCCAGGAGATGATATGCTGGGAACTCCCCATGGTGTGAAGTTTCCTGAGCAAAGCTCCTCTGCTACAGAAAACTCCATGGGAAGGGATGATTTAGCTCTTGGCCTGTAAGACAACCGAGCCCCACAGTAAGCAGGTAGGAAGGCAGGAGTTAGCAAGTTACTCAAGGGCCGATGGACCATCCCATTGGGTGGCCTGCCTCTAGCAGAGGCTGGTACCTGAATGCACTGAATTGATGGGTCTATTCCACACCTCACCCCCAGCAGGATATAAGAGTAACTCCAGTGAAATCAGCAGTGCAGCTGAGATTCTACCCTGGGAGTTTGAACAGAGCCTGAGTTTGTCTGAGACGAGAGACGTTTCTACATTTAATTGCCAGCACCAGTAACGTAGCTAAGGGCCTAGTTCCTGCTCCGGTTTAAGTCAGTGGGAGAGAATATAATGTTGTGGGACTTGAGAGACAGCGCTATTCAGAAAGAAGCTACACGAAGATAGTTTTCAGAAGGGTTAGCCTGCCGATACGGTTCAGGGCTGTGTCAAGCGTGGTGAGCTGTCTGTGGCCAGATGTTCCAACCAGCTCAGCATCCATTCCACTGGCTTCAGATCTTCTGAAAGTCTGGCCACTCATTTCAGTGCCTAAATGGGAAGCGGAGCTCTTTTGAAAATAGAGATCACAGTGCCTAATGCTGATTTAGCTTCCGGAGTAAAAATCCCAGCTCACTCCTTTCTGCACGTTACTTGTTTCCATTTGCAACGGGACTTGTCTTTTTAATAAGCTGCCATTTAGATGTTTTTGTTATGACATTTCTCCTTGGGAGCAAAGTTATTTTTGAGTCGTTTCACGTGGAGACATAATCAACTCTACTGGAAAGACAAGCACTTTAGCTACGTTACTGAATTCAAGTGGGTTTGGAGTATGGAGTATGGGGTATTCAAGTATGGAGAGGGTTTCATGTCTGGTGTGCTGGGTAATGGTTTGAGAGGACTCCATGCTTGTAAAACTAAACTGGCTCTTTATTAAGAGAACTATTTACAGAAGTGCTGAAACACCAGGCACACTGAAGCCATGTGCATACAGACTGACTTCCTGGTGCTTTGTTCAAACTCTTCCCTCTCGCAACCTGTGCTCCTCCTTCCAAGTTCCATGCTCCTCCAAGTTCTATGCAGGTTGCTGCAGAGCGGGTTGACACACGGGCCTTTCGCTACTTGCAATTAGGGATAGAGCAGGAACTCAAGTGAAATAAATCTATAGGCATTTCAGTCTATCCCCTTGTGTGGATTTGTATAAATCTGCATTATGAGATGAAATTTGTCCATATGAACATCTGAATTATGGAACTAAATGACTTTTGAATTATTCCACAAACATCCCTTTACCTTTCTGCATCTGTTTTGGCACCTATTTGTTTTTGGGATTGCTCTAATCTGCGGCACGGTTCTCCTCTCTCTCTCTCTTTGCTGCCCTCTAGGGCTGGTTTCCTCACCGTCCTTTCACATAGTCTCACGACTTTCGGCATAAGAGTTTTCTCCACTGCAGAGCCCGGGGTCTCAGTGATCCTGCACCTCTTGCTATTCCTCATCTGAAAACATTTCTTTTCTCCTCTGCCTTTGCTTTACCTCTGAATCATTCTCTTGCTTTGCTGCCATTGTTTATATCACCCTGTAACTGTATTACTTAACCGTAAAAAGGCCACTTGGGATGGAGCTAGCAGGAAGGACACTATCCTTGGCCTCGTTTTCAGATGCGCTACGCAGGGCCAGCTCTAGCTTTTTTGCCGCCCCAAGCGGCAAACAACAGCCCTTGAAATGTGCCGCCCCGGGAATGGCCGGAATGCCGCCCCTTCAGATGTGCCGCCCCAAGCACCTGCTTCCTTTGCTGGTGCCTGGAGCCGGCCCTGGCGCTACGCACCCACAGCTCCAAATGAAGCCAATGGGAATTGAAAATCAGGCCCCACACAAACCAGGCCCATAAATGAGCAATTTCTGGCTCTGCCAGTGAAACGGAATTTCTCCTACTCTGCACGAAAAGGGGTGCAACTGGGAAAAGGAGGAAAATCTTCCTTGAATATTGTAACGTTAAACCGTCTCCACCACAGGAAAATGAGAACAAAGGACGGGGCAGCTGCCAGTGAATCCTGCGGCTCTCCAGGAAAGGTTCACAACAAAGCTCTTTCCTGGGAGAGTTACATTGCCATTTCAGGCGTTCTAATGAGTTCATTAAGAAAAATTAGGGCAAGTGAGGTATGAGCCCTCAGGGAAAAGTTAATTTCAGATGTGGTCTGCAGGAGAGGATTTGGTTTGCCTCTTGGGGCCAGTGGCAATACATTTATTTCCTGTGGCACCAGATGATGAACAGGGGAGCCAATCAAAATATGCAAATACTGTAGATGAGATGCAAGGTACCCTGCTTTTAAGAGCCTGTTACTGGCTGGATTCTTCCTTTGTCTTGGCATCCGGTGCCTGCTTTATAACCTACTGCTGTTAGCACCACTGTGATGGGCCCGACTGGATGGACGAGTGGGTATATCAAGCACTCACTTGCCGCTCCTGGGACTAGGGGCAGGTGGAGACCCGGAGGCTTGGATCTTGCGTGGTCATGGTGTGATGGGGCCAGGGACAAGCCAGCTGACGTGCTAGTCTTCCTGTGATGCCAAAGCCCTGGTCCGTTACTCAGGGTTACAAAGGGATGGGGGTGGGCAGAGAGTGACTGCAGGAGGAGACCTGAGCTTAACTGCTGAGGCTCTTAGCTACGCACTCCCTCCTGCTACTAGGTTGCCCTGCACCGCTTTCACTACAGCAGCCTGCGGGTCCACCCAGCCTCCCATGTCTTCCCTACACACGTATCACCTCGTCTGCAGGGCCCATGTGAGATCACCGCGGGGTGCTCCTGTCAGTCCGCGCGGCCAGGCCCGGCGGGGACTGACCTAGTGTGGGGCTCTCACGCTACTTCTGTCCTTGGGACCGAGCAGACCCCGGGGGATAGCAGCCACAGTCATTGGCGGGATAGTGGGTGGAACTGCAGCCTCATGTGCCTCTCTTCCCATGAACCGTGTGCCATGCTGAACACATGCAGAGAAAGCAACAAAGTCCTGTTGGCGAGGAGGGCGATGGGACAAAGAAATCAGCGTACATGTCTCAAGGCTTGTGGTGGATTCTCCGTTGCCGGCAATTTTTAAATCAAAATTGGATGTTTTTCGAAAAGCTCTGCTCTCGGAATGATTGTGGGGCGGGTCTCTGGGAGGTCAGACGAGATGATCACAACGGTCCTTTCTGGCCTTGGAACCTAGGACTCTGATGAATTTAAGGCCGTATAAAGCAAAAGCAACACCTTCAATTCCGCCCAGGACCCAATGGGCAGAGCCTTCAGCTCCCAGAGCACCGGCTTTACATCCTGGAGCCAGGATTTGCTGGTTAACAAACCAGCTGTTTCATGCCACATCTGTGTCGGTTCCCAGGTTCATTTCAGGTTTGCACCCCATGTACACCACACTGCCATACTTTATACTCCAAGAAGACATGGACTCATAGACTTTATGGTCAGAAGGGACCATTATGATCATCTAGTCTGACCTCCTGCACAATGCAGGCCATAGAATCTCACCCACCCACTCCTGGAATAATCCTCCCACCTATGTCTCAGCTACTGAAGTCCTCAAATCATGGTTTAAAGACTTCAAGATGCAGAGAATCCTCCAGCAAGTGACCCGTGCCCCATGCTGCAGAGCAGGCCTGCACAACATGCGGCCCACATGGGCGCACTGTGTAGCCCGCGGGGGGGTGAGTAGGCAAGCCGGCGGGGTGGGGCAAGCCGGCAGGGTGGGCGGGCTGGTGAAGGGCCCCGCTATAACATATTACCAAGGTTCAATACAAAGTCATATAAAAGTTATACAAAAATGCATAATGCAGAGATTTATCTACAACTGCATTGATTGACTGTTGTGTGCAGTAATATAGTGACCCGTGGGGGGGGTGAAGAGGGGTGTGATGGTGGGGCCGAGCGGGGAGGGGGGTGGGTCCTATTTTACGGCTGTGATCTGGTCACCCTATGCATGCTGTTTCTTTCCCCCTCTACAGGCTTCCACACCCCACCGCTGGGGAAGGAGGGGTTGTTTCCGTGGGGCGGGCAGCGCTGGGTGGGGGGTGTTTCCGCAGGGCCGGGCGGTTTTGGCCCTCAGCTGTTTTCTTTGGAGTAATATGGCCCTCGCCGCTTTACGAGTTGTGCAGGCCTGCTTCAGAGGAAGGTGAAAAACCTCCAGGGTTTCTGCCAATCTACCCTGGAGGAAAATTCCTTCCCAACCCCAAATATGGCGATCAGCTGAACCCTGAACATGTGGGCAAGACTCACCAGCCAGACACCCAGGAAAAAGATCTCTGTAGTAACTTCTAACATCCCAACATAGGCATGGATGAGAACAACAAGCTCCATGTTCAAGTGAAAAGGGCATGCTCTCCTAGCCAGACATAGCTGGAATACTGCTCTCTGCCTGGCTGCTACGACAATAGACCTGTCATAAGCAACAGAGGGTCTTACACCACCTATGTTGTGAACTTGGGTGACCAATGGTGAATGACACTCCACTTAGAGGGTCGATATTGTCTTGGTCACCCTCCTTACCTCAGCTGGAGCTGGGCTGAATAGAAAATATAAGATCCAGGATCCAAAGCAGAAAATCACTTGACCTAAAGTCACAGTATAAAGTCTCTAGAAAAGCCCCGTAAAAGGGAGCGAATGGCTTTTAAAGGTAAAACAATTTGTTACAGCAAAAGGCGCAGGCACTCATGTGGAATAAAGAGTGGAAGCGCCAAATTGGGCACCTTTCAGCAAGCACTGCATTGGCTTTAACGCGAAAGGGGAAAGACTAAAATCTGTCGCCAGCCTAAAGTGCTGAATCAGCGGATCTCGCTGAACGTGTGATAGGCCATTAGTCCGCTTCGCTGGCACCTGACCCCGAACAGCTGGAGCTGCACGTTTGAGCACCCCCTTTGTAAGAATGGCTCTGGCGTGCGGTCTATTTTACAGGCATAATAAAATAATGACAAAAATCATAATGCATCATTAATATAATACCTCTAGCATCTTTCTTGCTGGGAGATCCCAAATTGCTTTTACAAACACTGTGTGTTTATAGCGAAATCATTTCACCTGCCACAGGAGTGCTGCCACCTCTTAGCTAGGACGCAGCAGCTGTTTAACAGTGTACAATGATTACACACAAGAATTTAGGTAAAGGGAATTCAGAGGAATACTGTAAGTGGCAGGGGAGATTTTAGACAGGGAGAATGTAATTACCAGCATTGGAGATTGGCCAGGGCTTGCTGTCATCACCCTTACACTTGCATGAAATGCCATTGGATTTGTATGGCCCACGAGTGGTCAGGATACAGAGATTTTTGTCTCATCTGACAGAGTGGATCCCTAGACCAAGAGCACCCCTACTGCCATGCTCAGGCATGGTTCGCTGTTGGTGGAGTGAGCCACCTAGCTGAACTATCACAACCCCTTTCTGCAGCAGTTTTGGTTTCAGCTACGAGGACCTCAAATACTGACCTGGCCCAACCATGCTTCACTTACAAGATCTGGCAAGCTCACAGTCTGCGGTGGTGCGACTTTTGGCCACCTACACAGGGCCAAATGCTGAGGTCCATGCTCAGGAAAGCTCCCACTGAAGTCAAGATCACTGTCATGAGTATAATGTATATACATTATTATAACAATTACATATTGCAAATGACTGAGGAGCAGCAAAACCAGAGTCAAAACCAGTTGAGATCAGTGTCCCTGTGTGTCAGGTGCTGTATATGTATAAAGACATATTAAGGGACCATATCTGCCCATAAGATTTCAAATAAACGACAGCGAGAGTGGGAGGGGAAACAGAAGCAAAACACAGAGAAGTGATTTCCCCAAGCAGGTCAGAGGCAGGGAGAGAACAGGTCTCCGGGCTGCTAGTCTATGTCCTAGACACTGGAACATGCTGATTTGATCCATATTCAGTTGTTTCTTGCTCAGAAAGATTCAGTCAGATCTGGTCTATATACTGCATCAGGATATTCTGTCCCCATTCTTACCTGCCAATGAACTGGGATCCTGAATTTGGGTTTCCACCTGCCAAGTTGCACTCAGGAAAACAGCTGGGACAAAAGTTACCGAACAAAATATTGCGCGTCACCCATGAAATGTACATGATGAAACCACATGGCCCGGCTACAGGGGTCTGATTTGGGCTCTTGGCTAAAAGGTGGATGTGACAGATGGTTTTTGCACGATGAGGCTATTTCGTGCAAGGCTGGAAACACGAGCTGATCTTGGCTGTGTTTCACAAAGCCAGGCCGGTGATGTCGCGAGTGAAGCTTTGCGGCACCAGGAACATTTGTTAAAAAACCAAGTGTCCTACAAACCTGGTAAATGTCATGGGACTCAGGGAATAGATGGCAAATAAAGAGGGATGAGGAGCTCAGAACATATATTACATCCAAATGCAAAGTCTCCCCACAGTGAATCCTCACTGTCTGTCAGCACTGAGGAGCAGATAGATGGAACAGGAAGGCCGTTCAGTATATGGAAATAAGACAGCATCTGGGCACTTAAGCTGGAAGAGCGGTGGTTGGGGAAATGGAAGTGGCGTTTAAAAGGAAAGGGATTCATTACACTTCACAGTCTATGCCCTATAATTGTTACTCCAAATCTCCAACGTGCTTTTATTTAACCCTTTGATTTTCTCCCAGAGCTCATGTTCCGATGTCGTCTGGTCCTTAAAAGACAACACAGTACATCCCCACAGATCGGCTACTATAGAGCGAAGGGATTTGAACCCAAGACCTGAGACTGGCGCCTCGAATCTGAACCACTTCCAAATGGCAGCAGGGGTTGGGGGTGCAGGGGGTGTGGGCTGGGGGTGAGTCCCAGCTGCCAAACCTGCCCCGCTGGTTTCGGTTTGGGGTCAGCTGAGGTAAAGTCTCAGAAGAGCAGCAGGTGACATATTGGCCGCCTTGAATCCAAGCAATAGCCTAACCTTGATGGCGGCCTGCAATTGGCATCCTTACCTGGGCCCATCTGGCACAGAAATATATTGGGCATCTTGGGGCCCGTCTGCCGCAGCGTGGCTGAGAGAGAGGAGAATGGGCACAGGGAGGCCCCCTCCCCCAGCCCTAGATTGCATCTAGCCAGGATCAGACTACCTGCAGTCTGGAGGAGGGCTGGCCACCACTTACCGAGCCAGCCTGGGCATGTAGTTGGGGCATAACCCGGGCAGAGCATGGGCATTATTGACTATACCCTTGTAAAGAGCTGCTGGCTCAGAAAGATCCCCCCGCCTAGGCTGCAGATATAACAGCAGCTTTCAGGTTTGCCCTCGGCTCTCCCCAGCCATCCGCTGGCCCTTGGTGATACATTTGCAGCAATAGAAACACAAGAGGCTCATATGACCTAGAGGATCATTTCAATCTGGGTCTGGCTTCACCGCGGCGTTAACCCGCGTCACGTGGGCTCTCATTGGCCGAGCTCAGGGGGGAACAGCCATGCTGTGTTCCCACTGGGGTGACGCTCACTCGCGTGTGTCGCTAGGACTTCTGGGGGCACATCCCACGGTCCTTTGAGCTGCTCTAGGAATCCTTTCCCAGTGAATTGTGGGAGAACTTGTCTGTCCTTTCTGGGCACACGGGGGAATTGTGGGAAGGTGTCGCAGGACTACTGGCGCCGAGGGCAGCTAGCCTGTGTCTACACTACAGCGGTCATGTTAGCAGTTGACAAGTGGCGCCAGAGCCTATGCCCCCGATGGGGTAGCCATCTTGAATTAAAAGCACCACCACATTCCAGTGAATGGGGCGTGTATGTGGCTGGGATTCTAGTTAAGGGCGACACCGAGGTTCACTTTCCAATGAAGACAAGGTCTCTGAAATGCCGCCGGTGGGTATCCCAAGTAATGAGGGACATTCAAGGGAGGTGGTGAACCGCCACTTAGCATCCTTCCTTCCCTTCTAAACCCTGGGGAATTCAAAGAGCGTTGTCCCTGACAAGTAATTACAAACCGCCAGTACCAGCTCACGTCGCTCACTGTTCAGCTACGTCTGCTCATCCTTGCCAAAGCTGAAGCAATGCAAAATGGAAATTTAAAAACTTCATCCGCATTGCCAACAAAGGCTCATTAGCTTGCAAGGTTGGTTATTTCCAGTTGGATTTTTTTTCCCCCAGCCCACACAAATCCTCTTGACCAAGGTAAAGCCAAGTGCTTACGGCAGTGAGATTGGTTGAAAATTGACTTTTAATCAGTTGCTCCTCCAAAGACCACAAATCTATTAATACTCCGTCTACAAGGCAAATACAAGTTTTTGCTGAGGATAGTTACCAAGAGGGGGGAGTTGGGAAGTCTGTGGCTAAGGATTGTTACTTGGTGCTTCAAAGTCCTTGAGCTAGAATGTAAATACCAGACTCAGGAGATCTCTGTAACCCCTTTGCACCCCATTCTGTGCCCCTGGTCAGTTGGGTCCAAGAGGTTCCTAGGTCGTACTCACATTGACTCCATTGGGTCTGTGTGTGTAACTGTGGGTCAGAACCTCACAACCTGGGCCAGGGTTCTCTCTCTCTTGTGCCTGGTTGCCATCCTTCTGCTTCCCTGGTCTTTTACAGCCAGTTTCTCTACCCCAGGGCTCTCACACCTTCCTCTCCCTGCCCCCCTCCTCCCCCCAATCTTCAATTGTCTTTCCTCTCCTGCTAGGCCTCTCTCCTCTAGGCTTCCACCCCCCCTCTCCAAGCTCCTAACCAGCCACCCTCACTTTGCTATTCTTCTTTCAGATGCTTCTGTCCCCACAGTGCCTGTAACGTCCTCCCATGCTATTAATCTGTCAACCACGGTGAGGCTTTCTGCTCCAGTTTGTCGCACCAAGCTGATGGAAACAATACGACAGCCAAATGCATGGACCCATTCAGTGAGGAGCAAATGTCAAAGCCACGGGGTTCAGGTAGGTTTGAAATGTTCTCACATGAGCTCACCCCCTCCTTCCTTCCACCTACTCCTGTACAAGGCTGTTCTTCTGAGCCCCAGCTGCCCTGGCCCAGAGACAATCAGACGATTGAGAAGCCAGCAGGGAAAAAGCACTTTAAGCTGTACATGCGCACCCCCACACCCCGGGGAAAAACTTGCTTATAAAAAGTTGACATTTCAAACCACAAAAGAACCAAATGCTGCTTCAGAAACAAACTTAATTTTGCGACACCCAAGCTCATTAGTGGCACATAACAAGAAAGCAACAAGCGCCCCATTTAAATTGTAGATTATGACCTTTACACTTAAGATCTTTTCAGACATCCTGTTTACATCTTTTTTATACTGGCACTTCATAATCCTCAAAATGAGATTTTATAAAGCCTTTTTATTAGCAGGCACTGCATCCTATTTCACCCCCCTCCCAGTGTCGTGTCCTCTCGAGACAACCTTGGTAATTAGAAGTTTTTGAAAATTCCCATAAATTAATGCTGCAACTCGATCCTATTGTGGAGGGAGGCATCGTGGATTCTGTTAGACTCTCTTCTTTTCTACATTATCTTGCTCCTAAGAAAGGAACTGGTTCACTGAGCCCTGGTCTACACTATGAGTTTAGGTCGAATTTATTAGCGTTATTTCGATTGATCCGTGCACCCGTCCACATGACGAAGCCCTTAACATCGACTTATAGGGCTCTTAAAATCAATCTCGCCACTCCACCCCCAACGAGGGGATTAGCGCTTAAAGCGATATTGCCGAATCGATGTAGGCTTAGTGAGGACGCAATTTATGGCATATTGCACTATCTGCAGCTAGAAGGCAAGGAGCTTCTGCTGTGTAGTCCCGCGACTACCAGCCTCAGGTGGAATGGCCCCCTCAAGGATTGAACTCGCAACCCTGGGTTTAGCGGGCCAACGCTCAGAATGCTGAGCTAGCCCTCTGCCCGTATTATAGCGTGACTGAATCCCCACTAGACCTAATGTCCAGGCGTACGCTGGAGATATACGGTAATTGTGAGCTGAGCAGGCTTCCGTAGCAAACACGGAAACCCTGGAAAAAAGGCGCGAAAAATATTGCTTTCACGGAGGGAGGGAGGGACGTTTGATGGCTTGACGACATGTACCCAGAACCACCAGCAACAATGTTTTCTGCCCCATCAGGCTTTGGGATCGCAACCCAGAATTCCAATGGGCGGCGGAGACTGCGGGAACTGTGGGATAGCTACCCGCAATGCAATGCTCTGAAAGTCGATGCTAGCCCCGCTACTGTGGACACAGTCAATCGACCTCATGGTCTTAATGCTCTTTAGTGGGGGGACACACAATCGATTCCATAAATTCGGGTTTTAAAATATCGACTTCTATAAATTCGACCTAATTCTGTAGTATAGACGTACCCTGAGTCTAGGAACATGTGAGGAGAGGGACTCTTATCACGGGACAGAAGTCACTGCATTTCAGGCTTGACCCACAAAGAACATTTATGCAACAAAAGTCACCTCTGTGAAATGACGCAAATTAATCACACAGGTTTTGTTTGCTTGATAGGTTTGTTTAAACAGCCCTTAGTAAGCAGTTTTTGGCCAGTGAGTTAGGATTTTAAAAAAATCAACTATAACTAGGACACATGTTCATGACAGTGTTAAAAGTTTGATGAAAACAGGTCCCCCCCCCCTTTGTTTTTAAAAATAAACATTCTCCGTGCTGAGAAGCAGCAAGTGAAACTGATTCTAAGCAGAAAGGGTAACTAAGTGGCTTTGTCTGAATGAGTGAAGTGCAACAAGCAAACAAACTGCATGGACGGTGTAAAGTGACTTAGTGTAATACAGTCTCCCGGTACGGAGAGTTTGCGACTCGCTTTATATAGCAGAGCGAGGGGATTCCACAGACCCTGCACAACTCAAGGGAGTGCAGGGTTTGCTACTATGCTGCTCCTCTACCTTGGAGCAACTTGCCAAAAAGAAAGTGAGGATGGGTAGGGTGTAGGCAGAGCCCCAACCCTCTATGTTCTGCCCTGGGATGTCACACATTACATCCCCACCCCAGCAACCAGGGTCTCTGCACTGCCCCCTAATATGGGGCTGTGTATTTTGGCCCCTATTCCACAACGTGCTTAAACACATGCTTAACTTTATGCATGTGTTTAAAGTCCACCCCTACTCAGCAAAGCACTTAAGCAGGAGCTTAAGTTTAAGCCCCAGAGACATCAATGGTTGTTAAGCCCACAAGTAAGTGCTTTGCTGAATTGGGCCTTTCTGCACAACCTAGCACTTAATGTGTTAGTAGGGGGTTAATGAAGTTATTTTTATCTTGGCTGTGTCCCTTAATTTATTTTTTTGAATGTTAAATAGTTTTGAATGAGGGAAAGGATATTCGATTTGTCTCAAGATGTTGTATAACCGATGAGATCAGGGCTAGCAATACTGTGTTAGCCCAGAAAGTTAAGACAACTTCTTCTTACACGTTCAAGTGCTTTATGTGCTCCTGCGTGTAAATTGAATTGGCTAAAAATTGCTGATCCATTCGAGATGGACCAGACTCCGGGCCAGATGCTTGTTACTATGGCTGAGTGAACACTGCAGAAACCCACACGCATGTGTTTGAATTCTTAAAGCTGATTTCCCTACCCTCAGCTGATGCCCCTTCTAGGAATGCTCTCATCTCTCCGGTCAGTGAGTTTGCTAGTGGGGACGTTCGCACAAAGGGGATTTAAGAGAACGTAGTGAATTAAAAGAGCGTGTCCTGCAAATATTCAATCCTTAAAACAGGAGCTGCACCAAGCAGTTTTATGAAATGAAATCTGTTTGCACAAAACATTTGTCAGAAAATTTGGAAGTGTGTATAAATTCCTAAAAAATGGAACACTTTGGACACAGGGAAATTCCTTGGGAGAAGGACACTCCAGTGCTCAGGGAGCTAGGATGCAGTGAGTTTGCTGCTCTGTGACAGACCTAAAGACAAGGAAAATCAATAGGGCTTGGTACCTTTTGGTTTCCTTTAGCAGTGTCCGCACAAGATAGTTAAATCGCAACTCGTTGGTGCGCTCGGCAAGTCACACCCTTGCAGTCTGCACTGCGGTGCAGCGTAGACAAGTCCAAAGTCAGTTACGAACGGCCTAAATACCTTTAAAAATCTGGGCCTTAGTCCCTCGGGGCCTCACTTCCCCATATGCGAATGGGTATAAGAGCCCTGTCCTGCCTTCCAGGTGGGTTGCGAGGATAAATACAGTAAAGATTGAGCGATGCTCTGAGGCTACGATAATGGAGGCCGTAACAGTCCCTTGGTAGCCAAAGGGCTAAATTCCCCACGTAAACGAGGTCAGTGGCAATAATTTGCTGAGCTCTGCTCCTGAGACCCTTGAGAAGGGGGCCCCTGCCTGCTTTTACCCAGCAGGAACAAAGCACATGCCTTCAGCCATTACAAATACGAATAATCCGACTGCCTAAGATGAGATGCTGCCCTGAGTAATGGAGCCGCTTGCTGGAAAGCTACTGGGGGAAGAAAAGCGAGTGATGGAGAAAAAGCTCCTCTCCCCAGCCTGTCTCACAGCATCGTTTCCTCCCGAGTTCCCCGGGCCTCATCCCACCTTGGGTGCCATTTAATGCGTGCTGAGCACATGGCAGGTGGGGGAAATGCACAGGCGTGAATCCTGCTGTGTTTGCTCAGCGGGGCTGTTGGAAGTAGGCCGTGCCTAATCCTGAGGAACGCTGAGGGGGAGGGCCAGAGCTGGAACTACCCCTGTGGAGCCATGGGGGGCAGCTAGGAGCTTGTCCCCTCCCCTTCAGCAGCTACCACTCATGATGGCAAGTTCCCGTGCTCCCTGCATTGTCCCCTACCATACGCAGAAGCAGAGGGCGGAGGAGGGAGGGTCATGGCCTCATGCTCCCTGCACTGCATCTCAGAGTGGGGCCTGCTTGTCATGGGGCCTAGTGACTCATGCAAAATCTGCAGCCCCAATGCACAGGGAGCAGCCCAGGGCGTTGGGTCTGGCCGAGGTAACAGGGTCCCGGGGAGAATAGCCGGGCTTCCCCTGTTCAAGGCAGACAAAGACCAAGTCATCAAGAAACATCTCTCTGCCCCCATGACTTCCCCAGGCCTGTTTCTCTCGTTCGGTGCTGTGCGCAGACAAGCAGCTCCCCCTGGGGCGGACATCACCGTCAGCACGTACGATGGCTACTAAGGGCTGGTCTACACTGGGGCGGGGGATCGATCTAGGATACGCAACTTCAGCTACGAGAATAGCGTAGCTGAAGTCGACGTTTCCTAGATCGAACTAAGTTTACTTACTGCAGGTCCACGCAGCGCAGGCAGGCTCCCCCGTCGACTCCGCTTCCTCCTCTTGCCGAGCAGGAGTTCCGGAGTCGACGGGGAGCGCTTCTGGGATCAATTTATTGTGTCCAGATGAGACGCGATAAATCGATCCCAGAAGATCGATCTCTACCTGCCGAATCGGGCTGGTAGTGTAGACCTACCCTTAGGGATGCGTTTTTCAAAGTGCCTCCAAATTCCTCCGCAGCATTTGTACGTGCAAGCTTCTGGGTTTGCACAGACCCCTGGACCACTCTTCCATGCACTTCTCTGGTTTACATACACAAGTGTCTGGGTGCAAAAGCACTTGCATTTGTATATGCAGATAAACAGGTATGGTGGCAAATTCTGAGAGTGGCATTTAGAAAGCTCCTTTGGACATTTGGCCCATAAGTGGATCACTGATGTAAATACATATCGATGGCCAAACTCTGGTCCTACTCTTCCCATTGGTCCCAGTTGGCCCTTAGCCAGGTTTTAAAAAACAGCTGCAGGGAAGTAAGAACTGTACTGGAATTGTACTAAAGTGAATTAGATTGCAAACTCTTTAGGGCAGGGACTTCATTTATTATCTAGATATGCCGCTGCATGCACGGTGGGGCCCTCACCTTGCTGGCCTATGTGAGGGGACCACAATATAACTATTAAATAATAATCCCCAAAATAACCCAGCCTGTAATGTGTATGTAGCGAGGGCCATGAATGCCCTGGCTGTCTATCTGGGAGACACAAATTACAACAAGCAAAGGGTTTCTTTCTCTGTTCTTTACTTGCTTCACAAAGTGTTTTGTTTGCTGGTGACGTTTGGTACAATAAGTCATTGCAGTAAATGGGGACTGCAAACTAGAATGGCCTGGCTGAGAAACTGGTCTGAGCCAGTTCTCCTGTTGGGTACCCAGAAATACCTGCAAGAGAGGTTTTGCACCCACAATTATTTTTAGACAAAATCAGGTAGGCATCAAGCACGTAGCTGTACCTGGAACATGTACTGTTCTTTAGTTAGTATTGTTTGTTATGAATGACAAATGATCTCCAATGAAGATCCGTGAGCCATTGTGCTAGGCGCTGTACATGCACATAAGCAGTGAGGGGAACTGCACTCTTTATTTGTTCAGCCTCCACTTATATCCACAAATCCTCAACATGAGCATGCATATAAGCAGGTACATGCTCAGCTTGGAAAGTCTGGCCCACTGTACTTATGTAGTATAATGAGAACAGCTATTGAGCTCCCATAGTGGTATCTAGAAATAAGGAAACTCACAAACATATGGTTTCCTTGCATGTTTCTGGCTTAACCACATTAAGGGGGGGGGAATATTGCTTTGGAACCTTATTTATTTTTATCTCCTGACTTGTGGGGGTTCTATCTACATAGGTGCCCATCACTGTGGTATCTGAACCCCTGAGTGTTCAACTATCGGTGTAGCTGAGTGTTCAGATTTGTAATCCTGAATGTTACATGAGCATACAAGTTTGGGGCTCTTTTTTTTCTTTTATTTCCTTGGTGTTTTAATGTCAGAAAATAAATATCGAAAACATGCCTTGCCACTGTAAAGTTTGCTTATCCATTCTATATAACTCTCTGGCCCAAACGTCGTTTTACCTGTTAGGTTAGGGATGAATTTGGCCTTGTCTGATCAAACTGCAGCACTCTGTAGATGAAGAAAGCATCTAGCAGTAGGGCTTCTGTAGTGCAGCAGCCAGTAACATAATTAAAATCCTCGGTGGAATTTTGTTTAAGATTGAGGAAAAGCTCACTTTTCATTGCCTTAAATTCATGATGGTTTACGCTTATGAAGTAACTGAAGTTTTAAAGCTTATATTTTTTTTCATTGATCTGGGCAAAAATACATGGCAAGTTTGTTCTTTTCCTGCTAGATGTAAATTAAACTTCACTCCCAAACAGCCCCCCCCCCCAACAAACAAACAAACAAAAAACAAAACAAAAGAAATCACTGTTGGGATGAATGCAAGCCTGCTAAGAGGAAAATATAGGGAGATATGTTATGCATAAGGGGAAATGCGCATTTAGTGGAATCTGATACAATTGCACATCATATTGGGTGTTATGTTGCCAAAATTGTAAGCTTTTTGGGGCAGGCACCATCTTTTGGTCTACATTTGTACAGCACCGAGCACAACGGGCTCCTGGCCTATAATTAGGGCCCCCAAGCATTATAGTAATACAAATAATAAATAATAACAATAATTGCAGGTTGCTGCTGCTAATTCCAACCCATTTTTGGCCCCCTTTGAACATCCCAGCTGCACTCTGGCTGTTTGTGTGTGCATTGCTCCGTTCCAGGGAGCATTTTCCCTCTGTGACTGTGCATTCAAAGTGACCTTTTTAACGCTGGCTGCCTGGGCGTGCTTTTTCTGGGGGCGGAATAAACAGAACGGGGGAGGGGGGGAATCTAGAAGCAACAGCCACCCCATTAACAAAGTGGAAAGATGGCAGTTAAGGAGTTAAGCAGTAGGCAGTGCTATAGGCCTGCGAATAGCAGCTTGCAGTGGAGTGGAGCTGCAGCAAGGAGAGCTGGATAGAGATGTTAAGTAACGGAGCTCAGAAAGCCTCAACCGCATCAGTAGCTGGAATCCTAGCTCCAGGGCAAGGCTTTCCCCTCTTTCCCCCACCCCCCCACCCCAGCCAGTGACATTAGAGGCATGAAACGCATCCTGGGGGGAAAGCAGGAGTCGCAGGATGGACAGAGATTCTGGGTTGCATGAGGGGGAATTGCAGTGACAGCTACTTCAGCCCTGCCATCCTTCCTGGAGATGAGCGCGCAGGCTGGGGCTGCTGCATTTGGGGGGACGTTCTCGCCCTCCCGCACAGGCTGACTTTGCCGGTGCCTTGGTGGAAGGCAAAGCAAATGCCCTTCTGACCAGGGCGGCGAGTGGAAGGAGAGGGTCCTGGTAGGAGAGGCAGATACGGTACAATGCTCTTGGAAGGACCCAGGGACCACACAAAGCAGCCGTGGACCTAACCCAGAGGGGCGGAAGCCGGCGCCCTGGCAGCTGACCTCTGTGGAGTTTTGAAGTGACTGCACAGTGCTCAGGTAAGGGCAGAGGGAAGTGAGCAGTGCTGGGGCTGGTTATGCTGGGGCTGAGGGAGAGGCGGCTTATTTTATTTTTAATGTTGAAAGCATTAACAGCAGATTCTTTGAAAAAAAAATATATATATAAGGCTACTGGGGCGGGGGGGGGGGGGGGGGGGGAAGCAGGAGAGGCCGGGTTACAGGGATTACTCCAGGGGGTTACTGACAAAGTTTCACTTTGGGCAGCCAATAAACTGCTCTTTGGAATGGGAATCTGCTCCGTTATCTTCCCCCATCTGCAGTTAGCCGTATGGGAGACGCTTTCAGGACCTTATGAAAAATGCAGCGCGTGACAAATGCTGGACAGACAATTGCATTTCCACTCACAGTTGTCCCCATTGAAAAAAACAAACAAAACCCCCCACACTGGAAGTGACCTGAGTGTCCGTTTCTGCTTCTCGAAGCTGGGAGTGGGGAAAGGAGAGGAGACCGATCTTTTGTTAATCTATAATGCATGTTTTATGCTGTCTGTGTAATGAAGTTTTAAATCAATATGTGAGAGCTTCCTGGCTCGGAAGGGGTTAAAGATCCTTTGCAGAGAGGTGTTAATAATTCTATTATTGACCGTGATTTCTCACCATGTTCTGCTGGTTTAAAAACGGCTCCTAGACTTGGAGAAGGGGGGGAAAAAATCTCTCTCCTTAGACTTTGTGCAGGAACATTCGCAGCATGGGAAATTGGAAAAAGCCGGTAATCCTTTCAAATGAACTTTCCTGGTTCATTCTGCATCCAGGCTAACTTCTTAGCATTTTTAAAATATCTATGTTAAGAAAAGGGGTGAGAGGGAGCAGGAGAGTTAAATAATAATATGAAGGTTACCTTGAGCCTAAGATTAGAAAAAAATAAATTAAAGGAAGTCTCTGCTTCTTCCAACAGGGCACGATTTAATAAACTTTCTCTGCCAATGCAGTAAGCCCATCAAGGGTTTGAACTGAAATATTTGGAGGGGCAAACTTTGGAGAAGGGGCGAGACTGAGGGGAGTGGGGAGGGGAGGTAGCACGCTCTAGGGCAGAGAGCAGAGATGTTTTAAAAGCCGGCTGGAGCCCTTGGAAGGATGAGATGTCTGATACACTTCGGTGACCCTTCCAGTCCAGATTGCTCCTTATGGCACCACTGGCTCTCCACTTGCTGGTTTACTCTGCTCAGATTATTTTAACAAAACACGACCAGGGTTCTACGGGGACCACCTGTCTGGAAGCATCATCCCCAAATGAATCCCTTTGCTCTTGTTGCAAATGGAAGAATCTTTCCCTCTAAGTTCCACTAGAGTTTTGCTGAGCTGTTGTTTTAATAGGCAGCCCCTTTTGTATGATTAGTGAAAAAACTAGTTTGACAAGCTACATTGCAAATGACCGGCTGGCCCTCCATTCATCAGCCATCCCTGAATTTAGCCTCCTTTCAATCTGGATTTTTATTGATGGTTATTATTATTTATGGCAAATGCAGTTCAGTGCTCAGGAGAGGGCAAGAACTGTGCCGTGAAAGAACATTCTCCTCCAAGTTTTGGGCAAAGCACCGTGAAGCTAAGCTGATATGTAAGGTTAGAGCGTTACGTCTGTCTGAGCCTAGGGAGCCAAATAATATAGCCTTGGAGAAATGCGAGATAGAAAAGCATCTAGTTCCCCCCTGAAAATTGCAGGGTTGTCCCTATATGTCTCCAGTACGGTTGTAAAGGTCCCAACCGCTTGCCTTGTCTTTTGCATTCTGCATTGAAGGTCCCCCGGAAATCACACATGAACCCTTGTCCTCTTCACTCCCAGCAAGGGCATGAGGCGGGGGGGCGTCTTCTCCCTAAAGGTGAAGTGCCACTGTTTTTGCTCCAGCCACATCCAGGCAATCTTCCCGTTGACTTCAAGAGGCGGTTTGCCTGCATAAGGACTGCAGGAGTTGGCCCTGTGGCCGTGGCTGGTCCAAGGTCTGATGGTTGGGGCTGCATGTTCTGAGACCGACTCTGCGATGTTACAGTTGATCTCCCCACAGAGAATGGGCTTCAGGTCCTGTGTGCATGATCCACCTGGACATTTTTAGCCTTAATCAATTACTGCCAAACAGGGATCCAGGGGGGTTCACGTTCTCTGTCATATGCTATCGCCATTTCACCACTTACTTACCCATGTGCTACAGCTGAAGCTGGGTGGGATCCCAGCTCTCGCCACTCAGTAGGAAGGCAGCTAGTCTCCTCCCGCTTTGTAGTGAGCAGATATGAGATGGGGAGGTAGAATGCCACCCAGGGTGCCAGCCTGTGACATGGGCGGAGGCAGGAAGAGGGCACGCAGGCGGGGACATGCAATTTCACTTTTCATGGGAGTGACCTTTCTGATGGCGAACAAACGGTTTTAATTTTTGGCCTTCCTCAGGACTTTAATTAACACATGAGGCGCCTGACTCTGATCTCGGAATGGTGTCTATCTGGAGTAACTCCTCTCAGGATTGGCTCTAGGCACCAGCCAAGGAAGCTGGTGCCTGGGGCGGCAAATCAGAAGGGGTGGCACTTTGGCCATTCTTGGGGCGGCACTCCGGGTTTTTTTTTTCTTTTTTATCTCTTCCTCGGCAACACTTCGGCGGCAGCTTTTTTATTTTTCCTTTTTCGGCAGCCGCTTTTTTTTTTGCTTTGCTGCTTGGGGCAGCAAAAAAGGTAGAGCCGGCCCTGACTTCTCTAAAGTGACTGGAAAGCTGGTGCAAATGAGATATCAGAATCAGCCCTGGACTCCTCTTTAGCAACTGGAAGCTGCTGTATTAATGCCCAGGTAGGGTGCATTAGCGGGTTACTCTGGGGTGCAGTGCAGGGAGTAGGAATGGGGTAGATTGGCTGGTGTGTGACTACATTTTGTACTGCTAGATACACCCCTTGCTCCACAAGGTTTGAGGTTGCTTCCATGGCAGTTCAGGGCCTGGCCACCAGCCCAGCTGTTTGCATTGGCTTCTTAAAGTTAAAGTCACCTGTCAGCGAGGAGAGAAAACTTTTGGACAGTGCTGGAGGTGAGGCTGAGGCTGAGCGACTATGTTTGGATCCAGGTCTGTGTCCCCAAATGTCAGGTTTGTTTGGTTCTGGTTTGCCCCACGGTAGAGACAGAGGCATGATGCTCCGGGCTGCATCTGAGCTTCTGCAGGAATTAGAGGCGTCTGAGCGCAGATTTTCGTTTGGGCCCGTCCCTGGTACAAATTTATATAAACTCAGCGAACCCCCTGGACAGATATAGAGGGGGCTGCATATGTGATAGGTACAATCTGCTGCCTGGTGGTCATGTGTCCGGGTGTGTGTCGTGCAAAGCAGTCGGCTGGTACTGGCTGAACCTTGTGGCTTAGCATTCCTGGACATATTCAGTGAATAATCCATGCAGCCTGGGCATCGCTTGCTGCCTGACTGTAATTGACAAATGCTCTCAAGTGGTGTTTTTTCAGCTAGTTAATTTTGGACAGTGCTGCACTGGAACTACTCGAAGTGATTCTCTAATGCACTCGGCACTCCGCAGCTCTCTCCCATTCCATTCTTCCAGCTCCTATTGCAAGAAGCCCCAATTTAATGGGAACTGCTGAATAAACTCGCGGACGCTGAAAGCCCAAGCGTAATTTGATTAAGTGCATCGGGAAACAGGCAGCCCAAGATCCGGTGCAACACCTTGGCATAAAGATTTCTAATTAGAATGAATTTGCTTTGCTTAAATAAACAAATCAGGAGAAGAAACTCTCAGTTGCTAAGCGCCCCTCTGGGCCTCATCCCGCCAATACATCACACCCTGCTGCAAAGGATTCACAGCAACTCTCAGGTGGCTCAGACACACAAGCAGGGCTTGAGTACCCCCTGTGGGTGCAACTTTGCACCTCTGTGTATCTGAAGAGCAGCTGCAGACAAGGGGAATTCAGTCTCTGGGGGAGCCCGGCCACAATCTCTCTGTTGCCTTCTGCTGGACCCACCTGATGGAGGCTGCTGAGAAGATGCAACGGTCTAACTGTTCCCTGTACCGTGGTTGCTTTGTGCATTGCATAAGTCAGCTTCAAGGCCCCCACCAAAGAGAGGTTACTGTGACTGCCTTCCAAATGCAGTTTCCACTACCAGAGGCCTTCAGCCCTGATGGAACCCAGGCAGGGAACCTGGCCTCTTATCTAGATTTAATAAATAAGGATTGCATGCTACAGTAGTGCCAGCCTGGGGCGCTATAAAGTTCAGTCACCAGGAGTTGGAGATATCCCACCTCACTCCATAGGGAAAGGTGGCCCGCAGATCCTGCTGCCTTACCACTGAAAACTTTAATCTTCTCAAATCTTCTAGGCGACGTAGGGGTGGACTAGGTTAATGCTTGGCTAGGAGACCTCTAGGAAAATCCCACGTATTATCCAGGATATGTCTGAGGCAGTTCTAGACAAACCCCCTAATGTGGTATTAGCTGGCACTGTGCTGTCGGAGTTGTATTTTAGATGAGATGGAAATCCATACTTAGTGGATGTCAGAAGGAGTCATAAAAAATACAAATTTCCTCCCAAACTGGATCTCCGTCTCTCCCCATTTTGTTCTGCATCAGCAAAGGGGCCCAATTCCATACATCACTACCGTGTGCAAGCTTGTAGTGCAAAAATAGGGTTCATTGAGAAGCCATCTGAAACGTGTGGCCCAAGTTTTTGGAATGGTGTTAGAACTCCACTGCATTTCAGGTGCTTTGTTTACCAAGAAAAGAAGGCGATCAACGTTCTAACACGCAGGAGCCCTGTATTGGAGGCAATCAGATCTGCTCACCTAGGCCCCTGCTATCTCAAATAGCAGGACCGGGTACTTTTGGAGGAGTTCTATCCCTGGTGTGAAGAACAGTAATGAATATAAGGTTCCATGGTGGCGGCAGGTTTCTTACAATAAAGAATTTCTTTTCTGTGCAGCAATTGCACACTCTTTCTCTTCATGCTGTATCTCAATTAAATACATTTTAAATTGTACGTTCGTTAGCAAAAGAACCCAATTAGACCACTCATCAATATGTCATTGTGAGTGATGGCTTTTCCTTTCAGGGTCATGCACCATCAAACCTTCTGATTCATCACCATCAAGAATCTCTTCTAACAACAAAAATACGGGGCTAAACTAGACTCTCACTTACAGTGGTCCTTAAATCGATGGCAATTTGACACGTTAGGTCTGCTACTTTCGAGTTGTAGCCAAAATACTCCTTTTTTTTTTAAAGAAGAATCTGTTCTGTAAGAAACTCTTCTGATTAATTTCGTTTTAAAAACACTGATAAAAATAACGGCTCCTGCTTGAATGGTATTTTTGCTTGCACAGTGCTGTGCATAATCCTAGCTTACTGAAATCTGGGGGCAGACTCTGCGTCTGAGAACAGGAGAAGTGTGGTTTGATAGGTGAGATTACTTTTGTCTCCTTTACACTTGGAGATGCTTGGGGATTAACTGGAGACACCACTCATTTGACCGTCACATGCCGTCTTAAGGAGGAACGTTTCAATGATTACTGAAAGGGATTTATCATCTACTACCTGGTAGGAAGCTGAATTAACCTTCCAAAATCTTCCACTGGAACTTCCATTACATGGCTTACTCCCCTCCCTTAGTAATAAAGTCCAATACTCCAACTTTCAAACGTTGACTAAGACCAGCATTGGGTCGTAAAGTGAACACCACAACTTAGACTACTATTTTGTCATGAGTTTCATGTTAGGGTGCTGCTCCTTGATTCCTGATGTCTGTAAAGCCTGCGTCTGATCCGCAGCTGGTATGAATTGCCATAGGTCAGTTGATGGGCCTATGACAATTGACACCAGCTGAGGATTTGGCTGCATATATATTTCCCATATAACTTATTTAAAATAGAACCAAGTTTTCACATATGCATTATAGGAATCCAGGTGTATTTTATAAGAATCTGTCCTTGACTTTGTCATTTTTTTCATCTTAAAACAGCCGGTATTTGTATTTACAAACCTGGAGCACTAAGGGGGTTCGTGTGCCCTGTGGGGTGAATTGCATCAAATAACACTGAGGTCCTGCAAAAATAACCCCCCAAATGGTTCCCTTCCTGTAGGGAGGAAGGAATTTGGGATATTTTAAGTCAGAAAGCAAGAGATTTGCAGGGAACGGTGCAATGGCTCAGAATCCAGCAATGTGTCCATTAACCCAGCAAAAGGGATAAAAAGCCGGGCTAGAATGACCTCCATTTTCCAGCTCTATTTGCCTGTATTTCTACATTACCTACCCACAGTTAAAGGTAAAGGCCACTCTCTCTCTCGCTCTCTTCTGCAGCCTGCTAAATGCAAGCAGGCTGCTGACCCAGCAAAAAAATGCCACGGGAGCAATGGGCTCGTAGTTAAAAAACAAATCTATTTCATCCTCCCCTGGCGAGGCTCGCAGTACAGCTTTGTATTCAACCTACTTGCTACAGCCAGGTGTCATTTCCACTTTGAGGGTCAGATCCACTCCTCCACTAGGGGCCCTTCGAGCCATTCTGGTGATGCAAGCAAGGGGATCAGCAAGCAGCCAGATCTTCCTCGCTGGGAATTCCTTTGGTGTCCTGCCCTCCCAGCTGCTGGCCTGAGAGTTGGGTTGGGGTGGAGGGAGAAGGCCACTGTGCTCTGGTGGTCCCCAGCTGGTGAACAGTCTTTTCTGGGCCAGAGCCAGCTGGTGTACTTCAGAGCAGTCCTGAGACATAGCCCTGAACCTGTCGTCTGGGAACCACCAGCAGCTGCTTTGAAGTCTCTGCTACTCAAACGCCCCTGGACGGTGAATGGAACTTTGTTCATAAACGTCCCAGGAGACTGTCTGTAGAGCAGTGATACAGGCATCTCACCCGCCACCCCACCCAGCATGTTAACAACTGATCAGATTGACCAAGGGGACTAGGGTGCTGGGGTTTCCCCCCCTCACATTTTCTTTAAGGCTGAATTACTGTTGGGTGAGACAGGAGTTGCTTCGGCCAGTGTCTCCGATCAGCCAGGCCGCAGAAGAGGAAAGCATCATTCCTAGAAAGCCTGACGCTCCAATGCCTCCTTATGCTAGGTTAAGAACAGCCAGATAGCTCCACCCCGCCTCAGAGAGACCAGTCTCTAAATAACGAGTCCAATGGGAGAGCTGGTCCGACTGCCTGGGCAAGGTTCACACCTGTGGGAATCACTGCAGCCTAACTAGACAACATGCTAGAGATTTATTGCAGTGGAGGGGACTAATTCCAGATGCATTTTTTTGTGTCTTTTTTTTTTTTTTTTTTTTTGTCAAGAGATGATCAGGCCAGATCTTGAAGTTATTTGTTATTTGAAAATAGTATCTGGGAAAAGGACTTGGTCTGGAGTTTGTTTGCCTGCAGTTTGCCGCAAGGCAGTGTGGCCTAGTGGTGAGAGCAGAATTGCTGGGTCCTATTGCTAGCCTGCTGCGTGACCTTGGACAAGTCACATCATGTCTCCGTGCCTCGGTGTCCCCACCTATAAAATTATACTGACCTCCGTCGTAAAGCACTTTGAGATCTACAGATGAAAAGGCCTCTGCAAGTGTAACCCCCCCACACCTCTTGGGTGTGGTTCTGTCTCCTCTAGTGGCACCGAGACCACTTGGAGATGAAAGAGTCTGCTACAGCCTTCGCTAAGAGCCATGTGGCTTTTAGCTCATGAAGAAGAGGCTCATGTATTTAGCTCCCAAGGTCCCAAGTTGAATCCTGCCCACAGACGACCGGGGTCTGTCGGTGTTACATAAGAGCTCGGTATTATTATTATGAGCATTCAATATTTGATAGTCCAGGTCCAAACTGTTCTGAATGGACCCCGTAGCTGCAGTATTGGCAGCTCAAGCATTAAAAAACCATGAGTCAGGCCTCCAAAAATCATGAAATTGACTTAAAAATGAGGAATTATAAAAAAAAATTGGGGCTCGCTTTATTCCTTTTCTGATTTCTCAGCCTTTAGGATGCACCCGAGTCACGTTTTTAAGCTTCTCTGGGCTAGAAATGTCCTTTATTTAAAATGACAGCTGAGAGTCTCACCTAGTCACATGGAACTGGGGCTTTCAGAAAAACATCCAACCACGCGCGAGACTTGCGATAAAACAGCAAGAGTTGGCAATGCTGCATAGGTCACGTGACCCGTTGCAGAGCCACAGTTCCCAATATAAAATTGCAGAGCAAGATGTTTCCCCTCCCTGGTCAGCTGGGTCACAGGTGTGTGTGGTTTAAGAGAGAGGCTGGGGAAAAGAATCAAAACAAGTGTTTTTTTGGGAGGTGGGGCCACCTGTATCCAGCTGTAGGGGAGGTAGGTGCTACTGAATGAGGGGTCTGGCTGAGTCAAGTTTTGTTGGATATTTAGACAATATGGTGACAGATGTATATGATCTGAAGAGAAACCAGAGTATTTAGGCAGCAAATAATAAAGAAGACAGTAAATATCATAATGCCACCGTCTAAATCCACAGTACGCACATACTGCATGGAGTTCTGGTCGCCCCATCTCAGGAAAGATATATTCGAATTGGAAAAGGTACAGAGAAGGGCAACAAAAGTGAACAGGGGTATGGACCAGCTTCTGTATGAGCAGAGATTAAAAAGACTGGGACTGTTCCGCTTGGAAAAGAGACGCCGAAGCGGGGAGATGACAGAAGTCTATAAAATCATGACTGGTGTGGGGAAAGTGAATAAGGAAGTGTCGTTTACTCCTTCTCATAACACAAGAACCAGGGGTCACCCAATGAAATGAATTGGCAGCAGGTTTAAAACAAACTAAAGGAAGTACTTCTTCACACAGCACATAGTCAACCTGTGGAACTCATTGCCAGGGGATGTTGTGAAGGCCAAAAGTAGAACTGAGGCATAGGGTAGACTAGGGGCTGGAATACACTAACAATTTAGATTGTCAAATTCACACCCCTTTAACCTCTGGGTTAAAAAAGGAATTAGATACGTTCATAGACGATACATCCATCAGTGGCTTTTATGTAAGATGGTCAGGGATGCAACCCCATGCTCTGGGTGTCCCTAAGCCTCTGACTGCTGGATGCTGGGACTGGACAACAGGGGATGGATCACTCAATAATTGCTCTGTTCTGTTCATTCCCTCTGAAGCATGTGGCATTGGCCACTGTCAGAAGACAGGATACTGGGCTCGATGGACCATTGGTCTGACCCAGTATGGCCGTTCTTATGTTCTTAGATAATGTAGTTTTGCCTCATTCCTTCTAATACACACGATATTACATTACTTTCTGGTCCTGATTCTATGGTCTCTCCAAGGAGCATGTGGTGCAAGTCCAAGGTGGCAGGGGACAAAGGTGTCTTTTGAAGCCATCTTTTGTCCCTCCCCCAATTCCAGTGTCATGGCGAGGAGTCACCGGGGGGCATGCTTACGCATAATTTTACATGCTCTTTTTCTTAGTGTGTGAGCAAATGTTCAGTCTTCGAAGAAATGTTGGGCTGCTGATGTGGATTTTTGGGGGGACGTTGCTGCAAACTGCAAGGGAGTTTGTTCTCTGCCTTAATCTATCCAACTAAAGTCAATCCCTGGGGCAGAACTGAGCACTGGTGTTTGGGCTGACAGGTTTGCCTGCATGCTGTTGGTCACCACCTCTGTTCAAAGACGGGTATATACAGTGTACAATAATCAATTGACACTGAGCAAATACCCTGACCTCACATCCCTGATTTCTCTGAATGATTGGAGGTGTTCAGCATTGCTGCAACTAAAGGCTGAAATTCATTCCGCAGCACTGAAGGAGTGAGCAGAAAGTCTTACCATCAAGGTCTTGCCCACATTTGACGTGCTTGGGTTTCACCGCATAGAAATCAAGGACGCCATCATGTCCTTCCAGCTGGCAATACTCTTGAAGAGTGCAATCTCCACAGTACAATCAGTTCTTCCTCTAGAAACTTGACTGTGATGAACTGACAAGGACAGAATTATCTGTTCGTAACTGCTCAGATATCTGAAATTGGAATTGAGCATAGTCAAGCATACCCTGGGAGAGCTGCCATCTTCCTAGAAAAATGTGTCCTGGGGAGTTTTCAGTAATGACAATGACAGTTCCCTTCTAGCTTTCAGCTCTTCTAACAGATCTAACCAAAGGACCTGTCTGTGCTGCAGCCTGGGGAGCAGTCTGATGTCAGCTGTTTCGGCTCTTGCAGCGTGTCTCCCGGCAGAGCCAGCTCAACGATCAACTCATCCCTCACAAACCGTAGCAAGAAGTCTTGAAAACCTCAAGGTGTCTGGCACTGAAGAGTAACCCACCTGTGGGTTCTGCAGGCCGTTCAAAGCCAGATAGCCTGCCCATGGCCATGGGCAATGCAAACCCCTAGCCAAAGGGTGAAGGCCTGTTTTCAATGGGCAATGGGTGCTTAAATATCTTGACTCTTTGCCCAGGGTGTGTATCCCAGCCCTCCCGCGAGTATCCCGCCAGGGGAGCCCATGTCTGCCAATCTCCGCCCCAGGGATGACACAATGAAATGATGTGTAAAGGCCTCCAGGATGCGCTATCATGACAAAGGCAGACCGAAGGGCACCCGGGGCTAGCCAGTCCCATGCCCGCTTAGCCAAACCTGAGTGTTAGAGGCCAGATATCAGAGCCATTACTGCTGGCCTTGGCATACTATGACTGGGCCAACGACCAAGCCGGCCGGTGTCTGGGGCCTGCCCTTACACAATGATATAGAGGCATATGGTGCTGTGCTACCTGTTTGACGGCTGGGCTCTGGCCCACCCTGCTGCTATCAGTGGGTTGGCTGCTGGTGCTGGCGTTCCTCCTCCGCCGCTGGCCTGTGGCCTGGCCCTGCCTGCTGTGGGCTCTGATGCAGCCTGCCATGTTCTTTTCCTTCCTCCCTGCCTGGGGCAACTCCCTTGGTCCTGGGGTTTTCCCTGCAGGACTTTTCCTCACTCTGCAAACTGCGGCTGGGCTTTCCCCCTTCACTGCAGCCTTCTGCTGTGCTTTATAGGGCATCACCCTCTTCACTCCCAGGCATGGCTTGTTCTGCAATCCTCTGGCTAGCCCCAGCCCTAAAGGGGCTAGTCACCCGGTTACAGGGCTGATTCCACATTGTCGAGAAAGGTCCCACAGGCCGTTTTTGCATTTGTCAGTTCCAGGATTTGAATAGATATATGGCTGAAATCTTGGCCCCATTGGAGTCAGTGGCAAAACTCCCATTAACTTGGATGTGACCAGGATT
Organism: Macrochelys suwanniensis; assembly: GCA_033296515.1. NCBI lineage: Eukaryota > Metazoa > Chordata > Testudines > Chelydridae > Macrochelys > Macrochelys suwanniensis. Next base: position 4,584,290 of record CM065789.1, on the reverse strand, counting down.
TCACCCAAGGAGTTTTTAGCTTGTGTAAAGGAAACCATTTCTGACAAGAGAAAGCTGAAGAAATACTAGCGGCAACTCTGCAAACTGCTATTTCTGTCTTTATCCTTTCACCAGCAACAGTCTCCACCAATTGAGATCCAGCTGCACTGCAGCCTGCATGCAAATTCTAAAGGGTCTACAGAGTAGATACCACGACAACCACGGCGCCTGTAAAAATGCAGACGGACAGCCCATCTGAGTCAATAACTGCCTCATTTGAGGAGCTGCCATTTGGGTCTAAGCAGCCCCCTTGCAAGGAAGCATATGCCATCACAGGGAGATGACAAACAGCGCTTCTCCACTTGCATCCCAGAGTGCACCTCACTCCTGAGGCGGGCTTGCTGGGATTGCCGACACAGCTCGGCGTCTGCCGTGTGGGCAAGTGGAAACAGGCCTGGGAACATAGGGGAGAATTTGGGCACATTCTGCTACCGTGAAGCTCTGTTCTGCTGCTTGCTGGAGAAAGCAGGGAGGCTGTTCTTCAGCGAAAGGGATAGAGAGACTCATCCTATTTGCAATTACATATTCCAGCAGGCGAATATTCTATTTGTATCATGGTTATTCATTTACGTTAGTGAAAACAAACATTGATCTAATCTGTTGTTCACTGCAGCACAATGGAAGATTGCTAGTTTAATGCAATTAGCCCTTCTTAGAAAATGATAGAGCATCTTTGCTCTTTCCAGAAACATTTTCAGGCCCCGTTAAAGGAAACCCAAGTACGGTAAGCTAAGATAACGCTAATGGAAAGTGTCAGATAACACCAGCTGGTGGTTGTTACTGGGTAATTAAAATAGTAATACAGTAATATTACAATGGGCTGTCTACAGTTACCTGTTGCCCTGGTTTGAATTGTAAATGAACACATTCTTACGTACGTTAGTACAGTGATTTCAGTGTCACTGTTACCCTGGCTGTTTTAAACCGTCTGATCTGAATACATTGTGTCCTGTATAACATTCTGGAAATACCTGGCTATTTTCTTTTTACCTTTGCACGTGCAAGGTGCATTCATGGTATGGCAGGATGCAATGTGATTGCATGGAATCGCAGGCAATGGAACAGGACACAATCCAAACCCAGGCATTCGGGCAGGTAGGTAGTTCGATGACGTTCAGCCCATTGCAAAGCAAACTAGAATGCACGGAAAGAGAGATTGGCATGCCTGCTTCAGGCCCTATGCTCAGCTTAGCTCAAAGAAGGGTCGGGTGTGCGGGTGCAAAGACCGGTCCCCCAGCACTCACGGTTGTGCTAGCGGCCAGCAGCACCCCAGGGCTGTTCTGGACTTTACTGGGGATTGCTGGAGTGCAGGGACCCCCCCCAACCTCTGGCAACACCCCCTACCCAGGGCACTGAGATAGGTTTGCACAGAGCCACCACATCCACCTTCCACCCCAAGGGGAATCCAGGGGTATGGCTCCTTGTTACTGCCGCTGTGGTCCAGATCAGCGGGAGCAGCCTGGAGAATCTGTCCCTTTACATTTCGATTTCCTTTCTCTGACTGGATAGTAGGTCAGCGGGGCTATTTCCTAACTAGGGCTGCACATCATAAGGTCGGAGAGGCGTTTTAGTTAATATTTCCTAGCTGAACTTGGATCCTTAATGGGACCCTTGGCGCCTACGGAGCTGGACCTCCCGAGAACAAGCTTTGTGGCAGACCAGCACCTCCCGTCCAGTCCTGGCCCAGACTAGAGAGCAGGGGGGCGGTGTGAAAAATTCAGTATAACCCGCACAACATTGTTGCCTGGAAGCTTTTGAAGCAGATGCTGCTTTTGCATCCTTCCCTGCCAGCCATGGCAAACAAACCTCTCCTGCTGCTTCCTGAGTGACTGAGTAACAGCTGGAGGTCCATTAAAGTCTATGAGTCTATGAGTCCTCAGCCTGCATAATGGCACCCTGCTGTGTCCGTCTTCATTGCACAGTTAGCCAGCGCTGGGTTAGCCTAGCCCAGCTGGGAACATCCCCCTCTCCCGCCCCAACAAGGCCCTACTGAGGTCGACTATGTCCTCGCTGTTTCTGCGTTTCCCCTTGTAGGTCTGGGGGCATATCCCAGGGTTCTTTGTGCTGAGACGCTCTAGGATTCTATCCCAGTCAATTGTGGGGAAACCTGTCTGTCCTTGGAGGGAATCGGAGCAAGGCATTGGAGGACGATCAGCAATTGGGTGACTTAGCATGGGTGTCCTATCTTCAAAGGGGGGGCGGGGTTCCAGCCCAAATTAAACGGGAGCCTGATTAAAATGGAATGGTTTTTTCACACATGTCGCATTTCACCATCTATTTGCTATGTCCGCCCTGCATTTCATCCCGTATTTCACACGTCCATGTTGTGTGTCCTTGCTACAGCTGACATCAGAACTACGATCCCACAGTTCCAGACTGCCCAGGCTCAGAAAAAGTATTTGAGTGTTTGGGGTTTGTCTTCAAAGTAAACCTGGAACCTGCCGAGGTTGGGCACCTCGCGGGCAAAGTACTCGTATAGCGCCTGGCTTGGATTCACTTGGTGGCTAATTGAGGGCAGATCTTCCTTTTAAGTAAGCATTGTTTATTAGTCCATCCTTCTCCCGCCAATGTTGGAGCACAGCGGTGAAACGAATCTCTTCCATCTCTCTTTGTCATTGGCTGCTGCTTCCATTTGTGGTACGGTGTTCAGCCCGCCCTTTTCTGCCCACCCTGCTAGGGGGTCTTCTTAAGGTTTCTCTTGGGCATCCTGGTCTCTTCACACCAGTTGGTTTCTACTTGGCAGCTTCATGTGGGAGTCTGTGTGCTGGCGTCCGCAGTACATGCCCCAAATGTTCCTGACGCTGCCATCCAATTCTTGTGGAGGTAATTTCTCAGGTCTCTTCGTTGGTGATAGTCTCTCCTTCCAACTACTTATTTTCAAAGGCTTCTAGTTTCCTATCTAACATCTACTAGATCTCCAGCCCTCGCAGCTGTATGTTAGGACTAAGTTGACAATAATCAGATTTGGTTGCCATCCATTGTTGAGTTTAGTGAATGCTGCGGATGCCTTTCCTATCCTCGATGTCACATCTTTCTTGAGGTCTCCCCTGGCTAGTGTGATGTTGCCCAGGTAAATGAATTGTTCTAGTTTCTGGATGGTTTTGCCTTTTAATGTGATGTTATTGCGTGATGACCGGGTTTCAAGGATGTTTGTTTTGGTGTAACTGGTTATGAGCCCTACTTGACCGGCTGGTTTTGGAAAGGTGTCTGTCTTTGTAGTTTTTGGGGGTGTCGCTCAGTCGCATGTGAGGGAGCATCCCATTTAAGGAAAAGCTATTGCAGAATCAAGCCGAGAATGCGGCAAGTATTGGAATCAAACAGAGGGGATAGTTCAGTGACATTAAAAAAAAATGGTTCGCTCTCGCCTAGGGTCACTTCCTGATTGCTGCTGTGCACCCGTAGCAGCTCTCTGGATTTGGTTCATTATGCATTGGTTGTGTGTGTCCGACATGGGACTTTGCTTGTCTGCTAAATTAAGCAGCCCAGTTAGGTGTCAGGTTGCTTCTATGGGTGTAGGAATGTAATAACATCCTACTAGCAAACTCGGTTGCATTCTTTGCATTGCAAGCTGATAGTCTGCAGGCATAACAAGACAAATGAAAGCACAAAGAGCCTTTATGCTCCCAGTTGTATGAACCGAGTCACCTGTAGTTACCCACCTGTGTATTCATTTGTGGATAAGAAAGATGGGCCATTTCTTTTCCGAAAGCCACTTTCTACCTAAGTGTGTGTAGGCGCATGTGCTTTCCCCATGCATACTGTGTGTGCGAGGAATATTCTGTTGCACAAAACTCATCCCTGGGATACTATAGAAAATGCGGAAGCTATGAAACATTCCATCTCGCCTGCTGAAAGGGGGGAGTTGGTTTGGTACAGATAGTGTGTAATTCTGGGGTCAAGGTGCTGGGAGGGTACGTATCTTATGGGAAAAGGTCATGTGAATAAATCTTTTGGCATGTAGCAGCCAGAGGGGAAGCATTGCCTATGGTGCTCTAGGCCAGTGGTCCCGAAACTTTCTACCTTGCACTCCCCCTTAACCCTGTCCGCACACACACCCCCTCGGGGCTGGGGAGCCCCGGGCGCGGGGCCAGCAGCAGGGACCAGAAGCCAGGGCTGGGGCCAGGAGCGGAGCTGGGTAGTGCTCCCTTCCTGCTCCCTGTGGGGGGCTGGCCCGGGCCCCAGATGCACTCCCCCTGAACATTTTTCTTCGCCCCCCCCCTTGGGAGGACACACCACACAGTTTGGGGACCTCTGCTCTAGGCACTCAAAGAAGCAGCAATGCATCCCCTCTCTTCTAAGTAACAAAGAGACAGAAACTCATGGACCCAGCCCCAAAGAGCTGACAGCTTAAATAAACATCTTTTGTTGTGTGTTTGTACAGCACCGAGCACACCGGGTGGGGGTGTGTGTGTCTCTAAGCACTATTGCAGTACAAACAATAATAAATAATAATAATTAATAATGTTATTTCCAGTCTTGAATGCAAGATGTAACCCTGCTGTAGGCCCTGATTTCTTTGTCCCTAGTTGAGATCCCTTTCACGAATGTTTTTTGCACTGCTTCCAATACAAAGGACGTTATTGCTGCAAACCTGCCATGAAAAATTCTGGCTGCAGTTTGTTTTCAGTCTGGGACTTCTTTCCAGTCAAAAATTGCCCTGGCATTCTAACGGATTTAAGAATTCAATATCTTGGGAATATTTTCTGTGCCATCACACTTACGAGCTTTTCCTTTGCAGTGTGGAGTAACATGCCTTTTCCTTCCGCCTTTCAAACAGGGCTCACCATAGAAATCCTCTGTGCTGTGTCTGCTTTCAGAAGGGCATGGGAGAGATTCATGCCCCCCACTGCAGTGTGGTAGCATCGACTTAGGACCGACTCATTATCATCGCTATTATTTTGGCGGCAGAGTTTGTGCCACCGTTTCCACGTCACATGTTCCCAAGCCATGAATATCTTCTCCTTTCACAAGCCCAACACGGCGGCTCAGGCAGGCATAGCTAGAGAGCCCGGGATGGGGCTGTTGAATTTTTAATCCGCTACAACTGAACTCCGAATGTCAGTTACGTTTAAAGCTTAAGACATCAGCTCAGCTAAATAAAAGAACTCCCCTCAATTCGCTACAGATCATGTCGAGGTGATTTCAGCCGTGCACTGAAATATTGTCTGGGCAGCTGTCAGATGACTTCTACTGACACAGGCTGTTGTGTACAGCAGAGGAGACACGTTTCCGGCAGGTATCCGTCTGTGGAACTAATCAATGTGGACGGGCAGCGGAAAATCATCTCTAGGTTGTTCTGTGTAGGAATCTCAGGTCAGATCCTCAGCTGGTGGAAGCTGGCATAGATTTATATCTGCTGAGGACCTGGATCAGCATTTCAGAGTTTATTTATAACTGACTTGTAAAGCCAGGGTTGTGTATGGTAGCATTCTGGCCTCATGAAAGTGAGAGAAACAGAGGAAGGGTTACGTGTGGGGATAAAATCATGATAATTAGCAACAACAGTACTTTGCATTTAATACAGCACCTTGGATCTCAAAGCACTGGATGGACATCAGTTAACGAAACCTTGCATCAGCATTACCCACGAGGGTTCAGCTGAGCGTCCAAAATATTGTGAGCCAACCCTCTTTAGGTTCCTTCATCACCAAGCGGCCAGTCTTAGCTGCTCCCCGCCATACCCAGAGCAACACAACAGCCAGTCTCCTGTATCGTAGTCGTGAGCTATTCAGATCATCAGTAAATCTTATAAAGAATATTTAAACATTCCTTTCCTCCCCCAGCCCTGTTAGCACTGGCGTCTGCTGTCTCATTTCAATCTAAAGCCTCCCATTGATTTACAGCAAGGAAATAGATTTATAAACCTTAAAACAGATTTGGAAATCCTGCAAAAACCTATGAGCAGATGGACAAATCCTCCTTTGGATTTACAAATCAAGCCAATAAATCCCAAATAAGAGGTTTTTCCATTGCAAATCTTTTTGCACTTGGGCCAGAGAAAGGACTTAAGTATTAACCAGGGACTCCGGAGCCCAAGCCATTCGACATACAGTTTCCATGAAAATGGCTGGATGAGAAAATTCTGTACCTGACTTTTCTCTGGAGTTCAGGAAAGCACTGGAACCTGGGCAACCCTCATGCGGCAGTGTCACCAGGCATACAGAACTGAAGGCAATCCGCTTGCTGTTATTTCTATTTACAGATCTCACTATTCCGACTGTTCCCTCACCAGTAAAGCTCCACCACCCGCTGTCTGGACTGGTGGGCTCAGGTCCTTCGAGAGTGTCCATTGGCTAGCTCTGACATTGCAATCAATGGGGCTACACTGATCTGCACCGGTTGAGGACCTGGCTTTCTATTTCCGTTGACCTTCTTCCCATGTATGTAGTTGTGCTTCTTCTCTCACACCAACACACTGGAGCGCCTGACCCTGCCCTACCTACACTTTCACGACATGGTTCTTCCTGGACAGGGTCAGGTAAGATACCGACGGCCACCCACCTGGAATGCAGATTGCTTCAACATCTCCATGCCGTCACGTCTTCCCAACAGCGACATGATATGCTCTCGAATGCACATGCCTGACCTCCGCTGAGGTCGGTGGCAGCCTCATGTATGTGTCTAGCGGTAGGACTTGGTGACTAAGAGTTGGATTTCAGTCTCATTGAAGTCAATGGAAAGGCTCCCTTTGACTTCAGTGGGCTTTGGATCAGACCCCATCTCTTACTGACACGCTCCTCTTCCATCTTCAATGAACTCCCCCACAGCCTTAGAGCTAGAGGTGCTGGGGCCAATCTGTCTCATTCTGATACTAATTGGCTAAGTGCTGTGATGGGGAGACTGCCTGGGTTTTCTGCTTTGCACCCGCTCATGTTGACACGGGGATCAGCTAAGAAGATCCACCAAGCGTTCTTGAGTCACTGATCTGGGTGCCCTTCTCAGGAGAATGGGAGCTGTTGAAGGAGACCGAGTGTGGTAATCCAAAGAGTGACAGCACCTGTCTGGTTGGAAGCAGAGGATCTCAGTCGGTGAAGAACTCTTCCATCTTTGAAGGTCTGCATAAGAGGGCTCAGGAACTTCACTTCTCTTGTGAACCTGGTACAAGGTTGCTATTGAGTCCGACCCCTCTTCAGCTGCTATGGCACCTATTCTGGAGGAACAGCTGTGCAACAGCGGATACACAGAGATAGGAATACTAATCTGAATGTAATTACTTCTCAGATAATGCCATTCAAAGATACATTAGAGGATACAAGCTGTGGCCCTCGTAATATTTAAAGTTGGGAAATTGTGCTCATGCTGAGGGCTTGACGGGAAACAATTCCATTTCACAAAAAATTCAGAGGCTTTGACATTTGTTTTTGTTCCAATATGCAACAAAAATGAGACCTTTTGATTTTTTTTTTGTGTGTGTGAAAAAATTGGAGGGACAGAAACTTCCCTACCCTGCAATAGCCAATGGCCCGGTGATGAGGGCGCTCACCTGCATATGGGAAACCCGGGTTCCAAGACTTGAGCCTGGGTGTCGCACAGCCCAAGTGGGTACCAGAGCCACTGGGCTTTTGGCTATTCTTGGGGTGGTTCTCTCTCTCTTACTCTCTGGTTTGGATCAGAAATTCCATCCTAGACCTCTGATCAGCTCTATTTGCAGCCAGCAATAAGTCAAAGTAAGAGGCTCAGTGAAAACCCCACTTATTTCCATCGGGGGCTGAGTGGAAAATCTCCGAGGTTTAATCAGGAAGGGGTTGGCATTTAAATGCCCCTGCAGCTCTTACGGGCACCTCAGTTTGTGCATGCCGTTGCTTATGTTTTTTCAGGAAGCGGGGGTAGCTAGACACCGACAGCTGATGAACAATAGGAGAGGTGCTGCAGGATGTCACGCTGAGTCTTGGAGGACAGGATATACCTGGGTAGAGCATGCCCTGTGGGAACTGCAAAGAGATCTTTTTAGCAAACTAGATCCACACTTTGGACCTGACCCCACTCAATAATGGAATGAACCAACCCACCAGATCTAAACACGGAGAAAGTTTTGATCCAGGTCTAGAACTGAACTCTGCCGCTCAGACCCATCTGGAATAATAAGAGACAGATGGCACCTCCTGTAGGGAACTGATGGACTTATACAGAAGTTCAACCCCATTTAGAGTGCACACAAGAAATGGAAACGAGCTGGAGACCTGAAGTAGGAACTATGAGATGAACTAAGTTCTACTGCACAAACCTCAGACAGATGGAAAACAGAAAATGCCACCGCCTAGCAGAAAATAGCGCTATATTGGGCAAAGGGTGTTGCCAACAGACTCTGAATCCAAGCCAAGCCAAATAAAATATTTAAAAAAAAATAAAGTTAGATTTGTTTTAACTGCCTCTAAAATTTCAGGTGGTGTATTTAGCTTGGCAGCATCCCTGGAATGGATCTGTGGAGCATGTGTTCTGGTTTGGGCTGACGTCTGTTTGTGGTGTGGATGAGACCAACAGGCTTTCTTGTTACCACTTCTCCCCTCCAAGCCCCACACCCTGCATTCAGAACGGGTCACTTAGCTTAAAAGGGATTGCAAAAAATTGCTGTGCTTGACGGCTACAAATCTGCCCACGTATTATGGCTCTATCATTTCTATCTATACGTACAGCCATTCCTCTGGGAATATTTATTGTGATAGAAACTACTCCCTTCCTACTATCACTATATAGAGATAGGGCCAAATCCACAGCTGGGGTAAACTGCCATTGCTCCATTGAAGTCAATGATGCTCCATCATTTATACCAACTGAGGACTTTGCCTAGATAGTGTCAGTTTTCAAACGTGACTTGTGATTTTGGCTGCCTGACTTTTTTGGTGCCCAATTTATTATTTATTATTGGCGTTACCATAGCACCGAGGAGCCCAAGTCATGAACCAGGTCTCCCTTGTGCTAGGCGCTGTACAGACAGACACCAAAAAGACAGTCCCTGCCCCAAGGAGCTGATAAACTATGTCCTTTGGGGTCTGATTTGCAGAAAGGGGTGAGCACCTCCCCTCTGCGAAATGAAGACACTTTGAAGTGTCACTTTTGAAAACCTAACTGATGAATTGAAATCTAGGGTGACAATAGATCTAGACACACACACACACACGCTAGCTTGGAGCTCCGTCACTGACAATTTTTCACTCAAGATGGGATGTTTTCCTACAAGATCTGCCTAGGAATTCTTCTGGGGCAGGGCTCTGGCCTGTGTGATGCAGGAGGTCAGACTAGATGACCACAGTGGTCCCTTCTGGCCTTGGCATCTATGAATTGCCACCAATGAGACCCCCAGCCTGACTTTGCAATGCTAACTAATTGCATGGCATGAGTTTAAGCATATGGTTTTCAGCTTAAATCCCTCCTCCCCCCTAAAATAAAAAATAACAGTAAAGGATTAAAACTCAGACAGAACTCGTGCTCAATCCAGAACCCTGGTCTCCATTTCTTGGCAGAAAAAAAAATCCTGCTGGTCTTTTCACTTCTTAGTCACTCCGAGCTTTGCTGTTGGGTTTTCTAATTTTCCCAGGGAGAAGATGAAACACACATTCTACCTCCCACATATATGAATTAGCTTTTAAGGACAAGACTGACGGTAATGAGCCCCCCCCCCGTCCGATCTCTGGAACCTGTAGCACTGATGGGGCCTTCACTCTTCTAAATACTTGGTGGGTTTTGCTGCTCCTTGCACTGTGAGTGCTTTGCTCTTTTCTCTAATAGCAGGGCCGGGATGGGAAAAAAGAGCTCTTCAACCGTGCAGCGTGAAATCCGGATGCACTTGAATTAGAGGACTTTTTTAAGGGTCATTTTTGCCTATCTACAGCATCATTATCAGCTTTGGCCTCCTTTAGCCCAGGTAAGAGGAAGGGATTCGGTGAGTCTCTGGTTGTTTGGTGCTAATGCAGGGAGCATTGTAGAAGGGAGCTGCGGGAGTTCTTAGTAGTTTGAGCCAACATCTTATACTGAATTTGAAATTACACTAATTGGAATCTTGGCCAGCCATTCGGAGCATTGAATTGTGACCATTACTAATCAATAGCAAAGAAACACAACAGGAACCAGTAACGCCACCTAATCAGAATGCAGCTTATTCATAACAGCCAACAGTAGAATTAGGAACAGGCTGATGGTATCTGATTGGCTGGAGCACAGGAGATAAGTCTATCCTTGTTGAGGCTTTTGCATCAGTAAAACCACATGAGTGTGATGGGGTCCAGATAACCGTGTTTACTAAATATACATAACATGGAAGGCCTAATTATATATGTATACACACCGCACCTGTGACTGGTTTCTAAACACAGAACGCAATGAGCACCGCACGAGGGTTCACCAACTATTTAGCGGGATGCTCCTTTACACGGCAGGCCTCTTGGCCAATCAGAAATGCCGCAAACCAATGGCTGAGGATTCAGTTCACTCTTGGGCACAGAATCTGCGCAAGGCCTAGTTGAAGGGCTTAAGTGGGACTTAACTGTTGACCCTATTTTCAAAACCAGAACGTGGGCCACTTCTATGGCCGCATGGTTTAGACTCATGACGTGCCCAAGGGCTCCCGCTCTGGTTCCTTTCTGTGATCAGCCCTGCCTGGATGACATAGATTGAAAAAAGGCTAAATTCTACCTTGCCTTCCTGGGCCCCTTGTAGAGTGGAGGGAAGTGAGGGGAAGAGAGACTACTAGGTACATGCTGACCCCTCTCCTCCGAGGGGGTCGCAGCTGGGGTTTTGCATCAACTAGAGTGGGTCATCAGCTTGCCTGCAACGTTGTTGCCTAGGAAGTTCTGACAAGCTTTGACCCAGCACAGTGGCTGTCGTGAAACACATTCGCTGCATGATACGAGTGACCCGGGGCGGTGGGCAAAGCAGGTACTGTTGGGGCCGCGCTACGTCCGGAAAAAATATTCCGCAGTTATAAAAAACTCAAGTGTTTAGACTGGTGCAATGAAAAACTTGGACATGTCATGAGCCCTGACAGAATTCAGGGAGTCACGGGACAGTCCCAGTAAAATCAGGATGTACTGTCTCTTTACTTAACTGGTGCATAGGTCTCATTCTAGCCCTCTTCTCGTGGTGAACGTCTCCCATAGTAAAGACCTCTTTTCAGTCTCTCCATCAAACAAAACCGTTTAAATCTACATCAATCCCCATCTCACAGGTTTGCTTGTGTGTCTGTAGACTGTGGAATTTCTTGCACTCCCATTGTTATTTTTAGTTTTGAAACTGCATGGTTAACACACGTAGATGGTGAAAAGTGCCTTAGAAACAGGCCAATGAAATAAATAATGTTCCTGTTGATAAAATCATTCTATTAAAGTCCCAGCCCTTTCAAATGAGATTTCATTCATCTCCCAGAAATTGTTACTCCAGTAACCATTGCCACCAAAGTCTAATAGAATTTACGTGGAACGACATGTAAAAACAAAACACTTTTAAAATGTGTTTTTATGTAAACCCAGCATGGGGCGAGGCTGCCTGCAGAGAGGAAATCTTAGAAGAGAGGGAGAATGTTGTGTGGAGAAGATAACAAAACACACTGGCAAAACAGCGCTCCTTCTGCAGAAAACCAATCCAAAGCCCTGTTGTTCCTGGTGTAAATCAGGAGTCGCGCCGCTTGACTCAATAGAGTTCCGGTGGCGCCCGCGCAAAGGGAATTAGGTCCAGAATCTGAAATGAACAAAGGAAATTCCTGGCTGTTTGGGATGACACAAATCTTTACACTAATACATACACCGATGCACTAATACTATAGTCCCCACTCCTGCGACTACTAGTCCATGCACTAGTCAGCGCAGCCAGTGCAAGAGGTCTTTTCGAAACGTCCCTGTGAAATTAGTTGTGTTCTCGTGAAAATCCTGAACGATTAGTGCCAAGGCATCGTCTCTTATTGCTACCAGAGCAGAAAGAGACCAGCTCTGCCAAGAGCTTTCTTCTAACAAGCAATGTGGCTAACAGGCATTCCTTCCAGGAAAAGCCGCTCGGCTAGTTTCTGATGTCATGGAATTACTCTGAATCCACGCTGGTGTAAGGGCTTCATCTTGCTTTCCATCAACTTGAATGGGAGCAGGACCAAGACCTACGGGACAGCATGAGCTGGTCCAGTGTGTGCCGTTTTCATTGGGTGGGGAAAAAACATGTTCCACCCATTGATACACAAAACCAATCACTTTATATGTAGATGGCCCTTTATGTGGTTTCCCCCTGGTGCACCCGACCACATTGCTTCCCAACAAAAGAAGATAACAAACAAGTTCAGCTACAACATTTCATCAAAGCCCAGCTGAATAAATAGAATGTTAGCTTCGATTTAAAAGCAGCCAAGTGCACGGCCTGTTCTTCTCACCTCCCGTGGCATTCACGACCCCTGTGTGTTAGTGGCTCAAGGGATTGGGCATCAAATGGGCCTTAACGTGCACCGCTGGGTATGACTGAAGGACAGAATGGAAACCTTAATTTGTACTGTCCTGGCTTTGCTCAGTTTCTCTCCCAGCTGTAATGTTATTTAAATCTAGTTGGATGCATCTCGTTCTGGTTTTGTTTTGTTTGGTGTGGGGCTTGGGGGGACAGGGAGAAGGAGAAATACCTTTTCACTGACAGTGCTACAGCTGGATGATTTACCGAAGCGCCCATTCTGATTTTAGCAGAGCGAAGTCCACCTTTCATGTCACCGCAGAGATACACCTAACACATGTCTACTTTGATAACCAGACTCATATTTTCAGAAAGTGCTCATGGGAGTGAAGGACTCCTAGCACTGACTAGATCTAAGACAGATGATTTGCAAGCTCCTAACATAGCCAATGCACCTCTCTCTCTGTCTCTCTCCTTTTATCTGCAATGATCCCTATTGCAACCCTGGGCCTTTTTGAGTCTACTGGATGGAGCAGAGGCTGGGAATCAGGGCTCCTGGCTTCCCTAAGAATTGGGACAGTGTAAATTCTTATTCACAGGAACAACTTGATCGCAGCATCTGCCAATGATGCCCCATATATCTTGTGTAAGTGAGAGGCTAGGAAAGCTGCAGAATACATACATAAGACGACATATATATGCTGATCATTTAACATCAAGAGATTTTGGATTGCCAAATTACTAGATGGTAATCAATATGGCGAGGCAGCATCCGATTTAAAAGCTGTGGGCTGATTATTTTTTTTTGACACAGAGAGAGAGACAAGCTCAAAAATGCATGCTATAAGATTGATTGCACACAAAAGCTTTTAGCTATCCAGGCATCTGGTTAAACTGAGTGTGGATGAACCAAATCTGACTGTTGCTGATGTAATCAGTGCAAACACGTACTTCCTCTGGTAAACGCTAGATGAATTCTTCATTCAAGCTGTTAGTGCCAGGAACTAAAAGTGAGAGCAGAATTTGCCTCTGTGCATTGCAGCTACAGCATCTCCCACGGGAAGATCTCACAGCACTTTTTTGGCCTCATGTGAAGTAGGTAAGTGACACACCTGTGGCTCTGTACGACTTCACGACGCTTCACATCACAACCACTTGGAAAATTCACAGTAGCGGGGGGGGGGGGGGGGGGGGAGCAGGAGCACCCAGGTGCTCCTGCTTCCAAAGCACAGCCCCCGCCGCGGGAGCTACAGGAGATTTGCCATTGGCTGTTAGCGGTACGCAGACTATGGAACATTTTTGAACAGTGTAACTCCATCCAGGAGGGGGCAGTCATTAGGACATATACACATGCCATACTATCCAGTTAGCGCAAGATCAGATCAAGATTCTTGTTTGACAGTTAAGGAAACCAAGAATTAATGATTGTTCCTGAGCAGGTAGCCTGTTTCCACGTTTTAAACACTAGACTACAGTCTATCCATCTCTATTTTTAAAGACCTTTTCTCTTGCTCTGTCCTAGGCCCCGATAAGAGGTGATACTGATATGATGCAACTGGATAGATCAATTGCCTTTCTTCTCCTAATGGAACGTTTGTGTTGGCTAATTTGCTGTTTTTAATGGTCTGATTGTTCTGCACATCCCAGGGAAGCCATGTGAGCACTTCAGTGAGTTTTGCAGTGGTCACGTGCTAGGTGGTGCTTGAAGGCAACTGAACCTTGTTGTTCAATAATTGCAGAGCAATTGGGAGATGCGACTCAAATGTATAATTTATGGGCGCTTCATTCATCCTGGTCACTGGCAGTTACTGAGACAATTTCTATAGCACAAAAACAATTCCCATCAGGACACGTGGCCGGGAGATGTGGCTGGCTATCTACACACGAGCATTAGTTTGGAAAGGGAAGAAATCATAGAGTCGTAGGACTGGAAGGGACCTCAAGAGGTCATCAAGTCCAGTCCCCTGCACTAAATCACTTTGAACTTTCCTCTTCAGTGAAAATGAGCAAAGGACCCTAAAATGAAGAGAGCCTGATCTCACCTGCTTTGCACAGGCTGAGAAGTGGGTGTAAAATGCTAGAAAATCAGAATTCCCACCCTCACCTCCAGGAGAACGTTTCACACACACTTTGCACAAGCGTGAATGACTAGAAAAGAAACCAGGCAGTGGGGAACCCGGCCTGCCACCATTCTGATGTGCTAGCATTTTACGTCTACTTTGCACAGGTGCAAATAACTGCCCCTGGTGCAAGGCAGTGAGAGGAGGAACTCGGGCTCTTAGCCTGCACTGCTGTGCAGTATGATACCAGCACGAGCTGGTGGACTACTACCCCAGACCCCCGTCTTTCCTTCTCGGATGGAGCCGCTCACTGTGGGGGAAAGCATCTGCTGTTGCCACTGCTAGCACCATGTCTCTGCTCAGACTGCCTTGAAGATCAATTACTCTCATTAGCCAATGGAGAATTAACAAGCTGCGGGAGGGAGAGGTTAGGCTGAGCATTAGGAAGGAAATGAAATCATATCTGGGCCAAATTCTGCTTAAATAAAAATCAGTTATGATTCCTCTCCAAATGCAGGAGATGGGTGAGACCAGCCATTGCTACAGCTTTCCTTCAACCCAGGTGATTCTGAGATTTTAATAAGGGCATTTGTGGAGCGTAGCCCAGAACAACTGATGAAAGCCACTGCTCTAAAATCGGACTTTTCCAACTCTGCCCTGCTGCATCGAAATGTCTGATTAATTCCTCTTGCTTTTAGCTTCATTATTTTGACCGGTAAAGCATGTCACAAACTGTCCTCTGGCTGAAATGCTGATCTGGCTGGCGCTTATTAACTCTGCTTCCAAATAAGGGACGCTTGGGCAGCAGTGTGTTCCGAAGCTGCTTTCCCTGGACGATGAAGATAAAGCCTTCTTCAGCACATCAATTCCCAGCCTCCTGTGGTATTTCTCACCTAGCTCTTCAGATGAGCACTCGTCTCCAATGCAGAGGGCTGCCTTCCACTGCTGGGAATGCCGTTTGACTTTCGTTATCAGATGAAGTCCCGTACACTTGTCGTTCTGATGACATATTATTTAAGAGCACTTGTGTGTGCGTACAAACAGACAGACGCGCGCTCTCCCTCCTACCTGGCAGAGAGAGCTGGAGATCCCAGAGGGGAGCGAGCAGACACCTTGGTGCAGAATAACAGTAAGTGACAGCGTTTGTCATCTTTGACATCAGTAGTAAGGATCTAGTAGAGCCACGTACGATTCTGACATCTAAAAGCACTCAGGCGTCCTACTCTATAAAAGAAACCATGGGAACGGAGAGGCCGTGGAACGTGCCAGATTGGCAGCTCCTGACAAATGTAGCGCACTGTTCATCCGCTGAACAAGTCCAGCATGGGCTTCTTGCCCCTACTGGTGTGCCTCAAACCTGGCATGGAGGGTAGGTGAGTCTTCACGGCTCCGTCTTCACAGCCTCCTGGCTGAGTTTGTCAACCCGTGCCAGCTGTGGGGGTGGATTTAGGAGGCGGGCACTTGTCCACTGGAAGATGGACTGAGACTACCGAGATCATTTCACCCCCTCGATGCCCGACACACTCAAACCCGAAAGAGGGGTTCCAAAGAGGATGGATCCAGACTGTTCTCAGTGGTAACAGATGACAGAACAAGGAGTAATGGTCTTAAGTGGCAGTAGGCGAGGTTTAGGTTGGATATTAGGAAAAACTTTTTCACTAGGAGGGTGGTGAAGCACTGGAATGGGTTACCTAGGGAGGTGGTGGAATCTCCTTCCTTAGAGGTTTTTAAGGTCAGGCTTGACAAAGCCCTGGCTGGGATGATTTAGTTGGGGATTGGTCCTGCTTTGAGAGGGGGTTGGACTAGATACCTCCTGAGGTCCCTGCCAACCCTGAGATTCTATGATTCTATGAACCTCCCCAAATACACCGGTGTCTGCAGTGCCTACTCCACATGAGGCAAAGCTCAAAAATGAATTCACGTTGTGTTGAATAGAGAATGTCTTGGAAGGCCATGAAGTCAAAAACACCTCCAGTTGCTTTACTAATGCTACTAGCCTTAGTCAATCTATTGCCCACTGCCTCGGAATGATCGCAAGGCAAATTCCACAGCCGGTTAGGTCTGATAGTTAGCTGCGCGCACCCACCACTGCCCACTTGTTACATAGCAGCACAAAGAGCTGGAGGAGGACTTTGGCTGTGTTATTAATCCCATCTTTGATGGAACTGCAACCGGTAATGAGGAACAGCAGCACGGCAACGTTAGAATGAAGAACCACGGGGGTAGCGTATTCAGCATCCAGGCGAAGCAGAAAGAGCATGCTCTAGAGTCCAAATATGAGTTTCTAGCTCCCTGACGGTACTTGAGGTTTCCGGCTAAGGAGAGAGAGCCGACGTTCCTGTGCAGAGACTATTTACCCTCTCTCGAGTTAACTTGGATCTTTTGCTTCTGCTGGTTTTTTTCTTTTTCAGCCTGCCTGAAAGTTAGCATTGCAGAGGTCCTTTAATGAGGGTTATGGGGCTGTAAGCCCCTCCCACCGGGGATTGCCGTCCTCATCTGTGATTAAGCCTGCTCACGGGGAAATTCTCTGAGAGATTTCGGTGCTACCGGAGGGCCCCATCTTTCCGTTTCTGCACTCGCCCCGTTCAGCCTGCGCTGACAGCAATTGCACTGGAGGTGGGGAAAGGGCAGCGCGTTGCCATTGCACCGATTTTGTTCTTACTCTTGGTATTGCAGCCAGAGAACCGGCTGGAAGGATGCGACGCGTTAGGCTTCACCACTGGACAGGGTGAGGGCTTGGCAGGAATTTGTTGATCCTGTTGTGGTGTCTTACTAAAATACTGTGTTTTGGTGACATGTCGCACAACCCCTTGTTAAACCAGCCCGTCTGTCTGCCTTCTGTCCACGTTGGACTAGGGCAGTGGTTCTCAACCTGATTACCACGGTGGGCCGCATATGCAGCTCTGTGTTATGTGAGCTGCATCCACACAATATATATACTACCCAATGGCCCTGAGGATGTCACATGGGCCGCAGCTGTGTGCGGATTGGGCCGCGGCTTGAGAACCGCTGGACTAAGGGCTCGGCAGTCAGTCTGCAAAGAGTTTTGCTGGCAAACTATTCAGAAGCTGTACAAGTCTTGCCCCCTAGTGGCTGGAGGCTAGGCCGGTGATTTCAACGGGCCTTCTCAGGTGCTTAAAATCAAGCTTGTGCTTTAGTGCATTGCTAGATCTGGGCCTTAGCGGCAGTTCCAGACTGAGAGTTGTTGCAACTCAGCAGAGGTGGAGGAGGAGGATCGATAATTCTTTTGCATGCGCCTTGAACTGGATCTCTTCCTGACTGTTGAGAGCTTTGCCCTTCAGTAGCCCTCCCATGAGCTGGTGGACTTCTCCAGAGACAGCTTGAACTTTTCTGGAGCTGTCCCAGTGCTTTGTAGGCACTAAGACAGCTCCCGTGAGTTGCACCCAAAGTTGCAATGGGGACCTCACCGTGAGCCTTTTTTGGAGTAGGAGAATCTGGGGTCACCATGACTTTGTTCCAGAAGAAAGTACTCTGCCTAGACTTTATCGCAGGGTATGGTTTTCCCCATCCTCTCTCAGCTGCTGCAGAGAATGCAGATAATTGCATCTCGGCGCGAGTGACCTCCAGCACACAGGCCTGATTCAGCACTTGTTTTACATTTCTGTCAATTTTTCACACTTTAGAGAGTGTTTAGTGGCAGGAATCAAAGTTGAAAGGTGCCCCGGTTACCCCAGCAACCGCATAAAGCGGAGCTCACGGCTTGTGAACATGTAATTGGAATCACCATGGCTTTTTTGTGTGTGCTGGCTGGGGGAAGAGGGAGAACAGCCAGGGGGTTTCCTCCTCCTCCTTTTAATCGATTATCTGTTCATCCAAAGCAGCAAAGAATGGGACCGATGCGCCTCCCTTTCAGACTGTTTGTAAACATCCCCCTGGCAGGGGAACAATAAGAGGAGGACATTATCTCCTCAAGACAATTAGCAGAAGTATTAATGGAATATATGCAAATGTGCAGTAATTGACCTGAGACTTCAGTTCACAATGGAGAAGGATGAGCTCCAGATGGCTTAATGAGAGTAATTTAAGCCCTTTCTTTCTGGTGTCAGAGCCCAAATAGAAATAAGAAAAGCCAGGCTGCATTCCGCCCTGGGAGGAGCGCAGTTGGAGATCCTTGCGACATATCCATGAGCCACTTGTTGCTTTGGGGGTTCAGCGGGAATAGACCCCAGATCCTCCTGCTCCAAGCAGCCCAGGCCCCTGCCATGTGAGCGAAAGGAGACTGACTCTTATGCTGAAATAAATCTGTTAGTCTCTAAGGTGCCACAAGGACTCCTGTTCTTTTGACTCTCTATTGCTTTTAGTAGCACAGGGCCTATGACACACAGTTAAGCAATTCTAATTCCATCCAGCAGAGGGACATGGTGCTTAGGTGTGTACATGCACAAGTTGCTTGAGAAGATACCATCTATTTTATTTAGTCTGCTCATTTACCTTTTGTTTCCACCCTGGGAGGATCGATTCAAACAGGGTGTGTAAAACACCGCCTCCTGCTCAGAACTTGAACCAAACCACAGCATTTTCCCGAGGCTGGAGAAAGTTTGGAATAAGATCTTTTGAAAAAAACCCTCCTGTCGGTGGCTGTCTCTGCACTTACATCTCCTATCTAGTCCTTTAATCTCATGAACATTTGGCTGTTAAACCCTGCCTCCAAAGTCAGGACAATGGGCGGGGCGAGGGGTGTACGGGAATGTCCCCAAACTTTTTATTCTCTGGCTGATGTGTCTCTCCTCCTGTCCCCTCCCCCACACAATAATGTGATTGCTGGCACCTCCCCAAAGCTTGCTGTACCTATGTACCCCCTTCCCCTGAAAAAAAAAACTCCTTAGGATTTATAGCAAGTAGGGGTAATGGTTAAAATGAGAATTTCACGCTGTCCCTGCTTTGGGCAGCAGGCAAGCCCCCTGGCCTGTATCTGAGGGGCGAACCACCTTCTCCAGCGAGGAATGTGTGAGTAGCCCAGTCTGGCAGGGTGTAGGAATGAAAGGAGACAGCATGCTCTGCCCCTGGAGGGAACAGCAGGCAGCAGTCTCTCCGTATCCTGCTCTAGCTTACCCGGAGTGGGGTGGATGAGATCAGCAGCGGCATCAGCCTTCTTTGCTTGGGGTTGTTGGGTGAAAAATAACATCCACCCCCATTTAGACTTAAACAGGTTTTTTTTAGCCCTTATTGTCTACAGTTTTCAGACACCATTATTGTCACCTATGAATTATAGATGCATGCAAAACCAGATAAGGCGAGAAAAATGAATGATCAAGTTACCTGCCCCGGGGGACTAGGTAACTCTTTTCAAATCCCTGGTCCCCATCTCTCCCTCTTCACCCTGCTGTTTGCACAGACCACAAATTTTACAGATAAGACCCACAAACCAGTTCCCTGGTTTACCCAACCCTGAAGCTGTTTCAGCTAAGTTCTGAAATGCTGCATCAGCAGAGACACATATGAAAAGCAAAAATTCCTTTATATTTTCTTATAAATACACTATGGACTATTCATTTCGCGAACATTGCTCAGTATATATATATATGACAAACATAATGCATTACACATTCTCTAACAGGGCGATAGGTCAGGCTGACAAGGGGTCCTTGCGGGGGGAGGGGAGACATGAGCCAAGTGCTGGAATATCTATTGAAAGCTTTTCTCAGTGTTTACTCAGCCTTTACTCAGGCAAAATTCCCATTGAGCCCCGGATGATTTGCTTGAGTAGAGACTTCAGGATACGGCTCGCTGAGAGGTGCTTGGCCCCTGCCCCTGTCATTACAGCCAAGGGTACCAATCCTGAGGGACCTATTCAGTGTTTACTCAAACTGAGTAAAGGACAGAATAAACACCAAGTAAGGACCTCAGAAGCAGGCCCATGATGAAGTCTCGGAACTAGTGTCAGGCCGATTCTTGAGCTGATGCTCCTCCCTCATTTGCAGCCTGATGCTAATTGCAATAAAGTTCACACTTGTAGAGCAAGAGGTGTTCGAATAATTACTCTGGGCTGAAGAATTAAAATATTTATTTATAATTCACACCATATGTTCCACCAATATTTTGTATTTAATCAACTAAAGACAGATGGCAGAACATTAGAGGCCATTAAACTAATGGCACTTTAGTTTTTCCATGTATTTGCTTCTCCTTTGGAAAAAAAAATTAGGTGGATAAATGAAACTGAGTGACGTCAGTAAGCTCTGATCTTGGAAAGGCCAAGTGGAGCTAGAGGGTGAACCAGGGAAAGGAGCGACAGGTTTTGCTTGAAGTTAATAGAGCTGGATTCCAGTCTTGCTGACACCTGTTTCACACTGGTTTAACCCCATGTTACTCCTGGGTTAAACCAATGGGAGGTCAGAATGAAGCCCTTAGTCGTTCATTAGCAAAAGGCGGTGGATGGCTCTGGGATCAGTGCTGCACTCCGGAGCCATCGGTCGCCAGCTCTCATCCAGCCTCAGTCCGTTGACATTATTACCATCCTCTGAGGAACATTGGCGCTCACAGTCCAGGTCCTCATGACCAGGCCGCACCACAAAAGACACTCCAGTGTAGTGACTGGAGCTCTCTTCTTGGCTGGGAGGTAATCAGGACAGGACTAGGTAACCTCGGAGGGGCTTTGCTGGGGAAGCTGGTGTGAAACAGTGTTAGGCCATGCATTCCAGGATAATACACGCGTGATGTAATACTCATGCATGGAAAGTGTCTTTAACTCGGCGTGCTCTTTCATCCTCCAGTGGTGATGCAGAACTCATGCTGGTGTGGGAATGAGTGTGCCTGCAGCACAGATATTGTGTAGCATCCAGCAAAGGAACTGAATTATTGTACAGCATTTGAATGATATTTGAAGCGCTCTTCTCTAATTTTGGCCAGCCCGGGACACCATACTGGAGAAGAATACTGGGTTTCTGCAGGCTGCTCAATAGAGATTGGTTCTATTTAGCCGTGAGCTCTGCTGTGCCGTCGTTCGGCTCTTCAGGATAATGCTGGGCAGGAATCGGTTTCCTTCTCCCTCAAGAGTTTTCGAGATTTCAAACTTTTGTCTTGTTCCAAACTGGGAGGAAAGGTTGAAATCTCAAAATTTTTCATAGACTGATCAGCTGGGGAAAAAATCAGATGAGGTCAGTCCAAACACCAATCAAAACATTCTGGTTTCACCGAATCAGCCTTTTACAATGAAAAAATGTTTCCTCAGAAAGTTCCTGGCAGGCTCTACTTAGACCAACAGTTTCAAACTTGAGGGCCAGAGACAGGCACGTAGGGTGGAATTTTCAAAACACCTCAAGCCCAGACCCTTCGATGTATTTAGGTGCCTAACTCCCATTGAAATCAGCATTGAGGACCTGGGGCCTGGGTGACTTGGGAGCCGAGTTCTGGTGAAAGTCAATGGGCTGGTTTGTTAAGCAGTTTGTGCTGTTGCGATGCCCCACTGAAAATCGTGGGCTCCTAAATCATGTGGGCGTTTTAGAATGTACCGCCCCAGACCATTATAAGGCACCGCTGGGACTGATTGCCAGCTCGCTCCCTAAGACACAATCCACTAAGCCTATGGTAACAGCTTCTGCACAAACGTTGACCCTACTTATTTAAGGGCTGGTGTGTTAAGAAATTTGTGCTGCAAACGCCCCATTTATTGAAAGAGACAATGAAGAAAGCGCCGGCAACTTCCCTATTGTCTAGGCTGCTTTCTTGTTCCTGGGATTCAGAAGGGTAAACTACTCGGCCTCGCATTGTTGCTGTCTGTTCTGTGCATACAAAGCCGACTTCACTCTCCGGGGCTGTCAATCTGGCCTAGTTCAGCTGCATGAAAATTCACTCTTAAAGGGGGAGGGCGGGGAAGAAAAATAGTTTATTAAAAAGAGAATGGGACGAAAGGCGGTTTTCTTTATAGTTCCTGTTGCGTTCAGAAAACCCAGCCTCCCGCACTCTGTTAGTACACATTCAAGATGAAAATGATTCACAGTTGGATAAACAGCTCCTGGAGGTGTTAACATTTGCAATAATCTATTGCTGTTCTTAAAGCAGAAATTAAAACCTTCAATCTGCAACTCCCAGGCCCCCAGCCTCTGGGGCTTGTTGGGAGTAGCCTTTCGGAGAGGCAGGCGGGGAAGAGACAAGCCCTGCGAATGCTGCAGAAAGCTTGGTGCATAATTCTCTTGCACATCAGCAGGATGACAGAGCCCACCGTGTCTTTGGTTTCCCACACTTCACTAAATCAGTGGCCTGTGCTGACAACACCTCACGGCTGGAACCGTTGGGCGAGAGCCGTCTCTCTTGGCTCTGTTGATTTCAGTGAGGTTACTTCTGTCTGGATTTCAGAGGTGAATCAGGCTCATTATGCTCCCAAAGCTGACCCTCTACCCCCTCAGTTACTCACGGCCAGGTCTGAGTGGGAAGGATCGACCCCCCCCTTTTGAATCGGTGGCAATTGCGCCATTGGGTGTAGGGTGATTGCAAATCAGCCCTTCCGAGTTAAAAGGCAGCCTTCTCCCTGGGCTGAGCCATCCGGAGCTCTGACCTGTGCACCTTTGAACCAGATTGTGCTCTCCCTGACTCTGGTGTCCACTGGAGCGTCTCCCCGGAAGTCCATGGAGTTTCTCCAGGGTAGAAATGGGGTGAGGTCAGAATCAGACCAATTGCACCGTTCTGCAGACTCGGCAGCGGGTTGGCACTAGCAGACACAGCCCTCAGAATAACGGTGCAGCCCCGAGTTCAGCGAATCAAAGATCAGGGGCTCTTTATCCCTGAAAGGGCACAGGAGCAGCTCCCTCCAAGCTGCAAGGGTTGCTGTCACCACACAACTTCCCCTTCTCCCAGTGGCGGAAAGAACAGAGACACTTCCTGAGATGAAGGAACCTCCCCCCACACCACTTTCCCAGGGCTGTCTATCTGTGGGCCAAGGAAGCCCGGCGCGGCCAGCCAGTGCAGGAACTCTGTTATCGTACTCCTCAGCGGGGTAGCTTGAAGGTCAGCGTTGCAGCTACGCCTCTGACTAAAGGCAACAGAGATGCTCACGTGAAAGATGTGATAAGGACAAATGCAAAGTGCTCCACTTAGGAAGGAACTGTCAGTTGCACACTTACAAAATGAGAAATCACGGCCTAGGAAGGAGTCCTGCAGAAAGGGATCTGGGGGTCATAGTCAATCACAAGCTAAATATGAGTCGACTGTGTAAAAAAAAAAAAAGTGAACCTCATTCTGGGATGTATTAGCAGGAGTGTTGTAAGCAAGACACGAGAAGAAATTCTTCTGCTCTACTCCGCGCTGATTAGGTCTCAACTAGAGTATTGTGTCCAGTTCTGGGCGCCACATGGCAGGAAAGATGTGGCCAAATTGGAGAAAGTCCAGAGAAGAGCAACAAAAATGATTGAAGGTCTAGGAAACATGACGTACGAGGGAAGATTGAAAAAATTGGGTTTGTTTAGTCTGGAGAAGAGAAGACTGAGAGGGGACATGTTTTCAAGTACATAAAAACTTGTTAAAAGGAGGAGGGAGAAAAATTGTTCTTCTTGGCCTCTGAGGATAGGACAAGAAGCAATGGGCTTAAATTGCAGCAAGGGCGGTTTAGGCTGGACATTAGGAAAATCTTCCTATCAGGGTGGTTAAACACTGGAATAAATTGTCTGGGGAGGTTGTGGAATCTCCCTCCTTCAAACTCCCCCTCCAATACCCCATTCCTCTAGTGCTTAGAATCGTGGGGCTGGAAGAGACCTCAGTAAGTCATCTAGTCCAGACCCCTGCACTCAAAGCAGGACTATGTAATAACTAGACCATCCCTGACAAGTGATTGCCTCCTTGGATGGGTACTCAGCATCTGGCAGGATCAGACTTTACCAAAACTTCCCAACTCTTTGTTGGTGCCATCAACAGTCCCCTCTTGCAGCACAGAACTCAACATGCCTTTCACCAAGCTGAGCCCCTGGTACCCAATCTACCGGCATGCCGGGGCCGCCTGCACGCAAGAACATTCTGCTATAGCAGCGGCCGGGAAGAGAGCCCTGGCAGCCTGGCACCAGCAGCGCGAGTCAAGGATGGTCTCACGGTACTTTCTGCCCTGGCAGCGGGAACATCTTCTCACATCCGTGAGATGTAAAGTCAACTCACTGCTTGGCAAAGCCACCCCTTGGTCTCTAGGGATCAATCAGTCCTTGGCCGCTCTGCTGAGTCTGCCCGCAGTGGGGCCTGTTGGAACAGTTGCCTTTCCATCAGCCACTGAATTGAGACCATCAGCTGTATCGTAGAGGCCATTCAACCGCTGTCAGGAGCCACCGGACCTTTGTTTGCTTGGGCTAGATTCAAACCCAGCAGCCTGGAGGAGAAATTCTCCATATGCCATTGCCAATCCCCTATAGCCAGCTAGCCCCCGCCGGCAGGCTCTCGTCTTATACTGCTACTGGAGGGAATGGAGTTGACCGCAAATGCTGAGCCGTCCCCAGGAAGTAACGGTCCTTCAAACTTTTGATACTCACGGGTCATCAAGCCACGAAAGAGAGGCGCCGACTGACTTGTCACCGAGCTTTTTTGTGGGGAAGGCTGGCACATTTATGAGCTCTTAGGCGCTGCGGTAATCTTTGCTGCTTTTCAAATCGGAGGGTAGGAAATGTCCCGTGGGCTCGGAGAGACATTTGAGTGATAGAGAATCTGGAAAACATTTACAGTGTGTGTTTTTTTTCAAGTAATAGCTCAGCTTGTCTACTTGAATTTAGGAAGGGGGAAAGCCGGGCGAGTGCTGCAGACAGTCTGTGATGTGTTTTTTGGAAGCCGAGATTGACTAAAAATTACATTCTGATGGGAAATGAGCCAGTATGCATGCAGAAAGGGGCTGTGTGCTTGTCAGCAAGCTGGTCTTGAGGGTGTGCTGAGATCCAGCGCTTTGCCCAGATTAAATCAGTTAGAATGTTTCTACAGCAAATACGTTGTGATAATGCGCTCCAGGCCATCCTGACATTCTGTCGGCATCACGTGACACCCCGAGCTGCCTCTCTTACTGGGAGAGACGGTGCCCCCATGGCTGGGCATTAGGTGCCCCCATGGCTGGGCATTAGGAGAACCCCAGTAGGATATCAGATTGGGGTGATGCCCCGGTGAGCAGCTGGTACCCTGCTCCAGACCCCAAGTCACATCAAGGGATAACCCCAGCAGAGAACTGCCCGTTGGGTTCTGGGTGGAAGGATATTGCTGCAGAGTGATGTTGGCACCCCATTCTGCCCTGTGCCCCCCAGAGCGCTGTGCTAGATATTAGTCCCCACCATTTGCAGAAGCATAGGAAGAACTCTAAGCCTAGGTGGACAAAGAGACACTTTCAGGCAAAGAAGCTCCATTAGCCGGGATTTGCCCCCTGGTCAGCAGTAAATGGCTTATCTTCCTGGTCAGAGTCCGGCTAGTACACTGGCTAGGTGGCGGGGGGCACACAGGCAATGCCGTGCTTTCAAGGCCCAGCCCCACAGCAGGGGCGGGGTGGAGATGCATGGCCCAAGCAGCAGTTCCCAGAGGCATTGTCCCCTAAGCAGACCGTTCCTCCTAGAGCTCCAAAAGAGAGGTGCTGATAAACCTATGCACAGATGTAACATATGGGTCCCAGATGGCCAGCATTTCGGTCTGTGTCGGGAAGGAGGACATGGCCAGCTGGTTTCAATGGGAGACACCTGTCTCCAGCCTGGGAGGAGCAGGGCTCGCTCGCATGACAAAGATTAGGCCCTTACCAGAGAGAGGCGCCCTAACCAGAGCCAGTCGGAACGTGTTCGTTAAAATGTGGTTTTTCGTGAAAGCCAAAATGTTTTGCAGGGACTTATCGGTTACTGGGTCTGGAGAGGGGAGAGCGGGAGACCAAGGCAGGTTCTTGCTCTATGGCTTGTGGGGTTAGAGGCCAGGTTTGAGTCCCTGATGCAGAGTGATCTGGAATAAACCACCATTTACTGAGGGTCCTGGTGGAATCTCCATCCCTGACCCTCGCCTGGGAGGCGGAAGAAGCAGCTGGATGTTTTTCTAAAAGCCCTGCTCCAGGAATGACTGTGGGGCAGGTCTCTGGCCTGGGCTACCCAGGCTGTCAGAGCAGAGGGTCACCATGGTCACTTCTGGCCTTGAAACCGCTGAATCTCTTCCCTGGGGCAGCTGCAGCCGGGTTCGCCCCCTCCGAAGAGATGTTGCAGCAGCCTGTTGAGAAGGAGGCTGTTTCGGGTGCTCTCCTGCATGGTTGTATGGGAAGGAGCTACCTGGTCTCGCTGAATGAAGCCGCCCTCCATTTCCTCGCAAACCCCCCTGCAATAACTAGCTCTGGTGCTGTTGGTCTATTGCCCAGGGGTGAATCAAAACAGCTTCTGTCCGTTTTAGCTGCACAATTAATTTAGAAAGGGCATTAAAAGGCCTAATCTAACTAACGAGGATAAGACGCGGAAGGTGATTACGCATCTGCCTCTCCCAGCAACAGGCGCATCCGGCAATAAATATGCAGATTTGGACGCAGTTCAGGCAGCCACGAGCGCGTCGCTGGTAGCTGCAGAAAGGAGCGAAGAAAAGCTTGGTGGAGCTGTCTCACCAGCAGGAGTTAGTCCCTCACCCGCCTTGGCTCTTTAAGTAGAACACGGGGAGACAGGAGGCCCTGAGTTCAAATCCTAGCTCTGCTACTGCATGACCTTGGCTACTGACTCACCTTTCTGTGCCTAAGGGTCCCCCTCCTTAAAATGGGGGGATCATAATACTAGCTACCTCCCAGGGATATTGTGAAGCCTGACTGGTCAAGACAAGCTTGTGACCTGGTTGCTGGGGTGGGATGGCTGGGAAGCAGGGTGTAGTGCCTTGCTCTCGTTGGACTCTGGCGTGTGTTGGCACTGCAGAGATCTGCAGTTTTCTCCTGGTAGCCCCGCTCTGTCACACACACTCACTAGAGGTGGTTGCTCCTTCTCTCTCTGAGCCTCCCGTGGTATCACCAAGTACCACGGATCGTCCCAAGCAAAGGTACGTTTTTGGTCCAGTAGCTCCCGCAACGGACAAGGGCAGATGAAATAAACCCAGAGCCTCTCTCAACAGTGGCCCAGAGCAACTCTTGTCTCTCCCCCACAACTGCTCAGTGAAATACGAAAAACAGGCATTTTCTTGCCTGAGCCTGAACATCCCAGCAGCCTGATGACACCAAAAATACAGACGAGTCATGTCTTGCTGCTCAAACTCACAATGTGCTTTAGGTTCTGATGGAATCGGGTAGCTCCCAGCTGCTTCTTCCGCACCCCCAGCCAGCTCCCACAACCATCCACCACCTTCCTCCGCATGGCCCATATTCCTCTCCCTTACCCACCGAGGTCCTGCTGCATCTTCTCCACCCACAGCTTCTCCCTCCCACAGCCAGGTGGGGCATTGCTGCCTCTTCCCACAGCCAGTCGGTCAATGTTTCCTCTTCCTGGGCTATTTCTCATCAGCGGGCGATTCCGGAGTTTATTTAGTTCAGGGCTCCCTCCCTTTGCTGCGCTGTCTGAGCCGCGTGTCCTGGAGCTCCCGGAAGGGAAGACTGGGATATTTTGGGTGGGAGGGTTGAAGCTGTACTTGTAATTTTGCTTTTGAGGCCACTAGGAAATCTCTTTTGCTTGTTGATATCCCCTTCCCCACATTTCCCCACAACTGCACATTCACCTGCTTTTTTAACTCGCCACCCCGGCACCTGAGCTAAGCGAAAAGCATGCCCTGTTGCCCTCCACTGGGTATTGTTATTGCCCTAACAATTTAGGCTAGAGATGGGATTTTTTTTCCCATATCAAAATAAGATGGGTATCAAAGCAGCTGGCTGGATAAAATTGACTTCTAGCACCTCGTGCCGTCAGGACCTCACCCAGCTACAAAGCCTTTTCTCCAGGGAAAAGATATTTGCTGTAATAAGGGACAGCAAAGTGCGCCGATTACACGGCGTTCATGAATATGGACGACACAGCACGTCCCGTAAAATCTTCTTCCTTGGGGAACACCAGCTACACCTATCTAATGAAGGAGGGGGTATTAGCTGTGATCTGTGAACGGAAGACTGGCAGCAGCTTTGGTAAACAAAGGTAGCGCTAAAATAGTAATGCCACTGCTGATAATGAGTGTTTCTAAGTAGGTAGCATTGAGGGGCAGTGTGGTCTAGCAGAGGAGGCTCTGTTCCCATCTCTGCTACTGACTCACCCTGTGACCTTGGGCAAGTTACTTCGCCTCTCTTCTCTGCCGCTCTGGTTTATTTTGACTGCAAGTACTTCAGGGCAGGGGCCCTTCTTATGCATCTGTGCAGCACCTACACAACAGGGACCCTTCAGTCTCTGATATTTCTGCAAACAAAGGGGCCTAGTAACACCAGTCATGAGGTACACACTTTTCCTTTAAGAAGTGAGTGGCTAGATGCCACCCCACCTGGTGAGGAGCATGGTAGAAAAGCTGTCATGAGAGCACTGAACAGCCGTCAGGTGGGGGTCAAATCCTAGGCTGGATCTGAAGTGAGAAGTCTCTGATCTCTCTCCACACTCTCAGCAACCAGTTAGTCTGTTTGCCTATCTGGAGACACCCCCCCTAAAATCCCCCAAACCCTTCACTCTCCCCTCCTCCTCTAGTCAGCGGACTGCTAAAAAGCTGTGGTGCGTAGCCAAGAACATAAGCGCTGTGGAATTTGCAGCTGATCTGAAACACAGGTGGGAGGGAGGGAGGAAGGGGGGCAGTACACGATCCGATCCCATTTATTGATGAGCAAAGCCGTCCTCCACATCGCACAAAGAGGAGGCTGGAAAATCTGCGAGTGAGTCAGACTGAGGAGCAATTCTCGTGCCCCCCTCCAGAACCGCTTGTGCGACGCTGCAACACGGATGATGGGGAGAATTCCCTCCTGACCCCGAGCTGGAAATTAGCTCCTGCCCTGAGGCATGAGGATTGATTGACCTGGTGGCTTGTATCCGAGCTAGTGTAATTGCCCTGCCTGGTCATGGGAATGCCTGATAGACAGTATCAGCGTACAATCTCCTCGTGCCAAAAGCAGGGTGCCAGGCCTATGAAGGTGTATGCTTGTGTATTTGTGTGTCTGCCTGTGCTGGCCCATCTGCAGTGCACACTACATGGCAGTCTCTTCATGCGAGAGGGGCGACACGGGCGCCGTTAGAAACTGAGCATCCTCGGCTCGCCGCCGAAGGGCAAATGCCTGTCTTATTTGTGACCCTTTTCAGAGCCTCCTTCTCCTGTTTATTCTCCCCCCCCCGACCCAGAGCAGGACAAAGGGGAGAACTGAAGCTCACGCACCAGCCAATCATTTTCAGGTCAGCCAGCTGGGCACCAGCAGAATGGGCAGCGTCTTTGGGCCACGTCCCCTGCCTGCCTAATGGTAGGTGGGGCAGATTTTCATGTGTGGGCACAATGGGTGTATCCCTAAGGATGCATAGGAACAGTGAATGCCTGCAAGCCACTGCCTGAGTACGCACAGACGAGCCATTACCTGCTTTGTGGGCAGTTTTGTACCCCATTCATTGGCTCTTCGACTTGGGCAGGCAACGGGGCAGACGGATTCTGCCACTGTCATTATCCAGGATGAGTGCTTGGGAGTATGCAGCACTCGCCTGACTGGTGAAATAACGGGAAATGTCGTATAAGGTGGTTCTGGTTCTTGTGACAGTCAGAAAAGAGAGTCCTGCTTTAGACTTGCTTGGTGCTCTCCCTTAGGCCACCTGCAATATTTTGGGCGGGGGAGATGATTCTCCTTCACAACGCATTGCCGCAGACAACATCAGGACCAGGTGAATTCATATTAGCCGCGCTAGTGGCATGCAGCCATTCTCATCTAAGGGAAATCCTTGGCGCTTGGCCTTTGGAAGACTGGGGATCGAATATTTAGAACTCTAGCAGCAAAGATGCAATTTACAAAAAGTGAAT
This sequence comes from Macrochelys suwanniensis, assembly GCA_033296515.1. Taxonomy (NCBI): domain Eukaryota; kingdom Metazoa; phylum Chordata; order Testudines; family Chelydridae; genus Macrochelys; species Macrochelys suwanniensis. Next base: position 4,553,970 of record CM065789.1, on the reverse strand, counting down.
GTTAAACCAACGGACCCCCTGAATTCGAGGGTTTTCATCGATTTCTCCCATTCGTTCCGACAAGGCCGCGGTTAACGGTGACATTTTCCCGGCAGCACCTTTGCGACTGAACAGCTGCCGGCTCATTACCTATGAATCTGAATTAACTGCCAATCAGAAGAGTCTGCCTGGGGTTGCTGCTGGGGAATTACTGAAGCCCCTTTGACGACTTAGCTGTAAATTTGCTTTTCTTTCATTTGTGGGAGTCTGGGCTGACGCAAAGGGCTGTGATTAATGGGACGGTGTAGAAGGCTACCCTGGGGATCAGTCTGCCTAGGCCTCATTGCCTACCTGGGACGGGAAACTCTTTGCCTCATTTCAAACCCAGCCGAACGTCCAGGCCGGGATTGCATTTACGTCCGGCTTTGGAAAAACCGGGGGGGAAACAGGAGAGGAGATGGGCGGAGAAGGGAAAACTGTTGAAAGACAGACCCTGCTGTAGCAGAGTGAATAGGAAATGCGCAGGGAGTGTGGCACAAAGGAGTGGAGGGGAAAAGAGTGAAAACGGATGCTGTACGTATGTATATGTTGTACACCGGGCAGCCACTGGTGTGTGTCTGTGTGCGTATGGCCGTGTGTATATCAGTGTGTGTGTGTGACTGTATATCTCAGTGGAACTTCCCTAGCAATCAAATGGCATTAAAAACCAAATGTTGTCACTCTAACTCGTCACCCTTATTACCAGGCATGAAGCCCGTCTAGTCCCGTACCACACCGTGGGGCTGTCCCCCTCCAGTGCCAAGGCAGTCAGTAGCACGGCACATGTCTCAGCCCTGCACCTGGCTGGCCCATGCCCCCAGAGGCCACGCTGGCCTTGTATCTGTGTGTCGGCAACATAAAAGTTTCCAAGTCTCCCTTCCCACCTGCTAATCAGCTCATTCATGAAACTGGCAACCTGCAGCTAACATTCCATTGCCCTTGTAATTCAGACAGTTAGTGACCAGGTAAGAAGCCAAAAGCAATTTTTAAAAAAGTGGTGACAATTCCTTTCTGACCCCAAGCTGGAAATCAGCTTCTGGCCTGAAGCATGTGGATGGATCACACGTGTGGTTTGCATCCCAGATAGCATTACTGCAGCGTTTAGTGCTCATGGGAATGCCTGATACACAGTATGGCCTTTTTATAAAGGCTTCTAATTTTGCATCCTCAATGAACCATAGCCATAAGCAACAGAATATGGATGCCTGAGTGTGTGGTTACCCCTTGGACAGAGACATAGGCAGTCAGGTAAGCTTAGTTAGGTGGAGTATCCTGCGGTACCCCTGGCCTGATGCCACCCATCGCTAGTACCTACTGCAGAACACAGGGAAATAAGAATCCTGTGAGAGACGCTCTGGGATGGGCTGGGGATGAAGATTTTGGGTGCAGGAGGGGGCTCTGGACTGGGGCAGGGGCTTGGAGTGAGGGGGGGTGAGGGCTCTGGCTGGGGGTGTGGGGCTGGGGATGAAGGGTTTGGGGTGCAGGAAGGTGCTCCAGGCTGGGGATGATGGGGTCTGGAGGGTGGGAGGGGGATCAGGGCTGGGGGTTGGGGAATGGGAGGGCTCTGGGGTGCAGGCTCCGGGTGGTGCTTACCTGAAGCAGCTCCCGGAAGCTGTGGCATGTCCCCCCTCCGGCTCCTGTGCGGAGGCGTGACCAGCAGCTCTCCGCACTGCCCCATCTGCAGGCGCCGCTTCCAGCCAATGGGAGCTGCAAAGCCGGCGCTTGGGGCAGGGGCAGCATGTGGAGCCCCCTGGCTGCCCCTCTACGTAGGAGCCAGAGGGGGGACATGCCACTGCTTCCGGGAGTTGCAGGGAGCTTGCTTTAGCCCCTATGTGCTGCCGATCGGACTGGTGCTGTCCAGAGGGTGTTCCAGTCGAAAATCGGACACCTGGCAACCCTTACATTGTGGGATAAGGGCCTTAGCAAGTTCGCCTTGTAGCAAAGCAGAAAGAGACAAAACCTTCACTCCAGCCGAGAGAGGGCCCAGCACGCCAATGATAAAGCTCCATTTAAATCCCTGGCCTGAAGTAGGATGCACGTGATGCATAGACCTTGTGCTGGTTTCTCTGCACAGGGGTGAATATCTCTCCATTAGAGCCAGGGAAGTGCTGCAAACAATGGGCCTTGGATAGTTGCTCCCAGGTGAAATAAATTTGTTTCAGCCACACCTGTGCCCCTTTTGTGTCTATCCTGCAGGTGGGTTTCACTAGCACGAAGGCTCCCTTAAAGCGAATTTCAATGCCACGCGGAGGAGCTGAATTTTAAATCCACACAAGGGAGTGGTCACACTTGCTCACTCATCCAATCAGGGAACTGGAACAATACCATGTGACTGATCGGACCACTCTTAGCGACTCGGGATTGGCTACGTTCAGAGAATTGTTTGTGAGCAATTTGGATAGTTTAAAATAAAATGCAAAAGGGACATGTTCAATAGCAAATACACGAGAGGAAACTGATCTGCTTGGGGACACTCAGCAGAAAAAGTGATCCGTTATCTGTTGTGAGTTATTGGCCCATCCCTAAGTCATTATTAATAAGAGCTCATTCAGATCGGGGAAGTGCATTGTCCATCTGACCCCTGCAGTCGTTCACCTTGATCTGGGGTGAATAGGCTGAGAGCAGCGGATATAAATTGATTAGAGTACGATAAATGCAATGGTAATTAGCATAAATCCATGCGCCCATGCCTGCTGCCTGGCCCTTGGTGTGATGAAGAGGGAATGTGAAGAGGGAAAGACCTGAATGAACAGAAAGAAAGGCCGGAAAAGGAAAGAGATCACAGTGGCCTGCTGCCCTGACTCTAGGAGGAGCTCCCGAGACGCTCACGGGAGGCTAGCAGTCAGTTTTGCACCGTTGTCCTTCGCTTGAGCAGTTCCGGGTTCACGAGTCTTCTCGCCACGTTTTCTGTCTGCTACTACTTGTCTCATTAGCACCTTAAAAATCTTTCTCCCCCTTTTGCAAATGCGGCTAAATAGTAGTGCAAACCCCAGGGAGGAACCCAGAGCTGCAGAGAGAAGGTCTGAAGAGGGGGTCTGGAAGGCCTAGCTAGAGACACGCAGTAGCCTCTGTGTACAGATATTCTCTCTCTCTCCCCCGCAGCAAGGCAAAGGGCCGCAATGTAATTAGACCTTTCCAAATCACACCGGCTCCTCAGGGTTCTGTGGCTTGATGACGCCATTGCCGGGGTAATTTTCCTGCCCTTGGGTACATTCCTCTTGCCCACAATAAGAACGTGTGCCTTTTGGGACGTGTGGCCAAAGAAAGTTGAGATGGTGCCAGACGTGTATGGGGTCCAGACGGAGAGTGTGTGGCCAGAGAGGAGCCAGAACAGGGGCTGGAGAAGGCTACTTTCTCCTCAAAATAGATGTGGTAGCCGAGGCAACAGAGATACAAAGGCTAAGAGCCAGGCTTCTAGCAAAGCAGACTCCATGTGCTGAGCAGCTCTTCTGAAAATCTAGCTGTAAGTGTCACCGTGGGAGCTGCCGGGAGTGGAGCCAGTTTGAAAATCTGGCCTCATTTGTGGGGGCTGAGCTCATTTGAAAACCTGACCTCCCGGGGGGAAAGCAGCTAGGACGGGGCCTGGGCATGGAAGGAATTCACACAGGTATCTTTGCACAACACAGCAGTAGACACACAGCTAGTGCAGTTTGACGGGCAGGAGCTAAACAATGACTGGGTTGGCTAATCCTGAGAGGAAGGCCGGTTTTGTGGAGCAGCACTCAGGAGAGCTGGGTTCTATCACTTACTCGCACTGTGCCTCAGTTTCTCCATGGGCTCATGAGGCTTATACTTGTAGAGCCTGTTGAGATCTCCAGATAGCAGGAAACCCGGAAGCGCAAATTGTCTATTGCGTGTTACTTTGATTAGGGGGGGAAATATGAATGTAAAACCCATTCTTTTTCTAAGTGCACATAACCAAGGAACATCTGTTGGTTGGAGAGCATTAATTGGAAACAATGACCGTGACCGAACCTCCCTCTGCACTCAGATGTGTGCTCCATTAGGCAGGCTGTGATGAGGAGTTTGTTGCCGATGCTGGATGGCTTTGTGGTGGAGGGGTTTCCGATGGTTGCTTCTCATCTGTCAAGCAGAACGGCCTGGGAAATGCAAGAGAACGACCCCATTTAAAGAGAGCTACATAGGGCTGTCCAGGTCCAGGTGGCTTTTGGTCTGGAAATAAACTATTTCTGGGTTGCATTGGATTAGAAACACCAGGAGACCAGCTGAGCCAGCTACAAGCTGGTCCTTAATATTTCTAGGCTTCAATGAAGCTAGGGGCACAGAGACACATTCAGTAAAGAAATAATGGGTGGAAAATTATTGGAACTGTAACAAATCCCCCTCCCCCAAGGTTTGGGTTCAGGGGAAGCTTTAGGCAGAGGTTTGGGTCACTTCTGCTTTTCAGGGAACTAGCTAGAGCGTCCCTACATCGGGCCAGATCTCCGGTTGGCATGAAGTGACGTTGCTCCATTGACGACAAGGCTCCTCGGTGTCATGCGGTAGCAGTAGCCCCGTGCTTTCCCAGAGGCTCAAGGGAAGACCCACGAAGCACAGGGAGCTGGGCGGATTTAGCCCAAACGAGGATCTGGCCTGATGGCCCTGGCCCATTGTGTCAGAACCGCCTGTCTGGAGCCCAGGCGTTTGCACGAGGAGAAGAAGCCGGGTTGATCAGTTCAGGCTGCACTCTTCACTTGTGGTCTTACCCTCCTTTTTCTGTGCTTACGCAGTCTGTGCACGTGACCTGCGTGCCCCCAATGCATCACTTCAACCCTGTGTGTGCAAAGGGCCTAGTGCAGGTGCGCCGCTCTGCCAGGAATTTCACCTGCCATTTCCCCCTCCAAGTGCACCTCAGGGCTCGTCTTCACTAAAGTGCTGCAGTGGCGTGGCTGCACCAATGCAGCGTTCTCAGCTGTGCCACTGGAGTGCATTAGTGACGACACGACTGCACCATTGGGAGAGCTTCTCCTGTCAGCGTAGAGTTAATCTGCCTCCCCAGGAGGCGGCAGCTTTGTCAATGGGAGAAGCTCTCCCGCCCACACAGCACTGTCTACACCCGGGCTTAGGTCGGTATAACTCCCTCACTCGGGGTGTGGATTTTTCATGCCCACGAGTGACGTAATGATACTGTGATGCATCTGGAGTGTAGACCTGACGTCGTTCACAAAAGAACAGGTACATTCGCTGGGTGGGGTGGGGTGGGGTGGGGTGGGGGGTGGGTTGTGGCCACCTCCTCAACTCCGGTATGGGAAACAGGCCGGCTCTTTTGTCATTCTGAGGGAGCCGAACAGGTACCCGTAGCACGGCCACCGTGGCTTACGAGCGTGTCTGATTTAGCAAGCTAAGGCGAGTCCAGGCTGGGCAATGCTTAGATGGGAGACTTCCAATGAAATCTCAGGGGTCTGCACCACGTGGTGGTTGGGGTTCAGTGGGTGGTAGTCTGGGACCAGTTGAACTGAGCCACTATGAACCAATGCCACCACATGGCCCTGGGGAGGGCAGGAGGAGCTGTGCTGGAGGGAGCTCTGGGAGAGGGATAACCCTGAGGTTCTCTGATGGCTGGAGGGGCATTCGAGCTCCTGAGCCCGTTCGTGAAGCTGGGTGTTAATTTGAAGAGAACGATCTTCAAAAGTGCCTCGGGAGCCTGCAGCATAAAAAGTCATTTGCATTATGGTCACCTGACCATGGACCGGCCCCTTTAGACAGAGTCAGAGCCGGGTCGCTGCTATCGGGTAACTAAGTGACTCCCCCAGCTCTAGGCTATCTTTCTGCGCAAAGAGGTGTCCTGCCGTCAGTGGGGGTTTTATCATCCAGTGCATGAGAATTGCGTCAGAGGAGTCAGCCCTGGTTGCTTCCAGCGGTTGTGCTCTAAGAACTGGGGCCTTCACGTTGCTCTGCCATTGAGGCCTCTCGCCTTGGGTGAGGGGGGCCGTCAGGTGCTGAGATAAAAGACACCCTGCCTGAGTCAGCCGGGACTTTTCAAAGTGGCGAATGGTTTCGATTAGGGGATCGGGCGCTTTGCCTTGGACATTTTGTTGAGGGAAGTTGATCCTCAAGCACCGAATGGCCTGATAGCAAAGGTTTGATCCAAACAAGATGGAGGCTGGTGCTGGGCAAGCTTCTCATTTGAGCTCTGCCATTACGGTTGCAGCTGCCCCTCCCCGCCATTCCAGCCCTGGGATGCTCCCTGCACCGGCTCTGCTGCTGATGCCCCTCCGTCCTGACCTGCAGATCCCCTGCTATGCCAGCCATGAGCTCCTTCCTGCTCTCTCTGCCGACACCCCTCAGTTTTGACTGGTCTCTAGGACACTGGTCTCTGCCATTCTCCTTTGACCCTCTAGTGCAGGAGTTGCCCGTTGTGCATGGAGATTTGCTATGATTTGCATAGGACTAGCAGCCTACCAGCTTCAGAATGACCTGAACAAACCAGGCGTTGACTCCAGTCTCCAGCCACAAAAGGGGCACAGGTGCACTCCAGAGACTGAAAATCAGAGCTGGGTTTAAAAAATCTTGCGTGTTTCGCAGCAACACCTCACGCGGTACCTCAGGCTCAGCTGGAGAGCCCTTCCCATCCATTCTGCTCATAATGAGCACAGTTTAAGGAGGTTTAGCTGTCTCTTTAACAAGGCAACGTTGGTGAAAATGAAGCCAGCTAATCATTCCTCCATGTGGAACCATATGCCAGGCCGACAGGGAGTTTGTAGGAACAATCAGACACAAGTGCTTTGAACCCGGTCTCCTCGACCGGTTGACTGGATGATCTCCGCGAAGTCGGCCTTTGCTCAAACTGGGATGGGAACCCGGGCAGGCAGTTGTTTGGGGATGTGGCTTTACACACACCATGGCAGGAAGGCGATGCACAAAGATGCACTTTGTATGAAATGCTGCGATCCTTTGCCAGCTGATTGAACGATTTAGCATCTGTAGAGGCTTTGGAGTGGAGGGAAAGGTAATGAAAATATAACGCAATGCGAAAAAGGCTGGTCAACAGGCTGGAAACATCAGAAATCCTGCTCCAAATAGCTTTACAGGAAAGTCAAAGTCAAACATTCTGATCCGATTCTAAGGATTTAAATTATTTGAAGGATCTGGAGACAACTTAGTGTCTCAGCGTTATTCGTATTATATTGTGATGAAGTAGGTAGGTAGGGAGAGAGAAGGAGAGAGAGAGAGAGTCTCATTATCCTCCACTTGATGGCATCATAACTCATCTGTATGACATAGGCCCTATACTGCTGATAGATAATGGGGATTCTCCCTTAGCTAGCAGGGACCTGTGCTTTAAGAGCAAGAGAATCTGAGTTCTATCCCGGCTGAATCCAGGAAATTCCAAGTGGCCGCAGTGTATGACACAGTGACAACTCTGACATGCCTGGACAGTCCTGGATTTCTTATAATAATAAATTAATTTGCAAATATCCCAGACTGCTAAGCTTCAAAAGGAAAGAAGAGGATTTGTGTTTTATCTTGACTGGGATCTGTCTGGGGGAGGGTTTGCAGCTTCAAATGCTATAAATCTGTCCCTGCTAAAGCCTTCCGAACACTTTTCTAATGATTGTCGTTCCTTTCGACTTGCAGGTGGAGATCTCTTGTCCTGAGACCGAAATGAATGGAGATTCGTTAAACAAAGGGCTCCAGTCAGTATTCCGTACCTGGAGACGCATCCAGGGACCTTTCATTCTTTCGCTGAAGGGGAGCCGGTGCCATTTCCATTACAGACATGCCTGCACGAACCAGCGCCGAGGAGCTGAAAGCAGAGAAAGCCAGTGAGGGGAGCCGTGTCAGCTGATCAGCTTTCAAATCGCCTTCAAACACTCAATTTTCTTAACATGATCCCACCATCAATGGAGTCTCCAGAGCACCCCTTAGGAACGTTAACAGGAGAAGAATAAAATGGAGCCAAATGGGAGCTGCTGTGATTTGCTTTGAGAAATACCTCGTTTTCTTAGCACAAAACGGGAACTGAAAAATACTCTCAATCCCCTACCCCAGCCCCTTCGGACTTTATAAAATTCTCAGATATTTTTGTATGAGTTCAGTACACAGTCCCGTTCTGCTTTAGTGGCTACTTATTGATCCCAAAATAATACCAGAGGAGAATCCTTCAGCAACTGAACCAGCGCAGCCAGACGGCTGACAAAAGGCCATTGTCCTTCCTTTCCCACTTATCTGATATCAGCCGGTTTTGACCCAATCTTGTGCACTTGAAGAGAGAGTTGCGAGACTAGACTTGCTGTCTTTGCTCTGCGACTTCCCGCCCAACACACGGCGAGTAATGAAGGCGCCATGGCCAAATTATTGGTAAAGTTCCAGCGTTATTTTAGGCGGAAACCCGTGCGCGTCTTCACTCTGATTGCGCTGTACCTGACGGCCGGGAGCCTGGTCTTTCTGCACTCTGGGTTTGTGGGGGAGCCCACCATCTCCGAGAATGAACCCAACCCCATGGACAGCACCGGCGAAGGGACGGCGTTTCAGTACCTGGGGGTGGTTCAGCTCGGGAGGGGCTTCAAGGAGACCCCGGAGGCTCGGCATGCTGTCCGGAGGTACGGGCCTTGGTTCAAGAGCGTTTCCAAGGATACGCCAGAGAGGAGCAAAATGGGGGACTATGGCGGGGCCTGGAGCAGAGCTCTCAAAGGGAGGAAGGTCCACGAGAAAGAGGAGGACAGAGGTAAGATTCTGATGGGGCTGTGGGAAGAGAGGCGGAAGAGAGGCGGGGGGAGGGATAGCTCAGTGGTTTGAGCATTGGCCTGCTAAACCCAGGGTTGTAAGTTCAATTCTTGAGGGGGCCATTTAGGGATCTGGGGCAAAAATTGGGGATTGGTCCTGCTTTGAGCAGGGGGTTGGACTAGATGACCTCCTAAGGTCCCTTCCAACCCTGATATTCTATGATTCTATGAATAGCAGCATATATTCACAGCAGGGAAAAGAGCAAACCTCCCGGGGAAAATCCTGGCCCCACAGGAGTCAAGGGGGGTTTTGTCCCTGAAATTTGCTCATCCATCCCCTTGTAGGGCACTTTCCAGGGCTTTAGCGATTCTGGTTTTCAATAATTCACTCAACCCAGCTTCCCCCACTTCCTTTGGGAAATGATGCTTCCAGCCAGTAGAATTTTTCCCTCAGATATTCAGCCTGAAGGTTCCTTTGCTCATTTTCATCTCGTAATAAGTCCTGGTCCAAGGGCCTCAGACCAAAACAATCTGCCTCCCCTAGGATGTTTATAAGTGGGGCTTGCAAACATCCAACTAACCCTCGGGGAACTTTCAAGAGGATAACTGCCAAGAGAAGAGAAATACAAATTGAATCTTAGGTCTAATTTATGTCCCATTGGCCCTATGGGTTTGAATATGCTCTTGTGTCTCCTGTGTTGAGTGAGTCTCATTTGCTAGGCACACCTTGAGCCAGATTCTGATCTCAAGTATCAGAGGGGTAGCCGTGTTAGTCTGGATCTGTAGAAGCGACAAAGAGTCCTGTGGCACCTTATATGAGCTGAGTTACACTATCTTATGTCTCCATTGGCTTTAGTGGGGTTACTCTCAATTTACATCGGTGTAACTGAGATTAGCAAGGATCTTCATCTTGCCCTGTAGTTTTACTGGCGCCTGCCTACGGAAACGCTAATCTGAAAACCACCTGAGCTTCTCCCATGGGGGTGCACTGAAATCCACTCATTTTTAATGGTCCGGCGGGATGCCTAATTGAAAGGCTGAGAAAGACCGAAGCTCACACATTCAAGCGAGTTTCTGTTTCCCAAGCTTTCTGTGCATTGGAGCTGATAAGGCAGCACTGCAGTGGATCAGTGATGTTTCTAAGCCAGCCAAAGAGCTTGCACCAAAATCAGCATCCTCAATCTCTTTGTGTCTATATGAACTATACATCCCTGAGCGGTTCAGCTTTGGCACCATGACAGGGGACCAAGAGGGCACTGGGGACAGACCAACACCCGTCAGTCCTGTCTAATCCCCTTTTAAACATATATTATCTCAGTTTTAAATGAAACCTGCTACTGATTTTACCCTCCGCTGACAGCCTTTTGTGTAGTGACTTATTGCGCGGCTTCTGATGTGCTTATCGTCTCTGAGAACCTAATTTACAGCACCTGACAGGACAGTTATTTCATGAGGGATGCGGAGCAATCATAGGTTCTGTTTCTTTACCGAGCAGGGTGGCTTAGCCGGCTTTGTATATTCCCAGTCATTATTTCCATTCATGCCAGAGGGTGTCACAGAGAGGCGGCACGTCATCCATTTCTTTAGCAAGAAAAGGCGCCCCTCCCGCATCTTTTTGCCTAACCCTGTCCTGCATGGAGCTAGGGTGACCAGATGTCCCAATTTTATAGGGACAGTCCCGATTTTTGGGTCTTTTTTCTGATATAGGCTCTTATTACTCCCACCCTGTGTCCTGATTTTTCACATTTGCTGTCTGGTCACCCTACATGGAGCAGACTGCGAGAGCCAAATAAACTCAAAACCTACTTCAGGGGTGACCTGATTTCTTCCTCTTGTTCTGAACTTTCCCGCTGCTCCACGAGGAGTTTCTAAAAGCATGTGAGACGAATGGGTCACCTAGCTCGGTTGCTGTTTACTCCAGTGCTGTAGTTATCATAGTCTTGTTGCTTACCCTGAAACATTCGCCAGGCTGCCAGCCCAGAAAGACACTGACATGCCTTTCATCACAAAGGCACCTGACCAATATTTATTGTTATTAATACTTCTGGTAGGCCTTGCATGATTAACGTGGGCATTCCAGGTGAACGGGTGGATGCAAATTCCTTCTAAAGTAATGGGAAATTAAAGTGCAGCCAATTACATTTGCAGTAGGCTCTCAGATTTGATGTCTAGACGTCCTGATATACCAACTGTCCTTCTCGCTGTAGGTAAATGACGAACAACATATTGTGGATTGGCTAAAAAGTTGCTAATTAAGCTAATTGAGTAGTTCTCATTGGTTTTTAAAAGCTCGCTCATTTACCCTTCGGACGAGTAAACGCAGACAAACTCGCACGCACAGAGGTGCTCTAAGGTTGTGTGTGGGCAGCTGTATTTTCAGAAGAGCTCACGGCATCTGGCTCTCTCCGTTTTGGGGCCTGCTCCAGGAGAGTGGGAGCTGCGTGGTACCTTGGAAAATCAGGCCCCAAATGGCTCAAGTTGAGCACCCAAAACGAGGGGCCACTTTTGAAAATCCAGTCCAGTATGCCATGGTTAATGCTTCGTACCTGGGGTAAGCCTCCCTTTAGAAAATTGTCCTACATATGCTGATGGCATTAAATAGCAGACGACAGCAAAAAGCGGAGGTGTCAGCAGAGTACCCAATGATGACACAAAATTACCTGCAATCAGTGTTCCCAGATCTGAAGATGAGCGGGAATGGTACATTTACAAGGCAGTTAGACTCTGCAAATACACTGCCTTGAGTTCTCAATCTACTGTTTTTCCCCCCGTGAAGCACTAACTTGCATCTTTGGTTGAGTGTGAATGCTGTTACAATTTGTTGTCATTAATAAAGTGGGCTGGTGAGAAGAAGCAATCTAGCATGTTGCTACAGTACAGTGCACCTGTGACAGCAGCATAATAGATTGCCTTGGTATTTAGGGAAATCGCTGCAGCATTATCCATTATGGGAACCCAAAATGAAATACGAAATAGCAGCAGTAACTACTGATGTTGGCTCCAGCCGCAGATTCAAGCTCTGTTATATTTTTGAAGATGATTTCTTTCCATAGCTTTTCCCAGGGAAGGCTTATGTGGACCTTAAACAACGTGGATGGCCATATTATCGTCCCCGGTCGTTTTTAATTGCTTGGGGCAGCTCTGTTGCAAAAACACGTCGTTAAAAATGTGCCGCATCCACAGGAAAGACGAGACCTCCTGCAAAACCAGACAAACCCACAGTGAGCCATTAGGAAGCTGAGCATGCGAAGGAATGTTGGTAGCATTCACACGGTCCCCCTATTGTGAACTAATTCAGTGTCTCTCTATCTGTTCCCCAAGATAGTTCTGTGAGCGTCCTGCTTGATTTAGCATTAATGGGCAAGTGTCCTGCGGTTAGCAAAGCTTTTCTCGCCCTTGGGAAAACGAGCTCAACTAGTTGAGTCCGCTGGTTAGAAGACGATGATCTATTCCCAGGCGTTTTCCCCCCTAGGTCATAGGCTAGCAGCTGGCCCTCACAAGCTGCGAAAAAGCCTCAACAACAATTGGCAAACAGATCAAAGGATTGAATTCTTTCGCAGCGAATGTTTCGACCAGCTCTGGTTGGAGGGATCAATGTTTGCGGCACTGGGCTGTGGAGGTGCAAAGGCGGATTGGGAAAACCATAAAAGAGGTGGGATGTACAAGAGACACAAGAGGTGATGGCTTCTCTTCATCTGTTTGCAGAATACAATCCCTGTGTATTTGCTTTACCTCTGAAGCCCTGCACATCAGCCCTTTGTACAGAATCTGAGCATCGAGGCACAATAAATGTCGAACCATTTACAGGCTAATTCTGATTAACTCTCCCCCTCAGCTCCCAGGGGTGTGGGTGGGAATTGTGGTGTGCAGCAGCCCCTCAGGAAATGCTCTGCACCACCGAGGATCAGGCCTGAAACAATACTCCGAGGTGCTGCATGCTGTGTGTTCGAATGGCTGCAGCACCGAAACCAGCCAGGAACTCACCTCTGCACCGTGGGTGCATAAATGATTGTTAATTGGCTGATATTTTGTGTTCCCCGTTTGGAATTCCCCTGCATTTGGCGTTTGCTCTAGGAGAACAGCAGCTGTCACTCACGCAACAAGGAGCTTGCGTAAAACGTCCACACACAAAGCCACGGCAAAGAGATGACAGACGCGCACAACGCCCCTCGCAAGCTGGTGCCTCGCCCGGTGCCATTCGCTGAGCGTGCTGCACCCGCTACCTTTCATCTTGCCAGGTGTGCAGACGGGACTATGATCTCATCAGTGTGCATGGGAATCTGTATGTAGAACTCCCAGGGCACAGTGAGTATGGAGATGACAACATACTCCCAGTTAGTCGGGATTTCACATTAATATGCCAGAGGAGTAACCAGTGAAGCATTTAATTATGCACAGAAGTAACCTTCCGTGGAAATCTTCCACTGAGAGACTGAGCATGTGTTTCTCGGGAGCGGGAGGAATGCTGTAATAAATCTGTGGCAAGCTAGGAATTTCACAGCTGTCACTATGCTGTGCACCACGGAACTGCCTCTCAGGTCCTCGGTTTCCAAAATCACACCCGCCAGCCGCTTTAGCTCAAGTTGGATCACCGTTGGCATTTAGCAGTATAGGGCCTATGAATCACAGTTGAATGGTTCTTATTTAATCTAGTAGAGGACAATGATGCAAATTGTCTCTCGATAGTTCATTGCAATGCTCTGTAGTGGCAGCTAAGTCATTTCAGGTCGCTAGCGACCTGTGTATGATGCATGCCCCAATCCCCTACTAAACAGTCTTTGCCAAAGCTGGAAAAAAGTAAATTCCCTCCAGCCAAGTGACTTTCATGTCACATAACAGGAGACGGGAAATATAATGCCCAAATACATAATCTGCCCATCCCCGCCTCCAGTCTTGTGGTGTTCTTACACTTACAACAGAGGAATCAGTGGAAACCCACTTCTGAAACGCATTTGGTCGTGTTCATTAGATTAATTTGGTTTGACACGCAGAAAATCTCTACCAGATGGTTAGCGAGAATCAGCTGTCTGTCACCATAAAAAACCATGCAGCATTCCTGTTCCTGGCCATATGTAATGTGTCCACTGCAATTAACAGCTGATAAAATGGCTTCTAATTCCTAACGATGGAGATGGGGCTTGACGCAGGGAGATTCTATCGTTATCAATGCACATTGGTGCTGGCCATGAGCGACAAGAGTTGGAGTCCTTGCATCAGCGACGCCTAGAAAAGGGGCTACTTTGTGTGCAGAGGGAAAGCAGATGCTGCTACCACTCCATTTATACCTCAGTTCCCAGCAAGCAACCGGCCCTGATCGTATTCAGAAGAATCTTCGAGTTCAGTAAAGCCAGTTCATCCGTAAGAACCCTCTGCCGGCTTTCTGCTAAATCACCAGCAGAAAAACAGCCCAATCAGAGACGGGGCTGCATGTGAGACAGAGGGAGACTTTGGGGCGGTATTCAATACATTCTGGCAAAGCCTCATCTGCAAAAGTTCCCCTGCATTTCGAAGCGCAGAGATTGTACACGCTACTGTATTTATTAGCAGCTTACTTGTTTGTTTGTTTTTATAACGGAACTAAAAGATTTGGTTACTCAGGACAAAAAAATCAAACTGCACGGGACTCAGTGCTCGGACCAGGTATAAGCAGCTACGGCCGTAATTAACGAGAGTAAGCGAGAGCCAGCGAGGCCCGAGTGAGATGCTTGTGAACAAATGGAGCGTGAACCAGATCTGAGTAGACCAAATAGAGCCAATTGGGCGGATTCACCAGTATGGACTGGCAGTAACCACTCCCTACTCATAGTGTGAAACCGGTGTAAGGGAGGACAGAACTGGGCCCAGTGTGCGTGCCCATGCTGCTCCCTTCTTAATCAAGGCCCTACTGCCTAACCTGTGCGCGCTCCTCCTTTCCAGCTTGGGGTGACATACCTGTGCTAGCTTTGATCGCAGCGTCGCAATGCGCAGCAGCATGGACCAGCTGCCCAAGTATTCACCCCGGTCTTGGCTGGGATTATACCTGGACTGTTAGCCCATGCTGCTGTTTTTAGTGCACTAGTTTGGTCATAGTTAGTGTGTGTATGTCTAGATGAGCTGGAACGGACACCTACGGTGGCAGTGCGAATATTCCCCTAGAGTCTTCGAGTACGTACAAGGAGGAGGGAGAAAAATAGTTCTTCTTAACCTCTGAGGAGAGGACGAGAAGCAATGGGCTTAAATTGCAGCAAAGGAGATTTAGGTTGGACATTAAGAAAAACTTCCTAACTGTCAGAGTGGTTAAGCACTGGAATAAATTGCCTAGGGAGGTTGTGGAGTCTCCATCATTGGGGATTTTTAAGAGCAGGTTAGACAAACACCTGTCTGGGATGGTCTAGATAATACTTAGTCCTGCCGTGAGTGCAGGGGTCTGGACTAGATGACCTCTCGAGGTCCCTTCCAGTCCTATGATTCTATGCTTCCTCTGTGCCCCACATTGAAAATGTGTCCCTCTGTTCTTCAGCCATTCTCTGCCCAGCCGTGTGGCTTTTCAGAGAAACCAGCTGTGTTCCTGTAAAGTATGTCTCAGTCTGAGGGTTGGAGCATGTGCTCTCCTGTGAGCACCGCATTCAGGGGTCATGTCTTTGTTACGTCTGTTTGACATTTGGGGGTGACTAGGTGGGGGTTAATGGCTGGTGATATTTGGGAGCTCGGACTCGGTGATCTGGTGATCCTTCTGGCCTTTATAACATACACTTGGCAAAATTCACCGCTGGGCAGAGGTGACAGCACAAGGCCTCGGCCTCACCTCAGACCAATTTTGTAGGGTTATGCGGTGCCTAGTCCTTGTGTGGACCTACCCACAGAGGTGAATTTCCCCCGCTGCGAATTGCTAATGACACTAATGACCGTGGGAAAGGGAAAATGCCCTTAGCAAGCTGGCTAAACGCACCCCCTGGCGTACGTCCCCAGGCTGTAACTTGGTGACACTCCTGCTAAAATCCCAAATACCAGCCCAGACCGTCCCGTTCACTTCTTCAGACTCAGGGGTGGAAAACACAACAGACTCAAGCTGAACTCCTGCCCTGTTGCTGGAGGGTTTCTGCTACTCAAGAGCCATCGGGGCAATCCTGATAGCATTGCATACGGCAATGCCTGAGGAAACCCTTTAGAACAGAACTTTATTTAGGCTGGAGAAACTGTGTGCACTAAATATGCAAGGCCTTTGACGTGCAGCCTTCAGGATAAGGGTAGATATTTATTTTAATGCCACCCTAAAGCTAAGCCCGGAGAAATTCTTTCATCCTGCTTTTAACTAACAAAATGACACAATGCCCCGTGAGCCAGCAGAGAACGTGGCGGAGCAGACGCAGACGCCAGCGCAGACAAGTAACTTCTGCCAGCTCCGAAAGAGGTACAGGCAGCAGGCTCCCACTCCGCATCGCAGGCCTTGGCAGTGTCCATGCCTCGCACTTCCCTAGCAGCAGCTGTCTGGGGATCTCAAAGCACTTTGTAAACATTAGTGAACTAGCCCCATGGTCCTCCCAGGAGGTAGTGGAATGTCACCAACCCCATTATACAGGTGGGGAAAGTGAGGCACGGAGAGGTTAAGTGACCGATCCAGGGTCACACTGCAAGTCAGTAGCAGAGCTGAGATTGGAACAAATGAATCTTGCTGCCCAGGCCCCCTCACCCCCCTCCCCGCTCTAACCACTAGGAGCCCCTTCCATTCCCAGTGCCAGGATCCTTAGGTCAAGTGAACTGTCGGACTCAGCTGTGGTAAATCCCACTGAACGCATTCCTGGCCAGCGCGAGTTTGTTTTAGCAGAGATGGTGTCACATGTTGTTGTGTCCAGATGCCAAGTAGCTAGGCCCAGAGCCTCAAAGCTGTTTAGGTGCCTCCTTCCCCATGGGAGTTAGGCACCGAAATACCTTTGAGAATCTGAGCCAAAAAGCCTTGCCTGCTGCAAGCCCCTCCTTGGAGCAGCAGAAACACCTCTGGGGGCAGCAGCCAGCTAGGAAGAGCCTGGGGGGTTGAGACTCCACCTCGCAATACGCGTGACAGCAGCGGTCAGGTTCACCTTCGGCCCTGAGGAGAGCACGGCAGCGTATCAAAGCCCGAGTGAGACCATGTGCCACGTGAGCTCTGCCGCAAACATGGCCAGGCTGGCTAGTTGTGTGAGGGGAGGGGTTTACTCTGGGCTCGGTATTGTAAATCAAAGGCCCCTCTAAGTCACCGTCCCCATGCGGAGAGGCTCTCAATATCCATCACTAGCCACCGACACAGCTGTCCCCTCCAGGTGATCAGTGGCTCTCTGGGACAGGGAGAGGAGCGGCTTGTGGAGAGCAGGCTCTCTCCGCATCAGCCCCTCAGATCCCTGTATTATGGGATGTAACAGGGAGAGTTATTGCGGGCGGATGAAAATCACGGTACAGGTATCGCTCTTTTTATTACAATCACATTCTCAAAGGGACTGGACGTGAACGAGAGCTGGATGCTACCGTTGTTTTTTAATCCCTCCTGCCCCAAATCCAGAGTGAGGCTCCTAAATAAGTGACCAGGCTTCCATATGTGCTAAGCCCCCACCGCTCCCACTGAAGACAAAGGGGCCCTAATACGAGGCTCTCCGGTCCCAATTCTCTGTTGGCCTAATTCAGCTGACTTCAAGGGAATTGCACCAGCAGGGAATTTGATCCTCAAGTTTGAAGTGCTTGGTCAATGGACACACCCGTGGAAGTCAGGATCGGTCTATGGACCATTCCGAACAGGCTAAAAAGGGCGACGGTCACAACGGTATAATAATTATTCTGTGCTGGTAAAGCACAAGTGCACACTTTTGGTCACTTTTTATTTCAGAGGAGATCACACGACAATCGTGAATGCCTCCTCTTCAACCTTCCTACCAAGGAATGCACCCATGGAGATCTCTCTGGTCCTTTTAAAAGCTAGCTGCAGCGCATCCAGTCTTAGCTGAAGAACGAACATCCCTACCTCTGCTTCTTTCAGTGCAAAGCAAAATGCCATTTTCCATGGGTGCTGGAGATGGGTGGAAGCAGCAGCAAGGTTTTCTGCAAGTGATAAGATATGCAAAGACTGTAGTTGCAGGCAGCTAAGGACAACTCAGTAAAGTTGTGACCAACTAGATGAGTCTCTTTTTTGGCTTCCTTGACTGGACAGATGTCTACATACAGCCAATCATGGTCACTGGAGGTGGGACTCCAAGCACTGGCAAAGCCAGCTCTCGTGTGTGGCCACATGCAAAAAAGACATTGGCCCTGATTCTACACTACATGCTCAAGTATCAGAGGGGTAGCTGTGTTAGTCTGGATCTGTAGAAGCAACAAAGGGTCCTGTGGCACCTTATAGACTAACAGACGTATTGGAGCATAAGCTTTCGTGGGTGAATACCCACTTTTTCAGATGCATCTGAAGAAGTGGGTATTCACCCACAAAAGCTTCTGCTCCAATACGTCTGTTAGTCTATAAGGTGCCACAGAACTCTTTGTCGCTACTACATGCTCAGCTGCTATATTTCACTGCAGAGGTGGCTGCATTTCAGTGGGGGTCAAAGTGTATTTGCTGCATGGCCTGCAAAGTGCTTTGGGATTCTTTGGGACGACAAGCACAATCTAAACAGAACGACATTTACTGTTAATATTGCCATTGTATTTACAACGCTTATGCTACTTAACTACTAACGAAGCCATCAGATGAGAATGAAGTAGTAGGAACGTGATTTAACACATATTTGCTGGATGGCCGTTTTCCAGCAAGTCAACATGGTCCAAATTCACTTCTGTTCCATTGACATCGGTAGAGTTACAGCAGGTGTGAATTTGTCCAAATGCATTATTTATCAGGATTATATCATGGTAGCTGTGTTATTAACTCTTAGGGCTAGTCTACACTACCCGCCTGATTCGGCGGGTAGTGATCGATGTTCTGGGATCGATTTATCGCGTCTCGTCTAGACACGATAAATCGATCCCAGAACCGCTCCCCGTTGACACCAGAACTCCAGCTTGGCGAGTGGAGGAAGCGCTGTAGATGGGGGAGCCTGCCTGCTGCCATGTGGACCGGGGTAAGTACTTTTAAAAATCGATCTAAGATATTCGACTTCAGCTACGTTATTCACGTAGCTGAAGTTGCATATCTTAGATCAATCCCCCCGCCTTCCCTAGTGTGGACCAGCCCTTAGCTTCTGCTATTCCAACTGGGCTGTACTATGCTCATTATGCCCCTCTTAGCCCCTTGTTAACTCATTATCCTTACATTTCCTTAATTATTCAGTGGCCTTCCTAATAAGTTGCAGTTCATATATATCAAGAGCAGTGTACTAAACATAACGCACATCAGTCACTGGCCTGTTAAAAATGACTGGAGTAATTCCATATCAGTTGGATTTATCATGAACAAAATTAGTTGACCTTGTGAAACCTGTTCAGCATTGTGGAAATGCCAAGTTATGCTGAAAATAATTGGAAGCAATGAGCTAGGACTATTCCATGGTTAACGTTATCAGGGCACATTTCCTTCAATCTTCCTCCCACCTTCTCCTCATCCTCCAAAAGTCTTTTAAGTTTCTAAGAGGATCTTGTAAGAGGTCTAAGAGAATCCGACAACCTTTAACTGTTCGAGTTGAACCCAAAAAAACAAGCATAGTTAGTACTGTCCCTGGGATGCACTGTGATTTTGGCTTAGGTAGCTGTGATGGTTGCAGACTCCAAGCAGAAGCTGAAGAATGTTATCCGTCGGGAGCACGGGACGGCTTGGTATTAGCAAGTTCCATTGCTGCTGCATCCGATACCAAGGTGATGGATCTGGTGTACGGATCTAGACAGATGAAGAAAGAGAGAGAATGAAAGGCCCAAAGTGTTATAATTGTGCATTGCAAAGTGCAGATTGCTTTCCAAGCCAGAGTGAGCCCATAATGAAGCTGTTCTATGGGTCTGATCCAATGCCTACTGAAGTCAATAAGAATATGTGCTTGGCTCATGGGAATGATGGGGTCAAATCACTATGGAAGTATACAGGAACACGGACAAAGAGGTCAGATAATTCTGTTTCTAAATGTATCAAGTTCCATCTTCAGACTACTTAAGGTGTGTGCCTCCACTGCTCCCACTGGGGAAAAATGTATAAAAAGAACCTGGTCCCCCTTCTGTGATTTGCCCCCAGTTGTCTCCACTTTCTACGGACCAAATCCAGTCCATTAACTTCAGCTGAGTTACCCTAATTTACACCCTCTGAGGCTCTAGTCCAATGGGTCTGTTGTCTATGACACTATACTGCAAGCTCCTCAGGATTGGGGCTAGATTTGGATCAGTTAATTCAGAGTAAATCAGGAGTAACTTCAGTGAAGACAGCACTGGTTTAAAACCAGTCTGAGATCAGACATAGGCTTCCTGACTTTTAATGTGCCCTGTAAATCATCCCAATTGCCCCTGGCAGCCAATAAACACATGAATACTATTATTAATTGGCCAGCTTCTCACCTCAGTGTCACAGGAACAAATCCAGAGTAATTCCACTGCTGTTAAATAGGTTCTAACAACCGGCCTGGACATGGGATAATCTCACCACAGCAGGATTCCTATGGCAAAGATACAGCTGGGAATCCATAGTTAGGAGTCTAGGCTATAAGCAAGGTCAAGGGCTCTCCTTGAAAGGAGACACTGAAGGTAAACTGTATTTGTCTGTGTGTCTTTGAATCCCAGTACTTGCGGCCACATCCCTGATGATGGAAAACTAGGGCACTCACCTGGTCATCTGAGGCTAACAGATTTGTTCTAGGTCTAGGACCAAGATGGGGCTCTGACGCCGTGCAGTAAGGGGTAAATAAACAAACCCAGAGATAAAAGGGACTTGACCCCTGTAGGATTCAGGAACGTGCTTTAAAGAAACCATTTGACTTCTGCACATTCGAGAGCAAATCGGAGATACTTTCACAGTTGCATGCCTCCGGCGATTCCTGTCCTAATCAGTAAATGGCACATCTCCCATCAAAACAGATTAATAAACGTTACATTAACAGATGACCAAATAGCTGACTACCCACCCAGCACTTGGGAAATTGCTTTTTTTTCTTCCTTTAAAAAAAAAAACGGCACAAGAAATGACTGTAGGCTCAGTTCACTGAACAAACATGTCCCGTGACTTTCATCTGCAATGTATCTTTTCAGCAGAGCATGTATTTTGTATCTGATTAGAATAGAAAAGGTGAAGGCAATGAGAATTATGTTGGCCATACTTATTAGTGGTGATACAGTACCCCAGACAAAGCATCTAGCGTGGGTGCCTGCCTGCTTTAATTTTGCCTGGCTAGGGTAACTGGTGCACAGTGTATTACCTGAGTATCAGTGCTAGGGAGCTTTCCCAGTCGTCAACAATATTCTCATTCATAATTAGAGCTGGCTGAATAGTGCAATATATTTTCCCTGACTCTTCCTCTGAATGTTTAAATGAATCCACCCCAGCCACGTCCGCCCTGTTCGGTGGACTCTCTCCCAGTCCTGCTAACAATTGAGAGACTCAGTTTTGCTGGCATGAATGTGTGTGGGAAACAGGTGTCAAGTTTGCATGCTTGGCTGTTCCTGGAAACCTAATTTCGCAAGTGGGCATGTTAGCTCACAGCTCATCCAATCAGGGAACAGAAAAAATACGTGTGACTTTTCTGACCAGGCACAACCAAGAAGCATCCAGTCAGGGACCATAAGCAATATATGTGACTTAGCTGACCAATCGAGACTAGCCAACATGACTAGCTTTTAGGGTGAATATTGAATACCATCAGAAGCCTGTTCATAATCAATCCACAGAGTTTTCAAAATGTCCACAGAAACAAATTAGATCACTTCCAATAATGAATATGTTTAAAGCGATTCTTATTTGCTTGCAGATCACTTAGAAAAAGGCTAAATTTGTCCAGTAAACCATTTCTTATGAATTATTTATTCAACTCTATCCCCATCCACTGACACGTTCCACAAGTACTATTCGTTGTCCTAGAACAATCTTAACTTTGCCCTGTATTGACCCGATGAAATAACCACACAATGATGATAAAGGCATTTTAGTATATGTGGTCCCAGATTTTTAAAGGCACGCTAGATTTTTTTTCATGCTGTTTTTCCCCACATGTTCTCATTACGGGGCAGAGTTAAGGTTGTTTGGGTGCTTTAACTGGGCTTTCCTTAACATGCTTGGATTTCTTGCACTCTAAATGTCCTGAGTTTGTAATACTTCGTTTTGTGACTATTTCAACATCCTTGGCACATTTTCACTCTGAATTTACGGATACATGCTTTTAACCTTTTCACACTATCTTAATCTCATTTTTTGGTCTGGGGGTAGAAAAAAAACCTTCAGTGCTGTATGGTCATGACTCAGACCACTATGGTAACAACATCACAAGCTGTAGGGGCCGTTCTTGTAGGATACTGTGTTTTTTACATATAAAAAAATGTTGGGGTGAGAACCCTTCTTTGAAAAAGCTTTCTAAGGGGTGTTGGAATTGCAACCCGCGGTGTAATTCACCTTAGGGCTGGTCTACACTATGGGGAGGGGGAGGGGGGTCGATGTAAGGTACGCAGCTTCAGCTACGTGAATAACGTAGCTGAAGTCGACGTATCTCCCTCGACTTACCTCGCCGTGTTGACCCTGCAAAGTCGAAGGCTGCCGCTCCCCCGTCGACTCCACTTCCTCCTTGCATCGGGGTGGATTACCGGAGTCGACGGGAGCGCGTTCTGGGATCAATTTATCGCGTCTAATTTAGACGCAATAAATCGATCCCCAAAAGATCGATGGCTACCCGCCGAATCGGGCGGGTAGTGTAGACAAGCCCTTAGAGACACACAGGACCAGATGCTGACCTTTGGTCAAGGAGAAATAGCTGTATCTCAGGAACAGAGTGGCAAGGTTACTTTAAGGCACCTTCACAGTCCCCCTGATACCGGGGCCTTCCTGGCATCGCCATGGCAGTTCTGATGCAAGTGCGATGTTGCAGATATCACTCCATCCTCTAGGCTGGCCTGATTCTGAACCTACTGGCGATTTACATGATTGAGTGCAATAGTTGTAGATTCCAAGGCCAGAAGGGACCACTGTGATCATCTCGTCTGACCTCCTGTGTAACCCAGGCCAGAGAACTGCCCAAAAATAATTCCTAGAGCACAGCCTTTAGAAGAACATCCAGTCTTGATTTAAAAATGGTCAATGATGGAGAATCCACCACGACCCTTGGTAAATTGTTCCAGTGGTTAATTACGTTCATCGTTAAAAATGTATGCTGTATTGCAGCCTATTTTCTCCCCTATATCATGCTTTGGACATGAAATGTGGTTTTCTATTTACACCATCTCAGGACCCCCACCTCCATTAAAGTGACAGACAAATTTACATTCGGCCATTAAAACTTTTTTTTTTCTTTCAAATAAAGGTTTCTCTTTCAACTTAATTTAAGATATGTGACTCCATCAGTTATTATTAGACAAAGATCTGGGACAATTGGTACATGTCCATAAAATATATTGATTCGCCAGCTGTTGGAAAGTAAAGGTTTTGTGAAATCCAGCAATAAAATAAAAATCGAGCGCAAAAATAGCATTTCTCTGAAGTAAGTGTTTGCAGGTGCCGGGTCTCTCACAGATTTCCCCACAGCCAGTTCACGCCTAATAGAAGATTGACACTATCACTTCTACAGCCACTCGATGCAATGCTTTCACCATGCAGTTTTCAACAGTTCCAACCATTCTGGAAACAGGAGAAGCTACCTAAATGCAGTCTGTTTCCAGACGGAATTGAATGTTCATCACACCCAGGGCCCTGTCTACGTGTGTGGGAGCACTGCTGTTTGTCTCAGAAGGCAGAGGTCATGCTGTGATAGTGCCAGCCTATTTCACGCTGCCTTTCGACAGGAGAGGGGGCGTCGCGACAGAAAATACACTTCTGGCAGGTCTGAGAAGTCCCGCGTTGAGGATACACAAATCTATGGCCCAGCTCTAGCAACGCTATGTGAGCTCCCCGAGGCGGCAACGGCTGCGTTAGGGAACTGCGTATTGTCCCATCCGCCATTTCGAGCGGCTTTCCCCATGACACCGTGCCGTGAACAAGCGGCTCGCGTTGAGATGCTCGGCGGAACGCAGCATTGCGGCTGCAATGAAACTGTATCATGACGAGTTCAGCCTGCAGCACTCCTGGATGCCAGACGGACGAGGCGAAGGCACCAACGTCTCTGCTGAGCGTCAAACCAAATGGTAATTGTCCCCTCGGTGCAGCCTCATTTTCTGTCCTGTTAAATTAGCTCAGTGTCATTTTAGTCCCTGCTTTGCAGACTTTCCCCCCAACTTAACTATAATGTAACTATCATTTCCTCTGGACGGAACTGAAATTAACTCCTGCTCAGTTCTTCAGATGCATAAAAATGCACGACAGAAAGAAAGACACGTGGCTAGAGATATAGAGGTGACCATACCTCGTCCATGCCAGCTGCCTTATTCTTTTTTAAAAGATAGTACCTTCTGCATGACTTCATGGCTCAGCGGATTTGTATTGGCATAAGAAGTCTCACCTCCACATGGCTGGTTGGAAAGTGGCCTCGGTCTGTAATGGTCAGAAGCTATTACCCAGTCTGTTGGCTGACCTAGGGGAAAGGAGTTGTATTATGTCCATTAAGTTCCTCATAGGCAGATGACCACAAAAATGACCCCCTCATTTCGTACAAAATAGGTCCGGTCTCATTAGGGAAGTCAAGGACTTGAATGGGCCATTCGGACTGAAATCCACCCTTTCCCCATGGTCAGGAATGAGTATATTAGGAGGATTTAGCTGGGGATTGGTCCTGCTTTGAGCAGGGGTTTGGACTAGAACCTCCTGAGGTCCCTTCCAACCCTGATATTCTATGACAGCACAGGGGAAAGCTTGCTTTGCTGATGTACCGTTTCGGTGAATAAACAGAGGACTTCAGTCTGACCAGCCGGTCCCTTTCTCCAGACCAACATGCACCAGACAAAGGAGAAAGCTATCTCTTGTGTGCTTTTATAGTGGAATGAGGTTTATGTTGACCTCACTGCAAAATAAAATACATCTGCAGGACCATCTTTCTATTTTTGCTAATAGCAGCTGCTTGCACTGTTATTTGATCCATGAACAGGTTCCAAATGCAAATCAACAACTCTCTAGAGGAAAGAAAAGGGAATCACAAAAAGCATGGGTAACTGTAAGAGGTGCGGGCCTCTCTCACTGAAAGGTAGCATGGAGAGATTTCATGGAATCAGACAAAGGACATCCGCTGAGGACCTGAAAGCCCCTTCTAGCCTGGCCTGACATTAAAGAGCAGCACATTCAGAACAAGCAGAAACATGGTGCTGTAGACAGCAGGTAGTCAATGTGTGGACTTCACGGGCCAAGGAGTTAGTCAAAGCTGGCCGGGTTAATTTCAAGACCACCCGTAACATTTGCAGCTCCTGCGTGCAGCCATGATCATGTGTTTGATCCCTGGCACACTTCACAGCGGATGGGGTGTGGAAGCCAGGATGCAATTCACCCGCTCCCACCCCCCAAAAAACAACAACCAAACACAGCACTGAACATCATCAGAGAACTAGCTTTTTTTTGTTGCTGTCCTCTGGCACACTGGATATTGGCCATTGTTGAGGCAAGACTACGTGCACGTATGGTATCTCTTCTGCTCCTGTATTAAAGGCCTTCTTGGCAGATAATGCCCTATAGATCTTAGTGAAGAATCCAGAAGCAGAACAGAAGGGACTTCAGGTTAATCCCTTTTGTAGGGGAAATAAAACCTGCTCAGTGTAAGGCGACCACATCTTGTCCGCTATCTGTATTGATTCTGCTTCTGCTTTAAGTACCTCTCCTAGACGGCTTGCAGCTCTGTGCAACTCCATCTCTGAGGTGCGTTATAGTCAGGACATCTATTTCAAAAGCAAACAAACAAACAGGATGTTTTGCTGAACGGCTCTACTTAAAAGAGAAAACCACGGCGATGCAGGTGCAGCACATGAAGCGATGTATGTAGCACCTATGGGCCTCTCTTTGGTGATTACTGCAGCAGATATGCAACCACCAGAGAGACACCGGTACCTTCTGCAGCCTCATTATTTGGAATCTGTGAGGTGTGCAGGCAAGTGTGATGGTTCACAATGCATTATTCATGAGCCATATAAATCCTGAGCTGGAGGTACCAACCTTTACACAGATGGAAGAGTAACCAAGACTTCTTGATTAAACGCTGCAAGCCCGTGGGATTGATCAAATGCCCCTCCACTTCCACTGAAGCTTGCCTGTGTTTGTAAGGGTCGATGTGACAATACACAGCTACCTTCACATGTGCTGTGTGAGACGGAGCTTTTCCTAAGAGGTGTCTAGCGCCTGGGACAGAAACTGTCTTCCTTTGGTTATGCATACAGTGACCTAACTAAATACATTTGCACACAGGATTCCATGTGCAGAGCTGGCTGTAAAAAAATCATCGTGAACAAAAAGACCCTGGCTGTAGAATGAGAGGTTGGAATAACATCCCTTTGGAGCTGTGTCCCATAGTTCACGCTAGGACTAGTGCCCTGCGAAACTGGAACATGTTGCCTTTGTACAACATCATCCAGGGCCCAGTCCTGCATAACTCTACTCGGATGAGTAGCCTATTGGCTTCATTCATGAGTAAAGTTCCGTATATGAATCCGTGTTTGCAGGAGCAGAGCCTAGATAATGCACAAGTATCTAGTATCTAGTGCTTTTCTGCTCATCATAACTTAAAACCAATGTAAACATTTAATTAAAGTCTTGGAGGGGAAAAATATTTGCTCACGAACAATGGCTTATAGCATGGAGCAAATTTCCTTCGTTGGGCATGACCAACCTGACATTCCTTTAAGAGCATCATAAGCCCTGATTGTCACTGCATGATGCAGCAAGAACAGGATGTGCATTTGATGCTGCTAGCACTGAGATTACTCTGCCTACTGCAGATTTGCTCTTGCTCTCCTTTCTCTCTCCCTTACCCAGTGTGTCTCCCTCTTCCTATTGCATTGTCCAATAATTATGACCTTTCCTATCTGCCTGGTCCAGCTGCCTCCAGCTTCTCCACCTGCCCAAGCCACTTCTTGCCTTTAGAACAAGTAAAAGCAAATACTTCTCCTGCCACAGGAGGTCAGAGTCAAGTGCTGTTGCTGTGTTTTAAGGAGGGCTAGGTAACTTTATGTCCATTGACATAGGCGCCGACTCCGTGGGTGCTCCGGGGCTGGAGCACCCACGGGGAAAAATTGGTGGGTGCTCAGCACCCACCGGCAGCTCCCCGCCAGCCCTGGGGCCCGCGCCAAGCTCACCTCACCACTGGGAGACGTTGTGGGGCCCCGCCCCCGACGCCGGGTGTCAGCCCCCATCGGCGCCACCGGAAGTTGGCGCCTGTGTCCATTGATAGCATTTGTCCTTGTGCATGCTAGGCTAGGGGGAATCAGACCTCACCCTTCAGGATATATCTCGTAGACTAGCGATTGTTGTAGGGATGCATGACAGCAGAAAGCCCCGCCTAACGGAATTCCAGGCCTGACTTCCTTACACTTTAGACACTCCTGGGCTCCATTCCCTGTTTCTGAAGAGCTCCATGTTGCAGAGTGAAGATGGGGTGGGGCATCCTCAGAGTCTCAGCCTTGTGTATTAGGCCCTGGAGCCTCTCTGTGATTCTCTGCAGCGTGCAAGATGGAGCGCCAAGCACGTTACGTTTCCCTGACTTCCTGTTCCCTACCCCAGCCTGGTGTAAAGGACACACGTTCGTAGGCCGGGACAAATGTTTGGAGAGTGTCCCCACAAGGATTAAACTGCCCCGAGCTAAGTGGCAATCAGTGAACTCAAGGTAAAAAAGACTAGTAAGCAAACGCCCCCTTACTGTAAACGTCACCCATCAATCAGGCTAATTTCGCCCTTTTGCCCAGTGCCCAACGTCCTCCTCAAGAGGCTGAGGCAGCAGCATCTGGTGCCAATCAAATACACCAATACAAATAAAAAGCAAAGACAATGAGGTGCCTCAGTTTCTCTTTGTGATTCATTACCAGCTCAGCCCATGATGTGGAAAGCTGCTTTCTATAGTCGGGGCCAGATCCTCAGTGGATGTAGATCAGCATAGCTGCACTAATGTCAATAGGCCTGGGCTGATTTATGTCCTTGTTTAGAATCTGACTCTTCTTCAATATTTTAAAATTCGTTTGATTCGCCACCGTTATTTCCCCTTTTCCGTTCTTCCAAGCCCTTTTAGTAAGAGCATTTTTTCTACTAGTGAGACTTCAGTTCTAAAGTTAGCTGTGATTTGTGCCTAAATGTCTGAAAAAATATTATTACTTTACTGTAATTTTAAGAATTGCTGCTTTTCCATCAGGGAAATCACTTAGTTTTTACATACAACTCGAAAACCAATGGACAGATCTTTTTGTAGGTGCAAGATTAAAGCTGCACAGCGCAGCGTTTGAAACCAACACGCAAGGCCAAATCCCGAAACCTTAGTGTGTTTTTACTCAGTCCTTGCTGAGGCAGAGACGTCTTTTGACTCTGATGGGGTAAAACCTGGGTTTAAGCCCAAGCCCGCTGCCATCAATGGTTTTTTTTTTTCATTGTTAGCACCAATGGCTTTGTTCCAAAGACGTCTTTGCACAAGCGTGTGTGATGGCTGCTACCTTAGCTGACAGGCCGGGAAGTGAACTGGCGACCTCCAGAGCTAAAAGCCTGAGCTACTACAGCTTGAGCTAAAAAAAGCCATGTTAGTTACAGCCATAGGGGCCGTAAGGATGCATTTCCTCTCCAGAGCAGCACGGTGGGGGTCCTATGACACATGCTCACCAGAGGGCTACACCCGCACTCTGTGATTTATCTGCAGTAGCTCTATGGAGCATGTGCGCAGTAGGTGGGTACCAGCCTCAGCCTCACCATCTGATTCCAGGTATTCGCCATGCCTGCCGGCACTCATTTCCTAAGCATCGCTGCTGTGTTGTCTCCGCTCTCTCACTTGAAGTGCTAGGTGTTCTGCCTCAGTCTGTGATGCGAAGCAGCCACTGACTGGTGCTAAACATGATGGATTGAGCCATCTTCCTGGCCTTGGCTGCAGTATTTTTTTTTTTAATGTAAGGCAAGTCCTTGAAAGGACTGTGCTAATTATATAGTATATAGCTTATGGGTTTTATGAATTAGCCCTGAAACAACTGTTCACTCTGCACATACAAGGAGCCTTTGCTCTGAATGACCTGGGATATTGTTTCCTCCAGCTGATAGGTAAAAAGAGAATTCATCCCCGGATAGATAGTGCTATCAGGCTGCTAGAGAGAGTAAAGAGCGGGGAGCAGTAAAGATAAGCTGAGCCGAAACACCCGCAATTG
The DNA here is from genome assembly GCA_033296515.1 of Macrochelys suwanniensis. NCBI lineage: Eukaryota > Metazoa > Chordata > Testudines > Chelydridae > Macrochelys > Macrochelys suwanniensis. Next base: position 4,524,934 of record CM065789.1, on the reverse strand, counting down.
GCTTGTGCCTGCAGATACCGGAAGTGCCCTCTCCAGGCAAGGGGCATGCCCTGGACTATCCAAAATTCACACTTACTATTCAGAGCCAGAATTGAATCCTGTAGCCACAGGCTTGCCCAGAGAAACAGAGGGGAAACAGAGGCGAGAGAATGCAAATGCCCAAGCTTTGAAAAGTGTCCTGCTCTACCTGTACAGCTGTGGCATGATCTGCAAACCCACAAGGAAGAGACAGCACCTGGTATGTGCCACGTGCCGAACTTGAGATACAGGACCTGTCTTCACACCCATCCTCACGTTGTGCCTGAGATAAGGAACCAAGGCGTAGCCCTATGGCCCCATCACACCATTCCAGCATTCCCCTAATCCAAAGGGGCTTCCCCAGATTGTGACCAATTTACATAGCCGGCCTGACACTGCCCTCTTCTTTACCCTCTGCCCTAGGGGCTATAGCTGGAGCACTTAGAATCATAGAATCATAGAATCTCAGGGTTGGAAGGGACCTCAGGAGGTCATCTAGTCCACCCCCCTGCTCAAAGCAGGACCAAACCCAACTAAATCATCCCAGCCAGGGCTTTGTCAAGCCTGACCTTAAAAACCTCTAAGGAAAGGAGATTCCACCACCTCCCTAGGCAACCCATTCCAGTGCTTCACCACCCTACTAGTGAAAAAGTTTTTCCTAATATCCAACCTAAACCTCCCCCTCTGCAACTTGAGACCATTACTCCTTGTTCTGTCATCTTCTACCACTGAGAACAGTCTAGATCCATCCTCTTTGGAACCCCCTTTCAGGTAGTTGAAAGCAGCTATCAAATCCCCCCTCATTCTTCTCTTCTGCAGGCTAAACAATCCCAGTTCCCTCAGCCTCTCCTCATAAGTCATGTGCTCCAGCCACCTAATCATTTTTGTTGCCCTCCGCTGGACTCTTTCCAATTTATCCGCATCCTTCTTGTAGTGTGGGGCCCAAAACTGGACACAGTACTCCAAATGAGGCCTCACCAGTGCCGAATAGAGGGGAATAATCACGTCCCTCGATCTGCTGGAAATGCCCCTACTTATACAACCCAAAATGCCATTAGCCTTCTTGGCAACAAGGGCACACTGTTGACTCATATTCAGCTTTTCGTCCACCGTAACCCCTAGGTCCTTTTCTGCAGAACTGCTGCCCAGCCATTTGGTCCCTAGTCTGTAGCAGTGCATGGGATTCTTCCGTCCTAAGTGCAGGACTCTGCACTTGTCCTTGTTGAACCTCATCATATTTCTTTTGGCCCAATCCTCTAATTTGTCTAGGTCCCTCTGTATCCTATCCCTACCCTCCAGTGTATCAACCACTCCTCCCAGTTTAGTGTCATCTGCAAACTTGCTAAGGGTGCAGTCCACACCATCCTCCAGATCGTTGATGAAGATATTGAACAAAACCGGCCCCAGCACCGACCCTTGGGGCACTCCACTTGATACCGGCTGCCAATTAGACATGGAACCATTGATCACTACCCATTGAGCCCAACCATCTAGCCAGTTTTCTATCCACCTTACCGTCCATTCATCCAGCCCATACTTCTTTAACTTGCTGGCAAGAACACTGTGGGAGACTGTATCAAAAGCTTTGCTAAAGTCAAGAAATAGCACATCCACTGCTTTCCCCTCATCCACAGAGCCAGTTATCTCATCATAGAAGGCAATTAGGTTAGTCAGGCATGACTTGCCCTTGGTGAATCCATGCTGACTGTTCCTGATCACTTTCCCCTCCTTTAAGTGGTTCAGAATTGATTCCTTGAGGACCTGTTCCATGATTTTTCCAGGGACTGAGGTGAGACTGACTGGCCTGTAGTTCCCCGGATCTTCCTTCTTCCCTTTTTTAAAGATGGGCACTACATTAGCTTTTTTCCAGTCATCCGGGACCTCCCCCGCTTGCCATGATTTTTCAAAGATAATGGCCAATGGCTCTGCAATCTCATCGGCCAACTCCTTTAGCACCCTCGGATGCAGTGCATCCGGCCCCATGGACTTGTGCTCGTCCAGCTTTTCTAAATAGTCCCGAACTACTTCTTTCTTCACAGAGGGCTGGTCACCTCCTCCCCATACCGTGCTGCGGAGTGTAGCCGTCTGGGGGCTGACCTTGTCTGTGAAGACAGAGGCAAAAAAAGCATTGAGTACACTAGCTTTCTCCACATCCTCTGTCACTAGGTTCCCTCCCTCATTCAGCAAGGGGCCCACACTTTCCTTGACTTTCTTCTTGTTGCTAACATACCTGAAGAAACCCTTCTTGTTACTCCTAACATCTCCAGCTAGCTGCAGCTCCAAGTGTGATTTGGCCTTCCTAATTTCACTCCTGCATGCCTGAGCAATACTTTTATATTCCTCCCTGGTCATTAGTCCAATCTTCCACTTCTTGTAAGCTGCTTTTTTGTGTTTAAGACGAGCAAGGATGTCACTGTTAAGCCAAGCTGGTCGCCTGCCATATTTGCTTTTCTTCCTACACATCGGGATGGTTTGTTCCTGCAACCTCAATAAGGATTCTTTAAAATACAGCCAGCTTTCCTCGACTCCTTTCCCCCTCATGTTATTCTCCCAGGGGACCTTGCCCATCAGTTCCCTGAGGGAGTTGAAGTCTGCTTTTCTGAAGTCCAGGGTCTCTGTTCTACTGCTCTCCTTTCTTCCTTGTGTCAGGATCCTGAACTCGACCATCTCATGGTCACTGCCTCCCAGGTTCCCATCCACTATTGCTTCCTCTACTATTTCTTCCCTGTTTGTGAGCAGCAGGTCAAGAAGAGCTTTTCCCCTAGTTGGTTCCTCCAGCACGTGCATCAGGAAATTGTCCCCTACACTTTCCAAAAACTTCCTGGATTGTCTGTGCACCGCTGTATTGCTCTCCCAGCAGATATTGGGGTGATTAAAGTCACCCATGAGAACCAGGGCCTGTGATCTAGCAACTTCTGTTAGTTGCTGGAAGAAAGCCTCGTCCACCTCATCCCCCTGGTCTGGTGGTCTGTAGCAGACTCCCACCACGACATTACCCTTGTTGCTCACACTTCTAAATTTAATCCGGAAACTCTCAGGTTTTTCTGCAGTTTCATACTGGAGCTCTGAGCAGTCATACTGCTCTCTTACATACAACACAACTCCCCCACCTTTTCTGCCCTGCCTATCCTTCCTGAACAGTTTATATCCGTCCATGACAGTACTCCAATCATGTGAGTTATCCCACCAAGTCTCTGTTATTCCAATTACATCATAATTCCTTGACTGTGCCAGGACTTCCAGTTCTCCCTGCTTGTTCCCCAGGCTTCTTGCATTTGTGTATAGGCATTTAAGATAACTCACCAATCGTCCTGCTGTCCCAGTATGGGGCAGGAGCTTTCCCCTCTTGTACTTACCTACTTGTGCTTCCTCCCGGTATCCCTCTTCCCCACCTACTTGTGCTTCCTCCCGGTATCCCACTTCCCCACTTACCTCGGGGCTTTGGTCTCCTTCCCCCGGTGAACCTAGTTTAAAGCCCTCCTCACTAGGTTAGCCAGCCTGCTTCCAAAGATGCTCTTCCCTCTCGTCGTCAGGTGGAGCCCGTCTCCGCCTAGCACTCCTTCTTCTTGGAACACCATCCCATGGTCAAAGAATCCAAACCCTTCTCTCCGACACCATCTGCGTAGCCATTCGTTGACTTCCACGATTCGACGGTCTCTGCTTTGGCTATTCTAAGCCGCTGCAATGTATTTTCTACTGGCCGGCATTCAGACACTACAGAGGTGAATGCAGTACAAGAACCTCGATAAATAGGCTTGGCAGAATTCAATTTTTTAAATATAATTTCAGTGTATAATATTGATGTTTATTTGTAAGCATTTCCCCCCCAATTTGTATCCATTTAAATATTCACAGTTGCACATACAATTCTGATCTATTTAAATTTTCACGGGAAATTAGGGGAAGGGGGTGTCAGATAATAATTATTTAATGACAGCAGACATTGACATTGAAAAAGTTAAAGCTGTAGAACTGTTAAAACACAAATTGTCAACATCACCTGTCAAAATATACCAAGTAAAAGTCCTTAAATCAAACTTCTAAGTTCTCAAGCAGCATTTTTCTTACTTTGCCTCTCTGTAAATTTAGATGATTATCAATGGAGATATTTTTCATCGGTTTGCGTGTGCATAGTGAAATCAGCGTTGACTGACATTGACCAATAAAAATCTAATCCTTCCAATCTTAGAAATAGAATAGAATAGAATACAATAGGGGCTGTTGAAGTTGAGTGTAATTTAGAGCAGCCTTGAGGCTGCTCTAACTCATGCTGGGGGCCAGGCCAAGAACACTGGGAGGTGCAACAATGTATGAAGCCCCCTTTTCTGCCTCTCTGTTCTTGCACCAAGTGTAGCTCTGCTGGAACTGGCCCCCCTGTGTTCATGCCCCCTGCCTATTCCCGTACTGCATCATGAGCTAGAAATCCCAGGCTTTGCATCCACCTGCCACTGGACCTATTTCTGTGGTTCATCTTGGGACACAGGCCTTAGCCTGATCCTCCTCTCACATACACCAGTACTTCCGTGGACTATAATGGAGCTACTCCTGGTTTACATGAGCAAACTTGAGAGGGGGGAGAATGAGGCCTACTGTTATCAGACCCTCACCTATTTCCATGGTGCATCTTGGAGGTAGACCCCTTTCCCTTTGCCTGCAGGGTGCACCTTCGGCTGGCTGGCAAAGCACTTAACTACATAATCAGAGTAAGGAAAACCTGCCGAGTGATTTGGAGCTAGGCAATGTTCTGTCATTAAACTCTGTGAGCGAGGTCATTCCTTACCTGAAAGGAGCAGGAAAGAGGAGAGGACAGCGAGGAGAACGTCGAAACAAGGGAAGAGACAGACAGAGCTGCGTGGCTCACGTTGGACAGTGTGTGAAGACATCCCGTTTCTTGACAATACTGAGCGGCGCAAATCACAGCAGCCAAGTGCTGCCGTTTTGCCAGCAGCAAAGCCACCGAGCCTGCCAGTCAATTGCCCTTTGCATGCCCCTGCCCCCAGGAGCTGATCCCTGAAAGAGAATGGGGGGGCGGGGGAAGCCAATGCTGAACAAAGGTAGAGAAAGCAGCCAAGATGTTAGTGACCATGCACATGGCCGGGATTCTGCAGATGAAAAGGGAATCTTGTCCCCAAAACATCAAAGGGAAGAAAAGCCCATTCGGAAAGAGAAACCAACGGCTGTGAAATGGCAACACCTGCAGTTGTTCTCTGTGCTACACATGTAGTGTTAGCGCCCGTCACCCCGTTAGCAGTGGGATCCTCTCTATTTAAACAAACAGCAGGTAACCATTTAGGGTTGCACTGCGCCTGGTGTGTGTGTGTGTGTGTGTGTGTGCGTGCATGCGTGCGTGCATGTGTGTGTGTAGGGGGAGGGATAAGGAGTCTTCCTACATCCTCCACATATAAGGCGCAGCCCCAGTAGGGTGGCCAACTTTCTAATTTCTGAAAACTGGACACTACAGCAGGATCGCCAGAACCTCCCCCGGTCCCGCCTCTTCCCCAAAGCCCCGCCCCTGATTCGCCTCTTCCCCAAGGCCACACCCGCTGCTCGCTTATCTCCATCCCTCCCCTATCGCTCACTGCTCTCCTCTCTCCCCGTTCCTCGTCGCTCGATCCTCTCCACCTCCCCTCCCCATGCCGGGGCTGGGCTGGGAGCTGCAGCTCCTGACACACAGCCTGCTTGCCCACGAGATGCAGAGAGGCGGTGGTCCCAGCAGAGCGGGGGCTGGTACGGGTTGATGACCCCCCCACCCGCGGTAACCAGACTTTGGGTGTCCGGTCAGTACATCTGACTGGACACGGGACAGGTTCCCTTACGACTGGACTTTCCAGTCAAAAACCGGACAGCTGGCAAGCCTAAGCCCCAGTCACATTTCCTGCCCTCAGAGAGGCAAGGAGAAGGGTTGGTGAGCGCAGCTTGGCCATGTCTGTGGAGAGGGGAGCCCATGCTAAGGGAGGGTGCAGGGGTGCCCTCCCTGTGCACGCTGGATTGTCTTGGGAGTTATTCTGCCCCAATCTTGCCCCTATCACAACAGGTCCTGGGAATAGAATGATACAGGACCTGATCCAAAGCCCACTGAAGGCAAAGCAAATCTTCCCACCGAATGCCAGGGCTCTGGATCAGACCCGTGGAGAGGACACTGCGTGTGGCAATGGTCGTGAGGATGCCCAGGGTGGGATGGCATCGAGAGAACCAACACTGGGAGTGGGATGTTCAGCCCCCGTGCCCATCCCTGGATTGCGCCGGGATGCGCGGCGAGCAGCAGGATTCTGGGTTGCGCGTGGAGGTTTGTCTCCAGAACCCAGCTGAGAAGTTCTGATTGCACAGCGGGGCGGGCTCTAATGACCGTGGCGTTCTGCCGGCCTGGGACTAGAGTAACGCGGCAATGAATCCGGCCCCGCCTGTACTGCGTTTCCCGCCTGCATTCTCAGCTGCTCAGTTTCCCAAGCACTAAACACGTCGCAAATTACCTCCCCAAATTCAACCCCTTTAGCCCCCTTCCCGAGCCAGGCTGTCCCTGAGCCCGGCGCTGCCGAGGAGAGCAGAACCTCACCCTGACATATGGGCTATTTCGTTAGTGACGGTTCCTTTCCAGACATGCAGTGGCTGGAGTTAAACGAGTGAATGAGTTAAGCATTCAGCCTTCCGGGGCTCTGAAAAACTCATTTAGTTCCCCTTCCTTCTCGGGAACATGCTTTATTTGCCTGTGTATTCATTCCTTGCACCTACGTGGGTGCTTCACTGATGGATCCCTGCTCCCCCTCTCCCCTCCCCTCGACTTGCATTTCTAGGCCAGCCGCACTAACTCATGTTGAAGAGGTGAAAAATAATATTTAGCCAGCGGCTCGGATTGGGAGAGAGAGGGAGACGCGAGTGACTTAGACACTGGGAGCCTCGTAACAAGCCGCATTCTTCTCTTTTCTTTTCCCCAGCAAAATACATCGGCTGCTACGTGGACAACACTCGCCGACGGGCGCTGCGTGGCGTGTCCTTCTTTGACTACAAAAAGATGACAGTGTTCCGTTGCCAGGACAACTGTGCCGAACGGTAGGGTGGTACATGAACACGGAGTCTTCATTAATTTCAGCACATCAACCGCGTTTCTCTTGTCGGCTCAAGCACTCCAGTTTCTTGGCCGTTTTTCTTCTGTCTCCCCCCCCACCCCTGTCCTTAACCACCCACCCTCCCCGGCCCCCCCAGGATGTTTTGAAAGATCCTATTTTTCTCACCAGGAAAAGGCCAGGGCAGTCGATGTTCCTCATTTGGGATGAAAACGCTGCCCTGATTAGCAGGGAGCCTGAGGCCCTTTCGCTGAGCGCCACCCACCCAGAGAGCTGAACTCATTGCTGGGGTAAATTGGAACAGCTCCCTTGATACCCCCATTTACACCAGCAGGGAGTTTGGCCCAGGGTGGAGCCTGGAATGAAATGGAACAGGGATGCTTATCACCGCTGAGTTCGCAAAACCAAAACCCACAGACGAGATTTTCCAGCCTCCCCAAACTCCCCTGGTTTTATGCCCATTTGCTTTGGATGGAATTCACCCTGGGCAGCAGGCGCTTCCGTGCCACATACGGCCACCGCCTGGGGTATAGCGCTGCACAGGGTTACCCTTTACACAGCTCCGCAGCCCGAGAGCCAAAATGGATGCCCGTCTCCAGTCCTGGAGGATTCACCTTTAGTGCAACATCTGCACTGTGGGCAAAGCCGCAAGTCACAATCGTGAACTAAAAAGGGACACGGGCTAGTGACGTGGTTTCGCATGAGATAGCCGGCATCTTTCCAGGCTGCCCGGTGCTGCCTTTGAATAGCAGTAATCGCCGCTCACCCCTGAATCCCTTTTTTGTTTTGGGGAGACGGTGGGGAAAATATAGGGATCTCCTGGTGAATGAACGTCTGAAACTTTTTATTACATATGGGGCCTGGAAAAGCTCTTCTGCCCCGTGCATCATCCCAGATAGATAATGTGAGTCCATTGCCTCGATTACTGTAATAACTGCGCATCTCACAAACATATTTACCCTCCCAGCACCCTGATGAGGTAAGGAAGTGCCATTAGCCCCATTTTTCAGATGGCAACTGAGGCCCAGAGATCATAAGGGCCAGATTTTTAAAGGAATGGAGGCATCTAAAGATACAGAGGAGGCACCTAACTCCCATTGAAATCAGTTTTTAAAATCCCACTAGGGACCTATCTGCATCTTTAAACGTTTGAATTGCTTTAAAAATCTGGCCCCACATGTTTATTCAAGGGGTCACCCAGGGAGTCTATAATGGGGAAGGCGGGGAGGATTGAACCCTAATCGCTCACATCCACAGTGTCAATAGACATGGGGGCTCCGTCTGTGCTGCCTTGGATGAGAACTTTAAGCTCAGTGCTGTCTAGGTTCCTGGCTGAACGTAAAGCTGGAGGGGTGAATGAACACAGAGCCAGGAAAGGAATTTGGAAACAATTTGCTGCTTCTAAACATTCCACCAGCCAGTCAGTGTTCCACGCACCAGCTCCTCCATGGCCGGGCCTTTGAAATGCACTGACGGGGGTCTGTATATTGCCAGATAATCCCTCCTCTCGGCTCTGTAGCAGCCATTCTCACTCCTGTGTCTTCTGTAAAGTCGAGAGGCCAAAGCCCAGCACACGAGGCCCACATATGCCTGTGAAATTCTTGAGTTTTTCCATTAGTGCAGCCATTGATACAGCCAGTGGAGTTCTCCTTGCTGATCCCCGATTCCTGACTGCAATCTTTCCTTGCAATGGCCACATCAGCAGGGTGGGGAGACAACAGGAACTGAATGATCCCCCATTGATCCAAACGATATTGGACATGCAGAGATAAAGCTGCGGCTGGATCTCTGTCTCACTGCCTGTTGTGCAAGTACCCGGCTGGATGGGCACAGATTTGCGCCTGCCCTTTGCAGGGGCAAACACCTGCTAAAACGTCTAATGCTTCCGCGTGCCCTTTACACAGCCTCGCACCTGGGAGTCCACAAGTGTTAGCATCTGCACCTTACAAAGGAACATTGCCTCCTGTTAGCTTCGCGGGTGCAAATGCTAAGATTTACACCTGGGCAGCCATTAGACAATTGGCAAGATGCATGCAGCGTCGGTATGTGCACAGGGGTTTGCAGATGACAAATGCAACTGCACGTTCATATGCATGCGATTTTGCACATGTGCAGCTGCCGGCTGCATGCTAAGAACCAGCGTGGCTGGATGAGTGAAAGTGTGTCTCTTGGCTGAGTTGCCACACAAGATTATTTTGATTGTAAACTCCCAGGTGCGGGGATCTTCTCTGCTCTGTGTTGTACACGGCATTGAGCTCAGCCCTGCTAGTCAACAACAACAAATAGTAAAATAATCTGAGAGTTTGCCCAGCCGCTCTCTCTTACTCAGCAGAATTGCTGCATGACCGGCCTCTTCCTGGAGAACCCGTGTCGCCACTCATGTTAGTCAAATTTTTGTGGCAAGCTCTGACCCTTGTCTCTAAAGGCAAGGGGGTTCATATCTACGTTCACTTTTCAAGACCAATCAGGCAATGATGCAATCTCCTCTTTTCAAACCCAGTCGGTATAAACTAGTGGAGCTTTCCGACTCTGAGGCCCTGTAAAGTCTCCCTTGCTTATTATTTCACCTGCAACACACATAATGTCCTTTTTGCCTGTAAGTAATGTTGCTGTCTCTTGCTTTATGATCTATAAGATGCACTGAGCCCTTTTTCTTTTAAAGTGATGCTACTTCCAGCTGGTGTCTAGTAAATCATCAGCAATGGACACACACACAAAAATCAAACAGACGCTTGTTCAGAGAACTTTAGCTGTAACATGACTGCTGTGGCAAGCAGAAGCCTGAAATGGCTTGCGGCAAGCTGATCTCCCATTGTGCCCAGTACTGGGAGCAATTTAGATTGACTCTCGAGGGGCTGAATTGTTATAGAGAATTCCAAATCCAGCAGACTCCAGGTAATGCGACCAACTGGGACTGGACAACAGGGGATGGATCACGCGATAATTACCCTGTTCTGTTCATTCCCTCAGAAGCACCTAGGGTGACCACACAGCAAGTGTGAAAAATCGGGACAGGGGATGGGGGGTAATAAGAGCCCATAGAAGAAAAAGACCCCAAAATCGGGACTGTCCCAATAAAATCAGGACATCTGGTCACCCTAGCACCTGGCATTGGCCACTGTGGGAAGACAGGATACTGGGCTTGATGGACCATTGCTCTGACCCAGCGTGGCCATCCTTATGTTCTTATCAGTATTGTAATCCGTGTACCAGCTTAACTGACGCAACAGACAAGCAATGGATTCCAGGCTGGACTGATTCTGATTCAACGGGCCTGATTCTGATCTCACACCCAGTTGACGCTGGTGTAACTCTGTTTCCTTAAAGGAATTACTCCTGATTTGCACCTGTTGACGTGAGATCAGACTCGTGCCTGCTTTCGCTAACTACTGGATAAATAGTGCACTGGTCAGTTTAAATGGCTCATCTGGGGCAATCTGGATGCCTGAGTTAATAAATGTGACTTGGGGATTCCTGGTAGAGATTAGCCTGTGTGTTCTCCCCAGCACCTGCCATTCACCATTGAGGGCCTGATTCAAAGCCCATTGAAATCAGAGCGGTTGGGACCAGGCTTAGGAAAGTCAAACTGGCCTTAATAGAGGTTTCCTAAACGTGCAACTGTTTTTACATCACCTATTTTGAGTGCAGCTCCTCTTGATTTGAAAAGTATAGACCTTCCCTGGCAGTACGCTCTCCAGGGCCACCGGGAATGGGATGTGCCTGTGATGGACACATTTCTCTTCCCCCGGTGGTCTGTGCCAGGGAAGAGGACTGAACGGGGAAGAGCCCAAGAGTACTTGGAAGGAAAATCCACCAGCTACTGAGCAAAATTCCCCTTGCAGATCTGCACGTGAAACTCTCTGTGCATAAACAGGGCTGCTGCGGATAGCAGTGGGAAATCTGTACACACAGGGCCAAATCTTGAGACCTGCCAATGTGAGCGGGAGAGGTCAGCACCACTCAGGATTCGGCCCATAGCGAGAGCAGGGGATCAGAGTTGCAACCCACTGTGTGGAGCGGAGGGGAGAATTTTCCCTATAGTTTATGCAGGAGAGACTTTTTCCACCACGTCTGTCTCATGCGATGGGCTCTGAGGAACCTCAACCCTTCCCAGATTAAACACGTCCCACGCTGGGGAACACTGACATTCCCAGTGCCTTGTACTGCTTGCCCACCGCTGATCTCATTAGGGGTTTGAACCGTCCCCTCTGGGAGGTGCAAGAGCTCAGAGAGTCAGATCCTCAGTAGCTCTACCGACTTCCAGTAGGTTTACCTGCCCCAGGCTCCTCCTTCCTCCTGCGTCTGTTGTTTCACTGGGTCAGGGATGCTGCTCTGACTCTGGTCTCTACCTCCAGGGGTTATTTGTACGCCGGGTTGGAGTTCGGTGCAGAATGTTACTGTGGACACAAAATCCAGGCATTAAATGTGAGCGAGTCTGAATGTAACATGGAGTGCAAGGGAGAGAAGAGCAACATCTGCGGAGGTGTGAACCGTCTCTCCATTTACCGGCTGGAGCTGGCCCAGGAGTCCGCCAGGAGATGTAAGTAATAACCGCGCCGCTGTCGGACATCGAAGTCGCTAATGAAAATGGGTTGGCGGGTGCAACGCGGAAACAGGGAGAGCGACCGGCTGGAAGCATTGGCATTTCCCAGAGCTTCGTGCCCACCTCTTTGGGGTGAAACGCACTCCTTGGGCTTACTGCTGGGTGCATTTCATCCCTGGAGATCACACCAGCTGGGAACACGGCACTCGCCCCTTCTCATGCTCAATTCATGCTGATGCCTGTAGCCCAAAGTGAAGAGTGAGGCCCAGGCCGGGGAGCCAATGCACCTCACTACTTTGGGAGCTTGGCGTTGGTTGGGCTCTGAGGCTTTCCAGCAGCGTTCAGAGGCGTCTCTGAACTATCTGGCCTTCCCGAGCTGTGGATGGCGATGAGCTCTCTGGCAACAGCTCCAGCACCTCTTGCTGCTGGCTGCAGGGTGGATTTCAGTGAGGAGAGGGCAGCTCCAGAAGGGGCATCCCAGGCACAGAGGGGCTGGGCTGCTGTCTTAACTGGGATTGTTTTCAGAGAAATTGCTGGGGAAGGCTTGTCCCAGAGGTGCGGCACACGTTGTGCCCTCAAGGTGGCCAGACTTAGGCTCCAGTGTGAGGGACAAGCTCCATACTGCCCACCCCCCCTCTCTGAGACAGGGCGAGCCGTCTCTTGCAGTAAGCGTGAACTATGACCGGACAACAGCTTGGCTTTAGGCTCACACCCTAGGTCCTGTGGTGCACAATACGGTAACTGTAGGGCTACTTCAAGCAGCCATTCTGTGTCCGTCTGCTATAAAGAAAGGGGAACTTTATATCCTTCCCATCAACTTTGCCTGGCCTCTTTCTCTTTTGTGAGCTTCGCCTCCCTCCACATTCCTCGTACGAGTGCTGGGCAACTTTGAGTCGTAAACCAGGGAAAAGAGGAGGCGGGGGGGGGGGGGCGGGGGAGGGGTTGATTATTTTCAGTAATGAACGGGATGAGCCCTGGAACCAGGGCGATGTGTAACCACGGTCACACCTCGATGAAAGTAGATGGCAAGGCCTGAGATGATCATGACAAATTGACGCTGGGGGCCGTAGTAACTTAGGAGAGGAATTATTCAGAAGGCGGCTGAAAAAGATCGTTCCTAGGCTGCTGCCCATGGAGCAAGACAGGAAAGGGAAAAATCCAGTACGGAATTCATTACACCTTCCCCCTTTAAAGCTGATTCCAGCTATCAGACTAGCTGTGCCGAATGACCATCTGATAGCTGAAAAGGAGATGATAGACTCGCACTCACCTTTTCAGAAAAGAGGCTCCACCCCCTACTGGCCTTCCTCAAGCCCCAGTTAATCTTTTGGTCCAGTGCATAGTGCACTAGACTGGGAAACATGGGATATGGGTTCTGTTCATGCCGCTGACCTAGGGCAAATCTCTTAATTTTTCTGCTCCCCATCAGTAAATTGGGGTTAAAGATATTTACCTTCCTTTGTAAAGTGCTTGGAGATCCACAGAGGACGAGCACTGTAGAAGAGCAAAGTGTTATTATTAGCCTCTGTCATTCAGGAGTCTGGAAAGGGGGATGGATCGAGCGGTTTGCCGCTGAGGAGCTCTGCTCTTACCTGCTCTTGTCACTCTTCATAGATAAGGAGGGGCTCATTGCTGGTCCTAGATCCTGAGCTCAGTTACACTGATGTGTATCTGGAGTAACTTGAGGGGAGTTACTCAGGATTTAACCTGGCCTGAAGTCAAAATCTGGACACAGGCCCTTTAATTCCTCGTCATCCCACAAGAAGGGAGAGACCTTTGAATTAGGAATGCCATGTTGTTCCATTTGTCCTGCAGAAATGATGCCTGCGGAGCTGTGGGTGAGTGTCAGAACTGAACGTGGGCACTTGCTATTCCTCTAGGAGGTGAAGAATATACAGAGGCTCCATAAAGGAATGAATGGACATCCATTCCATTCTCCTTCTAACACATGCTCTCTCCCCCTCTCTCTTAAAGGGACTCCTTTGGCTTCCAGTTAAGTTGCATAATACTGTAATTACCCCCCATTCTAAGCCTTTTTTCTGACACTCTTTGGCGGACGCTGCCAAGAACGGTGTCGTTGTGATGGTAAAGTGTGCAGCAGCCGTCAAATTACTCCAACTGGGGTCTTGCCATAATCATTTTAATAAGGATTGATTGACTCCACTGGCATAATTTAGCAACAAATAACGAAAAGAAGAAAACTCGATGCCGTGTGCTTTCTGTGATGAACTACATGCCAGATTTTTTTTTCTTGAAAGGAACCTTTACAAAGATACAAGGCAGTATGCGGCTAACATGTAGATCTGGGCACTGGGAAGCCCTGGGGTTTGAAATACAGGAGAACAAGATGCCACGTTAATATCAAGTACCATGGGGCAGTTGTAGAAGCAGAAATCTGAGGGTGTTAAAACTTTTGTCTCGTGTTGGCTTTAGTGTGCGGGTGTTGGGGCGGAGGGTGTTGGTGGGCTGTGAGATGATCTGGTGGTCCCTTTTGGGCTATGCGAGGAGGCAAGGGCCGTGGCCTCAGAACAAGAGGAGACACAAATGCAGAATGATCTCTAACGCACCTTAGGCAAGACAGCCAAATGGTGAGAGACTTGCTCAGGTCGGTGACAGAGGTGGAACCAGAATGTAGGTCTCCTGAACATCACTCCAGTGCCCGCAACCCGGCACTAGGTTGCCTCTCATTGTGTTTCCAGGCAGGGCCTGATTTCCCCCCAGTTCTCTGCCTGGCCTGGCTGAGATCAACAAAGACCAGGTCACTTGCCCAAGGAATCAGCCTGTACGGATCACATCAGAGGTTCTCAAAGTGTGGCCCATGGACTGCAGAGCACTTGTTGCTAGTTCTCAGAGAACCATCTGGTCACATGGTGCTGGCGCCCAGCGGCTAACCTGCATTAAAAGAAAATCAAAATCCATTCTCTATTTCCCTACGGTGACGTTTTCGGGTTGACGGGGACATGGTTGCCACAGGGATGTTATGGGTTGGCAGATGAGAGGGGAAGTGTCCATGAGACAATCTGAGTGTCGAAATGGGGTCTGCCCAGTGAAAATGTGGGGGAACTCCTGCATTGCCCAGTGACGCACACTTTGCTTTTGACAACAAGGGTGGGATGCACCAAAATAAGCAAAGTCCTTGGCAACCTTGTGCTTGGTTGTGTCTTCCGTTGTAAGTGGTGAAATGCTCTCCATTCAAACTGCAGCATCGGCGCGCCTCCCTCCGCAGCTGTCCTGAAACGTTAACGATGTTACAAACCTACAGGACACTTCTTATCATCAAAGGGCCTTCCCCTGGCAGTGAGCTGGCATTAGCGTTTGCCAGAAGCGGAGGAACGGGGAGAGAGAGAGTCTTGGGGAGCTGACGTTCTCTTATAGAAGCTGTGTTATTCATTTACAGTGAAAGGTGTGTCAGCATGGACCTGTTAGACCTCATTAACCTTAATGCTGAGTTGCAGATGCCAGGATTATTCGCGGTATTTCAAAAGAGCTGAGAAATGGACTGTCTGAATTGCATGGCATACTTACAGTACGTTCATCATTAAGCCAGCCCCGGCTATGCAGTGAGCCTGGCTAATTAGTTCATTCCTGCCAGGGAGACCAAAGTCTTTCTGAGGGATTGCTTGGTAAATATGCCAAATGATTTGAATTTCTCTGATTGAAACCAGAGGCATAATCATTCTTTTTTGGGGCAGACAGTGACTGGCTGGAATGTGAGCAGCATGGAGCATACGGATCTCGTCTGCAGCTCTGGGTGGTTTAGCCACAGATAATAATAGATAATGGATTCCACTTTGATGTTACTACTTATTATTTGAGATGGCCCTACAAGTTGTCTATACTCTTGACTATTTGTGTTACCGTAGTACCTAGTGGCCCCAGGCATCGGCCAGGACCCCATTGTCTTAGGCCCCGTACAAACACAGCACAGAAAGCCAGTTCCTGCAGCAAAGAGCTTCCAATCTGAGTGTGAGACAAGAGACAACAGCTGGAAACAGACGGACAGGGGAGTAGATGGAAACAGTGAGACAATATTGGTCTGCATGACAGGCAGCGGTTACAGCACTTTCCATCTGGTGATCTCAGATTTGCAGGCACGACTGAATTAAGGCTCCTAAGCCCCCTCAGTAAGGTAACTCAGAATGATCATACTCATTTCTCCAGTGGGGAAACTGAGGCACAGAGCATGGCAGTGACTTGTTCGGGAAGCCTGCGGCAGGTCTGGGGAAAGCACCCATGTCTCCTGACGGTCTCAGGCCAATACAGGAGATCTGAAGAGCAGCTTTTTGTTTGTAGTGTGCTAATAAGGTGATAGCTGAGGTTGTACTAAGGTATGATCTTCATGTCAGGTTACCTCGGACTTTCCGGATTCGATTTTATCCGTACGAGTGTTGCCTGCAGCAAGATGTTCCTCGCAGGCTGAGCTGTTCCTGGGTGGAATGGGTGTTTTATTCAGATGTTATTTCACGGCGTATAAAGCCAGAAGGAACCACTGTGATCGTTCCTATACAACACCGGCCAGTGAACATCCCTGCATTAATTCCCCTTTGCCCTGGAGCAGATCTTTTAGAAAAATAACCAATCTTGATTTAAAAATTGCCAGTGGGTAAGTTGCTCCCCTGCTTAAATCCCCCTCTGTGCCTTATTTCTAGTCTGAGGGTGTCTACAGCACAGCCGCTCCAGCGGCACAGCGACAATGCTGCAGTTGTGCTAGTGTACACTTCCTACGTCAACAGACAGGGGTTTTCTCCAAGAGGCAGTAGCTAGGTTGACGGAAGAATCCTTTGGTTGACCTCGCCATGTCTACAGCGAGGGTTAGGTCAACCTAACTGCAGTGCTCAGGGAGTGGAATTTTTCACAGCTCTGTGCAACTTAGCTAGGTTGACTTACATTTTAGGTGTAGACCAGGCCTGAATTTGTCTAGCTTCAACTTCCAGCCACTAGATCTTATTCTACTTTGGTCTGCTAGCCAGAAGAGCCCTCGAATATCAAATTTCTGTTCCCCACGTCGACACTTATAGACTGTGATCAAGTCACAAATTAAACTTCTCTGTCTTAGACCAAAGCAGCTCAATCTGATCTCCATTATGAATCAACAGCTTTCTCTTGACATCCCTGTTGGCCTTTTCTCATCAGCCTTGGAGAGCGAATATAGCTTCTCTTCTACTGCAGTGGAATGTGATAGCATTTCCATTAGTCCCTGATCAGTTCCTGAGCACTTATAACATGAACTGGGAGAACCACATGAGATATGGACTGTCAGTTTCAGGGGGGAGCCCTGGAAATCTCTTTGCTCCTCAGGCATCAAGCTCCCCACAAGCGAAGGGTGAAATTCGAATGAACAAGGATCACCTGGTTCCCTGACAAAGGGTCAGGGCAGGTTCAGGAGAAGAGACAGAATTTGAAGTGCTTCTTGCTCCACTGTCCCCAGGCACAGCGTGGTGGGTATCCCCGGAGAGGATACAAATGGAGAGAGAGACTTTGCTCCTGGGCTTTCGCTCCTGTTTTGTGACATAAGCAACCAGCAAAATGCAGCAACGTGAGTCTCACTGGAAAGGCCTCACGCAGAAGGAACAAAGCTCATTTGCAGCAAATTGCTTTTGCCCTGGTTTTGTCGCAGCTCGAAATGACTCATTCAAAGGCCATTAGCAAATCTCGCTTCACAGCCATTAGGCGACGGCAGATCATTATCATAATAGGACACAGCAAATGTTCTCCGGGCGCACAGAATCTGAGGGGTTTGTGGGGGAGGGGGAGCAGATGGAAGAGGATGTGTAGGAACTGATCCCCGTCTGTGGACTGGAACGGCGAAGGAAACGCCGCTGATAGACTGAACCCTTCAGTGAAAATGTGGCTCTGTAACTTTTCTCTGCCTTTGTTTCCCCACCTTACAATGGGGATAATTCTACCTATCTTCCAGGTGGGGTGTTCCCCTCATTCACAGGGCTATAAAGTGCTTTGAGGATGCAGCAGAGAGGAAGGACTTTCTTGTGGTTAAGAGACAAGCTGGGATTCAAGAGATCTAGGTTTAGTCCCTGGCTCTGCCACAGACTCCCTGTGTGACCTTGGACAAGTCGCTTAATCTGTGTGTGTTTCAGTGCCCCACCCATAACGTGGGGGTGACCGTACGTCCTTCGTCTATCTGTTTAGATTGTAAGTCCTTTGGGACAAAGACTCTCTCTCTCTATGGGTATGGACAGGACCTAGCACATTGGGATCTCAGCTGGGCCTTCCAAGAGGTACCAGAAGAGCCGTAATGAGATGAAAGGTGCTATGGAAGTATGAAGTTTTCTTCTGCAGTAAGTGTCTCCTCAGTGAGATGCCAAGAAGTGAAGGGCTAGGCTCCCCACTTCACCCTCCCGCCTTTGACAACGGACAGGAATCTCTCTCTGGCAGAATGTTCTCCGTGTCCTTTAAGAGTCCTTCACGGTCTCCCATGGATAAGGCCTACCATGCTTGGAAAGGAAGTATTAACCGAGTGGCTGTTCATCAGTAACTTGACTAATGAGGTTGGCCCATGAGCTTCCAGAGGGATGTGAAATTCTGGTCACCGCCACTGCAGATAACTTCAATCTGATGAGCTCACCCCAGAGGGTGGTTTAGACCTCAGGAAAAATAAATGCTCATTAAAGAGCAAAGGCTGGAGGTGGCTCTGGAGAGACATCGCTGCTGATTCAGGAGAGCGGTCAAAAAACAGGTCGTCTCCGTGGGAGGAGGGAGGCCAGGTTCAGATGGCTGGAAAATTGATGGTTAAAGGCATACCATCACCTTGAAACTCATATTTCCTATGTGGGTGTAGCTATCCCCTGGTGATCAGTGATGGTGTCAATTTTACACCTGAAGCTGGGGCTAAATAATCTAGTGACTTGACCAATCAGCGGCAGATGCTGGACTTGAAACCCAGGAGTCCTGCCTTCCAGTTCATTGCTGCTCTAAACACCAGACTTTGTTCAAAGTACAGACTGTTCCTTGAGGCGAATTTCCCCATTTCAGGAAAGTAATTCACTGGTGCACGTTCTAAGTGCAAGGTGACTTCAGCAGATCACTTTTGCTGCCTGGAAAACCCATAACCTCCCTTCGAGATAATAACGACCCACTTTGCATAAACGGAGCCAGGGTTGTGAATGGAAGGGGTGTAACCTTATTAAGTGAATTGGACAGGCGGATTAACTGTAACACAGCCAAAGGAAAGGGAAAGAAGAGAGAGACAGAAAGGCAGAGGCATCTGTGAATGCAGAGTGTTTCTTTAATGAGTCAGAAATGGGTTTTTGATCTCTTTCTGACTTTTTAAGGCTTTTGTGAATCTTGCCTGTAATTTCATATTCATTGTATTCAGCCTCCCTTCATCTTTAAGTCCCTAGACTTGTGGGGCTCATTAGCAAGTACTTAAATGTCAAAGGGAGAGAGAGAATCTATCCCGTCAGATGAATGGTGATACTTGGATGTGTCTAAGATCTCCGGCAGGAATGGTTTGGGGGTTTTGCCAGGCTGTCCCATGGGAAAGCCAGCAGAAATCAAATTGGAAAAATACAAATGAACACTCACAAATTGTTCATGGCACTGGCATTGCTCTAAGAAGACCAGAAGGGAGTGGAGTGCTCCGAGCGGGGTTTTGCTGCCAGCATACTCTGGGAAGCTAACATTCTTTGCTGCAAAGCTATTCTTGATACAGACCTACAGCATGTTTCCATTAAAAAGTCCATTTTAACCAACAGTTACTCCACTGTCATGTGGCATAGGCAGCCATGTACCTGGGATGACTTCGTTTTCTGTGTACTGCTTCTTTAAATTTCCAACACATCCGCCATTTTGTTCTCAGAGTTGCTGCAGCCTGTTACCGTGAGGCACATGCACTGTGCTCGCTCTGTTTCTCTTGTTTATTTTTATTCACTCACCGAGTTTTTCCTCAATCTAAACTAGCAGCCACTTTAGTTGGAAGTAAAAGTGTATGAATAGTGGATTTTTTGCATGGGTTCTGGACCAATGAGTATTATGGGGGTGCTGAGAGCCATTATACCAAACTGTAAACCTGGTATATGATGGAAACCACGTCTAGCCAGGTGGTCTTCCACACCCCCAGCACGGCTAGGTCCAGACCTATAATTTTTTGGTTTACTGGCAATTCCAAAAATGGCGGGGGGGGGGGGAGGGGGGGGGAGGGGGGAGAATCACTTCAGGTCAAACCAAAGTTGCATTTTTAAAAATTGTGGTTTTTTTGGCAAATTAAAAAGTTGGGGAAAAGTTCGCTTAGAGTTGAATGAAATGTTTCACATCAAATTTGAGCATGTCAAGATGTTTTTGAATTTATTAAACTAAACAAAGGACATCTCTAAACAAACAGTCACTTCAAATTAAAAAATCAGAACGTTTCATTTTGAAAATGTTGAAATGAAATGTTATGCTGTTTCCAGAATTTATTTTTGTAGGGGTTTTTTTTTTTCCGGATTGAAACAATTCAGCAAAACTGACATGAATTCAGAAAATGTTCAGTGGCACCGAATCTGTGTTTCTTGTTGAAAAAAGTTTTGGTCAAAAAATTTCGCCCAGCTCAACTTTGAAGCTAGTTGGTTGGGTTTTGGGTGTGGAAATTCATAACATACAATATCTGAGACACCAGAGTCATTTTCTCTGCCACCTATAAGCCCATACTGAGGTATGTAAGCTACCACACTGTGGGCACGGTGGGCAAATGTTGAATTTTTAAGGATGACCATTGTAGATGTTTGTTCTAAAAACGCATCGGAATAAAGCAGAACACTCAGCTAGCAGAACACCCTGCCCTTTCATACAGGACACTACAAAATACACTTTGCTTCTTAAATCTCAGTTAAAAGGAGCTGTTGTTCTTTCAAAGATCAGTACAAATGGATTCTCTTATTGGGTTAGATTGCCATGGACCCCTCTCCTCCTGTTTTTAGCTTTCTGGGTTGAAGTCCTGCATGATGGCCACCATTAGTTGCCTAATGCATGTTTTCCCAGGAGACAATTGCTTCTGTTCAATTTCTCATCCAGCCCATGCCCACAACCCATCGCCAGAGTATTTTTAAAGGCATGTTTAAGGACAACCATTCCTATCACAAGCAGCTGAGATGCAACTGCACTGGGCCTTCCTAATTCCTCATCACTCTGAATCCAATTTCGGGGCTAAAGGTTTCTCGCCTCTTTACAGAACTGGCGACGTCACTTGGCCTTTCAAAATCCCAGCAACCCAACAGCATCATTTTGCTGACAGAGATATTAAAAAACAAATGGCCAGAGAGAGGGTTACAAGGGGCCAGCAAGTGAGGGAGGATGACAAGGGAGAGAAAAAAAGGGAACTCAGCCAAGTATGTTGAGTACCCATGGGAGGAGCAGGGCTTCAAGCAGCGGTGATGCGTGGCTGTGGGGCCATGTCGTCCGCCCCAGATTTGCTGCTTGCCTTGTACTGAGCATGCTCACGTGGACTAAGCATGTTCAGTACCACCGCTGAAGCCGGCTGCCCTCACTCTGCCCCTCCCCCGCACTCTTGACAGTCACGGGTCGTCTCTGGCTTCAAGCAAATCAGGCCAGAGACTTTCCGAGATTCACCCTGGCTTCGTGAAATGACAGAGACCAGACACAAAGTGCCAGGCTAATTTGTAACTGTATGCCAGTGGGTGTACAGTGCACAACGGCTCAGAGCCCAGGGAGATAGGTCTTCCTCCTCCAGAATGGCATTCCAATCCTTTCTAGGCTGGCTGGAGAAAA
The DNA here is from genome assembly GCA_033296515.1 of Macrochelys suwanniensis. NCBI lineage: Eukaryota > Metazoa > Chordata > Testudines > Chelydridae > Macrochelys > Macrochelys suwanniensis. The sequence continues at coordinate 4,503,589 of CM065789.1, read as the reverse complement.
GCACAGAGTAGCTGAGTGGGGGGAACTGGTGTTGGGAAGCAATGATCCTTAATCAGGCTGCTCAATACTCTCCTTGTATAACAAGAGAAAAAGAAACAAGCTGCCTAGAACAGAGGATAAGGAATTAAACAGCAAAGAAAGTCTATGGGGAGACAGATTCTCATTGAGTTTGTGCTGCTGTTTGTTTTCCGGATAACCTCTCAGAATAAACACGAGGCGTTTGCATTTCAACGGGTGCATTTTTATTCAAGGCAGCAACGAGTATTTTTCCGGGTAATGTTCTAGGTGCTTTGTCAGAGTACAGCTAATGGCATTCGGTTAGAATTGGCTCCCTTACTGTGCCAGAGGCTTGTTTAACTTACAATTGTCATGAAAGTTGGCTTGTTTCCTGAGAATAAGGGGAAGGGTCCTTGATAAATCCACAGTAGAGAAGAGACGAAATTGCTCGAGGGGTTGGAGCCTTTCACCATGGATTCAGATCCTGATGAGGTCAATGGTAGCCAGCCCTGTTACCAGCCAGTGACTGTTCATTGGTCTGTTAGAGATATACTCATCCATACTGGCCCTCTCTTCATGGAACTAGCCCGAGGTGGTAGGGAACTGCATGCGTGGCAAGGGTCTATAACTTATCTCATGGCTTTGTGTGGAGGAGGATTTGGAGTGGAGGCTATTTGCATCAGTCAGGAGGGTTTGCTCAGTTGGGAGGAGGGTCGGGTTACTCGTCGCTGCGGATAGCGGTTGCAGCCAGAAGTAGGGATTGGGTTTGGGTGGCTTGATTGCCCGGGTTTTGCGATGGGATGGGTGGCAGCAGGTGGAGAGGACCATGAAAGGCTCCCAGAGAGTCTCGACTCATGTCTCTTTGCACTACGGCCATTGTTGCCAGGGAACCAGACTTTCCATCTTCCACGTCACATGGACCTTTACTAACCAGCTCTCTCTGTACCAGATGGCAGTGCAATATTCCGCGGATGCTTCCACCGGCCAGACAACGTCTCCTTAGCTTTGCCTGTGACTGGGGTGATGCTGAACATGTCTGTGGACAAGTGTGTGGACTTCTGCACTGGGAAGGTAAGTAGGATAAGCGAACGGGGCTCTAAGCGAAGGACCTGGCACACCCCTCCAGTTTGCAGTGATGTAAATCAGGAATAACCCCACTAGAGCCAAGGTAGTGACTGGTGTAACATGGGTGCAAGTGGGGAAGGATCAAGCTAAGAGTCCTTCCAGAGCTCTGCATTTTCTTCAGAATAGTCATGTTACAAATCACACTCAATACGTTTTAATCCAATTTAATGTAATAATTGCTTGTGTCCAAACTACAAGAGGTGAAATTTACAGCTTGTATCGTTGCCATACAAACAGTAGGTTCTAAATCCCAGGAGAAGGCAATGCTGAGTATCACTAAATTTCTCCTTTTGCTTAATCTGGAACCTGCCCGGATTTGACTCCACTGTTTCTAAACAACAAGGAACTGCTTCCTGTTTTAAAAGGGTGGGACAGATTCTTAGCTGCTGTGGTGGCCATCACTCCACTGAAGCGAATGCAGCAAGGCTGATTTACACCAGCGGAGGATCTGGGTCGGGGGTCAGCTCCTACCCATGTTCTGGAGGTGGCTGGGCAGGTTTCTTCTCACTGGCCTCGAGAGGGGGATAGGAAAAGTGTCTATTCCCGACCTTGGAATGTGTGTCCCAAAGGGGAAGAGAGCAGGGAAAACAATGATCCTGGAGGACCATGGGGGAGGCTGAGGTGCGAAGGAGAGGGGCCAGAGAAACTGTGGGAAAGGGTAGGGTCTCTCTGGTCCAGCCTGCACACCAATCAAGTGTCTTGCTGAGCAGTGAAACATCTGAGTGGGAAAGTAGCAGCATTATGCCAGCCAGTTACAAGGTCAACTCCCTATCTCGATGCTTTAATCCGTATAGGTGACTTCATAGGATCTCTTCCATACCAGACTTTTACTATACTGGAGCCCGCAAATGTTAACATGTGTCGTGAGAATTTTACCAGGGTTTAATCTATTGGGTTTGAATGTTAATTTTTTTAAAATGAAAGAAATAAAACAAGCAAATTTACTGGTGGATCTCCGACCAGAAATAACAGATTAATGCTTCACCTCCAGCAGTAGACTGGTGGCCAAGAATCTGACCCTCACAGGGAAAATGTAGAACGAGTTAGAGGAAACTGCAGATGCCATACCATAATAATGGGGGAAGGTAGTTTCCTTCCTGACCCCAGCTGTGGTCACAGTTTATGTCCTGAAGCATCAGGATTATTCATTTTTCGGATGGCTCATATAACTGCAGATGTTAATCACATAAAGGTCGAACCGTCTGCAGCAGGTTGTCCCTCGGCAAACAATCCCTATAGCTTACAAGTGTCACACAAGGGCTACATCGCCACCCCCAAAACAGGAAACTGCATGGGGAGTTCCTTATCAAATGCTGTTACGCACCAATGAAACTCCATTGTCTGGCGAGGACAGCGCTTCCTGGGACTCAGCTGCTATGAGCTCTAAGGATGCCCAAACGTATGCTTAAATGGCTGTCCTCTAATGGGGCCCTCCCGTCCTGCATCCGCTGACACTGGAGGTCTCCCTGCTGTCACATTTCAGTGCCATCGATGGATGTAGCTCAAACAGATGCCTGGCAAACGGGAGGCTCAGAAAGGGATTTGAAAACAATATATCTAGACTGAGCAGCTTTCCCCGGCCGTGTCTCCATCTCTACCCCGATGAACATGCTCCCTCAGCCGCTCGGCAGACCAGAGAGCCCCACTAAGACCCATTAGGTTCCCTGCTCTCTGTCACATTGGTTAAATACGAGAGCAGCGGCTCCACACCTCAGCCCTGCTTTGTTCTTGCTCCCCCGAGAGCTTGGCTCTCGGAGGTGTAAATAAAATCCTGAGCACTGAGCCCCTTGATTAACCCAGCATCGCCACAGCCCTGGGTGTTAAATTGCCTGTCAGTCTCTGAATGTTCCCTCATAACTCTGCACTTTAAAATCCAAATGAGGTCACAGAAGATGCAGTCTGTGGGCTTTTAGTAACCTTACTCTGGGTGACAAACTCACAAATTACCGGAGCAGCATCAGGCCATGATTCTAAGAGGAGTATCATAGCGCCAGATATATTACCCCCTGCACTAGCAAATAGCTCGGCCATTTCCAGCCCTGTGGTTTGGAATGCAGCGCCACAGCTGGGCGAAGGGGAGCTGGAAATGCCAGAACTGCTGCAGGCTGAGCGGCTCTGTCCCTTGCGCCCCCCAGGAATACCCGCTGGCAGCCCTGGGAGGGGCCGCCTGCCGCTGCGGCTTCCCCACCACGCTCTTCACCCTCCACGAGCGCGAGGACGAGCCGCTGTGCGCCCAGAAGTGCGGCGGCGAGGAGTTCGAGAGCTGCGGGACCGCCGAGTACTTCATCTTGTACCAGACGCAAGTGCAAGGTACGGAGCGTGGCGCCGGGCTCTTTGCTCTGCCGGCGTGTGTCTGCCAGGGAGGTTTCTGACTCTCCTCTTTCAGCAAGAGCAATGACTCCGGGAACCCCTGAGTGCGGCTGCTCAGCTGGAGTTCCGCTAATGCTGGATAGTTATTGCTACTTGCCTGGGGTGTCTTCTTCCCTGCAGAGGGGCTGGCGAGCTCAGCTGCTCGCTCGATACTCTCCCTTTAACAGTATTCTAGCAGAGCCAGGTGGCTGACCGGAGACACACTATCTGGGCTCGACCCCCTCCACTGATAATAGGGCCATTCTCTGACTCACAAAGACTTTTGCTCAGTAGTTTTTGACTCCCGGCTGCCTAGCCGAATGCTGATCCTTGGTGGCCCACCATTGCTCACCTCCCGTTCATCAGTGCACCCTCTACGGGGGGTTGGGCTGATTGGACATGCATGTTCCCCGCAGCCTTTGTTACAAAGGGCCCAAGCACTGGCGGGAATACTCTGCCCTATATTGAGCATGTTCATTTCCTTTTAAAGCCAGCAAGGGGAATGTTTTGATTATAGGGCTTTGATGTGACCCCGGCGCCCCAGCAAAGGACAACGAGCACCATTAAATCAGAGGTGCCTGCTTGGAGTGCTGCCTGGTTCTCCAGCTATCTCAGTCTGCAGACCTCCCAGGACGGGAAGGTCACCTGATGGTGGCCACCTTTGCTGAGACCCCAGGACCTTGTGAATTTCCATTCAGCCCGGCAGGTGGGCTCTATAGAACTAGACTAATGCCCCCCAAGTGCCCAGTGCTAGCCTCTGCTGGGGCTCTTGGAGGAATTCTGTGGGAGCAGACTCTACTTCCGTTGTTCAATGGTCCTAAGCTGGGGCACAGAGTGGATCTGCCCTGAACATTACACTGAGAGCTGGTTCCTCTGCCCCAGCTGTGTTTCCGGTTTAGCTTTCCCTTTCTTTCCTACCTGGGCATTGGAGTATGGGGTGGGAGGAAGGACACACTAACTGATGAGATGGTCACATGTCTCTGCTGCAGATTTCAGCTTTACCACCCGTGTGCAAACTGGCCCTAGGATACATGGAGCTCTCTGGGCATCCGGTCACCCTGGATAAAATAACATGGGTTTCCAAATATCCATTCGGCGTTCATTAAAAATTACCATTTATTTCAATTTCCCAGGAAATAAATCCTCCTTTGAACATGCGACTTTAATTACTGCTTAGATCAGACACAGGAAATAACAGTTTGCCATCTGCCTTCAGCAGACTTTTCTTTCTTTTTTCCCCCTCCTTGTCACCGTCAATAAGTTACAGGCCAGAATAACCAATCACTGGTTAATAATGGGTCTCTGATCTTCTGTCACAGAGCCCTCCAGACATCCCAATGCACCTGCTGTCCAACGCTGCCCTGGGGGAAGCGTGCAGGACGCTGTGAAGGCTGCTTGAAAGCAAAATGTGACAAAGCCAGTCTCCTTTCCAAAGAAGCACCCGGTGTCCCAACTCGGCTGTTCATTTCCATTCACTGCAGCATTTTCTTCTTGTTTGGATGGTTATGATTTTCATCTCATGGGATCATTGCATATCAGTCCCTTCTGAACGCCTGTAGGCCTCGGGTGTGGGAATGCTTTTCAGTTCTCTCACTAGCTAACCAGCTTCATTCAGATTTGGGGGACTATCTGCTTTCTTCTTGTGCCTAGTTGGAAGCCCGTGTCTGGTGATAGCAGAGACTGAGCATTAGCACTTCTGGGTGCCACTCCTGGCACTGCCATTGACGTGCTGTGCATGTCACTTAATTGCTTTGTGCCTCGGTTTCCCCATCCATAAAATGCCACTAACAGGCCTCACAGGGGGGTGATGAGGTTTTATTAATCGACCCATGCTTGTCAAGCGCTTTGAAATCCTTGTATGAGTACAAAACATTATTACCCTGTGAAAATGCGGCCTAAATAAAGGAGGAAAGCCCAGAGGTATCATGTTTGAAGACATCAGTGCTTGAGAAATGTTACAGAAAGGTGCTTGGGGGGTTACTGTTATAGAAAGAACTATCCTCAAACCTCCATAGACCATTTTGACTTTGCCAGCTTGCCCCATTGCAATGCAAAGTAGATACATACATGAAATTGCTCAGCAGAAGGCTGCAAGAATGTGCTTGTCTTCTGGTGAGTGAGTGAGAGATGTGCCTTTGTCTTCTGAGCTCTGTTAGCATTTCACAGAGGCAAGGCTGAGAGTAGATCCATACAGTTACAATGCAGGATGAAAGACTGTGGGTCAAGGAAGGAGAAAAGGAAAAGCCAGTCCAAGAAATTAGAGGCAGGAATCCTAAACAGAAAACTCAAGGGCTTTTCATTAGAGGCAACTTCTCCCAGCCGCCATTCAAGGTCAGCTCCGTCAAGATTGTTCCAAAAAAGTTAAGTAAATAAAAATGAAATCTCTGGTATGCATTCAAGGAGATTCTTTTTTTATCAATTTCATTAGGGCCCAAAGTAAGCAAAGACTTCAAGGACATCTGTAACCCAACATTTTTTCGCTATAACATGGTTACTTTTGTTCTGTACAAAAGCTCCTGTAGGGACTTTCTCAAGCAGTTTTAGCTTTTGCTAGAAAATAAAAAGGGTAGAAAGTCTCTGGTTAATAACGTTTAGCATGGAGATATCCAAGGAGCTCAGTGCACTCTGCAAACATTAATTGTCCATTAAACTTCAGAGGTCCCTGGGAGGCAGGTAAGTCACATGCTCCCCATCCTATTGTCCAATAGTCTGTAAAATTCTCTTTAGCCTTCGCTCTTTTGACAAACATTCTTGCAATTCGTGTTCACTGGCAGGTTCATGGAATGGGAACGAAAAAGTGACGCCAGCCAGCCCAGGAGAATTGGCTTCAAAAGTCAAACAAGTATGCACAGGGATTTACTGTACAGTATTCCGCCAGTTCTCCTCTTCTCTGTGGTCATTTGAAAAATGCTTTTGCATTAATCAGCATAAAAGAGCAGGATGCATTTAGACATACGCGGCTTAGGGACTATACATATATCTATGTTATTCTACATAAGATTGACACCAGTCCTGGACATGCAGTATTGGGCTGGCATCCCCAGCTCTGGATAAGCTTGCATTCAGCACAGGGCATCAGTGTTGGGAAGATAAAATGTTGCGCCCACTTCGGCAGCGGAAAGCCTAACAGGTGGGAGCAGAGAATCTATTATTGTCACTTAAAAGCCGCTCCTCTGTCCATCTGTAGGCAAACGTTGCCGCTCCTCAGTGCTGCCTTTCATGGTCTAGTCATTGGCGGAGATGTTTGGCCAGGATCATGTTGTTCCTTTTATTTTATTTGGAGATTCTGGTGCGCGGAGGAGGGCGTGGGATAGGAACAATGGCAATAACTCATCTCTGAGAGACGCAACCAGGGGAAGGAACTCTTAGAACATGTCACCTCCAAACTGCCCGCAGGTTGAACTGCCAAATTCTGGGTGAGGTCAATAACGTCACCATCAGAAAACAAATAACACAAAGGATCTAACTTAAACCCGCTCTGCCTTGCACAGTGATCTCAATGCAAAGCAGCATTAAGTCTGGTCAGTACCAGGATGGGAGATCCACCCACATACATCCATAATGGTCAGTTCCTGAGCATTTTGTGATCCTGTCACCCATCTGAGTTGGCCAGCTGCTCCTCGAAAGCAGCAGAATTTTGAAGTAGCGCAGTTCTACCCAGTTAGAATATCTTAGTGGCTGACACTTTTCAGTGTTTCTACAGGGAGTGAGGCTTTTCCCTAATGCAGCCATCAAATTGTGTACTGCTTCTGTCTGCTCCAGGAGATGTTAGAAGTTACTACAGAGAACTTTTTCCTGGGTGTCTGGCTGGTGAGTCTTGCCCACATGCTCAGGGTTCAGCTGATCGCCATATCTGGGGTCGGGAAGGAATTTTCCTCCAGGGTAGATTGGCAGAAACCCTGGAGGTTTTTCGCCTTCCTCTGCAGCATGGGGCACGGGTCACTTACTGGAGGACTCTCTGCATCTTGAAGTCTTTAAACCATGATTTGAGAACTTCAATAGCTGAGACATAGGTGAGAGGATTATTGCAGGAGTGGGTGGGTGAGATTCTGTGGCCTGCATTGTGCAGGAGGTCAGACTAGATGATCATAATGGTCCCTGTCTTCCAAGCTGCAAAATGATATCCTAGAAGGGAACGGCCTTGAGACCCGATGTGATTTTCAAAGGGCCAAATCACCAGGTTGTAGAGAACAGCCATAATGGGAATGATTATTCCAGGTATAAGCTAGTGCTGGGCATCTGCACGCACAAACTCATAAAGGTACACACTCAAGCATGAATGCACACACATGTTGTGTGCACACACCCACAGTACCTACAGATTAGATATACATCCACCATTACACTCAGACTATCACACACGCACGTCCTTGGAGCAAAACCACCTTTGAAATGGACGTCCAGCTCCGTACCCAAAAAATTCACCTCCGATCCCCCATCGCTATAATGGGCCAAACCCAAGTCCCTGATCTAAACATCCCAGGGACTTTGGGGGCCAAAGTTTGAACTGCCCAGGTCTGCCTCTAGGACATACGCACTGTTATTAGCGCACATGCTGTCCTTTGCTGTAGTCCATCTGCCTTCAAAAGGCGTCGCTGTACGATAGCAGAGCAGAGTAGCAGAAGAAAAACCTTTGACAAACAAATGGGAGTGTCAAAGTGTGCCCTGTTGGCCATTCTTGCTTTAGATGAAGGCTTTGAACTCTGTGGGGGATTATTTCCTTTCATGTCTGTACAGTGAAACCCGTCCAAGTGATGCTCCCTGTGGGATCGGCCCGGAGATGGTTCTCCAATCCCTGCAATCCCAATCTCCCTCCCCCCATCCTAGCCCCCCGTGATGCATGTCAGGGATGGTCTGAAGGTTCCTCATTTCAAAGCTGCACAGTTGGGGTCCAGCCAGCCATCAAAGCCGCTGACTTGTGTTGTCAATGAAGAAGCAATAGCTGTAAAACAAAGTAACAGGGACCTGAAAACCACCGTTAATGGAAGGCTCTTGAGTAATGTAGTCACCTCTTCAAATACCAGCATATACAGCTGATTTTCCTTCTGTTTCCCCTTCTTGTCCTCACTGCCAGAGCTATGTGGTTCATATGCCCTGCTGCCAAAGGGGAGCCGGAAACTGGCAAGACAGTCGCTGTGTCACTGAAAAGGCCCCAATGGACACAGGAACTGATGGAAAAGTGCTTAGTTTGGGATGCATCAGACATAAACACGAGGCTGAGGAGGCAGCAGCAAAGTAGCAGGAGTGTTTCTTCACACACTGTCCACAGATCCAGAAAATAGTAATAAACCTTGAGACGGCCACAACGGAAGGGAGTTTGGATGGTACCTGGTGCTTTAGCCAAAAAAACAAGCCGCACGCTGCTTCAGCTCCTGGGGCCAAAAAAAAGAGACTCCCCCACGGTGGCCATTATGAACAAGGTTCACTGAATGAGCATTTCCACATCTCCTTTAGTACGTCCCCTGAGATCTGACAACCTCTCTTCCCCTTATCTCAGTGGTGAAACCTTACGTATTGTACCTTGGCACATCTTCCATTTATTCTCTTTCTAGACAATCGTTGTATGGACAGAAGGTTTTTACCAGCTCGGTCGAAACATTTTATCGCTCTGGCAAGCTTTCCCGGGGCGGGCAACACCTGGGCGCGCCATCTCATCGAGCTAGCGACGGGTTTCTACACTGGGAGCTATTACTTCGATGGATCGCTCTACAACAAAGGTGAGACGGGTGTATAGCCTTTAAAACGTGCTAGGTTGAGAAATACGTAGAAATTCGGCTTTGGCCTAAGTGTAGAGGAGTATGAGAAATTGAGTTTGTTAGTGTGAACAAACGTTAAAAATAAACGTTGGCATCAGTCAGATGCGAAAATTGAAGTTAGCAAGGACAAGGGCCGGGTTGTGGTTCTGTTTGGTTATAACTGGTTTTCTCAGGACATATTTAGTATAAATGGTAATTGCCTGTTTGCTTACGAATCATTTTCCTCTGAATAAAATTTGGTTCTATCATTCAAAGTCTCATCCAAGGTCCTCTACCACATTAAATTGTCTCTCACTGACGTAGAGGCTCAAACCTGAAAACTAAGCTTGGTTTATTGCATTCTTAGCATTAACAATTTAATGCTCATTGGAAACATTTAAAATGCAAGGTCACGGGTGTCACCAGGGGCTTTGTTATCACTGTGACTTAAGATGGCCTGTCAACAAGGATCTCAGGAACTGGACAACTTTAAGGGTTTCAGAAGGAGGGCAGCAGAGAAGATTTAAATTTAAAAATACACTCCTGTGACTAGGGAATGAAACGTGCTTTATTAATGAGCAAAAGAACATAAAGGGTGCCACCGGCGCTGACTTTCCATTGTGCCGGGGGTGCTTGACCCCCAGCTCTGCCCTAGACCCTGCCTCACTCCACCCCTTGCCTCCAGGCAACACCCCCACTCCACCTCTTTTCACCCCCCTCCCATCTCTTCCCGCCCTGGTCCACTCCCTCCCCTGAGCGTGCTGCATCCTGACTCCTTCCCCTGAGCCTCCTGCACGCCGCAAAACAGCTGATTGCGGCAGGCGGGAGGCACAGGAAGGAAGGGGGAAGTGCTGATTGGCAGCGCCCGCCGGCAGGCAGGAGGCACTGGGGGGAGGGGATGGTGCTGATAGTGGGGCTGCTGGTGGGTGCTCAGCTCCCACCATTTTTTCCCTGTGGGTGCTCCAGGCCCAGAGCACCCACGGAGTCAGCGCCTATGAAGGGTGCACAGGCCAAATTCTCTTCCCTGCAATAAAAACTCATTGCTAGATAGGTGGGTAGAATTCCATTTAAGTCAATGTAATTACTCCTGATTTACCCCTTCTTCCCGAAACTGGCGCATGTCGGGGATGGTGTAAATCAGTGGTTCTCAATCAGGGGTACACATACCCCTGGGGGTATGCAGAGCTCTTCCAGGGGGTACATCAACGCATCTAGATATTTGCCTAGTTTTAAAACGGGCTACATAAAAACCACTAGCGAAGTCAGTACTAACTAAAATTTTACACAGACAATGACTTTATACTGCTCTATATGCTATACACTGAAATGTAAGTACGATATTTATATTAGTTGATTTATTTTATAATTATATGGTAAAAATGAGAACGTCAGCCATTTTTCATTAATAGTGCACGGTGACACTTTTGTATTTTTATGTCTGATTTTTTAAGCAAGTTGTTTTTAAGTGAGCTGGAACTTGGGGGGTACGCAAGACAAATCAGACTCCTGAAAGGGGTACAGTCGTCTGGAAAGGTTAAGAGCCACTGGTCTAAAGGTTCCTCATTCCAAAGCAGCACAGCTGGGGTCCAGCTAGCCATCACAGCCGCTGACTTGTGTTGTCAATGAAGAAGCAATAGCTGTAAAACATCAAGTAACAGGGACCTGAAAACTGCAGTTAATGGAAGGCCCTTGAGAAATGTAGCTGCCTGCTCAAATACCGGCATATACAGCTGATTCGGTTTCCTTCTTGTCCTCACTGCTCTGAAACACAGTTTTGAGTCGTTCAAGCCTTCACAATGTCTTGGTAGATTTGTTACTAGGGTTTCGCGTAGTGCATTTCAAATGGCCCCACACCTAGCAGTCCTTATTCAGGCAACACTTCCTTTGGCTCCAGTAGGAATTTTGCCTGAGGAAAGACTTCAGGCTTTGGGCCAAGTCTTGCCCCAGGCTCGTGGTGTGATCTCCACAGTTTGGGAGAGGTTACGCGTCACTCCTTTGTGTTCCTGCTGTACAGTTCTGTTTGCACGGGCCCATCTGTCATCACCTCCTCGGAAAAGGCCCGAGGGCTGGGCTGTGCCATTTCCATGGAGCCCTGGGTGGGGAATGGTGCCATTTAGCTCAAATGAGGACAATCTGAATTCACCCCAGCATATCCACACGCGCCTTCCTGAGGGCCAGATTGTGGGCTGCCTTGCGTGACCTCCCAAGTGAGTAAGGGGTAACTCCCTTGCACCAGCTCCTTGGATTGTGGGAAGCAGGAAGAACAGCCTCTGTGGGACCAATGGGGAGGATGAGGCGGGAAGTGGGTGGCGATTGTGCAGAGGCTTGGCTCCCCCCATCCCATTGTACATTAACTTTGGCGTGGAAAAATTCGATGTAGAATGGTCATGTTTGTGTTGCGGCTGTCACTTGTGGTCTATGCTGGGGACTGAAACTTCCCATAAAAGGTCTTGGCTGGAGTGGCTCGGAATTTGTCAAAAATGTATAAATTCCACATTTTTGCACCCAAAAAAATGTAATAGCCACTCATTTTTGACCAGCTCCAGGCTCAGCCTACTGCAGAGTGGCTGGACCAAATGCCAGGGGGCAAACTCCTGCTTTGTTTTGCATTATAAAAACTATTTGGGGGTCTTATAACAGACTCTCCCCGCTCCACCTCCATAACTGGGTATTTTATCCTGTTATTCCTATCCTGCCTTGTCCCCTGTTTATGATACCCATTTGTAATACGTCAGTACTAAACTGTGGATTTGTGTGGGTCACCCCGAGACCATCAAATCTGCCTTTAAACTCACATTTCATTAGGGATTTTTTTAAAAAATAACTTCTGTGGGAGACTAAGTCACTGCAGTTAACAGTCTCCATCCTCAGAGAGCACGAGAAGAATTCAGCAACCAAACGCAACAATAACAAAGAAAGCACCGTTACATCAATCAGTCTTAGATAATCTCCCGGGCAGAGAGGAAAACTGCTGAGAGTTAACTTAATGATACAGCAAAGCAAGGCTGCACGCTGGCTGGCCACAACTGTAAAATGCCGATGTCCTGCATTAACAGTCGGGTAGAGGGATTAGAAAGGGTTGGCTTTCGTGGATTTGACAGTCTGCCTCCAGGGTGCACTAATTGCTAACCAAAAACATCACAGACCCATAGTGAGAAGGGCCAAAACAGAGTGGAACCTCTCTGTGGCTAGCAGGACCGCAGCCCACCAAAATTGAACAGCGTCAAGCCGATTTATCTCTCCTGGCATGCTAACGCCTCTTGAAAGAGACTGTAGCACCACTGCTTAATACACACCTACGCCCATTCCATCCGGAGCCACCAGGGATAATAATATTTCCTTTCTTTAGGTCGCTTTCTTGAGCTCGCCTGTTTAGACTGTAGGCTCTTCAGGACGCTGACTGCGTGTTTAGATAGTACCTAGAATAACGGTCCCTGGATTTGCGCCTCTCAGCTACACCAACAAACAAATACATAATGAATAACATCGCTGGCTGGGGCCCCTACAGAAATACAAATCACAAAGAATAATGTTTGCATTTGAAAACCGTCGATGGGCTCATGGATGATTTGCAAACAGAGAGATGGGGTCAGTTCCTTTGGAATATCGTTCACACCGGATAATTTAACCAGCCCCATTCATTCTCTTCCTGCTTCTCGTCCTGCTCGTAACTTGGGAAAGCGTGAAAAGGGCAAGTCGTTTGAGAACAAGGGTTATCCACTCCCCTCCCGCACTGCAAAAAAATGTTTTGGTTCAGACTGAGATGTGAGCGTGGAGTCAGATCACTTTGCTTTTTGTCAGGCCCAGCTCCCCCTCTTCCTACCACAAAACCGGCCATTCCACAAAAGCGCTCACTCCTCCAAATAAGAATATATTTGCTTTCGAAATGCAGTAATTCCCTCACCCTATGCTGGGAGAGGCCAATCTCTCCATTTTTAGACTTTTTCAGTCTAAATTAGACTGTTTCAGAGCAAATGTTATTGCTTAGGGCATGCAGGATGGCTTAACAGAAAAACGTTAGACTGCCACTGGTCTGCTCGCTGCTGCTGGTTGACTCACAAAGCATGTTTCTCCTTGGGCGTAATGATTTTGCGGATATCCATCTTTTGTTCCTGTGTCACACGGAGAAATTCTTTACTGAGTTAATATTTTACAGGGAAAGAGCTCTTCCCCCACTCTCCCTGTAAAGCCCCTGGAGGGACAATCGCAACACTGCCCCGATGATGTAAAAAATAACAGTATGACTTGGCTAGAACTATAAAGAGCTACTGCTGTGCTCAGCGCAGGGAAGGTCTGAATTTACAGAGCAATAGCTTATGGGACAAGACATAGAACACAGTGAGGGCAACTCAAGGAAGAACGGTTTTCATGCACTTATGCAATTAGCTGTGGAACTTTTTGCCATAAGATATAATTGAGTAAAGACATTAGTAGGATTCATTGAAGGCATGGCCATTTATATGGCTAACAATAGTATCCAAAGTGAAATAATACGGTTATTTGTTACAAAAGAAGACTTTTGGAAGGGTTATAAACCCTCATGCTCCAGGGCATCAGACCACCTCTCATGGGGGTCAGGAAGAAACTTATCTGTGAAAAGGTTATTTGGTCAGTTCCTTCTGCAGGATTTCTTGCACCTGCCTCTAAAGCAGGTATTGCTGGCCAGTGTGGCTAACAGGATACTGGACTTAATGGACCACTGGCCTGATCTAGTCTGGTAATTTTTATGTTCTAATGACGCTCCAGAAGAAAATACTTAAATTATTATTATTTATTCTTTGTATTGCAGTAGTGCCCTACAGGGTTCAGGGCCCCATTGCATGCGGTTCCCAAACTTTCCCTCTGCATGATCACATTTTCAGATGTGTTGCTTCCCATGTTTTGCCTCCCAGGCAGCCTGGAGGATGCCATTTCATAATGGTGCCCTGCAGGCAGCGTAATCTCATATGCACCATATGTAGTAGGTCACGCTGTGCTGAGGACGCCATTTTGCTCCACAGAATGTGCTACTCCGAGGACACCATTTTGCTCTACAAACACCGACTAGAAAGACCCAGAGAGTTTACAGTCTAGATTAGTGCTCAAGAAATGGTCTTTCAATAGCATTCGGTCTTGTAATCAGAGGAATAATGATGATCATATTTTATATTTATTTTCAACACCTTTATTTATAGATCCCAACATTTTCTTTTCTTTTCTTTCTTTTTTTAACAAACTCTCAGACAAAATCTCTCCTAACGCTGTCCGTACCAGAGCTGGCCTAGCAGTGCAAATGGTTATCATAGATAGTCATTTGAATACATATGTGAAATTTGATTAAGCTGTGATTGCCACTAGAGCTGGGTGGATAATTTTTTAAAATATATTTAAAAACTTTTTTTTTGGATGAGTAAAATAGTCAATGAATAAACTGTCCCTTGAGTATGTGCACAAATGGCTCACCACTGGAAATGTTGGTCAGACCTCCAGGATTTTTTCACGTCCATGGATCCTGGCAATATCTGAAAGACTCACACCTAGCAAACTGCATGGCACTCAGTTTATGTGCCTCTGAAGGATGACCGGCTAAGACGACCCTGTGGGGAATTGAACCTGTGACTCTAGGGAGTCTAGTCTCATTCCTAGAACTGGTCACTCCTAGGATTAGAAGTGACCATGTTTCCCTGGTAGGCTTTATCTTACCAATCCTTGCTCAAATCAAGTCCACGAGAAGTCTGTTTCAAATACATTCCAAGATTCTCTACGATTTCAGTATCGAAACGCTGAGCTCAGTTTAATTCTATGGAACCCATTTGACATGTCGTTGCAATAGTTGTAGCTGATACAGCATGATAGAGTTTCCCGACAGGCACTCGACACATTCACTTATATCAACCAATGCCCATCCCATCGTTCTCCTTTGCACAATGGTTCTTGAGTATGTTCCTTCATTAGAGCAATTTATTTAAACGTCTTTATCCCGCTGAGTTTTTTTTTTTTTTTAAAAAGCACACATAACAAAATCTAAGAGCTAATGATCCAAAACATTTTGTTCTGCTGGCTAAAAATCAAACAGTATTTCATGTTTATTCTGGGCTTTCTACTCATCTGACTGGGCTAGAATGTATCCAAGCAACTAGTAGATTAGCTACCATGTAGCTATGTTGTACAGCATAATGGAGGAAAGCAAATTACACATCTATAATTGATGTAATACATCTACTTACATCCTCTGTCTCCCCCTGGCTTGAATCATCTGCTGACATGTTTTTTTCCTGTTTATTTAGACATGTCGTGTGTATTTTTCATACAGCTAGGCCTGAGGGTCATTGAGATGAGGCTATTCAGCATGCTGAGTGCAAGCTGGTTGGCTGCGCCGTTGGATTTGCAGCTGGCGAACTAAGAAAGTGAGGCCACCGCCCTGTGTGCTCAGCAGCAAAAGAAGCAGAGTTCGGAGCAGCAGGGAGAGGGAAACCTGTCTTCCCAAAATGAGTTTGCGGGTAGTTTTTGCTAATGTAATCTTAGCCCTAGGGGATGGCACGGGATGCACCGCAAAGTGATTTCGGCAACCACACATTGGGCTGTTGGTGCTAACTACAGTCTGGGGAGGCAGGCCGGGCGCCAAGAGTGCTTGGGGGTCCCTGCGGAGTAGAAGCAATTCTGCTGTGGACACCTGGCCAGCAGGAAGTGGACTGACTCCATTGGCTCTCCTCCCATAGGCAGTGTCATGACTTTTAGTCACTCAGCCAGGATCAGGCTCACAACCTGGAGATGGAGAGCCGGGAAGCCTATTCCCAACACCCGGAGACCAGTCAGCTTGGGTCAGTAACAGAGGCCAGGTGTTGGGTGACATCCCCAGCCAGACATCATACGGGCCATGGGTAACACTGAGGCCTGTGCAGAGAACCAGCATAACGCTTTTACACTACTTAACGCCCCCAAACCGGGCTACAGTAAGTGGTGCAGGAAGCTCATGTCGGCCTGCCGCACAGGGATGGATTTCAGCGCTGGACTCCCCAGGGGTAGTGTTCCGGTGGCCACCTCTAGGCTCGGCCAAACATGAGTTCAACCTGTGAGCTTGCCTTTGCTCTCCTCAGCGTGCAGGGTTGAGATCTTCAGTCAGAGATGGCGGGGGGGGGCGGGGGTTGATTATAAATCCCACACTGCCCCTGACTGAACACAGGTGGTGCCTCACTGGCTGTGCACCGGGGACACGGTCGAGCCGAATTTTTTGATATATATAAACAAACAGCTTTAAAACTCAGACGAGTGAAACCAATTTACAGACAACAGCAAAGGCCGGTGACGTTAATGGGCTCTCTGAGTGCTCCCATAATGGGCTGTCAAGTGTCATTTCTCACTTTACGAGCCACCACTGAGTTACTGGGCGCGTGTAAGCACGGGGGTCAGGAAGATTATATTTTTTTTAAAAGTGCTCTTGACCCTCAGATTCAGACCCGGGCTCAGATATGTTGGTTAATGCTGTAAATAGCCCACAAAGGCTCATGAATGCCGGCGTGTTTGCCACTGAGGCCTCAAGGAAAGCTGAGATTTGGGCAATCTGTTTGCAGACAGCTCTGTCGACAAGGGAGGAAATTCACTGCCCCGGCCCAAAGCCCGAGGCACCGGAGAATCCTTGGCACTGAGCCATCTGTTGCATCCCCGGGCACAGGATGCAAAGACCTGGAGAAGTATCACTAGCCTCCTTTTCTCCATGAGGAAACGGAGAGGAAGTTATTTGCCTGAGTAGCCGTGTGAGTGAGTGAACGAGCCAAAAAAAGAACCCAGGAGTCTGGACTTGGAGCCCTGCTGGGGACATGAAATCCAGACACATCCCGCCCGTGTTGACTGGAGTGGGGGAGTCTCCCAAAGTGCTGTTTTCCAGAGAGCCCTGGGAATGACGGGGGAATTCGGTGCCCCTCCTTTAGGCGTGGTATTGACCAATGAGGAGGCTCCAGATCTCGCTGAGAGTCGCTGCAGTTGTGGTGTGCGTGGTTCAGCCCCGGGCGAGGTGAGTTAGGGGGACAGCTCACTATCTCAGCTGGCTCTTTGCCTAGCCCACCACCAACAACTGGCCTCGGCTAATCCAGACACGAGCAGCATGTTCCCTCCAAGTCCCCAGGAATGCCCTGAGAACACGGCCGCTGCCGCCCCAGGCTTTCACGCCAGCGAGCTGTGGGACCCCGGCACTCACAGGCTGAGATCGACGCAGCGTGGTGCAGCTGGGGACAGCCTCTGCCTTCCAACGCACCACGGTACCTCCATGGCTGCTGTCATTAGAACCGCTTGGCACTTCTACAGCACCTGCCTCATGGGGATCTCCAAGGGCTTTGCAAGCATCGATAAGCTAAATCTCACAGCGCCTTCTGCCGTCTAGTAAAGTACAGGCATCATCATCCCATTTCACAGATGGGAGCGGCTCAGGCATGAAGAGAGTGGTCACCCAATGTGCCCAGCTCCAGAGAGTCCAGTGGAGTTACTCTTGATTTACATTGCCACAAGAGCTCAGTCTGGCCCGAAGTGATTTATCTAAAACAGTTGGGAATAGAACCCAGGATTCCTGACTCCCCATCCCCTTCTGTAACCATTAGGCCCCACTCTCTGACCGCTGTCACTAGGACCGAAGCTGAGATTGTGTACTGACCCACTGGATCATTGCGCTGGGTAACCAGGCACTGTGCTAAGTAAAACATGAATTGCTCAGAATCCAAGCAAATAAATTATTTCCATCTGGAACAAGGATGCAAATATATTTTAAATTGCCAGCTGCTTTCATCCAAATATATTTTGCAATCTGATTTCTCCCTGCTTGCTGTTTTCTTTTCTTTGGTCTTTTTTTTTTATTATTATTTTTGCATTTACTTATTCTCTTGTGTCTGTTTATTTTCCTGGAAAGGGTTCAAAGGTGAAAGGGATCACTGGCGAAGTGGAAGGACAATCTGCATCAAAACCCACGAAAGTGGCCAGAAAGAAATCGAGGCCTTTGATTCAGCCATACTGCTCATCCGGAACCCATACAAAGCCCTGATGGCTGAATTCAATCGGAAGTATGGTGGTCACATTGGATTCGCTTCTCACGCACATTGGAAAGGCAAAGGTATGCAAGTCTCCTCGATACTTTTTGTATCGGTTTCACTCGCTGGTTTGGATTGGAGGGAAAAACCCCACCCATTCAGAACAAGTCTCAGGGTTTTGTGTCCGCACGTTCCAAATGAAATGTGTTGATTGTTTGGACTGAAACATCTTTGTGTTCCAAAATGTCCTTCAAACGTGCACAGTAACTTATGCAGTACAGGCAGGCTGAGTTATGCACGCCACCGCCCTCTAGTAGCCGGAGGTATGAAGAAAAGTCTGAGGCTAACATACATCGGGCTCCTTTTGCATGTGCTTTTCAGAGCTGTGCTACAGTACAGTTGATAGTTGTAACATCTGTGTACAGTATACGAGGGCAAGGGATATTACAGGGTGGCAAGGGAACTAATGAATGATCCTTCTTGTAGCCAGCAGCTTACCGTATAATAATAGCATTTGCCCTGACTGGCTGCAGCAGGCTTGGAACACGCAGCTTTTGCGTGACACCATCGCTCCCACTGGACTATTCAATTCAGCCTTCCCTACGTGCTGAGCTGAAACAGGAAACCTGGGATTCAGAGAATGCCCCGGCCAGGGGCAGGGCTGCCTTTCCCTGGGGCGTTAAACCAAAACAAGTAGCTCATTAAGGCAAAAGCACCTTCCTCCAGGTACCATCCAGTGCTTCTACACAAGCCCAGCCTGACTTCAGCACTCTGCCAACCCGGGGGACTGAAATGCTTGTAAGAGCCCATTGGGAGGCCTTGCTTTCCCAGATAAGCTCCGAGGTGGCCCTGACTCTCTGCTTGGTGGAGTGAAGGAGAAACCCTCCAGGGTTTCCCCCGCTGAGGCCAGAGCTGCTCTCAGAAAGGGGCCTGGCCTCCTAGCAGAACTCATTGTTATCAGAGCATTGCTTCAGGACGATGCCATAAACTACCTGGCGACGACACACACGTGGCTATTAATCCTCTTCCGACCTGATGATCTTTCCCTGGACGCTCCACGTAGGAGCCCCCGCAGGAGAGAATCGTCCCCTCCAGACAAATCAGGCGCAGCCTGTTAATTCTGCACACCCAGCTGCTCCGGAGAAAGCACCTTTCCCATCCAGGCGCAGACACATACTGTGGATGCTTGTTAATTATAGCAATTTACAAATTGCTGTTGTGAAATTGACTTCATTGGAAAGAGTTAAAATATTTAGCTTGATTGAACATCTGCTACCCTTAATTCAGGGTTTATTTAAGGGGATCTCTTTTGGTGGTGTTGGTATGTGCCTGGATTTCATTATGGCTACGTGCAACGAAATGCCCTCTCTCTCTCTCTCTCTCGCTCTCTCTCTCTCCGGTCGTTGCAATGCCACCAATACCAGAGTCGTGCCCAGAGCAAAACCCCAGCTCTGACTGCAAACCAAACTTGGGATAGATTCTGCCTCTTTCAACACAGCTCTGAGCACAGGGTGGTGCGTCAGGGGCACCATCCCAGGAGGAATTGCTTCCCCATTGGCTCTGGGGCAGTAGCGATTTGCTGTTGACTTAGGCCTGTAACAAATAGCAACAAACATTTCACACCAGTTCATCTGTGCCCGGGAGGTGGAGGGGGCGGAGCCTTGTCTCCATCCGCTCCTCACCCATTTGTGCCAGTGGGGCTTAGCCGGGGCTTGTGTGGCTTGGAAACAAGGTCTGGGTACCCCGTGCAGGTGTGTAAGGGGGGTTTGTGCTCTGCCCTATCCGCCCCTGCGGGCACATGACCCAAGTCACTATCTAGCCCTCAGTCTGGGGCAGTTCATAGGTTCAGAAGAGACCATATTGATCATCGAGCCTGACCTGCCTGACAGAGGCCATAGAGCTTCCCAGCATTAACGCCCGTTTGAACTACTGCAGATCTTCTAAAGCAACAGCCCAGCTTGTGCTCAACTCTGGGGTTAAATTTTAGCAGCGTAGGCCCCTCTCTAGGACTGATGTGAAGGCTGAGGGAATACAGGCATGACGGGGTGCTGAGTCTTTCTTTGGAGTATGTGTCTCCATGCCCTGGTCTCGGTGCTGAGAACAGTGCTATCTGGAACAGGGAGTGGCAGGTTTTGTGGATACCCATCCAGGCAGCCCCATCTGCTGCTCTCCTTCAGATGACTGTCGGAGACAGCAGGCTGGATTTTATTTTCAGTTATCCAGAGCTACTCCGCGGAAGTCACTGGGGTTCTCTTGGACTTACATTCACGCCAGTGAGATCAGAATCACGCCAAGCAATATGGGATGGCTCCTTCAAAAGGATACAGGACAAAGGCAGTTGTCCCTTTCTCCATCTACTGTTGATGTTTAGGGGACAAAATTCCTGCAAAGCCCTGCTCTGTTTGTGTAGCTCAGGGAAGGACAAATGTCAATAGGTAGCCAGGCAGGCCATTTCCTGATCTGCACCAATGGGGTTGTTTGCAGGTTTCACTATGCACATGCGGGCAGATTTTAAGGCCCAGTGAGCATGTGCATATTTTCATGCCTCCCCCTCACTTGCCTTCCACACCGGAAACCTTTTCCTTTAACATACGGGTCTGGGATAGCCAACAGCTCCAGATCTTTCTCTCTGTAAGTTTGTGCTAGTTGAGTAGAGCGCTCAGCATGATTCGCTGAGCGTAGTAGCAATAATTATGCTGCACAGAGAATGTAGAGCGAGGAAGCCTCAGAGAAGCTTATCTGAGGTGTTAGAACCATCTAGGGTGACCAGATGTCCCGATTTTATAGGGACAGTCCCGATTTTTGGGTCTTTTTCTTATATAGGCTCCTATTACCCACCACCCCCTGGCCCGATTTTTCACACTTGCTGTCTGGTCACCCTAGAACCATCAACACAAAAAGCTGAGGAGAAGGCGGGAAAAGTCTGTCCACAAATATTCTTTCCAGCGCAAAAACTAATTTCGATTTGGATTTGGGTCAAAATATACCACCAAGTGCTCTAAATAAGACACATATTTTTAACAGCGAGGGTAATTAACTGGTGGAACAACTTGCCAAGGGATGTGGTGGAGTCCCCATCATCACGCGATGGCTCTCTAAAGAGTACGCAATGGATCAATGACAAGATGCGGGTCTGAGGCAGGAAATAGAGGGCGAAACCTTTCACCTATTTTATGCAGGGAATCAGACTAGGTGATCACGGTGGTCCCTTCTGGCCTGGACATCTGGGAATCTATAGAACTACAAACCTTTCAAGTTCCCTTTCCATGAAAGTTCAAGCACTTCGTCTTTAACAGCACGAATATTTGTGAAGAGCAACATTTCCCGCTGGACTGTCTTGTTTGTGGAATTTTGCAATTAGCCCTGTGCTGCTTAGTTACCTGACTCGTCCCAGCAGAGGACAAAAACAGAATTCATAGTGAATAGTCAACACATTGAAAATCAGATGCACTATATCCCCCTGCAGAGCGGGTGGCACATAGTGCCTCTGTATTACTTAAGCCCTTGTTTGAAGGCTGAAGTGGGAAATAAGTGTCCTCTGCCCAGGGGTGACTTTCTGAATATTTGCAGGGGTGACTTTCTGAATATTTGCAGTAAACTCTTAACAAATAACCCGCAGAGCAAAAATTATTCTCAGCAGAAATTCACCGATAAATCTGAATAGAGAATCCATTTAACCATGGGGCAAACCGAAAAGGCGGCAAAATTTGTCATAGGAATTATCTATTGGAAATCAATCAGTCAGCTCTGCCCACTCCTGGATACCTGTCCCAAAGCATTCCCCATTCAATCAGGGACTAGCAAAGCAGTCGCACGGCTGATTGCACGTGCCAGAGTACAAGCAAGTCCAGTAAAAATGGGAAAATATGTCTTAGTGCCCTAGCAGGTTTAGAAACACAGGACCTAATATTACAGAGTTATGGTTCTGTCGATAACTATGAAACAGTGCAGTGAAGAAAGACTGCTTTCATCGCAATTGGCATTCATGTGTGTTCTATTAATCTCCGCTCGGCGTGGCTGCCGTGGAAAGGAGAGAGGCAGAGAGGGAATTGGAGTCAGGGCACTAGCGCAGATTTTTCTTTTTTACTACGTGTGATATTTCCCCCCTAAGGGTTGAGGGGGGAAAGGCTGGAGAGAAATATACCAGCTAGTTCTCCAAACTATTATAACTGCAGAATCAGCCAAGGCCAGCTGCAGGCGTGTTTGGGGCCGCGCGGTTTTGTGGTCCAGTTCTCACTCGGCAGCTCACGTTCCAGCCCAGTCTCCCTCTCCAGCAATGGAATGAGAGTGGTGAAAAACTTGCCCCCACTCCCTGATCTCCTGCTTGGTACCATTAGGTCCCCCTACATTATGCAGCTGACCACTCAGGAGGGGGCTGCAGGCTAGGGCAGGAGGTGCGGGGGGGAGGGGAAGCGTGAGGGCTCCGGCTGGGGGTGCAGACTCTGGGATAGGGCTGGAGATGAGGGGTTTGGGGTGTAGGAGGGTGCTCCGGGCTGGGACCGAGGGGTTCGGAGGGGCGATCAGGGCTGGGGAAGGGGGTTGGGTCATGGGAGGGGGTCAGGGGTGCAGGCTCCAGGTGGCACTTACCTCAAGCAGCTCCCGGAAGCAGTGGCATGTCCCCCCTCCGCCTCCTGCCCGCCACTGTGTGTAACCACTAAAGCACAAGCCTCTACCACGTGAAAGGAATAACTCCATATGTTGGTAGCAGTGGTAGGGCTGTTATCCTGAATGGGGACCAGCTCCTTGAGGATAACAACCTTTGAACCCTGGTGCAAGTCCCTGCCCTGCGATTGTTAAGAACAATAATACCTTGTTCTTAACTAGCACTTTTCATCCATACATCTCAAAGTGCATTACAAAGGAGGGTCAATCCGATTGTCCCCATTCTAGGGATGGGGAAACTGAGGCATGGAGAGGAGAATTGACTTGCCACCAGGCCAATGGCAGAACCAGGAATAGAACCCAGGGCTCGTGGGTCCCCATCCAGCCCACTATCCACCGGGCAACACTGCCTGTGTGACCATGGGCAACTCACATAGCCTGTCTGTGCCTCAAGTCCCCCTCTGTGCAATGGGGCAAACAGCACGGCCCTGCCCTACGGGGGTCTTGTGCAACAAATACAGTAACGACTGTGAGGCCCTCAGATACTGCAGTGAAGGGGGCCGGAGAAGTCCCTAAGATGAAAGGTGGAGGAAGACACCGCTCACCCTTCTAAGAGACCTTTTGTCTGGAATGCTCCGGAGCCATAGATTAAAACCCAAGGCCGAGCCGACATTTTGTTATTTCCCCGTGAATCCCTTAGCGACTCAGCCTCCTGTGTGGTACACAGCTGTAGCCTTGCTCATTCTTCCCACAGCCGTGACCTCCGGGCCTAAGGAAGAGGGAGCGACGGCTCATGGCAAGAGAGAGATGGTTACATTTTCTTTGCTAGCTGAATCCGTGGCGTTTCCTCAGCAGCGACTGTCAGTTTGGCCACACGTAGGGCACTGGTTGCTTTTCTTTCCTGACCGAGCGATTGGCCTTTCTCTTGCCATTGCGTTAAGGACACCCAACTTATTTCGCGTCAGACATGACTTTAATCTCCAGCAGGGTACCCAGGGCACACCATCCGCCATGGCATTTGCCCTCTGAGCCATCCCCCAGGAAAGCCTACCTTTAACCCTTCACCAGGGGGCTACATTTATGCATCCAAATCATGTGTGTCTCTATGTAGCGGCAGACCAGGATCTGCCACGGGTACCTTGTTCCCTATCATTAAAAGCAAACAAAGCAAAGGCCTATCTGGCTGGATATGAAAATGACCAATAGAAACAGGATCTTCTTGGTTTTTACTCTTCTCATAAGGATCTCTGCATCGTTTCCAAGCATTGTATCCTCTATCCACGGCTCTATCCAAGCATTTTATGCTCTATCTAGGCACTGCTCAGCACAGACAGACCTTGGAGACTGGATTCCTCTTGTTTTCTGCGTGTCACTCTGCTGCATAAACAGCCACAACGCGGGCTTCACTCAGTGCGACGTCCCTCACCAACGTGGCTCACCGTCGGCCCCAAGGAGGGAACCCCCCTCAATGGCTGAAAGAGGAGCTCACTCCCTAAAGGCTGTGTGTGCCGACAGAGAGGCCATTTTAGGTCCCAGATCAGGAAGGGCGTTTCAGGACCTGCGTGAAGTGAGCTTGAGTGCTTTCCTGAATCAACGCCATCGTGCCGATGATGGTTTTTTTCCACCCAGCTCTGAATTAGGTGAATGTGTCTTTCACAGCAGTTGATTCCCAACAAGGTGACGTTTTGTGCGGCCGAAATCTCAGTGAAAGCCCCTCCGCTGTTTCGAGCATTGACTTACAAATTCCCCTCCGCCAACAATGGGATTTGACCGAGGCCCTGCTCTGCTCTGCCCTCACCTGTGGAGATATGGGCTAGAACCTGAGATGGTCTGGAAGGGCTTGCTGGACCATGAATGGTGATTTTCAATCACTCTTGGACCACTGAGACAGGCCAGGGGTGACTTGAGCACACTGTATAGGTTCCTACATGGGGAACAAGCCTCTGATCATGGGCATGTCAATCTAGCAGACAAAGGTATAATGAGATCCAATGGCTGGAAGTCGAAGCGAGACATATTCGGACTGGAAATCAGGTGCATTTAACATTTTTTTAACAGTGGGGGTAAGTAATGACTGGTACAATTTACCAAGGGTTGAGGTGGGTTCTTATCGAGATTGGGTGGCTTTCTAAAAGATCTACTCTAGCTCGAACAGGAATTAATTCAGGGAAGTCCGATGGCCCCTGTTATGCAGGAGGTCAGACCAGCTGATTGCAGTCCTCTCTGGCTTTACAATCTATGAACCTCTCACGCAGCAAGTGACTTCTCTGCCCGTTGAAGCGAACGGGCCAGACTGTGACCTCGGTCACCCTGCACTGTGCAACTGGAGTGACTCTGCTCACTGCGGTGGCCCAGACCTACACCAGTGTGGGTGGCAAAGGAATCTATATCCACCCATCTAAGGGGACGCTTATCACTGTGACTACGATACCAATGCAACTTTCGGCAGCTCCCTGGCTGAGCAAATGCACTGGGCATGTAAGGCACTATCGGAATTATCTGAGCTACTGCGTTCGAGGGGACGAGCGAGACCTTGCTTGGCCTCTCCTGGCTGCTGCTGTTGTTGAATACAGCTGCTGATCCTTTCTTTCGCTCCTGGTTGCAGCTGGGCTTTTCACCAGCCTGGGCTGGAGGCTCTTTAAAATCAGTATTTTGTTCCGTGACATTAATTTTATGATATCCCTGGAGTGGTTCCAAAGCAAAGTTTTATGTGATATGATTACACAAGGTGAATTGTCCTGTATCTGTTTAATGAAACAGATACTGTCTTTAATGATTCTTTGGGGAATTAAATACAGTTAAGCTATTAATCAGGCCTTGGTTCCTCGAGGAGGACAAGAGGAAGGAGCACATACCCAGAGCTTTTATGCATCATAAGATACGTGTGTATTACAGTTTCAGCAGAATCATACCTTATTATTGGTGTTTCATTATCCTTTTTATCACCTGATTTTAATGTGGGGATCAATTAGCAAGAGACCTTGGGAATAATTGAAAGATTTTTAGTAGGGAGCGCGTGTTGTCAGCCTAGGGACCAGATGGCTAGACGAGCTCACTGAGGATATTATCAATCACCAGCCAAAGACCTTTGTGAAACTTTATCGACAGAGCCCATGATCATTTCTTTCAGAGCCATTTTGCTGAACTACTCCCGGTGTGGAGGATCAGAAAACACCCCATTTGGTATCTCTCTCTCTCTCTCACACACACACACGGAGCCCGTTTTCATTTACAGTTGTCCAAGGGAAAGAATTGAAACTATAAAGTCAACCTCAAAACTCAGTGCTGTGATTAGACAGACTGTTCGCATTCAATTTCAGGAGTGACAGGTGGTAATAGCCACCTTGATTAAACCCAGAGAGCCCAAGTAGCATGAAGAAATGCAGAGTCTAGGCTAATTAAATGCCCGGGAGGTGTGGGGTGCGGGAGACTTGGAGTGGTTGCCACCGACAGCAGAAGTGAAAAGAAGGCAGGCATTACCTTGCCTCAGTAGCTGAGATTTCCAGCTCACATGACAGTGTTGTCATGGAAATCATACCAGTTCTGTGTACAGAAAGTGAGTCAGCCCCATTGACTTCAGAAGCAAGCCGCATCTCAGCAGAGTCGAGGGAAGCTACAAGGTGAAAAGATATTGGGATACAGAAGAGACGTTTCAGACTTAAAGCCAGTTTTAGGAGATTTTGGTAAAGATCGATCCAGCAAGGTTACGTGATCCATATGACATGCATGACGTTTGCATGCTGTATGGAAAGACTCCTCCTCAGCAGATGGGCTGCCGAGTGACTCACCCATGACTGGAAAAACACGAGGCCAGTAACAGCAAAAAACCACAATTTGGCCAGGGTAGGAATGTGGGATCCGTTTAGTTCTGTAAGGAGGGCCGTTACGTTTAGAAACATGACAGTTCAGAGCTGTCAGAGACATGAACAAGAGTGCACCCCCGCCCTCATTAAAAATACTGCAGCTCTTACAGCAGTAAAAATCACACCGAATGATAGAAATGTGGGGCTGGAAGGGACCTGGGGAGTCATCAAATCCAGCCACCTGCGCTGAGGCAGGATCTAATAAACCTAGACTATCCCTGACAGGTGTTTGTTCAACCTGTTCTTAAACACCTCCCATAATGGGGATTCCACAACCTCCCTTGGAAGCTTCTTCCAGAGCTTAACCACCCTTATAGTTAGAAAGTTTTCCCAAATATCTAACCTAAATCTCCCTTGCTGCAGATTTAGCCCATGACTACTTGTCCTCCTTCAGTGGACATGGAGAACAACTGATCCCCATCCTCTTTATAACAGCCCGTAACGTATTTGAAGACTGTTCTCAGGCCCCCTCTCAGTCTTCTTTTCTCAAGACTCAACATGCCCCGTTTGTTTAACCTTCCCTCACAGGTCAGGGTTTCTAACCCTTTGATCATTTTTGTTGCTCCCCTCTGGACTCTCTCCCATTTGTCCACATCTTTCCTAGAGTGCGGTGCCCAGAATTGGACACAGAACTCCTGCTGAGGCCTCACCAGTGCTGAGCAAAGTTCCCCCACACATCACCTCCATATTGGTGCACATAACAAAATTAATTCCACACATGGATGCAAAAAATTAGAGGGAACACTGGTGCTGAGTTGAGCAGGACAATTACCTCCCGTGTCTTACATAGGACACCCCTGTTAATGCACCCCAGAATGACATTAGCCTTTTTCACAACTGCATCACGCTGCTGATTCATATTCAATTTGTGATCCACTATAACCCCCAGATCCTTTTCAGCAGCACCACCACCTAGCCAGTTATTCCCCCGTTTGTAGCTGTGCCTTTGATTTTTCCTTCCTAAGTGAAGCACTTTGCACTTATCAGTCATCACTGAATTTCATCTTATTGATTTCAAATCAATTCTTCAATTTATCAAGGTCATTTTAAATTTGAATCCTGCCCTCCATGGTGCTTTCAACCCACCCTCCCCTTCCAGCTTGGTGTCATCTACACATTTTATATCATCTTCATCATCATCATCATCATTTGCACACTTCTCCTGCCTGTTGGAAGATCTCACTGTATTTTACAGTGGGGCCAGGTACAGAGGATTTTCCTATGTGCACATGCCAAGATTTTCAAACTGGATAAGGATTTGGATGCCCGATTGCCATTCAAATGAATGGGAATTGGGTGGAGAAATCTCACCCATAGCACGGATCAGATGTTTGCCCCACATCGGAGTGTTCATTAATTATGCCCAGTGAGCTAGGCAAGTATAACAAGTATAATTCATATCCCCTGTTTGCAGAATGGGCTATGAGGCACAGAGAAGGCAGGTCACTGGCCTAAGCACACACAGGGAGCAAGCCATACCGTGGTGTCACTGCTGGTCTCACTTAAAGGCTCAAAGGGAGGTCTCAGCAGCACAAAGCTGACATTTCAGAGAGTCTGTCCTTCTTAGGGCGACCAGACAGCAAGTGTGAAAAATCAGGACGGGGGTGGGGGGTAAGAGGAGCCTATATAAGAAAAAGACCCCAAAATCAGGACGATCCCTATAAAATCGGGACATCTGGTCACCCTTCTGTACAGGGGAGCGTCAGCATGTCCTTCTGGGAAAATGAAACGAACACAAATTGACTGCAGGAAGGGAGAAAACAAGCCGGGTTATTTGATACCTACATTTCCTGTCCGATCTTCTCTCTCACTTGTCCCTCCTCCTTAGGCTTACTGGGGAAGAGACGCCGAGGCGTATCAGCCAGGGCTGGAGGAAACGTTCCAGTGCTGAAGCTCTCAGGTCACATGTCCCTTCGTCAGCCTGAGTCAGGGTCAAGAACACAGTCTAGTCCATAACACCGTGTTGATATGTTTACAGAGTCTCCAGCCTTCCAGATATTTCCGCCCCGTCCTCCTGGCATAAGCCCCAGCCCCCTCCAATTCTTTACCCCACTGCTGGCTCCAGGACCTCCTCCTCACCGCCCCCAGGACTGGAACAGACTCCCAGTCCCAGTCAACATGAGTCCCACTGCTTCCCAGCTCTGCTTCATGCCACTCCTAAAGACCTCACCCTGTAATTAAGTCCTGATGTCATAGCTCCCACCTACATTAATTGCACCCTTCCTGTTTGCACACTTAGACCAAGTCCTGCATGACATCCTTGCATGAGAGCTGGGTTGGACTGACCCATCACTGGGCCCTAGGCAACCATGGGGGTCACAATGCCACTCAGGTTTGGGTCTTCTCCCCCCAAATTTGGGGCATAGGCACCTGCTTAGTTTGCCTATGCATCAGTCCAGCCCTGCTTGAGAGGTCTCTTTGACGTCCAACAGAGCAGGATTTGACCTTTGCTTTGTAATCTCATTGGGTCAGGGGCCGAGTTCTTTGTTCTGATAGGGGGATTGTTACTCTTGCAATGTGCCGCCATATTATTCATGGATAGATTGGTAAACAAGAGACCTACATTGTGTCTAGTGCCTTCACGCATGCTGTGACTGATACTGTTGTTAATGGATTTCCTTTGCTTCTCGCAGAATGGCCAGAATTCGTCAAGAATTACGCCCCCTGGTGGGCCACTCACACCCTGGACTGGTTGAAGTATGGCAAAAACGTCCTTGTGGTGCACTTTGAGGACCTGAAGCGAGATCTCTTTGTCCAACTGAAGAGGATGGTGAGCCTCCTGGGCACTAGGGTGTTTGAGGACAGACTCTTGTGTGTCGAGGGCCAAAAAGATGGAAACTTTAAGCGCTCCGGGCTGAGGAAACTGGAATATGACCCCTACACGCCCGAGATGAGAAAAACGATCAGCACCTACATTAAAACCGTGGACATGGCTCTGAAACTCAGAAACCTCACAGGGGTCCCAGATGACTATTACCCGAGATGATGAAGACGACGCTTGGGGGAACTGACTCTAACCAGAACAGAAAGGCTTGGATTTCCCAGCCAGTACCTAGTTCCACCCAGTGGGTGGCTCTCTTTGAATTATCCATCTGCTGCTATTAGCTGTTAATGAATTCCCTGCATGAGAAAAAAGAACGGTTACCAGTCGTCGCTGAGAAGATGCCTTGGCAAACACATCAACGAGTCTAAATTCTTTGGGGATCGTGCCGTTGTGAACTGGCGTTTGCGACATGAAAACCGTCACCGCTGCTGTCTTTGCCGTTTTCTCTCTCCTGTAGTGTGGGGTGCGTTTTCCGTTCTCTGTCAGACTTTACAAAGTGGTGAACAATGCTCAGAAATGGCGGGAAGGAGAAGCAGCCTCCCATTTCCAGTCTGAAATGGGGCTGAACAGAGACATGGCATTTAAAATTTGATCTGATGTTATTGACGGTGATCCATTCATTCCCAATAACGTTACTCTTTATTTATAACCTTCCTTGGAGTTTGGGGGTAAGGCTAATGCTGGGGATTAACAGTAAAACTCTCTGTGCATTTCCCGGGCCTAATTCAGCTCGCAGGCCCCGATCCAGCAAGGCCCTTTAGCACATAGTTAGCTGTAAGCACGGCTTCTCAACCAAGGGGTCGCGACCCCTGAGTGTGGGGGGTCATGACCACCTTGATTTTCTTAGATCACTGAGGAGGAGGGAAGTCCTGACTGAATGGAATGGGCATCGGGGGGGAGAGGAGTATGGAAGAGGCTGAGAACCACTGACTTCAGGCACCTGCTTAGCTGTAAACACTGAGCCTACTCCACTACTCCTATGCTCAAAGTCAGGGCCGGCTCCAGGCACCAGACGAGAAAGCATGTGCCTGGGGAGGCGCCTTGTAAGGGGCGGCAGTCCGGGGATTCTTGGGGCGGCCGGGGTTTCAGGTTTTTTTTGCTCCAGCAATCCGGCGGCAGCCATTTTTATTTTTTTTGCTTGGGGCGGCCAAAAAGCTAGAGCCCACCCTGCTCAAAGTTAAGCACGGCCTAAGCGCTTTGCTGGATCAGGGCCACGGTTACATGAGTCTAAATCTGAGGAACGACACTGGAGTCACACTGGTTAAAACAAGAGCAAATGTGCCCCATCCCCCACCTACCTCCCAGCTGTATTGTCCTCCCCACCTCCTCCTGCCTAAGGCCCGGCTGATGCTGATCATCTCTCCCATCACTGGCTTTGGCAGCAGATGCGGCCGGGCCTGGACAGGCTCGTGCGCTGGCTGCCGACATTCTTGTCACAGAATCCCAGACAGGGCCATTATCTTTAGACAAATATTTGCTGCTTCATTGGTGCAAGGTCACCACAAGCCGCTTCCATTTGCCCTCCGCGCAGACGCCAGCTTTCTCCTCTGGCAAGCCAAGGTCTCCCCCGAGCACTCACAGCTGACCCATCCCCTGGTGCTGACAATCACCCCCGGGCGGGGAAGTAGTGGCAGGGCCCGCATAGCACTGAAGCTGTCAGGCCGATTAGATCCCCCTGCATGCTCATTTGACATCCTTTGCCTCTGAAAACTGGAACAGAAAGAAGGAGAGGAAAAAACGCCGCTCCAGAGGGAGAGATGGAGGGCTGGGTCCTCCATCCCTGCCCTCCAAAGCGCGTAAGCCTTAAAGCAGGAGTAATGTCGCTGTGCTTTGGAGGGTTACAAATAAGCGAATGTTTTTGCGGCTGGGCACCTAGTGCTGGAGAACTGTTGAATTTGTATCTGAGCCTCATGTCAATCAGAGTCCGTGGTCCCCACATTTGAGGGTCCAGTTCAGTGTGTCCAAGCTGTGAAGTCTGGATCTCGATCTGAATCCAAACTCCCTCAAAATTCAAGGGGGAGGGACGGTTCAGGATTGGGCCGATCTGTGCTTAGCGTGCAGCAGGTACCCATTTGGCTTGGGCGCCGAAGTACAGCAATGGCAGACGGGATGCGGCTGTTAGTTAGCTGAATTGTCATTGAAAATCTTGCAGCTAAATAGCTCCTACTCTAGATGTTCGCCGCCTTTTTAAAAGCCCTTCGTCTCTGGAGAGGCAACAAGGAGGCTTTCGGAGTCAACAGGGTAAGAGCAGCGGTTCTTACTCAGCCTGCTTGACTCTCCTTCTCTCGCACTTCTCCCAAAGCCCGCTGCTCTGCCGAGACGGGTTGAGCACCCACCTCGGAAATGAGTTCGCTGTCGCTCCTCTAACCGGCAATTTGTTCTGCAACAAGGATGTTGCTCCATTTTCCATCAGCCGTTACCGTGCCTTGTGCACGAGAGAACGAGGAGAGGGATGGAGGACTTTAGGGAGAAAATCCTGAGGCTGAGCTGTTTAGGTGGCTAAAATCAGGGCCAAATTACTCCAGCTGGAAACAATTCAGGACCACTCCCCGCAACCCACCTCCACACCCACTCAGACACTCACCCATGCCCACCGCAAGAGGGGGCTGGGACAGACACTCTGTAGCCTCTGAGTTCTTGCTGCGAAAAAAAGGAGTTAAAAACCAAAGGATTTGTGTGTATTTCAGTAAGGTATCATTTTGCAAAGCCGACATTCCTTGGACTGGCATGTGGTCCCGCAGCAAATTCCAATCCACCGGTTCATTCCCGGCTCAACTGCAGTCCAGTTCCCCCATCCTGCCAACATAATCTGCGAGTCCCCTTTGGATGTAGATGCAAAAGCCATATATTGTACTCAGCCTTTTTCTATAGTTAGTTACTCGACAGTTGGCTTTTAACTCTTGATCTTGATAGAAATAAGTGCACAGTTCTCTATATATCTCTATATTCCAGGAAAGCAAAGCAAACTACACTGAGAAGAGGAAAAATTTAAATAAATATATTTTTTTAACATGTCTGAGGAAAAGACATAGCCAAATGGAAAATTACAGCAACATCGGGGCTGCGGGTTTTGCTTTCATTGAGGTTTTTCCCCCTTCCTGATTTCTCTTTTCTTTGGCTGTTTAGTCATCTAGGTGCAAGCAGACGCCTTAGCTTACAGGCCGGGTCTCATCTCTGAATGTATTTTGTAAGGAGTAGCTACATGTTTCTAACTCTTTCTTTAGCCAATCATTTGAGGTTTTCTAGGAGATCAGACGCCTGCGTCCTGATAGAGCAAGCAACCTGGTTTCCCTTCCCTTCGTTTGTGGCAGTCCCAGGGCTGCCAACCTCTGTCAGAGCAATCCTCAGGTTAACGCCTATTAAATGAGAGTTTTGTTGATACTCTGCAGTGTGCTGGCATGTGTTTTGCAGAGCAGCTTGACACACACACACAGACACGAGCCCAGGGACACAGAGATGTCACCCACAGAGACAGCTCAAAGGCAACCGTCAGGCATGGACGATATTGCCCCCCCAAACGGGCTAGGTGCTTCACAGAGCAAATCCACTGACGTGACACGGTTTCCTGACCAAAGAGCTGACAATTGAATCGGTGATGAAAGCAGCGAAGAGGAGGGTCTGCAGCAACCGGTGGAAAGCCGGGAGCAACAGGGGATGGAGCAAAGGGCCAGGAAACAGGGTTACAGGTGTGCGCTCCCTTGCCTAGACAAACCTGGGAAAATCGCAGTGTTATTGCTATATTTATGCCTCTTGTGGGAGACACAAAATAAGTGGTGCTTTAGGAAGGCTCTGAATGAGAAAAAAAGGGGGGAAGGATTGGTCAGGATGTTACATGTGCAAGGGGCAAAGGCATGGAACTGGGAGAAAAAATGTCTCCCAAACACACACACACACACACACACACAGTCTGCAGGTTAAAAGCCCACAAAGGCAGGTTCCTTGAGTTTTCCCGTGCAAACACAAACCATCTGGTGAAGTTCAAGGAGGCGTTACCTTAGTGGGACCCAGACCCAGAATCTCCCCAGTTTTGCCAGCCGTGGGGCAAGCGCGCTGCTCTTCTGGTGGCGATGCAAACGGAACAATCCCTCTCTCCCACGGGAGCGTCCTGCCCTTTGTTGTGGACGCAACGTCCTCGGAGAGAAGAGCAGCTTTGCCTAAAGCAGATCAGTTCTGCTGCCATGAGCAGGTGCTGCTAAGAACAAACTGCCAGAGCAACAAATGCTAACAAGCAGCCAGGAGAAGGCAGAGTGAAGCCAAAGTGACACCGCCCTGTATAGCAAAAACAGAGCGAAAATGCCAGGCGGGCATCTAGCATTGATACTCGAAAGGGAGCCTGCGTGTGTAGGTGGAAAAGAGAAAAAAATGGCAAGCTGGAGAGCTGACAGCATAGCCCTCTGCTGGCATCCAGAGAAATCTTGTCCAGGGTGACCCAAAGTGAGTCTGTAGACAGTAGCTCCATACATAGCCATGCAAAGGCAGGTGTCGACACCCAACAGTCGACAAAGCCAAAACCGCCAGAGGGTGTTCACACTTGCTCCCTCTGTCGACAGATCATGGCCACATTGGGGACACCATCCTCAACAGGGTGAGCAATGCATTGTGGGTATGTATCCCACCGTGCGGGGTTGGGGGAAGGCGGAGCTGATTGCTGCGCATCTGGGGAGGGTTCCCTCCGAGTTCTCCCACAGCCTCCTCCGCTGCCAGGAGCCGCATCCTGAGCTGCTCTGGGAGCTCTCCATGCTGAGGACTGTCAAAGCAGCGCAGCAGTCTCTCCTCCCCACTCCCCGCAGCAGTCCCGTCCTCCCGTCCCTCCCCCCGCCTCCCCGCAGCAGCAGGCTGCCTGCCGCTGTGCTCCGGTGCAGGGCAGAACAGGAGCCGTCCAATGATTTGCTCTTTGTTCCCCAAAGGGAGCAGCACGCTCAGCTGTCAGATACTTCCCGCAGCTTTGAAAGGGGAGGGGCGCATGCCTGCAGAGCAGCGGAGATTGAAACAGTGAGCAGAGCGGTCACGGCAGGCATTGTGGGATACTGGGGGAAGCCAGTTCTGTTGGCAAAACAAACAGCAGAGTCTGCACTGATGCTTTGTCCACAATAAAGGGAGGGGAAAAGAAAAAAGTCTCTCATAGGGGTGGAAGCAGTGGCGTAGGCAGGTGCAGAGTACAGGGGGAGCGGAGCTAAAAAAAGGCGCCTTCCTTGTACTCACCCGGCGGCACTCCAGCTGTTCGGCGCGGCACTTCGGTGGTGGGTCCCGTCCCTTCACTTGCTTCGGGTTTTCGGTGGTACCTGCCGCCGAAGACCCGGAACGAGCGAAGGACCCGCCGCCGGGTGAGTACAAGAGAAAGCGCCTTTTTTAGCTCCGCTCCCCCTTTTAAAAGGGGTCAACATTTTTTAAAGGCGCTGCTTCTGCTCAGTGGGGGAGCGGCCGCTACCCCTGCTCCCCCTCCGGCTACGCTACTAGGTGGAAGTTTTTTGTCGCCGAAACCAGGCGTTTTTCC
Source organism: Macrochelys suwanniensis (assembly GCA_033296515.1). Classification (NCBI taxonomy): domain Eukaryota; kingdom Metazoa; phylum Chordata; order Testudines; family Chelydridae; genus Macrochelys; species Macrochelys suwanniensis. The sequence continues at coordinate 4,468,607 of CM065789.1, read as the reverse complement.
GGACAAAAGTCTCATTGCAGTGTGTACGCTCTCACTGTTCTGTCGCCAAAAGGCAGCTTTTGGCGACAAAACTCGGCAGCGTAGACAAAGCCTGAGTGAAAGGCAAAGTGTTAGTAGTCCCTGGATTTCTGGAGCAGCAGGGCGCTTGAGGCGCTACCTGCGATATCAGGCTCATTCTCACTCACTGGAAAAAAATACTGCAAAACAATAGTCCAGTTGCTTCCAGAGTCTGCGCAATCTAGTAACTTGCCAGCGTGCTTCTGCTGAAACTGCTGATGTCGTGCAGTTCTATGGACAGAGCAGACTTAGCTTGGATGCAACCTCTACAGCACTATAACGGGGGGAAGCATCACCTGAAAGGTCTTCCTGCATACAAGGTGGACACCAACGTTCCCCACCTCGCCCTCTCCCTAGCAGTCCTGCACACCCGTGTTTGTAGATTCCTGTGGCAGATGAGCATCAGCGTCATCAAAATTACAACTAATTACCTGAGCCCCACAAGCCCCTTGGGCTTGGAGAAGCTCTCAAGAGTTGTGATGAACAACTCAGCTTCTAGAGTCGACCAATTGCCCCAGGAAACTCATGAGAATCAGCTTTCAGGGGACATTTTTGGTCCGTCTTGCTTCTTGTTAGGCTGAAAATACCATAAGACTAGCCTTTCCTTGCATTAGTTTGACCCCTTGCACCTCCAAACTCAGATCTGCAACAAAACCCTAATTCAGGCGAGTTTTGCTTGATGTCCAATTGCACCACCAAAGTTCTGCTGGGCTTTAATCTGTGGATGAAACGTTGCCTGGATTCGAGGATGGGTGCATGACGAGTGTATAAAATTCATTGGCTAGAGAGAGAAACCACGCTTTTTTCCTGGCAAAATATGCCTGCTTTTCATTTTGGGCACAAAATATTGCCCAGTTTGTGTTAGCTGTGAGTGCTGAGCAAACGAAGAATTAAGTAACACAGACTTCGGTGCTGCAGGTCTTTGAACAGGCAGAGAAGGTTAGCACAACACATTAGGTCCGTCACAAAGTTCTCTCTGTCCATACTGTGCAGCACGACCCTTCTAAACTCCCTGTTCCCCCTGACGGCAGCCACCAGAGTTATTGGCCAGCAACACAGGCCCTCCTGGTACTGGCCCACCCTCTAATAAAATCCTTTCCACTGATGTTCTTGGAAAGGGAGTGAAAACCCCAAGACCCAAACACACAGAGCTCCTCACGCTGCACAGTGAATGCTCCATAGCAAAGCTATTACTGGCCCTACACACGAGCCGGCAGTTTACAATGGGAATCAGACTCAGTGGTGCCTCGAGTGAAACGGAGAAAATTACTGAGCTAATCATTTAATTACAGCTCGGCGAGAAAGCCAAGCCAGGGTAACGCTTCAGACAGGCCCCAGCGTGACTGGCAGAGGAGTTCACAGGCCTACGGTCTGTTACCCGGGCCGGGCCCATGTTGTCCCACATCCGCAATGCCTGCAACTCATCCGTGCCAAGAGCAAGAGATTCAAGGAACACGCAGCCGTCCTCGTAGCCACATGAATGGGGTTTCATTGGGCCTGCCCGGAAAGAACCACAGCATAGGCCCGAAGGACACAGGTTCTTTGTGCCCAACAGCAAAGTTCTCAATGGTCTGCTTTGTCAGAGTGAAATGCCTTTGCCCACAGGCAGTAGGGCGTTATGCTGTAGGGCAGCGCTTGCAAGATGGAATGGGAATTCGGGGAGTTTTTTTAGGAGGTTTTACCAGCTCCTCTGACTATTTCCCCCCAAACATTTTAGGATTCACAAATCAAGTTTGAGTTTTAAATGATATATCCCCATCTCCCCTCTCCAGGAGGCCAGGGGAAGATGCAAGTAACCCCACAACTCCTTCTCACAGAGAACCCCTGCTCCCACCGTTCTCACTGCTGGTGTCTTCTACGGGATGAGGTCACCAATGACCTATCACCCTCCCGCCGATCCCCATTCTGCCTCTTGTCCCGTCTGTCCTGGTGGCAGGAGCTGGCCAGGAGCCTCAGGGGCTCTTCCCCCTCCAATCTGTGGATCTTCTTGGGGAAAATAACTTCTCAGGACAAATTCTTTAAATAGAGGGTTTCTTGCATTATTGTTCCTAGATATAATCCACTGGTAATAACAACACATTACAAACATAAACAGCTCCTTCATGCTATTTTTATTACCTCTGGAATATCCTTAAAGTAAGGGCTATTCTGTTGCATCCTCTAAGTTTAAAGCCAACTGATTCGCTAAGAACATTATTTCCATTCTCTGTTATAATTATTTCCTTGAAATAAAGTTCTGGATTTGGTGGGATTTATTTCTTTTCTCTTTGTCTGTTTCCCTCTCATTTTCAATTCTTTAAATCATTATTTTTAGTGCTGCATTCACCCCAGTAAAACTGTGTGCAGCGCGTGGCTTAGTCTGACAAGTATCATCCTGCAACCGATAAAATTCCAGTAAACCCCATTGGAAATAATTAAAACAGAGAAAGGAAGCTAATCTCAGAGATAAAAGAATTAAGAGTCAATATCCCATGCATAAAACATACTCTGTGCTTAGTTTTCAATCTAAACCTAATGATCCCCTTTGATTAGCAATATAGGGGGATTGGTAAATGGATACAATTCTAGCGCTCTCTCTATTGTATTTTCAGCACTGCCATCACCAACATCACAATGGGCAGCATTTTCCAAAGCCGTTGGCCTTGGCCGACTTTGCTCCCATTGGGGCCAGTGCTAAAACTCCCCTTGCTTTCAGTGGGGGCAGAGTTAGGCCAGTGTTGACCCCTTTTGGAAATCCCAGCCCTTTACCTACCTACACATTCAAACCCTCCGCTCCGTGTCACAGGGGGCCCCGTCTCCACCTCTCCAACAATTACGCTGCTTTCTTCAGCAGGGCCGTCTTGCTTTGTCTCCATGACGAATGCCACCAGCCCTCCTTCAGCTGACATCACTGATGGGCTGCTCAGGCCAAGTGCTTACCCTGCTCTCTAAGAGCCCATCTACACAGGGATAAAAGACCCGGAGCACGGGCATGGCTGGCCCGGGTCAGCAGAAAGGGCTCGGGCTGAGGGGCTAAATATTGCTGTGTAGACATTCAGGTTGGGACCCGCACTGGGCTCCAGCTTGAGCCCATGTCTACATGGCAGTTTTCAGCCCTGGAGCCAGAGCCATGTGACCCTGAGTCAGCTGACCAGGGCCAAATGGTTTTTTTTCATCCCCGTGTAGACGAACGCTAAGAGTGACAGATTCCAGTAGTGAAGAAGCCACCTGGAAACCTGCTCTGGGCTCTGCCGGTAGTGGAGAGGACCCACGGGTTGCAGCTGCCCTGTGGATCCTGGGGCAGGAAGCCAGCCCTGAGACAGCTGGGGCCCAGCCCGCCGTGGCTTTAAAGAGCAGCAAACGTTGCTCAGAAGAGAGCTGGAACTGGATGGGGAGCCGGGGCAGAATGCAGAGTCCTGGACCGATGTGTGCTTGTGAGTCTACAGTACCCAGCAGTGGGCTGCTGCAACTTCCACGCCGGCTTTGCCGTCAGTCCCACATGCCGAACATTGCCCGGGTGTGGCCTGCCGCTGACGAAGGCATGGCTTGTTGCAAGGAAAGGGTGCAACCTTCAGGTAAAAGACGTTACTAGCTACCACTGTCATTTGGGTGTCAAGGATCAGTGATGAGTCCAGGAGGCCCATAGGATTCATGGGTTCATAGATTCCAAGGCCAGAAGGGACCATAATGATCATCTAGTCTGACCTCCTGCATAAAACAGGCCAGAGCATTTCTCCCAGAGACTCTCGCTTCAAGCCCATAACTTCTCGTTGAACTAGAACAGACCTTTACAAAGACACTCGGTCTCCCTTTAAAGACTTCCGAGGGATGGAGGATTTACCCCTGTTGCTAGGTACATTGTTCTAATGGTTGATTAAGCTTATCGTTAAAACATTGCATCGTGTGGTCAGTCTGGATTTGTACTGCTCTCTCCATTGTAATTTAAATACTCCCGTCACCTTCGAATCTGGGCACAATGGGTGAGATTTTCAAAAGGGACCAGCGTGGGCCAAATTATCCGCTGCAGCCTCTGACTTCACCCTTCCATTACTTCAATTCTCCCTGATGGAGCCGCATATTTCTGTCACTCGGGCCTGGGGCATTGCCTGCGTTTGAGCAACGCAGAGCTGGGAAGCATCAGCATGTTGTTTCATAAGGTTACCGGACCCAAGAGGATCTGGCCGCGCATCCAAACCTCACGTTCCTACCTGCGATGAACCTGAAGTTGGAGTAGTTGCAGACTGCTTTGATGCCCGTGTCTCTGGATTCGCCAGATCTCACGCCGGCTTAGATCAGGCTGGGTGCTTGTGCTCACCCAGGCGCTGATGTGCCTTTCACATCACCCCCCGAGTTTAGGTAAGCAGCGACCAGGAAAGAGAAATCCGATTGTACATAGTCTGCATCCCCGGTGGGCAGAAATCAGAGGAAAGTGATCACACACTGAGATACCATTTGAATGTTTGTTTCAAAATATTTTTAAGAAACAAGATGTATCCTGTTTCACAGGCCGCATTCTCTGAAAGCCCAGAAGTGGAACCTGCAGTGACCTTCATGGCCGAGAAGAGACAGGGCTTGGTTGTAATGAATACAAAGGGGATACTTCATTAAGGCTAAGGGACTTGAATAAACCCTGCTGTTCTCTCTGACTCTGTGACCCAACGCAACCTCTGTGCCACCTCACATCACCACACCGGATCTCTGTATGTCTTGGCAGTCAAGGAAGGGACTTCTGATACACTGTAGCACCCTGTATGGTAACCATCTTTAATGAGACGTCTGTCTACAAGATGAGACACTGGCACCGTGGAATCAAACAGGCAACTACTGTCTCTTTGCAGATCCATGCTCTGTATGTTTAAAAATACATAATGTAGCCCCACTTGGTTTACACAGTCTAAACCACGTATAAATAAGGAGCAATTTTTTAACAGTGAAGGTAAATATAAACCACGGGAAACACTGACCTCGGCACACAGTGATTTCTCTATCACTTGAAGCCTTTAAATCGAGACTGGATGTCTTTCTAAAACATACGCTGAGGCTCAGCCAGAAGCGATAGCCTTGAAGCAGGAACCACTGGAAATCTATGACCTCTCTTATGCAGGAGGTCAGACCAGAGAATCATAATGGTTCCTTTCTGGCCTTCAAAATCTGTGTATCCATAAATAAATGATCTTGCATTTTTACTTCCCCTTTTCTCCAAACAGCTCAAAATGCGGCACCCAAAAGAGTTCGCGCTCCAAACACCTCGTGAGGCAAGGTGCGTGGGAAGGTCATTTCACTGCTGAGGAAACTGAGGCGGGGGGGGGGGGGGAAGTGACTTGCCCAAGGTCATACAACAGAGGTGTTGGTTCTCTTCCCTGTTACCAGATGAGAGGAAGATAACTGGGGTGGGGGGGGGGGGGGAGAACAGAAATGAACAAAAGCAGATAGTGTGAGCAACAAGGAAGAAAACCAGTAATTCCCTGTTGGAGAGAGCAAAAAATGCACTAGATCCTTTCCTGACACCGCTCTTCCAGGAGAAGAGTTGCCGTAAGTGCTGCAGGGATGTCGTGCAATCACAAATAAGAGGGGACATGGCTATAAAACAAGCACCCTGTTAAGATGTGCTCTACATGCTGTGAAAAGGTTCGAGAACACCCACCCTATAACGTAGCAGTGGCAAAGCCAGAACCAGGCCCCAGGAATTCGGACTCCCAGAGACCTGCACTAACCTCCACAGTTTGCCCCAATACAGAGGATTTTGATCTTTGTTCCATCCCAGCCTTTCTAAGGAGGCTGTCTTCAAATATTTGGCTAAGTTACAGTTTTCCTGAGGTATTGCACATCTTACTGTCCTCAGCCTTCTCTGGAGCGAGTATCGCACATGTTACCCGGTTGCTTATATTTGTGACACAATCTGGTGTTATTTCCTTTCAGCAAAACACAAGAGATCACCACACACAGCGTACGGTCTCCCGCGAGCAGCACCGATCAATTTTGAATTACAGAAACATTTATGCTGTATGTAATGTGGAGCCAACCAAACCATTCTAAACTAATCATAGTGTGGCAAGGTGTACAATGGTCTCTATCGTAAGTACTTATATGGCTCCCGTCACCATAGTTTCTGAGGGCCTCACAGTCGATAATGTATCTATCCACATAACACCCTGGGAGGTAGGGCAGTGCTATTAACCCTGTTTTACAGATGGGGAAACTGAGGCACAGAACAGCTAAATGACTTGCCAAGAGTCACACAGGAAGTCTGTCCCAGAGCAGAGACTTGCATCCAGGTCTCCAAGTCCTAGGTTAGTGTTTTAATCATTGGGCCACCCTTCCTCTCATAATACTACCTTGGCGTTAGACGATTTTACTTCGGAAACTTGGAAATATTTGTAATTTGCGGGCTTCTTCATTTTTATGTATGTTGCGTGGCACCATGGGAATTGCCCTATGACAATGTAGGTTCACAGCAGCCACAAAATGGTGATAAGCTGTTGAGATGGAAATCTCAACTTCCTTGGGAACAGGATTGGGCCTAAAGATTGTTTCCTCTCGTTCGCTAATACTTTGGAGTTGGTGCCTATCCAGACCCAGCCTAGCCTGTGATGAAAGAGGCATTTCAGAAGCAGATCAGATAGATTTCCAGATGACAGAGAAAACCAAACCTTAAAGCTTGCAAAATAACAGAGGAAACCCTCCGAATGCTAACAGTATCATCTGCCTTTTTTTCTGCTTTAAGGAACACAGAAGCTTAATTCATTTATTTCACCACAATTGCTTTTTGCAATGAAATTGAGCAATTTAAGTCATTATCTCCTGGGAATTGTCTGTTGAACGTTTGATAGCACATACACTGCTTCTGTATATCGGTGCCTTACCCAGGAAGAACCGTGTCAGCATATTCCAATTCACCTTTTTGCGGGACCCTCTTTCCATGCATTACGGGACCATAAGGTCCACTGCTTCAGATGTTACCTACAATGCAACTCTGAAAAGAGACCCCAGGGTCAAACTGGAGGGGGAAAAGGGGCAGTCCTCTTTCAAGCTCCACCCACAAAATAAGCTCCACCCAAGCAAGTCCCCAAAATGAGACTCTGATGACAGCAGATTGTGTAGATGTTCAAACGATGACCCTGCAGACTCTGTGAGCTCCACTGGGTCCCCCTCTGTACGGTTTGAATATCCCCAGATGCTCTATTAGGCTTCTTCCAGGGCTGCACGTTTGCTCCCACTCAACTGATTTGGTGTCAGGTTGGCTCAAAATTGCAAGTGGAGAGAGGATTTTTTTCTACCAGCCAGAGCCACAGACTGGGACTTGGATTCTCTTCCGTCCTCACTAGTAATGGAGATTCTGCAATTGGTGGCTATATGGTGCTGAATCATGAGCGTCCGTGCCCCACAGATGTAGGACCACTGACAACTCGGCCCTACCGGCAGAACAGGTGATTGCCTATGTCAGCAAAGTACTAGTAAGCAGCAAAGCAGTCACTGACACTTCCTGTGGGCAGCTGCAGGCTGGGCCAGGGGCCGGCTTTTGCTAATTGGCCACGAACTACCCCTGTGTTGCTGGTTAGCCCAGGAGGGGCTAAACACAGTGAAAATCTGTTAGTTATTAGTAAGGTGACGGCTCTGGCTTGGAGCCACCCGGGGAGCAGATCCTGTGGGTAAGGAGGGGCCTAGACAATTTTCTGACCGTGATCTAATTTTAAATAGCTCTGTGCAGCATCCCCACCCTGCTGACAGACTGCGTGCTGGCCTGCGAGGGTCAGGGCCCGGGAAACGGACTAGTCCATTTTCAGGGGCTATATACATCAAATAAGAAGTAGCCGAAACAGCTGAGCGCAAAGTTCTCAGCCAAGCAGACCCAGGCCGTGTTGTGTCCGAGAGGTTAGAGGAGCTCATGGCAACGAGTCGCAGCAGTGAAGTGCACAACTGGACTTCACTGACCCTGTCTTCACTGCACTAGGGTACGGGATGCAGGACTGACGAGACCCTCCAAGCCCTGGCCCTGCCTTCCTGCGGCTCAGTGTCAGACCCAGAAAACATGCTTTTCGTGGCTTGCTCCAGGGTCTTGCCAATGGTCCGGGGAATTTGTCTTCTGGATGTTACAGGCGCAGTAAGTGCCTTGCAATTCTGAGTTTCCTGGTCCCGAGCTGCCCTTGAAGGTATCTGCACATTACATGTCACAGCCAGGCCTGTTGCAGAACAATGATGGGAGCCCTCAAAAGGATCAGCCCAGAGAAACAACCAAAAGTTCAAATACTACGGCAACCACTTGACCCTGTCTGGTCTGAAAACAGGGCTGGGAATACTCTTACCTGATCCAGGCTGGGATTCCAGCAGGAACACCGCCCTCTGGTGGTGTTTTTGTGTCTTCTGTTTCCACCCAAAGTTCAAAACAGAAAGGGGCAAAATGAAACACAGTATCCTGAGAGAAAAAGGAATCACCCCTAAAACACAAATTTGAGCTCGGCTTGGAGACCGATTTTCTCCTCCATAGCAGCATAGGCACCAGGAGCCAGATGCGGAGGGATTCTGCCTGCTTTAGGGTACATTAAGGCACTCTGTATAACGACCTCCTCCCAACCACATTGATTCTGACCAGGGTTTGAACCAGGCACATTCAATGTGTGGCACAGACCTTGATCACTTGAGCTAAAGAAGCAGTATCAATAGTAGGTTGTTATCCTCTAGTGGAGCAGCCCCCTTACACACGCTTTGCCAGGGACGCGGGATTAGGCTGCTAAGTAGCTGGGGTTGTTCGTCTCTAAAGGCAAAGTAGCGCCTCTGTGAACATCTGATAATCCCTTGGGGGCTAGGATGCTTTTTCCAACAGCTAGTGAAGGGACGTGTGGCATTTTGACATTCCATCTAGGCAGCGTAAAAGACCACCAATAGAAAATAGCATTGCAGAAATATTAAAAAGCAAGAGAAAAAAAGAAGCTAAAAAGAAATGCAGAGGATTAAAGCTGAAAAGGCAGGCAGCTTCAGCAGGGAGATAAAACGATAGTTATACACAAGCAGATTAGTTCATTTCTCCCAACGGATCACAAATGCCATTCCTTGCCTCTTTTATCCTCGCCATACAAATAGGAACCCGCATGTCTCTGAAACTAAACACTCCCCTGCTCCCATCCCGCCATGCACTGACTCCATTAGAGACTCCAAAGCTAGCAAAACTCATTGTGTTTCCAGATGGGTTTGTCACATAAGTGCGAGTGGAGAAGTTTGAGCTCTTGATTGCAGCCTCTGATTCTTCCCCGACAGATCTGCAGTTCCCCCAGCGCCTTGGGAACCTGGATTAATAAAACATTTGCTTTGTAGCACGGGCAGAGAAATGCAGATGCACAAGGACTCTGAGTGGGTCATCGAGATACCAGTTCTTGCAAAGGACGCCTCCAGACTTTTTGTCCCCCCAAGTTTTGGTGTTCCAGCCGTCACTCAAGCTGCGGGTTATATAAAGCACAAGGAGCAGTTCCTATAAATAAACTACCCTGAAATTGTCACTTAAAAACAATAATCTCTCTCAGCTGCTCTTAGGAGTGAAAATGCATCTATTCAATGGTGAAATTAAATCCTACCCGTTTCAGGAAAGAATATGGGAAGATGACTCTGGTTTCCATGGGTGAGCGCTATACGCCTACGGGATGGCTGTCTGACGTCATTGCTCAGAGATCCATCTCTAGCTCACATGAAAGGTGCAATCACCTAGATTCTTCTATCTGCCTGGTTCAGTTACAGTCTTGGCCTGGTGTAAATTAGCATCGCCCCTTCGGTTTCAACAGCTTTAGGGTGATTTATACCAGCCCTAAGGCTCCAACCATCCTTACTTGGGCTGAAAGAAGCAACAGGTATTCTCACAGCCAAGGGCTTTTCCTGCTGCTGCATTTTGAAAAGCAGCATTTTATTGTATTGCGCTGGCTGTATTTTTCTTGCCATGCATCTTTCCGCTCAGAAAATATGTGATCTCTCCCCCTTTTAATTCTGAACAACACAGCTGCTGCATCTGTGATTGGGGACCCCTTCCGTGTGCCATGATGCAACCTGGCCCCACCTGATGGTCCCGCCATTAAGTTGCCCATTCTGTAGGAAACTGTCTTTGGACTCAACCCCGTCACTGCTGATGGCACACAGGTAAAGTGGAGGGCCAAATTCAGCCCCGACGCAAACAAGCTCACTGCAGCTGCTCAGCCCAGGGCTGCGTGTGGGATGGGGAGTCTATGCCCTTTCTCGCTTTTTCGATACCGCTCCGAGGTTATCAGTACTTGGCCCATAAGCTCCTTGGGCAGGGACAGTGTGTCCCTCTTTGCTGCGGTATGTACATAAACCATACCACCCACTCCCCCACCCCCCCAAAACAATCTGCGTGCAGTGGACAAAACCAACCCATCTGCAGGCTCGCCCTGTCCCAATCTGGCTGATCCGGCTGCAGGGGACAGACTTTGCCAAGGCGGAAGAGGAATCCTTCTGGAAAGTTCCCAGCACCCAGAAGAACCATTTCTCTTCTCCCTCCCAGCTCTCCTTTATCTTGTACGTTGCTTTACTTCTCTCCCCATACACTGGCCGTGGTGCTGAAGGCTGATGGGCGACATACAGCTTCCACCAAGCCTAGGCCACCCTTTCTGGGCTGTTTAGTCCACATTCTGCACATGCCACCAAGCTGCTGTTATTGCGGGTGGGGTACAAGGTAGATCCATGCCCCCTGTGGTGTTCTAGACACACCCTGGGGTCTGGGATCAGACCTGCAGGGTACAGTACACAATAGAATTTTCTCATGAAACGTTGGAGCTGCGGTAGAATGCAATTCCGAAGGCTGTTTAGCTGGAAATAAAAGGAACTTTGAAGTGTGCTCTAGTCACAAAAGCAGAAAATAACTAATTTGATGGGTGTTTGCCGCTGTGTTAGCTCCCCAGTTCTGACAACAGCAAGAAAAAAAATGCTCAATGCTCCACAATCAGGGAAATCCAGTCTGGGCTTGGGTGAAAGCTGCCAGTTTAATACCATGCCGAGGTGATTGCGCTGAATCCAACCCTGTCTGACTTCTCCAGGGAGCATCTGCGTGATTAGGATGAGGTGGGAGGATGAAACAGAAGAAGAGATTCGAGTGTGAACGGGAAAGGGCAGCTTCTTCTAAGCCGCCGATATTCTTCTTGCAGCAAAGGGTTAACTAAGGTGCCACACCACACTCATAGAGGAGATGCACCCACTAGAGCCAACAGTGAATTTCACCCACAGAGAACAGCCGCGGCTGGTCACGGTAACCATGGCAGGGGATCTCCCGGGAGCTTTGTACTTTCCTTTCCCCCATTGCGGTAGCAGCTATGTCAATGCAATTATTATTATTATTATTTATTACTTGTATTATCATCATGTCTGGGAGCCCCAGCCATGGCCCTGGGCCCCACAGTGCTAGGCGCTGTACAAACACAGACCAAAAATGATTGCAAATCTTCTGCCCCAGGCAGAAGGAAGGGCAGAGGTGAGAGAAACGTTGAGAGGAGACCTCCAAAGAAAATCCCAGGGCTGCAGAGCATGGTGCTGGGGATACAATAAATCAATGCTTCTCTCGCTACTCAGCCAATGCGCCAGCTTTCCATGGTGGGCGATTACCGTGCAAGGTCCCCCTGCCAGGGCAAAGAAGTTATTCGCTTTCCCTCCCAGAAATCCGTTACGTGGCATCGCTCGTGTAGAGTTCCACCCCAGAGGTGGCTGCATTTCAGCGCTGACTCCCTGTGGACACAGCTTATAAAGCAGTTTGGGGTCCTTCTGTGCAAATAATAACGATACTTTAAATGGGCCCTAGCAATGCTGCTGCTCCCATCCCCCCATCTATCGCAAATCTCATGCCAGCTCTTAAGTTATAAGCAAGCCTCTGCCTGAAAGCTGTAGCCTCCTCCTTTCGTTTTCAAACCGATTTCAGCTTTGATCTGGGAGGCAAATATAGACCCCTGGTTTCTGGCAACACTCTGCTTAGAGAGGCGGCATCGTCCCTGACTTCCCCTGCAGCCGTTTCCGCAAGGACAGGGACAGGCAATCAAAGCCTCGATTGGCTCCCCATGATTAGAGCTCATCACAGAATCTGTCTTGGCTTTCGTGTGCTTCCTCTGCTTCTCTCCCCCTTTCTGATGGGCCAGGTCTCCCATGCCCCGCACGCAGCAGATAGCGCCCAGGGGCGGCTCAGGTAAAATAAGAGGAGGGAGTGGCTTTGCCTGGTGCTGGACTGGGAATTTACTCCCAGCTCTGCCACTGATCTGCTGGGTGACCTTGGGCGCATCACTTCCCTCCTCTGTGCCTCTGCTTCTCTTCCCATGTGTGGTTAGCTGGTCGGTTCTTGAGGGCGTGGCCTGTCGGCTACTTGGTGTTTCTGCAGCACCTAGCACAATGGGCTGCTACACACAGTCTGAAGACGAAGAGAGCTGCATCACGGTGAGAACTGCCCGCCCCTGGCCTCCCCTGGATTTTACAGTGAGGGCGGCAGCCAACCCGCGTTATGTATCCTGAGGTTGTTTGACATCCTTTTGGGCAGGGAAGCCATACACTGAGTCGCCGTCAGGGTAGGGGAGAGTGCGTCTATACGTGGGCCGAGGCAGCCAGCTCACCATCTGAGTGAGTGTGTGGGGGGCGGGAGAGTGCCGGGTGCAGGACGGCGCTGGAGCCGGGAAGCCCAGCAGGGCAGCATGCAGAGAGAGGTAGACGTGTGCTCACTGCTGCAAAGGGACTAGGCCAGGAAGGCATCCCGGGGCCTGGCGGGGGAGAGTGGGGATTCTCCTGCACAGAGCCGGGACTCACCCGCTGAGACCCATGCACCAGAGACAACCACCAGCTACAACGTGCCCTGAGCGGGGGCAGAGCAATAGGACGAGACCTAGGGACGAGGGCTAGCCGGACTGCAGGTCGTGGACTCCGGCCTTCCGGTGCCCAAAGGGCCCCTGGGTTGGAACCCAGTGGAGTGGAAGATCCTGGGCTTCCCTTATCCCTGCACTACCAGGCAGTGCTGATGTCACAGACCATAACTGTGTGGCAGGGAGACTCGCCCCACTCCCAGCGAGTCCGGGGGCTGCGGAGCAAACGTGACGATGGGGCTCGTGTGCACCCAGGTTATCATTAAGCTCTCAGATGAGGGGATCCCCAGCCTTTTCCTTCCCACAGTACCATGGAGAGGAAGCAGGTTTGCCAGGCAGAGGCTGTCCGAGGCTGGTGGCTGTCCAGTAGCTTCCATGCTATGATTTAGTGGCTCTCCACCCCACTCCACATACCCACCCCACCTCCCTCTGAAACGTGATTGCTCCCGGAGAGCCCCGAGGCCGTGGGAACTGAATTCCCAACTCTGGAGAGGTGGCTTGTGGAGAAGAGGCTGAATGCAGTGGTGTGGGGAGGGAGGATCTAGGAGAATGCAGCTGACTTTGCTCTACATGTTCTGGGTGTAGAGATCTCATTCTCCCGGTGCTGGTGATCTGTCTCTTCTCCCCCGCACGACGGTCGCTTCCTTTTTAAAACTCTCATCAGCGTCTTGCTGTTTAACATTGCCAGCAACCACCAGCCCTGACCTTTGCAGCGTGCCCCAGAGCAGCCACAATACTGCGGCTGGCTCACCACAATTACCCTCATTGCTCAGTCAAACCAGCTGAACGCTGGACCCCCGATCAATCCAGCTGTTTGGGATTCGCCAGTGGTATTTGGAGGCGAGGAAAGGCCTCGAGAGAGCAAGCCACCGCTGCGGCTAGTGCGCAATCGGTCTGCTATCGGCAAGAATTGACATCAGATTCTCTCTCTGCTTTCAGCGTATTTGTGCCAGTCGCCAGCAATCCCGCTGGACGCGTGGCTAGCCGAGGCTGTACGTAATTTCATTAAGAGCACGAAATGTCTGTTCAGCAGATTTCTATGACATTATCGTCTACTGCTGTCATTAAGTTAGTGAGGCTTAACATCGCAGCGTGAGGGGAGAGAAAGAGAAAGAGGAGCTGGCCAGGCCAACCGAAGATGAAGGCTCTCTCCCAAAGCGCAGGCAGCATCGGAGGGGTTGGCAGAGGACGGGGATGGCTGGACAGCACCTCAGCGAGAGGATCCCGGTGCGCAGGGAGAGCGGGAAGCTTATTCCCTCTGCTGGGGGCTGCACTTTGGCGTTTTCTTTTCCTCCAAAGCCGGTTGCAAGTGAGTCAGCACCTGAGCCCGGGTCACCGGCCGATGATCGTCACAGGGAGAGCCACTGTCTGCTAGCATTGGATCGGGGAGCTGATCCGGGTAAGGGAGAGAGTACGCGATTGCTAACCGCATGTGTTCAAAAATCATGAGTCTGGGCCCCAAAATATCATGAAATTGGCTTAAAAATAATGAGCTTTAAAAAAAATAATTAATTTGGGGTTCTCTTTATTCACGTTCTGGCTTTTGAAGCTCTAAAGAGCGCTCGGGGTCAAGTTTTCCCCCATAAACACGAGGGCTAAAAATGTACTATTGGGTTTTTTTGAATGAAAGTGGAGACTTTCCTCTAATCACATGAAACCAAGAGCTGGAGATTTAAGAAAAACACCAACTATTGCAAAACCCGTGATGCACAGATTACAGGGCCAGGGAATTGATGAGGTGAGACATGCCTAGATAATCCTAGCAGGCGATCCACACCCCATGCTGCCGAGGAAAGCAAAATAAAACCCCAATGTCCCAGCCAATCTCACCAGGGGGAAATTTCCTCCTGGCCCAAAAGCTGGTGATCAGTTAGACCCAGAGCACGTGAGCAAGACCCAACCAGCCAGGCATCTAAAACAAAGGATTCTCTGTACCACCTCAGCACACCAGTCTCCCACAACCGATATCCTGCCTCCACCTGTGGCAGATCTCTATGCTTCACAGCAAGCCTGGGGGGAAAAAACAGATTACAAATGTGCATTAGGAAAAATAATTCCTTCCTGACTCCTGCAAGTCACTTGGCTGAAGCCCTGAAGCATGAGATTAGATTAGAGTCATTATCGTAAAAAAAGAACTACAAGTGTTATGAGCATGCTGAGGCCTTGGCAGACCTGGTCTCTGCACAAAACAGTGAGTACCCGCTCCCTCCTGTTTTCGGGGATGTTTTCACACTTATTGTCAGTGCTAAGGCTTTTAGTTTTACTGTTTTCCCTAATTTTGTGGCTGGCAGAATACTCTCAAGGTCTCTCTCCAGGAGTCACAGGCAAAGCAGGCGAGATAGGTTACCAAGCAGTTGCCCTAGCAACAGTGTCTATATTAAAACTCTCACCGTATTTCCCCCAATTTTGTGCAATTTCTGCACTTAGTGGGTTAGTTGCTTTAGATAGAAGAAAATGATCCGGGAGATCAGATGCGACTTCATTAGAATAACGGGGACAGTCCCAATCCGTTTTTTTGCTCTTGCAAAAGGGATTGGAACTGGCTGTGCTTGGTGCAACCTCATCCCTCTTTGCCCAGTGGTTTCATCCTAGATTCACAGAGTTTAAGGCCACAAGGGACCATTTGATCGTCTACCTTGGCCTCCTGCCTAACACAGGCCAGAGAATCTCACACAGTTGCTCCTGCAGTGAGCCCAATACATTGTGGCTGACTAAAGCATATCAGATGCCCTGCATCCAAATCTGCCCTCCTACGCGTACCAGCTCAGCTGAATGCCGCAGTTTCCTCAACACGTTTTCCCGCCTCCCGGACCGGTCCCAGAGAATTCATTGTTTTCCAGGTGTTTGTGTGAATACATTTCCAGCCAGCTCCGGGCCCGGAACATGTCGTGATCCCCATTCAAGTATTCAGAGCAGACTCTGCAAACCTTTCCGTTTCCAGCTCCTGGCAGCTGTGCTATTAAAAAGCAAATGGCTGAGTCTGAAGAGTTGGGCTCGGAAGAGCAGCCCATCTTCTCCTGCCTTAGAGACGCATTGATCTGGCTTTCTACCGCCCCACAGTAAAATGGTGTCCGTGGAAATCAGGTAGGGCCTTGCAGCATGCCGAGACAGACCGTTAGGGATCCTGTGGGATGCAAAACAGACCCATTGAAATCAACAGGACCACTGGGCTGATGAGGAAGGACTCCTTGCGTGAGGAAGGGCTTGCAGGATTAGGGAAATAATGAGAACCGCAGCAAGAGAAGTTCCTATCCCAGCGCGCCATCGGGACTGCAGCCAGTTGTAAAGCAGAGGTAACAAAACCAGGGTCATCTCTGTTGAGAAGTATTTTCCTGACAGTGACCGCGAGCGGTAAATCAATCTTTGGAGCAGCTGAACAAAAACTTAGGCGGTGCGTTCAGAAACCTCGATTTTCTTAAGGAGGATTATCACCTCCTTGTTTAACTTCAGATTAGCCTGCAATTTAAACATTGTCATTTTCTCTCTCAAAGACATGGCGTGGCATGGATCACCCGAGAAAAGAAGATATTAAAATGCACCAGAGGTGGAGTATAACATGACTGACATCGTACGTGAGACAAGGGATGGGGAAAATACAGGGACAACTCCCCCATGGCCCAAGTAAAGAACCCAACTTCCTACGATACCAAAATTAACAGACCAGCTACCAGATTTGGGAGCGGTCTCCTCACCGTCCCTTGCACTGGGAGACTTCACTCTGCAGACTGACAACGCCCAGGATGCATTGCAAGGCCAAGAACTCATCACGGGTTTCTCCTGGCTGGCCACGCATTAGATTTCACCGTCACGCCCTGGATGACAGACCGCCAAAAGTTGGAACACACTCTGGGAGCGGAGGGCTCCACCCACCTCACAAGAGATTAGTTGATGTCTGCCAATGACCTCCTCTAGCACTCCGTCCATCAGCTCTTCACACCGAAGAGACATGGTTTCAGCCTGCCTTTTGGGTATTTTTTAATAAAGAGAGACTTTGTGGGGATTTGTGTTATGGACTGAAACAGCTACTGAGGTCAGCATTGCCAGCTGCCTCCGGCTTCCGGGTCTACCTGGTATAGTCGAATCATTCAAAGGGTTTAAGTGGGACTGAAGCGGACATCTCACCCTGAGAGACCCTGAGCGGAGAGGGGCCTCAGCCAGAACCTTACCTCCAAACTCCTCCACATTTTGAGCAACTTTGCATCGGGGTCTGAAGTTGGTGACCCAAACCCATCTCCCGTGTTCAGAGATCATTTTAAAAGTGGGCTCCAACTTTGTATTCTAAACAATCCAATGGCAGTGAGGCCCAGGGTCTAAGGTCAAAGGGGATATGAGCATGAGAACACAGGAGTAATATGGGAGAACATTGGGGCATCCAGTCAAACGTCCTGCCGCTGGCAGGGAGGAGGAAGCATAGGTAGGGTACTGGACACAGAGAGTCAGGAAACCTAAGCTACATCTGCCACGTATGACCTTGGGCAAATCACAGCAAGAGCTATGTGCCTCAGTTTCCCCATTTTGAAAACGGGGATAACAATACTTCGCTTCCTCTCCAAAAGTGCTTTGAAGCCTATGGATGGGAATCTCTAAGTAGTAGTATTTAATACTCCACCCCAGCATTCTGCAATGACATATACCAGAGGGGAAAGTCCTGCCTCCTGTATTGATCACATGATGTCCTCACACCATGTGATTTGATGGAAGGCAAGTCCAGGCAAGGTCCCCACACATCCCCAGTCATTCTCTCCTTGTCTACATGTAGGCTTCCTCTGCAGAGAGCTGGGTTTGGGCTGTGTCCCTGAATAAGCAGTACTGCCGACAGGCCTTGATAGTAAGCTGCTACAGGAAGTTCCCCAGCAGGTTCCCAGGAGACCCAGCACTTCAGTGGTGCCAACTCAAGCTGGTCTTTTCGCCCCTCAGCGCTGATGGAAGCTTGCACTACCACTGCCCAGGCTGTGCCTGGCCTAGGGACAGCAGCAGACGTTGGTTACCACTAAGTGCCACTACATGGTCACCAGCACCGAAACACCCTTGTAAAAAAGGAGAAAATCCACCGCATTGCAAATGGAGCTGCCCTAATTAAGAGGCAACAGAGAAAAAAAAATCCCTCGATGCTCCTTCAAATTGTGGACCCAGTTCATGCTGATACTTAAATGAGAAAAGGGGGAAAAATCTTGCCTGTGTAATACAGAGGCCAACAACTCCACTTTTAGAAAAGCAATGAAATGCAGGGGAGATGAGAGTTATAAATCTGAATAGCGATCATATCCTTCCCCTGCAAAAAAACAACTTGCTTGTTTATCGCTTTTACTATTTTCCTTAAAATTTACCGGTGACAATCTGCCTGAATGCGGCAGAGATCTTTTACATGGGGCTCCAACCAGCCTGGCATGGAGGAAGCAGACAGGCTAAAAATATTGTGTTTCTTTTCTTCAATCCAGTTCCAAACAAAAGGGGTGATTTACCAGGGAAGCAAAGCACAGCTTTATGTTGGGCGCCTGACAGCTCCCTGGAAAGAACAGTCATTATGTTAAACAGAAATGATTTTTTTGTGGATTCTGGAGTTAATTTTCCAAATACTTGCGTGAAATGAGACCAACCCCCAAGTTGCAGGGACATGGAGAATTGCTTGTAATTACAGGGAGGGGAACCAGACCCAATCAGAAGATGCCCGGTTCTGGAATTCTGGCAGCTAGAGGGGTCACCCTGGGGTGCTGGACATGCATCTCTTTAGCGGTCCTGGGGATGAGACATTAAAATTAAGGTCCCATTGGCAGCTGAGTGAGCCTCGGACTGTGATCCCACCGTATCTCAGAAGTCAGGGCTGGAACAGACCAGTTCTACAGGAAGTGATTCAGTACATAGTGCTCCTCTCTCTGGGATAGCATTGACCCAGTACTGGGTATGGGGTCTTGTGTGCCTGGAAGTGCCATCTTTCCTGGGAGATGACTTACCTATCATCATTAAAAGGGTCCAGGGCATTTTTTGTGTCCTGGCGCAATTCCACTTGGGATAGTTGTTACAGTCCGTCAACCTCATTGAACTGGATACAAGAATCTTCTTCACTTCCTGTCCTAAACTGTTGCCTAGGCTCAGGAGGAATAGCACGTAGCACTCCGAAGATGGTTACATTTCAGGGGCTGAGGAGTGAACAAGTGCTCCACTCTGTAAAGTTATTTGGGATCCCCAAAATAGAAGATGACATAGCAACTATGGGATCCTTATTTCTTGCATGCATGTTGTAAAGGGCCTAGCAGTCATGGTCTTCGCCATTGCATTGGTCCTTTGGTGTTCCCAGCACCCAATAAGCAGGGTACTCCAGACTATGAAACACAGTCAAGGATGGTTATCACGGTTCTGCATCCACTAGGGTCTGACAAGTAGGAGAAGTCTTTTCTGCCGAGTGTCCTAACAAGCCGGTGACTAGTTTATCCTAGTCACAGTCATTCCTGCAATTTCCTAAAAGCTACGTTCAAACAGCTTAACACTGGGCATCACACAGGGTAGACTGGGCTTGGAATCCCTGTAATTCCTGGCCACTGGTACCTGTGAAATTCAGGTCCCTGTTGTATTCTCACATCATTGATTTCTGTGAGGCTTTTGCCTGAGTAAGGTCTTCAGAACCATTAGCAGATGGCACTGCAAGGGATGCCTGTGCCAAAAGTCCTCTTTCGAGGGCGTAAGTGGGACTGAGCAATGCATGGGCTTGCAATGGCCCACTGCACAGGATAGTTCCCAACCCCAGGGGCCTAATCCTGAAGTCCTTGCTCTCTCCAGAACTTACACAACTTCACCACGTGGGCATGGGGCTCAATCCTGCCAGGCTAGTAAATCCCAGACATGCCCGGTGCCCTCCTTCCCCATGGAAGCCAATGGGAGTTTCACTAAGGACCAAGGATTAGAACAGTTCTAAAATCTGTTCAGTTCCTTTTGGGTCAGATCGAGCTCAGATCAGGATTTTGCCCCCAAAGCACTAAATCTCTGCGGTATCATTGGAACAAGGACGTTAGTCTGAATGCTGTTGACATTTTTGGTTTTAGGTTTCGCTCCAGTTTCATTAACCCGCTTGACGTGATTTATTCAACGGACACAATTAACTCCTAGAAAGAGCCAGCTTGTAACTTACATTTTTAGACTATCAGTGATTATAAGATAAATGAAATTGGCTGACTTGGGGTCAGCATGGTGACTTCGAGGATTAATGCTCTAATATATTAGACCTTCTGCTCCAAAGTAGCTCATTTAAATCCTGCATTGCTAGGCAGTCCTTCTCAGTGGCAAGCTTCCAGAGCTTGAGCAAATTGACAAATGCTTCAACGAGGGGAGAGAAAAAGCTTTTACATTACCATTAAAAGTACCGTCAAAATGGCACTAACTAGTGGCACTGTGGTTGGTTAGAATTCTCCAGTAGTTGGTCCGATCTTCTGTGGAAATCATCCCGAAGTTTGGAAAAGAATTTTGTTCAGAAGAAACACTGGAGAATTCATGCCACTCTCCACAGCCATAGCGATTCCTACCTCCCCTGTACTTTTAAGAGTAACATAAAACATTTTTATCCCCCTCTTTGCAATAGACGCAGAAAGGGATGTAGCTTTAAAGTCTCATCTGAAAGGTGACTGAAATGATGCATGTTCAACATCCCAGATAGGTGCTGTTGGCTGCAGGAATTTGTGCAATGGGCGAGCTTGTCAAAATACAGGACATTTTAGCCAGGGGAAAAAATATTAGCCAAAAAAAAAAAGATACTTGTACAAAGCATTTGGATACCTGGCTGCCCTTCATTGCTCACTCAGAAAAGGAGTTAGATTAGGAAGTTGTCTAACTCCTGAGCGTTTCTATTTACGGACATTTTATTACTCATATTATCTTCTCTTTTTTCTTTTGTGTGAATGTAAGCTTTGTAAATGCTCTTAGTTTGACCAAGTTGTCTATGCTCTACCCCTGTTGCCTGTTCTGTTGGTTGTGCATTAATTATGTTGAACACTTAAGACTTCCCATTTAATACGCTGAGGTTTGGCAGGGTCTCGTCCCTAGGTCAGGCTCCGTGTTATTAGAATTACTGTTAATTTGAGAACCCCAGCGTGTACGGTTGCAAGACTCACACATAGGAAAAACCTTCTGAATTTGCAATAACTTCATTAACACAGTCAGCAAAGGTACGAACACTCCAACACAGCGAGGTAGACAGAGATAATGCAGAATGAGCGTCTGGGCGTCCACATACGCTCACCGTCCCTTGCGGAACAACCCACAGCGTCAGTCATCATCCTCGTCCCCACCAGTGGTTGTCATCCTGGCATCTCCCAAAGGCACGCAGGCCGGGATACAGCTTCTGTAATGCGCTGTGCTGATGCCCACTGTGCCTAATGCATATTCAATAGGCGTTTCAGCCCCTTTTCCTTGTTTGCATTTCCACACCCCATTCATGTCCAGGGTGCCCTTCTCCCAAAGGTTGCAAGGCCTTTTACCTCAAATTCATTAGCATATGCCTCGACTAGTCACCATGGCATGCTTGTGGCTGGACACCTGTGGATGTTCCGACTTAAAATACCTAAAGCTGGCATATCAACTGGCATCTTGGGGGTACCTGCCCGCAATTTAGTCATAACTGCTCATTACAGCACTCTCTCGTGTGCTGTCTTATGAGCTAGAGTTACTCCTGGTTAGCCGCTTATGCTAAGCTATTGTTTTATGGGCCTGGAGGCTTGTAGGCTCCTTGTGTTACTGCCTTAACATATATTTATGCCTTACATAGCAAATACCTATAGGCTACAGCCTTAGCATGTAATACACTTCACTGGAAAGCACTCGTATTATTTCCTTGTGACCCTAATTCCTGGAAGCTCTCTCGCCGGCATAGCTCGTTAGGTCGGTATAACTATGTCGCTCAGGGGTGTGGATGTCATTATACCAATATAGGTCTGTAGTATAGACCAGGCCTCGCTCTGCATCCAACCCCTCTGTTCTCACTGATTGCAATTTGCAGTAACGAGCTCCAGAAGAATAAATCTTGGTCACTATTGGGATAGCGGAAATTTAATTAGCAGCTAATGCTCCCTGTCAGTCTTGGAAGACGAAAGGGATGCAGTACTCAGAGCCGGGTGGATGCTGAGGTGGGAATGCGTGATTGGTGGGAAGTTGACAGGGATGGACGGGCAAGTGCCCATTCTTATCGCATGGGATGGGGGTGGGGAGTGGGAACCAGAGCTTGTCCAACCCGAAAGTTATGTTGGCAAGAGTGGCAGCAAACTGAGGGCCACACCTAATTTGAATAAAATGAAGCCAACTGCAGGCATTGGCTGCTTGGACAAAGCTGGAGCATTGCCTGCTGGGATCTTTGCTGCCCAGGAAGGGAGGAAGTGGAGGAAGGCCTTGGGCTGCCCTGACAAATGCAATAAATCACATTTTGGCCACCTTTGATATTTCATCAGTTAAAGTGGTGGCCCTTAAAAATCCAATATTTGCCAACACATACCACATGGTGACAACCCCAATTTCCTGTTTTAAGCACACTGTTGTCTCAGATACCGTAGTTTGGTAACTGTTAACAAATGCTGACATCTCATTGGTGACCACTGGACCGATGCTGGGGCCAGGAGCAGTAGAATATTTGGGTGGGCTCGCCCTTCATTTCACTTTATATTTTTCACTGTTTCCTAGGAGATCAATGGTACCGTGTGTTTCATCTGGCTTCCTTTGGGATGAAAGGGAGCTCAGTTCATACAGAGATTCCACTGCGTTTGGAATCAGAGCACTCAGAGTCTATCCCACTTCACTGAACTTCTTTGATCTGAAAATCGGACCAGTAATAATGTGAAATCAGGATTTCCCTGCTAGCTTTCTAGTCCTGCTTGAACAGTCAGGATGGATAGAAAACAAGTTTAGTTGTTCCTTGGGGTATTTTAGTATTTCTCCTGCTTTCTCATGAAACCGGGAAGGTCAAAGGCATATGAGCGAGTTTCTAAAATGTTAGCTGAACCGGTGAAGCCCTCAGAGGAAAAGTTCTGGGTAGATGCTTGCCTTCATGTTTTGCACAATATTCTTTCCAAACTAGTTTGCTGTGGCCTTCAGTATTGCCTGGCCAATCCATCCCCATAACTATCTCTGGTCCTAAATATGGAAAGAATCAACGGTGGCAAAGAAGTGAGGTGGTTGTTAGCGCAACACCTCAGAACTCCTGGGTTCTATTCCTGGTGGGGCCACTGACTTGCTGCGTGACCTTGGGCAAATCACTTTGCCTCAGTTTTCCCAGCTGTAAAATGAGGATAATATGCCCCTACTTTCCAGGGGAGCTGAGGATTCGTTATTAGTGTTTGTAAAGTGCTGTGAGACCCCTTTGGGTCTTTGCCATTCCCCCAGAGATGGTGGCTCTATAACCCATCTGCTGGCTGAAGCTGCAACAAAAAATTGGCACTGACCATGTATTTTAAGCATTCTCCCTTCATTATTAAAGTGTTTGATAGTTATTCTGGCAAGAGGAACAAATACCTTGGACTGAAAGCAGCTGTTGCATCAGGAAGCCTCCCTTTTCTCTCTCTGTTGCCAGAAGCTGGAGGAGCAGGTGTGCTTCCATCCATCTTTGGGCTCCACCTATCACCAGTCATGTGCAGTGTTGCCAGCTCTCATGATGTTCTGAGTCTCATGATCATTATTGTTTTCCTTAAAGCCCCAGCTCCTAGAATCATGTGGAGATGTGCTGATTTCAGACTTCATTCTTAAAGACAAATGAAGCTTCTAGCCCCCGTGGCTGTAGAGAAAACTTCCCAATATGACCTCAGTGCACCAGAAAGGCTCAGAAAGTGGAAGGCAAAGAAAAAGAACCCCAACGCTCTTATTTTACATCATCTCAGGATTTTAAAACCAGTTTGTGATTTTTGGTGAGCCAGAATCCCGATTTTTGAACACTCGGGATGTCAGGGGATCTCTCTCTGCCTGGCTCTTTTCATCTCAGTTGGGTAATCAGGCTTTGGGAGAGAGAACTGTCCATGAGAGCTGGAGTCACTCCTAGCTCCTGCTAGCGGACATTTCCAGCACTACCCAGGACCTACAATCCGGATCTGAGCTGTACAATTGAAATAATAATCCTGCCTTTCTTCCACCCTTTGTGTGCCTAGTCTATTTAGACTTTACGCTCCTCAGGGGCCTCCACAGTGCCCAGAACATGGAGATTAAGTGATCTGCCCAAGGTCACTCAGAGTCTGTGGCAGAGCTCCTGACTCCCAGTTTAGTGCCTTAAGCAAAGGGGATGGTTGGCCTTCTAGTTACTGGTTAAATGTGCTCTAAAGGACACTTAGCCAGTGATTAGACGCAATACTGGAATGAGAAGCAGTGGCGAGAAACAGATTTTGCTTACATTTGAACACATGGAACAGTAAGTCAGCTGGCCCATCATTCCGACCCCAGAACATGAAACAATGCCGTAAAACAGCGGAAAGGTCATTTGAAACATGCCAAATCACCTTCGCGACATGGAGCCAGACAGTGACGAAAACTCTCCCAGTGTCTCCGAGCCCAGCACGGAGGAAAATGTCGCCAACTCTGATACTGTGGGAGCAGGGCAAGATGTAAATTGTTCCCAACCAGATACCAATCTCAGCCCTGTCGTTAATAATTCTTTTTCAAATAAGCATAACAGAACATTTGCCAGATCGTATCGGCCAGAGAACACATCACGCTGACATGAATACAATGAAAAATATTGTAGGCCACTCAATGCATGGATTAATGAATTGGGCAGGGGAGAGAAACAGCCGCAACCCCTGGGATCTGTGTGTAGAAAGCATCCATGGAGCATCCTCATTGGGGCAGCAGAAAACATGTCTGCATTTCAGACAAGGCAGAAAATACATATACGGGACCCATGCAGTTAGACACACATTGGCAGACCCATATCTGTCCTTTGCAGGCAGCAGAACGTGGAAGAAATGAGAGAAGTTTCAGGGCAGGGCGAACTGGAAAAGGACTGGCCTGTGATCAGTGCTTCAGCTCTCTCGAGAGCAAATTCACCCCAGTGCAGAGCACCAGCATGAGGCCTACACACCACTCAGGGCCTACACACCACTCAAGCTATATTTTGCAGCTAGAAGAACTTTTGCGTACGGGGTGCATTTCACCCTGGAGCTAATATTTCTCAGAGAGGGTCAGGCAAGGGTTGAGATGACAGTTTAGTGCCTTTATCAAATGAATCAGGCTTTTATAAACATTATTGGCATGTCTGTGGAGCTCACCAGCTCCCACCTGAACCAAGGAAGAACAGTGACATCAGCTGAGCTACAAGTTCAAAGGGTGACCAGCCCTCAGATTGCAGGATATAAGATGATCCTGGGGTGAGAGGTGGAGAAAACTCTCCACAGCCTCCCCGGGACAGTACTGGAGAGTGAAGTGCAGGGTGTGTGTGACAGGCAGAGGGGTGAGTTGGGCCTTCTTGGGAAATAGCAGCCACGGGCCCTGTCAGACCCGGATACCAGGCTGCAGGGACAATATATTTGCACTGGCATGGTAGGCAGCTGCTACGTTCTGACAATAAACAACAGCGCAGCTAGGAGAGGGATCAAACAGCCTCTTCAAAATGATGTAACAACTCTCATTGCAGGTGCTGAAATGCTGCACATTAGAAGCGCCAGCGTACATGGGTGACAGGCAGGTGGGTTTATCAGAGGTGCGGGGGAATGGTGGCGTCATTAGTAAACAATATACATCAGCCCGTAACGTGAATTGATCCTCTTTAACGGAGCCTGACAACGCCGATGCTGTTTGCTATGCTGCAGGACATTGTGTAGACACAGCTGATACCAGCATTTTCACACTAGCTACTGCCCTTTAGCAGGAGGTACGTTCCCCACTAAACTGGACCAAGTTCAAGGTTCAACTCCCTCCTTCCAAAAAGGAAGCTCTGATCGCAGGATTTACAACCGGCTTCCCCTGAGAGCAGATCAGCTCCAAGAAGAGTTATATGTAGAGTCCTGGCTCTCAGCAGTTTCTTTGCTCTGAGCCTCTGCATCTTTCTCTTTGATTTCTATTGCAATTGGCTCAGCTCACTTGGAAACGGGCTGCTCTCAAGAGCGGAGCAGTACTTTGAAAGCAGGACTTGCTTATGGGATTCAAACAGAGCTGTTTGGCCATTAATCATTGGTGCTTAAAAATCCATTGAATCCTTGTGGAAAATTTGGGAGAGCCTCCGGTTCTGACAGGAGTTGTTGTAGACACAGGATGCTGGCAGTTCTTTTGCAAGGTTTGGGGTTCGTTAAATGCCTGCGTTGACGTTAACAGAGGGGTGGAAGTGACGGCCTGGAAGATGGCGGGCCCAAGACGCTCATGTGAAATGTACAGCGCAATCCCCTACTCCGCTATCCAAATCAAAACCCCACCGTGATCACCCAAGCACTCCGCAGTATCATGAGTCTGAGAGATAGGCCCAGATTCTCCCCACCCCCACCCTCAACTGGGACGCTTTGCACCCATGTCACCTTAAAGAGCAGCAGGAGTAGCAACCCAGCACAGGGTGAGCCTCCATGACATAGCACCCACATAACGGCTCTTCTCCTTTGTGCAGGGGCCCTGGCCAAAGAACGGGGGTGCGGCCAGACTGACACTGCTTGGTAAGGCTCTTGGCAGCTGGCATAAATTAGTACAGCCTTGAGGCTGCTCCACGTTACTCTGTGGAACTGGCCTGGTGCAGCACCGGCCCAGAATTCGGGGAGCCCCAAGGCATCTAACACCATCTTTGCATCCCCCCTCCCCATTTCTCCACTGCTCTGTGCTCCTCAGCCAAGATCAGCGCTTAGGATAACCTGCAGAACAGGGAAGTTCTCCTTGAAAGGGCGGCCTGCCGTCTCAACCTGTCTAGGCAGAACCACCGCCGGGGCTGGGAGAGCATTTCAATCTGCGTGGCCGTCACAGACGGGTGAGACTAAAACAAGGGTACAGATTAGTGCAGTGAACCTCTCTCCAATGGGAATTGGGCTGAGACCACCAATTCCTGTCGCGTAGGCCACTGAACAGGGATGAGGTGGTAAAGACGTTCAGCTGCTACTTGCCTGGCTTAGTGTGAGCCAAACGTGATGCCCTGGGTGACTCTCTGTAGCCCATTGTCAAACCCTGCCACGCTCTCCTGTCCTATTATTACTACAGAATCACAGTCGAGGATCAGGGCCCCTTTGCATTGGGAACTGTACAGACAACCAGCCCCTGCCCAAGAGAGTCTAGATAGGATCACGTTGCCTCCCTCAAAGTCACAAACGTCTGCTCCTTAACATCCCGCTCGTTGGCTTGGAGAGTATTTGCGACAGGGAAGAAGCAGCAGGAGGAGCAAAGCCAGGAAGAGAAGAAAATTAAATCAAATAAAGGAAAGGCCAAAAATTAAACGTTTCCACTGTCTGTTTGGAGGGCGGGGGGAAAAAAGCTTCTCTGATCTCCAGGAGTTTTCGAGGCCGCTGAGCAAAATGGATGGAATTTTCTTGTGAGTAGCCTTTATTCTCTGCTTCCTATGGGAGAGTTGTGCACCGTTCAGCAGATATGCAAGAAGGAATTCTGTTATTAAGGATGTGCTCGTCATCCTAATGTGTGTCTTGGATCCTTTCCTTCGGAACCAGACTAAGGAAAGGAACAAAGCCCCCTCTTCTCTCCAGTGTGTGCTGACTCCCCCTGGGTTATCAGCAGCTGTGTTATTATGGTGCATCTCTTTCTCAGTCTTTTTCTTTTATTTTGCTCGCTCCGTTTATGTCTGCAGACTAGAGGAGAGAATCCCCAGGGCCATCTGGAGGTTAGCAAGATAGCATGCAGACATATTATACTTTGAAGCTCTTCCTCACAAGGGATTTGGGCTCGGCTGTAGTCAGGAGGTCTCTCTCTGCCTTGCTCTCTTAATCTTCCCGTGGCTGCACAGTCGCTGAACGGCTTGGAAACACCAAGATCTAAAAGCACCGGCAAAAGAAAGACATCATCCCGGTCCTCGATGCAGCTTTATTCCACGTAGTGTCTCGAAGACAAAACAAAGCTCAAAATGCTCTTCTCTCCTCACACAGTCTCAAACCATTGCTGCTTCTAAACCGGTGCCCACCATGTTGACCCTGCTTTTCTGGGGCTTGTAGTTCTGCAGCAGTGGTGAATACTACCTGCAGCCTCTCCTTTGTTTCTTGGAAAGGCTAAGCTCTAATTAACATCTGTGAGCTCCATCGGTGTACATGAGAGCAGAACACGACCCAGAGAACAGAATAAAACCATTCCCATATCAGCAAGGCCTTTTAGAGTCTTGAGATGCAAACCTCACCAAAGAAAAGGAAAAAAAGCTCTGAGATTAATCAATTATTATTGCATAATTATTTGGCAATGTGCAGTGACAAATGATGTTGGAGAGGCTCCCTTGCCAGAGGTTCAGCAAAGTCTCACTTGCTTTTCGGTCACTGAGATTCTAAAAATGAAATTTCCATTTCCTGGGCTTCTCTTACACAGTCATGGGGAAAATCCCCAAAGCTAAAGGTGATCTTTCCCTATTCTGGCCTCGTGAAGAACGTGGGAGAGAGCAGTAATCTGTTCATGAATGATACAGGGGGTGGGAAGGGATAGCTCAGTGGTTTGAGCATTGGCCTGCTAAACCCAGGGTTGTGAGTTCAATCCTTGAGGGGGCCATTTGGGGATCTAGGGCAAAAATTGGGGATTGGTCCTGCTTTGAGCAGGGGGTTGGACTAGATGACCTCCTAAGGTCCCTTCCAACCCTGATATTCTATGATATGTGCTGCACCTCTGTGTTTTGATTAGTAGGATGTGTCCTGCCATGAGGTGACAAGGAGTTCAGTTCCTGCAGGAGTGACTCACACATTCCCAGGAAAGGTCTCCGTTAGCTAGCCATCTACCAACACTGTTCTCCTCACAGGGCTATCTCCAGCCCCTGCTGTGCTCACAAGGCGAGTTTGGTAAGGAAAGGAGACCCCAGCTTGTGGACACAAAACAAAGGAACCAGCTGCAGGAGTAAAAAGACAATGCAGGCAGAAGTCCAGCAACAGAGTGGGGGCTACCCAGTTTATTGCACCCAATGCAGCATGTCTGATTACCTGCCCTATGGGCATGTGACGTATGTGTGCATTCGGTGCAAGGAACTGTGTACGGGCTTTGGAGACCAGGGTGGCCGAGCTGAGGGAGACAGACAGGTACATAGATGAAACTTTCCGGGACACAGTAGAACAGTCCCACCCCCGGTCTGACAGCCTTGGTGCTGTTGAGGAGGATAAAAATCTCAGGGAAGGAGAACATCCAACTGGAGCAGAGGGAAACAATCCCATAGTTGGGACCCTCCTTCCAGATGACGTTGTGATATCCTCTCGCACGGAGGACATCTCTCCGGGGGGAGGGAACTCCAGTTATTAGGAAGAGACAGGTATTCGTAATGGGCAATTTGATCATTAGAAACATAGATAACTGGGTTTGCCATGACCAGGAGAACTGCATGGTGACATGTCTGCCTAGTGCAAAGGTGTGGATCTCTTGAGACATCTAGATAGACTTATGTATTGTGCTGGGGAGGAGCCAGTGGTCGTGGTACATGTAGGTACCAATTACATAGGGAAGGATCGTAGAGAGGTCCTGGAGGCCAAATTTAGGCTGCTAAGTAAGAGATTGAAGTCCAGGACCACCATGGTAGCATTCTCTGAAATGCTTCCAGTTCCACGCACTGGGCCAGTTAGACAGGCAGAACTGCAAAGTCTCAATGTGTGGATGAGACGATGGTGTAGGGAGGAGGGGCTTGGATTTATTAGGAACTGGTGAAACTTTTGGGGAAGGGAGAGCCTATACAGGAAGGATGGGCTCCACCTAAACCAAAATGGAACCAGATTGCTGGCACTTCACATTAAAAATGTCATAGAGCAGTTTTTAAACTAAGGGCTGGGGGAAAGCTGACAAGTGCGGAGGAGCACGTGGTTCGGACAGAGACCTCCCTTAGGGGAGGATCTATAAATGGAGATTCTCTATGTCCTAGTAAGGAGGAGAGGATGGAAGACGATAAAATACAGGTAGGATCTGATGAGAAATGGTCAAGAGAAAAAAAGTTCCGTTCAATTACATCATGTAATGGGAGACAGCTAAAAAGTGACAAGTGTTTATATACCAATGCTAGGAGTCTAAATACTAAGATGGGTAAAGTAGAGTGCCTTGTATTAAATGAGGATATTGATATAATAGGCATCATAGAAACTCGGTGGAATGAGGATAATCAATGGACGCAGTAATACTAGGGTACAAAATATATCGCAGGGACAGAACAGGTCATGCTGGTGGGGGAGTGGCGCCATATGTGAAAGAAAGCGTAGAATCAAATGAAGTAAAAAACTTAAATGAACTAAACTGTACCACAGAATCTCTATGGATAGTAATTCCATGCTCGAATAATAAGAATATAGCATTAGGGATATATTACTGACCACCTGACCAGGCAGACTACGAAGAGCTACAAAAGATGCTCTCAAAACTGGGTGACTGGGCAACAAAATGGCAGATGAAATTCAATGTTGATAAATGCAAAGTAATACACGTTGGAAAACATAATCCCAACTATACACATAAATTGAAGGGGTCTAAATGAGCTGTTACCACTCAAGAGAGAGATCTTGGAGTCATTGTGGGTAGTTCTCTGAAAACATCCACTCAATGTGCAGCGGCAGTCAAAAAAGCGAACAGAATGTTGGGAATCATTAAGAAAGGGATAGATAATAAAACAGAAAATATCATATTGCCTCTATATAAATCCATGGTACATCCACATCTTGAATACTGTGTACAGATGTGGTTGTCCCATCTCAAAAAAGATATATAGGACTTGAAAAGGTTCAGAAAAGAGCAACAAAAATAATTAGGATGGAATGGCTACTGTATGAGGAGAGATTAATAAGACTGGGATTTTTCAGACTAAGGGGGAGATATGATAGAGGTCTATAAAATCATGACTGGTGTGGAGAAAGTAAATAAGGAAGTGTTATTTACTCCTTCTTATAACACAAGAACTAGGGGCCACCAAATGAAATTAATAGACAGCAGGTTTAAAACAAACAAAAGGAAGTATTTTTTCACACGCACAGTCAACTTATGGAACTCCTTGCCAGAGGATGTTCTGAAGGTCAGGACTATAACAGGGTTCAAAAAAGAACTAGATACATTCATGGAGGATAGGTCCATCAATGGCTATTAGCCAGGATGGGCAGGGATGGTGTCCCTAGCCTCTGTTTGCCAGAAGCTGGGAATGGGTGACAGAGGATGGATCAGTTGTTGATTACCTGTTCTGTTCATTCCCTCTAGGGCACCATTGGCCACAGTCGGAAAACAGGATACTGGGCTAGATGGACCTTTGGTCTCACCCAGTATGGCCGTTCTTATGTTCTTATGGGAGCTGGGAAGTCTGGAAATACCCCAGTCAGGCGGGAGTGAGACGTAGGTTTCCACCCAAGAAGGGTGATGGCTGAGGAACCAGGAGACCTAGAGTGGGTGCCCTGCCTGGAGCATAGAGAGGAGAACATGGGTTCAGTTGCCCTGAACCGTGACAACCTGCATTTTACTTATTGGTAATATTCTCCAACATTAATTTAAAACATGCTGTTTTGGGGGCCACTCCAAAGCCCGATGAAGTGAATAAAGAGACTCCCATGAACTTAATTAGGCTTTGAATTGGGCCCTGGGTGAACAGTCAGTTCAGTCAAACGTACTTGCTAGAATATCAGCATTTAGCACAGGCATATGCATTTAAACATTCCAATTAGTATTCAGACAGTCTTCATGCAACATCTTCCCAGCTCTACTCAAGGTCGCAACAGTATTCAAGCAATTTGACTGCAAAAAAATACTCCTAAAAATGATTATTTAGTAAGATATTGCCTTGATATGGATTGGCAAACTCAGGATTGGATCCTCAGCCGGTGTAAATTGGCCTGCGTCTGTTGAAGTCAAGGGGACTATGTCGATTTGGACCTGCTGAGGATCGGGCCCTTAATTTTTAGTGAATCGTTTGTATTTTAGAAATAGAAGCATCCATTAGAGCATTGTAAAACAGCCTACTGGAAACCGCCAAACCTCCTTCTCTCTGCATGGAGCTTTGCACGGATCTGCCGTATTTGTATGTAAAACAGACTTCTTATATTAAATAGGCAAACAGCTACAAAGACAAAATCAAATATTAGGTTTCCAAAGCTGTCATTATCATGATGATTTAAGCCGAGGTTATGTACCAAGTCAGAATTATGGGGAAGCTGTTTGCAGTAATGATGGATGGGGCTGAAAAAGCCGACTGTGAAAATGAGTGAGGATTCTCCCCACGTTAACTTCTCCTCCGGGAGGGTCACATTATAAAACGAACAACAGCCTAAAGTAAACCACGTACAGCACTGAGCTCTCGGGGCTCACAGCCACGCTGGTGCTTTGCTGCCGAGAGGCGGACTGCAGCGAACTCCAAGGAGAGACCAAACACACAGGCAGGGTGCAGTTCACCCATTGATCAGATGGTCAGTGCATGGCTTGTGCAGCCCAGAATAAGGGCTGCATGAAAGTCCCCCTAGTGGAGGCACAGGGCTGCCTGTCCACCCTACAAAGGGCCTCCTTGCTGACTTTATGGAGACCAATGCGGGAGGCCACTGCCGAAGTGGGTCATGGGGCAGGATCAGAGGAGAGGCCCCATATCCACTTTTACAAGGATTCAGTGTGCGCCATACAATCAGTGCAGATGGGCTGATATTCCAGAGAGTAGGGTTGGAAGGTAGATTTCTCCACCCCAGCTGTCCCTCCAACCACCTGCAAAGGTCCTGAACCTACCCCGCCCCCCCACTGAAGACAATGGAAGCTCTGCTGTTGCCTTCAAGGAGTGAAGATCAAGCCCAAAGACACAGAAGGAGTGGAGAGGATGTCTCCCAATGGACACAAGCAGGAGACAGAGGGGACTGCACCCAGACACCTTGGCAATCCCACAGTGTTATGTTAACCACCCGATGTTTTCTCACACCTTTACAAAGAATTAAAATAGAAAAAGGAAATGGGGGAGCCGGCAAATCCCGTGTTAATCCAAAAGAGCTTCAGCCCCCAACCTGAGCCAGAGCAAGGCAGGTTTCCAAGCCGTCTGGGTAACCTATTGCCTTCCATTTATTTGGTGTTTGCACATCTCGGCCAAGTGTAGGCCCACACTCATCCCTGGAGCCTGGCACCATCCCACCTTTAAGGATCTCGACATTGCTGCTTAGACCCGTTTCTAGCCTCCACATTTCTCAGAACTCTGACAGCCCAGTTCAGGAAAGCATTTACGCAGGTGCTGAACTTTGAGGACATATTGAAGCCTGGCTGACTTTCCTGAACAGGGATGGATTTAAGCATGCGCCCAAAGACTTCCTCGAATCAGGGATTGGAGGCAGCTTGCCTGAAATACCACCAGAAAGTCAGGGGGTTGGCGTAACCTGTTTTCTCATCACCCCCTTGAAACTCCGCCGCGTGCCGAGATGCACTGGGTGAATATTTTGCTCCTGCTAATTATTCATTTCTTTCCCAGCTTTACAAGGTGGCCATCAATTCTGAGATGACATGGGTGTTTGTGATTGACATTTACAGTGCTAGGCTGAGGAACTATTTCTCCTACCAGCTATAAAAACCTTCTGTTCTTGATGCATGATTTAGAGACGCTTTCGACCTCTATTCACGTTCAGCTAATAGGATTCCAGACGCATACCTTTTAGCACTTAATTAAATATTATGTACAGCAGAAAGTGGGCAAACAAAGACTTCCTCCAGCTGTCAAAAAAACACACATTTTTCCCCTGCCATGGAAGAACGGGAAGGTGTTTCAAAACAAAATACAACCAATGGATGACAAAATGTAAGCACAGCCTCACAGAGCCTCTGAGCAGCTATTCCTTAGGGCATTTAACTAACGGAGGTTTTAGGAGACAGACGAAAGTATATAAATTACACTAACAGATTTCCATGATCAGTTATTCATGTTAACAGCCCAATGTTTCCTGAATGGAGAGATTTCGTCCATGACCTTTTGAACAGCCCAGGATGTGTAATAAGCATAAAAATCAGGTTCTGCACATGAACACAGGTTGTTTTGTGCCACTCTGCTCAGCGGTCAATAGGTTCCCGCACTCGTTCGACCTTCCAAAGGTCAAGAGTGCTTTGAAATGTTGGGGTGTCACTGGTGCTGATTGGCCAGTGATTCTGTGTGTCATCTTGTGCTGCTTTTAGAATGTTCTGGCTGATTGGCTGGTCAGGACATGAGTCATTTGCCTAAACTCTTTGAGTGAAGACCTATTACTGCTAGGATCTGGGCTGGGGCCATAAAGTCACGCGACCGCCTGTTAGGTGGTAGGGTCCCCACCCTACTGCAGTGCTAGCACACACACAGCATGCTATTCAGAGCACTAAAAAGCCAATTTACCAATCAAACGGTCAGTCCAAAATAACACAGCAGTCCCAGAGGGAGAGAGGGCTGGCTCAGACCCCAAACTGCCTCTCGGGTAAGGGCGACGCCCGTTTGCCTTATATTCAGGACGGAGTTGAATGAGCCCACCTGCCCCATGGATCCGCTGTAATTAACACCCCGTAGCAGAGTGGAGGGGGAACAGGAAAATCCTACTGCCAAAAAGCTATCATGTGCCAACGACTCTGGGTTATTGCAATGAATTGGGCTTGATATGACATAGTGACCTAAAGGGGAAGCGAAACTGACTAGGGTTCACTTGAAATGTCAAGCTAAGGGATATTATTCCTACAAAGCTGATTGCTGACTGGAGCCTCCTGGATCTGCCCGGGTTCCAACATGCGAGCGCTCCTGTTGTAATCACAGACGTGTACCCTCTGCGTGCACGTTACTACACGGCAAGCCATGACTAGGTTCCAGTTTGCAACAATAGACCCATGAGCTGACTAACCCCAACAATGAAGAGGTGTCTCTGTAAATTGCGACTTAAATATTTTGTACAGGGAGGGCAGTAACAAAGGAGGAGCTCTAGGGTGTCGCTGTTGAAAAGAAATAACATTGCGCTCCCGTTTGCTTTTGGAGGCATCACAAGGCATCAAACACAATATGATGTCCAGCCCTCAGCTGGTTAATGCCAGTGGTAGGAGTCGAATATCTGAATCTCTCTTTAGCTCAGTGATACTCGGACTGCGGCTTTACTGTGTCTCCTGCCACTCTTTGCAGCACAGGCGATTACAGTTATTAACCAGTCAAGATGCTTTTACTATGTTATTAACCAAGTCAGTTGTCAACGTGCACTAAGTTATTAACTTATTTGCTGTGAGAATAATATACTATATATACATATAAAAACAAAATATTTCCCCATCAGATTGTTTAAATGTGAATAGTACGATAGTAAATGAAACAATGAATTCACATGACTGCAGCTCTTTTGGTAAGACTCTGAGCACTAATTTGGCTCCTGTACCACTGAGGTCTGCGTATCACTGCTTTAGATAATAACCTAACTGCTCTTTTGAGGGGAAGGTTAGTGAATTTCGGGTTCTTTATTAGAGCGTTAAGCGTTGGTGAACTATCCTGTAATGTTTTGTATCCATCCTTCTGTTTCTCCCCAGAACGGGTATACAAAAGGCCGAAGCAATGGAAACAGCCCTAGGAGTTTCCTGCCCACCTGCTTCTCCTGGAGGAATTGTTCTGTAAACACACCAACACTGGAAGGAAAATGCACTGTGAAGATTTCCACTGCCATACGGTTTTTAAAGGGAATCGCATTCTCTTCAGCCTCCAGGCTCACCCAGAGTGAGGTTCCGTAGATACATTTCTCAGGGAGCGCAACTAAACAGAAGATGCCCATGCTGCGATGTAGACCTCAGTCTCATTTCGGGGCTCAGCCCGTAGGTCTGTCCACTAAATGGGAGACTGGTGTCAAAAATCAGGCCTTTGCATTTCAAACTGCATGCAAGCAAGAAGGTTTAGGGGGAAGCCACTCTTCTTCGAAAACCCCCTTTTAAAAATCTCCCGTCCTCTCCTTAATAAAAACGCTTTTAGCCCATCAGTGTTATTAGGGAAACTGTCCAACAGGTGGCAGTAGCCTATCTTCTATTCATTTGCTTTATAGTCCTGTCTGGTACAATATTCATTATCCTCCTTGGTCCAGGCTGACCAAATTTGATTTTTAATACAAATCCCCCTGACTCTCCCATTCTTAAATGCCTGAGAGTAACACGAATAAAGATTTCATGTTCTTGCTATGTCCTGGCAACACAGATTTAAGCAGGCTTTTTCTGCTTACTTGGATTCACTTTCAGGGGATTGGCACTACACCTTGATGTGTGTGTACTGGGAAGATGCCAGGAGCAATTGTAAATATTCATAGAATATCAGGGTTGGAAGGGACCTTAGGAGGTCATCTAGTCCAACCCCCTGCTTAAAGCAGGACCAATCCCCAATTTTTGCCCCAGATCCCTAAATGGCCCCCTCAAGGATTGAACTCACAACCCTGGCTTTAGCAGGCCAATGCTCAAACCACTGAGCTATCCCTCCCCCTATTGTAGGACTTATGCAAACAGATCAGCAGCGATAACTACTATCCAGTACTCAGCACTGGCTGAGCAGCGGCCCAGCTTTGAAAGTACTCAAGGGAGAAGTCCTGTGGCTAATTTCAAGCCTATGTAAGCATCAGTGGGGTTGAAAATGCAAAGTCAATGTTATTGGGTGCATGACCTATGCTAAGGAGGACTGGAAAGTAGGGTTTAAAATGGCACAGGGAGTGGGACCCAATGAAAAACCAAACCAGAAGGAGACTGCAAGGAAAGGTGCATGGGGCAGGAAGAGCTCAAACATCAAAGGTAAAGTGCCTTGGTATCCCCTAAGTATGGCGCTCGCTTGTATCAGCCCAGCTGCGGGGGTTGGGCCTACCCCAGATACATAGGACAGGCTTCCTTTAGCGAGATCGATTTTTTAAAAACCATTGAACCATCCTTGGAACCCAGCGCCGGGTTTAAGGGTTATGTATCTGAACGAGCTTTGCAACCCACCCAAAATAATCGGAGAAGCTTGACTCTCCCCTCCCGCCGCCTCCAGGTGGTTCATCCATCCTGTCTTGTATTTAATGAAAGCTGCCCTGCAGACAACGTAGCAGCTATTCACACTACTAAGTCTCCTCTCCATCTTGTCTGGTAGCCTGCACACTCTCTCTCTGTATATATATCTATAGATATGGTCAGTTTCATTTCCTGGTTCTTATGCTTGTGCTGTTTAGGTTGACAAACCACAAAAGAATAGGGAAGATGATCCTTCTGGTCTCGCCTCCCCTTCCCCCAAACCCCAGCCAAAATAAAAACACCCTCTCTCCTTAACTCTCACCTCTCAGCGTGAAGCCCTAGGCCAGCTGAGCTGAAGAGCTGAGCAGTGCTAGCCTCTCTCCCTCCCAGACTGCCACATGGCGCTGTTTGAAAGTGCGTTTGCTAGCAATGAGAGGTGTGACTGCAGAGATGAGGGTGTTACCCAGCAAGCTCGCTTGCTGCAGAAGATGGTCCCTGTTTTCACGTATTGGCACGCGGCTTAGATGTTTCCCTGATGCCGGATAAACAGGGTGCTGATTTGGAATGCCTCTACCTTACCCGAAGTGGTATTTTATTGAGATTGCTGTCTATCTCCTTCTTAGCTGATTATGATTTCCAGAATTCCTAGGACATCAATGCCAGGTGCTCGCATCAGATAAAAGGCTTTATCTATGGATACAGGTTTCCTATTAGTAACCAACCTTTCACTTTATATTTCAGGCGTAAGAGGCAGTTTTATTTACTTTCATCACAGATATTTGATTTTGGCAAAAACTCCTGGAGTGGGATTTTTCTGAATGTCAATCACTGTATACGGTTTTATGTATTTATTCTATTCCCTCTTCGTTGTTTACAAGGGCTTCTCAGCATCTTCAAAATAACATCGCAGGCTAAGAGCTTGGATTCTGCACTGACGAGTGCCTTAGAAAACCCTTGAGTAGTTAGATATTATTAATAGTGCCTAGAACCTCAGCTGAGATCAGGCCCACGTGGTACTGGGCACTATATGAACACAGTGCGAGGGAGTCTCTGCCGCTACTAATCTACACAGACAAAGTGTGGAAGGGGAAACAGGCACTGGGGGGTGAAGTGACTTGCCCAAGGTCACACAACAGGGCAGGAGCAGAGCTGGGGAGAGAAAGCAGGTCCTCCCTGTCCAGTGCACCACACTCCACCCCAGCTTACATGCCCCAGTGAAAGGTGCTGTGGGTAACCCAAAGGCAGAGAGATTTCTCCCAAATATCCTTTCCCTTTGTTGCTTCTTTTTCCCCACTGGGCACAACTTGGCCCATCCTGGTTTAACTTCTTCCTTGGTTGTCCAAAGCATCCTCAGGGCTGTCCTGACACCTGCTTCTCTTACGCCCCTGTTGGCCTGTCTCTGCTTGGCCCTGAACAGAGAGAGGCTGATTGAGGAAACAATGTCAGTCCTTTAAAAAACAACAGCCGCCTTTCTGTGTTAACAGCCTGTGAGTGGGAGGACAATACCGCGGGAGGGGCTCCAGTGGGGATGGAACTTTTGATTTCAACATGTATTTGCTATGTGCGTGAGACACGCTTGTAAAATACATTCCCCCCGCCCTCTAGTGGTTAGTCCACAGCTGCAGCCTGCTAACGGGGTT
The DNA here is from genome assembly GCA_033296515.1 of Macrochelys suwanniensis. Classification (NCBI taxonomy): domain Eukaryota; kingdom Metazoa; phylum Chordata; order Testudines; family Chelydridae; genus Macrochelys; species Macrochelys suwanniensis. The sequence continues at coordinate 4,430,119 of CM065789.1, read as the reverse complement.
GCCCCTTTAGTGTAAACTGCAGAGATCTGTGCTTTGGGGTGGAAGTTCCTGGCCTAACGCTGCAGAGTCAGACTAATGGGTCAGATACGGGCAGCAAAACCGCCTAGAAACATGGGTGACCCCCTCCATCAGCCTGTTTCGTTGTCTAAGACGGGTGAGCAGCAAAGAGTGGACCAACGCGGCTGCTGTCAAATGTAGAATTTTTAATCGGCAAGATCCCTTTGACCTCCAAAACCACACAGCTTGCGGTGAGTCAGGGAGCAGGAAGCCTGCTGGCTGTAAGCAACAAGAGGTGCTAAGCACAAGCCATGCTGTCACTTGACTGGGAACAGGGCACGATCTGCAGCAGGGAGCGAGGCGAGATGGGATGGAAACATGAGTGGCAGGAGAATCCCCGCACAGTGTGTGTGGAACAAATTCCAGTGCATCAAGGTCCGCCCCCAGGCCAGATGATTTATAATGCGTGAGGGCGAACTGCCCTGCTCCTGGGGCCCGTGTGCACCTGCAGACTTGCCTGATCCTCTGTATAGCACAAGCAGAACAATCCCAGTGGAAGCTTCCACATGTTGCCAACCACGGACTGGTGAGGGAACCCGCCCCGCCGCAGCTCGGCTCCCCATGCTGTGACAGTGACAGCCCCGGCCTCTCCCCCATCCAGATGGCCCACCGCACCCAAGCATAATATGAGAAGCGGGAGGGGGAGAGCACCTGGCTTGGAAGGAAAAGGATCCGGTGAGCATCAGCTGGCTTTGTGGTTTCCCCAGTATGGCCTGAAACACTAACCGCGATTCACTGCGGAATCCCAAATGGGTTTGCATCCGAGCACGTGTCTTGATCAAAGGCCAGAGCTTTAAAAACTCCAGCCCTGTAAATCTAAAAACCAGCCCTCATGAAGAACTCATTCCGGACACGGCCTAAACCCCTTTCCTGCTGGCCTCTCATCCCCCGATGTGTGCAAAGCCTCTCCGAAGCCTGCTAGTCCCTCTCGCACACAGTTTGCAACGTCCCCCTCCCTGGCCTCTCCCATTCAGCAGGCGCAGATATTTTACCCTGGTTTGGTTGAAAGAGCCCACGACACGATGGCAAAGCCTGTCCTCCCTTGTTGTGAAAAGCCCCCTGGGCCCAGCCCGATCGTCAAACGGTCCATTAAGTCAGGCTGTGGCCCAGGTGCGGAGGTGACAGGATGGCAGGTCTCCCCTCAGCACCCTGCAATAGGCAAAGCCGGGGCTGGAGAGATGTGGGGAAAGCAGAGCCTCTTGTCCCAATCCCAAGACGGCGCCCAGGCCCAGCACGTGTCACGAGCTCAGCACCTCGCCACGGCCCGAACATACACGAACGCGCCGCTTCGCAGTGAGAGCCGACTCCCAGGCCTGAGCAGACGGACGGGGAGAAGAGAGAGGGCGTGAGGACAGCAGAAGCGTAGACTTGTCTAAATGCCACCCGGGGAAGGCAAAGGCGAAGTCCTGCTTGACGAAAGAACTGAGAACAGGTGGGGGCCCGCCATGAGGACCAGCCACAGAGATGGGAAGGGACCATCCCACCAATTCCCACGAGACAGCCTCCCCCCCAGCCAGCGGCTAATTGTGCGTATGTAGGACACAGGGGTCTCACCGGCCCTCCGCCTACTCCGCTGTAGCCGATGGTAACAAAGCGCCGTGCTCAGGAGCCTTGCCAGAGGCTCCCACACCCCTGCACAACTGAGTCTAGCCTTAGTAGCTGGGGAATGAAGAATTAGGTGCCAGTCCTGCAGTCTGATGGGCTAGGGCAGCCCCATGCCCCGAATCCTTGCTAGGAGACCTGAGTCCTGGACGAGGGCCTTAATTAGCACAATCGCTTTTCTCTGTCTAACCCGGCATCCCACAGGTGGCAGGAGTAAGACACCGAACCTTTGCTTTTGACTCCACCTATGCCATGAATAGCAACGTTGTATTTTTACCATAGGTGCAATGTGGGACTATATAGGAGGAGGTGAGGGAAATTAAACACATCATAGACAAGGATAATTCAGGGACTGTCATAGGATCCAAGCCACCAAGCTGTTGTGCAGTAAGACAGAGGGGGAAGGAGGGGATGACAACATGATTTTCCCCATTTTTATAGATGGGGAACTGGGGCACAGTGAGAGACTAAGTGACTTGGTCAGGGTCACGCAAGGAGTCGGTGGCAGGGGGCAGGGTAGGGAATAGAATCCTGAGTCCTCATCCATATTGTACTATCCTTCTGTTTCACAGACAGGGTGCCTTTCGCTGCAGCTGGACAACTCTTGGCTTTAGAAAATATCTGTTGTTATTATTATAGATGCTTTTCTTATGTGTGCATGGAACTATTTCCTGTGAGTCTTAGGTTTTTAAAGCTTGTTTTCATACAGCCTAAATGATGGGCTGGATTCTAGACTGTCCCTTTCATTCTTGAGTTTATGCTATCGATTGACACTTTAAAAACATATTGCCACCATCACACCAATGAATACCATATTTTCCTCTCGAAGGGCCTGCTCCTTTGCCACTCAAGCCCCCGGGCATTTCATCACCCACTTCAACAGGACTTAAGTCCCATGTTTTCTGTATTGTCAGAGCAGCAGCATGGTCCTGATTTTCCTCCCTGCTGACTCGACCCAGATCCACCAAATAAGATTGTTCATCTCCCCCACCCAGAAAGGAGCCTTGGGAAGATTCTGTGCTGCCTGTGACACTTTGATTAATTAGTTTAAATGTGTGAAGCTCCCTGCAGATGAAAAGCACAAAGTGCTAAATATTGTTGTTGTTGTTGTGAGCCTCTCTGTGTTACAATCCAAGCTGTCTTGATGGGGGAAGCCTCTAACAGAACAACACCTGCAAACAGGCCTGCAAAGCGCTTTATTCCCCCCCAGAACATCGCAGAACCTTAGTGATCAAAGCAAGTTTGCTCTGTGCTCGCAGAACAGATTTCCCTTTTCAGCAAGCTGCAAGACAGAGAAATAAACCCTCATTTGTCTTTCTCTCTGGTTACAGAGCCAAAATCCTCTATGCTCAGCCACTGCACTCCCTATTTATGCTCCCCAGCTACCCAATGAACACCCTACTGAGCTGCTCACCTGCAGGAGTTTATCCCCAGACCATTGCGGGATTGCTTCTTAACCTAGACTCCGATGCTGCAGTCAGAACCACTTGGGGTTCCACTCGGAATCAGGCGGCCGCGTTCATGTATCTGATTGCAGGGTTAAGGCCTTTGGGCTTGTCTACACTGGATGTTTAATTTGGATTAGGGTGGGATGTGAATTTAAAGCCCACTAGCTATCCCTGAATAACTCCATGTGTGGACACTCATTCCAGAACAAGAATGTCTTGTTGCTGTGGATTAAATTAGCCCTAAATAACTCCACATGTAGACAAGCCCAATTACTCTATAACTACATTCCACCCCAGCTCTAATTAACAACCTTCTGCAACAATTAGGCTTGAAGAGACTTGGCGCTTTGCTCCGAACAGAAATGCCAGGATGCAGGCAGCAGGGTGGCTAGGCACGGCACGGCACGGGCACACACATCTCATGGCCTAGTTGTCATTTCAGCAGCCTATGGCGTAAAGGAAAAACACCCTCCTCCTTTCAGTGTTATTTCTTTATAACCTACCACAGGCCCTTGGGCAAAGCTACCATTGTAAGACACAGTCAATTAACAGCTACTTTCAGGGCTGCCATTTCAGAACAATCCTTGAATAAACAAGTACTTGCTCTTAGCTCTCTTAAATAGCCTTGTCTCCCTTTAAAGGAGGGATTGGACATTCCTTCATTTAGGGCCTGCACCATTCAGATCAATGGGAGTTTTGAAGTGATTTCAATGGGAGCATGAGCCGGACCTTAGACCCCCATCCTGCCATCAGATCTATCCTGCATATTCCTGGGTTCCACAGGGACTGCAGTGGTTTGGCTGCGAGGACCTGGTTGCAGGAGTGATGCCTTCCTTTACCTGGCTGGTTGGTTTGATTTCATTGTGGGGCTTCTGTATTTGAATGCCTGCATGTTCTGTTTTCATTGTTCCTAACGAAATAACAAACAGCTGGAATTGATCATTGCCGGGGTTTGCTGCTTCACTGGGAGTCCCCAAGTTCCAAGGGCTGCAGTTTTCTGCTTGACCTTTCTTTGCCATTTCATGTCTTCATTGTTTCACAGTCTGCATCTCTAAACAGTTCACAGGGAAGAAATCTCCCCGTGAAATTGGTTCCAGCAAACAAGATAAAAACACTGGCGTGGCAACCGCCCTTCTCGCTGCTATGTCCTCCCTGCAAAAAGGTGCGTTTTTACACCAAGACAGTTAACTCGGTGTAAAATCCTAATAGAACCAAGGGGACAGTAGTTGTTATCTGGATGTAGCTAGTCAAGACCCAGTGGGGAGATAGGGTTCATGTCACCTGGACACACCCAGGCTAAAAATGACATGAGTCTTGTCTCCACTAGGATTCTGCATCCAGATAGTTATCTTCATGTAATACACCTGTATTTGCAGGGATGCTCTCCCTCTCACGTTCCCCTGATGCTCTTCTGGCTAGCAAAAGCAGGAAACATCATGGAATCTAGCTTTCTGTCTATCTAATGAGAAAGGGACAACTTTGGTGGATGTGCCTGGTCTCCCATCTCCCTACCAAGGTGATACTAACAAGATTATGCAGATGAGACACTTGCTAGATTAGAAAAGCTGTGCCGTGGGGGTGGGGGGAGAGCTGTCTGATGATCTGTTGGAACTCCAGCTCTCTCTGCAGCATTTAGTATTATCAGAGGCGTTTCTACTGCTCGACAGTGCAGCTCAATTACTTGCTTTGTGACTCAGCTAGGCCTGGTTTGAGCTTTCGCTGACGAGACCTGTAAATAGCTTAGTGTCTTTTCAGGCAGCTGCCTATTGACTTTTTCTTTTTATATAAAAATATATATTGGTCCTGTAGGTGTCTGTGAACAGACTCCCAATTACTGCTCGGAAAGCAGCTGGCTGTCTGATGTTTTCTAGAGCTGTAAGAGATAAAGTCTTCCCAATGGAGACTGAACATTTTACAGCCATTGGCCTTAAATAACTCTTGGGGGCTTTTTAATAAACACAGTGGTCATTGCCACCACTTCCGTTCCTGACCTTTCCCCTTTAAGAGCGCAAGGGAGGTTAACGCAGAGGGAAGAAGACCTACTGGGGGGGTCACCTTCTCCTGCTGCCAAGCAGTGACATCAAGAGTTAGACATCTCAATAGCAGATCTAACTCCAAATTGCAACCCGGTCGTCTTGGTTCTGGAACCAGCCTTGTGCTATAGACCCATGAGCAGGAGTTGCTCTGTAGAACACAGCACCCTCCATAACTAAGCCTCTTCCCGCCCCACACCTTTCAGGGATCATTCATAAAGAAACCAGCCCTGGCCGGCGGATCTCTGCTAATTAATTTGTAAAGCTAGGAACTGGCTGTTGCCGGGGTCGCTGCTCCTGCTAGGCGGGTCAATAGCTCTTCTAATCTTCCATGAGAAATTAAACCTTTGCTGTTTATTTTTCCTGTGGGACCCGCTCTCTGACGCTCGTGTTAGTAAACAGAGGCAGTGTGGCGCCTTTACGGGCTGTGATGTATTCATCTCTTTAAATCATTAGGGTCCCACAGCTAATACCTGGCTACATGGCTACCACTCATCACTGCGGAGGTTGCTAGAACGGCAGCAGCCCTCAAGCCAGCAACCTCAGCACATGGTACACGCTCATCAGGCATACAAATTGTATGAACGGGAATGTTAAAATGGTCTGATCCATCGGTTGAGAAAAGAGCGTCTGTACATCTGGGCATAGCGCTTAAATTATTCAAAAGTACAAAGATTGGTTTAAAAGTCATACAATATATATAGTACATAGCCAGCAATAACCCAAATAAGATTAAAACATGTACGATGCAATTTAGATGTTAGCATGCAAGCATTCGGGTACAGCGCTCATGGAAAGTTATACAGAGAGTTGGTTGTGGAAAGCAAATATAGGAATGAGTGAAGATTGTCCCTCAGTAATTGAGTATTTAGGGTAGGCTGTCTGTTAGAAAATACAATCCATGAGGAAAGTATTCCAGTTACTTTCCCCACTGTGCTCCTTATCAGCGCTCCAGCTCATCCCTGCTGGTATTGCCGATGTCCGGTGATGTGTTCTAGGTAGATGTCCCTCGACTACCTGATGGCATCCGACACCATGAGTTGCCGCATCAACCGAGCATAGCGCTGACCGATTCCGCATTCTCTTAACACTTGCTCGTTCCTGGGGTCCCGTGCGCCCAGGGATCCAATGATCAGAGTGTGAGTTTGACCCTGGTTTGTCCAGTGGTTAGAGCTGAGGCGGTGTGGGGGAGCCTAGTCACAACTCCTGGGTTCTATTCCCAGCTCTGCCGCTGACTCGCTGTGTGACTTTGAGCAGATCACGGCGCCACTCTGTGCCTCAGTTTCCCCATGTGAATAATGAGAATAATAATATTTACCTACCTTACAGGGGGTTGCTGTGACATCAAGTTAATTAATTACTGATCATGGAAAAATCAGATCCCGAGGGCCTTTCTCAGGCAAAACTCTCATGGAGTTTTAATACCTGCTGATTTCAACGTATTTTAGCTCATTGCTTTGTAAGTGCACTGTCCAAGGTGTTGGATAATTAACGAGGTGTGAACTTTCCATGGTTCTGATAAGCCTCTAATGGATAACATCAGTGGGTGCCATGGCATCCCATCTCCCTATCAATTCCACACTCACCAGATTATGCAGACGAAACACTTGGCTGGAGGTTTATCCAAACCCCTTTGCTCTGTGGGTCTAACCAACAAAGTATCTTAGACCCAGATCCTCAGATCTGTTTAGGCCCCTCACCCTGAAATATTCATAGCTTTAGCCTCACCACCCCCTTGTGAGGGACAGATGTATCATTATCGCCATTTGATGGGGGAAACTGAGGCACGGAGCCATGAAATATGTACTGACTCCTGATCCAAACTCCTCCAAAGCGTGGGGCTGGTGGGATGCAAGGTTCTTGGGTAGACCTCTCTCGGAACTGGATTTTTTTGAAAGGTTGATTTGTTTGAACAATTTGAGCCAGATCCTCAGTGGGAGTAAATCAGTGTCAGTCCCTGGATTTTGGCTGGAGCTTTGCTTATTTACCTGAGCTAAGGCGATGGCCGTTTTAAAAAGAAATTGGGCAAAACCGGGCAGTTCATAGTTCATCGATTTTCACACATCGATTTGCATGGATTTTCAGGCCAGAAGGGACCATCCTCGTCCTGTTCATCTGGTCTGCTCACCCGCAGAGCCCAACCCAGAGAACCTCACCGGGAATTTCTGCATCAAGCCTGGAAATGTTGTGTGAGCCACACAAAAAAAGCTCTGTTGCAGCTTTGTGGGGACTTATCCAGGATTTGAACCCAGCATGTCTCACTCGCAAGGCGACAATCGTAGTCTTTGGTCAGTAAGTACAACTCCGCCCCTTATGCAAAATAATAGAGAACCGAACAGCAGCAGAATCGATAGGTTTCTACAGGAATTTATCTAAAACCCAATAGAACTGACTCTCCTTTTTTGCATATGTTTTTGGAACTATCCAATAGAATTTGATAGCAGGGAAATAATTCTCTATGTAATTCTCTAGGTTAAATTTTTCTGTTAGCAGGTTATCATTTTCTCACCGGGGGACCATGGTAGGTGTCCTAGTGGTTTACAAATGATTTTCATGCTAACCCAGCAAGAATCTGCCCATTGATTTGCATTTTTAAAATATCATTGTCTTGATTTTTTTCGTAGATTTCCCCGTTTTACTGATCATTTTAATAGCTGTGTCTGATACAAAGAAATCAACATATAAATAAGCATGTCACCGGCTTCCGCTCATTGCTAGCAGTCAAGAAGCCAAAGCATGAATTATCTCCCAAATTAACTGTGCATGAAATTGGCTAGAGAGTGTGGCTCAGCCCATCTTTTATCTAAAAGATTTATGAATGGGCTATGCAGTCTCACTGAAAGGTAACACAACCAGCAGGAAAGTTACTTGATGGGTGATCAGAAGGAGCAAAATCTTGAAGTGGGATTTATGATTTGAAAACTTTCTATAGGTGTTTTGTTTGCTTGATAAAGGATCCACAGGTATTTTCCCCTGATGTAACCATGTAAAAGGTAAATCACATTTGGGGACTAAGCTAATCTCATTGTTGCCTGTTCTCATGATTTGGTTGCCAGTCTTGTGATTTCTGGTGTTTTTCTTAAAGCCTCGACTTCTGGGGGTATTTGCATAAGTGAGCAGCTCAGCTTTCGTTTGTTTAAAAATAGCAGGTTTCTAGCCTTCATGTAAGCACAGAAAATGCAGGAACCCCAAGTGTGACTCTGAAGGCTCAGCAACCAGAATGCAAAGGAAAAGAAACCAAAAGTAATTCTTTTTTTTTTTTAATTCTCACGCTTTTTAAGCCAGTCTTATGATTTTGGGGGCTGACTCATCATTTTTTAATTCGGTATTCGGTCGCCGTCTGCTAGCTGCATGCCCACAAATTGGTTATCGCCATTAATGCCTCGGGCAACTGATGGAAACCCTCCCTTAGCTCAAGTGGTGATGTCCCGGAGTCCTGCTTGGCAGCCTTGTATGTGTGTCATGTGACCATTGACTGACTTGCAAAGCGGGGCCAGCCAATACGCCCGCAGCCTGGTTGTGGGAGGGAAGGGGAGGTTTGGAGGGTTACTGGGAAGATGCGCTGTGGGTCACGTTGCCCGAGCCAGGTGTTTATAGGATGCCGCCCTCTCGGCAGGGTCCACCACTCAGCACACGTTCCCTCTCTCCAGTACTTCCCGGGTGACTGCCAGGGTGGCAATACACCCCCGGGTGCCCTTTCCTTCTTGGCATCAGCCCGAAGCGGGAAAGATCGGCAATTACCCCTGGGCACCCTTCGCTGCCTGCAGATCAGTCTTCCTGCCACACAGACAGCGCCCCAGCCATCGCACCAGATCACCAGCCCGAATGTGAGAGGAGAAGGGGCGAAATGTCCTCGCCTCACCCCTGGGGACCGGCTGTGCAACTTCACTTGAAGCAGAAGGTTTAGTGGTCCCATCTTGGCCCTCGGCTCATAGGAACAGAGCCGTGTACTCTCCTCAGCTCACCTCAGCAGCCGTCGGGCGAGGCCTTCGCGGCTGCATGAGCCGTCGGAGCGTCCGGCGTCTCGGACGGTCTCTGGGGTGAGCTGCGATCCCATCCCAAACGCAGCAGTTTTCGGCAGCCGTGGATTGCCGGTGCCACTGCTCGGGATAGCCGCAGGCATTTCACTTCTCTTTTGCTGGGCCCGTGGAGGAGGGTTCGTTCTACTCTCCCAAGGGGAGCAGAAAAGATCTACGACGTGGATCAGCAAAGGTCCATTGAGGATCTGGGTCCATGCCCCTGACTTCCCTTGGCTCTGACTACCCCCGGGATACTGGGGTGGGGTGGGAATTGGGAGCCACCGAAATGAAAGCACATCCCTCAGCGGCAGAAGTAACAAAAGAAGTGATGAAATTACCCGAAACCAAATGCCGTATTTCCCAAAGGAGAAGTGGGTGAATTCCATTTCCCCCCGACTGCTTGGCCGGGTGGAATTCTTCCCATCCTGAGAATCAGTTCAGAGGCAGAAGCCGGCGGGGCGAGGTGGCCTGGTCCCCTGGCCTCATCTCCCCAAATGTGAATCTCAGGTTCACGGGGGGGCTGGAGTTGGGGCGATCCCAGCACACAGCCGGGAAGGAAGAAACCCCGGCGTGGAGCAGGTCAGGGTCAGTGTTGCGCTGACTGGAAACATTTTTGGATGGAGGGAACACACAACCAGGATCGAAATCTCCTCAGGGTTTGCTCATCCCTACAGCAAAGCACATGGTCTTCATTAGCTGGGAAACCATGCGGCTCCAAGTTACCCAATTCTCCCTGGGTATTTTGGTGGCACCCGGCTGGTGGAATTTCTGTTCCAGTTCTCACTGCGGCTCAGACAACTGCTGTGACTTCACTGGCTCCATTCACACGGTGTCGGGTGCCTTCTGAGCGTGTTGGGAGGGGTAGGGGTTCGTTCTGCGCTCCCAGAGGAGCAGAGGATCCATGGCCCAGATCCTGCAAAGTTCCTCTGTTGCCATATTACCTGGAGATGTGTCTTCATTCTACTCTGTGCTATCGATTCTCCCACCACACACACACACCGAAATATAATTGTGCGTAGGAGGGATGGGGAGCATGTGTGGAATTAATCCCTGACCATGAAGCCACAAGCAAAGACAACGTGTTTGAATATGGTGCGTCGTTGTTAAGCGCCACGCACAGTGTCATTTTAAGTTCTCACTCCACGCGACAGGCTGCGGGGTATTTATCTCCAGCGGGAGGTGCGGGAGGTGCAGTGGGGCCAAAGGGAGTTCGGTGCCCAATGCCAATGGGATTCGGGCACCTATCTTCCTCAGCTGCCTGGCTGGTGTTGCTCGAGGGAACGTCCCCTGCTGACCACAGGACCGCTGGAGAAGCGTGTTGTGTTTGCAAGCCCCGGGGCGACCACGCGCCAGCAGGCTGCACAGCTGAGCCGCAGCGTGGCACTCACACGTAAGCAGCAGCGGTGGTGGCGCCTGTCTCTGCAGATCCCACGCCGCAGATGCTGGCAGATGCTCTGCTCACTTGCTAGCGCTGCAGTGAACGCTCCCAGCGTATGCACTGTAGCCAGGGAAAGCGGTGACAGGCTGGCACCAGGCCCTGGGCTCCTCTTTGTGCTAACAAGGTGTCTGACTGCACTCCACGGTCCTAAAGGGGCACGATCAGCCAGCTTGGGGACCCTGCCCAGGCCCCTGGCCCCCCTGCCACCACGCTGCTGCTGGCAGAAGGTGTTAGGGGGCAGCAGCAAGGAATGATGCCGAGGGCATTGATCCCAGATCCCCCAGGCCATCTCGCCATGCATGGCTCAGGCCCCTCTGCTCAGCCACTGCAGCTCTGCTTAGCCACTCTGAGTGCAACAGAGCCAGCCCCATGCCGGGTCCGGTTCTCTCCTTGGTGCTCTCCGAGAGAATCGAGTTGGCAGAGCCAGCTGTGCCCCCACCCCGGCCTAGGGCACGTCAGGGGGCAGGGCAGAGAGCAGAACTCCTCCAATCCTCAGCTCCCCCTCTGCCTTCTCATTCCCCTTTTGTGTTGCAGGGGGAGCTTGGCGTGGGAGGGGCTCTAACCACTGGGCTGTCATTCCGAACCCGGCCGAGGAGTCTCTTGCCTGCAGACAGCGCCTTATGTTACTGGGAAGATCTCCGTTTGCACCTACATAGCTTTTAAACGGCAGTTGTTCCAGCTAATTTTATTTATGGATTAAAACTTCCCCGGAACACAGCTGCTAGGCGGCCGGTTAGAGCCGAGCCCGATCGATCGATTTCTCTTCTCTACCCCGGCTGCCAATGCCAATAAACCAGCCCATCGATTTTCACACGGCGTTTATGACTGCTGAAGTCATTGGTTGTATTATTATTTTTTCTCCCCCCTCCCTTCGCCAAGGCCCTGCTCTACCGCATTTAGGGCTAAACCCTTCTGAGCAGGGCTGGTGATCTACCCCTTAGGAGAGGCGATCTAATCGCAGGCCTCTGCACACAAGCCGCCCACTGCCGGGGTCAGGAGGTAAATTTGTGTCGGTATCTCGCAACTGAAAGGAAACATGAAGGAGTTTTTGTTTTGCTGTGCTCTGAATCAATAGACATGGAGCTGGAATGGCGTTAACATAGCACACTGGAGGGATTGTTGCTACCACTCCTGATACGTGAGCTGCTATGAGATGGGGTGCGGGGCCTGGCGAGGTACCTGGGAAGATATTTCCCTACTGGAGCCTGGTGAAAGCTACATGGATGAGAATCTTGATTGTGTCTTTGAAGCGGCCACGGGGCAATGCGCCTGGATGATCGCACTACCGTGCCCTCAGTCTGCCTCATGAAGAACTTTCTCTCCTGAGAAGTCAGCGATAGGCGGGGGCAGGATCAAATGAACCCAACCAGCAATCCGACCGGCTTTCCTACAAGAGCAAAAGTGAAGCAAAACGCTTGTTTACATCTCTCCTAGCCTGGAACCCTTTGCATCCCTGGGACAGCTGCTAGGAGGGGTTCTTTGTTGCCATGCTCAGAGTCAAACGTAGGGTAACTACCCAGCAAACCCACCTGTGTGGCAATGAGTCTCCGGGCGCGGGTAACCCGACTTGGGCTCACGCCGCAGGGCTAACAAAAGCAGTGGCGCTGTTCCTGCTTGGTCTGGGGCCCAGGCGCCGGGTCTCTTCCCCCTCGCTGGGGTTCAGCCCAAGGCCGAAAGGCGACCCTGCTATTTCTAGCCCCTGCCAGCTCACGGCAGTGGACCCGGGCTCTGAGAGTTGCTGCTGCAGGTCTTGTTGGGCTGCGTAAACATAGGCTGCGCCAGCATTCCATTCCCCAGAGGCAAACCCCGTGAGGAGCACCACTGATTTAATGTGGACTCCCTTGCAGGGATTCAGAGTTATTCCTCAGACCCAGCGGCAATGGATGCGCCACCGTTTGGAGCCTCAGGCCTTGAAAAGTGAATGTGCTCTGGGTGTGAGGCAAACTGATTTTTGCCCAGAAGAAATTGCCAACAGAGTGTTCCCTGTATTTTGCTGAGAATTTTCCATGTCCAATCATCCCCCCACCCCCTTGCATGCCCCGAAATGCCGCTGATCGTCACCGTGCCGGGTCGCTTGCCTGATGCAGCAAAGCACCTAACTCTAAGCCCAGGTTCAGCCCATTGGCTGCCGTGGTGTGACTCTCATCTTTAAAGTTCGCTATGTGCTTCAAAGCTTTGCTGTACTAGGGCTGCCGCTGCCGCAGTGGTAGATGCCTTGCCAGACCCTAGCTGGGTGGGTGAAGAATCCAGTTACTCCCCCGAGCTGATTAGCGAGTGCATGGGAGCCCTGAAGACTCAGCAGGATCTGTTTAGAGGGACCCATGGCAACCTTTTCTTCCCTCTCAGCTGAACTGGCCATGTTTTGTCAGGGTCCCGCCTGAACCCGGAACCCCCCTGGCCCAGGCGGGCTAGAAACATAACCTAGGCTTTGCTGACAGCGTGGGCCATGGCTGGGGTCTGTTCTGAAGCAGACCAAGAGACTCTGCATCTGTCTGTTTCACTGACGCTAGGCGGCTGTCTCCCCATCTACCCGCTGTAGGGTATTTCCAAGGAACTTGTCAGCCCATCGGACTCACAGCGCTCTAGTGGCTATGCCAGAAATGCAGGACTGGAGGCAAACATGCCCATTACAGTTAACACCCAGGAGAGCCGTAAGGGCCGTTAAAAAAAATCCCCTGGCTCTTTTGGCAAGTCTCACCGTGGCGGCCTGGCCCAATTCTTACTTGGAGGATTCTGCCTCGCTAACGTTCCCTTATGGCAGATCCTAGAGGATTTAGTAGCAAATGTCCTAACTCAGGAATGCCAAACCCGCCTTGATTCCGATGTGGTGGAAGACCCAACTCACCAGTTGTGAGGCCGATTTCCCCTTTTTGTAGATGTAGAGGTCAAGGGCTGGCAAAGTGGGGGCTACAATGGAAACTCATCAGTGCAACCTTCTCTAGTTCTGCTCCATACTCATATCTCCGCTAGAGAGTTCTAAAGGGTGGGTCATAAAACTATAGAAGGGGGATTATGCTCTATTAAGTATTATGGGTCTTTAGAGTAATTCCTATATAACCCTTTTACATTTCTATATTGCCCCGGTACTTTTACCCCTTTTAAATTCTATAGGACTTTTCCATAAGTGCTCCCGCTCAGTTTTAATCAGACAAGTTGTTCGTCACTTCTTGTCTGAAACAGTTGTGTAGTGTTTTTGCATGTAGTGCCAAGTTCAACCCCAGAGGTGGCTGCATTGTCGTGGTGCAAGAAGTTATCCCGGTACATAGTATGTACATCAGAAACACTTTCTGATCCCTTTGCAGTACAGGTGTTATGAGAGTGTAAGTTTTTATCAGTATTCTGTCTGATATTTATTTGTCCTTCTGTCTCCTCTCTGACTTAAGGTGGACTTGATGAGAAAAGAATGATCAGAACACAATTTAAAAACGTATTATACTAGTACCCAATATATTATATGCCTTTAAGATGTTGGTTAAGTGGCTATACGCATACACTGTACGTAACATGTTCATAATCATTTTCTTATACAATAGGCCATATATATCCCAGCTAGAGTAGCACCACATTTTGATCCCACTGTGTGTGATGGGCAAGGTGAAGATTTTGTCACAGTTATTTTTAGTAAAAGTCAGGGACAGGTGCTCCTGCCACCCACCACCCTCCGGGTGCCCCTGCCACCTGTGGGTGGCACGCCAGGTGCTCCCGGCACCCTCTGGGGCCTCCCGCTGCATGCAATGGCTGAAGGTTCTGGGGACCTCACAGCCTGGCATGGCTCGGAGCTCCAGGGCCCCCGCTGGCTGACGGCTCCGGCCCCGCTACCTTGGGGCTGAAGCAGAAAATGTCACGGAAGTCTGTGAAAGTGACAGAATCCATGACTTCCGGGACAGAATCTTATCCTTAGTGGTGGGCATTGGAAGGATGTCCTCAAAGCTAAGAGTTACAAGTCATGGCCTCCTCCACCTTCTCCCCCCCTTCAGTGAGAAGCAATCTGGTTTTCTTGTCTCTGCACTTTTATCGCTCTTTGGCGTAAGTCTCTTCAATTTCTTTGGTCTCTGGAAACTTCTACATTACCCAGTCTTTTAGTCATTTAAGGTCAAATTTTCTAAATGTGGGTGCTAATTTGCCCATAGACTAAGCAATTGTATGTGCAAATGGGGATTTGTGCATGCAAATACCAGTCTGCATGTGCAGTCACCACTAATGCAGGGTTTGAACACACAATTATTAGGTGCGAGCATGTGTATAATCTTTAAGGATCTGATTTGGGCAAAAGACCGAATGAATTAACTAGTCCAATAGTCAAAGAGCCACATGGATGGAAATGCATTTTGGCCACTGAGTGTTCTAAACTCTAGGACATAATAATCCATATCTGCAGTTTTGATTCCAGGTGCTTTAAGGTAGTATTGTCCTTCTCTGGAGCAGTTCAGGAGGCATGAGGAGAAAAGCGTAAAGGTGCAAGCAAAAGGTACACGAAGAGCTACCAGCATTGGTATTGCGACTGCATATAAAATGTGCAATGGTTTGTCACTTTTTAACAATCTGGGTCAGAGAATCTATAGTGAAGATTCATGGCACCCGTCATCAGACATGGCTAATGTGAGTAGATGCACAGATTTGACAGGGAAAACCCAGGCTCTGCTTGGAACACATGGAAAGTGTTCTTAAACCATATTTTGAAAGCACTAGAGAACGTTCATAGATCTCAGTGCAATTATCTTTTGCTTCCACATAAAAGCTGATGGGAGCTTATCCTGGGTGAGCCCTTGCGGTACCAAAGGTAGCACTCAGAGAAGGATGGTCTCCTTCTCAGTCATTGAGGACATCTTGGAGAAACTCCTCTGAGTGAGAGTTGAGTGGGTGATGTCTTCACTGAGTGCATTCACTAGTCTGGAGAGGACGGTCACCTTAAACTTTTTAAAGTCCTGGCCCATGAAGACATAAAGGATGGGATTCATGCAGCTGTTGGCCGTAGCCAGAGCCGTGGCGATGGGAATCCCAATCATGAATACCACATGGGAGACTTGGTCATGCTGTGTTTCCAGGAGGTGCAGGACATGGTAGGGGGTCCAGCACAGGAAGAAGGTCACAATAATGGCGACAATGATCTTGAAGGGCTTTTTGGATTTGGCGAGCCGGTTTCGTTTCAGCTTGAAGACGATGATCATGTAACAGACTGTGATGATGGTGATGGGAATGAGAAACCCTGTCAGAAACCTGACGATGTTTACAGTCTGGTGTCTTTTCATGCCCAGAGGATGGTCAGACTTATTCCTGGACAAGGAGTAGTTACTAAAACATATCACATTGCCTTGGTGAGTTGTAGTGTCCCGGAAAACGAGAGACGGGGAACTCATTGCCAAACCAAGCATCCAGTCGAAGACGCAAATCAAACACGCCAGTGTGGTGGTTCGATGGTTTTGGGCCCAGACTGGGAGGACCACGGACACACAACGGTCTAAGCTGATCGTCATCAGCAGCAGCACACTGCTGTACAAGTTCAGGTTGAGGAGGAAGGAGTTTAACTTGCACATGGCCGCCCCAAAGACCCAATGGTAGTTCATGGCGGTGTACGCGATATTCAGCGGCAGGAAGATGCTGAAAAGAAAGTCGGCCACAGCGAGGTTGAGAAACCAAATGGCATTGATGGACTTTTTCATCTTGAAAGTGATGATCGCGATGACGAGGCCGTTCCCCAGAATTCCCAGGAGGCAGGTGAGGCTGTAGACTACAACAGAGAGGATTCTAGCAATGTCTTTTGCATCGTACGATGGGTCTTGCTTAACACTAACCGTGGTCACCTCAGTATAATAATCATCATCCCCCGAATATTCATAAGATGAATTGTCGGTCTCCATTACCTGTAAACAAATCACAACAATTTCACCAGGCTGTTCTTTTATAGACTATCCCTCTGCTTGTTTCTGTGCGCGAGGCCAAATCAACAGGAGTGAAGAATTCAGGATTTGTCCCTGTAGCGGGGTGGTCACCCGCTCCTGCCCTGAAGGGCTTAAAACAGCCCTGGGAGAGGGCAGGGGAAAAGCTGGGCTGATTGGTGGAGAAGCCGCAGCTGGGGGCCACGCCCCAAACAGACGCAGCTGGCCCTATAAAGGCCAGGGAAGCCAGGAGCTAGAAAGACTCTCTCTTTGCCTTTAGAGGGAGACGGGCCTGGCTGCTGGGGAGCATACAAGAGTACCTGAGGTGCAGCAGGGCTGGGGGAAGGCCAGAGGAGCTGGGGAGCTCTGGCCTGGAAACCCCCCAGGCTGCAAGCCTAGAGTAAGGCCAAAAGGGGTACTGAGGCTGCAGGGGGCAGCCCACGGGTAGGCAGAGGCAGCAGGTCCAAACCCCCCTTGCCTGTGATGAGTGGCTCATATACTGCAGTGTGCCCCAGTGAACAGGGGCTAGACCAGGGGTCTCAAACACGCGGCCCGCGGAGTTATTTCCTGTGGCACACCATAGGTGCCGACTCCACTGGCAGCCAAGCTCCAAACATTGCTGAGTGTTTATATTTTATTAAAACCCCTCTTTGCATTACAGTTTTTAAAAAGTTAATCCATTGACTTTTAATAGAATGCTCCATTACTCTTCATTTTTTACTATACATTTGTATCATTGTATGAAAAGGTTTCAGTGATGTGGCCCTCGGGCCAATTTACTAGTTCTCATGTGGCCCTCGTGGTGATTTGAGTTTGAGATCCCTGGGCTAGATGGTGACTGGGCAGTAGCCAAAGACTGAGGTGAGGTGGGGATAGTGGGTGGGGGTTCCCCAGGGAGGGGAGACCCAGATCTGTGGGGGTACTTCCAGGGGGCAGCACCCGGCGGAAAGGGGCACCGCGGTCCGGGAGGGACACGGGGGCCAGTGGGAGCGGGACACCAGCCTGCAGAGGGCGCTCCGGAGGCTGGAACGCTAATTCCCTGGACGACCAGCAGGAGGCGCCGCAGGGGAGAGTCCCGCACCATGACAGTCCCACCGACCGTAGTTTGTCGCGTAAATGGATTGCTCCATGCTGCCTTAAAGGCGTGTGTCTGCGGCTCCCCACAGTTCTCTGCATGTGAGGACAGAAGCCGGCAGCTCTGTGCATGTAGCTAAGCGTGGAACGTGCACTATGACGTCACAAAGTGGAGTTAAAATCCTGCACGGGGCCAACATGATATCGTATACACATCTGACATGCGATTTCTATGGGAAAACCCTCCAGGACCAAATATAGCAGATCCCGGCTCAAAGACACGAAGGAAAGGCTGCAGGTCGTGGCGTTTAAGAGGGTCTGTACTGGGCCAAACACTAGCTTCCCCCGTCGACATAGCTCCTGTCTCTCAGGGAGATGGAATACCCATGCAGACAGAAGCTCTCCCGTCGGTAGCGTCTTCACCAAGCGCTACAGCGGCTGCACCGCGGCAGCGCCGTAAGTGTGGACGAGCTCTTACTGTGGATTTACACCCGTGGGGCCGAGTGGAGAATTTTGCATTTGGTACCACGGGGCATGATCTAAAACCAGTTGATTTCATCGAGGTTTGGAATCAGGCCCTCGCTTTGCAAAATAGGTCTGATACGACCCACTCACCGCCCCAGGGCACGTCTGAGGCTTAATTCATTGGTGCTCTGTTAAGTGCTTTGAGATCCTCCGATAAGTGCAAAATATCATTGCGTGTCTCTTTCTCCTCCTCAGCATTCGTTCAATTGCACATTTCGGGGCCAAATGTTGCTCTCAGGCAAACATGCCTCTCCACTGACTTCTGTGGGATGTGACTAAGGCTAGAACGTGGCCCTGTAAGCATGATCTTAAACCTCACCTATTCACGCCAGTACTTTTTTCAGCTCCACTCTCAATATCCCTGTAGCAGGGGGCTCATCCACTCACTGAATAGCTGGAAACGCCTGCAATACAGGAAAGAGACCCACTGGGTTTATTAGCCAGCCCAACACGGACAGTTCTTTCCTTTGAAAGCATTCCCTATTCAGAGGTATGTGTAGGTGCACAGATATAATATTAAAACATGGCTCAAACTAGGGGCGGGCACCCTTCAGAAAGGTGTGTTGGAAGGGAGGAAATCCATGGTTGTGTTGGGTTCAGACAAAAACCACCGGGATGACTGTAGTCCACGAAAGCTGACGCTGAAATAAATTTGTTAGTCTCTAAGGTGCCACAAGTATTCCTGTCTTATTTTCTTTTTGCTGACACAGACTAACACGGCTACTACACTGTAACAAAGGCCAGAAGGGACCGTTGTGGTCATTTCGTCTGACTGCCTGCCTCACACAGGCCGGAGAACTTCCCCAAAATAATTGCTAATGCAGAGCTTTTCGACAAACAGCCACCCGTGATTTTAAAAGGATTGTTTTGGGAAGTTAAACTCATCTGATCTTTGCATGTAGTAATTTCCTCTGGCAACTCTTGCTACGGGGCCCACAGCAGTGTTTTTAATTAATTAATTAGTGTATCTGACCTAAAGTTCCATTTGCTACCATCCCCTCCAGCTCTTGTTGCTTCCAGCCTCTCTATCAAGGATTTTCCAAACTTGATAAATCAGTGTAAGTTTAATCTTGTTTCTGAGCCCCTGGAACAACCACAGTTACAATTTCCCCCACCGTGCCCGGCTTGTAAAGCTGTGGATCTTTTTCTGCTGGCTGGATTCTTCGTCGTCACATGGACGCTGCTCACATCACAGTTGCCTTACTCAGATAGAAACTTCTTACATGCCATTACCGTAAATAGAAGACCTTACTCATCAGTCCTGTCTGTTGCTGCCTAACCACCAGCACCACTTGGCTTCTCTGCCGCACACTGGCAAGGAACGAGGCAGAGACAGCGTAATTAAGGGGATTTGCACATAGCCTATTGTATACTGTATCACTCACTGCCGCTTGTGAGGGTGAATTTCTCTGGTAATCCAAGATTTATTAAAAAACAACATCAGTGGGCAGAGATATCCTCGGCCAACTCTTTTAGGATTCTTGTGTGCAAGTTATCCAGGTGAGCTAATTAAAAAATATACCTTTCTAGATTATATTGTTTAACATCCTCCTTAGTTACTAATGGACTAGAAAGTAGGTTAGCCTCCTTGTGTGATAGGAGTGCATCATCCATTTACTGAGTTAAAAATTCCTATCGCCGTCACCAGATGTTTACCTGTGTAAGGACTGAGTAATTAACCAAAGCACTCTGTCTAAAGACCCCTGAACTGTGCGAGTTTCCACATCTGAATCTACATTCAAATGCAAATTTTGAGGCTTGGACCCATCTCTCCATCAATTAGTGATACGTCTGGAGGTTCGGATAAGTCTTTTTGTTCATCTAAACATTTCCCGAGCTGCCTACGTTTCTTGGGTCTGGCAAACTGAGCTAGATACCTCAGGATAATACCAGACAACTGTTCATTTACAGAATTCAATAAGAATTTTTCCTGTTTGACTCAATATTTGCCATTTGCCTCCGTTTTGTATTAACTGTTGATTTTTATCTTCTTCTCCTAGGTAAAGAGTAGTCAGCTTTGGACTGACATAGAACAAACAGTAATAAAAGCACAAAATACAGCGACATGTCATCTGCCCCTTTTGTACAAGAACTGAACCAGCCCTTCACCTCAAGCTGGAAATAAACGAGGGTGTTCTCCAGTGTTCTTGCTAAGGGTTGTTACATGCCGCCTTCGGCCCTGCAGCCGCTATCTCATGTGGAAGATGCATCTCAAGCGTATGCTGGTCTCAAAGGGCCGTAGGGGAAAGAAGCCTGGTTAGCATGTGCTAGAAGCAGGAAGAAGCAGAAAAATGAGGCGAGAGAACAAGATTTTTAAGCCTCACTTTGCAGATTCCCCAAGCTTGGTGGCTCAGAAAACGTCCCGGCAATGCTGAGAGCTGAGCTCATGCTGTGCAACTCAGATCTGCTCAGGGCTAGATTCTGAGACACCCCATCGCTCCCAATAAAAGTCAGGGAGTGTTTAGGATCCAGGGTGATGAATTTGGCCCAGGCCTGAGGATCTCAGTTTATGGGAGATTTGCTGATGGAACCAAGGAACGTTTGGCAATTTCTCCATCAACTACTCATGGTCCCAGTTCAGGAAAGCACTGAGGACTTATCTCCAGGATGTGGTGATGTACCCTACGGGGGTGGGATTTGTAAAGCGCGCTCAGGGGTTGCACATTAATTGAGCCATGTACTAGTGCGTGTCAAGGAAGTGTGCGTTGAACCTTTAGTGCACATGGACCGCATAATGCGCAAGACCCGAGTGTGCTTTACAAATCCCACCAGGCAGGGCGCGTTGCTGTGTGGAGTAGACAAGCCCTTAAGCACCTGTTCAAGTCCCATTGACCTCCAGAGTTAGGCACATCTTTAAGTGCTCTCCTGAACTGGAGTCCAGGTGACGACACTGGTTTGGGTCTCCTGCTGCTGCAGGACACCTCGGCCATGGCTTTGTAGTCAGTCTCGCTCCAGGACAAAGTGACACTCTGCAGGAAGACAGTCAAGTGACCACAATAAATGAGATTTTAGGACTCGGCCTGTCTATTGGCCTGAATCGAAAGGAGGCCTGGCCCTGGTGAACCCTTTATTGTCGTGAGGAGGAATGAAAGTTGATGATCCAGCGGAAGTAACAATATCAGCGGAACTGGTGGTTGTACAGCTGACTATTAATGTCCCTGTTTAATGAGCTGTTCTAAGAAGGAGGCACAGGAAGTTGTCTGGGCAATGAGGTGAATCCCTGACAGGCTGTTATATCAGACCCTGCCTTCCTGTCCTCTTCCTGGCTCCTGCCCTGTTCCAGATCCCTGCTTTTACACCCCACCCCTGGCTACTGACTCGGACTCTGACCCTGGCCTTGACTCCTGTTTCTGCCTCCGGCTCTGACCTCCAGCTCCAGTTCCTGGTTCCCAGCTCCTGCTGTGACCGCTAGACCTGACCAGCTCTGCTCTGACCACTAGGTCCAACTGCCTAAGTCCCAGACCACAACACTAGGGGGAAAGTTAATGCCTATGGACTCTGCTCCATTGCTAGAGCTAACCCAAACCCGAACGAAGGATGGTTCTGAAATCGTCAGTTGAATTCTCCGCACCAACTCCTCCTATCCGTCTCTCTCTCTCATACACGTGTTTTTCATTTGTACTACTGTGATCCATCCAATCGCTTAAAATACCACAGCTGCTCTCGATGTAACTCTGGCCTGACCAGTAGCAGAAAATCCCTGTTCACGAGAGATTTCCAGCCTAATTTCACCGGCCTCAGAAAGGTGGATGGTTCTGCTAAACAGCAGAACTTCTAGGGGCTTTTCTTTGCTGAATCTGAACCCTGAACCTTTCTGAGGTTGGCCCACCAGATCAAACTCACCCAATGCCCTCTGTGATGATGGGGAATCCATCTTGTGTGATACACACACCTGATGATCCGGAGGTTCCTACAATAGCTCCTTGGCAGTTGCACATTGGTTGCAGAAATCTTTAAATATAAATGAGAGATTGCTGGTGGTGGGGGTGAGCTTAATCCTGATTAGTGCTCATACACTGCGCTGAATAGTGAGGTGTAAGTCCCCAGCTAGCAGAATGCTTGTGAAGAGAAGTTTTATGATGTTACCAGAACTTTGTTCCCATGGAGCTCGCACACATCTTTGTTTATTTAAAAATTCTCTGTTTTATTGTTGCTCCGAACAACTCGTTCCCACAGTGACATTTAGCTTGACATTTCAAAGCTATATTTTGTGGGTTATTTAGTGAGATTCTCTGTTTATTAGTGGGTTGTTGTTTTTTTGTTGTTTTTTTTTTGCTTTCTTTTGATTGGACTTTAACATTTGGACAATAAAAGGAGAATGTACAAAGCAAATGACTAAAAAAACCCAAACTCTTGCTGGGTCAGACAATCAAAGCCTCCCTGGGAATGGGAGAGATTCCATGTACTCTGAGTAACACTCAGTGAGCCAACATCAGGTATAGAATCATAGAATCTCAGGGTTGGAAGGGACCTTAGGAGGTCATCTAGTCCAACCCACTGCTCAAAGCAGGACCAATCCCC
This sequence comes from Macrochelys suwanniensis, assembly GCA_033296515.1. NCBI lineage: Eukaryota > Metazoa > Chordata > Testudines > Chelydridae > Macrochelys > Macrochelys suwanniensis. The sequence continues at coordinate 4,407,526 of CM065789.1, read as the reverse complement.
AATTTTTGCCCCAGATCCCTAAATGGCCCCCTCAAGGAGCAATCAAGCCCCATCATGTTGTAAAGACAGCTGCAAACAATAGATGCTACCACCCAAGGACTAAGCTGCCTGGCAGGTTGGAGCTAAGCCATGTGGACTGAGGGATTCCCCTTATGCAAACACATGGGATAGGATATTTGGTTGCTGCCTGTGGGTGCTGGAGACAGAAGACGCAGTAGTGAGCATGACCCAGAGAGGCAGCAAAGAGATAGAACTTCTTGGGCACAGAGTTCACTGGAGTGTCGGACGCGGAGATTTTTGAGCAAAGAAACTCCCTGCTATTTGTTTCTACTATGTTCGGAGAAACGGGACTTTGTGTGTGTTCTTTGAAAACAAACAATGCTAGACAAAGAAAATACCTGCCTTGTATCACTGATTCCTCATTCAAATGGAAACAACCCTGCAAGACCCCACATATTGACTAACCACTCAAGCCAAAGAGGCAACCGCTCCCTGACCCATGCGGCTACCAGCTGATGGCATAAAGCATGAGTTGATTATCCTCTTAGAGTGGAGAGTGGTTACAACTGGTCAGGAAATTGGAGTTTTTCCTGTGAAAAATTTCAAAGAATACAGAAATATTTTCATCTTTGTCAAAAAATTTCAGCGCTTTGTTGTATAACTGCAAGCTAAAAATGTTGGTTTTTTGACAACTGAAAATTTGCAGTTGTCAGAAATGGACATTTCCCAAAGAAAGGTGTATTTAGACCCAAAAAGGTCATTTTTGATCAAAAACATCTTTGATGGACAATTGTCGACCATCTCTAGTAGCTATGTAATTCAAGCACTCTTGGAATAAGTGATTATCTAAGGAGGAGCAGCGTGTGAGTATAAACCAGCAGCAACCATTATCTGGCTCTTTGCTGTTCTAGTCTAGAGCAGATGCTGTGTATGATCCGGAATCAGCCTTGGTCCGTCTGTGTATTCAGACCAGGGAGATTAGCACACTCTGACTGGGACGGTTGGTGTGCTCATGCAGGGGTAACTGGGAACCCCAGGTCAGGATGCTCCCACAATGCTCAGTCCAGGATGGCTGGTTGACGCCATCTGGGATGGGCAGTGCCTTGGATTGGGGTAGCCAGCAGGTGCACCCCATCAGCCCCAGCTGGTGCACTGGTTTGGGCACGGCTGGTGTACACATGTGACATGCCTGGCACACTCCGCTGGAGATAAATGAAGGCTTTGTACTGGGACCATTGTGCTGATTGGTAATTTGCTTGCAACAAGGAGTGTGGCATTCTCAATTAATCTTATAGGGTGAAATTCGCCCCTGTACAGATGGCCACCTTGGGTCTGTGCACACTGTATATCCAACCGCAAATGTTATTGCAATAAAATAGCCACATACCTAGTTTGTATACTCCATTTTAAACCGTATGCCCAGTGACAAATCCTTCCACAGCTCACCCCCAGAAAGGGTTAGATATAAACTGGTGCAGATTGTAGAAACTTGAGCCGAGCAGGGGCAGAATCCAAGAAATTAGCCGGAAAATATTTGTTTCTTACTATCTAAATAGCCGTGTTTACAGTGGCAATCACGGAAGCATTCCCCGTCATTTGGCACTGCACAGTATGTCTCTGGCCTCGGCGTCAGAGGATGCTAGCTTGCAGCAGAGAGCGGTTCAAAGCCATTTAATAATTACAATAGGCTGGAGCACAGTGAGCATTGAGCCTTCGACAGCTGAAAAGCCACTTCACTATCAGATAGCCCCAGAGAGACACACACACAAAGAAGCGAACAGGTTTAGGCGGATGCATTCAATGAGCTTCTGCTAAAGTAACAGGTGATGCTAAAAATTCTAAGCGAAGGTTGGAATAAATAAGTAGATGTTTTCAAATGTCTTAGCTGGCTGCCTGCCCAGAGATCTAACTTGTGTCTGTGTCTCTGTCTACACACACACAGAGGCAGAAACTCTGTGCATAGCTTCGTTGATTTGTTTCGCTTGTGTGTGTGTCCATCTGTCTGTCTAAATCAGACCATGGATTTGTCCATTGTGTACCCAAGGGTTATGGGTGCAGTCAGACCATCACCAGGCACTCTGTTCAAGCCAGCCAGCCAGGCACCCACCTAGTGAGTGATGACAAGCCATTCCAGGCTACAGAACGGCAGGGGGCAGACACCCGGTGTACAGGTGACACATAAAATGCACACCCGTGCATGGGTCTGTGTCACCTCCTCACAAAGCTTCATGCACCGGGGCTGGGCGCTGTAGGTTTGTGCTGATTTGGGATGGACTCCTGGTTCAAGCCAGACCCTTTGCGCAGCCCTGTCCATGAGACACCACCACTAAGCGGTCACGGACAAGCTGATGGGATCTCCACGCACACATCTCTATTGGACTGTGTGATGGTATTTTTTTTAAATCAGCCTTTTGGGGTTTGAGCTGCCCTGGCTGACCCCCAGGCCTTTGTCGCGGTGCCGCTGGCCGTGGACAGGTGGCCCAAGTGGGTGTGCTGCAGCAGGAAGTGGGGGTTATTACATTTCATTTCAGGATCCCACCTTTAAATGACTATGCAGGGCGTTCCCTGGGACACACACCCTGCTGGTCACATTGGTCTTGGACGTCCCAGTTTGTTCTATGTAAATGCCGCTGGGCGGACACTCACGCAGGCGGCGAGAAAGGCCAATCCTGGGAGGCTGACTGTGGGATTTGAGGGTATGATGGTGCGTTACAAATGACTGTGGTACGTGGAGGGTGGCAGAGCGCTCACGCGGGAGACTTCTACTGCAGCACATCCCGTCTGCTCCCTGGGTGAAGGTGTGTCGACCGGAACAAGCAGAGAGAGATGCCCTGGCTACACGCAGGGGAGAGGGTCAGAGCGCGGTTCCTCTATGCATAGCTGTAGTCAATGGAGCACCTCCATATTTACACTGGCAAACGTCAGGGCAGAATCTGGCCACGGGGGAGAAGAGAAAACACTACGACCTGCACCCACCCCCCACCGCCCCCCTGTAGGGCGATCAGCGTCTCCCGACACGCACCTCAGGGAAAGCCGCGCACGACTCCGGGCTCAGCTGGGTGGGCAAATTCTTCCCCGGCAGCAAAATGCTGCCTTGGGGCCCGCCCCGGGGCCTTCACAGCGACGCTGTCTCCATAGTCTGAGCTTGCGCTGCCGAAACGGAGCACAGCCTGTTTTTCCTGCCAACAGGGGACCCCCATTGTTGCCCAGCAGAAATCTGATTTCCTGGCCAAGCACCGGCCCACGGGTGGGAGAGAAACGTGCGGTGCCCGTCCTGCAGAGAGAGGACCTCCGCCTCCAGAGCTGCCGGGCCAGCATGTTGCCCCAGCGCTGCAATTCTGGTGCTTTCTCGAATGATGGATATCGAGCAAGCCGCATGGCTAGTTAGGGGTCTGGTCCACAGGCACTCGGGACAATGACAGTCCCTAACCCCTGATATCCGTACCAAGACTGAGTTCCTTACCTAAACAATCTCCTGTGGATTTCCGCAGGAGCCTTTGGCTGCACACTGGGGAAACACTGAGTAAGGCGCTCTGGGCTCAGCCCCGTGGTATTTTGCGACCTGAGCTTCACTCGTGGGCCTGTTCGACATTTCTTCTACTTCCATTTTTCCCCTTTTCTCATAACTAGCAGTGTCACAGCACCAATCTCACGGCTCCTCTCCGTAATCCTCCCCATCCGACATCTGCAACCGCAGACCCAGCCTTCCTCCCACAGAGTCGAAACACCTGCCCACAGAGTGCTGACGTTCGAGCCAGATTTTGCATGTTCACAAGTTTCACTGGCAGACATGAAATTGGCGGACGGACCCAATCCAGTTCTGTGAGTAATGGAAATCGCAGACAGATGTTTGGGGAACATGTGGTTAGCGGAGTCCTGCCAACCTCCTGTGCTTCTGCCAGTATTAATAAAAGGCAGTGGAGACATGGCTGGAGCAGACATGGGCCTGAAAATAGTTTTGTTGTCAGCCTTGGGCCTGGAAGTTGCTCCTTCTCTCACACCCACTGGCTCAGACTTTTCTGTCATTGATGCTTCAATTATATCATTTATACGTTAAAATAACAGACCCGGAGTTTCCAGCAGTAATCTCATCCTCTGTAATGATTTCTTTTATTCGTATCCCTGGCAATGCAGTTGATTAACAACAGGAGTTATGTTTATATTAGCAACAGGCAATCCTCTGACAGGGATAATTGTTCAGGGTTATAGAAGCACCGAAAGATCAGATGCTCCCTTATTAAGGGAAATACTGCAGTACTCTATCTGCCGTAAAAGAACAATATGTTGCACTGACACTATTGTGTTAAGGACCTTTGCTGCAGAATAGTAGAATGGATGTTCGCAAGGGTTAAATGACCATCAGCCAAATGACTCTTGAGCCTGTAGAATTGATGGCCTTGATTTGGAAAATATCCCTATTCAGGAAAGCACTTAAGTACATGCTTAATTTGAATGGGATGCAAACACATGCTCAAAGTTAAGCTTAAGGGTCATGGGAGGGGCTTACCCAGGACTCCTGGCCCCCTTAAGCCAGGACTCGGCACTGCAGAGGTTCAACAAGTTCAATCCTTGAGGGGGCCATTTAGGGATCTGGAGCAAAAATCTGTCAGGGGACAGTACTTGGTTCTGCTAGTGAAGGCAGGGGACTGGACTCGATGACCTTTCAAGGTTGTTCCAGTTTTGGGGGGAGGGATAGCTCAGTGGTTTGAGCATTGGCCTGCTAAACCCAGGGTTGTGAGTTCAATCCTTGAGGGGGCCATTTGGGGATCTGGGGCAAAAATTGGGGATTGGTCCTGCTTTGAGCAGGGGGTTGGACTAGATGACCTACTAAGGTCCCTTCCAACCCTGATATTCTATGATTCTATGATTCTACTCTAGCGCCCACTATTGTCTGCCATTCTGGTTCTGCATCACTCTGCAACTTCTGGGGCCCCGTCCTCCAGCCAGGTCCCCTGCCAGGGTAACACAAGTCTAACAAGTCTCCCATTGTTTTCCACCTTCGCAACTGTCCCTGCCCTTCCCAGCCTTGGTGTCAAACGACCACAGGAGAATCAAACTGTGAAGTCTCCAGCTAGCTGTGCCCCGGTGTTGTGTTGGAAGTGGAGTGTGTGAGCGGCTTTCTCACGGATTGGCCAACATGTGAAATAGAGACGGATCCTTCAGCGCTCTGGACATGAATGGCATATTCATAGCTAAATAGACACTCAGCAGCATGGGGCCCGAGATAGATCAAACAGACTGGGCTGGAGCCAGAGACGGGAAGGATGTCCTTGTGCTTAAAGCTCTGGGTTGGGACCTAGCAGAGGTGAGCTCAATTCCTGGCTCTCCCATCAACTCCTCAGATGAGTTATGTGATCTCTCCCTGTGCAGGGCTAAGCTTCTGCAGTGATGGAGGCAATAGAAGTGTCCTCTTTAGGGAGATATGGGTCCAAAGCTCACCGTGTTTGCTCCCTGGTATTCAAGCAGCGAGCGGCTTGAGTTACAACGTTCATATTGCGTTCCAGGTCCAAAGTTTCGGGTGGGGGCTCTGAGACAGACCCATTTCTAGCTTGACAGCTGTAAATAGGGGCAGCAAGAGAGAAAAATAAGGATGTTCCCTTGAAATCCTGCCCATTGTAGTAGGGGAGCTCAGGGGGACCACATAGGAAAATGGCCAACGTTTCACTAACAAAATCCACCGGTCCCTCCTGAACAAGGGCAGCCGGGCGGTCACGTGGGCCCTGCCTGTACCCGCCCCTGCCTTCCAAACCGCTCGGTCCTGATGCTCCAGCTCAGGCAGGCAGCGGCTACGTCCCATCCAAGAAGTACCTGAACTGGTCATTAATTAAACACTGCCACTCCTGATTTCCTCCGCCGGGCTCAGAGCTCCACGCAGATTGGTGAGTTTCCCACTCCGGCGCCCCGTGCAATGCCACCGTTCTCTGAGGCTGCTATGCAGCCCCCTGAACAACGCGTAGGAGATTAAAAGCAAAGGAATGAGAGATGGAGGAGCGTTTCCTACCTACTTCGGTCACATTTGCCAGGCTGGGGGATGCAAAGAATTCAGGGAAGGCCGCTGCTTTATTGGGGGCACCCAGGCGCATTGACATCCGCGTTGTATGGTTCAGTCCCTTGTCCAGCTGCATATTGCAGTGATTACCAATCCTGAGTATGAAAACGAGACCTGACCCCCCTTACAGAGGTAATTCTGCCCCGCACAAGGATTATGAGACCCAACGCTCTGGCGAATGATTTAAAGCGTGAAATAGAAATTCTCCCATTGAAGAAACTTGACTTTGATCTTTAGGATCATTAGAGAAGCTCAGAAGCCGCTCCCAAAGATCTGTAAGGCCAGGGAATAAAAGAGTAAGGAGGGAAGGGCTGTGAATGAAAATTCCTCCGGGCTCACACCTTTGACAGGAGTGGGCAGCTCTTTACAGCATCCTTCACTCAGCCCAGGAAACCCAGAGCGCGCTGCACTCTCCGGAGCGGCGAGAGGCGAGGCCAATGCAATCCAACCGTCTGGATCACGCAGGTCAGAGGAGCAGACCTCCCTCTCCATAATTCCCTAAATGACTCAGGAGCGTTTGTGCGGCAGAGCCTGGCTGGGATACGGAGGCTGCGATTGTTCTTTGGACAACTTTGGATGTCTTTCAAAGACTGTGGGTTTGCGGTGGTTTGATGGACCGTCACTCTGCGAGGGTCGCGAGTTATTTAAACTCTGGTCCTTCCAGGCTGGCTGAGCCAGTGGAGTTTGAATGCCTGCCCAAGTCTACTTCATTTCACCACCTCACCATCAGCAAATCGAAGGCTCCCATCCTCCCTTTGGATGCACAAGGGACCACTCCCACAGACCCGAGTGCTGGACTAGGGGCTGATCATATTAGTTAGGCCACGAGCTCTCACTCTGGAGGTTGTGACCCGCAAGGGGTTGCAAATGGGTGTCAGGGGACACAACCACCTCTGAGAGATGGGTTAGTGGCAGGAAATCCCATGGCCAAGGAGCAGAGAGCATGGTCCTATGGAAGGGAGGGCAGGGGAGAAGGGGGAACTGGCTGATGAGAGAGCTGAGAGCGATGGGAAGGAATCCGGCTCCAATGCACTGGGGTTAGTGGAGACTTTAGGGCCCCCTGAGTCTTTTAGTTTCACGCTGTGGAAATTGTGGCCGCTTGTCTCCGCCCCCATCGCAAATGATCCGGCAGCAAGGAGAACTGCAGAGGGAAAGTCTGAAGGCCCTTTGGGCCAGCCACATAACTAACAACGGCGCTTTGCACCAAGCCCTTTTGGTCTGAGCACCTCAAAGCGGGGGAAGGGGGGGTGAGTTTCACCATCCCCTTCTACAGATGGGAAAACTGAGGTGCCTAGATAGGCCCGAACTCACTCAGCAAGTCAGTGTCAGGATCCAGGAGAGAGCCCTGGGCTCCTGCCTGCCAGGCTGTGTTCTAACCCCCACCGCTCTCCCCCAGAACGGGCCCACTCCTCTGACGTCGCCCAGCCCAAAGGCGTGGGCTGGTTAGGTGTGCCGAAGCCATACCTGCTCGCTGGCTGGCCAGGTGCTCCCCTGCCTCTGTGCTGCAGCCGCTGCATGGGAGGAGGAGGACACCCTCTCCCCCCCCCGCCCCCCGCATTTCTCTCTTTCACATCCCAGCTGCAGGAGCTCAGTGCTGTGGTTCTCTTCCCAAGGCCTCTTCACGGCCCTCCCAGCACGCCGGTCTCCTTCCCTGCACCTCTGCCAGAGAGCTGCTCCCCCTCTACTCCTGGGCTCCAGGGACCCAGAGGGGACTCTGATTAAGGCAGCTCCGGCTCTCCTCCCCCGGCCTGGCTGCTCAGCCGGCCCACACAACAGCTGGAGACCCGCCCTTTCTTGGCCCCCTCGCCGGCTGACTGCAAACCATAATCAGATTGCTCTGGTGGCAACGCACTCGCTCCTGAATGAGCAACCGGGCCTGTGCGAACATCAACCCTAAATGAACAAAGCAGCCTTGGAAAGCCCATCTCGCCCACAGAGGACCTGATTTACGAAGGATTTATCTAGACAGAGCAGGTCCTGACGCTGCGCCCAGCTTTAAAGGGAGGCTTTAAACCTCCATATGGTCCCTGCCCGGGAACACTTGCTAGCAAAGGGAGACCCAGCCAACCCCACCCGTCTCCAAGTGCAGCCGCAGCCAGCAGCCGCTGAGCCCTTCTCGATCCCACCAACGCTCCCGCCTGCCAGCTGGAAAGACGTCAGGGTTGGTGGTTGTTTTTAAGGTCCCTGGATGAGCACCAGTCAGCGAGCAGCGCTGTCCACTGCCAGGCTCACAGATGGAGCGAGTATTCCTCTCTTGGCAGAGCTCGCAAGCTGTTGTTTAACCTCAAACACGGGCCACATCGCAGGTGCGATAAACTCTGCCCTGCGCTGCGATGCCAGGGGGTGCGCCGCGGATGCTCCGTGGAACGCTCCCTCCCTGGAGACAGAGTCCAGCGCTCAATGAGAGTAACACACGTTGAAACTCCCAGGAGACGTCGGCAAGTCAGGGAGGTGAATTAATAACACAGGCACCAATGTGAGCTCTGGCAGCTCGCCCGTAACACACACACAACCCGGATGGGAGATTTGGCTGCCGGTGCCAAATCTCACCGATGGCTTGTCCATCCCCCAGCTGCATCAGTCATTGCCAAAGGGGTAGACCCAGAAGGGACAGTCCCAGCACCTGGGATCTGTGTTCTGGAACTGATTCATCCTGGAATATCCCAGCGTCCCTTGCGTGTGTCGTCTCTGTGCGTTGTAACCATTCAGGCCCCTACCGCTATGGACTCATTCTAAGGAAAGAGTAGACCAATACACCAGAGCCTCTCCCAGCCCTCCCTGCATTGCAATTCTTCGTCCAGATCGCAGGTCGGGGTCTCTGCTCATTGCCGTACAGGCGGTGCTGACGAAGATGCACCTAGACGGACTGGTAGATTCTGGGAACGGTATATATTGAAACCATTGCCCTGGGGTGAACCACCAGGTGGGGGACAGGACACAAGCAGGGCAAAAGAAATATGCCCCAAAAGAGGTTTTAGACAAAGTGGTTTAGATGCAGAGCACTGGGAAATGGTGGCTAGCAATCCAACCAACTGACAACACGCCGTAGACAACGGAGAGCCGGTGTTCGGGAATAACCATTGGTGTGATCGCGTAACAAAGCCAGCACGGGCATCTTTGAGGCTGCGATGCTTTCCATGCATTGCCCCTTCTCCGTTTCTAAAATCTCTGCCGGTGTGCGCGGGGGCAGCCATTTTGTGCTCAGAGAGGTGCCTGCTACAGAGGTGACTCTTCCACACCGTGCTCACTCTTGGAGAGAGGAGTGCGGGGGGGAGGGTCCAATTAGGCTGAAAATAGCATGCTCATGGTTACTATGGTTACATGGACTTCTCGTTTCAGACAGAGCACAGCACTGCACAGAGAAATGAAAAAAAAATACTGTGCAGAATTGGGCCAGAACCAAACCTTTGGATCTGAGCATCCCTTGGACTTTGGAGGGGCCCAATCTGGATCCTAACTTTACAGCTCAGGACCCTCTTGACGTGGGCTGAAGCGTTCCAGACCTTTACAAAGTAAAGGCTCAGTCCCAGAAATGGATAAAATGTGCAGAGCTGGTTCCTGTGCCTAGTGGAACTGGGCCCCCACTGTTAGAGCAGTACCACATTTCCCACACATATCAGTCTAAAAAGGTGTAATAAGAATGTTTGCCGAGCGCTTTCCCTCCTACAATCTCCAGGAGCTTTCCAACGCTTGGAAGTAGCGTTGTGTCTTTGGGTGTGACGTTACACCCCATATTCGTTATGGAAATATGGTTGTGCTATGAATATGGTATAACTAAGGGCTGGTCCACACTACCCCCCAAGTTCGAACTAAGATACGCAACTTCAGCTACGTGAATAACGTAGCTGAAGTCGAAGTATCTTAGTTCGAACTACAAGGTACTTACCGCGGGTCCACACATGGCAGGCAGGCTCCCCCGTCGACTCCGCGTACTCCTCTCGCAGAGCAGGAGTACCGGTGTCGACGGCGAGCACTTCCGGGATCGATTTATCGCGTCTAGACAAGACACGATAAATCGATCCCAGAAGATCGAGTGCTTACCGCCGAACCCGGAAGTAAGTATAGACGTACCCTAAGATAGACTTTATGCAAGATGGGTCTTGTAAGATATCATTGGAAAGATTACAATTTACTGAATGTGTTTATCGAATTTGTATGCATGTATCATTTCTGCATCTGAAGCTGCGAATATTGACCGTGTCTCTGTATTTCAAATGGGCTACGTTGGATGAGACCAAACAGTGTTAGTGGCTTATTGAAGAAATGCACACAAGCATGGGGATTAGCCCAGGAACTGTGAGCAATAGAAGCCTCTCAGGGAACTGTTTGACACAGGTCACAGCAAAAAAGCTTTCCAGCAAGTAGGGGGAAGATATAAAAGAGGGACACTGACAACATGATGGGACCTCACTCACCCTACAACAACACACCTGAAATCACCTGAGGAACAAACGCAGAACTGTGGGAAGTGATGGTCCCAGGCGAAGATCTTTAGCTTGTGTAAGAAAACCTGGGAACACCAAGGCAACTTGTGCCTTAAGAATCTACCAGCCTGTTTATCACTTAGGGTGAGAATTTGTTAATTTGTATCCTATCTAGTGTGTTAAACTCAATCTGCGGCTTTGTTTATTTACTAAGGTAATCTGCTTTGTCTGTTTTCTATCCCTTGAACCACTTAAAATTCACCTTTTGTAATTAATAAACATATTTCTTATGTATAATAAAACCCAGTTTATGTCATTTCTAACTGGGGGGGCAAGAAGTCGTGCACATCTCTCTTCACACTGAGGAAGAGGGTGGATTTTTATGAGCTTGCGCTGTGCAGATTTTTCTATACAGTGCAAGACAGTATTAGTCTGGGTTTATCTCCCAAAAGGTGTGGGCACATGAGTGCTGGGGGAGTCCTCTCACACAGAGCTGACTTCAGTCTGTGTCTGCAGTGAGGTGCGGCCCTTCCTATGTGTGCTGCAAGAGGCCGGAGAGCCTAATTCAGCAAAGCGGGGGCAGTGAACCTTGGCTGGTTGAGAAGAGAGGCTAAGTGAAATCCCAGTACATCAGGTGGCACCCCAGAAGTGGGGGGTCCAAACCGTCACAGTCTCCATCTCACTGAGAGAGAAACAGAAGCACAGTGTTTAAGTGATTTGCCTAACAGCACACAGTGAACTAGCCCAGCACCCTAACCTCTGAACCACGCTACCTTTAGTTCTATAGCTTCTCTCATCCTGATGTGCATAGGCAGCTGTTCTCTGGATGTTCCCTTATTTACTCCATATTTTACAACTCTTTCCAAGCCTTGGGGCCGAGGATTCCCACTTGCCTTATGAAAGCCGTGAGTCCTTTCGAATGCCTGCTATCATCTCCCTAGTGTAGCCTCACTGACATGAATGGCAGATGTCTCTATAGCTCACACTGCATGTTCAAGGGGCACGTTTCTGGTGGGCCAAATCCTGAGCTTTTTATTCAGCTTGTACTAAGTCTCTTACTTGGGCAAACTGAGTAAAGAATCCTGAATTTGGGCTATCGACTTCAGTGTAAATTAAGGTGCTGAGCATTTGGCCCATTAAAAATAACCATTTAATGGAGGCATAATTCTGTTTTCTTGCTTCCATTTCCATCATATTAATTTGACAGATTTAATTTTAAAAGAAGGGGAAATTCTTGGGAGTCTGGGGGAAAAAAGAAGCAATTTATGCTTATGCTTCTGTCTGCCCTGTGCTGAAAGGCTGAGAGACTAGGGCTGTTTCTGAGATGATAAAAGTTCTTTTCTTATCATTTTTCTTCTTTTTTATACTGGTTGCTATTAATTTTAGCCTCTCCTGGCATTCTGCAGCCAATAAAAAGGCCCATAAAATGCTCTTTTTTCTCCTGCAAATTGTGCGCTTCCAAGATGCTGCTTTTCATAGAAGAATCGTAGAAGATTAGGATTGGAAGAGACCTCGGGAGGTCATAGTCCAACCCCCTGCTCAAAGCAGGACCAACCCCAACTAAATCATCCCAGCCAGGGCTTTGTTAAGCCGGGCCTTAAAAACCTCTAAGGGACATTTCACCACCTCCCTTGGGAACCCATTCTGGTGCTTCATAACCCTCCTAGTGACTCTCTCCAATTTGTCCACATCCCTTCTGTAGTGGGGTGCCCAAAACTGGACACAGTACTCCAGATGTGGCCTCACCAGTGCTGAATAGAGGGGAATAATCACTTCCCTTGATCTGCTGGCAATGCTCCTACTAATATAGCCCAATATGCCATTAGCCTTCTTGGCAACAAGGGCACACTGCTGACTCATATCTTGCTTCTCATCCACTGTAACCCCCAGGTCCTTTTCCGCAGAACTGCCGCTTAGCCAGTCGGTCCCAAGCCTGTAGCGGTGCATGGGAATCTTCCGTCCTAAGTGCAGGACTCTGCACTTGTCCTTGTTGAACTTCATCAGATTTCTTTTGGCCCAATCCTCCAATTTGTCTAGGTCTCTCTGGGCCCTATCCCTACCGTCCAGCGTATCTACCTCTCCCCCCTGCTTAGTGTCATTTTAGTCCCGCCCTACGTGCTGCAGAAAGTAGGTGCGACCACTCTGCTTTCAAACGCCAACGGTGTTTGTTGCAATTAGGTTGTAGCGATTTACATAGAGGGCAGAGCCAGTGCTACTCTGGCCACTCAGCTACCTTCACTAATGCACCTAATGTCAGTCCCAAATCCTGCAGGCAGTGCTCAGAGTCTTGCAGGGTCAACCCACTGATGGTGAGGGCTTATGAGGCAGGCATAGAAAGTGAGCAGGAATCATCTCAGCTGGGGATCAGCTATCTGCATTGGTGACTGAGCTAACGGAGTCCCATTCCGAATGAAATAAACTCCTGCAGATGTGCCCCAAGGAATGGTTTGGTGCCAAGGTTGTTTTTTCCCTGAATGTCATAGAATCATAGAATCTCAGGGTTGGAAGGGACCTCAGGAGGTCATCTAGTCCAACCCCCTGCTCAAAGCAGGACCAACCCCAACTAAATCATCCCAGCCAGGGCTTTGTCAAGCCTGACCTTAAAAACCTCAAAGGAAGGAGATTCCACCACCTCCCTAGGTAACCCATTCCAGTGCTTCACCACCCTACTAGTGAAAACCTAAGAGTCGCTGTATTAAATCCAACCGTTGGCCCAACAAGTCTGGTATGATTTCACATCCAGGGGCCACTGCCTGATGCTTTGGAGTGAGGCCAAATGCCCTAATGGACAGCGTTTTACAGTGAGAAGAAAGCAATCCCTCCTGCCCCCCCAGCAATCCAGGGGTCTCTTGAAACATCAATGATCTAACATGCCAGCTCAGGTCTCTGTTCTGTCTTATCCCAGGTGGCTGTCTGGGGCTCTCTTTCACCTGCTCATCTGGCTAGACACTCGTTGCTCTGCAGCAGGGTTTTAGCTTTGGGTTCATTTTATTGTCAGGGGCTCTGCACACTTACAGCGCTGTATAACTGACAATACCAGCATATCTATCATAAGAACGGTCACACTGGGTCAGACCAAAGGTCCATCTAGCCCAGTATCCTGTCTTCCAACAGTGGCCAATGCCAGGTGCCCCAGAGGGAATGAACAGAACAGGGAATCATCAATGATCCATCCCCTGTCACCCATTTCCAGCTTCTGGCAAAACCAAGGCTAGGGACACCATCCCTGCTCATCCTGGCTAATAGGCATTGATGGTTCTGTGAACGTATCTAGTTCTTTTTTGAACCCTGTTAGTGTCTTGGCCTTCACAGCTTCCTGTGGCAAGTGCGTTGTGTGAAAAAACACTTCCTTTTGTTTGTTTTAAACCTGCTGCCTGTTAATTTCATTTGGTGACCCCCTAGTTCTTGTGTTATGGGAAGAAATAAATAACACTTCCTTATTTACTTTCTCCATAAAGTAAATAAGGATTTAGTAAATATCAGATGCAGGCAAACTTTTCAGTGAGACTAAACCCATCGGGCCTTTCTCCACAGACCAGAAACTGAACTCCAGCGGCTGTGGGTGCTGAGAAAGTCTGGTTAACTCTCTGGGGCCCCGTGATGCGGTGATTACCTCAGAGGTTGTGAAAGGGGAATTTGGGCCTGGGAGACCAATTAACCAGCCAAGGGGGAAGCTGGAGAGTGGACGAATTAGAAATAAGACCCAGCTGAGGGAGAGCAGGGCCTGGGTGAGCTCAGTTGGGGAGAGGAGACCAGGTGGGATGTGCCCTGTCTCCAGGAACCTGAACCAGCTGGAGCCTGCCGGAAACCTTGAGGAAAGGGAGGAGCGTGCCAGACCAAACCTCTTAAGTTTCAACCATCACTTGTTCATTTCCCATTTCAAAACCCTTTGAGCCCTACCAAGCTCTCTGGGTCTGATTGGTTTCTGACGCTGCACCTCCCACAGACAGACAGCCCTCTAGACCAGGAGCTAACCATGGAAACACTCATACAGCCTGGGTCACTGTCGTGGGTCCATCGCGTCTGGAATCGCGGCTCACCGAGAACCCTGCCCAGCTGTTGCACCGTTCTACCACTGCCGCGCTCCGGGCACACTGAAGAGATTCTTTGGAAATGCCGACTGACTTTGGTGGCGCTGCGCTGGCGCACCGGGGGTGCTTCCCTGAGAACTCTAGCGACCCGGCGCATTGGCCCAAGCGCTGATGGAACCCGGGACATTTATAGGGACATTGGGAGAAAGTGAAGCCAGGATCTGGGATCAGGAAATGCGCCCCGATGGTTCATGAGCGGGTGCCTGATTCTCCGCCTCCCCGTCCCTGTCATCATCCCTGACACAGCACAAAGAGAGTATAAAACGCTGAGCGATCAGGAGGCAACACTGCAAATCTGGAGGGGCTAGCGCAGACCCTGTATGCCACCTGGAAGCTGTAACAAGCCAGAGCCGGCCGGGGATACGGCGTCAGTAGATGCCAAAGTGAGTCACCCTCCCCTTAGACTGCTGAGTGCAAGGGTGGGCGCAATCCCATTTTCATGGCCCACCCACCCCTTTCTTTCCCTGTCGACCTGCAAGCCTCAGCCCCTGTGCAGGCCTCCTAGCTCTCCCAGTGAGGCTAGCAAGGAATGGCATCAGCATGCAGACTGCTTTCATCCTCCTGATGAACTGAGTCCATTCTGCTTCTTGGAGAAATGACGCGCCGTCTTTCAGCCTTGCAGGAGATTTGCGAGGGGGGGGCCGGAGGGAATTCAGTCCTGCTCTGGGGCTGACCCAGGCACAAGTCAATATCATCACTGCACCTTGGTTACTGAGACTAGCAGAGCCTCAGAAGCAGGGTCTGTTGCAGGATGTCCGAGACAGAGGAGAAAGACATGAAAAAAGAAAATGGCTTTTTTATGCTCTGTGGGTTTTTTGGCTGCTTGGGGGCTGATTCCTGTGGCTGTCACTGTTTGGTGGAGGGGGAGGGAGATGTCTCCCTTTATATCAGGCACCCAGTATGGCTCCCCGGGACTCCATTCGTCGAGGTGAAACATTCCCATGAGAGCTGGGCCCTCCAGGGACAATCAAGTCATGAGAAATTCTGCTGGGCCGGGAGCAGCTCCCAGCTGCATGCAGCCTTCTCAGCTGCTCCGGGTGGCTTCACGCTGCCAAACCATGGCAAAGAAAAGCTCTGCTGTTCTCTCTCCAGTCCCCACCCTCCTGCAGCTGGTAAAACAACGCCTGCCTCTCGGCTCTGCTGGATGGGCCCACGACTCGCTCGCTGTGCCTAGAACTCAGGTGCTTTCTGCTGCATGGCCATCCCTTGTTCTCCCCCCACTACAATTCAGGGCCAGATCCTGAGGTCCTGCTTTGGTGTATGACTCAGGCAAACTGGGATTCGCCCAGAGTCTATTCAGAGTGCTTTGGAAAGGCAAAGAGCTAAGTT
The DNA here is from genome assembly GCA_033296515.1 of Macrochelys suwanniensis. NCBI lineage: Eukaryota > Metazoa > Chordata > Testudines > Chelydridae > Macrochelys > Macrochelys suwanniensis. Next base: position 4,391,633 of record CM065789.1, on the reverse strand, counting down.
CTGCCACTGAGGGCTGCCTGTCCCTGGCTCTAGGGCGTGTGGGGGCAGGAGGGCATAAGAAGTCTCTCCAATCATCCAACACAAGGACAGGGGACAGTTGCCTCCCGGCTGTCAAGGCAATGCGGAGGCTGCTCCTTCCATGCCCTGCCCAAATGCAATTCCCCCCCACCCCCCCGCCCACCCGCCGCCGCAGGAGAGGAGAGAGGGAATATCATTCCCACCTCCAAACTCGCCTGCAGACTGGCCACAGAGGGGTGCGGCAGGCTCAGCAATCCTCAGAACAACGGGGAAATTTGGCTTCCTGGGTCAAGGCGGCTGCAGGCTGCCCGCTAGCCAGGGCTTTGGCAAAATGCCATGATCCAGATTCAACCCAGTGCAAAGAACCGTGTGTGTTTACAAGTCTCCGTCTGGGATCATCCCGTCCCTCTTCTCCATTAGAGTTAATTACTGAGCAGATCACCCTTCTCAATGGAAAGCAAAAGCAGCTGACGAAGAACTGTGATAATAAACTACAAGGGTCCATCACGGTGATGAGTGAATCTCACCAGCTGTAGAGATTCAGCTCAGCTGAGCATCCAGCGGCTGAAATGAAGCACGTCTGAGCTACTTTGGCCCTGAACATGGGCTGAAGAGCTCACGAGGTCAGGCTTTCACTCAAGAGTCCCACAACTTCCAAAAGAACTCGCAGGCCCACTTGCAAAAATGAAAATAAACATTGTGGGATGTTCTCAAGGCTCTGGAGACTTTCGGGGATGGGCTTTTGATCCAAGGCATGCGCCTATCTGGTTTTGCTTTAACCAAGTCTGCCAAGCCACCCCCCAATGAAGACGTGATAGTGCTACCAAAAAGAATAACTCTTCCAATCTAGCTTCTCTGGTGAGGTTTCTCCACCTTCTTCCTTCTAAAGAATGACTCTTCTATGCCCTACTTTGGAAAGTCTGTAAGAAACTTCAGGGTGAGCAAACTAGCTTTCTCCTGCACAAGCAGAAAGACACATGGAAGGAGATGACTGTACAATGCACCGTGTGCTAGCTCCATGCATGGATCCTTCTGCTGCAGAACTAGATGTCTGTAAATCCCCACACATCAGGATGAGACTTTACCTCTATAATTAATTATTCATTAACAACGAGACCCTATTGCTGGAATAACAAAGAGAGGATGAAAAGACTCTCTGAAGAATCTGAGTTGGGGAAACTTGAAATCATTCTCACAACGACCATGGGAAAAACACCCCTCGGCCATTCCAGAACAATCACTGCAGTACTAGCTCCTGCCAATGCTGTTGAGTGGCCCTGACATCCCTTTGTAACAGCAAATGCCATAAAACTTTTCCTACACAGTCTCGGCAAAGAATGCATTTCCCCAGGATTTGACTGTTGCACTTTGTACCCTCTTAGATCCCACCCACTATCCAAGCAAGCCAATGATGGAAACAATCCTGTGAATAATCAGAAAGGAATCTAGATTATAAATGGGGATACATTTACCTGATCTCAGTGTGATCAGTTGGGTAACCACGGAGTTCTAAATCCACACACAAATTGAGTCAGGATTACATCTGCCCGGCTCTTCTGAACAATTAGGGTTAGATTTGAAACTGACTCACGGTTCTGTAATTTCTGCACACGCAGCTGAGAGGTTTTTAGCGAAGTCAATGCTTCTCCCTTCTAAAATAAAACAAAAACACAAGGAGGAAGTGATATTTAGCAATAGGATGTGGTGACTCTATGTCAATTTTTTTAAAACTGTCCCCAGGAGTGAAATTGGGAGCCATGGGAGTCCTGTTGTGAAACCGTGACATCTCTGAACATGGCTGGATGGCAGCATCCCATCACACCTGCCAAACTGGGTCAGACTATGGTCCATCTTGTCCGGAATCTGGATTCTGACAGTGGCCAGTTCCAGAGTCGGGAGGGGAGTGTACAGAGCATGGCAATTATGGAATGATCCACCCATCTGCCACTCCTGGCTTCTGTCAGTCAGAGGTTTAGGGTTGCCTTTAGCGTGGGGTTGCATCCCTGACCATCTTGGCTAATAGCCATTGATGGACCTATCCTCTGTGAACTTATCCAGTTCTTTTTTGAACCCAGTTATACTTTTGGCCATCACACAGCAAGGAGTTCCACAGGTTAGTTGTGTGTTGTATAAAAAAAGTACTTCCTCTTGCTTGTATTAAGCCTGCTGCCTATAAATTTCATTGGGTGAGCCCTGGGTTTTGTATTGTGGGAAAGGGTAAATAACACTTCGCTAATCGCTTTCTCCACCCCATTCATTATTTTATAGAACTTGGACATATCGCCCCTTAGTCAACGCTTTTCTAAGCCAAAAGCCCTAATCTTTTTAATCTCTCCTCGTATGGAAGCCGCTCCAGACCCTTGATCGTTTTTGTTGCCTTTCTCGGTTGCCTTTTGTTGCCTTTTCCAGTTCCACTATGATCTTTCTGAGATGGGGCGACCAGAACTGGGCACAGTACTCAAGGTATGGGTGCACCATGGATTTATAGAGTGGCAAGATGATATTTTCGGTCTCTTTACCAATAGTTCCTATCATTCCGCCAGCCTTGTGACCTGCTAGGTGAGGTTTGGGCTGGGGATGACCGCCAGGTGCGGCAGGGAGCTGACACACAGTCTAAGCACCAGCAAAGCTCACTCTTAATGCTGAGGTAGACGTTTGGCCCGGTGACGCACAGCTCTGGGTCTCCCTGGCAGACTGGTACACAAGTGTGGAAAGTTCCCCTTCCTTCCAGTCACATTCACAGAGCGACAGGAAAGCGCTCTGTCTGCCACTCCCAACCACAGCGGAGAGGCAACGGGTTACTTCCTTCTTCGAAGGAGAAAAGTGCCTCCTGCACACAACTGCGGAGGCTGGGCAGGGGCCTGCTCAGTGCTTGGAGCAGTCGGCCTTCCCCGGGGCACGGGAGACAGGCCCCAGCGTGAAAAGTGTGGGGAGGTTAATCCCTCCCAGGACAGCTTGGCCTGGCTGTGAAGGCAAAAAATCCTTTTGAGAGCAAGGTCAACATTTTCTGAATGAGGCTTCCGTTCAGCAAACCAAGGCGCCCCTGCAAAATGTGGGCGTGCGTTTCTGCATCAGCGATAAATGCCGAGGGCGTCGCTAGCCGGGGAGGGCCGACTCCATCTGCCGTCTGTCTGCGTCTGGTGACCTCATCACCCCAGTCATTCGGTCTTCTTGGTCCAGCAGGTTTTTATTTCACTGCTTTTTGTGGTGTGGGGGTGGGGGGAAGGATTCTTGGAGGGGGGGGAATAATCTCCCCTTCTGACGTTACCCACAAAATGTGTTTTAGGGCCATAAAAGAAGCGAGATTGAGCTCTGCCCAGCTGCATCAGCTCGTTGGCGGGTCAGAAGTAATGCACGGAATAAAAAGACCTCCCACCATGGCAAAGGAGACAGCTGTTCTCCACCCCTCTAATGACACCCCCGGCTGAGTCACCTCTGGGACTGCTGCTGGGATCTCCAGATGCAAAAGTCTCCCTAAGGACTAAAGCCCTGGACTTGGACTTGGGAGACCTGGTTTCTATTCCTGGCTTGGCCATTGGCCTTCGGGACAAGAGTGGGCAAGTCACTTCACTGCTCGGTGCCTCAGTTGCCCCATCTGTAAAATGGGGATAATGATGCTGACCTCTTTTGTAACGCACTTTGAGAGCTACGGGTGAAAAGTGCTAGAAAAGAGGTAGGGAGTGTTATTAAAGTGGCTGAGTTTAAGGACCAGGTTCGTTAGTTGAGAGGCAGCAGCAGACTCATAAACATTGTTAAATAATCAACCCACTAGCCAGTGACAAAGAACCACACTATATGTGTGAGCAAGCATTAGACATGGCCAATTCAATGTGTTTTTGCTGAGTGGGCTCATTTGCATCTGATTACCCACAATGCTCTTGCACTCCATGGCTACAGTGAAGTTACTGTAAGCATGTTTCAGTTATGGTGGGGCTGCGCCAAAGAGGCAGTGTGGCTCAGAGCCACATAGGGCTGAGTTTGGGGTTCAGAGTTTGGGTCTTCAAACCAAGCCAAGGGTAGGTCCCAGGTTTGGTCAGAGGGCACCAAACTCTGACAAGCTGCTCTTTGAGACCTTGGCCCAGTGGTGAACACTACAGTGAGTGCATGCAGCTAATCCGAGTCCTTTGGTGTCCTTTCGGTGCGTTTTGTGGGTAACATCAGAAAGGGCGATTACGTCCCCACCCATATAGCGCCATCCGATCAGGGTTCTCAGGCGCTTTTCACAATCTTGCCTGTTCTCACTGGAGTTCTCTAGCGATTGTTCCGAGCTGGAACCAAAACCACAGAGGTGGGTTCGGCTCCAGGAACTCAGTCCCGGCCTCCAAACGTTGAGGGGATCTGGGTGGGTTGCTCCCTTGTTTGCCCATCTCTAATCCAGAGCAGAACAAAGACCCCAAGTCACACCAACAAATCACCACTAGCATTTACCCTGTACCATTAACCAGTGCGTAACCATTCACAAACATGTTACTCATACATACAGAATACCGCCTATGTGCAGCCTGGCAAATACATTTTGTGGTCTTAGCCTCTAACAAGCACAGACCAGTGTGCTGATCTGATGGAAATAAACAGCTGTACACATAAACTAGTCTAATCTAGTCCATCTACGGAAGGCAGCACTCTTTCCACAACCCGGGGACATTTTTTTTACAAAACAGGAAGAGGAAGTGGGTGGGAGAAAAAGCTGTGTTTAAATCCTGCTGCAGACCCGGTCCAAGTGCATAGGGCTTAATAGAGTATAACAGTCTGAATTTCTGGAGGGCCTCTTCTTACCCAGCCACATCAGTCCTTGCTTGTATTTCTCATAATTAGAAAAATAAAGTACCGCGGAGATGTACAAACAGTCCCGTATCTGTAACTCCTGGGTAGCGAATGTTCTGTAGCGAAGACTCTCCCACTAGCAGGGCGATAGCCAAATCCCCGAAACAGTTGCCATTAGTTCTGTGAATCTGTGATTCTTCCACAACAATATACAAAGCAGTTCATGTAAAGCCACAGCGTGACATGCTGGCCCCATTGAAGTCAGTAGCAAAACTTCCATTGTCTTCAGTGGGGCCAGGATTTCCCCCATGCGGGAGAACAATGTGCTGTTGAAGTCCAGAAGAGGGAGGCTATTGGCTTCAGGGAAGGCGAGGTCAGGTGCACAGATAAGGATTGGCCTGAACATGGTAAAAACATACAGGGAAGTGTTTTTTTCACTATATCAAGAAACTACCCCAACTGCTGTATGGACGTTTTAAAAAAGACAAAGCTAGACAGAAACAAAGACAAAAGGAGAGGGAGAGAAAAAGTGGAAAAGAGAAGAGAGATGAAGAGGAACATGCAGTGCTGTCCAAATGTTAAGCCTCACAGTGCCACTGGGGTGGCAGGTCAGTACTGTTATAACTCTTGCAAAGGCGGGTAAACTGAGGCACGGAGCAGTTAAATGACTTGCCCAAGGCCACACAATGAATCAGTGGTGACCTTGTGAAGGAACCCAGGAGTGCTGGTTCCCAGTCCTCTGCTCTGACACTCCATAACTGGGGAGGAAAAAGAATCTCGTCATTTTAAATAGTCATAATTGGATTGGGTTTGTTAATCTGACTGCCTGATTTTTTTTTTAATGATGTTTCCTATTGACTGTAGTGTATGCGGAATATATCGCAGGAGCCATTTGTTTATGTCTCATGTCTCAATCCTTCCTCCTTCACGGGCAAGTCAAGGAGAACACAGCTGACCCTATTCAAGCAAATTTAACCTTTCTCAGGCAATGCAGTGAATAGACTTTGTCCTTACCCACCCCCAACAATAGTGGTGTCCATTTAAATTAGCATTCAGCACACAGCTCTTCCTCCCAGACATTCTGCTGTAGGCCACGCATTGGAACATCCTCAATTAGGGTTCCCCTTAAATCATCCAGCCCTATTTCCTTCACGGGGCTGGACTGTTCCAGCAGATACATGGGGAAGATCTTAATGTGTGATTAAAACAACCTGAGGAATAATGCTGTCTTGGCACAATTTGCAGGTGAGGGCTGCAAATGCAAACCACAGCAGTGCTGAAAATGGGAAAGATAATTACTTTCTTGGCAGCTCTCAAGCCTTGCACTTCATCTAAAGGAGGTTGATAAAAACATCCATGACTCAGGTCATTCAAGCCAGTTTTTCCTAGTCCTCAACTTCACCTTCTTGGCTGATTCTGAACTATTCTCCCCTGGTGCATGATCCACTTCCTGACCCAGGGGTTGAACAGCCTTTGCCCTGAAGTCTGAGGGTTAATAGCGCTTGTATTTGTTACCTGATATAACTACGCCAGCCAACTACATTTTTATACCTCGTTCAGCCCCATAGTATCTGAGTACCTAATTGCAGGGGCTATTTTTATTCTGAAAAGCCTAATTCTTTGCTTTATTTTTCACCTGGACATTTGTCCGAGGACTATCAGGAGGGAGGTCGTTCTCTAGGTTAATCAGCTGTTATACTGAGCTTTTATCCCTTCGAATTTTATTTTCCATTTCAAATAAAAGCAGCGGTGCTAAGTGTGGGGCCCCTTACAGAATTGCGGTGGGTTGGTAGTCAGCTATAGAAACCATTAATTGTATCAGTCACGTCTGCACCACATGGGTAATCTCCCAAACAACCGATGCCCTGTACCTGCCCCATCGGGCTCCGGGAAAACCTGGAGAGGATTCTCTGGGTGAGGCAGTTCTCTCTAGTTATTCCAACGGTCTGGTCAGGGGATGGCTCCCAGACATTGTCCTAGCTTCGCACAGAGCAGCTCCTTCAAGTGCCCTTCCTGGGGGAAGCGTTCCAAGATGGCAGATTGACTGAGAGGTGCTAACAGCTGATCAGAAGGCTGCTGGCTGACAAACCCACTCTTTCTTCCCTTGAGCTTTTTGGAACGAGGGAGTCTGTCCAGGCAAATCTGCCAGGACCCGTCTCTGCTTCTGAGAAACGCAGAGCAGAATACGGCAGTGGAAGGGAAGAGAGTGAGTGGAACGTTCTCCGACTGCAGCCAGTGCCTAGATCTGCATTGGTGATGGGAGTCTTGCCAGCAATTCCCGGGCATTTGAGATTTGCTAGCCGTGAAGAGAGAGAAACTCCCTAGCCAGCCTTGGCTTCCTCATGGTGTCAGCTGTGTCCAAAGCTCAGTGTGCACAGTCCTAAGGAATCTGGAGGGCCCCGGTCATGTTTCTAATCAGAGCCTGGAGAACGGTCCCTCCACCAGACTGGCAGTGTAATACAAACACAGGACAAGGGTGAGGTAACTTAGAGGGTCAGAAGCAAGTAACCCAAGCAAGAGAGTCTGCGCGTGAACATGTGCAACCTCGGCACAGCTCCAAGAGGCAATAGAAACACACCTCAACTGTCACGCATCAGGACCTGGATACCTCTCTCCCTTTCTATAGTACAATTTGTGCCCCAAAGACTTCTGCCTATGGACTTAGCACCTAGCGGTGGAAGGGATAGTTCCCCTCGGAGGATAGAAGATTTCCCACTGAGCAGTGGTTTGATGTCATTCCTCTGTTCAGAAGGTTTAAAAACAAACAAAAGGAAGTATTTTTTCACACAATGCACAGTCAACCTGTGGAACTCCTTGCCAGAGGATGTTGTGAAGGCCAAGACTATAACAGGGTTCAAAAAAGAACTAGATATATTTACGGAGGGTAGGTCCATCAATGGCTGTTAGCCAGGATGGGCAGGGATGGTGTCCCTAGCCTCTGTTTGCCAGAAGCTGGGAATAGGCGACAGGGGATGGATCATTGGATGATTCCCTGTTCTGTTCATTCCCTCTGGGGCACCTGGCATTGGCCACTGTCGAAAGACATGACACTGGGCTAGATGGATCCTTGGTCTGACCCAGTCTGACCGTTCTTATGTTCTCATGTTCAGTGGCTCATGGGGAGGGGGCAGGGGAGAATGCAGTAGAGCTGAGTTACACCTACTCCAGTCAAGGCCATTATTTTAATTCTTAGAGCTACGGCACCTACGTGGGCATCAGCACATTCTAGGCCGCAGAGTTGGAGGCAGCACGGTGAGCAGCGGGAGCGGGTCTGTATGTTGTAGGCAGTGTGACCACCGCACGTCCCTGGCTTCAGTGTGTTTGTGTGCGATCTGTTTACACTGGAAGTTCGCGGCTGTGACATCTCAGCACCTTGGGCCTCATCAGCTCCCCAAGGCAACGTCCGGGAGGCCTCCGAGGAACCCCAGGCTGCTGCCGGAAGTGGTGATGGGGAACAGACCCCGCCCAATTGTGTTTCGTGTAACACCTTGTGATCAGCGAACTACCGCAAATGGGGAGCAAAAGGAGCCTGGCTTGGAGACCCGGAGGCCGACGGGAGTGGCTTGTGGGAGCGAATCATTCTGAAAACAAACGACGAGAGAAAGCCAGACACCAATACTCCTGCCAATCAAACCACCCGCCGCCACCGACCGATAATACTCCAAAAGACACTGGGGAAAAGCCCAGAGAGAATCAGTGGCCTCACGCTGCGTAATTCACGACCACCGAGCTATGCATGAAATTCACTCCCATTCAGAGAGTCTGCACTAAGTCTTTGCCTCACTTAATTCCCACCTGAATAGCGCACAGAGCCTTCAGTTCACCTTTGCAGAGGGTGCATTTCACCCTACATGAGACACTGGTGCAGTCATCAAGCTGCAGTTAGCAAAGGCTGGGAAGGTTCCTGCTGATACAGGACCTGCGCTTGCTGAACACAGCAAGTTTTGCCTTCTTACACCAGCGCTGTCTCCTTGATGACCAAAGTGAGCCAATGCTTGAAAAGAGGAATCCGATACACTAGCGTCGATCCTGTTTATTCTTGCACAATTGCCTCTTACAAAACCACCCCAAGTTAAATCATGAGGAAAGTTGCTGACATGGCCGGTAATGTTTAAGTTTCTCCTGGAGAAAGGAGAACAGAATTTTGGCAAGACGCATTTCTGCAACCTCCAAGCACAAACTGGGTTCACAGCAAACTCATCTACCCACACAGTTGTCTTGTGACATTTAAATTTGCAAGGGAATAGCTTAGGCGTGAGATCCAACCAACTCAACCCTTGGGGGCATTTCAAACTAGACGGGACAGAACGCTGGAGAGTAGGGAATGAGTCCTGAACAAGCCCTGGGCAGACAATGGATCTCATTGGACTTTTCCATCTCTAGGTTCAGTTGCCAGGCACACAAGAACTCAGCAGAGAGACTTCCATGCCCCAATCAGTGAGCACCAGCAGGTGTGGAATGACCTTCACCTGCTGTGGGAAGTTAGGAACATGCTGACTTCCTGTAGGATGATGTCAACATCTTCCTGTTGCCTCCAGCTACCATTTTGCTCAAGACTTTTGCAGCGATTTAAATGACTGGCCTTCACTTGCAACCACCTGGCCATTGAAAGCTGACCTGCTTGTCAGGTAGAGGGCTGAATACTTTCTTCACCCAGCCACGCCCATTCCCCCTTTTCTAGTTTTCTACCCCTACCCCATGATGTTGCCTTCCTCTTACACATCAGGCAGGTAGCTGAGAGTACATGGAGACAGGTCCGTTAGGGTCCAGCTCTGAGCTCAGCAGCAGTAAGATAGAGACAGAAGAGCAGATGTCAATACAGCCTAGAGTTGCTGGCTGGGTCTCGGCTAGCTCATCGATAAGGGATGCAAGAGCATGAAGAAGACAAGAGCCCATCCTCTTGGCGGAAGTGTGTGTCTAGGAAAAGAGGGCCCTAGGCTGGGAGGACGTGTCTGTCTGTGGGGTCCCTCAAATTAGCTGGTGGAGCAAATGATCTGCTTCATTAGCAATTCTGGGTGTTGCTCGGCTAATTCCTGGGGATAATTCAGGCTAGTGAGGGAGCTGAATTCCGTGTTGAATAATTAGAGGACAAAGGAGTGCTCCTCTCGAGAGAGACAGGAGTGTGAGTTCTTCACAGGAGGTGGATTCATGGAACCGCTCACTGCTGCTTCGATGAATCTTTGATTCCTAGGGATCAACTTTAACCCATTCATGAAAAGGCTGTAAATAAATCTGTCAGAATCGTCGCTGTACGCGGCATTGCTGACACTGTGTTAGGCTCCCAGACCTGAAGAAGAGCTCTGGGGAAGCTCGAAAGCTTGTTTCTCTCATGGACAGAAGTTAGCCCCGTAAAAGATACGACCTCGCCCACCTTGTCTCTAGAATATCACTGTCTGTTTCACTGAACTGAGGAATGACATCAGACCAGACCAATGGCGCACCTGCTCTCACATCTATTTTATACAGGTTCTTATTCTGCACCCAGTCCCATGGGATCTGAGTGCACACCCCACCGCCAACACAGGTTTATGCTGGAGGAACACAGCATGGCCAAACAACTGCAGAGGACGCCTGCCCCATGGTGCAATGCTAGGGCCTGGGGGACTTTGTTGATGGCATGGAGATCTATTGAATAATTTCAAAGGTGCTCAGCGTCTAGATGCCCAGACTCATTAGCCACAATTGCATTTCCACCATAGCTCAAACTCAGGTAGCAGCAAATACTATTAACAACCACAAACCTATTCAGTCCTTCAAAAAAATGTTCTGATACCACTAGTCTCCATGGCCTGCTGTAGCGGTGAGTCCCACAGGTTGGCCGTACAAGAAGTAGTGCACAAACCGTAAACGTACTCCCTTTCCGTTTCACTACGCGGTTCCTTGCTCACACGTTACAGGGGAGATTAGACCGAATCGCACGACTGGGGTTTATTATTGTGAACGCCTTAGTCAAGACACCTCTTGCTCTCCTTTTTAGGATAAAACATCAAAACCAAGATAACAATGTGTCTTTCACAATATCCCCTTTATCGCTCTTGAATGTGAACCCGGCACTCCCCCAGCAGACACACCGTCATGTTATAAATGCCTTGATAATACCCTCCGATCCACCGGTAACACATCCGAGCATCCTATTTTCTACTCCAGCTTCTGCACGCTGGCCAGGCCACTGCATCAAACTCTCAAAAGGTGCCTCTTCGCTCCTTTCCCTTTCGGGGCACCTGCTCAGTCAGACCCTTTCAGCACAAGGGAAGAGTTTAGATCATTCCTCCTCATCATGCAGCTCTCCAAATCAAATTACAGCTGCCCAATCCCCACCACCATTTGATTAGGTCCCTGTGGAGCTTCTGATCTAAATAGCTGTGTCCCCGTCAGCAAGTTTCAGTGCTGATTGCGGGGTTAGGCATCATGAGCCCTGGGCTGCTGGCACCAATTTATTTTGAAAGTGTTTAAGGGTGTAAAAGAGCTCTTTAAGGATTTGTTGTGTAAAATACCCTGGCACATCTAACAGAGGACATGGGGTTTGCAGAGAAATTCAGAGCGGGGAGGAGGGGCATCTCAGCTTAGTCCACCCCATCCTTATCCCTTTGGTCCAACTTCAGTACCTTCTGATTGGCGCTGTCCTCCTTGGGTCTGCTTCTCCCTGCTTGGACTGCCTGGGCCGGGTATCAAAGACAGGATGAAACTACGCAGAGTTCACCGATTGCATCAACGAGTTGCCACCTGGAATCAGCTCTCCCCTTAGGCTGCAACAAAGCTCTTGGTAGGTTCAGCCCGTCGAAGGAGCGAAGCCATTCAGCACCGTTTATCCTGCACCTTCTCCAGGGGAAAAATCATTCTATGGCCCTGCAACAGAGAGACATACACATACATGGATACACACACACATACACACGGTGCCTTTCCGATCTGATCTTAAGGCAAGAGAAAAAAAGCCACACCAAAATCTTAGGATGGGGTTTTTGGCCGGGTTTCCTCTTAAAGCAACATCTGGAAGTAACAGTGATCTAGCAAAATTGGCAGGAGTCCTGCTGGTGACCCAATCCAAGACATAAATCAGCCGGGCCTCATGTGTTGTTGCCAAAAATGTGACATACTCTGAGTTCTGTTTGATGGTGGCTTAGAGCGGGTACAAAGGCCTCCAAAGCGGAGCCCCTTCCTCCCTTGATGTGGTTAGAACGAGGTTCAAGAGGAATGTGTACAGCTTCTCTAATCTGGCTAGAATTAGGCCATTAATCTCTGATCCCAATGTGTGAGGCTGCCACCTCTCTTGGGTAGTCTCCCAACCGTCCCATCTCTTTCCAAGACACTGAGTCACTTCCCCTCTTGAAATGAGACTTCAAAAAGTTTCCTCCGCTACCCCTGCTTCAGATCGACTTTCTCAGATGGCTTTTCTGGTTGTCGTTATTTAGCATGTGTATTGTGGTCGTGCCCCCCGGCCCCAGTGGGCATGTCTGCACGGCAGCTGGAAGGAAGTCTCCCGGCTCATGGCCACAGACTTGTGTGAGTGGGGCTTGCGCCAGCGCGATAAAAATAGCGGTGCCGACTTTACGACGCGGGCTGGCATGCGGGCTCTCACCCATCCCCTTCTCCTCCCCGCCCCAGGGTTGAGAGGCCGAGCTCCAGCCCAAGGCAAAACCTCTGCACATCTGCATCCTCCCAGATGCAGTGTAGACATACCCAGCAAGCCTCCATTCTGCACGGCATTGCACAAACACAGAGCGCTTGCAATTGTAACCCAGTGGGCTATCTTGGCTTTAGTATATTCACTGTTTTGCGTTAGTGTGACCGGGATCCCAGTGGGGAGTCAGCCGAAGTTACTCAGTTAGGGTGAACTGCAAAGAATGGGGCAGACAACCCCCAAAGCTGATGGATAATTCAATACTTAAATGTACCAAGCCAGCATAAAACAGCTGTTCTAGTACTGCACTGGTTCTTCAGAAGTCCAAAACAAAACAGATCCCTTAAAGTGACCCAGCCTCAGGCCTCCATCCAGGTACCCAGGTCAAATATGATGATGATGTCTGAAAATCTTATTTCATCATATAAAAGAAAAGGTTCTACCAATCCCAAAGGATCGGACACATTGCCTCCCAGGTTATTGAATATTCCAGATCTTACCCAAATACACGCATACAGCCAATTCTTATCAACTAAACTAAAATGTATTCAAAAACAAAGGAGAGAGCGTATGGTGAAAAGATCAATATACAGACAGCCATGAGTTCAATTCTTGAGATTCAGATTCCTGTGTCCTGTAAGATATTGGCTTCAGCAGTTAGCGTAAGGTGTGAGGCCTACGAACAGATAAACTTTACACAGATAAACAGCCCACTGGAAACCCCAAGTATTGGGGAGCTGAAAATAGAGTGTTTAAGGGAAATTTCTGACCACAGGAACATGCCCCAACCCCAATCGTGTCATGGCAACAAATTGACATACATAACAAGAACATGCACCACATCCTCAGACACGTAACCACAAGAGGGCCATGGCAATGAATTGACGTATGTGATGAGTTGAGGTCATTAATATACTAATCTATGGAAGAAAGACACTCCAACCTTAGTAACGTGAGAAAATACAAATGAGGAAAAGGGGGAAATCCCCTACTGAATATGCATCAAACATAGCGGCATCAGCATAACATCTTATGAGTTGCATCCCAGCCTAGGGGCGGCAGGAGAAGGAGATGCAGTCCTTGGGAGGTGCCAGAATGATGCCGCTGGTGATGCGGGAGAAGGTGATGGTGATGAGGAAGATGATGGCTCACATCTCAGCTCGTTCTGCAAGGGATGATGTGAGTATATGGATCCATTCTGTAGTATCTTGATCTACCGTCCTGAGTTGGGGTGGTTGTGACTGTGCTAAACGTATTCATAGACTATATGTAAATATAGAGGAGTTCCTATAGTGCGTGTTGCACATGGGGGTTCCCAACTATATAATCATTTAAATAGACTGAGCCTGATCTTGGGACAAGAACCTGTCACCCTCAAAGTGATAACTGGGGATCCAACACAATTAACACAACGTCTATAGATCAGGCTACACAATCTAAAGAGAGAAGGAGGGAGCAATTAACTGGCGGAGGGGTTGGGGGAGGAAGGGCACTGGTAGCAGTGGCAGGAGGGCTAAGTCAGTGATTTGCACATGGCAGCCATGTGATAAATTGTGTTAGTCATGCACCTTGGACTGCCTCACCTGCATCCAGCCCCTAGGGGTTGGATGGCCGCAGCCCTCACTCGGCTGTGCGAGGCAGTAGATTCATAGATTCCAAGGCCAGAAGGGGCTATTGTGATTGTCTAGCCCAGTGGTTCTCAACCCACGGCCCAATTAGCACACAGCTGCGGCCCAGCTCAGCTGTGTGCTAATGGCCGGCCTGCGTGCTGGGGTCCACCAGGTTCCCGGCGGTCTGGCATGGAGGGGTCCGGGCTGTCCCACTGCCTAGCATGGCAGGGTCAGGGTCGGACCTGCCCTGCGTGGCTGGAGTCTGGGCTCCAGGGCTCCCAGCCGGCCCCGAAAATCCAGGTCCGGGGCAGCCACCTGACCCCATGAGCTCCGGGCTCCTGAGTCAGGATCCGAGGCTGCTGGCCAGCCCTGAGGGGTCCAGAGCAGCCGCCCGGCCCCACGAGGTCCGGGGCAGCCACACGGCGAGGGTCCAGGGCAGGTGGGTGGGCAGCTGGTCCATGCGACGGGGTCCAGGGTTGGGGTCCGGGCTGCCTATGTGGCCCACAATGTGTAATAAGTTGAGAACCACTGGTCTAGCCTCACCTCCCAGATAACGCAGACCAGAGAGTTTCCCCAAAAAATTCCTAGAGCAAATGTTTTTGGAAAAATGTCCCATCTTGATTTAACAATTGCAAGCGATGGAGAATCCACCACGACTCTTGGCAAATTGTTCCAATGGCTAATCGCCCGCACTGTTAACAATGTTTCCTTATTTCCAGGCTGAATTTGTCCAGCTGCCCCTTCCAGCGATTGGGTTGGAAGAAGCATCTCTCTGCTAGACTGAAGAGCCCATTGCCAAATATTTGTTCTCTACGTACAGACTGTGATCAAGTCACCCCTTCGCCTTCTCTTTGTTAAGCTAAATAGATTGAGCTCCTTGATTCTACCACTATAAAGCAAGATTTCTAATCTTTTAATCATTCTCGTGGCTCTTCTCTGAACCTTTCCAGTTTATCAACAGCCTTCTTGAATTATGGGCAACAGAACTGGGCCCATTATTCTAGCAGCGGTCGCACCAGTGCCAAATACAGAGATCAAATAACCTCTCTGCTCCTACTTGAGATTCCCCTGTTATGCATCCCAGGGTCACATTAGCTCTTTTAGCCACAAGATAGCACTGGGAGCTCATGTTCAGCTGATCATCACCAGGAACCCCAAATCTTGTTTCAGAGTCACTGCTTCCCAGGATAAAGTCCCCCATCCTGTAAGTCTGGCCTGTATTCTTTGTTCCCAGAGGTATACATTTACATTTAGCTGTATTAAAACACACGTTGTTTGCTTTTGCCCAGCTTACCAAGCGATCCAGATCGCTCTGTATCAATGACCTGCCCTCTTCATTATTTACAACTTCCCCCACATTTGTGCCACCTGCAAATGTAATCTGTGGTGATTTTATGTTCTTTTCCAGGTCATTGATAAAAATGTTAAATAGTGTGGGGCCAAGAACCGATCCCTGTGGGACCCCTCTAGAAACAGACTCACTTGAGAATGATTCTCCATGTACAGTTACATTCTGAGACCTATCAGTTAGCCAGTTTTTAATCCATTTAAAGTGTGCCATGTTCATTACATCATTTTCGTTTTTTTCATCAGAATGTCATGCGGTACTAAGTCATACGCCTTACAGAAGCCCAAGGATATTGCATCAGCGCTATTGCCTTTATCAACCAAACTTGTAAGAGAGTGTAAGGCCCAGTCCCACCCTGTGCTGCTCAGCCCCGCAGTGATGAGAGCAGGGGCTACTCGCCAGAGTCGCACAGGAAATTGGAGGAGAGTTTTCTGGGGAAAAAAATATTCAGAACACAAAATTGGGGGGGGGGAGGGCTCAACAATAAAATTAAAAAGTTTCAATGATGGGAACACTTCCACATTTTTCGTTTTTCCCCTGGAATGGGGGACGGGGGATAGAAAAGTGACTGCCCTTACTCTCACTATGTCACTTTCTTCCCTTTTCTGGTGGGGGAGGAGGAGAGGAGAGAAGGAAGTTGATTTGTTTCATTTCATTTGTTTCATGACTCTTATGCTTGTATTTAACCTGTAGTGCACAGTGTAAGGTGCAGGGCTCTCTTTGTCTGGCCCATGTAGAATACATGCAGCTCTATAAAATGCTACACATCGCTTAAAGCATGACTGGCAGGCGTTCAGATATCAAGGTGATGAGCATGATAGAACCTGAATAGAATAGAAAGGGTGTCAAAGGTTGTAGCATAGACTGTATGATTTCTGTGGTATTAAATAAGAAATAATATGGGGTCATGTAATTAAAGACTGTGAGTCAGATTCACATTTACAAGAAGGCCCCTTTTACACCACTCTGGCAGTAACATAGTAAGACATAGTAAGGCCCTTCTTTTACTGCTAGTGTGAGGCAAAGGGGCCTTAGTGTATAAAAGAATCTGGCCCCCTGTCACAGTAATACATGTGCACAAGGGGGCAGAGTTAAGGTTACTGGTGCAACCTTAACTTTGCCATTTCCTGCCTGCTGAGTGCTAGTGGGGCAGCCTGAGCAGTACCTGAACAGAGGTTTTCTGTTGGAATATATATTCTTGTTGCTGGAAATAAACCAAATTGAAGATCCATAGAGTAACTCTTCTTTTCTCTTCCCAAAGAACTTGCCCAAACCCTACTGGGTTTTGACAATGGTGTATTTCTGGCCATGCATCCTCAGCAAGACCTTCTTGGGGTTAGAGCATGATTATGGACCTGGGGCTCATGCATCAAAGGTGAATTTACAGTACTGCAATCCTGGAAGCAGGGCGCTGTGTGGGGGTGCAGAAGTGACAGAGGCCAGTGCTAAGGAGCCATGGAAAGAGACAGCTGTTGGTGAAGCAGAACAACAAGAAAGGTCACAAGAAGCAGAAGGAGGTTGAGAAAGGAGCATCTAAAGTCTCTGTCTCCGACACAGCATTCTGCCTACCCCTCCCACTGTCTAGGATCCCACGCAAACCTGGAGGGGACAGTCAGATTAAGAAGCATCCTAAACATGAAAGAAAAGCAGCATCCCTCGATCCTAAACATGAAAGAAAAGCAGCATCCCTCAATCGCAAACCTCAGTGAACAAACATGAAACAAACCAGCCCGGAAGTAACAGACGTGCTCTGGAATCAGAAAAAGCACTGTGCTAGGAGCAACAGGAGGAAATCCAGGCTGGATGTAAGAGGAAAAAATCTCCTAATAGTGAGACCTGTCAGACTGTGGAGAACTCCCCCTCCAGTTACTTGGGTTATTTGAAAGCCCCATCATGTGGGCCATTTTGAACAGGGGTGGATGAAGCCCAGGACCATATAATGAAGGGAATGGTTCCTTCCCAGAACGGGGAGGGGCAAACAACTAACAGACGAAAGAGGAGTTTTCTCTCTCTGGTTTAAATAGACCAAAAGCCTGAGGTCCTAACTTAGTGTTTGGTCAGTGGGAGTTCACTGGAGTAAGGATGGAATAAAAACTGAGTATCTAAAGACCTGGCTCTCTGACATGGTTGCATTGTCAGGTACTGGGACAGAGGAAACTTAATTAAGAGTCACATTCTTGAGGTTTAATAAACAAGGCTCACTCTCAGTAAGAGCATGAAGAAAATCAAATATTTGCATCACTGATTTCCCAACTCCTTTCAAAACCACGGCCCTCCAGCATTACCATTCAACACACCCACCACTGGTGAATTACTTAGCTCTCTACGTTTGTAGTTATATTGTCATAAACTTGGGGACTAAATTTTAAGGGAGAAACTTCTGATAAAACTTCTCCTGGTATAAGGATTAAATCTTCTGGACCCTGAAAATTTAGATGGAAGAGCAGAGGTTGTAGGAATTGCCATTTTATAACAGATCAACATGCCCATCTCATGCAATATCCTATCTCGAAGGCGCCAGTGTCAGATATGTCCATGGAAAGTACAGTCCACAAAATGTGCGATGTGCTTCATGACGCAGTATAATACCAGTCAAGGAAAGTGCTTCCTGATCCCATCTGCCAACCAACTTATGCCTGAAGTAGCAATG
The DNA here is from genome assembly GCA_033296515.1 of Macrochelys suwanniensis. Classification (NCBI taxonomy): domain Eukaryota; kingdom Metazoa; phylum Chordata; order Testudines; family Chelydridae; genus Macrochelys; species Macrochelys suwanniensis. The sequence goes on along the minus strand of CM065789.1, from coordinate 4,373,622 downwards.
CAGATGGTCTTTGTATTTTGACTACTTCCAGGATGCAGTCACCTCCATTTGGCCAAGGTTGGCAGCACCTAAGACTAGGTAGAAGTAGAAGCCAGTGCCCTGGCCAATGGAAAGTTCATAAATTAAACTGCTCCTCAGCAAAAAGCTGATTGTTCTTAGCTTTAAAGGTGGTTCCAAGTTCAAGTAGCAAGAACCAAAATAGAAAACTGCCATTAGGCCATCTATTTATCAGCCCCCCAACCCCATCACAGCCTCAGTCAAAGCACTGGCAAGAATCCATTCTTCTCAAAAGGTATGAAGTTATTCATCTGCTACACACAATGCCCATTGGAGGTTTATTTCTGGAAGTAAGAAGCGAGTGAGTAGACATTCAGCTAGCTCATTGTGGAAGATGGCCAAGGCATATCGCAGGGGGAAATGACTTGCATCTCAAACTTTCTAAGAAGATGACATAGATTCAAGGAACTGAGAAAATAGAACACAAAATGGAAATGACTGCCTATGAAGGAGTACTGCAGAAAAAGAACTGGCGATCATAAGTGGACCACAAGCTAAATATGAGTCAACAGTGTAACACTGTTGCAAAAAAGCAAACATAATTCTGGGATGTGTTAAGCAAGATACAAGAAGTAATTCTTCCGCTCTTCTCCGCGCTGACTAGGCCTCAGCTGGAGTATTGTGTCCAATTCTGGGTGCCACATTTCAGGAAGGATGTTGACAAACTGGAGAAGGTCCAGAGAAGAGCAACAAAAATGATTGAAGGTCTAGAAAACATGAGCTATGAGGGAAGATTGAAAAAATTGGGTTTGTTTAGTCTGGAGCAGACTGAGGGAGGACATGAGAACAATTTTCAAGTACATAAAAGGTTGTTACAAGGAGGAGGGAGAGAAATTATTCTTCTTAACCTCTTAGGATAGGACAAGAGGCAATGGGCTTAAATTGCAGCAAGGGAGGTTTAGGTTGGACATTAGGAAAAATTTCCTAACTGTCAGGGTGGTTAAGCACTGGAATAAATTGCCTAGGGCGGTTGTGGAATCTCCATCACTGGAGATTTTTAAGAGCAGGTTAGACAAATACCTGCCAGGAATGGTCTAGATAATACTTAGTCCTGCTGTGAGTGCAGAGGACTAGACTAGATGACCTCTCCAGGTCCCTTCCAGTCCTATAATTCTATGATTCTAAAATTGAAAAGAAGTGAATTAGAGTGGAAAAAATGCAAACTAACTTTGTGTCCTTCATAAGAACGGCCATATTGGGTCCAATGGAGTCCAAACCCCAAATAAATCCGTTTTACCCTGTATAAAGCTTATACAGGGTAAACTCATAAATTGTTCACCCTCTATGACACTGATAGGGAGATATGCACAGCTGTTTGCCACCCCCACCCCACCCCCAGGTAGTAATACATACTCTGGGTTAATTAATAAGCAAAAGTGATTTTATTAAATATAAAAAGTAGGATTTAAGTGGTTCCAAGTAATAACAGACAGAACAAAGTGAAAATAAAATAAAACACGAAAGTCTAAGCCTAGTAAAGTAAGAAAACTGAATACAGATAAAATCTCACCCTCAGAGATGTTTCAATAAGCTTTTTTCACAGTACTGGATGTCTTCCTAGTCTGAGCCCAATCCTTTCCCCTGGGACGGTCCTTGTTCCAGCTCAGGTGGTAGCTAGGAGATTTCTTATGTCTGCGGCCCCCTTTGTTCTGGTCCACCCCCTTATATATCTTTTGCTTAAGGCGGGAATCCTTTGTCCCTGTCTGGGTTCCCACCCCTCCTTTTAAATGGAAAAGCACCAGGTTAAAGATGGATTCCAGTTCAGGTGACATGATCGCATGTCACTGTAAGACTTCATTACCCACTTGCCAGCACACAGGTATACAGGAAGACTTACAAGTAAACAGCCATCTACAGTCAATTGTCCTAGTTGATGGGAGCCATCAAGAGTCCAAACCATCATTAATGGCCCACACTTTGCATAATTACAATAGGACCTCAGACTTATATTTCATATTTCTAGTTTCAGTTTCAAGAGTGATACATTTATACAAATAGGATGACCACACTCAGTAGATTATATTGTAATGATATCTTACAAGAGACCTTTTGCATGAAGCATATTCTAGTTACATTATATTCACACTTATTAGCATATTTTCATAAAATCATATGGAGTGCAATGTCACAACAACATCCTCTGGCAAGGAGTTCCACAGGTTTACTGTGTGTTGTGTGAAGAAATACTTCCTTTTGTTTGTTTTAAACCTGCTGCCTATTAATTTCATTTGGTGACCCCTAGTTCTTGTGTTATGAGAAGGAGTAAATAACACTTCCTTATTTATTCCTTATTCTCCACACTAGTCGTGATTTTATAGACCTCAATCATATCCCCCTTATTTGTCTCTTTTCCAAGCTGAAAAGTCCCAGACTTATTAGTCTCTTCTCATATGGAAGCTATTCCATATCCCTAATCATTTTTGTTGCCCTTTTCTGAACCTTTTCCAATTCCAATATCTTTTTTGAGATGGGGTGACCACAGCTGCACACAGTATTCAAGATGTGAGTGCACCACAGATTTATATAGAAGCAATATTATATTTTCCCTTATTATCTATCCCTTTCCTAATGAAGCCCAACATTCTGTTAGTTTTTTTGACTGCCGCTGCACATTGAGTGGATGTTTCCAGAGAACTATCCACAATGATGCCAAGATCTCTTTCTTGAGTGTTAACAGCTAATTTAGACCCCATCATTGTATATGTCTAGTTGGGATTATGTTGTCCAATGTGCGTTACTTTGCATTTATCAACGTTGAATTTCATCTGCCATTTTGTTGCCCAGTCACCCAGTTTTGTGAGATCTTCTTTTACCTCTTCGCAGTCTTCAATGTGCTTCAAGTCATAGGCAGCTATTGTGAACTCTCTCTTGGATCAGACATTGACTCTTGGTGCCAAAGGCACTGAATTTGAAAGTTCTGTTCCTATCAGCAAGGAAAGGCATTTGGCAGGCTGATAGCAAAACTGGAGGGGAGCCAGAAGGATGCAACATAAAGGGGCGGAAGGCAAGCAGGTGGTTCAGGCTAATAAAACCTTTTCTTCATTTTGTGAGAGGGGACGGAAATGTTTTGGCCTCCGGAAAGACCTGAACAATCCTGAGTTATGGAAGTTCCATTCACTTTCAGAACAGGAAATGCCAGAAGGAATCCAAGATCTAAAAATGGCGATATTTCTGCATGTGACCAGGCTACTTTTAGATGCTGGTTTTTTTACGCTCCAGCCACCGATAAAACTCTGAAATTTGGGAGAAGTGGGAGGAAACGTAAACCAGTCTAACTCCTTACTCAGAAGAAACCAGAAAACCACATCCAGCCAAATCCAATGTAATTTTAAAAGTCTGACTGTGGTCTTGGCTAACGAAGGCTGACTGAGGTCTATTTCACACAGAGGTTCTTGTCTGCAATGGCGTCTTTGCAGAGGTCAATATGCCGGCATTCCAGGCTTTTGCGCTCCTCTGTACACCACAGGGGTGGTTTAAGGCCTGAGCCAGTGGCCACAGGAGTCAATAACAGCCTTTCCCTTGACTTCAACGGGCACAGGATGGGGGCCTAGGCATGGAAAAACAGATACAGTCGTATCATGGAAAGTCAAACAGCACTTGTAGATAGTCCTGACCTAGAAGTTATAAATCTAGAGCATGAGATTTGCATGAAGAGTTAGAGCCCCTGGCAGAGCTCAGTAACTCTTATGTTTAGCAATAGAGCGAAGACTAAACGACATTGACATGAGAGAAAATTCTGCATCCAGAATGTCTGACTGGAGGCAGGGGGACACTTTTCTTTTTTATTGTAAAGAATAATTTCCACCGGAATAACTAGCACCAGGTTGACGTGGTCTGTGATCTGCAGAGGGTCAGGCCTGGTCATGTATGAGAGACCTCCCCAAAACACCCAGGCTGTTACAGGCAATGGAGCCGGTGAGGTTCTGTAGGCTGAGTCAGTACTGGTTCAACGCCGCAGCTTTTTATCAAGAGATGCTATGATGACAGTACTTGGTAACAGGGTAGGCTGCTCCTTAGTTGGTGGTGATAGAAGCTCAGTAGACAGGGCTGGCTCTAGCTTTTTTGCTGCCCCAAGCAGCAAAAAAAACCAAAAAAAAACCGGCCCTTGAAATGTGCTGCCCCAGGAATGGCCAGAATGCCACCCCTTCAGCTGTGCCGCCCCGAGCACCTGCTTCCTTTGCTGGTGCCTGGAGCCGTCAGTAGATGGTGCTTTTCATTCAGGGTCACTGAAGGGCTTAACGCTCCAGCCCGCCCCGAGTCTGGATGAACAGACCCGCTGGATGCCACTGGGTGAAGCCGTGAAATCGCTAAACTCAGTTCACCCAAATGTTCCCGAGATTCTGTCGTCTAATTAACCAAATGAGTTTGCTTATTAGCTGCCAGCATGACTGGAGTGGGAGAGCTATTCACAGAGGAACTTGGTCGACCAGTTTAGCCGCTTTTCCTCCTAGCTGAGATTTTTACAGCCATATTCATTGCTAATAATTATCAAAACTTTTTATGCAAATGAGATTCTGTAGATTGTAAGATCTTTGCGGGAGGGGCCAGCTTTCCCTTATCTGTTTGTACAACCCCTAGCCCAGTACAGCCCCAGTTCCTGAAGGGAACCTCTGGGTGCTATTGCAAAATGAATACATATTAATGTTTCAGCTTACGGATTGCTTGCATTCACCAGGACTAATGCTCCGAATGTTTGCTACTGATGCTGTGTGACCGGCCACCTAAACCTAAGGTTTCTTCTCCGCAGCTGGTTTTGCCTCCCAACCCGCCGTGTGCACACTTGTGGAATGAATACTCGTGCGTGTCCCTTACTTATAATATCAATTTGGACAAGCATTCAGGCCACTTTCTCTTTCCATGAACATTTTTGTGGCCAAAAGTGCCCTCCTATAAACGTGCCCAGCAGGAGCACAAAAGGGGTTGCGAGTACAGTCCGAGCAAGGTCTCGGCTTTCATTCAGATGAGGTTGGCTAATAATACTTTCTGCACAGCTCTGCACACGGCAGCGCAGAGGTCAGAGCCAGCTTACAGCAGCGGGGCAAGGGTCAGACTTTAACCAGTGCAAAGCAGAGTCAGCCAGCCCCATCCTACCTCTCCTGAGAAATCGCCCCTGATGATTGTTGTTTAAAACAGCCTCCCAATCTGCTTCACCGTTCTGGGTTGCCTATTCCACATCCCATCACTGTGAACCTTTCGAATTTCTCCATCACTAGGCTTTATTTTCATTTACACTAGGGCCCCTTTATACCCCTCGAGTGTGTAACGGGGCCTTAAAGTGGATGTAAAAGCCCATTTAGGCCCCTTTACCCTGCGAGAACAGTGCAAAAGGGCCGTAGCATAAATGAGAATCGGGCCCCCCGGCTCGGCGCTTTTGCAGCTGACCAAAGCAAAGGGCCACCTGGAAGTCTGTAGCTGTGCGTGCCAGCTGCAGCCAGAAGGGAGAATGTGTCAGCAAGGGGCTGGGGCACTTTCTACCGGTCTCCAGTCAACTCACCATTACTGTTGAACAGCCTCTGGTCAGAACACAGCCTGAACTCTTCAGCTCACACGTGGCCCATAATAAATAGCCCCAGGGCCCATGCTTTGAGCTGCCTGCATTTCTGCGAACTCAGTCTGATCCGTATCCAACTGCCAGCCACCGACACTCTTGCTTTCCTGCAGGTTAAAAGTGGTCAGCCTTATAATACACCCTAATCCTGGCCTAGTCTGCTAGCTCCTGGTTTTGATCCTCTCCGATGCTTTCTGTTTCCAAACACTGGCAGTGGCTTTTTCCAGAGCTGAAGCAATTGCTCCGTTGCCATATTCAGTCTAAGGATTGAGGTGCTTTCACATATCAAAGGACTGAGATTAATGGCCCACAACTTTACATTTGTCTTCATTGTTTCCTGTCCTGGCTGCTACCCGCAGTGTCTGAGCACTCCTAACAGCTGATCTGCTTTTCATTCGAACAAGATGTTCAAACATCTCGGAGATTAAAAACTGTTATAAAATAGAGAGACAGGGGAAAAAAACCAATCAAAACTGCTTTTCTATTTCTAGGATGTGACTTAAAGTGAAAGCCACCTTTTAATAGAAGGCAGCTTTATTCTGTATTGCATCTCTCATAAACAATGTAACCCAAAGTGCTTTCTAGGGAGCTGAATAATACAACGGCTCAGAAGACCAAACCGTGTGAGCTACAGAAAGATGTATTCACTGCAGAGCACAGGTTGAAGGTAATTGTCCTTGATGTCCACATCTACCCTACATGTTTGCTCAGCCAAACAGGTATTGGCTCAGTTAGACAAGCTTCGGCTGTTGTGTGTGTTGTACTATCACCAAGTAGGGTGACCAGACAGCAAATGTGAAAAATCGGGACAGGGGGTGGTGGGTAATAGGAGCCTATATAAGAAAAAGACCCAAAAGTCAGGACTGTCCCTATAAAATCGGGACATCTGGTCACCCTATCACCAAGCAAACATGCAGTAAGATGTTAAAAGATGATGATTGATGAAAGTTTGCATGGGTTAAGAGAATGGGAAGGATGGAGCATAAACATGTATTAATAATTATGGGTAATCCACTAAATTTGGGTGCCTCCATTTTTGAATGCCCAATTTTGGCTTGACTTCCAGAGATCTTCAGCTGGAGTGGTAGGTGCTGAGCATCTGTGCATATAGACCCTAGGCATTTCAAAAATCTTAATTAGTAATGGTGTCAGCACTTAGACCTGAGTCCCAATATTCCTCATTTGATTGCAAATTACTGAGTTAGGCATTTATTCAGCATTGACAGTAATTGATACATAATGGGATGCAGCACAGACACTGGTACACATGTAGATCTTAACACTATCATCTCGATCTGGATAAGTGAATGGAAGGTTCAACTGACTTTTGGTTTAGCAAATTAATACTTTTATTATCTATTCTTATGAACTATTTTATAAGCTTCAGTTAATCGGTGAAAATGCAACTTTGGCTCAGTGAATTCAATCATTTGGAAACATTTCTGTCTAGCAGTTTGGTTTAAATTTGCTCTGCAATGAAGTCGTGAACCCCATCAGAGCATGGAAACAGCCAGTCCCGGCTCATACACCGTACCTGCACCCCTCTGAAGCGACTACCTTTGCCTCCAAAATCTTAGCTTGGAACAATAACTCTGAGGGGCTCGGACTGCCCCATTCCTCCCAGTGAGGGGTAAATACAGCTGCCCAGTGACTATAATTTAAACATCCAGCGTGGGAGACAGGGAAGATGACCTGCATAGTTTGCTGTGAGCAACGGCTCATTTGGGGGCCACAAGGTGGGGGCATTTGGGAGATATCCGCACTGATGGTTTTTCCTCAATCAAGGAGCCTAGCAGAGTCCCTGGGCCAGGGGCGGATGCAGCCTCCTGATGCAATGCATGCACTATGGGGCTGGGGGGCTCAGGAGAGAATGAGGGAGCTCAGAGAGGGCCAGGCCTATGGGGTCACTGCCCTCCCTGTGGGGATGGGGGGCCAAGGAGGGGATGGGGGGTGGCGTCAGAGAGGGCCCAGGCTGTGGGGTCACTGCCTGTGTGCAGCTGTATCCACTCACTGAGCTCTGGTCCTGCTGCCAGTGGTAGCAGTACCTCCAACCCGGTCCTGCTTCCGGGCTCTCGGCCTGGTGGTTTGGCCTGACGGAGGAGCAGCCAGGCCAAACTTGAGCCAGGTGCTCTGTGCAAGTGCTCCCAGCCCGGGCCTGACTTCTGTGGGTGCAGTGGCACCCCTGAACCCTGACTAGAGCTGCCCTTGTCATAGGCATATTCAAGCTCCAACAAGGGGCAGCCCCACTCAGGGAACCCCACGCAGCTTGGAGAGCACGTGTTCAAATTCTGAATCGCTGTGCAATCCACAGTGGCACATGGGTGGAGCTTATTTTGTGGGCGGAGCTTGTACCACTATTCTTGTCCCGCCCCCAGTCTAGCCCCAGTACTCAGTAACGGATATTTCTGAAACACCAACACCCAGCTACACTCTGGCCTCTGCTTTGTGATGTGCATTGAGGTTTGCAGGTAAATATCATGCAACAGCAACATTATAAAATCAAATGGTCCAGATGTGCCTGAATAGTCTCTTAATGCAAATGTACTTTAGCTCCCCATCAGTAAAAGAAGGAAGCTGGAGAGAGACAGAATGGGAAAAGTGCCTACAGGAAGGCAAAGATTCCACACCCAAGTTCTGAGGTCTGGATAAAGCGGCCAGGCTCTTGGGAAGTTTTGCCATATGTTTGTTTTGCTGACTGTGGCTGTCGTTCGATTTCTGCTGATACAGATTTGCTCCTGCAGAGAAATCGTTGCTGACGCCTGTTATTTCTAGAGCTGGGAGGGAAACTTTTCCCATCCTTCAAAAACTTTTGAGACTGTAAAAAATCTTCCAATCCCAAATTGGGATGAAAAATCAAAATCTCGGAAATGTTCATGAACTGAAATCAATAAATACATTGGTTTGGGTCAATCAAAACGTTTTATTCTGATAATTTCAACCATTTCAATCCCCCCCCCCGCCCCAAAAAAAAAAAAGTTCTCTTACATTTATAAATCGATAGGTCACTCTGAACTAGACACTTTCCGAACATTTCATTTCAACAGTTTCAAATTTTTTTCCAACATTTCTTCAAACTCAGGAATCCATTGAAACGGACTCATTCCCAAAAAAAAATGTCAGTTTCAACAAATCAGCATTTTCCAAAAAGAAAAAAACCCAAAAAACATTCATTGAAGAATTCCGGACAAGCTCTAGTTATTTCTGCTGAGTTGGTTCATCAATCCCAGATTCTACACAAGATTCCCTCTCTTGAGCACCGGACAAACTAGATGCATTCATCCGTGAAGCTAGGCTGTTGGCTTGAGTTTTGTTTGTTTGTTTTATCTTAATACCAAAGTTTTCAGTGTATTACTCAAAGCTGCCTTGTAACCTGGGACAGAACACCTCTAAATTCAGCAGCAGGATTACCTACCAGCCTCCCTTTGACGCCGGGGGCATTTCATTAATTTGACATACAAAGATTGGCACAGCCGAGAGCAAGTATTTCCCATCGTGGAAGGTTCGTTGTGGGTCTGATTTCTCCAAAGAAACCCGCATTGTTTCTAAGCTGTGTCACACTGTCTCTGTCTGACATTTAAAGGTCTGGTGCTTCAGTCACATTGCGTTAGAGGTAATGTGGGAAGACTTGTCTAATGTGGGCTTTCAGAGGAGCTTCTTGACATCCATTCCACTCGCTGGGGGAAAAAATATCATTGGGAGCCTCCGAGTTTCTGCATAGAGGTTCATGGACCAAATGGCCAGTGAAAGTGAGGCATTTGAGACTGGGGGATGATCTCAGTAAAACTGCCTTTGGGTCGGATGTGCTGTGATTGACATCAATGGAGCTAGCCACATAGAATCACAGAACCATAGGGCTAGAAGGGACCGCAAGGCCCAGCTAGTCTAACCCCCTGACAAGATGCAGGATTTGTTGTGTCTCCAGTGCTTACAAGCGGTGCTGTACCAAGGTCGGAACCCAGCCCCTTGCAGGATCGACCCGCTAACGGACGAGTGTCCGTATTTCAGTTGCGCACAAAGCAGGAGAGCAGATGGTCCTGATCCGAACCCAGCGGAGGCTGGTCTCCACCCCCTGGCAGCCTTCTGATGGCTCTGTGACGTGAGAGGCCACCTCGCTGCAGCTCCCACAGTAAGCGCTCTGGCCCTGATCCAGCGCACATTGAACTCACAGCATGTGAGCAGCCCCCCACGGATGCCAGCATGACTATTCGTGCATGCTGGGCTGGACCGGGGCCAGCATGTGCTGCACCTCACGGACAAGTGAACCCCCCACCCCCATTGGCCTTGGTGTTAGACTCCTCCGCCCAGGCCAAGGAATGAATGAGCTTGGGAAGCCACACTACCGGACCCCAGCTGGGATCCCTGCAGGACAGCACTGAGTCACATTGCAGCAGGGAGGGAAACATGCATTGCAGCTGTCTGCTCTGTGCCTGTCTCAGGAATAAGCCGCAGGCGGCCTTCAGTCTCCAGGGCTGCTTATCCCTTCAGCAAGGAAATGCCTTTTCCTTCAGGCATTATTCGAAAAACCTCCTCACTTTCGCAGAGAGCTACTTTTCCGATGTACCCAGGAATGAGAGCTCTCTCTTTTCTCTAGCTGCATGTAACGTGAACCTGCAGGTTTGCCCAGCTGTAATTCGTCTCATGCAATTAGCACACTGCCTCCGGTAACTGGAATCACCTTTAATGATGCTGACCATGTTCCTTGGAGTCTCCTCATGTCCTTGGTCCATTGTATGGGAATTAAAGGAACAAACGCACCAGGCCCTAATTCCTGATTAGCCTTGTCCCATCCAAAGCAGGCTGTTTGCCCTGTCCCATTATTTTCCTCTCTTTCCTCCTCCGTCTCCTGGCAGGAACACATTCTCATGTGGTTGAGTGTGAGGGTAGTTTTTCTGGGATGAAAAACAGCCTGAGTCATCGCTAAGCAGATGTCATGCTCTTATTGTGGAAGAAATGCAGGAGCTTTTCCATTGCTGGGGGAACTTTCAACATGATTCACTAACGCCCTTTCCTCGCCTACATGCGGAGAAAAGAAGGGGCAAATCAGGATAAACCCACAACCAACCTGAGCCTCCACCCAAAATTAGAATCAAGCCCAGGGCCCAAAGCTTTCTGCAGATCTGGACATTTTCAATTCCCTTGTTAGTAGTCTCTATTTTCCCTGAACCTCTGCGCTCCCAGGGTCTGGCTGGGAAGGGCAGTAATACCACGAAGATAAAAGTCTCCTTGTATTTGCACAGCCAGGGTAGCAAGACATACCAGAAACCTCACCAAGAAGCCAGCACTTGGGGATGCGTGCAGCTCAGTGATATGCTGCCAACATTATAACAAGGGGCTCCCACCAAAAAGTTTCCACCCTTACCCATGATCCAGCCCAAGATCTAGCTGCTCGCAGAGAGATGGGGCAGAACACAAAACAAACAACCAACCAAAGACATTCTTGTAACTATGGAGTCAAACTGTTGTGCGGAGGTATTTCCTGGAGATGTTTATGCTTTGTTTCGGAAAGCTCGTACCGGGGGTGTTGCCAGCGGAGCACCCCGTCCGGGCTGTGTGAGTCAAGCCGGGTGGATGATCACTTTGCAAGCAGGGGGGATGGATGGATCCTGGGTCACTTTTTGAAAACAGCTGATATTTGGTGCAATCTGGTCCATTCCAACGGCAAAAGGATATCAAGGCGTTCCAGGATGCATCGTCCCTGGCAGGGCTGGTTTAGCCGCATTCAAAAAGACAAGAAAATTGCCTCAATGTTCCTTTCAATTCCGGAGCAGAATTTTAACAAAGGCTTCATTCAATGTCCCTTCCCCCCCCTCAAGGACACCTCAAGGGATCAGAGTGACAGTGACTGTTAGCCTTACTGGCACGTTGATCGGCTTCAGACACAAGGCCACATACACTGGTAAGGATTTTAGCATAAATCAATGCTTTTTCTATACCTGAAACTACACATACAACCCGACGCTCAAGAAACAGCAGCTCTAAGTGCCTTACCGACCATGTTTTTAGCTAAACAAGCAGATAAAATGGTGGCACTGACGTGGCATTTGCAAACCATTATCCAGGGCACTGTGCATGTGCGTTACAGATCACTTTCTCCTACCCCTTGTCTGTCTACCTAGAGCGTAAGCCGTCTGGGGGCAGGCCCTAGCTCTCACTACATTTGTGGACAGTGCCTCGTACAGAAGAGGCCCTGATCTTGGCTGGGTCCTTTGCTGAAATCACCATCATCATCCAAGTTCCCAGTCCCAAACCCCCTGCCCATCTCCAACCATCATGAGCTCAAAGCCACCAGTCCAGCTGTCTCCCATCCCTGGTTCTTTGGCCGAGTCCTGGCCAGGAAACAGCAGGCAACAGTCATTTTCCGCAAGAGAATTCCCCCCCCCCCCAGATCTCTGTTGGCATGAGAAAGAAACAGGTTGTTTGCGTTTCCCATTCTCCATGCTGGTGAACTCCCTGGCTCGCTGGCAGGCTGGAATGGCTCTTGGAACATGTGGAACGCTGAACTAATGGCCACTTAACGTCAATTAATGTTACTGCTAGATTAGTATTGAAAACATTGCTACAATCTGATAACTAAGCATTTACTATACCCAGCAGTGGGCTCAGTGCTGATGCAGGGGAGGTGGCGAATTATACAGCTCGCAGCCATTTATTCACGCCAACAAACTCGCAGCAGCAGCCAGCTCGGCTGAGCGTCTCATTCAAATACACCCGTTTGGCAAAGACGGCATGTGTCAAATGTGCAGCAAGAACACGTGGCTGGGAACACTCTGTATGTCTGGTGTGTACGGACTGCATGGAGCTCCTCTCAATCAGGACGGGGGGGAAGGGGAGAGGAAGGACAATAGACAGTTGTTCAGAAACGTGTATTGTTTTTCCCCTTGGAATGAACTTAAACAAGGGGAAATGCAGGGTGAAGAGCAGGAAAAACAACCTCCTGGTGTGAGCTATTAGATCACGAAATTATCTCCCCCCAAGGGAAATGGCTGAAACCCCAACACTTGGGACATTTCAAAGTGACCTGGACATCAGCTGTGGGGCAGAACAACCCTGTCCAGGCCGCCCAGAGACCGACAAGATGAGTTCATAGCAGTGGCGTGCCATCTATGTACGCCCCACTGGCTATGCAGTGTCCAAATGGCAGCCTGCGGGCCGATTCCATTCAGCCCCTATAGGGGAAGCCATTTTCTAAAACAAAATGGCATCCCCCATGCAACATGACACCTCATGGAGGACGCCATTTTGGACTACCTATGGCATGCAAGCGAGCTGTTGTGTGCCTTACTGTCCTGGCACGCCAGTGGTTAATAGGCGTTCTCTCACCTCTAGTTTCGGTGACGTTGGTTTGAGGTCAGAATGGAACGATTAAACCAGAGTCAATGATTTCCTACACCTCCATCTCGGTTTGCAAATTGCTTGTGAGGATCTCCCGAGTCGACCCAGTTTAGTCACAGATAATGAAAACAACCTAAGAAGACCCTGAATATTAACTAACTGCTTGGGCCAAATAGGCAACACGTTGGAAACTGTCAGTACACATGGCTGCCTTTTACCTCCTCCTTCATCAGCAGCATTATGATTGATTTGTATTACTGTAGCACTCACCAGCCCCAGGACCCCAGTGTGTGAGGCGCTATATAGACACAGAACGAAAATACAGTCTCTACCCCAAGGAGCTTCCAATCCAAGGCACGGGGTGAGGAGAGTTTCCCCTGCATATCTAGCCTCTCTCCACAGCACCCCCTATTATAACCCTCAGAGATACCTCAGGTCTGCTCTGCATCCCCCAGTTAAAGAAGACAAACCCCTCTGCTGGCTTTTTATACTTCCTCTCTCTGGGAGAAGGTGGATCCAGGTTATGTTCTGGGCAATACTCCACCTCGGATGCCTTCCACAAGTGGCATTTCCAAAGGCCCCTGCCTATGTGGGTCGGACCTCCCAGAATTCCCAGGAACACTGCATCCCAAACCCGTGTTCTGCTAGAGCAACAAGAATCTGTCCTTGCCCAAGTTCCTTTGTGTTCCAGTTCTTATCCCAGGGCAGGTCACCTGCCACTGGCCCCTGGTAGACTCTGCAGGACTTCTGCCCCAGGACGGTCTGTCACGCCCACCAGTCTGTCAAACCTTTATCTGTTCCCAGTGCAGCCCACTGACAACACCATGCATTTTCTTAGCTTCATGGCCCTATGGCAATAAAGGGACATATTCCATGACTGCCTTGAGATCCAAATGAAATCAGAAAACCATGGCAAAAAAAACTCAAAATCCCACATGCCAGAGAGACAGTTTGCTTCACAGGGCAGGCCTGAGAACCAGTGTTAAGGCAATGGTAGCCCTCTACTCTTTTCTACTCCCGCCCATTAGAGGATCTCAGAGGGCTTTACAGGCATGCTACGGTGCATCATGGGAGATGTAGTTCAGCTGGGGAACCTGGCCCATGCAGTAGCATGGAGTTGTGAAGCCCCAAACTAAGTGCTCTCAGGAGGGACCACAGGGGCATTTCCAAATAGAAATCACTGAAGTTTGGGTCAAAATCTTTCAATTTTGGGGTGCTTTGTTTTCAACACAAACTCAAAATTTTCTGAGGCTTAGTTACTATCTCCCTGTCACAGTTGTGGGAATTGAGGGCGGGGGAGATAAGTGACTTTCCCAAGGTCACACAGTGTGTCAGTGGCAGAGTGACTCCTATTTCCCTGTTCTTTATTCACTGTGGACTTTACATTCCCTCCCCTGCCAAAATGTGCGGCAAAATAAATGAGAGCCAAACAATACGGCTAGCCACCCTGGCTTTCAAAGCACACGCACAGCTCAGCACATGTTGAGGGGGTAGCTGCACTAAGTTCTCTTCTAAGAGCTTTGCAACAACAGCTGAGACCAGCAGGAGTAGTAGAGAGGGAGTGAGCTGAATGCACTGCACAGCACTGGTGCGTTTCTAATTTCAGCTGTCAGCACATGACCTCACAGGCCCTACGCAATCATTCCCCACAGCTGTTACCTACAGCTAACTGCCCAGCTCTCCTTGGCTCCTGGTTTGCTTTGCCACCCTTCTTATAAAGGGCCTGTGTCTGTTACACAATATTCCCCTTCCACACAAGGTCCCTCTTATCTAGTTCCTCTTTCAATCACTTCCGGGTGATCCAGTTATAAAGGTCCCTCTTTGCCTACCCTTTCTTGGCTCAAGAAAGCTCCCTGCACCAGCCCATTGTTTCTCTATTACCAATTAAAAATAAAGCTAATTTGAGCCGTTACAAAGGCTGTTTCACATTTGTTCCCAACCACCTCTCCAGAGATCTCCATTGACCCCCAAAACACCTCACTGCCCGCTAAATCCCAGTACCAAACCTCTCGCGACCAACCCTGAGATGTTCTGACCTTACCATCCTTTGGAAGGGCTCTGTTTCTCACAGCCTATGAATTCAGTGCTGAGAAGCCTGGGTTTGTTTTCTATATACTGGCACAAGATAGGAGTAGCTACAAATCAAAGGTTCCTTACTTTCTTCACTGATAACATTGGCTATATTACAGCTCAGATTCACTCTGTCTCTCTCTCATACACAGAGATATCTCCAGGCAGCTGCAAAAGCACATGGAAATCTCCTTTTGCTAGGCTTTTTCACAGCAGACACCATGAATATGTCCCACTGAACTGGAACCAGAACGAATACATTTTTCCTGACTGTGATCATCACAATCTGAGCACCAGCATGTCATAAACACTGCCGCTAGACTATGCAAAATCATGGGAAGGTTGCAAAGTTCTGTTTGGATACTTTTCTGAAGTGTCACCAACCTGGGCAGGGAATTTGACAGAAACAGGGTTCAGCTGTGAACAGCCTTTCTGGAGATATCTTTCAGCCAAAGAATAGATGCACTCAAAGAATAGGTCTTCATGGCAGTTAACTCAGGTTCTTATCCAGGTGTAGCCCCTCACTCCCTTCCTGTCCACACACACAATCTTCTCATCTGACTGTGGTGGTGCTTTCCATCTGAGCTGGCTCATCTGAGGCTATAGGTTAAAACCCCAGTGCTGCTTTCACTCGGGCTGGTTGTTCACCCACTTTGCAGTGAGGACACCAGCTAAACTACTGGAGTGCTGCTCATCCTCCAAGGCCTTCCCACAATTCCCCCTGCATGCCCAGCAGGACAGACAAGTTCTTCCACAATTCACTGGGACAGAATCCTAGAGTGACTCAGCTCACTGCAGCCCAGGGAACCATGGGAAGTCCTAGCAACACACACGGGTGAGCTCAGCCCCAGTGACTCACGCAGGACTGCTCACACCCAGGCGAGGCCAACCTGGGTGCCACCCACCCTGGTCAACTCTGCAATGAAGACACACCCAAATATGGTGAAACCTGCACAAATGGCCAACTCTAATAGGCAAATGGCATGTTGTATTGCCATTGCTATGAAACAGCTCCCTGTGCTAAGCCACCAATTAAAGTCTAACTTCTGCTAGGAAATTGGCTTTGGCAGATGCCTTTTGTCGTTCTTTCAGAGACATTTCACTGCCTTAAACAGAACAAAAGTTTTCCAAATTTCATAAAAGGTTCTGGTTGAATTATGGGGTGTAAATTTCAGGACAACTTGTTCCACCCAACCCATTTTATCCATTCCAACTCTGGATCTTATTGCCTAATAAATACACAATTCATTCCCTCTCTTGTGCAAATAAAGCTCTGACATGAGACAAATTGTGCCCAAAACAGACTTCCAGGTGCCTGTCACTTATTTTGGCTTCCATGGGTGCTCCGAACTCTGAATCTCAGTTAATTAACGGTGCTGGAGACCTGAAGAAACTTCACCATGTTCTTGGAAAAGCAGGAATCTAATTAAAAAGAAATATTTAAATGCTGCCGTGCTGTGGTAGCATGTAAGTGATGAGCGTGGTTTTCAGATTCACATCCTTTACCTTGCTTGCAGAATTGGGGAGGAGGGACAGCATAAAAGACTCATCTTTACTGGGATTCAGACATGCCAGTTTTAAGGTCATGGAGGGGGAGAAAAGCTTTATTCAGCATTTGGACGACTTCTGCTTTTGCAATCTTTAATGACGTTCATTAGCAATGCAGTCTGTGCTGAATTGGCTGCATTTGGAGGCTTGCAAACCACACTGCAAAGTGGAGAGACAGCAAAATGGGATGGGCTCTGAGGAGACATGTCGGATTTACTGATTGAGAGGAACATTCTAGGGCCCTTCTAATGCTCTGGTTTCTCCTTGTATCATCAGGCCAGGAGTTAAATGTCAACGGGCCAAGTAGGCCCAAGAGGGGTCTGGGAGGGAGTTTGGGTGCAGGAGGGGGCTCTGGGCTGGTGCAGAGTGTTGGGGTGCAGGAGAGGGTGAGGGGTGTAGGCTCTGGGAGTAGAGTGACCAGACAGCAAATGTGAAAAATCGGGACGGGGGTGGGGGGTAATAGGAGTCTATATAAGAAAAAGACCCAAAAATCAGGACTGTCCCTATAAAATTGGGACATCTGGTCACCCTATCTGGGAGGGAGTTTGGTGCAAGAGGGGGCTCCGGGCTGTGGCAGGGGATTGGGGTGCAGGAGGGGGTGAGGGGTCTGGGAGGGAATTTGGGGGCAAAGGAGGCCAGATAGAAATGTTAGACAGGCCGGATCTGACCCGCGGGCCATATTTTGGCCACCCCTGTCTAAAGTGTCTCAGGTTAGAAACCAAAAAGGAGGTGCCCTAAATCACTCGTCCCTTGGATTTTAGTCTTCTCCAGCCCATCTTCTTATACATACATTCTTCTCTCTCTCACACCCCCCCACACACCCACCATTATACACTTTATGTGGCGACTGTCTCTAATTCAGCATCATTGCAGAGAAGCTACACTAGTTTGTTACATTCAGGAATGAGCACATGGCAAGAACATTTCTGCTGGGAAGAGTCTGGCCCGTCCCGCCGTACGTTAATGATTCTGGATGATCTTGTCAAACACGGAATGCCGTTGTTCGTTGACGTTTTCCTAAGGGGACTTGGATGGTTTTTTAAGTGCCTGGGCTGGTGTGAATGGAGAATGGAGTTTCACACTGACAAAAACAAAACTGGATCATAGCAGGTAGAGTGAAGAGCCCTATTAGATGATCGAATCTAACCCTCTGCCAGGATGCATCAGATACTAAACTTGTTCTGCACTAAATCTTAGCACAACGGCTCAGAGAAAATTGGGGGCTAACCAACCCAAAGCAAGAGTGCCTATTAAGTCGTGCAGTTTACTGACCGGGAAAAGCATTTTAGAGGTTACTGAAGAAAAATCCTTGAAAGCTTCATCCCAATTTATGGGAGTAATAAAAAAAAACAAAAAACAGGAAAGTGGGACATCTCAGGAGAGGGTTAGAATACAAATGAGCAGCACTGGAGGGGCAGATTCTCCTCGACTCAGCCCCCATGTCCTGCTCTCCCCCTTCCATCTTCTGAACTCCCATTAGTGCTGACTGGCTAATTCTATAACACGGATCTCTAAGAGAAACACCAATCTCAACACGTCAGCCCCACGGGTATGAAGAGAACCATTAACCCAGGGCTAATAACAAAGCTTCACATTTCTACAGCTTGCCAAGTGCTATAGAAACACTCACAACCCCCTTGTAATGTGCTTATGTCGGTCCACATTGTGCAGCTGAGGAAGCAGCAACATGTAGCAGTGCTGGGATTAGAGTTTAGCCATTCCTGGCTCCCGCTCGGATCCCAGTCCAGATGGCCACATAGTTCACCCAATTCCTTGTCAAGATGATCTAGTGCAGGGGTGGGCAAACTTTTTGGCCCGAGGGCCGCATCTCGGTATAAAAATTATATGGAGGCCCAGCTGGGGCAGGGGATTGGGGTGCACGGGGGGGAATGAGGGCTCCGGCTGGGGGTGCAGACTCTGGGGTGGGGCTGGGGATGAGGGGTTTGGGATGCAGGAGGGTGCTCTGGCCTGGGGTCAAAGGGTTTGGAGGGCGATCAGGGCTGGGGCAGGGGCACAGGGGGGGCTCAGGGGTGCAGGATCCAGGCGGCACTTACCTGAAACGGCTCCTGGAAACAGCGGCCCATCCCCCCTCCGGCTCCCACGTGGAGGCTGGGCCACGCCACTCTGCGCGCTGCCCCGTCCACAGGCACCACCCCCGCAGCTCCCATTGGCCTCAGTTCCCAGCCAATGGGAGCTGCAGAGCCAGTGCTTGGGGCAGGGGCAGTGTGTGGAGCCCCCTGACTACTCCTGCTTCTGGGAGCCGGGCGGAGCTGCTACACGCGCAGAGCAGAGCAAGGCAAGTCGCCAACCCTGCTCCCTGGCTGGAGCACCGGAGCAGGGAAAGCTCCCAACCCTGCTCCCTGGCGGGAGCTTGAGGGCCGGATTAAAAGGTCCAGTGGGCTGGATGGAGCCCGCAGGCCGTAGTTTGCCTACCTCAATCTAGTGCCTATTCAGGAATGCTACCAGTCCCTGGTCAACTCTACATAAGGACGAAGTACTATGCTGAGCTCACCAAAACCAGGCAGGAGATACAGTAAACGCTAGGCAGTGTGGAGTGAGATTTCATTTCGCTGGAGTCAGTGATTCCTGGATGACTGGAATGTTAAAAACGAGGCGTGCTGGAGGATTCATGGGAAGCAGGGATAAGGCACAGGAAACGGCAGGGAAGATGAAAAGAACCGTGTCTCTCTGTGTTAGCCGAGGAATGAGCAACGGGGATATGATAAATGTCTGCAGGGGTGAATAGAAGGAACCGGACTGTGCAGGCGTCTCGCGAGGGATGTGATGAGAACCACGTTGCATGTACCGGATGTAAGCAGCGGAGACCCTACTGTTACGCTGGAAGGTGCCATTCAAAGGTCACTGATATATAGGTTCCCCAGGTGAAACTCCCCATGGAAAGAGTTCAAGAGAGGGCGGCCAGGACGCATCCCCAGAATACAGGACGTCCCTTTGGTTGTCCCCACTCCCACCTGTGTGACCTCACCCCTGCCGGCACATGCGTGCGGGGATATGCTACATGGAGGACGCCATTTTGCCGAGCCGGCTGCCCCACCCCCACCGGCATGACTTCACACGCACAGTGCGTGCGCGCTCACGCTGCCCGGAGGAGGCCATTTTGCAGCGCGTGCCGCCCCGTTCCCGCAGGCATGACAAGGTCCCGCCGGCAGAGACGGAGCAGCGCGCTCTGCGAAATGGCGTCCTTTGGGCGTGGTACCGGACAAAACCCCGCCCACTTTTAGATCAGTGCTTGACAGGGGACAAACCAGACAAAACCAGCATTGTCCGGCTCAAACCTGCACGAACGGCCGGCCTGGTTAGAGCTGCCCCACCAGAGCAGCATCCGAGTCGTGCAGAGGACGCCCTCGCTCCTCTGGCAGGGAAAGCGCTGCGGTTCCCTTGTGCTACAGAGTAGCCGTACAGAGAGGGGTAGCGGCCCAGGCTCATCTTTCCAGGCCAGGCATCCTTGGGCAAGATGGTAAAAAATTCGGGGTTGGGAAGGAAGAGGAGAATGTGGGCTTCTTATACCAGGATAAGCAAAAGTGTGAATTTAATCCAATCTAGTCGTATACCACCACAAATCCCTGTGTGGACGCGCGTCTCCTGGTTTAACTTATGTCCCTTGAGAAAGGGTTTAAGCTAAACTGAAAGAAGCCACTCTTATACCAGCATAGGGGTGTCCACACACCTGGCTACCCTAGCCTGTGTTAAGCAGAGATACATCTGAGACACCACAAGGCCGGTGGCTTTGGAGGACAGGTACCTGAGGGTTCTGCACGCGGAGTTGCCAGCTTGCTTCTCGTCACCACCCGTTGACAGAGCAGGACTGGTGAGCCGTCTGTAAATGAACAAATGACACAACGAAAATAACCTGATTATCCATCACTTGGTTTCTACTGCAATGGAAAACGGACCGGCAAGGCCCTGAATTCTTCTATAGCTCAACAAACGTACTGCGCAGAACAAGCCTGCGTTGGTAGAGACGAGGCATCTGTTGCTCCCACCGTCCTGGGGATGCAGCAGCAAGTGGCCTTTAAGGCTGCCACGTGACAGACCTATGTTTTTCCAAAGCAGCTTAGTTCTAGAATTCATCTCTTTCCTTAGGCACTGATTAGACAAGTAATTAGCAGTTCATCCCCCGTCACCTGACTGTCCATCTAGGTGCAAAGCAGACTCCCTTAAACAATCTGTCCTCAGCCAAAAGCTAGCCCTGCTGCAGGCTGGAGCCAGTCTTAATTAGTGCCAGGGCTCAGCACTGGCACCTCCGGGCCTGGCAGTTCATGGCCCCGGCACCTCCGGGCCTGGCAGTTCAGAGCCCGGCACCTCCGGGCCTGGCAGTTCAGAGCCCCGGCACCTCCGGGCCTGGCAGTTCAGAGCCCCGGCACCTCCGGGCCTGGCAATTCAGGGCCCCGGCACCTCCGGGCCTGGCAGTTCAGGGCCCCGGCACCTCCGGGCCTGGCAGTTCATGGCCCCGGCACCTCCGGGCCTGGCAGTTCAGAGCCCCGGCACCTCCGGGCCTGGCAGTTCAGGGCCCCGGCACCTCCGGGCCTGGCAGTTCAGGGCCCCGGCACCTCCGGGCCTGGCAGTTCATGGCCTCGGCACCTCCGGGCCTGGCAGTTCAGGGCCCCGGCACCTCCGGGCCTGGCAGTTCAGGGCCCCGGCACCTCCGGGCCTGGCAGTTCAGGGCCCCGGCACCTCCGGGCCTGGCAGTTCAGAGCCCCGGCACCTCCGGGCCTGGCAGTTCAGAGCCCCGGCACCTCTGGGCCTGGCAGTTCAGGGCCCCAGCACCTCTGGGCCTGCTACATCAGCTGTGTACAAAAAGTGCTTGCACCCTGGCAATTGCTTGAGCCCCGGCACCTCTTTCATTACAAATTAAGCACTGGCTGGAGCCGTCAATGGAAACATACACAATTTTACCAGGAACCATTGAATAGCTTAATTTTGCCCTATTGATTCAACTGCAGCTCATGAGAAGAGACAGATCCTGCTGGGTCAGACTGACAGCCTGGGGGGATGTGAGTCAGTGTAAAGGCAGGGGAAGAAGTTAACTGTTGGAGGAGCTGGTGCTCTTCAGAAGGGGGCATCCCTGCAGCCGGCGGTGCGAGGGCTTTATGTGACTTCCTTCCAAACTCCTTGGGGCTACCCCCAGCTCAATCGCAGGAATCAACACAGAGCAAACTGCTCCCCCTCCCCCACAGCAATCCCAGCCCCATTTGGGCCAGGCAGCCGTGGGACATATAAAGACTAACAAGCAGGTGAAAACACCTCGGGTGAAATCCTGGTTCTATTGAAGTCAATGGCAAAACTCCCATCTAGGCTCCAGCACTGGACGACTAAATGTTACCTGGACACAACGTGGCCACTAGGAGGTGCTGTGGTTGAAGGCTTATCCCCCTGCATTTCAGGTGGCCATGCCTCCTAGATGCTGCTCGCCTGTCCACCGGAAACAGTTGCTGGATCTGGCAGGCCTGGAGAGAACACACTCTGCTTGGAGACCAGTCTGCCAAGATACCAGACAGGCTCTGTATTTTTTGCTCTGAAGGAGGCCAGCATAAACTTGCTGCTCTGGAAATGACTCTGGGGCCATCATGGCTGGTGGTGAGGTATAACCAACAGGAGACACAAAGGTCCTGTTTTCAAGTCCTGTCCTGTTTTCAGGTCCTGTCCCTGTGTCCATTAAAGAACGATAGAAGAAAAGACATTAAAAAAATTATAGTCAAAGTAAACAGAGCCATTTTGTAACTGGAATATTTGTTCAGAGTCCCATGTGAGACTGACAGTATCACGCTCTAGTGGTTGGAAGATTGACAGTGACTATAAATTCATGCCGGTTGGCTGTATCCACCTACTGGCGGATTACCATCAGCTAATGTTTGTACCATGACATTCTGTTTTTGTGCTAGGTATTCTTAGTGTTTTCAGAAACAGCCAGAGGTTCAGCAACAACTTGAAAGACCCCTGGAGCAGCCATGAAAAGAATGGCCTGAACGCAAGGAAAACATGGCCTGAAAACAGCATGCGCTCCCCTCACAGAGGAAGAGATGGTTTCCTCGTCTCTTGTATTAACAATAGGTACATAAACCTTCCCTGAAGTCGAGTTTTTATGCTATGTAATTAATTCAGGCCGCAGCTGAATTTGCATCTGTAGTCAGGGTTTTGCACTGGCAGAGAGTACGGCCATTGAATAGGAGAATTGCAGTCATAAATAGCAGGTAAACACTTCTTTGGTTTATAATGCAATGCAGAAAAAGGGAACTTTAAAGCTACTATATCAGTGTTTGGTTATAAAGCACCTTCTGCCTTCAGAGCATCCCAAAGGCTTTGCAAAGCAGTGAGTTATTAGATACTAGGGATGCAGTAAAAAATGAAGCAACCGTCACACACGCAGCAAGAGCAATGCTTGTCTCTGGCCATTCAGCTCCCTTCTATCGACATCTATGGTGCTGGCTGGGATATCTGGCTTGTATATAACTGTTTTCAGTGTGTGCTGGGGGATGGGTAGGGAGGGCTCTTTTACTCCCACCATTCTGCACTGTGACCAGGGATAGATAATAGAGGCTCCAGGGTAGCTCATACAAAAGATGGCATTTCTAACGGTGTGTCACTGCATCCTGTACTGCCTTGCTGTCCACACTGGATGGCGGACGCTCATGGAACAGAGCAGGGGTGAGGAAATGCAACTGCTGTCTGAGAAGGAGTGGAATCCAAGGAGGAGGGCGGGGCGGAGAGTCACTTCTGCTCCTTTGCCTCACATGCTGTCCCTCTGGAAATCTTAGGTCATTCTCTGAACCAGGCAGCATGTAAAGGAAAGTCAAGGTGAAGAATACGCTGTGGTTTGGTGTCCTCTCTCCACTCCCGCTTGCCACCATCATTCTCCTGAATTCCCACCAATGTTAATGGGACATACACGCCTGTAGGAAGTGGGGCGGCCGCATGGACCTATGTCTTACCAGACAAGGAGAATGTTTTACAAGTTTCTCCAGAAGATGTAACACCCCCAGCTTTGGGACCCTCATCCAAAGCCCAGAGAAATCTCTAAGAATCTTTCCGGTGGGCTTTAGATCGGACCCTAAACGACTCCCCAGGCCTGCTGTCTGGTTGGCATTCTCGATGGCTCACTCCTCACTCGTAGGCTGGGCCTGCACATGGGAGCTGGTGTTATTTCATGAGGCCCGGCAGTGCGCTTGGTGCTGTACAACCACAGATGACAACATGGGGCTGAATCCAGGGGTGGTGGGTACATTAGAGGGCCACACGCTCCCTTAGACACCCCACCTACCCCAGCCTGTGACTAGGGGGCAGGGAGTCCAAGGCTGAGGTGACCCAGAAGGAGGTGTACATCGCATCTTTGCTCTGGGTCCTGCACATGGAGGATCTCCCACCTCCAAGGTGCAATCTCCACTCCCTTCCACACCCTGCAGAAGCTGCTCTGCAGGTGCAGGGAGAGGAGATGGAGACTGGGTTGGCTGAGGCGAGAAGCGGGCAGGACAGGGGACAGTGCTAGGGGGGAATGCTCCTGCCCCCCAGATATCTCTAATAACCGTATTACTGCAGGATCTTTTCCAGAGACCTCCCCCCACCCAGGGCATTGTTGGTTCAGGGACGGCCCGGCCAGGGCAGGGTCCCTGCTAGCTCTGTCTCAATGGATCCTTGCTGTGAGGTGGGCTGCTAGGGGCCAGAGCCAACTCAGAGTTACCGGGCCTCTGTAGGGGGGGATGGGTCTTGATGCCCAAGGGTCCCCTGGGGAAATGCAGCCTCTTCTGGGGGCCAAAACCTGCCCCCAGCTGGAATGCTAGGGGAGAGTTTCCTCATGAGGAGAATAAAGGTCCTTACTGTGATTGGGTAGCATGCAGAATGTGGGCCCAGAGGAAGGTATAACTTCCATTAACTTAATGCACTCCCTAAAGGTGCCCCGATACCACAGTGATGGGCACAGTATAAGAACGGGAATAGAACAGGCCTTAGCCTGCCTCTCGCCTCTCTTAGATTCATGGGTTGTCCATGGAGCTTACAAGCTAAATCAAGAGCGAACACAAATCAGCCGCACGTACACCCTGTGGCACCCATAGGAAGACTCTGGGGTTCGGGGGAGTGGCGGGCAGCACGTATGCAGAGACGGGGTACAGCACACGGGGGTGGGGAAGTGAATGGACTCAATCGACTATTTCAGCCGAGTCGTTCCCGTGTCGGGAACGAGTACTTCACCATAACTTGGCTTCACCCTCCTGGTGACAAAACAAACGATCACGAGGAGACGGCTGGTCATCGGCTCATCGGCCACGGAACAGCTGGGTCGAGACTTAACGCAGCGGCCTCAGCGCCTCACGGGATCAGGCCCCGAGCACCCAGCTCACAAACTGAGCTACAGTTTCTGCTCAGAGACACCAAAAACGGAACTGGCTGTTTGCTTCGCTCTCTGCAGAGTGCCCCTTTCATGCGCGCGCCCTGCCAGATCAGAGTGGTGTGTTGTTGGCTGGGGTCATTTTGGTGCTGTCGTCTGCGTTTTCCCCAGCCCGAGCTGCTGATCAATGAGAAAGGAGCTGACAGCCTGCCTCGAGTTGTCACTGTAGCTTGTGCTGGGGATCTCCCTGGTCCAAAGAGCCTGTTTGCAAGGCAGCGCATGCACCTGCTAAGGTAGCGCAGCTCTTTAAATATTAAAGGGAACACGCGTTGTTTCCTTTCTATAAAGGCCCAGTCCTGCTCCGTTGAGGCCGGTGGCCATCTTGAAATTCACTTCAGGGGTGGCAGGATCAGCTCCGTAGTCCGGGTGGTGGGGGGAGAGGTCCAGTCTTTCCAAACCAGGTGTTCTCTTGCCACACAGAAGTTGTTTGAAAGGCTAACGAGCCTCCACTTCCAAAGGAGACATAAAGCATCGTCTCAGGGGCTGAAACCCTTTGGGCAATGAGAACCAGCGGCAAACTTCCATCCACACCATGACACAGCCCCCGGGGCCTTTCTCGGAGGTTTGGCTTGTTAAACTCCAGGGAGAAAAACCCCACCATGTGCATCTTGGCTTGGACTAACAGACAAGAGATGAAGCAGGAAGAAAGGAAGGCTGTGTCGTTAAGCTGCAAAGGCCTCGCACTCGACAAAAAGGATGTGTGAGTTGGGCTCCCCAGCTTGAGGCGATTTCCAGCCAGTGCTGAGTAGCCACTCTCTGAAAATCAGCTCCTTTAAAGGTGTCTCAATCCAGGAACTGAGGGAAATCGTTTGCTCCTTTTGGCCTAACCTGGGAGATCTGGATTTAATGTGTCTCTCTACTTCCTTTGTGACCTTGGGCAAATCAGCTAATCTCTCTCTGTCGCAGCTTCGCTAATGCCATTTTCACGGGTGCATGGTGGATTTAAATCAGAAGCAGGTCATCTGTCTCTCAGTGCCTCATCTGCGAAATGGGGACAATTAACACTACTCTCTCTCGCTAAAAGTGAGACCGTGGTCCTGATTCGGATTTCACTCACCCCAAGAGTACAGCCACTGCAATGGAGTCCCACCAGTATTATCCCATAATAATAAGCATGGTATAAAAACATAGAGGTGTGCCCCCACTGACTGCCCTGCAGAGACACCATGAGGGGAAAAAATGAAGAAAATCAAGTGCATCTTGCAGGAAAATCAGTTGAATCTGTGACCACAAATACGAATATGCATCATAAATGTATGGTTATTGCGTGGCACTGCTAGTGGGCAGAGTTAAGGTTGTTTGGCTGCCATACCTGTACATTTCTATACCTTCTCATGAGTGGACTTCTTTTAAGTTGAACCGTAACTCTGAATTTCCTGGGTTTCGGATGCTTAATTGTGGGATAATTACAACACCCCTCTCTTGTTTTTTTACCCGAATTCCTGATATGTACACTCGGTCTTACCTTCGGTTAGGTTACATCTACACTTGGAGCTGGGGGCATGATTCACAGCTCACGTAGATGTACTTGCAGTAAAAAGAGTCATGTAGCATGGGTAGTTGAAAGCAGTGGCATGGGTTAGCCACCCTACATGTGGGGGGATGGGATGGTTCGTCACTTTCTTGCTACCAACTTTCTATTTGGGGGGATCTTTGAGTGCTCTGGGGCTAACCAGTGCCACTTGCTTTTCCTATAGTAAAGAAATGCTGGGCTGGAACTGTTTCAACGTGAATGTTTTGACCCGCCTCATCTTTCCCACGCTGGTGGTAACAGACTTGTGTGCCCTCTGATAAACGCCGGTGATGCTTTACTCTGCTGGGCTGCCTGTCTTTCTGCTTCTGTTGTCTGTCGTCCAGCCTGCTGGCAGACTCACGCTGGGAAGGTTCACTGGCGTTTTCGGGATTTCACAGGGCTCGGCACTGAACTGTCAATCATCTATCATTCAATGAAATCTTCAGCCTCTGCCTGCATCAGCTCTCACCCCTTCTCAGCTATTACGGTGGGCTCCGGCGCGTTTAACATTCAAATATCAACCCGGCTTCCAAGCTCGGCCATGTTCAATAACCCCCAGACCAGGGGGTTTATAGGTTATCAAAACAACTCCTGATTTTTACCTTTGCCATTCCTGGATTGTCCTGCCTTTTGGTGCTTCCCACTCACCAGGCTGTCTCAGCTCTTTGGGGCTTTCCCATTGCTCTTACAATGCTACACACCCAGTAAGAAACCCAGGCTCATCTGTTCAGCACGGCCCCTGTGTCGAGCTTTGCACAGGCTGATTCCTGCCTCTGTGTGGAGCTTTGGCCCAGATCCTCAAGGCTATTTGGCGCCTACCTCCGGAAACCAATGAGAGTTAGAATCATAGAATATCAGGGTTGGAAGGGACCTTAGGAGGTCATCTAGTCCAACCCCCTGCTCAAAGCAGGACAAATCCCCAATTTTTGGCCTAGATCCCTGACTGGGCCCCCTCAAGGATTGAACTCACAACCCTGGGTTTAGCAGGCCAATGCTCAAACCACTGAGCTATCCCTCCCCCCAAAGTTAGGTGCCTTTGAGGGTCTGGGACTTTGTTCCTGGTCAAACCTGCTTCTGTCTCTCTACTTACAACTGTTAATGTCCATATCGTCCTCCCGGCACCCCTGTGACATAGGGCAGCACGACGATCCCCATTTCATGGATGAGGAACTGAGCCCCAGAGAGATGAAGGGACCCAGGGAGTCTGCAGCGGAGCTGGGGGTTGATACCAGCCCCAGGACTTAACCACACGCCCCTCTTCCTTCCAGTCCCCCTTTGTAGCTAAAGGGAATCTTTCCATTTAGTTGAATGGGGTTTGATTGGGCCCTGAGAACCTGGATCAAACCAGCATCACTCCTCCTTATCCCCAGTTGTCTTGGATCTTCCCTGTTTGGAGCCTGTGCTGGAGGCGAGGGAATGCCAGCTGTCTCCAGGTTGCACCAGGATCCTTGACCCAGCTTGATCTCCGGCCTGTTTCGTAGGAGAACATGTCGCATAGGCTGCCCTCCTCCCAGCAATGGATAAAGGTCAGGGGGTGCAGGCTGATTCTTCCAGCTGCCTTCCGTACCATTGACCTCAAGGCGGGGTCAGCCTGTCCGCAGCCCCTGGCAAGGTTGACAAAGTTGCTCCTGAGCCTCAGACTCTTCCAAGCTCCTGCTAAGGAGGGCTGGTTGCTCCCCCCACCCCCAGCCCCATCAGTGAGATTTCTGGGTGAGCCAGGTGGAGTCCTAACATCATAGAAACGTAAAGGTGGAAGGGACCTTGAGAGGTCATCAAGTCCAGCCCCTGCACTGAAGCAGGACCAAGGAAACCTAGAATCTAGATAAGAAAGAAAAACTTGTAGCACCTTAGAGACTAACAAATTTATTTCAGCATAAGCTTTCGTGGGTTAGTACCCACTTCATCGGATGCATGGAATGAAACATACAGTAGACAGATATTTATACAGTCAGAGAAACATGATAAGGTGGAGGTGCATAGACCAACCTTAAGAGGCTAATTAATTGAGAGGAACTATAACAGCAGGGGAAGAAAAACCTTTGAAGTGATAAACAAGATGGTCACACAGGTGTGAATGAGGATCCTTAACTTAAGGGAAATAGATTCAATTAACGTAATGGCCGAGCCATTCGAGGTCCTTATTTAATCCTGAGGTAATGCAATCTAGTTTGCATATCAATTCGAGTTCAACAGTTTCTCTTTGAAGTTCTGTTACACCACTAGCCGTCACCTTTAGCCCCCAACTAAAACCTCTCCAGCGCATCATCAAAGATCTACAACCTATCCTAAAAGATGATCCCTCACTCTCACAGATCTTGGAGGACAGACCAATCCTCGCTTACAGACAGCCCCCCAACCTGAAGCAAATACTCACCAGCAACCACACACCATACAACAAAAACACTAACCCAGGAACCTATCCTTGCAACAAAGCCCGATGCCAACTCTGTCCACATATCGATTCAAGTGATACCATCACAGGGCCTAATCACATCCGCCACACCATCAGGGGCTCATTCACCTGCACATCTACCAATGTGATATATGCCATCATGTGCCAGCAATGCCCCTCTGCCATGTACATTGGCCAAACCGGACAGTCTCTACGCAAAAGAATAAATGGACATAAATCTGATATCAGGAATCATAACATTCAAAAACCAGTAGGAGAACACTTCAACCTCCCTAATCACTCACTGACAGACTTGAGGGTAGCAGTGTTGCGACAGATTAACTCGAAAAGCAGACTTCAAAGAGAAACTGTTGAACTCGAATTGATATGCAAACTAGATTGCATTACCTCAGGATTAAATAAGGACCTCGAATGGCTCGGCCATTACGTTAATTGAATCTATTTCCCTTAAGTTAAGGATCCTCATTCACACCTGTGTGACCATCTTGTTTATCACTTCAAAGGTTTTTCTTCCCCTGCTGTTATGGTTCCTCTCAATTAATTAGCCTCTTAAGGTTGGTCTATGCACCTCCACCTTATCATGTTTCTCTGACTGTATAAATATCTGTCTACTGTATGTTTCATTCCATGCATCCGATGAAGTGGGTACTAACCCACGAAAGCTTATGCTGAAATAAATTTGTTAGTCTCTAAGGTGCTACAAGTTTTTCTTTCTTATTTTCATTTTGCTGACACAGACTAACACGGCTACTACACTGAAACCTAGAATCTAGACCGTCCCTGACTGGGGTTTGTCCAACCCGTTCTTAAAAACCCCCCAGTAATGGGGATTCCACAACCTCCTTTAGAAGCCTGTTCCTGAGCTTAGCTAACCTGACAGAAAGATTTTCCTACTATCTGACCGGAATCTCCCTTGCTGCGGATTAAGAAAGCACGAGTAACTCCTCCACTCCTTCACACTGACAGCTAAGCACAGCCTCCTGGACTCCTGTCAGCATGGCAGGGCATGTGCCCTCAACGCCCGAAAGAGACTGCAACCCTCTTTCCTGGGATCTCCGGGGTTAATTAGTGTGCACTTTCTTGGTTACATTCATTACTAATAGTACAGAAGGGTAGATTACAGTCCAAACTGCATCTGCATTATCAAGGGACCTTGGGCTTTCCCCACTCCGTCCAGAGAGGAATAAAGCCGCTGAAGGCATTTTCACATTCACGTTGCAGTGCCCTTAGTTGTTACAACAGGTTACGTTTAGAAGATTAAACCCTGGGGGTGGAATGCACCAAAAATAAATCCAGCGAATTTATAATTGTTGTTTAGGGCAGAGGCTACGCCAGGCTCCTGAGAGTTTCCTCTCTGTTTATGTTAGAACCATTTCCTTACTCATACCGAGGGGCCACCTCTCCGTGCTTCAGAAACAACTGATGCAAAAGTGCCTTTGTTCTCATAGCGGCTCGGCTGGTGTCCCCACATTACACTAGTGCGAAGGTGCAGACGGCATTTTCATTACATAGCCCCACTTTTCAAAGGGAGAAGCAGCCAGTTCCCAACTCTGGCCCCGATCCAGGCAAGTCCTTAGGCACGTGCTTAACGTCAAGCACTTGAGCAGTCCCATTGGTTTCAATGGGAACATTTATGTGCTCTGCTGATTTGGACCAGTGTCATCAAACGTGCAGCCAATGCTGGAACGTGTTAATAAAATGGCCATTCCCGGAGACAGAGCCATTGCAACACCATTCACCTGTCTGGAGGTACAGAAGCCACGCTGGGTCTTTCTTTTGAAATTACATATTATATAAAGCCTTGTCACAAGATAAAGAAGATTCATTCATGAATAGAAGCATGAAGACGTGACTCAAATTTGATTCACTACTATTCATTGGGTCACACCATTCAGAACTCACGATGAGGTCATCAAGGATTTATTAAAAGTATAAAGAAACCTCAAAGCTTCCCTCGTTTGAACTGGAAGTGTGTTAGTTGCTATTTGCTGTTCCATATTCTTGTTTAGATGACTATAGCATGTAGGTCATGGACCAGGACCCTATTGTGCTAGGCGCTGTACAAACACAAAACCAAAAGACAGTCCCTGCCCCAAGCAGCTTCCAATCCAAGTGCAAGACAAGAGACAACAGCTGGATACAGACAGACAGGGAAGTACAAGGAGACAATATTGTCCATTGGTTGTCATCCTGTTTAAAATGTTTCAGTCATCCAACCAGTGAGCCGAAATAATACCAGGGGACCAGTTACACACCGAGCACTCCAAATGTTGTAGTGAACAGATCATCAGCTCGCCACAGGCTGGAATGGGTTCATCTGTACTATTCCACTAATGCTTGTGATTATCGAATACATTAACTATTGATCCACACATTTGGCGATTCACAAACCAAACAAAAGCAAAAATGCACCAGCTGTTTAGTTCAATAAATACTGTTTGGACAGCTCTAATGCTAATATGGACACACATTAGATCTATACAGGCACCACTTTTCAAAACTGAGCATGCACGAATCCCTTTACCAAATGGTAAATGGGCACAATTAAAACAACTGATCTGGCCCAGACACTCAGCTTGTGTCAATCAGCGTAGTTCCATCAAAAGTCACAGGACCTAGGCTCCTTTACCTCATCGGAGGATCTGACCCATTACTTCTTTTCCACCCAGAACTCTATTTTACCAGTGACCAACAGCCTGGATGCACCATGAGCTACCCAAAGCCATAGCAGAGAAGACGACTATGTGACAGTGGTATGAAAATGTTCTTTTCCCCCCCTGAGCAACTCAGACAAAGGCCAAGCTGTGCAGATTGCTGTAGAAATAAGATTCTTTTTATTCCTCTTCTAAGGCCATCACAACCCCTGACGGCTTTTTTTTTTTATAGGCCACGAGCCTTTTCCCCCCTAATCCATTATGGCTGCACCGACAAACTTCCTGTCTCTGGAAAATTGTGGTATCATTTCAAGGAGAAAGTGGTTGTGCTCACCAGGTGGTGTGTTGTGAACATTCCGTAGCACCATGGGACATCTATTTCAAGCCCGTATGTAATTTATATTCTCCATCATGTTTTTAATCTCTGGAAATTTAATGGCACAACCATACGCTGTATTAAGGACACAGCTGATCCACTCCCGATAAATCAAAAACTCCTGGAGATGCTTCAGAATAAATGAGCCCCGTTGAGGGAATGAGACTATCTAGCTTGCAATTTTTAATGCTCTTCCAGCTAGAAGTATACACAGGTGCTATACTAAAGGTAAGACTGAACACAAGGCATGCTTTAAAGTTTAAGAGTGTTATAGATTGTAAATCTAGATAATGGCTCACTTCTTCCACTACTAGCCTGGTATTTTCCCCTCCTTGCATTTGCGGATATGTATGTTCAGCTCTTAGTATAGAGCAACCAGGGCCTAATACAAAACCCATTGAAGTCAATGGAAAGTTGGCGAGTCTACAGGTTTTGATTGCATCACTAAATAGGGCCAAGTCCTGGTCAGTAGTTGGCTGGGTGACCTTCAGTGGAAAACCTAGGTGCCGCAGGAAGTGTTATCATGAGATCAGTGACTCATGGAGGAGGTAGAGGGCATTTTGGTGCGGCCTCTCAGGAGAGATGTAAACTGAAATCTCCCTTGTCACTTAGTCGTTAAAGATCTCATAGCACGTTTTTTTAAAATAAGTCTATTAGTCTAAGTGCTCTGGACAATGCCTCTCTGGGTGATTACATCCTGTAGTTGCAATTGAATAGAGGGTTCTTCTTTCCTTTCTGACTTGCAGTACTGAGTAGTGTTGCTGTCTGCTGTTAACCGGCTGCTGTGTTCTACCCTAGAGGTAGCTGCACTGCAGTGGTGAATTATTTCTGTATAAAATTTACACACTGCTTTAGAATCCTTTGAAATGCTATATAAATGCAAGCGATAGTTATCTGTAAGCCGCTGAAAACGCTACATTCAGAAATAGCCTACGTTTTTCAAACCATTTTAGCCTATCACTACTAGAAATATTTTAAGAACCATTTTAATAAAAAACGTAGTTAAACATGAGATGAATTATTGAGGATGATAATAACATGTACATCTTGAATTAGCATGGTTCCAAGAGTGCTTTCCAGACAACAAAATGCAGCCACCTCCAGGTGGAACACAGCAGCTGTCTCAACAGCTCACAGCAACACTGCACCGGAGTTTGTCTGAATAATGTAGAGTTTTTAAGGCAGTGGAATGCTCGGCTTAAAAAAGACATGTCAGAGACACACAGCATAAAATGTACTGCACCGCAACTGATTTTTGTAAAACCACATACAATAGAAAGTAAAATGTCAAGACAAGACAAGACA
Source organism: Macrochelys suwanniensis (assembly GCA_033296515.1). NCBI lineage: Eukaryota > Metazoa > Chordata > Testudines > Chelydridae > Macrochelys > Macrochelys suwanniensis. The sequence goes on along the minus strand of CM065789.1, from coordinate 4,340,405 downwards.
AGAAAGACAACTTATTAATTCTCACGGTAGTTCAGGTGCTGAAAATGTAGCTTGTTTATAAAATGCTTCAGCACCACCGTCATTGCCAACCTCGTGTCACGGCTCATAGCACAGCTGCCTAATACACACACTCCTCTCTCTCCAGATGGCCAATGCACAGTGCGGGAAGTGTATTCTCCCTAGTAACTGTAAGAAGAGATAGAATGCTTCGAGTGTTGCAATGAATATTAGAGCTGGTGGGGAAATTTTTGACTGACTGTTTTTTCTACCCAAAAATGCCTATTCACCAAAACCGAGGCGATTTGTGGGAAATCGTCAGTTTTTAATGAATTTCCTAATTCAAAAAAAAGTTGATTTTTGTTTAAATTGTCAAAATGTCTTGTTTGACATTTTCTAAACAAAGAGCGGTGGGTTTTCATTTTGAGAATGACTTTTTGTTTTGAAATCTGCCTTAATTTATACTCAAAAGCAGGGGATAGGAAAAAGTTGACATCTCAAGAAAACATTTCAAAATGACCAAAATGAAACATTTTGATTGGCCCAGATTGCAATTTATTTTTTTATTCGTTTTTTTTTTTAGTTTGTTGGTTCCATTTTTTATTTTTTGAGATTATGACTATTTGTCTTAGTTTGGGATGAGAAAATTTTTCGAAATCTCAAATATTCCCATTGGATGGGAATACAGTTTCTGGCCCAAATCTAATTAATATGCTAATGAGTTTATATGGATTTGGGTGTGGACAAGCTAAAGGTTTGATGTCATAGTATGAGTGTGGTTATGGTAATGAGATCATGTGATGTTAATGGGTGAGCGCCATTGGTAATTCCTGTGTTAAACCTGTGAGCATGCCCAGTGTGAAATAAATGTTTCCAGAAGCCTGCGACGCCTCAGACTGAACTGGATGTTCATGTATTTAATCAGTGGTGGGTCTTCTTTCCAATCCTGAGTGCTCCCTAGACATTGCTTTGTGTCGGCAGTTACACTGAACCAACGCTGAAGCCTTTATTCCGTCCAAGCCGACGGATTGGCAATGAAACCTTGCAGGGCGGGAAATACATCAGATTAACCAACATGTCTCGTCTTCAAGGGAGCTGCAGTGAAAGCACCTGAAATGCAGGTGAATCTATATCCCCATATAAAGGGCCCAGCAGCATAGCAAGTGTAAGATGCTTTTCCATAGGAGGAGGAAGAAAAATGTGTCCAGGCGGCTTCCTTTCAAACTGCTAAAAGTAGAAACGAAGGAAACTGAAATCCCATCAAAACAGAAATAAAAGGTTTTCCATGCAGTAGGGACCTGATGCAGCTATCCTTGCCCTCAACTGGAGCCTAAACTAGGGAAAGCATTTGCCTAGCTGTCAGTCTGGAGAAAGGTTTTGTGTGTCACGGCACTCTCATGAGTCACAATGTATGTTAAAGTTCAGTTCATAAAGACTTAATCATGAGTTGTAAACCTGTTACAGATGTGAGTAGTAAGTATTATAAACAGATCAATAGAAAGCATTATGGATGGTTATAACCTCAGATAAAGGCATCCTATTGACAATTTGTTACCTATTTTTTAAAATGTCAATTAATTCTTTATTAACCCTCTATACACCTATTTATACATGGAACCTTAATAGAAAGTGTGCCCCATATTTGTTTCTTTTGCCTTGCACTGGCTCTTTTGTTTGTGCTTTTCGGCAATGATCACATGTATCTCTCAACAAAAATCTCTCTTGCGCTTTGTTTGCCTTTGTCAGTCCCTGCATGGCTGCTGTGGGTTTCTGGAGAGCGCGGCTTTGCTCAGCACCAGTGGAACAATCTGTCATTCTCCTCTGAGCAAAGTGTTGTCCTCCTGGCTGAATGGGAAACAAGCTGGGCTTTCGATTTCTGTAGCGGTGGGGTTAGGATGAAATTCAGCCCTGTGCAGAGGGCCAGCCTGTGTAGTATCCATCAAATATCCGACACGTCCTATAGCAGAGTTTTATAGCCCACCCAGGCAGGGGAATGGACTTAATGTTCTAGAAGGTCTTTTCCATCTCTTACCTCTACAATCCTACATCAACCCATCCAGTGTGTCTAGTCATGACAGATGCAATTGTCACAATGGTATTTAATAGTGTTCCAATCACAACAAACAGGGATCAGCAACGTTTTCAACCAACAAGTAGGGCTGTTGATTAATCGCAGTTAACTCTCGCGATTAACTCAAAAAAATTAATCACTGTTTTAATCGCACTGTTGAACAATAGAATACCAACTGAAATGTATTAAATAATTTTGGATGTTTTTCTACATTTTCAAATATATTTATTTCAATTTCAACACAGAATACAAAGTGTATAGGACTCACATTATATTATTATATTTGATTGCAAATATTTGCACTGTAAAAATGATAAACAAAAGAAATAGTATTTTTCAGTTCATCTCATACAAGTACTGAAATGTAATCTCTTTATCATGAAAGTGAAACTTTAAAATGTAGGGTTTTTTGTTACATAACTGCGCTCAAAAACAAAACAATGCAAAACTTTTGAGCCTACAAGTCCACTCAGTCCTACTTTTCATTCAGCCAATCACTAAGACAAACAAGTTTGTTTACATTTATGGGAGATAATTCTGCCCGCTTCTTGTTTACAATGTCACCAGAAAGTGAGAACAGGAGTTTGCATGGGACTTTTGTAGCCGGCATTGCAAAGTATCTATGTGCCAGATATGCTAAACATTCATATGCCCCTTCATACTTCAGCCACTATTCCAGAAGACATGCTTCCATGCTGATGATGCTTGTTAAAAAAATAATGTCTTAATTAAATTTGTGACTGAACTCCTTGGGGGAGAAGTGTGCATCTCTGGCTCTATTTTATCTGCATTCTGCCATATATTTCTTGTTATAGCAGTCTCTGATGATGACTCAGCACATGTCGTTCATTTTAAGAACACTTGCACTGCAGACTTGACAAAACGCAAAGAAGGTACCAATGTGAGATTTCTAAAGATAGCCACAGCACTCAACCCAAGGTTTAAGAATCTGAAGTGCCTTCCAATCTCTGAGAGGGACGAGATGTGGAGCATGCTTTCAGAAGTCTTAAAAGAGCAATATGGAAACTACAGAACCTGAACCACCAAAAAAGAAAATCAGCGTTCTTCTGGTGGCATTTAACTGACAGGATGAAAATGAACATGCATCGGTCCGCACTGCTTTGGATTGTTATTGAGTAGAACCTGTCATCAGCATGGATGCAGGTCCTCTGGAACGGTGGTTGACGCATGAAGGGACATATGAATCTTTAGCACATCTGGCATGTAAATATCTTGCGACGCCGACTGCCACAGTGCCATGCGAAGACCTGTTCTCACTTTCAGGTGACATTGTGAACAAGAAGTGGGCAGCATTATCTCCTGCACATGTAAACCAACTTGTTTGTCCGAGCGATTGGCTGAACAAGAAATAGGACTGAGTGGACTTGTAGGCTCTAAAGTTTTACAAGTTTTATTTTTGAATGCAGTTATTTTTTGTACATAATTCTACATTTCTAAGTTCAACTTTCACGATAAAGAGATGGCACTACAGTACTTGTATGAGCTGAGTTGAAAAATACGATTTCTTTTGATTTTTACACTGAAAATATTTGTAATAAAAAAGAAATAGAAAGTGAGCACTGTGCACTTTGTATTCTGTGTTGTAATTGAAATCAATATATTTGAAAATGTAGAAACCATCCCAAATAAATGGTATTACGTTATTGCTTAACAGTGCGATTAATTGCAATTAATTGTTTTAATCGCTTGACAGCCCTACCAACAAGGCAACCGCTTTTACTGCTGGACACTTTATGATTTGATACTGAACCTTGGGGCTTAAAGGGTCTTGAAACCGTGTCCTTGTCTTTCATCCCTCCTAAGTATTGCCACCCCCTGCAGGCAGCTGCACACATTTCACATCCTTACACACTTTATTCTTATTTACATCACAAGGATGGTCAAATGGCTAGAAATTAACGTGGCCAAAAGATCCCCTATGAGCTGACTGCCCTGATTCTCTCAACCTGGAGGATGTTTGCTCCTTTGCCAGTCATCCTAATTGTTTTGAAATATGGCAGTTCAGCAACTCCCTGTTTACTGGGTAAATATCTTCTCTTTAAGAACTCCGGCCCCTGAGATCACGAAAGGTAGTTAAACTCTATTTATAAGCTCCAAAGGACTGAATTACCCACTTACATTTGTGACTCAGAGAGCTCCTTATAAGTAATTCAGGTATCCAACTGTTCACCCTCATAAACCAAATGTTCACAGTATTTCACAGGGATACAAATTGCCTTTGTCTGAACAGTAGCTACATTCTGAACACCTGCGGCTTGTCCCCGTTTTTCGTTTGTTGCTTCCTTCTCCCTTTCTCACTCCCACATCCTGTTTGGCACCACTTTTTTCAGCCAGAGAGATGGAAATTCACCTTAATTCAAAGACACCTGTACCAGTGCCACTGGATGTATCTTCAGACATGAGTGTCTAAAATACAACCCCAGTCTAGGTACAGACAGGCAAAGATGCCTGCAAACCACACACGATCACGTGAGAAAGGGGTATTTGTACGTTTTATTAGGAGTCATTCAAAGAGCTCTCAGTGTTGTAACCCAGTCCTGCAGACACGTACACCCAAAACCGTGGCCTTTGCCTAGAGCTAGTGAAACAAAAATGTGATAGTTTTTTGTGGGTAAGTTTGAAAATTTTCCGAAAAAAACCAAAAATTTTAAAAACCCCATGTTCCTCCAAAAACATTACAGGTTTTTGTCAAAAATTTGAAACAAACAAAAAAGACCTCCCTCCCTGCCCCCCCCCCCAAAAAAAAACTGTTTTTGAAAAATATTTTCAGTAAAAATAATTTGTTTTTTTAGAACCCAAACTCCACTTTTTTAAACCCAAACATTTTTGTTTTTTTCCACAAAAGAGAAAAACAAACAACAAAAAACTACTGCAGAAAGTTACAACAGCAATGAATACTCTCTACAAATGTTTACATGTGTGTAAAAAAGCCCTTTGCCATTGAAAAGATGTTTTGATGAAAAACAAAATCTCAGCCAGCTCTGTGGAAAACCAGCATCCTGCCTAGAGGAGTTTACAATCCAAAAAGAGACAAAGACAAGGCAAGACATGGGATGACGGATGGTGGAATGACTTGGTGGAGAATAAGAGAAGAAGAATTTGCAGAAGTGTGGGACATTGTTTGAACATCTTTCCTAATAATTAACTTCAATTTTGCCTGCAGTAGCTAAAATATATGATACTGTCTTGCTTCTTCCCTACTGACTAATGAGAAGAATCAAGTCCTCTTCTCTCTCTATTGTCCATTTACATAGGGGACAGCTAGCCTGCCCCTCAGATTTCTTTTGCAATATAACAGAAGCACAACCCTCTTAACCTTCTATCCGATTCCTGTCTGGGCCCTTCTGAATACTCTGTTCCCTTGATGACACTTATGGCAAGAGTTTCACGGAACAGAGAATGCTGCCTCCATACATGGCTTCATATTGTTGGCCGACCATGTGGTAAAACAAAAGAACAAAATGAGAATACGCAGCACAACAGATTTCAGCTCCTTTCTAATGAGTCATGAACTCATTTCTAATGCCACAATCAATTAATGTGAATTCCCAACAGGGTCCCCTCCATGTGTTTTGTTGCGCAAGATTAATGGTGAATATAAAATTACTTTTCCACCTTGGGACATCTCTATGAATCTGTAGAAAACCCATCTAACAATTGCCCATAAATATTCAGAGATTTGATGTATCACTAAGTCTTTTGTTACAGGAATTTATTATCATAAACATTTTTCCTCAGGCACTTTTTATGGCTGGCAGCACTCAGAGTACATTCTACAACTGTACAGCATGACACTCATCTTTGGTCTTCTCATCTGTGATGTTATTTGACAGTCTACCATCTCAGAGGATAGGCAAGTATAAAATCCTATGCCTCTTTGAACCTTTCATTCAACGGTCTTTCCTAAAGGCTGGGCGACATGAAAATGGCGAAAGACCCATTTTACAGAGACAGAAACTGAAGCCAGAAAGATTAAGGCCCAGATTTTAAAAAATAAACTCAAATTTTGTGACTCTCTTGCCACAAGAGTTCTGGATAAAAAGTAGAATGTGTGTGTGCGTTTGCGCATGGACATAGAGATAGTCGTACATATGAGGAATGCCATCTATTGGCACATAGGAACAGGAGATTGCTCATAAATAGGCAGGTTCAATAAAGGTGTTACACGGCAAACTGGCTTCCTCGCTGTGCAGCTTTTAACACCTCCATGTTTGGTTGCCCAAGTGTAGATCTCCAGGGCCTGATTTTCAGAGGTACTAAGCACATGCAGCTCTTGGCTTTGTAAAAGCTCAGCACCTAAAATTAGCTTCTATGGTAGGTGTCTAAAGTTGGGGATCCAAATATTTTGAAATTTTGAGCCTAAGTGACTTCTCCAATACTTCATAGTGTAGTGCTAGACCCTGGCCCAGAACCCAGGAGTCTCGTTTCCCGGGTCCCTGCTCTATTCATTCAGCTGACAAAATCCTATTGCACAAGACGCTGGCTACCCTGCCAAGTTACACAAGACAGAAGCAAGCCTTCCCTGAAACAAACAAGCTGCAAAAAGAAATCAAATCATCTATTCACTTTCAAAAAGCCATATATAATATTTCTGTCCGGGGGGCTGGCTGTGGCCTCGATCGTTAAGGTGCCCCAAACATTTTCAGCCTAACGGCAGTATAATAAAGGAATGCAGAATAGACAATTATACTATGAAAGCCCAAGCCAGAATCAGGTATTTTGACATTAATCAGATCTATAAGGTAGCAGATCAGATTTGAATAATTGGCCTGATATATGGTAATTCTTTCAAAAGCAGACAGCTCTATCCAAAAATCATTTCTCTAGGGTGCAGATTAGATTTCTAGTCTCTCACAGGCATTTTTTCCCCCTATTCACAGAGCTGCTGTCTCCTCGGAATTTATCCAGGGCAAGGATCAGCCTGACCAAAAAATGGATGCAAGATGGGGTAGTTTAAGGAACAATTTTCTTCCTTGCCTGTGAAGATCCTGCCTTTCGAGTGGCTCAGTCCAGAGCTGTTATTTTAGCACCGCTTGGCTGTGTGTGAATTATGATACTGATCTCCCTTTAATGGCTTGTGTTGTCTGCAAAATTGCTGAAGCTTAATATGTGCTTATCCTTTACGCTGCACTTCAGAGGTCACCGAGGAATCAGTAGGTTGTACTGCTTTCATAGACAACTTTCACTGTACCACAGCTGAAGACTGCTTGTTCTCTTTCCCGCATACCCACATATATACAAACACAGAGCTAGGGAGATGACTGAAAACCACATACACACATTTTCTCTCTCTCTTTGGTTTTCACGCAATGCAATAATCCCCTGGTTTGATACTTTCCAATAACAGGAGGTGCTGCCAATAGGGTGCCCAGACAGCAAGTGTGAAAAATCGGGATGGGGGTGTGGGGGGTAATAGGAGCCAATATAAGAAAAAGACCCAAAAATCGGGACTGTCCCTATAAAATCGGGACATCTGGTCACCCTAACTGCCGACCACTTGCTTTTCCTTTACCCAGCAATCAGCAATTAGACTTTGCGGGTGGGGGAGGGAGCTGGAATAATTCGTTCAACTGCTGATTAGGTTCCAATCAACAGAGAATCAAAATAAAACTATGGAGCTGGTTTTGATCCATTGGCCGTGAGCTGTTTTCTCTAATGCTGCGGATGAAGCCTCTCGTCTCCCTTCCTTTTATTTGTTTTTAACTGCATGAGCCCCAAGAAATAAGGGCATGAGCCGATGCCCGTTAACGTCAATGGGAGCGCTTCCATTGCCTTCAGTGGGCGCTGGATCACCGCCTGATACTGCTGAATGTCACCATTTTCTTCCGGCTGGTTGCCATGCTGCACTTCGTTCTAGGGGACCACCCCAGCCCCAGCGTGCTTCTTCCTGCACACAATGGCTGGGACCCCCCTCCAATAACTTAGAAACAGGCGCAGGTGAGGGCGTGCCTCAGTTTCCCCTTTTCAGGAAGGAGCAGATGCTTCAGAAGGATAATCCCATGACCAGCATCTTGCTGCTTTGCACACTCAGGGCTAGAGCTTGCCAAGAGCTACTGGCACCTCTTGGGTAGGTGGGAGGAACCGGTGAGGTAGAGGCAATTCTGCCTGCTCAAAGAAGGGCGTTTTTCACCACTAGGGGTGTTGGCATGGAAACGAAGCCGCCTAGGAATCCATGTGCCCCCGAAGTGGCAATTCAGTGTGTCATCACCGTGGCAACCATTGCTCAGTATTAGTGCTCACGTGATTATTCAAAATCCTGAGGCCTTGGCTCCGATTTTACTCGGTCCTTATTCGGGTAAAGCTCCCTGTGACATCAGTGTCCCCAAGAAAGGGGCCCGCACTGAGGAGATGCTCCTGGCTGTTGCAGCCAACTCCATCCTGTTGTTGTGTTATTTTTAACCTGGTGTCAACCCGTGAAGGCTTCGCACCCTGATCTTCGCACAGGAGACGCTGGCTGCTCTTCTGAGAGCTTAATTAGTGTAAAGCAGAGCAGGAGTGTATCACAAGGGAAAACACAGCCACGCGAGGCCTGGCTGCTGAATTCCACCTTTTGGCCTATGGCGAAGTAGCCACCAGCCAAGACAGTAGTTCAGATGCAGGGTTCCTGGCCAATGTCTCTTTCGTTTAAATGTTCCTGAACAAACAGGCCTGTGATATACCGGAGGATCAGCTCAGACTGTGTTACCAGCACAGTCGCGGATGCCCCGAGGTTCAGCCCATTATAACAGAGACAGCGGGCTTGGATTTGGAATCGTCAGGATCCCGGGGTTTGGTTCAAACTCCTCCCAAGGTCTGTGACTCAGATGCAATGCACCCTGGCACGAACCCTTAGCATTCGCTCTGCCCCACAGAAGGCAACAGCGGCGTGCGCTTCTCTAGCTCCTTTCATCCGCGGATTTCAAAGCACCTCATCGTTAATGTTTTATCTGCATCACGCCTGGTGCTGTATGGAGCAGGCCGAAGGCTGAGGGTTTGTCTACACAAGAAAGCTGTGCAGCTTTCACACTGTGGCTACAGTTGAAGGGGTGTTGCCCCGCCTAGCGCGGACACAGTGACATCAGTATAAACGTTCCTCTACCGGCGGAAGCCAAATAAGCCAAATAGGCAGAGCCAATGTACAGCACCATGGTACCAGTGTCACTGTGTCCGTGTAGGGCTTTCACACCCCCGTCTGTCAAAACATCACACCCCCGGCCAACAAAGCTGGAGCGGTATCACTTCTCAGAGTCGCCCAGCCCGCCCAGCTCTGCCCTGAGAGGCTCACAACCTACGTCGCACAGCGAGGAATGGGGAAGGGGGCAATAATTAATTCCAGTGAGGCAGGCATGCGGCGCCCCATTTCCCACGGGGGGACCGGAGCATGGGGAGGTGGAGCGCCTTGCACTGGCGCACTCAGAGAGCCAGCGGCACCACCGGGAGTAGCCCCCAGGGTTCCTAGTCTTGTGCTCCAAACACCTAGACCAAAGTTTGGTTTCTCCAGGGAGCGATTTTCCGCTCAGAGCAGCACTGGATGCTTTCATGAAGCACTAACACATAGGGTGAGATCGGCAGTCTATTGCGCTTGCTCCAAGATTTTATTTCCCCCCCCTATTTTTTTTTTTTTTTTTTTGGAGTCCAGGGCAGAACTAATTTGGGTAGTTCAGCTTACAAGACCTGGCAATTACTGCTCCCCTGCATGACTGCAGCTATGATGTCTTGATGCGACTCGCTAATAGATGATGCTGATGATGAGAAATGGGATTGGATCTTTGTCAGCAGACTTAATAAGCATCGCCTGACCTATAAAATGCCCTTCAGTGCGGAACCTCGTGCCGGCACAGTGGACTCTCTGCCTCTCCTCTCCCCTTCAGCCCAAGTGACATTTAAAATAAGGCCTGTAATAGAAAGCGATTGCCCAGAAATTAATTGCAGAGAAAAATTGGTTTTTTAAATTCCATAAAGAAGAAACAAGTTTATTCCCGGGGTTTGGGAGGTTCAAACTCCCTGGTGGTCACTTTCACAAAGCCGTCAGGTGGCTCCGGTAATTGTGTTTAAAGGGCAGAAGCCACAACAGACGGATTTAATTTTTGTGATAGGACCACGGGAAAAAATTGAGCTCTTAAGTTTTCAGCGTGTCAATTTAACCCAAATGAAGTTTCTTTGCAAGGGATCCTCTGAGTTTTACAGCGTGCACACCAGAGGCCGCTAGTTGAGATGCTTCTCCTTCCTTTTAGTGATCGATCCTTGGATTTCAGTGGAGCTTGACAGGGCTCGACCCCTGGCAGGTTTGGGATCCCCCGAGGAACACGGAGCAACAGCTTGTGTTTAGCACTGAGCGAGCCTTGAGAGGCCTAGATCTGATACACACCTACAAGTCAAGTATCAGAGGGGTAGCCATGTTAGTCTGGATCTGTAGAAGCGATAAAGAGTCCTGTGGCACCTTATAGACTAACAGAGGTATTGGAGCATAAGCTTTCGTGGGTGAATACCCATCCAACGAAGTGGGTATTCACCCACAAAAGCTTATGCTCCAATACCTCTGTTAGTCTATAAGGTGCCACAGGACCCTTTGTCACACCTACACATGTGGGTGGTTTTCTGAACCTTCTGGCTCTCCAGAACTGGACGTCTCAATGACTGTTTGATATCTAAGTGTGTTTTGTTTCTGACTAGACCAGAGGTTACGCTGCATCCTTAGATCTCAAAGCCCTTTGCTAAGGAGGGTAATCATTATAGGAGAGAAACTGAGGCACAGGGAGGGGATGTGTCTTGCCCGCGGTTAATGGCAGGGCAGAGAGTAGAACCTGGATCTCCTGGCTCAGAGGCCTGTGGGCTGCCCACTGAAGCTTGCTCCCCTACCAGCTTCATCCTACGGTGTTTCAGTGCTTCTGGGCCCACCCAAGCCGAGCGGTGCATGAACAGGAAATCCAACGGGTGATGGGAACATGTGATCAGGTGGCACCTGCTATCCTATCAAATACAGTCAACACGCTACGCAGAACCCAGACCCACTTCTCTCACCCCTTCCTACGATGGGCCTAAACAGCCAAACACCGTAAAGCTCAGCTCCAACCTTCTCCTCCAACTCAGGTTCCTCCCCCTGCACTGCTCAGCCCGCGCCCTAGATCTTCTCTCTCTAGAGAGCTGTTCCTCCTGCTTTTATGTCCAAGTGAGTCAGCAGAACCCCCAGGAGGATCAACACCTGCTAACAGGGTGGGGTGTTTCAGGCTGCCTCTCTCACATTCTAGCTCGTCTTACTCCATTGGCAACATCAGGAGAGAGAATGAGGAAACTCAGGGCTCACAGATGTAAGTGGTGAGCAACGACCACAACATTCCATTAGCGGCCTGTTAATTGTTACCTAGGGAACTGCAGCAGGGGTGTGTGTATCCTAAGGGGTTCCACACACAGCAGAACGAGCTTGCGGCAGGCCTCCTCCAAAGGGAACACTGCAGAAATGAGCTGGCAACAGTCGGCAAACACTCGAAAACAACCTCTTTGAAGATGTCTGAAGAGCAATTCATAAAGGCAGGCCGTTAGGAGGGCTTGCTGCAGGATGGGAGGGGGATGAGAGAGGAGCAGAGAGGGTGATGTATTAAGGTCAGGAAAATGCTTGGGTGAGTTTACTAACAGCTGGAAGCTGCAGAAAGGAAGGATTGCCCAGTGGTTAGAGCATTAGGACTTAGGAGACCCTGGTTCAAGTCCCTGCTCTGCCCCAGGCACTGGCTGCACACTTGAGACCAGGCAATTGGAAGCCAAATGGTCAATGTACCTGATAGCCACTGCCCCAGATTTGGGTGGGTAACAGTAGCCCCCAGAGAAATCAGAAAGCGATTGTCCTAGGTGTTGTACAAAGACAGAGTAAGAGGCCCTGTCCCAAAGCGTTTCCATCCGCAGCATCTGATCCAGTGTCCAACGAGGTCAGTTGAAAGATGCCCATTGATTGCAGCAGCCTGTAGATCAGGGCTCCCGAGAGCAAAGTATTCCACAGAGGGGGAATCGAGGCACAGAGAAATTGAAGGACTTGCCCAAGGAATCTGGGGCAGAACCAGAAATTGAACCTAGTTCTCCCAAGTCCTAGGCCGAAGCCTCAGCCATAAGACGAACCTTTCTCTCTAACAGGCAGACAGATACAACGGTGAGGGTCGCATTCGAAATGGGAAGGAAGCTTTGTCTGCTATAGCCCCTTTCCTCAATCTGTTTCCTCGGTTAAGAATGCAGGCTCTTTGGGGCAGGGTATTTTCTGAGGCACCCACATGCTTGGCTAATGACAGTCAGGCACGGGGTGCGTGTTGTGGTGCACAGTCACATCCTTTGTTCAAACCCGAATGACAAGCCCTGTATGTAGGGACGAGCGTTTGCCCTATCAGTGCATGCGAAAGCAGGGGCAAATCCAGGTGGCCCGGGCAGACTGGAGCCCATGCTACTGCCACAACAACCCAGCCCCTTGTGTCAGCAAGTTATGGTGCAGAATTTTCTTGCCAGCCTCCATGTGTTTTAGCGACTTCATCTATCAATCTGTCCATGAAGCCATCAAGACAAGAGAAACAGAAAGCTAACAACTAACCTCCCAGCCGCCTGAATAATTCAACACGCGCTGCAACCTTTAGAACGAGACTCAGGAATTTATTATTTGGCACTCCCAGTTTATTCCCACAGACGATTCTCTGGCTGGCCAAACAGGCCTTTCGAAATGCTGACAGGCCTAATTTATAAACTAACCAGACCCCTATTTCGGAGGTGAGATGGAAACGACACAGCAGCTCGTCAGAAGGGGCAGTTAATTGAAGCTGTCCCAGGTAATACTCGGAGCAAGCAGGCCACGTGTTTCTTTCCCCAACTCTGCCACTGCCGGAGGAGCGGCCTTGAGCATGTCCCTTCTTCTCTGTGCCTCAGTTTCCTCAGGCATATGATGCTTTGCCCCCCGAAGGGGTTGGGAGGCTCCCAATGTTTGTAATGGCACCATGAGATAACGAGCCTTTTCAGAAGGAAAGTGACTCCTTTCACACACAATGTGGAGGAAAGGCACTAGCACAAGTCTCTCCGGATCGCTCCCCCAAACGTGCTCAGTCCACTCGACCAAATCGCCTCCCTTGTCACCAGGCACGGAGCCCAGCAGAGGAGCTGCTACTAGTGGCAGCTTCTTTCATGTCTGCGCTCCCTTCTTCGTGGTAGCCAGCGCTCGGGAAGATGCAGCGCTGTCCAGAGGTTTTCTAGGGCCACTGTGAATAAGTGGTTATTGTTCTTTTGCGCTGGAAATAGCTCCCTGCATGCATCTCTTGGCAGGTTTCCCTGGTCCCAAGGAGGCTAGAACCCCAGGAGCTTTAGGGCAAGTCACAAATGCAAATGGCCAAACTCAGCTTCACTGGTTACATTTCCAATGCTGCATCAGGGGGGCAAAGGGCCAGAGGCTGAACAGCCTTTATCTCTGTGGTGCTCTAATGCTGGAGGAAGGCGATGTGCAGCCATGTCTCCGGCCCCAAAGGCTGGCCCTGGACCTTCGTCTCCCATCCCCCAAATGCCACCTTTAAAGCCCTGCCTCACAGTCGCCCTTCCTGCAGCTGAGTGGGTCAGGATGTGGGTCCTGCTGAAGCCCAGCACCTGAACTCTCTGTGCTGTTCGTGGGGCAGGTGCCTCTCTGTTCAGCTGCTGGGCGGTCCATGAAGGAGATGTCCCCCTATGGCAGCTGCAGGAGCACCAGAAGGTTGGAAGATTATTTGTGGCTGCTAGACATCCCGTTGCACCCACACGGGGCTCCTTGGATTTGCACATTGTGAAAATACTGAGAGCAATCCGCCCCCAGGGGCAGCGCACAGACACAAGTCTGCTTCCTACATGAGTCATATCTGAAAACTGCAACAACCTCCCCCTCCCCCCCTGCAACACAGAGGAAAAGAATTAATTAATTTTGTTGATGGAAGCCAGATCCAGAATTTCCCTTGGAAAGAAAACAAATCAAAGCCCAACAGGGAGGAATCTATGCTTGAGAGTTGTATGCAAATGTCCCGTGTCACATTATACAGAATTAATGCTTCAGCTTGTCTGTGCAGATGAAAAGGTTTTAGCTGAAAGAATCAATTAAGTTCCTTTGCAGACAGTCTAATCTAACCCTAGGGGAACTTTAGAGGGAGCTTATCCCCTTGCCTTTATTGATGGCAACAGTAAATCTCAGACTCATTATGGTATTGATCTTTAAAATATGGTTTTTCTATAACTCAAATGATATTTTAAAAAGGATTGTGTCCAGCTGGAAATCATATAACTTAAAAAAATTAATCACCTGTGTTACAAACGTCACCTCAGCTCATTATAAGGGAATTATTTTTAACTATCATATTTACTTTTCACCATCTCTTTATTTTCTTTCTGGATTTCTCTCACTATGAACGGTAAAACGTAAGTGGTTGGTTTCACTTTTGTGCTAGTCGTTGTCACCAAAGGACCTTCCTCTTCCTCTCCATACACAGATTTGGGTCTGATCTCTCTTCTGTTAATGTAATTTCATTGAATCCAGTGGATTTTAGTGAGGGTTGGCAAATTATTATTTCCCACCCAAAAAGTTCCAACAAAAATGACTTTTTTGCCATTTTTCTTTTAGATTTTTGTCAAAATAAACCCTAACATTTTCAGAGTTTTGTTTGTTGGTTTTGGTTGGTTGGTTGGTTTGGTTTTTTGGTTTGGGGTTTTTTTGGTTGTTTTGTTTTTTTTTTTACAAAAATTGGAAAATTATCAACAAAAATGCACCCTTTCAATAGAAATTCTCTTTTAGTTGGAAAAGCCGTTTTCCTTCCAAAAGATGTTTTGGTGGAAAATTTTCAACCAGCTATAGGGGACTTACTCCCAATTTGTACAAACGTAGTTAAGAGCAAAGCCAGAGTCTTTGGTTTTGAGTTTCCTTTGTATTTTCAAAAATCATTATTTGCTACCATCTGTGGCATGAGTATATGATCCAGGGTTTGCAGAGACCAAAGTCAGCAGGGACATAATGTCAGACTTTCCCTGGAAAACTGTAGGAATGCGTGTCTCAGTTTCTTGTGCGGAACCGAAAGTTGCACTTGGTGAGAACCAGGGCAGGATTTGACTACAAGTCCCTGGCCTCCAGAGACTGGCAGGGGTCCAGAGACCTTAAAAATGCCCAGCGATCAGAAAGGAAACGCAATCCTGGTGTATCTATCCAGAGCCGGTGTCAGGGGAAGGCAGGTGCCCCAGGCGCCATCTTGATCTGGAAATACCTTGGAAGAATCAGATGTTTTATTCTGATTTATGGAGCACAGTGAGCTGGGTCAGACAACCAGGGCCAGTTAACCCCCCAGAATAAGCTGCAATGAAGCGGATGTGCATTTGCTCTAAAAAAACACAAGCCCTGGTGATGAATAGCCCTTCACGGCATGTTGTTTTCTAGGCCACTGCGTGTAAGAAAGGGACATGGGCCAGGGTCAGAGGAGACAGGACAGGCTGCTCCGCCACACATGGTTCTGCTGCTATTCCATATGCTGCGATGTCCCCTCCAGCAAATAAAGCCCGAAGTCTAAGACATGCATCAGCCCTGAGCCCCGGCTGTAAAGTCGAGGGGGACGCTCGGTGACAGAAGCCTGTCTCTCTCTCTGGGAACCTTTCTCCTTTCCCTGTGCACGTCGCTGCGTTTTAAAATAAGGCATAAAGAGAAGGAGTGAGCTCTTGGCCAAGGGATAAGGGATGGGATGCCAACCCCCGGTGAGAAATGTTCAGAGGCTCCAGCTGATCCAGCTGTTACCGCCCTCTGCTGGTTGGATGATAACAGACCTGCTCATGTCCACACCACTCGCCTTTTGCTGACAGAGGGAGCACGACTGCTTCTTAGATCACTGGTGTTTCTGCAGCCAACGGTGGTGATTCTGCCTAGCCACCCCATGCCATGTGTGGGGTTAGCCAGGCACTGCATGGCGGGACAGGACACATCCGTGTCCTGATGGATCATGGCACAGGCACAGGCTTCTCAGATGGCTGATACTGCAGCTTGGAGTCAGGTCACGGGGCTCCCCTGGGCTTCTGTATTATTATTACTGACCGGAAACTTGCCCAGCTGCTTTCGCACTTGTTCTGAAAAAACCCCAAATAGCTCCTGCCATTTCCCAATGCGGAGCCTCACTTCTGTTTGCAACCACCCTTTCCTGGAGTCAGCGCTGGCGAGGTCACACCACAGCAGCTGCTCCATCTAAGGGGCCAGCGTTCAGATCAGATGCAAAACAGCTCCCAGATACTACAGTGGTGGACGCTACAGAAATCCCTGCAATAGACAAACAGAAGGGTCTGACAAGTCATGGTTGCTATGGTTCCATGGCACTTTGTACAGGGGTAGCGGTGTTAGCCTGGGTGGCCTAGCTGAATTCAAGGGCCGGGTAACTAATACCATTCTACCTACGTAAACCCAGCCCCCGGGTGTCACTTGGGTATGATAGAAACATCATTCTGGGATGTATTAGCAGGAGTGTTGTAAGCAAGACACAAGAAGAAATTCTTCTGCTCTACTCCGCGCTGATTAGGCCTCAGCTGGAATATTGTGTCCAGTTCTGGGTGCCACATTTCAGGAAAGATGTGGCCAAATTGGAGAAAGTCCAGAGAAGAGCAACAAAAATTATGAAAGGTCTAGAAAACATGACGTACAGGGGAAGATTGAAAAAATTGGGTTTGCTTGGTCTCGAGAAGAGAAGACAGAGGAGACGGTAACTGTTTTCAAGTACATAAACAGTTGTTACAAGGAGGAGGGAGAAAAATTGTTCTTATCCTCTGAGGATAGGACAAGAAGCAACGGGCTTAGGTTGGACATTAGGAAAAACTTCCTAACTGTCAGGGTGGTTAAGCACTGGAATAAATTGCCTAGGGAGGTTGTGGAATCTCCATCATAGGAGATTTTTAAGAACAGGTTAGACAAAAACCTGTCAGGGATGGTCTACGTAGTCCTGCCATGAATGCAGGGGACTGGACTAGATGGCCTCTCGAGGTCCCTTCCAGTCCTATGATTCTATAATTCCTTGTGCCAAAGCAATCGGTGGGGTGGCAGGTACCAGTACATCATGCAGTCCACCCAGCAGTGACTGCACTCCGAGTGCCTGGGAAGTGACCCCCAGACACAGCAAACACCCATCCATCTGCTGAAACATCCTCCTGCCCCGGCAGCACTTTCTGCCTCACGGGGCGAATTTCACCAGATCCTGGGTCTGTAAACAAGACACCGTGGATGGGACTGTGCCGTGTGAAAGGCCCTGCCCCTTGTGCACTCATTCACATCAGTGCACACAGAGGGTAAAATGCTGCCATTCGGAGTTCTGGTTCGATTGAAGATTGGGGTGAAGGTGTGAGTCATTTTTATGAGCCAAATTGCTCAGTTTGTCCCTGACAGAAGGTGCATTGGAAATGGCCAGGGACGGAGTAATCTATAAAGACTATAAACCTGAGCATGCTAATAGGAAGTAGGACCTCATACTCCGAAGTAATGGACCAAATCTATCTCCGGTTTAGCTGCAACGGAGCCTGTCTTGAATGCTGCCAAAATTGCCCTTTTTGAAAATGGAAAGTCTGCGTCTGTCCCGCAATGTTTGGATTTGGGGAAGCTGAGGACAAAAGCCAGAGGAAGTGTAAGCAATGGGGTTTCGTCAATGACACATGCACACGCTCGCCAGGCTTTCGCAAATGATGAATAATGTATTTTTAATTATGAAAAGAATTTTGGGTTTTGTTCCCAGATGCGCCACTCACCCTGAGTATTCTGCAGGGGCCAGGCTCCGCCAGAAGTGAATGGGATTAGAAAATGCTATTGACAAACTGTGCTTTGGATTTTCAGCTGCCACGCTGAGGGTTGCAGCTCTGAAGTATTAAAGGAGCGAGCCTGATTTACCTTCCAGGAAGATGATAAAAAGCAATTGGAGATGGAGACAAACCCTTCAGCCGGAACTTTGCTTTAGCAACGTCACTGCATCAACAAAACTGCTTCAGCCAGTTCTTCCACGCTCTAGTGTGAGCCGGGGGATCTGTCACGTGTAAAGCAGAAGTGCACATAAAGTTGACAGCTTCGGCTTTTAAGGTACTGGCCTGGGACTCAAGAGATCTGGGCTCAGTTCCCACCTCTTCCTCAGACACACTGGGTGACCTTGGGCCAGTCCCTTAATCTCTCTGTGGCTCAGTTACCCATCTGTAAAATGGGGATAATAGCACTGCCTTTCTCTCACCCATTGTCCGTCGCCGCCATTCAGCTTGTAAGCTTTTCGAAGCATTCTGTGTCTGTACAGGGCCTGGCACAATGGGCTCCCAATTTCAGCCAGAGCCCTGGACTGATGTAATGTGAAAAACCAATAAGGAGACCCATTGAATCTGGTAAGGGGCAGGAGAGCTTGCAAGTGTTTAAGAACATAAGACCGGCCATATTGGATCAGACCAATGAGTCATCTAGCCCAGTGTCCTTTCTCTGACAGAGGCCAGTACCAGAGCTTCAGGGGGCATCCAGAACAGGGCACTTGGAGTGACCCACCCTGTTCTTCTTCTCCCAGCTTCTGGCTATTAGAGGTTTAGGGCTGCCCTTAGCATGGGGTTGCATCTCTGCATCTTGGCTAATAGCCATTGATGGACCCGTCCTCCATGAACTTATCCCATTCTTTTTTTAACCCAGTTCTTCTTTTAGCCATCACAATGTCCCATGGCAAGGAGTTCCACAGGTTAGTTGTATGTTCTGTAAAAAGTACTTCCTCTTGTTCATGGTAAGCCTGCTGCCTTTGGGTTACGCCTGGTTTTTATATTGTGGGAAAGGGTAAATGACACTTCTCTAGTCACTTTTTCCACACCATTGATGTTTTTATAGACCACGATCATATCCTCCCCTTAGTTTCTAATCTTGCTCCAAATGTTTTGTGCGAGGGCAGCTCCAAGTTCTCCCCGCCAGCCCCGAGTAACATCCCAGGAGAGACAGAGTGAATGTATTTTGTTTATTCCGTGTCGCTGCCGAATAAATTACATTACAGATACAGAACTATGCATACAGCATTTTAATGTGTATTGTGAATAATACCAGACCCTCTCAGAGGGAATCGGAAGTGGATCTTGCTTGGCCAGGTTCTGCGGTTGTGAGGCCTCTCCAGCGTACGGCACAGGAGCCGAGTTTCACGTAACATTTCCATAATGCGGACTGACATCGCCTGGCTGATGAAGAGCTTAAAGCCCAGGTTTTCAAGAGTGACCAGTGACTTAGGGGCGCTCAACCTGAGACGTCTTAAAGGGCCTGATTTTCAAAGGGCAGGCACTCCGCACCTTCTGACAATCAGGCCAGGTCCCGGTGTCCCAAATTGGGTCTGGGGGCCTCACTTTGGTTAAGCTCAGTCTCAGCCTTTTGGCTTCGCTTCCTAATACTCTATATGCCCATTGTTCCACTCTTTGAGCTCTGTGGGTCAGGGGCTGTGTCTTCCCATACGTCTGTACAGCGCCCAGTACCTCTTGGGCGCCACTAACACAGTCTCAAAAGCTGATGAAGCAACGCGTGGGGGAGAGGAGCATCAACCAAGCAAAATGCTCAGGGTGATGATGGGGGCGTGGCTCCGGGGTCCCATGCAGGGCTCGCTCTCCATGACGAACCAAAGAAACAGAAGTTTTGACTCACATCTCATACGTGTCTCAGTGGAAGCAAGGGTTCGGCGGCACCTCACCGACCGGCTCAGGGAGGATAAACGGCTTGCGGGAGGTGGAGGACTAAAGAATCCCAGCTGCCATCACTGGCAGAAGAGGTCCTTGTAAGCAAAGCCAAGGAGACAGATCCCCGGGTGCCCTGCACCTGGGGTTGTCATTTGCACCAGTGCAAAGTGAGCACGCTTGCAAGGTGCAGCCATGCAAAGTGAGCGGCGGGGGCTTAGTCACATACCCGAGGTGCAGGACAGCAGAGAAGCTGGCCCAGTGAGGTGCAGTTTGCTCTGGTGCAGGAGAAGGAGCCAGTGGGGAGATAAAGCGTGGCGGGGGGGCACAGAGTTTGACGTGGTCAGAGCAATAGAGCAGCAGGGGTCTGTCTGGACTGGGGGTGAGAACTGACAGGAGCCGAAGGGCGACTTCCTTTGCTCTGGGGACGGAAAGAAGAAGTGAGGGGGACGGAGGACTGAAGTGCAAAGGAGAAGGTGGGACAGCACATGGTGTGGAAGCAGGGGCTGGGACGGGAGGAAGAGGGTGAGCCTAGCATCACAGTCAGAGAGGCAGGAAGATGGGCAGGAGTTGCGGGGAGGGTAGACAACCACATGGAGCGTGAGAGCCACTGGAAGGAGGAGAGGCGTGGGCTGGGAGAGTGGCTGGCAGGAACTAAATTATTCGTCCTTGCGACCCACGTTGATTTAACTCCATCCATCCGGCAGCCATTTCATGGGCTCATGCAGAATGCGTCCTGCATAAATATTTCTGGTGCACACTCAGGGGTTAATTTAGCAGCTTTCCATCCCCTCGTGATTGGCGGGTTAGACACCCCCCAGCCAGCCCCTGGCAGACATACTGGCTTGCTCAGGGCAGTGGTAATGCCTAGTGAGCCTTCAGGCTGCTTCCAATCCAAAGCCTGTGTTGCCATTGGATTGCTTTTCAGTGGCCTCGCTGAACGGAGGCTAAGAGGCCTCAGACTGGTGCCCAGTAGACGGGCGGCCTCGTCCCAGAGCCCACCGACAGAAGGGGCCCCTCTGGCAGCAGACTCAGCAGAGAGGCCAGGGCTGGGTGGGAAGGGCGTGTGAACGCCTCTTGCACCCCAGGGCGTTGTTCCTTCGAGGCAGGGTAGGAGGAGGTGGAAGTTTGCCCGGGTGCCACCCCCAAGGCTGAGGAGGTCACAGCGAGGCAGTGCGGTCTAGTAGTGTGAGCGTAGGGCTGGACGTCAGGACACCTGAGCTGTAATCCCAGCTCCAGCACAGGCTCGCTATTTACCTGGGGTAAATCTGTATCTCCCTTTCCCTGCCTGAGAAACGGCGAGAACAATTACCGACCTTGAGAGAGAATAATAAACCCATCGGAGGATCTGCTCCAGCTCCCAGGGAAGCCAATTGCTTCCATGGGCAATGGAGAGGGCCCATATAAGGTTAGTTACACAGAAGCACCATCCACCCACTCGCATGGCCACAAGAAGTGAGGGTCAGAGAGGAAAGATACGGGTTACAATAATCAGCTCTCGGGAGTTGTTCAACAAGGCAGGTTCGTATCTCGATGGCTCAATGCAGCCAGGCGCTTGGCTTTGGTTTGCTTTGTGTGCTTGTTTCTAAGTATTTATTGGAAGTATTTAGTGTTAATACATGAACATAGAATTTGAAGCCTATCCAGGGGCTGGAGAGATGATGAGGTATGGTTACTATTTCTTTGATTTATCATTGTACAGGGCCTAGCACACTGGGGTCCTGCTCCAGGACTGGCTCCTAGGTGCTATCACAGATCAAAAAGTTGGTCCCTGGGCCAAAGATGACTTCAATGCGATCCCTCAAGTGCCCCAGTCAGGCCATGGATATTTGGGGACCACTGGGATGAAGAATTCTGGCTCCAATAAGACTGACTACTCAGAGATCCCCCGACAGCCACCAAGTTCTGGCCTCGCTATGCGAGCTGGCCCTAAGTAATCGGAAACTCCACCCCACCCCCAATGGACTAACGGAGGATGCTCATTGCTCCGATGGTCACTGCCAGAGCAAGTGTGCCCTGCTCAAAAGTCATCAGAAACCTTCCCTAAATAGAGTAATATCAGATGGACAGCTTCCACGTGGAGGGGAGATATCGCAATCCCAGCGGTACACAGTCCACTAAAGCTAAGAAAAATGTACTACAAACTGGATACTGAGGATTAGAGATTGTCCAAACCAGACCTCCAAGAAACGTAACCTCTGGCACCCCCAATTCATTCCCCATGAATAATGCAGGCTCTTGATGTCAACAGCTGGGTTAAATATTTATCGAGAATTGAGTTTGTGCCATGATGCATCTGTGACTCACAGCAAAAGGGAACATCCTATGAATCATTTATATATTAGCAACTTGTTAAAATACACAGAGTTCATGGATGCTCTAAATCTGAAATAGCCTGTTCTCAGTCTCCCCTGGGTCTTCCAAGGGCAGAGTCTGGAGCCAGCTCCAGGAAGGGAAGCTGTTGATGCTGCTAGATTCATGTGCGGCCATGTTAAGTTTGTGAGGTGCCATGAAGAACTTTGCAATTCGCCATGACCCCCCGACACTCCCATAGAAACCCTGCATTATGATCAGTTGGCCGTAAAGAGAGAATGAGGCGAAGAGCACAGATCTGAATTATGCATGTGGGTCAGAGCTATCTGGAGACTGGTCTCTCCCACACTATTTCAGTTCTGAGGTCTGGAAGTCACAAACAGAAACTGACAAACATAGAATCGTAGGACTGGAAGGGACCTCGAGAGGTCTTCTAGTCCAACCCCCTGCAATGAGGCAGGACGAAGTATTATCTAGACCATCCCTGACAGGTGATTATCTAACCTGCTCTTAAGAACCTTCAATGATGGAGATTCCACAAGGCACAATAAAAACTTGACTCTACTTTTTAAAACTGTGAAAGAAGCCTGGATTCAGTTTGACTTTGGGACCAGGTGATGATGAGCTAAGCTGGTGTGGTGGATAGTCAAGCCAGGAAGAAAGGAATGTGAGCAAAGGCCCCCCCCCAGCCCCAAAATAAAGCTAGAAAGGGGAGAACTTCCTATAGCTCTAACTCCAAACCCACCTGACCTCCTAGCTCTCTCCTTGCTCCTGGTTTATATTCTCCCCCTCTGAGAAACAGTATGTTGCAAACAAGACTTTCTAACATTCCCCCAGCACACTTCTGTCTTCCGATTGAGACAAACAGCCTATGTTCCTAAACTGGGGGCAGAATCCTCGATGGCTATTCGCTGTATGAGTCCAGAAGTCATTGCTGGGGCTCCTGGCTACCTTGGAATAAAGTTTTAACTCCTCCCTTGCCTGACGTCATACAGATGTCCTCCACATCCCATCACACGCCAGAAGGCTGGTCTTATAAAGCACAAGACTGGAAATCAGGAGACCTAGTTTCTGTTCCTGGCTCTGCCCGTGTGTGTGACCTGGGGGTCAAGTCACTTACCCTCTTTGTACCTCCATTTCATAGAATCATAGAATATCAGGGTTGGAAGGGACCTTAGGAGGTCATCTAGTCCAACCCCCTGCTCAAAGCAGGACCAATCCCCAATTTTTGCCCCAGATCCCCAAATGGCCCCCTCAAGGATTGAACTCACAACCCTGGGTTTAGCAGGCCAATGCTCAAACCACTGAGCTATCCCTCCCTACCTTTTAAATGGGGATAATATTTCTCTGCTTCTCAAGGGGGGGGTGAGCTTTAATTCACTAGTGATTGGAAAGTGGTCTGGGATCCTTGGATGGAAGGGCTAAAGAGGTGCAAGGTATTATCTTATTCTCACCCCACTAGGAATCTCTCTATATATCTATAGCTGATCTGAAGGTGAAAGAATTCACCTTTGACATTAACAGAAGCAAACAAACCCCTCAGCTAATTTTATCTCCAAGGCAGACTATTATTAAGGTGTCATTACTCTCCGAAAATTTTGATCTTGCCCATCCCACGATATATAAACGCTCTATATACTCGACTGTATGATTTATGGTTTGCCATCAAGAGACAATAGAAAAGTAATTCAGTAGTGTCACTTTTTGTTCCTTTTAAAAAGCCTGCTGCTATTAATGTTTACCTGATATGAGACTTGCAATCAAAATGGGATCGTCTAGGTAGGAAAATCACAATCTTCATTTGACAAAGATGAATTACCTTCAAACACTGTCCCCCTCGCAGGACTGGAAAACCATTGAAAGGGTGCCTCCGAAACCAACAGAAAGGAGATCACTTGCTATTATGTGTTACAGGGTTTCAGGGTAATTTCTATAGAACCCCATTAGTTTCATCCCTAAGTAAACCCTATAGGACTTTTCCATATGGACTGCAAATGTTTTGTCCACCTCTAATCAGGAAGATTAATTCTTAGGTTCAGTTTTGAAGCTTCCTGGTTGGATAAATGGCACAGAGATCAGATCTTCATAGAGAAAGCAGATCCTCCAGTTCAGAAAGAATAAAAGAAATTGCATTTATTTGACCTCCCCCTGCTTTCAGAGAAGAGGCCCACCCCCCACACACCACAAAAAAACCCTAAACAAAAAAACCCTCCCACACAAGAAAGGTTATTATAAACTACAGCATGACCAACATAAGGATCTTAGTTCGTAATAATGTGTGGCTTACAAACTACTTCTGAACCACAGCTTCCATACTAAGTCCCTTTCCTCCATGCTTTCTGGGGGGGTTATTGTGTGTCCTATGCCTCAGGTTGTCCTGTTCCTAGTTTTCCAAGAATGGAGAGAAAGACAGAAGGCTTCAGTGAAAGAAGAAGGAAAACAAGAATGCACTCCCTTTCCCATTTCATTCAGAGCTCATTCTCTCACACACTCATACCACACAAACCAAAGAAACCCAGAACAGGAAAGAAATTTAAATCTTCTCTAAGGGAAAAAGAAACAAGAAATCCCCAAAGTTTCTTAAAGCGGCAAGCCACCCTGTTACAATAAGAACTGCTCTGGATTTTCACCCAGGACTCAAGTGAAACCCAATCTCAGACACCTTTTTGAGGTACAAAAATCTTAGCATTTTTCCCCAGTATTTTTCATTTTTGCACATCCTTCTTTTCCAGTTCACAGGTAGGATCAAGGGACCAAAACACAAGGAGAAAGGTTTTTTGCGAGGTGTTTCCAGCCAGAACATTATGTACAGGACTTCTCACATGAAAAGATTATCCCTGTGAGGGTCCCAACTCAATTTTGCAAACTCAGAACTTTGGGATCAGGTTGGGGGATGTCTCCCAGGGAAACAGAACCCCAGCGTGATCCCACTTCCCCCCTGTATTCCAGGAGCAACCAGGGATGCAGCAGGCAAGCTGAGAGACCAGTGCAACATGCTGAGGCTGTGCTGTGTCTCTTCCAGCTTCCAGCCCCCTTGCGTTCCAGGTCCTTCACCAATCTAGGTCCCTCCTGAAACCCGATCCTCTTTGTACTCATCGTATTTCACGTACTCGGATGGCATTCACTGTCCTGCACAGAGCTGCATCCCATAATACTATTGAATACCCTTCCCTAGGATTGCTGAGTCTTGCATTCTAATGCAGCGGTACCAACCACTCGTGCTGGCACTTCAGGCTATTCCGAATTCTGACTGCCACTCTAGTCTCCCCTGAGACCATACGAGAAGCCTCTTGCGCTGGGTCCTGCTGTCCTAGTGCTGGCTGCTTCCAGCTCCAGTGGACGTGCTCTCGGTCAGTCACAAGATCAAGGTTGGGAGCTTCCCAAGCACCACTGCACTGTGACCATGTAGAGACCAAATACGCTCGATTGCAGAACCCAGCCCAAGGTACCGGCTCCTAGCACCTGTGAAAACGGAATGCATGCAGGGCCCAACAGGCCGGGGTGCAGGTCTGGTGTCTGTGGTTGATTTATTGCCGGCATTTGGACCTGGCCTGGCACCAGGGAAGTGACTTCCAGAATGCCGCGTATTATCTGACTTTAATTCCGTAATGGTTACTGAATCTGCTCCCGGAGACCATTTTCTTTGCTGGGCGATGCCTTCTTTTGAGTCAGACATCAGCAGCAGCAGCAGCGGGCTTGGCTCTGGATGATGCATTTTGCCAGCACCTCATTAAAGCAATAACTCGCTCCGGTGAGGGATGAGCGCAATACATCATCCAGAGCAGACGGGCAAGTGATACGAAGGAGGAGGAGAGGCACCCCCGGCAGAGCAGGACGGGGAGAGATGCCAGAACTGAAGAGCTGGCAAAGCGCAGCACTAGGGACTGTTTTATTGTCAGGTTAATGGCATGCACTGTGGGGGAGTTCAGGGATTTCATCTGGTGCCCAGCCGGAGTCTGGCCTCGAAGAGTGTGGCGTATAGACTATACCCTAGTGTCTGATCTGCCGCACCACGGGTGCCACATATGTGCTGGTTCGTCTGGGCACAGACTCCTTACGAACACAAACGAATTAAGCCTCAGAACTCGCTACGGACCCCGTGCACAAGGCACAAGGCGATGGCGTGGCCCGCTCAGCATCCCTCTTGAGTGCACGGCGGCACTGGGGATAGAACCCAGGCGTCCTGGTTCTCGTTCTGCGGCGCTACACCGCAACCCGGCCTTCTTATCACCGCGCAGTAAGTAACGAGAACCAGACTGCGCCGGGGTCCGTACCCGCCACAACAGAATGGGATGTGCCTCCAAACTAATGGCCTGGCTACCGTGCCACATGTGGGACTCTCCTGGGGTGTGATGTGCCAGGCCCTGTGCCCCCAGGAGGAAGTGCTCACCCTTCCCCCGTGGCATTACCATGAACAGGGCAGCCCCAGGAGATGAGTGAGCAGTGTATAGAGAATACAGGGGGCTGGTTTGTGGGGAGGCGGGGCGGGGTCATTCCTCTCTCAGCCTGGGTCCTTACACTGGTGCACCTCCTGAGAATGACCATAGCAGGCTCTTCCTCTCCCTTCCTTCCCTGCTAGCTAGGCGCCAGATTGACGGGGGGGAGCGTGGCGAGAGAGAGAGAATCGACACTCATATGTGAGCTACCAAGTGCTGGATGGACAGTGCTGCTGGCTGGGATGATTTAGCTGGGGTTGGTCCTGCTTTGAGCAGGGGGTTGGACTAGAACCTCCTGAGGTCCCTTCCAACCCTGAGATTCTATGGACTCATGGCCATTTCCACCGGCGCTGCAGCCTGGGGCTCTGGTAAGGGGGCTCTCAGCTCTGCCCCAGTTCGGACCAGCCGGCTTTAGGATTTCTCAGTGGCGCTACAGGGTGGTCTTCTGCCTGTCTCCATAGCACCAGCTGCAGAACCATGCTGCCGGCAGGACAAGCCGTTGTGCGGTCCCAGGTCAGGACCAGAGTCCGCTCTGCTCATTCACACCCAGTAATATGAGGAGGGGAAAGACCCTATTTGGATACAGACTGGCTAACCTAGTGAGGAGGGCTTTAAACTAGGTTCGACGGGGACAGGTGAGCAAAGCCCACAGGTAAGTGGAGAATATGGGGACGTGGGAGATGGGTTGGAAATAGGAGGGGGCGTAGGCTCTAATGACAAAGAGATAGGAGGGTCAGGGCAAAACTGGGAGGCAAGCTCAAATCAGTATCTTAGATGCCTGTATACAAATGCGAGAAGTATGGGTAATAAGCAGGAAGAACTGGAAGAGCTAATAAATAAATTCAACTATGACATTGTTGGCATCACCGAAACTTGGTGGGATAATACACATGATTGGAATGTTGGTATGGATGGGTACAGCTTGCTGAGGAAGGACAGACAGGGGAAAAAGGGAGGAGGTGTTGCCTTATATATTAAAAATGTACACACTTGGACTGAGGTGGAGATGGACATAGGGGACGGAAGTGTTGAAAGTCTCTGGGTTAGGCTAAAAAGGGTAAAAAACAAGGGTGATGTCATGCTAGGAGTCTACTACAGGCCACCTAACCAGGTGGAAGAGGTGGATGAGGCTTTTTTTAAACAACTAACAAAATCATCCAAAGCCCAAGATTTGGTGGTGATGGGGGACTTCAACTATCCAGATATATGTTGGGAAAATAACACAGCGGGGCACAGACTGTCCAATATGTTCTTGGACTGCATTGCAGACAACTTTTTATTTCAGAAGGTTGATAAAGCTACTAGGGGGGAAGCTGTTCTAGATTTGATTTTAACAAATAGGGAGGAACTCGTTGAGAACTTGAAAGTAGAAGGCAGCTTGGGTGAAAGTGATCATGAAATCATAGAGTTCACAATTCTAAGGAAGGGTAGAAGGGAGTACAGCAAAATAGAGACAATGGATTTCAGGAAAGCGGATTTTGGTAAGCTCAGAGAGCTGATAGGTAAGGTCTCATAGGAATCAAGACTGAGGGGAAAAACAACTGAGGAGAGCTGGCAGTATTTCAAAGGGACACTATTAAGGGCCCAAAAGCAAACTATTCCGCTGGGTAGGAAAGATAGAAAATGTGGCAAAAGACCACCTTGGCTTAACCACGAGATCTTGCAAGATCTAAAAAATAAAAAGGAGTCATAAAAAATGGAAACTAGGACAAATTACAAAGGATGAATATAGGCAAACAACACGGGAATGCAGGGGCAAGATTAGAAAGGCAAAGGCACAAAATGAGCTCAAACTAGCTGCAGGAATAAAGGGAAACAAGAAAACTTTTTATCAATACATTAGAAGCAAGAGGAAGACCAAGAACAGGGTAGGCCCACTACTCAGTGAGGAGGGAGAAACAGTAACCGGAAACTTGGAAATGGCAGAGATGCTTAATGACTTCTTTGTTTCGGTCTTCACCGAGAAGTCTGAGGGAATGCCTAACATAGTGAATGCAAATGGGAAGGTTTAGAAGATAAAATTAAAAAAGAACAAGTTAAAAATCACTTAGATAAGTTAGCTGTCTGCAAGTCACCAGGACCTGATGAAATGCATCCTAGAATACTCAAGGAGCTAATAGAGGAGGTATCTGAGCCTCTAGCTATTATCTTTGGTAAATCATGGGAGACAGGAGAGATTCCAGAAGACTGGAAAAGGGCAAATATAGTGCCCATCTATAAAAAGGGAAATAAAAACAACCCAGGAAACTACAGACCAGTTAGTTTAACTTCTGTGCCAGGGAAAATAATGGAGCAATTAATTAAGGAAATCATCTGCAAACACTTGGAAGGTGGTAAGGTGATAGGGAATAACCAGCATGGATTTGTAAAGAACAAATCATGTCAAACCAATCTGATAGCTTTCTTTGATAGGATAACGAGTCTTGTGGATAAGGGAGAAGCGGTGGATGTGGTATACCTAGACTTTAGTAAGGCATTTGATACGGTCTCGCATGATATTCTTATCAATAAACTAGGGAAATACAACTTAGATGGGGCTACTATAAGGTGGGTGCGCAACTGGCTGGATAACCGTACTCAGAGAGTAGTTATTAATGGTTCCCAATCCTGCTGGAAAGGTGTAACGAGTGGGGTTCCGCAAGGGTCTGTTTTGGGACCGGCTCTGTTTAATATCTTCATCAACGACTTGGATATTGGCATAGAAAGTACGCTTATTAAGTTTGCAGATGATACCAAACTGGGAGGGATTGCAACTGTTTTGGAGGATAGGGTCATAATTCAAAATGATCTGGACAAATTGGAGAAATGGTCAGAGGTAAACAGGATGAAGTTTAATAAGTACAAATGCAAAGTGCTCCACTTAGGTAGGAACAATCCGTTTCACACATACAGAATGGGAGGAGACTGTCTAGGAAGGAGTACGGCAGAAAGGGATCTAGGGGTTATAGTGGACCACAAGCTAAATATGAGTCAACAGTGTGATGCTGTTGCAAAAAAAGCAAACTTGATTCTGGGCTGCATTAACAGGTGTGTTGTGAGCAAGATACGAGAAGTCATTCTTCCGCTCTACTCTGCGCTGGTTAGACCTCAACTGGAATATTGTGTTCAGTTCTGGGCACCGCATTTCAGGAAAGATGTGGAGAAATTGGAGAGGGTCCAGAGAAGAGCAACAAGAATGATTAAGGGTCTAGAGAACATGACCTATGAAGGAAGGCTGAAGGAATTGGGTTTGTTTAGTTTGGAAAAGAGAAGACTGAGAGGGGACATGATAGCAGTCTTCAGGTATCTAAAAGGGTGTCATAAGGAGGAGGGAGAAAACTTGTTCATCTTAGCCTCTGAGGATAGAACAAGAAGCAATGGGCTTAAACTGCAGCAAGGGAGGTTTAGGTTGGACATTAGGAAAAAGTTCCTAACTGTCAGGGTGGTTAAACACTGGAATAAACTGCCCAGGGAGGTTGTGGAATTTCCATCTCTGGAGATATTTAAGAGTAGGTTAGATAAATGTCTATCAGGGATGGTCTAGACAGTAATTGGTCCTGCCATGAGGGCAGGGGGCTGGACTTGGTGACCTCTCGAGGTCCCTTCCAGCCCTAGAATCTATGAATCTATGAATATCGTTAGCCTTAAGGAGACTCCCTGATCTCCACGGGAGCACCGGGCGTGGAGTACCGTACCATACTACTCACCAGGGGCAAAGGCAGCCCATTGTTAGCAACGCCTATTCCCAGCTCCTGCGGGTGGAAGGGAGATGTCCTCCTTTATTTTCCTAATTGAGCCCAGCAGGCTGTTTGAAACCACGGCTAATTCCACCCTGACTCTGACCCCCACACATCTGTAGTTAAAGACAAGTTTTTCATGTGTGGGTAAATCAGAGAGAGAGAGAGAGGAATCTAAATGTGTTCTCTATTATATTTTAACATGGGGATGATCCAAAGTGTATGTGGGTGGGAGGGATCAATGGCCTTTCATCTGAATTGCTTTAGCTTTCATCATCACACAGGGGTGGGGGGGAGCTTTCAGACAAGAACATTTTTAAAAGTCCCACCTCCCTCCTTTTTAATATTTAAAAAAAAATTAATGTCCTAGAAAAAAGGTGTGCGAGTTTTGCTCTGCATGTGTCAGTCAAGATGACTGAAACATAATGAAGGAAAGAAGCATCACGGAGGGAGGACAGCTGTTAAACAAGCGATCTGTCACCTAGAAAAGATTCCAGAGGCCAACGCTCCCTGGGTGACACTGAGCCGTCAGCTGCCAATCCATCCTGAAAATTCAACAAAGGGCCAAACTTTCTGAAAGGCACAACTTCATGGAAGGAACTCTCCAGGCGACAGAGACCTGCCCGATGTCCTGTAAAGCACGGCCCAGGGGAGTACCACAGATTCTGGCTGCAGAACCCATCTACAGACACAGAAGCAGCGTGGCTCCCGCTGGCTCAGTCCGGCGCCCCGTCGAGAAGAGCAGTGAACACAGGGGGATGACAGCCTGGGGGCTCCTGCCTGCACTGTCTAAAAGCTGCCGGTGGCCGTTTTAAGTGACACTCTCCCAACGTCCTCTCCAGCTGTGCGCTGGAGTGGGCAGAGCACAGAGCATGATGCTGTCTCCCCGGGGCCAGGCCTTCCTCTCTTTGGAGCTGTGCAAGAAACCAGCACTGCTAACGTGCCATGCTGCCCTCACGCCCTTGCACTGGGAGAGGGAAGGCAGCATCCTATGGTGCTTCATTGTGAGGTGCCCACCTCCTTATCCGAGTGTGGGCAACGTGCATCTCTTCATCCCTGTGTGTGGCTCTCAGGACCATAATGGTCAGACTGTGACCAGCTGTGGCCGCACTGGGTCTGCTAATGCTGGATCCATTGACCTCCGTCACCGCTCTGCATGCGTCCAGTGTCCCCATCTCTGCATCTTGTGTAAGCGGTGGTTTGGGCTTGGCGCCAGACCTTTTCCGTCTCTCCGACGCCAGGCAAGTTTCTTAGAGAGGCTAGTTTCCTGTCTCGGTGCTTTCTCCCCCCGACCCCCTTTTTTTCTCTAACCCAAGCGTACGCAGACAATGATAAAAATGCCTCCAAGGTTATATCTGATCGCCATGCCACCATGTGCCAGGAACAGCGTGGGGTCTTTGCTCTGTGAATCCGCACTCCCTGATGTCACCTAGAACCTACATCTAAACAAAATGACATTTGCTCCCTCAATCCCCTTCCCCTCCCAATATGAAGACACCAACAAAACCCACGTCTGCGTAAAGTCCTGTTGAAGTCAAAGGAACTTACTGCAAGCTGAACACGTGCTTAAGAATTTTGCAGAATCGGGGCCTCGGTCACAAGCTATGAAAGGCCGGCGCATTTGTGGGTTTTTCTCCACCGCTGTAATGCTCTTTGAATGCCAATGTCTTGTTGTCGTGTGGGTATTAAATCAGCTTCCATGAAGATAATTGCTTTCTTGCTTTTCTTTTTTTTTTAATGAGCACCAACTCAAAGTCGGGAGGGAAAAACCCTCCACCATAATCTGTCGAAGGTGCCACCAAGTTAATTGGGAGCAAGAGGGACATCGTCTTCAAAGCGTGATTTTAATCAGGCAGGAGCTCATTAAGGGAGAAATGCCTGGCTGAAAACAGAGCGGCTCTCAGTCAAAGAATAAATGAGGTTGGTGAGATCCAGGCCATTGCAACTGCAAAAGACGTTTCAGACTCTCTCGTGCATCACCCCTGACTGGCTGTTGCACTTTCAGAGGCCTGTATTAACAATGTGACCCTGAGCCACAGCTCCCCTTAATGGCTGGCAGAGAGGAAAGATGCTCTTGTGACTGGGGCAGCATTCAGTTTCCCCCTTGCCCCCAGGTTCCTTGGGCGAGTCACTGCCTTTGCGTGACTCAGTTTCCCATCTGTGAAGAAGGGCAATCAGACTCCTTTCTGGCACTCTTTGCCTGTTTTATCGGGGTAGATTGTAAACTCTTTGGGATGGGGACTGTCTCTTACGCGCCCCCTGCATTTGTGCAAGTCCTCCTTAGGTGAGAGGTGTCACAAGGGTAAAGATGACTCACGTAACCAGAGGTCTGTGGGATCAGATGCTCTCTAAGGAAATACACCCAGTAACTACACTGAGAGTCGTGCCTGAGCAAGAACATCATTTTGTCCATAACACGGGCGGTAAGGCTGGAAATTTTACAAGTGCCGAAAGCATAAGCTCCGAGAGTGATGCTCAAGTCCCCAGAGCCCCAGAGAGGAGCTAGCTATCTCCAGTTCAAAACCTGGTTGTTTTAGGAAACCGTGTTGTTTTAAAAGATGCCCAAGTCACCCCAAAGGAGCCAGGAGAGAGATCGAAATGCTACCCACATTCTCCACCAGGCAAACCTTTGAAAATGCCCATGGCTTTAATCATGAATCAAAACCCAAAGAGTTTAGTCTAGGAACCACTTCTGCACTTTGGATCATGGATGAAGGGGATGAGGAGGGCAGAGAAGGGAGAGCTTTGGCTGGTGTGAGAGAAGTGGATTGTGAGGTGTCGGGGATTTCTCACTCACCTCACGCGTGGCAGGTGTGAAATGTGGTTCTCTGCGGGTGTGGAAGCACATACAACAGGCCACAAATGAAGGCCCAGATTCTGAGCGGTGCTGAATGCTCCCAACTCGTGTGGACTTTAGCCGGCACGGAGAGCACTCAGCACTTGGAGAACGAGGCTGCAAAAGCAAATTGAGGCAGCGACGTGATTCTATTTATATTGACTTTGGAGCTGTGCCAACGTACCACTGAGTCTAAACCACTCACACAAAGGCACGCAAGAAGTGTGTGGCCAAGGCAGAAACAGAACTCGGGTTCCTAGGCAGTGCCTAACCACAAGATCACGCTTCCCCTGTTCAAGTGGTGAACCCATGTGCTCCTTCCTCCTTGCTTTATGTTTAGAAAGAGTTTGCTTTGGAGATTAGAGTTGGCATTTTAAACCAAAGAGGAACTTCAAAGAGGGGGAAATATGGTAGGACTAGAAACCAAAGTCGATTTTCCGAGCAGCAGTTGCTACTTGCGTTACAGTCGCATCTGGAGGTCCCCAACCAAGGATCAGAGCTCTGTTGTGGTCAGCGCTGTACACACACATAACAAACAATTAGCCAGGCCTCAAAGGGTTTACAATCAAAGTAGAAGATACGAGACAACCAGTGGATTGACGGCTCAGTTGGGCCAGAAATCCCCTCTTGCCCCACTCCAAGGAAAGCATCACTGGGTACATCTACACAGTCTGTGGCAACGAGGCTTCCTGCTCAACTCAACAGACTCGGGCTTACGCTAGTGTCCTCCAAGTCGCTGTGCAGCGCGGGCTCCGGACCATGGTTGGGGGGCTGGGGGGAGAGGCTTCAGAGCCTGAGCGCCAGCCCAGGCCGCAACTTCAGAGCACTGTCTACACAGCAATAGCAGGAGAGCCCCAGGCCGTCAGCCCTGGCTGGGCGGCTCACTGCCCTGGAGGGCTGTGGAGGGAGCCCTGGAGGTCTAGGATGATGATGATGAAGACTAGCCCAGCCGTCCCTGTACTTTAGGATGAAACATCAAACTTTGTTTTTACCTCACCTTTGCCCCAGACTCAAACCAAACCCAAATCTGTTCCAAGGTTTGGTTTGCTTTTAAAGGAAACAAGGGGGCGGAAGGCGGGGGAGGGAATTCACAAGCAGTGCAGACCCTACTCCGTGACATCCTTTCCACAAAGAGGCCCCTGGAAATGTGCTGATTGTGTAGCTTTGGCAGGGGAAAGACGAGACAGGGGAGAGAAAAGCTCCATCTTAATTTAAGCCGACTTGTAAATGCACAGCATGAGTCCCTCCACTCAGAAAGAAATGCACTATTTGTCTGACGTGATTATTCTTAAACAATTATATTATCACTAGATGAGATTATTTTAAATTAATCACACATGGAGCGCTGTAATACCTCAGATAGTGCCTGCATTTTTATTAGTTTTCTGTCCTTCATCAAATCATTTATTTGCAATAACAGTGAAAGATTTATTAGGCAAGATTTTAGCATTGTGTTTTCCTTTTAACATCTCTTTTCTTTTCTTTTTCTTTCCGACAGGCATTAAGCTCTTGTGTTTAAAGCTAGATTGACGGTCAGATCATACGAAACCTTCCTCCCAGCTTGGAAGCAATGCAGTAAATCGTCAGCACCTAAAGGGCCATCTTCAGGAGAGGGCTTGAGTTTCAAAGACCCGTGCCAAGAGATGGCTGGATTTTGAAGATCTAACATGACCAGGTCGAGCACTCCAGGGAGTCTGCCTCCATGTCGTCCATCCTAGATCCTTTCTATCACTGCTAAGAATGGAAATGATCTGTTGGTCATGGAGCAAATTCTATTCTGTTCTGTTGGTGTAAATCCGGAGTAACTCAGCTGAGGGTCCGTGGAGTTACTCTGCATTTACACCAGTGCAATAGAGAGCAGAATATGGCCCAGGCAAAGGTAAGTTTCTGGTTTACATGCATGAAGTCATATGTCCTTTGCCTTTTCTGCACAGCTGCTAGATACGCCTCGCCAGAGCAGTCTTCCCTGCTCCTCCTGCAAGTTCTTCAGCATAAAAGACCCTGGGTAAAATCTTCACAAGTGCCTTAGCCTGGGTCCCATTTCCAGACCTGTCTTAGGCACTTAGGCTCAGCTCCCCAAAGGTGTCTAGGAACCTCCCACTGCGTCAAGATGCAGAACCCAGGGAAGGGTATTATTGGCGGTGCTGGGTATAAATGATGGGGACTGAGCTCATTCAGAGTAAATAGGAACTTTTGCCCAAATTTCAAGTGGAATTTAGTTGACCACGTCTCTTTCTCTCTCCGGAACCATAGGCTCTCGGCACCATAAATACACATTAGAAGTGCCTTTTCCAGTCAAGGTAGCCACAGCCGTCATCTCTTGGCTATTTGTGCAACGGTCTTCGAACATCTGCAGTTCGGCTGTAGAGCTGCATGTGACTCGTTCTAACTCCTAAATGGAGCAGCCGGGGGCTCGCTCATTCCTAGCTTTCCCATGGCTTGCAGAAAGCTTCACTTTCCTTTGTCCTTGGTGAGCCTTGGCTAATGACTAGGCATGCATGGGTCCTCTCTCCTCAGCAGCATGCCAATCCTGCAAGGTGCCAGCCAATGATAGGAATCATTCAGCACCATGGAGGGGAAGGATGGTCTAGTGGTTAAAGCACTTGGCCAGGAGTCAGGGGATTTGGGTTGAATTCTTAGCTTGACCACTGACTCCCTGTGGAAGCTTGGGCAAGTCCCTTCATCTCTCTGTGCCCCAGTTCCCAGCTGCGCAGTGCCGAGCCCGGCAATTGCTTTCCCACCTAGGCTCCTTTTTCCTGTAGGAGGAAACGGCGCCCATTCTGCTCTGCACAGCAGCCTGGGAGCAGACCCGGGAGTAGAAACTTCTCACCTCGGTAAAGTGTGAATTGCATCTGAAATGTCATTAATTAAAGCTGGCGGTTCCCCGCCTGTCCTCTTGCAGGTAAGTGACATTACTGAGAAGCCCATTACTGCACTGGGGGATAAGAGGGAGAGACTGGAACTCACGCAGTAACAAGGCATTATAGAAACACATTCACATCTGCCTTCTCCGGTGGGCACCACGTGGGCTAATTCTCCCCAAACCCTGGACCCAGGGCCTGCCCTCTGTCACTGTTGGCTGCAGACAATTCTGCTAAGAACAGAGGTGGTCAGACACAAAGTTTCTCACTGTGCTTAGATTGGGACTCAGGAGCTCTGGGTTCAATTTCTGACTTTGCTACTAACTCTCGTGTGTGATGTTCATCTATCTGTGCCTCAGTTTCCCAGCTGTAACATGGGGAGTATAACGCTCCCTTTTTCATGGCTATGTAGAGTGCGGGCTCTTTGGGACAGGGACTCTCTCACTACTACAGCACCTAGTACACCCAGGGCCCTGATCCCAGTCGAGGGCATTAGGCACTGCTGTAATATAAATAACAACAGTGCAATACTCAACAGTAGTCACTGGAGTTGTTACAGGAGCTAGGCTTCCCAGGCCTGGAAGACTAGAATGGTTCTCGCTCTAAGTGATGAAGGTTTCATGAGCCCCTGTGCTTACAACCTGGAGTAATAATACTACTACATTGCACTTTGCGTGCACCTCTCATTCCAGAGTCTTGATGACACCCTTCAAGAAGTGGGTAAGTATTATCATCCCACCCTACTGCTAGGCAAAGTGAAGGACATTGATGTTAAAGGCTCCACAGCAAATCACTAGCAGAAGGCCGATGTAGCAATGAGCCCCCCGCTGTAAGCACCAGACCATACTATGCTGCCTCCCGGAGCCCAAGACGGACAGGGAAATGAAGTCTATCTCCGGGAACATAAATTAAGGAGTGTAAAAAATTCCATAAGTAGGGGAAACAGCCTCAGCACTGAAAGCCTTCTTGCCACAAGAAGTAAAAAGCCATTTCTCACTTCAGCTCATAAACGCCGACTCAACGCTGAGCACTCAGACCCTGCCACCACTAGTATTAATGCAGCATGGAAAGCAGTGGAGCAAGCAAAAGTCCCCTGCTGCAGTGCTCAAGCCATGTAAGGAGAGAGACAGGCTTGCGCTCCATTCAGTCCTATCTTGGCTGCAAAGAAGGTGGCAGCTGGTGGCCGTGATGAAACAGACTCATGTGACGTGAACACCTCTCCACTAAGAGCTGGGCTGAGGATGGCCAAACTCATTTCACACCTGCCACCGAATAGCCACAATTTAGTCTCAAGGTTCCGTGTTTAAAACCACAGGGCAAAAGGTGGCCAGCAGCCCGAGTAGCAGCAGGGCTATCATTTTAATTTCATTGTATTGTTTTTATAGTGCTAGCAGAAGGACTTGGAGGGGCCGATGGGGGGAGGAGGAAGGGATGGCAAAGCTAATTTCACTCCTGCTGTCCCAATGGCATGGCTGGAGAGATAAACCCCCTCATTTACCTAGGCAGTTCAGCCCTGAAACTTTTGTTACATTTTCACTTTAATTACATGCCCTGCTAGAGGTATTCTGCAATTATCTTCCTTTAATTTCCTGTAGCAACACGCCCTCTAGACCCTGATAGCCTCCTGGCCAGCCGGGCTGGCCTAGATGGATTACAATTACACGTACAGTATCTCTCTGTCACGCTTTCCCAGCTGGGTAGAAAATTAGCAAGGAAACAATTTCTATAGCTGGGGTGTTGGTTTTCTTCCCTTCCTTATTAGACCCATGTGAGATTTTTTTCATTGCATCTCTGAAGGTCTTTTTTCTCAGAAGCTTGTAGCAATTCTGTAGTAGGGATTCGTCGCAACTGGGCTTTCACCGCATGACTTTCTCACTCCTAATTAGGTTACAAACACATCTGACTCGCATCTTTTATCCAGGGTGGCAGCGACCATACGTAATTCCATTTTCCCTGCTGCGTCTTGGTAGGAACCTGTGTAAAGCAGACCGTGATGGCTCTCCATGCTGTGTAGAGAGACAGGAACTGAGTCGCTACCAACCATAGGTGTTTGCGTCAATGTTTTGTGTGATTGAATTGTCCCCTTTAACTTCTGGAAAGTCTTTTCTGTATTAATTTATCTACCAGAACCTTTGGGGTCAGTTGCAGAACCCAATGGCTTCTTATAGCTCTCACTGAAACTCAGAACTCTTCACTTGGGCTGTGTGGGGCAGAATCAATAGCAAACCTTTGTAAGAGAGACAAGTAAATGTTTGGATCTGTGGGTTCTCGAGCTCCCCCACCTCCTAACTCCCCGACCTCCCATACGTACCGTTAAGAGCGTCAAGGAGGAGTTGGTTCGTTTGGCTGAAGTTTGAATCCTCGCAAATACATCATAGCTTTGAAAACCCAACTCAAGCTCAATGTCACTGCGGCTTGTGTGGTGCTTCAGAGACACTACGGGGGGCAGGGGGAACAGGGTGAATAATGAACAGGCAGAAAGAGAGAAAGGAGCAGCAGAGGGCGAGAGGAAAAGCACTAATGACAAAAGAAATACACCCAGTTTCTTGAACTAGCCCAGCTTTTGCGGGGTCCTGGGGTAGAGTGTTTTATCCCACATGGAATCTATTGGTTAGAGAAACATATTTTTATTTTAGGTCAGATCATCCTTTTAAAATGGGGTGAAATGATACACTCAGGGAAGCACACCTGTAGCCACGGTGTTCTCGCTATTCCTCTGGCCCAGTCTATCACATGCCTCTAAAGTCACTGTTAAGGGGCCCGGCCCTCCATCCCCAATCTGGATAAAGTGAGAGTCCCTGATCTTCACCTGAAGCCTAATGGAACCACTTTGAAGTTTAAAAGTCAAATCCAGGTCACGTTCTGTCTCCACAGCCCCAGGCTGAGGGTTTCCCCATTTCTACATGCGTTGGCAGCATGCAAGAAGTGGGGATTTGAATAAGGTGACCAGACGTCCCGATATAATTGGGACTGTCCAGTTTTTTCGTCCTTTGTCCCGTGTTCCAACCGATGCATGGGCTTCTGCTATTTGTCCCGATTTTTGCTCCACAAGTCCGGTGGGAGGTTTTTGGGGGTTTTTTGCTCCACAAGTCTGGCAGGAGGTTTTTGGTTTTTTTGCTCAACAAGTCCCGATTTTTGGGTCCTTTCATCTGGTCACCCTAGATTTGAATGAGGGGAGGCTGGAGGCAGCAGGAGAAGGAAATCGGTCCTTCTGATTTAGGGTTGCCAGTGCCACCGGTCTGGGTTTTACCCGGACAGTCCAGGTTTTGTCTTCCGGGTCCGGGTGCCATTTAGGGTGGGCCAGGTACTTGGTTTTTGACTAGCAAGTCTGGTTGAAAAGGGGACATAGCAGTGTCCAGTCTGATGTACTCACCGGACACCAAACATCTGGTTACCAAGGGGTGGGGAGAGACGCCGAGTCAGCCGGGGCCACCTCTTACCTGCAGACAGGCTCCTTGTCAGGCTGCAGCAGCTCCCAGCCCAGCCCCAGAACAGGGGTAGGGGGAGGTGGAGATGATCCGGCAAGCGATGACAGGAGAGGGGGAGAGGAGCAAGCGATGGGGGTGGGTCCTTGGGAGGAAGAGGCAGAGAAGGGGGCAGGACCTGGGGGAAGAGGTTAAGAAGGGGTGGGGTCTTGGCAAAGAGGCAGGACAGGGTAGGGTGACCAGAAGTCCCGATAAAATCGGGACCGTCCCGATTTTTGACCATTTGTCCCGCGTCCCAACCGATGGTCGGTCGGGACGCCTTTTGTCTCGATTTTCAGTCTTCTTCTGTTTTTTTTGCTCAACAACTTCGGCAGCAGAGACTTTTCCATTTTTTTTGGGGGGGGGGAGTCCCGATTTTCGGCTCTTCCCATCTGGTCACCCTAGGACAGGGGGTGGGGCCTGGGGGGGCCGGTTACCAGCAATTTGAAAGGTGGCAACCCTATTCTGATTTCCGCCACACCAGAAACTACCAGCTGTCTGAAATGTCCCCTACTCGGCTGGAAAAACCATTTGCTGCCCAGCCATGAATTGTGAACGTTCATTTGTTTCCTCCCAGAGCGACAGGAAAGAGAGACGGGTTGAGGCCTGGCTCCAATTCCCACCGAAAGGAATGAAAAGGCTGAGGAAGAGTTAGAACCAGCCCCAGTCACACCTAGTCCATTTGGTACGAGGGCATGATCTTCGCCAGCCTTGCACTGGCCATTTTAGCACTGAGGAATGGCAGCCATTTTGCAGTCAACATTTGCCCTCTACTGGCAGTTTCTGCACAATCCATCTTTCACTCTCAGGAAAGGGTCAAAGGGAGAATAATGCATGTGTCCCTGTTGGGGGTACTCTTGGGCCAGAGAGGGAAAAAATGGAGCAGTGGCTATTTTAGGATTTATTTTCCTTTGTATTGCCAACCATGGGGCCAGATCCTCCATAAACCAGAGTAGCTCCGGGATGTGACCCGAGGTTTCCAGCCCGCTCCCAGTTCTAGGAATGTATCGTCTCAGTCAGCGCACACTGTGCTATTGGTAAAGCTGGGTTGCTGCAGACTGAACAAAAATCCCATACTAGACGTATATAAAGGTTCTCTTAAAAAATTCACCGGACTCAGTCTGATACCCTCCGTGTTTTGTGAACTGCTTAAATGATGTGCAGATGGCTGTGGTCTGGGGTCCTTTTTTCTTGATGAGCACCGAGTTCCCAGCCTACAGACCACCCTGCAGCTGAAGTGACACTAAGCAGTCAGGCCACGCAGCCCGGCACTTATATAATTTATAAGATACTTGGAACCTTGCCAGGAGAGCCAATCAACTGGCAAAAATTTACATATTAATGATATCTCATAAATAATACATGGCACACCAAACAGAGCTGATGATAGCTACTGGAACACCAACAGCATAAACTGTCTATTTAAATTACTTCATTTTACTTTTTTTTTTTAACTTAGAAGAAAGGGCCTAACCTGAGCCCCTGCTAAATTATATGTATAAACCACATTGGTGAATAATACATAAACTACATTTACGGTATCCATTATCAACTGTTGCAGAAAATGGAAATCCAGTGTATTTATAATTTGACTTGCACAGGTTCATGACTGCCCCAAAACACGGTTTATAGGGAATGTAGCGTAGAAAAAAGGTCATTTAATACCAATATGCTAAACGTGGCATCTGTAGCTCTGTCTAGCTACAGAACTTATACGGCCCCCTCACAATCTTTATTGTATTTATCCTCACCACACCCCCGCTTGGTAGAAAAGTGCTATTATGAATTATTCGTAATTTCCACATGGGCACAGCGAAAGGTTCTACCTTAGCCTCAGCAAGCCCACCACAGCCTGAGATCTTGTCAGATGTCCTGAACTAAGAGTTGGTCCCTCGGCTAGGAGCCTTTCAAGGGAATTCCTGGGGTTAGGAAAGTGATGCTGGGGTCTCCCTAAAGCAATGTCCCGGCACAGTGCCAGGCACAACTGTGCTGCTGAAGATACCTTTTGTGATGTATTGTAAAGCCCAAGTCCTGGCTACTTGTGATCATTAACAATCTAGAGGCACCCCTTTCAAGCCGAGGGGTTCCCCCACACACCAGTGTCCTGGCCGTATTTCAAATGGTTTATTAATTCTCTCACTATTGTCTTAAACCATTCAGTGATGTTCCTGTGTGCTGTTCAACTGAGCGCCCTCACGGCACGACTGCGGTTCATTGCGGGCGCTGTGATTCTCACAACGTTTTGGAAATGGCTTTGGGATGAGGTACGTGAGCGTCAGGACACTGATAAAATGTAGCCAAAAAGGTGGAAATCTGGTTATTTCCTTGCATCACTTTGGAAGGAGGAACAACAGTGCCAAGGAAAAGTCCTTCATTCTATTTCTCTCCCAAGCTCTTCCATGAATACCTTTAAATATATTTCTCTCTGTGCTGACAATTAATAGGCTGGGGCTCATGACACTAGCCTACTTCTCAGCCTAACGTGCCATCTCCTGTTGCAATAGGAGCATCCCCAGACAGCTCTGTGCATGAGGCTGGGGACCCCACATGTCCAAATTGTCTCAGCATAGAGCGGGAGCTTCCCTGAACTGCCTGCAGCTGCCCAGTGGGCCTCCGGGGGCTGCATTTAGAGGCTGTATAAACATTTCCGCTTTAGCGCAGCTGCTGAGCAAACTCTCTAGACTCCACCTGAAAATATGTAACTCAGCCTGCACCCAACGTAAGAACATAAGAACGGCCAGACTGGGTCAGACCAAATGTCCATCTAGCCCAGTCTCCTGTCTTCCGACAGTGGTCAGTGAGGGGTGTTTCAGAGGGAATGAACAGAACAGGTAATCATCAAGTGATCCATCCCCTGTCGCCCAGCCCAGCTTCTGGCAAACAGGGGCTCGGGACACTCAGAGCATGAGTCACTTATATTGGCCTCCTCAGGGCAGGGCAGTGCTAACACTACAAGGCAGGGACCATGATGTTAGCACCGAGAGCTAGAACCATGGTCCATACTGTGATTGTAGTGACTGCCTTTTTGTAGAGTATAATTTATCCTTGTTAGCGGACAATTTGAGACAGCATCTAAAGCTACCTCCCATTCAAATGTTTAGACTGTCAGCATTTTGAGGCAGGGACAATCCAATACCCTGTGTCTGTACTTAGCACAGCAGGGTCCCATTCTCCGTAGGCCCTGAGATGCTACCATAATAAACATGATCAATAATAATTATCCCCCATTGTACAGACAGGAAACAGAACAATTAGGGTGCAGATCCTCAGCTGGTGTAAGTTGTCTTAGCTGCATGGAGGTGACTTGCTCACAGTCACACAGGAAGTCTGTGGCAGAATAGGAAGCTGAGCCGTGGTCTCCCAAGTCCCTGGCTAACACCCTAGCCACTGGTACCCCCGTTCCATCACAGAAGCTCTTCTGGGAGAAAGTGTTTCTAGTTCTTCACCTGTAAGGCCCCCTTTTTGGCCTCAGAGTAGAGTTCTAATCCCAACGCTGCCACTACCTCCCTGTGTGACCTCAGGCAGCCTCACTGTACCTCATTTATAGCTCATTCCAGTGAGCGAGTTCCTCAGAGCAAGGACCCCATTGTCCTAGGTCCCTGCAAATCACCACAAGCACCTGCAGTGCTGAGGAAATAAATTACCCCCCTCTTCAAGCAAACTCTCAGCTTGTGGGAAAATGGACGGCTATTGAGGCCAGGTTTTCCAAATGGGAAGCAGGCAAATGAGCATGCATCTCACTTGAACGCTAAACCCAGCCACCAAACGTGTCAACAGCATATTTCCACGTGCAAATAGCCATCCCCTTGCACGCACAAATATCTGATTTTCACGTACAGTCACCGTGCAACTGCACGCGCAAATGAGTCCCGCTTTATAGTTTTGAAAAGCCAGGTTGGGAGTGTGTTTGTACCATTAGGGTTTCGCATTAAAACCTCTAATTTGTTTGGCTGTTTACATTTGTTTTCACATCGATACGTTCCCCACTATATTAGACAATGCTTCTACGTGTGCGTACTTCTCTCTGTTTGCCATGCAAGAGAAGGGCTGGGGGGCTTTTTTTATTATACCAACAATGAGGCACTAGAATAATGATAATACTTTGCATTTCGATAGCCCTTTACATCTGCGGTTCCCAAAGTGCTTTACGAACAAGTCTCACAACACACATGAAAACAGGCATGTGAGTAGGCCAAGGTCAGCGTCAGAGCCAGGAACAGCCCTCAGGAGACATGACTCCCCATCTGCAGCCCTGACCTCTAAACGACTCTCCCTTGTGACAAGAGTAACACTCTTCACCTTGTCAAAATACTATGGCGAAATGTGCAGGCCCTTCTACGTGGCTCTCTGTGTTCCCCCTGCTTAGTGAAATCATCAAAGATTTTTCCTTTTTACATTTATTTTTAATAAGAAAATGCCTGGAAATGAGTTTGAAATCCTTAATATACCCTAGACAAGGGACCGCTCATGTTTGGGGGCACTCACGTAGCATAAAAGCATACTCCAGGTCTCGCACCGATGGTGTTTTTTATGCAGAGAACAATTTGTAAACCTAAAAACCAAAGCCAGATCCAAAGGCGCCATTGCCTCCAATCTCCATAAACCTTTACTGGGGTCTTGTACGCTGAGCTGTAACACGAGTGGATAAGTAGAGTCTAGGCAAAAATATCAATTAAGTTTATAGCGAGGAGTTCAGCTTCGGCTAATAGAACCAGCTCCTCACAACAGCATTAATCAGAAATGATTATGAACGTATCTCACCTAATTGTCTGCAGCGTATGCTGGCTAGAGGCAACGCATTGAGAACCAGCCGTAAATGTACATGTATTGTCACACAGGCCATGTGGCAAGTACCATGGGTGATAGCATTCCTCAGTAGCACTTGCCCTCTCCAGCTAGAAATCCACTAATTGTCATTATCCCTGGAACTCCTTGTTCTTTCCTGAGTAGCTGTTTATCTACTGTGGACAGTACCTCTAACAGAAGCCGTTGCTAAAGAGAAGATCATATAAAGATTGGCAAGGAATAGAGACATCGGGGTCTATTACTTCTTTTCCGAAGTAATGTCCTTGGTCTCCTGTTATCTTCATGGCTTACTTCTTTTCTCGTCTCTTTTATATACGGTTGGTAACACACTAGAATCATTTAGCCAGCAAGAATGGGGGATCTTCACATTTATCCT
This sequence comes from Macrochelys suwanniensis, assembly GCA_033296515.1. Lineage (NCBI taxonomy): Eukaryota > Metazoa > Chordata > Testudines > Chelydridae > Macrochelys > Macrochelys suwanniensis. The sequence continues at coordinate 4,295,877 of CM065789.1, read as the reverse complement.
GATAAATGAGGTTTGGGGCAGATAAATGGGGGTCAGTGTGGCAGTTTGATTTAAATAGAATGCGAACTGCAGATGTGGGGAGCTGGGAGTTTCCAGCAGCAGATCTTCTGAAGGAACCCATATAAAATAGAATTTAAAAAAAAAAAAAAAAAAAAAGCTAGATGTCAATCTGGAGAAATTCCACTCAAGGCAAAATTATTTGAGAGGATTTGCTCTGAATTTACATCCGTGTAACTGCCATCAGGAATTGGCCCGTCCTGTGTGGAATCACAGCCCTTCTTCAGCGGGAGTTTATTAAAGAAAACCGCTACAGCTACAGGTCAAACAAATAGCCTGCCACGCAGCTTGCATTCAGGCTTTGTCTGGATCCAAACTGCAGGGGATCAATTGGAGATGAGCCTTTGACTTGGGCTCTTCTCTGCCTTTTATTAGTGAGCTTTTATATATATATATATAATTTTATCATTGTATTTGTTTTCATATACCCTGCTCCCTCTGCACCTCCTGGTTCCAACAGGAACAGGAATAGAAGTGGGTGGTCCAGAATGCCACGAGCCAGGCTGTCCCACCATGTTCCCAATCCCAAGTCACAGCAAGACTCTCATGAGAAATCCTGTCCTGGTAGGGCCAGATGTCCTAACTCAAGAGATGCAGATAGTTTGGGGAAGGATCTGAAATTGTGCCTTTGGGACCGTAGAGGTTCTATTGACTGGGCAAAGGCTCCGAAGAGAAGATATTTGCGTGCCTGCAGTACACTGTACCTTCTTACTTCCATTCCCGGTGTACACATGATAATGCAGCTTCCCCATTTCCCCCTGGCAAGGAGCAAGCGAATAGATTAAAGAGTGGGCTCGCCATGGGTCCTGCTTCAGAAGCCACTGCATACTTAGCTCCAGCTGATGTCTCCAAGGTAAGGGAAGCTCTCCTTCCGCCCAATATTGGTGCCACTCAAGGCAATAGCTTCAAAAGTAGCCGAGCAGCCTGTGTGTTCCAGAGGCAGGACTGAATCTGTGGGCGATTCTGCCAGCAAAGGGCTTTGAATTGCTCAGCGGCAGCTGTTAAAGGCCTGCTCTCTCCCAGCAATAACAGCTCTCCCTGTTGCGGCCGCTCACCAGAAATGAAGAACAACATAAATAACAGAGCTAGTGCTGGAAAACTGGTCTGAGGCAGGAGACGGAGCAGGCACACAAGGGGCTTCAAGGTTAACCCACAACACTCCTGCTTACTAAACAAGAGGCAAAAACTGGTTACGAGTCCAAATTCTTAATGGAATAGACTTCGGCCCTGATCCTGCAATGAGCTCTCTGCAGGGACTCTTGCATCCACATGGAGCTTGTGGGGAGGGTCAAGGCCTTACAAATTACTGCTGGGATTTGTGGCACATGGCAGACACAATGCAAGGCCCTGCCGCACTTCCATGCCGCAAAAGAAGTGGTCATGTGACAACCAGTCTTGGGGCGTATGCTTTCAGATCAAGGCTGGCTGCCCTGCTGGGAGGCACACCCAACACAGGTTATCAGGCATAAATGGTGAGATTTAATCATCTGGGTTAGGCAGGAGGTCAGACTAGATGGATCTAATGGTCCCTTCTGGCTTTAATCTATAAACCGGCTCTGGGAGAGCAAGCAGAATTCAACCGTGCCTCACCCATCATCACCAGAATTCAGACGGCAAAATCTCTCTGCCTGCTGAGGCATGGCTTGCTTTTCCTGGAGCTGGTGATGCAGCAGTTAGAGGAAGTGTCCTGGAACTCACCGAGTAGCAAGCCAGATGGGTCTGTCTGGCAATGACAGGGAGACTAGATAGAGAGCCCCATCATGCTGCTTTCACGGCGCACTTCAGAGTGTAACGGCCCCCAGAAGAGCACTACGGTGCTTGTAGATTAGCAAGTAAGGCAGAGTCTCCTAGTCAGAATGAGCTTTCGCAGCCTTCCTGGGGGCTTTAGGGCATTGGTTATAAAGAAGCTGCTCAGTGCTTCAGATCCTGAGCATTTGACCCAGCTGATAAAACCCTGAGCACTGTATCGGGTTAAATACCTCTCCTGGTTTGTTCTGGCACCTTTTCCTGAGTATCACCCCACACTCCAGCCCCACGAAATCCCTGCTATGCAAAAGGGGAGGCTAATACAAGAGCTTCACCATTAATCTCGGATTGCCTCTTTATTTTCCCTTTAACTCCCTCCTCCTGTCCCCTTTTCAGCACTTTGCAACGTCCTGGCCACATCACTTCAGGATTCCTAACCGGGCCTTTGAAATGATCAGAGGCCAAGGCCTCGCCCCTGACAATCCATCTCAAGTTAGATTCTGAGCTACCCCGGGGGCAGGACTTGTAGGAGCTAGTCCCGGCTGCATAGTGCAGACTTGATCCGTGCCAAGAGCTGATGGAAGATGCTAGAGGGAGTCATTGCAGGGTACACCTTTTCTTGGTCCTACAAAAGCCAGAAACGATGCTCCGTGTTCTGGAGCGCCATCTTCGGGCACCTGAGCTATTGACATAGAGTGAGAGGTCCAGCGCGCCTGTAACAATCAGTCCAGCAGACGGCAGTCGCATTCATTCAGCTGATCTGGGAGCAGCATCCCTTTGCCGGTGAATAATGCAGCTGACAACCTACCTCTAACACTGCCACGAGGAGATGGCAGACAAGTTAGCTTAATGACGTCCAATGTCGGGTATGCCAAAACATGACCGGTTCACTGTATCTTTTGTCAGCCTGCTCCACTGTCTGAAACAGCCTGCATCAGAGGCCAGGTGCTTAGCCCTAGCTGATTACCTACATTATTTAAATCTAAGGTTTGTGTTTCTCAGTGCGTCACCTATTGCCTTTCAAATCGCAGCCCGGTCCTATGCTCACATTCACCCCAGCCAGATTATTAAAACATCTTCTTTACAGCGCATCAGCTCCCATGCACTTCACCTTCCAAATGTGAATGGTTTTGGGATCGGGGCTGCCTCTGAATGACATTGGTAATCTCACGCCCAGCACTTTTTAATGTTCAGGCAGTGCGTGTGTGTGTTGTGTGCGCGCATGCACACAGATGTACACACGTGTGCAGATGTGTGTGGGAAGCTTCTCCATGCACTGAGTCTTTCTGGCCATGCTCTGATGGAAGATCTAAGGATCGAATCAATTTTCTCTCTCTGCCGCTCACAGAAGAATGTAAATAGAAACCGATTTTAGGCCACCCACCCTGGCTGGCACTTTTATGACTCAGCTGCGCCTCTGTGGAGGCTCAGCCACCGCTGGGCATGGAGAAGAGCTACCTGCACCAAGTGGTGGGACTAGGAGGCATTCAGCCAAATCCTGCCGTCCTGGAGGGAGCAAAACTGTGGCTGATTTGGAGAATCTCAGATTTTAGCCCCTGGTGTCTGTACAGCAGGATGCCTCCAGGAGCACAGGTGGGAGTACGTTGGGCAGTGAGATGTGCTGCCTCCTCTATGCCCAGGGCACCAGTCACCACCTGAGTTCACAACCTGTGGGGGACTGTGATTCCCAGCAGCGGTGACCTCATGTCATCTGGCCAGCAGCTGCCGACTGTTTCATTCTGAGGTGGCTCTGGTTACCCTGATTGCATCCTAAGGAGACCCACAAACTCAAGCTGGTGCAAACTGGGGCAACCAGCTTCTTCAGCAGAGTCCATCCCTAGGAGCAGATGATACCCATGCTCTGGGGGTTGCACTTGCTGCCTGTTGCATTCCTGGAGCAGTAGTTTACTGTGTTGTTTTTGACCTAGGAGGCCTTCTTGGAAGATGACCCCTTCCTGCCTGCCCTCCTGCCGCAGCTGCAGACGGCATGTTCGCTCCAGCTGGAGCCCGCTCCGAATAACAGAGCACGTTCCCCATGAGGACACCCTGACTTTGGTATCTGCTCCCCCATGACTGAAATAGCCTGAGTCTGTTGACCGTCGTGCACACGGCGAGGTCTGTCCATTAGTGGGCGAATGACGGGGCAGATGGCTGTGTGAAGTTGGAGCTCGTTATTTTCAGGTTGAGGATGTGCAGCAGCTCCTGGCTTTACTCTGAATTTGATTTTCTTTATATTGTTGCCAAAGGTGCCCAGGGCTAAGGACAAGGGCTTTTTGGGGTTGTTCCCCCGCCCCCCGCCCCACCCCCCCCATATCTTTACATCAATAACCAAACACCCAATAAAAATCAATCTTTCCCTATTGGGTTCCTAACACATCGAGACAGAGAGCGCCTGCAAGATTCCTGATGTCCACCAGCTTTCTTCACGGTTGTATTTTCAAGACTGCTCCCCAAAACCACCATAGATGCCCTGTGTTTGCTTTTAATCCATCCCGACTTTCCCATGGCTGGCCAAGAGGCCGCGAACATTTTGGTGAACACTGTGGTGAACTCACAGGCTGTTGCTGGCCTGTGGAGGTATAGGGAGCGGGTAACAAGATTCCATCACACTGTTTTCCTTACCATGGTAAAACTTCTTGTGTCGGATGGGAGAAAAATTCCTATTTATAAGCACGCAAATAATCCCATGTGTCACTTCCCCAGACAAGCCCGGAATTGCTAATGGGATCAATATTCCAAGCTGACTAATAGCGAGGCGGTAAGTGCCACACTCTCATTGAAATTCCCAATCTCTTTTAACTGTCAATGTGTTCAACACTCCCGGTGCAGCTGCTCTCACATTCCGACGGTGGCAGATTCTGTTACCCAGAAGCAAGGGCTATGAGATCCCCTGAGTGGGAGGGTCCGAGAGCCCGGGCTCTAGCCCCAGCCTAGAGGTCTACCCTGCAGTTTTGTAGTCCAGCTGCCCCACAAGCCCAAGTCAGCTGACACGGGCCAGCCACGGGTGTTTAATTGCCGTGTCGACATACCTAGGTGTTGCTGTACTACCGATTACAACAGTCTGAGGTGAACAGCCGTTGAAGAGAGCAGCCTCCTTAGGGAATTCTGGTTGAGGAGAGAGGATGTGCTCATGGGAATGCTGCTAACATCCAGCTCTTCCAGGATGTCAGTGAACCTGAGCAGTTCTATGGCTTCCTCGTCATTGCACCATCAAACAGGCCAGGCTAATGTCAACGCGAGCTAGGCCTAGAGACAGGAGAAGCTGAGTGGTTGTTAACCTCCCCTGAAACTCACAAAGCAACTCCTCTGACACTCCTGGTAAGAGAGGCTCTTTCGCCTGATCCTGGTGCCTCTTCCTGTCTCTCTCTAGGGCACAAGGACACCTTGGGCTGCATGATCCCTGGGGATGGGAGTTCCTGACCAAAGCACTGACTTGGATTTGTCGATATTCAAGAGTTTTAAACAACAGGAGGGAGAGAGAGAAGGAGGAAGGGGGCATGGGGGAGAAAGGAGGGCAAGAATTTCTAACTCAGTCATCAAGAGCAGGTGTTGCCATCTCCTCACTCTATGATCACGAGCAGTTGGTAAAGCGCTCTGTAGGCTTTTGAATTCAAGAGTTGTGATAGGCTGCAGTCAATCAATCCTAATCTCCTACAGCCCCTTGCATCTCAATGCCTTTTTACATATAATTATTTCTTCCTACCCCTCCTGAATTCTTTGCTAATGTATGCAAAACGTGCCACATGTTTGACACCTCACGGTATAAAATAGGTTCATAATCAACTATGGGGAAGTCAAATACCTTGATGTGGGGGCATGGGAAATACCTAGATGGAGGCAACTATGACTCCCACTTTACAGAGGGGGAAACTGAGGCACAGATACAGCCTCCTGCAAGGGCACGCAATGAGTCAGTGGCAGAAACACACACTGTTAGATAACGCCACTTTGTTTTCTATAGATTACATTTCTGTAGTGAAACCAAAGGGTTTATTCTTCCCTTTCTCAGGAATGGCAGCAGAAATCTTACTACATTTGCATAAGACCGTTCAAGAAGTGAATGATACAATCCTCCTCTTTCTATTCGTTCCACGTAAGACTGAACAGCCCCAAGCGAGGCATACGCTATACCACTCATGCATGCGGAATGACTCGTTTGGAACTATTTTTGCTGGACTCACATGAACCGACATATTCCCGAGTTGGTGCATTTTTAGCTCTTGCTTTAAATAGCACAGAACAGAACAAAATGGCCCCCCCAACGCTACCCAAGCAGGTGACAATTTCCCTTTCTTCTCTAGCAGATGTCTTCACTATTAATTATGGACCTTAAAAATGTACCATGTGTGAATTTGTTTCCTCTCTTCTGTCAAGGCAATTTCATGGACAAAGTAGCAAGAGCACTATCTTGTGTTTTAATGTCACTTCAGTTCAGGCAGTGCACTCAGAGGCTGCATTAAGTTAAACTGAGTTGCCTTCTATAGGAGATATTTGTAAATGAAGTGCTCTTTAGGAAGCATTGAAATTTAAATGGAATCCACAAGGTCTCTGATAAAAGAGAAGTCCACACTAACCCCCCGGTTCGAACTAAGATACGCAACTTCAGCTACATGAATAACGTAGCTGAAGTTGAAGTATCTTAGTTCGAACTACAAGGTACTTACCGCGGGTCCAGACGCGGCAGGCAGGCTCCCCCGTCGACTCCGCGTACTCCTCTCGTGGAGCAGGAGTACCGGTGTCGACGGCGAGCACTTCCAGGATCGATTTATCGCATCTAGACAAGACGCGATAAATCGATCCCAGAAGATCGATTGCTTACCGCCGAATCCAGAGGTAAGTATAGATGTACCCAAAGGGCCTAGTTAATAACACAAGGGAAATTGGGGATGGAGGATTCCTAAAGTCAATTGCTTTTTATAGTAATTCTCTTCTCTTCCACGGAGGAGGGGAGGTTTGGGAGGGTTTTCCCCCCACCCTTTCATGAGTTTCCAAAATGTTGTTTCTTTATTACTATTTCAGCCTGGTAATTCAAGGACAAAACTGGAAGCCTCGGCTTCACAGTGCAGTCATTGCCAGGGCCAGACATGTCTCATTTCATCCGGGCGTGCAGCAAGATGGAGCTGTCACTCTGGCTTGGGGGAAATTTCCATCCCCTGACTCAGCCGCAGAAGGAGAAACTCAGGTTGTGATGCCACCATCATTAGAGCCTACTGTGGACTAAAAGGTGCAGCCAATTGGTTCTCTGCACGGGGGTTCGTTCCTAAAAATGTTCAGGAGACCAAATAACGGAACTTAGCCAAATGTGCTGTCTAAAGACAAAACAGTACGATACAAAAAGGAGACATATGTGCCCTCCTTCCGGGAAGGAACCTTTATCTCAGAGATACACCCGCAGTCCCACTTCTATTTATTCTCTGGTTGTTTACAAGTTAAAAGCGACCACTTAAAGGTTAAGTTTAACCCACTGGGGTAGGCGGGCTTTGCCTCCCTCTCCTTTCCCATGTCTCATGTTGAACACTGTATTCCAAACGTCGATTAGCCTTGAAAGCACTCCCTAAGTGTACTCGGTACAAAAGAGTCATGCGTCTTTGCTTTGACAAGTTTCCTATTTTCTAATGCCAAAACTGACCTCAGCTTTGCAGAGTGTTGTGGGATACTTGACGTGGGCGAACAGGATTGTGGGAAGAGCGTAATAGATTCAGTTAACGTAACGTCCCAACACCCATCTATGTCATTATATTACATTAATACCATGTGCATCATACCTGCTACTGCGATATACACCACACCTAACCCATATGAATTGGCTGATACTGCCTTCATCTTATGCTGGCATCTGAAGCAAACAGAAGAGAGGCTCATGATGCTGCTCCCTGTGGAGAACCCCAGGGCTGGGGGGAAATGTTTCCAACCCGACACATCCCTCCTGATGGCAAGGATGGGAGGGAGGGTTCAGTGTTCACCTGAAGGGTCACCTCTACAAGATGTATCAGAGGGGTAGCCGTGTTAGTCTGGATCTGTAGAAGCAACAAAGGGACCCTTTGTCGCCTCTACAAGATGGCGTTTCCCTGGGGAACGGCCTAGCATCTTGCCTCGGGTCCGCAATGTGGCTGGGCCCGCGCGGCCATTTCTGGCGACGCTGCCGTCCGGCAGCTCCCAGGACAAAACCAGGCATTGTCTGTGTGCTGGCCAAAGCCACGCCATGGGGCGGGTGCTTGTTGTGTGGGGTAACAATAGTCCAGAAGCAGAATAAGAAAAGCAACGTATGTGGGGCTCAATGGGGGCTTTGCCTTGTGCCCACCCCCCTCGTCTAGGGCAGGGCATTGGCACACCGCCCAGGAGCATCCCAGGAAGCAGAGTCACAGGTCACCTCTTGCTTCCATTTTGTTCCAGGCTTCATGCCCCACGCTAGCCCTATACCCCCGCAGCGTACATCTGCCAGCACAGCTCAATGGGGAGCTAAGACTTGCCACCCATTCTCCACCCACTCCTGCCAACACATGTGGGTGCGCGGGGGGCACCTTATACCCTCTTACATACCTGCGCGGGACGGGCCGCAAAGTGGGCCTTTATTAAGGAGCTTGATACGACTACATGCGCAGAAGAGTTCTGGCGGCTGGCTGACACACTCAGCCAATGAAACGCAAGGCTGACACATGACCTCATCAGACCAAAACCGCACTGGCTGATTATCTATCCTGGGGGCAGGACAGTGCCACTTCTGAGACCTGGCGATTGACCCTTTCCCGAGCCTCATACGGGCACCAGCATCTCAAACGTGCCTCCCTGTTTACTTAAAGGAGAACCTCAGACGTAACCCCACCCCCTCCCTTTGGAAGGGAGTCACTGCGCGTTTATGGTGTCACCTCACACTCTGTTGCTGTCACAGCTCACTCCATTTACATTTTGTTCGACAAGATGATTGCAAAATGCTTCCCCTCTTTGCCCACAGCCTCGGAGGCGTAATTGCTTTCGAAGCTGTTTCAGTCGCTATCATGTTGCAATTCACCAGAATAGCTTGTTTATCTGAAGCACAGGCCCAGTGTTATTGCCTGCTGTATTGAATGCATTTTAAACATCTCCTCCGGGCTATTGAAAACTCTTCTTTTCTCCAAACCAAGGACCCATTTAAGTTTTATTTGCATGCTGACAAGTCTCTTTCCATTTTAGTTGTTCTACTGTCTGCCAGCATAATCATTATTTCTCTCCATATTTTCCTCGCTGCGCCTTATTCTCCCTTGCTCCGTGTCGTATGCAGTGATATATGCTTTTAAGGTGGAATGGAGCAGAGATGACTGCAAGCTTCCCATCAGCAATAAAGTTAAATGTTCTGGATGCTTTGGGGTAAAAAATTAAGTATCGTTCTAAGCCTTATACTAGCTTTAACTAAGATGCACCCACAGTACATTTGTGCACTGAGCAACATTCCCTTAAGACAGGGAAGAAGTGGTCAGGGTTCAGATAGCCTAGACTGGATACTTCCGATGAAGTGGGTTCTTAACCCACGAAAGCTTATGCTGAAATAAATTTGTTAGTCTCTAAGGTGCCACAAGTATTTTTCTTGTTTTCTTTTTACTTTGTCCTGTACATCAACTATGCTTTCTTACAGCTTCTTATGCCACAGGTTGCATCTCAGTATTAAAAAGCGGAGAGGAAAGGAATTCAGTGGTTAGATCAGGCGAACGGGTGTCAGGAGTCATGGGTTCCCCCCTTGGCGCTGACACTGATTCAGTGGGTGACCTTTGGAAAATCACACCGCCATTCCGTGCCTCAGTTTCCCCACCTATAAAATGTGGGTAATGATTCTTATCCAGCCCAGTGGGAGACTTAATTAACAAATGCATGCAAAGGGCTGGAAGGGGCTGTGTAGGTGGAAAGTATTCCCCCACCTTTGCAATACCCCCCATTTTCAAATGTCCCGGCCAGGCAAGAACAGGGGAGCTGCCCAGGGGAGTGTCCCAGCAACCAAACGCCGTAGCCGCCTCTGGCGCTGCACACATCAACCCCACATGTCTCCAGAGGTGCTGCCTGGAGCCCATGAGGAGGCTGCACGGTGCAGGGCACCGATCCCTGCTGGCAGCGCCAGCACAAATACCAAGGCAGCGCATCTCGCTGCCCTTGGTATTAGCTATTCAGAAGCAACAGCCGGGTGCTGCAGGAAGGGGCCGCTGCTTTGCCCCCACCCCAATTTCTGCCCATGCTTTGGAGGCTGTCGTGGCTGCAAAAAACTCTGCAGGGGGCCGCATTTGATGAACGCTGGCATTGTGTGTGGAAAGAGCTGTAGGCTTGACCAGTGACTTCCTCACAAAGGGGGAAAGGAAGAGAGGAGTGGTGGCAGACTGTACTGATCCCAAGCAGAACAATTGGGATCCAGATTTTAAGCCCCTGGAAATTTGAGGGTGTTCAGATTCCTAGGGGTTTGGTTCAGCCATTATGTAGAGCTCAGGGCCAGATGTAAAATTCAGACCCAGGAGCCTATGCAGGCTTTGGAGAGTGTGTGTCATCTGATCCATATGAAAAGTGCCACCGGGAACTGGGTTTATGCCAGGATCGGATTCCAATCCGAACTGCCCCAGAGTCAGAGGGGGCTCTGATCTGGTGTTCCACCGCAGGCATCTCGCCAGTGTTGCATCATCTGAGGCTAGCTGCAACACACTGCAACCTGAAGAAGATGCCTAGAGATGTCTGGCCAGACCTTAGCAGAGAGGAAAGGTGAAAAGTTCTCAGATACCCACAGCTGGAGAAACCATTAAGTCCCTGTCTAAGGTTCACCCAGGGCTGGTTTGAATGCACCTGCATTTCTGCCACTCCAACACAGACAGCTCCGCTAGAGGGATTGTGCCTGTGATGAAACACACACAAATCTCTCCACACCAGGCTGACCCAGAAACCTTCCGACCCCAAGCCTCTGCCTCCCGTCTCATATGTACCCAAAGCTCCGTTAAATCAATTATGGCTCAACCAAAACCACAAATCTGTTTCAAAGACTTGAATGATTTACTGTGACAGCTCGCAGGGCGACACACTCAGAGGCAGAGAACACACAGCCTGTCTCATGGCCCACACACACAAACTTGCCCGCTGAATCTGGAGAAAGCTGATGAACCCTGCTCTTTAAAGCTGAGGCAGAGACTTTGAGGAATGAGTCGCAAGGAACGAGTGAGGAGGAATAAAGGAGAGGGGCAGGGATGGCTCTTGGTAGCCTGGCCATGGCGGGCGTTGTTGCCTTGGCAACAGCATGGGCGAGTCACACGGCAAGCAAGACATCTTGGCTAGGAAGCGTATGAATGTTGGTTACATCACCCAAAGACAGAATAATGAAAGAAAAGTGACTCTAAATATTATAACACACTAGCTAAGTGTGTCACGTCCCCCCAGAAGTGGCTGGGCCTCCTAGAGGATAACAGGCCTACCACTTCTACCAGATAACAGAATGACTCTTAACTCAAGTGGCAAAGGTCTGTCAGGCTTTGGGTGCTCTAGATCCTGGGCTGAGTGCCTGCCAATGACAACCTAGAGCAGGGTTTGTTGCAACACAATGGCATGAGGCTCGGTGTTGAGTCTCACTGTGTTCTCCCAGAGCAAACCGCGAAGGTTTCCAAATGGAAAGCTGACTTTTCTCAGTGCCGGCTCAGCAAACTCCAGCTGGGACTTGAGAGTCAAGCCTGATGCAGTAGCCGCATGTAAGTGCTGACATTATAAATTCTGCAGCCTTGATACTGAGGATAACTGTTTAGCGGCACTAACGTTTAGCCCCCCACTCTGGATCCAGTTTTGTGCTTCCCCAAAGTTTGGGGGTGTTCACATGCTGGTTCAAGCTCATTATTGAGATCCAGTCAGGTCACAAAGTTCTGATCTAAATCTGAACTTCCACAGAGTTCCACGGTGTTTGGATCTGGAGTTCTGATGTGGGCCTCTCTCTACCAGTCCGTGTTTTGGTCCCACCTCCCCAGACAATGTATTGCGGAGGCTGGAAAACTCCAGAGGACAAGAGGCACTGTGATGAAGGATCAGGCTCCTTTGTGACAAGACACCTTGGCTTGTTTAATCTGTACTGGAGAAAGGGTTGAAGGAGACTTGTTTTAGAGGCAGTCCAAATTATGCTTGCTGTCGCGTGCCTCCCCCATTTTTCTCTGTAATACAAGAACAGGCCAACACTTTGAACTCAAAGGAAATGGAATCAGAACCAATAAAAAAGAAATGCCCGGTTATATTTATGCAGCAGGCAGTCAACAACACACCAGATGGAAGGCATTGCTGCAGAAGGTCATTGAAACAAATGCTGTGGTTATATATTACAAAGGCCTGGGCAGCTTTATGACTGAGTAACATTTGTGGCTATGCAAGCGAAGACAGTGACAAGGGTAATCAAGGCTAATGCTTCAGGGTATGAGCTGATTGCCTGCAGGGTTCAGGAAGGAATTGACCCTGCCACACATAACATTGCACAAATGGCTAGATAATTTATGGGCCACAGTGGAGGGGTGCTGGGGAGGGGGGGAAGGGAGGAAGGAATCGCCTTTCCCTGCAGTATTGTGTATTGGCTCCTGCTGGAGATAGGATAACAGAATAAATGGACCCATCACCTGATGAGGTATGGCAATTTCTGTGCAATGAAATGTTTGTTGCTAGCAATACAAACAGAGGAGCAATGGGTTTGCAAGGGAACAAGACACATGTTTGTATAAAACGATCACTTCAGTCAGGCTGTTAGCCCAACTAGACACAGGTGCCTTAGGCATAAGACACTGGCAGCAAACCCATGAAACTCACATGGACTTAGAAGGACCAGCTGGAGGAAAAACTAAAACTGGAGACAAATTTGAGGCTAAGTACAAGCTAATTAAAAGGAGCTGTCAAGGACAAGCAATAGCAAACAAAAATCCTAAAAGACCCATTTGAATTCCCTTCCTTTTTAACCCATTGCAAGATGCAGGCGAGGGGCAGTAAAGCACAGCTGGTTAAAACTGCAGTCCCCCCACACTGGCAGAGACACATACCTTCTCTTTGATGTGAACAACAGGCACTTTTCATTCTGCTCACTGGAACCTGGACTACAACCCGGATCCCCATTTCCTCAATAAAGACCACGTTGCAATCCACCCTCGCAGTCATTCTAGGCAACTTTCCACACAGTCAGCAACGCCCAGCGATAACCCATGCGTGTTGTTGCCCCACCCATGATGGGATGTTCGAAAAGCAAACCGGCCGGGATGCACCGCAACAATCGAGGCCGCCGTCAAAGTGATTCCACCAAAGCTGGGAAAATGTCAGTCGTTTCACCCGGCTCAGCCGAAGAGCTGCAAGGAAAACCATCTCCTGCAGCTGTGGAAAAGGCCACCCCCCATGCTCAAAGGCAGAAACAGAAAGGCTATTAAAGGAGTACCAAATGCAGGTGCCTCTGGGGTTGACACCACCATCCACCGCATTATGGTAGTAGAACAGCCTCCTCCTTTTGTGTCCTTGGATATTAACAGGGTAGGTTAGGGGAGAGGGGGTTAAGCATGATCACAGCTAGTATACAGTATATGGTGCACCATTCATGTCAGAGAATCCAGCAGCTGCTTAATTTCATTTGGCTCCACACAGATGGTGTTCCAAAAGTGCTGGCACCACCTGGAGAGAGATGGCTGCTTTGACCACCTTCCCAGGACTTACACAGCGATCGTAAGAGAGAGTCATTTTCATTAGCGCACGGTTCTCTGGTGACATCTCTGCTAGCGGTGCACTAAGCAATCCCGCACGGAGGGGGCAAAGGAGGGCTGCACCCGCGACACACACACAAATGCACGCACCGATTCTGAAGTGCTGCGTGGCACGCTGCTGAAATTCATGTTACTGGGGTTTATGCAGCTTTCGGTGTGTTTGACATGCAGAGTGTCTACAGCACAGCTGTTCCTGGAGCACCTCTAATTAACGATTTCCCAGGGGAGTCTTTGGGAGCATCAGTGCTCTGCGCTGGCTGGGTTCTAATGAGCAATCCCCAATTAAAGCAGTCACAGGGCTTGTTCTCGCCTATTACTCTACACCGTCTAACCCTGTGAACTTTTTCTAACTCATTAGATAGCCTCATTTTCCAGTTTCCTGCAAGGGCCTTGTTGCGTCCCTGAAGATCGGTAAACGACTTCCTGGATTGGACTGTCTAGCACATATTCCTGAGTTTAGCTGGCTTGTTATCTGCAGCCTTGGGTTCTGATCTGAGGTTCTGATCAGGATTGGGTCCTAGGTGGGGAAACCTCCAGGAAAAAGCCAAGGGGTTTCAGAAAGTGGTTTTGGTGACTTGGTTAAGGCAAGACCAAGACCATCCCTGTTGTTTGTCCAGCTTGTTCTTAAAAACCTACAGTGATGGGGATTCAACAACCTCCCTTGGAAGCCTGTTCCAGAGCTTAACTCCCCTGAGAGTTAGAAAGTTTACCCTAATATCTAACCTAAATCTCCCTTGCTGCAGCTTAAGCCCATCACTTCTTGTCCTACCTTCAGTGGACATAGAGAACAATTGATCCCCATCCTCTTTATAACAGCCCTTAACGTATTTGAAGACTGTTCTCAGGTCCCCCCTCAGTCTTCTTTTCTCAAGACTGAACATGCCCGGTTTGCTTAACCTTTCTGCATAGGCCTGGTTTTCTAAACCTTCTGTCAGTTTTGTTGCTCTCCTCTGGACTCTTCTCCTATTTTTCCACATCTTTCCTAAAGTGTGCTGCTCAGTATAGGCCACAGAACTCCAGCTGAGGCCCCACCAGTGCCAAGTAAAAGAGGACAATTACCTTCCGTGTCTCACATACAACACTGCTGCTAATACACCACAGCATGATATTAGCCTTTTTTGCAACTGAATCGCACTGTTGACTTTTGTTCAATTTGAGATCCACTATAACCCCCACATCCTTTTCAACAATATGTGGTGTTTAGATACTACCGCCTGGCCAGTTATTCCCCATTTCGTAGTGGTGCGTTTGATTTTTCCTTCCTAAGTGAAGTACTTTGCACTTATCTTCACTGAATTTCATCTCATTGATTTCAAATCAATTCTCCAATTTGTCAGGGTTGGTTTGAATTCTAATCCTGTCCTCCAAAGTTCTTACAACCCTCCAAGCTCGGTGTCCTCTGCAACTTTTATAAGCAGCCACTTCACTTCATTAGCCAAGTCATTAATGAAAATATTGACTAGTACCAGACCCAGGACTGACCCCTTTGGGACCCCACTAGAGACACCCTCACAGTTTGATAATGAACCATTGATAACTACTCTTTGAGAAGGGTCTTTCAACAATTTGTGCACCCACCTTATAGTAATTCCATCTAGACCACATTTCCCTAGCTTGCTTATGCAAACGTCGTGAGAGACTGTGTCAAAAGCCTCATCATGACTTCCCATGAAAGCTACGTCTCTGGAAACAACGCTATGTTCAACAAGCTGGGGGAGGTCTGTGGGGGCAGAGGACAGAGCTTTGATGGGAGCTGGAAGTGGGTCAAGATGGTGCAATTCACTCCCAGGAGAATTAAAAATGACTAGACACTTCGGGACATTCAGCCCTAAATGCAAAACTCATTTCTGCCCTGTAGCTTTCCCTCAATAATTTCATAACAAAGAGACAGACACCAACCTCTGCAAAGTAATAATCAAGCTCTTGCTCCTAAAGGAAGAGAAGGAAGGAAGAGGGAGAGATTTGTGTATGGATGTATTTATTTAAATAGTTGGGAACTGGGGTCCGTGTCAGTAGGTAGATAGGCTGATAGGTTACATTGATTCATCACCAGCTTCCTTATAAACGTACAAGCTTAGAAACAAAGAGCAACTCTAGTGGGAGAACTGCAGAGAGCTCGCCAGCTCTGATAAGTTACCCTGGGTGCTGGATACCTTGGCCAGGACTCTTCACAGCAGTGACTGAACTGGCCTCGGAGGTAGCTGCAGGGCAGAGCTGCTGAGTAATACAAGGGTTTAAATGCGATTCAGGGGAGGTTTTGATTCTTATCAGAAATGTGCCCTGCTGGGAAAAGGCCAAATCCTGAGACTGTGCAGGAAGCACTGAAAGGAGCAGGTGATGGCCACCAACAAGGACACCACAAGACATGTAGCTCCTGACGCTGCAATGAACTCACCAGAGCTGAGCACCGGTTCCCTAGGAATACTCAGCACTTCTCTAGTGTCTTTCACCGAAGGATCTTTCAGTGCTTCACATCCTTTAATCCATTTAGTGTGTAAGCTTATCTTCCAAATAGGTAGGTAAAAGCCCCAGCCAGGAAGTCACATCTGCCCCAAATCTCCCCGAAGCTCAGGGACTCTGGGATTTTGGCTCCATCCATTATGGAGATGAGGGGTCAGCTTCAGCTCCCCAATGTTTGGAAGTGGCCAGAGTTATTGGCTCAGTTCAGACGATGCCGATTATCTCCTCTTTCGGGGGTGGGGGGGGGGGGGCGGAATGAGGCACCGGGATAAATGACTTTCCAAAGGCCACATACAGCGAGTCAGTGGCAGAACGGGGGATGGAATGGGCCAAGTCACAAAAGCAAGATCGAAATCAGGCCCTACAAGGACCATACTTGCTTTAGGGCAAAATAGCTAGTTTACTACAATACAACACATTGCAATTTCGTTCTAAAATAAAATTGGGGGAGGGGGTTGTCATAAACTGACTCCTCTCTCCTTCCCTCTCCCCAGCCCATGTCTTTATTGTGTTTTCCCATCTCCTCTGTAGAGAAGCAAGAGCACTATTTCTATGTAATTTAATTAGGCTTTCTCTGCTTTATGTCCCAGGACATAAAGACATCATGAAATTTTAAAATGCAGTAATTTTACACCAAAGGATTATTGGTACAGCAACACCATTGCTAGCAACAGAATGTAAAATGATCAGGCTGCATCTGCACTGTATTTTGGTGTTTGTCGGAGATTTATATGATCCTTCATGGAGTTATGATGATCATTGGTGTTAGATTTTTTGGGAGACACTTTCTCTTCAGTGGTAGATCTCATATTGTGTGTCCTGCTCCTGGTCTAGCTGAGACTTGTGTTTAGAATGTTAGAGCACAACCACTTGCCGGGTAATGGAATCTGTTAGTGTCAAGGATTGCATCTTAATGGATTCAAAAACTTTTCTTCCAGAGAATGCACCCCCTTTGTGATGGGAACAGCTGAAGGCATTATGTGGACATCACAGAGGACACCACGACCACCCAAGAAAGAGATCTTGGAATGACTGTGGATAGTTCTCTGAAAACTTCTGCTCAATGTGCAGAAGTGGTCAAAAAGGCTAACAGTATGTTAGGAACTATTAGGAAAGGGGTAGAAAATAAGAGAGAAAATATCCCAATGCCACTATATAAATCCATGGTGCACCCACAGCTTGAATACTGTTGCCAGTTCGGGTAGTTCCTATCTCAAAAAGGATACAGTGGAACTGGAAAAGGTTCAGAGAAGGGCAACAAAGATGATCAAGGCTATGGAGTGGCTCCCATATGAGGACAGACTAGAAAACGTAGGGCTGTTCAGATTAGAAAAGAGATGAATGAAGGGGGATATGATAGAGCTCTATAAAATCATGACTGGGGTGGAAAAAGTGACAAGAGAATTCCCACAATACAAAAACCTGGGGTCACCTGATTAAATTAATAGGCAGCGGGTTTAATACAAACAAAACAAAGCATGTTTTTTCACACAACTAACCTGTGGAACTCATTGCCATGAGATGTTGTGGAAGCCAATAGTATAATTGGGTTCACAAAAGAACTGGATAAGTTCATGCAAGATAGGTCCATCAATGGCTATTAGCCAAGATGATCAATGTGCTCTGGGTGTCCCTAAACCTCCAACTGCCAGAATCTGTGACTGGAAGTCAGGGTGGATCATTCTATAATTGCCCTACTCTGTACACTCCCCACGAAGCTCTGGTAAGGACCACTGGGCAAGATGGACTATGGTCTGAACCAGTATGGAAGCTCTTATGTTCTTATGACCTAAAAGCATCGTGACTTGAGGACACCATGACTTAAAGGCACCTGGAGATGAGGACCTCATGACCTAAATACGCCATCAGGGATAAATCTCATGGTAACCCAGTCTTGCAGCCCACAGGCCGTGGATTATAACACCTTATTTCCCCCAAAGAAAATCCACATAACACAGTCCATTATGGGGGGAAGAAATACCCTGGTTCTCTGGTAAATGAATGACAACTCTGCCCTGAAAGAATGGAAATTGCAGGCTTCCCAACCACCATGACTTCCACTGCAAAAGAAGAAAGGGTGGGAGAGAAGAACAACTCAGAGAATTGTGCAGTCAACTGGCTTTGAATGCAGACCAGCTCCAAAGCACATCACGGCACATCAGGAATCCTCTTTCCAAGCGTCTTGCTTTTAAGGAGCAACTTTCAGTATCAGACTTCTACTCTTACTGTTATAATTGTGTGGATCTGACAGTGAAGGGTAGTGGCCCATGCATGGACTTCGGCTAAAGCTGTATGACTAGTGTTTCATCAACTGTTTGCTGTGGTAGATTTGATTTGGGTTGAATTGCCTTGCCCTTGGTGACGCATATCTAGTTTTGAGCCAAACATCCTACTGTCCTGGAAGCAGAAGGATTATTTTTCCGATTGATTAGTTATCTGTGGGCCTGATTCAAATACTTTGCTTGAAAATTCTTCCTTGTGTGTCTCAATACAAAAGAGGATGAACACTCGATATGCATTTTAGGTTATAGGGCAAGATTAGGAGCTAACTTGGTTTAGCTAGATCAAGGAGACCTATCTCCATGTCCAGGTAGAAATGGTCTTTCTTAATCAGTTGTGGCCTTATATTTGGGGAGACTAGTTTGGGGGGAGGGAAAAGTTTCTTGCTTGCTTGTTTTAAATTTGGGCTAAAGTAATCAGTCAAAACAATGCAAAATCAATTTTGCCTTACCAGGTGAAAAGCCAAGCTCGTTGCTCTTTCAAATTGAAACATTTCGCATTTATATCTGCTCTTTTTGGGTGGTTTTATCTCCAAAATTAATAACTTTGTTTAACATTTCACATTTGATTTGTGAAAAAAAGACCAAAGTGACTTTTGCAATCCCTTAGATTTCTTGGTGGGACAAGTTGATCTGCAACATCAACGGCATCTTCAGCCCATATTCCCCCTTCCTGCGAGGGTCTAGACATCACGGTGACAACATCAGGAGCAGAATCCACCTCTAGGTTGCCCATCAAAGACCAAGGGGTGGGATTCAGGTAAAGATCAGTCACCCTAAGGGCGGAATCCAAGTCCTGCTGAAGTCTTTCCATGTACGTTAATAGAAGCTGGATCAGAAGCTGTGTCTATCGTATAAAATGTTCTACCTTTATTTGCAGTGGCACCCGCCATGGTAGAAGCACTCCAGGGCTCAAATATTTTTAACCATCGTGTCATGAAAGCCTTTCTGCCAGGGGTCCCCACACCTGAGCCCTCTCTCCACTTGTGATTTCACCATGCCTAGCGCTGACACAGCTACGCTGGGGCCTGATCCGAAGTCCACTGAAGTAAATGGAAAGACTTACACTGATCTCAGTGAGCATTGGATTAAGCCCCTGTTGCTGGGAAATGAATGTGCCATTTTCTAGAAGAGCTGCATCCTTGTCCCTAGATGGAGCCTTTCACAGGATCTAGCCCTTAGTGATTTACATTCAGCTTGGGAATGCAGACTTGTAAAAATCTAACAAACAAAAAATATCAAGAGTACTACCCAGCCAGGGGCCCTTAGAAATGCTTCCCTCCGAGTTTCATTTTGTTTTGAAATTCACTGGAAAATGAAACCGCTCAAAACACTGCATTCCCCAAGTCTCAGAAAGCAAAAGCAACAATGGAGCAAAGCTGAACTGACCCCATTGATTCTCACAGCTGGGGCTGCAAAAAAATGGTAAAAGAAAACACTGTGCAGAGAAACTGCCCTTTTATAACTTTAATAACCAAAGGTTATTGGTAACATGGGGAAATAAATACCAGGAGCAAATCCTGCCTATGTTACTTATGCATACAGCTCCATGGACTTGAGCAACTGAATTTTTGATGGCTTATTCCAATAAAACCTCTGGACTTCTTGATATTCACTCATTAATAGGCAGGTGGGCAAACCGCCTGGTCTGTCCTCTGTCCAAACAATACCTCAGTCCCGTATCTTCCTCTAAAGAGTCTGGCACTGAACCCTGTTGGTGACAGGATAATGGACTAAATGGACCCTGGGCTGACCCAATTCCTATCCGAGGTTCACGAGGGCATGACAGTAGAACTTAAATAATGAGAGAGTTTAGAATCTGATCATTCTTTTTCCATGTTTTTATCTACAACTCCCCCAGAAACCACCCAACCATACCCACACAATAAAAAGGAGAGAAGAAAAGGTAATAAGATTCCAAATGGCCTTCTCCTGAATTCAAATTGCTTCATATATTATGTTCATGATAACTACTGTAGTTCCTATTTTCCTCCAGTCCCTTTTTTATACAAGACAAGTTCTCGTGTTAATGAATTCTAGATTTTCATTTAATAAATGTTGCATAGGAAATCCTCATTATTTGTGTCTTCATCAATCTAAACCAGAGACACAAAATGCCCCTTCCTAAGTACCTGGGATCAATAGCGTATGAAGCTCACGTATAAATACTCCACATGCTGCCACCAAGAAGAATTCAGTAATTGAAAAGACCTTATAAATCAATAGAGCTAAATTGAAAACTCAGACAGAACTTCACATAATTCACCCACTCTCTTGTTAACACTTTTCTGTACTTTTAGGAAAAATATTGGCCCAGCTTGGAAGAAAAATTGAATGTTCTTTTTTATCCCAATCATTCTGTAGATGCCATGGGGCCATCCAGTATCAGCGTCTCTAATTATCTGTCTTATACGTTCTGATTCCCTTTTTAAAAGCTTCACTAGTTATCTTTCTGTTTTTACTTAAAGAAAAAGTAGATCCGCATCCATTCCATTGTAGCTCAGTTTGTCTTTTCTCTGTTGTTTCAGTGTGCTGTTGACTAGCATTTGGAATTAACCTGGCCCCCGGAAGCTGGTCGTTTTCATTTCCTGGGAGCATCCTAACAAAGGGTGAGGAAATTGGCTTGGATAAAAGGAGAATCTGGCCCGTCTCTCATGAGCCCAACCTGCACCTTTCTGAGAGGGTTGCACAACAGAAGTTTGGTTTGGGATTTTTCAATTTCATGCTGCTTCTGGCGTCTGAGTAAAGGTGTTAGATTGTAAACTCTGTGGGGCAGGGAATGTCTTGTTCTGTGCCTTTACAGAGCCCAGCACAAGGGCAGGCTGACCCATAACTAGGGCTCCTCGGTGCTTGAGTAATACAAACAATAAATCATCATAATAATGGGTTGGCAGAGGTAGAAAATGTAGCCCCTATTCATCCACAGATCATGTATAGCATGAGCAGTGACCGAACAAGCTCCTCCTTCACCCTGCAAATGGAGCCCAGCCTGATCTGCTCAGCAAGTCTTCGTACTTGCAGGCGAATGTCTTATTCTTATGGTTATTTTACTGTACGTTAAAATGCTTTTTCATAGCTTTGATTCACTGCCCAGGAAGAGTCCTGACCAACAGAGCAGGAGAGGGAAGCATTTCGTTGATCCACAAAACATGGGCAGGGACAGCTCAACCATCCCCACCAATGTATCTCCACCTGCTTCTGCAGGGACCTCTTCTAGGACCTGCTCCAAACCCTACTGAAACCAGTGCGAAGTCTCTGTATAGCTGAGGGTGAAGTTCATTCTCCATGGCCCAGCCACACTTGGTCGCCCTGCTGAGACTGCCAACGGGGGGTGGTTCCGAGGAGTTGCAATGGATCATACTGGCAGGACCAGCAGCTGGTTTTTCTCAACGGAGACTCCGCTGTCTTTGGTAGTGGTCACCCTTGGGAATCCCATGGCCCATATGCGGGGCCTTCAAGAAGTGATGCAAAGCATTTGGATTTGATTCAGCACCTGGGCAATGCTTTTCCCCCCTTTATTTGTTACGTATGTCATCTTACAGTGGTGGTAGCCATGTTTTCACTACCTACTGTGGGTAGATTATTGTTGTTGCTGTGCCTAGAGACCCCAGTCAGGCCCACTGTGCTAAGTACTGCACAAACACACAGGAGCCATGGTCCCTGCCCCTCAGAGTTCACAATCTAGTAGCTTATGGGCCACATCCATCCCAGACCCAGTGAGTTATATCAGGGATTCATTTTGCTCTACGTGCTCTAAAAAAATGCCTTTGGGTGGCATTCACCCTGTGCAGAGGGCTAGCATGAGACTTATGCAGCATTTAAAAGCTTCCATCGGGCTGATCTGCAATCCACCCTACATCAGCGGGGACTGATCCCTGGCACCCTCTGACCTCTGTTCTGCAGGCTCTGGGAGAAAGCAACTGCTGGTCTTAGCCCAGCTAGTCCACACCATAGTACCAGTCCCATCCTGATTTCTCAACGGAGCTCTGACTGCAGATGGATTCTGCTCAGCCTTCTAAAGTGCAGGTTAATCCCTGTGGGGGGCAGCAGCATTTAAAACACTCAAGTAAAATGGCAGTTTCTGGTGATCAAAGTAATTTCCTTAATTTATCTCTATATAAAACTGAAAGAAATGTGATAATAGCCTTAAGACATGTGATTAGGTTGAGATAATCATACCCTGGAGGCAGAAAAGGCTGGAGAGTGTGTAACGTTCCAGGACTGAGACGATGTTAGGATCACAAGCTTCTACATTAGCCCCAGTTGTTTCAGCACATGAACGCTCTTATACACAGTTTACCTGAGAGCCAGTGATTCGTGTCTGTGACACTGGCAGGCCAGATACCAGCTCTTGCCCAGGCTGCAGGCGTTAGCTAAGAACTGAAAACCTCGTAGCTGGAGACCAGACCAGGTCAGCTGGACATTAGTTTTGATCAAAATAGGTATATTAGTCTTATAAGAATGTCTTTAGGGTTGAGAGTCTATGAAATTGTTGCATACTGACACATGCATTAATCTCACTTACAATATTTATATGCCACGTTAGCAGGTAATATTTAAATGTTTGCTCTGGAACTGTAGAAGTGTTTGCTCTGGAACTGTAAACCCCCTCAGTCGGGAAAGAAGCATTCCCAAGTGTGAAACACCAGTTTGTCACAGGAGGTGTCATCTCCTGCCCAACAAAAAAAGGCCCATAGACACCGGTTGGGGTGGGCGGGAGGATGCTGATGTGAAAAGAAGGCAGTATGGCACTCAGCATTTACGAGTAGTAGAGGGCAAAGTTATAACTTTGACTGCCCTTCTCCTGTTGGCCACAAAGGGCCAGATCTAGCTAGCCTCATACCCACCATGTCTCTCTCTCTCTGGACATTTATATCCCCTTCAACCAGGACACCCGGAGTGCTTTACATTCAAACTCAGATCTGGAGAACACAGATCCAACTCCACTGATTTCAGAGGACTTCCAAAAGCTCTGAATAATGCCCAAAGTATCTAATGCCTACCAAACTCCTGGCCTGACCTTATCTAAACGGCACTTATTCGCGAGCAGGTTCTCCATGAACAATTAATTCCACGCAGAGATCATTTGAATGTTAAGTGACCTTTTTATTTATTTTGCCCTTAAAGCAGAAGAAGAAACGACAGCCAAATGGGCAGACTGGCCATGGGGTGCTGCACAAAGAGCTTTTATTGCCTGCAGTGAACACAAACTGTAGAAAGTCTTTTGAAGCCGCCTTGAAGGAGAAATGACAGCGCAATAATACCTTAGAGCAAAGTAATGCTTTGTTGGGGGTTACACCTTATTCCTTGAGTGCTTTGCAGCTGCTCCACAAAGGGTTGCCTGTCTATTAATGCTGTCCCCTTTAAATCTGTCAAGGAAGTTCGGTTTCTTTCTTTCTTTCTCTTTTAATCCTTTCCAGATTGGATTAGAGCCTTTCAGACTGGAAGGAAACAGCCACAGATTTTAAGGCCATCTAACCTGAACCTTGTATATCACAGGCTGGAGACTGATACCCCATCATCCCTGCACTGAGCCCAATGATGTGTGCTGGGCGAAAGCAGCTCTTCCAGAATGGCACTGTAATCTGAAGACTTGGAGCGATGGACACTCCACCACTCCCCTTGGAATGCCCTTGCTCCTGATATTGACTTTTCCACTCATACATCACATTTTGGGCTTCTATAGCGCATTCTGTCCAAGACACTTTAAAAACATTAGTTAATTAAGCACCACCACTCCTCTGTGTGGGTGGTCGCTATAATTTAGAGATAAGGAAACCGAGGCATAGGAGGTTAAATGACCTAGCCAAGGTCACAGTGGCAAGCTCAGATCTGTCTCATACAGAATATGAACAGCTCAGCAACTTTTCACTGTTTACAGTTATTCAATTCTCAATGAACCCCAGAGATCGCTATGGAATCTTTGGTGAAGAACCTCTGCATAATAATTTGCGATCCATAGAAAACACCAAGCTAAGAGTATTTAGGGGAAAGGCGCGAACAGTTGTATGTGATCAGACCCCATGATCATGTTAGGGTATGGGTCAGTGTCTACGGGCGGGGGCCAGTGCTATCAGTTCTTGAAAAGGAAGAGGCATTGGCAAAAAATAAGGGGGAAATGCTGCTGATCTGCAGGGCAGGCCGTGACTGTGATATTGTCGCCAATGAGCTAAATTTCAGATCCTCCAGGAGCCTAATTCCTGAGATCTTTCAAATCCTGATATCTTTACTCAGTCCATCCTCATGCAAACCTCCCCCTGCGCCATCACTTAGGCCTTGGGTGACTTTAAGGGGAGTCTGCATGCAAAAGCTGGGTATGAAGTGACTCAGGCTCTTAAGATTTGGCCCCCTGGCTCCAGTGGGATCTTTAGTCAGTCTGAGTAATGTCTGATTAGCTACTGAGTCAGGGTCTCAGGATGAGTCAACATGCACAGGCCCTTCCACTGGGCAAGGGCATCCCACGGGCACTGAAGATTTCCGTCTGAGCTGAACAGGAGACCTGAACCACCATGTGGCTGGCTGAGAAAGGTGCCATGCTGGAGCAGCTTTTACAGAAGTACTGGACCTTCGCTGGCTCCCTTGCAAGAGAACAGTGTCGGGAGGAGAGGAGATGAAAAATTAACCCTGTCTACACAACAGAACCCCACCCAAGTCAAACGCTGATGCACACACGGTGCGCACTCATTCTCCACAGCCACACAAAGCGAAACCAAAATCAGGGAAAATCCAAAATCAGGCACGCCGGCTCCCACAACTTTAATCAGCAAGTTTTGCACCATTTGGTGTTTTTCTTAAAGCCCCTTTTCACGTGCCCGTGTGAGAATCTCTGCTTTCGTTTTAAAACAAGGACCTTTCGAGCCCTGAAGGGTGTAGAAAAAAAGTTAGAAAATCCGACCTGAGTGCAGCAACCAGAAGACAAATAAAATGAACCCTGGTTTCATTGATTTTTTAACTGCCCTGTGCCCACTGAAATGCAAACCATGGCAAGCGGGTGAAAATAAATAACTGCTTCTAAGATGTGGGGCAAAACCAGCCCACAACAAATCAGTTCATTAAATAAATTCCATGCAAGAACTTAAAATAGACCATGGGCAGATTCGGAGGAATCAATTAACACAAGGCAGCATCTGGGCTGGCTGAGGATCATTGACCAGCATGGAAAATATGTTTCCAAATGACTTACAATATGCAGTAGCTTTGTTACAAACAAAATACCCATCCCACTAGTCTCTAATTCTGTCTCAACCAGGCTGATAAGAAGAGACAGAGAGAGAGGAACAAGGACATAAGAATGGCAGCTCGATTTCCTTGTATAAGTGTCACTCGATTAGTGGACTCGAATATTAATTCCCTGCAATTCTCTGGTTTCTACTTGTTTTGGAAACTTTCACAATAACTGTTTAAATGACTCATTGATCAATTAAATGTGCGATTTTGCAAGGCAAATTAAAATCCATGTTCTTGTTTAATTAATAGGACTGCTTAATATTAGATAAATTAGGGATACTGTTGATGAGCTAATTTGTTAATTAATGGAAGCCTTGGGGCTCTTGTTTTATAAAACTTTGACAAATTCTTTAATCTAAACGTGGAATGTCTCCTGTAGAAACGCTAACATTTTGCACATTCACTGGGCTGATTTATGCCTGTAATGCACCTCATAGAGCCACTTCCACCAGCGCAGAATCAGTGCTAAAAAACAGCAAACCATTACCTCGCCATTTGCTCACACTTATGGCAACGTTTTACATCCACTTGACCCTCACTTTGCAAAGAGGTAATTGGTGACACTCGGTGCAAAGCAGTGGGGAATCAGTGCCCAGAGTTGCTTCACTCCCCCAGGGCAGTCAAGTATCTCAAAAGCAACACAAAGCTGCAAAGGAGCCGGGTGGCTTGAAGAAGCCTGCTCCGTTCTTGGAAGTGTTTTTCCCCAAGCTCACAATAAGCAAGCACAATCTGTAGCCACCTGGAAGTCTGAGGTCAGCTGGATGGATCTGGTAAGTGAATTTAATGCTGGCAGATTATCAGCCACTGGAGAGTTAAGTCCCATGTTTACTCACAGGACCCTGTTAGTACAGGAAATAGGAGGACAAGTTTCCCCATTATACCAGCTGCTAATGAGCCTCACACATCTGTCCTGAAGGTATCCCCCTCCCTAGGGTTGTGGGTCATTCAGTCTCCATGACCTGTTCTAATGTCTAAGCTTTTTACAGACCTTCAGTGTGCTTTGGTTTCTCCCAGTGAATGTTTTCATTAACTCCACTGCCCTGGTCTTCATCCACTGCCCGAGCTGTATGAAGTCATCCTCTTCATTCAGTGATGCTGTCTCCACTGAGATCAGTCGCTGTTTCCAAATAACCCATTGCCACAGCCTCTAGGCACCAACATTTGTTGCTTCGGCATGCTAGCTCGTCACACTAGAGCTGTGCTGACATGGTGAAAGTTATTCCATGAAGTTCACCACTGAACTATTGCTGTTTCATTCCTGCTGCTCATGCACCCCTCAAATTTTGCTTTTCCACCAAATGCAACAAAAAGGGCTATTTTTTGCCTCAAAAATGTGCACAAATTCAAATGTTAAAGTTTAAACCATGAAACGCCATCTGCTAAAAATGGTCCAGCTTTTGCTCTGAAATCGGCCATTTTAACTGGAAAAGGTATCAGCTCAGTGATCTTTGGTGTCATCAGCTATTTTTGAGTTTCTACCACTGGGCAAATGAACTCCAGTCATTACACTTTTTCTTCTGAGTGTTTTGCATGCTTACTCAGCACTTTCTTCTTATCCATGTTTCTATTCACACTAGTCTCTGCGTTTTCTTGCTGCAATTCTACTGCCCTACATTTGACTCCTGGAGGTCCCAGTTTGAGCCTTGGCTACAATGATGTGTAGTAAGTCCAGCCTCCATAAATTGTCTAGGCCCATTATAGTGCCTGGCCACCATAGGGCAGACTTCATCGTCTCCATGGTCACAAATCTTTTCCTGTCTGATAAATCTTATACACAGTGGCAGGTTGTGCTTGTCCTTGCATACAAGGGCGAGGACACCTAGATGGTCTAATCGATGGACTGAGTTATATGGTGTATGTGACACCCATGAAAGGGTTAATCAGATATCAAGCATCAGTGGATGGCAGCCTCCTGCCTGCTGGATCATTGATCAGCCAATAGCAATATAACCTGATGATGTAATACTCCTAACTTTTGTTCCATTGGTCAAGTGTGCTGTCAATGAATATCCTGCCAGGGATTTGTTTGGGTCAATTTCTATGAACAGTAGTTTGCTCTGCACCTGAATTTGTAAAATGGGGATAACAATCCATCCATGCCTCACTGGAGCATTACAAAGATAAATTCATTCATGTTTG
The DNA here is from genome assembly GCA_033296515.1 of Macrochelys suwanniensis. Classification (NCBI taxonomy): domain Eukaryota; kingdom Metazoa; phylum Chordata; order Testudines; family Chelydridae; genus Macrochelys; species Macrochelys suwanniensis. The sequence goes on along the minus strand of CM065789.1, from coordinate 4,268,264 downwards.
TGAGGCACCCTGCTATAGGGCCACGGGGGCATTATAAATATGATAGACAAATGAACCAACCTGAGGGCTTACATGCTGCGTAGATCCTGCACTGGACCTCTACCTGGAGTGAATTTCAGCCTTAAGGAATATACCTATGATGTCTTCAAAGGCTCCCTTCTCCAAGACTGCACAGGGCAAAAAATTCTTCATGCACAGTTTATTCCCTAAATTTTATCTCTTTCCCTCTTTTCAAACTGTCTATAAGCAAACTGGGATACTCCCAATTCTTTCTGCGTTTCCCAGTGAATAACAGTTGGTTTTTAGTAGAGCTGTTAGAAAAACGGGATTTCCAGCCAAAGGGAAATTCCGATATTTGTTTTTTCTCCCCAAGAGGGACAAAAATTCAAATATCAAAAATGTTCCCAGAAAAAAAATGTTCCCCAAAACATTGCAATTTGTAAATGTCAAAAGGAACATTTTTGATGTTTTCCAATCACTGCAAAATGTTCCATTGAGAATTGTCCCATTGGGAAAAAAACTGGAAAACTTGGTCAAAATTGACATTTCCCCCACCAAAACTTTGATTTTGATGAGACCCCAGATTTCATCAGGAACATTTTTTGACCAAAAATGTTCAACCAGCTCTACGGGGGAGCTTTTCAAAGAGCAGTTAGGCTGCTAACTCCCATTGAAAGTCAACAATTAGGCGCCTGTCTGTCAAACGGAGCTTTGAAAATCTTCACCTGAGTCTCCGGATTGTTTGCAGATTGCAACATCCTAAATCCATCCTGTGCTTGTGAATTACATGGGATGCAGAGCGTTGTTTCTTCTCACTCCGGGGATGGTTTTCCCAAAGCCCAAGGCTGTTCTGACCCAGACTTTGTTGGGGGCCTTCCCAAACTTTCTTTCTGCGCTAGTATTTTGGCAGAGCTGCCAACAGAATTATGTCCCTGCCATTGCATCTGAAGACTAAAAACATGCCGCTCTGTTTGCCAGCTCCCTATATTTATAGCCAGTGGCTTGGCATGAAAATATTTCTCTACCCTTTTCCTTCACAAAAATTTATTTCTGCTGCCTAGGAAGAGCATGAATTCTTAGCACCCACAGTGCCAGTTCTGTCTTTTGCAGAAAAACATTCAGGCCTTTCTTCCGGGGAAGAGGGGAGAAAAAAAATCTGTTGACACAGTTCAGAGAGAAACTTTAGGCACATTTTTAAAAAACGATGGAGGAGCTCATTGTACATGGAAGAGCTAAGCGAGCTAATTTGCTTTAATAAATGGGTTGTGCTAATTGAGCTCATTCTTGTAAATTACTAAAATTCTAGCAAATGGACAAAGCTAGAGCAGCTGTTCGGGGGGGGAGAGTTTGGGGGAAAAAAAGGATTAGTTCATGTTTTGAGGATGATGTTTTTGGCAATGGCTTGTAAAAGGAATGGGTGCCTTGAACAGCGTGTGTAGCTGAGACTCAGGGGGGCGGGATCCCCATTCAGCATGTGCTTAAGTGCTTTGCAGAATCAGGACTCTCCAAATGTCTTAGGAAAAAAAAACATTGATGTTAATATGGGCAAAATAATGTTAGAGATTAAAAGGCTTGGATCCTGTCCCAGCGACCTTCGCAACCCAGACCGCCATACCTTAGGGGCAGAATGGAAGCAGGGAGCTAGAGGGAAAAGATTCAGCCTGCTTTTGCCAAACACCTCCGCCCATTTGTACCCCATGACCAAGAAAATAAAAGGGTTTGTCTCTCATTTCCACACAATCCTAAACCATGCAGTCCCCCCTGCTGCCTGTAGCTCTGACCTTCGACTGCCGTGCCTACAGGCAGGGTTTTCCCAGCCTGCGTTATGTAGCAGACTCTACAACATAAAAAGATGAAGCCATTTTTATTTTATTTTCTTGTCAATTGCAACTGGGTTCAGGACGGCATCTCAGAAAGCCGCCCCCGCCCCTTCTATTGTACATCCTAATCTCCTTAAGTGCTACCAGATAATCACTCTGGTAACCTTTGTTCCTTCCTACACTGATGTTGCCAACTACTACATCACGCTATTTCACGCTCTTTAGACTACACAGCACATTTCAACTTAGCCACTGCTTTATGGTCCTAATTTATATTCTGTAAAACGGCACTGCTACTTCTGTTCAGGGCTGCTGCCCACCTGAGTAATGCTACCCACTCCAAAAGACACATCATTGTCAGAAAGAGGGGCGAGAGAGAAGTGTAAGACTTTTAGTATGGGGACCAAAGAACCCAAGCAATAGATAGCGCTCCAACCCTCACGGGACACCAACCCAACTGTGTGGGATGAATCCAGGAGGAGGAGGGTAGGGGCTTATAGCCAGGGAGGGGGTCTCCACCCCACAATTACCAAACTTGTCATGCACCTGTGTATCTAGGCCAATTTCCCCCTGCTCCCACTAGGGGGAGCATTACACCCAGGAAGGTAAAAACAGACCATGGGGCAAATTTTCTGCAGGTGGGAATTGTTGCAGCTACGCTGAAGTCAATGGAGCTCTGTGGAGAATTTGACCCCATAATGTGAAAATATCACCAGGAAACCCCAAGCCAGTAGAGTTTATAATAGACCCAAAAACGCTACTCAGGCTGGGAGGTGTGCAGTTGGGTTGGACAGGTCACCAAGATCAGCACAGGTTTTGAGGGACAGCACTGAAAGGCTAGCTTGGGATTCCAGACAGGAACGGGGGCTCCACCACCAAATTCCAGTCAGGAACAGGCTCTCCACCACCAAATTCCAGTCAGGAACAGGCTCTCCACCACCAAATTCCAGTCAGGAATGGGCTCTCCACCACCAAATTCCAGCCCTTTGATCTGGTGACTCCAGTTCTGGCCAAATTAGGTTGGAGACAGGATCTTTGAAGCCAGTAGCTTGGCCATTATCTTTCAAGTATGTACCTAGATGGCCTTATCTGGGAGGCCATTGTGTTGCCACCCTGTTTGCTCTTCATACAGCCCCTATTGAAATCAAGCATTCTGGCTATGGAATAAACATTCTGCTACCCTAGTATAAGTTAACAGTCTCTCTCAATAACTAGGTGACGTATCAATGTTCTTAGCATTGCTAAGTAACTTGTGTAGCAGTTCCTACAATATTCATAACATTATTACTTATCAGCTCTACTTCTGTCACAGTGCCTCTGCAGCTAAGGATTCTGGGTTGTGTCTGAGTAGGAGCTGAATGCAAAGCGACGGTGTGAAATTGCTTGAGAGACGTGCCACTGTGAAATATCTCAGCAGGTCCCCAAAGTCCAATGCTGTGCATAGTGACGAATCTGCAGCCATTCTGCAGGCACTCGGGATGTCGTGTTGCCTCCGAGGATGGATGGATAGCAGCACCTTGAGATATGGGAAGAAGGTATTGACTGCAGTGAGAGAGACAGAACCTCCCCGCCTACACACACACACACACACACACACACGAACCTAAATCTAGTCAGCACAGGGAATGATCAGACTTGGGACTGCAGCTGTGGTGAGAAATTGCTCACGCTTGGCAGAATATATGAAAAATAAACCACTACGTGATGTGCTAAGTGATAAATATCTTCTTACTGGCTGAACTTTATTTATACAGGCCCACTACTGTAAATTGCACATTAAAAAAAAAAAAGAGTCTAATTTACCTGAATAGGCCATGCACCATTTTTTCCTCCAAAACAGATCAACCCAGAGTCCAAGTCAATGGCGCCCTCATTTATACTTGTGCCTACTGCACTAGCCATCATGTTATCAAGTAAATACAGAAAGCCAGGCGGCTGCCAGCAGAAAGACACTGAGAGCCTCTGTTATCTTTGTTTTAAATGGACTGTCTGTTCCTGGGATATATTTGCTTTCAGCCCTGGGGGGAAAAAAGCAGAAGCTTCACATTACACTACAGAAGTTTACCAAGTTTCTGGCTCTCCCAGCAAACTTATTTCCTATCAATAGTACAAGATAATGCACAAGCGTTCCAAGAAGGAACACAACACTTGCAATTGGAGTAGGAGATGATTGTAAAAATGAGCCAAATGTCAAGTTCCTTTCACAGTTTCCACAAGTATTTGGTCAAATACAAATTTCAATTTGCATTGCCTATGTTTGCACCCTTTTTCTGTAATATTGTTTATTTGCCATATATTATTTAGTCACTAGATGTCGCTGTGTGCTGTACAGGATTCCAGACAGGGTGTGGTCCGTGGTAAACAAAGGAAACAAAGCTGGAACTCAAGCTGTGTGGAAATCTTTTTGTTTGTTTGTAGATACAGCTGTTTTCTTTAATAAACACTTCCTCGTTAAGGTCTGTGATTCCATATATCATGCCAGGCACTTGCCTTGAATATTTTGTTGAACCTGTCCCCTGGCAGGAATGAAACAGTGAATTTTAAGCAATTATTAGAAAGTATTTATGGAAAGTGAATTCTGATGAGCTTGACTATTTTTCTGGAAACCTGATTCTAGGGACTGACTTCTCTGGCCCACTTTGCAATGCTCACCAAGCAGCACTGGACCAGGCCCCCTTTTCTCTGCTCAAGTGGGATGGAGAACACGAGGCTTCAGAGTACAAACAGAGATCAGAAACTATCTACAGGCTAAGAAATGCTCATAGAAATTATCCAGGCAGTAATTTCTTATATGGAACAAGATTGAGAAAATGAAAGGCTGCTCAGAGGCGATTCTTGACCAGAAATGAAAGGATTCAGATAAAAGGGCTCGCTATGAGTTTTTTGCTCACTATAGTTTTTTAATTCAATTTTCACCAAGAAAATACTCACTGCAGCCAATGGGTGTTATTGAGTAGAGTGAATAAGAACCATGTGATTTGTCCCATGAATAATTAATTTAGACAACGCCACAATACCATTCCAATTGCTGTTCTCTGCTATGGTATCCAAGCTTACAAAGGAAAGGGATCGTTTATATAAGGTTGTTGCTTCCCCAGCAGTTAAAAACAGGGCTGTGGACCACCAATGAGTGTGTGTTCTGGTGATGACAAAAAGGATCTGATCCCTCTTCTCCTTGTTCAAGCAAACTCCCAGTGGAAGCTTTGTCTAAGGAGTGCAGACTAAATACCACCACTTTGGACTCAGCCCTTAGCATCATGACAGTGCTGCACAGACATTAACTAACCACACAGTACATGGCCCCTAAGATCCTGCCAAGGAGTCCCGCCGGGTGAAACTATGTGGAAGCAGAGAGGACTGGAATTAGCTCAGACTTGTTTCAATTAAACTCAGTGGAAGCCATCTCTTCCTCTTGAAGTCAGCAGTCAGTTTTTTTTCGAATTCAGCTCCTGTTTCTCAATGGCTTTTTCTCAAAACACGGCAGGCAGCTTACAAACAAATACACTGAAATATACCGCAGGTAAAACTGCGGACTACACAGAGACTTGGGACACAAGGCTGCCTAGGAACCACAAACAATACAAACACCACGTAAGAAACTCAAACAAACTTGCTGAACCACGTGCTGAACCTCACAATTACATACTCCACAAGCACCACTTTGGTTCACAACACACTGAAGGCCGTTCAGGAGATTGGGTCTTTTATGAGCGCCTCTCCAAAACAGATGCAGTGTTTTTTGGATGAAAGTGATAACAAGCAGCATCTACAGGAGTTTCCTTATACCGGCTGGCCTCAGCATGAGGCATGCCTCTCCATTGTCATCACCAATTACGAACATTTGTTTTCCCACTGTGGATCATCTACAGACCTGCACAGACCAGAGGTGTGACACAGCTGCATGCATAGCCAGAGCAATAGAGTCATTTGACTTTCTGGCCTGTAGTATTGTTTGACAACACAGCAGTACGTTACTCCGCTGAGCAAGGCTCTTCAGAACCCATCTTGTCATCTCGTGAACACTAGCCAACAAGCCAGTAGTTTGATGTCACCACTTGGGGACAAAAGAGTAGGCTGCACCTATAACAATCTACGGGGGAGATGCCCAGGCACGAGCTGTGAGAGTGGAAATAACTCTCTTAATGCTTCGTATAGCTAGACTGCAAACCCAGAGATTGAATGCCTCAGCTTCAACACCTCAGGAACGCTGGCACTAATTATCCCACTTTCAGATCGCCTAACTGCCCACCTGAATGATCGAGTGTGTAGTTCTTTGACTGAAAGCCCAGTATCTCCTGCCCAACAAACTAGCCATGCTGACCCCAGCTATGTGGAATGAGACAAAGAATGAGGCCATGCTGCTATGTCTAGAAATGGCCGATGCAGGGCTCTGGGGGCATTCCAGGACTGCCGAAAGCAGTAGTGATGTGAGGGATGTATCAGAGGACACAGTTACTCTCTGGCCAACATCCAAAATGTCTGCAAAGTGTCGCCTGCCACACCAGCATTCACTGCTTCAGCTTTGCTCACTTTCAGCTGTTTGAGGCATTTGAAATGCCACCCGTGCCGCACCGGGATGGAGACGCACCTACCAGGGCTGGCACTGCGGAGCATCCACCATGATGTGGCCACTGAAAGCGTTGCAAGACTTTGATGCAAGTGGAATGCAAAGAACACAGCTTCTCTTCCAGGACTGACCACAGGAAGTGCACCTTTAAAGTTTCACTTGTATTTGAATGTTATCAGTACCTACTATTAAAACGTCTGGTGTATTTTCTTGATCATTAACATTAAATGACAAGTTGTGTTATTATCAGCATCATCAGTTACCTCTTTTGCTACTAAATGTAAGATTAAAAAAAAGCCTCTGTGTCGTCACCATGCTAGGTTAAATAAGAGGGGTTCAGTTGTTCACACCATATGAAAAATTTCTCAGGCCTCACCTCCAGGCTTGGTCCATTATGCATAATACTCATGTTCCTTGATGTTGTTATCTCCCCCCATTCATTCAGCACTGAGCTAATGACTTTACCCTTCCATTTATCATTACAAGCTGCTCAAATCAAACAGGTCTCCCGGAAATTGCTACTTGATTTCCTTGTTTATTCAGTAAAAGAATTTTGGGTATTTCGAAATACCATCCGTTATTCCCCTCCCCCCCCCCCCCCATTTTATAACACTCCAGCCTCAGATCAATAAATTAACTCAAAATTATCTAACAAGCACTCAGCCTGTAATTTATTTTTCATAAGTGTTAATCTAATTCCTCCTGAACGTTATACCTTTGGGACTGTGGTGAATTAGGAAGCTATTCAAGACATTTCTCCAACGTTACTTAGGCAGAAAACAACATCAGAATGAAAATAATTATGTCAGGCTCTTTTTAAAGTTGGTTTTCAGAGACCCAAACATGTTTCATTTTAATTGATGTGTTGGGTTCTATATTTACCAGTTCACTCTGGAGCCCATCCCTTTGGAACTCACTTCTGTCTTTAATAACAGCAATAAAATGAAGCTTACTAAAAGCCTTGATGTGATGTGGCTTTTATTGTGATCCAAAACCTTTCTTATCCAGAGACCAACTTCTGTATTAGCTGCAGTAGACTCCTAAAATACCAACTGATTTCAATCTAGGGCTTTAGGCATTGGCAACCTGTCTCCTTGCAATTTCTGCTCAGGTCTGGGAAAGTTTAAGAGTTGCAATAAATAGTTAAAAGCGTCTCACTCGGATGAGGATACCAAAGCTTGTGAGTTGCGGCTAGGCGTTGCATGGCAGGGTTTTGCACCAAGGGGACATGGGACACTAATGTTTTTAGCTTATAAAATCTGGAGTTCATAAAAGCTACAAACCAAGTCCTTCCAAATTGCGCCTCTTCCTTTTACTTTCTTGGAAAGCTGTTATTAAATACGTATAAATATGATGATGCAAACTGCAAAAATCTCTCTGCAACGCTGAGAGCTGGACTGTAAAACAAGGCTCTGTCCTGAGTAAGGATTAGTGCAGCACAGGTGGCTGATCTTTGGGTAAAGTGGGTAGCTTAATACAGGGCTTTAGCGAGCCGTTAGAGGGTGCGGCGGAAACACAGGGCCTTACAGATGAGGAACACCACACTAAGAAACATGCCTCTGAGATGCTAGGCCACAGGTGGGCAAACTATGGCCCACAGGCCACATCCGGCCCGCGGGACCCTCCTGCCCAGCCCCTGAGCTCCTGGCCCGGGAGGCTAGCCCCCGGCCCCTCCCCTGCTGTTCCCCTTCCCCCGCAGTCTCAGCTCACTGCGCCGCCGGCACAATGCTCTGGGCAGCAGGGCTGCAGTGGCGTGGCTGGCTCCAGCCGGGCGGCACGGCTACCTGTCCTGGGGCTCTGGGCGGCGCGGCTGTAGCGCCGCCAGCCACCAGAGCTCCAGGCAGCACGGTAAGGGGGCAGGGAGCAGGGGGGGTTGGAGAGAGGGCAGGGGAGTTCGGGGGAGGGGGGGTCAAGGGGTGGAGGTGTGGATAGGGGTCGGGGCTGTCAGAGGGCGGGGAACGGGGGGGTTGAATGGGGGTAGGAGTCCTGGGGGGGGGGCAGTCAGGAAGGAGAGGGGTGATGGGGAGCAGTCAGGGGTGGGAGGTCCGGGGGCGGTCAGGGAGAAGGGGTGGTTGGATGGGGCAGCGGGGGACAGTCAGGGGTGGGAGGTCCAGGGGCGTCAGGGAGAAGGGGTGGTTGGATGGGGCAGGGGTCCCAGGGGGGCAGTCAGGGAGAAGGGGTGGTTGGATGGGGCAGTTGGGGACAGCCAGGGGTGGGAGGTCCAGGGGTGGTCAGGGAGAAGGGGTGGTTGGATGGGGGGGCGGCGGGGGATAGTCAGGGGTGGGAGGTCCAGGGGCGGTCAGGGAGAAGGGGTGGTTGGATGGGGCAGGGGTCCCGGAGGGGCAGTCAGGAATGAAAGGAGGGGTTGGATGGGGCAGCGGGGGACAGTCAGGGGTGGGAGGTCCGGGGGCGGTCAGGGGACAGGGAGGGGTGGATGTGAATTTTTAAGCAATTATTAGAGAGTATTCATGGAAAGTGAATTCTGATGAGCTTAACTATTTTTCTGGAAACCCGATTCTAGGGGCTGACTTCTCTGGCCCACTTTGCAATGCTCAGCAAGCAGCACTGGACCAGGCCACCTCCCCTTTTCTCTTCTCAAGTGGGGCGGAGAACACAACAGAGATCAGAAACTATCTACAGGCCCTACTGACCCAGTTCAAGGACAGTGTTAAAATCTGGGAGCTGGGAGGACGGGGAATGAGCTATCAGGCCCTACTCCTCGAGCTCCCAAGGGTGAATCCAACCCAGCTTGGCCAAGACAAAAGGTTATCATCCCCTCTCAGCCATGGGAAATGAGCAAGGGAGGGGGCCCAGCACCACTGGTGTCCACCTCCCCCAAAGCATCCTTCTGAGTCCTGCCCAGGACGAGCTGAGCACCAGAAACCACCTGCAGTGAAAAACACCTTTACTGAGCCGGCCGATAGCCCTCCCTACAGCCTGATGTGCCTTTCCTTGGGTCACTATCTCCACAGGCCCACAGCACTCCCGGGGCAGCCCCCCAGAGGCCAGTCGCAGCAGAGACCAAGTGGGCCATGGGGCCCGGGGTGAGGCGCCAGGCTGCAGGATCCGAGCCGAGGACGTTTGCTGCGATGCTCTAGTTCTCTTCATGAACATGTTGATCCAGCACTAACAGCGCTATTGTAGAGCGCATCCCTGCAATGCTAGACCCTGCCCCAGCGGCAGCTCTTGGGGACAGACTCCCCTGGCTTTGCGCCATGGGGCTCCATGAAGCAGCACGTCGGCAGGCTCACCGGGCTCCCTTCGGGGGGTGGGGGGTGGGGTATTTTCCAGAACAGCAGGTGAAGTGCTGATGCATCATCTCTGCTGTCATGGAAACCGAGACTTCGGGAACTTTGTGGGGGATCAACGCAACTTTCTTTATCTCGCCCGAGGAAAGAGAAGGCTCGTTCGCCTGAGAAGCCGAGAGAGATTCTGCTGCAGTTTGGGAACAAGGGGCCCAGAGCAGAGGGCTCAGGCCTGGATCCTGCCTTTCCCAAAGCTCTGTGGGCAATGGACAGCTTTTATCCCCCTAAAAAGGGCAGATATTAGCTTGGTCAAAAGCCCTCGGGGGTCCTGTTTCTATAGCGCCCTAACCCACTAAAGCCACTGGAATTTTTCCTCCTGCTTCAGTTTTCTTTCTGTTTATGCAGCTAGCCAGAGATGAGATCAGATGCCCAATAGAGCTTCATTTTCTGAATTGGATCTACAGGCCCCAGGAAAGTCCAAGGCAATGTAGCCAGGTTAGCCATCCTCTTCCAGCTCACGGAGGTGGGAGACCTTTCACTCAGTCACACACACACACCTCTCCCTTCCCCACTGGGTCAGCTTCAGCCTGCACTGGCCAAGGCAGTGTTCCTCCAGCCTCTCCAGTTTGGTGAGCCCTTGTTCAAGGTCAGAAATGTTCACGGCCCCTTTGCATTTATTATAGAAGTCACAGCAGAGCATCACAGCCACACCTGGCTCCAGGGGAGCTCCCCTTCCACAGCTGCCCCCACCAGAATTCAGCCCTCCCAGGGTGCCGAGGGCTTTGCCAATGCAGGGAGGGAATTATCAACCCCGCCCGCTGCCCCAGAGGGCTTGAATCCAGCCCTGTTTCTTTGCTACGCAGCGTATCACACCTTCCTCCACTCCCCGTGACCCTATAACCCCACCCAGCTACAGGCACCACCATGGCGCCCAACCAGGAGATGCCAGGCAAAGCCGGTCAGCCATCTCTGAACATCCCTGCCATGAGTGCCCCAGTCCTCAGCCCGGCCCCTCCCAGCACTCCGAAGGCAGGATGGCGACATGGAGGTAGGTTCCCGCAGGTTAGACCTCAGCACAGTGACCCCAATGTACCCACGATGCTACTGTGGCAGCAGCTGCCGGCCCAGCAGAGCAGTGAGGGGCAGAGGCTCCATATCAGTCTCTATTCACCATGCAGCCAGCGGGAGCAGAATCCATTCCCCCCAAACCCACCCCTCTATCCGAGCCCAGCCCCTCAGCCATCCCCTGGGCTAGTGCAACTCCACTAGCCAGTTCTATCACGCTGCTCTGCCCTCAGTCACGATCCCGCCCCCACCTCCCCCCCGACTCCAGAACTCCATCACACCGAGAGCCAGGGAGACAGCCCCAGGGGCAGGGCCGGGCAACGGGCTCCGCTCCGCACCAAAGGCAGCTTCCCATCGAACAGCTCCCACCATCTAGCTGCCGCTGCAGCCACCAGAGACTCGGCCAAGCAGAAAACCACTGAACCGACGCCTTGTGTGAAACAAGAGGGGGCCGAGGAAATGCTCATCCCAAACCTCCCAACGTAAAGTAAAAGGAGCCAGAGCTCTGCAGCACAGCACCGGGATGGGAGATGCGTACGCCCATCATGCCACGGCACCGAAGAAGGCGACACATACGCCCATCACACCATGGCACCGAAGAAGGCGACACATACGCCCATCACACCATGGCACCGGAGAAGGCGACACATACGCCCATCACACCATGGCACCGAAGAAGGCGACACATACGCCCATCACGCCACGGCACCGAAGAAGGCGACACATACGCCCATCACACCACGGCACCGAAGAAGGCGACACATACGCCCATCACACCACGGCACCAAAGAAGGCGAACCCATCACACCATGGCACTGGAGAAGGCGATGCATGTGCCCGTCATGCCATAGCACCGGAGTAGGCAATGCATACGCCCATCACGCAGCGGTGCCAGGGAGGGTGACACATATGCCGAATCACACCACAGCATTAAAGGAGGGTGACACATACACCCATCATCTGTGGCACCAAGGAGGGTGGGATGTACATCTGTCAAGTCTCTGGAAAGCTCCTGTCTTGGCCCTGATGTGCCTTTGCGAGGGAATGAGTCTGGCTTTTCGATGCTGTTTGCAGCGCTGTTGTAGCCATTTCAGTCCCAGGGTATTAGAGATGAGGCAAGGGAGGTAATATCTTTTATTGGACCAACTGCTGCTGCGGAGAGAGAAAAGCTTTTGGCTTCCCCAAGCTCTTCTTCAGGAAGCTCTGAGGAAGACCCAAGGCTCTGTTAAGCAAGAAAGCTTGTCCCTTCCACCAACAGGAGTTGGTCCAATAAAAAACATTACCTCACTCGCCTTGTCTGGCAGGAAGCGGGGTAACCAGGCAGACATAGGTCCAGGTTTGCCTCGACCAGTGGCAGTGAGTGCTGGGGGTCCAACACCCTCCCCCCTGTGCCATCTGTGTAGGGACGAATGCCCCTTCCAAAGCCAGAGCCTTTTTAATGAGAAGCTACAGTGCTAAATTGCATTTCTCTATTCTCTGTCTCCTGACAGTCCAGGCTCTAATGAGATTCTCCCTGGCTAACACATTTTAGCAGCAGCCGCACTGAAAACTCATATTCTGATCCAGCAATGACTTACGCTATGCAGAGGACAAGAGGAGGGATGGCCCCCCAGAGGACTGAGCTCTATTTTCCCAGCACTGTGGGGGAAAGCAGGTAATCTAATCGACGCAGGGACATTTCCCTAATGCCTGCTGCGAACGCAGCTGTCAAACACTTTTGGATTAGAATGATATTGATGATGGAGAGACTGGCGCACCGCAAATAGCAGAAGGTCCTTGAAATGGGAAGAGGTAGCACGAGTCCCTCTTTACTGCTGGATGAATTCCCTCTAGCCTTTCTGAATAATGTGCAGGATGCAGTCAGCATGGAGCGGCTGCCTCTGAACAAAGACTTCTCTGGTCAGCGCAGTCAATATTGCAAGGTGAAAATCCTCAATAGCAAACCATCCCAATGCCATTCACCTAGGAGCAGTCATTATGTCATTCTGCACACAGTCACCTGACCTCTCAGACACTTCTCTGAGATGCTCTGGGTCCAGACGGAACCAGGACCAGGACTCCTGGGCTCTATTCCCAGCTCTGGCAGGGACTTGCTCTGTCTCCTTGGGCACGTCACTATCCCACTCTGCATTTCAGTTTTCCCACCTGGGAAATGGGAATAATATTTACCCTATTTTATAAAGCACTTTAAGATCTTTGGATAAAAGCCCTCACTAACCAAGAGTTGTTATGATCGTGCTTACTTACTACCAGGGCTGGAAAGGAAACAGTAGCAAGGTCAGCTCCAGCCCGCAGTACTGAGCTAGGTAAAAGGAAGATAGATGGCGACAAAGGGAAAGATCAGCCGTTGCAGGACGGGTCGCACAGAGAGCAAAGCCAGAGCCAAGGGGCAGCAGTAGAGCTTACTAGGCAACTTTACTACCTAGTAGAGAGCTTGTGCCTTTCCCCACTGGGGCAAAGGTGGTGAAGGGCATTGGGCATCACCAGGGTTTGAGAAAAGCAACAGCATGGAGAGTAAAAGGCTGATACTTCCTGGCACACATGGACACTCGGAAGCCAGCAATGAGAGGGTTAAATGCACAGTGGCTCTAGCAAAATCCTGTTGGTTATTTTCTCCTCCCATGGGGCGTTTACGCTCAGAGGGGATGGCTACCACTGCAATAATGCACCCACGGCTGGCCCAGGCCACTGACTCGGGGCTCGGGTGTGGAGCTATAAAATTGCAGTGTGAATGTTCAGGCCCCAACCTGGACGTCTACACTGCAATTCTATAGCCCCACGAGGTGAGCCGGCCGATCCAGGCCAGCCGCCGGTGTTTTATAGCAGTGCAGCCAGACCCAGACCCCAGCCACACAGACGGGCCAGGGCCTGCCATTAACATTCTGTGGTTCTACCTACATGTTGCATACTGGTAAGGTGACGACAGCAAGTGTGAAAAATCGGGACTAGTGGTAGGAGCCTATATAAGAAAAAGCCCCAAATATCGGGACTGTCCCTATAAAATCGGCACATCCGGTCACCCTACATACCGGTTATGCAAAGTCCTTAGGAAATGCTTTGATCCCAACAACCTAAGCGCTGCTGTTTCTTCCCTGATTGGAGAGGAGGGAACACGGGGCGGTATTCGACTCTCAGAAGTGCCTGTTTTCCATGGCCTCTGCAAGGCATTTAGGCTGGTTGTGCTGGGCTGTGTGGGGGTGGCGGGAAACGCATGTGCTTTCCCCTCACTGTCTGCATAGCGCATTTCTCCTTCCACTTCGTAGCTAATGATACTGTGCTTGGCACAAAGGGGAGACAAATTGCAGTGATACTTAAAAGCTAATTAGTCTGAGAACTGACTTGGAAATTATTATTAGAATTACAGAAAACGCGGATTTGTTTGGAACTTCTTGTTGATTTTAATATGGAAATAAAGCCACTGGAAATTCAGCTATGAATGGGTTCAGATTATCTAGCTCTACTGCTCTTGTTCTCTCTCGCCCTTCAGAAAATGGGCTTCCGATAGCTTACCATTAGGCAGACTAGGGAAGCAAGCTCCCTTGCCTGTTCTCAGACAATCCTATGCTATTCACAGGCTGGATCGGGATTTCTAGTTCATGTGCATCAGGTCTCATTAGCTAGAGTCGTTCATTTGCACACGCTAGAGGGAAATGGTACCATATTGTATTTTATGCTGGAAAGATCTCAGCCAATCACAAGGAGGTGATCAGGAGGCCCTGTCCTGCCGAGGGAATTCCATTGGACTGCATGGCGTTCCGGACACACCCTCCCAGCTGGGGAGGTGGAAATGTAAAAAGACAGAGTAGTTAAACATGTGGTGGTTTCAATACCCATATATTACGTAAAGCTCTGCAATCTGACTGGCTCCATTGGTTTCATTTCTGCCCAGTCAGAACTGCCAAATGAATATGGTCCCCCACTCCTCAAATTCTCAGCTGAATAGAAAATATTATTTTAACTCCATTATGCAAAGATAAAGCGTCACTGGCCATTTCAATATAATAACAATGTGACGGTGCTTCCTGCTAACTCAGTAATCACCATATCACTGGTTAACAAGGCCCGCTGTCTCCAGGTGGATTTAGCTCAGATAGGGGGACCAGATGCGAGGACCCGAAACTAGGGACGTATCCCCTCCCACCAGAATTGTTGAGGGGAAAAAAAACAAAAAACCTCTCCGGCCGCCGAACTTGTTGAGCAAAAAAAAAAAAAAACGGAAGGAAGAAGCCCGGATATCAGGACAAATGGCATCCCGACCATGCATCGGTCAGACGCAGGACAAAAGAAGAAAAATCGGGACGTCTGGTCACCCTGAGCTCAGAGTACATTGATACCTTCTAAGAAGGATGCTAAGCAGCCTCACCAAGCTGATGGCTGTGGATCACAGGATCAGCCTGCGCTGTGCATTGGATTTCTGTGAGCAGCAGCGACCCCCCGTGGGCCTTCGAAGCACTGCACACTTTTCCCCGGAGTAAGGCCAGGCGAACAATTCACTCAGCAAAGGTCACCCTCTCTTCTGATGGCAAGATTCTCAGCTGGTGCAAGCGGGCACGACGCCACTGATGCTCTGTTGATACACACCAGCGGAGGAGCCAGCCCTCTGACTTTCCCCAGCCGATCCGCTGTCAGCAACCGTCTGACGCACGTTTCGTGCAAACCAACTGCAGCCCGGGAACTCTTCGCTGCGACGACTAATTTGAGTTCTCGCTAGCGACAAATTTGATCGTCTCGCTGCCAAGTCACATGGCACATGCTCCCTGATTGGATGACCCAATCTTTCTAACTCAGTGAGAGGGTGGGACATGCTGTAGAGGAGCAGGGCATTGCGAGAGGCCACAACAGGCGAGCAACAGGCTTAGAAACGTCAGGACACATGGAACCATTTCCATTCTTCACTCGCGTAAGGAAGAGCATTAGGCTTGGCTCCGTCCCTGGATCTCAGAGGTAAAAGTAGCCAGGCCCGTTACTGACTGAGGGAGACAGAAATTCAGTGGGCCGGTTTTACCCAGAACCCACACCCCTTATGGCCCCGCAATCCACACGGGAGCAAGCTAGAGGACAGACTCTGTTGCACCCCAGCTCAGGGGCTGGTTACAGGCCAAGGTATAGGTTGGACTGTTCCCCAGGGTTTTTTCTTCTCTAACAGCCACAATTAAACTGAAGCATCTCAGGGTCTTCCAGAGGAATATTGCTCCACTAAGAAGTGTCATGCTGAGAGCCCTGGAGAAGGAAGCCCCCTCCCCATGCATTAGCCCCCACCAATGTGCCTCCTCCCCAACCAGGAATAACCCCTCTCTAAGGGCAAGTGAAGCCGGGTCTCCAGGACTCATTCCTTGGCCTCTCTGAGGAACTGCACTTAGTACTGAGAGAGGAGCTGTCACCTTCGCTGTGCTTTACAGACATTCACGGCCATTACCAAACCCCGCAAGTAAATGTTATCAGCCCCTTTTACAGACCAGCAAACGGAGGCAGAAAGGTTAAGTCATTGGCTTAAAGCCACACAAAGAAGCAGGGTCAGAACTAGGGTTAAAACAACCCATTTCTGGCTCCCGGGCCTGTAGTTAGACAACCCCTGCTGAATCTGCCAACAAGCAGGCCACTCACGGCTGAGGTTTGGGCGGCGTGGGAACCTGCCCACTAGGAAGTGTCTCCATAGACACCAAGCAGCCATTGGGGCAGGTGGCACATAGGTAAAATCACCTGTACCCTACCCACACCATCTGCTACTATCCCCGGTGGAGCTGCAATGGCGCTTATGAATTTTCCCATGGTGGATGCACCTCCGGACGTATTCCAACACTGAGAAGCTGTAACCACAAGCCCTTCAGCCTCCCCATGTTAAAACTGAATTGCAGCCCAGTTGTGTTCTTCACAAGAACTACCACATCAGGGACCCCAGGCCTGACCATTCTCCCTGGACATAGCATAGCTGGGACCTAACCATGCCCCAAGCCCTGCCACAGGCTCAGCGAGACCGAACCAGACCACGTTGCCATGGAGAAATGAAGGGACAGGGACAGAACACATGCAATGAACATGGGATAGGGCAATGTTTCAGCTGAGGTATAATAAACAATGACAGTAGATGTTAAGGCCTGAAGGAACCATTATGATCATCTAGTCTCTCACCCTGCATAACACAGGCCATAGATTTCACCTGTGAAAATTCCTGCATCTAGGCCAAAGGTAAAGACATACTACCGGCAGGTTCTGGAAGGTCACACAGAAACGTGTGTTTCTCTCTCTCAAGGCCCATGTCAGAGAAGCTGCTCGAAATGCAGGCCCACAAATGAGAAACAATTCTCCCAAATCAATAAAGTGTTGACCCTCTCTGAGCACCGTGTTTAAACCACTGTCATCATGCATCTTTTATACAAAAGCGAGGATGAAAATGGAGTTGCTGCATACACAGGCCCCAGGGTAAAAGACCTTCTTGCTGGCCTGATAAAATTCACTGACATCCATAAATATTTCAAGGCAACTAGGTTTCATCTCCCTAGTTCAATAACCATAGCTCTTCCTGCTGCAGAAAAGTTGGGGAGGATTAGAAAGAAGTTATCATTAAGGAACAGCAAATAATTTTGCTTCTATTGAATTTGAAGGGGGATAGAGGGATTTCTATGGATTATTTGGCCCTATCTAGATTAAAAACTTGTTGGAGTCAAAAATAATATTAGCAAATAACACTGGCCTATGCCTCCCATTCATCTGGTAATGCTATTACCTTGGAGATCTCTTTGAAATTCATAGCAGATTACAATGTGTATACAAGTTAATACTTCCAGCGCCTTACAGCTAGGATATACACCGAGTGACAGGGCATTGTATAGACACAGACATGTATCTTGCATTAGACTTCCCACCCCACAAAAGGCAATGGGGTTGATTCCACAGTCCTTGCACCGAACTGTCACCTTGCACGTGTGAGGATTGACGACTCGTGCCCTGGTGTACGAAGGCTGCATGAGATTTGCCCTGGGTGGCTAATCAGATAGAAGATGAGTGCTTTAAAAATCACCAGTCACCCACTTCTGTTTGGTTGTTATTGTGTTTTTAAAACTCCTGGGTTATGGCCACAACTGTATGGATGGATATCAGCTTACAGGACCACACATTCATCTAGGTGGCCATAAACGTACACCGCACCTTGCACTAAGATGTCCCAACTCTGATCAGCCTCCAGTCTAAAACGTATGGCCCGACCATTCACTGGGAACACGCGCCCTCCTGTCCCCTCGGCATTCCGGCTTGAGGGGACCGCTGGGTGCTGCTGTTCTCCGGGGGTGTTATCCTGGCCCAAAGCTACCCAAGGGCTGTAGCTGGACTTCATGGTCCCAGAGAAAGACTGAAATCCTCAACAGAGACTTCCCACCTGCAGCAGTGCCATTGTCCCTGCTAAGCGGGTGCTGAGTCCGGCCCCCTCCCCTGAGGGTGGAGTCTGAAGCTCCACCCCCACTGCCTTATACGGGGATGGACCTCAGGGATGCTCTATATTTAAAAGGACAAAAGCGAAGGTGGGATTGTCCCTTGCGGATCTGTGCTGGAAGGAGCCCTCCCCCCGAAACCTGCCCTCTCCCTCCGCCCTTCTCCTGGGGCGCCACAGGCATTCAGGGACCAGGGCTCATGCCGCAGTGGAAATCAAGGAGCTGGGAGCTGCACTGACTCATTCTGGGGCCCCTCCACAGCCTCAGGGGGCCCCAGCTAGGGTGACCAGACAGCAAATGTGAAAAATCGGGACGGGGTGGGGGGTAATAGGAGCCTATATAAGAAAAAGACCCACAAATCGGGACTGTCCCTATAAAATCGGGACATCTGGTCACCCTAGCCCCAGCCCATGGCAGCATGGTACCTGAAGGGGCTGCTCGTGTCTCGATGCACAGGCCTGGAGCTGCCTTTGAGCCTAGATCTAAATGTCTCCAGCAAAGCCACTTCCTCAACCTCCCTCGGGCGTCTTTTCCCCACTGTAACACGCTGCCCCCTCCTGCAGAACCACGGACGGTGCTCAGAGGCCTGTGCCCGTTCTCCGGCAGCAGCTCTGTGTCTCATCCTGGAGTCTCTGGAGGAAACAGAACTGTCCCTGTAGAAAGGAGAGATGCACAGAGTTTGCTCAGCTCCGCTGGAGAGCTCTTTTCAAGGGCACAACAAGGCATCAATCAATCACTGGCTTCAGCAGACTGTGTTCTCGAGACATTATGGTCTCGTACATACAGGCAGCCGGCATAATTAGTGCTGAGTTAGAATGGGGAGAATTTTAATGTAGGTGTCGCCTCCATGGAGGGCGCAGCAACCCCCCAACCCACACCAAAAGCCATATATTTTTGCACGGCACAGAGACGGGGGTTTCTGCAGCCTGCATCTCAGTGCCAAGGACACCACGGACCCAGCCACTTCCATGTCCAGTTAATTTCAGTGTCCATCGGAAACTTGGCATAGCCAGAAAGGATGCAGATGCCGCTTTGCTCGGTCAAGCTACTTTGGTAAATTCCACTGACATCACGTGCTTGGAAAAGAAAACAAGCATTTCTACCCAGCTGCTTGGGTCTTCTCACTCCCTCCACCAGGCAAATGGAGTCCCTTTGTGGCATCAGCACTGAGATATTCACCTGCACTAGAACCACAGAGTAAAACGCACAGAGCTCACTTTATATTATTATTTGTATTACAAATATTTGCACTGTAAAAATGATAAACAAAAGAAATAGTATTTTCAATTCACCTCATACAAGTACTGAAATGCAATCTCTTTATCGTGAAAGTGTAACTTACAAATGTAGAGGTTTTTTTGTTACATCACTGCACTCAAAAACAAAACAGTGTAAAACTTTAGAGCCTTCAAGTCCACTCAGTCCTACTTCTTATTCTGCCAATCGCAAAGACAAACAAGTTTGTTTACATTGACAGGAGATACTGCCGCTTGCTTCTTATTTACAATGTCACCTGAAAGTGAGAACAGGTGTTCGCATGGCACTTTTGTAGCCAGCGTTGCAAGACATTTACATGCCAGATATGCTAAACATTCGTATGTCTCTTCCATGTTTCGGCCACCATTCCAGAGGACATGCTTCCATGCTGATGGTGCTCATTAAAAAAAGAATGCGTCAATTAAAAGTTGTGACTGTACATCTTGGGGAGGAAATTTTATGTCCCCGCTCTGTTTTACCCGCATTCTGCATATATTTCATGTTATAGCAGTCTCAGATGATGACCCAGCACGTGTTCGTTTTAAGAACACTTTCACAGCAGATTTGACAAAACACAAAGAAGGTACCGATGTGAGATTTCTAAAGATAGCTACAGCACTCGACCCAAGGTTTAAGAATCTGAAGTGCCGTCCAAAATCTGAGAGGGACGAGATGTGGAGCGTGCGTTTAGAAGTCTTAAAAGAGCAACACTTTGATGTGGAAACTACAGAACCCAAAGCACCAAAAAAAAAAATCAACCTTCTTCTGGTGGCATCCGACTCAGATGATGAAAATGAACATGCATCAGTCCACACTGCTTTGGATTGTTATCAAGCAGAACCTGTCATCAGCATGGAAGCATGTCCTCTGGAATGGTGGTTGAAGCACGAAAGGACATATGAATCTTTAGCACATCTGGCACGTAAATATCTTGCAATGCCATCTACAACAGTGCCATGCAAATGCCTGTTCTCACTTTCAAGTGACACTGTAAAGAAGAAGCAGGCAGCATTATCTCCTGAAAATTGTAGCCAACCTTGTTTGTCTGAGTGATTGGCTGACCAAGAAGTAGGACTGAGTGGACTTCTAGGCTGTAAAGTTTTACATTGTTTTATTT
This sequence comes from Macrochelys suwanniensis, assembly GCA_033296515.1. Lineage (NCBI taxonomy): Eukaryota > Metazoa > Chordata > Testudines > Chelydridae > Macrochelys > Macrochelys suwanniensis. The sequence continues at coordinate 4,247,769 of CM065789.1, read as the reverse complement.
TTGAATGCAGTTTTTTTGTACATAATTCTACATTTTTAAGTTCAACTTTCACGATAAAGAGATTGCACTACAGAACTTGTATGAGGTGAATTCAAAAATACTATTTCTTTTGTTTTTTACAGTGCAAATATTTGTAATCAAAAAGAAATATAAAGTGAGCACTGTACACTTTGTATTCTGTGTTGTAATTGAAATCAATATATTTGAAAATGTAGTAAACATCCAAAAATATTTAAAATAAATGGTATTCTATTGTTGTTTAACAGTGCGATTAATCGTGATTAATTTTTTTGATCGCTTGACAGCCCTAGTGATAAGGGGAAATTTAGGCTGAATACTCGGGAAAGCTTCCCGCCACCGAGATATATTAGATTGGGGTCTCCCAAAGGAAATTTCATTGCTTGGGGGGTTTAAAACAATGCCGGACGAGACGCTTGGAAATGTGCCCTAGGCACCCATCCGTTAGGTGACCTACCAGGTCTTGTCCATTTCTATCGCCGATGAGACGGAAAGCAAAGTGCGAGGGGCAGGAAATAAAATGGGGGGGGGGCGCTCAGAGGACAGACTGCAGGAGCAGCATTTATGGGATCTAGCGATAGGGATTCCAGGGAGCATGGTCAGAATCCGAGTAGAAAATAGCCTCTGGGGGACAATGGAAATGAAGGAAGGGAGCTCTGCACAGCCTCAGCAGAGAGCAGGAGCAAGAGCTTGAAGCAAAAGGAAGGAAAAAATTTGGGGCCAAATCCAACTTCCTTTGAAGTCAAGGGGAGTCTTCCCTTTGCAACTCGGGGCCCTGTGTTAGCCATTGGGGGAGAAAGCCACCCCTCTCCCAAGCACAAGGCTGATGCACCATGTAGGTGCCTATTTTGTGGATCTGAGTGGTGCATAGACCTTCACACAGGGGGAATTTCACCCAGAAAATCTAGACTCCCCGGGGAGGTGGCAGAGGTTCCAGAATGCATTCGCCTGAGCAGTCATGAGAACCGGCACGGGAACGGTGCTCCTGCAACGTGCAGGCGGATCAGAGTGTTACATCAAACGGCCTGTTCAGGCTGTGCTCTGTGATTATTCATGGCACTCAGGCAGATACACTCTCGTTCCATCGCCGGGGTCTGGGTTTGCCCTGGAAATGGATCCAAATGCGCCTTCCTTGGGGAAGCTGGAGGTGGAACATTCCAGCTCAGATAGTTACCTTAATAGGACGTTCAAATCTTGCATTTGGCCACTCCGTTCTGCACTGGGGTGCGTGCCTGCCTATTTCACACCCCCAGGCACCAATACGAGAAAACGTGTGCAAGATCCGGACCCCTTCCACCTTTGAAAAGCCATATTCCCTTCAGACACCCCATTTGAAAGCAATAAGGAAGCTCAGCGCTTGTTTGACCCCGTAACACAGGTGCCGTAGTCCAGAAGGAAGCACTTTCCAAAGCAATAAGGAAAGGCAGCACTTGAATTTGAACTGCTGGGCCACAAATGAGCACAGATTCCACAGAGCCATCTGGGAGGTCTATGCCAGCAGCTCTGATTTACTGCTTGTCAGGCAGTGGAAGTGCTCCGTGCCAACAGATCATTGCACCCTTCACTGACCCAGTTATCCATCAGAGAGCGGCTCACTTTCAGAGCGGCGGTCCCCTGTCACTCGCGAAATACAGATCTGCTCGGCAGAGCCGCGGGAAATCACTGGTGGTTTGCTGCGTGGGCCTCCGAAATTCAAACACCAAAATGAGGTCGGTTGCTTTGCTGTAGATCATGGATTTTTCCTCCTTGCCGAAGAGGGGAAGAAAATTTTGAGTTCCTGAACCCACCCACCTCCCCCTGCTGTAGAGGAAGAAGACACAATATGTTTCCGTGTCTGCTGGTGTTAAAGGGAGTAAAATCAGGTTCTGATGGAAGAATTACAACTCCAAGCAGCCTGGCTGCGGTACAGGCTCAGTGTAAGGAAAAGATTGGACTGGACTTTAAAGCGAGACACCAGCCTCATGTAGGGCCAAAATTTAGGGATTTTTTTTTTATTCAACAGAAGGTGGATTTACAGATTCTAACGAGTAAAATTCATCCCTGCGGGTCTTCAATGATACCTAGGTCTGTCAGGGGCGCTGGAAGGGGAGGTCTGGGGATCCATGCCCTCCCACTTTTAAAAGAGGGAGGGCTGTGCCCTCCCACTTTTTATCTGCCTTAAGGATGAGCTGGCGGGTGGGGTCTTGGGGGGAAGGGGCAGTGAGGGAACGGGGCCTCGGGGGAAGGGGTGGTGCAGGGGCAGGGGATCAGGGGGAAGGGGCAGTGCGAGGGTAGGGGCTTGGGGACAAAGGGCGATGCGGCGTGTGGGGCCACGGTTCGGGCCCCAGGGGCCCCCCCACTGTTAGGAAGCTTCCGCCACCCCGAGATCAGTTGTCCCTCTGCACAGGGTAAGAATTTCACTCTGGATTAATAGAAATGTATCAAATCCAATTAAACCACGATGTGTTTGTTTAATTCAAATCATTCCCTCGCAGCCTTGGGAACCCAAACACACCAGCCGTTATGCATGGGAACCAGAAAGTGAAACTGACTGCAAAGAAAAGTATCACTCTCCAAGGGGCAGAAAATGACAGGAAGTAAATGAGCACGGAGCATAAATGGTGCAAATATAAGTGAGCACCTCTCCGATCATTTCTCCTGCCAAGGAACTGTTAGAAGCAGCGGTGAGGAAAAGACATTGCAATCAACTGGCAAGGGTGTACGTAACTGCTTCCCTCTATGCTAGGTGGAATGAGAACATCTCAAGTGTGTGTGTCATAGGTGCTGCACTGCTAGGCATTTAGGAAGATTCTCCTTTAGTTCCAGTGACAGGGCCCTATGAGTTTTGGAGCTGGAGAACCTAACTTCTATCTCTAGTGTCACCGTGGCATGAAGCACAGTGACAGGAAGGAGGTTCCCAGAGGTCACAGATTTGTTGCAATGTGAGATTTGCCTTGGCACTCACTTTTTCAGTAAGAGAGGGGAGGATTGGAGATGGGGTAGAAGGGGGGGTGAGCAGAAGCAAAGGGAAAGGAAAAGAAAGGATGCATCTGTGTTTGGATGCTTCCCTTCTCAGCAGAGGAGCGGGAGGGCAGGGAGAGAAATGCGGGACACGTTACGACTATTTAGACACCGAGATTTACGGTGCCGTGCAAATGCCTTTGCTTTTTGCTCCCATATTGCACCTCAATTCAATTAAATTTAATTGAATTGATTTCTTGGAAGAAGATGCAGCCAAGCAGAGAGTTTATTTACAGCAGAGTATTTCAAACAGCTGCACTAATAAAAGCCAGCGAAGGGGACACAAACGTGATCTAGACGGCGCTTGGTGCAGGGAACGAACGGCCCAGTTTGGGTTGGAACTGACACCACTTGCTTGCCTTCTATGCCCAGGATTTACCTTCCTCTGAAACACCCCCAGTCATATCAACCAGCCATTGCTAACACCAGCCCACACTCCCTGGCATTATTGTGCACGGCTGATTTGCTGCAAGCCCAGATGCTTCTGTCTGGTACACAGCTGAGCCCTGCCCAGCTCTAAGTGTCTGGCACTACAAGCTGTGGTCCTTGCCCAGCACTGGGGCCTGGGGATCTTCATCACCATGGTGAAGCTAAGTGCATCTCGGGCTGGCGACGGGAGTCAGGTCAGGGAGTCAGGCCTCTCTGCAGGGACGGACAGCCAGGGACGGGCCATGCTGTGTTTGTGCAATGCAGGCCCCTGGGCTGAGATCAGCAATTCATGTCACCCAGAGGTTGCTTCCAGGCCCTGTCCTGCAGCGTGCTGAGAGTAACCCCTGGGCGTGCAGAGCTCCTTCCTCCGCCTTTGATTTCAGTTGCAGCTGAGGATCTCCGCAGTACGCAGACTGAGCCCAAGCCCAGGTCCTGACCCTACTCCCAGTGCACACAAAGCAAAGCTGCCCTTGACATAGCCAAACTAAGCCCCATGGGGAACACCATGCAAAAGGCCAGATCTCCAGCGGGTGTAAACCAGCGCAGCTCCTGAAAGCTTATAATCCACTGCAAAGCTTTCTTCTGCTTGTCAGATGGGGAGCCAGCGGATTCCTAGTCTAGTCTCTCAATGTCCTTCCTGCTAAACGGAATGAAGACAGTGGGCTTAAAGCAGAAAATCACCCTGTATTCCAGATGAATGGTCGGGAAAAACCCTGTCGTTTGGCAGCTAATCATGGATTTTGCTTTCATAGCGCTGAGTTTCAAACGCAGAGCGGTCAGGCTCGGTTTAGAGAAAGCAGCAGTGTGTTCTAGGCTTTTATCTCTGCTAGACTGACAGCGGAGACGTGCAAGGCTCAGGATTCCAAAGCAGTAGAGAGATGCAAGAATGTTGTGCTATTTGTGTCAAGAATAACAGCCTTTGTGCTGAGACGTGTCTCATTTCCACCCTCTTGCCCCTCAAATCAGCGCTCCCCAGTTCTGGTTCCTTGCTACAATCAGACACAGATCAGACACGGGCAATGTTTACGTTTTTAGGCTCACTTCCATGCTGTAAAAGCAGGGCGGTGGAGTCATGCAGTGGTTAGAGCAGGGTGATCAAGACAGCTGGAGTCTATCCCTGACTCTGCTACTGGCTTTGCTGGGAGACCTTGGGCAAGTCACGGCACCACTCTATGCCTCAGTTTCCCCATCTGTTAAATAGGCAAAATCTGTACTTACCTCACTGGGAGGTGCGTTTGTGGGGCTTTGTTAATCAATGCCTGTACAGCCTCTTAAGATCCTTGGTGAAAGATGCCAGAAAAGGGCAACTGCTTAGTATTTAGTATTTTTTACAATCATGCCATTAAATAGTCACGTTGCTGGAAAGAATCTGCTGGGTCACAACTAACCCCTCCCACTCCAGCCGTACTAAAGTGTCCTCTGCATTATGTCCCCCAGTTTTCGTATCTGCCCTGACACGCAGCTACAAAATATTGCTGGATTTTGTGTGTAATCAGGGCACTGGTCATTGGTGGTGGATTCTACCCTTTCATCTTCATGGACCTGTAAGTGTGGAAGGGGTACTCCAGATCTGCACTTCTCTACGGGTCCATACAAGTCCATGCCCATGCCCATGTTTCTGATGGAGGAACATCAAGTTTGGCTGGGTAAGTTTAGATACTCCCAGGAGCTCTTTGGTCTAAAGACAGAGTTGGATGCCCCAGGAGCTCAGGCTTCCTGGTGAGATTTGGGGTGTTTCTTGGTTCCATTGTGACAGAAATATTGCAAGCACCTCCTTTCTTGTGCTCTTTTGGTATTTGCACTCCTTGATGGAGTGAGGAAGTGGAAATGTCTGTGAAAATGGAAGAAACAACAAAAAGTCACTGAGCTTTTTAGACACTTGAAGAAGATTCAAGGTTTGGGTGAAGGTTCTGACTGGCTGCCCCATTCTTTATACTTCCCCTCCCACCATCTTCTCCCTGGACCGGGACTTGTTTGGTCTTCTGGACACCAAAGGTAAAAGCTGCAATGTGTGATCTCCAGTGGTGCATATGCAACATGGCAAGTGTGAGCAAACTGGCACACTTCACACTGTTCACAAGCAAGAAATGGGAAGAGAAATAAATCAAAATAACGTAACCCACTTCTGAAGCCAGCTTTCTCTTTTGAGGGCTTAGAAATACCTGGCACACACTTGAGGGAAGCTGACCCAAGAGGAGTTCTCTGAAAGGAGCCGGTTTGCTGCTGGTGTTGTATAATCCCAGCAGGCAACGCCAAACATGCTGTCATAACAAGGCCTAAAGAGGGTTTCATGGCAGAACGCTACTCCGACGGGCCCAGCACAAAGGGAGGCACGCACAGACAGACAGCCGACAACGCCCTGTAGCAAAGCTCTTCCTACAAACGCCACAGACTCCCAAGTGCTGGCGTTCAACCACTTAAGAGACACGGCAAAGATCGCCTGCACGGATTGCTCACGCCAGAGAAAAATGGGGGAAACCAACTTTTAGAAATGAGAGGCTAAGGCGAGAAGCAGCTGTGCCGGCACCGCTGAGGCAAAATGAGGCTTTTAGAAACCAAACTTGAGCGTTGTGCACATTAGATATTAAAATGAACTCACTTAATTTCATGCCCCATGCAAATCTTGGCCAGCCGTCGGCTCTGTAATTGCTGGAGACTAGGTGCAATAACTAAACAAGAACAGAAATGCAGCAAGTCCATTTATTAGGAGTTTATTGTTCAGGGACTTTAGCACGCATGCCTAGCCTTTCCCACAGACATCCAATGCCAGCAAAACCCTTTTCAATACAACTTCTGCAAACAAAGGAAACATAGGACTAGGCCGTTATTTATTCCTGACATTCAAGGAATCCCACTTTAGCCAGTTACTGGGTTTCTGTATGGCCCCACCTTGCTTAATCTCCCAGCTGAGTGGGTCTCAGGGAAGTCACATTTCCCCAGAACAGAGCGTGAGCTAGGTGGTCATGATGGACTCTCTTGGACCACTAGCTGATGTTCCCAACACTACATTAAATAACTAAATGATGTACTCCGTCCATAACCTGTCCACTTCCTCCATCCATAACCTGTTGCCTCCGTCCATAACCTGTCTGCTTCCTTTCCCATCTTCACCCCAACCTCTGGGATGCACAACATGGAGCGACACACTCAGTGGCTTCATTCCTGAGTGAAACACATGGAGAAGACATGAGACCAAGAATCCTTCTGCTTTTCATTGCTATCTGTAACCAGGCTGCGTTAGGTGGCACGTTAGAGCTCTATGAGGCCCCAATCCCTGATGTAAGCGGCAGAGCTGTGCTGAATTATGCAGCGACGCTGGCTGCTTATGAACTCGTTTGACAAGCCTCCGTTTTACCGGAATGACTCGATAAAAGTAGCGCAGAGTAAAAATCTGTAATTCCTGCCTGCAATCATTTGCTCTGCACCAGGGGACTAGCACTCAGCATCTTCCAGCATTTCCACAGCAGGCTGTCCTCCGAGGAAAACAAAATCCCTGTCTGAGGAAAGCATTCCCTCAATCTGCAGCACGGCTAGGATGCTTGTCCACACAGCAAAATGCCATGTAGGCCTAACTGGTTTCAGGAACCAAGCCTGGGGCAGGGCTAAGCAGTCAGCACCGCGTAGAACACGGTGAAGATTCACGTGGTTGAGTGGATCGTCAGCCAGGAATGGTACAGATGCAAACTGTGTTTTTAGCCGATCAGCAAAAGCGTGGTAAAAAGCTGCCACATGCGAAGGAGCATACAGCAGCAGCACTCTGCCTGCCACAGGGCTGCTAGCCACTTCACAACTGAAGAGGCTCACAGAGAGAGACACACACACACAAACGGTGTGGTGAGAAGATGCACTGAACGAGTTTGCTAGGAAGGAACAGGTGATAATAATAATAACGCTCCACCAGAGTCGCTTCCTTAGAGCTAAGACATCAAAGCAGGCATTTGCAACCCCTTTGGCTTACAGGCTTGACATGTGTGTATGAGCACAGGTGCGTCCCTCTGCTCTGCTGTGTAACTGCCTATATCTCTGTGGTGTTTGCTTTAAATCCCTGGGTAAAATACCTCATTGTGGGCAGAATATGAATGTGGAGGAGGCTTGGATTTACTTTAAGTCAAAGTTGTAGAAACTTGTCTGCATCCCAAGCAAGGGGGAAAACTCATAGGGAAGTGTTGCAGGCCAAACTGAATGAATAAATACCACGGACAGGTTATTAAGCGAAAGCAGAAAGCCTACAAGGAATGGGAAAAGGGCAGGATCAGCAAGGAAAGCTACCTCTTGGAGGTCAGAAAGTGTAGGGATAACGTGAGAACTGCCAAAAGCCAAGCAGAGTTGGACCTCGCCATGGAAATTAAATCCAATCGTAAAAGGTTCTTTAGCCATATAAATAAAAAGAAAACAAGGAAAGAAGAAGTGGGATCCCTAAACACTGAGGAGGGATGAAGATTAAAGATAATCTAGGCATGGCCCAACACCTAAATGAATATTTTGCCTTGGTTTTCAGTAAGGGTAATGAGGAGCTTGGGGACAGTGGCTAATGGAAGTAGAAATTACCACATCCGAGGTGGAAGCCAAATTCAAACTTTTTATGTCCAGATGTGGTCGCTGAGGAAACAGTGGGAGAGCCTCCTGGGGCACCTGCTCTCATTGGCATGAGGTCAGATCTCCATTTAAATGGGACCAGCTGCTGAGGTGTTTTACGGCTCATGGGGTCAATGTAAACAGTTTTTAAAACTGTTTAGCAGAGAAGATACAAGCCAGGTGAATATTCCAGCTTCCCAAACCTGAGCACCCTCCAGGACCTCTTTTACCTTTCGACACTGAAACAGACAGAAGAGTAAAACTGGACCGAATGGACGGGGCGTAAGATGACAGCTGATCGGGTGTTACCTTACAAACGTAACTCTAATCATGCTTTGCCGTTCGAGTGAGACTTTCATCAGAAAAGGGCCTCAACTCACTTTACTAACTTCAACCCAGAACCTGTATTCCCGGGAATGTCACCGACTTCCTCAAGGTTTGGGGTCATGGCAGCGGAAAGCCAATCCCACGGAGTTCGCAGACACAGGGCTGGATTCTCACCCGGTGCAAATCAGCATCGCTCCATCGACTCTGCAGAGCCTCCCCATGCTTCTGGACTACAGTACATCTGGGTACCATGGGATCCTCTGGCCACAAGAGAGTCTGTTCCCAAACACCAGGGCCTATCTTCATCAACGCGTCCTCCGCCCACGTCAGAGTGAGTGGCGCTTTATTAGGTTTTAAGCTCCAGAGTGTCAGTTTCACTTCACTGAGGTTTTGATGTTTAAATGGCTTTTAAACACCGTGTTTATGAAAGCTTCCCATTATCCAGCAGCGCTTGTGAGGCGAGGGGCTGGATTAACAAGAGCATTGGCAAGCAGCCCAAGGTGATCAAAAGATTGAGGAGTCAGGACTCTGAAATGTCAGAACTTAAAAAAAACTAAAACTCCCGAATAAGTCCCAGTACGTCCCACTCAACCCAACAATAATCGAGGCACCGGTGGCTGCTGATTAAAGGGACGGGGGCTGCAGAGCAGCTGATAGCATTTGGGGTGGGGTGCGGCTCTCTGATGGCATGCACATGACAGTACGGTGGAGAGATACACCCAGCAGGGCTGAGAAAGGCCTTGGTTGCGCTGTGTGTCCCCCCAGATCCCGAGGTTTAGAAAGAGGGGAGCAAAGTGGCGAGTACTCAGATACAATGCTGATCTGCCCCGAGCATGTTGGCATGACAGAAAACATGGGCATTGCCACACCAATGGACCTGGACTCCGGCTCGCCCAGTATCTTGTCTCTGGCAGGAACCACCGCCAGGTGCGTCACGGGGAGGTAGGAGCAACCTGGCATTGGGCAAATCCACCGTAGGTCTCCTGCTAATTCCAAATAGCCAGAAATTGACTTAAACCCTGAGGCTAGGGCTTTCACCGAGCCTCCCCAGTGTGGGGGACCATGAACCACGGTAACTCTGGATATCTGTGCGGTCCAGATGAAAGTGTGGGGCCTTGGGGAATCTTGGGCCTTAGCAACATCCTGGAGCAAGGATGACCAGGTGGCCAATGGCAGGGACTGAAATGGGGAATATCTACAACGTGAGCTAAAGAACCAGGTGTCCCAGGCACGTAATAGACTTGCACCCCTTGTGGATCAGGGGATCCACAACCCAGGGGAACGCACAACACACAGACCAGTTGGTTACCCTGGCACCCGCAGTCTAAGGGCTTGCGGCCTTGTCTACATTGGGGGTCCAAGCACCAGTGTAACTGAGCTGATGCAAACCACCCATTGCGCCAGTGTAAACTGTGACGTGCACCCTGGGGTGGAGGGACACCGGTGTACAATGGGAGCAACACATGGGAATTAAGGCCCTGGGGGATCAGCCGGTTGCAGTTTGGTACGGCGCTCCCCGATTCAGCCTTTCACCTCACAGCCTGGAATGCCCTGAAGAGATCTCCCTGGCATAGTCCAGGCTGTGCTATGGTTACCATGCACCTACAGCACACTGAGAGATGGCCCTGCCCAGGAGAGCTTAGTCAGGACAGGGCTGGGCAAAGGAAGGGGGGAAGTGGTGCAACACACAAGCAGAGCAATCCGGGGAGGGTTGGCAAATCTCAGGTTAGTTCCACCATGTTTCTTTTTTTGTATCATTGTTTCCTTGCACCCCCCATCTACCTGTGTCCAGCTGGCGTCTCTTGTCTTACACGTAGATTGCAAACCCCTTGGGACAGGGGTTGCTTTTTCAGTCTGTATTTGTACAGCACCTAGCACAGGGGTGGCCAACCTGAGCCTGAGAAGGAGCCATGTACATTGCCAAAGAGCCACAGTAATATGTCAGCAGCCCCCCATCAGCTCCACCCCGCACTGCTCCCAGTGCCTCCCACCCACTGGCAGCCCCACCGATCAGCACCTCCCTCTCCCTCCCGCACCTCCCGATCAGCTGTTTTGTGGCGTGCAGGAGGCTCTGGGCAGGGGGGAGGAGTGAGGGCATGGCAGGCCCAGGGGAGGGGGCAGGAAGGGGTGGAGTGGAGTGGGGGCAGGGCCTGTGGCAGAGCCAGGGGTTGAGCAGTGACCCCCCCCGGCACATTGGGAAGTTGGCGCCTGTAGCTCCAGCCCCGGAGTCGGTGCCTATACAAGGAGCCGCATGTTAACTTCTGAAGAGCCGCGTGTGGCTCCGGAGCCACCCCAACTTAGCACAATGGGGTCCTGGCCCATGGCTGGGGTTCCTAGATGCTACGGTCATACAAAGAACAATGGTGCGGTTCTTTAGCATGGGCCTGTATGTGCATCCACATGCACACGTGAAACATGTAACAGGGTGAGACGAGAAGCCAGGGTGTTAATAGGCATGACGGAGTAAGGCACATGAGACACGGAGGTGAGTGAGGACAGGAGACACGAAGGCGAGTGGAGCGTAGAGGACAAGGATTGTTCCCATTTATTATCTGGTTGGAGCCTACGGGGTGCTTGGAGCCAGGGCCGGCTCCAGGCACCAGCCTACCAAGCACGTGCTTGGGGCGGCACCTGGAGGGGGGCGGCACTCACGGGTTTGGGTTTTTTTAATAAATAAATAAAAAATAAATCTTTGGCTGGTGCCCCAGGGTAGTGGGGCAGCGGGCGAGCCGGTGCCGCGGGCGTGCCGCCCTCCCCACCGGCACCCCCGCCAGGGGAGCTGAGCGGCACAGCGCTCCCCCCCGGCACCCTGGCCAGGGCAGCAGGGCTGCGGGTGTTCCGCGCTCCCCACTGGCCGGGGCAGCGGACCTGCCTCCCTCCCCGCCGGCACCCCAGCAGGTGGAGCGGGGCGGCAGGTGTGCCGTGCTGCTGGCCGGGGCAGTGGGGCAGCGGACTTACCGCCCTCCCCGCCGGCCCCCCAGCCGGGGCAGCGGGGCCGCGGGCATGGCGCCCTCCCCGCCGGCCCCCGGGCGTTTCGGGGGGGTTGTTTTGGTCGGCGTTGTGGGGGGGGCGGCGCTTGGGTTTTTTGTTTTTTTTTTTGCTTGGGGTGGCTAAAAAGTTAGGGCCGGCCCTGCTTGGAGCTGTAGCGAATTCCCGCTAGGGCCGGGCCAGGCAAGTGCTGTGTTTAGCCCTGTGCGGGGGCAGACAGGAGCCACGAAGCTGGCAGTTTCCCCTTTCACCAGGAAGCCTTGGGAGTCTTTGATCACAGAGCTCCCGGCGACCCGGCCCAGCCAGAACGGCGACCAGCAGCCGTTGCCGGAGGCTGTTTGGGAGCAGCCTGGGAAGCTGCTCAGGGGCTCTGAGTGAAATGATACGGGGTGTCTGGCCCTCACCGCAGCCAGCTGCCATTCTGCGGCCACTTTTCAGCCATCTCAGCAGAGAGGCCAAGGACAGAAGGGCACGCAGGCTGACCAACCCTTCAGGGGGGCCCTCCAGAGCTAGGCTGGGGGCTGGGGAAAGCCCGCAGTGCTACTGAGCATGCTCACTGGAGAGAGGATGTTGTGTCCCCGGCTCTCATTCACCGGTCCTAAGAGTACAGGGGTGCTGGGAGCAACACCCAAAGCCTTTGATCTCCACCATATTTTTTCTTTAGAGTCCCAATGTGCTGAGCCTATGAACTCCCCCGCTTGGGCTGACATTGGACTGTGTGTTTGGGGGAGAACAAGGGTGGGGGAATCTGCTTTTCTCCACAGCGTCCTTGCTCCTTTCCATTTCTCACCGTTGCTACGGGGACCAAGGATCAGCCCTTCAACAGACACCATTTGTTTTTCTTTGTTTTGGTGCTCCAAAAGCCTTTCCAATCCAGCCGACACCTGTAGACCCCACCTCATTATGCAGCTGCCTCCGCGCTGCCAGGCCTAGCAGTTTCAATCATTTCAGCTCCATCCCTCTCTGTCGCTGGGCCCCCCAGGGTGCCGGAGCGGCAGTGATCTGGACCCCGGCACGCCGGGCTCTGAGCGGAAATCTACAACAACAAGAAAGTCAGAATTTCCAAAGGAGGGGGGGGTGGGGCCTTTGAAATTGACACAAGCTTCCCAGATGGGAAGGAGAGAGAGAGAGTCCCTGCTGAATCAGAGAAACGGCCCCCTTTGAAACAAGGAGGGCCCCGTTCTCCAGACCCCAAAACCCTCACACAAATTAATAAAATACAATCCACAGCCTCTGATATTAATCAGAGCTGGGAATAACCCACCCTGAGGAGGGATCAGGGTAGGAGGCAGATTGAATCTGGATTAGAGCCGACTCCTTCAGCTCAGATGTAGAAGGAGCTCGCTGCTCCTGTCCTTGTCATCTGGATATTGGCCAGCACAGGATGAATGTCATGGGCCCGATCTGATCTCATACTGGGCTAAAATTGGGAGCATCTCCCTGGAACTCCGGGAAGCTCTACTGGTACACATGGCGTGAGAGTGAGCGCTGCTCCGTGCCGTACAAATGCAGCATTCGTCCCCCTCCCTCTGGCTGAAACTGTGTCTGGGTAAAGGGACTAACGTCAACCCTGGAGTAAGCGGAGCCCGCTGTATTGTTGTATTCGTGGGGGAAACTGCCTGTCAAAATCTGTAAAGCCACCGCCGTGTTCTGGGACTCTCCATTGCTGCCTGCAAAGCACTGACAGCTGTCAATGCCTCAGCGAACGGCCAGCTGAGACTAACGCTTCGCATGCAAACGGTGCTAGTTTTACTCCGATCTTGTCCTCCCTGCCCAATTGCTTCTTTCTTCCCCCTCTTGTCATGAGCCTGGACGGCGTGCGCTCTGGGGCAGGGACTCTTCGATCGGTTTGCACAGCACCACGCACAATGAATCTCCAACCCTCAGGGGGAGCCTTTAGTTGCTACTGTAATACCCCTCCTGTAAACACCCTAGGCACATGGCAAACCATTGGCAGGTATCCAGAGGAGATTGTTCTCTGCCAAGACAGGCTGGCAAATCCATGCAGCAAGCAGCGCCAGGGTCTGAAGCTCCTTTGGGTGACAGTCTGCTAGTCTCTTTCACCCGCAGCACCCAAACCTCGTTCTGCCCCATTACATCTGTCACAGGCTGTCTCTGACCCATGGGCTTCAGTGGGTCTGGTGCGGAATCATTTTGAATGAGCATCAGCTCTCTGCATTAACAGCCAAACCCTCCTTGCTCGGTCACCCTACCGCAGTCAGCAATGGGGGGAAAGTGTGTAAGAACCTGAGACTCTATCTCTACGAACCTGCTCATCCCACAAGGTGCTGATCACCTCTGGGAGTTGATTATGTTAAGAGGAGCTGTGGGTGCTCAGCACTTCGCAGGATCAGAGCCCTTAGAGAGGAGATCGGTGAAGGCAATTTCCCTACCTTTATTGACATGCAAATCATCAGCACTAAAGGTAACTTGCAGGATTAATATATTTCCAAATTGCCTGGCATGGAGTCACATTAGTCAAGTATATGTGGCAGTCAGTCCAAAATGTCTAGTTATTATACAGTCAGCAATTCTGTGCTAGTTTCAAGGGCAGCCCAGAGCCAAACGCTCAGGGAAAGTCGCTTGGTCGTTCATTCTGTTAAGGCCCGTTTGATGCAGAGTCCCCAGCGACCTAGTTTTCCGAGCCACACGAAAGTGATGACAAACGCCGTAGCGAAACGCTGGGCAAAAGCATTTGTCAACCCCAGACGTTTCGGGGGAGCCACGTACTATGTCTGAGAAACACCCACTTTCTGACCCTGGGAAGTTAGCAGAATTGGGGAGCTTCCTGGGCAAAGTGAGTTCTGAAATTGTAACATTTTTCCCTTCAAAACAAATTCCTGAGTGCGAACAGGGTGTCTTGTTCAAACACACGGTCCGGCTGTCAGACAAAACACTGACATCTCAGAGGTGCTTCTCCCCACGCAAAGTTCCATCTGTCAAGGTTTTGAATCAGATTAGACTTTTCATGTCCCTTTCGGTATGTCTACACTGCTGCAGTGTAAACCCAAGTCGGTGGAACCCAGGGTTGTGGACTCAGTGATTCCAAGCCTGAACTTGAGTGTCCACACTGCCTTGTAAGCCTGGGTTTACAATTGCAGGCTCCGGGTCTCACGGCCGTACTAACGCCTCCACACTGCGCTAGGCAGACCCTGAGCTGTGCCAACACTGCAGAATGCCAGGGCTTGAGCCCATGTCACAGCAGGACTTGGGCTCTGACCCACCCGCCTATCAGGATCCTAAAACCCAGGTTCCAAATGCTTGTTGACCTGAGTCCGACTGATTTGTGGGTGGATGGAAGAGGAGCTTGGGTTCAAACCTGAGTCAGAACCTGGGGTTAGCGTGAAGTGTAGACATAACCCTTTGTGTCTTATTGCCTTTGAGCACTTGCCAAACCAGCAGCAGCCTGCAGCCAACTGGCAAACAGGGCTGACAGCAAGCGCAAGAAATAAAGGGAGTTTCTTCCACCCCACCTGGGACTTCCTGTTGCATTCTCTCAAGCTCTGCTGAGCGGGAGCTATCCGTAGACAGATGTTCCAGTGTGGCTTTGTCACTGGGGACCTGCTATATGAAACAAGCCCAGCTTCCTGATGTTGAAATTGGAAGTCACTGAAGGTTCTGTACATGTGTGCTGTGATTACACACCATGCAGCTCCAGCATGACTTTTGAAGTTCCCTTTTTGTTCATTTATTCCCAGTGTTACAAACCAATCTGCTACAGAACCTTGCTTTGGGCATTTATTAAGAGAGCCAACAAAGACCTCTGTTTCTGTCTCATCCTCATCAGAGCTTTGTTCCCTAGCCACATATGCATGGATGTGTTTTGCTTTTGTATTTCTCTGGCATTTGTATTGAGAGCAACACAGTTTGTCAAAATTGTTGCTTTCATTGCACGCAAGGCACAGCACCCTTGGTACTGGGTGCCTTTGCATTGTGCTGTAATTGTCTCCATGTACAGCCAAGAAATCTGGCCTCTGCCTTTTATTTACCTTTGTGCTGTCTTGCATACCAAGGCGCTTCAAATGTTTCACTGCTTGCTAATGCTTTTATCTGGGAAGCGCCGTTTTCACTAGCCCGCCAAATATTCACTATACTTTGTGATGTCAACTCCATTTCTCAAATTAACCTTCTTCTGACCTGGTCATCAGCTACATACCGCATATAAGTTGGTCTCTCCTTAGACCATCTTCTAACTGTTCAAAATCACATAACTTAGCTTTGGTATGTAGATCTCTAACTGCAGTCAACGGTGTCTTGGGCAGCTGGATTCTTGCCAAGAAAATGTGCTTTTCCCAAGTGTTATTCTGACATGGATCATAGTATTCTGGACAGTTTTGAATGACTTTGCCTGCTAGTTTGCAATCCCCTTCACCCTAGCACTGGACTGCATCATAGCTCTCCAAAGACTCCGGGCCTGGATTTCACCCTCTGCAACACTGAGAAATTCAAGGGGCATCATTTCCTCCATTTTTGCAAAGATTTAATTTCCTTCGACACCACATAATAAACGTGTGATGCCCAGGGGAGCCTGTAAGAGATGGCTGCTTTAGTTCCTGATACAGGTTAGGGTTATGAAAGATTAACACCATCGCAAAATTGATTCTAGTGGCAAAACCACACAAGCTTTTACCTAACAGATACACTTACAATATAACAATAATGACGGCTCATCGGGAAGAGGTTTCAAATATGCTCATTGCAAACAGCATCAAGGCAACTTTCAACCAATGCTAACAGTCCCCAAGGCTAGTCTGGTGCCCTTCTCAGCCTTAAACTCTGTTTTTCATGCTCACCGCATCTAAATGCAGAAATGCAGACCCTGTCCAAAGGGGGATAAAATTGCAATATTTCTCACAGGAAGAAGAAAAACAGAATGAATTACTGCCATCTAGTGGCTGCAAAGGACATTTTCTCCTTTGGACAAACAGTTGAACATGGTACTGAGACACGGAGGAAAGAACAAAATGCTCCACCATGTAAAACTCCATTGCTGACTACGATAATAATGATCAAGCCTTTACAATTCTGTTAATGGGATATGTTCTTAATGCTTCTAGTGTAATTATATGACTGTCATGACATGAGCCACAGAGGATGATTTCTAGTTCAGAGTCATCATGGGAGTCAATGGTGAAATTGGAACGTTCATACCCGCTTTTGGCTACTTCCTGTCTATAGAACCTGAGTAAAGGGCACTGCAAGGAAAGTAACCTCTGGGCTACATAAATGTACAAACATACAGCCCTAGACAAGGAAGTGTAATGTTATTTTAAATGAACTGGAGAGTGTGCATGTGCATATCATGGCCCTCTGAATCAGAACAGTTCAAAAGCATCTTAAAGGCCCTATATTGCTAATGGCAATCCTCTTCTAGATCACATTATAGTGGCCTGTACTTCTGGAATTCTCTCTCTGCTACCCCTTGTGAAGCTGTGCATAATGACGGTGTGAAACCTACCAACAACTGCAGTCCTTAAGCTGCCATGGATTTGCCATTACACTTGGCATGTACACAGCACTTTATAAACATTGACTAATTAACCCTCACCACACTCCTGAGGGATAGGTCGGTATTTTCAACCCTGTATTACACATACGGCAACTGAGTCACAAAGGAGCACCTTTCAAAGAAGTTGATTTCAAAGCCAAGAATAGTTCCCAAGCATTCCTGGCTATGGGTGGTGTGCTCATACCATTAGATCAAATCTAACTGGATCCCCAATGACAGATTATAAATGTGCTTCTTAGAATGTAGCTCGGGACTGTCTGAATTTAACAAAAAAACAGCGTGTACTGAGGTGCAGTTGTTTTCTAATCCTCAATAATGAATTCCCCAATTAGGTTTGAGTGCAATGGCGTTAAGGACAACGCATTCGGTGTTTGTATTACAGCTTTTTTGAAGAAATGTTTTGCTGATCTCTCAAAGGCTATCTGATTGTTCCAAAACTTGTTCCTCCACATTTGGTCACTAAAGGACATTGGCATGTTCAAAATTAATAGACTACATGGTAATTTCTTGCTGTAGGGATTGCCTTGGGCTTAGTTTGATGCTAAGAGGTCTCCTAGCTGAGATGCTGTCAGGCTACCTTTAGGGATGCAGGTCTGATTGAGCTGATCAAGCTGCTTTTGTCAATCCCAGTAAGTCAAAAAGCACATGGAGAAGTCCCAGTACTGAGAACGTGGTTACTGCATTTCGTATTTCTGAGCTAAAAGGAACCAAAAAGAAGTGGGAAGACTTGCTCTGAGCACCCACCTCCTGTATAATGGCAACACCAGAGAGCTCTGCCTTCCCTGGATTCCTTAGGGTGACAGCAGTGGCCTAGCTCTGAGCTGTAGCTGAGCAGGATCAGCAGGGAACAGGTGAAAAGTAGCCCAGAGTCCAGGTCAGTGTGTAGATCATGACCTCCTGCTCAGAGTAGATTTCCCTGTTAATGCTTTTACTGACGTCTATTGATTGTTCGGGAACATTCAGGACACAGAAGGCAGCAGTGTCTCCCCTTCCTCCCAGCTTATCACCCAAAGAGAAAACACAGCACAATGTCCCTGAAACAGGTTGAGTCTTGGACCATTACTGGGGAAGGGAGTCACATTCCCCTTATTTTAGTGGGTAGCAGCAATTCATGGGGAAAACCAAGCTCTGGGGAGAGATTTGAAAGCAGAGAGGATGAGCTCCAAGTACAATAGCGGAGGAAAACTGGGTTTGTACTTCAGGCACTGACAGAAAACTCAGAGCTAAATTATTTTCCTGATTCTGCCACAGCACTCTCTGTCCCTCAACTCCCCATCTGTAACAAGGGGAAACAACCCTTCCCTACCACATCAGGTTTGTTGTGAAGGCAACTGCTTTAATGTGTGTGAGGCTCTGATGGGGGAAAGGAGTTCCAGCCATAAGGAGCAGCAAGGAAAAAGGCCCATGAGACAACTAGGGAAGTTTTTTAAATGAGAATTGCAGCTTGTGCATGGCCAGCAGTCCAAGGCTTTTCTTCTGCTTTGCTAGGATACTTAGCTCTTAAATATTAAAGAACACTTGCTGAGGAAAAACAAATGTGAGGCAGGTGCACATAATTAACCCCATTTTACAGCTCAGGAGACTCCAACACAGTTTTGTTGGGTCACATAACCTTTCGGTGGCAGAGAGGGTAACGGAGCGAGCCTAGCATTTCCTAGAGCTCCCTTGCCTGCCTTATATCACACCCCTCTGCCTGAGTTTTAGTGGCAGTGGGCTGTGCATTGCAGGTGCCGACGGAGGCCCTGAAACAAGTCACTGCAAGGCACTGCTGCAAGGGATTTATAGATTCCAAGGCCAAAAGGGACTATTGATAACCCAGGCCGGCCACTTGCCCCATAACGATCCCTAGAGCAGATGATCTTAGGGGGGAAAAAACTCCAGTCTCGATTTTAAAATTGCCAGGGATGAAAAATCCACCACAAATTATTCCCTTAGTTAGTCTCCCGGCTAAAACTTTACACCTTATTGCCAAGCTGAATTTGTCCAGCTTCAGCTTGCAACCCTGAGACCCCATTGTAAGTTTCCCTGCTAGCGCGGAGAACCCGCCATCCATCTTCTGCTCCCTAGGCAGCCCCCTCGTAAACTGTAAACAAGTCACCCCAGGCCCCTCGGCCAGCCACAGGGCCAGAGAAAAGCTGGGGAGCCCCTGCCACAGCAGCACAGGCCCAGGGCTCTAGCAGCTCCATCCCCACACAGGGCCAAGCACCCCAGGGAGGGTTTATTGAAGCGCCAGCGGCTGGAGCCCCAGGATGAGGGAGGAACCTGGGCGCCCATTTTCCCCCGCAGGTCTCTAGCCCCAGTGGGTGCAGACAGCACCCTTAGGCGGCCGGGCAGGCCCCCTGGCTTTTAAATAGCAGCTCCCGCCCGTCGTGCTCGAGCGGCCTTCTCATTGGCTGCTAGCGCGGAGACTGGCGTGAGAGCCCCGCCTATCGCTGCTCTCCACGAGCCTCTCCGGCGCCGGAGACGTGGAGCGGAACGGGAAACACCACCGGAAGAGGGGGCGGGGCGAGGGGAGACGGATAGGCCGGGAGGCCAATGAGAAGGGGAGGCCGAGGGCGGAGCAGCCAATGGGGGCGGGGGGGGCAGAGCGGAACGCGGAGACGAGCCCGGCCCGGGAGGGGACAGTAGCCGGCAGCCGGTGTCTGTGGCGGGGCCGCCAGGTGAGGCCTCGGGAAGCCCCGGAGGGCGCGGGCGGGCTGAGCTCTGGGGACAGTTGGGGGGCCTGAGGCCAGAGGAGCGGGGGGGCTGAAAGGGGGCGCCCCGAGGCTGGAGGAGGGGGAAGGGCCCCAGGAGGAGGCGGCCCGGGGGGGGGGGTCTAGAGGCTGGGGGGGAAGGGCCCCAGGAGGAGGCGGCCCGGGGGGGGTCTAGAGGCTGGGGGGGAAGGGCCCCAGGAGGAGGTGGCCCGGGGGGGGGGGGTCTAGAGGCTGGGGGGAAGGGCCCCAGGAGGAGGCGGCCCGGGGGGGGGGGGTCTAGAGGCTGGGGGGAAGGGCCCCAGGAGGAGGCGGCCCGGGGGGGGGGGGTCTAGAGGCTGGGGGGGAAGGGCCCCAGGAGGAGGCGGCCCGGGGGGGGTCTAGAGGCTGGGGGGGAAGGGCCCCAGGAGGAGGCGGCCCCGGGGGGGAAGGGCCCCAGGAGGAGGCGGCCCCGGGGGGGAAGGGCCCCAGGAGGAGGCGGCCCGGGGGGGGGGGGTCTAGAGGCTGGGGGGGAAGGGCCCCAGGAGGAGGCGGCCCCGGGGGGGAAGGGCCCCAGGAGGAGGCGGCCCGGGGGGGGGGGGTCTAGAGGCTGGGGGGGAAGGGCCCCAGGAGGAGGCGGCCCCGGGGGGGGAAGGGCCCCAGGAGGAGGCGGCCCGGGGGGGGGGGTCTAGAGGCTGGCGGGGAAGGGCCCCAGGAGGAGGCGGCCCGGGGGGGGGGGGTCTAGAGGCTGGGGGGGAAGGGCCCCAGGAGGAGGCGGCCCGGGGGGGGGTCTAGAGGCTGGGGGGGAAGGGCCCCAGGAGGAGGCGGCCCGGGGGGGGGTCTAGAGGCTGGGGGGGAAGGGCCCCAGGAGGAGGTGGCCTGGGGGGGAAGGGCCCCAGGAGGAGGCGGCCCGGGGGGGGGGGGGTCTAGAGGCTGGGGGGGAAGGGCCCCAGGAGGAGGCGGCCCGGGGGGGGGGGTCTAGAGGCTGGGGGGGAAGGGCCCCAGGAGGAGGTGGCCTGGGGGGGAAGGGCCCCAGGAGGAGGCGGCCTGGGGGGGGGGGGGTGTCCCAGGAGGAGGCGGCCCGAGGCCAGACACACCACCCAGGTGCCTGCACAGAGCCCGGGGGGGCGGGCTGCTGGGGCCAGGTGCACTGCAGAGTCACTGGGTGCTTTGCTGCCCCAGGTCCCAAGTCAGGACACCCCCGGGGATCTTGCTGCCCCACTGGGGATGGGGGATGCTCCGTAGATGTCCCCTCCCCACCCTAGAGCCCTCCTCTTGATCTTTGCGTTGAGGGTCTGGTTGGGGGGCATTGCCCTGGGCCCTGCCCCCAAGAGCTCACAGTCAAAATAGACATGACAGACCCAGGCTGGGATGGGAAACAGCAACACCAGAGAGGGCTAGTGACTTGCCCCAGATCACCTGCAGGTTGGTGTTAGAGCCAGGACTCGAACCCGGGTCTCACGAGTCCCAGACCAGTGCCTTAGCTGCTGCATCATACTGGCAGGGCTACAAACCTCTGTGCTAAGGCGATTTCTGTTCCCAGGTCTGACCCATGAGAAAGGAGCTGCTCCTTGTGACCACCCCGGGGCCAGATGAATCTCTTGTCGATGGCTGTGGTGGCGGATCCTGAGCTGAAATGGACGAGTCTGTTGCTCCGTGTCAGATGGGCAGCAGTGCTAATGGTGCTGGTGGGCTCTCTGTTGGTGCTGTTGCTCCCACTGGCTGCAGTAGAAGAGCAGTGTCAGGCAGTGCTCAAAGGACTCTCCTTCCTGAAAAATAAATTGGGAGTAGGCTATGTAGGGATTACCAGGCACACAGGGCAGACAACTGGGCTCAGTGTGACTTCAGGTGGATTAGAGCTGATGGTGCTGAAACCCAAACCTGCCCCAGGTAAGAAATGGGCTTTCTGCACTTGAGAAACAGGTTACTGAGTGACTGACTGTATAATACTCTGCATTTGTATAGAGTCCTTATCCAAGGATCTCCAAGCACTCTATAAACATTAATAAACCCCCACAACACCCCTGCAAGTTAGAGAAGCTGTTCCCATTTTACAGAAGAATTAAATTAAGGTCACACAAGTCAATACCAAAGCTGAAAATAAAAGCTGAGACTCTTGCCGCCTAGTCCCTAGGTGGGCTAGCACTCATTGATTTGAACCATGAAAGGAATGTGTGCTGGTATTTTTCTAGCCCTGTTGGTCCTTTCAGAGGTTCTTTCCACTTTTTCTCTGTTCCAGTGAAGCTTCGTTTAAAATAATTTCAGGAGTTTGAACATAGTATATTGGACTGATGCAGAGCAGCCTGGATTTTGGACCATTTCTTCCAAAATTCTGAGATGGTATAACCTGTTGTGCTAACTTCTTTCTTGAATGCGCCTACTCTACTGTTGACGTCTTTGGGCAGAATTCGGTTCAGTGGTTTTAAAAAATATTCAGAGGAACCATTGCCCTTCTAGCACTATATTCTTGGCTATTTCAGAGCCGTTGTAATCACTAGAAAGGTATTAAATACTTTAATAAAAAAACAGCAGAAATGCTGCTTCATACTGATCCCATTATGTACCTTGCATAATTGGCTACATGCATCGTCTGAAGCATCAGCCATTTCTGAAAACTGGATACTAGGCAAGGTGGACCAGTCATCTAATTGTAATAGCAACACCTATACTAGTTGTGGTTTGAGCAAGAGGCCTTCTCCAGCCGCAAGCTGTGCAGGCAGGGCAGGTCCTGATCTACATACCTTTCTCTTTAGGCTAAGGTCAGGTGTTCCCTTGGAAGGCTTTGCTGGTACAG
This sequence comes from Macrochelys suwanniensis, assembly GCA_033296515.1. Taxonomy (NCBI): domain Eukaryota; kingdom Metazoa; phylum Chordata; order Testudines; family Chelydridae; genus Macrochelys; species Macrochelys suwanniensis. The sequence goes on along the minus strand of CM065789.1, from coordinate 4,225,460 downwards.
CTGTAGCAGTATACTATACTGGCAAAGCGCTCCGAGTGTGAATGGAGTTTATACCAGCAAAACTCTGTTTCTGCCAGTAGTCCAGCCCACTCACCTCCTCGAGTGAAAGAAGCTATTCCTGCTACAGTGCAGTTTTGCTAGTATAACTGCATCTACACTGGAGGCTTTGCTGGCACAGCTGCATTGGTTACAAGTCATGCCCTGACCAACATAGCTGTGCCAGCAAAAGTTTGTACGGTGGGCCTGGCCTGAGTTTCTGGTATTTGCAAGCCACAGTAAAGTCTAGAACATGAATTCTTTATATCACTCTTGGCTTGATTCATTTCACTTTAATATGTATTAAAGGAACACTCTTAGTACCCATCACTGTAGTGTCTAAGTACTGTTGTTGTGCATTTCAGAAATCAAATTAGAAGCCAAAGCAGCTTTGAATCAAGCCCTTGAAATGAAACGGCAGGGGAAGCGTGAGAAAGCCCATAAACTCTTCATGTATGCCCTCAAGATGAATCCAGATTATGTGGATGCTCTGAATGAGTTTGGCATCTTTTCCGAAGAGGAGAAAGACATCATTCAAGCAGACTACTTGTACTCCAAAGCACTGACCATTTCTCCTTGTCATGAAAAAGCTCTGATCAACCGGGACCGAACTCTGCCCCTGGTTGAAGAGATAGACCAGAGATACTTTAGCATTATTGACAGCAAAGTTAAAAAAGTGATGTCAATCCCCAAAGGCAATTCAGCCCTACGTCGAGTGATGGAAGAGTCCTATTACCACCATATTTATCACACAGTTGCCATTGAAGGGAACACATTAACACTCTCTGAAATACGGCACATCATTGAGACCAGATATGCTGTTCCTGGGAAAAGTCTCGTGGAGCAGAATGAAGTCATCGGTATGCATGCTGCTATGAAATACGTAAATACCACACTGGTATCCCGAATAGGCACTGTAACCATCAGCGACGTTTTGGAGATACACAGGAGAGTGCTGGGCTATGTAGACCCGGTGGAAGCTGGGAGGTTTAGGACAACACAGGTGTTTGTAGGACATCATATCCCACCCCATCCTCAAGATGTTGAAAAACAGATGCAGGAGTTTGTACAATGGATCAACTCTGAAGATGCCATGAGCTTACACCCTGTGGAATTTGCTGCCTTAGCCCATTATAAACTGGTATATATACACCCATTTGTAGATGGCAATGGAAGGACCTCACGCCTGTTAATGAATCTCATACTAATGCAGGCAGGCTATCCACCCATCACAATCCGTAAGGAGCAAAGGGCAGAGTATTATCATGTCTTAGAAGCAGCCAATGAAGGAGATGTGAGACCTTTCATACGCTTCATTGCAAAATGTACTGAGACCACTTTAGATATGCTGCTTATTGCCACAACAGAATATTCAGTTGGTTTACCAGAGGCTGATGGCAGCACTGCTAGATACAAGCAAACTATTCCAGTCAAAACTTGAATGTTCTGACGATCCAATGACACAATGAATGTGTGGAGTAACAGAAAGCTACTCAACATTCCTGTTGAGAAACATCTCCACAAGAGAAGAAAATCACTTTTAGCATTTCATTTATTTAAAGTTTAGTAAATTAATATACTTTTTTTAATATCCATTATCCTTATGCCAAGCTAAACTGTGAAGCGTTAAGTGTTGAATGTGCACTAGGTCCAGCTTGTGTTACTGGAGGGGAAAGGAGAGAGAAATCCAAAATGAGGCCTATTTGCAAGTGTGATCCAAGCTATAGTAAAACGGATTGAATTACTTTCTACAATCCTATATGGGATGGCTTCCTAAAGTGAACACCTTATAATTGCCTTGATGCCAAGTATCTTAATTTGTATCGTACAGGGAAGGCACAAGCACCCTTTCTAAAAGTTACAAGGTGGGGGCTAGTATTTTATTGTATTGCTCCCCTTGCCTTAGTTCTCTTTCCAACAAAACCCCTTCAGCCAATGTTGTAGCACTTTATTTAAGGGCTCTTTAGTGGGATTATTTTACAATTGTCCAAAGGCTCTTTCCTCCCTCACCCCACAGCTAATCTACTTTTGTTAAAGGTAACATCTAAAATTAGGGCTTGTTTTGTTTTTTTGAACTTTGTATGTGCAGCCATACGTTGTATGGTGTCAGTTCCCTCGATTTGGGGGAGTTTTATGCAGTGGGGGGGGGGACACATTTTAAATTTGGTTTGAGACCACTGTCCAGGGGATTCAGGAGCAACTGAACAACCAACCCATCTGTCCAAATTTAATTCAGCTGGATTGCAAGTTGATTTCTTACATTGTGTATAAGGACCCTATACTGCCTCCTGCAGCTTAGTAAGGATAGCAGCTTACTTAATTCTGTAAGCAAAAGTTGTCATGCCATAGAAAGTGCCTCTTGCAATGAACACTCCAATTACATGTTTGAAAAGAGGTAGCTTCTGCAAAACCATGGGAAGTAGGTGTTCCTATACAGGATAACCCAAGATCCAGCCCCACCATTTTAGTAGAGAGCAAATTTGTATACTAGATACTCTACATCCCAGTTAATGCATTTTCATCTTCAACTGGTACAAGTGGCTACTAGCCCTGACTGATGGTTTTAACAATTTCTAGAGTTCCTGACTGCTAATGTGGTTGAGCTATATATGTCATCTCAACAGTATGGAGAGGGCCTCTTTCTGTTGCTATAATTTTGCAAGTACTCTGACGCACATCACAAACAGTTTCTTGCACTTAAGCTCCAGTAAATTCTACTACTTGAGTCCAGTTACTGTGTGTGTAAATGCTTAAGTTGGCAATATCTAATGAAACAATGGCAGTATACTGCCATGTTCTCATCCCTGCTCTTGCTTTGATAAGAGCATTTGAAGCTTATGACAGTAGCTCCTCAGACCCCTTGCCTGCTAGTTAGGTGACAGTATGACAAAAAACTAGCAAACTGAAAATTTAAAAGCCCAATGCATCCTAGTTGGATTACCTACAGCAGCATCCTGAATCTGAGAATGCAATAAGATCTTTTTATAGCTCACTAATTGATGAGTATCATATAGCCACTCCATTTTTGAAGTCACAAGTAGCAGCTTGTAATTGTTATGCTGCCTGGTTGTTTACTATACACAATTTCCCCCACCCTCTGACAAGTATCATTTCTCACTTAGAGGCTTGGCATGAATTCCATTTAAGAGCAAGTTTCATAATAAAACCAGGAAACCAATAAAGTATCAAGATATGGTGTTGCCTGTTAGTATGTGCTGGCTCATGTATCATGACTCAATGTACTAGACATCACTGACTGGGATAATAAACAATGGGAATTATTTTTAAAAGCGTGCTTATTTTTGTAGTACAAGATGTGTATACAGATCCTGCACTTTAGCTGTTTGTGGAAAATGTTATTTTAGTAACAGATTAATAAAGTATTTTACTATGTAAATCTTTGTTTTGAGATATCACTTAGCACAAGTTTAATACACTAAATTTTAATTGTACGTAATAGAGCCTGGTTCCCTGAAATCTGTGTGCTAGGTGTCATTACTAGTTAGTTACATTTTTTTTTCACTGAGGCAGATGTGGATTACTGTGCTTAGTTACAGCAAGGATTCCTGGCTAGCCCTGGCTTTAAAAAAAACCTTTAAGTGTAGCTATCATTTGTTGCATTCCAACATTTCTAATTTGCTTCTAGATTCAGAGGTCACATGGTGAAAAATGTATTGTTCCAAGCGGCAGTACATGGATGTTTGCTTCTAGAGCAGTGTTTCTCAACCTTTTTGATAGCAGGGACTGGCTTGCTGCCTTCCTAAACTAGGGAGATTAGGGACCAGCGTCAGTCCACAGATCGGTTGTTGAGGAAACACTGTTCTAAAGCACCGAACAGAACTCATGGGATTATGGGGAAAACGTGTACCTTGTTCCCTCCCATTTCCTAACTGTGTTGCCCACAGATTATGATGTGACAGTTTCAGTTGGTTAGTTCCAGGCTACTGAAGTGAATAATTCGTTTCAACTTTAATTTTTAAAAAAGGTCAGCACACAACTAGGAAAGTACTGAAAATACTGTTTGTTCACAACAGTGCCAGTGTTGTAGAACTGACCTCAGCACCTTCTCCCCATACTCATGTATGTTCTGGCATCTGAAATTCCCTCCTTTCAGTTGGATAATAGTATTAGTGATTTTCTCTTACATGCAGTGTAATGTATTAAGTTACTGTAACTCAGTTTCAGTAAAGCATTTCACCATGTTGATCAATTAAGTGGTTTAAGGAATCATAGAACTGGAAGGGACCTCGAGAGGTCATCTAGTCCAGTCCCCTGCACTCATGGCAGGACTATCTATCTAGACCATGCCTGAGAGATGTTTGTCTAACCTACTCTTAAAAATCTCCAATGATGGAGATTCCACAACCTCCCTAGGCAATTTATTCCAGTGTTTAACCACCCTGACAGGAAGTTTTTCCTAATGTCTAACCTAAACCTCCCTTGCTGCAATTTAAGCCCATTGCTTCTTGTCCTATCCTCAGAGGTTAAGAACAATTTTTCTCCCTCCTTGTAACAACCTTTTATGTACTTGAAAACTGTTACCATGTCCCTTCTGTCTTCTCTTTTCCAGACTAAAACAAACCCAATTTTTTCAATCTTCCCTCGTAGATCATGTTTTCTAGACTGTCAATCATTTTTGTTGCTCTTCTCTGGACTCTCCAATTTGTCCACATCCTTCCTGAAATGTGATGCCTAGAACTGGACACAATACTCCAGTTGAGGTCTAATCAGAACAGAAGAATTACTTTTCATCTTGCTTACAACAATCCTGCTAATACATCCCAGAATGATGTTCGCTTTTTTGCAACAGCATTACACTATTAATTCATATTTAGCTGGTGGTCCAATTATGACCCTCAGATCCCTTTCCGCAGTACTCCTTCTTAGGCCGCCATTTCCCGTTTTGTATGTGTGCAACTGATTGTTCCTTCCTAAGTGGAGCACTTTGCATTTGTCCTTATTGAATTTCATCCTATTTACTTCAGATCATTTCTCCAGTTTGTCCAGATAATTTTGAATTTTAATCCTATCCTTCAGAGCACTTGCAACCCCTCCCAGCTTGGTACTGTCCGCAAACTATAAGTGTATTCTCCATGCAATTATCTAAATCATTGATGAAGATATTGAACAGAATCGGACCCAGATCCCTGCGGGACCCCACCTGTTATGCCCTTCCAGCATGACTGTGAGCCACTGATAACTACTCTCTGGGAATGGTTTTCCAACCAGTTTTGCACTCACTTTATAGTAGCTCCATCTAGGTTGGATTTCCCTAGTTTATTTATGAGAAGGTCATGTGGGACAGTATCAAAGGCTTTACTAAAATGTACATTAAATGAAGGGCTCTTGTGAGAAAAGCTAGGTATCAATATACTGCTACCTCACGGAAAGTGCAAATCAGACACCATCTCTAAACAAAAGCGACAGTATTTTAAAAAACCTTTGAGAACTTTAGTTTAATAAAGCAATAACTCGCACTTCACATTGTGTACAAAACAAAATTCAAGAAGCAAACCATACAGAAACCAACAGTCAAGACATGGAATAGTCATTTAGCAAACAAAAGGTAAAATGGTCCGCAGTAGCATATACAGCTTTTACATGAAACAAAGTTACCAGCTCTAATATTGTTTATGAAGCTTAAAAATAATAGTTTGAAAGTCATTTACAAATACACAATATAAAAACAGACCAACTTGAGCAGAACATCAATTGAATACATTTTTATAGAATTCCCTCCCCTCTCAATACTAAAATAGGCCATTGTGGTGAAGTTACTAGCATCTGCCATATGAACTTGTCAAATGGAAGGAGTTGTACGGGCCCATGACTTCTGAAATAAGTCAGTGTGTGTGTAAGATGGGTTGTATGTTGCCACAGAGGCTGTCTACCATCACCAACCAAACCCTTGGGACCAGCAGGGCTCTACAATCACAGCATTAAGCTTTCACTCAACTGTCTCATTCTTTAAAAAAGTAAAAAAGAATACTCCATAAAACTTCATATTGTACCCAATCTGTAAAGTGAAGATTTCCCCCCATTACCCTCAATATGAGGGATCATTTAAAGCCATTTTACCGGAACAAGAAACATACCTCTTTGCTCTCAGAGAAAAATAAACGACTGGATTTGTACAGCCCCGTTCTGGATCTCGGTGAATGCAACAGTCCAGAGAAGTATTTACACATGAGTGTGATTGGCTGTTTCTCTCGCTAGCATAAATAAGGACACAACATGGCTTCCAAAAAGGCATTTCTCATTTCACTCTTGCTCACTTTTCCAGTAGCATCCTGGCAAAATCAGCATTGGACATCTTTTTAGGCTCCTCGGTGGATGCAGATGAAGTTGCTGGTGAATTCTGGACCATCCCATTCTCGGCCTTTGTCACAAGATTGCTCTGGCGCTGCAATGCACGAGGCACCATTGAGAGCTGAGTTCTGCCCTTCCCCCGTCTGAAAACCAAAAGGCGTGTGAGAAGAGCAAGGAGTTTTGAGGGGGTGTTTTTGGTACATTAATTTGAATCAAGAGGAAAGAAACAAAGGTTTGTTCGCCACCAGGAACACCCATTTAACTACTGTTCCTTTCTCCGTTGTTTTATTAACAGGCAATGCAGTGTTTACGTTGCTTTCATTTTGTTGCCCTTTGAAAGAGTGTATTTTAGTGCTGGCAAAAGGCACCAAGTCGGACAGCCTGGGAGACTGAAGTCTCCTATTTATCCACTGAACAGATCCACAGCAGCAGCACAACCCTGGTCTACTAGTGTGCCTTAAACCCATATCCGAGATGAAAGGAGAGCTCAGCCTTCCTACCCATTTCAAACCCTGGCCAATTTGCCAAGACTGCCAATAGCAGATAATTCAGGCCAGTTTTGTGCTCAGATATTCACATCAGAGATTATCACCAAAACAGCCAACACCACCATGGTACTTTTCACTCACTGCTGCACTGAGCTGGATTTGAACTAGCAATCTAGAAGTGGGAAGTGTCTACATCCCATTACCAACCCTGTGAATTCCCCACTCCCCTAAACCCGAACAATAAGGCACTTCTATGGCACCTTTCAAACACCAGCCTCACCTAGCCGTGGGGCGGTTCCCAAGTATCCCTGGGTTACAGACCTGGTGTTTTCTAAGCATCCCCAAGCACTACACCGCCATGAATACTTACGCTCCATAACTCTGCCGTGGTATCATAGGCTGTGAAGCTCTCCCTGCCTCAGGCCTGTCTGAGAATTTTCGGAGAGGTGGGTTACTGATTGCCACCTTGATGACATTTTCCTTAATTGTCAGGCCATCCATTTTCAATACAGCCTGCGAGGCCTGTGCTTCATTTTCGTACTCTACATAGGCCAGGCCCTGAACAAGGAAAGCCCAGAGACAAATTAGATCAGTGTCGGGGTATATTTTCTGCATGACAGCTTCTGCACAGAACTTAGTCAGCTGAGATGACTGCAGTGACAATGGTGGGTTATAGACATGACATATGACTGAGATGAAGTCCCACTCTTCATGGCGAAACTGCAAGTGTGCTGAAGAATTCAAAGCTATATGGCTGTCTAGAGAGCAGAGTCTTGCTAACTGCTACTCAGGAGGCCCCTTTTAATTGAAAATGTATTTTGTACATTAGCAAGTAGGTAAACAGTCACTCGAGCGCTACACCACAGAATGCTGCCTTAGTAGCGAGACCTCACTGCAGCACTCTAGTATCTGCAACTAGGCTGAGACCATAGGGCTGGAAAGAATCATCAGAGTTACAGGTTGGCCCAGTGAAAGCTAATGAGAGTCTCTATGCATCTCTAGCTAGCAGCTACAAGGGCAAGATCCACATGGAATCTGCTGCAATTCTTTACTAGGTTAAAACTTCCATTACCCTATGGCATAAGCAGTCACTTTAGTTTCAAGAGAAGCCAATCTATTTTAGGCAACACCATCCACACTGAATGGTAGAAGTGGTCTCTGAAGGGCTGGAGAAATTTGTCCCACAAACCACATGGGGATACTTTTAAGCCATCAACAACAAAGCATTCCCCATAGGCAATGGTTCTCTGTGCAGGTTTCCCTGAATAGCAGCTGCTAACGGCACTGCTGACGGTCCGCGTGGGTGACAGTTTCCCCACTCGTTTCAAATTAAACACGGATAAGGAGAGGCTGCCCAGAGGCACTTCCTCCCACACAATGCAGATTTCTAGCAGCTGTCGCTGCATAGTAGGCCAGTGATACTCGCAGTGATTTCACAAAGTGCAAAACTTGCCTTTCTAATTGTATTACCATTACTCTTCAGAGGGACACTCTCATAAAGCCCTGTAGTTTGTATGCACTTTTAAGGCTGAATAATCTTTGAGGACGCGTCACTCTGGACCATACAAATATAGCCAGTTTTAAATGTGACCTTGTTTAAGTTATGAATGATTAAATAAATTCTATGGCTTTTAAGCAGGAATCCCAGCTCAAGCCACACTCTGAACATAGCCTGAAAAAAGTAAGTGAAGCATGTGGAGAGCATCAATTACAAGACCTGCAGTGGCAGCCATTTTTGAAAGATTATATTGCTTTAAAATGGATTTTCAAGCTCTTAGTACACACAACATACACATGATTAGCAGGACAACAGCTGCTAGAGTGACTAGCACTTAATCATGTTTATTTGAGTAAAATGCGGGAGGGCAACATTTTGAGGGAACAGCAGCTGATTTAAAAGCTCTCATTTAATGAATGTCCTTAATTTTATACAGGTGCAAATGTAACAATCTGTCATGAGATGAGGTGGCTAATTCCTTACTGCCACATCCATTGCTAGAAGACATACTGAGATCACTAGAGTCAAAAAGAATTAAGAACAACTGAAGTAGTTTTAAAACTAGTTATGATCACAGCTGTATTTCCATATAATTACAACACAAGGATACTGTCAGGTGAGATCAGTTTAAAAAAATACATATTCCTCACAGACTACCAGTGCCTATTACTAAAATTGCAAGTTCTATAGAGCATCTTTTTCTCCTGTTTATACCCATACTTTTTGCATTTCACTTAATTTGGGCAAGAAGACAGACTCGGTTTCACTTTCTGGTGCTCATGCACTAACACAATGCTGAAACGTTTGGGTTACAGATACCGCAAAAGAAAGCATAAATTCAAACAAATCTAGTTTTGGATTAAGAATACCTCATGTAAACATTCCAACTCCCTTGCTTGATTTTAAACACAAAATCTATCTTTTGGACCCAAAATATCCAAGAGTTTCCCTTTGAAGTTTCTTTTAAAATTTACATTAATGTTAATGTTGGATTAACATGAGTGCTGGACACTTACCTTAGGTTTCCCAGCTCGATTAGTGACTAGCCTGATGTCTTTCACATTTCCATGTGCTTTACACATCTCCTCCAGCTCTTCTTTAGTGCAGGAGAATGGCAAACCAGAAATAAATAGTTTATGCTTCTCTAGTGCAGTGCTGTATCTGAACACCTTGGGTAAAAAAGGGACATTAATTCCTGTCCAGTTGCAGACATTCAGAGAACCTATGTCCAATTTACGCCATAATTTCAGACCACTAAATATTAGTATGAGACTGGGGTTGTATCTTATGGGATTATAACAGCATTTAACACAATAGGGCCTGTCCTGCTTGGAGCTCTTAGGTACTACAACAATACAACTAATAGGTACGCACGTCTAAGAATTCAGTCTGAGCTCTAAGCAAGCAAAGGTTTCACCCCAATGAGTCTCTACAATATTATAGCTCTGCTCCAAGTCCAGGAAGAGCTTCCCTAACTGTGTCTTCATGCTATATTTTGAGTGTTAAAATAATATATATCTAGCTAGTGTAGCAAGTTGCGTGTGTGCACACACCCCCTCTGCATCTAACACAGAAACATTAACAGGACTTTAAGGATAGTGACTATACTTTCACGGCTGTCAACTGCAGTGCTGATCTGCTTCACAAACACTGCACTTTGGGATCCTGCGTGGATAAAAGTTCACTATATGCAATACCTGCAAATGGTTACTGCTGCCGCATTTGGCGCAAACCTTTCCCTGTATTACTAGTTACATACCTAGCACTAGTTGCAGCCTCTTGAAAAGCATCTTACAGATTATTTGAAAAATACACAGCTGGGAGATTTTTGAGAAGCATGGTTACTACATGGAGCGAGTACACAAATGACAGAGGATTTATTCAAGTGTAGATAGTCAGAGATACTGCAGAAGTCAGCTCTAGCGTGCGGCTCAGCTACCTGAAAAGATGCAAGAATTCTGAAGGGCTTCAAATGCTTTGGAGGCTCAACCAGTCAAGTGCATTTCACTTTATCTAGCACCATCCAGAGATCACAGTGTGGGTTCTCAACCAATAAAGCAGCACAATTACCCTCCCTTTTTTATGGCTAATTACAAAAGGGGGTGTGCGTGATTTTTTTTCTGTTGTAACAGGAGAGTACAGAAAAGGTTGAGAACCACTGAACTAAGGTACCAATCAAGCTATTTATTGATAATCTTTTGTGTCAAAAGGTGTCACCGACATGCACTAAGCATATCTAGTGCAGATATTTCTCAACATAAATTTTGGACTGCCAGTATGAATAGGTTAGTGCAGGGTTGATCACAAGGAAGGATTATTAAAGAGACTAGACATGCTGTGAGTTTTCCTATGCAATCTCATCAATACGGTTATTTATTGAATGATTAAGAAGTATTGTACCTTAAAATCTGGATTCTTGTTCTTGTCAACACAGGGAGAAACAAACATTGGCCTCCCCTCCACAATCCTGCGATCCAATCCCAGGGCCTGTAGAGCTGATTTTTCATCCATAAATTCTACATAGCAGTAGCCCCGGAAAGTCCCCCTGTTAGAAAATATGGGGCGGATTTCCACCACTTCCCCACAACTCTCAAAGAGCTCTTTCAGTTTCACTTCAGGGTCTGCCATGCTATACGAAAGATTGCTGACAAAAACGGTGAGATTATCTTTAGCGCTGTCATGGAGAATTCTGGGAGCTTCTTTTCGGCTTGCAGCTGCCTTTTCCTTTTGTTTAGAGGAAGCAGCTGGTCTCGCAGGTGTACTTCTTCCGAACAGGCCAGTTTCTATCTCCATATCTTCCACCTCTTCTTCAGCATGCGTACTGTCACCATCACCCTTGTGTCTCTTGCTGGGCTGCTCTGCTGTTTAGTGAAACAAAGACTTTAAATGATTTAGATGTTCTAGCAAACAGCAGGGTTTTATTTACATATCTACTAAGGGAAAGGCTGCCTTCCTCTAACAGCCTGATCCAGGGAAGTGCTCAGTACCTGGAACTAACTGCAGGTGCAAAATAAGATCCTAAGACAAAGAAGAGCAGTCCTTTTGGAGTTGGAGAGAAGGCTTTAAAGGGACACAGGGTTAGCAGGCAAATTTTTCCATTTACTATCTTATCACGCACATTATAACTATATGCATGATTATGTGTTTTCCCTTCCCACAAACAAGTGAGTAACAGCATTCTTTTCAAAAATGAGCAGTCTTCTGACACCACCCTGAGTAAGGCTGTGTGCATGTTCCTCCCTCTGGGGGACATTCTACAAGAAACCTTTGTTTCAACCTTCTGAGAAGCTGTTATAAATACAGGAAAATGCAGATTGTTTGAATAGCTTGGAGGACATACATAGAAAAATAGGGGGGAAATAGGGAGATTTCAGCTAACTAGGGTTTAGATGATTCATGTTTACATGCAATGAAATAATTGTATAAGCCAGGAGATGTATCTAGTGAGCGTTCTTTTAAACTTATTTTGATTATTAAGGTAATTTAAGTGTTCACTCACTAATGACCAAAAAATGCAACAGAGGCAGTTTTATGATTGACATGTGGGGATAAATTAAGATCCCTTTGGAACACACAGCTCCAAAGAGACGCCAACAAGACTTCCTTGACCTGTGCTGACTGCAGAGAGGCAACTAAAGGTACTGCTGTCTTAAGTGATGAAAAATTTTAAGCTAGTTTATACCTTCTTCCTCTTGCCCCCACTCTTCATCGTCATCATCTTCTACTTTGCGTTTGTCTCCAGGTTTCATTTTTTTAGCCTTTTTTGAAGCTTTTTTCTCAGCCCGAGCCTGCTTTCGTTGTTCAGCTTTTTCTTCTTCCTGCTTCACAAGAGCAGCTTCCTTCTCAGCAGCCTGGAAACATTGAGGAGTTTTGTCAGTCACTGCAAACTGAGGCAGATTTTTTCTAAAGCACTTCTTTTTAGAAGTATGCTGCATGTATCTAGAGCAATGAGAAATAGATTCTTCCACTAAGCTTTACACACACAGCCCAAGTGGGAGGATCACTTAACAGATGTATCTTAATTGGTCATTTCTATAGTTTTGTCATGTTAATTTTACCTCTTCACAAGTATCAACTAGACGTCCGGTGCAGAAAAAACTAGTTATATCAATACATTAAGAAGTTAGCAGTTTTTAGGGTAGGTCTGCACTAGGAAGCTTTTGCACAAGTTATACCACTTCTATTAAAGCACTGAAATTAAGCCCTTGTTGCGCATCCACACTGTGCTCCTTGTGATGGTGGAGAGCATCCACATTAGCAGCTCTTGCAATGGCAAAGAGAGCCGTACAGTCTGGTAGCTATCCCACTGTGCAACTGGCCACAGGGTGCTTTGGGAAGGGTTTGCAATGCCTCATGGGGCAGGGACAGCGTCACATGATGCAGGTTTCCCAATCCCAATGCTCCATGGGCATCCTACTACATTGCCAGCTGCTTTTCAACTGAAGGGGGGGAACAGAGAGTGTGTCAGCATGCTCTCTTGTATGTTCAGACAGCGGCAGGAAGCAACCAGTCCTGAGGCAGGGGGAGTGGGAAACCCTGAGATCAGCCCCCGCCTCCCACCCCAGCTCCCTGCACAGCAAGAGAGAGAGGGGGTGTGTGTGTGTGTGTGTGTGTGTGCGTGTGCGTGTGTGCATGTGTGCGTGTGTGCGTGTAACAGCAGAAGCATTCCACATTAATGCAGAGCAGCACAGCATGCACGGGATGTCAGAAACAGAGCTTTCAAAGGGGAGGGGAGCATCTCTCCAGGGCAGCTCGGTTCAAAGCAATGAGCAGAGCGGCCACTTGAGGGATTACGGGACACTTCCAGAGGCCAATTGATTGCTTTCTGTGCTGTAATGTGTTTACACTGCAAATACAGCTGAACGCTTAGGACTCTCCTTGAGGTGGGTTTTTTGCAAGCTGCAACTGAGGACTTTCTGCATACTAGTGGCTTGGCAGTGTGTACACCTCAGGCGTTACACCACAGAAAGCTGCTTTACTGAGCAATAACTTGCCAGTGTAGACAAGGCCTTAGTCTTGAAGATATTTCAAGATCATTTGTGGGGCTTCACAGAAGCAGCTTAGGTCAAAACACTCCTGTAAATATGACCCTGGAATAACTGTTTCCTATTGATTTCTCGGATAGTTCATATAAAGAAATTCTGACCTTTGCTCTTTGTTCATTAACTCGAGCTAGTCTATTTTCTGTTTTTTGAACAGCTGCATCCCAGTCTTCTAAAGTGCCTAGGATACAAAAAATGATTTTTACTCTTCCCATAATTTGGGAAAAAACACATTTACTAACGTAAGAATGAAACTTTTGGAAATATCCCTCAATATTACCTATCATTAGACACAATGCAAAAACGAAGTCCTAACCTACCTAGTGGTCCTTAAAAGGATTAGAATAAAATCAAATACAATGGAAGCCTTTTATAGGGTGCGATGCAAAGTGCACTGAAGTCAATTGAAAGTATCCCATTGACTTCAATGGGCTCTGGACCAGATCCACAGTAAAGAAGTTTTCCTGCCCAGAACTCCACTGAAAGTAGAGAGGTTTCTTGCTAAAGTTTAAAAGGTTGAAGCAAATGCACTGTGTACCAGAACAATTCAGGACTACCATTCTACTTCACCAGAAACACAGCTTCACTAGCTTAGAGTTCACTACATAGGAGTCCCGCTGGGCAATAACTCTGGACTTAATAAACCAAGAAAGTGACACGATAGTGGGCTACAGAAGTTACCTTCTATCCTCTCAAGAGATAGCAGCACCTCACAGACATGCTCTGGATAGTCACTTGTGCACTGCACAGCTCGATGCAAGGCCTTCCTACAGTGCTGGGTATCTCCATGGGCCCTGAATTGGGGAAATGCGACAATAAGGAGCAATTATATTCACTGCTTTCACTCCCAGGTAACACACACAACCCATTATTATAAAACTTTGCAATTCTACAGCATCTTTCCCTAGAAGATCTGAAAAGCACTTAAACATTAAACAAACATGACCCAGTGAACCATACTGGACCCATCTTGGAAATGGAGAAACTGAGGCAGAAATTAAATCATTGCTTCATGAAGTCAAGTCCTTACCGTTCCAAGTTATAGTATTCTAACCACATATTGGCATATTTGGCATTCCCTTTAGTCATAATGCTGTCCCAGAGCTCTCTGGCCTTCTGCATATTGTTACACAGGCGAGCCTAAAAAGGCAACATTAAAAAAATTCAATATAGGTAAGAAACATCCACACACAGAGGAAACCAGAAAGGCACATTCATCACACTTTGCAAACCTTTTAAGTAACACCCAAGAAATGTCAGAATAAACTATTGCTATTGAAAGCTAACTTCTCCACAGTTAGAGCTCTTCTCATTCCAATGTTGACCTCTGGTTGCCAGGCATATTTCAGTTTATACATTATACAAGATCTTATTTAAATATTTCTGAATGTCTTTAATTTCAAATGTTATTGTTCGTGACTGAACACCTTTAAAAATAATGAAACATGAAAACACCTTTCTTCATATTTATATGATACAACAGATGCTCTATTTGAACAGGAAAGTTTCAAAGCCAGTACTACTGAAATGCTCTTCATTAGCACCTTTAATTTGAGGAAACCAAAACATGTTGTGATTATAATATCCGTGCAAGTTAGGCATATAACCCCTTTTATAGGTGGAAAGAAATGAAAGAGAGGGGTGACTTATCCAATGTTCCTCAAGGTTGTGGCAAAGCAAGGAACAGAAACCATGAGCCTTGTTTCTAATCAGAATCAGACTGCTGCCTACTCAGGGTCTTTGAACTCATGCCTTCAGGTACACCATGAGTGGCTGATCAGTTTGGAATGGTTGTGGTGGAATAGGGAGGAAGTCTCAGCTATACAGATCACTGACACAAGGGCCCAAGTGGCACAGAGGAAGGAGTATGTACACCTCTATAAACACAATTTAAATACAACTGATTGATTAAAATATTACCTCAGTCCTTGCCCAGTTCTGCATTATAGTGCAGGATGGATCCCCACTTTCACTAAAACCTTCAGATTTAAAAAAAAAAAAAGGAAAGTTGTTTGACACATATTTAAAAGCAGTGATTCACAAGCAAAGTATTTTTTTTTTGGCAGTAAAAGACTTGCATTACAGATTTACTATATTTGTGATCCAATCTTAGAACATTATCAGAAAATGAATATACTTCAGCCTCAATCTAAACTCAGTGGTTTGAGCATTGGCCTGCTAAACCCAGGGTTGTGAGTTCAATCCTTGAGGGGGCCATTTAGGGATCTGGGGCAAAAATCTGTCAGGGGACAGTACTTGGTCCTGCTAGTGAAGGCTGGGGACTGGACTTGATGACCTTTCAAGGTTGTTCCAGTTCTAGGAGATTGGCATATCTCCATTTATATTATTAATTATTATTATTATTATTAATAGAAAAGAAGCCATTTTGGAGTGAAAAGAAAGAGAATATTTCAAAGCTCTGACTTACGTTCTTCCACTTCTTGCTTTAAATATTCCACTGCACGTGCAAATGCAGACCTCAGCTCTTCTAGTTCTTTACTTGAGTCTTTAGAAAAACAGAGAAATATATCTGCACCTTAAAATAATGATTTCCGTTTCCTTTAGCCTACTATGGTTTCTTCTCAACTGTCCAGAGCAAAGAAGAAATCCACTTTCACCAATCGAAATTTTGTTTTTTTCAGAAAGCATTTTTCACTTCAGCAGAAGTCATTGCATATGGAGTTTAAAAGGACAAATAGAGCCACATGAGATCAAAAACAGAGAAAGAATTTTGGGACAATCTATTCCCCATCTAGGAAGTGATTTAGTGAACTGTACAAGTTGTGTTTTAATAAATACCAAATGACTATTTCCTCCACAATTATTAACATCTTAAACACAATTATTAGAGGCTCTTTAAGAAGAGTATATTGCCATGTCTAAAGGCCAGACAGAGCAGAGAATTTAAACTACGGTGAGTTATTCTCCTAAGTTTATATATAATTACCTTGTGTAAAGTCCACCCTTCTTCTTAGATAATCAAGATATGCCTGCCAGATCTCTACATAATCCGTAGCCTGAATAAAACCAGCATTCAAAGCCTTTTCAAAGTTTTCTAGGGGGAAAAATAAAAGCAAACATGTATTTGCTTTTGTTCCCTTTGCCAATAACTGGAGTTAGTAGATCGGGGGATGGGAGGGGGCTATTTCTGTGGTTTTATGAATCAAAAGTTACACTTCAAAAGACTGAATGATGCAGTGGAACCTGTATATAATAAATTCTGATTTGGCAAATTAGTATGAAAATTGCAAATTTATTTCAACTCAGTAATGTGCAATTATGGTTATAACGAAACCTCTGCTTAAACGTGAAATTGTTCCAGGAAAGAGACTTTACTGTAAAATGGTTCCACTGTGTTTCCATTAATCCAACCTAGTTTTAGAGATATTTCAGAATGGGTTCAGATTCCTTGTTGAATACTATGCACATCACCATTCGTCAACAAGAAAACATTCTGGTCCAAAGACTTTGGAAGCTAGCTCTGTACAGGGTAAATAACTAATGACAGCAGTATTTCCTTACCAGAAACAATCTGATGATCAACTCTGTGCCTCTCCATTGCTAAAAGGTACCGATTCCACAGCCCGACAGTCCAGGGACAATTCCTAACAGCTCGATCATGTGCTGAGAGTACCAATTCTTTCACTTTCAACTGCCGGTCCTAAAATAACCATACAATTAATTAAAGGATGCAAAATAGCCCACTGCTCCTCTCATTAGACAGCCCCCATCACAGATGTATACAATTTTACCCAAAAAATTGCTGCCTTCAAAAAAAAAAAAAAAGCATGTTTTGATTTCATATAAATTTTGAGAATTGTAGTTTCAAGTTGACCACCTCAAAAGGGAGAGGAGATATGCTACAGTGTAACAGGGTATAACATTAGTCCCACTTTCAATTAACACAAACCACAACCAATCAATTAACCCATTCTGCTATGCTACCAGATGTAATGAGACAGATGTAATAAAAGCACTGAATGAATCCCCAATAACCTCTTAGGCGCTTAGAGCGCAAGAAAGAAAAAATAATTTAGCATCACAGCGTAGACACCACCTTTAAGGGAACTAGGTATAGCACCTGTGCCTAACTCAATACCTTCCAGGAGGTAAGATACGAGACTAGGAAGCAGCTCAGTATGGGTATGTCTTCACTGCAGAGTTAACTTGGGCTCTTACTTGGGTGTTGCCTCTAACCGCCTTCCCATCCACACACAAAACACATTGGGATGGACCAGAGGGCAGGACCCAGTTTACCTGTTCTGATCAATGTCAAAGTGTGTCTGTGTTTGAATAATACATGTATCCATGAGAAAAGGAAAAGAGATACTGGTGAAAACTTCACTGACACAGCTTACGATGACTAGATGGCAAAAATCGGGATGGGATGGGGGGGTAATAGGCGCCTATGTAAGACAAAGCCCCAAATATCAGGACTGTCCCTATAAAACCAGGACATCTGGTCACCTGTCGCAGCTGTCCGGTTAGTTGGCCTGACAGCTTACATGAAAGTGGGGAAACTGAGGCAGAATCCAACATTGAGTCCGAGGAGACACTTATGGCTACAAAATAGGATAGAAATAATATTCTTTTGCTTTCCTTACCAGATACTGATTGTAACGAGCCCACAGATCAGGCACAAGGCAGTTCTCAGCCAGGGCACGCTCATAGATTAACTGAATGCGAGCTGGATCCCCTGCTTTCATTTCAAAATCAATATAGGCTTGATATTCTGCTAGCTTTGGTGTTTCAGCAACCAGCTAGAACACAAACAGGAGTACAAAAAGGAAATAGAGTCAGGAAGATAAGCAGATCAACCTTGAATCAAAACAGCATTTTACAGGCCAAGAACAATATTCTGAAGAGTAAGAGTTTAGCCTCAAAAACATCAGCAGATGTGGGAGAATTCTAAGCAGTGGAACTCGATTCTGGCCTTTGATTTTCACCGATCTCTGAATACAGGTCAGGTTCTGGGAGGATTCAACTATACACTTCTATCCCTAAGAGGTCAGAAGGTCTGGAAAACTAACAAGAATTCTAATAGGCACCATAGGAATATTGTAGAGTGATTCTTGATGCAGGTGTCACTGTATAGACAGTACTATTTCAAACTGCTATAAAATTCTCAACAGTGTCTATAACACAGACAATTGGAAAGTATCCTTTATGTTGCTTACTGCTGAAAAGGGTTTTCAAAGACACTGGTTTACTTCTGTGGTTGTTTAGAAAAAACAGGTTTCTTAGCCTCACAACACATGCTTAAAATAGTTACCAGTGCCTCTTCATATGGTTTACTCTTTTCCATCTGCTGCAGTGCTTTCTTGTAGTTCTTTATTACTGCTTCGGGTATAGGATCCTCTGACCATTCTTCATATTCAGCATATGCGGTTTCCATGTCTATTAATATATACCAAGAACCAAAGCAACTGAAACAATTATTTTACTAAGTAATCTGAACTCAGCATCATGAGTTTTGATGTGGTCATGTATGTATACCGAGTTGTATAGCTTGGCCACTTGGTTAAAGAGCTGAGGTAACAGTTCCTACATAGTACAATCTAATTCAAACTCAAGACGAACTGTTTTTAAAACGTCAATGATTTTGAACAAAAACACAGCAGGATTACTCTAAGGCAGGGATCGGCAATCTTTGGCCCACAGCCCGCCAGGGTAAGCCCCCTGGCGGGCCGGGCCAAGCCCCCTGGCGGGCCGGGCCGTTTACCTGCCGCATCCGCAGGTTCGGCCGATCGCGGCTCCTACTGGCCACGGTTCGCCGCTCCAGGCCAATGGGGGCTGCGGGAAGCAGCGCGGGCTGAGGGATGTGCTGGCCGCCACTTCCCACAGCCCGCACCTGGAGCGGCGAAACGCGGCCAAAGGTTGCCGATCCCTGCTCTAAGGCTTTAGGGAAGAGAGAGAACAAGCCAAATTGTTTTCATGTGCAAGTCAAAAAAAAGTGAGAGAACTGTGTTTATCTGGGTTTGGTTAGACTCTCAAAGGAAGGGGACACAGAGGGTACCAAGTGAAAGCATGATGGAGCTGGCAACCGTATTGGACATTAGGGGGGAACACCAAAAGCTAAGATAAAGGTGTGTGCCCTAACCAGCAGGCAATTGGCTAGTTTGGGGTGTAGGCTCTTTTTTTTATTTTTTTCCCCCTGGAAAAACCTCAAGAAGTCTTCGTTTTATCCTAATGGGAAATGTAAAAAATGGCTGAAATCTCAAAAGCTTTAGTGGAACAAGAAAATCATTTCCCATGCAGATCTACTCTTATGCCATGGCTATAGGCATGATATCCTTCACGCCTTACTGTCTGCTGTTTAAAAGTTCCTAGTTTAAATTGTAAGACACATTATACCAAAGTATGTAAAGCACTAAAAGATTTTTTTTTGGCAATATCTATTTCCTTAAGCGTTGCAAAACCAAGTTATCAATTAGCAAAATATTTCCAAACAAAGCAGAGGCACAGAAAGTCTTTGAAGCCCTCAGAATGACACATCCATGACTTATCACTTCAAAAATACACAACCCTTGCAGCAGCATTTTCTGTGGCATGACCGAAAGGAGAACTCAGTGGCATAATCATTGCCCAACTCAAAGGAGGACTTATAGCCTTATTAATGCAGTCTTCTCAAGTTCATAGACTCTTACCTAGCAGCGGGATCCCCAACTGGCGCCTAAACAGCATGTGGATCTTCTCAAGCTGTGCACTGAGTGTCTGCTGCTGTTCAGGGGAGGGAATACTGCCAGCAGCTGGCTACAAACAAAGACATACTGAGCATTACCCAACTCCCTTGGGTCCTGGGTTGATATTGCACTTGGGTTTATTGTTTTTTACATAACACAGACCTCAGATCCAAATGACAATCTTTAAAAAGCAGACACGGCGAGCAAGCGTCTCATGTGACAGAACTGTACAAGCTCACAACACGAAAGCTGCTCAGCCTGGAGGTCTAAGGCATGCAAGTAGCATTTCTCACCAAGAACGGAGATGTACATACATTTGTAAATTATGTTTACCATTACAGTACTTGATGAAGACAGTGAAATGTGACAATGGCAATTCACAAACCCAATGACAGTAACCGCAAGACAGTTTCTAACCTGATTTAATAAATCCCTGAAGTTCATACACAAAATGTATCCTCTAAGACTTCCAGGTACCCTAACAAGCCTGACTAAAGACTGGATTCCTTAATACCATGATCTCCAATTACCCCTATTTAAATAGTTATTAGCATTCTGAGAGTGGCTTTTTCAATGTCTTATTTTGTAAATTACCAAAAAACAGGAGTGGCAATGTTATCGGCCAGGTTGTGGGACTATTTTTTTTAGGCTGAGTGCATAAGAAAATATGCAACTTTCTGAGAAAATATGCTCAGGAAATTTTGTCTGAAATCCAACATTCATTCACACACAAGAAGAAAATGAATACATTCTGAGGAAAGGTAGAAAATCTCCAAAAAGATAGAAAACAAGTATGGGTGAGTTATGTTGATAAATATTTATTGAGAAAAAACAAGTGTTTAATAACGAAATATTTGGTTTAATTTAAAGCTATTTTTCTGAGAGTCAAGCCAACGCAAAAGCAGGAAGGAAACTAATATTTGGACTGAGGTTCCTCATTGCATACATCACAAATTACACCACCCCACAGCGATGGAACAGATGCACTGATTATAGAGCGGCCTATTAGAACTGACACCATCATTGCTTACTCCTGAGATAACAGAAAAATCTGGACATTACCTGTGCTGTTTCCAAGATGGCGTTTTCAAACTCACGGTAAGCTTCCCAAATTGCTGTTCCTTTTGTCACATGTAAGCCGACTGCAGTCAGCGCTCTTTCGAAAACTGAGCGAACTTTCTCAATCCCGCCTTCCTGACCAATGCCACCAATCGAATACTGAGCATACTCAAGCCAGATTTCAGGACCTAAACAAAAGTCATCAGAAACAATGAAGTAAAGTCTTCTCCTAGGAAAAAGTCTCCCTTCTACTTCCCAAACCATCTAGTGTTTATAGCATATACATAGCATCTAATGCATACTACAATATACTTTCCTTGCACCCTAGACGTCCACAAAGAAAAAGAGAAACTAAAGTATTCTTTCATGCTGCACTCTTGCCCCAATACAATCTGACAGGGTTACTTTCCTAGTGGATAGGGGGAGCAGCAATAGACAATATCTTTATTTTAGTAAAGCTTTTGACACAGTCCCACATGAAATCCTCATAAGCAAATTAGGGAAATGTGGTCTAGATTGAATTATTATATAGCGGGTGTTCAACTGGTTGAAAGACCGTTCTCAAAGAGTAGTTATCAATGCTTTGCTGTCAAACTGGGAGGATGTATCTAGTGAGGTCCCACAGGAGTCAGTCCTGGGTTCGGTACTGTTCAATAGTTTCATTAATGACTTGGATAATGGAGTAGAGAGTATGTTTATAAAATCTTCAGATGACATCAAGCTGGGAGGGGTTGCAAGCATTTTGAAGGCCAGGATTAGAATTTAAAATGATCCTGACAAATTATATGGTCAGAAATGGTCTGAAATCAACAAGATGAAATTTAATAAAAGACACACAAACGTTTTTAGAATGGAATGTTTTGATTTTGTTTCTAAATTTACTTTATTCATATTAAAATATATAAAAAGAATGGTTGAAATCAAAATAAAACATTCCAAATGTCCCAAAACAAAGCTTTTTTCAGAACTTCATTTAGCCAATTTGTCCTGAATCAAGACAAAAACGCTTTAGACATCTCAAAAATTTTTCATGGGATGGAAAATCCATTTTCCAACCTGCTCTATTTTGTAATGTTTATGAAAACTCCAAACTCTTAATGCCTGCAGGGAAGGGTGGGAGGGAAGATGAGCTGGACATAGATACGGACAGCATGGACAAGCAAGAAAGGACAAAAGTTGGCAGAAGAGCTGCAAAGCAGAGCCAGAAGGCAGGGCAGAGCACCAGAGCTCCCATGTGACTCTATAGCCCTCCACTATGTTCCCAGCTCCACAACAAAACCCAACGGGCCATTCATCTCCCAAGTCCCATAGGTCCCACTCCCGCACGTGCCATTCCAAATTAGAAAACTAGCACACTACCTTTCCCTTTAGTTTTGAGTGTTTATTTTTATTGCTCTAATCAAACCATCATAAAAGATAGTATAAAAAAATCAAGAACAACAAAAAGTAATGGTCTGCTGGAAATGGAGATAAGAAGTGCTGGGTGAGCAGTTCCGTCACTTTTCTTGGAGATCAATTCAATTATGACAGGTCAGGAAATAATTCCTTTTTACATGGTTTTTAGGCATTCAAGAGAGCCTGCAGATCTGAAGAATTAACTATGAAGCCACTACTGAAACCTCCATAATATCTGCCGATTCATTTCACAGCTAGCTCCACCGCAATACATAAAGCGAACCTGGTTATTCAGTGCAATAAATTAGGTATTTAGCAGCAGCCATCGCCTGGTGAACAGGTGTAGACAAGTACCAGATATTGGTCTCTCTTTTAATGAGAGTCCCCATGGTCCAGCACTGTAAAGTGTAGACTAGCTGAGGTACTTAGCAGGTTGGTTAATAAAGGATGGTGCCTTTGTGGTATTAATGGCAACCCACTCTGAAAAAGCTTTCACAGACAGTGGGCACAATGAAATACATTAAAGAGAGCAGGAACTAACAAAATAAGGTCTAGAGAAATAATGCAAGGCACTGAAAATAAACCTTTTAAAACACTTTCTAAACACAAGAATAGAAGAATTCATTATGGGATACAGGATTCAATAGCTGTAGGGAAATACTCCTCATCAGGTAACAGCATGATGCAAAACCAGACAATGTAGTGTTAACCATCTGCTGCCCGCTGAAATAAATGAAACGATACAACAGATCTGAATCATTCAATGACTTCTCTCCAATCTGCACAAACCTGAAATCTTAAACTATATGTCACCAATAGATTGTGAGTTATTACTTTTAAACGGCTATTCTTTTCCTCACAGATCCAAGAAAAAAAAAAACTTTGGGGGAGTATTTTTCATGCTAATACTTCTGATCCAGTTGCAGTATTAACCGCAAGAAAACACCTTCTTAGGAAAAAAGAAAGCAATGATTTGAATGCAAAGCTACAAATGTTTATTTGCAACTTACAGATATAGTCTTTCACAGCTCTCTCAAACAGCTCATAAACCTTCTCGCGATCGGTGCTTTCAGAAGCCATTCTTATCTCATCCTTCAACCAGTCCAGCCAAATTTCTGTAAGACAGCAGGCACTTTAGAGGTACATTACCAAGAATATTCAAGAGAGTCCGTAAGATAAGAAATTAGTTTAACTTGGCATCACTAAATAGAATTGTTTGAAAATGTGAATTTTTTTGTAACACTTTTTTTAACCTTTACAGTTATTTACAGTTAATTTTGCTAAAGCTTTGGCCAATTTTTACCACCAGAGCACCAAATATATAGGCAAATTTCTATTTATAAAGGCAAAATGTTACCATGATGCCTTTGTGAAAAGAATATAATTGATGTTAGTTCAATTCCCAGTGAACAATGGTCCACAGTAAAGGGATCACCAGCACAAATGATACCCTTCTGGATACACTACAGATGCCAATCACTGAACAGCCACAGAGGCTGTTCTCCCCCTCTCTTCTGGAACAGGTCTTTCCATGTCAGGGCCAAGACACATCAGCCAGGCAGTGTAGAGAAGCTCACTCAGCTGCTGCCTGTACCATCAATAAATACCATCAATAAACTTCAGGCTCAAGGGCTATCTGCAACTTTCCACAGCATCATATTCAGAAGATTACAAAATATTAACCTTTTGGCAGGAGTTTGTATGCTCAACACTGGACATTATAGCCAGAATCATCCACATAACAGTAATCCCCAAAGATGTCTGATTTGGTCTCATGGACTTCGTGATAAAATTCAATGCAAATAATTTACAAACTGTTCAGTTTAGCTGCTAAAAACAGGGTGGGGTGGGGGTTTCACAAGGATAACACTCAAGGGTGAGCTGAAATCAGCCTGTACCTTCAGTAAGTGGAAAGAGTTCACTCATCTTCTGGCGGGCTCTTCTAAGCTTTACCAGCTCTCCTTCCTGGCGGAGCAGTTTTATCAGGTCCAAGTGACAGTTATAGTCAAATGCATTGATGGAAAGCTTTAAAAATGAGATGTAAAGACATGTAAGAGAGTACATCTAGCAGTTAGAGCAGGAAACTAGGATACAGGACTCCGGAGTTCTAGTTTGGACTGTGCCATCGACGCTATGATCTTCAGGTTATGGCTACACTAGACAGCTTACAGCAGCGCAGCTGCTCTCCAATTTAATTAATCCACCTCCAACGAGTGGTGGTAGCTGGTGCTTAGATCGTCCCTCGGAGGATGGTTTATTCACATCCCTGAGCAACATAAGTTATACCGACCTAAGTGGTAGCGTAGACATAGCCTCAGTCTGATCATGTGAGATGAATACAATACATACCTCCCACTGTCCCTCATGGGGTAGTGCAAGGTTTCGTTATTGTTTGTAAAACCCACTGAGGGCACAAAATGAAAGATGTCAAAAGTATTCTTTATAAACCTGACACAGGTGATTGAATCAGGCTCTCAGAGCAAGAAACCACTGTTTAATAGTGTGGATCCTCAGGTGATAAGCATAACAAGCGAGTGCCTGCAAGCCTCATTGAGCAGTTGTGCATATTGACCAAGTCATCATTTCAATGGTAAAAATGATGGTATGTATCCAAACTGCATTAATCTCCAGTTTTCAATAACGTTGTTTAACAAAACTGAGAATTTGCTCTAGTAAACTAGTATAAAAACCGAAAGAGTTTTTCAGCTTCCCCTCCAGTAACTGGAAATAGCCAACAAAAGCAGTTCTCATCTATAAGATACATTAGTTCTGAGCTGTCAAAAGACTGAAGTTCTCTTCTCATTAAGGTTCTGCCTCCCTTTTCTCACTGTATGTCAAGCTCAAAATAATCCCTACACTTGTTACTGTAGGGTCCACCATGCAGTCCATTTCAGCACCAGACATTCATGCTCTCAAACTACATTAGTCCTCAAAAATTCCTGCTCCTGACCGCAACCATCAATTATTTCAGTAATCAGTGCATAAAGAAAACCCTCTGAAGTTAGCAGCTATTCCATAGTTTGCCATAGCAATTAAATTGCTGAAGGATTACACAATAAAAGGTCCCCTTTACACAGGTATAACATTTTCATATTTACCATTCTGAAACTGAGAGCAATTAGCACACTTTTGTAAAAATACTGAGTGTGTCTCCAATTAAAAGGGCTCTGTAGCAAGATGGCCAAGGGTACACATGTCAATTCTCAAATTAATAGACAAGATTAGGAACAGCGTAATTTACATACATTTCACATGAGTATACAACTTGGAATTTGATAGTTGGTTTTTTGAAAGCAGTTCCAGAGTGTGATCGAAGAATTTGAGACTATATATAAACTGAAAGGATTTCTTAATCCTTTGCAACAGACAGCAGAGTTATACAATCCTGGATTAACACTACAACATGGATATACGTGAAAGGAGAATTCCCCATGTCTAAAAGTTTAATCCAGTATACTCACTGTCTTCCGCAAACTCACCCATCAATAGTATCACGTATTCCTAGTCCATTGGTTCACAAAAATATCTCACCTTCCTCACATGCTAACTATGCTCCAATATTTAATGAGGGACTATAATACAGACTCCCTCACATATTTATTCATTTGCTCTACAGAGATATCAATCAGGGATTTGGAGCAATCACATTTTTGAATTGCACTGCTCCGGCTCCACTCCAGCTCCGGGCATAAACCTACTGCTCCGCGCTCCAGCTCTGCTCCAAAGCCCTGATATCAATACTTCATTAATCATTTGTAGTCCAGCAGCACCCACAACATGAAAGGACACTGGTATATATACACACACACGAAGACAGTCCCTACCCTAAAGATCCTTACAGATGAAGACCGCTAACAATACAGAAAGAACGTAAGAATGGCCATACTGGGTCAGACCAACGGTCCATCCAGCCCTAACATCCTCAGCAGCGAAGACTGAAGCAAAGAATTCATTTAGTTTCTCCGCAATGACTTAAAGACGATTAAGTGCTCCTTTTGTATCTCGATCACCCCAGGGGCCTCACTGGCTGTGTAACAGCTTCCTGCTTCTGATGTACTTGAAAAACATTTTGTTATTACCGTTTGCGTTTTTGGCTAGCTGTTCTTCAAACTCCTTTTCGGAGCGAAAAATAATACTGTAAGTTTATGTATATTGCAGAAAGTGTTTTTTCTCCTTAACAACACTGACTAGCCCTCAGCCTAGACACCACCTTGATGGGTTGGGGGGGGGGGGGGGAGAGGCTGCAGAGCACCTGGCCAGATGGATCCCAGCCCTCAGGAGCCAGGTTCCACCCATGAGTCCTACAGCAGCTGAAAACATGGCAGAAAAGGCGCAGCGTTTGGATCGCCGGCTCAGAAAGCACGTGGCACTGAGATATGAAGTCCCCCTTTGCACGCAAACGCTTCCGACCCAAGGAACGGCCCCGCAGCGCCACTGGTCTTCGGGGACCAGGCGCCAGAGTGGCAGGCGCAGCTCCCGCCCTCGGCAGGGGGAGAAGGGGATCCCCTGGGGCCCCCCGCCCCCGGGCACGAGGCTCGGACCGGTGGGCTACGCGCGCGCGGGCCCCAGGCGGGAACGGGGGGCTCCCTGCTGCGCACCCCGACCCTGGCGCCTCCTTAGCACCTCAGCACAGAGAGTGCGGGACGCCCCCCCCCCACCCCCGCAGTGCGCGGGGCCGTGGGGACCCGACCGGGGGACACGCTGAGGGAGGCTGCACGCGGGGCTTCGGGGACACACGCCCCGCCCCCTACCTGCTCCTCCAGCCGCTGGATCTCGGCCTCGTTCTCCTTCTCCTCATCCTCGCCGTCCGCCGAGGAGTCCGAGTCGCCCTCGTCCCCGCACTCCCCCTCCGACTCGCGAGCCCCCTCCCGCCGCCGCTCTTCCTCCGCCGTGGCCGCCGCTGCCGCCTCCTCCTCGGCCCCGACCGCCGCCGCCATCTTGTGCAGCTACCTCCGTTGCGCAGCCTGCCGAGCTCGGCCAAGCCGTGGGGCTGCCGCTGGCGCGCCTGACCGAACCGCCACACACACAGATGCTGAACGCGCCCCCGCAAAGAAGCGCGAACGCCCGCCTGGAGCTCGCTCTACACAGCTCCGCGGCAACGGCCGTTTCCGAGCAGGGATTCACGGCCTGCTCGTGCACGGATTCCTACAGGCACCTGTGTAGTGTCCTCGGGTCCTGAGCACGTAGGGGCCTTAGGGAAGGTCCCCCTGGCCATGGCTTGACGATAGGGGGAGGACCCAGGCTTGGCCGCCATGTTGTGTGTGGCAACAGGCTCAAGAGCTTGGTTGAGCTTTCTCATCAGCTCAGTCCATAGCAAATGGGTCAGGTCGTGCTGCTGCGTCCCCGCTCATCCTCTCCTTAATAATCCTTATAATAACTGAGAATTC
Organism: Macrochelys suwanniensis; assembly: GCA_033296515.1. Lineage (NCBI taxonomy): Eukaryota > Metazoa > Chordata > Testudines > Chelydridae > Macrochelys > Macrochelys suwanniensis. Next base: position 4,197,563 of record CM065789.1, on the reverse strand, counting down.
AGTAAACACTGTACAGCATGTGTACCATGGCGCGGGGGGCACAGCACATGAAATTAAATACTCACTACTGTATTTATTAAAGTTTCCTCGGCTGCAACACTGGAGATAGGGCATGGGAAGTAAATATAGTAATAAGTATCAGAGGGGTAGCCTGTGTATGTTTACTGTATTCGCAAAGCTCCCCCTATCCCACTTGGCCCCTTACTGCGGACGCTGCACAAGAATAATAACCATTTGCAAAGCTCTCCCCCATCCTGTCCAACCATGGTGTTCAGGATGCTGGCTAAAAAACGGATACACTAGTAATGCATTATATGGTAGCAAGGTCTTAAAGGTGTTGGGATTGGGAATATCAATTCATCAAAAAGCTTGATCCCGCTGTTCGCACTTACTCCCACCGAAGCCAAATAAGACAGCAAGTAACGATCAAAAGAGACCAACAGGAGAGCTAGTGCATGTAGCTCTTTCTGATAGTGAATCCTCACTAGCTAGTTGTCAAACTACAACACAGTACAGGACAAATGCAGGCTTGGGATAAACAACAGGAGAGGCAATCATCTGCCAGGCAGTTGTCAGGGTGAGTCCTGTAGAGGGCTCTGAACACCAGGACAGAGACTTTGAATTGAGCTCGGAAGTTAACTGGGGAGCCAACGCCAAAAACAGGCACAGGCTAAGCTGTTAGCATTTGTACCAACTGGAGCTTTTGCAGGGTTTGTGGCTTCAGTCCTAAATCTAGTCCTCTAGCCATCAAACACGCCCTTGATTTACACGGCTCACTCTTTGCTGGCTCGAGGCTACAGTGAAGTGCAATGATCACACCTGGAGGGCACAAACGCATGGCGGATAACTCGCCCATGGGAGTAGGTATTTTGGAGACGGTGGCTGTGTGGGTACAGCGCTGTCAGCGGGGGGGACCCCGCAACGTGCGAATCACGGGCACTGCAGAGCCCCGGTTTTGTGACGGGGTTTATTTGGGGCTGGCTCTGGAGGGTAGCGCACGGCTTGAACCCAGCCCCGGTCAAGCCGCTTCCTCCTGCCTGGGCAGAACTCCCCGCGGCAGGCGTGGAGGGGCCGTTTGCCAGGCTCCGAGCAAAGGGGCTGCAAACAGCCACAATCTCGCGCGCCACCGGCCCGGCGCAGCAGCGACAGGGGTGGGAACCGCGCAGGCACGCGCCCTCCTCGCCAGGGGGCGGGGCCGGGGGGCGGGCGGGTCACGTGGGAGGGGGCGTGATGTAACGCTCTCCTAACAGTGCGCCGGGGAGCATCTCGCGCTGGTCAGGGCCGGGAAGATGGCGGCGCTGAGGGTGACGAGGGGCTGGGCTGCGGCCGCTCTGCTGAGGCCCGGGCCCATAGGGCTGGCGGGCCCCACCGCGGGGTATCACAAGAAGGTCGGTGGGGGGGGGAGTGGGAGCAGCATGGGGGGCTGGGGGTGCAGAACTGGGGGGAGTGGGAGCAGTATTGGGGGGCTGGGGGTGCAGTGCAGAACTGGGGGGGAGGGACTGGGGGAGTGGGAGCAGCATGGGGGCCGGGGGTGCAGAACTGGGTGGAAAGGGACTGGGGGAGTGGGAGCAGTATTGGGGGCTGGGGGTGCAGAACTGGGGGGAGTGGGAGCAGCATGGGGGCTGGGGGGAAAGGGACTGGGGGAGTGGGAGCAGTATTGGGGGCTGGGGTGCAGAACTGAGGGGGAGGGACTGGGGGAGTGGGAGCAGCATGGGGGGCTGGGGGTGCAGAACTGGGGGAAAGGGACTGGGGGAGTGGGAGCAGTATTGGGGGCTGGGGGTGCAGAACTGGGGGGAGTGGGAGCAGCATGGGGGGCTGGGGGTGCAGAACTGGGGGGAGTGGGAGCAGTATTGGGGGGCTGGGGGTGCAGTGCAGAACTGGGGGGGAGGGACTGGGGGAGTGGGAGCAGCATGGGGGCCGGGGGTGCAGAACTGGGGGGAGGGACTGGGGGAGTGGGAGCAGTATTGGGGGCTGGGGGTGCAGAACTGGGGGGAGTGGGAGCAGCATGGGGGCTGGGGGGAAAGGGACTGGGGGAGTGGGAGCAGTATTGGGGGCTAGGGGTGCAGTGCAGAACTGTGGGGGGAGGGACTGGGGGAGTGGGAGCAGCATTGAGGGGTGAGGAAGGGGCTGGGGGCGGGATCCTGGGCTTTGTATGGGGACCTTGGGGGTGGGAGACAAGAAGGGGTCTGGCTGTTAAGGGATAAGGTGGCTTACGAACCCCCGTACACTGGCTGTGAGCCCCTGTCCTTAAGCATAGGTCAGCTGTGGGGATTATCAGCTGCGTGCCTTGCCCTGCGCTGGGCTTTGCCTGAAGCACGTTGGAAACGGCGCAGGCTTTATGAGCGCTTTCCCGGCCAGGGACTGTAGCTGCCATAGTCACTGCAGATAAAATTCCCTTGTAGGTTGTGGATCACTATGAGAATCCAAGAAACGTGGGCTCCCTTGATAAGAGTGCAAAGAACGTTGGTACTGGCTTAGTGGGCGCTCCTGCCTGTGGCGATGTGATGAAACTACAGGTGAGCTTTCAACTACACAACAACTATGTCCTGCTTATTTCTGTGTGGCTAAAAAAATGCTAATTTTGTTATCTAGTGACTTGAAGTTAAGCTGTATATATTTATAGCTCCAGTCACTGAGAAAGAACTCTAGTATAAGTAATATTATGAATTGACCACACTGATTATGTTGACAATCATAAGTTGTTTGCAAGAAAGAATAGCTAATGATGAGACAAAGTAACATTACAAAATGGATACTTCTGTCAGAGAAGTCTCATCTAATGGTATTACAAGTGGTACAAGTGCTAAAGAGAGGTTTCTGTCTTGTTTATACATCTGATAGCACTTTGTAAATGTTCACTGTTTCCCATGTATTGTCATTTTTCCCATTGTTGTTTTTTGTGGGTTCTTCACACAACATAAGGCAGGAGAAAAATTAAAAAAGGAAAAAATTCTGGTAAAACCACAAAGAATAAAAGGAGGATTCCGGGGCAGTTGTCAGACCTGCAGACTGCTTTTAACTCACCTTTTGCAACTAAGTAGATTTTAAGTGGATTATGTCCTCTAAAGACTACCAGTAACGCAGGCTTAAACCATTAGTAAAATGACTATTTCTGGAACTAAAATCTAAATGTTTTACAACATTCCTTGCCTAAGTCATAGGCCCTACCTATCCTGCTTCACTGGACACCAGCGAAAAGGGAATCTTGCCCCTGACTTCTATGTGACTAGGCCCAAATTAAACCATTATCCAGTTGAGTCCTCTTCAGCGTTAGTACAAGCATGTGATGTAAACGGAACTAACGTCATTGAAACTCTTGCAGGTTGAAGTGGATAAAAATGGAAAGATTATTGATGCAAGATTCAAAACATTTGGCTGTGGATCGGCAATTGCCTCAAGCTCATTGGCCACAGAATGGATTAAAGGGAAAACGGTAAAACTGACTTCACACCTATGAAAGAGCATATAACGCAGGAGCTGGCAGCAGTCTCCAGAGGTTGCTATTAATGCTACACCATCCTTTATCAGAGACCATATGCGGAACAGTGGTCTGAAAAGCATAGTATGGAGTTTGCATTTTACTTAGTGTGAATTTTTTTCTAGAATGAGGGAGATTAAGAATCTCTTCCATCGCTATCACGGGAATTTGACTCTTCTAGTTCAGTAGTTTTAATTTCCGTTTCTGGAAAGGAAGATCTTTCTTGGGCAGCTTGATGATTTTCAGAATGGCTATGGCTTACATAGCCAGAAATAATTAATGTATATTCTCTTCCGCACAAGCACCACGACTTCTTCCAACAAATAAGAAGCTCTTGTGAGATTATTTAGGTTTCTACCTATCCTTTTCCCATCAGTCTAAAACAGGTGGGCAAACTACGGTCCACGGGACGGTCCTGCCCAGACCCCGAGCTCCTGGCCAGGGAGACTAGCCCCTGGCCCTTCCCACTCCCCCACAGCCTCCGCGTGCCGCACCACCAGCGCTCTAGGTGGCAGGGCTGCAAGCTCCTGCCGGGCAGCGCAGGCAGCATGGCTGGCTCCGGCCGTGCGGCGGGGCTGCGGCCGTGCGGCGGGGCTGCGAGCTCCTGCTGCTCTGAGCAGCATGGTAACGGGGTGAGGAGCGGGGGGTTAGATAAGGGGCAAGCAGTCCCGGGTTGGGGGGGGGGGTTGAATAGGGGTGGGGGTGTGGATAGGGGTCAGGGCAGTCAAGGAGCAGGGAAGGGGAGTGGGGTGGGGGGGTTGAATAGGGGGTGGGGTCCTGGGGGGCGGTTAGGAGTGGGGTCCCAGGAGGGGCGGTCAGGGGACAAGGAGCAGGAGGGATTGGATGGGTCAGAGGTTTTGAGGGAGGAGGGAGGTGGGTGGGAGCAGATAGGGGGCGGGGGCCAGGCTGTTTGGGGAGGCACAGCCTTCCCTACCTGGCCCTCCATACAGTTTCGCAACCCCAATGTGGCCCTCGGGCCAAAAAGTTTGCCCACCCCGGTCTAAAACATCAAGTTGTCAGTCTTATTCACATAGTACCGTACAGATGTAAATGCACAAACTGCCAATATAGGTTCCTTGTAGGGTCACAGCCTAGAACACTAGCGTGTGCCTTGACTTTAGTCATCTGCGACTGTTCATTTGAAAACTTTTTCCTTAAATCTGGTATTTTGGGATGGAAGGAGAATGGGAAAGATGTTGACAGGGGTGGTTGTCAATTTGTTTATACACAGTCCTTTAAAATACTTTTGCACTATCATTGAGTATAACGAAATCATTCTTCCTATGTTTCTCTCTGAATCCCCATCCTGAAGGCTAGTCCTCAAAACACCCCTTTCACAATTCCGTGGAGCATGTATACTACCTCAGGTGGTTGGGGGTTTGGTGACCAGCTGTCAATCTTGTATTAACAGGTTTATAAATTTCAGGTTGATGAAGCCTTGAAGATCAGAAATACTGATATTGCTAAAGAACTCTGCCTTCCTCCAGTTAAACTACACTGTTCTAGTAAGTCAAAAGTTAAATATGGATAGTTTAAACACTGAACTATTCTAAAAATTAAAATCTGTTGTCTGACAAAGCCCAGAAACATGGTACAACTTACTGCAATTTGACTCTAGTTCTTATTATTGAGGTTTCTAGGTATTTTCAGAGGACTTACATGGGTGCGTAAGGATGTACCTAGTGTTACCTGTCTTTTGAGTCTGCCATAAGTTCTCCCAAGTTAAGTGCCCAGTTCTACTGATCTCATTTTAAAGGTGACCTGCAAAAGAAACAAATCAGGGTTTGGCTGCTTTACAATGTACAGTGAAAGCCTAGAAGACGTTCTGCTTTTATTTTCACATTAGAAACCAGGTCTTTCATCTAGAAGAGTCTGTGGTGACTAGAGAACTAGTGAAGTGACATCAAAGAGCCAAAAATTGAAACCTGACCAGTTTTCTGACCAGTTTTAATCCGAAGGAGTCTTGTCTGACCAGTTTTCCTTTCTCCAAAATATTAGTCATGGATTTTAAAGATTCAGTGCCCCTTCCCCCTCAATGTAAGTGTAAGTTCAGAAACAAATGATGACCAGAGTTGACATTTCTGATGCTGGTATGGCAAAGCAGAAAAGATGTCAAAGGCCCCGTTTTAAAAAACTCCTTTGTTGGCTCCCTTGAAAGGAACATAACACAGATCAAGGATGTTGAATGGGATACATGTGCAGTTGGTTGGCGAATGGAAGAGGGGGGATGTGGGGAGTGTCTGTCTAAAACTTCAGTTAATTCCTCAGAAAATTAAGAGCATTTCCTCAACTAAGGAATAGTGTAGGCAGGAGCCAGGGCAAGCTTTGTAGAAACACTTCTCATGTATCTCAGTTGTGACCTGCAAGAAGATCTAGCCTTCTCTATTTCTGCTAGTGTCCCTGCTGTATTGTCTTACAGTGTACCTGACAACAAATGTCCTTTTTTAAGAAAGTGGATCGTTTTCCCCCCTTACTTACAAACAGGTTTCAAAGTGCTCGTTCTCTCTTTTGCTTTTCAGTGCTAGCTGAAGATGCAATCAAGGCTGCTCTGGCAGATTACAAGTTGAAACAGGATCCTAAGAAAGAAGAGCCAGAGAAGAAAGCAGCCAAAGCCTAAAACTGTGTGAGACTGTAAAGCTTGCTTGCTCATTCCACTTAAATTTACAGTGCAATTACTTTAGATGTTAGAGATGAGAACCAGTGCAGTACTGAATGAAGCTGTAAGACGCACATAAGAGACGCACAATGTTTCACCGTTCCATGTGTATTAAACCACCTTTGTGGTGCTCAGATTACAGGAATTTTTTTGAGCTTATTTCAGCACAGCCTACTGTCCTATCTTGACTTCTTCATATTAAGTGTACAGGTGAGGGAGACAGTTCTGAGTGTGACAGTTGAGTTTTCAGCAATGAAAATCCTGGGATTTCAAATGTTGGAAGGGCTAAAATTCATAGACTAGATGTATAGTTTTGTATAGAGAAGGGTTATTTTGGAAAGTGTTTTGCCTTGATCTGAATGTTTGTTTATTCAGGAAATTGCAGATCAGTTTTATTGCAAATGTTGTACATAATATATTAAACAATCTCTGCCAATTCCTCTTTGGTACAGCTGGGTTGGAAGTCCATTTCGCTCTGACTCTTTGGGGCGTTCATATCATCCACCCTGTAGTTTGGTTCCTAGCATTTCAAAACTTAGGCAATATCTGTTTAGAGGCTACTTTAAAAACACCCCTGTTTCATCCTCTGGCAGGGGTGGCCAACCGGTGGCTCCGGAGCCACATGCAGCTCTTCAGAAGTTAATATGCGGCTCCTTTTATAGGCACCGACTCCGGGGCTGGAGCTACAGGCGCCAGCTTTCCAGTGTGCCGGGAGAGGGGGTGCTCACTGCTCAACCCCAGACTCTGCCGTGGGCCCTGCCCCCACTCCACCCCTTCCCGCCCCCTCCCCAGAGCCTGCCATGCCCTCGCCTCCCTCTCCCTCCCACCGCAGCCTCCTGCCACCAGCTGATGGGGAGGTGCTGGGAGGGGAGCTGATGGGGTTGTGGGGGCTGGTGACCTATTACTGTGGCTCTTTGGCAATGTACACTGGTAAATTCTGGCTCCTTCTCAGGCTCAGGTTGACCAACCCTGTCCTATGGCATTTAACAACCAAAAACTGAATGGGAAGAGCAGGTAATGGCCACTAGAAGGCAGTACATTCATAAGCTGTTAATAGGCAGGCACAATATACTGATTTTTCCAGTTCAAGTACCACTTTTGCCATCAACCTATGCAGTAGTTTAAATAAGGGGTACCAAATGCGAGAGATGTGGACCTTTGAACACTAGGTCATATGTAAGAGGTAGGGTCTACCAAGGTAGGGTCCCTCCTATTAATGTGGATTCATGTCTGAGTTTAAGTGAGACAATCTTGTTTGGGATCATAGGGCTGTTGCTTCTAGCCTATAATGTTTCCTGATCTAAATGTAGGGAATATACTGTACTCTCCATATAGTTCCCACTTCTTATCATTAAAGTTCCCAAAGGCCTTGATAAAGTCTAATTGAAACTGCCGGGTTTCAGAAATGGTACTATAACTGACTTCAAGAAAACACTTAACTATCTAGGACTTTCATAGCTTCTGACTCACAAGTAGAAAGCTAGCCACCCTGCTCCTTTGCACCTTCCGTCTGGGATGACAATCTGGTGGAGGAAAAGCAGTCTAGTTTGTAAAGGCTTGATTTTGCTATATACATAATGAGTGTCTCCTGCTGGTATCAGTGGCCACAGTAGAATCATAGAATCTCAGGGTTGGAAGGGGTCTTAAATGGTCATCTAGTCCAACCCGCTGCTCAAAGCAGGACCAATCCCAACTAAATCATCCCAGCCAGGGTTTTGTCAAGCCTGACCTTAAAAACCTCTAAGGAAGGAGATTCCACCACCTCCCTAGGTAACCCATTCCAGTGCTTCACCACCCTCCTAGTGAAAAAGTTTTTCGTAATATCTAACTTAAACCTCCCCCCTGCAAGTTGACACCATTACTCCTTGTTCTGTCCTGGGCTACCACAGAACAGTCTAGATGCATCCTCTTTGGAACCCCCTTTCAGGTAGTTAAAAGCAGCTATCAAATCCCCTCATTCTTCTCTTCTGCAGCCTAAACAATCCCAGTTCCCTCAGCCTCATAAATCATGTGCTCCAGCCCCCTAATCATTTTTGTTGCCCTCCGATGGACTCTTTCCAATTTTTCCACATCCTGCTTGTAGTGTGGGGCCCAAAACTGGACACAGTACTCCAGATGAGGCCTCACCAATGCTGAATAGAGGGGAATGATCACATCCCTCGATCTGCTGGCAATGCCCTACTTATACAGCCCAAAATGCCATTAGTCTTCTTGGCAACATGGACACACTGACTCAGATCCAGCTTCTCATCCACTTAACAAGTGGGCAATGGGGACAGGAGTTGACATTTTGATAGCAAATGAGAGAGAGTAGGGGGGAGCAGGAGGGGAGACTGTAACAGAGCATGGGGAGCCAGTGGAGGGTTTCTTACGGCTTAGCAAGGGGCTGGGAGAATGATCTTATGCAGTGTACAATTTATAGCTATATTATACAATCTCCACAAAGTGGGAACATCTTTCCTCCTCCAAAGTAAACTCACTGGCAAAGATGCACTTTTTGATATGCTTTTAACTTGAGTTACACAGCACTGTTCATCTTGTTAGGAGACCATAGAGCTTCAGCTTAACTAGTCCAGAGACTTATAGACGGTGGTGCCGTTTCATCACCTGCAAGTCTTCATTTTCAAAGTGATACCTAGTTATAGAATTCCTGCTCACTGGTATTCGAGATCTGCTCAACTACATCTTGTATTGCTTAAAACCCCAACTCCTAGAAACCTATTACATATAAAACTTAGATCATGTTTTTAGTTCACGGTCCAAGAGACACACAAGTTTTCGTCTTGAGGCCAAAAGACCAAAACCATCAAGACACTTGATCACAGCCTTTGATAGGCCAAGAGACTACTTACCCTTGATCTTAGCTCTAAGGAGCCGAGGAGCGATTAATACATTAATGTTGCAAAGTCCACCCATCAAAAGTTAGGAAATGCCAGAGTTAAAGTTGCCCATAAATATTAATTCATTCCCCCCCACCCATCCCCCCGGAGGGTTTGCAGTCTAATTACATTATCACTCAGGTCCTAGGTAACACACTGGTATGTAAACGGTTACGATACAAGCGGTCTTACCTGCTAACACACCCATTATGCCCTCACTCCCACTACCCCAACTACTGGGTTAGAATTTTGCCATTTACTTCAGTGGGAGAAGGAGCAGGCCCTTCCTGAAGACCGGTGCTGCTGTAGGAATCGTAGGGAGGTGTAAGATGCAAAGGCGCTAGCCGGAGTTACAGTGAAACTAGGCCGCGTCTCAACGCATTTATCAAAGCCCTCCAGTTCCAAGGCCGGGGAAACACACATAAATATCGAGCAAAGACGGTTAATCCGTATCCCAGAGCACACAAAACTTACCGAAAAGCTGAGCGCATCTCCGTTGCCTTTTGCTAGACTTTGTTTATATGCGGTGTCCATTAACTTTTGTTTCATCTTTCACTTCCGCTTTGTGTCATCAAAGCCGTGAGCTGATGTATGGGACTGAACTGCATTCCGTACGGCCAGATTGCCTCATGGTAACTGGTTAATTAAAAACAAACGAGCCACTTTATGTGCAAAGGGCTGCTGGGTTTCTTTGCAGTTTATCTGGTCCCCCTTGATGCGTCGTCAGCCTTTGATCATTTCTACAGGATCAAATGCCGTGCCCTGGAAGTTTGCACTGGGCACAGGTTCCAATCCTTTCCTTCCCTTGCTCTCAAGTATTGCCTCATAGCATTTGATAGTGGGGTGTGTTTTATATTGTGAAGGGTTCAAATTGCTTAAAGCCACCTTTTCCCTCTCTTGTCTCGGTCACCATGCGTCCAGGGGGTCACAGCCCAAATCCCCCCTGGACCAAAAAAATATATATATATCAACTAGTGGCTAATAACACCCAAGACCCACATCTAACACTCCTGCAATCCTAACTCCCAGCCTCACCCAAAAGCCATCTTCCACTCACTCATCACACATTCAGAACCAAGCAGGTGCAAAGGATTGTAGGTTATGGGTGCAAATCGTGGGATCTGACCACCAAGAATTGTGGGAGTGGGGTAATCAGGTCACTAAACAGGTTTAGGGTCACTGTAGGGGAGAGTCTGAGAGCTCCTGTATTAGAGAAGAAGCTACTGTAAATTAATAATAGCAGGGCACTGAGAGGAGCGAGGCCTATGGCAGAACTGAGCATTGAACGGTCGGGGAGAACTCCGAATTGTAGCAAAAGCCTTGGAATAAAACAGAGGGAATATAAAGAGGCAGGGAAAGTAGGTCAGCGGAGGGTGTGTGTGGAAGTGGCCTTGTCTGTTTCCATTGGCATGGCACAAAGGAGGTGTATTAAGAGCATTTTGACTATTAATTTAATTGTGTTGCAGCTGTTTATTAAAGTGACCACAATTTACTTCAAATAGGCTCTATCTAAACCCAGGTGTGAGAGGGAGTGTTTAAAACCAAGGGAAAGTTTCCAAAACCCAGGTCATCGCAGCCAGGAGAGAGGTTCTGATTTGCTAGTTCAATCCAGCGAGAAGGAACGATTGAAAAGGTATGTGCATGCCCCCGCAAACATACCTAGCCAAATGTATGTGCCCCTACATGCACACCCTCACACCCATGGCCAGCATGCACTTCCCCCATACATTATACATACACACGTTCACAGATGTGTGTTCCACACACACACTGCCCCCACCCCGCACTCTCCTAGTGAGGGGCCAAAGAGGGGAGCTTTTGAGTTTTGCAGCAGGTTGGTTAAGACTCCAGGGTCTAGTAAGGAGCTACTTCTTTGCAGAGATAAAAGGACTTTTAAAAAACTCCCCCTTATTTATAACACCTTAGTTGACTCCTGAATATCCCCTACCGCTTTTGTGCTTTTCCATGTGACAAAGACTGCAGTTGCTCTCCAGCTATATTTTTTTTTTATATATAAAATATATATACACACACACACACTCTCTCTCTCTCTCTCTGGATAGAGCAGAAGCCAAAAACTGCTGGGATTATGTTCTTGTTTCTGCCAGCATTAGCCCTCATCATAGGGCAAAGGCTTTGACCAGCTCCGTTGATGCCTTATTTGCATTCATTATTATCCACAGCTGAAGACTATAGTAATTAGAGGTGGAAGAGGCTTATTGCATCCCATCTAGCCCACCTCCTGGAGAGAGGGTGGGAACTCAGGATGTCCCTTACGCTCCAGGGTTCTGTGCAGTCTAGTTCAGATGTTCTAAGCATCGGGGCTCCCCATCTTCTTCACTTGAGAGATTATCCCACAGTCCATGGAGTTTATCCTGAGCTTTCCAAACAAGGTTTTATTAATTTCATCCCACTACTCCTAGTGGTACAACCCTCAATAAATTTCCCCTTCCCTTATCCTTCCTCCAAGATTTACACCATACTCTGGATGACAGGATACTCCAAGACACTCCAAACTCTGTTTTGAATCCAGCTCCGGCCATCCTTGTTGATTTCCATCTCTGCAGTAAGGCCAAAGAAAGCCCCAGCTCCAGATACTCCTGCCAGCTACAACGGGGGGCGTTTGGATCCAGCTCTCAATGTTTGCAGGGTTTTGTCATCTGCTGGTGGAACACTTGGCCCTGGGATGGAGGCTAAGGCCCGGATCCCCTGACCTATAGAAGCTAGGCACCTAAATACCTCTGAGGATCTGGGCCTGAGCCCTTAAGGTCCAGTCCTGCAATGCTCCCCCCATTCATAGCTCATTGTAGGATCGGGGAGATGGTTCATCATGCCAGGTGTGGTTGCAGCAGAACTGCAGGTGAAGGAGGCTGTAGGTGTGGGCTGGGAGAGGGCCCTGACCACAGGGGTCCCTAAGGAACACAGTGCACCTGCCAAGGGCCAATCTCTGCTGTTCTACTGCTGTGAATCCCCCATGCCAGTGAAGCCAGTGGGCCGATGCGGGATTCACACAGGTGACACGGAGAGCAGAACACTGCCCAAAATCTGGAGAGCAGGAAAAAGTGCTGATTTGGTTGTATCACGTATCTCAGCTTTGCTGGCTCACTCTTTAATTTGAGAACTGCTGCAGCGACACCGGGACTGAAAATAGAGAGAAATCCATTTGAAAAACTCTCTCTTCCAGGAAAGAGTCCTGTCTTACTGCAGTGACTAATCACCATTCACGCTCCCCTTGCCCTCCAGCGTTACTAGCCTGCAGAGAACCAGGCTAAAAGCAAAGGAAATCAGCACTAAGGCCTCTCAGCTGTTCCCACTCAGCTCTTTCCTATGGCCAGAGCTATGCCGGCTATTTCCTGTTTTAATCCCAAGGGAGAAATACATTTAAGGCAGCTTTTTCCAGACGTGGCACTGAGACATTCTGAGGTTTAAGCAGAAGTCACCACTAAAATTGTTTGCTACTATTTAGGACGTCTAGGAGAGCTGGACAGATAATGAATCACAAGGGATGGGTGGTGTGATGGTTGGTAGGCAGATTGCCTGATGTGTAGCCATGGATATGTTTGTATGCAATGTGTGCACTAAATCTTGAGCCTGGCTCTTGGTTGGGACTGTGACACTAGTAAACCAAGTGCCAGCTCTGGCCAAGGCCGTAGGCATTAGCTAAGAACTGGCAAACTCATAGCTGGAAACCAAACCTGGTCACCTCTAGGTTAGTTTTGTTCAAAATAGGTATTAGTCTTATGAGAAAGTATTTAGACTCTATGAAATGCATGTGAAATGCTGTGTGCATTAATCTCACTTGTAATGTCTGTATTCCACGCTATGAGGAAATATGGTGGTTTTGATTTATAACTTTGAAAATGTTTGCTCTGCACTTGTGAACCCAGGCATGGGAATTGTCCCCTTCCTCCCATCATAAAATAAAAGCTTTGTTAATTGCCCCATCCACCCATGGAGAGGTATGTGCAGAAGGCCTTGTCCTACTGATTTGAATACCGGAAGTGGGACATAAAAATAGTTGACATGAAGATTTTTCATCTCTATGTTGTTTGAACTCTCACAGGGCCAGAGATATTGGACTCCCCTGGGGTTACCCGTGGGTCCGCCCTGAAAGACATTTTGAATGGACAGATTACCATGTCTCTGTCATCTTTAGGAACCATAGATGGTAACTCATTTGTGTGTAGATGTTTGCTAGCTTTAACCTGTAAAAAACTCATTTCTTTTTCCTAGTTAGTAAACCTTTAGATAGTTTATTACCGGATTGGCTACAGGCATTGCCTTTGGTGTAAGATCTAGGGTACCAACTGATCTGGGTAAGTAACTGGTCTCCTAGGACTGGAAGCAATCTGAATATTTAGTGATTTTTGGTGTAAGTGACAATTTGTCACTAAATCCAGCATGCCTGGGTGGCAAGATAGACTGGAGATCCTAAGGGAACTGTCTGTGACTCCCTGGTAAGACTGTTATGTGAACACCTGGAGCACCTTACTGACTTGGTGAAATCTAATTACAGAACATACCACCAGTTTGGGGTGTCTGCCCTGGTTTTGACAGTCTGCCCTGAAGTAGGCACTCATGATTGTGAACTACTCGAGACAGCGTGACAGGGGCTTCCAACCAGCCCCATAAAACAAATATACAATAACCAAACTAACAAGGTTATTTCGAGGCCACAGAAACAAAACAAATCTGCATAGAAAATTTCTTTATTAATAATGGTGGAAAAGGGGGGTAAGAAAAAAAACAAATAAAATTGCAAACAGGAATTTTCTTGTTTAAGAAATCAGTGGAATGTTGGCCATAAAAATTAAAAGCTAACTTCTTAGCATTAGATTTCTCTTTCTCCCCCCTCCATTACCTAGTATCTTTAGTCAAGTTGTTATGGTTGTGGTTTGTTTGTTTTTTAAATGGAAACCCTGAGTAAAATATATTTCTGAGAGTCATATTAACATCTTTATGGAACAGTTAATCAGTGGCTATAAAGAAGCTTACTCTTCGTAATCTATAATTATTATTATACACTGCAACAAAATATGGAGGCCAAAGAAAACAATTGTAAAACTCTATCAGTTGTGGAAGTCTACAAAGAGCTGCATGTTCCTGCTTATAATCCTTTGAAGATCAGGATGTTTGAAAAAAATATCACAGAAGGTCATAAATATAGGTAAAGCCTTTACGATGCCAGACGAAAAGTCTGAAGTTATGTTTGAAAACAAGATTCTTCACACTAGATGGAATTACATGGTCCAGCTGCCCATTATAGGAAGCACCCACCTCTTTTCAGGCTAGTCGAGAAGGCGAGGTCCAAAAATCCCATCTAGAGTCACTCACTCCACGCACACAATTTCCTTTCCACCCAAAGTCCTCCATCGAATAGTATAAAAATGAATTAGAAAAATAACATTTGCAAGAAAGCCAGCAACAGCTTATTTTACAGAGAACAAAGAATTGCCTGGAAATTCTTCTGGAACTATATGTTGACCCTTATGGATAAAGGCCCTAGATTTCCCACCAAGTAGAGTTCAAATCCATAGATGCTCACACCATTTTTATTCAGGCAAAACTCCCATTGATTTCCCCCAGATACCTGGGTAAGGACCCACAGGATTTGTGCCATATAAATGACTGGTCATACTATATATAATTAAAGGCCACTATTCGAGACAGGTTTAAGCCCCAACCTTTCATTCCAGATCTGTCACTCACCCTGAAAGCTAGGTCATGGATTCTGATCAAGCCCACCTCTAACCACTACATATGTACTTACTGTAAGTGAGAGCTACTAAGCAATTACACAGTAACTGAACGGTCTGTTAATGTAAAACACAGCGTACTAAATCGAATATGTTTTGCTAGAGCTGGGCACCATGGCTGGTATAATGACAGGGGTATCTATCGTGCCCACTTAATAGAAAAATAGCCCGTCGCATGTTGAATCAATTTCCGAATCAATTTCCAAATCAATAGCGTGGTCAGCTGATGAATGGCGATTGTCCATTGCTTTAGCGTTGTTGAGGAACGAAGGTCCGTTTTTCTAGCGCCCGAGTTCCTGTGTTAGACATCTGCAGCACCGGTATCGGGAGCCGCTGGAACAGACACATCTTGCTTCTCACCTTCAGCGGTTTGCATGACGGGATCGGCAGCCCCGGGGCATTCTTTGAGCTCTTCTGGCAACAACTCATTGGCCTGCTGCACGGGCTGATCTTCCTCAGTGGAGGGAGGTTCTTCTCCTTTGGCCTCTGTTTCTGCTGTGCAACTTGGAGCTGGCGTCTCTTTCACTGGTTCAGCTTTCTCCTGGGGAGGCGCCTGGTCTTTGGAAACACACTGCGCTGTTTGTCTGTCGTCGTCTGCTTCGGTCCCTTCCTCCTGCTCTTTTGGGGGCTTATCCTCTATTTTGGTCCCATCTCCATTTGCCATGGAGACCTTGGCTGGGGATTTCAAGTTCTGAGCAGCCGCCAAAATATCAGCTTGCAGCTGTTTGGATGAGTCCACAGGCTCCTCTGGGTGCGTCTCAGGAGCCTTTTCAGGAACTTCGTTGAAAGCTTTGGCACCCCCTGACCTGTCATTCTGGTCCACATACTTCTTCTTAGGAAATGACGACGGGTAATAGGCAGAGGCCTTGTGTTTCTGCCGGACGATGGCGGCTGCACATACAATGAAGAGCAGCACAAAAACTAAGGACCCTACCACAATGATTAGCAGCATGTACTCTTTAAAGAAGGTCACAATCCTACTGAAGATGTTGATTGAAGTCGAGGTGCCATTGACCGAGTTCACAGCAATAGTCCCGGATGTAGGACTCGCCCCCAAATTCACGCTCGCAGAGGGGGGGATGGAGGCACCAGGATTGTCTCCACTCCCACTATTATCATCCAAGACAGTCGCCTGGTTGTGTGTCGATCGCGTGGTGCACAGAGGTACCATGAGCATAAGGAGCACACAGACAGTAGCTGGAGGAGCCATTTCTCAGACAGGGATCTGCCACAAACAGAAAGAAAACAGGGACAAGTTAGAATCTGTCCCGGGCAAAGTTCCGATGCCTGGTGTGAGGTGCCTGGGAGTTGTGACAATGGTATGGTGTGTGAGACTGAAGGGTGGGACCTGGCAGGTGGCTTCACTTTTCATGCCCTTGAATTTGTGGTTTGTGTCAGGTACGTTGCTTGTGTAGCAACCCTGACTGCTTCTCAACAACCATGTGAGTGTATTCATTTCCCAGATTTATTTTAATGCTTTAATTGGGGGTGGGTAGTTTGGGGGGAGGGACACAGTAGGTGCATCTCTCTGCTACGTTTTATGTAGCTAGAGAATGGTGGGGTTTTTATTTTGGGGCATGGGTCTTTAAGAGATCGTGGTCATCAACAAAATAGGAGGGCTTCCAAGGAGAAATTTCAGCCACAGCCCAATTTCAGAGACTTTCTATTAAACATTTATTGTGAGAAACCAAACAAAACCCTGCCCAGAAAACTCAAAGGACATAAAACTAACCCGGAGTGAAATTTCACACGGATTGGCCTCAGGCTTTTGGAGAGAAACAGGAATTTATGCTCCATTGTCAACCCACATTAAAACGTAACCTTAACTATGGAATGGCTATCAGGTACCTCTATAATAAATGACAGAGAAAGGGTGGGAAAAGGAGCTCTCAGGACATTATTGCTTTAAACATCACCAGAGCTTCAGGAAACGGTGAGGACAGAGAAGCCAGAGGAAGAAGCTGCACTTTCTAGAGCTGTCTTTCTTAGCTGGACTTTGTGATCAGCCCCCTGGCCCTTGGCACCTGCTGATCCGGAGTGTAACTTTCATGATCTTGCAGAGAGCACATGGCTACTGTTGATATTCCAACGCCCCCGCTCCCCATGACCTCTCCACCGCCAGCTACATCACAAGCTTTTTATTATTCATGTTGCATAGATGTACTGCCCATAGGAAATCGCCAATGATAAAGGGCAAATACTGCGTACGACAGCCGCCACAACAGAGTAGTGGCAATGGGACACCTAACCCTCGCCAGAACCGAGTTCAGATCCTAAGCCCAGTTCCTTCAGTGGCTCACCACGGGCTAGGACCACTGTGAAGGCAGCACATTGAACGCTGAGAAAGGGAGGTGCAGGGAGCAGTGAGTGACTCCCTCTGGCCAAAGCTCAGTTTGGGGAGGGGAGAAGAATGCGAGGACCTACCCCACCACCCCCCATACATGTGCATCCCCACATGATCAGACGCAGGTGGACGTGCATCCAAAAACTACTCAAGTTCCAAATCCTCTACTCCATTTTGCTTCCTTTTTTCAGGCGCGTGGCTCCAATGTGCACCTCCAAGAAAGCAGGGCTGGGCTTCAACCCTTCAGCCCATTTACGAAGTCGTCTGGAACTTCCCCAGCCAATGTTACCACCACCCACTGACTAGCAACGACATTCAGCCAGTGGAAATGTGTGACCGTCAGAAGATGCAACACCACCACCAAGGAATCTCGCAATGGAGACTGCCACAGCATCATTAACTCAGCCCCGCGTGCCCAGCGTTTTCTAACCACGTGGACCTCTGCTAAGAGGAGGACTCCCAGCCAACCAGTAAACAGGTTGCACAGTTTAAGCAGGGGTTTGACGCAAGACCTCCAAACACATTGCATCATGCTTCCTTGACGAGGCCCCTGCTCAGGAAGTTACAACCAGGGCCAGCTCCAGGCACCAGCTTTCCAAGCCGGTGCTTGGGGCGGCATCAAGCATGGGACGGCAGTCCGTGCCCGCCGCAGCGGCAATTCGGCGGCAGCTGCTTGGGGCGGCCAAATTAGTAGAGCCGCCCCTGGTGACAACCCCCAGTAACTCCCAGTGCCCTGACTTTGCTTGTGCCGGGCTAGGTCTCAAACCCACCTTTAACGAGGGCAATGGCTGGAGGCTGATGTTGTGCAGCTGTCACTAGGCCCTGGGAAACTCAGTGCGTTCGAGCAGCTATAAAGATATTTCTGGTGGAAACCAGACCTGGCAATAAATTACTGTAAGCGCCGGGGGCCTGGCCTGGGCATGTCTCACAACAGAAAGTGCATTTGCAAAAGAGAACACACAAGCACACCCCAGGAAACTGACAAATTCCCGCTTGCTTATTTTTCTGGGGAAGACGCATAGGCTGCACTCCCCTGTCGATTACAGCTCTTCCCAGCCATGCACCGCAAACTCCCTTACCGAGCAGAAGCCAGAGGGGGAAGCCAGGAGGCCAGGCTCTTTAAACAGTAGCGCGTGTGGTGCGTTTGCAGCTCGAGGGGGTCCCTAGGCCCTGAAAGGATCGGGCCCTGGGGGAGCTGTCTGTGGCCAGGCACGAGCTGGGCTGGGAGCTCGCCACACTCCGCTATGTGGATGTGTGTCTGGGTGGGAGAGGCCCCAGTGCACACCTGCCAGCCATGGTTTTAGCCAGGGGCCCCTTTAACTAATCCCTCGACAGTCGGTGGCAGTGGGTCACGCCCTTCCAGGTACAGCTTGCTGGCAGGCCTTGATAAGGGGTGTCTCGACCTCCAGGCTGCTAAGCTAAAGTATGTGACTGGTTGCTCTTGCCATATAATTGGGCAGAACACGTGGTTGGTCATAACACCAGCGGATGGTGCCGAAAGACTGGATTTATCACCCACCCTAAAGGTCTTACAGTGATCCGGAAAAAGTGGGGGAGTGTATCTTAATCTGGGAGCAGCAGTGCATCCTACAGCGACCCCGCTCAACATACAACCCCCTTTTTATTGCCAGGTCTGCAACCCCTTAGGGATGCCCCTCTCCTCCCCCACCACACACACACAGCACTGCCACCCCACCCTGCCGTAGGACTCTCTTTCTCGGGACAATTTTCAATAACAACATCCAAGATTCACAACATGCGTCTTGCATAGCGTTGGCTGGTCACATCAATCATCGAATCAGGGGCCACAAGCAAATGCCAATGATTAATAATGTATTCAATAAAAAACTCCAGCGTTCACACAGCCCTGGCTGGCTCAGAAACCTTTCAATCAGGGAACACGAACACCATGTGACATACACAGTTACCCAACATGGAGTGAGCGGCAGTTTTTGAATATTTGCAATGCACTGCTGGAGAGCTGTTCGCTTTGGCCTGGCACAGAGCCGATGGCTCATTTAAGATCTGCAAGGGGGCATTGTGCTCGAGTTGACAGCATCAGATTCTGCTACCCCTGCTTGTTGCTGAGTAGCACCTTACTCTGTGAGAAGCTCACCTGAAATCAGTGAGCCAACAGGCAGCAAAAATAGGGAATTTCACAAAGGAATTCCTGAATATTTGCAAATGATCAATACAAGAATTTTGCAATCACATCGGTTATAGGGATATTGAATCAGTAAGATCAGAACGTTTCTATGGAGATGGAGTCTGATCTAGCCATTAAAGACATTTTTTAAAATGTTATTTATTCAATAAATCCAAATGGAGTGAAAATTAGGGTGTTTTTTCAAAAAAAAAATCATGTCTGAGACAAAATTGCATTTACTTAAATAAATTTGCTGGCAAGACTATTAAAAGGAGGGCGGCATACATTATCGTAGTCAAAGCAGACAGTAGCTACCAAGCAGCCCCTTTTAAAAGTTTAATGGTATTGCTTTTGCCATTTGTTTCCAAAATAACGAAAGCATAATGTTTTTAGGCACCGAGTTACTTGCCAAATTACATTTCTTCAAGAAAAACCAGCCCGAACTTTGATTTCATTTTTATGATTGCAAAGAAGCATCGTAAAGTGCAACATTCCATTTGTTTTACGCTGACGTGCTTTAAAAACAGATGAAAAACAGATGAAATGATTTTTTCCCCCTAAGTTTAGTGTTATTTATAAATGCACTGCTGGGATGGGAGTGCTGAGTGCCAAGATTCTGGCGCAAGCAAAATTAGTTTGGCTGATTAATAAATTCCTGAAACCTGAGGTTGACAATGGAAACTTTGAACAGACTTAACTACAGAAGGGCAAACGTGCAGCTCCGCGGATCCATTCCACACTTTGTTTACTAATTGTTAGGGCCACGTGTATAGCTAGAACAATGGTGCAATGATCATCAGCCTCATGCATGGTTAGAAATAGATTCAATGACAGAGACACTACTACAGCTGTAGCTCATTCAAGTTTGCAAGGCCACCAGTCAGGACAGCACTTACCCATGTGCTAAGGTTCATACCTATTCAGGAGAGCACTTAAACATGTGCTTAACTTTAACATGCACTTAAGTCCCATTGAATTCAACTGTGCTGCACTGAATGGGGAAGTTTTCCTGAACTGGGGCCACTAGGAGCGAACCAGCTCACTTCACATATTCTATAGTTTATTACATTTTACACAAATGGGTCTGAAAAACACAGGTCAGCTCTATGGCTGGGAGAAACAGCGAGTCAGGGACTTTTCGGGCTAAGAGCTCACATTTCTGGAAGCGCTTGCTGAACTGCTGCCTGAGTGACCTCTTGCAATGCCGGTGGAGAGCCAGAGCCCAGTCCGGAGTAGTTCTGGGTTTGAAGCGTGGCTTATCTGTGAGTTTGGAAAGCATGAGAAGAACAACAAAAGAAACAGGGAGGAAAAAACCACAGCAGTAATTTTAAGCAGAGTGCTACCTGGGCGCTGGAAGATGTAAGCATGGTCAGCTACAGATAACTCACTGCTGGAAGAGAGATCAGACAGCTCCCTCCTCTGCCAAAACCCCAGGCCCCGAGAAGAGAGAAGAAGAAACTCTCAGTTCTATCAGGGGCAGAAATGGGACTTCTGGACCAATTTTAGATTGGGAGGAGGTACCTGAAGGCCCTTTTCAAATGGGTTGCTTTGGGGTAGCGCTGCTGCCCCAGCCAATGTGACATGTCCTGCACTGCAAGTGTTGTGATTTCCTATTAGATTGTTACGGAAATCTGGGGGGGTTGTTCCATCTGAGCATGCCAGGCTTCAAACCTGGGATGGAATTAGTGGAAGCGATTCTGCCTGCCACTCCTTGCAAGGTCACTCGCGCAGCTCGTGGGAGAGCTGGTTTGCTTTAATAAGGACCCAGTGGAAGCTTCGCCCATTCGTTGAGTTGATCCACATTAAAGGACAGGGACAATTTACACAAAGGTTTCCCCTCCCCTCACACAATCCCTCTCCTAAGTTAGCAGGCTTTGCAGGGCTAGAAGGAGAGATTCTCGTGCATTTAGGGATTGCCCAAATGATTTCCAGGGCACCGTGGTCAGCACAACCCAGACTGGTACCTAAGAGGGATGGAGAGATGTTTGCAGGCTCCCCGCTACCAGCTCCATGACCAAGATCCTCCCAATGACCAACATTTCAGATTAGCACCTACTGGGCTGGGAGAATGTCCCCAGACACCCCTACAATGCCTCGGTTGCCAGGATCCTTGCTACGAACAGCATTTCAGACAGCTCCGGACGGCGCTTACACCAGCAGCTGTGAAACAAACCGCCAGCAGACCTCTTAAGTATATTACATCTATTGATCCAGTGAAGGACAAGAGGGTAATGTTTGCCAGGTGCCTATGAGAGCCGTGTCTTTTGTGGTCTTAACCCTGTGTGGCTTGAACAGAGGCATTACAGGGAGACCTGGCATGTTCGGCAAACAAAGGCTGCCAGTGCCACGCACTCTTCATCAGGAATGATGTAAAATAAGATGCAATTACGTTTTTCTAGAGGAAACGAGGCCGTGCCCAGCAGAGAAGGACATTCCGTGCCCAGCAGAGAAGGACGTTCTGTGCCCAGCAGAGGACATTACACACAGCCTTTGGCAGGTCTTTGTCCGAGTTCTGTTTCCCTGGGGGCATATTAAAGCGATAGCAAAGGCCATTTCCCAGCTTCGTGGCTGACTTGCCGCCCTGTCGAGTGTCTGCATTACATCAGTAGAAGTGGTGCCACAGGGACGGCATGGCGTAGGGTATTGGTAACGGGGCACAGACAGCGACCAAATGCTGCCGCATCTGCCGGCCCTTGGACAAGCCTGTGGGAAGCGAGTGGTGGGTTTCGGGTCCGTTACCAGAGTGACGAGTGCAAACGGCCGTTTCGTTGGTAAACCCGTGCAGGAGGCAAAAGCCACCACCAGAAGCTGCTGGCGCCTTGTCTGCACTGCACGGATCCTGGGTGTGAGCTCTCCCTGGTGAATAGTGCGGGAGCTGTACTGGCAGCACCATTCGGTTCTCCCAGTCACCTGCAGTTGTTGAGTGGGATTAGCCCCTTCATGCTAGAGGCGAGGTTAGCCTGGGGGGTGTCCTGCCCTGCCAGCAAACCCGGATTTCCCTGCAATCACCGAGCCAGATATTTTGGCCCGCCAGGCAACATGCAGTGGTGCTTGGTGAGCGGGGTTGCATGTGCATTGCCTTGCAGGAAGCAGGCACAGCTCTGGTGACCTCAGATCTCCATGTTGTTCTGCCAAGGCTGCCAACAGCAATTCCCCTTTTGCCCACTCCCGAATCGCATGGGGGTCACGGCACCCTGCCAGCTCACAGGGGAGGATCTGGGGTGGCAGAACCCATGTAATGCAGTTGGCTTGGCAAATTCAAGGTCCATATTTGCTTTCCCCACTCCCACCCCCCGCAACCAGCTTTAACCCTCAACAGGAAAGACACTCCGGCTGCGGTGGGCAGCTTCTCGCACTCCAAGCGGCGTGGGCCGCAAGCCACCGAGGGCTGATTAGTGACACTGTTAGGCCAGAATGGGCACCCGCAGATTCCCTCAGGCAAACCACGCAGGGAAGGGGTATTTCTCCCAGACAGGGAGCGCCCTCCGCCCCTGATCTCACCTCTTCCCTAGCCAGGAGGGAATTCTGAGACCATCCGGTCTCAAATAGCTAGATGCTCACATGTATTGACCCAAGGACGGGCACACCCAGTTCCTCACGCCCTAGGAGTATCTGCACCAACTCAGCTAGCTGATTAACTTAGGGAGGGGTTTCCCCTCCATTGTTACAGCTCCTTTGTGTTATCCTCCCCCATTCTCTTACCTGGGATCAGTGTAATCTAGACAGAGCTATGCAAGCAGACACTCCAATCCACACCTCAGCCTTGCTGTGTTGTCACACCCCCGCCACCACCCAGATCTGCGTAGCTTTCCTGTGGCCAGGCAGGGTCCTACCATCCTCATGGCAGAGTCAGCACTCAGCCAACTCCTCACCCAGCTCTCGCCACTGACCCTCTCCTAAAGGAGAGGCGATTACACGCCTGAACTCACCTGCATTGATCACTAGCTGGCTCAGTGAAAGAGCTCAGGGGAAGGATGGCCCTGTGGTTAGGGTGCTGGCCCGAGGCTCAGGAGATGAGGGTTCATTTCCCAGCGCTCTTGTGCCATCTTAGGCCACTCTCTGCCTCAGTTTCCCCATCTGTAAAATGAAGCTAGTGTCCTCCCTCCCAGGGGTGTTATGAGGCTAAAGATCTTGAGGTGCCAGAGAAGTAGCTAAAGAACCAACAGCCTGGCTCTGGGTTAGTTTTGCCATTAGCGGTTCCATTTTTCCCTCTCTGCACGCAATGGGCTACCAAGAGCAGTCGCCCGGCCACCCTGGAGCATGTCCATGTTCCATAGACAGGCAGCAGCAGACTTCTCTGCCTTCCTTGCCCCAGCGAACCCCTAGGACCCAGTGCTCTCCATTCCCAGTGTGCCCGTCCCCAGTTTCAATGCCCCCTACCCCACCCTATAGTCTTTTTTTAAAAAAAAAGCTGATTTTAAACAAAAGAAAACATATTTTGAAAAAAATTTGAAGACAACAACAGAAGCTGCACTTTTACTGTAGCATTTTTTTGTTTGTTTTTTTTTACACTCCCTGAAATCCAGTTCCCATTCAAACACAGGAAAAAGGACCAGCCTCTCTCCTCTCCCATCTTTGCAAAAAGGCTTTGCAGCGAGCAAAGAGGAAAGGCGCACGTGCAACTGAGGTCTCCCAGGTGCGAGCTTGAGACCAGCGCAAGCTGCAAACTTTGAATCCAGATCCCAACTTCTCCAAACTGAGCCAGCGTTTTGTTTTGAAGGCCAGAGTCATGGCAACCAGCAAAGCAAGCAGCTGCTCTCAGGGGCTAGGTTCCTTCTTACCTGCTATTACTGGCCCTTTTTGTCAGATTTGTTAATTTTGTGAACACTTGTTGGTTTTGTAACTCCCATTTGGTCGCCTTGTCCCCCATCCCCTCCTTCTCCTGGACCCAGGAGCTGCGCTGCGACCCTCAGCTACTTAGCCAAAAAAGCCATGAGCATGGACCAACAGGAGAAACAAGGAGGCTAATAATTATCACCACGTAGCCGTCGTTTACACAGCTTTATAAAGCACTAAGCAAACCCGGAATTAAGGAACTAGACGTGGGCCCAGATCAACACGATGAAACCACCCACGCCCTGCGTCCGGGGGGAGCTTCAGATCTGGAGCTAAATTTTATGGCCCCGCTTCCGCCAAGGTAAGGGACGTTCTACTCCACGGCCCACAGGCCAACATACTGCAGTCGTTATTCCGGCCAAACTCCCAGCGACTTCGCCAGGAGTCTGCGCAGCATTGGCGCCACATTCATCTCCGAGCCAGTTTTGCTGCAGCAGACCAGAAGCCCTGAGTACCACTTTGATTACATTGTAAGCGCCGTTTGGAGTGACGTTTTCCTCCCCCGTTTTAGGCCTCCCCTCCAAAGGGGTGGTTGGTATAGCAGCGAGAAGGCTGAACAGCAGCAGAGCGTGACTTTTCTGGACCTCCTGGCTTCAACACAATGAAGAAGCCACCTAGTAGCCTTGAGCTCTGAAGGGAGCAGCAGCAGGTTTCAGCCACTGAAGCTTAATGCAAAGAGAAGGCCGAGCCCCATGTCTCTCCCCCGCTCGCCTTTAAAATGGCA
Organism: Macrochelys suwanniensis; assembly: GCA_033296515.1. Classification (NCBI taxonomy): domain Eukaryota; kingdom Metazoa; phylum Chordata; order Testudines; family Chelydridae; genus Macrochelys; species Macrochelys suwanniensis. The sequence goes on along the minus strand of CM065789.1, from coordinate 4,172,744 downwards.
GCTGACTCCGCTCAACGCTTTGCAGTGTGCAGCTAAGGCAAAAAGAAAACGGGAACACTGCAAATTTTCACTCTCTTCCCCCTGCCACCCAAAAACCTGCCTGCACCCAAATTACTCCCCATCCCCGCTAGGTGGGTCGGTCCTCCCCAGCCGTCAGACCCCTCAGCACACGCTGCTCGGGCCACGGTCCTTTGACCACCAGAAAGTACGGAGACATGGGACGCTGAGCGCCCACTGCCTGGGCAGCCCATTTCTCAACCACATTGCCCATCCCAACGCCAGAGTGCGTGCCCTCCCCCAGCCCTCCTGCGAAATCCCCAGCATATCGCCCCCAAACTCCTGTCCAATCACACCCTACAGAGCCCCAAGCCCCTCCCCGAGTCCCATCATCTCCAAACTCCTCCCCAGTACCATAATGCATCCCCCCAAATTTCCCCCCGAGCCCCCAGCAGACGCCTCTCCCCCCAAACGCCTGCTTCGATCCACAGCAGGGATTTTTAATTGTGAAGCAAAGGAAGCAAATCTAACGCAATATTCCTCTTTTTGGCACACCCCTCTTTACCCCCCACAGCCCACTGAGTTCTGCTCCCTTCGTACAAATGCATATCTGGCCTCTCCCGCGTGCACCCTGCTTTGCCCAGGCAAGCTCTGTCTGCTGCTTCAGTGGCACTTGAGAACTTCTTGCGAGGGTCCAGAGCGAAGCATCAGGGTCCCTTTGTCTCTCTGGTATTCTGCAAGCAGCTCCAAGATGAAATCTTTGCACCACGCTGAACTCTTACTCCAAACAAAACTCCGCCAACCGGCCTGTCTAGCTGAGCACACCCAATTCGGTTCTTAAATGAGCATGAAATCCTAACCTCAACACACGGGGGGAAAAAATATACATCTATATCTCTATGGCAAAGAAACAAAAAATAAAACCAGCCCAGGACTGTGCTGCAGTGAGGAGTTTGAAAAAGGAAAAGAGAAGGTTGCGGGCGGGGGAATCCAATGCAATTTTCTTTGTAGATTAAATATTGTAAAGCAAAGTGGAGGATCTGAAAGATGGGGGCATTGTATGTACTCACCAGCCGTAGGTTAGACAGAGGGCAAAGTCTCCCAGCACCCTCCTGCCAGGGGGGCGTCCGTCTGCAGGGCTTGAAAGAATGTAAAAGCAAAGGGGAAAAGTTTGCTTGTCCTGCCTGCACTCCTAGCCCAGTTTCTTCTGGCTCCTTGGGACAGTGTCTATCTGAGCCCAGCCTGGAGCCCTCCTCCTCTGCAGCCTTCAGCTCACTGGCTAGGATCACTGCGGAGCAGCTTGTTTTCATTAAGGCTGGTTTCATGTGGGGACAAGGGAGGGAGAGAAGAGGGGGCAGGGAGACCCTCAGTGTCTCCCCCGCCTGCTGGCAGCTCCCTCCAAGCTTGGGAAGCCCCGAGCTTTCACTCCCACATCTGCAAAGGGGGGGCCGGGAGGGGGGGTGGAGAAGCAGGCAGAGGCAAGGAGCTTGTTCTTTACTGGAGATCTGTCAAAGGCAAAAGCCCCATCAAAGCGGCAGCCCCAGACAAAAGCAATCCGGGGAAAGTTTTGTCTTTAATTTCTTCCAGCAAATCTCTCGCGCTCATTAACCACCACGATATAACAGGAATCAAACGCCCTTTCTCAGCACCACTATGGAACTGCTGTAGGAACTTCTAGGGGTGACAACGCGGGCTGCGGGGGTCTAACAAAGGCTTTATTACTTACTAGGATGGAAAGTGTGGGGCGGGGGAGAAGGAATAAAACCCGGGCTTGGCAGGCCTGGCCTTCCCTCACAGCTGTTCTTCACCTTGTCCACGTGGGCGAATCGGCTCCAGCCAAGACACGAGCAGCCGAAGGCTCTGGATTTTCTGCCATACTCCTAAGAAAGCCAAGAGCATTAGGAGAGCTGCCCGTGGGGCCCCTAGCTGCAAGGAGAGCTTGGTGGCCAGGAACGTGCCCAGCATGATGCTCCCCTGTGGTCCCTCGGACGTTCCTGAGCCCCCACTGTCCCATACAGCGGGGAACCCCCTCCCAAGATAGTGCTGAGGGGAGGTTATCGTCGGAGGGGGGCAGGTCACCTCCAGCATGCAGGAGAGCTATTGTAACCCACACATGCTCTAGCCACCATCCCACCGCCGCTCCACCCAGTCCTGGCCTAGAGGAGCCCTCGTCTGCCAGGGCACCTGTGGTCAGAGAAAGGAGGGCAGCATACTGGGGACATGCACCCCCTCTGCTCTCCTATCCACCCCCTTGGCTCCCCTGCATGCAAAGCAATGGGTTTAAAAACCCGGTGCAGTGTCACTGTCCATCTCCCCGGCCCCCGAAGCACGCGTGGCCCAGTACAGCGGAAGCGCCTCTGAGACCGGTCACCTCTGCAGGCCGACACTCTGCAATCCAGGGGAGGCCGGCTGCCACCTGCTCCTTTTGATGCGTGTTCGCTCCATCCCCGGGGGTGCCCAGCAAGCTGCCGGTTCAGCCCTCAAATCTGGGCCTCGCTGGCCTACTCAGAACCTCAGCCACTTCCAGGCAGCCATGCTTCTATAGCGTTACCTGGGGGCAGCAGATTCTTTGCACCCCACCCCACCCCAGTCCTCTCCCGGGACACTTCCCACCATCCTCCCCCACAGCTGCTCTGCTCCCCACTCCCTAGGGGTGGCTCTGGCCTCCTCTGGGCCCCTCTGCAAGGCCTCCGGAGAAGAGGCTGCCAGGCTCAGGGCAACTGGTGGGCAGCCCCGGAAAGGCCCCAGTGCACCCTCAAGCTCTTGCTGAAATCAACAGACGTTTGCCAGCAGGAGGATTCAGCCCACGTGAAGCCCCTCTCAGGAGCCGGTCCCTTACTAATTAAACCACGGCTTAACCAAGACCGAACGGAGGTCAGACATCTGGCTTGGGAACTGAGGCTGGATTTGATCCAAAATTCCAGAAGCAGAAAGGTCAGCCTTTGACCTGCCAACCCTGGGGCTGCTTCCATCAGTCCGTTTCCCCATTGCTGTTGGACGTGCCAGTCACCCGCAGAAGAGTTTAGCGTCGAGCCACTGACAGAGTTCAGCAAAGTGCCTCTCCAGTTAGCTCGATGAGGTCCCGCAGGCCACCCAGCACTGATCTGGCTGCTCCCAATGGAGACGGAGCAGTACGGAACGTGAGGGAAGGGGAATCGCTCTCCAGAGCCAGGCTCGCATTCAGAACCAGTGATTTGCCCGGGGCACAAAGGAGAAATAAAGAGTTAAAAAGTTACCTACCTGGCCTTAACCCAAGGCAGGGCCGGGGTGCACTGTTAAACTCACGAAGGGAAGGGGTGTCTGGATTTCTTCTGGAAGCATTGCCGGAAAAGTCACTCCTGTAGGACGCAGTGTAACAGGCACTGAACTCCTTCTCTCCAAGAGGCCATTTCCCAAAAGCTCGAGACAGAAAGCACCCTGTACTAAGAAGAACACCTCTCTCCCCCCACTGGCAAAACTCACATAGATTAGGGCCCCTATGATGCTCTCACTTTTCATATAGACCAAGGGTATTTTCCCCACCTCAGCTAAGCTCATCCAAGCAGGCTGTTTCCTGTAGTCATTGCCGGGATCAGTGGGCTAAAAAGCCACGTGGTTTTGCCCCACGTGCATGCTGGTATTGTGCACGTGAAACGGACGGGCTTGCACGTTTTGCAGACTCAATTAAAGCAGCCCTGGGTTTATTAGAAATCGGAGTGTCCTCACTCCTGTTCTGGAGTTTATCTGGGCAGATCGCCTATTCGCTTTGAACAGGCTGCTGTGTCATGAAGGCACATAGAGGCCTTCAGGCTTGGGTCACTGAGCCCTGAACAAAAAAGCCAAAATAATAATAAACCCCGGGGTGAGTACATACTAGGCACAACCTGAGCAAAGTTACAGCTATAATAGAAGAGACAATTATAGCGTAAGGCTAAGAAGTTGCCCGGGTTGCTTTGGGCTTTAACAATGGGTGATTGTAGGTTCCTAATAATTCTACACTTTTTCCCCAAACAAGACCATAACATTACAATGAACCACATACTTTTCCGTGGTCCCATGCAATGAGCGAAATTGTTTAGGACACATGTTAACTGTCTGTGGGTGAGTTCATCAACTTGGTATTTTATTTCTGAGCCTTTTCCCAGCATTTTTTAAATAACCCCCTAAAAAGCTTGTGACAAAAACACTTTCTTCATTTCATTCCCCTTTTCCTTTCCCAAAGGAATGGAGGAAACATGCCTCCTCGAGGGGATCTAGGTTGTGAGAACATTACACCCGGACATTTATTGCACTGCTAGGATGATTTGGGGTGGAAATATGAGCCCTGTAATCCTCGCCCCTCCCTGCTGGAATTTTTGCAGTACTATACTTGGGTCCCAGGGCAATTCAAAGGAAAGCCATTGGGTTTCAGGTTTCACCCAGGTTGCCAAGCTGAATCAAATTCATTTCTTTCAGAAATAATTAGTCAGTCTTATGGGTTGTCCAATTATTGCGTCCAGCCACATAATTCACCCCAGCTGCTGGGAACGCTCTTCTGTGCGTCAAATCGCTGGGCCCAGGAAAACAGAGAAAGAAAAAGAAAGCTGGGGGGAAAGGAAGAGAGCTGTGGAGAGTCTTCTGTTCTTCTGAACTAATTTGGCAGCGCGCCAAAGGTTTCAAGCCCTTGCTTCCAGAAATGCATGGTTAGGAATCTGGGATCGAATGGGGAAAAGGGTCAACTTGGCTTTCCTGTAGCAGTCAGTATGGTGGTGGCGCTTAGCTAGGGCTCCAGGGAGACCTGGCACTGTTGGGAGACTCTGTGTCTTCAATTTCCAGGCTGGGCTATCTGGGTGCCTCTGTGACAGCGCCCGCAGACAGCAACCTCAGGGACAGCCCCTAATTCCTCCCTGCGCCCGACGCACCGCTTGGAGAGAGGTTATAATTCAGGTCCCTCAGATCTGGTCCATCATTAACCCGTAGTGACCAGTCCCAACATGAGAACAGGTTCTGTGGTTTCGGTCAGTCCATACTGCAAAGTTTTCCAGATGGCAGAGATGCTTTGGGCAAGGCTGAGTTGTCAGTTTCTTTTAAAAACCACTCGGGAACAGGAAACCTCAGCATTTAACTAGCCTGGAAAAGGGCCATCTCGGAAGGTGGTCCCTCTCCCTGGCCTTTGGCGTGAGGATCTAACTGTACGGAGTGGAGCTGGGTGCTACAGCAACCCACCCTGAAACACGCTGGAGCGACACCATGACGACAGGCAACAGCAGCTCCCATCACAGCCTCTCTCAACAGGAACGCCAGCTTCAGTTTGGTGAACGTTGTGTTTCCTAGTGGGAAGAGAGGGAAGGACGGTCTTGCGGCTAAGGCAGGGACTGACTGTCAAGACATCTTGCTTCAAGTCCTAGTTCTGCCATGGATCTACCATGATACCTTGGGGGAAGCTAGGATGACCAGATGTCCCGATTTTATAGGGACAGTTCCAATTTTTGGGTCTTTTTCTTATATAGGCTCCTATTACCCCCACACCCCCATCCCGATTTTTCACATTTGCTGTCTGGTCACCCTAGGGCCATGTCACTGCTCTCTGCCTCAGTTTCCCCACCTATAAAATTGGGACAAAAATACCTACCTCTTTCACAGGAGCATTACAAGACTTAATTCATAGATCTAAAGTGCTTGAGATCCTGTGAAAGGTGCTAGAGAAGTACTAAATATTTTTAACGTGCCCTCCCAATTCTGATCCACTGAGCCATTCGCCTTTCTCCAGTCAAGTCCGTCCTTCTGATTCCAACCAAGTCTGTTTCTAACTGCTTAGAAATAAAACCACTGATTTTTTGACGCCTGCACAGGAAGGTCATGGCTTGCATTGTACGTGGCAGCGGCTAGGGAGCTCAACTGGATGGTCCTGCGGCTGCCACAGGCAAAGCTCCCATCAACTTCAGAGCCCGGGGCATTGAGCCCCTAATTTTGGTAAAGTCTGAACAGCGAAGATTTTCATTGCAGAATGTTGTCACCCTGGCTTCCTCCTGGGCTCTTTTTTAGTCTGAAGTCGTTCCTCTTTGCTCGTTAAGAACGCAACAACTTTCTCTAGGCATTAGATCTAGAATTAATCTAGGTTACAATTGAGAGCTAATTTGTAATCCCTTCCTGCAAGTGATCAGAACAAAGGGTGAAATTTACGCTATTTGTATTGCAGAAGCGATTTGCAGAGGTTTGGATCAAATTCACCAGTGACTGAAATAACTGGCCAGCTCTGTGTATTCAAAATGTTTAGGCAGAGCTGTCACCCAACATTTCTAACTATAATAAGTGGGGCTGTCAAGCAATTAAAAAAATTAATTGTGATTATTTGCACAATTAATCACACTATTAAACAATAGTTATAGAATAGAATACCCGCCGCCGGACTTGTTGAGCAAAAAAAAAAAAAGGAAGAACGGAAGAAGTCCGGATATCGGTCAAGACGCGGGACAAAAAAAGAAAAATCGGGACGTCTGGTCACCCTAGCATAGATGCATGTCTTCTGGAATTGTGCTTGAAGCATGAAGAGGCACATGAATCTTTAGCGATCTGGCACATAAATATCTTGCGACACCGGTTACAACAGTGCCATGCGAATAGGATGACCAGATGTCCCGATTTTATAGGCACAGTCCTGATTTTTGGGTCTTTTTCTTATATAGGCTCCTATTACCCCCCACCCCCTGTCCCGATTTTTCACACTTGCTGTCTGGTCACCCTACATGCAAACGCCTGTTCTCACTTTCAGGTGACATTGTAAATAAGAAGCAGGCAACATTATCTCCTGTAAATGTAAACAAACTTGTTTGTCTTAGCAATTGGCTGAACAAGAAGTAGGACTGAGTGGACTTGTAGGCTCTAAAGTTTTACATGTTTTATTTTTGAATGCAGTTATGTAACAAAAAAAAATCTACATTTGTAAGTTACACTTTCACGAGATTGCACTACAGTACTTGCATGAGGTGAATTGTTTATTTTTACAGTGCAAATATTTGTAATAAAAAATCTAAAATGAGCATTGTACACTTTGTATTCTGTGTTGTAATAGAAATCAATATATTTGAAAATGTAGACAAACATCCAAAAATATTTACTTTCAATTGGTATTCTATTGTTTAACCGTGCAATTAATCGCAATAAATTTTTTAAATTACAGTTAATTTTTTTGAGTTAATTGCGTGAGTTAACTGCGATTAATCGACGGCCCTAATAATAAGCTGTCACTCCTCTGCAGACAGGGATTTCTAAGGTAGTTCTCAGTCAGCAAGGGGAATTCTCCTTGTCCCTTAGAACATTTGTTCTTCACTTTAGTCTGCAAAATTAAAAGCTGTTGCCTGCTACTCTGATACCGAGAAGAGCTGAGCTTTCAACTTCAGAGGCTGGGCATGAGGGACTTGTACTGGTGAAGTTAAATTTTTTTTTAAGACCGTGGTGTCCCTGTCGGTAGAGGTGAAGTGACCCCAGTGCAATTCTACAACATTGGAAAGACTCTGGTTTGAGGGCGGCAAACCAAAGGGACCTCCAGCCCTATGTAGACAGGGCAGGTTTTAAAATCACAGGCTGGTCACTGAAGGCTGTTAGCCTCGCCTTTGTTTGGACTCACCCTGGAGAAAGCAAGATAGTTCTGCCGCAACGAGCAAGTCCCATTAGCTGAGTTCCATGCTTTATCATCCAAGCAGTATGTTTTGCTGTCTGAACAACATACCAGTGGAGTATTTGCCTGCTTATCAGCCTGAGCAATGTATTTCAGTAGCTGAATTTTCATATGCTATCCCTAAGCTGCATCCTTCGCCACGCACGGGGGCTGCATCATGCACCTGATTTGTGCTTGTTTCCATAACTCGCTGATTAAGCTACATATTTCACCTACTGACCCGCACTCTTTGCTAGTCCCCTCTTTGACAAAGGTGCTTTCATAATCAAGCTGCCCACATCCCCGCCTGGAATTTGGAGTGGACAAGGGTTCCTAAGCGTACCGCACTTGAAAAGCACGTCTCTCTCTGGGATTTGATGCATATTATTTCCTTTCTGCACAAACGGGGTTGGTTTTATATTGACAGGCATTGCAGCATGAATTTTAATTTGGCTTCTTCACTCTCTTGGTTTTACCATTAACATAGAACAAGGGAAACAAGTGCTGGAGGCCCATTAACTCCTGCTTAGTGAAGTTACACACTCATCTGTGTCAAGCTGCGTATGTTGCAAGTTAAGTTGCAGTTTCCACTATTTGGGGTGCACATGTTACTCACTGAGGGCAAAATCCTGAGGTCCTTCCTCAGGCAAACTACAGCGGGTGTTAAGGCCGAGTGAGGATTATACCATTTGCCCATTAAGTAGTAGATTCTCCAATCCTTGTTGGTCATTCTGGTGTGGACAATGTTTGGGGTTAAAAAAAAGACACTCACAGCTGGACCAATGGAGTACATTAAAACTCAGCAAGTGCCATGAAGCGCACAGCTCAGGCATTGAAGCTTAATATGCTGCATACAATTTCAGCCACTAAAATGAAGACCTCGTAGTTTATTAATGGAGCTCTGCCCGCTTTGATGGTTGGGTGGCAAAAACAGCTATAAACTCACTATCCACGACATGCCGCAGGATCATCAAACCATGCGTCTGGAGCAGTTGAATATACAACTGAGTCGTCAAAGCACCGTGGAGTATACACATCTCCTAGTACCAACACACACATCGGAACTGGTCAAGGAGCCAGAGCACAGCTGAGAAAGAGCCCTGCAGTGGAACCATCCTGCTTTGATCAAGGAACAATCACTAGTCTCTGCTGAGCCAGTCAGGCTCCATCCATCATCTCTTCTCACAGAGAAAGTCTCCTTGCCTCACATCTACAGGTGCCTCTCGTGTGTCCCAGCCCACAAGTGCTTCTACCTCCCGGAGCTCACCGGGATGCGCCATCCCTTGGAATTGTCATGCTGAAACTTGGCTGTGCTAGAGGCAGCCCAGCACACATCACACCGTGTTGGGCCACCACAAGGAAGTCCCCGAGGGCCTTATACCACCTGCTGTGCCACGAAGCGTAACCACGGACACAGAGATACGAGAGACTTCAGTTGATTTTCATTTCCCCTCCCCTAGGGATCCAGACCTTTTACAGTAGGAAGGGAATGGGAGGAATCATAAAAATGGCAAATAAAGCTCTTCAGACAAAGGAGACATGTTCCACCCCTCCCCAAAAGAGAAGCAGGGAGAAAAGCAAGCTCGAGCTGTGGGGTTGTTTTTTTATTTTAAATTGTTGCCAGAAGAGGCTGAAATTGAAACTCCCCAGACTGCCCCCCGTTTGGAATCAGCCCAGGGGTCTGGATCTGAATTTTGCAGCTTGGGCCTCTCTTAGGTTAGCACCGATCGGCCCAGATGGGGGTCGGCCCAGAGGCAGAGGGATTGCCTGAGGGTGGGGAGACACAGCTCCAGCCCAGGTGAGGCTGTGAATTCCAGGAAGAAGAGGCATTTGTGGGGAAGCTCATTGGACTGCTGCTGTCCAGTCCACAGTCAGGAGCTTCCAGCCCCCGGGGACCTTTTCCTACCACTAAATTCACTTCTTTCCTGTCGTTTAATAAAGAGAAGCTGTGTTGAATGCATCAGCAACAGCCTGGCCGGACGCTTAGCCAGCCTGCCCACATGCCATATTGATGCCACGTGCAAACCAGCCAAACCACACCCCGAAAGAATGCTGGGAAGCTGGGCCACAAAGCATGACAGCGGGAAATCTCCAGCGACTCCTCCCCCACCCCCCACCATAAGTAAGAGCTGCAAAAACTCCAAGGCTTCGACTGTCCTGCTGACACAGCTCATCGTCGGGCCAGGCGCGATTTCCCCACTGCTTGAGTCAAATATTCTTGGTTGTAAGGCATGTCTCAAGTCATTGACTCCCCCACCAGTTTTCTGACCGTAAAAAAACAGGGAGTTTCTTCCCTAGGGCCTTTGCATGGAGTACACTGCCTAATGCTAAAGGGAGCTTCAGCTCTGTGCTGGTTCTCATTGGCCCATGCCGTATGCATTCGGCATTAGAGACGCACAGCAGAGCTGCAGGGCAATTGCAAAGGGCAAGTTCTGAGTCTCTCCTTTCCCTAGTTGCTTGATGAATGTACCTGTGGGGCCTTGATCCGGCCCCTGTAGTATTTCCACTAGAGCTATTCAAAAAGATTTTCCATGCAAGGTAAATGCAGACGAACGTGACACTGCATCCAACTCCCCCATCCTCCATGTGGAGGGCACGGGCATTTATGGCTGGCTCGCTCGCCATTTTGGCCCTAAACCTTACAAACCTAGCTCACCCAGCTGGCCTAATGCCATTGGAAATGCATTCTGCTTCTGCTGGCTCAGCTGTCAGGAGCCGGTGAGGACTTAGCCACGTTGTATGAAACACGCGCTAAACAGGCGCAGAGTATGGAGAAGAAAATACTAATCCTGAGCTCTTCTGCAGCGCTTTTCATCAGTCCCTCTCCAAGCGCTTTACAAAGGAGATCAGGGTCGTTATCAGCACGTTACAGAGAGCGGGAAGAGATTGGCCCAGGGTCATCCAAAAAGACCTCGGAGTTTCCTTGCAGGCCAAAACCACGCTGAAGAGGATGCTGTGACTGGGGGTGCCCAACAGAGCCCAGGGAGTCCCCTTTTATCATCATCATCGGTTTGTTTCATTTACCCACACGGGGCCTCTAAGCAGGTCTACACTACCTGCCGGATCGGCGGGCAGCGATCGATCTCACGGGGGTCGATTTATCGTGTCTAGTCTAGACGCGATAAATCCATCCCCGAGCACTCTCCCCGAACTCCACCACCGCGGCGTCGACGGGGGAGCGGCAGTGGTTGACTCGCCGCCGTGAGGACGCCGAGGTAAGTCGACCTAAGATACGTCGACTTCAGCTCCGCTATTCCCGTCGCTGAAGTTGCGTATCCTAGGTCGATCCCCCCGCCCAGTGTAGACCTGGGCTTAGTCACTCCCACTCCTCCCCTCGGCACTTGGAAGCAGATCCCAGCAGCCGCACACTGATTCCTCTGCATCTGACCGGCAGCCATGTGAGAGCGCCTGGACACGACGCACACAGAGGCACTGCAGCCCAGACATTAGGATGCCGTTTTAGCTTGCGGGATGGGGTGGCTCCGCTTTCTGACGCTGGGCAGGTCTCGCTGCTCTACTGCTGCTTTGTAATTTAGCCCAGATGAAACGCGGGCGCCTGCAGCTGCCTGGGCTCGGCGGGACCCTTTGCAAGCCAGGCTCAGCCCTACCGTGCAATTTTACAAATTTCAGCCCCTCTCTGCTTGTCATTTGCTTTTCTCGGCGGTTGTTTGCTGGCACGGCTCCGTGGAGAGCTCACCAAACCGTGTGCTCCACAGCCTGCCTATACTGCTGCCCTATGCATAGCAGAGAGAGAGAGAGAGTGTGTGTGTGTGTGTGTAAGTACACACACAGGACTAATTCCTGTGCACAAACTGACCTCACTGCCACCTTCCCCTTACTAATCGCCACTGCTCCCATTCACGTCTGCTCTTTAACTCCTGCATGAGATGTCTGCTATAGGGCCCGATCCTGCAAAACCCTGAGCTCCTTCAGCTCCAGCACCTCGTCGGACACGGCCCGTAAGCTAGAAGGAGCACACCACCCTTGTCGACGTGTTGGCAAAGTGCCATGCCTATCTCTGGCGCTATCGAAATAAGGAACTAACCGTTTCACGGCAATACAGAATCGTTCTACCTATCCACATGCTCCGGCCCAGACTAGACGTGTGCGCGGAAGGACTCAGCAGCAGCCAAGGCCATTTTCACTAGATAGCACAATGCCCAGAGCCCCCCGATTTTCCATGAGTGTTTCCTGTGTTTCGAGGGCAGCGTGGGCTGTTTGCTACAGGCCTCCAGCCGACATTTCTATGGAAGCTGCAGTCTCAAAAGCTCCTGGTTACTAACAAAAACCACAGCCCAGCAGCCAATGCTAACAAACGCACAGCGCAGACAGCGAGGGAGCTCACTAGAACCGACTGGCCCAGCCGTGTTAGGCTTTCAGATTCTTCTGTTCTGCGCTCCGACCTGGCAAACGACATAGGAGTTATTAACGACGCCAAATAGGGCGATGCCAAGCTTCTAAACTCAGGCTCTCATTCCAAGGGTAGCAGAGAGTTTACTCTTTGTGGAGGCTCATAAAAGCACGTCATTACCCAGACTTCTTCCCCCTTTCCCCATCCCTGCAAGGCCCCAGTGAGCGTCTAAAGGGCCCTAAACGATGGCACAGGTGAGTAACCAGGGCAGGAGGTCTCAAATAGCATCAGTTTGATTTGCATAAACCCCATCTCCTGTGGCCTGAGCGCTAGGAGGTCTGCGTTTTGCAGGTGACTCACTTCCTGCGGTATCAGGGAGTTGCCAGCAGGGTTTATGGGATGGAGATAAACCTGGGAATAGAATGAGGGACAGCTGAGAGCAACAAAACCAGCCTCAGTGCAGCGAAACATGGTGCTCTCCTTACCTGAAGCTGAGAAGATTGCCCGTACTCATGGTCTAAGAACAGGTGTGGGGCCAGGACCACCAGTGTGCTCATCACAGGGCCAGCATGTTTATTGTGCGACCTTCATCTTCAATAATCTCTGGGCCTCAGTTTCTCTCCCTGTGAAATGGGGATAAAAAAAACCCACTTATTACCCTCAGCCCTGAAATCTTAGAAAGCCCTCTCCTTCCGAAGGGAGTGTCTTTTGACCAGTAATTCAGTGGAATTCACCCTGCAAAGTGGGAAATACCCTACCAAACACGGGGGAATTTCAGGCTTCAGCTCTGTCCTTCACAGCAGAGCTGTGAGGGTTAACTGCTATCCATAAAAAGCTCTGACATCCTTGGATGGGAGAGGCCCTGCCAGCACAAAGCTCTAGGAGATGCTCCTTGTTATCATTCAGCCACCTAGCAGTATCATTTTCCCTCTTCCCCATACCATACCCCTGGAGCTGTAGGAGAAGTAGCCGCCTGCCAGATCAGCGAGTTACAGGCTAGCTGTCTCCTCTGCTAGCAGAGGAAAAGGTCAGGCTTGTAGGTAGGTTGACCAGACAGCAAGTGTGAAAAATCGGGATGGGGGTGGGAGGTAATAGGAGTCTATATAAGAAAAAGACCCAAAATCGGGACATCTGGTCACCCTACTTGTAGGAGCAGATGTCATATCTCCTGGAAGTAACGTTAGAACAAAGACACCTCCCCCGCCCCGCCCCCCACCTTTCGCCTTTCTTGCAGTATTTCTTGGACTCTTCTGCACTCAAAACCCAGTCCCTTCATTCCAAAGCACATGGGCTGAAAGGAAAGGCTACGTGGACACTCAGATACTTATTGCCTGGCGGATAAACACCACACACAAAAACCAGCTCAGAGCAAAACCCCATAGAACCAAACACCTGCCAGCAGAACGATGCCCCAGAGACACGGAGAGAAGCCCCAGGAGATGGCACATGCCAGAGTTTCTTGTCCCAGATATGTGGGAGGGAACCAGGCCTGGCGGGTACAACAGAGAAACAAGAGTCATCCTGCTGGCTTCCACACTTAGTCCAACGTGTCTGCTGCAGAGGTATTTTCTCAACTCATGGTGCCCCCGGAGCTCCATTTGTAGAAGGGGTAGAACAGCTCCCTCCCTACCTCACACTGCAGCTGACGGGCTGAATTTGTACACAGAGCTATGCGCTAGGGAGATGAGGAAGGATGGCCCAGTGGTTAGGGCCCTAGCCTAAACCACAAGAGACCTGGGTTCAATTCATAGCTCTGCTACTGACCTCCTGGTGTGAACTTAGTCTCTGTGCCTCAGTTTGTCATCTGTAAAATGGGAATAATAGCAAAGGGTAAAGCATGCAGGGTGTTCTGATGCGAGGGTGATGGAGGCCCTATCACTATCTTGCATTGCTGATAGCACACACCCAGGAATCCCAGCTGGAAATGCAAATTGTGATTAATAAGAGCTTTGCATTTCTCCAGGTCTAGAAGTTGGCTCACCATGATCTGTGTTCCTGCAAACAGTAACAGTCCTGTGGTTTGCGAAAGGGAGACGGTATGGGGTGGACTCAGGCTGCTTTGACTTACAGAAAGAATTCAAGTGGGGGTTATCTGGAAATGTGCATCTTTGCTAGCCAAAGCTTCCGATAAAGGGGCGGAAACAGACGCTGGCATCTATCCATAGCTCTTACAATGGACTATTCGTAGCATGTGATTTTTAATTACTTGAAGGTAGAAAAGTAATTTGCAGGGCACAGAGAGATTCCTTTCCCCATGCACAAAGAGTCCATTATCTGAACCTGGTAGAGCTGGGATCACTGGGTGTGGGCCATCAGCCAGTGACATTCTGCAGCGCCACCCCCACCCCGCCGGCTCCCCGGTTTGCCCTTGGTTTGGTTCTTGATTTATCCAGGCGGGGAACAAATGGACCTGACCGTGAGCTACTGTATTAAAACAGAATGATTACTATTCCACTAGCACCTTGAGGGCTCAGCTGAGATCAGGACTCCTTTGCGCTAGGAACATCGAGAGAAGCCCCCGAGGTGATAGCTGCCCAGACGGCTGCATTGCTAAATGCCCGCTACCCGCTTCGAAAACCAGTGACGTAGCCAGGTTTAGAGCACAGGAGGAGCGGAGCTAAAAAAAGGCGCCGGGAGCCAAAAAAGGCGCCGGGAGCAAAAAAAAAAAAAAAAAAAAAAAAAAAAAAAATGCTCCGCTCTGGCTTCACCGTAGGAGCAAAAGGCGGAGCACAAAAAAGGCGCTGCTTCTGCTCGGTGGGGGAGCGGCCGCTACCCCTGCCCCCACCCCGGCTACGCTACTGGCATCCCGACCCTGGGCTCAGCTCAGCTCCCTGGCTGGCCCGTTCCCCAGCTGCTCTGGAGTCTCCAGCCTGCCCCGGGGCCGCTCCAGAACACTGCTGGCTTTCCCAGTGGGGCCTCGTCCCCCTGATTTCCGGCTGATAGGGATGTGCGGGGGACTGGTGCTGAACAATCTGATCCTGCAAAGTGAGTCTCTGGCAGAGGATCAGACTGAGGAAGCAGCAGGAAACCCTGCCCCCGTGTGAAGCCACAGGGGAGCAGGAACTGGTGGGAAAGAATCTCTCCCCCCCCCCCCCCAACCCCACAGCTGGTCCGATTAGCAACGGGCAGCCTCTGCTCGGTGTGTGTGGAAAGCCTCCAGGGAAGCCAGGCGGGTGTCCCCGTGAACTGCCCGGCCTGTGCCACTCCCGGCTAACGGAGCAGGCTGCTGATCACTCATGAGGTTTGCCTGAACCTGAGATTGCTCAGCACAAACACACGTGTGTCACCAAGTCTCCTTTCCACGCCCAGTAGCCTCCCTCACACCCAGGACTGTAGCATGGGACTGAAGCAGGGCCCTGGGACCAGCCCCCTCCCCAGCGTTGCGGCCGGGGGTTTCAGCACCCACACAGGGAGGCCAGTCTCCCCAGCTCTGCGCCGGCCAAACCAGCAGCCGAACTCTCCCTGACGTCAGGCTATTCTAAATCCAGCCAGGCACGTGTATCGCTCACGGCATGGGGAGCCAAGCCCAGCCTGGCTGGGCCTCAGCAGAGGACGTCAGTTGAGAGCCTGGGTGGGAAGACCGATCAACGGCCGTTGTGCGATCCAGCCCCAAGGCTGCCTCAGGGAACAGCCCTGCAGTGTCCACTTGCTAAGATTTCTTGCGGAGTGGCGCTGGCCGGGGGCGTCTGTTAGCCTCCCGCAGCCAATTTGTACCCACTGCAGGAGGAGATAGGTGGGCCTAAGTCGTGATTCTCCAGGGCTTTTGTGGGGGCGCTGCTTGCAGAGCTGTGGGCCGTACTCTTGTTTCTAGCGGATCCTGCTGATGAATTGTTTGATCTTCGGATCGCCGAGGTCAGTCCTGGTGCGGATGTTGGGATAACAAGCTAGATAACCCAGAGTGCTGAAGGGGTGTAACTCCCGGGCTTCCAGCAACATCTCCCGTCCTCCCGCTACCTGCAGCTTGCTCGGTGAGGGCTGCTTAGGTGCTGAGAGGGGCCTGGTGTCCCTCCCCTCCTTCCTAAAGATGTGTTATGGTGCCAGACAATGCGCCCGCCTGGTCTAACCTGGGAGCAAGTGCGTGAGGCTGCTTTGTGGAAGCAAACGGCGTAACGGTCGAGAGTGCGGCAGTGCGCAGAGGGCAGATCATGTTGGGGGAGCGAAGAGAGCGGCCTCATGGCTGCAGAGGGTGGCGCTGGTTCTCCTCTGCCGCTCGGAGCGATACACACGGCCCCTGCTCCCGGGCAGAGCCTCCGGCAAGCACCGTGCAGCCTGCCAGGCCTCCCGGGATGGGGCTTTAGGAAAGTCCCTGAACTGACTTTGCTTTCCCAGTAAAGTCACCGAGCGTGTCAGTTGCAGAATCAAGAGCCGAACTCAGGAGTCCTGGCTTCCTGCCCTGGGTCACAGCCCCTGTGCTCCCTCCTTACAGTTGATATGGAGTGAAGGATCCTGAGTCTCAGATTCCTGCTCTTAGCCCAGGAATCCTACCCTCCCTCCTAGGGTCAGGATAGACCCCAGAAGTCCTGAATCCCAGAGCCAGCTCTAACTCAGAGTCCTCCCTGCTGCCTCTTACGCTGTTGGATTACTACTAAATATTTGGGACGAATGTAACGTTAGGGAAAGGTGCTGGACTGACCCCTCTGTCAATAGCGCCCCCCCCCCCCCCCCTCACCCCGGCTCTGTCAGCATTCCTGGGCCCGGAGGGGCCATGTCTAGCTTTCAGAGGGCAGTTTACTCTGCAGGCCCATCAGTCCTTGGCTTCTCAGGCCCCCAAATCGGGAGAGTCGCTGTTGACTTTGAACCGGCCATTTAACACCAAAGGGCTCTGTAGTCTAGTATCCGTTTCGTGGAGGTGTCCTGTCCCCGCTGCCAGTCGTCCTGAGCGGAGAATGCCCGGCTGTGTGCTGCCTGTGTTCAGAATGCCCGGCTGTTTGTTTGGGGGGAGGAATAGCTCAGTGGTTTGAGCGTTGGCCTGCTAAACCCAGCGTTGTGAGTTCAATCCTTGAGGGGGCCAGTTAGGGATCTGGGGCAAAAAAAATCTGTCAGGGGACAGTACTTGGTCTACTAGTGAAGGCAGGGGACTGGACTTGATGACCTTGAAAGGTCCTTCCAGCTCTAGGAGATAAGAGACCCTCCCGTTCTTCTCAGGAGCTGATGTGAAAGGGAAAAGGCCATGTTGTACTGAGCCCCACACATCTGGTTGTCGCTTTTTCTGCATTAGCTGCACGGCCAGCAGCAGCATTCCTCAGTGTAACATGTAAAAGCAATAGCAAGGATTTTTGTCAGACCGGCCCTTTATCGCCGTTGTTTAAATGAGCAACTAACACTGGAGCCCAGCTTTGGGTGGAATCACTTCGTCCTCACACGGGAATAACCCACCAGTGCTTTCCCGGCGTAGAGAGACGGCCCAGGAAGACGTTCATATTGCAGGCTGAATGGCTTTCCCCTCCCCCGGGCTCTGAATCTGTTCATTAACTGGCTCGTTCTGCGCACAGAACTCCAGGGCCCAGGAGTGAGTGAGTGTGCCCAGAGAGGAGCTGATGCCATGTGAAGTAACTCCCAGGCCTGCGTGTGCCACCAACGTGGCTGGGTGGGGCGGCGGGGCGGGGGCGTGTGGGATTCTCCCAAATGGGGCCGGGAGGCGATGTAGGCACAGCAAGGCTGTTTGTCAGTGGGAGGGACAGATCTGTCTTAGCTGGGTTTTCTCCACCATCCCCTTCCCGGCAGTGAGGGGCACCTGGCAAACTGGGAGATGTGCAGGGAAAGGGACTGGGCCGGAGCCTCAGCCGGTGTGAGTCCGGACGGTCAGCGGAGCTAGAGTGATTTCCACCCGTCGTGGCCCGTTGTTAGGGTGACCAGATGTCCCGATTTTATAGGGACAGTCCCGATATTTGGGGCTTTTTCTTATATAGGCACCTATTACCCCCACCTCCTGTCCCGATTTTTCACACTTGCTATCTGGTCACCCTACCCGTTGTTAGCGTTTATACACGTCCCCTGGTGCAACTCTGCCTCCTGCTGGGGGTGGCTCACAGCCCCCGTTACCTCCTCGCAGCCGGGGGAGGTGCCTGGGCCCAGCCATGGCTGTGGCCCAGAGGCTTCCCCATTGTGGTGTCCGAGTGTAGAAGGCGTGTGACTCGAGCCTGGAACGAGAGGCCTCTGTTCACTCGGAGAGCCGGGAGTTATACTCAGACGGTGACTGTCCAGCCTCCCACGGCTTCGTTCGGGGCAGTCTGAGCCCCCCGGACCATGCTACCGCTGTGGACTATTGACAGTGCAAGAGAAACATCTGTGAAATGCTCGGGCTGGATCCCCAGCTGGGGTCAATTGGACTTCAGCTGGGTTCTGATTAGCACCCTACTCACGGGCCATCCATCCTTCCATCTTCACCCATTCTGTTGCAGGTGTTTTCATAGAGCATCTCGGGGCTGCTGCCTAGGCCCATTTTCAGTTTCCTCAGATTTTGGGCACGTTTTCGACAGTAGCATAGCCGGGGGGGGCGGGGGGAGCAGGGGGAGCGGCCGCCCCCTCTGTGAGCGGAAGCGGTGCCTTTAAAAGGAAGATTCTTTTTAAGCGCCGCTTCTTGCACTGATCCGGTGGCGTTCCGGGTTTTCAGTGGTACCCGCCGCCAAAATGCCGCCGAAGACCCGGAGTGAGTGAGGACCCACCGCCGAAGTCCCAGAGTGCCGCTGGGTGAGTACAGGGGGAGGCGCCTTTTTTATAGTGCCTCTCCCCCTGTGCTCCTGACCTGGCTGCGCAACTGTGTGGTGTGGGTAAGAGACAGGTAAATCCAAAAGGCTGGAGAGAGAATTCAGCACCCTTTCTAAGCGAGTGAGAAGGACTCGGAACAGAAGGGTCAGAAAATAAAGTGAAAGGCATTCAAACTCTCTCCACAGAAGAGCTTTCACAGATTGCCTTGTAAAAATATGAGCTGCCTCTTAAAGCTGAATTATTTGGCATGACAGGACTTGATGGGAATTAACATGTGTTGCTGAAAGTAACTTGAAAGGACTTTTCCCATCACACTCCAGTGACTTCTAAACAGAGAACTGAGTCCCCAGGAATATCCAATGAGCTCCCAATAGCTGCCGGACCTGTTAAAATGGGAAAGGAGAATACAGCTGAGAGAGAAACTCAAGACTCTGTCCATCCGGCATTTACCGACCATGGGAATTTATTTTCAAAGTGGTGAAAATTATTTTACAAATGAACAAATATTCGATATAAAAAAAATTATTGCATCATGAGACAAAAACTTCAGCTGGCAAGAAACAACAGCGTTCCCATCTGTCTTTGGACAACGGGCGTTCTGTAACACGTCTTTCAGGGGGCTAGGAAATTATAGTGCAGGCCTTTTAAACAAATTCTAAAAGAAGAAACACTAAGAGCCGTCTCCAGTAGCAGGAGTTCCTCTGATGTGTGTCTCAGCTGAGAACACTTTAATTATGGAAACATGGCTGAATTATAATCCATAAATACACTCTGCAGAGCAGGGTGGACGGCAGTCACACAGTATAATAACAACTAGCAGGAGATTTCATTATGGAACCACAGACTTTTCATGTGGCCAGAAAGGTCTAGGTGATGAAGAAAGGTTGTTTTAAAAAAGATCATGTAAAGGGAAGAGAGTTCGTGTAAAAAAAACTAGGCAATTTGATGAAGATGGAGGTGGCGTAATTAACTAGCAGATGACCAAACGGGTGGTGCTGGGATCTGGAGGAGCTTTAGGATGGGGTTCAGAACTGAGTCCATAGCGGGGATAAAAGGTACAGATTCAACAGCCACAAAAGTCCCATGAGCTGTTCTTGTGAGATTTCTGCCCCAAATGGTAGAAGTCCCCTGATCTGAGATTTCTGCAGTCTGGAGGCCAAATCACGTGAGAACAGTTTCCATGAGATTGCAGCTGGCTCTGAACCAGAGCTGGAAAATAGCCCCTTCCTGGGCAGGGATCTGACCATCAATAGAACCGTAGGGGCAGCTTTAGACATAGGGTCAGAGATGAACCCCTATAACTCCAAGTGCAGGTATGAGGTGGTTTGATTTCCAGATTCAGGTACCAACAACATTAGTTCTCCACTGAATCAATATTCCGTGGCCCTCAATATACCAAGGGAATGGGAACACTGTGTACCGAATCCGCCCCCCCCACACAAATAGACCCCAGCTCACAAAATTACTGGAGTCAGATAGTTCTGCACTTTGGTTGTTCGTTTGTGCATTAGCTGGGTATGTGAATGACCCATTACAATCTCAGCAGATACAGCATCCTTCCCTGCAGCATATTCCTCACTGCCTTCTCCAGGCCAGTGTTAAATGGATCAACCTATGAAGCTTCCACCATGTCCTTTGTTCATTTGTAATCTGTCTAGATGTGAAATACAGTACTCCTATGCTCATGGATGCACCTAAAATACCCATGTCGCACCTATGCCAGGAACACCACCACGGGGGCAGCCGAGTAGTGGTAACAGAGAGGCAACCTCAATCCAAAACAACGTGAAGAGGTCCATGGCTCCGTACAAAATAGAGACATCAGAGTTGTCATCTGTGTGGCGCAGGGAGTAGAACTCACACCCCACTGCTCCCAAATCACCAAATTCTGCCGCTGGAGCTCAAGAAGAAGGAGTAAGACTCCAGTCTCTGGAGGACAACACTATTACAAACAGATCTACGCCTGAGCCGATTTTACATATTCTCTCTCAGAGGGAAAGATTGACATACACAGACAAGCCTGACTCTTAGGAAAGGGCTGGTTACCAAGAGGAGGTGGGGGGTTGTATCTTTCAAAAGGGGCAGAGATGGCAGGATTCAGAAGGAGCACAGGTGCCAATCAGAACCAGTTTTAGAACCAGTTTGCCCCAGCTTCAAAATACCAGGCTGCACAACTAAGCAAATTATCTACCCCCTTCCTCCTCCTCCCGGGGGAGGAAGTCGCCATGGCCAACATCTGGATGGCCTCTGGTTTTCCTTTAATGTGCAAAGTCAGAGCGTTGCTCAAAGCTCAATTCCTGCAATGGAAAAATCACAGTCTGCAGATTCTTACTGACCCAGGGCTTAAACTAACGAGCTCAAAGCTCCCATTTCCTGTGGCCACAGGCTAACCAGCTGCTGACTCATTTATAAACATTTACATTCACCAGGATAAAGCGAGGGGAGAGCGAGGTTTATTAGCCTCAGAGGGAAAATATTTGAAGCAGAGTATGAATGTAAACACCAAAATCTTCAATGTGATCTTCGGGCAATTTGTTCCGATACCGCTCGACTGAATTCTGAGAACGTCAGACCAGAGGGTGAGTGGAAAGCTTGCAAATACCGCTCCTCTCAAAAATATACGAGTTTTCCCTCTTGTCTTTGGTCTGATGGGCTGGATTTTTGATGGGAGCCCAGCCCTCACCAAAATTAAAGGACTCTCAGCCCTGAAAGCAAAAAAATGCTGCTTTAAGTTCACCCACAGCCCAGACACTTCAGAGATGGCTGCTGTATCAGATGTCTTACGCCGCTCTAAGAAACCCACTGCGGTCTAGCAGCATGCCACTCGTCTCAGTCAGCGGCATTGCCAGGAAAGCAAAAGCAGCTGAGTTAACAGCAATTTTTTTTTTAATGCAGAGACAGTCATTCGAAATGTGGTTCTAATCTGGAAAGGGACTATGTGAAACGAGCCTTTCCTATTCCCCAGCCCTGCTAATAATGTGCAGTTACAGCTGATGACTTCAGGGACATAAATATGTCGTTACCCCTTTTTACTCCTGTTCACTCTCCAGCAGCGGAAAGGGGGCTGGATTCTATTCTGTCTCATATGTCATCTGCAAAACTGCTAACTCAGTTCCAGTTGCAGGACCCTGCTGCAGCAACCCAAAGGAACCCAGAGTGATTCTCAGACCCCTGCAGAAGTTTGCTGGGCTGGCAGTCAGAACCTCCACCCTGCCATCTTTCAACTTGTCAGCGATGCGCAGTTGAGAGCTGGAGTCAAGACGACGATAAACATGGAGCCACACCGTGCAATTTTTAGAGCCACTTCTCAGAAGAACAGCGCTGCGAGAAGAATTCAGAGACCTCCCAGAAGAGATGTGCCAAAAGAGACAGCCTTTGAGTCTGCTCTGTGTCCTGCTGGGAAAAATTACCCTCCAATGTTATTTTACTTTCCCCAACTGCTGTTTTGTCCTGGTTTTTTAATCTCTCTGGTCTTGCCAGATGAAGAGGGCTAAAAATAACACCAATGAGCTTGCTAATGAATCTCTTTCCCTTGTGTATTTTATGGCTTCCTACAAACCCCTAGGCCGGCCTCTGAGATGGAGCTCGTAAAGCAGGCAGATTTTATCTCTGTTGCAGCCAGTGCTCTAAACACAAAACTCTGTATCTAAGACTTCTTTGCATTTTTAAAAACTATTCACTAAAGTTAACGGGACTTGGGCTTAAGCCGAAATAGCAACAGCTGGTTCAAGCTGGACATCGGACTAAAACAACAACAAAAACGCAGTGGGATTTAAGCTCCCAAATTTAGCCCAAAATACGTGTCAGGGCACAATATCCCCTCCCACCTCGCTGCAAAGATTTGCCTCTCTCTGCACACATGGAGTTCCCTTTGCCAGGACTGGTATTGGAGCTCAGAGGGGAACTTGGTCATGGTATTTTAAAAGACTATACAATTTGTAGCCTGCCATGGGGCTGGTTAATAACATCCACAAGAGTCCTTGGGAATCCCTTTACAGTGAAATGATCCTGCAACCCAGAACAGCGGGTGTGCACTGCATTACTCACACCACTGAGAGCGTGACACTAGCAATCACCTAACAGGTCAAATTCGTTAGCCCGCAGGTGGCGGGGGGAACAAACTGCTTTCAAGAGGAGTTTTGCCTGAGGAAAGGCTGCAGCATTCGATCTCGCTCACCACAGACCCAAAACCAGTTCCCCCGAAGCTAAGGCTGCTCCTGCGCTCTGAGGACATGGGCAATGGTGCTGGCCACAGCTGCCCTCCGAGTCGCATTGTAACAAACGTAAGCCATTAGCACCCACAGGGTTGGCAAGGCGCGTCCATGCTCAGCCTACATAAACAACCAAACTGGCATCTCTTCTCTATTTACAGGAAGATTCTTTGCAGGGCTATTACAAGCAAAGTTTCCATCACAGACCATCTTCCTGCGCTCACCCACGTCCCTTTGAAGGCCGCTGCAGCAACGGAATCTCACAATTTATTACAGTTCTGGGCCCAGCCCTGCATGCCTTATTCAGGCAAAATTCCCCTCTGCTTCCATGGAAGCCAAAGCAGGAGAGTATCAGCTCCAACAGAAATTTGGCCCGACTCTGTTTAACAAACCACAGCCACGTGCTAAGGGCTGTCAAGGGAGCTTGACCCCGGGATCCTTAGCACCAAACTTACAGCAGAGCAGCTTTTCACAGCTCTCCGGGCACTTCAGACAAGGGGGGCCCATCATGGTCCCTGTTTTACAGATGGGAAGCGGAGACGCAGAGCAGGGAGTCGACTTGTTTGAGGTCGCCCGGCAAGTCCAGGCAGAGATGGGAACAGAACCTGGTCCCTCAATTCCCAGCTCAGTGGCCTCTCCACTGGGCGTCGCTGCCTCCAAACAGCACAAGCGCCTGCCACTGGAGCTGAAGGAGTAACTGCGGACAGCGGTAAAGGGCACGCTGTCGTACTTGCTGATGCCGCCACTAGAGGGGACAAGGTCACATGACCCAAGCCAACGAGTTCTACACGGACTAAGTACCCTTGACGTTAATCAGTGTATTATTTTTCTTACTAAGACCAACCTTTATCAGCATTTTCTTTTCCAATTTACCTCCCCCTGGAATGCTGCTGGTGACCACTGTATGGCACTTCCCCCCATCTGAGCAGCAGGGAAGACGCATACTTAGCAGTTCTGTTAATCAGCTTGAGGGTCAGCCAGTTAGCACTTCTTGCCTCTCTGGGATTAAGGCTGTGAGCTCAGTGACAACTTTTCACACCCACCAGAACACGGACTGTGCAGGCATGCGAGCGGCATTGGGAAAACAGACACCCAGCTACTTGGATGGGGTGGCGAGACGCAGCGCCAAGAGGAAGGGCACACGCGGTGCGTGGCTTCCTTAAAAGTTTGGCCCACGGTATCCAGGCCCAGTCTGCAGCCCAGCAATGTTCCTAAATCTCCGTCCTATTTTGACTGAGTTCGGCATCTGTGTCACAGGCATTCGTCTCCATCACGCTGTCACACATGGGACAATTTCAGCTACAAACATTGAATCCAGGATCACTCCCCCTCAGCGTTCTTTGCTGGGCCCCACCCAGCGCTCCCAGCCATGGGGCAATGCCGCTTTAGACCCAGAAATAACACGTGTAATTACAAACTTCGATCAAGAAATCCAGCTCAGAGTTTAGTCCTGGTGACAAAGGACTATTTACCTGGGCCGCCTTCGGGGTCAACCGCCTTGGTGACATGTTCCCAACATCTAGTTCGAGTTCAGGAGCAAACCGTGGCCTCTATCAAGTGGGGGGGAGAGATAGCTCAGTGGTTTGAGCATTGGCCTGTTAAACCCAGGGTTGTGAGTTCAATCCTTGAGGGGGCCATCTGGGGATCTGGGGCAAAAATTGGGGATTGGTCCTGCTTTGAGCAGGGGGTTGGACTAGATGACCTCCTAAGGTCCCTTCTAACCCTGATATTCTATGATTCTAAGTAGCACTAAAAAGGACACCTTTAAAGCAAAACCCCTAGAAATGGAAATACTAAATGACTGAATTTAAATCTAGGTCTGTGAGCGGAATCTCAGGGTTAGAGCTCATGCCCAAGGAAGGGCTTGTTATGGGACAGCACATCTACCAATTATCTATTAGATAAGTGGGCACCACAGCTGGGATCAGAGTCCGTCTGGTTCAGTTCCTCGCTCAGCAAAAGGTGCCTGGTTGGCAGTCCTGGAGCGGGGAGTTTTATCTGCACACTGAAAGAGGGGGAAAGATGGTTTTGTCTAGAATGTGGAATCAAGAGAGCTGGATTCGGTCTCTGGATCTGCCAGAGACTCGCGATGCGACCTTGGCAGAGCCATCTGCCAATCAGACGGGGATTGGACCCCGAGGAGAGCTGCGAGAATGAGTTACATTTTCCAAACCACTCAGCTCCTCAGATGGAAGGTGCTGCAGATGTGCCCTGAATTGTTCCGTGCATCTTTGATATCGCTATAATGCAGCCAGTAGACGTATTGCCCATCCCCACTCATCCCAGGCAATAGGGCTCACCTCTGATCCGCAGGCACCAGCTGCTGAGGGTGAAAGGAGACATCTGGCTGCCTGTCCCGTTCATCCCTTGGCTTCTCCCCTAAGAGCACCCGAAAGGGGGGCACAGTTAATGCTAATCATTGTGGTTTTAGACACGCCCATCCCTCTGTCCTTCTCACAGGCTCCCAACTAGCTCTGAGGTGGTACGGGCTAGGCCGGATTTGAACCGGAGACCAGGCAAAGAGGAGTTCAGACAATTCATGGGGAATTCCTACCCTGGGTGGAGCGTCTGTGCGCTATTTTGTGCTTTTGTACTGCAGTAGTATAGGCCCGGTCAGTCCATCTTAAACAGGAGGCATTTATTACAGAAGACAGCTACAACTACACAGCTCAGGCTCCTGCTTGGTCTCCTTCGTTCACCATGTACCGCACCCCATCTGAAGCTCTGTACAGAAGGCAGAGTCACCAAGTGACTGAACAACATACTGCAAGAAAACGGTATCAGGTACCAACCTAGACAAGCTTGCTTGCCCCGCACAAACCTGACTCTTAGTAACCCCCGTATCCGTCTGAGCCAGTGACTTGGCGCCGTCTGCCAGACGCAGCCAGCACGGGTCTAAGGCGCGCACAAGCTCTGCCAGGATGGCAGCTGACGAAGGAAATGCTCCAAATAGACCCACTGTGACTTATGCAGTCGGCATCCACGTGGCAGACACCCAAAGCGCTCCCTCGCTCCTCGTGAGCCTTACTGGGGAAATGCTTCCGAAGTCCCGGCCTCTGTCTGCAGGATCTCAGCAGCCTGAGAGGCAGCGTTTCTGGAATAGCAGGAAAGGCCTCACATGTTCTACCCTCGTCTGGGGTGGGACCCACGTTGCAAGGGCTAAAGAACAGGAAATCCTGAAACCCCGCTCCTAGACCCTCCTCCTCCAGAATCAGCCACAAGTGACATGAGTCTGATGGTCTCAAGGTCAATGGGCGTTTCAGAGGCAGAGACCCGGAGGAACCCCAGCTAGAGCAGGGTCAGGGTGGTGTCTCTCCAATCTCACTTAACCACTTCCCCTAGGAGATCCTTCCACAGTCAAACCGATCTCACTGGTGGGGCATTTTTCTTGCTCTCTCCCTTCCATTTCCTGGCCTTTATTGCAGCCCCAGGCTCCTGGTTGAACCCCCTTGTATCATGCAAAGGAACTCCTGCCCACCCACCGATTTCGGGGATGCCTACAAGAGATGCCTAGGAGTGATAGCATCCTGGGCCAGGCTTGCAGACCAACCCAGGAGAAGCTTGCACGGCGCCCGGCTGCAGTGACTGTACAAGCACGCATGCCTCCCCTTGCTTCCACTGAAAGCAGTGGGAGACTGTTAATTACCTTCAGCGGCAGGAGGAGCAGGCCTTAAAAGTAGAAACCAAACTCCCATTCAGGACCTTATCCAGAGCCCCTAGACCGCATAGGAGTCTTGCCACTGATTTCATTGGATTTCAGATCTGGCCTGTAGGTGGCCTCTGGGAGGGAGTATGGCCTAGTGGATAGAATATTGGACTGAGACTCAGGAGACCTGGATTCTATTCCTGGTCTGTTGGGTGACGTTGGGCAAGTCACTTCCCCTCCCTGTCCCTCAGTTTCCCCATCGGTAAAATGGAAATAACAATACTGATCTGCTTTGTAAATCTCTTTGAGATCTATGGACGAAAAATGCCATATAAGAACTAGGGATTATTATTTAGTGCATCAATGTAACGGGCCCCACAGGAGAGAGTCATTATTTTAAAATGATCAATATTACTTTTTAAAAGTAGGTCTGAGCGCCACGTTTCCCCATCTAGTTTCTCACAAAAAACAAAGTGAAAGCATTGCATGATGTTCCAGAAATGTTTACTAGTTAACTAAACAAGAATGCAAAGCAGGCCTTTGATGGCAGCGATCGCCAATAAGCAGCTGCTATCCTGGGAAAAAACAAAGGAGGCAGGCGCTGTTGTTGAGGGGAAAGCAGGAGGAAAAATGACACTCAAAGATTACAGGGTCAAACCTGTGCCTCATTGTGAGTGGCTAAGTCCTGTCCACACAACTGGGTGGAGGGCCAGGGCTAGGAGTTTAAAAGCTTTTTAAAATTATGAAGAACACACAGCTACAAATAATGCAGCTGTTCACACGCAGTCAATGATATCACACAAGACTATTCATGCAAAACTATGGTGTAATGGATGGACATGGCCTGTTCTTTATAGTCAGTTACAGCAGTGCAAGAGCTGTCCCTAGAAGAAGCTGTTTTTATAGGAGTGTATATACAATAGACACATCGCCCATGATGCAGGAAAGCAATAAAAGAGATGCTCACATCCATCCCCGTTCAGCACACCACTGAAGCTGAATAAAGATGCTTTACTGAATCGGGGCCATAGTAAGTAACCAGATATCACATATTAGCATCATGAGGGGTAAAAAAACAATGGGTGTCAGCATAGCCCAAGACTTGCTGCAGCCCGGGTCTTCTCCTGGCCCGACCTGTTAGCTTCTGAGTAAGCGCCTCTGGCTCTTTGAGAGAGGTCTGGGCTTGTTAGCTCAGGGGCAGGCCAGACCGTCTGGCTAGAGAGACCCACAGTTTGGTGAGGTAGGTCACGGGGGAGGATGAGTGGTGACGGTAGGGTACCAGTGCAGGTGTACAGGAGAAGACAGATCTCTGCAAGGACAATTCTAGGAACGAGCAGGCCTGGGCAGAAAGCGTCAGCTGAGGTGAACAGCATGTTACTTTCATTCCAGCTATCACCGAAAGCCATGGAGGGGGGGAGCAGGTGTGGACATGTACCAATGGGGTATATTCTGGGCCAAGAGCCCATCAGTATCAGCTCTCAAACTGAGGAGGGAAGATGATTGCTATCAACAACCCTGAGCTAACCGGCTCTGACTCTTCTCATCTCGGCTTTACGGCTCCGCCCGGACTATGCTGTGTCCCAGTTGATGGCCATTTGCACTGGGTCTCGTGCACGACTGTAACCTCGTCGCTCCCATGCTGCCCTGGAGAAGCTCACGTACAAGTTATGCCCCAGGTCTTGCAAGAGGCTCTTCCCAGAAGCAGCAGCAGCAAAGCTAAAACTTGCAGGCAGGCATGTGAAGAGAGGGGAAGGGTAGGAGGGGTGGCTGGTATTCTTGCTTTAGGCCACCCACACAGAAAGACCCTCCTAACATTAGTAGCAGAGCAGAAAACCCCTTTGCATATTTTAACGAGCTGTATTTTTAAATTCAGCGCATGGTTTTTTTTTTTAAATATAATTGAAAAAAATCTTCCAGCCACAGGAATCCGTCCCAGGTCCTCCCCTTCCGTGCATTGGCTGGCACGCAGCCACCTGCCAATGCAGCCCTGAAATGGGCAAAGTCTAGGCGCCCTCTAGTGGCAACATCATGTTCTAGCATAAAACCAACCAGCATCTTATTCAGAGCTGAGCAAGCCCTTAAAACAAACCAGGTGATTTCTTCCTGCTGCTCTCGGTCTGGAGGAGGAAAACTCTACCAGTGTGGGCAGCCAGACAAAAATGTTAACTCACTTTGCTTCCCAGACACAGGCAGAGGTCTCAGCTTTGCATGAGTCCTCTGGAAAGTTGCAGACCTAAGGCATGAACAGGAGAGACTATTGCTCCCTGCATGTCATTTCAGCTAGTAGGCAGGTGAACAAGATCCAACACTGGAAAGCTCCTATTCTCAAATTCCATTTCTTGGTTTTCAAACCTCAGTAAAAACATTCGTCTCCAATGCGTTTCCCTAGAGAAAGCCAACAGCAGCAATCTCTGCACTGTCTCCAGGCATCTCTGTGTGACTAAAATGAAACTCCATGCACTGGCTGCCAAACCCTCTGAGATCTCCTCATTGCTAGACTCTGCTCCCCTGGCACTCAGATCTGCACAGCCAAGACTGGAAGAGCTATTTCCCCCTGGATAATCATCTGCACTTCAGAGGAAGACAGGGAATTACTGGACCTTTGCGGGGTGCTTAATGCATGCAGGTTCCAAGAGCATCCTGGTTCTCTCCAAGGTTACTGAGAAGCTCCTTAAATCAAGACACTCTATTGAAACACATTAACCATGGGCTTTATTGATCATGTCTGCCCTGCAGGGGAGCCCATGACACTCCCAAAGTCCTGTCCCAGCATGCAGGGGTTCCATGTGATACAAAAGCCAGGACAGATTCTCTTGGGTCAGTCTAGTCTCTGATCCAGAGTCCTACTCAGGAACATGCCGGATATCTCCCCTGGATCCTCACTCTCACCTAAATACAGTGGCCTCTGTCCCGCTGCTTTGCCTGTTTCTGTGTCTGCTTCAAAGCTCCCTACTATAACAGAAGAGCATCATGGCTCATGCATTGCATACTTCATATGAGATTACATGGGGGTAGGACATACTCAGTTTATTTGCCGAGTCATGCTGGGAGGTGCTAAGCCCGTGAAACAAGCTCTCTCCTTTGGGGAGTCGGCTTGCTGCTGTGGTTAACCACTCAAGCAATCAGCCAGAAGTCAGCTATTGCTAAACATTTTCCAACATCCGTCCTCCTCAACACCCGTACGTATGTCCTGTCCAGTCTGGAATGACTCACTCAGACTTTGAGGTCAGAAGGGACCATTATGATCATCTAGTCTGACCTCCTGCACAATGCAGGCCACAGAATCTCACCCACCCACTCCTGCAATAATCCTCCCACCTATGTCTCAGCTATTGAAGTTCTCAAATCATGGTTTAAAGACTTCAAGATGCAGAGAATCCTCCAGCAAATGACCTGTGCCCCATGCTGCAGAGGAAGGCGAAAAACCTCCAGGGCCTCTGCCAATCTACCCTGGAGGAAAATTCCTTCCCAACCCCAAATATGGCGATCAGCTGAACCCTGAGCATGTGGGCAAGACTCACCAGCCAGACACCCAGGAAAAAGTTCTCTGTAGTAACTTCTAACATCCCATCACCAGCCATTGGGCCTATTTACCACTGATAGTCAAGGGTCAACATGGCCGTTCTCCCACTGAGCACAAGTGGCGCCTTTTTAATTTTTACTCACCCGGCAGCGCTCCGGGTCTTCAGCGGCAGGTCCTTTGCTCGCTCCGGTCTTCAGCGGCCGGTCCTTCAGTGCCGCCAAAGACCTGGAGTGAGTGAAGGACCCGCCGCCGAAGTGCCGCTGAAGACCCAGAGTGCCGCCAGGTGAGTACAAGCAGGTGGCGCCTTTTTCTTTTTTAATGTCCGCTCCCCGTTCTCTCCACCTGGCTACGCCGCTGAGCAAGCGAGCAGAATGCTGGCAGATTCAGCCACTGAGTAGCGGTGCCCGTGGTGGGAAGATGGTGCCCCAGCGGGTTCATGGAAGGGGCAGTTTCCTGGGTGCCGTTCTGCTCGGAAAAGTGAGACTTCCCTGCACGCGCTCTTGGACAGCTGCGTGAACCGGTTCAGACAGAGTCAGGGTCGATCCAAACCACCACTTGGGTACCGTGCAGAAGCCATTGCTGATGTCGGTCTCTGCTGGAGGGTGTATCTGGCACACCTACCTTATAGTAACTGGCCCCCGACCCTTTCTCCTCTGGAATTGCCTGCCTGCTAGCCAGGCTGAGGAGCAGTTATCGTCCCAGCAAGGCTCTCCCCTCCCACAGCGTCCCCTCCCTTCCAGCATAGAGCCTCAAACCTGCCCATGTTGAGTTAACCTGGCACACGGCACCAGGGCTGCAAATCTTCCCTTAAGAGAGAGAAGCCAACGTGAGTCCATTGGGAACTGGCTCAGGTGTCTCTCTGGGTGGGCGCCTCTCAGAATCCTCCCTCTTCGAGGAATCGGTGCCCTCAGCGTCGGTTACGCCCCGGGTGGCTGGCATAATCTCAGAGGAGCTCCCTGTGCCCAGGGCTTGTGATGGGCCAGGTGGTAACCCGGGCCCATATCCTGGGGAAGAGACTCTAGAAAGAAGGGGTGGGGCAGGAATGGAGGCCCAGGAGCAGCAGGGGACATGGGGACGGGCTGCGCCGGGACTAGCTTTTAGAGCGGCCCAGCTCATCCTGCTGCGTGCCTGGGAAAGCGCAGGGATAGAGCACAGGTGGGGATAGCCTGAAAGAGCACTAACAAACGGGGGGGGGGGGGGGGGGAGGCACCCCAGAGAGGCGGCCCACCAGCGGGACAGCTCTTGTGTGGAAAGGTGAGTTAGGAACCAGGGTGTCCTTCTGGAGAGCCCGAGAGGTCACTTTTGCCTTCCCAGCCAAGCTGCTTCCTGTCCATTTGACGTAGCCCTAGGCGACATCTCCCCTATTTCAGGTGGGGGGGGGGGGCGGTATTCGAATGTCCGCAGGATGGAGCCTGAATCATCTCCTCCATCAGCTGCCGGGGCAGTCAGGTGACGTGGGCTCCTTGTTCTGTTATTGATCGCCGCGAGCCGTTGCTCCGTGACCAGGGCAGAGGACGGGCTAGCAGGGAGCGTTTCATCCGGTTTTCGGTGGATGCGGTGCTTGTTGAGAAACCGGATTTGGATCAGTTGAAGCTCCCTGGTGAGGGAGGGGCACGTCCTGGAGCTGCTAGAGAAAGCCATTCGCAGTTGCACAACCACCACGCGCCATACTGGTCCTGCAAAACCCCGACCTATTCTCGAGCGCCTTCTCTAGTAGCTGTTTACACGTACAAAGCACTCCAGTAACAGGAAGTAAGTGCTCTTATCTCAGTTTTACAGATGGAGGAAACTGAGGCAGAGAGAGATGCCCTGCCTTGCTCAGTCACACACAGCTAGGAACTGAACCCAGATCGTCTGACTCCTAACCACGAGCCCGTCCTTTTGTCTGGAGTCAGGGCCTGCTGCAAAGCCAGTCTGCAGGCCCCTGAATGAGAGGCACTGGCCTGCGGCAGGCAGCCGGCCCGGCTTGGAAGCGGCCCAGCTCTTAAGCCCTGCAGCAGCAGGGACACGTTACAGAGACAGGAACCTCAATCCCCCACGACTTGGACAGTCGAGAGAGGAATGGGGTCAGAGAAACGCCACCCAGCGTTTCCCTCCCAGGGCAGGGTGCTGGGAACATGCCCAGTGTTTGATACCTGCAGCTACCGCCACCGACCACCTGGAGTTCAGCATTTGGGTGCCCACAGCACTGGGGAGGGACCGGGCTCTGCAGAGTGGGCCGGGGGTGGGGGTGTGACGTCGCCCAGGGCTCTCTCTGAGCAGCCCGCCCAGCCATTCCCCTCCGGGTGGTGGCATGTGAGCCCAGGGCCATGACCCCTGAAGAGGCGTCAGGGGTGTGAC
This sequence comes from Macrochelys suwanniensis, assembly GCA_033296515.1. Lineage (NCBI taxonomy): Eukaryota > Metazoa > Chordata > Testudines > Chelydridae > Macrochelys > Macrochelys suwanniensis. The sequence continues at coordinate 4,140,353 of CM065789.1, read as the reverse complement.
CACCCGGACTTTCCCAGATTGCTGGAGGGGAGGTGGGGCCCCATGCCATGCCAGAAGGTGTTCACAGAAGAGACTTAACCACAGGCAGGTCCTCAGAGATGTTTATGTTATTCATTTGAACAAGGCACATTACATTGAGATTCCTTCACCCATTGAAGTGCAAAATAGTAACATGCCCCTTGTACATTAGTATAAATTAAAGCAGCGTCCCCATTGTAACACGGTCTGGGCCAGTTCCACAGCTGGGATAACGCCATCGGCTCCCCAGGAGCTGTCTGGGTCCCGCCAGCAAAGGATCTGGCCCCTGGCATATAGCATCAAACACAGCAGGCAGATGAAGGTCAAGAGGACAGAACAGCAGATTCAAAATCCCCAAGCCAGGTGGAAAAACCAAGCAGGGTCACCAGGACCCCCATTCCGTAGGCTCAGCAGTGTCTGCTCATGGCACATGCTCTTCGCTGAAGGCTCTCTCTTGCCAGATGCCAAGTGCCTTGTTAGTCTCTAAGGTGCCACAAGCAATCCTGTTCTTTTTGTGGAGGGTCGAGGTCGCTCAGCAGCTCTCAGAGCTGGGCCCTGTTGTGGCTAAATACAGTACGTCCCATACTCACATAACACAGACTTAAGCCTAGTTAGATGGCCACACTGCGCCCAAGAGATGGCGGGATGGATAGGGTCACTCCAGTGCCCGGGAGGAGGGTGGATGGCCCAGGAAATGAGAATTGGAGAACCCCTGGGCAGGTGGCGAGATGTCTAATGGTCCGGCAGGAAGCTGCTCAGAGTCAGGTTGTCTCCTTCGGTCTCTGAGCTGTTGTCCCTGGGCATCTTCATCCTCTTTACCTTGCTAGGCTTCTCCCCATTGGCCACCGGCTCGCCGTCGGGCAGCAGGGCCGAGATGCACACCATCTCAGTGTGGCTGTGCTGGCGCACCTGGCAGACGCGCTTCTGGCGCCACAGCAGGGTGGCGAGGATAGCAGTGCAGACGATGAAAGTGGCAGCCACAAGAGCAAGGATGAAGATGGCCAGCAAACACTTCCCCACCAGGATATTTGTGTGAAAGGGCAGCTGCTGCAAGGGGACTTCCGCGGTGACAGAGCCACCCGCCAGGGGCCCCGTGCGAGGATCATGGGTCTTCCCCACCGTCAAGAGGCCAGGCCTCCAACTGGCCAACTCTTTCACAGGCAGGACTCCGTCAGAGGACTTCGTCAGAGGTTCGGGTGGCAAAGTAGGTGAACTCTCCTCCAGCCCCTTCACTCCCACTGGCCTGATGGAGGAGCCATGTTCCCTGCTCTCTGTGCTGTTCGCCAGGATTTCTTCTATCCCAGCGGCTGCTGCTTCTGAGGAGACATTGCTGGAGCTCTGGGTTGGGGCCGCCTTGGTTAAGGTATCAAGATGGCTGCCCACTTGAACACTGGCAGCTTCTGTGGCGTCGTTGTCCGAGCTGTCAGCAGACAATGGCTGTGCTGTAGTGCTATCATCATAGAAGTTTTCTTGGGACACACTTTCGTCTCGCTGGTCAGGAGCTAGAGAGGACTCGGTTTCTTCCATGGTGAAGGTATCAAGATGGCTGCCCGCTTTAACACTGGCCGCTTCTGTGGCGTCGTTGTCCGAGCTGTCAGCAGACAATGGCTGTGCTGTAGTGCTATCATCATAGAAGTTTTCTTGGGACACACTTTCGTCTCGCTGGTCAGGAGCTAGAGAGGACTCGGTTTCTTCCATGGGATGCTTCGAAGGAGTCATGGAGAATGTGTCGGTGGTGGTGGTCTCTTCAGCAGAACGATTGGATGACTTCACCTCAGCATCCCTCTTCTCACGGATAAACACGGGGAAGTCAGCGCTCCCAGCCCCTGCTGTGTCCCACACCCACTGGCCCCGCGGAGAGCCCTCAGCTGCAGGAATCCCGCCTGCTGCCCTGATCTCTCCCACTGTGTCATCTTGGCCACTGTGCTGGGTGGGTGGCAGCTTGTAAGCAGAGGCCTGGAGCAGGCTCGAAAACAGCAGCAGCAGAGTGGCCCGGATTGGAGCCATTGAACCTAGGAGGAGAAAACAAAGAGATTAAATTAATGGTGTGATACAGCATGGCCAGAAGGCATCAGGAGAGTGATCTAGGATGAGGAGAAGCCTTATTCCCTGTAGACTAATTAAAAGCACCTGAAACCAATTAGAGCACCTGAAACCAGTCACCTGATAAAATCCCCCTGCTTCAATCAGCCAGAGAAGGAGCTGGAGCAGAGTGAGGAGGAGCTGGAGCAGAGTGGTTTGGTGGTGGAGCAGAGAGCAGTTTGGAGGAGTGAAGCAGAGTGGTTTGGTGGTGGAGCAGAGAGCAGTTTGGAGGAGCTGGAGCAGAGTAGTTTGGTGGTGGAGCAGAGAGCAGTTTAGAGGAGCTGGAGCAGAGTGAGGAGGAGCTGGAGCAGAGTGGTTTGGTGGTGGAGCAGAGAGCAGTTTGGAGGAGTGAAGCAGAGTGGTTTGGTGGTGGAGCAGAGAGCAGTTTGGAGGAGTGAAGCAGAGTGGTTTGGTGGTGGAACAAAGAGCAGTTCGAAGGAAAGTGGAGGAGAGTTTTGAGAAGTGCTGCAGCGGGCTAAGAAGACCAAGATCCTAGGTAAAGGGACACCTGGCTTGTGCAGAGGGAAGGCAGGAAGCCCCACAAGCTGAAGGTCAGGAGAGGGAAGTAGCCCAGGGGAAAGAATCACTGGTACAAGTGGTTCACCTACTATCATAGGGCCCCTGGGCTGGGACCCGGAGTAGAGGGCGGGCCTGGGTCCCTCCCTCTCCACTCCCCTTCCCTGGGATACTAGTAGGATAGCTGTTACCCCAGTTCAGGGGCAAGAAATGGCACCCTGAAACCCCCCCCCCCCCAAGAAGAGAAAGTGCGGGACCCATCATAGTAGTGCCGGCAATTTGCCACAATGGTAAAAAAGAAAAGGCTGAGGAGGTAACTGCAGGCGTCAGAGACGTTGAGAAAACACCCCAGTAGAGATGAGCTCAAGACGCAAAATTAGGTCCCAACATTTGTGAGGATTCAGCTCTGCATTTCCATTCTCTGTCGCACTGACGCTAACTGGGTATGTCCAAGGGCAACACGGCAGGCTGAACGTGTTGCTACATCAGAATGCATTCGCGGCCTCTTCTCCCCACCTCACGCCTTCGCAGCCTAATAACCCCTTCGTTGCTTCCAGCACGTGCAAGTTGTTAGGAGGAGGAGGAGGATTACAGTGGCACTTAGGAACCACAACCCCAGACGAAGGCCTCCCTGCGCTAGGCGCTGTCCAGATAAAGAAAGACACCTGTCTCCGCCCCAGGGAGCATACACTCTCGGGGGGCAGAGACAATGAACAGTGTTTGGCTGCAGAGTGGAGTCTCAGCCCATGGGTTCCAGAAAGCCATCCGTGTCACTCCTGGGGTATTAGTTGGCACGGAGAACTGCTCCAGGCAGCTCCACAGGAGGAGTGTTTGCTACCAACACTAATCAGCCTCCCTTCACCCCTCTGCGCAGCCATCGCCAAGTGCCCTGGGGATTTGGCGGAGGACAGTGGACTGACTCCATGGGGTCCTACGGGGAGCTCGTCTCCTGCAAACTTCTTCAGAACTCCCCCCAATTTAAATTCCATGCCCCTCACCGGCTCTGTGGGGTGGGTGCGTTGTCCCCTCCCCACGGCACTGATCCATGGTGCTGCTTCTTTGCTCTTACACCCGTGCAAGAGTCTCTTGGATTGGTGCAATTTATAGTGTTGGGGAGTGGGGGCAGGTCGTGAGCACGATAAAAAAAATTGTAAAAGGGAGAGGGATGAGCTCCCTCCGGGAAAACCCAGCTCGGGGCTGGTGTTGAAGAGCTGGACTCACAGGCAGGCTTGTGGGGGCTCAGTTCTGAACGGAGAGAAGACATAAGAACGACCAGACTGGGTCAGACCAAAGGTCCATCTAGCCCAATATCCTGTCTTCTGACAGTGGCCAATGCCAGGTGCCCCAGAGGGAATGAACAAAACAGGGAATCATCAATGATCCATCCCCTGTCGCCCATTCCCAGCTTCTGGCAAACAGAGGCTAGGGACACCATCCCTGCCCATCCCGGTGAATAGCCATTGATGGGCCTATCCTCCATGAATTTATCTAGTTATTTTTTGAACCCTGTTATAGTCTTGGCCTTCACAACATCCTCTGGCAAGGAGTTCCACAGGTTGACTGTGCATTGTGTGAAAAGACCCTGGTCCAGGAGTGGGTTGGAGTCTCTCTCACACTACCTCTGCCTGAGCAGCTATGAGTGGGGGCTCAGGCCTGGAGGGATTTGCTCCCATGTCAACTACCCGTGCACCTGCACTGCTCCAAGCCCCTAGCAGAGGAAACCACTACGCTATCAGCTACCATTGGCTCCAGAGCCACAAACCCGGTTTCAAAACAGGAATCAGCTCCACCCGTGGAAACTGCAGATAAAAGCAATGCACTGGCCTGGGTTTGCATGCGTCCTGTTTTGCAGTGTCCCTCTTCCTCTCCCCTCCCCCCAGCTCCATGCACCGTAGGAGTTATGCCATGTGGAGGGGTTCACAGATTTCATTGCAGCCGTTCTATTGAAGGGATCTTCCCCCACCCCCCCACCTCCTCTCACTGCTGCAGGATTGCTTTCAGGACCCAATGATGAGTGATCTGGTACCAGTGCAACTAACTGGGGAGCAGTCACTAGGCCAAACCCATTGTACAGACAAAGCCTAAGTCAAGTGCTGTGGAAAGAGAGTTAATGGAAAACCAGGAGAGAGAGAGAGAGAGAGAGAATGTGAAGGGTTCTCTAGCATGGCTAGTGAGATCACTGCTTTTGGAGGCCAAATAATTGGATTATTTTGAGTCCAAATGGCTGTTATTCCTGAGTGGTTTTAAATGGCCCTTTCAGATGCAATTCATTTAATTTATGGGCTAATGACCTTACAAGGATTTCCTTCCCAGAGAGAGAAGGTAACTATGACGGAAAGCAGATAACATCTCTGCTGGGGAGCTAGAGAAAGTTTGCAAGTAAGAAAATGCACTTTAAGGAAGTAGAGTCTCAACCAGTTTGAAAAATAACTAACTGTAAAAGCTCTGGAGTCCTGTTAGCTCACGAGTAGCCGTGTTCAAAGGGTTAGACGTAACACAACTGCCTGCCCGGCTGGAGCACTGGCATTCCAGGTAGCTCCCGAAGCACTCAAACTGCGTATATATAAAAAACTCACGTCACCACTGAAATGCAGCCTCCTCTGGGGCAGAACACAGTGATTTTGTGAAAAAACGCATTGCAGCACTTCACGGGAAATGACGACGCTCGCATCCAAGTAAAGTTTTGGGGGGATTGAGGTTAACAGGCTGTAATTACCCAAGGAGGAATTTGGTCTGGACATAGGGTGACCAGATGTCCCGATTTTATAGGGACAGTCCCAATTTTTGGGTCTTTTTCTTATATAGGCTCCTATTACCCCCCACCCCCTGTCCCGATTTTTCACACTTGCTGTCTGGTCACCCTATCTGGACAGCAGGTGACTACTGTAGTCTTATGAAAAGGGGCTCCATATTTTGAAGCACCCCAACTGTCAGGTCACTTTACACCTCAACAGAAAGACGGCTCTTTCAGCAGCCCCGCTGCACCCTGCCACCATGCACAGTTCACGGTCATCTCGGGGAGAAAAGGCTGTCCCACCTACTGATCCTCCAGCACCCTGTGCTCCAGCTGCCTAAATCCTCCTGCAGCTGACACCCGTCTCATTCTCATGGTTTAGGTGCAGTTTGTTCACTCCTGATCCTCAGCAGCGATTTGACTTGCAATATTCAAGCAAAGACCCAACTGCAGAGTTCACACACGGTCCATCGCCCTGGAACGCTGTGGGCAGAGAGGTAAGCCATGCGCCACGGCCTTCCAAATGACAGAGATTTGGGGTACATTTCTAGAGGGACTGGGCAAGGAAGTGACCCAGCAAGGAGCCTGGGTGTGTGCTTGGGTCTCTAGAGCGGCTCCACTCAGAGGTAGAGAGAGGACATTTTCAGACTGGGCAGGAAGATAGGGAAAACCACAAAGACGATGTTTATACAACGGCAAACACACCCAGCGCCAGGTTTCAGATGCAAACAGCAGCGAGGCTAGTGAGAAGGAGGAAAACATCAGCTCTGCCTTGGAACCCAGGGTCAGCACTCCACCCTCTCTTGGTCAGGGGCGTCCCCGCTTGACAAACATCATGACCCCGGTTTTGAGCGCTCCACCTTGGGTTTGGTGCCTAGGAGCAGATCTCAGCAGCACAGGAGCCCACCAGAGCCTGGTCTATTTGTGGTGCTGGGAGCTACCACTGGGAACTTCTGCTGGAGATTCTCTAGGGCAGACAAGAGTCCAGGACCAAGATGGGGTGCATTGCACTATGGTTCCTCATATTGTGACAGAGCAGAGGTCTTGAGGCTGATCTCTCTCTCCTTCACACCAGTGGCAATCAGGAGCAACTCCTGGGGGTTACCCAGCATGACACAGGCCTGTTGTCAGAGAGGTTATTCTCACACCAGGACTGGCAGCCAAATGCGGGGAGGTGAAAGGTTTCCAACATGATGGACAAAATCCATTCTTTTTTAAAATAAAATAATCAGAGAAGCTTTTCGTTATTTATTTAAAATGTCCTTTTATTAAATATTTTTTTCTTTTTAAAACTAAACCTATGTAAATTGAAATAATGAAAACCTGTTTTAAGGCCTAAATTGACTATAATCTGTTAAAATAATGTCAATTAAATAAATAATAATCAAGCAGTACATGTTTGCTGCCCAAGTTTTAAAGAAAGTCAAACTCCTGAACTGGTGGATGTCACTAGCTAAGCACCTGGAATCAGAATTCGTTGAAGTGCTAAAGCAGCTTTTGACAGCAGTAATCTCTTCTGCAGGTTCAGAGAGAATACTTGCTTCATTTCAGTTTACTCAGTTCAATGACCAGTTCATCTGAAGTTGAGAAAATGACTGGGAGTTGAAAGAGCAGAAAAGCTTGTTTTCTGCTTCTAATCTATGAATAAAAATGAAGCATGAGAGGATAAGATCTACTAGTTCTAAAATTTTGAAGGGATTGGTGACCAGAAATAATTAGTTCAATTTACTAACTACATATAATAGTTCCTTTGTTTAATAAATCATTTAGTTTTAAGTGCAAAAAATGTTTGAGAAATGTACTTTTTTTCTTATGTATCAAGCACATTTAATGTAGTTTTATTTAAAAACAATTTTTAAAATGTTGGTTTTGTGCATTTTTAATTCTATTCCAACTTCTCTGCAAATGCAGCTTGACACAAACCACAAGTAAAAAATTAATCACCTTGTAAATAAGAAATGCATCATTCACCATTTTCTTGCCAGCAAAAATGTAAAAATTAAGAATCTGAATAAATGTACAGTAAGCTACCTAACTGCTTAAGTGATATAGAGATAGCGTCTCCTCCTGCTTGGTATAAATTTGTTACTATTTGCTATTCAGTGAGAATCAGCCTTTTTTTTAAAAAAAAAGTAACTACAGCACAAATTCAAAATCAGACTAAAATTGATCACTTAAATCAAGCTTTCCTACTTGCTGCTTTAAACTGTGATTAGAACAGGTGAGTTAAATCACTAATTTAATTCCCCCCTCATTTCCTCCGTTTTGGGGCACTGCGAAGAGCTGAGGAACAATTACTTCCCTATAATTTAAGGCCAGGGGGTTTCTTTGGCAGAGGCAGTTCGACTAAAAATGAAAGGCCCTGACTTCCCAGTTAATGGGAAGCGTGGGCCCTGGATTAGCAAGGGAAGGACTCACATGTCCTCCTGTCTCGGGGGAGCAATGTGAATGTAGCATGAGCAGCTAAGAGATTGGCTTCTCTGGGCATGGCCTCCCCACTCCGTTCCTTGTTCAGTTTCCCTTACCGGAACGCGACACAGCAGCCTCCCAGAGAACTTCCACATTCACACTGGGTCTGAATTTAGGCCAAACAAATCCACAGACCCTTACAGAGATGTACCTTCCGGGGGTCTCCCAACAGAGCTCTCCGTGATCTAACAGAGCTTTTCCGGTGCGAACCCACCTCAGGGCACCCTGCAACACCCGGAAGTAGGAGGGCACTGAGCAGGTTAGATCACTGGAGCTGTGCTGAATTACACTGGCTCAGGATCCGGCCCTAAATGTTTCAGGTTGGACAAGCAGGTCTGTGGGAGGAAGGCCGGCGCACTTACAAAGGGCCAGGTGAAGACACTATTACAAAGCTAGCAAGAATTCAATCACCAGGACGTCACCCACGTCTCAGGCCAAAAGATAATAAATCTCTGCCTGTGACGCGGCCCTTCCGGTCCCTTGTTGCGGCAGAACGGCTCCACCACCACAGCTGGACACAGGAAGCTCTCATGCAGCCACGGAGCCCTGGTAACACGGGCGCTGCTTTGAAATCCATTACCCGTCACATCTGCACAAAGGCAGACATACAAGGGAAACTGCTCCAGAGCCTTCCAGGTAGCGTTCTATTAAGGATCAAGATCCCTCTCTAGAAAGGCAGCGCATCATTGGTCAAGGTGCCAGACTGGGTTCTAAGAGACCAGGGTCCTCCCCCAGCTCCACCCCAACCTGCTTTGTGACCTTTTTCGGGTTAAGCCATATATTTAACACTGGTAAGCCTTTGCACCCCGTGTGCCTCAGTTTCCCCATCTCTAAAGACAGGGAGAACAGCACTTGCCCAGCTCAGCAAAGCACACAGAGATCCACAGCTGAGCCCTACCCCGATGCTAACTACTCAATGGCATGGAGTCAGAAGGAGGTTTTTGCCCTCCTCTTCAGCCATGAAACCCCATTGCATGGAAATCAGCCCAGTGGGTCTAGGGTAAGTCTTAGGTTTGGCATTTGAAATAACCTGGAGCCTATCCTCATACTGGATCCACAGTTCTGCCTTGTGCCTCGCCGAACGCATTTCGCTCAAGGAGCTGCTGGCTGAGCGGCTCCAGGTGCTGCAGCTGTTAAGGAAGATCACTCGGTGTGCTCGTAACATGGCCCCGGCCGACTGGGCTCCAAGCCCACCCACCCAGCGCCGCCTTCCCCACCCCGATCGCTGCTTACCCTGGCTTGAAGAGGGCTGCCGGCGAAGGACGGGTGCAGGCATTACTCGCAGGGACCCGGTGCAGCGTGTGTCGGGGGGGGGGAAGGCTTAATGCTGCCTCCTCTCTCCAAAACACTGAAAGAAGAAGTGGCCCTTTCAACGCCCGACTGGTTCTCTGCGCTACCTGCGAGAATTCAGGAAGCCTCCCTGCCCACGCATGAGCAAGAGGAAGGCGGAAGAGAAGTTGTGGTTTGGAGAGCACACGTGACGCCGCTCCCAGAAAGGGTGCATCGCAGCCGAAAAGGAGAATCGCCACCGGGCCCCGCAGGCCGGCTTTTAAGGGACGCGTCACTAGCTGGGGAGCCAGCAAGTCAAAGGGCACCTCAGACACACGCTGGGCTTAGCAGCATGATAAACCTTACCCAGAGCAATGGCAGAGGCAGGAGAAGATGGAAACCCTGCAGCTGAGCCCAGATTAAACGGCCCAGGAGATCAGAATTCAAGGGGGTAAACGTGTTACAAAGTCAGCTGCGAGGCCGCTCCAACTGGGCAACGCATTGGCCTCTCCTTGCCCACGGCAGACGGAGGCAGCGTCTCACTCCTCCCAGTCTGCACGGTATGTACATTGCTGGCACCAGACCATCCCTACATGCTACGTACAGCGCGGCCTGCGGGCGCTCTTAGTTCCTTGCCATTTCCTGGTACTTGCAGCATTCCCTGGGCTTCGAATGGGGAATGAGGACAAGTTTTGCAGTGGCCGTTCACATGCGGCAGGTAAATCTTTGCTGTTAAGGGCTCTCTGAGTCCTGCCTGGCTGGATTCATGGCAACGAAGGGAACCTGGCTTTGAAAAGCAGAAGGGAAAAACAATGAACCGAATGCTGTGTTTTAAAACTCCTGCTCAGGGCCCGCAGCAGAGTCAGGCTCCAGGCTTCCCAACAAGAACAGCTGGCCAGCAGCAGGCTACCGGATTGACTTCCCCACCGGACTGGTCAGGAAGGGCAGCTGGCCGGCTGTTAGCCCCGCAGCTCCTCTCCGGCTGCTCAGTGTGCAGCCACACTTGGCCTTGTTCCTGCTTCAGGCTGCTTCTGGTCCCTGCTCCTCGGCTCCACCTGTGACCTCTGCCTGCGGTTACATTTGGCTTCTGTCCCTCCGGCACCGACCCTCGTTCCTGGACTCTGCCCACCTGGAGGCCAAAATCCCTCTTTAACCACTAGGCCAGACCACCCACGGCCCAGTCGGTAACACTCCCAAACGGAGATTGTGTGTAACATACGACATACACAGCACAGGCGGTCCTGTGGGGCAGGGGAGGGCTTGTCAGCCCTCCTGTGGGGTGGAGTGTGGTCACCCCACAGCTTACGCTCACAAAGCCTTTATATCCCCACCTCCCCTCCATTTCGTACCTGTACTCCCATGCACAATAGCGCGCTGGGTCCATGGGACTAGAGGATAATTTGAAGGGCCAGAGCTTGAAGCCAGCCCATGTGTGCTGGCCGCCGAGAGGGGCTGTGGAATACGGACCTGTCTGTGCTCAGACCTGGGGGGTCGGTTGAGGCCTTCCTCCAACATGGAGCCAGCGTCTCTCTGCAGCACTCCACTGGCGGGAGGGAATTTACCCTTTGTCAAGAGAAGGGAAGTGACTTGTTTTAGTCTCCCCATTGTAACAGGATCTCGGCAGCCGGCTGGAACAGCAGGAGCTGGTAATGACAGGGCGGCGCCGTCCCTTCTCCACTCCACACCCACCTTCCTCATTTGTCCCTGACTTCACACGTCTGAGGCTGGACCAGCAGCGCCATTCCCAAGCTGAATGAGGAACTGAAATCCAGGGCGTGTTTGGAAATTGCTTCCGCACCAGCGAATACAATGATGCAGCACCAGGCTCCCTCTGTTCACGCCCCGCTCAGTCGCTGCAGCACAAAGCCGAGGATTTTCCAGGGCTTGGGGGAAGGCTGAGGCCAGGAAAAAGAAAAAGATGAGAGAAGGTCACAGCTGGTTGCCATGCCAATCCAGAAACAAATCCATCTTTGGGGTTTGCTTCCAATGCAATACACTAAGGCAGCAGGGAGAATGTAGCTCCTGCTGGAACTTTAAGAAGTGCCCATACATCACTTCCCAAAATTACATTTGGGTCAAATCAAGAAGTTTCACATTTAATCAAAGCTTTGCATGTCGGACAAAACCAGAAGAGCTAAGGCACAAAATGAGCTACAGCTAGCAGGGAACATAAGAGGCAATTAGAAGAGGTTCTTTAAATACATTAAGAGCAAGAGAAAGACCAAGGAGAAGGTAGGTCCTCTACTTCCAAGGGAAGGAGAGCTAATTACCGATTACATCAAGAAGGCTGAGGTACTTAATGCATATTTTGTTTCAGTCTTCTCTATAAAGGTTAATGGTGACCAGATACTCAACAGTGGGGTCCCACAGGGTCTGTTACTATTCAATAGTTCCATTAATGACTTAGCTAATGGAATGAAGCGTATGCTTATAAAATTTGCAGATGACCTCAAGCTGGGAAGGGTTGCAAGCACTTTGAGGAGCAGAATTAGAATTCAAAATGACCTTGACAAATTGGAGAATCGGTCTGAAATCAATAAGATGAAATTTAATGAAGACAAGTGCAAAGTACTTCACTTAGGAAAGAAAAATCAAATGCACAACTACAAAATAGGGACTACCTGGGTAGGTGGTGGTGGTACTGTTGAAAAGGAGCTGGGGACTATAGCGGATCACAAACTGAATATGAGCCAGCAGTGTGATGCAGTTGTGAAAAAGGCTAATGTTATTTATTAACAGGAGTGTTGTATGCAAGACATGTCACTGTCCTGCTCTGCTCGGCGGTGGTGAGGCCTCACCTGGAGCACGGTGTCCAGTTCTGAGCACCACACTTTAGGAAAAATGTGGACAAACTGGAGAGAGTCCAGAGGAGAGCAACAAAAATGATCAAAGGTTTAGAAAACCTGCCCTATTAAAAAACTGGGCATGTTTAAGTCTTGAGGGAGGGACCTGAGAACAATCTTCAATTATGTTATGGTCTCTGAAGGTAGGACAAGAAGTGATGGACTTAATCTGCAATAAGGACGATTTAGGTTAGATATTAGGAAAAACTTTCTAACTATAGGGCTAGCTAAGTTCTGGAACAGGCGTCCAGAAGAGGTTGTGGAATTGCCGTCATGGGAGGTGTTTAAGAACAGGCTGGACAAACCCATCAGGACTGGTCTAGGTTTCCGTGGTCTTGCCTCAGCGCGAGGGGCCGGACATCACTTCTCGAGGTCGCTTCCAGTCCGACATTTCCATGACAGGAGTTCTTCCTGAGCAGCACTGTTCCCTCTAAGCTGTGCACGTGTGCACATGCACACAGATCCTAAACCCCACGCACACGGCGAAACACCGCGCACAGAAAAATTTGCACAGAAGAAATTTTTTGCGCACACGGCCTGTCAAAAATTAGAGGGAACATTGCCAAGCAGCCTCGCCATGCGCTGACTTCCTTATGACAACACTTGGCCTTTCTACCGCCCCTTCCCCATGACTAGCTCAACACCCTTTGCCGGCATTCTCACTCACAGAGCTTCAGCGATGGAGGCATCACCCCCATCTTACAAAGGCAGGCACAGACGTCAAGTGCCCCATGTCTGCAGCACAACCTTAAAATAGAACCCAGGAGTCCAGACCCCTAGCTCCCTGCTTCACCCAGCAGGACACAGCCTGCTCTAGCACTCAGCTGTGAACGGATTTCCCATTCATTTCTGAATTCCTTCTACCCACCCAGGATTTACTTAGTGTGAAACTTAAGCCCTCCAGATATGGTGCAGCTGTGCAGAGGCCAAGCTCCTGGGGAACAGCTGCCACAGCGAAAGAGGACATGCATCTGCTTTGAGAATTTGGGGTTCTGCACGAACGAGGAGTAAGTGTCAGGAGTTAACAAGGCTCCATATTGTCCCTGGTGCATCGTTCTCCAACCGGGGAGGGACACAGGCCTTGACGAGTCAGCAGCGCCGGCCGTTGCAATGCAAGGCTGGCTCAGGGTATCAGAGTGGAGGAAGTGCTCAGACACAATTGTGAAATACATTGCTGCAACTTACTGTAAATTCCTGTCCTTGGAGAACAAAGCCAGCAGTGAGTGCCAGTATGTTTGCTAAATGGCAGCTGCTATCCTGAAAATATACAATTGGCTCCGTTGCAGACTTTTCCTTTAAGTTGAGATTTTTATAGCCAACACGGGGACCTAGCCCCACAACTTCCAACCCCAGCCTTGACCTTTGACATTGCCAGGTTTCTCTTCTCCCTGTGGTAAATTTTAAACAGATTTGAATTGGGAAATAGGTAGACGACAGCACATCGCGTCCTAGCTCTACGCAACAAACACCAACGTGGGCTGATTCTGTTCTCCTTTCTCCTCACACTCACTGTTCTCCTGACCTTGGAAAGCCTCACCAATCCTGCTCAGCCAGCAGTACTACAGTGGGGATTGCGTTAATGGAAAGACACCGTGCAGCTTACTTCAGTTAAAGGGACATCATTGGGCAGTTCACATCCAAAATGAGCTTTGATTTCCCTCCCAGCCTCTTCTCTCAGGAGACTCCTGGACAATAAGGGGAAGAAATGGGGAGAAATCCCAGTGGGCTGGCTCCTCCCACCCTCGGAATGTTTTATGTTTACAATTGTATTGATATGAGTAATACTGATCATATAATTTAATGGGCCAGTCGCACCTGTGAGGTGCAGGGTCCATCCTCCTATGACAGCAGCCATCTCTCTAGGTCCCTGTACCGTGCCCATCACCAGCAAATTTGAGCAGCTCCCTCATGGTAAGTGCTCCACCATGACATGCAAACCCACACATGAACATATGCCAGATCCACAGGAGTGCTTCTGGTATCTATGGAAACAGTTTCCCAGAGATACATGCTTCCAAAATAGGTTTTTTCCACAAGTGGACTTTGCTCAGTGGAGATGAATATTCATAGACTCAGACTTTAAGGTCAGAAGGGACCATTATGATCATCTAGTCTGACCTCCTGCACAATGCAGGCCACAGAATCTCACCCACCCACTCCTGCAATAATCCTCTTACCTATGTCTCAGCTATTGAAGTCCTCAAATCATGGTTTAAAGACTTCAAGATGCAAAGAATCCTTCAGCAAATGACCCGTGCCACATGCTGCAGAGGAAGGCAAAAAACCTCCAGGGCCTCTGCCAATCTACCCTGGAGGAAAAGTCCTTTCCACTCCCAAATATGGCGATCAGCTGAACCCTGAGCACGTGGGGAAGACTCCCCAGTGTGACAAAGTTCCTCCTCTACCTCGGTGGGTCCTGTACTTATTGGCGGATTCTGCTTGCCTCCGAGATCTTCCCCTCTAGTAGAATCCACAGTCCAGGTTAACTCCTCCTGTGTCTGATCAGGAATTGGGAGTTTTGGGGGGGAACCCGGGCCCACCCTCTACTCCGGGTTCCAGCCCAGGGCCCTGTGGATTGCAGCTGTTTAGAGTGCCTCCTGGAACAACTGCACGACAGCTACAACTCCCTGGGCTACTTCCCCATGGACTCCTCCCAACACCTTCTTTATCCTCACCACAGGATTTTCCAGCAGTACGCCCTCTTACTCTCAGCTCCTAGTGCCTCTTGCTCCCAGCTCCTCACACGCAACTTCCTTCCACAGCTCCTGACATGCGCCCCTCACTGACTCACTGGGAGGCTTTTAACTAGTTTCAGCCAGCCCGATTGGCTGCAGGTGTCTCAATTAACCTCCCTGCCTTCTGGAAAGTTCTTAATTGGCCCCAGGTGTCTTGATTAACCTGGAGCAACTGCCATAAGGTATCAGGGATTTGTTTAGCCTGGGGCTAACATACTGGTTCCTTACCACTTTCCTATAGCCATCTGGCCTTGCCCCGTCACACCAGCCAGACACCCAGGAAAAAGTTCTCTGTAGTAACTTCTAACATCCCATCACCGGCCATTGGGCCTATTTACCACTGATAGTCAAAGGTGAATTAATTGCCCAGATCATGTTATCCCATCAAACCATCCCCTCCATAAACTTATCTAGCTTAATCTTGAAGCCAGATAGGTCTTTTGCCCGCACTGCTTCCCTTGGAAGGCTGTTCCAGAACTTCACTCCTCTGATGGTTAGAAACCTTCATCTAATTTCAAGTCTAAACTTCCTGATGGCCAGTTTCAGAAGGGAACAACTGATGCACGGCACCTTGGCAGGACCAAGGGTGGGAAGAGCTAAGCCCATTGGCATGGATTCTGGTCCTGTTACAGGGGAGCTGTTTCCTCCATCTCTTGGCACAGTAAGTCAAAGAATTATGGCTGTCAAGTGATTAAAAAAATTGATTGAGATTAATCACGTGATTAAAAAATTAATCGTGATTAAATTGCACTGTTAACAATGGGGATATAGAATACCATTTATTTAAATATTTTTGATGTTTTCTACATTTTCAAATATATTGATTTCAATTACAACAGAATACAAAGTGCATAGTGCTCACTTTATATTTGATTACAAGTATTTGCACTGTAAAAAACCAAAAGAAATAGTATTTTTCAGTTCACCTAATTCAAGTACTGTAGTGAAATCTCTTTATGATGAAAGTTGAACTTACAAATGTAGAATTATGTACAAAAAAACCTGCATTCAAGAATAAAACAATGTAAAACTTTAGAGTCTGCAAGTCCACTCAGTCTTGTTTTGTTCAGCCAATCGCTCAGACAAACAAGTTTGTTTACATTTGCTGGAGATAATGCTGCCCACTTCTCACTTTCAGGTGACATTGTAAACAAGAACAAGCATCACAAAATATTTATGTGCCAGATGCGCTAAAGATTCGTATGTCCCTTCAACCACCATTCCAGGGACATGCCTCCATGCTGACGACGGGTTCTGCTCAACAATCCAAACAGTACAGACCGATGCATATTCATTTTCATCATCTGAATCAGATGCCACGAGAAGGTTGATTTTCCTTTTTGGTGTTTTGGGTTCTGTAGTTTCCGCATCAGAGTGTTGCTCTTTTAAGTCTTCTGAAAGCATGCTCCACATCTCATCCCTCTCAGATTTTGGAAGGCACTTCAGAGTCTTAAAACTTGGGTTGAGTGTTGTAGCTATCTTTAGAAATCTCACATTGGTACCTTCGTGTTTTGTCAAATCTGCTCTGAAAGTGTTCTTAAAATGAACATGTGCTGGGTCTTCATCCAAGACTGCTATAACATGAAAGATATAGCAGAATGCAGGTAAAACAGAGCAGGGGACAGACAATTCTCCCCCAAGGGAGTTCAGTCACAAATTTAATTAACACTTTTTTTTTTTTTAATGAGCGTCATTAGCATGGAAGCATGTCCTCTGGAATGGTGGCTGAAGCATGAAGGGGCATATGAATGTTTAGCAAATCTGGCACAAATACCTTGCAACGCCAGCTACAAAAGTGTCATGCAAATGCTTGTTCTCACTTTCTGGTGACACTGTAAATAAGAAGCGGGTAGCATTATCTACCATAAATGTGAACAAACTTGTTTGTCTTAGCCATTGGCTGAACAAGAAGTAAGACGGAGTGGACTTGTAGTCTCTGAAGTTTTACATTGTTTTGTTTTTGAATGCAGTTATGTAACAACAACAAAAATCTACATTTGTAAGTTGCACTTTCACAACAAAGATTGCACTACAGTACTTGTCTGAGGTGAACTGAAAAATACTATTTCTTTTATCATTTTTACAGTGCAAATATTTGTAATCAAAAACACACTGATTTCAGTGACAATACAGAATACAGTATATATGAAAATGAAGAAAAACACCCAAAATATTTAACAAATTTCAACTGATAGTGCGATTAATGCTGATCAATCCCAATTAATGATTTTAATTGTGATTTTTATGGAGTTGATCGCACAAGTTAACGGTGATTGACAGCCCTACTAAGAATCACTCTATCTGGCATCTGTTGAGCTCTGCAGTGATGTGGAGAAAGACGTGATGGTAGCGTGCAGGGGCAGGTGGGATTCCACCCCCTCGCTCAACCTGGCTTCTCGGCTCCGTCAGGAAACTGCCACACGGGAAAGTTGACATTTGCAGCTGAACTTTGGGGAAGCCACCGGCCTGGCTGGAGTGAAATTGCCTGGTGAGAGTGGGGAAAAGCTGGGCACAAACGGAGAAACTCTGCCTTGGATCAAACAGACTAGATACCAAAATCTCAGCTGGCACAGGCAAACCCTGGAGCAGGAGACTGGCCGAGGTTTCATCCAGCACCGCTGGCTGAATGCTTCTTGCAACCAGCTGCAGCAGCCTGTGGGGGGGGGGGGGGGGGGGGAAGCTGGGGGGTCACCTGACAATATATGACTCTGCCATGTGGCTGGATAACCCAAATCCACCTATTTGTAAAGCTTGTGAAACAGTCACCCCAGGCTTAACCTGTAGAATTACAGAATCTCTCACCTTTGATTGGTCTCCACCCGGTCCAGGTTTGTAAGGGACTATTAAGACATTAGAACACGGTTTGTTCTAAACAGCCTCTTGCCCCCAAACCCTCCAGACCGGGCAGCTTCTCAACAGCTGCACATTGTAAAGACGGTCCCTGCAGCAAATCACACAGCGGAGTGGCCAGGCTCTGCAGACGGTCTGCTCTGGCCATCACACTGCAGTCTGCAAGCAGACAGGCACTAAGCCAAGTCAGGCACCAAGGAACTGAAGGAAGACCGACTCCATGGGGAAGACATTACGTGTCTCTTCTCATCCCCAGAGAAACTACCAGCAAGGAGCGCCACCTCTATTTTAACTTTCCTTTGATAAAGTATCTGAAAGGTTCTGGGGTACTGGCAGCCCTAGAGAACATGATGCTCTGCCTACACAATGTGCACAGTATAAGAATCCCTATGTGGCTCTACCATTGTGTCTACTCTCTACTCTGGAGAGGCACCATTACAAGGGAGTCTGCTTGGGCTGTATGCCATCATGGGGTGGCAGGATGTGTGGTGTACACACTTATTTTCTGCTAGGAACTGGATTGAGAAACAAGCCATTTCACAAAAGCTTCTAAGCAGTCGTGGGACGGGTACAATTTTCAGTCACTGCTGATGTGGCTTGGATTCAAATGAGCAAGCTGGAGGTGACCAGCTCCAAGGTCCATTACCCACTGGAGGGCAAAGCTCCTTTCGAGAAGCGTCAGTTCTGCAAAGCTGGACGTTGACTAGAAATGAAAGGCCTTAGCGGCCTGCTTGGAGAAAGGGAATGTTTGAAATAAGTGAAAATACCAAAAAAGTTTGAGTTCTGGGCTTGTTTCCAAGCATGTCAAACGAAAGAAAGGACGTGATTCTCTGATAAATGGCTGCAGGTAAAATTTTCAAATGTGCTCAAGAGGACTTCGATTAAGTGCCTATGTCACTTTTGAAAACGGGACTCAGGCACATTTTTGAAAGTTTTGCCCTGTTTATTTTGTGTGTCTAGATTGTTGCATCCTCTGCTAATCTACAAAAATCTTAACCCCCGGCAAGAAATAAAACATTGGTGGCTACCTACCTGCTCATGTTGCTGACACTCATTCTAATGTAACTGAGCAGTGCAGAACGCCACAGGAACAAGGTGCCAAAGAAAAACAACAGACAATGGAACTTTGTAATCAATGATTTTATCTTTGAAAATGGAAGCAAATATTTGGACAGGATACTATGGCCGCTCTATAAGAGCGCATCTCTCAAATACTTCGCTGGTTCTCTTCGGGGATATCACGGCTAAAAAAAGCTTCAGGCACTGACTCCGTTTGAGCCTGGCTAGGCATCAGTTCATTTAAATAAAATACAAAGCTATAAACTAAAAAACCAAGGAGGCCTTTTCCCCACCCCCTTCTCTTTAAACCATCACTCTACCTTACACCAGTGTTGGTTGGGCAGTTAAAACTGGCATTTCAGAAACTTCATTGCCTCTGATGAGAAAAACAAAGACCCCCAGCACACAGACTTGATACCACACATACAAATTAACAAAGATCACTACCCAGGGGAGAACTGGGTTTTGTTTTCCAAAATCCACCCCACCCCACCAGCCATTGATTGCAGTACAAAAAACATCAAAAATTCAAATACCCCGGAATCGTCTAGGCTGCAAACTCCATTTCCAACGCACAACGCCAAGAACATTGGCTCACTGCCTTAAATAACCCAGAGCTGGTTTTATGAAGCTTTCATCCTGTGACACTGTACACGTTTTCTGTCCTCTCTCATCAAGTTCTTACGCTTCACCTGCTAAAAGTTCACTTAACTGTCCCAATGGTACAACTTCACCTTAGGTCAGAAACACTCACACCTTCCAGAACAAGAGACTCCTTCGTCGTAAGTTTTGAACATGCAACTACAAGAAAATGGAGAACTTGAGAAATTCTAGCTAAATTACTGGAAGAGAAATTCAGCGCTCACGCCTTTGCCCAGATGAAGGAATGCGAACCCGCCCCGTGCAAAGGCAGCCTCTCGTCTGGCACTTCCCCAGTTAATTGGGAAAGCAGCCCTCGTGCGAGTGTGTGTCTGACAGGCAGGCAGGCAGGCAGGCAGGCAGGCACACACACATATATATATATATTAAGCTGTAGTGAGGCAATTCAAGAATCAAACCTCAGGAGGAAAAGGGTATTTTAGGCTTATCAACTGGTTCACTGCTCTGGCCCACAGACAGGTTTTAGCTACACTTCTGTTTGATGAGTCCCTCCAAGACAGGTTGTCCTGGCCTGGGTAGGGCTCAACCCAAGTTCAACACGCATCACAGCAAACTGTGCAGACTACCGGAGATCTAGCACCCTTTGCCCCAACAGGTGCTGAAGCTGCTCGCCCCTGCAGGTAAATCCTTTGCAAGCCTGATCAGGGCCCACCTGGGAAGCTGCGTTTGTCACCCAACGCCGCTCCCTCTCGTAACGCAGACCCTCACGGTAAGCAGACATTCACTGGGCTGAGGCTGTCACTGGACACCTGGAGCCCCACACCCAAGTCAGGGTGTTGGCTTTGGATTAACGTGCACTTACACCGAGTCTTTCACCTGAGGATCTCAAAGGTTTCTGAGAGCAGGGCAGAAAAGCTGGAACTGCAATGGGACTGGAGATAAAGGTCACTTATATTCCAGGAAATCATCTGTTCCCTGGGACGGGATTTTACTATAGCTGGTGGAGTTACCAGGAAAGAGGGACAGAGGGAGAACTGGTATTGGAGGGGTTTTATTTGTGGAGACCTGTCATTGTAAAGTTACCCAACTGCCTCTAATGCTGCTTTGAAACCCATATTGAGGCTGGAACGTCTCAGCATCAAAAATGGGGGCAGAAATAGTTTACGCTCACAAATTTAAGAGTTTCTTTATAAGCAAAGGAGCCTGGGCTCGCAGCATTTAATGCAGACACAAATTTACAGTGAGGCAAAGGATTGGAATAGACATAATGGAAAACTTGGCTAAGTGCTTATGTCCCGCTGGCTTGCAAATCAGAATTCTGGGCATTCGTCTTCGCTATCTCGCTGCGCACCCTTACACCTTATGTTAGCTGGTAAACAGAATGAACGTCTGCTGTGTAAAAAATATTTGGCCTTTAAAAAACAAAATGCCCCTTCTGACAACGTCAGAATAATCCAAAGCACAGGGTGTTTAAATGAGGACAGCATGACTCCAGGACAAGGGTTCGGTCTCTCGAATGTAGAAGGGGAAGAGTTATGTGGTGACGTGTCACTTCACTCACAACCAAGTTTTTTAGTGAGGTGCTGATAGTGACTGGACACTGTTAAAAAGGCAGTAAAGTCAATGCACATGGGTTTATGGGAGGGTCTCTAACTGCCTTGTCCACACTGCAAATGGAACTGATCAGATTGTTCAAAGATGAAGATTTATACAAAACAGCTTCATTTTGTTCTCTACACAGTATAAACACACACATGCACAGCCACACCCCAATTTCTACACGCTCACACACACAGTGCTGTCCCTTTAGATTTAAAAAACAAATACTGCAAAGTGCCAAATAGGAAAAATAAAAGGCTACTTTTTTTTGGCAACTTTAAAAAAAATGATTAAGAACAAAGTGGTGTTGGGCCCTAATTCTATAAAAAGATACTTGGGCACAACACAAAGTCAGAATAGTTTGTTTTCAAAAAATTCATAACATCTGGAAACAAATTGTAAAAGTAGCACTTATTCTTTTGTCTTAATTTTGACCAAGTCACGTAACACATTAAAACATCAGAAAAATCTTTCACTAAAAAGCTTGGCTTTTAATCATCGGCTTTCGCTGAAGTTAATTTAGGAGAATAATAAAGTTCTTATTGGAATGCTGCACGCTGCTGCTTGACGAACTTCTGAAATGGAATGTCTTCTTGAATGGCAGTGCCTCCCCAGCCCTGCTCCAGCTTAAAGTTCTGCTCCCTTGGCTCTCAAACCGTCATCTTCGCCATCTGCTGTTCTAACTTGGAAATGCGCTCATCTTGATTGGAGATTGTGTCTTTTATAGATTTAAGCTCTTTCAAAATCTCATCCAATTTGGCTTCGTTTTGCTGGAACCAAACAAAAAACAAAACCAGAATTCATTAAAAATTGGCCGGAAGGAGCAATTCTGCACATTGAAGTTTGAGGTTTCCAAAGCAAACAAAGGGATTTCAAAGGGGGATTCTTACAGATGGCTGGGAATCATGTGCTCTTGAGTGCTAACATGAAGCTTCTGACACTGGGTAACATGCTAATGGCACAGCAACCCGCAGCATTTCTAATGGAGTTAGTGCAAATTTAAAGGGTACACTGGGCCAAGGCTTGCTTTTTAATGGCGTTTATATTCCCCTTTATTAATAGCCATCGGTTCAATGGCCCAATACACTGAATCTGCTCTTATACCAAACACTGTTAGAGTACCTGTCAGCCAGTAGAACCAGACCACAGGGCATTTCGCACCCTCCTTCTCAGCAGTCCACTCTGTCAAGGTTATGCTGTCTGATTTTCTGGGTTTGGTTTTAGACCAATGATGGGCTCATGAATTAGGATCCAAAGTTCCTCTGTTAACCAGCTGCTTTCTTTGAATTACATACGAAAGTCAGATTCCTGTGGCCCGGAACGAGCTCCCGGGGTGGGAGCAGGACTTTTAGTGTCACAAGCCATTTCAAAACACTGCCACTGCCTAGCAGCACAAAACCATTCCTCCCAGTGCAGCTCTGTGGGGGAACTGGGCTGAGGGAATGTAAATCCCCCACGTACGTGTGCGGCCAGATCACCAGGCCTAACACACATTCGTGCAAAAGGTTCACAGGGCACTTCAATAGCTACAAGTGATCTTAGACTTACCTCTGGTCCGGAAAACCACACACCCTAGTAGCACCTGGGTCCTAAATCCATGCTAGTTAGCTAGGCTGTTACTACAGGGATGGGCCCAGTGTAACGAGGGCATTTGGTTTTTTACCGATTCAGAGGGTAGAGCACCCCTGCCTGAGACGCCAGTGCCACTCCCTGATGGCCTGTGAGATATTACTCACAATATTTGAGGTGTCTGCTGCTTTCTTTGGGGTGTTAATGAGATCGCTTTTCTTGTTTGCTGCAGGCTTGTTGTCCAGTATGTTCTTTTTGACCACCTTGAGATCCCTGTTTTTGCCCGGAATGTACCCATGTTTCAAAGAAATGAGAATGGGATCAGCGTTCTTCCCCTCAAACCACTCTTCAGCTTCCAGAGCTGCTTCAGGACCAGCCGTATCGGGATACAGGTCATCTTGGAAAAGGTCAGACTAGAAGTCAGAAGGAATTAATTAGTACCATGGTTTGGGCTGGAAGGCGCTATACAACTTCCACCGTGTAACTGCCGGCAGCACCTCACCTTTCGGGGGACAGTCATGATAATGGGCTCGCACTTCCGCTCGTGAAGTTTGAAGAACCTTTCGAAAAGAAAAAGCGCAACTTAGTGGGAGCAAATGCCAGTCGGCACATGAAAGCTGGACTTGATTCCTCTGTTCACCCAAATGGATACTAGTGGTCAAGGAGCGGGGGTGGGGGTGGGGTGGGGTTTCAGCTGGGTGATTTCCTCCCTCATTACACCCAGCAGTTGAAGGGGCTTTTCTAAGGGCTAGTGAAAACTACCCAGCTTTGTGCTCCAAAGCTTCTATACCCTTAATGACCGGGTGGACTGAAGGGCACCCTGTGCGAAGAGAACAGCGTATGGAAACGATTCTTTAGGCAGAGTCTTCCGCTTGGCCTGACGATGCTCCAGGCATGTCACAGATTGCTGCCGAGACTACGGCGATGAGCACTAGACAAATATAGGCTACACGCACTGTAGCTTTGGCCGCCAGGCTGCTGCATTACCCACGGCCTCTCTCCACACCCGTCTTCCACCTCTACTCGTATTCTGAGCTAGAAGACAATCACCAATTAAACCGCTCCGGCGGGTGCCTCCTCCTGGTCGTGGGATGTTTACCTGGCATGGCTTTCACTGGCAGTTTTCAGCCATGTCAGCAACCTTTGGTTAAGCCCATGCTGCTGTACTGTTCTCCAGGAGTCCGAAATGGTTTCCAATCTAAGTTTATAAAGCAGCATTGTACAGCCTGGAAGGAGATTAATGCTAGACTGTCAAAGAGATACCCCTTTAATATTAAACCCTGTAATAAACCAGGCTTATGTCTGACCCAGTATAGATCAGAACGGCCCAGGTGGAACACACTTGGTTTAACAAGGCTGATTCCAGCAGCTTGCTGTGTCAGATACTGTTCAGTCTGTTACAGTCTCAACCCAAACACTGGCCCGCTTTCAGTTCAGATCATATTAGCCCGAGCAGAAGTGTTGGCGCTTGTCACTGGGAGCGAAGGGGACTACAGAAATCCTGATGGAACATGACCCTTCTCTCCTTCGCTCTCAAACAAGAGGTCTCTAAATCAGTCATTATTTGCGTCCCTGTCTCAGACCACACATCAAACTGAGCTTTGAAGTGCTCCCCAGTCCTTCAGTTCTTGTACCAAATGCATCTCTTGCTTGTGTGAGGTTGTTTTGCTTTGTACTATATGAACCTGGCTGGCAGGGCCCAGGACGTGAACCGAAAGCAGGAATTTAAACGGGCTAACCCAGTTAGCCGTGTTGCTCACATCCACATCAGCATTTCTAGTTACCTGGCTATTTCACACTTATTCACGTCCAGGCCCCGCTTTGGCATGAACCCCATCCCTCTCTGCGGTTCTTTGCTGCTGAAGGTGTTGAGGTAGTGGACATATGGGGATTCATCTGTGATCTCAAAGTAGCGAATGCTGCTGTCGCCCTGCAGAGAACAAAAAAGGAGAATGAAAGGGACAGTGATGATTCCATGGCCCTGGGATCCCCTCTTGGCTCTGGGATACTGTGCTTAGGATGTGGGAGGGCTCCCTTCCCAACGAGGCACCATGTCCTTTACACAAACAGCAGGCTGAAGTCTGCTGTCGATCCCCCTCCCTGAAGGGAGAAGGAATGCATCATGCCAATGCACAAGCAGCCGTCAAACACAATGGCAATACTACGAACACTGTGCTGCACTGGAACGTGAGCAGTCCAAAGCGGACGTGAATGAGGCAGTGCTGAGATGCAGGCAGCCACAATGTACCAGGTATGCTAGGCAACAATGGAGGGGTTAAATGCATGGACCAGTGGCGTTTCTATTACATGGGAGGCGAAGGGAATATCTCATAACAATCTGACCTTCAAAAAGCATCACATAAAAGGAGAGAAGCATCAGAAACAATTGCCCTATGAGTAACGTACATTTTATAGTTCATTTCCTCCAGCTGAAACTTTCACTGATCATCAGGCTAATGGCCTCATCTCAGCCTGCTCAGTCACTATCAGTCTACTGCTGCATTCAGATAGACCTATTAGCATGGCTATCATAAAACAGATGTCCAGGGTAATCAAGGTTCATTATCTCAACAGGCTCTTATAAGTGAGGGATACGGTCCGGATTTAGAAATCTAAAAGGTGTAGTAAACTCAGCACAGGACTGGACACCAGGAACTTCCATGGTCCAGTTCCATCTCTACCACCCTCTGTAGCTTTGGGCAAATAAGAATTAACCTCCCTGCCTCAGTTTCCTCATCAGCAGACTGGGGATAACTCTTGCCTTCCCTGCATGCGTGTAGAAGGGGATGATTGTTTGCACAGCACTTTGAAAAGAGCCATGTATTTAACTATATAATATGGAGTCGTCTTCTTGTAACCAGGATTTCATTGAAAAGAAATGTGAAAATGCATGCCATTTTTAACATGCAAAAGCATGCCATCTATAATATGCAGCATTGACAAGGAAGCATCTGGCACATGTTTGAGTCTGCCTGGAAGTACAGACTAATAAAAATGGCTCGGTGGTCTGGAGATATCGGACAGGAGGGCTAGAAAACAATGACTCCTCATGAGTCCCAGGGGATTCTGGCTGTCTCTCTACAGCAGCAGAAGAGGTAGTAAGAATGGAAAATGAGTTTCTCTTGTTAGCTGCTTATTATGAAAATGTTCTTCCATTTGCTTGTATGGATCCTTCTCGGTAATTGCTCGTTTATCTTGCTTATCTTTAAGCTATGTGTTTGCAGGAAATCTGGAGCAGCAGTAATCAGAAGTGGGCACTTTAGAGCACGTCACACCCACAGTAAATCACTTTCAGAAGCAACATGCACAATTCCAGTAACGGACCCATCAGACAAAGTTAGCTCTGCTACACATTCAGGTGTCCGAAAGGGCACTCTGTGGGTGTCCTCATCCCGCATTAATGCAGGGGTCACTTGCGTCAACATCCACAAGGGGTAAGTCTGGCTGTAAGGCAAGTTTAACTTGTATTCTTTATGTACAGCTTTGTTTGGCCTAAGTAAACCCTGCCAAAATATAAACAAGGCTAGGTCGGCATCCCTCATAGTTTAGGCTCCATGGGACCCTTGTACAATCTTATGGAGTTGGAATAATCACTCTGAAAGTCCCAGATCCTTGCAGATTCATACCCAATCTGCAGCCATGATAGCTGTTGAGGTGCAACATTCTGTTTAACTTTCCAACCTGTGGTTTTTCAGAATCGCTTTCGCACACGATGAAGGACGTTGTGTGTACCCGCTGAATGGAACGCCCTTCACCAGCATCACAAGCAAACTGCTGCAACCACTTCGCTCCTCTCGGGGGTCGCTCTTTACCTTGCCACACAAGTAGATGATATTGGTGTCCGGGTCGTAGAATGGAAGCAGCACCCCATTGCTGGTGTCCATTTCGTGCAGCGCGATTGGCTCGTCCATATTTTTCTGCAAATGAGATTTGTATCAGATCATTAGAGAACAGAAATCCCCAGTAAATTCATTAGCTAAATCCTTTGCGACTCCTACTGTTCAGGGGATGACCAACAGCAATTTCACGTTTCTGAAGGGCCTTACATTGTAGCATGCACTGTTATAGTTTGAGAGCACACTGGTTTTCTGAGGACCTGCTATCAAAATCTGTTTTTAACAGGCCCCTTCAAACACACGCAAAGTTAAGGAAGAGATCAGACGCACAATCATGGTGCTAAGTCTATTGCACAGTCTAAGAAACCGACCATGTCATCGTTAGGTACCACACTGCGTTGGCACATGGAAGATTTCGGATGGAAGTGGCCCTCTCAGAAGGCCTGCAGGATCTGCTTTTTGCTTTGGTCAGATTTACGTTTGGCTCAGCTGGCTTGTTCTAGGACATCACTCCTTTGCATATATTTTCTGATCTGTTCAATAATAAATGCAGCTTAGAATATTTAGCTGCTGTTACGGCTTCACTGTTCTTGGGAAGACACAGAAGACTTCCTCCAAGGAGGTTACACAAGAGTCAATTTTCTTCACAGACACAATTTGGGGCCTAAACAGGTTGGCGCTGTCCTTGGCTGTGACATGTAGGGGCAGGATTAGAGAGCTGAGAAGGGGAATATAATCTCACTAATAAAATGTAAGTGTTGCGGTAACTAGCAGGATGTCTTGGCCAGTAATTTATGACAGCATTATAACAAAGGACAAGCTGGATGGGCACATACAGGATTCCACAGGGCGAGCTGCCGTTCACTCATGCGGCTGAAGCCGGTGGTAAAGACGTTGCCATCGGAGAGGAAGATGGCTCTCATGGGCCGCGCTCCCTCGTGGGCCCTCTCCTTCTCCTGAAATGGATTTGCAGAGAAAAAACCATTCAGCACTAAACAGAAATCCTGACTCATGATGAATTCACCCAAATTCTATTCGTCGAGTTGCATGGAACCACTGCCCCAAGAAGGTGCCCAGATGGGATATAGCCACCAGGTCCTTGCCCAAAACTCCAGGTGAAAAAATAATGACTAATGTACAAGAGAAGGAGCATCCATTCAGTTGGTTTCTTTCAGCTCCGCCTATCACGCAGAATTACATTCTAAATGCAAGATTAAAACAAACTGATGTTTCAGCAAGCTACAGCACATGCAAATAGACAGCTATGCCACTAACTCTCCCTCTGCATCTACAGGTCCCCAATTTTGCACACACTATTGTGGTACTGTAATTGTGCCTGAAAATTACATGTGAAATTACCCTTGTGCAGATTTAAAAATTGGGCCCAAAATGTTGATAATTCAAGCACACATGCCAATAAAATTAGGCGGAGTGCCTCAGCACTGCTACCCTTCCTGTAACATTTCACCTGCTTTGCAAATGTCTCACCACGTTAAAACAAAACACAAAAATTGAGTTTGTCTACATGCTTTTGCTACGCATCTGCTGCACTGATACTCCACTGATTTTAGCATACTCACAGCAACGATTTCTTGTTTCCTAGGGTCAATCACTCGGACTTTTTTGTCTTTCGAAGCTGTACAGATCAGGCTACCGTTGCGATTCCAGCTCACGTTGTAAATCATGTCCAGATGCATGTCATCCAGGTTTATAAGGGCTTCACCTGTTCCCACATTCCAGATGATGACTATATTATCACAACCTAAAGGAGAACAGTAACCAGACCTTAGAGCCAATCCACGTCCAGAGCACACAGGACAGTTTTCAGAGGGGTTTAAAACAAAGGATAGTTCTAAGGGCAGCCAGTTCTATTCTCAGGAAGAGGAAAACATTTGATCTGTGTTCGGCTTCCATCATTAATTGTGTTACTGCAGGACGAGGAGCCCTAGTAACAGACCAAGACCAGAGTAAAGAGACACCCCGCACACACACTTCATATGGTTTGCAGATGCAGAGTCAGTATCAATCTGTGTAGCCGTGCCATGGGTAGAACATGCAGATGGTCAGCTTCCATTTTAAGGGGGGTATTTAAGTCAGAAAGCTGTAAAGCAGGATAGAGCCACCTGTACCCTCCAGGATTCACCATCTGGGCATGTTTAAAGATGCCCGTCAGCTCTGTGTTTGGGATGAAGAACATTTCTCAAGGTCAATGGCATTACGGATGTCCTGCAGAGGCCAGGAACAGAAGGTACAATGTCTTAGTGCCTCCAGGCAGGTGCCTAAGGAGCATTGTACAATCTGTTCCCAGGGCTTGCAATGCAAGAATAAAACAGGGAGGACTCACAGGTGTAAGCCGCTTCAGGAGAATTCACACAGAACCCTTCCTGTAGATTATTAGTGGACGGGGGATGAACATTTGATACAAATTAATGAGCAGAATTTGAAGACCACCTGGGTAACCTGGTGGCAGAAGGGGGCTATTGAGAAGTTGGTGTCAGGCTGGAGGACACTTCCGTTTGCTGCAGTGACAACTATACAGGCCAACTGGGTGAAAGGCCGGCTGGGTTTGCTTTCCGCTGTGGTCAGATTTATGCTTAGCTCAGCTGGCTTGTTGCATGGTTCCAGCAGGGTCAAGGCTGCCTGTAACAACCAGGAATGGAAACTTTCCCCTTCTTAGACACAGGAAGTAAAAAGCCACTTCTTGGTATTTTAGCTGCCACTTAGATTACTGTGCTCTGTTCTTCCCTTCCTGTGCCAGACCTACAACCACGACACTTCAATAAAGAGAACAGCCCCAAAGGCTCTCCAAGATCCTTCCCCCACCTCTGCTGGGCGCTCATCAGCCTGACAGTTCTTTATCTTGACCCCGCCCCATTCCCAGTTTCCATATGGCCCGGGTTAGCAGCAAGGGGCTAGCAAGAATGGAGACTTTCGCACAGCAGAGCCGTTCCACACAGGCAATACTACTCGGCACAAACACAGCATCTGTCATCTTCAAAGCATGGCATAAGCCTCACACCAGGGTTCAAATCTGTCTGCCATCCAGTAGCCAGGTCCCAGGTTTAGTGTGGGTAGATGTAGTGCTCTGAAACCTAGATTCCCTCCTGGTTCTAACTAATCTGTGCCCTCCCAGCCCGTCTGCCCTGTGCCCATCCTGCTCTCCCCACCTCCTCCTGGCCTGGCATTCTGCCTCTTCCCCCAGCACCCCTCTTCTACTATAAACACTGCACAGCTAGAACAGCAAAGCCCTTTCCAGGCCCAGCTAGCCACCCCCTTTTCAAGCACTACGGATCCCGGATATCCCAACTGTGCTCCCTAATTCCCAGTGCGGCAGTGCACAAAGAATCAGTACGTGGGCAGCAAATCGCGGCCAGAATGTCCTGAACACCCCTAATATGGCACCCCCTGGCAAAGCTCAGCAAGGGGAGAAGACAGGCACCTTCATAAACCATCCTCTCCCTCACTGATGTGCATTTCCACCCCTCGAACTCAAGCAAGACATACAACCTTGGACCAAAAAGCCACAAACTCCCCGTTCCCACCTTCAGGATATACACGCCCCCTGCGCAGCTACCAAAAATCCACCCAGCTCCCACCCTCTTCTTCTGGAGCCACCCAAAAGATGTCCCAGATTTGTCTTGTCACCAAATACATGGTAACGCTAATATTTCCAGTGCAGCCTGAACAGCTGGAAGTGCCGGTTCCACTGCTCCGCATGCCACACTGAAAGGCGTAACACTGGGCCTAGAGCAGTCAGCCAGTGAACTAAGAATCCGGTTCCTGGGACTCGCAGCTGCTTCTAGCAATGCCCCAGACCTCCTGGGATCCTGTCTCTTTAAAATTTCTCTAGTGCAGAGAATGATTGACACAGGAGTCGGCCAGCACTTCCTGGTCTGATCACACACTAAGAAGTAACTGGGGGAGGAAGCAGCAGAGGAGAGGGAAAAGAGTGGCTGAAGCCAGCCTGGGGGCCAGCGAATCCTCAGGGATCTGGGCACCAAGGCTCCCCACGCCCCACCTGCAGGAAGCTGAGTTTCGCCAGGGCAAAGAGCGTGCCAGGAGAGGAACCCCCGGCTCCCCCTCCTTCTCCCCCAGCCTGCAGAGAGGGCAGGCTCAAGCAGCTGTGCAGACGGGGGGAGGTCTGTGCCTCCATGACTGCACAGCCTGCCTGGAGTGTGCGTCTCAGCTGATGAGAAGTTGGAGCAGCGGGAAGGGAAGCGAAGCGGCCTGGCCCAGCCCAGGCTTGGTAGGACAGAGAAAAGCGCTGTGGGAAGACAATGGCAGAGACCCACGGCTGGTACAGGCTACCAGGGCAAGTTACAGACTGACTCAGAACACCGGGTGTTGACCGAGAACTCCTGGGGCTCCGGATTACAGCAACCCTAGGGACCAGGGAAGGGGCCCCCAGCTGGGCAGAGACAGACACGCAGCCATGGCTAGATCATGAACTGTTACACGTGGGCTTTGGTTGCTGTTATTAAAAGGAAAGCAGAATCATCCTGCCCACTTTGTGGCTGTACCGCTGCGGACTGCACCTGGCCGGGAGCCGCCGCACAGAGAGCCTGGGTTCCGCAATACGAGACTGGGGCAAGTAACCAACGGGCGGAGGAATTTGCACACTGGTTTGGAATAAGCTTTGAGGTAGGCGTGTGGCCTGACAAGCAAAGGACTGGGAGCAGCAATTTCTAACCTGTAACCCCAGCTGTCTCTCCAAAGCACTCAGAGGCCTTGCACACTGGCTATCGACATGGGACCTACCTCACAGGGGTGTCATGGGGACTAGCTCACAGTTGTGAAGGGCGCTGATGAAAAGCACTAGGTAAGTGCTGAGAATTTCTAGGAGGGGAAAAAAGCATAAGAGAGACTGCCATTCCAGCCCACGGAGGTTTGGTTATTGCAGCAACTTCAGTTTTAGAGCATTGGTCGCACTTCGGACTTCTTTGCGTACTGAACTTCTCGAGACTGGATGAAGCAGGAAGAGGAGGAGGTGGTCGTGAGGATGGAGGGGGAAGAGGTTGGTAACACAGGAGCGCGAAGAGGCGCAGTGCCCGCCCACACACACCATGGCAGGGGAGTGAGATTTTCTGAGGTGTGGGAGTACTTCCACATTGCCCCGCCCCGGACTGGTCACCACCCCAGCCAATACGCTGCCTGCAGGCTGTGTGGCCGACAGGTCAGCCGTGGTCCGGGGCTTAACGTTGGGACCACCGCTCTGTGGAAACACCTGCGGAGCATGCACAGAGAGGAGCTGGAGAAGAGCGGGCACAGGCAGGTCAACCAATGCCCAGGGGCGCACTTGCCTGTGGTACAGCACCAGCCAGTCGCAGAGGGGGAATGGGCTCAGCTCATGGAGCAGATGGGGGCACTGGCTCTGCGTGCCAGCCAGCGGGAGAGGGCTGTGGAGAAGAGGGAGAAGGCTGTGGAACGCAGGGCCAGGGCCGTGGAGCGGCGCGAGAGGGCGGTGGAGCGGCGCGAGAGGGCGGTGGAGGAGGAGGAGAGGTCTCTGACCGAGAGGATGCTGAAGATGACGGCTGAGGAGGTTCAGGTGCGGCTGAAAGGTACATGCGAGAGGGAAAGTGCCCTGGCCTCAGCTGCTGCTCTCCCCAGGCATTTTGTGTAGGAATACTCGGGCTTTAGGCCCATGTTGTGAGACTAAGATCAACACCCAGGCAGGTGACTGAAGCAATATTTTAAGACCTGGTGTGAACTGTCTGGACTGTGTTCTAGGCCTCTGACCTGCAAAACAGAACCACCAACCTCCCGGATTCCCTGCAGCCTCTGACGGCCTCCTTCCGAAACAAAAGGCACGGATCTTGCGTGTTCAAAGCTGGGTCCCGGTTTCTGACACTGGAACACAGAGCTCCACCAGGCACAAGCAGTGCTGCGGGTAGACTCAGCCAGTCATGGCCCTAGCAGGCCGACGATGTGGTCAATCAAACCTTTGGTTAGGAGACCAGTTTGAAACCAAACCAAAGTCTCAAAAGACATCGGCCTATGCGGAGAGGGCACAGAGGATCTGATGACCCAGAAAAGATTCCAGTGAGACTCTGTTAGTTTCCATTACTAGGCTCAAAACGAACCTAGCCAAGTTTTGCACAAGTTTCAGGCTATGCAATCAAGTCCTCATGCCACTTTTACTGATATTGACTTGGACCACAAAAATATTTCTTCACCTTGTTCTCTTAGGCATGCCTGTCAAAGAATGTAATTGTAACAGAGGGTAAGAGAATCCCATTGGATGGATTGCGCAAATAAAGGGGACAGTAAGTACTGAAAATGAGTTTGTGAAAAGACTCTCCAAACACATGCAGGTACCATTCAGGTGTACATGCAAGACTGTTTGGCTAGCCTCATACAGGGACTTCGGCTTTGTCTACATGGGAAAGTTATATCGATTCAGCTAAATTGATACTGTGTCCTTAAACCACAAGAAGCATCTTCCCAGTGGGGCTGCAGATTTCACTGAATCAGTACACTTCTCGTGCAGTCAAGGGGGAGTCAATAGGTGACCGTGGGCCAAATCCCGACCGTCAGACGCTTTTCAGCGGACTGCGCAGGCTGAACCTGAGCCGGCGCTGGAGCCGCATCCACTCCCCAGCGCAGGGTCCCCCAGCAGGGGGCTGGTGGCTGGGCTGGGCTGCGGGGCACAGTGTTCCCCTGGGCGGTTGCTTGTGCAGCCTCAGCCCCACTGGCAGCAGCGCAGGGATGGGGCTTGGGGGGCGGGGCTGGTGGCAACATTTAGGAGAGGATGTCCACACACACTCCCCACCCCCACGAGCAGCCTAATGTGTCTCCACTAAGCCCTGCCCCTCCAATCAGGAGGCGATGGAGTGTAACATGCTCCTCTGTAGCCCAAGCAGAGGGCAGCGCTGTCCGGGCCCGAATTCAAATTCCTCTCTGCTTTTCCTGGAGGCGGCAGGGTGGGCTGGGCCATGGAGTTGCAACTTGTGAGCCTCGGGCCCTACCTGGCAACCCAGCTGGTAAATGCCCGAAGGGATCCCGCAGAATCCGCTTGTGCCGGGGCACCAAGTGCAGCGCGCGTGCACACACACACAGGCACACACACACACTCCCCGGAGCCCCCCACCCCGGCCTGGACTCCTCCCCACCCCGTCCTTCAGGGCCAGCCCCCTCATCCCCTCCAACCAGCCTGCCTCCAGTCACCCACTGCTGCCACATCCCCACCCCTCCCCCACCTCCCCAGGGCTGCTCTCTGGGGTCTCCTTGGTCCCTCCCATTACCCGGAGCCTCCTTCCTGCCCCTCCGTTATCCCAGCCTCCAAAGGGGCATTTCACCACTAGCTGGATCATAGTCCAATAGCTTCCCCTCCTGGCTCCGAGCTCAAAAGTACTCACAAACATTCACACCTTGCTTGGCTACCCAGATCCCAGCCCCTACCCACTCCTCTTCCACCTGCCCCCGGCTCTGCTACTTGGCTCAACTGGGGACAGGGAGGAATGTTTGGGAAAGAAGCGGCAACACCAGGTGGCTCAGGCCAGCCCTACATTCTGTTTTCGGTTTAGGGAAATAAGGTCACTCTACTCTCCAGGCAGGGAGCTGGTGGGCAAGAGAGGTTAGGGGAGGGGACCTGGGTGGGGGTCTGGACCTCAACTATATCTTGACCAAGAAATCTGGACCTTGACAAAAAATAATTGATGACCCCAGCCTTAGGTGCTGTCCACATGGGAACAAAACCATGGCAGCTATACATTTGAAGCAGGGTCCTGCTGGAACCTTACAGGATCACACTGTAGCTAGCTACCGCTGGTCTTCAATACTGTTCTCACCAGCATGCAGAGGTACTTGCTTTCCTGGGTATCCCTGCTAGCAGACTCCTAAATTGCAGACTCGACCCGGTCCCCTACCAGGTTTCCATCATATAGTTTATTCACATAGTTACACACTACATAGGGTGTGAAAACAAACCATGTCAAGACTAAAACAGTATTTGAAAATTGTTGCCAACACGGTTGCAAACTTCTGCTAACGTGGACAGAGCCAAAGATGGAACTGGACGGAGGGAGGAGGCCTGCCATATGTATGCTTATAATCTTTGACACCTTGGCTTTGATCCCCTGGATTATCAGTAAGAGAACACCACCCCCATTTGTTATTTTCTGTTTGTATATGAGAAACTGACCTGGAAAAGAGAAACATTTTACATTTTTGTTAAAAGCAAGTTGGTGGGGGGGAGGGAGGGGGGAGAGGAGGAGGGGAGGAAAGGAGGGTGAATTGTTGAATAGCTGAACCTGAAATGGTTGTTATACTTGCTTATCAATAAAATCTGGAATGGTTTAAATACAATTGTTTCCTGCAGACAATTTCCTAGGTCTCATATCTGCAAGTCAGAGAGGGCAAGCACTCAGCACAGAATGGGATAAGATGGTAACCCTCTGCATTTGCAGAAAAATAAAAGCAGTATTGTTCTGTTTATACAGCACCTAACACAATGGGGTCCGTGACTGGCCTCCCAGGCCCTACGGTAATACAAGAACAGTATTGAGTGACCCAGCCCTACAGACCAAAGGAACTCAGGCAAATCGTAACGAGGAAGGATCAGCAATTTCCCTCCGAATTACCCGGTGCACGAACAAAATGTAGGCGAGAGTCATTCGTTCCCCCTGCAATGCTTACACATCATACCTGCGCTGAGCAGCACATTGCGTGCAGTTGGATGCCAAGCAACGATGCCAACTCTTTTTGAATGGCCTTCTAAAACCACCACAGGCTCCGTCAAGGAGAGGGTGAGTCCGTTCTCTGGGATCTGCCATACCTGCAAAGGGGTAGGTAAAAATGATTAGACGGGCCATCAACTTTAAAGGACACACCAGTCATTTCATGTGTGCTGTGGCATTAACAGAAGTCCAAATTCACCCCTCTTGATCTGGGCTGGAAGGCAAGAAAGCGAGGGACTCATTCATGGTCCCAAATAAGTCTGTGCAATGACTGGGCTGCTTGGAACATACCTCTGTAGATCAGTGTCTTGACGGCACACAATTTGGCCAGTGATATTTTGAATCCATATCTCCCCCATTTCCACGTCCAAGGAGACACCTCATTTAAGACACACTCCTAAATAAGCGGATTCAAATAAATTCTCTTGCATCTCAAACTGCATCTGAATAAATGGATCCATTTCCTAACTGCATTTGTTCTTGTTGGGAAGAACAGGCAGCCATCTTAGGGTTGGGGTTTTAATAGAGGTGGCTGTACTTGGATTAAGAATGTTCACAGTGTCTTCTATGTTAAAACTCAAGGTCTGATTTCTGTTGTCGGCTATATGGGGAGTGCAGTTCGGTGCTGGTGGAGGTTAGAGAGGTGCAGGTCAGTACTCTGCAAGCTCCTACACAAAGAGCTGCCAATTCACTCCACTTCCAATCCGCAGCACCACATGTGTGCGCTAGAGGTGTAGCAAGATGTCTCCAGGCAGCTGGAGAACTCAGTCTGAAGGAGGAAACACCAGAGATCATGAAATCCCGAACACTAAAGATCACGTCTCTTTGGAATTTTAAGTGAGGAGGCGGGACGGGACATTTAATAAAGGTGGTTTCTGTGATTCATCGGTGTTTTTCATTTCTCAACCAAATCTGACCTACATGTAACAAAACAAATTATAACTGCCCACCAACAGATGGCAGCATAACCACAAATTGCTTCAACCTTCTATTGTTTGCTTTTTTGGAAGGATTGACTAAGGATTGTCAAATCTGCCCGCAATACTCAAGCAAGCTGTCAAAGCCAAGTCCACAGTCAGCCAGAACGAGATGTGATTCAAACGGATTTTGGGAATAAAATGGGGGTGGTAGATGCACATAGCGTGGCCAGCGTGGGTGTTAGCACTAATCCCAATTTCTCCACTCCAACAGAGCATGGACACTAACAAAACAAAACAAAAAAACCAACACCCACAACTTTGAGACACAGATGCTCAAAGCAAATCAGGTTACCTCAAAATAACCCCAAATTGATTTTCACTGATGCAGCTTCCTGGATGCTGTCTCTGCCCTGTAAAGATCACTGAACATCCTTGCTTTGTCATCAGTCACGGCTAGCTAGGTATAACTGTTTGCCAGGTTAAACATTCAAGCCCTGATAGTAACCTGAATTACTCATTGAGTGTTTAAATCTTGTTTTCTCCTTTATCTGGTTCATTCCACCATTGAAACTGTGCTAGCAGCAACAATGGTATTTAAATATGGCTTTTGTTAGTACCCACCGTGTTTAACCAGGTTACAAAACTCTGCATACATATTCGTTCACTCTGCAAAGACTGGCTCCCATCCTATTCACTTTGAAGTCAACGGGAGTTTTGCCACTGATTTCAAAGAGCAGCAGCTAGACCACTGTGTTAGAGGATCATGTTATCTATAGAATAGGATTCCCAGAATGTCACTGTGTCACTCTGAAGCCTAAAATGTCTGTTGTGTCAGCATGACACGAAGGAAACAGTTACAAGCATGCCGGAGAGCTCTTTTTGTTCAGAATATCATCAGGTTCAATCACAGGGTTTCACAGTCTGTTACCATCCAATTGTTAAGTTTTGGCCATTTTTACTTTACAAATTACACCCATGCACATACAGCCGCAGCAAGGCATGTATCCAAGAGTCCCAGACCACTGTGATACCAGAAATAACTCAACCACTCACTAACTTTTCTCTGTGGCTAATTTGCATGCAACAAATCCATTGGCTGTATGAGGGCGAACGCACAGATGGTGGATTACTTGGCCCAACTGCACCCATCACCACGTCCCTTGCATGGAGTTCACAGCAACAAGAACATTAGAAACCCCACCACACCTCTAGTTTGGTTTGCATTTTTATGGGAAAAAAATTCTGTGGTGAATTTTAGAAAATCATTTGCTACTGGTTTGGAGAGCTCAAGTATCAGGTATAAACAGGAGTTACCCACAGAAAATACCAGTGAAACAAAAAAGCTACAGAAAACAAATGCTGAAACTGGGAGAACTATTTTTTTTTAAGGGGGGGGGGAAGCCACATGCATTTCACAGCAGTTGTAGAGCACTGTAATCCTTTGCAAATTGCAAAACGACTGGTCTAATAATCCTGCTTGGTATTGCAAAACACAGGGAAAGCAAAAGGTCAGACTATGCTCCAGAGTGAACTGGCCAACTCATTCCAGTGCAGGGCGGGGCGTCTCTTCTGTGTAGGATGAAATCAGATGTGGGACAAGTTAAGTAGCTTCCAGTTTGGTCACAGGATCTAGTCTGCTAAAGCCCAGACATGAGACACATTGAGACATGGGACAATAGCCCAGAATGAGGCACACAAAGGAAAGCTTAAAATGTTGCGAGAGTCGTTGCTTTGACATCAATTGTATTTTCTATCATCAGTTGCATTTCTTAAATTGGCATTTCTGCATCACCTTTCAGTACAGGAAGCGAAGACGCACCAGAAAGTTTGCTTCTCAGAAGAACAGCAGGAGAGAGAAGGTTTCTTGCACTAAAAGCACACATGAGAATAAGGATAGTTCCACCATTTTTCAGCGGTTGCTTTCCTTTATACCCTTAAAGAGTATCAATAACTGGCTATTCTCTCATGTCCCCTAAATTAGTGAACAGAAACTCAGTGAGCCAGTTTCTAGATGGGACAGATTTATTACCACAAACATTTCAGGGGTGATAGACTGGGAGAAATTGTTATATATGTTGGTTGAAGTAAAGGAGCGAATCAGGAGGACTGGGTTCTTAATCCCAGCTCTGCCAATGATTGCATCATCTTGGGGAGATCACTATGTCTTTCTGTGCCTCAGTTTCCTCATCCGTGACATGAGGAGACTATTTCCCTACCTCATGAGAAGGGGGGTTATTGTCCTATTTAGATTCTTGTACCATGACCATCACCAAAGGATCTGAGTGATTAATTCATTGTTTAAGGTGCTTGGATACTATGGTAATTAAAGGCCACAAAAACACCAACAGAACTACACTTGTGGGTCATTGGCATTATTTCTAGCGTGGTGCTTCTGGCTAGGCTATCTGGTGCCGCTAGTTACAGCAAGAGCTCTGGTTTAATTTTTAACACATTCAAGGGTCAATAATTTAATAAAACTATTTACCAAATCAACTTCTACGGGCCAGTCCATGAAAACAAACTACCAGTTCACGTTATTTAAAAGGCTGCTCGCTTATGCCAGAATTAATTCCTCCCATCTGAGAAGAGCCATTTGATATCTTCTATAAGCCCTTCCATAATAAACATTTTCCAGCTGAATACAAAACCTGCAGTACATTACAGTCATTCACAAGGTTCTTAAGCATGAATATTTAAGTAGTTCCTCATTTGCTGGCACAAGAGAATCATTCTTCAAAGGAAACATCCAACATATCTGCATAGCACAGCACTTTAAAGAAAGTCTCTCAAAGCAATTCAGAGAGGAGGAAAGGATGGGAACTGCTCATCTCATTCTTCTGTCAGAGAGCAGGAAAGTGAAGGTAACTTACTAGAAAACACTAGATCCACATTGCAGGATAGCACTGCCTCAGATCTCAGATTGAGGTTCATTGTAATCAGCACAATACAAACACCGAATAAAGGATGGGCCCTGCTCTTGTAGAGTTTACAGTCTCGGTATTAAAAAGGAGATATGTCATTCCGTGGGATTATTCACATGCCAATATGATCTACATAGGCTTCATTTGCCACATGGCTGACTCGCAGGGAGTCTTTTAGCACCACATCCTAATAAATATCAGTGACCAGAGGAGGGATGTAGGCTGGTCTTTGACTCTGATGCTCCTTTTCCAACACAGAATCTTAGAAATGTAGGGCTGGAAGGGACCTCGAGAAGTCATTGAGTAAACCTTGACCATCCCTGACAGGGGTATGTCCAACCTGTTCTTAAAAACCTCCAATGATGGGGATTCCACAACCTCCCTTGGAAGCCTGTTCCAAAGCATAACTACCCTGAATGTAAATCTCCTTGGCCGCAGATTAAGCCCATTACTTCTTTGTCCTACTTTCAGTGGACACGGAGAACAACTGATCACCATCCTCTAAATAGCCGTTAACATATCTGAAGAGCGTTATTAAGTCCCCACTCTGCCTTCTTTTCTCAAGACTAAACATGTCCGAATTTTTTTATCCTTTCCTCACAGGTCAAGTTTTCTAAACCTATCATCATTTTTGTTGCTCTCCTCTGGAATCTCTCCAATTTGCCCACATCTTTCCTAGAGTGTGGCACCCAGAATTGGACACAGAACTCCTGCTGAGGCCTCACCAGGGCCGAGCAGAGTGGGACAGTTACCTCCTGTGTTTTACATACAACACTCCTGTTAATGCACCTCAGAATATTAACCTTTTTTCACAACTGCATCACACTCATTCAATTTGTAATCCACTATAATCCCAGATCCTTTTCAACAGTACCACCATCTAGCTAGTTATTCCCCATTTCGTAGTTGTGCCTTTGGTTTTTCCTTCCTAAGTGAAGTACTTTGCATCTCTATTTACTGAATTTCATCTTCTTGATTTCAAACCAATTCTCCAATTTGTCACTGTCATTTTTAATTTTAATCCTGTCCTCCAAAGTGCTTGCAACCCCTCCAGGCATGGTTTCATCCACAAATTTTATAAGCATACTCCCCACGCCATTGGCCAAGTTATTAATGAAAATATTGACTAGACCCAGACCTAGGATCGACCCTCGCAGGACCCTACTAGATAACCCCTCCCAGTCTGACAGCAAACAACTGACAACTACTCCTTGAGTGTGGTCTTTCAACAAGTTGTGCAGCCACCTTATAATAATTTCATCTAGACCACATTTCCTAGTTTGCTAATGAGAATGTCATGTGGGTCTGTGTCAAAACTCTTATTAAAATTAAGATACATCACGTCTACTGCTTCCCCCATCCACTAGGCCAGTAGCTCTATCAAAGCAGGAAGTTAGGTTGGTTTGGCATGATTTGTTTTTGTGTCATGAGGCCACAAAGAAGAGTGTTATTCCCATATATTAAGGACCTATTTCTATAGAGTAGAGACAGGCATGTGAATTTTTCCAGTTCTCATTTCTTTGCACCCAAAGCAAAGACACTAATGGTGTGTGTTTACACAGGCTAGTGCATCCATGTTAATAAAAACGGTCTTGCAGGGATGAGCTGGCCTAAAGCTTTAGCATTTTCAGACAAATTTTTGGTGGAAAATTTACACCTGGGGTATTACTTCAAGTATTTCACTTAGATCAGATGTATAGCACCTTTTATCTGCGGCTCTCGAAGCCCCTGCAAACAGTTAAACCTCAGCATAGCTTGTCTAAGGCTATAAAGTATATCAGTGGCAAAGAGGGAAATAGAATGCAGGAGGTCCTAACTCCTAGTCCCCTGCTCTATCCACTTGGACTAGAGGTCTCAAACACCAGATGTGCTTGAGGCATATATAGGGCCCACATGGCATCTTCAGGCTGCAAAATCAGCTTTCTGAAGTACCATTCCAAACTGCTGTGTCAATAGAAGAGGTTTTATTTAAAAACAAAATGTATAAACTAACAGTTCTAATTCACCGGGACCAAATGGCATTCACCCAAGAGTTCTGAAGGAACCCAAATATGAAACTGAATAACTAATATGTAACCTATCACTGAAATCAGCCTCTGTACCTGATGGACTGGAATGCCAATTTTTTAAAGGGAGCTCCAGAGGAGATCCTGGCAACTGTAGGTCAGTGAGCCAGAATTAAGTACCAGACAAATTGGTAGAAACTACGATAATTCTGATCTTTACTAGACACACAAACGTATGTTGGGGAAGAGTCAACATGGCTTTTGTAAAGGGAAGTCGTGCCTCACCTATTTATTAGAATTATTTGAGGGAATCAAGAAGCCTGTAGATAAGGGTGATCCAGTTGATACAGCATTCCTGGATTTTCAGAAAGTCTTTGACAAGGTCCCTCACTAAAGGCTCTTAAGGAAATTAAGCAGCCATGGGGTAAGAGAGAAGGTCCTCTCATGAATCAGTTACTGATTAAAAGGCAGGAAACAAAGGGAAGAATAAATCATTTTTCACAATGAAGAGAGGTGAACAGTAGGGTCCCCCAAGGATCTGTACTGGGACCTCTGCTGTTCAATAGATTCATTAATGATCTGGAAAAGGGGGTGCAAACAGTGAAGTGGCTAAGTTTGCAGAAGAAACAAAATTATTCAAGACAATGGAGTCCAAAGCAGACAAGGCATTAGAAAAATTTCAGAATTTCTAACTTGAAATTAGAATTTCAATCCTGACGTTGAATTTCATCTGCCATTTTGTTCCCCAGTCACGCAATTTTGAGAAATCTTTTTGTAGCTCTTTGCAGTCTGCCTGGGACTTAACTATCTTGAGTAGTTTTGTATCATCTGCAAATTTTGCGACCTCACTATTTACCCCTTTTTCCCAGATCATTTATGAGCATGTTGAATAGGTCCCAGAACTGACCACTGGGGGACACCACTATTTACCTCTCCATTCTGAAAACTGACCATTTACTCCTACCCTTTGTTTCCTA
This sequence comes from Macrochelys suwanniensis, assembly GCA_033296515.1. NCBI lineage: Eukaryota > Metazoa > Chordata > Testudines > Chelydridae > Macrochelys > Macrochelys suwanniensis. The sequence goes on along the minus strand of CM065789.1, from coordinate 4,098,675 downwards.
TCTCTTAACCAGTTACCAATCCATGAGAGCACCTTCCCTCTTATCCCATGACAGCTTACTTTGCTTAAGGGCCTTTGGTGAGGGACCTTGTCAAAGGCTTTCTGAAAATCTAAATACATTGGATCCCCCTTGTCCACAAGCTTGTTGACCCCCTCAAAGAATTCTAGTAGATTGGTGAGGCATGATTTCCCTTTACAACAACCATGCTGACTCTTCCAACAAATTATGTTGATCTTTGTGTCTGATCATTTTGTTCTTTACTATAGTTTCAACCAGTTCGCCCAGTACTGAAGTACCGGCCTATAATTGCTGGGGTCACCACTGGAGCCCTTTTTAAAAACTGGCATCACATTAGCTATCCTCCAGTCATTTGGTACAGAAGCTGATTTAAATGATTAGTAACTAGTCTGTAACCTGTCTTGCAATTTCACATTTGAGTTCCTTCAGAACTCTTGGGTGAATACTTATTGCTGTTTAGTTTATCAATTTGTTCCAAAACCTCCTCTAATGACACCTCAATCTGGGACAGTTCCTCAGATCTGACACCTAAAAAGAATGGCTCAGGTTTGGGAATCTCCCTCACATCCTCAACCGTGAGGACAGATGGAAAGAATTCATTTAGTTTCTCCAAAATGGCCTGATTGTCCTTGAGTGCTCCTTTAGCATCTTGATCATCCAGTGGCCCCACTGGTTGTTTAGTAGGCTTCCTGCTTCTGATGTACTTAAAAAATGTTTTGCTATTACTTTTTGAGTCTTTGGCTAGCTGTTCTTCAAATTCTTTTTTAGCCTTCCTAATTATATTTTTACACTTCATTGTTAAGAGTTTATGCTCCTTTCCATTTTCCTCATTAGGATTTAACTTCCACTTTTAAGGGATGCCTTTTTTCCTCTAACTGCTTCTTTTACTTTGTTGTTTATTCGTGATGGCTCTTTTTTGGTTCTCTTACTATGTTTTTTAATTTGGGGTATACATTTAAGTTGAGCCTCTATTATGGTCTCTTTAAAAAGTTTCCATGAGGCTTGCAGGGATTTTATTTTTGGTGCTGTACCTTTTAATTTCTGTTTCACGAACCTCATTTTTGTGTAGTTTCCCTTTCTGAAATTAAATGCTACAGTGTTGGGCCGCAGTAGTGTTTTCCCCACCACATGGATGTTAAGTTTAATTATATTATGGTCACTATTACCAAGCAGTCCAGCTATATTCACCTCTTGGACCTGATCCTGTGCTCCACTAAGAACTAAATCAAGAATTGCCTCTCCTCTTGTGGGTTTCAGGACTAGCTGTTCCAAGAAGTCATTTAAGGTGTCAAGAAATTTCATCTCTGCATCCCTTCCTGAGGTGATATGTACCCAGGCAATATGGGGATAGTTGAAATCCCCCATTATTACTGAGTTTATTTTAATAGCCTCTCTAATCCCCCTGAGCATTTCACAGAAAGGATATAGTGGAACTGGAAACAGTTCAGAGAAATGCCGTGACGATGATCAAGGCTATGGAATGACATCTATATGAGGACTATAAAGATTAGGGCTGCTCATCTTAGGAAAGAGCTGACTAATGGGGGATCTGATAGAGATCTCTGATATCATGAATGGTGCAGAAACAAGTTATGAGAGAAGTGTTATTTACCTTTTCCCCACAATACAAGTCAGGGATCACCCACTGAGGCAGCAGGGTTAATACAAACAAGAGGAAGTACTTTTTTAAAGAACATACAACTAACCTGTGGAACTCATTGCCATAGCGTGTTGTGATGGTCAAAGTGTAACTGGGTTCAAAAAAAGAACTGCATAAGTTCCAGGAGGATAGGTCCATTAGTCAAGATACCCAGGGATGCAACCCCGTACCTCTGAGTACCAGAAGCCAGGAGTGGGTGGATCACTCCATAACTGCTCTGTAAGGCAGAAATGGCAGGACTCCTATAAGAACGTTTTTTCCATCAAAGGACAAAGTGACTTTTTTCATTATTAGGTTACTTACTACCTATAGGCCAGGGATCTCAAACTCAAATCACCACGAGGGCCACATGAGAACTAGTAAATTGGCCTGAGGGCCACATCACTGAAACCTTTTCATACAATGATACTAAAGTATAATAAAAAACAGAGTAATACAGTATTCTATTAAAAGTCAAGGTATTAACTTTTTAAAAACTGTAATGCAAAGAGGGGTTTTAATAAAATATAAACACTCAGTAATGTTTGGAGATTGGCTGCTAGTGGAGTCGGCACCTATGGCGGGCCGCAGGAAACAACTCCGCGGGCCGCATGTGGCCCGCGGGCCGCGTGTTTGAGACCCCTGCTATAGGCCATGTTCTATCCTGCATCTCCCTCCAAACATCTCACAGATGTCAGTGGGAGACCTGTTGTAGACTGATGGTAGTACAGATTCCTGAACTGTGCGCCCCAAATTCACAGTCAATAATTAAACAGAATTTTCCAAAAGCGAACTGCACACTGCTGAACAAGCCTGTGTGGTTCTCTCTTTCAGGGCACCAGCATGTTTCTCTTGCTTCATTTTAGTCATTAATGAAGAGTTCAGAACTAACTGACAACTTACATTTCTTATTTTAAAATAGATACATTGGCGTTTATTCAAACCAATAAGACAGTTTAGGAAGCAGGAATTTGAAACCTATACGGAAGACAAGTGGAGAAACCAGAATGCTAAATTACCAGTGCCAAGATATAATAGCAATTAGAGATGGAAAGAGACTCATTAGGTCAGTGGTGAGCAACCTGTGGCCTGTCATGGTAATCCACTGGTGGACTGCAAGACAGTTTGTTTACATTGACTGTCTGCAGGCACGACCGCCCCCAGCTTCCAGTAGCCACGGTTCGTCATTCCCCTATCCTACCCAGGTATGTGTAGACAGTTTGTCCCTACATTAGCTGTCACTTAGACAAGCTATAATTGCACTTTGCTGATCTTTCCACATAAGTCAATACCTCCGGATGTTCCAATGTGCTTCTCATTGCAACTTGGACTAGGGGCTTATTTCTCCTTCTACAAAGTAGTTCTGGATTTAAGGTTTGCCAGTTCTGCTGATGTATATATTTCAGACCGTATTCGTTCCATTTCACATGCCTTCTCAACTGTGGTTTCTTACAGAACATTCTGACACCAATTCAAAACAATTCTAGATCACTCGTGAACTTTACAAATCACAAGTTTGGGGGTTTTTTGTTGTGTGTGTGTGTGAATACTTTTTTTTTTTTTTTTTTTTTTAAACATGCTTCAGTTTCTAAGACAGATCATGGGCAATGTTGTCCGGGGATAAGACCCTATAGGAGGAATCTCACCACCCCCACCCCAAACATCTGAATGTTGAATAGAAGCAAAGCACAGGAATTTATTAATCTGATTTTATATGAAAAGGTTTCAATGTAGTTTTCAGAGTACCGCGTTTGTACATATGGCCAAACTAAGATCTCGCTAAACACATTTTTCATATTAATTTAATCTTTTAAGGATTTTCTTTTATTTGTTATGGAGTCAATGCATATCACGGATCAAGACCATCTATTGTTCAATGCACTCTGACCCAAGTTAAAAATAAACCCATGTTCAAGGTTGACAGGTGCAAAATTTAGAACGGTTAAACTTTTGACATATCTACACATCCTGTTGATGTGGAGAAAAGTAAGGTGTTAACCCTTAAATCAGGGGCTGCAACAGTCCGAAGAGCAACTGGGTTTGTTCTCCTTTGCCCCATTCCCACCCTCCTTACTCTTCATAGAATCATAGAATATCAGGGTTGGAAGGGACCTTAGGAGGTCATCTAGTCCAACCCCCTGCTCAAAGCAGGACCAATCCCCAATTTTTGCCCCAGATCCCTAAATGGCCCCCTCAAGGATTGAACTCACAACCCTGTGTTTAGCAGGCCAATGCTCAAACCACTGAGCTATCCCTCCCCGTCTTCTTCAATCCCACACCTCTCCAGTTGGGAGCTCTGGGGGTCAGAGCCACATCTGCCTTCTTCAAAGCACTATAAAACAACACGTCAATGACTGGCCCCCGTCATGATCACTTCTTTCTTCCTCCTCCTCACCCCTAAGAGACTCCATCTGCGAGACCCGAAAAGAGACTTGCATTTACTGATAGGTTTTGTTTTTGGAACAGTTAGGAAGGATGGCGAAAGGCCAAGCCAATTATGCCAAGGCTGACCCCTTATCTGGATACTCAGAAGAGAAGGTTCCGCTAGGAGTTTTGGGCTTTGATTTTCTTGAACAATGCAATGAAATGTCAAATGGACAACTGTGGCAGTTCAAAATCCTGTAATCTGTGTTTTCACATAGGGTTTCGATTTACAGGTTTCTTCCCAGCTAATAATTGGGTGACCATCCTATGTAAAAAACATACAGTATTGTTATGAACGCTGATCATGATAATATATCTGACCTGCTGCCTCCTGTCTCATGCTTCCCTTTATAACCTTCAGTGTCTCACTTAACTACAATAGAGCAGTGATATCCCCAAAGGGGGACTCGGCTCATGGTGACTTCATCCATCCTGTCATGCAGTACTGATGGGCTGTTAAACACCCGCTTCTTCATTCCCATTTGTTTAACTGGCTCCTCCGGATACACTAGTGTAATTGCTTAGCCAGGGCTGGATCCTGCAAGTACAGAGTGACCACTGCTATCAGCGAAGTCAATGGGAGAGGAGGCCTTCCGCAGATTGCAAGATGAGGCTTCCAGCGGGTGCTGAGAGCAGAGTGCTGTTACAGGAGACACTTACCTGTCTTTGGAAGCAGAGTGTCACCTGCACAGTCAAATCTTAAGCTGGAATAGCCTCTCTAGTGGAATTATTTCTGAAGTCAATGAAGCATCAATGCCATAAGAGCTCACCCATTACTTTTCCAAAGAAAAGTTATTTGAAGATCAAACAGAAGTGAAATTTTCTAAATAGAAACCAGGTCTCAGGCTTTTAAATATACTTCTTAACAACTTACCATGACAGTGCAGTCCTCAGAACCACTGGCAATGACTTGATCATTATGGGGACTCCAGTCTATGTCAAGCACTGGTCCTGTGTGACCACATACTGTTGGGTATGACTTGTCAATTCTACCTGTCTAGAAGGAGAAAAGGGAAGAGCTGTAATGTGCAGACCAAACCAGGCAACACACACATGGCATTTCACAGGGTAAAAGAACATTTCCCACACTCTACTCCACCATCTCCTCCAAACATAACCATTTCATAAGCCTTGATTTTGTGTGTCTATGCCTCATGCAGCACTGCCCCAGACACATCAATATCCTGACAGTTTCTGACATGGAGACATGTCCATACACAGACCTGCAGCAAACATGGGGGCTTTCTTCTCTCAGCAGCGTGACTGTTTTGCCAGCCCAACTCCAACGGGTGTTACTGGGAGATATTTCTGGCAAAGGAAGTTAGACCCTCAAGCTCTCCTGACTGTGCGGGAATATGGAGTGGTGGCACCTGCTTAGTTGTGTCCCCCACATAGCAAGGAGAGTATAAAGGTTCTTATTTTGCCACCCTACATTTTTTTTGTGGAGACTAGCAACAGTTAAAGATACCCGAGATAAGAGCTATATCAAAGGGGTATTCTGGACATTGGAACTTCACCACAGCTTGACTGTTGTCACCTTTCATGAATTTAGTTTTTGTGGAAAACACGTGACAGCTAAGCAGAGTGAACCCCTCCCTCTATTCCCAGTCAAGTTACCCAGGCAGACTTCCCATAGATACACCAACCTACCCACCAGGAGACACCTTTGCCTTCTACTGGAAGGAGTTTGGCTACGGTGAGAGTTCTGTCTGCATAGCCCATTCAATCCTTGCCCAAACTGCTGACTGACAAGACCATCAATTAGTGCCATTTGCGATGCGGATCTCTGCACTAGGAACTGGACTGGGACCAAGAGAGCGATAAGATTCACTATAAAAACAAATTTCCACACTTATTTGCAACAAAAATTATTCACATTTCTATCAAGAAGTTAGCAAATCTCTAGAGCACTTGCCTAAATCAAGTCCAATTGTAAGGATAAATCTTACAGGAAAATTAGCTACTGCCTGGTGTTCATCTGAATTTGAGAAGACAGAATTCTAGTAATTTATGGTTCTTTCAATTACTCAAATTGTTCACTGGTACTGCAACAAAAGGACCCTGGCAGCTTCGACATCGCTCTATTGTCTGATAATCTATTACCACCTACTATTGGTGCAAACAACATTTGAGCTTGCTGTAAGTCAAAATTAAAAAAGGAACATTTTATATTAAGTCATTCTCACCATTTCTTCTGTTCTTTTGGGTCTTTCACACAAAAACAAAGTAAATCAATGTTTTTTAAGATAGGGAAATGTGACTACAAACTGTAAAGATTGGAAGGAGGATTTGGGCAGGTGCAGTACCTGAAATTGTCTTCAACTCATTCTTTAAAATTGACTAGATTTTAAGCTGACCATATCCTTTCCTTTTGCAAGGTTACAACCTATAAGAAGGGGGTCAGCAAAGCTCCTGACCAGATTCTAGGTTTTTTACATATAAAAACTGCAATCCCAGTCTCAATTCTACTGTTTGGTAGGTTCCTGACCCTGGGGCGTGAGCTGCCTTCGCATGACTTACTAATTTCCATGGAGCTGATTATTCAATTCAAAGTTCTCTACATAAGGATTTAGAAAGGGACTGGACATTAGCTTTCGAGGACTACTGACATTAAGATGTATTTGTCAAGAATAAAACAAGATGTAGATCCTAAGGGAGTACAAGTCAAGATAGTTATAAAAACAAGGCGCAACCATTTCCTAAAAAGCTAAATTCAGGCTCAACAAACAATGGTGTCCTGTCTCAATGCCTCAGTTGCTTCTGAAACCTTTTAAAATTAAAATGGTGTAGACTCAACCAATACAAATAATAAACCAGACACTTAAATTTGCCTTTTTGCATGCAACAACGTAAAACATATAAACAGGTTAAAACAATGAACTGATGTAAGGAGTCAACACATTTTAAAAAAAATCAACTTTAAAAAAATCAGTCTAACATTTCAAAACTGAGCATGTTTTAAAAGACACTCTACAAATTAAATCCAACTAAAGAGCTAAATCAAAAGGAATAGATGGTCATGTAAGGTACCGTCTGCAACATGGTTTTTAATGAGGATTAACAGATGGAACTGTAACTGGAACCCAGGAAAATAATTCTGTTCAGAACGCACAAGGAGCAGAAAAAAATCCATTTTAACCATGCTGCAGCTAAGAAAATGTAACAAATAAATTGTAGCAAAACTCACTGTCACTTAAGTGACTAGATATAACCCAGAACTCAGTGAAGCAGCTGTTCTTGGTCAATGCAACACCCCACATGGTGACAAAGTGATTAAAGAGCTACTGGGGGCTGGTCCACACTACCCCCCAAGTTCGAACTAAGATACGCGACTTCACCTACGTGAATAACGTAGCTGAAGTCGAAGTATCTTATTTCGAACTTAAAAGTACTTACCGCTGGTCCACACGGCGGCGCGCAGGCTCCCCCGTCGACTCCGCCTGCTCCGTTCGTGGAGCAGGATTACCGGCGTCGACGGGGAGCACTTCCTGGTTCGATTTATCGCGTCTAGACAAGACGCGATAAATCGAACCCAGAAGATCGATTGGACGCCTCCGATGCAGCGGGTAAGTGTAGACCTACCCTGGGAGCCAGGCTGACTCCGCCCCTCCAGACCTGTCAATCATGCAAGAGGTACAATAGGGGTTTAAAAGCAGGAAGTTGAATTCAAGTCAGTTGGCAGGCGCCTCTGGAAGAGCATGGACAGTAGCTCTTCGTGCTTCAGGGAAACTGCCCTCAAGAAGGGCACTCACCAATGCCATGCCCCTACAAGGAGGCAGCAGACTCGTGTCTACCAGCCACGCAGGTTAGCCCCAGCAAGCCCCACTGCAAACTGTTTTGCATTTGGAAATCCAGCCCTGCCTGGGGGTAGTGAATCTGGGGCTCCACTGAAAGGATGTGGGGAGTGGGAGCCAGCAACCCCCGTCCCCTTAAAATGTAGTATTGACAAGACAGACCAGTGTTCATGCGGACTGTGGACCCCATTGACTTTGCAGCGCTCAGCCAGCCAGAGGCACCTGTCAGCAACCCAAGGATTAGAACAGTAAGAATGTGGTATTTTTAAGACCCTTTTCAGAATAGAGCTGCACTTTAAGTGTTTGAACTGAGAGGAGAAAAGAACTGAGTTATACAGTGAAGAGGTCACTCAAAAGTCTGCCGAAATGTTACTTTGTTACAGGTGAACAATAATTTCTCTCTACGATTTATAATGCATGCCCCTTTCCTTTATGGAAGCTGTCAGGGTGATTACTACTACAGCAGAAACACTTGTCACTTCAAGCAGGAGAATAAAGATGGAAAAAGAGGAGATGAGGAAGTAACAAATAAGGGCCATTAGCCACAAACTGGAGGGGAGAAATGATTATGCATTAACAACAAGTATGGAGGGAGAAGCTGGGAGAGCTACATGGCAAGTGACGTGCAGTGTATTTATTTGCAAAAGTGCAGGTGACCAGCATTCCCATAGCACAAGTCACTGCGTACCACGATGCCACCCACATACATAATACAGGACCACAGGCTCCACACCACAGTTACATTAGATGTTCTAGCAGACACAAAAGGAAACTTATCTCAGCGGTACAAATGGCCACAGATCACTGATTTTTACATTTAAGGAGACCCTGCTGCTGCCATGAATAACTGAGCCATCACTAGACTGAAAGGATAATGGAGTCCCTGACTCTGCCCCACACAGAATGCTCTCCCAAAAGCACAAATAAAAATAACTAAGCAAGACAACGGAAATGGACATAATGGTTAACTGAATGAAATACTGTCCTGGTGTCCAATAGTACGGTTAAGATGAAAGAAGAGGTCTGATCACCTGTGGAGGAGCTATTGAATTGTGGTCAGGAACAAGAACAGCCTGTCTTAAAAACAGCACATAGGAAACCAGGAGATTCTCCTAAAACCCTAGTCAAAGAGGAAGAGTCGTGCTCACCAATGCTTACAGATACGTTCTCTTTAGTGCTACATTTTAAAAAATAGTTTAGATTTGAAAGGATTACCCTCAAGAATGGACTCAGCAGTGCTGTCAAAAGGCCAAAATCCACATAACCCCTTCAGAGCTAGATCCGCAACAGCTCCTTTCTAGCTACGACACACTGGACAGAGGCTGGCAGGTCACAAAAGCTAAGCGGGAACAAACACTGTTACTGCTCGACAGGCGCCTTCTAAAGAAAACTCAGGAACTGCCATATTAGTATTGGCAACACTTTTATTGGTACCTCTGACTCAACACTGAGCCAGTGCCCCAGCAGGGTGGGGTGGGTGGGAAAGGGGCACCTTTCAGATGAGAGCCTGACTGTTTGAGATTTGGGACTACTGGGCACTATTCACAAGGAGAGGGGCTTTAGAACTGATCCAGGCTACCAAGGTTAACCTTGTTAGGAGTCAGTACTTTCCCTCTACTTTCAACTGGATATTGAACCTTCGCTGCCTCCCTAAACCAGTTTTGTAAGATTGCTGGTGCAAAATGCTCTTGGCTGCCTCTTCCCTTGGGGGCCCCATTCCAGCAATAGGAGAAACCTAGCTTTGTCGGAGTCTAACACACTGTGGGATCACTTGGGTGGAAAGGTGAATTGAAAGAGTTTGGGGTTTTGGTCCAGTCCCCTTTCTGCTGAACTGCTCTTCCGGAGTGTCCCAAAAATAAAAGGAGACAGCAGGATATTGCATCTAGTGGAGTAAAGTGCAGGCTGGAAGTCAGGAGCTCCCTAGTTCTAATCCCAGCTCTGCTCCTGTATGGGCTTGGAAAATGTCAATCATTGTTCCTAGTCTCCCCAGCTAGACAACAGGATACTTCCTTTGTGGTGTGAGGGTGAATATTTGTATATTCTTTGAAAACAAAGCATTATAGGAAAGCGTTACACACAGGTGAATTAAATACAGTATACTACATTATGAAACATTCACAAAAATAAAAAAGACCCAAGACGAAGAAACCAGGGACAGTCACTTTGGACTTCAATACTAGAAATGCCACTACAGTTTAGGGATGCCACATTCAAAGTTTTTAAAACAACTCTTCAAATAAATGCAAGACCACCACTATAGTTAAGTGTGGTACAAAGTTTGCATCTTCTATGCCAAACTGGTGGGTTTTCATCCTGTCATAATCCTAGCAGGTTTTTTTAAATGTAATCTTTTAATTAGTTAAGGATTTACAGTAAGTCGCAAGTGTTGATACACAGCTTAATATTAACTCAGTACAACTATGAGAAATTAAATCCTTTTCATAATCCATTACCATTTAGGATGAGCAATACATCATGGTAACAATTTATGATAGTTCAATGGATGTGGTTTTACATTTAGTACATAACGAAGCCAATCCAGAAAGGCGAATTAAAAGATTAAGATTTTAGCAGGCTGGATGGTTTAGGCTAAGAGATGCATGCTCAATATTCAAGTCCTTTAGCAGGCAGTTGGTTAACTTTACCTAATAAAGTCATCTAGCTGTTTCATGCCTCCCAAAACAAAAGTTCCTGAAAGAGATGGGCAAGAAACTTCTGTGATTAAGTCCAGAAGAAATGGATAGGCAGCACAGAAAAATAGTTGCTAAAAGTGACAGGGTTATTAAATCATTTGAATGTCTTTTACAACGGATTCTCTGCCAGGAAAGGGCAGTTGGTCAGAGGAAACAGTTCATGGATTACAGTAAAAATATGTGCAGAGAACAGCTGCTTCCTCTGATTTTGTGTTGTGCTTAGTAAGATCACAGCTGAAAACAGGGAAGCAGCATCAGATTGCACAAGTGAAAGCGATTCCACTATCTGCATGATGAGGAAGGGGTTTGGAGAAGGAAATCAGATCACAAAGGCTGGGTTTGAATGCTAATTGAGCAGTAACTTTTTTACTTCAGAGATGCACTGCTCGGACTGGGACAGGACTTTATTTCTACTCTCCCTACAATAAACTCAGTCTCACAAACCTAGAACTTATCGCTGAAGCTTAATATGAACGGCTGTGGCCACAGAACACCCATCCATAGCCAGCCCAGATGGTCGCAGAAGAGGCTGTTAGAATAAAAAAAAAATATGGCAGGATGTAATGAAAATGTATTGCTCATTCCTGACCATGACAAATGGCTATTAGTCATCCAGCCAACGAACCAAGGCATCCATGGCTAATCCTCAAAATGAGGACTGTTACTCCCGAAAGGCCCACTGTGCTGTGTGTCCCAGTGACCACCAAGCTAGTGAAAGCTTGAAAGCATTCATAGCTAAATATTGCAGTTGGATCTTCCAGAAATCCATATACAATGCTCCAGCTCGGTTGATCATTCGTTATTTCTACAGCTCCATAGGTGTGCATGGTACTTTAGAGATCTTGGTATGTGCTCTGAAGTGCACAAACCTAAGTTGATACACAGACAAAGAGGAAGGGAAGAAGGGCTGCAGCAATGGACAGGAATGTTTCTCGCAAAACAAATCCACTCTGAACAATCAATCTGAATGAGATGCAGAGCTTTAAAGCCATGTTATTATTGTGCCCCAGCAGATTTGGTATTAGTGCTCAAGGTACTCTGGAGAGTTTCGGGAGCGTCATCAGCCTAGTGTAGTTTGCAGCAGTAACAAGGTTTATTTCATGCCCGCAGGGAGACTAGAAATGCAGCAGTGGGATGACTTCATTGTTTGTGCCATGTGCTTATAGCTGACCAGAAAAGGAGAGAGCGATGAGGGCTGGCTACAATGGACTCTACAGCTAAAATAGTTCCGAGGGATGCTTGGCACTGGAAAACGTATGCTAATCCCCGAATTCTCCACAAAATTAGCTGTAGCAATCAGCTGCTCTCACACATGCTGACTTTTTAAATCAAACAAACGGCTAACTCCCATTGCAATGAACTGGGTGTTCAGCATGGCTGTTCCAGTTCAGCTACTGAACATCTGATTGCTACTCCTGCATTCTGGAGTACACCCTGCACAACTTTCCAGTATTAAACCTCTCAGCTGTTTAAATTTGCACCCTCCCCAATCCCACCAAAAGGGCTTCAATGGAGTTTAGAAACAAACTCACCCAAGAGGAAGAAGTGCTATCCTGTGATGACAGCAGGGGTCAGGAGAGTTGGGTTCTAGAGCCCATTCTGCTGCTACAATGAGACCTCGAAAATACTTTGAAGTGATCACTGAATTTATCTTCTAGAGTTTGGGCGGAAAAACATTCTAGGACTCAACATAGATCACTGGGCTTTGGGCAACATGGTATTGCCATGTAAGGGAATCCATCTGAGCTCTTAACTTGGCTGGAAGCACTATAGGAAAAAGCCATTCGAGTAACACCATCCAGGTGACCATTAAGTGGTGTTCACATGCTCCAGTGGGAGCCATATCCAACCCTACTTGTCTACTAGATCAGGTTGGACCAATATAGGACTGTTAAAAAGCAGACACGGAAGGAGAGGGCTGAAAGAACAAGATACTTTTTTGTTATCTGCCCAAATGTATCAAATTCTAAACAGTTCTGTAAAACAAGTTTTGCATCTGGATTTGCAGTTTGCTTATACCAGAAATTTTAAATAGCTAAAGTGCTGGACCAGGATTTTCAAGATTTCACCGTCAACTTCAGCAGCTTTCCCAGCAATGCTATAAATACATATGAGCGGGCAGGGCAGAGACCGAGGAATCTGATCTGCAGGTGATAACTCCAGGTTGGGCAAGTATCCATGTACTGACTCACAGCAGTGCCAGTTAACCATGCCAGTCCCCCTTCATGCCAACATGCCCATAAACTGTCAGGAGCATCTCCTTCTGTCTATTTCCATTTGCTTTAAGGCTCTGAAGTAATCTAGCATCAGTAATTGCTTTCAACCTGACTGCTGCCTGAATGCAAGTGAGACAGTCTTGCAGAGTATTTTAAAAGTTGCCCGAGTTTCTCCAATAAGTGGATGAAAAAAAATAAAATCTTTAATTCTGGTCTCTTCCCACTAAAATAGAAAGGCACATAGTTAGACAGAGGTTTATCAAAAATTAGGGAAGAACCCTCCTCCCGGGCTTCAATCTCGCATGCCAAATTTTAACCTAAAAAACCCAGACATTTTCATGGATAAGATTATGCTGCCATTGAGGGGCTGTCAACACTTAACTTACTAAATTCATAGCCCATTTTAATTCATGTCCTTCCATCACCACTGCATCTAAACGGCTGGAAGGGTTCACTGAATCTTGGCCAGAGCAGAACAACGTGACACACACCACGGCTGAATCATGAGACACAGTAACATGTCACTGAGAATATGACAGATTATCAGCATTTCTTGGGTGTGCAAGCACCTTATACATGTTATTTGTAATAGTAAGTTCAGGGTTTCGGTGGAAATGCTGCCAGTTTCAAAACCACAGTAATAAGAAGGCAAACACGCAAAGGACAAATTTAACAAAAGGTTTAGCCAAATGGGAATGAGTCACATGCACAAGTAACAGGCATCATCCCCCTCTCTCAAAGACCTTACTCTACATGATTGCAGCTGTAGGCAGCCTTCTTAGGAGAGATCAGTTTAAGTAAAGAAGAGGAACCTTTTGCCACAGCTTTTTTAAAAAAAAGGTAAGCTGCAAAGATTTTGTAAAAAGAGAGAGAAAAATCTCAAATGACTCTGGGGATGTGTGGACTTAACCATTACAGTACATGGGTGTGTTAAACCCAGATATTTTCAAGTCACTTCCCCCAGTCTATCAGGAAACATAGGAGCTTTCCCCCTTTTTCTAGAGCAGAGATCATCTGTCAGGATTAGGCGGGCATATCCCATACAGCCCAGCTCCTTCAACCATGGATGCAGGTGGATCTCTGTACTGCTCAGCTTCAATCCTCCGTACAAAGCTAAATAAGTACATTGCACTGAACAGAACAGGAGGAGGCATGGCCTCGGCCCTAACGTGATTAAGAGACAAGACCAAGTCCTGTGTTCAAAGTTCAATGTTTCATCCACAGCAGCTGACCATCAGACAACTGCTTAAAATATCCACTACAGATGGTGGTACCTATGACAAAACCCACAGCAGCAAGTCTCAGAGCCTGGATAAACTGACTTGGGCTCACAGGGCTCAAAATAACAGTGCAGATGTTCCCACTCATGCCGGACCTCCAGGCTCTGAGATCCATCCCGCAGGCCAGGTTTCAGAGCGCAGGCAGGAACATCTACACAGCTATTTTTAGCCCCACAGCCTGAGTCAGCTGATCTGGGGTCTGAGACTTACTACCGCAGGGTTGCATGTGAGTTTTGGTTTGGTGATTGCTTTTTGCAGTATAGATGCACCCTTAATGAGTTAGGGTCTTTGGTATAGTAATGACTCTGTGGTCTTATGCAATGAGCTGTGAACCCCAGCAAATGGAACAGCAAATTAACTAGACAAAATCTCAGCACACCTCAGTTCCATTCACATCAAAGATCTCAATCTGGTGTGAACAGGAGTGTTTCTTCCCCACTTGTCTGCCTTACTGGTTCTTAATTCCATGAATGAAGACAAGCTGTCCTGCCTTGCTACGCTGAAGAAAGAGCTGTAAATCTGGCCCAACAGTTCCTGCCTAGGAGCAAACAGGAGCTGAAGTTACTGTGGTTGCAGCATGCTCATTTCAGCAGGCGGCTTGATGAAGCTCAATAGCGACCCCTTGCAGCAGATTAAGGATAAATGTGGATTAGCTCAAAATCTCCGATCCCACGGTGCTCGGGCCATATACGGACTTTGGATAGAGATATCTGGACGACAACGTCTGGCTAGATTTCATGGAACAAAGATTAAAAATTAGAGCTCAGTCCATGGGGATCTTTAGTGACGTTTATCTGAGGTGTCCTCTCCTACACACCCAAAGTGATGTGATGGGAAGAGAGGCAAAAGAAATGAATGACTAACTCTTAAAAGCAAAGACGTTCCAAGGTTAAAGACACGGTAGCTACAGCATACTGCGCTTTGTTCCTGCAGTCTGCATAGTGGGTAAAAGCTACAGCATCACGTCTCACTCCTGTGCGTAGGCAACACAGCATCTATGCAACACAGTGGGAAACAAAGGCATTTGGTTCCATAATTTCCTGGCTATGGCCAGTATAAAAACGGAGCCTTAGTATTATAAGCATGTAGCTGGATGTGGTTAATTCCATTTGATGCTTCTCTTCTGAAAGACCAAACCATGGTCTAAAACAGGCCGTCACTCTCCATTGCACTGGAAATGGTGAATTCCCTGCAGATGCATGCACAAAAAATTACAAGAAACTCAGACAAAGCATTTCAGCGGCACGCCAGAAAGGAAAGCATCAGCTGCACAAGTCCTACTACTAAACCAGCATCGGGATTTGTTTTGCTGGTAAGACAGCATGAATGGAGACAATGTGTAGGCCTCCGGCCTCCACGCATCTCCACCCACTCACCCAGTAGCTGCCAGAGGGGGCCTCATGACAATCTCCCCCCTCCCCCCAAAACTGGCAGCAAGCACAGGGCTGCGTGGCTCAGAGACTAAAGCACTAGCCACTTCATATCCAGCCAGCTGTTCTAAATAAAAATGGAAAGCGTGGTTTAAAGTGCATCGGTTAGACTGTCACTCCGAACCGTGCTGGCAAAGACACCCAGGCGGGGCAGACACCACAGAAGGGTTACACCACCATTTACCCCAAAAAGGCATTTGAGGAACAAACGCAGGGTTTTAAAACAGCTCAGTGTAATTAGACTGCTAAGGGATGCAGTGCACACTATAATTCCAAGCAGAGCTTGCTGCAATTCCAGGCATCAGCCACATCCCTCCCTTCCTCAAAAGGGTAGGGAAAGCCAAGGATCCAGCAGGGATGTTTTAACAGTATTGATTTCCACTCATTTTTTCCAATCCCTGTCCATATTACATTTCAAGAAGCGCTGCCAAGAGCTCTTCACATGTGACGACTCGCCTGCGAACAGCATAAACTCACAAAAACCAAAACCGGGCTGTCAGTAACCCCGTTGGCACGTGATCCGATCCAGGAACCTAAGAGTTAACGAGCCCGTACACTTGTCTCGCTCTGTACAGTACAGCCCCTATCCCACCATCCTCCAGCCCTAGCCCAGCGTGGCCAATCAAAGCGAAGGGTGGAAATTATTCGGGATGTCTGACAGCCCAAAGAGCCGTAATGCCCATATATGGTAAAAACCACTGTCAGGAGCCCTGCAGTGCCTGCTGCTGTTAGACATATCAGTGAAATGCAGCAGCAGAGGCAGGGCCGAGGAGAAACACAAAGAAGAAGAAGCTGCTCATCACTGGGGTGGGGTGGGGGAGGGAAGAGCCATTCATCTGCCAGGGCACAGTCAAAATCACTCAGTATAATCAAAAATCGCCCCCGGGGGACATTGTGACCATTTTTATTTAAAAATGCGGCAAACACATTCATTGGGAGCAAATATAAAAGCCATTTCATATGGTAATGAGACTACAGAGCGCTGGGACTGTGCCAGTCCCGTGTCCTAATTATTCAGCACCTGGTGCCTCCTCCATCCCCTCGGCTCACCCCCACCGCCGTCCATTTCACATTTCCAGGTGCCACCACGGAGCAGACAGATTTACAAGAGCCACGAGCCAGAATCAAAGGGCAGGCGGGCGCTGAGCACGCTTCACTAACAGTAGCGTTTTATTTCACTGCAGTGCCTGCCTCTCATCCCGAAGTGCTTCGCGAGCCACATGCTCGCAGACCCACTAAAAGGAAACTGCCTCAGGAGCGGAGGACAGCAAGCACAGCCTGCTGCACAACTGTGCGGGAGAAGGAATTTTGGGGCAACCCCTTCTCTTGCAAGTTCCATGGTACCTTCATACAGAGGGCCATGGCTTTTAAAGTCTGTGCGTGGTACTCAGTTGTGCCTCCTTGGAAGAATGAACGGCTGACCCCACTGGGATATGAATAGGTTTCAAGAAGTCTAGAGGTATTTAAAATCATCAAGTCATCCCCCCATGCTGCTAAGAACAGATGCATCCTCCTGAACTATCTCCCACCTATGGCACAAGACATGCTACTGATATTGCCTGACCAGCTTGGACCTTAATACAAGTGGGAGAATACGATGGAGCCTCCACAGCTACACAAGGAAGGGTGGGAGGCAGCTTGAATCTCTGCCTGTGCGTCCTCAGTGCGACACTTTCCCTTCAAACCCAAGAGCAACCATGAAATAGGTTTTGTTGGAAAGCTCCTAAGACTTCATAGAATCTCAGGGTTGGAAGGGACCTTAGGAGGTCATCTAGTCCAAACCCCTGCTCAAAGCAGAACCAATCCCCCGTTTTTGCCCCAGATCCCTAAATGGCCCCCTCAAGGATTGAACTCACAACCCTGGGTTTAGCAGGCCAATGCTCAAACCACTGAGCTATCAATGGCATTAGGGCTCAGCTCCTGAGAGTGTCTCCACCGGAAGCTCCCACAGAAGGGGCGAAAAACAACTTCTGAAGTTCTAAAGAAGCAGGTGGGGATCCATCCTGGCAATCACAGAGGACCATAGACAGGGAATGAGAGTGTGCGGGGAGTCATGCAGGGATGCGGATGTATACTTGCTCAGGGAGCCCCTCATATGGCAGCATGTGGATGGCCTAGAGGATCTGGTTCACTAATCCTCCCATTCCGCCCACAGTGAAGGGCATGTCATTATCCCATGTAGGCTACTTCAACTACTGACCCTTCTTCATGCTCCCACATGGTCTGGCTAGGTGCTGGGATCTGGTTTTGGCCCTGAATGCATTAAATGTGCTCCACACAAATAAAACTGCTGTAAGTCAAGCATTTTATAGGATACTTTGCTTGCAGAACATCAATTATAAGGTTTTAAATTCATAAGCAATTTTACATTTGTTTACCAAAGTGCTTTAACCAAAAATCTGAGTGTAGTGTATTTAGGTAATTAATTTGTATATACAGTGGAATCACATCATTCGCGCATTTAACTTATGCGAATTCAACTATACGCGCTCAGCCAAAAAGAGAGAAAAAAGAGAAATAATTTAAATACTGTACCTGTAGTGGGAGCGATTCCGCCCGCCATTCCACGCAATGAGAGTTTGACTATACGCAATTTTTGCCTTACGTGCGGACTTTCTAATCGAACCCCCCACGTAAGATGCGACTCCCCCGTATTCAACACATAGCTTTGCACATCCCTTTCACATGCAAAGAACTGCAGAAAAATCTTTTGAAGAACTTGCCAAACTAGTGACACGATTCTAAAGAGCTGCAGGGCAGGTGTTTGGTTTAGCTGTGCTGGTGGAGATCTTCAGTTAGGGGTTATGATGCTGGTAACGAAGCAAACAGACATACAATCCACCCCAGAAAACCTCCTCTCATGGTGACAAACTAACTCAGGGTATCAGAACTGAACTGGGAGTTTGAACATATCGCTTTCGGCGGTATAAACCCATTCTCAACCCCAGACTGGGCAAGGACAGGTCAAAGCCAGGTAGAAAGACCACCATACTGGCTGCAGCCATCACGCTCCATAGTTTAGCGCGGCCGGTGTAAGCAGAAGGGTCCGTGCACCCCTTTGAAGGTAGCAGGCTGCAAATATGCTGGATCCGAGCCTCTGGGTGATTTCCGCATTGTGTTGGCGTAGCTGTGCTCTCCCAGCATGGCCTAGATGAGTCAGCATCAGCAACGTGCGCCTTCCATACACGAGAAGGTGGGGGAGGCATGTTTGCTCCAAGCTAGTCAGATGTTTCACGGGTGCTGGGGCTCAAAACCTGTTTGCTCCCGAACCAGTCAGGCTTCCACAGAAGCAGAGAAAAACAATGCTCCATGGCAGAAGTCACAAATCAAAGATTTGGTTTTTTACACAAGCTTTGCTTATCAACTGACAGCAACAAGTAGAGCTGCTGGGAAGAAGAAATAAATGTTTCACTTCCTTTTAAAAGGAGGGATATTCTAGGGCATGACAGATGCTTTGATAAAAAAAGGTCCCTGATAATATTTATCCAATTGATAAGTCAGCCATCTCACCTCAACATTTAACATTCTTTAGCCTTTGCACTTTATATTATGTCAAATGTCCATGTAAGACTGTGGACAGCCACTTGAATGGAACCAAAAACTGTTACCACAAAAAAAACAAAACAAAAAAACCCCAAAAGTTTATTGAAAACGTAGAAAACGTAAAGAAAAACACAAATTTGAGAAAACAAGCTCTGTTTACTTTCAAGATTATACAGACCTTTTAGAACATGGGTTTGGTCTAACCCTGCATAATAGGTCAAGCCACATTAAAAGTACTTTGCAGAGACCCACACACTAAGTGAGGAATTTGATCGTTACCTTGCAATTAAGCAGAGAAGGAGGTTCTCTCTCTACTGGCTCTGGCAGCTTCCTGATCTCTCAGGACTGCACAGAGTGTAGTTTTATGGAAATCATCAAAAAAACAAATTTAAATCAGCCCTTTCCAAAGTGAACATGATGGCAAGGATGTTAGTGGAAGCCATTTGCGGACACTCAGTGAAAAGTGGCAATCAGAAAATAAAATGTTCTGATGTTTAAGGAATGGAAGAGAATAGTGAAAACAATATAACGCAAATATATAAATCAAGGATATGATGATAAACACTTCACGTGAACACTGTGCTTAATTCTGGTCACCCTATCTCAAAAGATATAGCTGAAATAGGAGTGCTCCAGAGATGGGCAATAAAAAGATTAGAAGCCAGAACAGACTTTGATAAGAAGAGACTGAAGACATTGGAAGTGTTTAGCTGAGACAGGAGAAGTGCAAGAGCGGTCATGATGAAAGGAATATAAAATAATGATTTACAAACAAGTAAAAAACAGCACTCCTAAAATGAGAACAAAGGAACATTCCATGAAATTGAAAGAAATTTTGAAGTGTACGGAAATACTTACGCTACACAATTAACTTATGGAATGCATTGCCTCAAGATATCACTGAGTCTAGTGCAGAGGTCCTCAAACTGTGGGGCACGCCCCCCTGGGAGGGGGGGCATGGAGGAACATTGGGGGGGGTGGCTAGGGCCAGGCCAGCCCCTATGGGGGGCAGAGAGGGAGTGCCACCAGGCTCCACCCCACGCCTGGAGCCCCGGCTGCCAGCCCTGGCCCCATCCCCAACTATGGCCCCAGCCTCAGCCCCCTTACTCCTGTCTGTGTCCTCACCCCACTGCCCAGCTGCAGTCCTGCTCACGATCCTTCTCGCCTGGTATGTCATTCCCCAATCAAGCAGAAGAATACACCAGGTTGAGTTAAGTGTCAGATGGGATACTTGACTAGATGGACCACTGGTCTGAGCTGATAAGGCCATGCCTATGCTCCTAACTAACTTTTCCATGAAGCCAGAGTTACAGCTTTGGAGAGAGATCCCAGATACACACTTTTGCAGACTGGGCTATTCTTTTTTTCTGTTCCCCCCGCAATCATCCTGGACCAATGTATTCTCTTGTTATGTCATAATCTTAGCCCTCTTCCAAAATGACAGTCCTCTTCTGAAAAGAAACTAGTGCTGTGAAACACGAGTCAATGGAGTGAAACGATGTATTCAGGTTTTTTGTTTTTGTTTTTTTAAAGATAGCACATGAAGTGATCAAGCTGATAAACTCATTTAAAGGATTTGTAACTGAAATTATGAAAGACTTACCAACTGACTGTGATAAAAGTCAATCTATCAAAAGGAGAGCTTTGAATACTTCTTTCCAGCACAGAAAACAAAGGTATTTTGTGACCCACTGCAGAGATACCTTGGGGTGATTGTGTGTAAGGACTAAGGCTATGTCTACACTACAGCCTATGTCGGCAAAACTTATGTCGCTCACGGGTGTGAATATTCCAACCCCCTGAGCGGCACAAGTTACATGAATAAGTGCTCGTGTGCACAGTGCTATGTTGGCGAGAGAGCTGCTTCTGCTGCTCGCGGAGGTGCTTTTTATGCCAACGGGAGAGCTCTCTCCCGCCAGCACAGAGCATCTTCACCAGATGTGCTGCAGCTGTACCAGATGTGGATCGGTACAGCTGTGCCACTGCAGCGCTTTACGTATAGACATACCCTTATTTTCATTTGCTATATTTATGACACACCACCCTACTGCTTTATACCTTTTTATACCATAGTTGCAAAGACGGTCATGAAGCCTCCCAGCACTGATCTCTTCCAACAGGCTCTCCCCACGTCCTTCCATCTAAGTGGTTATCCTGCATTCTGTATTTGCCCTTGGGACAATACGTTTTGTAAAGAGAGTGCATATATTTATCTGGTTACAGAAATAAGAGTAATGAAGAAGTAGGGAACCAGAGGTGGCCATCTAATACAGCTTCCCTGCAAGGTTATTTATCAGTTATAGCTGTCTCTTGCTTGTACAGAATCTTAAAATATCTCTATCTGTCAGATTTGTGGCATGTCTTCCCCCATCACACTCCAGCTGCTGAAGATAACAGGGCTCTGGCTGAAGTGCAGTAGCAGTCTGCTCAGGGAATCATTCACGTGACCTCAGAGAATGGTTGGAGATGTGGCAGGAGCTGTTATCTCACTTGGGTTATTCTGGTATTATACCAGCATTTAACAGGTAGAGCCTGGAGTGAAAGACTCCCCTAAAGAGCCAACACCAGACTGAACAGGAGAAGGTCATCCGATTCTTAGGGCACTTCTATACATGGATTTAAAAACAAAAACAGTGATTGGCCCGGGTCAACTGATTTGGGCTCGCAGTGCTCAGGCTCTGGACTGAACAAGTGTTGTGTAGACGTTCAGGCTCGGGCTGGAAGCTGAGCTGTGGAACCCTGAAAAGGTGAAAGGTCCCAGAGCTTGGGCTCCAGCCCAAGTCTGATGGTCTACACAGCAATTTTTAGCCCCGCAGCCCAACTCACCTCACCCAGGCCAACCGTGGCCATGCCGCAGGGCATATGCTCAAAGACCTCATGGGCAACAGGGTCTTTAAAGAATCAGGCAACCTCCTTTTTCAGTTTTCACTCTCTATTTTGCCACCTAGCTGTTGCTAGTCAAATGCAGAAAGTAATTAATGCAATACCGCACTGAGACCTAGGAGATAGCTGGTTATCTTAGAAAGCTAAAATCCTGACGCTAAAAGGATGGACCATCACTATAGCAAACAATTTCTTTGTGGTAGCACATCATTCTAATCATACACTTTTTTCATACAGAGCTGGTCCAAATTAGTCAAGCAAACCATTTTTATTTACTGTGTTTCATTTAAAGGAAGTATTGGAATGATTACTGAGGCATGCAAGACTCCATCTAATGGCATCAGAAACTGGCATTTGTCATTCCAAAATACAGCTCTGAAGTAAGACTTCCCAGGCTCAGTCTGGTTCATAAATAATGTTGAGATGATAGCTTCACTCTATGGAGGCAATAACGAGAAACTTTCAAAAGCACCTACCTTGTGCAAGGGCAGCACCAGGAACGCTCCACCACCACTAGCTTCTATGATTATTGCAACAAATTTGGGGTTTACTACACAAAAGGAACTATCCCAGGTAACACGGGAAACCCGGATGTCGTCATAACACTGGTCATTTTTCACTGCTTGCCCAAACACATGCCGAAATTTGCTCTGTCGTACCACTCGCCTCATTGTGTCTGCGGAGAAAGAGAACAGGAGTTTCAGAAGAACTTGGCCAGTTAAGTGCACGTTGTCTGGTCTGTTTTTCTAGAACCCACCTGTCTACGTATGCTAGTGAACTCAAAGAGTCAAGTACCTGGTATTGCAGGAGATGCAGCAGCTTTCATTCATTACACCTACGCATACTGATGCCCAGTTTCAGATCCTGGTCACTCTACAGTTCAAACAGTGCTAGTAACAACTGGTTTTAAAGGGAAAATTCTATTTTGTTAATAAGCCTTCAGAATTAAACTGACTTGTACCAAGCATAACAGAATTGGATTTTTTAACCAATATTGTATTTTACAACAAAAATGGTAAGACTAATTTTGCACAAAAAATGGCATTTTCCCTATTGTGATTATATTCCTTTTATTCCAGTAAAAAAGCACCCAACTCAATGGGTTTTTAAGGTAAGTTTCTACGTATTTAAAAATTGTTTGGGGGCACGGGAGGAGAAATGTATTTTGTTTTTTGATTAATTTGTTTACTTTCCAGGAGATGTAGATAAAACACAAACTCTCAGAAATAGGTACTTCTGTGAAGTGGTTTCACAAGCAAGTTAGCTTACTTTATACTAACTCAAAAATCTCATTGAAAATAAGTTTCTTTCCTAAGCAGGGAAGCAAGCTAATGACTTGAATTAACTTTGTTAGCTTGTTTGCATTGCTCCTCCTCTGCCTAAGAAACTAATTGTCTTGAGTTAGAATAGAGGGAAGTAGACTGGCATGGAAAATTCCAGTCCCCTGACTCTGCGGAGGTGGCGGGGGGGGGGGGGGAACAATTCATAGGAACACTGGGTCTCAAGGGGAGTGAGTGGCAATATATTATCCATTAGCATCTCCAGCTTCCAGATTGATGTTTTTCGGTAAGTTTCAGAAGGGATCAAAGGAGTCCTCCCACTGTAGGAGATTTTCTCCACAATTTATCAGTTCACAGGTAAGTGAGGAACCTCCATGTACTTCCTTGCCTTTAGAGATGTGAAATCTATTTCTGCAGTGCCCAATCTTTGAGCAACAGAAATCAGAGTCCTGCTTTAAGTTTGCCTCTCCATAGGTCCATGGTTACACATCAGGACCGGGAAAATGCTGCTCCAGTTCACAACGCTACTTGTTAAGGAAATATTGGTTCTGATTATTCCTGCAGTGAAGTAGTAAACTGAAATGCTTTTTCACACCATACAGTGGGTGTGCTTACGTGTGCATAGTCTGCCTGCAAGCAAAAATTATGAAAGGTTACTCAAAACACACATCCCATTTTAACTTCCAGAACTCAGCACGCAAGTACACTACAAGCCAGGCTTAAGAACTGCTTATCTGTAAAAAGTCTGGGAGCTAAAAAGTTAATGGTCTGTACATCTGGAGTGAAGCTCTCACCAGAATTGGCCAAGTCTTCGTACAATTAAAAGAAAATTTATATCACTCTTAATAGAAAACTCAATTACTCGGCGGAGTACCTCAAGTTTCCACATAAATATGAGAAATTTGCTGCAATTTGTCTCTTTCCTGCAAAATCCCCATGCCTGTGGTGACAACTTCAAACACTGAACACCAGGACTCTGAGCAGGACATCTGCACAGCAGACTTGCCCCAAATCTAAAAATCTACAGATTATGCAGACCATAAATTTAAAGTGAAATAGTAGCACTGGTTAAATCTGCTGGACTAACAGCACTGGAGAACGAAGCCACTAGTTCACAGAGACACACCCCCCATGCAGCAAAGCCAAAGCAGTGACCAGAAGCTTCTAAGTGCCACACATTGCTGGAATAAGGCAGGAGCTCAGCCTCCACAACCAGGCACTCATGGGTTTCCTTTCAGAGACCAATACATGTCCCAATTACCGTGTCAACTGTCCGAAATGGGCCATCTTGATTATCACTTCAAAAGTTTTTTTCCCCTGCTGATAATAGTTCCTCTTAATTAGCCTCTTACAGTTGGTATGGGTACTTCCACCTTTTCATGTTTCTCTGTATGTATAAATATCTTCTTACTATATGTTCCATTCTATGCATCCGATGAAGTGGGCTGTAGCCCATGAAAGCTTATGCTCAAATAAATTTGTTAGTCTCTAAGGTGCCACAAGTACTCCTGTTCTTTTTGCCAATTATGGTGGTGATTTCTGCAATGTGGATCTCTGTCTATTTAGGAATAGGACAGAGAGCACCAACTGCTTTCACACAGGCTAAACAGCTGTCTGATGGTAATGACTTGCAGCCACTGATAACCTTAACTGAGTTCAAACCAGCGACCTAGAGGCAAAAAGCTCTATATGCTATTCCAAGTCTCTTGAGCTGTCCAATCCAGACATTTTTTTCTTTTAGTATTTCTCACTAGTATTATTTTTGTTGTACTAGCATCAAGCTGCTATTCAGTAGATAGCAGTTTATCAAGAACATAATGAAATTGCCCAACTAGTTAGCCTTTCCCTCACTCTGAAGAAAATTAAGGATGACCAGGCATATTTACAGCTCAGCTTCCTAGAGTCTCTTCTCCATCAGATAACATAACCCAAACCACTAGATCATGGATCGATTCACCTATTTTCAAGTTTCTCCAATTCCGCCAGGAAACCTAAGTGATTGTTTGAGACAGCACACACAGTCTCACCTATGCGTGTACAGGCAGCTGAGGGCTATTTTCATCAGGGGTTCATTAAATTTCCCAAAATAAATTAGCTGTTTTTAAACTACAGAAGTGCCACAGTTATTACAAATGCCTGTAGCTTAAAAGAAAAGCAGCTGTCGTTTTAAAAATAAAATTTTGTGGACAACTGGTGAATTTGAGAACTAGAGAAAAGAAGCACTACAGAAAAAGTAAGGATTGGTATTATTAGCTGGGATTATGCCTCCTCAATAGTCACAAATAAATAACTGAAAATTAATGAGCTAATATCCAAACATTTGTTAAAATAAATATGCAGTATGTGTAGCAAAAAAATCTAAAAAAAGGTCCTATCCCAAGCTACACACACCTCTAACATAGAAGTTGCGGAATCAGAACAAAAAACCCAAGTAACCCACAAACATGAATAACTTTTTACACACATAAGCCATAGTGGCACCATGACAGATAATGTTAAGATCTGTGAAGCATCTTCAATGGAACAGTAGAAGCCTAACATATAGAATAGTTTTCATTCAGCAGGAGTCCAGAGCCCGTTAGAAACAAACTAATATACAAACTAGGCAGATATTCCATCCCGTCACTGAAATACACTCATCTGTGGGATGAAATACCACAGTTACTCTGCCAACAATGCTGCAGTTTTTTCAGAGGAAGGGAAGAGCAGGCTGTCCTAAGCTGAATTGGCAGAGGGTGGGCAAATCAGAGGTGGGCAAACTACGGCCCACAGGCCACATCCAGCCCATGGGACCATCTTGCCCGGCCCTTGAGCTCCCGGCAAGGGGAGGCTAGCCCCCGGCCCCTCCCTTGCTGTCCCCCCTGCCCCACAGCCTCAGCTCACCACACTGCCAGAGCGCTGGGTGGCGGGGCTGGCTCCGGCTGGGCAGCGTGGCTGCGAGCTCCTGCCACTCTGAGTGGCATGGTAAGGGGGTGGGGAGCAGGGGGGTTGGATAAGGAGCAGAGGATCCCAGGGGGCAGTCAGCGGACAGTTGGATGGGGCGGCGGTTCGGGGGAGGGGGGTGTGTGTCAGGGAACAGAGGGGTTGGATAGGCATGGGAGTCCCGGGGGACCTGTCAGGGGGCGGGGGCGTGGATAGGGGCCGGGGCAGTGAGGGGACAGGGAGCAGGGGGAGGCTGGATGGGGGGAGGTGCCAGGGGGCAGTTAGGGGTGGGGGTCCCGGGATGGGATGGTCAGGAGAGAAAGAGCGGGGGGGGGGGGGGGGGGGGGATTGGATGTGTCGGAGGTTCTGAGTGGGGCAGTCAGGGGCCGGAGGCCAGTTTGTTTGGAGAAGCACAGCCTTCCCTACCCAACCCTCCATACAGTTTCGCACCCCGGATGTGGCCCTCAGGCCAAAAAGTTTGCCCGCCCCTGCTCTAAATAGACCTGTATGTAATCATTCAAGGTGGGATTCTGCCCAGGCAACAGGAAGGCAAGCCTACTGCTTGAGAAGTGGCATGAGAATTTTCATGACCCCGAACAGGAAGACGTGTACAGAGCAGGTGACGGAGGCAGGAGACCGTGGTTTCATTCCCAGTTTTGCCACTGACTTACTGTGTGATCTCAAGCAAGTCACTTAGCCTGTCTGTGCCAGACAAAGTGGGGACAAAACGCACCTGTCGCAAGCATTTCCAGCTGCTGGAATGAATGTCCCCAAGAAGGGCCAAGGATTGTACGAGTAAATTGTCTAGGTCTCCGTTAAGATGCGTCACATAAAAAATTCACTCTCTCACCCAACTAATAATTCACATTACCAAATCTTTTAGATCTGATCAATAGCACTTCTAAAAAGACCCTTATCTGGTACGGTGGTAGAGTCTTAGTCATGGCACAGAATTCCAATGTGCTAGGAGCTGTACAAACATAGGAAGTTTCAGTACAAAAATCAGAGGGGTAGCCATATTTGTTGCTTCTACAGATCCAGACTACGAGTCCTGTGGCACCTTATGCTCCAATACGTCTGTTAGTCTATAAGCTTTCGTGGGTGAATACCCACTTCTTCAGATGCCACTGCATGCATCTGAAGAAGTGGGTATTCACCCACGAAAGCTTATGCTCCAATACGTCTGTTAGTCTATAAGGTGCCACAGGACTCTGTTGCTCAGTACAAAAAGTTACCTTTAAGAGGCCATGTGGTCAACCAGATCAGCAGTTATTTGCGCAAGCCCAGCAACTTGGAGAAATGCACAATTAAGACACCTGCTTTTACTCTGTCTTATTTATGTTGCACCTTAAAAATGGACAATACCTCACAATAGGTAAAATGTTCAACAAGAGTATTCCTGCCCCCAAAAGCTTCTTCTCCAATCATGAGAGCTCAATATCTTCATTTCTTTTTTTCCTTTGCTATAATTCAACACTTAAACTGACAATGATTTGCTGTAAAACATTCCAGTATACAATTTATATGAAAGATATAAGTATTGCTAATTCTCACAATTTTATTGCAAGTCTCTCAATGAGTATTTTTAAGCCTTAGCTCCTGGAGTCCTGTGATTACATTAGGATTACAGCATTCCAATTACCCCCACGCCCAGACTTTCTAACCTCATGATTGCCCAGAAAAGCCTTAAAACATGAAGTCTAGGCACTCAGAAACCAGAAGGTAACTATAAAACTCCCCAGATTTATTTTCATAAGTATAATTATTTTTAAGCCAATCTCATGATTTTGAAATGCTTGGGGTCAGCAATACTGCAGTATACAGCTGTGCGTCCCAGATTTTTATAACCCTCTGCTCTGATTTTGATGAACCTACCTTCTCTCAACAGACAGTAACTTCACACCTTGTGAGGACACACAAGTATTGCACTTAAGAATTAACCAAACTTGTTGATGGGGAGAAGACAGAGGGTTGTTCTCAAAAAACACCATGTGTTGCAATAACTGGACACAACAGGAAGTGTGCACACCCAGATCGACTATTTCTCACTGATAACACATCTCACAGGTACATGTACTCTGCAGCAAAGTTCTACTTACTCATTTACTTGGGGTGAGTAATTTTTTCTGAGGAGCAAGTAAAATATTAGTCATCCAGGTAAGACAGGCAAGCAGGGCAGGCTTTGTATAAGTTTTCAGGAAGACTTTGCAACATTGTTCATTGTTTAGCATTCTTCCCACTCCATGGTGGGTCAAAACATAAAAAAAGCTTGTTTTAGAAAAGGTAAAGCCAGTACTTAAATCTGTGCCCCTGCAAGTAACCCCAAATTGCCCAATCTCAGCAGACCATATATAGGAATTTTGCAATTTGTTGTCTTTAATACTGGGAACAGGGACAGGATAGTAAAAGGTAAGGTTTACTGTGTACAACTTATACAAAAATTCCACCTGGTCCACAATAAGACCCCACCAAAAGAAGTCAAGTTCTCCAGCTCACAAATCTGATGCTTTTAATTCTACTATTCCTCCTCGACCAACTGCTGAAAAATTCCCTTCTCCCCAGGTGAATTTCCCTCATTTAAAGTCATTTGAGGAAGGGTTTTAGAAGTTAGCCTCATTTTTAGCAATGCATAAAAAAGCACATTCCTCACTCATTTAAGATCTTTTTGCTCAAGAAGCACACACCTTTGCCAACCTTTCCCTCAACCCAAAATGCCCTGTTCTCAACGGGAACCTCTTTCTATGATGAGCCCATGCTGAACAGGCTCACAAAGCCCTCATTTCCATAGCAAAGGGAGTGATTCTCAGCTTTGGATCACAGCCATTTTGATCTGGTTCTTTTCCGGGGGAGGGGAAGGGGTAGAAACATGCAGGCTCTAGTTATAAAGAGCAGTGACTATGGATCCTTCAATGCACCAAGGAAAGTGATCAGGTAAAAAATATAAGCAGGATAAGCTTGGTCCTGGAAAGCCAGTGAAGAGCTTTCTTTCCCTGCAGTTCCAGCCTGAAGAGGGTTTAGTATCCTAATTAATTTCCCAATAGTCAAGTGCAGCAAAGGATCCCCTCCCCCACCATCTAAAAAATGACAGCTGAAGCCTGATTGCCACTGGTTCTCTTCCCAGGGTTAGTTCAGAGTCAAACGAGGCAGACTGCAGGAACAGAAGGCAACCCTTAGGGAAAAAAGTTACTCTGTCTAGCAAAGTGGATAGGTTTTTCACCTCTGCGATTATTAGCTAAACCCTGATGGGCACCTGAAGCCATTCGCCATTTTAAAAGATGGATTCAGCCCTTTAGCAAATAAGCAAAATATACTAGGACTTGGCTAATTCTGGCTAATAACCGGGGAGCCTGGGTGAATTACTTAGGCAGGGTAGCACATCATGAAATGTCCTTTGTTCACTCACTTCGCTAATTGCAGTTTTATCTACCAATGCTATTTCTGTAAAGATACTGTAGCGTCTCCTAAGAGCAAGAACGTCAGAGACGAGTCATTACAGCCCTGTTCATTTTAAATCTTTGCTGAGAAGCGGGGAGAGGATATCAGGGCATGTGTGCTAAATATGGGATATTTGTGTCAGCAAAGTACAAATTAGGAGGGTTAAAGACACCACTCCTACTTGGAAGTGTTTTAATATTGCTAGAGTTACAACCCTCAGCAAAATTAAAATGGAAGCTTTATATATCCTTCCAAGAGGGTACCAATGGAAGTGCTGACAGACCTCTAGCTATACATGGAGCTCCCATGCAATGCTTTATAATGCAGAGCGTCTTACAACTCATGCGGTACGGGGTGCATCTGGATAAACACCCTTCAGCTTTCTAATGCTAAGAGACTTGTGGCCAAACTCTGCCTTTAGTTATATCCATCCAAACCTGACTGATTGCAGAAGCCATTCTACCGGCCCAGAGTACTAGACCTAGAATCTGGCCCCTTGCAACAGTGTTCAAGTGGACCTTAGAAATCAACTGTTTAAGAGCAGGTTAGATGAACACCTGCCAGGGATGGTCTAGGTATACTTGGTCCTGCCTCAGCATGGCAGGGCTGAACTAAGGGACCTCTCAAGGTCCCTTCCAGCCTCAGACCTACATTTCTAAGATTCTAAGGGCTGGTCTACACTACGGGGGGGGGGGGGGGGTGGGCGCGGAGGAAGGGGGTCGATGTAAGGTACGCAACTTCAGCTACGGGAATAACGTAGCTGAAGTCGACGTACCTCGCTCGACTTACCTCACCGTGAGGACGCTGCAATGTCGAAGGCTGCCGCTCCCCCGTCAACTCCGCTTCCGCCTCGCGTCGGGGTGGATTACCCGAGTCGACGGGAGCGCGTTCTGGGATTGATTTATCGCATCTACTTTAGACGCGAAAAATCGATCCCCAAAAGATCGATTGCTACCCACCAAGTCAGCGGGTAGTGTAGACGTGGCCTAAGAGTTGACACTGCACATGTCTACACAGTACCATTCATTTAACTTCCTTCTGATCTTCCATCATGAAGAGCCACAAAAATTACCCTGGATTTGCCCATCTTCCTGTTTATAAAGGATTTATCTGTCTAAAAAGTCCAGCAGATATAGTTCTGTGGCTTGGAGGGTTTTCAGCCTGCTTATGTGAGAGGAAATACATCCTGCTAGGGAACAGCTTACAGGAAAACCCCCCGCGAATGGCAAAATCCTGTTCAACCCATGTGGATGTGATCCTTTGGGAGGGCCAGACACTCAAAAGGAATGGCTGATTTAAAACATTAATTCAGCCAGAGGCCATTTCCAATAAAGCAATTTACATGCCAACCTTACGGGAAGAGCTTCTTTGCAGAATCTCCTTATAAAAAGTTGATGTGAAAGGAGGGTGTTTTTCCTTCTAGGCAAGATTCCCAGCAAGATAAGGAAAGTTACAAATTTTATGGTAGCCCCCCACAAAGGCTTCATTCAGGACTGGAACTCTGTTGTGCTGGAAACGGCACAGAGAGCTAGACATGGTCTTTCACCCAAACAGCTTACAATCTAGCAATGACCAACATATGAACAGTGGAGGTGGTGAGACAATCAAATATGTTATAAGCAGGGCTGGTAGCACAGCTTACTACTCAGGTTGCCTGATACTGCCCCTTATAAGGCCCTGTTTTCAGTTGCTTACAAACTTTTCCAAATGTTAACCATTCGGCCTGAAGTTTTTCCAGACTAGGTGTCTGCCTCAGCCTGAATTTGTTTGGCCAACTTCAGCCAAAATGGTTCAGCCATTTCCAAGAACGAGGCTAGGGAAAGATATAGAATCATAGAATATCAGGGTTGGAAGGGACCTTAGGAGGTCATCTAGTCCAACCCCCTGCTCAAAGCAGGACCAATCCCCAATTTTTGCCCCAGATCCCTAAGTGGCCCCCTCAAGGATTGAACTCACAACCCTAGGTTTAGCAGGCCAATGCTCAAACCACTGAGCTATCCCTCCCCCCGCCCCATGGATATGTCTTATCCATGTTAAAAAATCCCACCCCCCCAGGCTTTAGAGCATAGACATGAAATCTGGCAAGAGGGGTGGGGCGGTCTTTGGGTCATGGATATGTCTTTTGTTATTCCTATGAAAATCCACCCAAAGTTGGCCAAGTTATAAAACCTTTGAAAAACTGTAGTTTGCACATGCTCAGTACAGACTCACTAGACCGCAGATAAAATCTCTGAAGATTTCATCTGTACTTAGCATGCTTCAGCCTGGGGGCTACAATGGGCTGAGCAGGACTTTCCCTGCAATGGCAGGCCCAGGAAGTAAGATCAGAGTGCCTGTCGCTCCTGGACTCTCAATGGAGGATGCTGCAGAATTGATATGTAGAGATAAAATATGGGGTTATATTGTTGTTGGGTTTTTTTGGAGGGGGAGGAAGGGAGGCTGAGAGGTGATGTGGAGGGAAAATGGGACTGGCTGGGCAAGAAGACTAGAGCTGGGAACCAGTGGGATGGGGGATAAGATCTGATGAGGAGCCAGAGTGCAAGAGGACAACGAGCCAGGGAAGGGGTGTGGAAGGCTGGGACTGGATGAAACAGCCTGGGAAAGAAGACTGGGAGTCAGTGGAGATGGGGAACACGGACAGTGGGCTGACCAGAGGCCAGTTGGGCGGTGAGGGGGGGAAATCAAACAAGGAGCTGTGGGGAGTGAGGAGGTTAGAAGAGAACCGGAACAAGCTAGGAAAAGAGGCTGGGGACAAGAGGGGGAGCTAGTAATGGCTGGGCAAAGAGATTGGGACTGGGAAGAGACACCTAAGGAGTGAAGACAGACTGGCTAGATACGAATGGAACTGGGATGAGGAGCCAGGGTGGGGAACAAACAGAACTGGGATGAGGACAGATCGTCAGGAAGGAAGCGGAAGGTGGAGAGTTAGGTGGAGAGAAGGGGGGACAGGCAAAAGGCTGTGCACAGGAGAGTACAGAGCCTGGAATGGAACCTAAGATTCCAGAGTCTCACCATTCCACTGCTGTCAGCAAATAACTGTGAAACTCACTGGCAAAGTGTGCGTCTCATTAGTGCTGGTCCTCACAGAGGATGACAACCTACTACTGCTATCAGTTACTCCATTAGCTCAAGTGGCAGAAGTCTGCGTGGTTCAAACCCTGTGCGTGTCGATGTGATGCCACATGATGGAATTTGTTTTTTCCCATTTACATTTTTTAAAAACCTAGGAAAGGTTGCACAAACAACCTTAATTGTAATATTTCCTAACTTGAATTGCTTGACCTTGCAAGCTCCAAAAATGCTCTTTTAACATTGTGTGCACACCCGTGTGTAATACCTTGTGTGCGCATCTTTGCACACGTGTGCGCGCGCACACACCCACCCCACTTTTTATATTTTTAATTACAACGAATTATTGATTTTCTGCAATTGCTCCCCAACCACCTGCCCCAACCACCTCTCTGCCTAGCCATGTAGCCCTGGATGATTTCCTGGGGATAGTCCAGCAGAAGAGGGCTTTGAGAAGGCATTTGGAGATGGTAACAGCCTCACAAGATCAGTTCTGGGAGGGCATCTGCTGCCTAACAGGCAGCATGGAAGAAAGAGTTCAAATGTGCATGGGAGGGGTTAGACAAGCAGGTCTATGGTTGACAAGCAGTCATGAGGTTGGCATAATTGATAGAACCCTAATGAAGAGAGAGCTATGGTCTGGAGCGAGCGAAATCCTGAATGAACACAGTATAACAAATCCAGGGAGCTCACTGCCACAGGATATTAAAGCAAGCAGCTTACTCTAGAAAAAAAGAATTGGATCTGCAGTTAGACTAGGAATGCTAGAAGTTACAAGAGATTGCAATCCTCATGCTTCAAGGCCTGACCTAGATGGTGATCAGCTCAGAAGACATTCACCCACATGGTGTCATCATGCAAAATAAAGTTTATCATAAAGGGGCTGAAGGACTCGCCACTTTCCATGGCAACATCTCAAAGGCCACTCCTGCAGTGGAGCCAAGTCTCAATTTTATCAAGCCTTGTGATTCCCTAAAGTCTCCGCTCTTGCGGTCATGGGAATACATGAAAATCTCAGGTTTCATTTTAAAGAGCAGAAAGCTTTTAGCCCATGGAAGTTGTGGAGGAAAGCTTGAAAACAAACTCTAAAGCCAATAAGAGGAGCCCAAAATGTTTTTTTCCCTTAATTACACTATTTCTTGGGGGTTGACTCATGATTTTTGAATGCTGAGGGTTGGCAAAATGGCCACTATCAGAGACTGAGAATATAGACTATTGAAATGTTTTGATATGGTAACTCCTAGGTTGTCATTTTTTTAACATCTGTATATCATGCAACACACTTGTATAGCACTATACCAAGATTCATGTTTTGAGATCCTCTGATGGACAGGACTGCAGTCGTACAAAGTATCTTACAACATTAATGACTTACGGCTCACTTCACCTTATTAGTTTATTTTTACAGATGAGGCAATGGAGGCTCAGGGAGGTTAAGTGACTTGTCCAAGATCACGCAGGATGGATGCCAATAGCAGAGGCAGGACTAAAATCCAATATCCTGAGTCACAAGTCTTGTGCTTGTAAACACAAGGCCATTCTTCCTGTTGCATCTCTTCATTTTGTGTTAAGAAGGCTTGTCCATGTCAAGGGACTGTTCACACCAACTGCAGCAGTGACTAAACCTTTATTTTCAGGCATTCAGAAAAATGTAATCCAGGCTTCACATTGTCACACATCACAGCCCTAGGGTGTATTTTATTTGTGTACTGAAAACACAATCTGCCTGGTAAAGTGAAGTCTAGGTTGAGTAAGATGATCCTACCCCCCGACTTTAGTTCATTTTAAAGACAAAAAGTCAGACTATAAACATAACAGTGAAATTTCCAGCTGTCCGGAAAAAAACCCAAAAAAACCTGGAAAGATTCTGTTATGTGATGAGAACCTAAGCCACATAAACTAGCAGGAAATTTGATTTTATTCCAAATAGGAAGTGTAACAAATTCAGAAATGTAAAATTTTTACTAAATTTAATCATTTCAAAAATGCTAAAATTGCTATTCTGGGCACAATTCAAGGTTACTGGCTCTAACCTAGAAATTCCTGTTTGGTATCATTGAATCCCTATAACTGAAGGATGCTTGAAATGTAGCTATTAGCCCATCCCTAGATCTGCCTTAGCCGTCTCTTCAATGACTGCAACCCTTCCAGCCACTAGGGATCATGTGCTCCACCACTCGTGTAATACAAGCACTGAAACCACAGCTCTAGTGGTGAGACCATGTGAGCTGAAGACTGCATGTAACTGTCCTAAGAGGCAGGCAATGTAAGCTCGAGCTGCACTCCGATAGGGGGGTTGGTCTTTGGAGCTTTGGGCCAGTACTGCTATTCAAATGCCAATATGCCCTCTAAGCGCTGCCTTTGTTGGGGATTGTGCGTTTTCAAAGGAAACTATACCCAGATACGTGTATAGATATGATGGCGATGAGACCATCATTCTTCTGAGAGTTGCAGATTAACAAGGTTGTATAATGATTAACTCTTATAAATACACACAGTCATAACAACTACATGGCTTGTGAACTGGCTACCTTAGGACCACCGTATGTACTCATGCTATGCTAAGGTGGTGATCTGAAGTGCAGTTGCTGACTATACTAGCAAGCGCATGTTTGCAGATTGGACATTGTGTGATTCTACCAAAAGGTTCCTGACTGTAAATTTCATTTCCTTGAGGGGTTCTGAAGTGAGTGACCTTTTACAGAATGATGCAGGACACCTTTGTGCTCTCACGTTGGGCCTTCAAGGGCTATTTACAGTTAGTTGGGGTGGTACAGGCATTGTACTATTTAAAAATCACTACCCAGACAAGACAGCATGTCTAGTTGCATTTAATCTGTGTCATTTGCTCTAATTCCATAGCAATAAGTGCACACAAAATCATTAAATAAAGTAATTTGTCACAAGGATATTGATGGAAGGAAGGCAAGGAAAAAAAGCTACTTAAAAATCCTTGGCCCCAAATTTTATGTGGACAAAATACAAAACAAAGCATGTACTAATTTCATAGGAAAAATGATATAGGAGACCGTACAATCACCGATAAATACTTCCACAGACAAGCACTTTCAGATTTCATAACTGAGAGAAATGATGGAAAATAACCCACTTCCCAAGTCTGCCTCCTCAAATTTGAAGGGACACTGTCAGGTCATATTTAGAACAAAATTTAAGTTTTATGAACACAAACTATTAGGGTGGGGAAAAAACGTTTCTAAGAAGATGAATTTTTTTAAAAGGCCAATTGTTCTTTAACACCTAAGAGTGTTCTAGGAACTATACAATGAAAAGTTCCTGCCTGGAATAATAGTGGGGAATTTCCACAATCTTCATATTGACTGGGTATGTGTCACTTCAGGAAGGGATGCAGAGATAAAATCTCAAGACACCATAAACGACTGCTTCTTGGAGCAGCTTGTCCTGGAACCCACTAGGGGAGAGGCAATTCTTGATTTAATCCTAAGTGAATCACAGGATCTGGTCCAAGAGGTGAATACAGCTGAACCACTTGGCAATAGCAACCATCATGTAATTAAATTAAACATCTTTGCAGGGGGGGAAATGCCAAAGAAACCCACTACAGTAGCATTTAACTTCAAAAATGGGAACTACAAAAAATGAGAAAGATAGTTAAATGGACATCAAAAGGGTGAAATGCCTACATATCACATGGAGATGATTTATAAACACCACAATAGAAGCTCAAACTAAATGTATACCCCCAAATAAATAAACTATAAACAGCCCAAAAAATGCTGCCATGGCTAAAGATGGTAAGCAGAGTAAAAGAGGTGTTTAGAGTGAAAAAGCCATCCTTTAAAGATTGAAAGTTAAATTCTACCGAGGAAAATAAAAAGGAGCATCAGCAAGACAAGCGCAAAAGTATAAGGCAGGCCGAGAAAAAAAATAAATATGAAGAGCAGTTACTTAAGGACATAAAAAAAACTAACAGCAAAAAATGTTTTAAGTACATTAGAAGCAGGAAGCCTGCCGACCAGTCAGTGGGGCCATTGGATGATCAAACTGCTAAAGGAGCACTCAAGGAAAACAAGGCTGTTGCTAAAAAGCTAAATGAATTGTTTGCATCAGTCTTCACAGCAGAGGTTATGGGGGTGATCCCCACACCCGAGCCATTCTGTTTAGGTGACAAATCTGAGGAATTGTCCCATATTGAGATGTCAATAGAGAAGACATTGGAACAAATTGAAATTAAACAGTTATAAGTCACAAGGACTAGATGGTATTCACCCAGGAGTTCTGAAGGAACTCAAATATGAACTTGCTGAACTACTAACTGCGGTATGTAAACTATCACTAAAATAAGCCCCTCTACCAGACAACTGGAGGGTAGCTAATGTAATGCCTATTTTTAAAAAAGGTTCCGGAGGCGATCTTGGCAATTGCAGGCTTTAAGCCTAACTTCAGTACTAGGCAAATTGATCAAAACTATGGTGAAGAACAGAATAATCATACACATAGATAAGCACAATATGTTGGGGAAGAGTCAACATGGCTTGTGTAAAGGGAAATCATGCCTCACAAATCTATTAGAATTCTTCAAGGGGCAATCAACAAACATATGGACAAGAGTGATCCAGTTGATATAGTATACTTGGATTTTCAAAAAGCCTTTGAAAAGGTACCACATCAAAGGCGCTTAAGTAAGGTAAGGAGTCATGGGTTCAGGGGGAAGGTTCTCTCATGGATCAGCCACCGGTTAAAAGACAGGAAACAAAGGATAGGAATAAATGGACAGTTTTCACAACGGAGACACATAAATAACGGGGTCCTACAAGGATCTGTGGACGGATCTGTGCTGTTCAACATATTCATAAAAGATC
The DNA here is from genome assembly GCA_033296515.1 of Macrochelys suwanniensis. NCBI lineage: Eukaryota > Metazoa > Chordata > Testudines > Chelydridae > Macrochelys > Macrochelys suwanniensis. Next base: position 4,061,208 of record CM065789.1, on the reverse strand, counting down.
TGGAAAAGAAAGTGAACACTGAGATGGCAAAATATGCAGACAATACAAAATTATTCAAGCTAGTTAAGTCCAAAGCTGACTGAAGAGTTAAAAAGGAATCTCACTGAACTGGATGACTGGGCAACAAAATGGCAGATGAAATTCAATTTGGTAAGTGCAAAGTAATGCACACTGGAAGAAATAATCCCAACTCTACATACAAAATGATGGGGTCAAAATTAGCTGTTACTACACAAGAAAGATTTTTGAGTAATCATGGACAATTCTCTGAAAAACATCTGCTCAGTGTGCAGCAGCAGTAAAAAAAGCTAACAAAATGTTAGGAACCCTTAGGAAAGGGATAGATAATATGACAGAAAATATCAAAATGCCACTATATAAATCCATGGTGGGCCCACATCTTAAATAGTGCACGCAGTTCTGGTCACCCCATCACAAAAAAGATACATTAAAATTGATAAAGGTGCAGAGAAAGGTAACAGAAGTGATTAGGATATGGAACAGCTCCCATATGAGGAGAGATTAAAATGCCTGTGACTGTCCATCTTGGAAAAGAGATGAGTAAAGGAAGGATATGATAGAGGCCTATAAAATCATGAATGATGTAAAGAAAGTAAGTGTTATAACTGGGTTCAAAGAAGAATTAGAAAAGTTCATGAAGGATAGGTCCATCAAGTGCTATTAGCCAAGATGGTAAGGGATGCAATCCCATGCTCTGGGTGTCTCTAAACCTCCAACTGCCAGAAGCTGGGATTGGAATGACAGGGGATGGATCACTTGAAATCACCCTATTCTGTTCATTTCCTCTGAAGCATTTGGCATTGGCCACTGTCATACACTGAGCTATATGGACCATTGGTGTGATCCAGTATAGCCATTCTTATGAAGAGTTTACAAACTAATATCATAATGTACAAAGGGGGAGGAGGAAAGGGACACGAGTTTTTTTTCATAATCTGAGCCACACTTAAATCTTGTTGTTTACCGTTGCTTAACCTCATAGCAAAGTACCACTTTTTTCAATCTTTTCCTTTTTTTTGTCAGTTTTGCCCATTCTGTTTTTTCTTATTTAATCTTTGCCCATTTTCTCCAACTTTTCAATAGAACTTGTTTTAAAAAAAATCCCCTTCAGTATTTTTGAATCCCGACTTTGTAGTTTTGTGCCTGAATGAGATCCTGAAATTTAAATGGGACCAGAAATTGACTGAACAGATATGAAACTAACCTCTCTATTTTCATCATCCCAGATAAGTGACAATCCAAATGCAAACAGTATAACCAGTGGAAAGCAAAGTAGATTTTCAATGCTGTTTTTCAATTTTAATATCAGGTGTTCTTTGTCAAGAAGGTAAGGAAATTTGTTTTTTAAAACACAATTTTTAACCTTTTACATTCAGCTGAAACAAATCATTAGTGAAATAAGCTATTGTACAGAAGTCGGTTTGTGCCATACTTAGGAACATATATTGAGCACATCAGTTGGACAAAGAAATGAATAAAAAGACTGCTAATGATGAAAATATAATAAATAGAAGATAAATGAAGAGGGGAGTGAGCTGCATTATAAATAAAGCAATAAACCCCACAAAGATCCAGGCAACGAGGGCAAAACAACTCATGAAACCCCAAACACTTGCACACACAATGAAATCTACCAGAGACATTCAGTTACACTGCATCTGTGCTCGCAAACGTTGAGTTACAGTTAGACAAATGTAAAAGCACCTAAGCCCAGTCTATGCTACCGCTTCCATTTCTACTTCCATCAGTGATGATGAATTATGGCTATAAAGCTTGCTCATTTAGACAAATCCTAACAGGATAAGGAAACAGTACCCCAGTGGAGGGATATAATCTTCAACCACCTCTTTAGGACCTCTAGATTAATGACTCTGAACAAAGAAAGAACTACTCAAAAGAAAAAACGAGTCCTGCGGGCAAATGTCCAATACCCACAAAAGACCACGAAAGGCCTTACCCAGATTTCCCATCTGTTCCAATGTGGAAGACTTATTAGCTCTAGTAGAGTCTTGTTTTTGTTTTTTTTTAAATGGTGTAGGAAAGAAACCTTGGGGGGAATCCCTCCTCACATCTGTATCTTCATCCACCCCCCAGAAACAGACCAATATCCTTCCCAACCCCGGCAACGTTCTTCTGTGCTTCTGCCCGAGGCACTGCTCAAGAGTAAAGGAAGGTGCTACCTACACGCCGAGGGACTGAATGCATCACCTCTGCAGCAACAGAGCTCAGGACTAGAACTCTCACCCCATCTTCTATGGTGAGGAAAACACTAGAAAGCCAGAGCGCACAATCCTCTCTGCAAAACTACCACTCAGCAATCCTACTAGAAGAATCAAGCCCAGGACTCCAGTCAAGAGAGGTATGTAGATAATAAAATGCCTTCCTCTACGCAGCTGACCTAGTTTTCTTATCAGGGCAACAAAGTTAACAAGGCAGTATCAATCTGCTCGATTCTGCTACTCTACTCGCTGGCTTTTCTCGCTCTTTTGAAGGTTACACATATGGGTCTCTTCCAGATTTATTTTTAATGAGCATGTCAGAGAAGTTTTCTACCTGGGAAGCAAATTGTTAGGCACATACTGCCAAATGTGGGCTCTGGTCTCCTCACAACATGCACTTACTAGGGATGAAAAAACTCCTACCTAATGGCCCAAATGATGGAAGGTGGTTTCCTACCAGGGCACTGGCCTTGGACTTCATTTGGAGTCTCAAACCCTACCTTTTCCAACTACCTCTGGCCAATCATCTAAGGCCTGAACACTTCATTTGCAACATTACTGGGAGTCATGATAGGGAAAGAAGGTTTAAAATCCTTTTCTCCTATATCTCGTCCCAGGAAACATACATGACCACATCAATTTTGATTAATAAGCAATTCAGGCTTTTTATAAAATGATAAACAAAAAGGTGCACTAGCCACCACACCTGAAACTGAAGCTGCTGATCAGAATCCAATCCAGCCATTCCCATGGTAAATAAAGTCTGAAGCCACATTATGACAGATACACTGAGGTGCTCAGACACCCGAGATGAGCCTCGTTATTCTCTTGAGGTATTTATACAAGCATAGGATTTCTCACTCTACAAACACTTAGTGAAGAAACAGATGTGAGTAGTTTGATTAAGTTTAACAAGAGTAATGGCCACATAGAGAGAAGAATATAAACCCTATTGGCTTTAAGGTATTGTTGGAAATGCTTCTTGAGTTATACAAGCAACTAAATCATTCCAGCTACCAATTGAGAACTGACAGGAAAATGCATGAGAGGGAGAAAGCAACCGAGGCTTGATAACAAACTGCTCTATCTCCCCAAATTGCAACATGCCTTACCATCTACAAAAAGAAACTGCCACACTGCAGATTTCTAAAGACAGAACCTGCCTGAACGTGAAGGTGTTACAGGTGTCAATTCTCTTGATGCACTAAAATTTTACTATCTGAGAACCTCCACTACAAATATAAGTGGGACACAGATTTATCACATCCTGGAAACCAAAGCAATAACTAAGCAATCTAGCACAGCCAGAGCCTGCAAATGTACCAGCCAACATTGAGTCAGACTCACCAAGTAAAGACACTTCCCCAGACAGCCCTGCCTGATAGCAAGCACTCCACTGGCTCTGCCTGATATAGATGTGTATCAGGCAGAACAAGTGAGGCACCCAGCGCTACAGGTAGAGGAATAAAATAAGAGAGGAAGAATGAACGTTATCTAACCCACCTGTAGGGGAGGTAGGGAGAAGTGGGAAGCCAGGGGCACAAGACTAGAGTGCTCCCCTTCCAGCACACTGCCTCTGAAATCCACTGAGAAGTATTTGCTACTAGCCTCAACTTGTTGGGCTAGTCCTACAGCTATGCAGAGTTGTCAGTTTGTTTGCAATCCAAAAACGTCCAACATAAGCCAATGCACCCGAAATGTGCCATTTGGCCAGACTGGAGTTGCATTGGGCCAGATTAAGCCCTGCTGTAACAGTGAACAGGGTAAATTAACAATAAAACATCTTCCCACTTCTAAGAAATGGTAACAGCCTTGAACGACTGCATTCTGAGTAATTTCTTAATCCAAATGCTCAGTATATTAGAACCTCGTTTAAGGAACTAAACTTCTCAGATTCCCTCCCATCCTGACAGCTAAGGCCATCTATAGACGAAGCACCATCATTTGCAATTGTTCAGTATATTTTGAAGGCAGCAAAAGCAATCACTAATTGCCAGATACAAGATAGTAATTTCAATATGAAAGACAGTAGATGACCTAAAGAACTGCTCGAGTCTGACAATGCAAGTATTGCGTAAGTGAATGAGTGTTTTTAAACTTTAATATGTATAAATAAACTGCAAAATGAATTTCTCAGCTGTCCCATCTGGGATTGGCACACATTTCTCCAGATTTCCACTTGAGATCCTGCCAGCTCCTCCGGCCAAGCAGCCAATAAGTCAAAGAGTAAAATTACCATTGTGTCCTGGTACCAAAACATGCAGTTTGCAGTAAGGGGGGGAAAAACCTAAAACGAACATCCAGATATTTCAATGCGTTAACTTGATTTTAAATCCTTATCCTGTGGTACCAATTACAGCCCCTCCAGCATCTGTTTTAACAAAGGCTTTCAAGTTCAAAACATGCTTCCTTTGTCTTACAGATGTTCTGTATCTTCAAACCTTTTCCCATTTCAGGCCAAAGTTATTATCCTGAACTACTGAAGTATAGAACCCACCCATACACACTACAGATATTGTTCAGTTTAGCTAAGGGTATGTCTACACAGCAAAGAAAAACCACAGCTGGCGCACGTCAGCCAACTCAGGCTCACGGGGTTCAGGCTGCAGGGCTGTCTCACTGCTGTGTAGACTTCTGGGCTCAGGCTGGAGCCCAAGATCTGGGACCCTTCCACCCTGCAGGGTCCCAGAGCCCAGGCTCTCACCCAAGCCTGGAAGTCTAAACAGCAATGAGACAGCCCCTCAGCATGAGGCTGGCACGGCGGGCCGGCTGTGATTTTCTTTGCTGTGTAAACATACCCTAAGAGTTCAGCTACCTAAGCAGGCAAGTACCAAAGCATTTGTGTAAGGGCAAGCACATGTGTCACCTCATTCAGAGGGCAGGAAAGAAACATTTTGGCTTACGGATGCACATTTAGTTACCTCAGCCTTTAACATACTTACATGGTGACACAACTACAAGATATTCCACAAAGCAATGCTAACTTGGGCAGCAGCCTGGATGGTGCATTACAAACAAGAGGAAAGTATATCCGAGGTGCAGGAGACAGAGGAATTTTCCTGCACCCACAAGCCCATTTATGGCAATCCAACACAGAGCATACTGGATGGTCCCTGATAGTCTGTCACCATCCCCACTGCAGAATGCAAAGTCTCACTCAGCAAGCACACTGAGCTGTGCTCTGATCTGCAGTAGACACAGACTGATCTTGGGCGGCAAGGTGGTCTCAAAGAGGGACCCTCAGCTTTGGAAACTGCTTCTCTCCTTGGTGGGTCACAGCCTGGATTTGATAACCCTCAAGGCGTGCTTTCAACTGGAAACCACTGTTATCTGGACAGATACATTACTGAGCCTGCGTCCTAAACTCTGAACCCGTGAGACTGCTCTCTACAGTACCACGAGGGTTGCTGGGCCAGACCATCAGAGGTGAGCAGCACCATTTACACTGTGACAAGTACAGGTTTCAGCATTTGCTGTATATTTTTGCACTGCCATAGCACCTTGGACTCCTAGTCATGGACCAGGACCCCACAGTGCTAAGTGCTGGACAAACACAGAAAAGACAGTCCCTGTCCTAAAGCAATGCCACAGGGCAAGGTGTACATTACAGAGATACACACATGCAGCTGATGTCTAGGGAAATACTAGGCCAAATGAAGCTGTGCACCCCTTTTTGACAGAGCATTTTAAGATGCAACACAAAACATTACAACAGATTGTTACTGTACCTTTCTGGAGAAATATTTAGCACAGAGATGGCCCGTGGAAAGCATCATACACTTCAGGGTAGGAAAGCTTAGTGCTGCCGGAACAGCGCCTGTGGTTCACACTTTGCGAAGGCAGTAGAACTTTCCTCTTACAACTAAAGCTAGCATGAACTGGCTCCAGTTTCTCCCCAACTTGCAAAGCAAATACAGCATGTCTGAAACTGTAAATACTTTAACCATAAACCATTATGGCATCTAGCTTACACAGCAATTCTCTCCACTCAATAAACCAATCCTCTTGGGGGAGACAGTTTATATATTTGCATTGTTACATATCATGGGAAGATAAACGACCATTTCTCGTGTTTTAATTTCCTGAATACAAAGTTAGTTGCTCTTTATACAGTATAGTAAAGAGGCACTCAGATACCATGGTGATTGGGATGGTACAGAGAAAATTACCTGCAAAATAGGGCATGTGGCCTATCGTTTAGAGCAAGAAACCAGCAGCCAGGACTCCTGTGTTCTAGTCCAAACCCTGTCATTGAATGACCCTAAGCAAGTCACTTAACCTCTCTATGTCTCAGTTTCCCAATCTGTAAACTGAGAATATTTATCTATTTCACTGGGATACTGTAATATCTAATTGCAAGATTAACTGGAGATAATTTGATGAAAAGTGTTACATAAATGCACAGTACAATTGTAAACGTATCATAAGTGCACACTGTGCAGATTGCATCAGTCAAGTAGTTAAAGTGTCTAGGATGAACTGAAACACACCCCTCATCCCCAGCTCCATTGGGCCGTGGGCATCAATTTTCTTCAACGGGGTTGCTAGAAAAAAAGCTTGAAAACCACTGGTATACACTTACCCTAAGTCATCATCTGTATATACTGCCAGTCTGCCTTGTCTCTCTAGGGAGACAGATCACACTCTGCTTTGAACCAGTTACCTCCTGCTAACCTCTATGGATATTAATTACACCCATTACAAACTGTGTGGTTTATAAGCACTGGGTTGTGTCTCCCCCATGTCCAATTTCCAAGTTTGGAATATTTTAGGATGTCAATGTTTTGCTAAGTATCAGAGGGGTAGCCGTGTTAGCCTGGATCTTTGTAGAAGCGACAGAGTTCTGTGGCACCTTATAGACTAACAGACGTATTGGAGCATAAGCTTTCGTGGGTGAATACCCACTTCTTCAGATGCAGCAGTATTCACCCACGAAAGCTTATGCTCCAATACGTCTGTTAGTCTATAAGGTGCCACAGAATGTTTTGCTAGTTTTGCATGGTAAAGAAATCTTTCAAAACGAAGCATTGCAAGGTATCACCTTTGTACATTCACATGAGACATAATGGGTTTCCAAAGACTCAAGAACACAGTAACTATGGCAACAATACAGAGGACAGGATGTGAAGTGAGGGGGGGGGGGCGGATTTTCCACAATTTTAAATATTTTGATCAAGAGTAACTTGAAGTCTCATTTCTACAAACGACTTGTCCCAGGGACTGTGTGTGCTGTATGTTTCTTAGGTGAAGAAGGATGTAAAGAGCTTTCAAAAGAATCTTGAGCAAGAGCCTTTGAAAGCAGTGGTTGGGGGGGGGGGGGGAGAATGGGGGAATGGTTCTCTTTAGGGCAGACTACTGAACACCCACAAAATGCTAGGTAATAGCCATGGCATCGTTTGGAGGCAAGTCACATCAATTCCAGAGTGGCACGAGACCTACAGGATGTGTATAGAACCACATATTATACCGTAGAGCCTATGAGCCTCAGTCATGGACCTGGATGCCATTGTTCAGGATGCTGTACGAAAACAAAAAAAAGATGGTCCCTGCACCAGAGAGTCTAAGAAATGAGAGAACTGATGGATACAGACAGGGGAGTACAAGGAAACCATGAGATTATAGTGATTATAACTCAGGTTAAACCGAAAGGTAACTGGAATCAAAAATCCATTCTTAAAGACAAGGTTAAACTTTAGAATCAGATGTGAACCAACAAAAGCTAGAGAATTCCAGGCAAATGCTGCTAACTCCATCCTCAAACAATATCATATCAGATTCCCTTGTTTTTAATCACTTTGAATCACAATTGTTTTAATTTCATTTCCATTGCTTTTTAAAGTGGATGACTGAAGGAGAAAAGAAGGGAAAACTAATTATAATGGATTAAGAGAGACCCAGCTCAGTGACAAAAATCATTCTGATTCTTCCAAACACAGGATACCATGCACCATCACAGGGACTTCTAGATATGTTCAGAACAGATGTAGCCTTTCACCACACACCAAAATGCCTCCTACAGAACCATTACATCAATCCATTGCAAAGATAGTGTGAATAGTTTTAAAAAGATATTATCTGGATGAGAAACAGAATTTGTAGTTCTTGAACTGCAGACCAATAATTCCAACGGTAGAATTAAAATAGTCCAAAAAAGTGTAATTAAAAGGATTCTTCCTTCCTTCGAGACACCCCGTCACCCCCAAAAAACTCAGACAACTCAACCTTGGGATATGATGCCTTGAAAAAGCTACAGAAATTCTCATTCCTTTTCTTGTTGGCCCTTCCTTTAAACTGCAGATTTAACCTTATCTTATTTAATTCAAACTTGTGCCATCTCTTGCTTTTGGGGGGGGGGGGGCGGGAGGGAGGCATTAACAGCAGTCAAATTTGGGGGAGGGGGGATTCACAGCTCATTTTTAATGTTTTTTTCTGCTTATTTTTAATATTAGAAATTAAGGCCTTGTCTATCTTGGAAGACTGAGGACTAGTGACATCCCAAGAGTCAAGAAGGGCTTTTTAGTCATTGTTTACATTTTTGTTTTGTTAACACCTTCACTAATTAACATTTTGGATAAAGGACATCTATGTCAAAGATTCAGCAAACACCACTGTACATCACATCACTATCGCATGTGGAGATCCTGCATAGATACTAGTCTCTTTGCATTGCTTCATTACTTACAAAATGTATATATACTATATATATTTTAAACTAAAGTAACAAAACCACACCTACTAACATAACTGCTGATGCTCTAAAAAGTAAGCAGAGCTTTACAGAGACTCTCACATCTGGGTCACTAGTCAATCCTGACCAGAGCAGCAGTGACCCAGAGATACTACTATCTGCCATCTGTTCGGTGGCCAATATGAAAGGAGTTGGATGGTCTCAGCACATTGCCTACTGGATAGTTATGAACTTCTCATAAACCAGAACTAGCCCCCTTTTAGTAATCTCCAAGACTAAAGATACAGCTGCCTTCTGCCCTACAGGTGGGCTTCTCTGACTGTGTGTGTGTGTGTGTGTGTATATATATATCTATCTATCTATATCTGTTCACTGTATGTTCCATTCCATGCGTCTGATGAAGTGGGTTCTAACCGACGAAAGCTTATGCTGAAATAAATTTGTTAGTCTCTAAGGTGCCACAAATAATCCTGTTCTTTTTGATGACACAGACTAACACGGCTGCTACTCTGAAACATGAGCATCACTGTCACTTTTTAAAGCAGATCAAAAGTCAAGGACTAAAATTAAAACATTTTTTAAAAAAATCTAAATTGTTTAATTTAAGTTTGTCAATGTGAGCATGGGATGAATTAAACGCATCCAAAAGAGGATTCAGATTGGTCAGAGAACAGACAGGAACTACCTAATGGCATGCTAAATACGCCTAGAATAACCAATTTTCAAAAAGCAGCCAGCCTGAGTCACTTCAGTTAACCTAGGTCTATACTATCTTAGTTCTGCTATCAAGAGCTAATCCTAATAACTTCAGCATCACTTGCCCTTTATCAATTACAGCACTACAAAGAAATATCAATTCACATTTCACCAGCCTGGAGCAGTTAACATTCTGATTCTTGAAATAGTTGATGTGGTTGTGGATTTTAAACAAGCAGTTTCTAACCAGTCTGACTCAATAGTCAGTCACCACAAGGCAAGTGGGTTCAAGCTTTTTTTTTTTTTTTTTTTTTTTGGAGCGGGAGGGGAAAGAAGGGGAGTTCAGGAGAAACACTGTACATTAAAATTTTGTTCATATACACAAAGATTTTTAAACTAGGGCACTTCAATCCCTCAATGACTTACTGTTCCACTACATCCTTAAGGAGGCACTGAAATATTCATAAAAAATGTTAAGCCTACACATAAAAAAATATATATTTGAAAATCAGAAGAATGTGCTTGTGAGTTTGCATGAAACGACATTCTTAACCCTGGGAGTGGTGCACTGATGACCTCACCAAGCAGAAAACTCAGGCCAGGAAGTGTTTTGCTCATGTCCTCAAAATAGGAAGCCGGCACCCAAACTCATTTTATTCTACCGAGGCAACAGTGAAATTGAAAACAGTCACTTACATGCTCTTGCAACTAAAATGCAACGTTGTGCTTAAATGGGACATTTTATGAAGTCACCATTAAAATCTTTAAGTTAATTGATTGTTAAGTGTATATATCCTTCATACTTCTTTGTGCTATATCACTAAGGAAAGCAGATATTTTATTCTTTCGAGCATTCCATTTCATTGCTATTACACAGAATCTCTGTCTCGTGCTTGGAGTGAATCCCAGAAGTGACAGATGCAATAAGCATGAAGATTTAACTTGAAAAACCCGATGATGTTTGAAAAGGCAGCTCACTAGAAGACAGAGTAATCCCAACACAGTACATAAAAAAGAGACACAAATGCTGATTAAAGCAATCTGTGTGCAAGGCTACAAATGACCATTAAAAATTTACCATTATGAAGAGTGATATCAAAAACAAACACAAGGCACATTCTCCCATATGCATATTACGGGTTACTGGGTCTTACTGTAGCTATTGCAAATACACAAAAAATAAACTTGCTTTGGCTTTGTCACAACAGTACTTGATCTTTTACCTCTGTAGTGTGCACACAACCTTTAGCAAACATGAATATTAGCTGTAACAAGATGTGTCAGCGAGCGTATAGCAACCTGATTTTCTCTTCAGTGCATGAAAGCATTTCAAAAGCTTGCTGTTAAAATCCTCTTTCATACACCCCCCTAAGGTATTTGCCATTTTCTCCAGCCACACATCCCTATTACATATGGGCATACAGTATTTAATTCTTATGGCATGCACTATGTCAATTCACACAGCTTTCCCCAACCTTCAATGTGCACACATGGCTTCTACCATCACCCTATTCTCTACATGTGTATGTAAATAGAGGTTAACTTCAAATAGTTTAGCTATAACCCATCCAAAGGCTAAGCAAGGACTGGCATTAGTAAATGGGCTGCACCAGTTAATAGTTTTCAAAAACAAGTTATCTTAGATGTTGCTAACATCTTAGGCCTGATTATGCAAACTGGCATGCATAGTTCCAATAAATCTACTGGTGTATGCATTTCCAGGATTGAGACTTTAGATTAATAATGCATTAGTGGTAGGATTTTTTGTATGTCAATTGTTTTGAACAATAAGTGAACCAATCATTTCTACTTTTGTTTCCAGCCAGCTTCTAGTCCATTTCTTTATCAGGTTCTCATGCACTGTCACAATACTGCATTGTCTGCAGTTGAAACACTACAATGGAATGTTTATTTGTTTTAAAATGGTAGCTACTGTATTTTAATTTATTGGAAATATTTCTATTGATCTTTAATTCTGTAGAAGCTTTTTTTAATAAAGCAGAAATTGGGGCCAACAATTGACACCCTTTTAATTCCAATCTTTCACTTGGCAGCATTCACAGAAGGTACCGTTTGGTAAGGGAATCAAACCCAAGGGACACTCTTCACATAGTTTTCTGCTTTCCTTGGCTTTCAAGACGATTTAGAATAGGCATCAATATGGCATGGCATCTATTACACCAACACAATACAACATAAGCTTAAGGAAAATGTCCTACACTTGATCATCTCTCTCCCTCTATGACATTACGCAGCAGCAGCAGCAGAAGAGCCTTCCACATGGTGACATACACAGTATGTGGAGTTGACTAATACCTCCGCTCGTACATAGTCAACAATTTGAAGAACAAAAGAATCAGATTTCTTCTCACATACTAACATATATTATGTCACCCCTTAAGCCTGATGCATGTATGGCTCAGAATGCATCATCATGAGCAAACGGCAATGCAAAAGTCATGTGTGAAAGATGGACAGGGGAAAAAAGGCTGGACTTTCTACCAAGAGGGGCCAGGGGTGTGTGTCCAATTTTTGAAATCAAGATCGGATGTTTTTTCTAAAAGATATGCTTAGGAATTATATTGGGCAAGTTCTACGGCCTGCCTTACACAACTCCAACGAGATCACAATGGTCCTTTCTGGCCTTGGACTCTAAGAGTTTATGAATTTGCGCCTCATAGTCCTTTCTTTCTTAAAGAGACACTCATTCTCCTTCTCTCCTCCATGAGGAGAGTCAGAAATCAACCTGCCAAGTCTCACTTATCTATAGGAAGCCTTCACTGTGAATTAATTTTAAGTAATATTTTATTGCATTTCTCTTGGGGAGAAGGATTCTGCTGTGTGTTCAATGAGACGTTTAAAAGCTCACTGACACTTTTCAGAAATCTCCCCTGTTCAGAATCTCTGCAGGGTCACTTAGCTGTGACAGCATCGCACCTTTAAATATGGAAAGAGCATCAATAATCACAGCTAGACCAGCCAGGCCTGCAGTGAGGATGCACACACAAAGATCTCATTCAATTTCAGCAGCAAATATTAAGCATCTCATTTATCAGCGCTCAGTCTCCAAAAACCTCCCTTTGTTTCCCTTGGTCAGCAGAGAACCTACATCCCCTTGTTTGTCCCTATTAGCCATTCCCAGCTTTGTCCTTATAATGCAGACAAGCTAACCCCGGTGGAAGACATGCTTCGCCTCAGCGCATACAGTATCCGTCTCCTCCCTCACCCATCACAGTACGGTGAATGCTCCTAAAGCCCCCAATCCACATACACAGACAGCTCCATCTCCAGCCCACCCACCCCCATTTGCAACCTGTTTAAACACCAAACCCCTACATGCCTCTGGCTCCTATCCCACCCCCAGCCCCTGCAGCCAGCGATCACCCCACCAGACCGTGTGCAGCTCTAACGTTCCCCCAAGCCTTCACCTTCTCACCCAGTTCCCGCCCCCAGACTCCTCTCCCCCACCCAGCACCCAGCTCCCTCTTCCCCACCCAGCTCCCTCTTCCCTACCCAGCTCCCGCCCCCAGACTCCTCTTCCCCACCCAGCACCCTCTTCCCCATCCAGCACCCAGCTCCCGCACCGCACCCAGCTCCCTCTTCCCCACCCAGCTCCCACCCCGAGACCCCTCTTCCCCACCCAGCTCCCGCACCGAGACCCCTCTTCCCCACCCAGCCCCCGCCCCCAGACTCCTCTTCCCCACCCAGCACCCTCTTCCCTACCCAGCACCCAGCTCCTGCACCGCACCCAGCTCCCTCTTCCCCACCCAGCTCCCGCCCCCAGACTCCTCTTCCCCACCCAGCACCCTCTTCCCTACCCGGCACCCAGCTCCCGCACCGCACCCAGCTCCCTCTTCCCCACCCAGCTCCCACCCCGAGACCCCTCTTCCCCACCCAGCTCCCGCACCGAGACCCCTCTTCCCCACCCAGCCCCCGCACCGAGACCCCTCTTCCCCACCCAGCCCCCTCTTCCCTACCCAGCTCCCGCCCCCAGACTCCTCTTCCCCACCCAGCACCCTCTTCCCTACCCAGCACCCAGCTCCTGCACCGCACCCAGCTCCCTCTTCCCCACCCAGCTCCCGCCCCCAGACTCCTCTTCCCCACCCAGCACCCTCTTCCCTACCCGGCACCCAGCTCCCGCACCGCACCCAGCTCCCTCTTCCCCACCCAGCTCCCACCCCGAGACCCCTCTTCCCCACCCAGCTCCCGCACCGAGACCCCTCTTCCCCACCCAGCCCCCAGCTCCCTCTTCCCCACCCAGATCCCTCTTCCCTACCCGGCACCCAGCTCCCGCCCCGAGACCCCTCTTCCCCACCCAGCTCCCACCCCCAGCTCCCTCTTCCCCACCCAGCTCCCGCACCGAGACCCCTCTTCCCCACCCAGCCCCCAGCTCCCTCTTCCCCACCCAGATCCCTCTTCCCTACCCGGCACCCAGCTCCCGCCCCGAGACCCCTCTTCCCCACCCAGCTCCCACCCCCAGCTCCCTCTTCCCCACCCAGCTCCCGCACCGAGACCCCTCTTCCCCACCCAGCCCCCAGCTCCCTCTTCCCCACCCAGATCCCTCTTCCCTACCCGGCACCCAGCTCCCGCCCCAAGATCCCTCTTCCCCACCCAGCTCCCGCACCGCTCCCAGCTCCCTCTTCCCCACCCAGCCCCCAGCTCCCTCTACCCATCTAACTACAAGAAGCAGCGCCCCCTGCTCCGACCCCCTCACGCCCCACTCACCGCACAGTGCCCGCCCGCTGCGCACCAGGATCCCGCGCTGCGTCCCCTCCTCAGCCCGGCGGAGCCGCCTCCTGCCGCCGCCCGATTCCGACTGACCACGGCGTGGGGGGCGGGGGGCAGCGCCGACACAGGCCCCGCCCCCGGCCGCGCCCCTTTCCGCACGCCCTAGCCCCGCCTCTCCGGCCCAGAGAGACACTGAGTGGCAGCCCGGACGGCCAATCGCAGCGCGGGGCGGCCACACTGCGGGAGCAGGCACGCCGCTGCCCCACCCCCACCAGGCAGGCGCGCCAGCGGGGCGGAGCCAAGCAGCAACCCCTCCCCCTCGGGGGCCTCCCATCGCCTCAGGGACCCGGCAGCCGCCACCTTCAGACCGCACCGCCCCGGCCCAACCGGCCCCTTCCGCTCCGCCAGGAGGGTGCGGGGCCCTCACCCGACGCGGGGGTAGCCGGCCGGGCCGGCTCATGACAGGCCGGCCCCTCACAGACTCCGCCCCCGCTGCCCCACCGCGGCCAGTCCCCGCCCACCGCCGGCCCCGCCTCGCTGTGCCCAACCGCCGCCCTGCCGGTGCCACCCCCCCCCATCCCCGCCCCCAGCGAGCTGGGCCCTGCTCTCCGGGCCCCCAGAGCCAGTGCCTGCCAGCGGGGTTCTGGCCCTGAACCAGGGGCCGCTCACTTCAGCCGCAGAAAGAGGAGCTGGCAGGTGCACCGCAGCCATGGACGCGCACCCTGGGGGGATGGACGCGCACCCCATAGCGGTAGACGCGCATCCGGGCGGAACGGACACGGCCATGGACATGCACCCCCGAGGGGGGACGGACGCGCGTCTGGGACCGATGGTCGTGCAGCCCATGGCAATGGATGCGCGCACACAGAAGCGATGGATATGTGTCCATAAGAGCAATGAACGCACCCGAAGGAGGGGGGCTCACACGCTGCCCTGGTTGCATGCAATAACCCCCATAACTGGACTCCGTGCTTGTAACTATCAAGACCTGCACAGACCAGTGCATAGAATCCAGCACACACACCCAGCAAAGTGAAGGATGCAAATAATTTACTTTTTCTACATTAAAAGAAAATTTAACTCCAGAGCCATTAGTAATTCTACTTGGTTTTGCCCAAGCATGTTAGATTCTTCATATGGTGGCTGAGGAAGTAGATTTCGATCAAATCGAGTCAAAATAAACTGATCATCTGAGAGATGCTCACAGACCCCAAATGACTATTGGATAACACTTTGCAGTAAGAAACAAGGAAGCTGTCTTAAAACCCAAAGATTTCCTCCTCCTGGCCTTAAAATAAATCCACATTGTTTGAATGTTGGCATCCCTTAGGTACAGAACTTTATCTCTGTTGTTCAATGAAATAACCTAGAATAGAGATTTATATAATAGATCAGCACTACTGACTTCAGTGCAAACATACAACAAATGTCAGGGCTCCCAACATAATGTAACTTCCAAGGTTTTATTTTTCTGTTCCTGCAAGGTACACTATGCGTAGACAAATTATGATGTTCACATTGCTCAGAATGCTTCCAGAACAAAAGACCAATTTGGGCTCCTTATATCGCTGGAAAATATTGACCAAATTTGGCTGCTTACAATTAGACACTTAAATAAGTGATTTGGTTTTCAGAAGGGCTGACCACCCACAGTTTCCATTAACGTCATTCAAGTTTGAAAAATGTCCCCCAATTCACTGATGCATGGGGATAAGAACACAAAAATAAAGTGGTCTATTTTGTGCCACATATTACGGACCCCAGGGGTTTTCTTTGTAACCGATATACATGGCACATGACAGATAAAGGTGTAAGACACGCAAAGAGCGTCTCAGCAGAGCCGAATTTATCACAGTTCCTGCTGGCTTGGCTGGGTCACAGTTGGCAGAAATCCCAAGGGATACAGTAGCTCCAAGTCAAAACAAACAAACATAAAACCTGACAAAAGTTTAACCACAGCTTCAGTAAGTGGAAAGGTCTCCCTCATTGTAAACAACACCACATTGCTAATAGCTACTCCACTGAAAAATTAGGTTTAAAATTGAGTGCACCCCTGCTGTGAGCTGCCTTCAGCGTCTTAATAGTTTGGGAGCAAGATCTTGCTTCTGAAATCCAGCCTAGCACATTTCCCCTCCACCCTCATCCACAAAAATCCCTTCATCATCAAAAATAAGAAACACTAAAAAAGCAATTTAGCACTACCTAAGTAATATTGCAGCTAATTTTTTTATCTTAGAAGACTTGAATTGTGATTCATATTTTCCACACACACGTGACTTGGTGAAGGGCAAATACAGTGAGTCAGCGGTAGAGATGGGTCTAGAACCTGGGCATCTTGACTGCCAGTCCCCTTGCTATAAATCTGCTAGGAAGCATACACCTGAGTTGCTTTGCCAATCACTCGGCTATAACAGACTACTGTTATAGCACACTACACTACACAACAGGGTAGGTAGCACAGGAAGTGAATAAGAATTTTGCATCCCTGTAGATTTCAGTTGGACATTTCAGATAAGGAGGATGTAATGAACCCAGCTGAAATTTGGTCACCCTGTCTCTTCAAAAACTGCCATGTATCTTCAATGACCACAACTAACAGGGCCTGTTTTACATTTCAGCCAAAAGACACTGTAGCAGTTTCCCCCTGAAACCATGCTGGAACATTCACTCAGTACTGATTTAGAAGGAAGGAAGACACCTATCAATCCTCAGCACCATTTCCTCCAGCATCTAGATGGGAAAGGGCCAAATATCGCGCAAATTCTGACCTAGGACAATGAGCTGGTTAGGTCTTGGCATGGCTGCAGACATGCAGAGACATCATAAACCTTTATAGAGTGTCTTCATCAAAGTATAGAAAAATAAGTATAAGAGTATACAAATTCTTCAATTCCCTTCAGGGCAGTCATCTTCACCATTTGTAGGCTAACACTATTCTAACTAGCGTGTTGCTTACAATTACAAAGCATAGCAATATTAGCCTGACAATATATCAAAAATATTTTTAAAACATCACATTAAAGGCTGATTTTCCCCCAATGAAGTTTGTTTTATTAGTAAATTAATGTAGCTAAAAGGATTACACAACAGAGTTTATATTCCTAAATCATCTCACCACTACCAGGATGACTAGAAATTTAACTTTACATGCTGGCATGTGACAAAAGGGATGTATAGAATTCCTTCAAGTTGAGCTGTTCACAGTTTTATCTACCCCCCATTTCCTCCCACACATGCTCCAAATGATAAATCCTGTAATTTCTTTGCAGAAAGGGAGCAGAGCGAACCATCAATCCCCACACTAACCCCTGACTCTGAAAGCCATGTCCATTGCTAAATTTAGCTAACTTGCATATATGTATCTATTCTACCAGCACAATAATCATGCTATTTTGTTCATGTGAATATCTCAAAGTGCTTTACAAGTAATTCAT
Organism: Macrochelys suwanniensis; assembly: GCA_033296515.1. NCBI lineage: Eukaryota > Metazoa > Chordata > Testudines > Chelydridae > Macrochelys > Macrochelys suwanniensis. Next base: position 4,043,422 of record CM065789.1, on the reverse strand, counting down.
TTGCTATGCGCCTCACTGCTTTACAGGTGGAGAAACTGAAGCTTGGAAAGGTATATGGTCCACACTTCACTAAAGGCTAAGGTGCTCAACACTTCTGAAAAAAATCAAACCATACGTGACCTGGCCCAAGGTCAATGGCAGAACCTGGAACAGATCCCAGGAGTCTTGACTCCCAGTCCCCTGTTCTAACCATTTTAGCTACTCCATCCTAATAAGGGTATGTATGTGTTGGTATTTTAAGGGGGGAAATGGAGAAAACCTACATTTAAAGGAAAACTATATAGTACAGATTACTTGCTTGAGGGACATAACTAGCTCTCATCTTTCTCAGGTGTATACTGCATGTACAGTGTTCCTGGGGGCAGGTAGTGGCAGAACAGCTGCAACGCCCTACTGCATCTCCAGCTGGGGAGAGCTTTTCTTTGGCCTTTTGACCTTGCTGAGGATAACTGTATACTTGGGCTTGCCCATTGGTGGGAAGGATGGATTGGTGTCTGCATGTACTCTTGAACAGATGACCAACATATCAACGCAGTAGTTCAGAACTGATAGCGTTATACATCAAGGATAAATTTGGCACAAATACTTCAATATGCTTAGACCTTCTGGGCTGTATTTTCTCACTGCTAAGTATGTTCTAAATGAAGAAAACTCCCTTACAGTGGGTTTAGGGAGCTCAGCAATTTAAAGTCCTGTTATTTTGCAGCTTAACTTCTGAGTCACACAAAATATGCCAAACATGATAGTTTAGCTTGATCACTTCCTGATTACAGCTGTCCCAGGTTATACATCTTTCCAGGACATTTGCAATGGTTTATTTATTTACTTTTTAAAGCAGTGGTTCTCAACCTTTCCAGAATACTGTACCCCTTTCAGGAGTCTGAAGTCCGAGCCCCCTGCCTGGGGCTGAAGCATGTAACTCAACTATACAGGATTCCCTGTGGCATAAAGCCCAAGACAATAGCCCTGCTTGCCACCCCCTAATGCCGGCTCTGCACTTGCGACCCCCCCTGCCCAAACCTGTCCTGCAACCCTTGTGAGATTCGCAATTTCCCAGGACATACCCCAGGTTAAGAATTACTGTTTTAAAGCATGTTAATTCAGTATAATCAAAATTACATTTCAACAACATGAACACTCCGATTGCAGAACACATCAGGCCATTCCACCTTTAACTCATGCTGTTATACCTCTTCCTTCCTCAAAACAGCATGATTTACATACACATGGAAAAATTCAGCACTAGCGCAATTGGGTGCCACTGTCATTCAAATAAATTATACAGCTTTATATTTCCCTATATTTTAGGGGTTTATGTTACCCTTTAAAGTTATTTAAATGCAGAGGTCATTTTTTGTCTTTAGTACAGAGAAACCTGAAATGGTTGTAATTTCAGAAACAAGATCATTCTCACTCTGTGTATCAGCATTAGATTCCTCTTCATACGGTGTGGTCTTTAGTATACAATAGATATGTTATATCAAATGGTGAGGTTAGCTTCATTAAAGTGATTAAACAGACTTATTTTGAGGGGCCATTTCAGTTCTTATCCTATGTTCAGGAGCAGCCAAGATAAAACAGAATACAGCTCTTGAATGTGGTAGAACAATTATGCATCTCAATGAAAGGCTGGCCTGTGGTGATCTCTTCCCCAGATCTAGCTAAGCATTTGTTCAGTGAGAGAGAGAGAGAGAGAGGGGAACCTCTTTTGTTTGGCCTTATGATTCATTCAGTTCTTGGCCAGAAAGGGGAGCTATAGAATTATGCAATGACGATAACTAGCGCAATATAAGAGTCTGATCTGATTAAAAAAGGGATTCAGGAGCATGCACAATAGTGTGTGTCATCAGGACAGGGAAGAAGGATGAATGTGTGGGTTAAAGCACAGGACTGGGAGTCATGAGTGCTGGGTTTTATTCCCAGCTCTGCTACTGCCCTGCTGCTTGGCCTTGGGCATGTCCCTTCACCTCTCTGTGACTTAGTTCTCCAGGTGTAAAGTGGGAATAATAATATTGACCTGCCTTACAAGAGTGTTGTGACAGTCTATTGCAGTGAATGGAGTGATATAATTAATGCATTGCTTGTAAGGGGAAATGCTTGGATGGAAAGTACTGTAGAGTGCAAAGTACCAATAAACAGAGTATTAGTAATTGTGTTCAGGGTAGTTATTAATGAAAGACTATTGTTCCAAATCACTTATAAGTACATTATATAAAAATGCTTTTATATTATGTACACACACAATTGTGTAATATATTACACACAATATTTATCTAGATATATATAGAGATATATTTCAGTATATTTTTGTTTCACCTTCTCCACTGTTGTGGTTTGTTCAAGATTTCTTTTTCCTTTTTTTAATGTTTCAGTCCTAATTCCTAATTAAAATGTTAGGACATTAAATAAAAAAGCTGCAATTAATTGCAACAGATGGGGTTTTCTTTGTTGCCTGTCTCAGACATAGCAGATGATTAACTATAAAGAGGCAGGCCAGAAAGAAGAACCAGAAAAAAAAAGAGAGAGATTGAGAGTAGAAAAAGCCGAACTCTATCTATGAAATGAATAACTTGGGACCAATATTTCCTCTTGTGTTGAATAGTAAAAAGAATTCAGCCAGGCTCTGCATTGTAAACACAGGCTTTTGGAAATGAGCAGAAATGTGTGGATTTAACAGCATTATTCCTGTAGCATTTCTTGTTACATTTGTCACATTTGAAATCTACATCCTGATTATTCAACCTATTTTGAATTCTTTTGTCATCTCTTCCCTTTTCACTCACTTCTGTTAAAGGTCCCATTACAAAAGCTGCAAGCAAGTCAGAAAAAGAAGACGAATGCAGCCAAAATCCTTGCCATCAGCCAGGGCCTGCCTGGGTCAGGTGGGTGCATTTCTTTTAAACATTAATTCCTCTGTGTGTTTGTTTATTGTTGGTTTTGGAACAGTTAGATCATGAGCATGGCACAATGGAGGGCCTCTATTCCATATCCATAGCTAAAACTAATGTTCCTGTGAGACAACTTATTGCATCTATCAGCAGTTTCTGTTCCCCAAAATGCTGCGTGCCTCTTTGCTGATGTAAACATTATTTCAGAATGAATTTAAGAGCCAGATGCTCCATACTCTTTAGTCAGATAAAACTTCCACAGCGTGGTGGACTGGGTCTTTAAACCCAAGTGCCCTGAGAGGGATCAGTATCAGGGATGCTTGGTGTACTTAACCCAAGTCTTTCGGGTTGTTGATAATTTGCAGTTGCATACACATTTCATTTTGCACCTGTTTGTTTGATATTTTCCCTGGAACCTCACATGATGTTGCTATAAACATTAAACCATTACTTCCCAAGAGTATGCGCTTGTTCTCCCCTGCTTTGCACCCTCTTTGCATTGGTTTAAGTGACAACATAACATGCAAGGCGAGGGAGATCCAGACCTATTTTTAAATTAAACATTTATTAATGAAAAATATTCAAGGTTAACATAGATTTCCAGTGTCTTAAAATGTGACTTTTCCCTATCAGAAAATGTACAATAACCTACCAAATCATCAGTAGTCTGGTTATATGAACTACGCAGCATAGATCTATAACACACCTACAAACATACGTCTTTACTTTTAGTTTGACGTCTGTCTGACCCAGGTCTGTTTTTACAGTTTTACTGGTTTCATTTTAACAATGTAAACTTGCCCACAGCTTGGCACAGCTTCAGGCTAGTATAGTCTTACTCCTCAAGAGAGTAATACAGCCAAGTCACACCACAAGAGTAAAAGAACCTAAGGGAAAAAACTGCATCTTATATCAACAGGAGTAAATTAATCAAAATATTGGTCCAGAGAGACAGTAGCAAGTGTGAACATGGGGAAGTGAGTGAAAGAACAGCATCAAAGAGCATGTAGTTGATGAAAAGCACTCTACAAGAGCTAGGTATTATTATTCAGTGAAACCTTTGTATAGTAAAGTCCCCTTTTCACAAAACAACTTAACTGTAAGTGGCAGTTTTACTAAACTCTGCATTGAAACAATTTGGGATTTTCACTCTACCTTACTATAGAGGTTTGCTAGATCCCAATTTGCTATGAGTGGACCCCATGTGTTGCTCAATATTAATCAGGTAGCTATTTCTTGAAGAGGGTCACCAACACATTTCATCAGACTCATCTCAGCATGGAACCAACACCTGTGGTTTATTTTAAACTGAGCACTGCAGTCCAAAGCTATAAACACAAAGAAGTATTCTGAAATCCTGCCCCCCAGCAGAGTTGCCACGGCTCACCTTTTCTGGCTGTACTGTGCGGAGGTGCTGACGCTTTCCCTTCTGCAGACTTCTGCCTTTCAAAAGTTTTCTTCACATCTGCAACTTTAAGCACTTTTTCATCGTCTTTATTTTCCTCCCCCTTTTGCTCCTGCTGAGCTGGGCCCCCTCCTGGGATGTTTTCTCTGGTGATTTTAGTTGCACTATCTGGAAATGTAGCTTTTGGCTGGTTTTTGCTAGAAGTAGTCCTATCGTGTGGTTTCTGTAGCACCTCTGACATTGTTACAGTCTCACTGAAACTCACTGCCAGACCTTCAGTTTGTAACCTGATTGAAGGGGCTTTTGAGGAGTTTTGCTGGCTGTTTGAATCAGATACCACTGAATCTGCCTCACTTCTGAGGTCTTCTCCACTCTCAGGGTGAAGGACCTGGCTGTCGCTCTCTCTCGAATCTCCAGCAACCAGAGCACAATTTGAAATTGCTGAGACCATTATCTCAAGACTCTTCACTACCTGCTTATTTTTATCAAGCTTTCCTGCTGGATCCTTTTCACCAGTCTGACCATTTGGGCGATGGTCTGCAGAGCTTTCAGTCAGAGAGGAAAAATTAACTGTCTGCCTAAAGTGTCCACCTGTGTTGCTGCTTTCCCAAAGGGTATGTGAAGCAGATTGCACCGTTCTGTCCTCTTTGCTTTGCAATGTACAATCCATCACCATGGCTTTTCGCTCCCTGCAATCTGACCTGCTCTGGACGCTGGGTTTATTTTCCTCTGAGGGAGAGTTCAACGTCAGCTTGTTAACTTGTCTGCTCTCTATGCTACTTTCTGAGTCCGACCGGCTTATCTGCTTCTTCAGTGTTCCTTGAAAAGTGTTGATCATATTTACACTTCCAGTTGCAGCCTGCTCTGTCCCTTGATAACTTTCCTGGTGGCTGGCATTTCTCTGGATCAGAGGCAACCTATACTCTGTCATTTCCTTTTTCCCTTCAGGTTCCATGTGGACAAATGGATGAATTTCTCCCTCTTGGCTGGAGATACTGATTTCAGCTTCCTCCCGCCTATAAACAACAGTGTTTACCTTCCTGCTTTCAGCCTCATCTCCCAAACCCCGCTGTCCAAACTGCATTTCAAACACCTCCGAACAGACTTCACCTTCCATACCTTTCCCACCTGCTTTGGTCATGGTTCGCTTTTCAGAGCATGACGACTCTGCCATCAGTCCCTGGGTCCCTCTCTCACACACTCCTCTGCTTATTTGTAACTTCTTGGTGGAAACATGTACATCATAATCAGTGCCCTTGGACTCACCTCTCTCCGTTTGGAGTCCCAGGCCCTCATAGCCAACTTGCTTCTTACTCAGCAAAACATAATCTTCGCACTTCATCTTGGAGGTTTTGCTGGAGAGAGGAGAGTCTCTCCTTCTCATCTTACCTTTGTCATCAAGTAAATATCCAGAGTGGCGCCAGGTAGAGGCTTCTATCACTAGCAGCTCAGTGCTTTAATCACTTATCCAAATGCTTTGAAACTGACAGACTGAACTCTCTCCCCACTTTGGGTCTCCACAGAGTTTTCACCACCACCTTCTCTTTATTTCACTCCTCAGTGAGACTGGACACAGCTTGGAAACCTCCGTTACTAGGTTATGGGAACCAGCATTATTCAGAATCACAGATGCTAGCGGTGGAAAACACATATTGGGACGATGGAGTCCATTCTCTGTGGCAGGGTAGGATGTCGTCTCCTGACGATGGAGGGGGTCAGGATTGATATTACACTTGACGTTTGCCAGACTTATCCTACCTGAGCAGGCACAACTACATCCAGAGTCCACTGGCTTCAAATATGTTGGTGTGTAACACTTGACATGCAGGATTTGCTATATATCTGTGTTCTCCTCCAGTTAATCTCCCTCTTTTCCCCAACTGCGATAGTAATTTCTGGCGATTCCCTACGGTTTCCCTTTGGTGGCTGGTCTTGCTGCAATCCCCACAGCTGGTTTCATGGTTATTTACAGTCACATCATTTGTTGTAGTTCATCTGTGCTGGATCATCTTCTGTCAACCGTTCTGTGGTTTTTATAGAGATCTTGGAAATATATGTCCACACCCCTGGTTCATTTTCTAGTGCTTTAACATGAGCCTCTGTCACAAACCCCTTCTACCCAAACACTTCTTCCTTGGAAGCTGTGTGCAGTTCACACTGATGCTGGGACCTTGGTCTGGATCGCAGTGTACTTAGGAAAGATACCGTATACACAAAGTATTTAGGGCAGAGACAGATTGGCTGGAGTTATCTGCAGGAATATGTTATTGTTAAGTGAATTACTGTGACATCAAAGTATCCAGAGATAAACAGAGAAGCCCAACAGCAGCCTCAGAAATAAGATTCCATTAAGAGACTAAAAAACACACAACTTATCAAAAAACCCTTACTAAAGTTTTGGGCATTGCTAAACAAACCTTCATGCAGAAAGTTCCTCTCTCCAGATTACAGTTCTGCCAAACAAGTCCCTGTAAACTCTCTTGAGAATGAGGCAGGAGGGAGGGGAAAGAGAGATTTTTAAAGAGTCCTAATCCATTTATATACAATCCCAAATGCCTGACATTTTCACTAATGGTGAACATGGCATGCCACCAATGACCTACTTCCATCCCATAGGCTCTCCCCAGCTCTTTGCCTTTTAGGGTGTGCTAGGTGTCGGGCTTCCCTATTTGTATCTCACTCAGAATCGCAAGTGGGAATATAAAAAAAAAGCACTAGAAATACATCAGTCCCTTAGCCCTGTTCGCAGGCGCCACCCCTGCAGCTCCCATGAGCCAGCCACGGTTCCCAGCCAATGGGAACTGCGGGGGCAGCATGCAGAGCCCCTTGGCTGCCCCTACGCATAGGAGCCAGAGCGGGGACATGCCACTGCTTCTGGGAGCTGTGCGGAGTGGGGCAAGCCCCAGACCCCACTCCCTGGCAGAAGCTCGAGGGCTGGAATAAAACATTTGGAGGGCCGGATGCGGGCCCCGGGCCGTAGTTTGCCCACCCCTGCCCTAAAGCCTTATGGTCAATGTGTCACAAGCCAAGTGATATTATGACATAACATTGAGCTTCCGCAGTCAAGGGCCTTTCACATCAAGTGTTTTATTTCAAAGAGTTCTTTATCAAGCACCTGGCAGACTCTGACAAAGGCTCCTGTGATGTGAGCTGGTGGCTGCCCATTAAATCTCTGCATAAAAGGAAATTGTTATTGCAGTGACTTTGCCTTCACATGGTTGGAAAATTCACTGTAGCGCACAGGGCAGCAGTGAAATACTTTTAGGGACTATGCTACACACCAGGCGAGGGCTGAGGCTGGCACAGACTGGCCAGGCTGCTCATCGGCTGTCAGACCACTTGCTTACCCAACTAGCTTCCCAAAGCTGGAGCAATAAGCAGAGGTGTTAGCAGTTTGAGATCTGTATACACATGCTGGCCACTTTTCCGCCCCCATTCTGCCCGCAGTGTAATCAGTAACACACATTGGGAAGTCAGACACGGCAAGTGACAGGCTCATAAAAGGCTCCATAAAGAACAAGATCAGCTGGCTGACCACCATAAACAGGGCCCAGTGTATCCTGGGATTTCATGACCTTGCAGTTTGCTGCAGAAACCCACCCCATGCCTCAGGACTCTGACGCCAAATCTAAGCTGCCATTTAGAAGAACATTTACATGTCTAGCCCTTGTGGCTGCCAAGGAAGCTGTCTAAATGTGACCAGAGTGTAAATCGATACAGAGTCGTCTTCATGAGTCTGCAGACAGCTTGAAACTAGTAATCAGCAAAGAGGAGGAGGCTGCCCTGTACATCGCAATGGGTTGTTAACCCAGAAACTTAATTCTGGTCATTGCCCTTTGATATAGTTAGCTATTTCAGTACTATATATTCTGCCTCATCTTTTTCCCACAATCCCAGACTACCCTTCAATTTTTCCACAGGTTCCAAAAGCTCCAAGTGCCCCACTTTGCAGCTGCCAGAGGCTCCAGCTTCTCCCTGACAACTTCTACAAAACCACTGCGTGGTTAGGGCACTAGCTTAGGACTTCAGAGACCCAGGTTCAATTCCCTGCTCTGCCACAAACTTCCTGTGTGATCTTGGGCAGATCACTTAATCTCTCCATGCCTCAGTTTCTCCATCTATAAAGGGGATAAAAGCAAGTCCCTATCTAAGGGGGGTGTTTGAGGACAAATACAGTAAAGGTTGTGAGGTGCTCAGATACCGTGCTGACTGGCACCATAAATACCTTTCAAAAATACAATAACCTGACTTGTGGCAAAATCTACGGGCCCAGTGAATTTAAGTAACACCACATAGCATGAGGGATACTCAGCAGATGGGGACTGAACCTGCCTCTTGCCAGCTGTGATCTTTACAAATCAGGACTAAGGCATGTTGGCAGGGGTCAGCATGTGAGGGAAGCTTGCCCTGCTGCTACCCATGCTTTACTCATTCATGGACAGAGGACTTCCAAGCTAGCACCACTCCCCAGCAATCTGCCATGGCCTCCCCAGCAATCTGCCATGCCACACGGTCAAAGGGTGTAGCATGTACTCCCCTTCCCCCGATGTCTGTTCCCAAAGGGGAAGGTGTGGAACTTCGCCCCAACCCATCCATGCCCGGTTTGGCTCAGGGAGCACTGGGATTGTGGCTACATTTTTACTCCCTCTCCTCTCCCCTCCCATTGCTCACCCAGCAGAACTAATCACATCCCAGAGCGTTTATTTACTCATTCCATGTACTGCTTCCAGGAGCAGGGGCAATCAAAACCAAGACAAATCTTAACACCCCGTGAGAGCTAAATCAACACCACCAGCTTGTTTCCCCTTATGTGCCCTCATTAGAACGGTAACAAAGTCATGCCAAACAGCCCCAGACATCACCATGTGGTCTTCTAGGAACCTCAGTCAAGCAGAGAAAGTTGAAGCTAGACACATTCAGACTGGAAATAAGGTGTAAATTTTTAATGGTGAGAGTAATTACGCATTGGAACAATTTACCGAGGGTGGTGGTGGATTCCCCATCGCTGACAATTCTGCTCTAGGAATTATTATGAGGCAATTCTCTGGCCTGCGCTATACAGGAGGTCTGACGAGATGAGGCCAGTGGTCCTTTCTGGCCTTGGAATCTAGTCATCCCCCTGCCCTTGCCTGGTCCTAATATACCAGTGTGTTCACCACATTCAAGTTTATTAAAACAGTTACTGGCTTTGCTTTCATAGCTACCGATGTCAACATATCCAGGGTGACACAAAAAGGTTTATAACTAGGAGTAAGGGGATTGAATTAAGCAAAGGAAAATATAGGCTGAACATCAGGAAAAAATGTGCTATCTCCTCAGACCCATTCCCACTGTGCAATAGCCTCCTGCGGGAAGTGATGGAAAGCCCCAATCAGCTGAATCATTTAAAACTAAACTGGACAGATCGCTAGAAAACATGCCACACAAGGAACAAACAATCCTGCAGTGCCTGGGATCAGGGTGGTGGGGAATGGGCTACGTGACCCAATCAGAGATTTCCCATCTCTAATTTCAATTATAGCATTTGGTCGATGAAGACTAATGGACCACCAGGGACACACGGTAAGCGGAGGAGACTTCACTTTATGTTGTTCTGTCCTAATGTTTCACATTCTTCCAGGTATCACAGTGAGAGGCAAGTTAGGGGAATGTTCCATTCAGGCCACCTTACATATTAAGTCCCGGTCACACACTGGGTATTGGACTCCTTAGGTGTTTTACGTTCAAGTAGCACAGTTTGGGAACAAGCTTAGAAATAAATTCCATGCCAGTCATCAAAACCAGACGGAATTTGTGTTGCTCCAGATGTTGTCTGGTTTTGCCATGGCAACATCATAACAGGATATAACTTTCAATCATAACAAGAAAAAAATATTAACTTACCGGCAGTAGTAGCAAGGACTTTCATCAGGTTTCTAGTCCTGTCTCGCAATGGCTGCTTAGAAATTATTTTTATATGCAAAAGCCTAGAGGCAAACCTTCAAGCAGCTTCTGAATCGAGGCATTCAGCACATCTTTGGAGACCAGAGAGGAGCAAGGGAATTAATTTAATGAGAACGTTTGGGTTAATCAGTAAATAACCAAGATTAATTTAATGAGAACGTTTGGGTTAATCAGTAAATAACCAACAACTCAGAGCTCCTTCACGTACAGACACCTGCTTCCATGTGGTTTTGCTGAGAGATGGAGGTCAGGGCTGGGGACCCAGAAGCACATAACACAGGGAAAGCTGTTGTTTTTCAGAACTGCAGGGCTGATTTTCAGAAGACCCAACACTCCCAACTCAAAGTGAATTCAGAGGGAGCTGCGAGTGCTCTGCACCTGAGAGAGTCAGGCCTTATGTGTAAAAACTGAACACAAGTGCATTTTCCCTGGAGCATTCGTTTTCCTAAGAGCGTCATCATGTGGGTATGTTTGGGCAAATCATAAAAGGCCTTGACAGAAAGCCAAGAACTCCACACCGAGCACACACTGTACAGTGTCTGTCTTCGTCCCTAAAACTGGACATCTACCGTGTATGGGAGGATATTGCTTAAGATAAGGGGACAGTTTACAGACAGATGTGGGTCTCAGATATACTCACATGTGCACTGCTCTGTGAGGGCCGGAAGCTGACTTGACAGCTGCCACACACAGAGCTATGGTACAAGCCAGGCTCACGGGGTAGACAGAGGACAGGGGAATTAGGGTGGAGGATTGTACTTCCACAAGATGAAATATTTTATTCTGATCTAAAGAGAAATGCAAAAATATCAGGACGGTCAGGAACTGTGGCAGGGCTGTAAAAACCTGATTTACAGATAACCTCGTTCTCAGGACTTCGGTTCAGAGAATTCTGCTTCCTTTATTATCAATCACATGTATTATGGTAGTGGCTAAGGGCCAACCCAGAGCCAGCCATGGTGCCAGGCGCTGCACAAACACAGAGTAGCTGACATCCCCTGTCCTGGGAGCCTGCAATCTAACCAGACCCAGCAGACCCCGGGTGGGGGACAGGGTAGAACACACCAGCAGAGTGAATTATGGAATGGTGGCAAATGTCATAGTACCACCATTTTTCTGGGGGGGGGGGGGGGGTTGGTTAGGAGGGGATCAGCTAGAGGCAAGGGAGAAGGACACTGAAGGGAAGGGGCTGAAGGGGGACAGAGCAGGGGAGAAGAGGGGCAGGCATGGTGAAGAGACGGGCAGGATGGAGCACACAGCCAGTCAGCACAGGGCAGTTTCGGGAGTGCAGAGCAGCGCAGCAGGCAGACTGTGTTGTACTGAGCTGTCTCTCTTCCTTGGGATCAGCTTTCTGCTGTTCTCCCCTTCCCAGCCCCCAGGCAGGGTTTTACGTTCGGGTAGCACACCCTCCCTCCACCCCATGCGGGGCTCTGCCTTTCCCTCCTAGTCCCTCCAACAGGCCTACCTCTTCTTTCAGGAGGCTTTGTCACGTTGTGGTCTCTAGTCCCAAGACAACAAAAACAACAGGGTCTGCTGCCCCTCCTGATCACTGGTGGAGGGAGGGGCAGCACCCTTCAGCCCTGATCACTGGTGGAGGGACTTTTTCCCTGGAGGCCCAGCTCCTATCCAAGCCACTGAGCCTCAGGGCTTCCTCCCTGGACTCCTTCTCCCAGTCTGGGTCTCTCAGCCTGCCACCAAGCCATCTGCCTGGGGGTAGGGAGTTGGGGGGCGGGGGGGAAAGAAAGGTGGACTTTTCCCAGGCCTGCCCCAGCAGCTTCCTTCTCCCCTGATACTCTCTCTATTCATGGGCAGGCCCAGGAGACAACCACCCTCCTGCAGCTCCCCTCCCCAGCCCTTTATGGAAACCGAGCCACCTGATCCCCAGGCCATCAGGATCAGTTCAGGGGGACGGGTGGTAGCTGCTCATCCCAGGCTTGGCTAAGCCCCACTCTCCTTAAAGGGCCAGCCAGCCTGCGACAATTGCCTTCCCAATTACGAGGGGTTCCCTGCTCGGCATTAAACCCTCGTTTTTCATCTAGCTATTCCATGGCTCTCTTTCTGTGGGCCGAATGTTTATGGGAAAACAGTTAGCCTCTGAAGGCCCTGTTGTCATGGCTGCAGGGATTTCCACTCAGGTCTTCCTGGCACGGCTCTAGCTCTAATTCTGTTTGTACTGCAATTTCGTTTAGCCCATCAAATCAGCAGCAAATGCTGACACAGCTAGGCCTCCCGCTGTGCTCTGCTGCAGTGTGGACCAACGAAGCAGTCTCACCACCACACCCTTGCACGGTGCAGATTGTGAGAGTAGTTCTTGTGATGCAGACATGGCCACTAGGAACTGACCTCAGAGCACCAATTCCTTTCACATAAGCTGCTGAGCAGCTGTCATGTGACAATGACTTTCAGCCCCCATTGACCTGGGCCGGGATCAAATCTATGACCTAGTCAGGACAGTCTTCATGTTTTGTTACTAGTCCTGAGCCATTCAACCACCCACAAAGACAGAAAGATTATCTAATTGAATTTAAACATCTGAAATAAATAAAAGGCTTGGATCATTAGAGAATTTCAAATCAAGATGTTTTCCTGGGTGGTACGTTTCCCCATTACTAAATATGAAAGCGGCCAATTTCTCCTCTGTTTAACTCTACAGCAATCACACTGCCTTCTCTTGTGTACCTTTTCCTTGTGTTTCCCCAATAATCTGGAGTGAGAACAATTCAGACAAACACCAAGCAGCAACCATGGGGACATAGGTAAGAGTTTCAAAAGCCACAAATAGGAAAAGGAACCAGCTGTAAAAGGAACACAAGTTTCACAAGGGTGGGTGTGGATGTCAACAGTTCAGAATACAAAATAAATAAATTGGGGCCACCCTGCACTTTGAAACCAGCTCTCTGGAGACTGTCCTGAGCATAACTGAGATTCTGATCGTTTGAATGACAAATTCAAATACCCTCCTCATTATTGCAGATTGAGAGATCCTCAATCTGGCCTAGGCAGTCATTTTCCCATCAGCTCGAAGACATTTGACCTTAAACTGGCACATTCAGACAAGAATGGGAATTTACCTCAGTGGCTGCTCTCCAAGCATGCCAGATGGCCTTCTCCAAGACTGGGTATTTTCCTCTCCTTTCATAACACCGACTAAGGATGAGGCACCAAGAGTCTGAATTCTTGTCCTCATTACCTGCATATACATAGAATGGCTGTGGGTAACCAACAACCAGCCGGTCACATATGTGGCAGCAGAGCTAATGCAGGTCCAAGAAAAGATGTGTTCAGTGCATACCTTGATCTTATGTCACTACCTAACTAGGAACAATTGACTAGTAGGAAGAAGTTATACAAAGGCCAGCTGCAGATAAGGATCCACACATGGTATAATTCTCTAAGGTAGCCCAGTTTTATGGGCCATTAGTCTTGACAGCATCCTGAAATGTGTCCTATCCCTGTTTAAATACAGCCTGTATCAGACAATTGATCCAGGAGCTATTTGTGGGGTACACATTGCCTAGATGCCCACTTTTGCACAACCCTTCAGCAATGTCTTGGGTAAGTTCAGTGGCCCACTTTGGAGCCATCTTCATTTGCTGGCTGAGAGCAGAATTTAGCTCATAATGACACCAGTGCTGGGGCTCATTCACTTAGTGGAGAGCTGCCTTTAGTCCTGTTTAATGGATAGAGAGCTCCCACCTCTTGTCAAAACATCCCTGGGAAGGGCTTAGCTTTTGAGGCATTGTTTTCTTCACTGCCCGGTTATCACCAAAAGCGGACTTTCTTCCTCCTCCATTTAAACTGAAACTATACTAGGCTGTAGGGGCCTGGGACTGGTGTCAAATGATCCAAGGCCGAATTCCCTTGTCATTTACATCAATGTAAATCTGAAGTAATGCCACTAAAGTCAACAGAGCCACTCTAGATTGATGCTGGCGTTAGTGAGAACGGAATGTGGTACTAGGGTTGTAATCAGCATGAAACCTACAAGGACTGACAATTCTGTCAGGAGGGTGGTGAAAGAGAGAAAGGGGAAGAACGGGGACAATTCTTAAGCAAAATCAACACACAGTCTCCCCCCTAGAAGTGTAATAAAAATCCATAGCACACACTCTCACACATCTTGTAAATGCTCTTTGTCTCTCCTCCAGGCTCCCAAGAACTGGCCACAGTTCTTTCTACAGATTCCAGGGCTTGGCTATGCTACCTTTCCATACAGGCACTGCTCACCCAGGTGGTGAATTCCTCTCCAATGGGCTCATCCTTCCCCCACAGATGACTTTCTGTAAGGTCACTAGCATAGTTCAAAAGCATGCCATTTGGCTAAACAAAGAAGCCAAATCCATGGGGCTGTACGAAGAGCTGTGGTTCCAGGATGATACTTTATAACCCATAAAGTGAGAACAAGTTTGAAATATTCCATGCCCCTCCTGTCCCTAATCTCTCTGCAGAGAATAGCTGTGTTTGGACCAAACCATAGCTCGCATGACGCCAAGCTCCAGAGAGACTTAAAGGTGTTGGATGCCTGACTCATTTCAATGACTTCCTGGCCTACACTTTTCACACTTAGTATTTTGAGAAATTGGCAAATTAATGTTGGCAAGGGATTAAAATACGTGTGGAAGTGTCAATTATTTCCCAGCATCCTCCCAGCATCTTAGCACTAACTGGGGCTTGCGTGGGCAGCCTCTGCTGAAGGACCCAATGGGCTATGGAGACGAGCTCCTCTCTGAAGCTCTCCTGGAGGTCAGTGAAACCAACTGGCAGTGCAGTGTGGGGTTCGGGCCTGGGCTGGCACTGCCCAGGCTCTTCCTGACCAATGGCTAAATGACAGATGCCAATCTCCTGTCAAATCGGAGCTGAATCCATTTTTAAAATGTAATTTTAAAACAATACTTCTTGGGGTTAACGACTTTCTCCCAGACAATTAGCGAGTGTGCCAAAGCTGAAGAACATCCTCAGCCTGTGTTTTGTTACTCTGCCAAGGTAAACACTGACATTTTCTTCCCCGAAGCAGCTTAGAGAGCAAGAACAATTCCAGGCAGTAACAAGACTCCTTAAAGGCACAAGAGACAGATGCTCGCTGTTTGCCTTTAAAGGCAAAATTTGGTGAATACACTGGAAGGGCTGATCCTACGTCCTATGGAACTTTGGTCTGGAGCAGAATTGACTCATGATGAAAAAGGCTTCATTTTCCCAGTGACATCTTGTAACTTACAATTAATCTGCTTTAACTCTAGTTACCGGTATTTGTTCTTTGAAGGAGACATTAAAACCCAGGTTTCCACTCACTACGTCTGCTGGGAGTTAAAGAGCTCATGGCACTGTCAGATAATGCCATGTGTCCTCTCAAATAAAATAAATTCTCCCGTGCTGTGGACAAAATATTGCTTAGCATGTAATAGCTGCTGCATTTGCCTGCACAGATGCCATGCTGTTGGCATTCAACTCATTACTGGGTAAGATGCTTTGAGATTCTCTGAAAGAGTTTCCTTAAATCCAAACTCCAGTCTCTTAAAAAAAAATCTATTGCCGTTGTATATTTAATTCCTGTTCCTCCTCCATTCAACAGATTTCTATTTTTATTTCAAACAACCCCCTCCCCGCAAAAAGAAACTAAAAAAGACTTGCAGCCCACGTTCAGACTTTATTTCCAAAAATTAAGTAAATAGGATTAAATAAACCCAGCAAACAAAGGGATAAACATTCTCAAAGTTAAAAGACAGCAAAGTCACAGGGAGATGAGAGTCAAATGCTGATGCTAAAACCTCTTCACAGTGAAGAATATTGGCAAAACTGCACCATGAGCTTGGAGAAGCTGCACCATGAACCAGTTACCTCAGCATTGCTAGGTCACCTCAAGGACCAATTTCTTTTGGACCTCTGGGGTCTGCCGCCTCTCTAACCCAGTCCCCATTTTTGTATCTCCTTCCTCATTACCCCTGGGCTCTGCACTCCCTGGGTCAGGTGATTCAGGAAGAAATCAAGTCACTGGTGTAACAAGATCTTACTGGGTCCAAATAGGCACAGTTCCCCCTTGGCTAAACTCAGCAGTGGTACTGTGACACAACAGCTGAAGGTGGAACAGGGTGTAAGCATGCTCCAATCTGATCTCGGTGATTGTACAACACAAGCCTGGCTTATACAGTCAGGGGAGAAAGAGGGCATGTAACAAAAAGGAGGCCTGGAGGAGATAAAACTTGTGGGGGGAGAGAGGGAGGCTGCTTGATCTCACCCCCAACCTGCTGGTTCCTTTTTCTCTTTCCTGCTTCCCACACGATTCCTATCACTTGACACAAAACATTACATGCATTTGTACCCCCACCGAATACCAGAGAGATTGGTGCTAGTTACCCTCCCTGTTCATGCCCACTTACTCCTGGGGTCAGATTCTGATCTCAGTTATGCCAACGCCACTCCACTGGCTTTGGTGGGCTGGCAATGCAATGGTGGCCACTTAGATAAGAATCTGGCTCGTGACATGTGACATACATCCTCACATTCATCATCACCGAGTTTGACCCTATAGGTCAGCCACACAGGTAGTACCCCCTTCTCAGCGACAGCTGTTTACTGACATTGACTCCCCTGTAATATACTGTCCACAACGTTTCGGAGGCTCGCACTGGCCAGTCATCTGCTTTGAAATGCTGACCACAAGCTGACTCCGCGTATGGACGTTACTCAAGAGATGGTGCAAACCTCACTTGTAAAGAAAAAAATGTTTATTTTCCTCACAAGAAGCACATGTAATATACAGTACACTTTAACCAACAAAAGTAAAAAAAAAGTGCATTATGCATCCCCTACTGCAAATGTACAGTACAAAAGATACTGCATATTTAAATATAAAAACCAGAATTAAGAAATACAATGAAATAAAAAGAACACTGTTATCATAAGAGTACAGCAATGCACTGAAACAGCTACTGGTTATTCACCCATTCATTCATGTCCGCAGTTTATCTAACAAGGGTGGTAACTATCCATGGGCCTTGGGTCAAC
Organism: Macrochelys suwanniensis; assembly: GCA_033296515.1. Classification (NCBI taxonomy): domain Eukaryota; kingdom Metazoa; phylum Chordata; order Testudines; family Chelydridae; genus Macrochelys; species Macrochelys suwanniensis. Next base: position 4,026,184 of record CM065789.1, on the reverse strand, counting down.
TCTCAGGCCAGGCGAGCAGACCAACGTCTGCGACATGAAGGGGGATATTATTTAAAGAACACATTGAGAAATGATGACCGAAATGGTGCTATTTCTAAAACATGGAACAAAAAAAGCATACGCTGGAAATAAGGTGCCAGTTTGTGCATTTCAGATTTGATGTTGGAGTGTTCCTTGGCTTAGATCATGCCTGTAACTCTTCCAAGCGTAACGATGGCCTTCCATCTTTGGAATGTCTTGTCAAGCCCTCCCGTGCCTGCACTGTCTGCAGCAATGCAGAGATAAATCATAAGCGGTGGGGCTGGAGCAACGGAAGCTGGAATTTATGTGGGATCCATTTACAAAGCCCATCGTTTTACCCATATACATAGCAAAGGAAAACTGGTTAGCAGTTCTGAGATCAGGGACCATCAGAGTTATACAGGAATCATACACGTAAATGAGTAATGGTCTTACACTGAAACATCAAAGCACCAAGACAAAACAGCAACACAGCAGCGTTTACCAGCTCAGCATAAATACACAGTATTTGTAAACTATTATTAAGGCACTCAATTGTAAAAGAACAATTACAATACATAGGAGAGAAAGAAAACAACTACATTTTCATGCATCGAGACTAACAACCCTGCAAGCACTGCATCTTTTGGCTACAAAAACTTTGAATTGGCATGCTAGAGCCTCTATGCATACATTGACTTAAAAAAATTAAAAATAAACTACATGTATCGACAGTATTGTGTTGCACTAAGCAGCAATGGATCTTCAAGTTTGATAAGCAACATTATGTGTGTGGTGACACAGTTATGTTCCACAAAATAACGGCGTCTGTGTGATTTCCCACCCCCAATCACGATATGGGCATTGTAGTCAACTGAAAACTAAACTACCAAAGCAGTAGTTTGTATGTAGCAGAGTTTGGCAGGTCATAGAAGAAGAAAACAGGAAGGAAACAGGTTTGTTCACTTGTATTGTTAAAACAACTTGGAAATTTTCAGAAGTTCTCCAAGTCTAAGCACCTGTTAAGCTTCTCTCTTAGTACAAGCTACAATGGGTTGGCCAACAAATGTCAAATTGGGCGTACGTGGCAATGCCCTTGTGAACAAAGGCAATGTACTGCAGTGTCTTACTGCCCGGGGTTGGTTCCCTCCTGGCAGTTAGTGCTATGAGAAGTGCACGTCCCCACCCAAGCAAATAGATGGAATTACAGCTCATTGGCAGTGGGGATGGGAACAGTCGGTGTTAAGGCATCTTCAAAAGGCAGCAGCCCACTCACAGGTGCAAAACAACCTGCAGAAACAAAAGTAAATGGCCACATCTGTGTGTGTCACTCCTGCCATTGTTGGAAACAGGCGATTTTCAGAAGCACTCATCATTGGCCTGCCTCTACGCTAACAGTTAAGACTCCCATTGACTTCAATGGGAGCAGTTAGACCAGAGATCAGCACTTTTTAACACTCCTCGTCTAACCTAGCCCACGTGGTGTATGCACACATGCGTGATCTGCGCACACAACCGGGAGAATTACAAATATCACCATTCTCACTTCTTTTTGCTTGCAAAATTTGGACCTAAGTCTCCATTTCTCCACAGAAGAAGCACAAGATCTTGCTTAATAACACTAGGCATGAGGGGTTAACTATCTGCTTTATCCTACAGTGACACTATTCGGGATCCTTTAGGGTTATCTGGATAAAGAGGGCTAGCAAAAATCCATGGGAAAATAGAAATTAAATAAAATAACTAGGTCAAATTCTGCCTTGCAGCTCCAGCTTCAATGGACTAGCATGGATGTAAATAAGGGCAGTCTCTGTCCGACTGTGTCAGATGGGAAAGGGCCTCTCCTCGGGAAAGACGACTGTCAGTGCGAACAGGTGCACAGATTTGCAGACAGGGAAAATCCGAACAACTGTGCAACTGGCTATGACCATGTTGACTTTGTACTAGCTGTTGTGCTGCACTCAAGCCTTGAGCACAATGTTGTGGTTTGGATGGAGCTGGTGAACAGATTAACAGCTTTCAAAAATACCTTAGCTGATAATTTCAGCATGGGCTAATAGGCTCTGTAGAAACCCTTTGCCGCCATGCAATAATCAAGCACACGGTGCAATGGCTTTACCCATGCTCACTACCACCCCTCCTCCCCAATCCATCTTTTACAAGTAAAACCTAAGTAAGAACAACTAAAAGACAAGTAATAAAAATATATGGAATACACTACAGTAGATATGGACCTGGAAACGTACCCATGATGCTTTGACCTTAGGCATATAACAACAACATTAATATTTTAGATAAACCATCACACCCCAGATATAGCGAAACTGAAATGTCACAACTGGGGAGGAAAGGGGGGCATGCGTCAGTGAATTCACAGTGTATTGAAGTGATCTAGTCAGTATTGATTTCCAAGACGCACAAAAGGGTGGGTTCAGGGAAAAGAACCACACCAAGAACCAACGACAATCACAGCATCAAAAGAAGTGTCCATGCTAAATCCACTTCTGAAGGTTTATAGCCAGACAATAACACAAACATTGCAGCTAAGGCAAGGTCCAACTCTAGCAATGACATCGGTTTCCCGACACCAGAAAACGTGGATTACAAAATGTTTCACATCCTCCGAGATATTGTCATTATCTGCCTTGCTTGAGAAGCTTTTGCTTCTTTCACACATGAAATGGCAAATTTGCCATATGCTCAAGATGTATATACATTTTTGACCCCTCTATCTAAGGAGAAATATTTATCTACTGCTTCCCAGCCCCTATTTCTCCTGCTTTTAGTACAAAATTGGGGGAGTTTAAACAAAAAACAAACAAACAAAAAGGAATCCCGGGTATTCTAAATGGTGGAAACCAAGGGACATTACCCAAATGGGTACTAAACCATTTTAAATGGCAGGTTGTAGGATTTGCTGTTCAAAGTTGCACCCTTCACTTTCCATCCCCATCTGAAAGGCTTTATCTGGCAACAGCTCTGCAAACGCAGATTTTTAAAGAACAGCTCAGACTCACACGGACCTGGTTGTTAAAACCACGGACCGCAACAAATCCACCGTTTGTTGTCACTATGCTTTAAATTTCACACTGACACCAACGTCAGACTAACACATGGAATTCAGGCATTTTTGAAAATTTAGGCGCCTAAGTCCCATTTTCAAAAGCGCTTAAGTCACTTAAGTCTAAATCCAACTAGTATGCAATGGGACTCAGACTCCGCAGTGACTGAGGCACTTTTGAAAATTATATCCTTAATTTGGTAAAAAATGTATCTCCCAGTGTTTTGGAGGTTTTTTCAAATGTGCTTTTTCTAGCAGGCTGGCAAATGCATTCCCCCACAATGTGTTACACACTCCAGAGGCGAAGGGCCTCCTTTGATGCATGTTGCACCTGGCAGGGGCGGAAGGGCAATGGTACTACAATATTTATCTGAAATTGTTCTGTAATAAATGGTCACTGGGTGCAAAGACATCGACCCACAAATGAATGTGGGGCTGGTTACCATGATGCTGTGAGTGCCATGTCACTGCCCCTTTGTTGAGGGACAGCATTTTAGGGCTAAACTGGTTTATCTGTGTGTCCAACTGGCCTGTCTCTGGAAGTGGCTCAAGCGGACTTCTTATAATCTCATTCACTCGTTTTGATCATCCCCATTTTTACTTGAATTCTGTTTTATCATCAAGGGCTGAATCCTGAGGTCTGTGCCCAAGATTTTACCCAACAGACCCCCACTTGCCTGAATGAGAACTAAGTGGAAACGGAGTGTTTCTGAGTTGGCCACAAACCTCTGATAGAAACTAGTACCAAGCAGCTGATGAAAAAAGAACAGAGTATACAGCCAGTGGCTCTGCTCTAAGAAGTAATCCTGCACAACTGAAGCCACTGACTTCAGAGGGTACAGGACTGAGCCCTAAATGCCTAACCGTATCAGAAATCTAGCTAGCAGTACCGTGTAGAAGACTTAATGGTTGTTTAACACTATGGAAACTAATCTAGCTCTCCACTTTTCCTTCCTTTCTGAGATATTGCAATATTCCATTTAGGCTAGACTAGTAAAACTACTGCCTCCTCCTTGCACTGGCCCCAAACTCTGCCCTTGGATGGGTGTGTAAGATCAGTGAAGCCCAGGGGAGCACCACATGTTCAACCGAGAGCAGAATTTTCACTTCTATTTTCATCAGGAGGAGACCATCACTGAAATGAACCTGTGCATCCCAGACAATATGTACTATAAACAAACAAGAACAGGAATAGTCATCTTCCCCCACTGCTTCCCGATGATGAAAAAATAAACCCTTTGGATGTTACTCAACGTGGGGACTTGTAAACAGCTTCAGAGCTCAGTGACAACCATACACCTCCCTGAGATAACCTGCTGCTGCTTTGCATTTCTGCTGCAAACTCCAGGATGCCAGAAATGTTCAACCAAAAATAAACTAACTTATCTCCCCAGGTTTCAAATGTACAGAATGACAATAAAGCCAACCGTCTGCCCTCCGTAGCAGGAGACAGGTCAGTCGTCTTCTCATCTGCAATGCATGCCATCAACAGTCTGATAAAGCAGGGCTTCCAAGACACAAGTGCTACATCACTGACTCCAGCATCACACACATTTCACAATGGTTCATGGTCACCTACTGGCCAGGCTTGTCATTATTACTGGGATAACTATAAAACCACAACAAGAGCAACAATACCTGAAGAACAAGACATTTCTCCACTTTAACAAAAGCCTTCAAAACACACAGCTTAGATGTCATTCTGTTATTAACACAAGACACTATGACAGCTAACCCTGATTATACAGTAAAGAGAAACTATCGGGTCAGCAGATCATGTAGTCAATAAAAAAACAGCTCTACACTTTTTCACTTGACTTCATAGTTAGAGTTACTCAGTACAGTAAAGCCTCCACCTCAACACTCTTTTGGGTCTTTACAGTTGATGTCGTAGGAATGCTTTTCAAAAAACTTTAAATATCCTGGAATAAGCCTTAAAAACAATCAACACAGAAATCAGCAAGAACAGAGGTAGAGTTTATGTTGCCATCTACAGGTTTTTCCACAAGTGGCTGTTTAAACTAGAGACTTGTGCTATGTTTGTTTTGCAAAATAAAAAAATTAAAAAATGCCATGACTTTTGTTGAGACTTTGAAACAATATTTTCAGCATTTTTTTACATTTTAACATTACTATACTTGGCAAACAGTACTGGGAATATCGTCCTATAGGAACAGTAGGCAGTTCACACACCACGTCTTCTTCCAAGCCATGCAATGTTTTTTTTCATTGTGCCATTCACCCATGTCAGTTATGTCCCTCTTTCTCCCCACTTCCTGCACAAGGAAGGGGGTAAAGATGTTGTATCAGATGAACTATTTTGTTTCAGATGATAAAATTGCATTGGGTTCAGGCAATAAATGCTGATTAAAAAAAAAAAAGCATGCACCAGAACGTGTCAACTTTTGCCCTTCCAAAGTGTGCTCTTCAAGTTTTCTGTAGCTGAATTTTCTAGCAATTTGGAGCTTACGTCCACGCTCCTCAGAGAGGATTGTGACTCGCAAAGCATGGAAGACTCACTCGATTTGGCCTCTTTTGAGTTCATTAGCGTTGACACATCCATGTCACTCGATAAGTCCTCGGAGGACAAGTTAAGACACCCTAGCTTGGCAAGAGAATTGGATCTCTTCAGAGGGGAAGAAACAGTCAAACCAGCGAGTCGTAGCCTGGTTTCGATTTCCTGAGTTCGTTGTTTCACCAGGCCGGGTTTCCCATGCACACTGTGTATGCTGTCGCTACTAGAACTGCGCGTCAAGTTGGAACTCCTGGAAGATGACGGCGTATAGCATATGGTCTTCAGAAAGTCCTTTGTGTAACTGCTCATGTGTTCCAGCCTGCATAGGACAGGCGTGGAGGTTTTCTGAGACAGTCCCTGTAAGGGGTTTTTGGCCTCTAACTTCTCCACATCATTCTCTGTGTCTTCAGATATGAAAGGTGCTGGACCCAGAAGAGATACTGCGCCTTGGTGCAAAGCCAAATCTTGGTTTTCCTCTGGTATACTAGCATCAATTCTGCTCACGGAACTCTCTCTTACCAGTGACGAGGATTCTGACGGCACACTCTTCAGACGCTCCAGTTCTTTGGTATGCTTCCTAACTAAGCCAGCTTTTTGAAGCTGAATAAGAGATTCTTGATGCTGCATCAAATAACTGTTTGTGGTTGGCTTTTCCAAATCTTTACTAAACAACAAGTACTTCAGGTCCTTCGTTGGTTTGACTTCTTTTCTGGATGGAGACTCTTCCTTCATCACTTCTGTATTCAGAGGGCTCTTCTCACAGTGGGAATTTCTCCTGGCAAGCAGTGCTTTGACAGGTGTTTTTGGTGCATCTTTTGGCTTTTCAGAAATATTGCAATGCTGATCCGCCGCAGATTTGCAAGTGCCACCTTCCAAAACACTAGCTCCCTGCAGCAATGGAGGCGAGACATCATTTTTAGCCCTGATTACTTCCTCAGCCTGCGACTTGCTAGGCATTTGGTCCGACAAGTTAGAAGTCACATGGGAGAGGAGCGACGGCTGAGTGCAGATTGTAGAACTGCAGCATGCAGCAGCTGGATTCAGCATTTCACACTGCTCCCCAGAGGCTTCAGCGGATGCACTGGCTGAGGCATACATGCAGTCAGTGCATGACTGGTAGGAAGGCTTGACTTTACTGAGGATTCCAAATATGGCATCGCGCTATAAAAGGAAAGAATAGGCAATAAGAAGTCAGACAAACAATTCAGTGTGGATGCAGAATAGCAGAGTCAGGTTAGTTTAAAACAAGACAGATTTGCAGATTGAAAGGGAAGACACAGAACAATAGGAAACATTTTATTTATAAGGACTCCAAGGGGCTTTAAAGAAAGCCTCTCTCCATTACTGCTGAAGTCTGGGCTCTGCAGTGGGAGACAAGCCATGAGGATTCCCAGCTGACAGTGTCTGGAGTTGGAGGAAACCAACCATGAAAGGCGGCTCCCCTGAGAGGTTTATAGCATGTTCACGTAGCTGCATGCTCTCTTTGGTGGCTGGCTCCACAACTCGGGCAAGCAAAGCGATGTTCAGAAGCACTTCTACAGGGCAAAGGCTCAGCATGGAGACAGGCACTACTACAGGAGCCTCCGCTTCCAAACCAAATGACATCCGACTCTTAGAATGCAGAGAGTTGTGTCATGCGCACGGTGTTGGGTGTTACTAGTCATCTACGTTTAAGCCCATACGCACCTCGAATTCCTCTGGGCAGCTCCTCTTGCTGTTGTTGTTATTCAAGTTCTCTCTGTTCAGTAAGTTCTCCTCCCTGTGCACAGACAAGCGCCGCTTCCACCTCTCCACGGGATTTTCCTCACGGATGCTTTCCTTTCCCGGATCCGCCTGGCTGGCCACACTCCTCCCCTTCAGCATGCTAGACTCCAACTTCTTCACTTCCTTCTCGCAGAAACTTCTCAGCTCTGCCAACGGCTCCGCTTTCTCCTTGGCCCTCATTGTCTCTGCCGCAGCCTCAGGAGGAATTGGGGGAGGCTGATCCACCAGCAAATTGGCCTGCTCCGAAAGCACGTCTCGCTCCAGATCCTCCACCTGGAAAAATATTTCCCTGTCACCAAGAAGCTTGTTCTCCAGCAATGAGTCGGACAGGTGCCGGAAGCAGTAGTGAAACCCCCCGGCCTCCATATTGGCTCTGTTGTCCAAGTATGTGGACTGTGAAGGCGCGTCCAGGTCAGATAGGCGGTTTTCTAGATCGATGTCTAAGCTATCGAGCAGGAAGTCACTGGGCCCCGTAGACTCATCTGCATTCTGGGGTAGGTTGCTTTCTGCTTGCTGCTTCCACAGCTTGTTATGACGCTGTTTGCTGGGAAGAAAAATAAAAGGCACAAATTACTACAAACACGCAGCAGCTGTTGTATGTAAATGCATCACAGTGCCCTACCCCATACAAGTCACGCTCCTCAGAAACCTTTGGAGGAAACACGCAATCCCAGCAGATCACCCATTACAGAGGACAGTGGCAACACAGGGCAGAGGAGTAGGATGCATGAAGCAGTCAGGCTCTGGTCTAAACACAGGGAACAAACGGCTGAGTCATTACATAAGATTCAAGAGAAGAAAAACGGCAGCAACCAAAGTCCTCAAGAATCAGGTAACTGTGACTTCAATGGCATTGACCACCTCTGTAGTTAGCTGTGATGGCAGCTGTGGAAATGAAGGCGATATGCACATAATGAAGAAACAGAAACAAAGTCCCACAGAAATTATGCAGCAGCTGAAAGCATCCGGACAAAGCGCACACAACGCACGTCTCAGAGCCACTCAAGTATAACTTCAAAAAGATGCTCAGCAACAACCAAGTAAGGGCCAAACCCGGTTGTCCTTGCTCAGGCAGACTTCCCCAACTTCAGGACTTTGTCCTATGCAGCATCAGGAATTCAGCCGGCTCCAGCCACGGGAGCCCAGCCACACAATGAGCTTGCTGGGCCCAATACCCCTGACTCAGTGATCGTGCTCTCTGAGTGGACAGAAGAGCCAACAGATCACCATTTAAGCCTTGTAGCAACAGCAGCACAGTGGCAGCTCGGTGTGTTCCGCGCCAGCTGCTGCACCAGACCCGCTTCCTGTACCTAGCTCCAACCCGTGCCTGAAACAGCTACTGAAACATGGACCAAAACCTGCCTTCTCTTCCCATTTTTCACAACGTTGTGTCCCCCCTTTCCAAGCAACTCTGATCATTTTTCACTTATTTTTCCTTTGCCCAGCATAGGCCCCACATGTGCATGCACACAACTGCAAATTGCTAATCCTGCTTTGTGAGACATCCTAGTCTGCAACAGGCTCTTTTTGTTTCCTTGCAAGTCACCTTCTCATTCCACCCATCACCTTACCTTGCATCTAAAATCCCTTCATATTCCAGCAGCTGTTTCATGAAGCCTGCATTTGGTCTTGCAATGCTGCGTTTTTGCTTCACGTAATTATAGGCTTTTTCCAAGGACCAGTCAAATTCCTTCATTGCATAAGCTATAACCGTAGAGGCAGACCGGCTAACACCCATTTTGCAGTGTACCAGACACTTAGAGTGATTTTTCCTAGAGAGGAAGGCAAAAAATAAGAAAAACTATATCTCAAATCCTTTTGTTTATTAAGTTTTACTATCACAGTTTTATATGGTGCATGGATGGTCATTTGTTCTCCTGACCAAGCCAACGTCACAGCTCAGAGGGAGTTAATTCTTTTGGGTTAAATGGCCCAAGAAAATAAACTCTCCAGGAAAGTTAGGATTTGGAGAAGTGCGACCCCCTTCCCCCCAACCACTCTCCTTTCATGCCAACCACACTGCTATTTCAGATACTACCCATACCTCCCTTTGTCTGCATCTCCCTGTCTTTGGAGATGTGGACCCAGCAGGAATGGTGGGTTCCGTACCAGACCCCCCTGCACTGTTCACTGCACATTAGGGCTTCTCTATCAAGGGTGGAGTGACTGGATGAAAATCACAGAGCAAGAAATCTCACAAATAAAGAGGCGTTCTCGGAGAGGTTGGTGCAATCTGAAAAGTAACAGGGTGGAGGCCCAGGGGGCCTGGCAAGAAGGCCCTTATGCCAGGCCCCCGTCTTCAAAGGTGGAGGCAAGGCAACTGAACAATGGATCACACATGGGAATAAGCATCTCTGCTACGTATTTAGGAACCTCAACGCTCATTACTTCACCTGGCAGAACTGTGCCACAGTCTGTCAGGGATGGGACCTCCACGGCTTCAGATGCAGCCCCTTACTTTTTGAGCCCATTATTAATCCTGCCATTCTGGCTGATGAACAAAGTCAAATTCAACCGCTAGTTACATCCCTGCAATCCTAATGATTTGGTCCTAACTTAGGGCAGGATTTAGCCGACTAATGAAAGAGGCCAAATTAACCAGGTGTCACTGTCCAGCTACCCCATGCAGATCTGAATGAAGAAAAGCCCATCAAGTTACAAGCCACATGCTGAAACCCCAGCAGAATGTGAGTGGTTCATGTCACTAACTGTTGCCAGGAGCCATTGTTCTGCTTATTCAATTGTGGACAAAATTCAAGGATTTCAAAAAGTTTTACTTCATCAGAAGGACCCTTGGGGCTCTTGCCATCTTTTAGGGCGTTAGGTGCAAACACAAACAGAATGTAGCATCGTTACTGGAAACAAATATTCCATTTAAAAAAAAAGGAAACAAAAAAACAAGTTGAACAAGGCACCGAAAATAAAATCTCAGCACAATTGTGACTGGTTGTGAAGGGGTTAATGATTAACCACTGACCGGACGGGGTATTTGGGCATTCCAGGGGCCCAACTGATCTCCCTTTTCAAATGCCTTTGCGAGAGCAGGGATCCAAGAAACCTCTTCATTGCCTCACAAAGAGCCCAGCAATTAAGCAGCAAAGGGACAGCTACTTAATTGGCCTGGTAGAGCTACTTAACTGACATGGCAGTAAAGACACTGAATGAGTTATTGTGCCAAACCTAGGGACAGCAAGCTGGGAGCATGAAGGAGTCCAGGGGAACTGGATGCTGAGGACAGAGTCAAAGCCAGAACAGACGCACGGACACTTCTCAGGACTTGTCCGAAAGCAATGAGTTTCCAGTAACAGACAGCGGGGATGGTTACTTCCCTACTGAATACACTTCTCATTGCACCTGCCCTGAAATGGGAACCACAGCTAACAGGACATTCAGAGGGAGGCAGGTTTCAAAATGAGCTTCTGGAAATGGTTTCATATCCTCTGCTGAAATGCTATCCAGCAGCATGCCGAGGGCACAACACTAACTATCCTTACAATAGCCACGGTACCGCTGAGGGAGCTCTCTCGCCCCCTGCTGGAGGAAGCGCCTCAGTGTCATGCAAGGACTCGACCTCACTGCACAGATTCCGATGACGGCTTCTTATCCCGACCTTGGATGCCCCAAGCAATGGCTCGCTCATCTCCAGCCACTTACTTGGCTTTATTTATGAAATGATATGCCTCATTCCAGTGAGCCAGGAGGTCTGTCGTCTCCTCGTCGTACACCCGGATATTATGATACGCGAACAGACCAGGGAAAAAATTATCGATCTCCCTGGTGACATTTAAAATGTAGTAGACACTGCAAGATGCAAAGGGAAACAAAGGCAGAGTGTTTAATTATCACAGCCCTGGAAGGGGAACTGGAATTCACGTGATAAACCACATACAACCCAGTGTAACACGGGTGCTCTTACTGCATGGGACGATCAGCAGCCCCAAACCTGTAAGCCCTCCGCTTCCGATTAAATCAGCTGGAGTTCTACATGTGGAGGACTGGCTGAATCGACCCCCCTAACTCATCTCTCTCTCCTATCATTGTCACATGTAAAGATGGCGAACAGAGGGAAAGTGACTTGCCCACTCTACCAATGGGGAAGCTGAGGGAGAGAGGGGTGCCAAAACCCGATCCAAGTCTCACAATGAATCAACGGCAGTGCTAGGAATAGAACCCAGGAGTCCTGAATCTCAGACTTCTGCTTTGGCAACAAGATCATCCTTTCTTCCTTCTTCCAACCAGAAATATGAAATGAAAGTTGCATCATTTTACTCTACTTCTGCAGGTTATAACAGCAGGATGTTTATAATAAAATAGGTGTATACCAGGAGAGAATGAATGTCCACATTAAGTTATTATTTCATATGATTCAGACAAATCAATAGCACATGATATTTATTCAAGGATTTGTTCAGCTTTGACTTTTAAAAATGGCATTTCAAGGATACCATCCCTACAGATCAAAGGATGAATGTGCTGGTTGTTTTACTTATTCAAAAGTGTTCAGACATCTGTTCCCAAGGACTACAGTTTAAATATCTTTATTCCTGCTGTTGAGCAATAACTTCTCATTATAGGGGCCGACCGACATGTGTCCTGGGCAAGCAGCAAGTATTTATACACGAAATTCCCATTGGCCTAAAACACTTAAAGCAAAGAAAGCCAAGAAGTGATGTAGTGATGCGAGTTCGCTGAGAGACAAGACTGCAGCCACTTGTCTGCACTAGTGGAATGGAGAACAATTCACATAACTCTGCTCATCTCCAGGCAGTTTTGCACCATTTGGATAAGAGCTTTACCCCAAACACCGTAATGCGTAATCTTCTGAAGTATTAAACCTCAGACAACAATAAGCTTGCTCAGTATTAACTAGACTCCTGCACAGGATCTGTCTTCCCTAGATCTCAAGGCACTTTACAAATGAAGACAAATATTATCTCCATTGTACAGGTGGGAAAACTGAGACAGAAAGAGAGGAACCATCTGGTCCAAGGTTACTACTGAGAATAGAACCCACGTGTCCTGGTCCTGTGCACTATCCACTGAAGGATGGCCTGAAAGTATCATATTTCATTTCACAAGACACCCAAACATGCAACTGAAAACAAGTGATTTGAGGATTTAAGAGTCTAACGTGTAATAGCCGACATTAAGTAGCGGAAAGGGCCAGTACTCACCCCGAGCCTTGAAGCTCTTCCAGGTTGGAGGCATTCCACTCAGACCCCTAGGATACAAGTCACATACACAGAGTAAGCTTTGGTTCTGCTGAGCACTATACAGTCACTGATCAAACACTGTGCTCTTTGCAATCTGGGCAATATTTTCTCAGGAGCGCTAAACTAAAACATAGGAAATGGTTTCTGAAAAGACTACAACCAGGCATGAGGTTCTAGGGCTCTGCATAACAATGCAGAGGTATTCTGCTGACTCAGCCTAGCAACCAGGCCAGACTGATCCTATTAGCTACAACCCAAGAGTATAATTGGTCGAGAGTCTCTCTGAGGCAAGGAGGAGGTAGGGGGAGAGATAGAGGGGTCAGGCTGCAGGTAGAAACCCTAGGAAAAGTCAAAGGCAGGAGGAAGTTCAGGCTGAGGTTTATTATTTATATTACAGAGCACAAACAGATCCCAAACAAAATGGAAGCACCACTGTAGTAAACGCTGTACATACACATAGAAAGAGTCCCTGCCCTGAACAGCTTACAATCACAGAATCATAGAAATGAGGCCTGGAAGGGACCTCAAGAAGTCATCCAGTCCAGCTATCTGCGCTGAGGCAGGACCAAATAAACTTAGACCATTCCTAACAAGTGTTTGTTGTTAACTTATGGCTCTTGACCTGATTTATGACATATGAAGCTTTTGGGCTAATATATATTAGCACGTGCTTTTAACAGGAAAGAGTAAAAATCAACATTGCTGAAAGGCACATGGAGGAACACACACTATAATGAGCAATATGCATCTTGAGACAAACAAAGGTAACTGCAAAGAAGCAAAAACAAATTAAAATTGTAGCTTTGGGAAGATTTGCGGGGTACTTGTATCGAGGGAACTATCCACACTGACTTACTGAAAGTACTGGGAAAGAGGCTGATGCAAATAGCTTAGGCCAGCCTTGGAAGGTTAATTTTGGATAGCTGGGATATCAAACAACGTTTCCTGGAAGATGACACACGGGAAGGGGCTGAAATAGCTTTAGATCTGGTCTTGGACCTAGGTGGGTGTAAGAGAGGAGATGAGTATAAACAAGGTGTGTGCCCGACCCTGGGTGAGCACATCAGGATGAGAGGCTGGACCATCGCCTCCTACTTACAGTGTACTCCCCACTGACTACCTTCTTCTAGCGGTATTTTCCATGGGTCCCAAGAGTTTGAGAGTATGACAGCACTACGGACTTTCCTATTGTGTATATGTACCTGTTTCTTGTCCAGTAGCATTAATGCTTTGGTTTATCTGGATGACAAATATAACGTTTATGTTCATATTCCCACGATTCATCAATCCCACCTGTTAAATAATTTACATGGCCACTAAGGGAAAGAACCTGTCAACTATGACAGGTGCACTTTGCACCTCAGGCTGCACTGTCCAACCTGATCTTAGCAACCTCCAGTGATGGGGATTCTACAACCTCCCTTGGAAGCCTGTTCCAGAGCTTAACCACCGTTATAGGCAGAATTTTCTTCCTAATATCTAACCTAAATCTCCCTTGCTGCAGATTAAGTCCATTACAACTAGCCTGGAGAACAACAGATCACGCTCCTCTTTATAACAGCCCTTAACATATTTGAAGATTGTTCTCAGACCCCCTGCCACACCAGTCTTCTTTTCTCAAGACTAACCAGGCCCAGTTTGTTTAACCTTCCCTCACAGGTCAGGGTTTCTAAACCTTTCATCATTTTTTTTGCTCCCCTCTGGACTCTCTCCGGTTTTCCACATCTTTCCTAGAGTGTGGTGCCCAGAATTGGATAAAGTGCTCCAGCTGAGGCCTCCCCAGTGCCGAGCAGAGTGGGACAATGACCTCCCAGGTCTTACATAGGACACTCCTGGTTAACATACCCAGAACCATATTAGCCTTTTTTGCAACTGCATCATAGTGTTGGCTGAACAGGTCTAAACGGGCAAGACAGACAAAGGGCAAGAGACAGAGAATATTATTATCCCTATTCTACAGATCCCTAAAACTGAAGCACAAGGAGATTAAGTAACTTGCCCAAGGTCACAGAGTGGAGCTTTCACAGATCCAGGGAAAGAACCCAGATCTCCTGAGTTCCAAAGCTGTGCCTTAGCCACAAAACCATCTCTCCTCTAAACTGAGGAAGCGCTAGCCCTATTACTTAAAGAAAAGCACAGAGACGGCACGTTTGGACAACACGCGTGCAGTGTGTTAGGAGCACAGTGGGAACGTTGCCAGATTACAAAGTAATATTAAGCAGGATTTCAATCAGGAAAGCTCACAAAAAACAATCCTAGGAAGGGGACCGAAAGGAAAAGAAGATGGGATATGGGCCACTGAGGATGCATCTCCAGGTTGCCTGTTCAGATCCAATCTGAGCTGGTAGTGAGCAGCACTGGATCTGCTCGCTTGAAGTGCTGAAGTGAGTTAGACAGTCTGAGGGTGGTTCCTAGCACATCACAAAACCCACCACAAATGAACATTCCGTTTTCAATAACAAATATAAATTGCATAGGAAAAACCATTCAGACATTCTGCAAAATAAAGTGGTCATTATCAGTATTCCCTCTAATTTTTAAGTCCATGTGTGGAATGAATTTTGTTATGTGCACCAATACGGAGGTGACGTTTCATATCGGTGCACATAACAAAATTCATGTGGTGGGGGTGGGGCCGAGGGGTTCCGAGTGTGGGAGGGGGCTCAGAACTGGGGCAGAGAGTTGGGGTGCAGGGGGTGTGTGGGCTCTGGGGTGAGACTGGGGATGAGGGGTTTGGGGTGCAGGCTGCTTCGGGACTGCGGTGGGGAGAAAGGACTCCCCCCAGCCCTCTCTTGCCACAGCAGCTCGGGGCCTTGGGAGAGGCGCCTCTCCCTGGCAGCTCCGGCGGGCCTGGGCCGGGCCCAGCTGAGGGAGGGGCTCCTCTCCCCCGGCCACAGCAAGTCCCGGGCAGGTCCACGCCGGGACCGGCAGGGAGGGGCGCCTCTCTCTGCTGCCGCAGGTCCGTGCTTTGGCCAGCGGGGAGGGGCGTCTCTCCCCACCGCAGCCCTGAGCCCCTGCGTGGGGTTTAATAGACAGCTGCGCAGCTTAGAGGGAACTTAGGTTGTTATGCTAGTACCACCGAGTCTCGGGCTATCTGAGTGGGTGAGATGGCCCCTAGAAGTCATGGGAGAGGTTACTGCAGAGGTACCCGCACAACACATTGCATGGAGAACTAAGAGGATTTTAAAATAGGATTCACCCTCAAAGGCCTATTTCCTCTGAGCCGATCATGGAAAAGATGACAAAGTGCAGAACTGCTCCCGTCTCAATTAAATCTTTGTTCTGGATGGCAACTTCCAGTTTTGCCTGGAGTACCATCTAGTGGCAAGAGATTACAAGAGACTCATCCCCGCTCTGAGCCAGTTCAGAGGCTGAAAGAGCAAATCACCTTTCAAACTGATTATTTAGATAAAGCCAGCCACGTGGTAGGCACTTTGACTCTCAGTGTTATCATTACCTTTGATTTAGCAAGGCACAAATACAGGGGCACATAACTGGTACACTTGGGCAGTGTCCTGATCTAGGTCCTGACCCCATCTTAAAGAAAAACGACTCCTATTCCTAGAAATATGAAATAAATCCATAAAGGGCAGCCAACAAACAGGAGCACAAACATCAGGGCCGGGACACCATTTTATTAAATCTACTTAGCTTCCAAAGCAGGGCAACAGGTTATTGTGCCCATGGGGAAAGTCACAGCAGCGGGAATAAATGGTGAAAAGGGAAAGCCGAAGCACTTCCTCAGAGCAGTTCTCGGGACATGGGGGAAGGCTGTTTTCCCACGTACTGTATCAACTTCTGGCAACCTCTTATTTATTTTCTTTCCATTAGAATAAGAAGCTCCCATACTAAGACTCTAGCCCCTGCCAATTATCTACAATTACAAAAGCAAAATGCCATTCAGCCAAGTCACCCTCCTGCCTTGAAGCAGGTCCTAATCAAACATTACCACCCCTGTACATCGGTCTGCTCCTCAGCTTCTTTACTTCTCTTCAAAGGCCGTGTGAAACAAACGCCCCCCCACAGCACATCCCCACATATAGGACCCTCCACCACGCCATGCCCACGATGTGTTCTGCTCCTGAGTTGAGCTGGCCAGGAGAGGACCACTGATGCAGCACATTCCCTCAGAGGGAGAGAAAGGATCAGGAAGGCCCCCTGCCCCTCTTGCCAGCCCATCAGCGCAGCCCTGTGTGTTCAGAATGACGTCTCAGCTAGCAGAAAGGGCTGCTGGGATGTGGGCCTTTGGAAGCGACATAGGGAGAGGAAGGAAAGGAGGCCTATAGTCTCCTTGTATAAAAGGCTCAACATCAGGCTAGGGCACCTGCTGGTTTTTCTCCCCATTGCAGCCTTTACACCCAGTGCAGCTTGCCTCAAGCCCAGTGGTTGCTAGTGTTTGACTGATGCCCCCGCCTCACGCCCAGCATAGCTGCTGACTCCATGGCTTACCAGATACAGATGATCAAAAATCAGAGATGGTTTGTCCATCTGCCCCAGGATAAGCAGCATTTCATTGTCTATAAATTCCTTGAATTCTTTCAAGTTGCAATTCATCTGCTTCTCCAGCTCATTTCGTATCTATGGGGCAGAAAATGACAAAGTATGCCACTTAGGAAATGAGAGCATACCACCTAGATAGTGGGCTGTGCAGAATGATTGTCCACTTTTAAAAGGAGAGTGCCAATAAATTATACATACATGCATTAGAGAGAGAGAGAGAGGGACTACAGTCCGCAGAGAAATGCTTTCAGAGACAAATAACCTCAGTAAAAGGTAATGTGAGGCTCCAAATTCAGGCTTTGTAAATAAAGCTTCATGCAAAACCCAATATGAACACAAAAACTGTATGGTATTTTTCACTATGAAGCATTCCCCTGAAGTGCTGAACACCCACACTGTGTTAGCTCAAAAGAAACAAAAGCAAAACCCTCTAGAAACAAGAAGTGAAAAACAGCAGCATCATTGTGAAAAGGGAATTAGATCTTTTAAAGTCTCTCACTTTTAAGTTGGAAGGTAGGAAACATTTTTAAGGTGTACAGATTTTCCTCTTTGTCCTCTCCCTTTAAAAGCTAAACCTACCACAACTTTCTACATCGTAACATAAGAAGATAAGAACGGCCATACTGGGTCAGACCAAAGGTCCATCTAGCCCAGTATCCTGTCTTCCGATGGTGGCCAGTGCCAGGTGCCCCACAGGGAATGAACAGAACAGGTAATCATCAAGTGATCCATCCCGTCGCTCATTCCCAGCTTCTGGCAAACAGAGGCCAGGGGACACCATTCATGCCCATCCTAGCTAATAGCCATTGATGGACCTATCCTCCATGAATTTATCTAATTCTTTTATCAGTTATGGTCTTGGCCTTCACAACATCCTCTGGCAAGGAGTTCCACAGGTTGACTGTGTGTGGTGTGACGAAATACTTTCTTTTATTTGTTTTAAACCTGCTGCCTATTAATTTCATTTGGTGACCCCTAGTTCTTGTGTTCTGAGAAGTAGTAAACAACACTTCCTTATCTATTTTCTCTATACCAGTCATGATTTTATAGACCTCAATCGTATCTCCCCTTAGCCGTCTCTTTTCCAAGCTGAAAAATCCCAGTCTTATTAATCTCTCCTCATACGGAAGCCGTTCCATACCCCTAATCATTTTTGTTGTCCTTTTCTGAACCTTTTCCAATTCCAATATATCTTTTTTGAGATGGGGCGACCACATCGGCACATGTGGCAACTAACACTGCATGTGAGTAACTAAACTGAAGAATCTGAGCATTTTCGGGGAAGCCTAAGAAGAAATGCTGGCAAACAATCTGTATGGCTTTTAACACTGCACAAAGCTCCAGGCAAGTCCACACTCAGGGTACATTGTGGATCAGTTTCCAGGTTTCCTTATATCTTGGCCTCCTATAGGACCTCCCATCGGAGTATTTCAATCACTTGTTGTAAGGACTCTAAAAGCCCACTGTGAGGTTGATGATATCCTATTTTACAGATGGGAAAACTGAGGGGCAGAGAACAGAAGACTTATCCAAGGACATGGAGTGAACCTTGTAAGAAAAGTGGAAATATATATCCTGAGGGTTCTGACTCCCAGTCCTCTCTGACCCTTACCCAGTGCTACCTCCCATATTCTGGACAATGACAGGAAGCGAGTGGTCACAGGCCAGCAAATGGTAGGTTTTGCTTACTTCCTTGGAGGTCACGTTTTCCAGGTCTTTGCTCATCATGATACTTCGGAGTTTGGCTTTAATGAACCGCTCTGTTCTTTCCCCCTCAGTTGGCCTGAAAAGGAAAATTAAAGGAACTATTCAGACAGGCATTTCACTGGGGCAGAAGGCCTCAGCGATGCTCTCTGTATAATGATACTCTTACATGGAGAAGGGATGAGAAGGATTCAAGTTAATTAAACTGACACTGATGACAGAGGAAAACGTTACAAAATTATGTATGAACCGAAAGGAGATCAAACTACTGGAGAAATGGAAGGGGAAATGTGGGAGTTCTGAAGTGAACAAAGACATTCAAAATAAAACTCAGAACTGACTTGTCAACAAACAACGCTGGAGAATCAGGGCGTGTCGACTCCAGGTCCTGCATCGTGTTCCACTCATTGATGCAACTCTGCTCTGAACTGATGCAGCTTTCATAGTATGTGGCCCAAACCAGGGCCATTCCACCTGGGAAGTAATTGTACCTCCGTGCGACCTCACAAGCTTTGTGGAGGATTTGCAGGGCAGACCTGCAAGTTTCAAAAGCAAAGAAGGGGAGAATCTGAGCATCATGGGGAATAGGAGCACACAGAAGCCAGAACCCTAGAGATTTTCAGCAGAGACTTATTTTCAACTTAGTTTGTTATGGTTTGGTTTTGGTTTTTGACAGCAGAAGGTTCGCATTTTCCAATTTCAGATAGAGGTGTCACAAACACTAAACAGTATGGTTTGAATGCCCTCTCGAGATCTGGTAACCACTCAACACAGGACGAAATTCACCCCATGCAAGAGACCAGCACAAGGCCTACACACCACTTCTGTCCTGCTGGGACTTAATCATTAGCTAACTTAAAAACTCAGACAAAAAACGTAAGAATGTGGACACTTCAAACCACCTCTACCAAGGAGTCGAAAGGCACATTTAACAGCATTCCTAACCCCTGGCACACACCAAGAACAGAACCCAGATTGGGTAATTTGTTTTTGAAAATTATAGCATTTAACTTTTAAAAAAATCCTTCAGTTCTGTAGATGTTATTACACTGAACACATTAACCACATCTGAAGCTGCTCACTGGAGGGGCAGAGTTTTAAAATGGCAGTAACAAGGGGTTTGTTTGTTTGTGTACCAAATAATCCCTAAAATTACATCTTTTTCCATATCCATATCGTTTCCCTATTAAATGTTACAAGAGCTCAGATTTCATAAACTCCAGCTCAGCCAGCATAATGTATGTGCTAAAATATATGCAATTTGTTATATATCGGAACAAATCCCTTAAAAATCACCGCCATTAAAGGCAATCTGTGGTCATAGCAGTCAGGGATTTCATGATATTCAAATATCCCCATTTTGCTGTTCTGGGATGTGTGTATGTGGGTGGGTGTGATTATAAAAGCTCAGCCAACATAATCAAAAGCTGCGAAGTGAAACCCTGGGCTTCATGGAAAGTTATCAGACAGCAGGAACTCCAGGGCAACACTGCGGCAACAAAGAGCACTGGAAATTCCATGAGATTGGCAAGAGATCCTGAGATTCCTTCTTCAGCTAGTTACAAAAATACAGAGAGAGCCAGTATGCGGTTTGCAGCCTGATCAATTCCATGTTCAACTTGGTTCTCATATTTAATCATCTTATTCGTGGAATTTCCCTCAGTGCTTATACTAGAAAGTGTATAGCGGCTCTGAACAGAAGCATGTAATTTACCATCAGGAAAATGGTAGAGCACGCTCACTACTCCTTTCAGCATACTTACCTGCCGAGACAACCCGCTTTCTAGAAATGGAATGTTTTTCTAAAGGTACTAAATAACGGCCATGCAAAATGCTAAATGCGGGTTTGTTTGTTTTTAAAAAAAAGCTAATATAAATGATCATCTCTTTTTTTGTGGTAAAACTAAATCAGCAACATACATACCACATAGCTTGCACAGAAACTGGTTTGAAGATGTGCATCTTCCCTGCAGTGCTCACACTAAATCCACTAACAGAGAGAGAAGAAAATGTCATACAATGCCCTTTTTCGCATTAGATTCTCCATTCAGCAAACCACCACTGTTTTCCTGCTAAGACAGTAATGCCCATGCTGCAAGACAGTTCGTGTGGGCTGGCATTGACAGTTCACTAGAATCAGAAATGGGAATTTATGCAACCTGATTGTCTAACACGGCTCTTAATGTCCTTGCAAACAAGAATGTGAAGGGAAAAGTTTGCCCTAGCGCACTGCAATTAATTAAAAGATTGCGTATTTCTTTACTTTAAGAAATCACTAATAAGATCTAACACATTCTATCAGATAGCACAAGGGTAGCAATAAGCAAAAATAAATGATCAATTAAATGGACTGAGGTGAAAGAACCTAAATTTGAATTCTCCTTAAGTTTAAAATGAGAGAGAGAGACTCTTAAAACAGCCCTCTAACTGGGCAAAATAAATCAACTCTAATATGCTCCGAGCTCTAACCTGAGCTGTTAGGCTCTTGCTCTCTCTGACACTCAAATTCGTCCTTCTAGACATTAAAATGTTTTTGTTTCATACCCATCTCCATCAAGATGTATCTTGGTATCACTCCACAGGCGCAGGACCATCCCGATAGTGCAGCTTTTACTACCACGGAAAAGGAAAGAAGTGACAGCATTCAATGCTATTGTTATAAGGAGTTCAAATGCAGGCCACAAAAAGGTTACTTTCTACTGTTGATTCTCAATACTATGTATCTTTATTTAAAAACCTCCCCTTCCTCTCTAGCAACCCTCACTGCAACATCTAAGCTTATACATACAGTGTCTAAACACACGCTGTACAGCCACGCATGAAAATCTTCAGGGCTGCTCTGACGTCAGCGTGCTGGTTTTCAGTGACGGAGTAGCAACTTTTTAGAAGCAACAGTTAAAAATTCCATCTCTTTCTCTCTCTCGCCAGGAGCCATGTACCCTATCATAGGCCACCTTTGACCTTTACGTCATCTTCCCCACTAAAAGCCCAAAAGAGGGACAATTCCCTAAATGAGTGGCACACACACAGCGGGCACTCCAGCCCATCAGGCACCTGTGTGTCCAGTTGTCTGGATGCACAGACCTCCGCCCACCAGTGCTAGGCAGAAAAGCAGGCACGAAGGACCCTTAATGGGTGGTTTGTGGGGTTTTCATTGAATCACTTTGACTGGAAGAACGGGTTAAGGGGGTCTTATGAGTTTATCTAATCTGAAAAGGTACTTCAGTATGAGAGAAGAAATCTCTCAAGAAAACTAGACCATGATGTGGACCAGACGCTTTCAACTAGTAAATAAGTAAGCTGCCAAGATACTAAACTTTTAAAGGAAATGAGCATGCAGGCAGCAGCCAGTTTGTAAAGAATTCAGAATGATTTTTTAAAAAATCATAACCATTGATACAACAGATGAAAGCAGCCAACCAGCTAATTTCAGTGCACATGTGGACAGTGTGCACTTCAGAGCCTTCCGAGAGCACGTGTGTCTCAGTACAAAAGCCCTATGCTAGTAACTCAGAATGTGATAGCCAAGGACTCTCACTCCAGCCTCAACACAGGATCCAGGGCTGCTTGGGTAAAACTGCCATTACTGATGGACACTGGTTTGTACTGAAAGGTTTTCTTTAATCTAATCTACAAAGACATAAGGTCCTTAGTCCCTTCTGTGCCATTGACACATGGGGCAAACCAGTTCCTCCACTGGGGATGGGCACTCATTAGTTGTGGTATTTCTTCCCAGGTGATGCCAACACATTCAATACCCTCCTGTCACTGTCTTCTGCCAGTTCTCCTTTGGCCTTCCTCGCTTTCTCTTCCCTCCCTTGGGCACCCAATTCAATGCTTGCGGAGCATGGCTCCCGGCTCCCATCCGATGTACATGTCCCTGCCACCTGAGCCTTCTTTCTCTGATGATCTTTTCTACAAGTGCAGCTCTGTCAGCTTCCTTACTCTCGCAGGGATCATTGTAAATTAAAAGAATGCCCTACCCAGAATTCAGGGATGCTCTGGGATATCTGCCAGGTCTATTTCCCAGGTTACCCCCTCATTTTGCACTAGTAACCACCATTAGAAATTATTTCAAAACCAGTCCATCTTAGTTTTGGACAAGACGTAGCAAACATTTCTGGACTTTCTATAAGGCAGACTAATGTTCCATTCTGTAGTGCTGGGTTAGGAGCTTCTCTACCCCTCTGACAGCACTTAACAACAGTGGGAAGTGTAGCACCAAAGCAAGTCAGAAAGAACTTCATAGCCAGGTACGGCCAGTGGGTTTACTGTCAATGAAAACATTTTCTGACTGTTTATTATATTAGTATATATACACTCCCTCCTAACACGTATCTACCCTCTTCACTTATAGTACTGAAAAACCCCTACATTTTGGCTACTCCTTAGGCATAGTCAAGTGTAATATGACAGAGGGCTAGTGGTCTGAATACAGAACTAGAAGCCTAGAAGTCCTGACTCTCTACCACACACTCCGCCTGTGTCCTTGGGCAAGTAATGACTTCTCTGCCTTTGTTTCTTCATCTATAAAATGGGGAGAACACGAGGATTCTGAGGGTTACTTAATATTTTATGGGGCTTTGGAAATATTAAGCACTCTTATCAGGAGATGGGTCTGTATCCCAGACAGAACAGAGAACTCACATTTGGGAAAAGTTAGACAAATCCCTAATCTCTCACCAGTTTGGGTTTGTCTTTGCAGGAGCTCTATGCTATTTAGAAATTCATGCAGATCCATCACTGTCCAGCTCCAGCACATTAACAACATTTTGGGCCTGATTTGGAAAAGCGGCCTCCAGTTCCGCAGCTCTAAGTAACTGCAGACACATTTTGGGGCCATTAGACATCTAGCTCCCTTAACTGGCTGCAGATCAGTCAGATGCCACAGTGCTGTAAAAGGACTGTGCATACAGTACTTTGCCCTGAGCTGTTTGCAGTGCTGCAATGCAGCCAAAGACTTTACAACATCAGGTCCTTCATCTTTATGGGGATCAGGTGACTTTATAGTAAGGCAGAGAGAGTGTCCTGTTCCAGCAACACTGTGGCACATGAGAAGTCTCCCAGACATACCTTTCTTTGCTGGAAAAGTCCACTCCCAGTAAAATGTTTTCTTCCGTGTCTTGCCGCCCACTGCTATACACGACCACCATGTATCTGACTCGGTCTGTCCACGTGCTTTCCAAGCGCACAGCCTAAAACAGGGCAACACAGCTCTGCAAACCTGCTGTCAATGACCATTATTGCCATTACTGTTAGAGTTCATTATTTGTATTGCAGTCCCATAGGGCTCCATGGCCTTAGCTGCTGCAGAAACACATAGGAAGACACAGTCCATCCTCTCTTTGCACCCATTTAGCCACTAGTTTAACCAAAAGCCTATAGGAGGGAAGGGAAGGGGCACGGTGGAAGTGCAGTTTCTTTGCCTAGAGACTGGTCCCCATTCTGAAACTTGTTACAAGAGGAAGTCTGAGGGGAAAATAAACTAGGATTTTAAAAAAATGTAGGTGAAGTAGAAAAGTTGATAAAAGTACCAATCTTGCACTGGACTGGGGTACAGGAAGGTACTAAGAGGCCTCTTCCATTTTTTCCTTTTATGATTCTTACATTGCAGTGTCATAGTGACCCTACTTGGGGTCATTCACGAGGCCTTTCCCTTTTGAAGTGATATTTCATATCCTCTACAGATGTGTGGCTGTCTGCATTACTCCAACAGGCAGGGTTTTAATAAAAGATTCTTTACCTTCTTTAAAAGGGAAGCCTGGCCCTGTTAGAAATACCAGTGATCATGGTGCTATTTTACAGAGCTATTTCAGACTCCTCTGGCTGAAAGAAGGGCAGAAACTGCAGGCCCTCTTACCAATTTGATTCTGTCCTCACAGCGCAGAAGGTTGATCATCACTTGAAGGTGCTGGGGTAAGTCACCTGCAGAGATGATTGGGAAATAATCAACAGATGTTGCCATGGTCTCTACTTAGTGCACTAAGCTGTGCATGTCCTCCTGAGGTATAGAGAAACTTAAATTCCTGTAACTAGAGAATATTTGGGAAGCCATTTAAGCCTCATACTCTCAGAGAATTCTTAAGATGATAACGACAGAACTGAGTTTCCCTGGATACAAGACTAATTGGTCCGTCATGGGACCTGGACATTTTGGCATTTGGCAGGTATTAGATACATAAGGAATGCCTCTGCCACTGGTTCAAATTATAACCAACAAGATTTGTCTCATAGCTACCACATCCTGCACTGAACGGTAAGATTTGTGGGCAAGGGGGCAAGGGATTGGGAGGGAGGGGAGAATGGGGAAACCAAAGATTCCTGAAAGATTAAGGCTATAAAAATAAATAAATT
Organism: Macrochelys suwanniensis; assembly: GCA_033296515.1. Classification (NCBI taxonomy): domain Eukaryota; kingdom Metazoa; phylum Chordata; order Testudines; family Chelydridae; genus Macrochelys; species Macrochelys suwanniensis. The sequence goes on along the minus strand of CM065789.1, from coordinate 4,001,073 downwards.
TGTGAATTTCATACAAGACAATAGGCCTGAGTCTGTGGGCCTAACTCAGGCCATCTTCCTTTTGAACACAATAGAGGTTCTGCAAGTGTGAAGGCTGCAGGACTGGACCCAGCAGAGGTTACAGTAACATTTTACCCTAACGCAGTTAGTACCATTCATGCAATAGCATACTTGGAATCTACAGAAGCAGACACGTTCCTGTTTGGTAAAAATGGGTTATAGGCTGAAGTCATATATGTGAACATAAAACAAGACCCTGTCTAATAATGTGATAATGCAAGCATAACTTTCTATACAAGATACCGTTCCTCCCATAGGATACTTGCTGGGCATATGAAATTGCTGACAGTCTGAGAAACCAAAAGCCAGTCTTAGCATTCAAACATGCTCTTTGTTATTCTGGAGTGTTTACTAAGCAGCAGACATACAGTACCACACTGTGCCTTTCCCACATGCTCCTTCACGCAACGTGCTCTGATGGCAATTTATTTTTTAAGCTAACCAGTTATTCCAAAGCTGTCAAAGACAGAAGACATAAAAAAACAGGGCGAGTGGGGCTCAGTCTCTTTAACCCTATATATACTTATCAGTCTTAATGTACTTTTAATTTAAATTCTCTATTGTCTCCTCTCTCCCTTTTAGCAAACTGGAAACAACCAGAATCTATATATGTTCTTAAAATGTTATACATGTTTATGAGCAATGTCTAGATGTAGCATCTAAATTAGAATTTCCTGCCCAAAGCCAAGAAATGAAATATATGGAGCTGAGAGGCAAGGGCTTTGGGTCATGTACATCCTATGGCCCGATCCCACAAGGAGCTCCTCACCTCTGCACTTCACTTGGAGATCTTTGCAAGAGTGGGGCCTGAACTGTGTTCTTAAGACTGTTCTTGTGTTTTTCTTGATTAAGCTGGACATCACAGGAAAATGGGGTTTATTCAAATTTATGTAAGGCTACAATAACCAAACTATTAAGTGAGGGCTTTAAAAGAACCCTGAGGTGTGGGGATTTTTGGTAACTATTCCTGGTCTATTTCTCGATTTCAACAATTATTCCTTAGCCGAAAGCTCTACAGACTGCTTCACACTAAAGCAGCTTGAAGCAGGCTAGTCACCTGTCTTTTGTGGTGTGAACCTCACTAAGCAGTGAGGCATTTTCTTAGTCTCCATTGAATAAATATGATGGAAATGGGGCCAGAAGTCATTCTTCCCCTTCCCTCCAAAACTGGCCAGCTGAATTAACAGGGTAAAGGGGCTGCCATCCCCTGAAACATCAGGCATTGGCTAGTCTGAGCCGCAGGTAAATGTTATGCTCCTTTTAGGCTGAATCCTAAGGATGCACATGCCAAAGGTGGCATGCTGATCTGCAATAAGGCTTCACAATTCCATTCAGTACTGTGTGTTACACCCATGGTTCATTTGGGGACTTATGCGCTGTGCAAAAGCCTTCATTCTGCCTACTCAAACCCTTATGTGAGTTGGTCCCTGCGCCTGGCTCAGATTGGTTACACATCAAAGACAGTAAAGAGAGAGTAAAATGCAGTTCTGGTAACCCTTGCCCACGATCCGTTTTCACTGGGTGACATAATTTTGCCATTAGCTTTTTTCCATTTACAACAACAGAGTCAACTATTTTTATTTCAAAGAGTATTTATTAAAACTGGCTTTTTTCAACAGTCCAGTGACAAAAACTAGAGTGGACAAATCTGTAGAAGGGAGTGGGATTGTTTTGTTGTTGTTGCTTTTTATTATTTTTATTATACATCTATCATACATACGTTCCCTCTAGCACTCTGTTTATATTTCTTATTGAAAGTCAAGATTATAACATAGCATAAAAATATACAAACCATTACTGATGAGCTATTTTTTCAAGGTAGGAACAACAAAATTAATGGATTTAACTAAAAAATACTTCTTTAAACATAATAACTATGTATTTATTTGGCTTAGGATGTTTGGATGGGATAGAATCTCTTACCTGGTATACAAAAATTCAGTAATAGAATCAACGTGATTTCCATCTCAGGCCCTGATTCAGCAAGGCCTGTGTCTAATTTTAAGCACTATATTCGATTTCAAAAGGATCACTCGTGACTTAAAGTCAGGCCTGTGCTTCCGGACCTGTCAGGAATCAGGACCTGCAGCAGAGCTGCTCTCCAGGCAGCCTCATCAATACAGCTGGCCTGCAGCAGCTGCCTGATAGCCACGCAACCTGAATGACTGCCGAGGCCAGCAGGCTGGCTCTTAAGCCAGCAACAACAGCAGCTCCCTGGCTTCTCCACGCTCATGCCCGCCGCTGTGCCTGCTCCTGTGCTACCTTGTTCCTGCTGCTCCTGCCTTGCACCCAGCCTTGCCTCTGTCCTTTCCCTGCCTTGAGCCCCTCCTTGCCTGATACCCTGCTCGCTCCAGTTCCTGATCTCTGGTTTTAACCCCTGGCTCTGGCTCCTGACTATGGACTCTGACTCGACCGCCTGGCTCCGGTATCCAGTTCCTGAGCTCCAGTTTTGATCCCGACTCTGACTCCAGCCACTAGGCCTGCTGCCCGCTCTGGCCACTAGGCTACCGCGCCCTCGTCCTGGTCAGCTGACAAGTACCTTAGTGACCCAGGGCTTCAGTGCCCACAAAACAGATGATAAAACCACTGATCAAGAAAAGGCAACAGCCCAGTGTAATGGGTTCATCTTTTTGCTATACAAAGAGAGGGGAACGCAAAGCAGGTTTAGTCAGATTAGTAAAGCGGAAAGAATAGACATTTTTTCTCACAAGAAGGCAGAAAACATGGATGGCATTTCAAAAGAGCCTCGTATGGCTCAGCAGATTTTCCTCAAAGGCCCTAGACGAAAGGACACTGTGCTGAATATTATGATGTTCATTTTCTACTTCAGTGAATAACAATTACAAGAGAATTACAGACATTTAAACGGGGATGCGGCACTCATATGTTCCAATTCAACTTCCTCCCTCGTAAGTGGGGTGGAAATCTGGTTTTACTCAGTGGTTTACACAACGGCCCACACTCTAATGCTGAGGGGGAGTCCCCCACTTTCTCACTCGCACCATTGGTCTGTCACTGTGCACAACACAAGCAAATGCAAGAAAGTTTTTCAGTAAGTGATTTATTCAATAACCTGCATTCTTGTGAGGATGCTGCAGACTCCGCTGGCCTTGTGGACTGTTTCCCTGTTGCAAGAAAAGCGCTGCTCCTTTCACCATGAAAAAGCTCTCACTTAAGCTGGAAAACAAAAGACACAGGAAATCAACCCAAGGAAACCATCAGCAAAACACTCTCAGGGTCAGGATACATTTAGATGGAAAGTCCCAAGTTTCAGACATTACAGGGTATAATGTCTGACATTACTACCCGGCAACTGCACTGCTTAAAAACTTAGGAGTTACATCTGGCGGGTATGTCATTTTTCAGCAGGATTACAATGCTTGGTCACTACAGGAGTTATTTGCATGAGCTCTTACAGAGCTGGAAGTACATTTCCATGTAATTATACAACAACATTTGATTATGAAACACTACAAATTAAAAACAGCAATTGTAAGAACTCCACCACAAAGATGGTATGGTACTATGTAAAGTGCTGAACCAGTCATTATTTCCACGGCACACATTTCTTAGGAATGAACAAAAAAACTCAAGGAACTGAAATTATACACCATTTTTTTTAAGTTACAAGAGGGGGGGGAAAAATCCTTTCTACATGAAAACCGCACAAGTCAAACAAAACTGCTTGGAAACCTCACAATCCAAGCAACAGTAAGAATGGCTTTTTTGCTTCCCGTGATCCCGATCCAGCAGTCCTCGTGCATGTCAAGCTTCCACTGACAGCAGGCCAGGCCCCAACATGTGCAAAGATGCGAGTGTATTTCCCCAAGACTGAGAGGAACATGGATCCGAGAGCACAACTAACAAAATCAATAGTTACAGTAAGAGTCAGCTCAAGTCTAATTACACGTTATCCGGATGTACTGGTGAGCATTTGCCATTTGTGTCAGTGTCCATTTCTAAAGTTAGCATTTCCCACAACACTGAAAATCAGCATCTACAAAGCTATTTTTTGGTTACCGCAGTTACCGCTTACATTGCATTTCTTCTAAAGATCGAGACATCAAGTAATGATCTTTACAAGGCAGGTCCTTCATTTTGACCCAAATTTGCCTCCATCTCATACCACAGAACCTGGGGTTCTCATCTTTCTTGATTATTGTCAATTATCTACTAAGCTAAAACACTGCATTATGAGACTGTGACTGGAGGAAATTATTTATGCCACAGAAATCAACCCCACTCAGGTCAAAGCATCCTGCACTATCTGCCCTATTTTTCTCCTTGGCCTAACTTTGGGTCTTTGTCCCTGGGAAGGAGCTCACACTCTACTGCTCAATTCTAAGCGAGGACTTTCACATGAAAGACATCGAATTATTGCATTCCGCTTCTCCCCTCTCTGGGAATACAGCAGTATCTCCATCCCTTCTTTCCAGGTGCATGGGGGCTGCCCAGACTAGTTCAATCAGGTTTAAATCTTCATTTTTGATTGGTTTGAAAGTTAGCGAAAACTCTGTCACTCAAGGTTTCCAAGGTTATGTTTCTCAGAACAGTAAGTGAGATCCTTACGGCATGGTTATACTCTGAGAAGTGACTGAAAACAGCATTTCTACATTTACTCTATCACAGTGACTCCTCATCACACTGGTTCAGTTTACTAGTAAAACAAAGTTTTTTCTAACTGCTAGCCATACAAATTGTGCCTGGGATCTGAAATTCAACTGTGATTTTTCTGACTTGTACACCACCAGGAAGAGATTCTGCAATTGGAATTTAGTTAATTCCATTCATCGTGCGTGCACCACAAAATAATCCAACTCTCTCTCCCATAACTGCGTTGGTTCTGCAGCACTAATGGGAGAGTAAAGCAGTAAAAAGGGTAGAGAGTTACATAAGACTAGCATCACTAACATGAACAGCTCTGACTCTGAATACATGTTCTGGGAGCAGATTTGCTAAGTAACATACCACCTTTATAGTCATGCTTCTGACTGTAACTCATCCTCCTCTAGTTGTACATAAGAGGAAAGAACAGTTAAAATAACCCACAGCTAAATATTTAGCAGTGGCCCTGTCTCGAGAAACTTGGGAAACAGTCTCTGAATCGAATTCCTTTACACTTCCCTTTGGAAAATGGGAAATGTACACAGCACAATATCTTTACCCCTGATCAAACAATGACTGTGAAATCTCTATTTGAGACCAAGATAAGCTGATGAAAACAAGACTCTATCCTCATATTAGTAACCATATCTCTGGATGGGTCATCTTTGTCTGATATTTCCCTCTGCTGTAGCGATGGCAATCAATACATCTCTTACAATAAAGAGAAGAATTTCCAGTTGCAGGGAAATGAGAATGTTGCATTATCTAATGTTTGTGAGATCATCCCACATTTCAGGACCAGCGTGAAGTCATAGTCAAAGGGCAACCCGCCTGAGATGATTTTTGTGGCCATGTATTCATCTACATGAAAATGAAGGTGGAGAAGTCAAACAACTTATTGAAGGCAAGAAATTTTTTTTAAAAAAATCATGCACATTTCTCGGACAGTGGCCCCAGCCTCACAAAAGACAGCTCTCTGAAAAGCAGCCAGTACGTATTTCCCTACCACTAACTGCTCTCATGACCCACATCATCCTTTTCTATAGTAGATTTCAAATATCCAGCGATCCAATACATCACATGTCAAAGCTCCCCTTTGTGAAAGCTCTTATTTTAGGAGTTTTGTTAAAATGCGAATGCTGCCCAACACTATCCCAAAGATACATTCTAAGAACATGGGCTTCCCGCAAAAGAGATTTTTCTGTACTTTCTAACATTTCATGCAACTGTTCCAGAATACAGCTAACAAATGAAAACATGAAGAAAAAAAAAGAATATTCCAACTCATTTCTACATTGGTTCTTAAAAAGGAGCACATTTCTCAATCATATTATTTTGCTAAAAGCAACAAAACTCATTTCTGGACCTCAGTTACCATTATCGCTGCAAGACACAGGATTTTTCAGGCATTTCAGTAAAATGTCTTTAAAAAAACCAAAAAACAATACCCCCCACCACTACACAACAAACCCTAACCTGCTGAGCCTGAGCAGCCCTGGCAATGCTCTAGTGAGCGACATTTGGTAGCAGAATAAAAACAAGTGGCATGTACATACTAATTTGGACTGGATTTCTTTGAGCAGCAGAAGCACTGTCCTGGCCCAAGAGACAGGCAGAAGTCAGTAAAACCGAAAAGATTCATAACCAACTGTTAAACTCACATCCTTTTGCTTCTAAACCCTTTAAAAAAAGAAAGAAAGAAAGGAGACCGCATATTCTGTGAGAAGCAGATAAATCTCTTGTCCGTTGATGCTACCCAGGAACTGGATGACTTTTAGAGAACACTGTGTCTTCCACTGATATCCTGGCTTGAGAAAGCACTTGTCCTAACATATCCTGATGAAAGAGGGCCATTCAAAGGGGGAAAAAACAGCTGAAGCTTGTTTAATCATTTCCCTCCTACAGACTTTTTTTTTTTTTTCCCTTGCACACTCTGGAAGCAACACAGCACATATCAGAAAATGCAAAGCAAAACAGCTGGGCTCCAAATAAACGTCAAATTCATTTGGACATCACTTGATAAAAAGTGTCACATTGACTGATGACTATTTGTTTTTAATAAATATACACTGCATACCAATACAGTAATGTAAATATAAGAAAAGCATCAATTTAAGTCTTTCCTTGCTTACAGCATGGCTACCAAAGTTTGCTTCATTCTTTTACAGGGTGAAGCATGAGTAACTGAGATACTAGTAAAATGAAACCTTTCAGACAGTTTAGTATTGTTGTTTGTTCGCAGCTGGTCACAACCAAAGTCGCTGAAGAAGGCTTCTTACAAACCCATGACTAATTGTCCAGGGTTTTTCTACAGGCATGAACCATAATCACATGCTTACATCTAGCAAGTACCACTGGGTTAACCTAGGGTGACCCGATGTCCCGATTTTATAGGGACAGTCCCAATTTTCAGGTCTTTTTCTTATATAGGCTCCTATTACCCCCCAACCCTGTCCTGATTTTTCACATTTGCTGTCTGGTCACCCTAGGTTAACCAAAGGAAGAGGATGCTTCATTACATTTTTTGCCCTGCCTGCCCCTCTCAACTAGGAAACACAAACGCCCCCCACACCAAATTCTCACCAATTCTGTCCCTTTCCAAGAGGAGTCACTCCAGGCTCCTGACTAAATGCAATGCTCAGAGTCCAAGTGACATTTGCGGGGCAAGGAGGGTTTTGAGGGTGTCAGGAAATTTGGGTTCTATACCCAGCTCTATCACTGACCTCCAGCGTTTGACCTCAGGAAATTCACTCATCTCTCTGTGCCCCAGCTTCCCGAGCTGTCATTGGGGGATAAGAATATGACCCTGCCCACAGAGGTGTGAGGCGACATTCACTAGTGTCTGTAAAATGCATTGAGAGCCCCACCGTGAAGATGCTGCCATGTCATGTATTACAATTGATAACCTTCTCTGTCAGGAAAGCAGGGGTTCTCCAGCCCTCATGGAAAAGAACCTTGTGACATGGTGACCCGTATCCTGCTCTAAAGTCACAACAGGGCAAATTCAGGGTAATTTCAGCGAGTTCAAGTCAGCAGAGCTATTCCAGCTCTACACTGTAGGGGGAGCCGTACGTGTCCCATTGTTTACAAGTGTGAGGACTTGCGGGTCCAAGTACTGTAGTTCCTCTGATATTTATGCTACTTTGCCCTCCTTGTACAGGGCCTTTATCCATACATCTCAAAGTATTTTACAAACTGGGTAAAGTAGGCTCATCCCCATGTTGCGGGTGGGGAAACGGAGGCACGGAGGGCCAGTTGCTTAAACTACAGAAACAAAGCAACTCAGTACTTTTGCCCAGTTTCTCCCGACTAACAGTCCTCGGCTCTAACCACTGACCCACACTGCCAGTCACATTTTAAAGAAAAATATGTACTGCTGTTTGAAAAAGTTACTCACAAGGACATGGCTGCAGACACACTGCAATTACATTTCAGCTGTTTAAAGAGACAATTTGTGGTGCTTTCTGATCATTTCAAAACCTGTCTCCTATGGCCCCAAATATAAAAAAAGGAATGTAAGTCTTTTAAACATACCTCGTCTTTGACCTCACGACAAAACACATGTTACTGAATGGGCGCTCACAGCTGGAAGCATAGCCCAACTGCATAACGTTCCCTGACACGCTCATTTTGACATCATGCCTCAGGCAATGGTGAACAGTGGGCACAAAACTTGCATGCTTAGGGTATTGTAGTTGGTTTTTAATGGGAAAGCTCGCATACTGGTAATGGCTGTGCATTACAGGATATAGCACAACACTGTATCTTCAACTCACATTTATCCAACTCCATTCATCTCGGAGTAAATGTCCACACTCAGGACAGAGGTCATTTCAGTCACGAGGAAGAGGCACCTCCAGGGTAGAAAGCAGCAGCTCCTTAACAGTTTAGGACAGGAAGTAGAAAAACATATCTAACTGAAACCGCAGGAGGAATTTAAGATGGCAGAACTTAATCACCAGAGTTTACATTTGCCCAGGATACTCTGACTCTTGCTAAAAGTGTCATGGGATCTTTAATGAACATAGTGGTCAGGGACTTTGTTTTTAAGTCTCACTGCAATACAGCATCTATAGCATCACAGAGCCTCCTGGGGCATGATAAACTGATTATCACTGCATTTGCGGCTGATCACATCTGATCAAGTACATTGAGGGCAGCTGGAGTTCAGATTCAGTTACTTAGAATTGTGGTCCAACTAGTCTCTAAGAGAATAACAGAAATTCTGAATCTCAAACTTTATTTTCCCAATTTCTGAACTATTGCGGCAGACTTCCACACCTTCTGGCTAAGCAGTACCATCATCCTCCCCGCAGAGACTGCATGCTCTGGCTACAGGAAATGGCAAGAGAGGATCTTTGTTCCACTGGATAGGAAACTGCAGGGGAGAAATCACACATAACTAACTTTCCAGCTCCTTGCTCACCCGGTCAGCAATTCTCTCCCATTGTTCTGTGTCCTGGCTGCAGCACCACTGAAGGAACTGCACTCACTGAGCCTCCCTCAAATTAAGGTCTGTAAATGACAGATAATTGCCTATCATATTTAGGGTGTCAAGTTTCTGTGAAGGAGCCTGTACTCTGGATGTCCCTAACAGTTTCAGGGCCTCCGCCCAAATTTGAGCCCAGAGAAACACTCCCTGGATCAAGGCTTTGAGCGGAGCCTGGAGCTGGAGCGTGGAGCAGTAGGTTAACGCCCAGAGCTGGAGCGGAGCCGGAATGGAGCAATTCAAAAATTCGATTGCTCCAAATCCCTGCCCTGGATGCTCTTTTTCCATTTCACTAAAACTTTTAATCATGGGCAATGGCTCTTCTATAGCCTCTGGCATGTACTTGTATAGCTTGGATAGCCTTTTGCCCCACAGAAACTCGGTAACCAGGCCTTCCACTGGCACAAAGCCACGCCTTATTTCCAATGCACTATCTCTTTGTCAAAATCGAAATTCTTAACTGCTTCCTCATCAACTGAAAGATGTGTACGTGTGCCCGTGTGGGATGGGAGTGAAGGACATTAGTCCTTTAGTACTAGCCCACAGCCCAGCAGGGAGGCACAGCCTTGATCCATTGAACAGACAATTCCCCTAACCACAGCCATTTGAACAGGCATGTGCCCTCCACACGCTCAAAAGCATTTTCAGCAGCCGTTGATGCAATCACTAGGCTGCTCCCATCCAGCATGGAGAATAATAAGCACTTTCTCCATGTTCTCCAACAGGCTCTGCCCCCCCATCGTCCCCCCACCCCAGTTACCTGTCGCACCCTATTTCATCTAGCAGTGACCATCACGAGCCTTGAGCTGCTGAACACCACACAGGATGTCGGCCTCTTCATTCCAAAATACAAGAGGGGGCAGATTCATCTAAAGGAGAGTCTGGCTCCAGGAGAATTAAAAGGCTTCCAACACCAGGAGGACTTTACATGGTGTATTTGACCATATCTGGCCAAACCCAACCGTAGCATTCACCCGTTTACGGCATGGGAGTTGTGCCCCTGTGCGCCAGGGCAGAATTCGGCCCATCATCTTTAGATGAAACAAATACACATTTCTACCAATCCCACCCCCACTCTGTTACACTTGAGAACACGCCGCAGAATATCAGCTCCCTATCTTCACATGCTCTTCTGCTCATCATTCCCAAGCTGATTAGTTCAGGGGAAATTGGTTTCCAAGCTCCGTTGTTAAAAACACTTGCTTTGTAACTATGCCTTTGGCAAAGGAGGCTCCAGCTATCTTTTCTTTTCTGTTCAGTACAGTCATTGGCTCAGAAAAGCCAAAATATCTCAAGGCAATTCTGCAGCAAAATGTAATGAAGGAGCCCTTTGCTTAGTTTCCCCAGTTGCACTCCTAGAAATGTGAGATACCACCCAGGCCCCCTGCACAGCACATTCAGGGGACTGTTTCCAAATGGCTGAACCATCTCACAAGTTAGTCTCTTACTGAAGTGGCCCATTAGCGAAGCCAGTTAAGGAGCAAACTTGCAGCCTTCTTGAAATATTGAAATACAAACAAAATATAAGGGGTGATTCAGGGAAGCAAGTATCAGGAAGATAAACGTGTAGCAATATAGTTCCTGCTTCTTCAGCCAAGAGGACAATGAAAGTGCACTGACTGCTTGCTTTGGCTTGATACAAGATACATCAGCTAACACTTCCTGACCAAGATAGGGGCCTTCCCAAGGGGTTTTATGTGACACAATAGAGCTGGTGGAAAATTAACTTTATAGCTACCCATTTACATGTTCCTGTAAAATCTGTGAAATAGACATTAGAATCCTTTAAAGCAACACCAGCTTATTTCTCCACTTTTCCTGCTTTAACGAAGTGCATCATACATTTAAAATGTTTATTCGCTCTGCGTAACACATACCATCATCTCAGTCGTACGGAAAGCCTGGCATGCCCCAGCAAATACAATAAAATGGAGTCTCCTTTATAAAGCTAGTTGATAGCACTGTAGTTCCCACTTCCTGCTGAAACACAATGTGTTATGGACTGACCCAGTACCGTACCTAACGATCTGCATTGCCATGCAAAAGACCTGGTTAAATTTCCTGGACCAGAAGAAAAGGGAACGCTCAAGGGACCAATCTCAATCTGTGTTTTATCCTTCACAAGTGAGATTCTACTATAGAAATATGGACACTGCAAGATGTGCTAAAAATCCACCATGGTTTGTTTTCACACCCCAAATATGGGCACACCTGACCTCCTGTTGTGAACAGTGCACTACAAAGGGCTATTTCCTGCACGCAGAAGCACTCTCGATAGAGCTCCCTCTAGAGGACATTCAGAACACTCAGACCTACATTTTGAAGAGTGGGCCATAACTTGGATGCCCAACTTGACACATTTAAGGCCTGATTTTCAGAGCCACTGCGCACCCACACTCCCTCTGCAGTCAGTGGGAGCTACCGGTGCTCAGCACCTCTAAAAAAACCCAGAACCTACATGTCTCAAATCGGGCATCCAGAAACCCAGGCACCTGAAATTAGGGGATATTTTGAAAATATTTTGTCTTTGTGCATTTCATTACCTGCTCCTGAGATGGTAAAGCTCTTCCCATCTCTTTGGCTGAACTAGGGATTGCTAAAGCAAGTCCTACCCAGCCAGCCTAAGCTGAAGACAGGTTGCTACAATGAAGGGGCCTAAGGTGTGAGAAGTGCTCCAAACCAAAGGAAGCCCTGTCCCAGAGAGAACCCCCTCACCTTACTAAAAGGAAGTGGAACTGGAAATACACTCCTACATGCACCAACCTGGCCACAATAGCAAAGGTTCTCTTTCCAAGAGACAGACAATCCTATACCACAAGATCCAGTGTGTGCGGGGAACAGCACCCCCATCAGCAACTCACCCCAGCACCCCCATCAGCAACTCACATCAGATAATGCAAGAAAATTCCAGCCCTCTGGTGCATTTCAAGTCAAAAAGGGGGCTAGTGAGCAAGAAATCCTGGCAATCTTCACTCTAAATGTTTTTAACACTCCAGCAACAAAAGGAGTTTCTGAGCCTGTATTGTTTGGCTGAAAGGCGTGGGCTGTATTCACAGCACAAGAATGCTAAGAAGCATTTCAGACACTGTAGGCCATTCACAGTGCCAGATACAAACTCTCTTTCAGCACAAAGAGGAAAAAGAAAAATGAAACCAATCATTAAACCCACCAAAGCTTATTCCGCAGCATAAATGGACCTACAGTGACGTGCCGCAAGTCAATCCAGCGTACCTCGAGATTGCTACATCATGCTTCACATATTCACCCCAAGTTCAACCGCGGACACCAGAGCCACTGGAGGGGGAAGAGCAAGGAAACACACATTTACCACAGTGCTAAAGCGCCCCCACTTGGAGCAAATGATTGTGTCTCATGCAGTCAGTCTGTCCATCCATGATGGACACACAGGAATAGAGGTTACATTTTCAAAAGCACCTACATCCCATTTTCAAAAATGACTTTGGCACTTAGGAGCCTGACTTCCACTGAGACTCAGGGTATGTCTGCACTTCAATTAGACAACCGCGGCTGGCCCATGCCAGCTGACTAGGGCTCATGGGGCTGGGGCTAAGGGGCTATTTAACTATACTATAGATGTTCGGACTCGGGAAGAGCACAGGCTCTAGGACGCTGCAAGGCTGAAGGGTCCCAGAGCTTGAATGTCTACACTGCAATTAAACAGCCCCGTGAGCCCGAGTCAGGGTGTCTAGCTACAGTGTAGACATACCCTCTGTGGCCCGAGTCAGGGTGTCTAGCTAAAGTGTAGACATACCTCTGTGGCCTGAGTCAGGGTGTCTAGCTACAGTGTAATCACACCCTATGGCACCTCAATCTCTTCTGAAAATTAGACTTAGGCACTTTTGAAAATTTTACTCTGTGTTTTTAAAATGGCCAGCAAGACGCTTACAAACCAGCTGAGCAGTGTATTATTTCAGGAACATCCTCCTGGCTCCTCCCCCACCCCCAAATCACCACCACCAAATTCTGCCTAGATTGGCTTCCCTAGACCTCCCTGGTAACAAACTCCCCTAGCTGCTCCTTCTGCCCCACCTCTGTCAGTCTCCGGTGTTACCCTCCCAACTCTCCTCTGGACTCTATAGCTGGATGATGGGGCAGCTTTGTAGCCTAGTGCAGACTTTGCTCCCCAATGCACTGGTGGGCTGTAGCGAGCCAGCTAGTCACATGGTGCTGGGCTGGCTTTCCTCCTCACTTCCAGCTCCAGACTGCATTAAAAGAACCGAAAAAACACTCAGTGCTTCCCTAGTGTTTTGCCATGTAAGCAATTGCTATAGATGCCACGGGCTCGTGTGAGGGGAGGTAGACCACACAACCGGGAACGGCAGGGGAGGTGTCCAGGAGAAAAACGCCGTGACACTGCTCCCTGCTAGAGAACAGTTTGGAACGCCTGACCTAGCAGATCATGTGTGTGTTAGTGCCTCAGAGAGAGTCTCAGGAATGCTGCTCCTCGGGCAGGAGCAAAGTCTGCTCCTCTCTCAGCCAAGCTGCCAGCATACTGACCAATCTGCCGCCACTCTGTTCCCGAGCTCATTATTTTAAACCTTCAAACTATTTTATTCATCACCCCAGCTCACCTGCCCTTTGCCAGGGGCTCCCAACATCACGCCCCCATAGCCACTGGGGAGGGGAAGGTGAGGCTGGGTGGCCGAGCACAGGAAGGTGAATAATAGTTTCCAGGATTAAGAAACGAGCCCACAAATGGAATGAGCAGTGGTCAGCCACCACACCGACAGACAACAGTGCAGAGACTGACTGAAAACCCCAGCAGCGCGTGTGCCCAGAAAATGCAGAGCTGACGGGTTTTAGAATGATTCCAAAAAAGGCAGCAGAGGCCAGGGCGTATCTGACACATCAGTGATGTGTACAAAATAAACCCAGCAAAACCAGGCAGAGTAACTGAGCAAAAGCCAAAAAGCCTCTCATCTAGCTCATCCCAGGCCAGCACACTCCCTAGTGGCACACTGCAGAGCAGCCCCCGAGACCGTCCAGGCTGCCTGCCTTCCCAGAGGCAGGGACAGTACAGCCACCATGCTGGGTAACAAGGAAAGCCCAAGAAAACAATAGCCTGCAAAACCAGCCCATGATGTAGCGGAGGTGGGTGGAAATCTTGGGGCCACCCCCCAACCAGCTATCTTTTAAGACCAGAGCAAGGGCCCCGAACCTGAAAGAACCAAGAGTGCATTGTTACAAAGTTGGGCTGGGCTGGAAAGGGGAGATGCCCACACACAGATATGCTCTGAGCAGCCCCAAAGGAAGTGGGCAATGCTTGGCTGCTTGCTTTGGAAGTGGCCACTTGGACTGGGGAAAGGCAAACACACACACTGGAATCATCTGGATGGGACATCGTGGCAAATCTGCTGCGTTTTTGGAGATGCTGAGCCCCTGCAGCCGTCTGCCCATTGGCAAGAGCGGGGCTATTTTCTGTCACTCACACAGACCCCTAATCCCACCGCAGGTGCCTTTGCTAGTGATCTTTACAACGTGGATTCCTACAGGAAATAAGCAAAGATGAGCTGCTCTGATTTTAGCAGTTGTCAACGTAGGACGGACAGTAAACAGCAACCGTAACAGGGTGTTCTTCTTCCGACTGTATGTGGATGCTCACAACCCTACAAACCAACACTGCTGGAGCTTCTCAAGCTGCCCAACAGCTCTCTTAAAGGGGTACAACCAGGCTTAAGGTATCAACTACTCAAAAGGAAAGTTCTTTCCTACCACCACCACCTGAGTTTTGCACTATCTATCATGAAAACAGTCTAACTTTATCCATCCCCACTCTAATTTAATTCACCACTCAGTTGCTCCCTGTGTACCACAGCGCTTGCCAGCACACTCGCTTGAACTAGTGCCCCTCACTGTGGCCTCAATCCCACAAGGGGCTCGAGCACGCCGCACCCCACTGAACAGTACATACAGCATCTTCAGGATCAAGCCCTATAGGAGAGACTCAGCTACAGGCAGGGCATTGTCTACGCGGACACCCCTGGAACCAGCCGGACAATACGAACTGCCCAAATCTGTTCACCTCCTGGTCTTGCTGCAAACACTATTTGCCAAGGCTCTGAGGGAAGACAGGGTTTGAGTGTGAGGGGTCATGGCATACTTTCTGCTCCAAATTATAGGTAGTTTACACCGATTTACTTTTGTTGAATGGGAGCACAGTAATGGATTTCTGTGCGGATTGTGGTTCTAATGAACTGTTGTGGGGTGGGGGGGAGCAGCAGAGAGGTGTCTTTTTTTGAATGGATGCAGTTTGCTTCCTTTTAGCATTTCACTTCTGTTAAAAGCAGGGCTTGACTGGTGTGTTTCGCTTTCTGATCCCATGCACTAGCATGGTGCTGTCGCTTTGCTGTTTCAGAGGCAGCTGAGGGATTTTTAAATCTTGTCTACAGAAAAACAAACAAAGCCCTTTTCATTTAAATTAAACAAAATCCATGAAGACTCCCTGTGTGTATTAGGTTTTCTACAACTGTTTTTTAAAGCACTATATGTTAGACAAACGTGCCGACCAAGCCTAGAAAAAGGTTCTAGCTCAGAGCCTTTTTAAAAAATGGTGACAATATTTTTTGTTGCAGGGACGGGCTTCATGAAAGAAGTGAGCTTGCAGGAGGAGTCTGAAGCCACCCATCACCTTCTCTACACACGCCACATGACGTCTGAATACCAGGTCTCCGGACTGGCAATGGAGTGGCAGCCTGGAGCCTCCTGCTGAGACTCTGCCCGAGTCGATATAACCACACAGCGTTGCTCAGCTGCGAGCAGGCGACCGATGGAGACGCCACCTTGGTTAAGCCGGTGCTTCTTCCTACTCCACGTTTTTCAAATGTTCTGCACCAGACAGTGTGGAATGTAAAGCCCTAATTATAACGTTGCCAGTTTCCAAGGCCACACCCACAGGGCAGACAGTTACAAATGGTCAGGGGCCTGAGAACTCATTTCCCCATTGTACGGTGCCCACTAAGGCAGGCTGCTGCAGCCTTGTCAGGATATGATTCAGCATCCTGTTTTGAACATTTAATACACTCTTCAACTTCTGCCTCTGGATCGCCCACCGACTCACTTGAAGGCAATCAATAGTGTAGCAAAGTAGCTAGACAAGAACACAGTGAGGCTACTGTCTTTCCAAATAAATGCTCAAGACAGCCACCCTGACTTTCCTGAGCCCCAATATCCTCCCCAGCCCAAAGGCTTAGAGTCAGTCAGGTCTGGTGTTAAAATACACTAGTCTATTCTCCCCTCACTGCATGCACATAATTCCTTATACACTTAAAGGGACATTTGTCAGGCAGTTTAGACAAAACAATTACATTTAAAAAGGTGTGTGTGTGTGTGTGGGGTGGGTTATAAAAATATTTAAAGATACCCGTGTATGCACTAAAGTCAGTTTGTATATAAACATCCCTGTGCTGTGCTGTGCTCGTAAAGACAGCACAAGACTAGCAGGGGAAAACAACAAGCTGAAACTAAGCAGTCTTTTTTCACTACCGGAGTTAAGTGAAGTGCAAAAAGTAACCAAGTAGCAGAATGGAGAACAGTAAATTGGATTTTTAAAGTTCTTTGAGTTTCAATTACTTAAGGTACTATTGGTATCATGGGGAAGAATTGTTTTAATATGATTTTAGTTTAATCACCTCCCTGTTTATGCATGAGAGTTTATACCCATGCAAGCTGGGAGAATATGCTTGGAAGGAACTTACTTGCAGCAATTTTTTCTGCTGTTGATTATAGAGTAGTTTGGTGACTTCTGTAAATCAAAAGATTCCATCAGATACACAAAGCCAAAGTACAGAAGGAGCCAAATTCACCCTGGTGTAACTCCACTGCCTTCAATGGTTTCCAAACCACAATCAGAAAATAACTTTCTTTTACTAAACAACAATAAAAGCAAGTGTTCAGCTAGTTATTAACCAATATGGTCTCTTAAAGCAGAGCATGTTCATTTCTGACCAGGTAACCCACTGGAATAGTGAGTGCTCAGCCATGTACATCACTGAAAGGCAAAGACAGGGGAAACAATGCTACTTCCTCATTACATTTTGAAAGATAGATCAACTTATAGTAACTTCAGAGGCGATAAAAAGTCCTATAAATGAGACAGCTGAAAGGTAATGAATGAAAGCAATAATTCTTAACACATACATATCACTTTGCATCTCAGAGCATTTTACAAAGATGAGAAAGTATTATCTCCCATTTCACAGATGGATAAATGAGGCTCAGGTAGGTTAAGTGACTTGGCCAAGGTCACAGAGTGAGTCAGGAGCAGAGCTGTGATCGGGGAGGGAAGAACTCAGGTCTTTCTAGTCCCTGTCCTGTTTTCTATCAACTGGACCACACTGCCAGCAATGGATAGCATTTCACTGGTATAGATACTGTATTGCACACACAACTAAAGTCATACTGAACTGCACCGTTTGTGCTGTAGATAGAATACAGGGCTCCAGGAGTCCTTCAAAGGCTCCAGGAGTAGATAAGGGCCCAGTCCTGCAAACCTTTATTTACACATCAAACCCCATTTGCAGGATCTGCCCCTTAAAAAGCTGTAAGAACCCAGTCCTGCAGGCTCGGGCCAGAACTGTTTAACATAACGCTCTTGTTAAAAAAGCAATAGCATATTTCCCTGCCCGCCCTGCTCCCCACTCCCAGAAGCACCAGTTTCCCTCAGTGTTTACAACTTCAGAGCTATCTTCCCCCAAAGGCACATTCTTCCAGTCACAATCCTCTGCCATGCTGTGGACAAATTTAATTTGCATGTTTATTGCTTTAGCTTTCTAATCGTCTGCCTCTACCAGAGTAGAGCGGCTAGCCTCAGAGCTCCATCAGCAGCACAGCCCACAAAGAGAGCAGAGACCCATGCAGCTTTACACTCCATGAAAGCACTACCTCCAGGGGAGGTGCCCATGTGTGCTCAGGATAACCCGAACAGGAGGAGGGCAGAGGATCCAAGCCCATTTACAGGTCTGTTTCAGAGTCGCTCACTGGGAAACCCGTCTTTGGTCTACCTTTACTTCCCATGCGCAGTGCCGCCCTGACACAATTCCTGTAAGAAGCCATCAGGCTCGGTGGCATCCCAAACAGCCGCATGGCTCTCAAAAGGAGTTGTGGGGCTGCAGAAGCATCACATAACCATTTCAGACATGGCTCCTACCCCTCAGTCTGTGAAGAAGCAAAGACACAATGCAGAGACTGCTATGAGACTAGACGCTGCAGGAACACAGGGACTTGGTACTGGAAGGGACATCCTGGGTCATCAAGTCCAGTCCCTACTACAGCAGGGACACAATGCCATTCAAAACCTTATCAAGAGCCCTCTGAAAACGACTTAGGTTGTTTGCACCCAACTCCTCCTATTGGGAGGCTGGTCCAAAACCTCCCTTCTCTGAACTTTCTGCTCATTTCCAGCCTAAACTCATTCATGGCCTGTTTATACCCATTTGCTCCTGTATCATCACAGTCCTTCAGCTTAAATATATCGTCTCCTCCCCTGGTGTTTACCACTGGATGTATTAACAGAGAGCAACAAGGTCCCCTCTCAGCCTTTGTTTTGCTGCATGCTTAGCACAGGGTGAATTAAACTGTAGCAGTCTAACCCACATGAGCATGACCACGTTACTGTGCTAGCAGGTAGTGGGGTTTCCTTCTGGCCCCTCCAAGGCTGAGGTGCCCCCCAATGACCCTAGCTCGCTCAATGCAGAGTGGAGCTACTTCCTAGAGCAGTATTTAATGTTGTCAAACAAAACCAATTCTTTCAAGAGAGACCTTCAGACCAGATCAGAAGTCTGGATAAGTATCCCCCAGACAGACCTCAATGCATCATGGCTCTAACGTCATCCTCTGTGCAGGCAATCAGCATCTGAAGGCACCCACGCATTGTCTCTCTTCAACTACATTCAGAATGTGGCTGAAAACCCTGTAATTGTGAGCATTACGGAATGATTGGATAAACAAACTTACTGTATATTTGTAATTAAGACAGTGATTATCTGGATGTATTGGCCGAGTGTATTTGAGAAATAGCCAATATTCATAATGGGACTGGCTAGGTGTGAAACATTCTCCTTGACTTAGGACAAGACAACCTATTGTCATGCATGATAAAAGGGAACAGGCAAAGTTTAATTAGATGAATTATCTACATTACAGGATTCGCTTTATGACTCTCCATGTGACAAACTCTCCCAGTTTTCACGTCACAACAGGGTAAATTCTGGTTTTGAAGTTAGATGAGTTGTGCCAAGAAAAAACTACCTGTGTCCTCCAGAACAGCTTAACACAGATGGGTTCTTCCTGGGCAACTCGCTTGATGTCACTGAGGGTGCCTCAGTGTAACTGAGCAGAATTGGGCTCTAAAGCCACCTGACTTTCAGAGATGCTGAGCACCCATTACTTGGCCATTGAAGTCAACTGGCCTGGTCCTGGAAAATCTTATGCAAAAACTCTTAACTCAATGAAATCACTCGTGGTTAAAGGTGAGCACACATAAGTCTTTTCAGGATCCTGTGGGTGTTTGGCATCTCTGAAAAAAATCAAACCACAAGTGCCCTGTGACCAGGATAGATACAAGAAACAAGCATTCAGCAACTATGGCAACCCTAAAGACAGAATTACACACAGCAATTTGAGACTACGGTATCATAGGCATTGAAACAAATTCATACAATGGCTGGCAACTCCCTCTGCCTGCACTGGGGCTTGTCTTTACATATCTGATGGCAAAAAATGGCTTACAGGAATATACCCAGGACGTGAGTATCCTAGCATATCTCCATTGCTACAATGATCAAACCCTCAACCCCATACACCTTCCAAGATCCATGGGTCCTAGACATGCTTATTACAACATGAGGTGTACCTCATCCAGTGCACTAAATGCCCCCAATAACAACTAACTGGGTGAAACCAGACAATCACTACACTCTCAAATGAAGGCACACAGGAAAATGATAAAAGACAAAAACAACCTATCACTGTGGGTGAACGAACACTTGTCACAAAGTGATCACTCTACAGCTGACCTCTCAGTCCTCATCCTCAAACCTGCACAACACTTTCAAAAGACGAGCCGGGAACGTAAATTCATTACTCTGCTAGGCACTAAAAATCATGGACTGAACAGAGACACTGGATTTATGCTTTATTACAGCAATCTGTAACCCATTAACCTCCCCATTTTTTGTCCTATGACTGGTGAGGTGTTAATGGGCCACTCCACCTTGAATGGTCCCTTACAATATGTGCTAACTATCTATGCTAAACAATCTGTTCCATCTTGTATTTAGCTGTGACAGAAGTTGGTTCAATAAAATATATTACCTCACCCACCTTGTCTCTTTAATATCCTGGGACCAAGACAGCTACAACAACACTGCATACATGGGGCTGTTGTGTAATTCCAAAGAGGAGTCAGAGGTGCAGAGCTAGCCCAGGGGTTGGGCAAACTACGGCCCATGGGCTGGTCCTGCCTGGTCCCTGAGCTGTTGGCCAGGGGAGGCTAGCCCCCCTGCTGCCTCCCTCCCCCGCAGCCTCAGCGCGCCGCGCCGCCAGCGGTCTGGCCAGTTGCTCCTGGGCTGCGGAGGCGTGGCTGGCTCCGGTGGGGCCTGAGATCCTGCCGCTCTGAGTGGCACGGTAAGGGGGGGGCGGGGCTGCGAGCTCCTGCGGGCTGCGCGGTTGCCAGACATGCAGCTCTGAGCGACATGGTAAGGGGGCCAGGGGATTGGATAAGGGGCAGGGAGTCCCGAGGGGCAGGCAGGGGGCAGTTGGATGGGGCGGAGGTTCTGGGGGGGCGGTCAAGGGTCAGGGAATGGGGGGGGAGGTTGAATAGGCGTGGGAGTCCCGAGGGTCTGTCAGGCTGCAGGGGTGTGGATAGGGGTCGGGGCAGTCAGGGGACAGGGAGCGGGTGTGTGTGTGTGTAGGGGGTGGGGTTCTGGGGGGCAGTTAGGGTGGGGGGTCTCAGGAGGGCGCGGTCAGGGGACAACGAGCAGGGGGGCTTAGATAGGGGGTGGGGTCCCAGGGGGGTGTGGTTAGGGGCAGGGGGGTCTCTGGAGGGGACGGTCACAGGACAAGGAGCAGGGGGGGTTGGAGGTTCTGAGGGGGGCAGTCAGGGGGCGAGAAGTGGGTGGGGTCAGATAGGGGGCGGGGCCAGGCTGTTCGGGGAGGCACAGCCTTCCCTACCCGGCCCTCCATACAATTTTGCAACCTCAATGTGGCCCTCAGGCCAAAACGTTTGCCCACCCCTGAGCTAGTCCTTTGTGACAGGGGCCGTTGTGGGAAGAAGAGAACCTTCAACAATTACAGAAAGAGCCTGATGGTATGAACACACGGAGCCAACTCTCTTATCACAAACGAAAATTCTGGGACTTTCCGCAGCAAGTTTCTGAAAAGTTTCTGAAAAAGCCGTAAATGTGTAATAACTCATAAATCCTGTATCAGGGAAATTCACCCAGCACTGGCAGACAGATGGACTTTATGTTCCGACAGCTCTTCCTTTTTCTGACTGCTAGGATCCTATGAGGTCTTTTAAGTCACGCACTACCAAACCCTATGCCCATCACACGTGACAGAGCACTGCTGTCATGTCAGTCTCTCTCAGTCCAGGATCTCAAAGTTAAGACAAAAATATCTCACTGCCACACCAATCCGTGCCTGCATTTCCTGCAGTGAACACAACCCAGGCTTTTGACTGCTTTTGCAGCAAAAGAACAATGAAGTTGAACAACTCTGCCACCCTATGGGCATAAGGTAGACTCTCAGTAAATCACTCTACAGAAGGCACCTTATGAAAGGAGAGACAAACTCCTTCTGTGCAGAGGGTTACAATCCATTTTTAAATTTTAATTCATAGGCCATGGTGCCACATAAACTCCCATCAATCCTTAGCACAGCTCCCACTCATCACAGCAAGAGGGTTGGACAAAAATCAAAGGTAGCAACTAATTATTAGGCCTCAGTCCTGCAAATATACACACAAGTAGCCCCATTACGCTCTGAGAGGTCGGGGAATCAAACCTTAGTTTGTAAAGTTACTGCTGTTCGCAGCATCGCTCAGTGAAAAAAATTACGCAAACCCCCTTTTAAGACTGGTATTAATCTCCCCTTTTGTTTATTTGGCCACTGGTGAGTCCAAATGCCTGACTTGTGCATATATATCCAGAGGCTGGGCGTTCAAATGATGGGCGCAGCTGATCACCTATGTTAACTAAACATATAGTCACAAAGCCTCCTCTCGTTACGTTTCAAAGCTAACTTGGCCCTGAGTTGAATGAGACCGTGCACACTTCTCAGAGCTGCTTCAGGCTGCCTTAGGGTTCGGTTACTCTGGAGCTGGAAGGCGTAAATTCCAACTCAAGGAGACATACCCACACTAGCTCTAATCAAGCTAGCATACTAAAAACAGAACTGTAGCCATGGTGGTGCGAGCGGTGGGAGGAGCTAGCTGACAAGAGTAGGATCCTGTCCAATACCCTAGGTACGTACTCAGGACGGTTAGCCTCTCCTGCCGCTTGCCCACCCTAGCCACATTTCTATTTTGGTGCAATTGCTCTATCGGAGCTAGCACAGGTGTGACTCCTGGAGCTGGCATTTACGCCTTCTAACTCCACCAATCCTAAGCCTGAAACGGCTCTGAGAAGGGTGCACCATCTCATTCAGCTCAGTGTGATGTTAGCTCTGAAACTTAATGAAGAGGCTTTATGACTAAACGTTTAAGTAACGCAGGTGACCAGTTGAACACATAATTCAAACCTTCGAGATCCAGCACAGACATACCCTGAGGCAGCATGACATCAGGCTACATTCAGAAGGTTCTTTGTGACCGTATTGGTTAGATACTGGATACTTTTTTTGCAAGTGAAATTTTGCACTCTGCAGAATCGATATCTGTCATGATGACCAGATAATACACCAAGGAGGCTGAAACCTGCCGTTTGACACACCTTCCTTAGAACTCTGCTGCCTTGTGTCTACGTGGACCGACTACCTATGGACCTGTGATTGCATCATCACTTTGCCCCCTTATAAAGAATAATGCCAATAATCTGCACTTCTGCAGCAGCTTTCAGCAAAGGAACATTTTATAGACATGAATCAGTTCTCTTGACCCTCCTGGTAGGTTACATATTATTGTTTGTTTTACAAAAGGGTAAACAAGAGCACAGCAAGATCAAGGGCCCAAGGCCATGGTAAGTCAATGACAATCTTTCCACTGACTTCAGTGGGTGCTAAATGTGACCCCCAAGTCACACAGTACAGGGGTTCTCAACCTTTTTCCTTCTGAGGCCCCCCGAACATGCTATAAAAATTTCATGACCCACCTGTGCCACAACAACTGGTTTTCTGCATATGCAGTAGATTAAAAGCCAGGGCTGGTGTTAGGGGGTAGCAAGCCAGGCAATTGCCCAGGGCCCCATGCTACCAGGGGCCCCACAAAGCTAAGTTGCTCAAGCTTCGGCTTTCAGCCCCAGGCGAGAGGGCTTTGGCTTTCTGCCCTGGGCCCCACCGAGTCTATTGCCAGCCCTGCATTCTGGTATATTTTGGCGGACCCCCTGAAACCTGCTCACAGCCCCCTAAGGGGCCCCGGACCCCTGGCTGAGAACCACTGACAAAGTGAATAAGTGGCAGAGCTGGGAGTAGAACCAGGAGTCCTGAATTCTCCTTGAACTTCTAGACACCACTGCCCCTACAGAATAAGGATTGAGAAATAAAAACTAAAAATTGTAATCAGAACTTACAAACCAGAGAGCCCTGCGTAGCAAAATCAAATGCACAGTGCCTCTGATGTCTAGTCAGTCTCATTAGAGTGATTTGTAACTCACGTCAAATCACTTTTGAGCCAAACAACAAAGGCTGTAGTACAGCTGCTTGCAGCTTACCTCACCTGTTTATAGAGAAGACTCGGCTTTCTAACTTCACTTTATGCAGAATAAAATGAGTCCATTCCTCAAAACCCCATCCACTGCCAAAATTAGAAAATTATACAGGTTCCGAATTAAAACAGGTTCTATCCCAGCCCCAAAACATATCAAACTTCCAAGAGTGCATAACACAGACACGTCATGCAATATCCCATGAACTCAGTGTGCCTGGAGGTATAAAAAAGCAATGACAAATGGCAAACAGAAAACAAAACCAACAAACTGCCTAAATGGACATTAAAACTGGAGAGTAGGGCCAAGGGGAAGAGAAAATGAAAACAGGCTTGTTGAGATACTGCAGAGTTTTCGAAGCCTTACCCTTCAGACAGCTACGTTTGGAGATTGTGGGGCAACAATTGATTCTGCACATGAAAGCCCTCTCCCGTCTCCTCTGGGTTACTTACCTCAGCCCTCTCTTCGCTTCTTTCTTTTGTTCCTTTCCTTTTCCCCCTCCTCACTTGATAACAGCAACTTATTATTTCCAACATGAAAGGAATTCAGTCCTTGACCATTAAACAGTCAAAAGCAAACAGAAGATGGCTCCATTTACTCCTCCACCCCGCCCCCACCCCACAAAGAAGCCCAAACCATTGGAGACAAAACACATTACAATAATTAATAAGCGTTGTGGATGAATTTTATAAACAGTTCCACTTTTTTCCTGACAAGAAAATTAAACCTCATTTTAGTTTTTAAATGTTCAATGCCAAGATCAAAAATAAAATAACTGAATGAGAGAGCTCAGTGATCTGGCCTCAGTTCACTAGAGGCCCTGGGGTCTACACAGGAGCAAGAATCTGCCTGCCCAAAGCTCATTGTGGGATCAGGACCTAGGAAATCACATGGCAGAAGTTCAACAGTGCTGGAAACAATGTTTAGAACAGCATGAATTAAACGGTTCTGCTTACCTCAGGTTTAATTTGCGATCTTCATCACTGCCAACCTCCAGCTAAGGAGGGAAAAGAGGGATAGAGTACGTGTTATGCACTAGCTGTTTCCACCTTATCGTCAAAAATTCCTCACACTTTTTAAAACAATTTTTTTCAACGTCCATAGAAAAATAGTACTATCCAGCCACATAAAATATCCCCAGCCACTATTTCACCCAGTGCACGAGGTCAAAGGGGCTCACAGGGAGTTTAAAACCATTAAGCAACAATCCTGCAAGCTGGAGGGCAGATCAGCTTGCAGATGGAGTGCCTAGACATAACAAGGGATGTGCACACAGCTCTCCCATTGAAATAAATAGCGTCTGGATAGAGCATCAGAATGTTAGCAAAGAGCGGGGCATAAATAAATCCTTCAATGAATGGGGTAGTGTGTCAACATGATGGATGTAATCAAAACTGTCCAACTCCGTTTCATAAACCTTATGCTGCTGATCTCGGGCAGGTGCCTATGCGTTTAGGCCAGGAAGATCTGAGCTCTATCCCCAGTTCAAAGCGTGCAGCCTACTGATAAATGTCATGTTCCTAAACGGCCATGGATTTGTTTTTCTGATTTTTTTTGCAAGTACTTTAACCTACCGATAAGGTAACCTGGCCATTAGAAGCAAGAGTAAAAACCTAACACAGCTGGTGAGCCTCAGCACAAATGTGGCTTTTACACAAATCAGCAGAAGTTAATTTGGCCTTTAAATTTAAAAAAGCATAAGTGTCCTACTGGTTTTTATGAACAGTTCTATTGCAGTAGTGCCAAAGGCCACAACCAGTTGGAGCCCCCTTCTGATGTACAATGCTCTTAAAAACCAAAAAAAAAAAGGGTTTTAACATAACATTTTCAAGGTTAGAGGGGGTTTTTAATATTAAGACTTCAAAAGGTCAGAGTTAATGATGCCAAATAATTTGCTGCTCATAGCTAGTAGTTATGGTTCTTAATTTGTTATTGGACATTGAAATGATGATACACTAGTTCCATTACAGCTTTGCATAATCTGTATATTAGACATATATCTATTCAGTGGAAAGGAGATATTAAAAAGCGATGCAAGATTACTGTGACTGATAGAGCTTTGAAGAAAAATATATCTCCTCTATTTTTATAATTTGTTTACTTTGTGCATTTGCCACCACTTAGCGTACGATCAGTTGGGCCATTATCCTGAAGTCAGACTCCTGCAGAAAAAACCCCTGGGCCCACTGAAATCACTGGACACAGGGTCCACCTGCCTAGATTCAGTTGCGGGGTTGGGGACTTAGTGAGCTCCCCCACTTGTTTGGGTCTGTTACACAGCAATGGGGGAACATACAAACATTTTTTCAAAATTGTGATTGTAAAAATGTGTGAAGCCACAAATATCATCAGGGAGATTCAGAACTTGAAGCTACTTTACAGTCATTTTTTCAAACTGACTAGGTTTCAAGTTGACCTTTTTAAAAAATAAACAAAAATAGGCACAATAGGAAGAATTAAGGGCTCGACGTTACAGAGGACAGAAACCTTCTTAACTGGCTTTAGCTCTTTGGACAGAACATTTATCTGAACTGACAAGGCTGGCAACTCGAATGGGTATTTGCCTCGTTATATAAAAATATAATTGTCTTGCATTGAACACATCACTGGCGGTGCCATTCAACCATCCACTCATCCCCCAGTATGTCCCAGGCACGCTGAGTGATGTCAAGCCATGGCTCTTCAGGTGAGAGCATCCAGAAATCTGCATTGTGGAGGGATAGTTCCATCTTTAGGCCCTGATTCTGCACCGTGACCTGCCCAAGCAGAGAGCTGAGCCTGTACAGCTTGCAATGCAGGATTGGGGCTTTGCTTACAGCAGAAAAGTTGCTGGAGATCTGATAGGGCAAGGGAGCTATTTGAATTTATAAAAAATTTGCGACTGTGCAAACTGGTTTTCTTCTCAGAAAAAAATTCATAAGGGTTTCTGGCACGCCATATTGACACTATGACAACTCCCCTGAAGACAACATTAGCATCCATTTTATAAATTCATACTGGTTTCTGTGTTATTAAGAAGCAGGCTGTAAGAACTCTTTCATAGTAAGAACTTTTGGGTCAATAATTCCCTTTTTAAAAAAGTCTCTAAATACATATTTGCTACAGACTCAGCCTTTGTAGAGCCTGTAAATCCATCCTCACAAGAAAGAGCATAACAGATCAGGGAAAACACAGACACAGTGTGGCTAGAAATTCTTTGTTTTTAATTAACATTATACAAACCAAAAATCAGGGTTTAAATTCCCAGGGGTGATTCACAGATTCATGGACTTTTAGATCAGAAGGGACCATTAGGATGGAGAATAGGGGGGAGATATCCTACCTCAGCCTTTCTCTGGGTGCCACTTAAAACATCTCTATTCCTGGCTCATAAAGATGCTTCTGAAAAGGAATTGCCCTGCCTTTGGAATACCCTTTATTGCATCAAATGGCAGGCATGAGCCAATACTGTCCCATGGAAGGAGACCCCTACTTCCTTGAGGAAAAAAAAAGCTTTATACCCTTATATAATATGATACTGAAAAGACATAATGCAGAAACACTCCAAGGACAAGACAGACACACCAAAAGCCTGATTCATCTCTCACATACACCAAATAAAAACCCATGTAACCCCACTGACTTCAGTGGGATTACTCCTGATTTACAACTGTGTAAATGAGATGAGAATCAGGTCTCTTTCTTTCACGGGGTCACAGGACAATCACTGGTTTATGTCCAAAATTTAGGTTTTATACCTTTTTTTAAAAAAAAAGTAAAGATTTTAAAAACCCTTATGGAAACAGAAATATCGTCGTAATTTCATAACATTTTCAGTGAAACAAAACGGGCGAGGTAATATCTTTTACTGGACCATCTTCTGTTGGTGAGAGAGAAGTTTTTGAGCTTACACAGAGCTCTTCTTCAGGTCTTCTTCTGATAGGAAGAAGAGCTCTGTGTAGCTTGAAAGGTTGTTTCTCTCACCAACAGAAGTTGGTCCAATAAAAGACATTATCCCACCCACCTCGTCTCTCTAACATCCTGAGACCCAACCACTGCATTCCACATTTTTCAGTGAACACAGTTAGAAAATAAACCGTATCTCTATGGCGTGGTAAACCCAAACCCACAACCTGGAGCTAGGGCAGAGACATTACGGAATTAAGTCTAAGGTCCACAGTTTGGAATGAACAAAGTAAACGAAGAGCATCCCTGAGCTGGGGACAGTCAATGAGATTTTTACCAGCCATTCTCCACCACCTCCCATACTCAGCTGAGATCATCAGTGGGAGAAGGTTAGTGACAGGGATTTGACAGGTGACAAATAGGACTGTTAACCTGATAGGAGAACGGACACAGGGGGAAGTACTGTATATGGGAGTGAGGCCCAGGCGAGTGGGATGCTGCGTAAAGGGAGGGTGTGGGGGTGTAGGGAAGGACACAGGAGAGTGAGGAGTTAGGGTAGGGGAACAGGGCCTGTCTTTGGGGTTTATAAGGCAGGGGAAGGATACAGGAGCATATAGGGCAGGAGAATAGGAACAGGGCAGAGGAGATAACAGAAGTGGGGGCATATGGGGCTGGTAATAAGGCAGAGGAGTATAGTAAGGTGTGGGGCCTGGTGCAGAGAGAGGAGGTATAGTGGAGTGAATGGGGTAGAGAGGGTATAGCAGGTGTGGGATATATGGAGGCAGGGGACAAAGTGGGGCAGAGTTGTACGGAGGTGTATGGGCCAGAGGGATATAGCAGAGTATGGGCTCTGTAGAGGTAGGGCTATATAGCAAGATGTATGGGGCAGGGGGCTCAGTGGGGTTGTGGGGGGCTGGGGGTATAGCGGGGAGTGGGGGCAGGGGGTATGGTGGGGGTATAGCGGGGGTACAGCAGGATGTGGGGAGCAGGGGGTATAGTGAGGTGTGGGGGACATGGTAGGTGTATTGCAGAGGGTGGGGGGCAGGGAGCACAGCGGGATGGGGGATACAGTGGGGGTATAGCAGGGTGTGGGGGCAGAGGGTATAGTGGGGGCGGGGGGCACGGTGGGGAGCAGGGAGTACAGTGGGGGAATAGCAGGGGGGCAGGGGGCACAGTGGGGGGGAGGGGGTATAGCGGGGGGAGGGGGTATAGCGGGGAGTGGGGGACATGGAGGGGGTATAGCGGGGGGCAGGTGGCACGATGGGGGTACAGCAGGGGTACAGCGGGAAGTGGGGGGCAGGGAACAGGGGGTACAGCAGGGGGCGGAGGCGGGGGGGGGCATAGCGGGGGGCCGGGGGCACAGCGGCGGGCGGGTGCATTGCGGGGGGTGGGGGGCAGGACGTCTCCAACCCCCTTTGCCCGCAGCCCTCGGGTCGGCCCGGCGCCCGCTCCCCGCCCGGCCCGGCCCGGCCCGGCTCCCCCCCGCTCGGCCCGGCCCGGCCCGGCCCGGCCTGCCCGCCCGCCCCGCTCACCTCGCTGGCGCTGGCCGAGGAGGCGGCGCTGGGGGTCGGCGAGCGCTGCAGGGTGACCAGGGCCATGGCTGGGGCGCGGGGCTGCCGGCTCCGGGCCGGGGCGGAGCGCGGGGCCCGGCTACAGCGACTGCGGCTCCCGGCCTCCGGCCGCCTCCATCAGCTGCTGCTGCGCAGCCTCCGGCCCGGGGAGGGGCGAGCGGGCTGCGGCGCCGGGAGAGCGGGAGAGCGGGCCGGGGGCAGGCGGGGGGCAGGCTGAGGGCGAGGGGAGGGAGCAACAGGGGCTGTGGGGTGCAGGCAGCGGGGGGGGGGAGGGGGCAGGCTGAGGGCGAGGGGAGGGAGCAACAGGGGCTGTGGGGTGCAGGCAGCGGGGGGGGGAGGGGGCAGGCTGAGGGCGAGGGGAGGGAGCAACAGGGGCTGTGGGGTGCAGGCAGCGGGGGGGGGAGGGGGCAGGCTGAGGGCGGGGAGGGGGCAGCGGGGGGGGGAGGGGGGCAGGCTGAGGGCGGGGGGGGGAGGGGGCAGGCTGAGGGCGGGGAGGGGGCAGCGGGGGAGGTGGGGGCAGGCTGAGGGCGGGGAGGGGGCAGCGGGGGAGGTGGGGGGCAGGCTGAGGGCGGGGAGGGGGCAGCGGGGGGGGGAGGGGGGCAGGCTGAGGGCGGGGAGGGGGCAGCGGGGGGGGGAGGGG
Source organism: Macrochelys suwanniensis (assembly GCA_033296515.1). Lineage (NCBI taxonomy): Eukaryota > Metazoa > Chordata > Testudines > Chelydridae > Macrochelys > Macrochelys suwanniensis. The sequence continues at coordinate 3,970,944 of CM065789.1, read as the reverse complement.
GGCAGGCTGAGGGCGGGGAGGGGGCAGCGGGGGGGGGAGGGGGGCAGGCTGAGGGCGGGGAGGGGGCAGCGGGGGGGGGAGGGGGGCAGGCTGAGGGCGGGGAGGGGGCAGCGGGGGGGGGAGGGGGGCAGGCTGAGGGCGGGGAGGGGGCAGCGGGGGGAGGTGGGGGGCAGGCTGAGGGCGGGGAGGGGGCAGCGGGGGAGGTGGGGGGCAGGCTGAGGGCGGGGAGGGGGCAGCGGGGGGGGAGGGGGCAGGCTGAGGGCGGGGAGGGGGCAGCGGGGGGGGAGGGGGCAGGCTGAGGGCGGGGAGGGGGCAGCGGGGGAGGGAGGGAGGGAGGGGGCAGGCTGAGGGCGGGGAGGGGGCAGCGGGGGAGGGAGGGGGCAGGCTGAGGGCGGGGAGGGGGCAGCGGGGGAGGTGGGGGGCAGGCTGAGGGCGGGGAGGGGGCAGCGGGGGAGGTGGGGGGCAGGCTGAGGGCGGGGAGGGGGCAGCGGGGGAGGTGGGGGGCAGGCTGAGGGCAGGGGGGGGCCTGGGGTGCAGATAAGGGTCAGCAGGGGGACTGGAGGCAGGCTGGGAGCAGGAAGGGGCAGCACAGGGCTGGGGTGCAGGCAGGGGGTGGGGGGCAAGAGGGGTCTGGGGTGCAGGCTGAGAGCAAGGAGGGGGCAGCAGCAGGTTGGCAATGCATTCTGGCAGCGGGGCACGTATGGGAGGGGGAAGCGGCAAAGGAGGCTTGGCACAGCTGAGGGGAGATCTGCACGGGAGGGGGCCTGTTGGCAGCAGAGTTGGGGCTGGTTTGGTCACTGGGGTAACTGCCTGGAGTGCACTGGCATTAATCCCCGCAGAGAGGGACTGGCGCGCGGGAGAGGAGCATCAGGTGCACTGTTCTCGGTGCAAATCCAAACCGTTTTCTCAGGTTCTGTTGACCTGTGTGACACCTGGTGAGGGAGGATCCAGCTCAGCTGACTGGCACTTGGCAACCTTCAGTCTGTCCCTGGGAGGCTGTGCTAGAAAACAGGTACTGCCTAGAATCCTTTTCAATGACAAGGGCAAGACTGATTTCTTGAACGGTGTTGCTTGCAAAATAAATTACAAGGGATTTCTTCAATGAATGAAATGTGGGTCATTTTACATCTCTGCTCCTTGTCAGGAACGTCAGAAAGCCCCAGTGGGAGGATTGTGAAAACAAAGGGAATTATTAGAATCTCCCAAGTAATGGAGCAAATCCTACCCATTCTATTGACCAACTTCAGTGCCATTGCCTGGGTGCAAACGAGGGGTACACTCTTGTGGTTTATTGTAGGAGCAAATGGGGCAGAAAGGGAGGAGGAGAATACTTGTGGTTCCGTTTGTATAGAACAAAGGCACTGAAGGCTTGTTAGTTCACAAATGAAAAAGCCAAGGAATTTTAAGGAGACAAAAGTCAATTACAATTTTATGGGCATAATCTGTCTCATCTTATAAAGATGGTCCATGTCAGTGAGGAGAATAATGATACTCGGGGAATAGGGGAGCGTGGCTTATTAGATCTCTCCTTCTACATTGTTGCTAATGTGAATACTCGGGACTGTCATCTGGAGTAATTATGGCCAGGGGCATTTATTAAAATCAGACTAGACCAAAGAGTGTATCGCAGTCCCTCTGGGAGCCTGTTACATCTGTCTGTCTTGGAGACATGTACCTCACTGATGTGTCCTCTCTAATAGTGTTTGAACATTTCTACTCCACCTTAACTGTGTGGAAGCACTGAACAAAGGCTCCCGTCGACTTTCAGCAAAGACAAGACAAAGGGGCTCCTCTCCGTGTGTGCCCCAGGCCTCCAGGGAGTGTCCTGCAGAGAGACCTTCCTTCTAGAATAAAGGGACTGGCAAACAAGCCCTCGCCCTCAGAATCCACTAAGCTGGACCCCCGACAATCAGTGCTGCATACTGTAACCATCAGAGATGCTCCCTTTGTTTTTCTGCCTTTACATTGGCTTCAGTTCCAGACTCTCACTCTGTTCCTGGCAGTAATTCGTGACGATTTCTGTCCTGCACCAGGACCGGGTCAGTTCTACAGGCCTGTGGGACCAATATGCTTTTTATTTATTTTTAAGAGTGAATCAATTTCTAGAATAAGCATAAAGGGTGAGGCTGGGGCTCCATCTTTGTCAGGAAAGGACAGAGCAAACATGGAGTGGCACAACTTGAGGTCTATGCACGGGACTTATTCAGGCAATACTCCCACGCACTGACCTCAGTAGGAGCTTGGCCTGAGTAAGAACTGCAGGATTGAGCCCGTAGATAGAGGACTAGATGCAACTCCCTTTGATTTAGGGGATTTTGTTAAACCAGGATTGAATTTGAACCACTAATTCCAAATGAGGGCCCTTTTCAGGAAGAAAACCTTCCTGGTCCTAGCTAGAGCTGGGTAAATACTGTGCCAAAGCACCCACAAGCATTCATTCACATAAACCCTGTGAATGTATCTGGACAGTATTCACAGCCCCTTTTACTCACTTCCTGTGAGTATTTGCATGAGCAATTTGTTTGTGGAATGAGAAAGCGTCACAGATGCTCATGGGAACGTGCTTTTGCTGAAACACCTGACCGCCACCTTGAAACATTTTATGGAGTCATCCAATAATGGAGCACGAGCCATACCATGTGACTCAGGCGACCAAACACACAACATGGATAGTGAATTATAACAACCCTGGCAAATGGATCCCATAGGCTGAAGTACGTTCACATCAACCACTCACTGAACAGTGTTGACTAATGGGGAGGAAGGGTGTCCTAATGGATAGGGTGCTGGTCTGGGACTTAGGAGACCTGCATTTAGTTCTCAACTCTGCCGCTGCTGTGCTGAGTGAGATTGGGTAAAGTCACTTCCACGCTTTGTGCCTCAATTTTCCTATCTGTAAAATGGAGATAATGATATAGACCTCCTTTGTAGAGCACTTTGAGAGCTATGGATGAAAAGCACTGTACAACAGCTAGGTGTTTTTATTTGTTGTTAGTATTTATATTATTAATGGATTAATTTGTAAGAGATCAGTCTGCCTACAGCTAATCTGTCAGCAGAAGGAGGCTCTAAAGTCACTGAATAACCAGTTTGCTGTGACTAGTCATCGTTATTCAGATCTGTAGTAATAATCACAGATGCTTTTAAAAGTGAAACAGGCCAAGCCTGAACTGCCCTGCCCTGTAGGAGATGGACTCAGTGTGCAAATTGTACACCCTGCAATCCATACATACCAAGTGTACAAAAGGTATTTTAAAGCATCTGACCATGTTAGACAGTCATGAAAATTATTCCGTCACATGTGTCACTATTAGCCTTTCCCTAATGAGACCTGAGTCACAGCTGCCTCTGGAGCACTAGGTGGGCGGTCAGAGGGAACTGATCCAGCAGAGAATTGCTACAAAAATGTTGCACGAAATATTTAAACAGCTGCATACTCCGGTCAAGAAGAAGCTTCCCATGTGCTCAGAGCAGAAGTGGCAGCAGCAGGAGCTGCCATTAGCCAAGTACTGTCATATGCTGGTTTCTTTTACACAGCGCAGTCCTTCCTGGCAAGAGGACGGTGCAGTCTAGCAGTTTGGAGTGGGTGTCTCTGTTCCCAGCTCTGTTATTGACTCACCGTGTGACCTGGGGCAGATCAATCCATCTCCCTGAGCCTCCGCCTCCCCATCTGTGAAATGGGGGTAATAATTCTGAACCTCCCCCCACCCAGGGTGCTGCTGCTGTTTGAGTTAGATCATGTCTGTAATGCATTTTGACAGCATCAGAGGCATGGCACCGTGCAAGGGAAAAGTATAATTGCCAGACAGGAGAAAGTGTGAGGGGTCAGCGGTGCCAAAAGCAAGAGGCAGACAAGTAATAGGGTAATTAGTATAATAGGCTTTACTGATTGTATAGAAAGCCCTTAATAATTTAGGCCCTTGAGCAACTGCCTCTCCCCCATATCTCTCCAAGGCATCTGAAGCTTAGGTTCATACAAATCAGGCCTGCTTGGTGCAGGGCCCCGATCAGTCTGTCTGATGTCGTATCTAAGATACCTGTCCCTGTGGTATCCAAGGGCTGGGCAATGAGCAAAGGCAGCAGCTAGGTGCTTCCCTGCCTTCGGGCCAGCTGCAGCTGGTGGAAAACACCCCTCACCACTGGTGCAGGCTCTACGTCCAGGAGCAGTGAGGACCCTAAGCATGGCCCCAAGGCTCTGCCCTGCCTGGATGACTGTGGGCTGGAGCGCATCCTCAGTTCCTCCCAGTGTTTCCCTCTTTCCATCATCACCTGTCTTCCCTGGATCAGACCTGTACCAAATGTTTGTCATCCATCCATCCACCAACCAGGGCTCCTGGTGATGGCAGGGGCTGCACTCACGGAGGAGGTGCATAGAGCTGTGTTGTCAGCATGCTCTTGATCTCAGAGCACCCACCTGCTGTCTCATACGGATGCTGAAGAGAAGGGCAGACAGCAGGGACCCCTGTGTCACTCCACATGGAGGCTCTTGTAGACAGGAACATTTGTCCATCACGACTGGCCCCATCAGTGCTGCGCCAGGGCCCATGAGGAACAACAGCACCTGATCGTCAACAGCATCAATGGCTGCAGGGGGATCAAGACATAGAAGCTTGAAGGTTTGACTCTCTCTGTCATTCCCTCTGACTGAGCATATACACACGGCTGCATGCCTCCTTCCTCGCCAAGTGCAAGGCCTTTCTGTTCCTGTCAGCTGCCTCTGGCCCCCTTGCACCTTTTCTTTTAATCACCTCTGTCCTTTCTTGGATCTTTTCCTTTGTTCACATTGTTTGGAGGTGGATTCCTCTGGGCCCCAAACCCATCTTGATTTCATTTTAGTTTGTGTACAGCATCCCAGAGACTTTTGCGAGATGGCTCCTTTATACATTAACCAATAAATAAATGATCAGCCCCTTGTGTTGAGAAAAAAAAAATCATCCACCCGCTCAGAGTGAAATCGTGGGCCCAGAAGTCCATATACATATGTTAAGTTTCATTACTGAGGAGAACAGTCCACAATTTTGTTTCCTCTGTACTTATTTTTAAAAAGCTACTGACAACTCCTGGAATACTCACCAAAAATTCTGTCTGTAAGAATCCTGCCCGTGCACTGTATGCTTCCAATGCTGCCCTCATTCTTTAACGTTATGGGTATCTACATAGAGACACAATCTCAAATAAACCTGTCTTTGAGGCAGGGGATGAAATTATGGGTTTCTCCAGCTAGAGGAGGAGTGTGTCTGTCACTTAGAGCAGTGGGCCGGGAGTCAGAGCTCTTGGGTTCTATTCCCAATCTGCCACTGACTCTCTGTCTGATCTCAGGTGCAAATCTCTGTGCCTCGGGGTTTCCCCATTTATAAAATGGGGGTGCTAATGCTAACCTATCTCACAAGGGTTAGCTAATTAACTGATATTTTTAAAGTGCTGAGATCCGTAGATGAAACATGCTCTAGAAGTCAGAGAGGCATCTTTCCGCATCGTTTCAAATCTGCTTGGAGAGCTGGTGATCTTTTCTCACCGCTTTCTAGCAAGAGATGTGGCGGCCTTTTTGGATATCATTACATTGCAGAATGAGCCTCACTGCAACAGAACCTCCCTTCTTTAAAGTATTACATGTAAACTGGGAAACATGGACAGCAGTACAGCCACTCTAAGGTAAAATTGTCCCATCTGCTGTAATCCAGAGTTCACACCAGGACTGCTAGAAACTGGCTACACTAGGGATTAGTTTGTAGCATGGCCTTCTGTAAACACAATATGCTCCTGCTGTTTGCCCATATTTGGAGGGAACATGCCATTCCAGCTCACATTACTACTGGTGGCTGGTCAGATGACATTTTGGATAGGATAAACCCACAGAAATATACAAATGCCATAAATATGTCATCAGCCCTAGGACTGATCCCTTTCCTACAGGAAACTTCCTGTTAGAAGCCACTTGGAAATCTCCCCAAGATTTCCAGGACAATTTTCTTTGACTGTTAGGTAAGGACTCACTCTTACTAGGCAATTGTCTTGTTTGGTTGCTTTGTGTGGTTGCTTAGGGCAGATTTCACTTCATCTGTAGGTGTCTAGAGGTTAAACAGGATGGATTTGAATATGCAGATGTGTGTAGCTTTCCAGGCTGCTCAAACCTTAGAATAGTGGTTCTCAGGCGGCGGGCTGCTTGCAGCCCAATCAGTACACAGCTGTGGCCCATGTGAAGTCATCAGGGCCATTCACAGAATCTCAGGGTTGGAAGGGACCTCAGGAGGTATCTAGTACAACCCCCTGCTCAAAGCAGGACCAACTGCAACTAAATCATCCCAGCCAGGGCTTTGTCAAGCCTGACCTTAAAAACCTCTAAGGAAGGAGATTCCACCACCTCCCTAGGTAACCCATTCCAGAGCTTCACCACCCTCCTAGTGAAAAAGTTTTTCCTAATATCCAACCTAAACCTCCCCCACTGCAACTTGAGGCCATTACTCCTTGTTCTGTCCTCTGCTACCACCGAGAACAGTGTGGAGGCGGCCCACATAACACATAGAGAGCCACATATATGCAGCCCACAATGGCAAATAGGTTGAGAACCACTGCCCTAGAAGCTGAGGGGTCCTGGCTCTTTCATGGGAAGCTGGTGTGTTAGGAGGAGCGGTCTGCTCCACGCAGTAGAGGTCCCTGGCTAACTCAATACTCCTGGCAGCTCATTCACCTCATTCTGCTCTCCTCCCTCAGCGCCTAATCCTGGCTGCTTCCCGGTCCTCCCAGCAGCACCTGCACTGCTGCACGAGAGAGTTATTCCCACTCCAGGCACAGCTACGAATTGGAGGGATGGAGATGCAGTAAACCGTCTGCAGGGCTCCCTGTGTGTGCCAGCCTATTGCCAGGGGAAGCCAGGCACAAAGACCCCAGCGGTGTGAGAGCTTCTTCAGCTACTAATGCTTGGGATGCTGCTACAGGGCATTCCCTGCAGCACCTTCCAGCCGGGATCCCAGAATGCTTCGTAAGCGCAGCCCCTGTGTGAGGCAGGGAAGAGTTATTCCCATTTACAGAAGGGGAAACCGAGGCGTGGAAGATAAATGACACACCCAGGGTCCTGCAGGAAGCCTGTGGCTGAGCCAGGAAGAGAATGGAAGAGTCCTGACTCCCATTCCTCTGCTTCTACCCACTAGACCCCAATCCCTCTCTCTGGGGTCAGAGGAACGAAAAATTTGCACGGTGACCAGTGGCAGTGACCACCCCTTTCAGGAGTCCCAAGAGGCCGTGTCACTCCATTTCCTTCCCCAATTTCAGGCAAGGCAGCTCAATGGCAGTAATGGGGGTGGAGCTCTGCCCTGTGCTGGGGAAGATCCCAGTCATGCTCTCTGGGCAGAGTGAGTCCGCCAGGACTGTGAAACGCCATCTCCCCGCCCAGTGTCACCTTGGCTGGGAGACTTTGACCTACCGCCCTGCTGTTAGGACGAGCGAGTTGCTGATGCTGCTCTTTCTGCCCCTGGCGAATGACCTTCAGACTGTATGTTTTGTGCTTAGCGATAAACGGCTTGTGTGCAGGAGGCTCTGTGTGGAGCTCCCTGCAGATCTACGAACCTTCTTGGGGACCTGTCACTCTGCAGGTTAGTCTGGGGAATGTGTTTGTCTCTGTGGTTTATTGACCAGCTGGAGGACGGCTGAGAAAGCCATCTGTTCAATTTGCACCCTCGGGGCAGTCTGTCCTCGCCCTGGGGACAGGTCTGGAAGGGGCACATGGGCCTTTTCTGACTCTCATTTCTGTTATCTGATCAGATCGTCAGTCACAGAAATGGAAGTCAGCAGGACTCTATGCAAGGGTTTAATTCTCCACGCGTGCTAAGGGGGTTCTAGCAACGTGGGTTAGTAACAGAGTAAAATAACATTTATTTTAAAAATATGAGGCGGATCTTCAAAAAGGTGAAGCGGAGTGCTCAGGTGTGTGTGTGCATGCAAAGATCCGCACACGCACACCTGAGCACTCACCTGCTCGCACACCTGTGCTGGAATGCTCACTAGTACCAGGTTGGGGAGCAGCAGCTGCTAATGGAGCTGGCCAGACAGGACCCCGGAGAGGGGTTTGTTGGCCAGGATGCATTTAGCAGCAACAGCTGCTGTGGGAAGAGCTGCAGCTGCACGTTGGCCATGAGAAGCAGAGGAACATTGTGCCGGTCAATAGTGAATTGACAGACGTGCACTTTAACCCTGTGATCCCTGAGCTGTCATCAATGCAGCATTTGAAGGGAAGGCTGAGGCTTATACAGGGGAAGAGGCACACATTTTAGGAATGACTGGTTTGATTCTGCCTTTGTGAGGCTGTAGTTCTGAGCTGCAGAGTATCAGTGTAGTTGTGGGGGCTTCCCCAGGGCTGGGATATGCAGGTCAGACTGCAGGTACATTAGCAGAGCTGAGTGGGGAAGTTTGCAAAGCCAGTACAATAAAACCTTTCTTCCATTCGTTGTTTCTGGCATTGGTTTTGCTGGGTAAATGTCGACCGTTTCCAGGGTTTTTTGGGTTGTCTTTCTACAAAAGAATCTGCTGTGATAGGACAAGGATTCAGAGCCCAGCTGTTGGGGTGCCAAGAGCGCTGGCATGTGGGAGCAGAGTTTAGAGAACACAGGCACGGGAGGTGGGGTGAGCCATTCCGGAGCACAGAGAGCTCTCTTGTTAGATGCTAGCTTGAGTGGCGGGAGGATTTGCTGGGTTTGTAAAGCAGGCTGAAGCCTTCAAGTGGGACGTGGTGAGTGTGACACACTGGCCCAGAAAGCACCAGCCCCCGGTTCTTCCCCTCTGAGGAAAGAGATGCCTGTGTGCCCAAGTCTCTGCCTACTGCCAGAGGTCTGAGCCAGCAGTGCTATGGGAGCTGGAAGAGAGAGCATCCTGGGTATTGAGATGCAAAGGAGCTTGCCAAGTGCCCATCCTGCTTCAGAATTGCAATGACCGGGGCGGTCGCAAATAGCTTTTAAAAGAGAAGCAAAGTGTATTGACCCCGGGCAGTGTCTCAGGGATAATGTGCTAGGGCTCCTCAGCCGGGTGTAGCAACCTGGCCAGGGGTGGGTATAGCTGGGGATGCGATCCAGTCTACACAAGGCCTGCAGGCTAATAGTGGGGAAAGCTTCCACCATGCTCCCTTACCAAGGCTGTGGTGCATTCCTCCTTCCTTGGTCCGGAGAGGTGAGTCAGCAGCTGCTTTTACCGTTGGAGAAATGGGGTTAAATAGAAACAGAGATGTGGCTTAGCCCCTTTGCTGCTGGGCCTGCTGCCCTTGCAGACTGGCTCTGTCCCATTGTCTTCAGAGGACTTTCAGGACAGCCCGGCCCGCTCAGCACCCTTGTAGGTGCAGGCCTTCTCTGGAATGCACCAGGCCCATTCAAGCAGCTCCCCTGGCACACTGACTTCATTTCCTTCCTGGGCACAGTCTGGGGGGTTTGGTTTAATTTGTCTTGCCCCCCGCAGGAGAGACCTGACTGCCATGCGCGTAGCAGTGATCGGGGCCGGGGTGATCGGGCTGTCCACAGCCTTGTGCCTCTACGATCAGTATCACTCGGTCATCCAGCCCATAGAAATGGAGGTCTACGCTGACGAGTATACGCCGCTCACCACCAGCGATGGAGCAGCAGGGCTCTGGCAGCCGTACCTGGACGATAAGAGAAACGCTCAAGAAACGTAAGAGAGGCGGCTTTGGCTCTCAGGCGGTTGTAATGTTTTTCTGTCAGCACCCGGCACGCAAGGAAGTGGGTGATACTGACCAGTGTGTTCAGGTGCCCCAGTGACGGCAATTCAATAATTATTACATCCCAAATCAATTCCCCTCATCATCTGCAAACCACTGTCCGCTCAGGCTGAAATGCTTTTAAAGGCAAATATGTTCTGGGTTGCTTCCAGTTCTCGTAATCAGTTTGGTCCAGTCTGCCCGGCGGGTCATTCATTTCATCTCCCCGCTATTCAGCTTGATGGCTATTGAGCGGCCCTGACGTAAGCACTGCTGTGTCATCAAGACCATCAGCTCTGCCTTCTGCAGGTGCTCTCTCCTGGCACGGTGCTGTTGAGAATCTGATATGCCCCCACACCATGTGGGACACGCTTGTTACAATACTGATCAGCTGGTGGAAGGAAACCTAGCTCCTCTACATTCTGCCAGCTCTTCACGGATTGGGAGGGGCCGACAAGCTAAGTGTCAAACCAGTCTCCAGAAAGTTTCTAAGACCTTGTTTGTGCTAGGGTTTCAGTGCAGAGCCCTAGTGTAGACAAGGCCACGTGCCTCCTCATTGCCACTGCACTGATGGCAGCCCCCTGCAAGAAATTTGCTTGGAGGAGCTGAAAATAGAAATCCCACCTCCCGCCAGCGCTCTGCCTCGTGAATGTAAGTGCCCCAGAGCTCAGACATGAGCTCTGAAGGGGGGCACATTGCAGACAGACAGACTGTCCCACAGCAGTTAGTTACTCAAATTGAGGTCAGGGCATCGACTTCCTTTTTCTGGAGTCCCAATAGCCTCCCCTAGCCCCAGCTCTCCAGACTCCAGTCCATGCAGGATGCTGCTCAGGGCCGGCTCTAGGCACCAGCCTAGAAAGCACATGCTTGGGGCAGCACATTGTAAGGGGCAGCATTCAGGCCAATCTTAAGGCAGCACATTCAGCTCTGCCCTTTTTTTTTTTTTTTGCTTTGGCAGCGCTCCGGCAGGCTTTTTTTTTTTTTGCCTGGGGCGGCAAAAAAGCCAGAGCCGGCCCTGATGCTGCTGCCCCATATACAGGAGGCCCTCCCCCCACCCCTCCAGTCTGGCTCCTAAACTCCCCCGGGAGCTGGGGTCAGCTCGCCAGTTGTTTTAATAAAGCCTTTTGTGGACTTGCCTCCGTCACCTCCAGGGACCTTGCCTGCCTCCTGCCTCTCTCCCGGCATTTGGCTAGCACCAGCCTCTTCCCTGCCCCTTCACCTAACCTCACCAGCCATAGGGCGAGATCTTGCCTCTCTGCAGCTCCCACCACCTGCCTCCTCGCTCATTTAACAATCCCAGAGGAGTTCATCTCTTCCCCCCGCCATCCCACTGACTGGGCCTCTTCATTTCTCTCTCCCTCTGCTATGATTTAATGATGACTCTGGAACTGTAAATCCATATTAAAGGCGTGATGATAAATAGCATGGTCTAGCCCTGCAAACCCCTACTCAGGTGAGTAGAATGCCATCAGTTGAAGGGACCTGGGAGGAAGGCTATGCCAGTACAAGCACTGACGCTGGAATGTTATTAGGATGCCTTCTGAAAGATAAATCCGTGTGATATTATATTTTAGGCTCTGGAACAAAGAGACATTTGATTACCTGTGTGGACACCTGAACTCACCGGAAGTAGAGGAAATGGGACTCTTCCCAATTTCTGGCTACAATCTCTTTCCACAGCCAGTTCCGGTAAGCAGATATGGGTGAAAGGGACCAAGGCTCAAATCTTGCTGGGCAAACGTGTGTTTTTTGTTTGCTGATGTATAAAGCTTTTCCAGATCAGCTGGCAGTTCATCTTGTCACCAGTTTGTCTGGACTGTGCACTTGCTGGTTCTCCAGTGATATGTAAACGTAAATGCCGGGCTAGCCATCATCTGGTGTAAACCGAAGTAGCTCCGTTGACTTCAGTGGAGCAATGACAATTTCCACCAGCCGAGGGTCTGGCCCTCCATTCCTCTGGAATGGAGCAAAGATACCCAGGCGCTGCTGTCCCATGTCATCCTTCCCATATTCAGCTACACGGACTCTAGGAATGTGTTATGGTGATTAAATAACATTAACAAGCCTGGAACATTTCCCCCTCTGCAGGACCCACCTTGGAAGGACATTGTCCTGGGATTTAGGAATATGACACCAAAAGAGCTTGAACTCTTCCCTGGTTACAGGTATTATACAAGCATATTACCTTAGAGGAACTAGTGACATGCATAGCATTATTCATGGATAAATATACCTTCACCTCCAGGAGTCCTATGCCCTGCACCATACAATAGGTGTAGTGTACGAGACATAAAGACGGTGAGAAGCAGCATGATCTAGAGCAAAAAGCAGGTGACCAAGACCCAGGACTCCTGGGTTCCATTCCTGCCTTTGCTACTGTCCCACTATGTGATTTAATCATTCCATTCATCACTTCCCACCCTGAGGACAGCCATACTACCTATCTCCCAGGGATGTCATGAGGATTAATGTGACAAAGGCCTGGCTGGGATGATTTAGTTTGGGCTGGTCCTGCTTTGAGCGGGGGGTTGCACTAGAGGACCTCCTGAGGTCTCTTCCAACCCTAATCTTCTCTGATTCTATGAACAGGTTCAGTGGATGTTGCTAGGTAAATGCTAAGCATTATTGCCTTATTATGGAGCTGTCACTGGACACAGCTCTTTTCCATAAATAAGAAGTTGGAATCAGCTCAGATAAGACAGAAGAGAGGGACACATGGAGTTTTTCAGCTCCTTCCTCTGCTCATAGAATCATAGACTTTAAGGTCAGAAGGGACCATTATGATCATCTAGTCTGACCTCCTGCACAATGCAGGCCACAGAATCTCACCCACCCACTCCTGGAATAATCCTCTCACCTATGTCTCAGCTATTGAAGTCCTCAAATCATGGTTTAAAGACTTCAAGATGCAGAGAATCCTCCAGCAAATGACCTGTGCCCCATGCTGCAGAGGAAGGCGAAAAACCTCCAGGGCCTCTGCCGATCTACCCTGGAGGAAAATTCCTTCCCAACCCCAAATATGGCGATCAGCTGAACCCTGAGCATGTGGGCAAGACTCACCAGCCAGACACCCAGGAAAAAGTTCTCTGTAGTAACTTCTAACATCCCATCATTGACCATTGGTCCTATTTACCACTGATGGCAATTAATTGACCTTTGACTAAGATCATGTTATCCCATCAAACCATCCCCTCCATAAACTTATCTAGTTTAATCTTGAAGCCAGATAGGTCTTTTGCCTCCACTGCTTCCCTTGGAAGGCTGTTCCAGAACTTCACTCCTCAGATGGTTAGAAACCTTCGTCTAATTTCAAGTCTAAACTTCCTGATGACCAGTTTATATCCATTTGTTCTTGTGTCCACATTGGTACTGAGCTGAAATAATTCCTCTCCCTCCCTGGTATTTATCCCTCTGGTATATTTAAAGAGAGCAATCATATCTCCCCTCAGCCTTCTTTTGGTTAAGGTAAACAAACCAAGCTCCTTGAGTCTCCTTTCATACGACAGGTTTTCCATTCCTCGGATCATCCTAGTGGCCCTTCTTTGTACCTGTTCCAGTTTGAATTCATCCTTCTTAAACATGGGAGACCAGAACTGCACACAGTATTCCAAATGAGGTCTTACCAATGCCTTGTATAACGGTACTAACACCTCCTTATCTCTACTAGAAATACCTCGCCTAATGCATCCCAAGACCGCATTAGCTTTTTTCACGGCCACATCACATTGGCAACTCATAGTCATCCTATGATCAACCAGGACTCCGAGGTCCTTCTCCTCTTCCGTTACTTCCAACTGATGTGTTCCCAGCTTATAACTAAAATTCTTGTTATTAATCCCTAAATGCATAACCTTACACTTCTCACTATTAAATGTCATCCTATTACTATTACTCCAGTTTACAAGGTCATCCAGATCTTCCTGTATGATATCCCGATCCTTTTCTGAATTGGCAATACCTCCCAACTTTGTGTCATCCGCAAACTTTATTAGCACACTCCCACTTTTGGTTCCGAGGTCAGTAATAAATAGATTAAATAAAATTGGTCCCAGAACTGAACCTTGAGGAACTCCACTAGTAACCTCCCTCCAACCTGACAGTTCACCTTTCAGTATGACCCGCTGTAGTCTCCCCTTTAACCAGTTCCTTATCCACCTCCTAATTTTCATATTGATCCCCATCTTTTCCAATTTAACCAATAATTCCTCATGTGGTACTGTATCAAATGCCTTACTGAAATCAAGGTAGATTAGATCCACTGCGTTTCCTTTATCTAAAAAATCTGTTACTTTCTCAAAGAAAGAGATTAGGTTGGTTTGGCACAATCTACCTTTTGTAAAACCATGTTGTAATTTGTCCCAATTGCCATTGACCTCAAGGTCCTTAACTACTTTCTCCTTCAAAATTTCTTCCAAGACCTTGCATACTACAGATGTCAAACTAATAGGCCTGTAGTTACCCGGGTCACGTTTTTTCCCCTTTTTAAAAATAGGAACTATATTAGCTATTCTCCAGTCAAATGGTACAACCCCTGAGTTTAGAGACTCATTAAAAATTTGTGCTAATGGGCTTGCAATTTCATGTGCCAATTCTTTTAATATTCTTGGATGAAGATTATCTGGGCCGCCCGATTTACTCCCATTAAGCTATTCGAGTTTGGCTTCCACCTCAGATATCGTAATATCTACCCCCTTATTCCCTTATTCCCATTTGTCATGCTGCCACTATCCCTAAGCTCCACATTAGCCTCATTAAAGACTGAGGCAAAGTATTTGTTTAGATAATGGGGCATGCCTAGATTATCCTTAACCTCCACTCCATCCTCAGTGTTTAGCAGTCCCACTTCTTCTTTCATTGTTTTCTTCCTATTTATATGGCTATAAAACCTTTTACTATTGGTTTTAATTCCCTTTGCAAGGTCCAATTCTACATGACTTTTAGCCTGTCTCACTTTATCCGTACATGCTCTGACCTCAATAAGGTAGGTTTCTTTGCTGATCCCTCCCATCTTCCACTGCTTGTATGCTTTCTGTTTTTCCTTAATCACCTCTCTGAGATGCTTGCTCATCCAGCTTGGTCTAAAACTCCTGCCTATGAATTGTTTCCCCTTTCTTGGGATACAGGCTTCTGATAGCTTCTGCAACTTGAACTTGAAATAATCCCGGGCCTCCTCCGCCTTTAGATCCATAAATTCTTTAGTCCAATCCACTTCCCTAACTAATTTCCTTAATTTATTAAAGTTAGCCCTTTTGAAATCAAAACCCCTAGTCTCAGATTTATTTTTGTTTATCCTTCCATTTAGTTTGAACTGAATTAGCTCATGATCACTCGAGCCAAGGTTGTCCCCTACAACCATTTCTTCAATGAGGTCCTCACTACTCACCAAAACCAAATCTAAAATGGCATCCCCCCTTGTTGGTTCAGCAACTACTTGTTGAAGGAATTCATCAGCTATCACATCTAGGATACTAAAAGTATTTCGGGAGATGCCCTAAAAAGAATAGACGTGAAAGAAATTCTGTGCCAATAAGACTAGATCAAATGATATTGCACGTTCATTTTTCTCTTCTTCTGGTTTCAGCTATGGTTGGTTTAACACAGCACTAATCTTAGAGGGCAAGAGCTATTTGCCTTGGCTGACCAAGAGGTGAGTGCCAGCCTATTATCTTTCTTCTGTTCTGCTACGGTTGGGTTGCATCCCCATTTTTAGACTTGTGCAGTAATCTGTAGATTTAAGGGTGAATAAAAAGCAGCTTTCTTTACTCAGTACACTCATCAGCCTACTTATAAATAATTTTGAAAATTCCATTTTCACTCAGACAAAAGGGGGAAAAACACCAAATATTATTCTAGATTCTCCTTTAACACAAAGTTGCGGGATGTATTTTAGATAGTAGTACTGCCTATGGTTAATGTTGGCTGACACTTTTCATTATAAGACCTTGTTTTCAGTTGCTTATAACTTTGCCAGACTTTAACTGTTTGGGCTGAAATTTTCCATGATGGGTGTCTGCCTCAGGCTGAATATTTTGGGAACGTTTTCAGCCATTTCCAAGGATGAAATTAGGGAAAAACATGTTGTTTTGCCTATGTTTAAAAAATCCATATATATTAGGGATCAATGGGGTCCAAATGATCAATTTTTTTTTCTTTTCTTTTTTCCAGTTTGTTCCTTATAAAAACTAAGAAAATAGTATGTGATCACGTAATTAAAGACTACATCATAATGCAGCTTCAGGAGGGGCTGAATTAAGGTTACACAGGCAACCTTAATTCTGGCATTGCCTAACTTTGAAGTGCTTGACTTTACAACTTTCACAATGTTCTTTTAATAGAGATTTCTTAAAGGTAATAAGAACATAAGAGCGGCCATACTGGGTGAGACCAAAGGTCCATCTAGCCCAGTATCCTGTCTTACGACAGTGGCCAATGCCAGGTGCCCTAGAGGGAATGAACAGAACAGGTAATCATCAAGTGATCCATCCCCTGTCGCCCATTCCCAGCTTCTGGCAAACAGAGGCTAGGGACGCCATCCCTGCCCATCCTGGCTAACAGCCATCGATGGACGTATCCTCCATGAATTTAGACCCCATCATTTTATATGTATAGTTGGGATTATGTTTTCCAACGTGCATTACTTTGCTTTTATCAACATTGAATTACATCTGCCATTTTGTTGCCCAGTCACCCAGTTTTGAGAGCTCCTTTTGTAGCTCTTCGCAGTCTGCCTGGGACTTCACTATCTTGAGTTTGTATCATCTTAACATTTTGCCACCTCACTGTTTACCCCTTTTTCTAGATCATTTATTAATATGTTGAATAGGTCTGGGCCCAGTACAGACCTCTGGGGGAAAACCACTATTTACCTCTCTCCATTCTGAAAACTGACCATTTATTCTTACCCTTTGTTTCCTATCTTTTAACCAGTTACCAATCCATGAGAGAACCTTCCCTCTTAGCCCATGACAGCTTACTTTGCTTAAGAGCCTTTGGTGGGGGTCCTTGTCAAAGGCTTTCTGAACATCTGTATCCACTGGATCCCCCTTGTTCGCATGCTTGTTGACCCCCTCAAAGAATTCTAGTAGATTGGTGAGGCATGATTTCCCTTTGCAAAAACCATGTTGACTCTTCCCCAACAAATTATGTTCATCTATGTGTCTGACAATTTTGTCCTTTACTATAGTTTCAACCAGTTTGCCCGGTACTGAAGTCAGGCTTACAGATCTGTAATTGCCGGGGTCACCTCTGGAGCCCTTTTTAAAAATTGGCGTCACATTAGCTATCCTCATGTCATCTGGTACAGAAGCTGATTTAAATGATAGGTTACAGACTACAGTTAGTAGTCCTGGAATTTCACATTTGAGTTCCTTCAGAACTCTTGGGTGATTATCATCTGGTCCTGGTGACTTATTACTGTTTAGTTTATCAGTTTGTTCCAAAACCTCCTCTCACACCTCAATCTGTGACAGTTCCTCAGATTCGTTACCTAAAAAGAATGGCTCAGGTTTGGGAATCTCTGACCCTCACATCCTCAACCGTGAAGACCGATGCAAAGAATTCATTTAGTTTCTCTGCAATGGCCTTATCGTCCTTGAGTGCTCCGTTAGCATCTTGATTGTCCAGTGGCCCCACTGGTTGTTTAGCAGGGTTCCTGCTTATGATGTACTTAAAAAAAATTTTTGTATTACTTTTTGAGTCTTTGGCTAGCTGTTCTTCAAATTCTTTTTTGGCCTTCCTAATTATATTTTTACACTTCATTTGCCAGAGTTTATGCTCCTTTTTATTTTCCTTCCTAGGCCCAGGTCTACACTGGGCAGGGGGGAGGATTGATCTAAGATACACAACTTCAGCTACGAGAATAGCATAGCTGAAGTCGGTGTATTTAGATCGACGTACTGCGGTGTCTTCACGGCGCTGAGTTGACAGCTGCCACTCCCCCGTCAACTCCACTTGCGTCTCTCGCGTCGACAGGAGAGCGCTCGGGGATCGATTTATCATGTCTAGACTAGATGCAATAATTCGACCCCCGATAGATCGATCGCTACCCAGTGATCCGGCGGGTAGTGTAGACCTGCCCTTATAGATTTAACTTCGTATTTTGTATATGAAAAGAAATGAAACGGAGTAAGTTAGCAATGCAAGTTTGCAAATGGGGCATCATTGCAGCCCCTCTGGCGTTCCGCTACAGACAAGGGTTTTGTTTGTTTTTAAATGTGTAATGGATGAGCCATTTACAATACATGTGAAAGTCTGGAATATGCGGTATGGTTTAGCATGATTGGTATGATTGTCAATTAGTGGTGTCCCCAGTGCATTAAAGAAATGAGGTAATGATTGGAGACCATTTAAGAGCCATTGAGAAAGACTTGGGTATATGGTAGTACATGAAGAGTAATAACCCTTCCCTGGTGGCTGGTTTGAATTGTTCAGTTGCTGTTAGTTGTCATTAACAAATGAACTTTGTTCTTACAGGTTAAAGCAGAGAGGAGTCAAGTTTTTTCATAAGAAGATTGAATCCTTCCAGGAGGTTGGCCAGGAATTTAATTGGAGAAAATCTGCCGGGGAAGGGCTGGCTGGACATTCAGAAAGACAAGTCCGAGACTCCCACGTTGGGGAGGGGGCGGGGGAGAGTATTTGCCTTGTGCAGGAGCAGGGCAGGAGACGCCACACAGCATGAATGCCTTATTAACAGCAACCATGGTTCCCACAGCTGTTGGGGAAGCAACAGTTCTATCTGGCATGTAATCTGCCAGGCGCTCCGAGATGCGGTGGGGGAACTACTTGCTTTCACTAGAATGCAGCAGTCGGGGCAGAGAAGCAGCTGTAACTATCCCTGGGCGGGAGCCTCTTTCAGGCAGCCCCTATGCCCTTCGATCATTGGACTGTGTTACGTGCATTGCAAGGAGGGGCTGGCACAGTATTCAGGAGAATATCAAATGAGCTGCGTGCTCTGGCTGTGCTGGGAGCTCATTATCCCTTTACCTGCGGACAGGAATTCAGACAGCTAGCATAGCCATCCTGTGTCCCCTTCAGAGGAGGCGGTGGCAGATCCCGCCCTCAGGTGCACACGTGGGATTTCAGTGGGAGCTGTGCCTGAGGATCTGAGTGTCCCTCTCTCTTTTATGGACTAGCACATTCATTACTGACTGAGGGTGGCAGTTCAGGTGCTTGGCTTGGCTTGGACACCTGGAAGAGAACTGCAGAACCAATGGTGGGTGCTCCCCAAGTGGGTCTACCAGTTCTTCTGCCTCCCCGGATTGCATGTCCTGCTCATGGCTGTGCATCTCTCCCTTGTTAGATGGTTGCCAAGGGCGTGGATGTTATAATAAACTGTACCGGGGTCCGTGCAGGGGAACTGCAACCAGACCCAGGGTTAATGCCAGGCCGAGGACAAATCATAAAGGTGAGGATGGCACTGGGGGGGGTGGAGGGAGAGGGGGTGCCAGATTTTGTTTCTTTTGCTGGATGATTGGACTCACTAGGCCCAGCTCATGGGATGTATGAATGTGTGGGGTCTGGTGGCC
Source organism: Macrochelys suwanniensis (assembly GCA_033296515.1). Classification (NCBI taxonomy): domain Eukaryota; kingdom Metazoa; phylum Chordata; order Testudines; family Chelydridae; genus Macrochelys; species Macrochelys suwanniensis. The sequence continues at coordinate 3,951,726 of CM065789.1, read as the reverse complement.
GAAGCGCAGGACTGATTCTTGGTTCGGCTGTGGACTCACGATGCCACTGTGGGCTGGTCCCTAAACCTCTCTTTCCTCAACTGTAATGTGTGGGTGGTGGATTTGAGGCTCGTTTGTTCATATATGTAACATGCTGTGCAATCCTTGGCCAAAGTATTGAAGGGTTATTATTATTATTATTATTATTTATTATTATTCTGAAAAAACACAGTAATATGAGGTGGGAAGCCCTTGTACTCATCTTCCCACCTACCTACCATCCATCTGCCCCTCTGTCTTGACGCTGCATTATAAGAAAAGCTGATGATGTGGTGTAAACATAATATAAATGTAACAAAAGAAATTGCATGGCAGGACCCCTGCTCCTGGTGTTTACTGATGAGCGAACATTTCTTCCTCTGTGTGTCTGGGCCAGGGGTTGACTTTGTTTGACCAGTTCAATTTTCCACCTGGGCAAAGAAATCCCTAGATGTTCAGTTCCGATATCTGTGGATCTATATTGCTCTGTTTTCTTCATCTCTTAGGTCCTGGCCCCTTGGGTGAAGCATTTTGTCCTGACTCATGATCTTGAATCTGGAATCTATAACTCACCATACATTATACCCGGGTAGGTAAGAGTTAACAGACAGTCCTGGGATCCATCAGGTATCAGTAATGTTTCTACCAAGGTTACTTATAGAACAAAGACTCTAAAATGGCTCCCCACTGACATCTATAATGCAGAAACCCTGCAAGAGCAAGCCTTTGAGAAGAGCACTTTAAATATTAAACCAGGGTTGGATTTGTACCCTGCCTGATGTTCCTTTTATTAGGTGTGTGGGAGGAGAGCAGGGGGCATGCATGGAAAAAGCAAGACAATTCCCAGTGTCTGCACTGACTTAAAGGGCTGCTTGCACAAGTTCACAGTTAAACTCCCCTTGGTCTAGCAAGGTTCAGGTTTGGCTCTGGAGCTTCCTGGGCTTGTAGGAGCTGGGGACACCAAGAAGCATTCATTGCACCTGCACTGCTGTTCACCAACAGGCAAACCCTGCCGTCCATAGTCCTTCCTTCAGCAGAACTCTGCCAGAGCCTGAGAGGTGCTGAGCACCCCCAGCTTCCAATGAAGCCCTGGCACATTTGTGTGGAGCCCGTTCGTTTTCCACACTCCATTCAGCACTTGTGCTCTGGTTCCTCGTTTTCTGTGCAGCGCTTCGAGCCGCCACATACCCATGAACATCAGTGGCAGGATGGCAGCATCCCCACTGACTTCAGTGGTAGCAGGTTTGGTCCTTTCATTGGTTAATAAATTGACTTCCCTGGAATTTTGCATTCCAACGGCAAGGGGAGAAATGTCGTCCATTCCACACCAGTCTGCTTTGCAACATGTAAATTGCAGCTTTGGCCATTTGTTCTGTGACCAAGGGTCTCCACCACTGGCAGCCATTTGCTCAGCCTACGTAACTGGCTTCCCTGTTCACTGCCAGCAGGACCAGAAATGAGCCCTTGGGACAAACCCTGCTCATGTCATCATCTCCAAGTTCTGAAATCTTCGCCTGATCCTGCAGTCGCCACTCAGCCAAGGTGCTGAATTCAGGGACTGGCAGGCCTTGGCCTCATTACACATCTAAAATCTTAGTGTCCTGCAGGTAACCTGTACTTCCTACGTGGCTCCCGAAGTGGAGTGTTCATGTGATTTGGAAGCGAATTTCATGAGTCTGGAGGCTACACACACAGAGAGAACTAAGCCTCAGGATAAACAAACACATGCTTGTTGCATGGTCTCCACTTTTGCTGGAGAACAGAGACCTGGCCCAGCTTTGGGAGAGGAGCGTTTTCTTAGCTGTAACCTGAATGCTACATTTCTGAGCACTTTCTTTTGCTCTAATATTTCAAGATTAGCCATCAAACCTCTATGTAAATATGAACTTTGAACCATTGTAGCTCCCAAGTAAAATGTTCCAAGTGGTGTCTTATCACCAGCTGCAGATGTAAGTCCTTCTAGTGGGTTTATTTCAGCTCTCAGCCCTGATAGCTGAGGGACAAGGCAGACTTCCAAGGGAAACAGCACAGGTTTAAAAACTAAGAATAACTGCAAACTGTGGAGCTCTGAACGGCAGGTGCGGGTTCCAGGGAGGGGGGACAGTTTACACAGTCGCGAAAGAACTGTGCCTCTATTTCTGAGAGTACCTGGGACTAAGTGCTGGCACACTGGCACAGGGACAGAGCAGCTGGTCGGGAAGGGATTCTGGAGGAGAACCAGGTCTGACTAACCAACATTTGAGTTAAACAGTCCTCAGTATCTGGTCCTGGTGTGGACAGTCTGGTTTCCCTTGCACCAGCTGTAGAAGCTGAGAGGGGCAGTTGCTAGTAATATTGATGGCATCCTGGTCTGCGGTACCAGGGCACTGCTGAGCCCTTGCTGTAAACCCTTTCCCTCTGCCCTTGTTCCAGGAGCAAGCTAGTGACCTTGGGAGGGATATTTCAGCTGGGAAACTGGAACAAAGAGAACAGCCCCCAGGATCACAAAACAATTTGGGAAAATTGCTGCAAGCTGCTCCCTAGTCTGCAGGTACGTTATATCATCCAATGCTGATAGAACAGCTGTGGCCAGAGAACGCTGATTTATGTGTTGTGACATACGGGGATGCTGTAAGTATTAGACAATGGGCCAAGGAGAACTTCCCCCCATAGCTAAGCAGAATCCCCTGGGAAAGTGTTTTGAAGATGAACCTCTCAGTATAATTGTTATCTCAGTAATGCAAGTTATCAGAGATTCAGCATCAGCAAACTGGTTGGACTGAATGGATTTGTTCAGGTGATCTGCCCTTATAAAGTAATGGCCATCTTACTTTCCAACCCATCAGGACAGCGTCGTCATACCGTGGAGACCCGGGGCAGTGTCTGATGTTGCATGAGGGCCTATCATAATATACATGGATACGGGATTGTACAGGCTCTGAGAAGCAGGAGGCCAAAGCCAAGTTAACAAAAAAAGAACCATGTCCCCTTCAAGTAGGCTTCCAAACCAACCCCAGCAGGTGGAGATCTTGGGTCTCTTAGTGCTCTAGGAGGCACGTAGGCTTTCTCCCTTTCCCTTAAGCATCAGCTCCGGGGAGCAGCTTAACCCCGTTCATAAGGCCCTTTCTGCAGAGCCTTGAGTCAGAGCAACCAAACCTATGGTCAAAACCCAAAGTCTTTAAGGCCCAGGTCAGCCCAGTGAAGGTCAGCCCAGTGATCTGGGGCCTGCCCCCCATAGCATGGCTTCTGCTCGCTCATTGCTCAGCTTCCTTTCCCCGTTTATATAGCCCAGCACCAGAGGCAGGACAGGTTGCTCCTCGATTGCACCCAGGCTGTCTTGGCTGTCAGCTCCCGCCTGGCCCTTAAAGGGGTAATATACCCCGCTACAGGCCCCTTTCGTCACAGAGCTCCGAAGCACTTCACAGACTCAGACTGATATGCAAGGCCCATCTCTGATATTGCACGGTGATAGCTGTGTTGCACTCCCCCATGCCCCTTTGCGGTGCTGCGTTAAGGAAAGTCTGACATTTAGTTGTGGCAATTTGCATCGACTCACAACAGTGCTGCCAAATTACCTTGGGACAGCATGAAAAACAGCTCAGGGCACTGGCTGGCTCACCCAATTGGTAACAGGACCCAGAGCCTTTTGCCTCTGTGAAACTGGCTCTCAGGTAGCCTAGGCTGGTCCTGATCAAAAGTTATTCCTGTCTGATGGCCCTTGGCTGGGCTATGTGAACTGAGTTAGCGGGTAAGATTCAGTTCTGTTCCCAGCGGACAAGAGTCCACAAAATTCCGCATCCCAATTGGTTGTTTAATGCAGTTGTGTTACTGACATTTAACTGCTAAAACCAGTGACCTGTTGTCTCCAGAAGGCAAAGATTGTGGATGAATGGAGTGGCTTCCGCCCTGTGCGCCACACAGTTCGGTTGGAGAGGGAGGCAGTTCGTCATGGACCTTTAAAATCAGAGGTACACAGCATTCTGTACGTAGAAATCCGTTGGAGTCCTGAGTAATGGCACTTGAAGCAACACGTTTTGTCAGATCCATCACGCAGCTCCTCTACAGCAGAATAACCAGTTAGTGCAAAACTAATTTAGCAGTTTTCGTTTTGATGATGGTAATGAAGCATCAACATTCCACGCACGTTGCTTTGTTTTCATGCAGACTATAGAGGTCAGCGCCGCTTAAAATATGCAGGGTTGTTGTTATTTTTGTGTTGAATCTAGTCCCCGAATGCTGAAAGTGGGTGTGTATACTAAGGGCTGATTTTACAAAATTGGAGCTCAAAGCTGGTGGCATATTTGCATGTGGACCTTATGTCTCCCGTCATAAAAATCTGACCCTAAATCAGCTGCTCAGGGTCTGAGATCATTATCCATGTGACCAACTTAAACGCCAGGAAACGTCAGCTGTAAGAATTATCGGCCACCCTCAGATTTCTTCCAGTGATTCCCAGTTTAAAACACATCAAGTGGCTGAGTGGAGAGGGACCCAGTTCAGTAACTTGAAATCTGGCACAGAATTGTAAAAATAAATGAATGAGAGTTGTAGTTACTTGGCACCCTCTGAAATCACACCACTTTAAGTGCCTAAATGTGGAGTCAGGTGTCTAATTTTGGGCACTCTAGTTTCTAAAATTTGGCCTGTGTGTTAAAAGTTCACCAGGATAAAGGAGCTCTAGGAATCCAAGTTGATATGTGCCATCTGTTCTCAGGGCCCTCTGTGCAGCCCCATTTTGTTTATGCCCCAATCACTCCTCAGTGATTTCATTTTAATTTTCGTTGGTCGGCCTGTATTGGGACTCTGATTTGATTGGGTGTGTATAGCTCTGCAGAAGCGATTAAAGCTCTAATAGAGACGGTGACTGTGAAATGTAATTAAATTTGATTAAAATATATTCAGTTTAGCTGGAGATTATTCCAAGTTAGGATTCTTGGAAAGAAACCAGCATATTAATTGAGACCCTTAGCGTGGTGCAAAGCAGTGGAGTATTAAAATTAATTTATAGAATCATAGAATCATAGAATCTCAGGGTTGGAAGGGACCTCAGGAGGTCATCTAGTCCAACCCCCTGCTCAAAGCAGGACCAACCCCAGCTAGATCATCCCAGCCAGGGCTTTGTCAAGCCTGACCTTAAAAACCTCTAAGGAAGGAGATTCCACCACCTCCCTAGGTAACCCATTCCAGTGCTATAGATGACTCTGTTCTTTTATCATCACATCCTCTCTATATCATCTTGGTAGAAGACAGACGTTTGGCTATTGATCCTGACCCTGAGTCATTCTCCTGCTGAAACAAAGTAATTTACCTTGGCAGGCACAAGTAAGAAGTTGGGTATCACAGTTTGTACTTGCAGGAACACGACCATGGCTGCTGCTGTGATTCTAAATGGTGAAGAGCTGCACTGAAGGTAGCTGATCCAGAGCCCTCACCAGGACTCTCTCGCCTTCAGTAGGCTTTGGATCAGGCTCTACTTGTCTGTGGCCAAGGCTATCGTGACTTCAACCAGGAGATTGCTGGATCAAACTGAAAACAGAGCTACATGTTGAGAACCGCTCAAAGATCAGTTGTTTCCCTGACCAAAGCCAGATGCTGGCCCGATACATGGGGAGGGAGGGAACTTGCAATGAGCAAATTCACTATGCATCCCAAGGCTTCCAGATTTAAAGAGCGGTTGTGGTCAGGAAGGTGATTCTGACATGAGGGCTCTGTGGTAGATGCAGGCCCTGGGGTGAGGCTGGGCTCTCGCCTATGCAGGTCGTCTCTCCAGATTAAAGACAAGGGCAGCTGCAAGCTGCTCCATTTTATGTAAATTGGGTACAGCTCCCAAGCTCCTGGCAAGCTGCCACGGTAGCTCTCAGCTGCACAAAGGCATCCCTGCGCTAGGCCAAGGGCCAGCTTGCAGCACTTGGGGGCTTCATCACTTTCAGGTGATGACAGGAGAAAGAGAAAAACAACTAACCGGGATGTGTTTTTACCTAGTATCCAATTCTAGTCCATACAGATGCAGTCCGGACCCTGTCGTGGGCTGCCGTCCTCCAGCTGCGAAGTTCTCCTGCCCTCAGAACTGTAACTGCTGATTGGAATCCTCTTGAACAGTTTACTGTTTTGCAGGGTTACATTGCAGCATTTGAACCCCAGCGTTTAGTTGCCATGGCTTTTCCACACCCACATTTCCGTCTCTTTTAGGTAATCCACAACTATGGCCACGGCGGTTTTGGACTCACCATCCACTGGGGATGTGCCATGGAAGCCGCCAAGATCTTCGGAAGGATTCTAGAAGAAAAGAAGCTGGCCCGACCACCACAGTCCCACCTTTGATTTAACAGAAATACTCTAATGATCATTCACATTTTTTTCCATGGCAAATCTGCGATAGGCCCACAGCAAAACTAGAGGATGGATGGAAAGAAACTGTTGGTTGTGTGCAGCAGTCACCTGTCCAACATAGCACCAGTAGTTTGGAAGTCACAGGGCAAAGGCAAAAAGAAATAACTCAGTGATGCATGTTCGCTGTTTGATAACCTCAGCAGCTCCAAGCCTGGTCTCTAGGGTATAGTTTTTGGTTTATTACCAATTAACTCCCTGTTGCTATTGTTTGCCAGTTACGAATTAAATCTCTTTTGCTACTGTTTGCGGCTGGCTCATCCTTGCTCTCTTCTCATATAAACTACGCCATGGAAATATAAATAAAACTTGTGTTATTGTAGATGGTCTCTGTAGTGAAGCACCCAGACCCTGCTAGGTCAGTCTCCAAAGGGCAGACGCTGGCCTACCGTTCATCTCTGAGATGTGTTAGCATTGCTGGACAGGACCTGAATCTAATCCAATGTCAGCTGAGGTCTTAGCTTGCTGTTCAGCCAGCCAGCACATAGTTAGATTTGTAAGCCTGGCCCAAGAGATAAAAACTCCTTAATAGAAAGAGGCTCTCGAACTCCTGCGAAAGTAGCAGCGGGTCTAAGATACAAGCTGAAGGCAGAGTAGTTTTTCTTACATTGAAGTTGGGACTAAAGCATTTGGCTATTGTACACGTTCTACTGCTAGATACATTGCTCCGGAAGACAGGGTAATTTCAGATAATTTATATAGCAGCCAAGGGAACATCCTAAGGGAACTCGGGCTCTGTGTTTGCCAAATTCTACATATAGCAGAGATGACAGGCGGAATAGCTGCACCTAAAATAGACATTGGTGCTTCAGTCTCTCATTTCCTTTCACCTTGGTACATCGCTGGAAACATTAGCTTGTGAGAAGGTCTGACTCTTGTTAGATTGCACCTGCTGTACAAATTGCATACGGGGTGGGGTATATCCTGGGTAAGAACTAGGCTGTCATCAGCAAGGTGTGCGATGAGTTGGCCTGGTCTCTCCTCCCTCAGTTTGGTCTGGTCAGGGTCCATATGAAACAGGAAAGGTACCCTTTGGTCTCCCAGGGGTCAAGAGAACATGCCCTCAACTCAAAAGACCAGAGTGCGCTCAAAGGAGAGCACTCCCTAAGAAGGCTGTGTCCAGCATTCAGCATCGCAGCACTAAGTCCCCTCAGAACCCAGGTCTGCTGCCTTGTCTACAAATATGGGGCCCTTCCCATCTTCAAGACTATTCCCAGTGGTTGCCATGGCCCCATTAGGAGCATGGGGCTCTTCTCACCATAACGTGGTCAGGCTGCACGCTGCCAAGCCTAGCCCATTGGGTTTCATTTTTCATGTACATCTTCCCAGTGCAGGCCAGGGTCTCTTGGGTCACCGTTGACCTCCTTTAACTTAACAGTAAAAAATCTGGGAGCCACCAGCTCCCATCCCACCCAACACAGCTTGTTCAGGATGCCGGTTAGGCTTGTGCCACTTGACAAATGCAGGGCCGGTTGCTTTAAGGTGGAGGCACCAGAATATTTTAAAGGTGTGGCCCCAGCCCTGCCTCCTTTCTCTTTCTCTGCCTCTTTTAAAGGCCTATGCATGACAGAGTCCCAGGTGGTGAGCAGCTGGATGTAATAAAAGATGCCTTTGATGGAACATTCCCTTTGGAGAGTAAGGAGGTCTGAACATAGGTCTGAGAGCTAAGAACTTCAGCTCTGACACTGACTCCCTCCATCCCTCTGGACAAGTCATTTTACTTGTCTCGAGTGCCCCATTTGTACGGTACAGGATGGTTGTGAGCTACAATTCATAAGGGAGAGATTTTCAAAGGCACAAATGGACATTAGGTGCCCAACTCCAACTGACTGTCAATCACAATCACAAGGGTAAGATCAAGAGATTTTTAAAAAATGAAAAAGTTTACAACTGGTTAATGTGAATCCTAATGATCTGTGATGGCACTTCAACAGAAACTATCCAATGAAAAGTCATCTACTCAATTTCACTTAGTGTCAATATGAGAGATTAAGGACAAGATTCTGCTCTTCCTCAGACTGGTGTAACTCTAACAACTTAGTTGACTTCAGAAGAGTTACATCAGTGTAAATCCACAATAACAAATCATCATATAGCCCTAAGTAAATGTTGGGTTCATCAGAGCTGAAAGCACACGGGAGCTATTACTCTTCATGGCTTGAGATGACAAATGTGCTCCTAAGTTGGCTATTAAAAAATATTAATGGAGCTGATTAGGTGTGTGATTCTATTTGCAGTCTAATGGCTTAAAGGCCAGATTCTAATATTTGTGCCTGCTAAAGGTCAGATCTAAATGTGCCGATGCATGATGCTTCTGTTAGTGATGAGATTGACAAGGTCTGAAGTGCTAATTTAACAGAAACACTCCAGATCTTCATTCCATGTTTCCAGTATTTTAGCTCTATCAATTCGTAACTAACATTTGATGAATTGCCACAATTCTAGGGCCTGGACAAACAGAAGATTCTGAAATTGTATAACATGAAATTACCTAGTTGGCTAAATCTTATTGCTAGTGGGCAAGTGACCATTAAAAACACAATCCCAGCTGGCACTATTTAGAACCCTGTGTAATTGAGATAATTTGTTCATTTCAGTGTATACAAAGCATCTGTACTTAAGCTCTAGGCTCTGTTAACAGTCTCAACAAAGATTCCCAGGACTGAACAGAACTGGAGATTTTCCTTCCTACATCAAGGTTGAGGCACATAAGCAGGGAAAGTGGGGTGGAAGCTCGCACTGCCACGGTCCACCTTGTACTTGCTCTGTAGACCAGGGGTCTCCAAACTTTAGGAGACGAGGGCCACATTAGATTTTTGAAGGGGCTTCGCGGGCCAGCTTTAAGGAGTGCGGGGCCAGATTTCGACGGGGCCCCGCCGCCAAAATACTGCCAAGACGGCAGCAGCAATTGGTTGGGGGGCCGGACAAATTGAAGCCGCGGGCCGGATCCAGCCCCCGGGCCATAGTTTGGAGACCCCTGCTATAGACAAAAGATCCCGATCTCCAGGGGCTGCCAATCAGCACTGTTTGCCTCTCTGTTCTCCACAACAATTACACACGGTCATGAAGCAAAGCCAGAGGTAGGTCAGATGTCAATAAATATGTCCCCTGGAAACAAAGGAGTGTCATACTGCGCTGGAAGAAGTGATGAGAGAGCCTCAGAAATGGCCTGAGAGTCCAGTAAGTTCAGAGAAACCTCCAAAAGCTTAACCTCCTGCCCACTCCCAGACACTGCTGTCCCAACCCAGTCCCGTTCTGTAGCTCTTGCTTACTCCTACCCCAACAGATTGATGTCTCCTTCCAGATGAATTGTGGCTTCTACTGTAGCTGCACATGAAGAATGTACAACCTCAGGTAACAGAGTGCTTGAAGCCCATTGGTCATTTTGACCCAGACATGAAGGAAATTCCATCTGTGAATTACTGGACATTAGGAGGAGAATAAATCATTTTAGGGTTAAAGGGACATTGTCAGGTCAAATATAGCCTGAAATTTTATAAAAATAATAATTTGCAAAATCTAAAGCCAGTACGTTTCCATCAAATACAATCTGAATGGGAAGGTTTAACAAATAAACATTCCTTTGCAGCGTATGCACCACTGAGAACATGACAGTGGAACCTGCTAGAAAGTTACTACAGACAGACAGTCTATTCTCATTGTGCAAGCTATGTGCATTTCAAAAAGTAAACAAAGATCTTAAATAATGAAAAGTAAATCAAGTCTTTAAAGCCCTTTCAGTTTTAATAATCTATGGGTTATTTATAAAGGAGTTAAGAAAACGTGTAATTTTTCTTCTGACAGTATCCCTTCAAGTGTAAAACAAATACACAATTAAGGGTCTAATTTTTAGAACCCACAGATCCAACTGAAATCAGTGGGAGTTTCAGATGTCTAGGATATCTAAAAATCAAGACACTAATATCCTGTGAAACTACTGACCCTTCATAACACCTGCAGTTATCAAGGTCCCATAATGTCCCATACACATCTAGGGCAGCAAAAGCATCATTACTGTAAAAACTATTAATTTATTCAACATAAAATATCAAGTGTGGAATCAAACTATCCAATGTTGCATTATTAACATAGGAACAAAAATAATATTGTACAACAAGCTCAATATACACAAAGTTCTTCAAACATTAAAATGTATCCAGCTTAGAAACTGTACATTCAAACACGAGGTAACATTCAATGTTCTTTCAGCAAGCATTTAGGAATACTAAATCACTCATACCAAAGCATGCTTGGAGAATTACGTTCCCCACAACAGCTCTGTACATTAATTAATTGGACAGTTAACATATCTGTGAACCCCACAATTCTGTTTGCTCCTAAGTTTAATTCAAAACGATCTCATTTTATTTTTTTAAATGAACTAGCAATATTAATTCCTTCCCCCAGTGAAAAATACACAACAGTGTTTAAAACAGAATCTTTGGAAGCTTAATTATATACATTAATAATGTTGCCATATTAACAAAATATGACATGACTATTTATAGGCTATAGTGCATCAACTCAAATGTTCTTCAGCTTTTCTCAATGGACATGCTGGAATATCCTTCTCCATTGTTAACAACAACATTCAGGATACTCACTCACTTCAGCTGCTTAAGGGCCAGATCCTGCTCCCATTCAAGTCAGTCGCAAAACTCCTATTTGACTTCAGTGACACAGAATCAGCTCTTAAGGGTCCAATCCTGTCCCCTTGTACCTGCAGTCTGATTCAAAGCGCATGGGAGTCAGTGGATAGACACCTATTGACTTTAATGGGCTTTCCATCAGGCCTCAGGTAGGGACCGCTGTTCGTGACTGAAGGCCTATGAATTACAGTTACCTCAGCAGGGCTGATCCTGGTATTTCTATAACAAAGTACATTTTTCAATGCAGCATTTATATAAAATGAAAAGCAAAAATGCCTCTAAATGGCTTTTTGTAATATTGTAAATGTCATAGGTTAAACAGGTACCAGCTTCTCAACAGGATTAAAAGCCTTTGCATAGCCTATAAATATCTATTAAAATGAAATATTTTATTGGAAGTGTGTGTATATGAATACACACACACACACACACATACACTTCACATAAAACTCTCTGAATACACATTTTGAAGGCCATTGCAATGTCACATCTTCAAACTGTTGAATGCTGACTCAAAAATCAAAGCAGTGTGTGCATATGATCGTTTGAAAGGCAGAAGTCGATTTTTAAGTACAGGAGGATCTCCATAGCAAGCTAAAAGGCTCATTAGCTAGCCTGTTAACACAGCAATCCTGTGAGGCTGTAGGTTTCAAGCATATGTTCTCTCCTCTAACACGTACATACAATGAATCGAGCCTCCAATTCTGGGCATCCAACTAACTGCCAGTGCAACTAACTGCAAGCACAAATGATAGAAGTTGGGTGTCTAACCACGCTTCCCATCAGGTAGGGATCTAAATTCTATCATTTGTGCTTGCAACTGGTTACAGGTGCCAAATTACAGACCAAGCTGAGGCCCTATATAGTGTTTTCATTGCAAGGTTCAGGGACCACCTTACACAGCTGTGCTCATGAATCCAAAAGCTAATAGGAGTTGCACTCTGGCTATCTGAATGTTACAATATGCAATCTAAAACCACTCAGGGCTTGTTTCTCCCCTCAGAAACATGCTGTATGTCTTGTGTACATTACCGAGAGAGCCCCAGGCAAACCAGCAGATGTTCCACATGAGTTTGAGGGCAGCACTGAGCCACTCCAGTTGCATAATACATGAGGGAGGGATATCCAGTTAGAATCCGAATGGTGAGGAGATGAGAAGGAACTATTCCCATCGTCCGCTAGTTAAAAGTACTTTCTGTTCACTTTAGATCAGTGGTTCTCAAAGCGTGGGTCAGGACCCCAAAGTGGGTTGGGACCCCATTTTAATGGGGTGGCCAGGGCTGACTTAGACTTGCTGGGGCCTGGGGCTGAAGCCTGAGCCTCACCGCCCAGGGCCAACGCCGAAACCCAAGGGCTTCAGCCCTTGGTGGCAGGGCTCAAGTTACAGGCCCCCCACCTGGGGATGTAGCCCGCGGGCTTCAGCTTGCCCCGGAGCAGTGAGGCTCGGGGGGCGGGGGCCTCAGGCATCGGTCCCCCCTTCTGGAGTCTTGTAGTAATTTTTGTTGTCAGCTAAATGCTCGTGGTGCAAGGAAGTTTGAGAACCCCTGCTTTAGATTTATTGGAACTTTTAGCATATTGGAGAGCGAACACTGAATACAGAACTAATAGACAGGCAGAGATACTCATGCCAATGTAAAGTGTTAGTACTAGAAATGGACAACATTCTCCTATGCCATACGCCATCAAAAACATGTAAAGCTGGATATCTCTGAACTGAATGACATTTTCATATTAATGTTAATGGAAAATGTAACATTCACCTGGTCAGACCAGCCAGCTATTTCTGGAGTGCTTCATTGTAACCACCATCTTTCAATGCGAGGTGAATATATAGACTTTGGGTCCCTTGTCAGACTTGCACCTCCTGCACCATAAGACACCTCCATGCAGAATGCCAACGATTTGGCCTTTCCTGGTAGTTTGGAAATCTTCAAATTCCTTTAAGGAATTTCCCATGTATAATTTCATATAATGGTATAAGTTAAACAGCCCAGTACATCTTGGAGTGTTAAACTGGGATATTGCTCTGCATTTCTGTAAGTGAAAGTTGAATGTAGATTGTGTTCTCTTATTTTGGACCCATCGGCAGATTCAGTGAACTATTCTAGCCCTAGAGAAAAGGACTTTATAGGGAACGGCTTGGTCCACCTTGTAATTAAAATATTGTCTTGTGCAAAATCCATAGCATGCACAACACTATATTTCTGTGAAACAACTGACCACACATATTATTGAAAATGTATTGCTTCCCATGGCCTACCGACTAGAATTAAGTACCTCTCAGTTACATTTGACAGTGTATTCCATAGGCTGGATTTCTGGAAAAATACCAAGACCCATGGATGATAACTGTCTGATTTTGTTACACTTTTCTTTGCTTTACATCCATCAAGTTTTGAAATCTGAATCCCCATTCACAGATTCCTTACAAACCAAAAGGCTATATAGATCGTATATATGAATTGAGTTGTCCTCACCTGAACTATATCACTCCCTGTGGTGAGAGAAAGAACTGCATCAACTACACCAAAATTGCTGGGGGAGAGTCAATCTTCTGCTGATGACACTGGTATAGCTCTTCCCAGGACGACTTCTCATTTAAGATGTGATGCCAATTACACTCCTTCATAACTTGCCATTACATTCCATGTACAACTGGCAGCTACCCTAGAGTTCTGCCCAGCTGACAGAGAACCTGCTCCGGTTGGGAGATACATGAAAGCAGTTCCATCGAAAGTGCTACAAGCAGCTGTTCAGATTAAGACATTTGTGTCATAGGCATTGGCTATACCACTATGGGAATGTATTTATGCAAATTGAACAGAAACATATCTGGACCCATGCAGTAAACCACAGCGTGCATCTCCACACACACAGAAACATCAGGACAACTGAAGCAGTCTTCACCAATGCAACAGACAGAGGGCTCACCACTTCTGGCAATGTTAGAAAAGTTAAATTCTGTTCCAAACTGCTAGAATTTATATTTCATATAATGTCCCATCTCTGCATCCAACAGCCCTCTTCACAGACTCAAACTACTCTGCCTTGAGGAAAGCAAACACTCAAGATACGTTCCAAACAACCTTCTCAGTGCCTGGTAATTTCCAAGGAACAGAATTTATAGGCAGGGGAACTGGAAAGCATTGGTTGGTTTGCTGTTACAACATCTTGTTGTTGATGACTAAAAAGTGCAAGGCAGGCATCTAATTTAAAAACCCTATTCTGTAGTGTATGGAACCCACCGTGTGCTATGCCAGGTACACAGTAAATATTAATCTTTTGCTTTTAGGCATCAAAAGTACTGTTTTTTTTAAATTACAGCTGATACTGAATTGCATTCAGTTAGAATATTTGCTTGACACAGGACATTTTAAGCTCAGTATCTGACCATGCAAGCACAACAGACTATTCAAAAACCCCTTCTCTCTGAACTTCAAATGACATCCTGATCAAATGTCTCTCTTTATACACGTACATTTTTATGAGTGTGAGCAAAGAGGAGCAAAGACACAATTTGCTTAGGTCCAAATCCAAAGTTCCTGCATTTGACACATGACATTGGCAGTGACAGCACGGTCAGCTTTATACGCTTGGTTTTTAAAAACACAATTCTTGCTTGTTTCATCCTTCCTTGCAAGGGGGCGGGGGGGGGGGGAGGGGCTCATGTCCTATCATTCCTGTGATCCAGAATTTGACCTGGTGACTCCCATATTGTGGGATCCTCTCCCAACCATCTCTTGTCCCCATTCTCTGTGGCTGGACTCCTGCAGACCACGACCTTTTGTTTCAATGGGCAAAAAACAGGAAGCCAAGGCTGCCAACAGGCAGCATCCACTGTAAACCACCAGAGTTAAATAGACTGAAGATTCCAGCATCACCTAGGGGAACGTAAGTGAAAGGGTAAGAAAAGATTAAATCCACTGCAAAAGAAAACAAAACATTTGAGTCGGGGGTAGAAATGTTAACTCCTTTAGGGGAAAAGATCACCTTTGAAAAGCCACTATATTACATACTTTTCTTTCTTTTTAGATAATACTTATCCCTTAAATACACACAGAATACCTTGGATTAAGATTCAAATCACCCATCTGAGGTAGGCTAATGTTATCCTTACTTCATAGATAGGGAAACCATGGCAGGGAAATTAAGTGACTTGCCCAAGGCCAGTGTCAGAGCTAGGACTTCCTGGCTCCTAGTCCTGTAGTCGGACCACTAGGCTACCTTCTCTCTAAGGAGTCTCATGAAAGTCAAGCTGTGGAACTCACTGCCAGGGGATATTGTGAGGCCAAAAGTATAATTGGGTTAAAAAAATAATTAAATAAGTTAATGGAAGATAGGTCCATCAATGGCTATTAGCCAAGAAAGTCAAAGATGCAACCCCATGCTCTGGGTGTCCCTAAACCTCCAACTGCCGGACGCTGAGACTGGATGACAGGGGATGGATCACTCGAAACTGCCCTGTTCTGTTCATTCCCTCTGAAGCATCTGGCAATGGTCACTGTCAGAAGACAGGATACTGGGCTAGATGGGCCATTGGTCTGACCCAGTATGGCCATTCCTATATTCTTATGAGAAATGGATCATCTCTCTTAAGGTTCAACGATCAGAAAAAAGTTGAGGCCTGTTACCATCTTGGTTGCCCTGCGCACACCCTCTCCAATGCAATAATCCCCTTTCAGTGGTATGGTGACTACTACTACCGATAGAATCCACTTCAGGCTCAGTGACACTCTGAGAATCTGCATCCCTTGGGATAGCATGGGAAGAGGTAGGCCACCCAAGTATGGGTTTTTGAGGTGCATTATGCCTGTGGAGACTCAGGAATGTGCAGTGCTCCTGGCATGCGGTGGGGAGAGCAGACATCTAGCACAGATGAAGCACAGGTCTCCAGTCAATTCCCAGTGTGTAGAGAGAATGGGGCAATGGCCAGGCCCTACCCTTCTAGCCTATGCCCCCCTGAGATACTAATCACTATGAGCAGTGTTAATGGCACCCTACACTGTCATGTATGGGTCTCTACAGTGTGGGAGCAATGGTGGGAAAGGGGCACTACATTAGGGGCTAACCTGGGTTGGCTTCAGAGCCCCCCACTGCCTCTTTTTCCCTTCCTCCCCAGTTAGTCAGCCCTCTCCCTGTGGGTATTTTCACAATAACCCTCCCCTTTAGCAGTCTGATTTATTAATATAAAGTTCAAAACATCACAAGTCTTCCACGCAGCCTTCTGTGAGGGCACAGCCATTGGTGCACGGTTCTTAGTCCTATCCCTGCTGAGGCTTGTTCCCCCCCCACCTTTCCTAGCTGGCTCCTGCTCCCTGCAGGTTTGCACTCCCCAAGCCACCTGCATGGAACCACTCCCACAGCCCCTTTACCCGCTTTGAGACTCCCACAACTGACCCCAGACAGTCCTTATATCCCCCAGCAGGCCTGATTCCTACTCACATGCTCCCATCATGTGACCCCTGGATTGAAAGGTATATCAGTCACAGGAGAGGCTGAGTCCAGCTCTCCCTTAAAGGGCTAGCTCACCCTCTAACAGGCACCAGCATACTTCCTCCACTCCAACATACTTGGGTGAGGACTGCCATCAACTGGCCCTTAATACGAAAGGCCGTTTTCTCCATCGCATTCCTGTGCTACTAAAATGTTTGGAAGAGAGGGCGTTTTACCTGTGCAATAAATGGAGTTATTAAGGCTCCCACTCTGGCCATTCCACTGCATGTTCCTAGGCCCAGAGCACGAGTAGCTGTTGGGTAAACCTGTAGACAAAGCATCAGCACATTAACCCTAGGATACAGCTGTCTTCCTATCTCACATCTCTTTATCAGAGAGCGATACTAAATGTAAGTTCTGTCAGGTCTATAACACTCAGACAACATAATGGCTCAAGAAATTGAAGCCTGTATAAGGCCTATTATGAGAAGATCATAAAATTCAGCCCACCTGGGCCTCATTCCCATTAAACCTTCTTGTTACAAAAATGACCTTGCTCACCTCAGGGGTGTAAACATAAGCAGCCTGAAATCCTCCTGAAATGAACGCCCTTGCGATGAAGAGCAGCACAGTCAGGACATTTCTGTGAGAGTAAGGAGAGCAGGGGTTGGGTTGTTCAGTACAGTCTTGATTTGAATTTAGAGACAAGTAGCAATTAAAAAAAGATGCTAAATTTTATTAGATCCGTTTTGTTTGTATTGACCCTCCTCCATGTTTCTGGACCTTTAATACAAGGACGGTTCAAAAAAATCTGCCATCACTACAGACACCTGGGCTTTCCTAATGCAGAGTCTGCATTTCGATGGAGCACTATCAACAGCCAGTGACCAGTGAAGTAAATTACATGTTCTAGTCCCAGCCTAAAGATACTTGGATGAGGAAAATGTGCACTAAATGATTGACCTTACACTAGTCTGACACTGAGATAACTCAACTGGAGCACAATTGGAGTAAATGAGATCAGAATCAGGCTGTGAGCTTCCTGTGTAAAGATGTGAAATTGGACACACTTGGTTATTTATTTATATTATTAGGATTTATTAGTATTATGTATACAGTGCCTGAAAATGTTCTAGGAGCTCTCTCTACACAAAACAGTCCAGTAACAACTAAGATGCCATTTCTGTGCCCCCCACCCTCAGCCCCAGAGTAGAGAAAGTACTGTGCACAAGTGACAGGAAGGCCAAACTATTCCAAAAGGCCTAACACTCATAATCAGAGACAGATTTTCCAAAGAGCTCAGCACACTGAGTCAACGGTGGATGCTCAGCTCTTGTGAAAATCTGGCTGTAAGTGTCACAATGGAAGACACGGTGCTGTGTATTTTGGAAAATCTGGCCTCAGTTGTGGGTTCTGAGCAGTCAAAAAAATTTAGCCCTGAGCTCTTTGGAAAAGTGGGCCCTAATTGGCTGCAATGCCAAAATACAGGTTCCTTCCAGCAGTGCAGTAATTTCCATTTTCTTAGGTCAAATGTACCAGTTTTCCAGGCCAAGACCTCAACTTCACTAGCCAATGTCCATCGCCTGCCCTGTAATTGCACATTCTAATCCATAGCACGTCTTAGACTGCTCTGAACTCCAGTCTCACAGTTAAAGGCCAAGCTCTGCTGCAAATTGGCACGAGTAACTGAATGGGAGGCAGGTACACAGCAGTGGAGCCCAGCCCAGAGGTTCATCATTCATTTGGCGAGGGGGAAGCCTAGATAACTAATTGCAAAACTAGAAGTACCAGCATCACTACATGTAACGGTAGTTGAGACCCACTGCGCAAGACTTGATTTAGAACTTTTTTCAGTGAGCTATTTCCTACTTTGATGTCAACTATTATCCCCTTGGTCTATTCTGAACACAGGACTTTGGAGAAGACAGGATTTCTCCCCGCCCACCTCTCTTATTTTTCTTCTAAACACTCTGTAGAGAAAAGCCTAACTTTCCTTTTGAAATCTTTTCACAAATTAACTTGGTCAATTCTTGACTCTTAAAACCATCACTTTCAACCTATTGTCCCATATGGAAGAGTAAATGGATCAGGGTTTCGTTTTCACTTTTCACTGTGTGGCGTACCTTCCAACGCAGAGAAATAACAGAAGACTACAAAACGAGAAGACAAAAAAGGACAGCGCCATGGTTTTTTTACGGCCTATCCGATCAATAATCCATAGGGTCACCAGCACACCTGTATGGGAAGAGAAATTGATTGGCCCACACTTATGGCATGAGTTCAGACTGAGCTGCAGCATCCAGCAATTATCACACCATGTTATCTGGCTTTGTAATTTCTTTTCTTTGTGTGTGAATGTGTTGCAAGTGAAAGGAGTCTGATTGGCAATCCAAGGGAAGGGGGTTCTCCATGGACAACAGAGGCAGCGGAGTTGCACTCACACCAGAGCTGGATTTGTCGCTGAGATTTTAATCCAGAGCAGTGATAATATCCTGAATCACTGCCTTGTGATACGCCATCTCAAGTCAATTAGCACCTAGGGATACAGTTATAAGTCTAATAGAACAATATTCATCTTGCTACCATGTCACCTATCTTTCTTGCTCTATTGTCACACTGCTCATTTAAATAATTGTGACTTTAAAAGTCATGGCTCTGATGGTGTACAAGGCTGTGCACAGAAGGGGTTAAAGGAAGCAGGTCCAACACTGAGTAACCATGCCCAGGATCCTTTAAAAATAATTCTGAAAAGCCAACACCTGGATGAAAATGTATATGGCTCTGCTGCTTCAACAGAAATTAACTGGATGATAAAATCCTATTGAATTGTTACTCTTCCTCAGAATACATGGCATGCGGTTTGGACTGCAGCCATAATCAGATTGGCCACTGTGGCTTCTCAAGACACTGCCCAGAGGCTGCTTCTGCAGTAAGCCTCCATACAGTGGTGCACTGGCACTTATGCGGTCACTTACCTGGGAACTCCGATAAAGTGGTCCAAAGCAGATCAGTGTAGTCTTCCTCTGTCAGATACTCACAGGCCAGGCTGCATTTTGCTTTAACTGCTTTCCTTCTACTGGAAACTGTTGGAGGAGAAAGAAGAAGCATTTGTGATATTTTAAGTAATCTCGTCTCTGCTGATCCTCCCATACACCTGCTTTGTTTTTGTGATTCTGTAAACTTGCTGCTGAAACCAGTGGACTGGATGTGGCTGGAATTCAGCAGCACAGCAGGTGCACTTTACCTGAATGTATTGTACCCGGAACACCTAGCCCAGTGGCTCTCAAACTTTTGTACTGGTGACCCCTTTCACACAGCAAGCCTCTGAGTGCAAACCCCCACCCCCTTATAAATTAAAAACACTTTTAAATATAGTTAACACCATTATAAATGCTGGAGGCAAAGCGGGGTTTGGGGTGGAGGTTGACAGCTCACGACCCCCCATGTAATAACCTCATGACCCCTGAGGGGTCCTGACCCCCAGTTTGAGAATCCCTGACCTAGCCAAAGCCAAACAGTTCCTAAGCAGTCTTGCTTCTAGTAGGATGCAACCCTGACCTGTAGACTGATGATTTACACTATTTTTAAAATCAGAACAAGCTTCTGTGACCTCAGGCTAGTGATGTCGCCTTCTGTGTCTCAGTATCCCCACCTATAAAATGGGGATAATAATACCTTACCTACACCACAGGAGGGTTGTGAGGGTTAACTCATAAAGAGATTCAAGAAGCTTGGATAGAAGGTGCTACAGAAAAGTAAAGTATTATGATTATTTATTCTATTGCTTGAAACAAGATCTTGGCAGAGGGTTAGACTAGACCAGGGGTTCTCAAACTGGGGGTCGGGACCCCTCAGGGGGTCGTGAGGTTATTACATGGGGGGTCGTGAGCTGTCAACCTCCACCCCAAACCCTGCTTTGCCTCCAGCATTTATAATAGTGTTAAATATATTTTAAAATGTTTTTAAGTTATAAGGGGGGGTCGCACTCAGAGGCTTGCTATGTGAAAGGGGTCACCAGTAAAAAAGTTTGAGAGCCACTAGACTAGACCCCTGTGGTCCCTTCTAACCCTATGGTTCTATGATTCTAAGATCCACAGACCAGCACTCCTGTTTCCCCCTTTAACTCAAACCCCTCTCCTCTTCCTGGTTCTTATTGCCAAACCCTCCTTCATGAGCCGGGGGTAGGAGAATGGACATAAGGAGGAAGGGCAGAGTGGATACTAGTCAAATAGGTCATACTGGCAGTACAATGTCCATACCAAATTGGGTAAGGAATGTGAGTGAGGCCAAACAGCAAAAATTAAGATGTTTGTACACCAATGCGAGGAGCCTAGGTAACAAAATGGAGGAATTAGAGCTACTGGTCCAGGAAGTGAAACCAGATATCATAGGAATAACCGAAACATGGTGGAATAGCAGTCATGACTGGAGTACAGGTATTGAAGGGTATGTGCTGTTTAGGAAAGATAGAAATAAAGGTAAAGGTGGGGGAGTAGCATTGTATATCAATGATGAGGTAGACTGTAAAGAAATAAAAAGTGATGGAATGGATAAGACAGAGTCTGTCTGGGCAAAAATCACATTGGGGAAGAAAACTACTAGAGCCTCCCCTGGGATAGTGCTTGGGGTGTGCTATAGACCACCGGGATCTAATTTGGATATGGATAGAGACCTCTTTAATGTTTTTAAGGAAGTAAATACTAATGGGAACTGTGTGATCATGGGAGACTTCAACTTCCCAGATATAGATTGGAGGACAAGTGCTAGTAATAATAATAGGGCTCAGATTTTCCTAGATGTGATAGCTGATGAATTCCTTCATCAGGTAGTTGCTGAACCAACAAGGGGGGATGCCATTTTAGATTTGGTTTTGGTGAGTAGTGAGGACCTCATTGAAGAAATGGTTGTAGGGGACAACCTTGGCTCGAGTGATCATGAGCTAATTCAGTTCAAACTAAATGGAAGGATAAACAAAAATAAATCTGAGACTAGGGTTTTTGATTTCAAAAGGGCTAACTTTAATAAATTAAGGAAATTAGTTAGGGAAGTGGATTGGACTAAAGAATTTATGGACCTAAAGGCGGAGGAGGCCTGGGATTATTTCAAGTTAAAGTTGCAGAAGCTATCAGAAGCCTGTATCCCAAGAAAGGGGAAACAATTCATAGGCAGGGGTTTTAGACCAAGCTGGATGAGCAAGCATCTCAGAGAGGTGATTAAGAAAAAACAGAAAGCATACAAGGAGTGGAAGATGGGAGGGATCAGCAAAGAAACCTACCTTATTGAGGTCAGAGCATGTAGGGATAAAGTGAGACAGGCTAAAAGTCATGTAGAATTGGACCTTGCAAAGGGAATTAAAACCAATAGTAAAAAGTTTTATAGCCATATAAATAGGAAGAAAACAAAGAAAGAAGAAGTGGGACCGCTAAACACTGAGGATGGAGTGGAGGTTAAGGATAATCTAGGCATGGCTCAATATCTAAACAAATACTTTGCCTCAGTCTTTAATGAGGCTAATGAGGAGTTTAGGAATAGTGGCAGCATGACAAATGGGAATAAGGATGTGGGGGTAGATATTACCATATCCGAGGTAGAAGCCAAACTTGAACAGCTTAATGAGAGTAAATCAGGCGGCCCAGATAATCTTCATCCAAGAATATTAAAGGAACTGGCACATGAAATTGCAAGCCCATTAGCAAAAATTTTTAATGAATCTCTAAACTCAGGGGTTGTACCGTTTGACTGGAGAATAGCTAATATAGTTCCTATTTTTAAGAAAGGGAAAAAAAGTGACCCGGGTAACTACAGGCCTGTTAGTTTGACATCTGTAGTATGCAAGGTCTTGGAAAAAATTTTGAAGGAGAAAGTAGTTAAGGACCTTGAGGTCAATGGCAATTGGGACAAATTACAACATGGTTTTACAAAAGGTAGATCGTGCCAAACCAACTTGATCTCCTTCTTTGAGAAAGTAACAGTTTTTTTAGATAAAGGAAACGCAGTGGATCTAATCTACCTCGATTTCAGTAAGGCATTTGATACAGTACCACATGAGGAATTATCGGTTAAATTGGAAAAGATGGGGATCAATATGAAAATTGAGAGGTGGATAAGGAACTGGTTAAAGGGGAGACTACAGCGGGTCATACTGAAAGGTGAACTGTCAGGTTGGAGGGAGGTTACTAGTGGAGTTCCTCAAGGTTCAGTTTTGGGACCAATTTTATTTAATCTTTTTATTACTGACCTCGGCACCAAAAGTGGGAGTGTGCTAATAAAGTTTGCAGATGACACAAAGTTGGGAGGTATTGCCAATTCAGAAAAGGATCGGGATATCCTACAGGAAGATCTGGATGACCTTGTAAACTGGAGTAATAGTAATAGGATGAAATTTAATAGTGAGAAGTGTAAGGTTATGCATTTAGGGATTAATAACAAGAATTTTAGTTATAAGCTGGGGACGCATCAGTTGGAAGTAACGGAAGAGGAGAAGGACCTCGGAGTCCTGGTTGATCACAGGATGACTATGAGTCGCCAATGTGATGTGGCCGTGAAAAAAGCTAATGCGGTCTTGGGATGCATTAGGCGAGGTATTTCTAGTAGAGATAAGGAGGTGTTAGTACCGTTATACAAGGCATTGGTGAGACCTCATTTGGAATACTGTGTGCAGTTCTGGTCTCCCATGTTTAAGAAGGATGAATTCAAACTGGAACAGGTACAAAGAAGGGCCACTAGGATGATCCGAGGAATGGAAAACCTGTCGTATGAAAGGAGACTCAAGGAGCTTGGTTTGTTTACCCTAACCAAAAGAAGGCTGAGGGGAGATATGATTGCTCTCTTTAAATATATCAGAGGGATAAATACCAGGGAGGGAGAGGAATTATTTCAGCTCAGTACCAATGTGGACACAAGAACAAATGGATATAAACTGGCTATCAGGAAGTTTAGACTTGAAATTAGACGAAGGTTTCTAACCATCAGAGGAGTGAAGTTCTGGAACAGCCTTCCAAGGGAAGCAGTGGGGGCAAAAGACCTAACTGGCTTCAAGATTAAGCTAGATACGTTTATGGAGGGGATGGTTTGATGGGATAACATGATCTTAGTCAAGGGTCAATTAATTGCCATCAGTGGTAAATAGGACCAATGGTCAATGAT
This sequence comes from Macrochelys suwanniensis, assembly GCA_033296515.1. NCBI lineage: Eukaryota > Metazoa > Chordata > Testudines > Chelydridae > Macrochelys > Macrochelys suwanniensis. The sequence continues at coordinate 3,928,114 of CM065789.1, read as the reverse complement.
GGGATGTTAGAAGTTACTACAGAGAACTTTTTCCTGGGTGTCTGGCTGGTGAGTCTTGCCCACATGCTCGGGGTTCAGCTGATCGCCATATTTGGGGTCGGGAAGGAATTTTCCTCCAGGGTAGATTGGCAGAGGCCCTGGAGGTTTTTTGCCTTCCTTTGCAGCATGGGGCATGGGTCACTTACCGGAGGATTCTCTGCATCTTGAAGTCTTTAAACCATGATTTGAGGACTTCAGTAGCTGAGACATAGGTGAGAGGATTATTCCAGGAGTGGGTGGGTGAGATTCTGTGGCCTGCATTGTGCAGGAGGTCAGACTAGATGATCATAATGGTCCCTTCTGACCTTAAAGTCTATGAGTCTATGAGTCTATGAGTCTATGATCCTCCCTTTTAAAACACAATGTCAATGTCAGTTGTCTACACTAAGTGTTTTGTATTCCCTTTCCAAAGGTCTTTAAGCTTCCTCACATTCACCCAAAGCATGCAACACGTCATACCTGTATAGCGCCTTCTGTCACAGGATGTGAGTGATTCTCTGTAGCACAAGCAGGTACTCTACCAGTACAGACTCTTCTACTTTGCCAGGTAGGTCAAAATTACAAGTGGGGAAACTGAGGCTCAAAATGGTGAAGTGACTTGCCCAATGCCTTAGAGCGAGTTAGTGACAGAGCTAGGAAAAGAACCAGTAGTCTTGTTTCCTAGGCCTGCGTTGTAACTACTAGCCCACACTGTCTTCCAATAACTACCCACATTTTGCTAGTATCCAAAGTTAGATTTCTCATTCTACTCCCAGGCTGTGAGGCAAGCCCTGATTTGATACCTTCTCACAGCAATACCCATCCCCTTTGTATAATTTCCCAACCGCCAGGGTGTGTTCCCTAATTTAGTGTGTTCAGAATACAGTAACACTCTCCCTAGGGGAATCTAATTTTCAAGGAGTTTTAAAGATCTTCTTTATACAGTTAAAACACTGACAATAACAACTGCAAGACAAAAGATGCTGAATTTCTATGCATTATCTTTTCCCCCAGCAGTTCTTTATATTTCAAGCACCCAGAAGCCCTACGGAAGCTGGCAATTTTCTCTATTTCAGACCTAATTAGGCCTGGGAGTGGCAAATCTGGAAAGTCACATTTATGGAATCACACTTTACTCAAGAAGAATAGATACTTGCCTCTAATAAGCCTCCTTTGCAGGCTCTACTGCTATTTCACAACTTGGATTTGGGGAATCCTTCCTGTGGCCACCACAGAACCCCTATGCATCAAGCAGCAACCAGGATACAGTAGCTGACTTATGTTCAAAATTAACAAACTCTTAATAAGGTTTCCTTAAGTGTGCGGTAGAAATTGTGACCCTTTTCAAGCCTTCAGCAGAGGCTGGTCCAATAAAAGGAATCCCACCTTTTATCTCTCATCTACAGGGCATATTTAGAAAGAAGAGAAGGGCTAATACTCACTGCTGCAGACATCCCCTGCTTGAAAGAGCTCTGTCGTTAATAAAACTAACCCATAATAAGAGAAGGCATTGGAAAACCTGCAAGGAACGAAATGAGAGAGGAAGTCTGAGATGGTCAGACATATAATATAATAAGCAATGTGAATCAAAATGGACCTAACAGAAGTGAGGACTTTCATTAAATACTTTCTTAAAGTATGGTTCCTACTTCCATCCAGAAAATGAATAGGCCATTGGATTTTGAGTGAATGTTATTTGGTGGTTTAAGAAATTACAGTGTCATGCAGGTTTGAGGGGAGTGAGATTTGCTCCATTTTAGTGATGTTGTAAATGCATCCATTGAAAAACATGCATAAGCATGCTGGCATTGAACAGTTTAAATCTCCTCTTACCATATAAACCAAAGCAACAATGTTGTCCATCTAAACTGAGGTGTGAAAAGGTCCCTCATTTTTCCCCGGTCTTCCTGTTTTGAAACAAACAAAAATACAGCTGTTTGATTTGGTTTCTATTTAAAATTGATTTCGGGTCATAAAGAGTCAGAGGAAACTTGATTGCATGGAATCACATGCTTCCACTCTTATGTCGGGCCATCTGATATATAGTGCACAGCTTAGGGCCAGCTATTCAGTCCCTCTTCGGGCCCCTTCACGCACACGAGCAGTGTAAAGAAGCCACAATCTGGTTGCAGCTGCCAAGTTAAGAATTCCCCTGCCAGAGGGAATTCTCAGCTGGTGTAAAGTCATCAGAACTGGCTCATACCATCCCAGCACAGCGGGAGGAAGAGAGAATGTCAGCATGTAGAGAGGGACACAGCTCCATTATGCCAATTCACCGGTGGTGTATGATCTCTTAGGGATGACAGCTAGTAGCTGCTGTAAATTAGAACAGCCTCTAGGTAGCTCTAATTTAGGTTGGGGCTAAGGCCAAGGCAGCTTGAGAGTCAAGGGGCTGTAAGCAGCTCCTTGATGACTCTCCTCCCCATCTCCTGTGCAGGATGGATCTTGGAACAGGAGAGCATCTGACCCATAGTCTTGTGGTTTAGAAAAAACATTTTGCCATCCTACCCTAAAAACCAAACCTTCAAAGCAAGCAAAGCATTTCTTCACTTCTCAGCAGGAGAATTTTGGCTGGCCGAAGAATTTCTGAAGGACAAAGAGGCAAGCCAGCCTATGCAGAACTTCCCCAAAGTTTGGGGGTGCTCTGGGATTTGAGGTTGTCCCATTATAGAGATGGGGGCTAGCTCCAAAATTCAGATTCAGCTTTGGATGCAAAATTCCATATATAGTTCTGAGGTGTTCAGATTTGGGGTTCTGATTTGGGCCCTTCAGTATTCTCATGGTCTGACTCTCAGTATAAAAAGGCCTAAAAGTGAGTGTAAATGTAATTTATGCCCATTTTAAGGCCCCTTTACACTGCCACCATTTTTAGTATAAATCAGAATGAGGCCCTTGGTGTAATTCCCCATTCATTTAGCACTTGTGATCACTTCTCATTGGTGTTTATTACTGGTTGAGATGCCAAAATTAAACTTAACACTGATTACTTGTGAAAGTAGCACAGTTTCTATTATATCCAGTATTGTTAATATGTCTGTTTCCTGTACTCACCTGTCTGGAAATGATTAATTTTCCTAGAGGCATTGGAGCTCCATTTTCTGCTGCTATCCGCTTCAAAGTGGCAATAGCCTTTTCTTGGTTTCCAGATAACACATCATATCTTGCACTTTCTGGCAGCCACTATGAAAGCAAAGCAGAGCAGATCAGATCAGACACAATATTGTCAACGACAGGACAATAAACTGACTGGGGCAGATGTGAGTAGTCTCATTAACTGCAAGGAGATGAGAAGGCTTGCAGAACCAGCCCTTGATGAATTACAGATTTGTCTTTCTGCAACAGGCTTTAAGAAATTCCAGATATCACTTTCATCATATCATCAGGCATCTATCCCTAAACCTATTCCACAAGAGGTCTCCTCCATTACTTGCTTTTTATTCTTGAAAGATTTGACTATATCTTTGGAATTTTTTGGTATTACATTCACAGCAGGAATGGCAAAACAGTCAATTAACTAGCAGGAGTCTGAAGCTATTCAAAATTGTCCATTTTTAAAGTATTTTTTTCAATACATAAGATTTTAAAACACCTGTATAATTATCTGGAGAGATTCCTGAAAAACAATGGCAATGGCTAAAAAATAACAGCAGCCAAATAGTCAAATTATTACTCAGACAGGAGCGTATATATAGCTTGTAAGGGAATGGGTTGTTATCACATATACTTTCATCAATCAGGGTACACAAATTCAAGTGTCACTAATATGTGAATCTGTTTAAGAATCTGACATGTAATATATAGATGGCATATTATGCTGAGGTTGCCATGAGCTCTGAGAGTTTTTAATTAACAACAGATTAGATGGAAGCTGTGACTTGCAGTAAAATTATTTAAGGGTCCCAAGATGAATCAGAAAATAACTGATTTTAATAAGAGTAAGAGGTTGATTCTACTGCATTTGACTGAAACGGCATGATTAAATTAGAGAGAGAATCCCAGTTCTGACTGGTTTCACAGAAGTCCAAACTACCAGCGTTCTACAGTAGGGCATCAGATTACAAGCATTACATCATCAGAATAAATCTCATTAAGAAGCCTACTATTACTAGCTGTTGAAACAGCATCATTTGAAGCAGTATCATTTACATCATAATTTCAGATTTATTAACAGGGTACCATCAGGAAACTCATTGCTGTCACGATTCCACTCAATCAGGCTCCATATTAACTATATTTTTATAGTGAAATGTTAGATTTGCTGCACAAACATCTCTCCTGTAAAGAATACCTACAAAACATAAGATGGCGAACAGCAAGAGTGGAACAGCAGAAAGAATGAGCAGCCAACGCCAGCCAAGAGTGGGCATCACAAATACTGCAAGGAGGACTTCAAATACAGTCCCAATGGCCCAAAAGACCTGAAAAAGTGAAAAGGAAACAGTCACAAAGGGGGATAAAGGAATTCTGAGATGCATGACTGATAACAGCACAGAAACTAAAAAGGAGAAGGACCAGCTCTTTTAATGTCCTCTTCAACCTGAAGTTCTACAATCATAGAATCATAGGGTTAGAAGGGACTGCAAGGGTCATCCAGTCTAACCCCTTGCCAAGATACAGCATTTGTTGTTGTGAACTCTGTACTCTAGAGACGTGGTGAATCACGGATGAGACATGTACAATGTGCACAGATATAAGCCAAGAGATATCCAGCCATTTATGAATGGGATTTTTTTTCCTGCTCCACAAGCTCAGCTCTGAAAACTTATTACCAATGTTCTCTGGAAAGCCATGTTTAAATGTAGATGAATAAACTGGTATCAGAGGCAGCTTCTTATATGAAATAGCCTCATATTTCATATATGGGAGGGCTTTTCTATATTTGTAGATCTTTTGTCTTCAGACTTTGTCCATAACTCTCCGTATGTTCCAAGTATTTCATAAGTCCATATTCCATTCTAAAACTCAGGTTACTGAAAACTTTGGGTTAGGAAAAAAAATGGATTCATATGATGGGACATTTTCTGCTATTCATGTTGGTGGTTTCAAACAGTTAAATTTCACCTTCAGAAAGATCAATGTGCTGTATTCATTTGTTACAGCAGAACTGCAGACAGGTAAATAACGAGTCAGACTTAATTTGTGGTTGATGGGCCAAATTCTGCTCCGATTTACAGGTGCTGCCTCAATGATGTCACTTGACTGTAGATTTTGGCCACATATATTTCACGTCGCCTACAGTTTCCTCAAAACAGCTGCAAACTCCTTATGGTGTGAATGATTAAGACATGATTCTAGATCCCCTTCAGCTGATACCCGGACATAATAAAGTAGTTTAGGATAATAATAATCTTTCTCTAAAAATAATTCTTATAAACTGCTGTGAGATCTAGAGTCCTGTTCTCCTTACATAGGTAAAACTATCAAAACCAACAGGAGTTTTGCCTGCAGAAGAAGGAAAGAATAGAGACTCTTATTAGTAAGGCCAGAGCTTGGACACTCTGTCGTGAAATCCATCCAGATCTATCTGATATTTTCTTCCCTTTGATTTTTAGTTCCCTCAAGAACTAATTTCCTTTTTCTGTTAACTAACTAGTCAATGCATAGGATAAATTTCTGATTCCATTGGGTGATTACATGGATCCAGAACGCTCAGAACTAGCCAGACCAAGAAAAGGGTAAAAGAATACCAGCACCCTGAAAGAGAGTTGCTCATCTACTGAACTCTACTTAGTGAAGGTTAGGCAGTGAAAACTAATTCTAGGCAGCAATTATATTGGAAGATTAATTTTGTTTAAAGGCTATTTGAATTCAGGGAGGACAAGATTTCACAGGGACAGACCTTTCAAAGTCACTGAGTGCAGATCAAGTAACAGCTCTCTCAACAGTAACACGTGGCTGCCTTCAATCATCCATGAAGCAGTCATGCTTTTTTCCCCATGTTAAGACTTTATGGGCTAAATTCAGCTCTCTCTGACACTGGTATAGAGAGCTGAATTCAGCCATGTATTTGTTGTAGCCGGTTTTGAATTTTCTAAGGTCAGTGGGATTGAATAGACATGACTGAAAGGAGAATTTGGCCCTCTAAGTCTAAGGACAAGTACAGTTGGCTGCACCGCTTACCTCTATTAATAAAATGCATTTTGCTCTAGCTTTCATTGGAAGGAATTCAGCATATAAGGTTACTCTGTAAAGACAAACATTGAGAAAAATGTCATGTTAACACACTGAGCTATATTCAGGAATTTGATTTGTTTCCTATTAAAACTGCCAAACCACAGTGACAACATAAAAACCCTTCCCAGCCCACACAGCCAGCAATATTACAGACACTGGATCAGAGTCTTCTCTCATTTACACCAGAGCAATCTCATTTACTTTAATATGGATTGCAGCAGTGTAATGGAGGAGAGAATTTGATCCTCTCTGTGGCTTTGCAACCTCGGACTCAACCCTGCTAGATCTAGCAGACCTTGTGTATTTGCTCAGAGTTCTGGTCTGGACAGGCATTCACACAGTGGGATTCAGGGCATAACTCCTACAGTTGTGGGCAGGGTATTTCCCCAGGGCTTAACAATTGGCTAGGAGAATTTCACTGCTGGTCACTCATCTCGGCTAGGTTTCAGTTCTCCAGGAGATGAAAACCCTAAGGCTGTGATTGTTACTGCTCGTATAAAATCATTTGCATTCTTTTATTAAGCAGGAATTTTAAAAAATTGACTTGATTCTCTGCAATGCCTTTGTACTCCATTGTGCCAAAGGGCAATACATTTGAATTGCACAGTTGTGTGAGTGTTTCCTGAGAATTAATGCAAGGGACAGAAGTCAATCAAAGGTTTGTCCTGTTTCAAACAGTCTGTTAGGACTTGTATTTCTCTGCTCCTACCATATTTGCATTCCATTGAGTTCCCAGGCCCTGTTTCTGCTTCTGAAACACCTTGAGGGTCCAATCCTGCTACCTTTGAAGTCAATGGCAAAATTCCTACTGATTTCAGAGGTGCAGGTCTGAGCTCTCTCAGTGACTTCGCAGAGCTCAGTTAATCAGTGGATAACGGTGCAAATATCAAATATTAAATCAGTGATTAAAAACAGGAGGAAATAGAGTCATGTGTAATGAAATGCAGAGCATTCCCCATATAATGTAACAGAGTACAGTGATTACAGTTGTGTGTGGGTTGTTCTTTTCAGGGGAATGCTCTGCATCTCCTACTTTTGTATCTATGGGATGCTGTGAATGCTAATAATTATGTCCTACTCAGTGTCACATAGTAAGATTCCCTGGGAGGCCACTGATTTCTATACACAGCTCCTGCATATGCAGATAAATGTGCTCCTACATGTAATATGTTAATTTATCATTGTACAAAGCATTATTTTAAACAGCATCTTTCATAAAAACTGTCTCAAAATGCATTACAGAATGCAATAATACAATCACATGACTCTACACACTAAATCACTCTACAGAAATTCTGCCTCTCATATGCAATATTGTAGCTTGCCCAAGACTATTAAAAAAAACCCAGCTCTTTCTGTCACCTCGAGTACATTTCTCCTTTTGCCAATCACACCATTCATAATTAGAGCCAGGGACAGGGGCTCAGGAGATCTGGGCTCTATTCTGACCTCTGTAACTGGCTCACTTTATGACCCTGGGAAAGTCATGTGCCTTACTTTCTTCTTCTGTAAAATGGCATTAATTGAAACTTATCTATTGATAAATGTTTGCCGTGCAAAGCATTAACTCTGAGGCTTTGCTTCTTTTGCTTGTTTGCCCCATTCTAGTAATGCATATTGGGAGTGGTGTGGCAGAATCTGGCTCACACTTAATAAACATGTAGCAGATTAATGACTTTCCTAGTTTACACACACGCTGCTGTCATTAGCAGTCTTACTGGAGGGAGGCTAAAGAGCAATGGAAATATACTAACAGTATTACAGAAGCCTCTCAGAGCGGTGGTTCCTTTATCTGGATTTGTGGGAATGGCACTAGAAAAGCTGCAGCCAACGCAGGATATTGACTCATCTCATAAACAAATCCATGAGCCATCAATCTAAGTCAGGCTCCTCTGGCACTGAAATAGCACCTCTCGTGGTGCAACGCATCAATTATTAATGAGAATACAGTAAATGGGAAGGGGAGAGTAAACAGCTACACTCATTCCCTTCCATTTACAACTAAAAGCCTATGGCAGGGATATTCCCCCTGAAAATCTGGAGAGCCCCTTCCTAAGTGAGGGGAGCCTCAAAGTCATGGAGTTATGTCCTGATTCTCTGTTCTGATCAGAGATGGGTCTCATCCATGAAGCTATTCAAACTGTTTCAAGATGGATGCTGTTTGGATTTGGAATTCCAGTTTGGACCCATTACACAGATGGGCCTGAGGCTCAAAGTTTAGGTTCAAATTTGGATAGGAATCCAGAGTTTCACAAAGTTCAAGGGGGCTCCAGGTTGGCCCTACCTCTAATTAGTAGTGTTTATGTCATGACCTGGTATTGTCACAATTCAGCATCATTGCTTATTGACTCAATTTTATCATACAGACATGGAAATGCAATCTCAAGCCATTGCTATGAGGTTATTTTAGATCTCTTGGAGAGTTTCACACTATCTGTTCTCTCTTCCTGCTGCTGCAAGAGTGGGATGCTAGTGCCTTTTACCTTCACCCACTTCCTGGACACTTGAAGGGACAGAGAAGGATCCTGTCTGTTCTGCTCCATCTGCTTGTAGGAGGCAGAACTCCAGTGATTAGCACTCCACTTGCTCTGTGTAAAAGCACCAAAATAAGCAGCTGATCTAACTCACTGACTGCTTTAAAGTCTCACGCTCTAGAGCTGCAGACTGAACGTCACTGGCTAATTGCCTTAGTTTAGTACAGGAAAATCCAATAGAACTTATAAGTATATAACCATATTAAATTCAGACACCCAGTTTGTTCAGAAGGATGTGTTAGTCATCAGGGGTCTAATCACTTCCTCACAGAAATACTGTGCATTTCAAAAGCCTTCCTAGAGTTTAATACATCTGTGCTAACATCTTTAGAGGAACTGGGTTCAGAAGGCCCCTACACAGAGTGACATACACAATTCCACAGGAGCATTGATTTCAGTGTTAAGAAAAATGGAAAAGGGAATATTTTGAAACGTGAATATTTACTTACGACTGAGGTACCCCTCCAATCCCAAAGCCCACCAGTCCCCTGAGCACAAGGATCCAACTGTATACTGGTGCAAAACCACTGAGGATCCCATAGTACAGGGTCCAGAACACACTGATCTTTAGCCCCTGCATTTAACAAACAACAGAAAAAGGATGATGCTGTAACACAAATTAGAAAATTATAGACTAATGCCCAGACCTCCTAAATCAGGAAGCATACAAAGTACTCTAGGAGAATAGTTTTGTGAAGCTGGGAGCCAAGGGTTTCATAACGTTAGGCTCAAAATAGTTAAAGGAGACTTCAGAACTGTATGTGCAAATGCTGCGTGCCTGTGGCCCTCATTAGACAAAAATCCCTGTAGTTTGCACAAGCAAATAAGTATACTGTGTGCAACATAGATAATTCCCAAGTGCTTTAATGCACTGCTGAACCTGAGCCCAGAATTTCATAAAGACTCTCTTTAAAGAAAACATGCTTCATTTTATAACACAGTCAGACAGTTATTTACTTCACTCTTTATTTTTCTCACCTCTCATTTACTGTTACAACCCTGTTGCCCTCACTGGGAGCAGAAACTGGGCTAGCTTGGGACTGCTTGATTCTTGTACAAGTATGTGGATTATGCAATTCAGCAATGTTATGCACTGAAGTGGAGTGCATTGTAACAGCATTATAAATTATGTTATTCCAGTAAAAGTTGGAGGCTTACAGTTTTTCTGCCATACTGGTCTGAAATGTTTCCCCAGAGTGTAGAGCTGCACATCATTCCCACAAACACCACCTGTGGAAAATCAGAAATAGTCTTCTTCTTAACAGCACATATAAATTTCCAGAGAAGAGCTTAGAAGAGAAAGCTGCAAAACTTTACCATCAAGCCAGAAAATTCAAACATTCATTGTCACTACTATATTATGTTAAGGTGCTGTGGGTCCAGTTTCTATTAAAGGAGATTTACATATACAAAGTAGGATTTTCAAAACCACTCAACAATGGACTAACTCCATGCCCACTGATGGCAATGGAAGTTTTACTATTGATTTCAATGGGACCAGTTAGACCGATGTTGAGTATTTTTGAAAACCCAACGCATATATTTTTGATAAACGGAGTGATAATGAATTATGAGACAGTGACTAGTTAGTGTAAGTTGCTAATAAATGAAAGGTCATTAAGGCCCTGTCCAAAGATATAATCTGAGACTGACATTACAATGTGCATGCTGGTATCCTACTCATCTGAGGCTCGATTCTGCAAGATGCTAAGCATTCTGGCTCAGATCCTATAAAGCACTGAAGCATATGTGTGTGAGCAGTCCTATTGACTTCAGTGGGGTTAAACTGTGTTTAAAAGTAAACATGGGCTTAAGCTTTTTACAGGATCAGGCTAGAGTGCTCAACACCTTGCAGCATTGAGCTCCTCCGGATGCCTGGTGATACTAGGTATATCTCACTCAGCTCCTCTCTAGCCTCTGACAGTTTCACCAGCAATTTGTGTGAGGTTTCGTCTCACAGGTTACGTAACCTTCCTTGAATGGAGACATAATTAGATTTTACAACTTCAGAGAAGTCAATAAAAAAGATTATAATGTTAAAGAAAAAACTGTACCTTTAGTAATAGTGATACAGGAAAAATAGCATACTCCACAAATAAACATATGGGTAAAATCCGGCCCCATTGAAGTTAATGACAAAAACTGCCAAGTTTCACCCATGAATGAGATCCTGCAGTCTTTACATGGCAAAAAGTCCCACTGAAGTCAATGGGAGTTTTATCTAAGAAAGAACTGCTGCCTCAAGCAATATGTGGTGCAAGAAAGGGTCCACCTCTAAAAGTTATACATTTACCAGCTTTCATGTCACATTTGATGATACTCCATCCTTTAGACCTTTTACACACTGAGATCAAAACTGTGCTATGCTGAAACACTGGCTAAGGTCCTCCTTTAGTTGGGCTGGTTTGAGTTCAGTTAGGCGAAAGGCATGATGTTTACATTAGCATTTGGTTTAAATATATTTAGCATATTTACAAATTTGTGCAATATCAGTATAGTTCAAAAATGCCGTCAAAGGGCATGGGAGAGAAAAATGTTATAGGAATTTGAGAGTTAAGCTGTAGGCCACAAAGAAGCAACAATTGTAAGTAGAAGGTATTCACACCCATCCATGTCCTACACTCTGGTTTTCTCATCCCTAAAGCCCATCTGCATTTCCAGCACTGTTGCTCCATTCTCTGAGGGCTCTACTTTCAGGGATTATTAGAGAGCCCAGCTCACACAGCGAAATCCCACTCTACCCCAGGGCTTCCATGTAAAAAGGAGCTTAGACTTTCCCAACAAGGTGAGAAAGCAGGTTCTCTGAAAAGACCAAAATGTACAAACCTTCTCTGTGAGCCAAGGTCTGAGTTTTTTTGGGATGAGCCTGGGTCAATTTATAAATTTGGCTGGAAATTACATTTAATGGGAAACCCACACAAGGCAAAATCTGCAGTTCTGGCTGAATTTCATATTTTCAAATTCTGTCTCTTAAAGAAAGGCTCCTACAACACCAGTGAGCCAAAGTCAGAGAGATCCATACTAGTCTAGTCTCCTCCCCTCTGCAAAGGCCATGAACAGATTGTACATTGTGATATAAACTATAATGTCTGAACAGCAATGAGTAGAAAAACCTTACAGAATACAGGAGCTGTCAGCTATTTTTCCTACCGATGTAAGCAACGCAACCTGCCAGCTTGGTAATCGCCACTCACAATGAAGCTGAGGAGCTAGGATACTTAGAATCATCATTTCCATTGCATCTGCCATCTAGAAGGGCAACAAAGAAAAAATAATGACTGCCTGAATATTATCGTTATAACAGCCGATTATATTCCTCTTTTAAATTAACCCCTCCCTGCTGAAGCCATTCCTGCTGCGGAGGTAAAACATGGCAGTTCAGTTTGAAAGACAGATATTGTGTTGTGGATTTGCACAGTGCAGTGAAATAAGCAATATATTTTCAGAGCATTCACTTTGCATTGGGATATGAGCACTTCGAAACTCATTTCTCTTTGCCCCCATAGACTTGGGAAGGTCTGCTATGTTAAAGTAGGTAAGCCTACAAGATATCAGAATTTTTAGTAGATAGGATTCAAAGAGCCAAATTCTAAAGTGGTGCATAAGGTGGTGTGAGTCTCAGGGAGTCTAAGTCATTTTAACTCTTTTTCTGGTTACTTAGCAAGAGTTGTATTAGCTTTAGACTCCCTTAAAAGCAGACTGAGTTAGACCTACTTATTGCCATATAACTTATACCCTCATATGTGAGAAAACATCTATAGGCCAAAATCTACCTCAGTTACCCACAGGGATATAAATCATGGCAGACTGTAATCCTATATATAGACAATAACTAGAAAATGAAGGATCTAGACATGGTTAGCCTAAAAATATTACAGAGGAGGGGCATTATAGCTCTTTATAAGTAAAATATTGACAATTAAAGAATAGAAAACAGAATCATTTGCCCTGGATACCAACCCCTAGAAGCACTGGGCTGATGTGCAACAGGAATATATTCAGCTATCAGGAAAACCATGTTGATGATGAATTCACAGAGAATATAGAACACTTTGCCTAATGTGATAAATATGGTAAAATCTCTAGCTTGTCTTTAAAGAAAAGTGAGATCAATTTACTGTAGGTGTAATTTGGGACCCTTCCTACCTGAAGAAAAGTTTTAGAGTACAGGATCCAAATGGTTCCTTCCAGCCCTGTCTTATAAGACATACAGAAAAAGCCTAACCAGCTTTCCCATCACATGCTAGGTCTGATTCTGGTAGCTGTTAACATTTCAAGTCTTTGTTCATTACATGTTTGTTTGTTTGTGTTTGTCCCCGAGCATGAATACATCATGTGGATATTAGTGTATTACATGGATTCCTTGAGGGTGATATGCCATTGCCCTTGGCAACAATTACTTGCCCATGCTAATCCAGTAAGAACAGAGAGCTTCCACTGGAATTTCCCAAACCCGATGGCTTCCACCGCATCTTCCACCATAAAAGTATCTAGAAAAGAATCAACAATTCTGGTTCAGCACTGCATTCCTGTCCCTCCTATAAGAGCCATACTCTAAGATAGAGCTTTTTAATAATACATCTAATTAATAATAATAATTTAATAACGGGCTAAATCCTTAGGGCTTTATTTAGTTTTTATTCAATTCTTACTCAGGCAAACTTCCATTTTCTTCAAGGATTTTCCCAATTACAATAATTCTAAATATTAATATAATGTCCTACATTTATACAGCACTTTTATATAAATCAGTGTAGCCCCGTTGACTTTGGAGGAGCTCCAATGATTTGTTCCAGCTGAAGATCTGATGCTAAGTTTAAGGGGGACTCTTTACCCATCACTGAAATGCAGCATTCTTTGGAGTGAAGCACAGCAGTTGTTTAACAGCACACAGCAATACTATACAAGAGGATAGGAAGTGAAGGATATTTTATCCAATTAAAATTACAGAGGGAATCTAGGAAGGCAGAATGTAATGGTTTGAGTTGAGAATTTGCCCTGGACAGGTGGACGATCACTGATACTGTTTCTAAAAATGCCCCTAGGGTTTTGAATCTTGCAAATGGTCATGAATCGGACCACACTTTTATGTCTCATCTGAAGAATATCAAACATCTCCCGTTTACTATCTTGGACATTACAAACCACATCTGTCTAAAATTTAGAATAAAAAGATGTCAGTATAAATGCATTTTTACTTTTGTAGTGGTTGAAAGTTTTACCAGTACCAACTATCAGTAAATATAAAGTCAGCTTCTCCATTAAAATGCCCTCATTAAAGAAAAAGCAAAACTTCAGCTAGTCTTGTAATACATTGCTGGAAGTTAGGTCCCAAATAAGCAAGTGCTGAGATTTTTCAGAAAGTCAGTATGTGGTTTCACACCCATGTGTTTGAGAGACACAGTTTTGCTGTAGGTTGTATGTCTCTTCAATGCTTTGAGCTTCCCTTTAGGGCTGATCACGAACAGAAATTCTCTCCATATTATTGCATGTCCCAGACCTTCCCCGGTATGCTGAGCTCTCTGGAGAGATTCACCCAGGTCTGAATATTATTTTGGGAAAGTTAGAGTAAAATAAATAAATAGCAAGGCACAACTGTGCAACAGAGAGCCAGAAAACCCCAAATAAAGTACTCTAAAGAGGGAGGGCATATCATATTATAATTCCATCCCATTCTTCCACCATAACTGAATGAGAAGAAACAGAAAAGGGAAAAGAAACACAGCCCATACTATACAATCAGTCTACAGCTCTATCCAAGTGGTATACTGCATTCAAATTACATCAACCTCCTAAGTAAATAAGCCCCCTTGGCTGGTAATTGTCCCAGCAGACAAAACCTGGAATTCTCAGCTCAGTTTCTCCCTCTGGGCCAGTGGGAGCCAGAAACACTGCAGAGGCTTCATCCTCAGCCCTGAATGTGAGCCATGTGTTACTGGTCTAGTGAGTCCTGCAAGATGATTTAGGAGCAGCAGTGATCAGTTATAAAGGGAAGTTATCCAGCCCTCTCAAACAGAGGAAAGATGTGGTGACCCAAGACCCAGTTCCAAGGCTACAAAGGCAGTAAAAGTGCTTTTTCGGTAGCACACAGGTAATTCTCCAGTCTTTTCCCTCCTGAGGCCACCGTGTTCCTGCCTGGTGTTGTGTTCTTCTCATTATGGATATGGAGAGAGATGTGGGGGGAAAGGGCAAGGAAAAATACTGAACAGAAGTGGATGAGCAAAAAATATCCAGCTACACTGTGATACTAAGTCAACAAAACATTTCAAATTAAATTAGTCACATTTACATTGTGTTATCCAAAGGTAATAATCAAATACCTAAAGAAAAATGTGCACATTTAGTATTCAGTGCTGAAATACCCCGAACAAAGAGGCTAAGGAGCAATTCCACTAAGTACTCAACTATATGCATCAACTCATGTCATGCAGGCTAACAAACAACTGTCAGATGCCGTCAGCTTTCAGCCACTACGTAACTGAACATATACTACAAAATTAACATACCAAGTGAACTATTCTCCTGAAATAGCAGTGCAAGGGCTCAGTCCAAACCCACTGACCAGGATAAGGCAATAAATCCTAAATATGATTTTACTTGATCTTTTGACTCATCTGAGCTTATCAGTATGTCAGTTGTATTGCCCTATAATCTACAATATCTAGATATGGGTTTAAGATCCCAAATTCAGATCCAGATCTTGAACAGTCCATAATTTTGGAGTGTTTGGATCCAGAGTTTTGGTTTGGCAAGCTATGAAGACAGGAAGGATTTGGAAAATTTGGATCCAGCTCTGGGTTCATACTTTGACCATCCCCTAAATTCAGGTGTGTTTTGATCTAAGATTTGCCTTGGCTCCAGTTCTGATAACATCAAAACAAGCAAACAATCCAACCCCCTCAGAAGACAGTTTAGTTAATTGGTGACCTATCAGCTGTATCATAATTAATCCATATTGTTATTTATCACTTTGACCTGCAGTTTTTCTAGTTCTCTAAACCCAGTAGGCTCAGGCTTGGCTGCAGTCTGAGGGAAATGTAGAAGCCACATCCCTTTTCTACGAGGAGAACCAGAGTACTGCTTACCATCAGTTGGATTGGCAAATTCCTTTGGTACTGCAGCTCCATCCTCTAGCTCTATAGCCTCTAGCTCTGTCCGAACACCTTCAATCTGAATTTCATGCTCTCCTGAAATGGCATCTTCGTCTGACCTGGAACTTTCCCCTGTGCGTCGAAACTTGACCACCCTAAGAATATAGAAATGAGAGTAAATGCTCCTGTTGGTCTTTTCTCTGATAGTAATATGATTTGCTGAAGCTTCATTTAGTTATGTTTTATTATTATTAACTATTTGTAGCGGGGTAGTCACCCCACTCCAGCCCTGAAAGGGTTAAAGGCCTGCTCTTGGAGAGGGCTGGGGCTGACAGCCAATAAGGAGAGGCTGGGAGGCAGCCAGTCAGGGCCAGGCTGGGCCCTATAAAAGAGCTGCTGGGTCAGAAGGCAAAACGTCTCTCTCCTGCCTTAGAGGGAGCAGGGTACTGGAAAGCGCAGTGCTGGGGAAAAGGGCAAGAGACGCTGGGAAGCTCCAGCCTGGCAACTCCCCAGGCTGAGGTCTTGGTCAAGGCCTAAACAGTACTGGGGCTGCAGGGGTGTAGCCCAGGAATAGGCAAAGGCAGCAGGTCCTATCCCCTTGCCGATGATGAGTGACCATTACGGACTGTAGTCTGCCCCTTGAAAAAGGGGCTAGATGATGACTGGCAGTAGCCACTGAGGCAAGGTGGGTGTAGAGGGTTGAGGGTTCTCCTGGGAGGGGAGACCCAGATTGTGGGTTACTACTGGGGGCAGAACCCTGAGGTAAAGGGGCACCAGGGTCCCGGAGGGACACGGGGCCAGCAGCAGGCGAGACACCGGCCTGCAGAGGTCGTTCTGAGCTGCAATTGAGCTAATTCCCAGGGTAACCAGCAGGAGGCGCCGCGCTGGTGAGTCTTGCTTCGCTACACTATTATTTTACTAACTTCTATAGTGCCTGTTGCTGTGGTAGCAGGACCCTTTGAGATTAAAACACAAACCAAAACCAGTTAATCAAATACTAAGCAAAACCACGCACTAAACATGGAAGATCTTAATTTTAAAACTCCCCTCCTGCTTTCTTCCTTCCTTTGCATCTACAATGGATGAGCATTTGGATATCTAACCACCTAATTGAAATCACATAGTTGGCCATTGAAATGTTAAGCATTCATCTTTAGGTTCTGAAAGTGGATGTTTCACAGCTGACCTTAAAACAAGAGGTGAGCTATTAATATCCAGGTTGCATATCATTCAAGGCTTTAAAGACCATTAGTGATGCCTTGAATTTAATGTTTGTATTAACCATTTACAAGGTTTAATCTTATAGACAGCAAAGTAAAAGTTTTCTTAATGCCAACTGACTCAAAGGATAGGGCTGCTGAATATACAGTCAACAAAATCACTTTTTGACAAAACAAAAATGAGTGTATGAACTTAGTGCAGGCAAAAAAGTGCCAGTTTGACAGCACTGGAAACGAAGTCCTCTGTTCACAGAGTAGGTGTAACATGCATCGCAGAAGGGAAAGTATCCCCACAGTCTCCTACAAATTTATCTCAACCCTGAACTGGAAGGACCACCTTCTGAAAGTGAGAAGGAAGTTCAATTTTCAGGACTCATTCAATCCTCAGCCTTGCTGCTGAGATTGCCAGCAAGGCCCGGCCCAGTTAGAACTGATTTATGATGGCAAATACAGACACTTGACTACTGGGAATCAAAAGGAGAATCACCAAGTTATTTCACTTAGGGTACCTTACAGCCATCAGAGAGTAACAATATCCATTCACTTTCACAACTGACTTAGGATGAACATGAGGTAGTGACCAAATGTAAAAGGCT
This sequence comes from Macrochelys suwanniensis, assembly GCA_033296515.1. Lineage (NCBI taxonomy): Eukaryota > Metazoa > Chordata > Testudines > Chelydridae > Macrochelys > Macrochelys suwanniensis. The sequence continues at coordinate 3,910,481 of CM065789.1, read as the reverse complement.
GTCACATTACCAGTCTTGCTAGCCATTTAGCATCCCTCAGTTCATTTTTAAAAATGATCAGTCATCACTTCACCTAGTATACTGAGGTTCCGGAAACACGCAAATAACACAACTACTTTAATTCAAATTATTTATTTGAATAAATATATTTAATCAATTCCATAATGCTAAAGACACAAGCTCAGTTTAAGACAGTAGCATGTAAAAGCAATCAGATTTGTCGTCACAGATCTATCACAGTGATCATTTAGAAAAAAGAAAGTACCGTATATACTCGTTCATAAGCCAAATTTTTTTAGTAAAAACGGGAAGCATCAGAAAAGGGGGTTGTCTTATGAACAGGTATAGAAAGGAAGAGGTGGGACACAGCCCCTCCCCCGAACAGAGGGGGCAAGGAGAGGCAGCACAGCCAGCAGGGAAGAGGTGGGGACAGAGTCTCTCTGCTTCTGGCCATGCTGCTCTCCCCCCAGCCTCTGAAGCAGCTGCAGCTTGGGGCTGGCAGGCTGCGGCCGCGCCGCCTGGCCCCACCCGCTGGAGCAGGCTGTGGCCGCGCCATCCCAGCTAAGGTGGGAAGGGATGGGGAGAGTGTGGGGCTCCTGGGCTAGCAGTGCGGTCATGTGGGGGGTGGTCAAAGGGGTTACTTCTCTGACCCCCAGGTTCTCCCCCCGCTCAAAATCCCCCACCAGTTGCTGTCCTGGCCTGTCGGTAAGCTGCTGGCGGGCCGGGTCACTTTGTTTACTTAGGTTTACCTCCGTGCCTGCGGATACTCGAGGTAAACAAACCATCTCGGCCCACCAGTGGCTTATCCTGATGGCCTGGGAGCCAAAGTTTGCCGATCCCAGAATTATAGGGTCGGCTTATGAATGGGTCATAAAAAATTTCCAATTTTACTTATCCATCTTGGGGGGGACGGGTTGGCTTATAAACGAACCGGCTTATGATCGCATATATATGGTAATCAATTTAGTGCAGATTAGCCATTTATTTTCTAATATTGAATTATTTTATGAATCCTGCTTCATTATGTAATGTTTGGCTACCTGCCAAATTTCAAGATTTTTGCTTGTCCTCTGGGACACAAATCAATCTTCTGAAAATAATGCAGAAAATTAAATGCAGCCCATTTCTACAACAAGGATAAAGCATTTGAAACTAAATGACACAACTTTATTTAATCCATGTGCCTGTACGCATGTAGACAGACAGACAGACAGGTAGTCAGAAAGAAAATCCCTGGCAAAAAATAACTATCAATTCTGTGCTGTTAACATGAACAACTATATGTAAAGCAAAACACTTATTCATTTGGTTGCTCTGCAGATCCATCTTCTGATATTGTGACAGGGAGCAAACTATTTTAATACACTTGCGATTTTATTAAGTTAGACCATGTATATGGAATCGAGGTTCAATCTTGTGGCTGGTTACTTCCTTCAAGGTGTGGGGAATCATCAACTCCCATTGAAGTGTACGAGATCGCAGCACCTCAGAGGATTCAGGGAACACTTATGTTGGCCAGTCATTTTATTAATCTTAATTTATGTGGATAGTATGGTTATAATCAATGTAAACAGGCTGAAAACATCAAACATTACTTACCAAATCCAGATGTCCTTACTCAATTTTCACTCAGTCTTTATTCACTCCTTACTTTGGCATACTTCCAGGGATTTGCCTGAGTAAGGAATGAGTAAAAACCAAGTAAGGACTTGAGTATTTGGCCCTGCGCTGAGTTAATGGGACAAAATCTGCCCTGTGTTGTGCAGGTATCACTTGTGGGGGGAAGAGAGCCTAGTAGCCTCTTCTACTCGATGCAGCAGCAGGACAAGATTGCAACCCAGTGCTTAAGAGAGTTCTAGGGATTAAGACTGCTTGTACAGGCTGCTACCACACTGCCCTAAAGGTTTACTGGGCATTTTGATCACACCAACAACCAGCAAAGAAACAGGTCCAGAAAGTTTTGCATGCAGTTGGCCCTCTGTTTCCTCTCATCCTGGCTCTCTAAAAAGTAACCCCATTTGTGAGACTAGTCAGCAGAGCAAAGAACCACAGTGAAAGTCTCTGCATGTTAACAGATATTAAGCAGTATTTTATTTTTCTTGCATACAATCAAATACTTTATTTGACATTGTAAATATATTATATGCATAGCAAAAACTTTCACCCCTTGATCCATAATTTTAGCTGATTCCTATAGACTGCCTCAGAAAAGATAAATTCACAACTGAGAAATATAGCAGTGAGAAACTACTATAATTGCCTGCCATTTTGAACTTTAGCCTCTTCAGGTTTTCCCCAAAGAAAGGCAGTCAAGATTTGGGCATTTTTATTCATGTACAATTATTTTAGAAATAGATCCCATTAGGATAAAGCTGCTTTCAGAAAAGAGACTTGCTCAGGACTATAAATATTCACAACACACAACAAAATGGAGGTACACGTAACTGTAGTAAAAAAAATGAAGAATAAATGTGCTATCTCCGGATTTATAGACTTGTGATTTACACACTGTTTACAAAAAATGGAGGGAAATGTTTAGTAAAGTTCCTTATTTACATAATCATGTAGGCAAACGCCATTGGAAATCAAAGACTTTTTTTGCACCCTTCTTGGAAATTACTTTGGATTTATTATCCTGGGGATTAGATTTTAATTGGGTCTTTTGAAAGAAAACATAATGCTACAGCTCTTATTTTAGTGTACAAGATTATCTAACATGGGCAATAATCACTTCCCAATCCTAGTCATTAAGAGTTTGGCCCTGCACAGCACAAGTGCAGAATAAGCACAAGGTCTCAAGTGATGAGCAGGGAGCAGAGGGGAACCCAATCCTGCGTTAATGAGTCCTGCTGCCCAACTGCCAAATGACTGCTGCCTAGCAGTAGGAGAGAGGCCGAAGGAGCAGTGAGCACATAGTTAAAAAAACTTGCACATTCTGCTGTGCACTGTTAAAGAACTTGCAGAATCAAGCTCAAGTATTTCCTGATGAGAGGGACCAGTTAGCAAATATATATTGTTTTATGGCCCTGGTCTCAGATCCATGCATTTTTCTTTCATTGGCCTGCTGGACAACCAAATACTTATTAAGGAATCAAAATTCTCTCTTTTGTCACCAGGTGTCCCTACTACTCGTTGGATGCACACTGTATACTACCATAGAAGTGGAAAGTTATCCTACCCTTCCTCCTATATGCAAGGTGGCGCCAAAAATAATTGAGAATAGAAAGTTAAAACTGTGGCATCTACTTATGTAAAAGTCCATCACACTGGGATTTACAGTATATGTCAGAAAACTGCTCACAAGCATTTCCATATTTGTTTTCATAATGGCACTCTCTGTAGTTACAATTGTATCCCAGGCCTCTCTATGGCTTAGAGCCAAGAGCTATCCATCCTCCATCTTTTTACCTTCACGTGAGTACCAAACAATCAGGATACAGCTAAAGGCGAAATATTTTGTAACAGTTCTATTCAAAATGCACAACTAATGTCACAGAGTCCTCAAACCATTTTTCATTCTATCCCCACCCTTTGTAACACCTGTGTAGCCTATACAGCTTAGCCACTCACACTCTCTTGTATTTCAGTGTAATATGGGGTTGGGTTTTTTGGGGGTTTTTTTTTGAGAAATTATCTTAGCCTTCATTGTGTCTCTTCTGGTCTTCAGTAACTTTATTCTAGGCTGAAGATATTAAGATTAGCTGTGATGGCCTTTATCTTATTTAATTTCATTTTCCTTCTCTTTAAGGGACAACATCATCAAACACCTACCAAGTATCCTTGCATGCTGCAGCTGCTGCAGTCAGACATGCACATGACAGTTTTAAAAGGTGAAGTGAAAGACTTTATGCTTGACAAGACCTGAGTTCTGTATTTCTCCTGCAAGAGCTGATGACATCACTATACCTAAAATAGGGCAAAGTGCTGGGGAAGCAGCAAAGCTCATGTAAAAGGACTTTGATCCATGAAAAAAACCTTCAGGGGCTGAACCTCAGCCCTATCCCACCAAACCGTCTGTGCAACTGGGCCACAGCCACTAATACAGGCCATGGAGAGGAGCAGTGAACATGGCCTGCTGTTTCCCTATAGCACAGGGTTTTGGTTTAGTGGAATCATGCAATACATAGACCATACCATGTTGCTGACCCATCCTGGCACATGCATCATTTCTCCCACTACACCCCACTTGGAGACCTGTAGTCATTCATCTCTAAGAGCTTTGCTGCATTTGGGTGGTGGAAAGGTGTGGGAATATCACTGCTATTGCTCCCTTGGACAACTGACTTGCCAAACATTTTAAATCTTCGGATACTCAGGGTATCCCAGGATTTGATCCACTGCATAGATAATGCATCCCTTGCATTAATTCCTTGCATTCTTTACACTTCTTTAGTAATGCTAGCAGCTGGAGCAGGAGAAACAGAGCATCTGGTCTCAGGGATTCAGATCTTGGCAGGTAAGCAAAGGAAGAACAGATGTTCATCCATTTTTGTTTTAAAATACATGCATCTGTAAATTTTGAAATCTAATTATATAAGACCAAATCCTGGTCCTGTTGAAGTTAATGGCAAAACCCCCATTGACTTCAGTGGAACTAGGAGTTAGCCCATGTTCTGTTAATGATGTAAATGTAATATGTAAAGGATTTTTGCATTCAGTAGAAATAAAAAAGGTTCTCAGTTCAGGTTTATGCTCAACTCCATTTGCAAATTTAATTCTAAATTCTCCCAAATGGATTTTTACCTCAGTAAAACCAGAATTGCTTTGAATTTCCCTTTACTGGCCCTAAAAGATGAATGAAATAATTTACTACTTCCTTACATTCTCTTGAGAATTGTCATTATAACAATGTCAGCTTGTCAACAGAATGCATATGTAGTCATCATATGAGCTACAAAGCATGTATGCTCGCAAACACATACTAAAAGTTGTACTTCAGTAAGATTTTTTTATTATCAAAAGGCAATTAATATGAATGTTCCATTCATATTTTATGTATAAAAGCTTTATGAGCATCAGACTTAATTATGTGGGATGTGAATTGACTTGTTTTCTGTTGTATTTTTAGCAGCACCATTATCTGTATAGTAAATCCACATGCTAGAATTTTAGCACTCCCAGGGCATGACCCCAAGTCCTCTGAAATCAATGGACATACTTCTATTGACTTCAGTGGGCTTTGGATCTGGCCTGTCGTACCCAATTTCTCTTTGGAGTTATAACTGAAAATTGTTCATACAACATATCACTATTTTACAGTGTACTATTAGTTTGCATACAAAATATATGCTAATAAATACCTGTCTCTTAATAAAGGGCCTGATCTTGAACCCCACATAATAATTATTTATTATTATTTAACAAGTATATTGAGGTAGTAGCTAAAGACTTCAATGGGAGTTTTGCCTGAGTAAAGATTGAAGAACCTGGCCCCAAACCTCATTGTAAGGAATAAAACACAGCTTTTGAACAAAGAACCCGTGAAACTATTTGAAACAGAAGAAAAATACAGTGATGAGTTTACTGATACATGCATCGGAAATTCTTCACTACTGAAGCAACTTATAGAGCTGCAATTTTGTGCAAGACCCCACAATACTGAATACATTCAATTATTCCTACACTGTAAGGTACTGTAGATAATTAAGTACATTAAAATAACAGAATAGAAAAAAGATGGCCTAATGAAAACATGCATCTTTTCTCTGTAATGAAAAGCAGAATGCACCATAACAAATGGTTTTCAGCACAGCCTGAAGTTCGTGTCATTGTATATGCCTAACTGATTAAACATTTAACTAAATTATTTAATTGACATCATCTCAATAATATTTTTAATTCAGTTCAATCCTTTATTCTCTGCCTTTGTGAGTCAATGTTTTATAAATATGGATGTGTTTTAAGCAGCAAGGCAACAAAGCATGAAGAAAATGTAATTATTAAAGGAGACCCCTCACATTCAGAAGAAGTGAAACCATTTCAAAATGACACAGCCAGCGATCGGGTTATCAGCTCTTTGCACAGATCTAGCATTTAGGTACAAACAGCAAGAAATGTCTGCTTCTTCAAACCACACAGTTTACAAACACCAGTGGCCCTGGCTGCAAACATACCCTTTGAAGAAACGTTATGATCTGCAATCAGTTGGCTGCATGAAGTAGAAGGCTAGGGAAGATGCCTACCTTGGCACAATGTTATTTACAGATGCAATCCACATAGCAAATGCATTGCTAATGTTTCTTCTCACTGGAACGCTTTGCACCCTCCAAAATTATATAACCACCTACCACATGCATACCCACCCACCCGAAGTTCAAGTAAAAATAAAAATTGGGTGAGTTAATAAAGCAAACAGCTCCCTCCAGCAGATCCAGAGAGTCAAGGATGCTGAACCTGGGCACACAGACTAGGAAAATGGCCTGCTTCCTGTGGCCTGAGTCATTTCCCAGGAATAGTTTTAATTTAAAAAACCACTAGGATTCGCACCCTGCAGTTTGTTTAAAAAAATTCCTGTGTGTCTCTGTCTCCCCCTGCTACTTACGGCAGCTGTCTTAGCTGGAATAAATCATCCTCCATTGCCAGGCTGGGTTTGGTAGAGCTGTTCTCATTGCTCTTACATTGTGGTTAATGGAGAGATGCTGGGATTTCAGGAGAGCTGGTTGCTGGACAGCTCCCTCCGCTACAGCAGCAGCAGCAGCTGCACCAGCAGCTGCGCCAGCAGCCACGGAAACAAAGCGGCAGCCAAGGGGGAGCCGGGGGAAGGGAGCGGGAAGGAAGAGAAGACCTGGGGAAGAGAGAGAGAAGAAGCTGCTGGTGGAAGTCCAGGGTAGGAGGTTGCTCTGGACACAGTAACTCACAGGTTCCTTACTATTATTTTAGCAGGGTGACTGCTGTATTTTTGCTCTAGTATTTTTATCTGATTCTTATCCTATAAGGTTGCAGTCCCTGTGATCAATATTTAATGCAAAAACATCTGGTTATTAGGAAGATGTCGTCTCAGGGAATATTAAACACTATAGGAAAATGCAGTTAACATTCTCATGAGGAATCCCAAATAGAAGGAGGTTCAAAGTTATCTGGGGTGAGTCTACTCACAAAAGGGGCAGCAGAGGGTCCTTAAAATGACTAGCTATTTACTGGCCGAGCTGTAGAGCTGCTTGCTTTCATGGGGGTTTCTCACAAAATGAAATTAATTTAGATAAATGACAGACAACACCTACACACATAATTATGATGGTAGATAGATTAGAGTAAAACCTATTTTGTGTGACCCTGGGAGTTGGGTGCTTGACCCTCATTGAAAAATCAATGACAGTTAGGTGCCTAACTCACTTAGGCACTTTTGAAAATTCCACCCTAAGGCCTTGAGCCTGCAAACATTTGTGTGTGTGAACTCACTGCATGCTATTCACATGAATGAAGCTTGCAGTCTCCGGCCCTTAGTTTAGAGATACGTTGGGGGCAGTCTCTTAAGGCAAGAGATTGCCTAGTAAAGGTGATCTGTTGTAGAGGTCTCACAGTGTTTACACGTGTGTGCACCTGTACTTGAGTGAAGTTGTGTAAAATATGTAACTTCATTATCTGAAAGAATGCACCATCAACCACACTTTTTCCTGTTGATATTCTCCTTCTACAGGATGGAAAGGGTAATTTAGCTGTGTGTGACTGTATATATCAATTATTCCTTTCCACAGAAAGACCCAACAGAGAAAATTACAGGAAAAATGTGCTAGGAGGATGGTGAAGAAACAGTATTGCTTTCTCCCCTTGACAGGGTTTGTGTAGGAAGAAGATGCAAGGGCATGATCACTGAACAATGTTGACTCTGAGATCTATGGAGTATCCCAGCCCCAACCCTGCATATGCAGGAACATCCAGGTTGAATGCCTGCCTTCTGTGTACTGACCAGCCTCCCACCCCTCGGATGGCTGGCTCAGTGGCCATGTTGCTCCCGGAGTCCCCTTCCATGCCTGTTTGGCACTTCATCTTTCAAGTGAAAGCCATGGATGGGGAGTTAATACTGCAAGGAACAGCACTAACCTATGCAGCGATTTGCTACTCAGATTGTGTGTGGCTGTGGCGAGAGAATCCTATGGGAAGCAGCTGCTTCCGAGCACTGCTGCTTTTTGGCCAGCCAGTCCCTCCAACCATGCACATACTTTAACATGTGCATTGCTGATACAGAAGGGCTGCCAGGAGTTATATAGCAGGAGAACATGCCATGTGATACATTTCCCATCTTCTCTAGGGATGACACAGTTGCTCCCTAATTCACAGAGGAACTGTTTTTGTGAAATCACTTATTCCTACAAAATAACTTCAGAGGTTTCACTATAACCAGAATTGGCAAATTTGCACACTGTGCACTGAAACAATTTGGGACTTCCCCTCTCCTCCAGGGGAAACAATGGGCTAGATTCTAGCTTGCATTTGTGACAAGATGCAGCACAGGAGTCAGAGCCTAGGTGGAAAAGGTGTGAAGGTGACTTTAAGCCCATCTCTATCATTCTGGGCAGCTCCAAGGTCTGATGCCACCCCCCCAGCATTAGGTAAAGCAAGCCCAGGAGCCAGTGTAATTTGAGGCAGGCTTGCATAGCTATCAATGGGCTTTTCCATCGCCTAGAATAGCCAGAGCACAGAGTATTCTAGGCAATTCTCCTCTTGGCCCTGGCATGATCCTATGCTAACAGCTGAACAGGAGCATGTCATAAGGCTACTTACGTGAGCCCTACACCACTGCTGTGCTATGGAAATTCCCTACGGGCCACTGTATCCTTATGGCATAAAGAGGTCATGGCAAGAGACAGAATCTTAAAAATGTAGGACTGGAAGGGGCCTTGAGAGGTTATCAAGTCCAGCCTCCCACCCTGAGGCAGGACCAAGTAAACCTACACCATCCCTGACAGGTGTTTGTCCAACCTGTTCTTAAAAACCTACAATGATGGGGATTCCACAACCTCCCTTGGAAGCCTATTCCAGAGCTTAACTACCCTTATAGTTAGAAAATATTTCCTAATATCTAACTTAAATCTCCCCTTCTTCAAATTAAGCTTATTACTTCTTGACTTCCCTTAAGTGGACATGGAGAATAACTGATCATAGTCCTCTTTATAACAGCTCTTAATATATTTGAAAACAGTTACGTCCTCCCTCAGTCTTTTTTTTTCTTCTCAAGACTAAACATGCCCTGTTTTTTTAACTTTTCCTCATAGGTTTTCTAAACCTTTTATATTTGTTACACTCTTCTGGACTCTCTCCAATTTGTCCACATCTTTGCTAAAAAGTGGCTCCCAAAATTGGACACAGTACTCCAGCAAAGACCTCTCCTACAGTTTTGAAAGATATATCCTAGTTCACTATAGTGGGTTCAACTGTGCCCAGCCACACCTATGGGCTAGATTCCAGCTAACTCCTATGTGGGTGTGCACTGGCAAGGAGGAGTGAGGAGCTTCCTCTCTCCTTGTGCAGTCCATACAAGGGCCAGGTAGAAATGCAGTCCCTGTGCTGAGTGGAGTGCAGCGACTGCTCCCTAATTAGTAAAAGTTCCCCTAAGAGGAAAGGAGGAACAAAGAGTAGGTGGAACCAATGGTTCTCCCCAATCTCTGTGCTGGCCAGCATTTTTGTTGGCCATCTGGTAGGGAATGTGCTGCAGTGCATCCCTTAAAGACTCATAAGACAAAGGCCAAAAGAACAATGGAATCAGCATCAAAAGGTATTGCTAGAGCCAGACAATATTTCCTGTTAGTGTTTGCTGGCTGAGAGTTTAACCCAATACTGATTAATTCTTGCTCACTGGCTAAGATTTCAGATTTGCTGCTTTCTCTCATTAAGAAAGTAGAGTTGGCAGTAATTCTTGACAATCAGACTGGTTCTTAAATCCTAGCTGTAGAGACAAGATGAAAAAATAATGGCCAACAAGCAAAGCGGGAGCAAGGAATTATTCTGAGAGACTACTAAAATAAACCAGCATCCCTACACACACCCATCATGTCACTTGAATACTGGAAACATCCAGAGGCAGATTTCCCCCCCTTACTCATTGAGTAAACTACTACTCAGAGTGAATAAGGGTGGCACAATGTTACTGGTTTAGCACAGAGAGATGAAAGAGAGCCATAACCCTGGAATAGAAAGATTCTCAATGTTTATTCAAGGCAATACATTTATTTTAATAAAAGATAATAGTTCAAGACAGAACATACAGAGTTAAAGAGTCTTCAGCAGATAGGATTGACCACCCAACAAAATTTAATCATACATTTCAAGAAGATTTGTGTCTTCTCTTCAGAAAATCCAGGTTAAGGCAAACACAATTCAATTCATTAAATGATCCAAGAAGGCTGCTTTGTTCCACAGAGTAAAATGCTGCAGATAAATCCACTACAATGAGGGGAGTTATTGAACTGAAACTGCTAAGGGAAAGCGGTCATTACAGCCCTTAACCAAAATTGGCTCAACAGGGCAGACTGACCTAATCCCAAAGTGAAATTTATCCACAAAATTGTCTCTGACAAGATGAGATCACAGCAACTGTCTGTAGCTACAGCTTCTTCCAAAATCTTGGTAGCAAATGGCATTTTAAACTAGTGTCCTATTTGAAAAAGGTCATTCTGTAGCAGAGATAACTTTTTTTTTTAATACAGTGACTACACTACTTCTTTATTAAGCCAGGTGCCTCTTGATAAGACAATTTATGCAATAAATTAAAGGTCTAAAATAGCAATATAAGGTTCCCTACACTGTCCCTCTCCTCCTGCACTAAGCATTTAATAGGCATTAGAGTCAGACATTCATGAGAATGATACATTCAGTATGTATCCTACAGTTGCCAGGCCTAGGTTTGTTTCTTTTTTAAAATTTCTTTCATCTTCTCTCTAATGCTCCCCTGGTTCTGTCAACCCCCTGCTGTCTATTCCCCCTACCCTTCCAGCTGCTCTCCTTCTCTCTAACAGCTGCTCCTCTGTCATTCTGCCATGCACTGAATGATCTCAGGCAAATAGGGGCTCAGCCAGAAAGACATCTAATATGCCAGACATTTGGCTAACAAAAGCCCTTAGAATCAATTTAGTAATTAGCTGAAAACAAAAATGAATGTTAACTGCCAAGGCCCCTAATAATGAGTGGCAGCTGCCATCTTGAGGTGCTCTCAAAAGTCACAGGTGCCATCCAGCTACCTTCTTTCATAGCAGCGAAGTGAATCGTTCTTCACTGAATGATTCTAAAGGTAAACCAAATACTTTTAAAAATAAATGAATACAAAACTGAGTGAGATCCCAAATTATTATGGGCCTGATCCTAGCCATTCTTCCAAAGATGCACAGGGACTTAGACTCAGTAAAACCAGTAAGGTTCAGTTGCAAGGAGGACAGGAATTTCTGGTTTTCTACCCTCTCCAGCATCCCCATACTTAGGGCTTGGGGGTGGAATGGTAGGCTACCAGTTGTTGTCCCTGGCAAAGTTGGGGAGCAGGAGATACTACAGTGGCACTTGGAACACCATACTGATGAGCACAGTATAAATCCCCAGGGAGATAAATTGGACAGGAATAGCCTCAAGACTGCAGTAGCATTTCCTGAACAGATCCCCTGCCTTTCCACAGCCTGGGAAGATTCTTTCTCTATCTTCTCTCCAACGGCTGCTGTGCCAGGCATGCCTGTTTATTCTGGCTTTGCACAGCAGAGAGGATTTGGGCCTAACTGAACTAGGGTTGCCAACCCTCCAGGATTGTCCTGGAGGATTTTAATATTTAATGAAATATTGTATCATGTGATGAAACCTCCAGGAATACATCCAACCAAAATTGGCAACCCTAAACTGAATACATGCGAAGATTTCAAAATTATCAATAAATATTGATTGAAAGAAAAGTGTTCAGTATCAGTTTTTCTCTGGCTGACTTGTTGAGCCCAGAGTTCTATTTTACCTTTGCTAGAGTGGATGATAAACATCATGTACCCCTAAAGCAGCCTAAGGAAAGTAACTCCTGCCCTGCTTTAGACATGTGTGACATCCCTGACTTGCGAGACAAACACAGAAGTCTGTGAACAAATGAAAGCCCTTCTGTTCATCTTTATAATCTGTGATATTTAACTGTTCAAAAGTATTCTATTAATGTTTCAGTAACTCGGTTTTTCAAGATTTAGTTAAAAAACACATTTACTCATTAAATTGGCCTATACTTTGTCACATCCACTTACATTATTGATAAAACCAAAAGCCAAATCATGTTCACTTTACTCACATGAGTAACTCTGTTCAAGTTAACAGCACTCACTCTTAAAATCAGTGGGGCTACTCACAGGAGGAAGGTGAGTGGATCTGACTTTTAATTTTTCCTCGTCAGCTCTTCGGAGCCAATCAAATTACAGAAGAATGAGCTGGCGCCTCTATCCTGGAGGCCATTAATCAACACGGACAGCTAATTTCCAAGTGCAACATCTTTACTACTAGCAATGATGCATGAGACAAACAGAACCAAGCTCGGCTTCAGATCCCGGTTGAGTAGCTTGCAGCAATGGTAGCTAGAAAACTCACCTTGTAACTTGTAAATTAAGTCAGTTGGTTCTGAAATTAATTCAGAGTGAAATCCACCCATCTAGGTGGGGAACACACAGAGCCATGCCAGGGCCACCACAGTCTTGCTGCTGTCTGAGAGGAAAGGGTGCACAGGCCGGACACTGCGTGGCAACGCAGAGGCATTTACAGGGCCAGCCAGCTATTTCGGGGCAAGGCTTCGAGGCACCACCGTGGCATCGCCTGGGGACACTTTGTGGCATCGCAGAGACTTTTCTCTGGCGACATTTCGCGATGCCGCTTTGAGTTGTTAGAAGTCACCCCAAGCGGCCAAAAGCACGACTCGGGGCCCCTAAGATGGCGAGACTAGCTTACAAAGGGCCAGATTTCCGTTATCACACCACCAGTGACTACTGGCTCTTTCGTGGCCTCCGGGCTGGAGCCGTCAGGGGTTGCGCTTTCCAGCTCTTCTGCCCCCAGCTAGAACCTTCGCCCTTCGGTTAGGGCCAGCTGGGATTCCCGCACGAGGAGCTGAGCCCAGGAGCAAGCCTCCCACAGGCTCTACAGCGAGGGCGGCCGCCCGGCCACACAGACCCGGCTCCGCTGAGGGCTGCAGGGGCGGGGGGAGGGGAGGAATCCTGCCGCCAGTCTCCAGGCGGTAGCAACCAGCCGCTCCCCAGGGACCCGTTGCTAGGGGGGGGGTCCATGCGCTAACGAGGTCCGACCCGGCCGCTTCCGGTCCCCTCCGTCTCCCGCCCCCCGGACCCCGCGCCTCTCGGGGTCTTTGGTTCCGCCCGGCGGCAGCAAGAAGCGCTCGGGGCATGCTGGCCGGGGAGACGGACAGGGCGGTCAGGCGGCTCCTGCGGGCCGGAGGCGCGGTCAGGTCAGGAACGGCGGGGACGGGCTGGGGGCGCTACAGCAGCAGCAGCCGCCGCCGCCTCCGAGGGGGAGGGGCGAGACGGAAACATGGGGTTGGGTAGGGAGCGGGTGAAAAGGGGAGAGTAGGGCCTGGGGGCGGGGGGCACGCGGGGGAGGGGGCAGCGTGTGGGGCCGGTCCATGGAGGCCGCATCACAGGCCGGAGCACCCAGGCGGGCTGTGTATGTATCCGGCCCACCCCGGGAGGGGGCAGCTCGGCCCCGGGCTCGCAGGGAGGCTGTTGGTGATGGGCCCCGCTCGGCCCCAGCCTCTTGCCCTCCTCGCCCGGGAGGGGCGACCGCGGCGGCCGCCCCGCCCCGCCCCGCCGGACGGGGATGTTTTCCTTCTGCTGAGGTGACCGTTACGGTGTCAGTGTCGGCCCGGGGCGTTTCAAGGGGTGGTTACGCTTTCTGTTCGCCCCACCAGGAAGACTTTACATTTCGAAACCCTTCCTGGGTTGTGGATTCAGCCAAGATCGTTGCCCCCCCCCCCCCCCCCCAGCTTAACTTTCCATTGTTGCCCATCCAGAAAATAACTTCCCTCCGAGCTGAGGAGGGGCTGTGTTTGCATATGGAATCCGATTGCCTGGCATCAGGCTAAACTTTAATCTACTGGCCTGTCATATGACCGGTTTCATTTAACCGTGAGCCAGGATTTATTTCTTGCATGTTACCATGTATATAGAGAGATCCATGCCCCCCTAGTGAACAGCAGGCACGTGTGTCTATAATACTGCCCGTGCAGGAGAGACTGGACTGAGCTCAGCACCCCAACTCAGAGGGACCATATGTTAACAGCTTGTGCTGAAGGCTAGTCCTATGATTTGCAAACTTTGGATTCTTTGTTTACACGCGAGGTGTTATTGATGGTGTAACAATTACCAAAGACATGACTGGGGATAAAAAAAAAACACAAAAATAGGATTGTACCAGACAAAAATATCAGTGTTCTATGTTTTACAGTGTCCTTGCCTATAATTCCTATATGACGTGTTAATGTTGTTACTGGTTTTCCAGTAGAAAACAGCAAGCAGACTTTTTTCCTCTTTTTTAGGCATAAAGTAATGAAGAACTGGGGTGTTGTTGGTGGAATTGCGGCTGCTCTGGCAGCAGGCATTTATGTTCTCTGGGGTCCCATCACTGAAAGAAAGAAACGCAGGAAAGGTGGGGAAAGTTCTAAATTGACCAACATTATCCATATCCAGTAACAGAAAAATTATCCATATCCAGTAACAGAAAAATATGTGCTAATGATGAATAAATTCTTATAATGTTCTCTAAAAAGGATGAGAGAATAGTAAATTTTTCATTTTATTGTGGGTTTAAATTTCTTTTGAGCTAAGACTTTGGATGTTAGAAATGTTTTCACTTTTTTTTAATCAGATTTTGTAAAACCTTTTGTTATATAGCAAAATATAAATTTTGGTCAGTGAATCACGTTGCCTCCTATCTGAATTAGTCTGTATCAATAAAAGATTTTTATTTCCTATGTAGATTTGATCCATGTATCTACTGGTTATGTTAGTTTAAAATTTTAAAAATTGTGATGATACATATTAGGCATACTTTGTATGTGTTTTGTAGTATGTTTGTATTACCTACGGAAATGCAATAAAATGTAAACAAATACACAAAATAAACACTTGATTGAACATAAGCACAGGATAAGAGAATGTCTTCTGCTTTGGAAGCATTAGTAAATATTCATACTAAAAATTGCTAGAATAAAGAAATATATTACACAAATCTTTGAAAACTGGAGAGCATCCCTAATACAATACTAATCTCCGAAGGAAGGAGATCTCACTAAATTGAGACCAGGTGTGCAAAGGCACATACTTTAGGCCCTCATCCTGGAAACACTTATGAATGTGTTTAACTTCACACATCTGAATAGTCTCATACAAGCTATTCACATGTGTAAAAATTAAGCACATATGTAAATGTTAGCAGGATTATTATTATTATTTTATTATTACTAATTATTTTATGTATTATTGTAGCACCTAGGAGCTGCAGTTATGAGGCAGGACCCCAGAATCAGGGCCTTCGACCTTGCAGATAGTATAACAAGTCACAAATTGAAAATTAAATACATTACAGTTGTTAATTCCAGTTTATATGGTAATTTGTAAATAATCCTACAGTAATCCATGCTTGATAGTGTTAATGTATAGCTTTCTGAAATTCAGTCAAGAACAGTTTTCAGAGAAAGTTAAAACATTTTTTTTACAATGGCATGATTCATAGAGACCATAACACTATTGCATGTTTGAGTGTCTTCTGATTTCTTACATAACAGTTGTAAACACCAAATAAAAGATAGTAGCTTGAAATCCAAATCACATGCACCATATCACTTTCAATAAAAAGAAACCAACTGTCCTAGACTCTAGAATGTAAATTGTTAATGCATATTTCTAGGGCTTGTGCCTGGCCTTCTCAACGTAGGAAACACCTGTTTCATGAACTCTTTGCTGCAAGGCTTATCTGCTTGCCCATCTTTCATCAAGTGGCTGGAGGACTTTACAGCCCAATACAAGACGGACCAGAATGAATCATCGGAGCACCAATATTTGTCCCTTACTTTGCTGTGCCTCCTGAAAGGTATCATGTTTTTAAACTTTTAAGCGGTTAGGTTACATTAACAAGAAAATAATAAACTAATTTGCACGGTGCAGAAAGTGAGTAATCTTTAATTTTTAATATCATAAAGATCTCTCGCAACAGTTGCCAGACTCAGAATTCAATCAGAAAGTAATTTCATTTACTATAATGTAAACGTTTCCCAGAGAGAAGGAAATTTCTCAAATAAATGCATGAGAGAGCATATGTGACATTAGATAAAAAGATCAGAAAACTAAATTTCTTACTACTTTAATGAAGATTGGGGGATTTAATAGGCAAATTTAATGAGCTGACTTGATGGTGTTTTCTATGTACAAAGAAATGACTGTATCTTAGGGTCCATTAACTCTGTTTAAAGCTGAGGTTTTTTTATTTGCTCAGGTTTTCATTACTATTGAGTCAATACAGCACCCTCAGGCAGGATGATTTAAATCAGGAAGTCTCGATTTAATCATGGATTTCTACATGAAAGTGCATTCTTGTTGGTTGTTATAACCTTAATACATATTCTTCACAGGTAGAGGAACTTCATTAAAATATTCCCAAACTGGGTCTCTTTTACGGCCTGCTGCCATTATAGATTTTCCCTTCTAGTCAGAGAATGGTATGGTAGATCTCAAATTAATGAAGGCTACACTCAGAAAGACCTCAAGACTTCTGGAATATGCTGCTCAAATAGTTTCACTTTTGTTTCTATTGCCTGTCCTTCCCTTCTCACATTTATCTCCAGACTTCTTCTCCTTGTCCACATCTGTTCTGCCCCCAACAATCGTCTATTCATTGAACTTTTTGAAACTTTGCACTTTTAGAGAGAGGTAAGGGATTGTGTGTACACAAATCTGCAGAGGGACAATAAGGTTGAGGTTTGCTATTTCTCACCTCTATATATTTATTTATTTAAAACATTTTTGCTGTTAACAAGCATGTTATCTCTGGGGACACAAATCTACAGTTTGAGAACTGCAAAACTAATTATCTCTGATGGTATCTTCTAGACTGAGCACTGAGTCCCATTGGGTAGATAGAAAGATTAACCTAAATAATCTATATAGAAGCCCCTGGAACCCCATAAAATTGGGTCCCTAATCCACGAACTATTGGAACTCATTTACAAAAAAATTTCTTAAACATTACATGAATATATTGTCTCATACTATAGAATTAGAATTTATAATCCCTATTCCATGATGAGATATCATTGAGCTATAATGTATCTTAATTAAAACTATCTTTAGATAGGTTTTTTCTCAAAAAGCATTTTATTTTAAAAATAAAATCCAATTTTGGATTTTTTTTTTTAAAAACAGTCATTGATTTTTATCCACCCTGCCCCCAGGTTATTAGTGTCCTTCCTAAATCCCACCAAGGAATCTCTCAAACCTCTACTGCTGAAGGAAGGATTAGCTCCACAATTAGTAATATTTCATTTACATTCATTTTCCAAGTCCCCTCTACTATCCTCTTTCCTTGAAAAAGGATTTTTCCATTCAAAGTTGTAAAGTTGAATGAGGTACCAGGGTCTTGCCCCTTTCCCTGCCCCTACCTGCATTGTTGTTATTGAAGCTGAAAGAGAGATCAGAGGGCGAGGTTTTACAATAAATATGGAGAACAAGGATTTACAATCACGTACAGTAGTTGAGGAAGGGGAAAAAAGGCATTCTACAAATTGTTCCTCTCAGACATAACTAAGAAATAACTGCGCAGCTGTGGATCAGTGGGTTTAGAACGTCCCTGCGACTGGGCCAGCTCCTTGTACTTAAGCTTGTGTTAACAAATCATTCCATTGTTGTAAGTGAAAAGAAATTAGGCCCCCTATATCCAGATTTTGTGATCTAACTAATCTTAGTGGCTCCACTTACCATTTTGAATTTAATACCTCCAGCTTTATCCTGCCAAGAGGTCACAGAAGATGATGTCCTGGATGCAAGCTGTTTGTTAGAAGTGTTAAGGCTGTACAGGTGGCAGATCTCGTCATTTGAAGAGCAGGTGATTACAAAATTCAAACTAGATTATAGTATATGTCAAACTTAGATACTGTGATGATAGGTGCCTTTTGTAATATATGGTATTTATAGATCTGAGTTTCAAATCTGAATCCTCTTCAGCATGGTGAAAGTTGTCTTTAGTAACTAAGAGAAAGCAGCAATGTGATTAATACATGACACCTTCAGTTTGTTTTAGAGATGCCTGATTCAGACTCTAATGCCTTTCAACTGTCAGCGTTTGGTATAATGCTGCCAGTAGGGACAAGATTCCAGGGGGTAAAATCCTGGCCCCTTTAAAGTCAATGCAAGTTTTGCCATTGACTTCAACAAGGCCATGATAAAATGCCATGGTTTCTGTTTCTAAGGAAGTTCCCTGTGTTTTCTTAAGACTCCCAGATTTAGTTACATACAAACGATGTGGCTTCTAGATCTTGTACACAGCGCATATGTCTGCAAGCTGTGCAGACATACCAAATACAGTAGATTCTGCTTAATAACAGGGGTATTGACAACTTTTGGTTAATAGCAGCATTTTGCCAGGAACCAATCCCATTGCATTGACTTTAATGTTAACGGGATGCAGGTATTGGCAACGGCACGCTGCTTAATAACACCATTTCTTTGATTCTTGGAAGAAAGGCCCCAGCTGTTGACAGGTTTGCGGGGATGCAGCCAGGGAAGGAAGTGCTTTGGAGTGCCTACCCTGGCTGCAGCCCTACAAACCTGCCTGCAGCTGGTGCTCAGCCCATCCCAGTGCTTCCTTCTGGGGTTGCAGGCCCACAAACCTGCTGCCGCACAGGGATGGCACAGGAGGTAAGAGGCTGTAGTGGGGATGGGGGCTGCAGCCCGCATGCCAGAGCTGAATGACACCTCTCCCTGCACTCTCCAGGCTGTACCCTGCTGGGGGGCTGCACCCAGGTAAGGAAGCGCTGGCACATGCTAAGCTCTGACCCCCAGAGAGCACAGGGAGGGGTATGGTGCAGTCCCATGAGTCCCCAGCTCCCAATAGAAACTCCATCATCCTGCTGGTGCCCTGCTCACAGGCAGGTTTGCAAGGGTGCAGCCAGGGAAGACACTTCCCAGCACTTCCTTTCCTCAGTGCAGCCTTGCAAACCTGCCTTCTCCTTGTTAGCAACTGCCGGATAAGGGCAACTTTTTCCTGGCAACTGAGGAGAATATGCAGAATCTACTGTATTTGAAAAATGTTTTCTGCTCCTGTGTGAGTGCAGTTGGTTGGGGTCAGTAAATTGGTTCAGTTGTTTCTTGTATAAATGTGGTTGTATATTTTATACTTCATATCCAAAACAAATGACATAAGGGTTCAATTCTGCTCTCATTGAAGTCAGTCAATTTCACCATTGACCTCAGTGGAAAGCAGACTTTTGGGTTATTATTGTGAGTATATTTTTTGTATGTGTACTCTTTGGTATTCTTTCAGTGTTATACGCCACAAATACATTTTTTTAAAATGTTGTGCATTGTTGTGGGCTTAGCTTTGCAGAAAAGATTGTTGGCAAAATTGTAGCACATGCATAGGGATATAGGACTGGATGGGACCTCGTGGATCATCAAGTCCAGTTCCCTGCTATTGCAGAGAACGCCATCATATAATCCTGTTTATAAATTTATCAAGCTCCATCTTAAAATGAGTAAGGTTGTTTGCTCTCACTACTCGTATTGGAAGGCTGTTCCAGAACCTCTCTCCTCTACTAGTTAGAAAACCTTCTCATTTCCTGCCTGAATGTATTCATGGCCAATTTATACTCATTTGTTCTTGTGCCAACATTGTCCTTTTGCTTAAATATCTCTTCTTCCTCTCATGTTTATCCCCAAATGTATTTAGAAAGAGCAATCATATCTCCTCTCAGCCTAAGTGGTTGTTATTAAATGAACTGGGTCCTAAAAGTGTAATCATTTCTTCTTAAAGGAAAAATTAACGCCTCATTTTGCCATGACAGATTCCTATGTGCACACACATTCTTGGTATGTTTGTTGATGCTGTCTTGTTTGATTCCCCTCTAAGTTGTATATCACCCTTTAATAGGATGCTCATGAACTATTCCATGTCCTTACATCTTCGTTGGAAGATGAGCGAGATCGTCAGCCCCGGATCACCCATTTATTTGATGTGCATTCATTAGAGGTAAAACTGTATAAAAATGTTATTTCCTTTTTCCTTTAAAGTGATAGAGCCTATTTAGATACTAAATATGCAATGCTGTTCTTTCATCTTTGGATAAAAATGAATGAATAAAACTAGCAAATTGAAAAAGAAAACTTTGCAAAGCAATATAATATTTTAGTACTTTGCATTTATAGTGACCCAGTCATGCAAGGAGCTGAGCGTCCTCAATGCCCATTAACATCAGTGGGAGTTGAGGGCACTCAGCATCACATAGGATTGGGTCCACAGCGCCATCCATTTGAGAATCTCAGTATATTGTATGGATGGACTATAGGAATTGCCATAATGGCCCAGACCATTGGTCCATCTAATCAGGTATCCTGTCTCTAACAGTTGTCAATACACTAAGTGCTTTAGAGAGAAATGCGAGAAACTATATAATGGACAATTATGGAATAAACTACTCAGAGGAGAAGTTTCTTCCTAATTTTCCACAATTAGCAGTTGACTTATTCCCTGAAACATGAAGGTTTAAATCTCTTCTACATTTTTATTCTGTCTAATATAACTGGATGTTCTATCTGTTAAGCTTTTATCAATTGTTGTAAGCTCTCAGTATCTTGTTGCTACAAGTTCTAGCGTTCATGGTGTGTTGTGTAAAAAACACTTCTTTTGTCCATTTTAAATTCATTGCTTTTCGGTTTCATTGGTTGTCCCTAAGTATTAATTTTTTAATGGTACAATTTTTAGACTAAAATGAGAGCATATTTAAGATTTTGTGTTTTTTAAGGTGAGATTTAATACAATCTTTTCCCCTCCTCTGTAGCAGCCAGAAATAACCCAAAAGCAAATAAGCTGCAGGACAAGAGGTAACATTTTCTCCCTTAAAAAATGTGAAATGTGCATATTTACTTATAGACATGGCAACAGTAGTTATTGAAGTAATATTACTATTATTTGATCTGTTTCCAGTGACCTGGAATATATCTTTAAATGTCTCCAAAGACAATGTTAATTAAAGATTTGTAAACAGAAAGTAAAGTGTTTTTAAAAAACCTGGGTTTTAACAGCTGTAAAAAAAAAACAACCCCTGAGAAATAAAAAATCCAGGCATTATAATGATCATGATGAACATGGAAGTACTAAATATTAAAAACAGTTACAACTTTGTATTTTAGGGTCACTTCACCCCATGTCAAGTCACTGGAAGTCTCAACATCCTTTTCATGGAAGGCTGACCAGTAACATGCTTTGCAAACACTGCAAACACCAGGTACAACAATTTGTGTGTTTGAGATTAATTATAAACAAATGAAAAAGGAAAGCTTAATCAAATCACATTCTAGTGGATTCTTTAATGACAGGTACCATCTTTTGTTTTATTTTGTGCAATCCTGAAAATGTGCAGGATTGGGGCCTTATATTGTAAGCACACCATGGCAAGAACTTTGTTTTCATATTTGTCTGTAAAGTGCCTACCATAGCATTAGTACTGTACAAATATGTAATAATAATAATGAAAAAAACAAAATTGTGACCATGCTTTGTTTTATAAGTGTGGTGATTGTAACTTAAATATTGCTTTTAGTATTTGACTTTCACTTGCAGACACATTCTTGTTATAGGAAAAATCCGGTAGCACAGGTAGCATTTTAAGACTTGGTCATTCAGTCTTTAAACAGCCAATGTTCCTATTGATTCTTATGCAGTAAATGTGGGATTGGGCCAGGAATGTTGACTTCTGTGCTGGACAGAGGAAACAGTACCTAATGCTTACAGATTATCTTCTGCTGCCATGGAAAAATTCTACTCAAATATTTCCAAAACAATTTCCAAAACTCTTTCTTTACAGAAAAAAAAAGAACCTTCCCTCCACTGAACTAACCAGAAGATATTTTTACCAGATCTTTGAATTGTTTGTAACTAATTTTGCTGTATTTAGAAATACAAATCCAGATCAGATTATATCTAGTTAGAGAGTGCTCAGGCCTGTTTGATTAGGCTGAAGGTGGACTGTAACGCTGTGCACATGTGAACTGTTTTCTTTCAGAGTCCTGTGAGGTGTGATACATTTGACAGTCTTTCGCTGAGTATTCCAGCAGCCATGTGGGTATGTGCTTTCTTCTGAAGCATGAGCCATTCTGTACTACATGCTGCCTTATAGTCAAAGCTTTATTCTAGACTCTAGTCCTGTGTCTGAATTTAAGATGATGGGGTGAAATTGTAAATCAGTAATTTAGAATTAATTTTATGACATTTTATTAATTTTTGTTGTTGTTTTAGTAGATTTTCCTGATTCAGTATCTTACTCTGAACATAGTGGAGCAAATTTCTAGCTGAGGTAACCAAGTGTAACTTCATTGATATCAATGGAGTTATCTGCCTACACCAGTGATAAATTTGGCCCTGTCTCATATCTAGAGATACCGAAGTGCAACTTGAGGGCCATGTGTTTCCTGCAAAGTCCTAGAATGTGCCTCTGCTTGTTTTCTCCCTTTGATTAGAGTGAGAACAAAGCTGCCAAATTGTAGGCTGTTAGAGCTGGTGATTTCAAGGAAGAAGCCATTTGTGTTAATCTCTAAAAAAGCAGTGTTTCTCAACCTTTTTAATACAAGGGACCAGCTTGCTGCCTTTCTAAACTGTCAGGTAGATCTCGGAGACCAGTGCCGGTCCACCGACCGGTCGTCAAGAAACACTGCTCTAAAGGAGATACAAGTCTGGACAAATATTATGGTTGTGTGCAAAGTTATTATTAGATTACCAATAGTCCACTTGTATGCAAAATTTGTGTGGTCCTTGGTATTGCAAAGTTTGGGCCCCTCATATACTGTGTGCTCCAAGTTTGTGTCTCCAGACAAGGGGTCTGTTATCCCCTTTGTGTGTTCATGGAACAACCATTTGCATCCATAGGAGTTTTGTGATTCATAGGGTGAACAGAACCAGGCTTTTGACACTTTTGTGCTAGTTTCCTACTTTCATATCCAGATCACCATCAGTTGAAGATGACCCCAGCTCACCATCAGTATAGATTTTGCCATCGAAAAGATGGCTAAAAATAACAAGAAAGCAACTAATACATGAGACGTAAAATACAGCCAGAAGGCCACATTCCTGCTGGGCAAGGGGTCGGGCTGCAGAAGGTGTTTCATGGGACACTGTGTAATTGTGAAGGGAAGTATTGTAAGAGGACCAGGGATCTGCTGGTTCAAAACCCCACTAAGAAGTTTGGAAGTGTCATGGAACAAATTACCGAGGGAAGTTATGGAATCTCTGTTACTGGAGATTTTTAAGAACAGGTTAGACAAACCTGTCAGGGATGGTCTAGATAATACTTAGTCCTGTCTTAGTGCCGGGGATTGGACTAAATGACCTTTCGAGGTCCCTTCCAGTCTTACGATCCTATGGCTACTACTTCTGCACATAGACTATAACAGCTTCCAAGGATAAACTGGGTGGAAGGAGGAGGCTTTCATTCCCCCACCAACCTTGTGTATGTTCTCTGCTCAAAGCCCTTCTATTCTAGCTTTGTGGAGGAGCCAGGATTTAGCTCAGGATGTATTAATTCCTATTAAATAGATGACTAAAATCCTTTAACAGAATTTAATTGTGTGCATCATAAAATCAGTGCAAAGTTGTTTTTTCTCATACTCAGGGTCGTCCTATGACACTGGACCACTGCCTCCACCATTTCATCTCTTCTGAATCAGTAAAGGATGTTGTATGTGACAATTGCACTAAAGTATGTAATTTTAATGTATATACTCTTCCAGCTCAGTTTCTAGACCAAGTGACTCAGAGTCAGGACTCCTAGGTTCTACTTCTTGCACTGCTGCTGACTTGCTGAACCCTCGGTTTCCTCACCTCTGAAGTGAGGATACTACCTCACAGGGTGTTAGGAGTCTTAAATTATTCATAGTTTGTAAAGCACTTTACAGATCCTGCAATACTCAGTGATTGCCAAGTATTAAATTTTATAATATCTTGGGTGGGTTTTTCTTCCTGATCTCTAAACATTGTTTTACAACTATTTTGTAGCTTGACTGTAGCACAGGGAGCAAGAGTAACGTGTCTAAGATCAGACAGAGAATGGCTAAAGGTTAGACTTGAACCCAGAACTTTTGTGTTCATGGGCACTTTCTATAAATGTTTCTATTTAGTTTCACTTCTTAATTCTCATGCACTGGTATAGTTCTGCACTTCTGAGGTTACAAACAGCTGGGAAATGGTTAAATCTAAACAAACTGTTTAAACCCGAGCATAGCCCTAGATAAGAAACTACTATTTTTTGGCATATGCACATTCCCAATATTGGTTTGTGTAATTTAGTATTATGGATAATTAAATGGCTATAATTGTGTTTCCTTTGGTTTCAGATTCAGGCAGAAGGGACACTGAATGGGCAAACCACAGAAAACCAGAGAACAACATTTGTTAAACAATTAAAGCTAGGGAAGGTGAGACAAATTGATCTGGCAAATTTATTTTTAAAGCCTCTACAGTAGTGTCTTCTTAAACAATCCAGTGACTTATCTCTTCAGTCTGTTATTTTGATACCCACTTCTTGGCATTGAGCTTGGAGACCATTCATATTCTATTTTGCACTTAAATGTGAGCTCAGTTGGCAGTTTTGTATGCCATAACACCTTGACTCAGCAAAGCACTTAAGCCTATGCTTAACGTTAAACACATGAATAATCTCACCTTAATTCTACAGTGTGTGTAAACATATGTAATGCTGAGTTGTGGTTTATATGTCCCTTGAGATTCAGCAATAAAAATATGTGATTCTGTATTTCAGTGGTGAATGAAGTAATTCCTGTATATATTTTGTTAAACACTTTGCCATCCCAAAGGATCTTAAGCAATTGCATGTTCTTAAAATAAATAAATAAACCCCATTCTGAATGCAGGTGATTGGGAGGGTGAACATGGTAGTAAATGGCTGAAACAACTTAGATTGTTCTGTGTTTGTACAGCACATTGCATAACTGGGTCTATGACTAGAGCTCCTAAGCACTACAGTATTACTAATACTGTAACTTAATTGAAAGAGACAGTAAAACCCTGTGCTGCATTTTGGGTGTAAAACAATGTAACTGTTTGATTCTGTTTTCCATGGCGCTTGCTCGTTTTACTCTGACCAGCCACAAAAACACTGCACTTGAAAACTTAGCTCTGGTTACAGTATAATAGCACTAACTGCACGGGACCCGGATCCTCTGTCCCCAAGGGATTCTATTGATCAGAATCTTTGGTCTGCGCTGGACAAGTTTAAAAAGATTTTGGATGAGTCTTTTAGAAACATGCATGTGTTTTTATTGACTTTTCCCACATGTGGCAAACCCTGTTAATTTTGTCCTAATAAAATTCTACTTAATAAATTATGGTTAATTCTGTTATTAAGATTATAATAATAGAATTATAATATTTATAATAATATTATCTATAATAATTAAGGTTACTTCTACCTAATAAATGATGGTAGTGTTATTAGGAACCTCTCTTCTAACTGTCAGGCTTTATACTTTGTATTATAGGTATTGCTTCTAATGGGCTTACATACAGATATAGTAGCAGATGAGAAACCAGTTTAGTATCCCACTTCCCCATTCACTCTCTTGGACTTTAATTCTAGTTCCAAGAATATACTTTTAAATCAAGCCGTCGTTTCTTCCTATTTTTAATATGTCTGTTGACATTGTATTTCTGTGGAATGTGCTTGAAGCTCCCTCAGTGTCTGTGTATCCATCTGCAAAGGCTGAGCTGGTCAGACCAAGGCATGCCTCTGAAACGTCATGAACATGTGCAGTTCAATGAGTTCCTGATCATGGACATCTACAAATACCACCTCCCTGTCCATAAATCAAGCCAGCATGATCTACACCAGAAAGGCAATCCATGGATGTCGTCTGAAACAAAGGATGGGTCAGCAGTAAAAGCCTCAGGTATTTGATCTGAAAATAAAAAATATCAGGTAGTTTGTCAGTGTATAAGAACAAATATATTTATTTTGATTTATACTAAAACCTAGGAAGATCCCCTTTCCCAGCAGGTTTGGCCCCATGACATATATTTAAAATACAGTTCATACAAATTTACTGTTCACTTCCATTCCAAAATTCTTGGAGCATAGGTGGGCTGTGGAGAACTGGGCTGCTTTTGCCCCCAAAGGATGAGTCAGTTCCAAAGTCAATAGGCCCTCACAGAGAATGTCTTGTTAGTAGACCACCACTTTTAAACCAAGGGAGCTCCAACTATGGCTGTATTGCAGGGGGAGTGCAGACCCTGGAGCTCTCATGTAATGTGGTCACAATCAGACCCTGTGTCAAAACTAATGTTGAAATTGCAGTTCAAGGTATACATTATACAGTGTTTAACTAGAAGACAAACCCTTATTCATGTGAGGAATCCCATAGAGTTCAGGGGGCCTGTTCACATAGGAAAGAGTTCATAGGATCATGTGTCAAAAACTGTGCATTTGAAAAATGGCCCTGGATCCAATCAGCCTTCAGTGTGGAGCGTGCCCATTAAAGTCAGAATTCAGCTCTAAAGAAGTCTTCTGTTGGCAGGAAGAGCCATTGAGGAGGCGTTAGGCATACAGACTGTGCCCTTGCTTGATAACGCCACAACTTTTTGCTTAAAGAAATAAACAAAATCATCACAAACTTGAGCAAACTGTTTCCAATCTGTATGGCTATATTGTATCACATCATTAGAGCTTAATTCCCTTGTTGCTGCTGGTTCCAACTCTTCAAATAATTACTTGAATCGAAGGCTAACTACTACTTCAAATAACCCAAATTGAGCAGGGCTCTTGCAACCACATTCTTCTGTAAGCTGTTAACAGTTGTCCTTGGATATAATGCTCCCCTTCCTCATTAGGGGATCGTGAGGTTTAATTAATTAATGTTGTAAAGTGCTTTCAGATTCTCTAATGAAAGGTGCCATAGAGAGTACAGGGCAATTATTTGTAATATTAATAGTTAAGCTGCACATCAGTTAAATCACTGAATTTATAATTTCTCTGGCAGATCTGGAGCAGACATGTAGCACTAAATCATTCTTTATGAATGGCGCCTGCTCTCCTTCATTATTAACATCCCAGATAACTTTCCCACTTGCAGTAGTTCCAGACTGCAGGTAAGTCAGACTTTTGAAGTTATTTTATGATTTCTGTCTGTGCTTAAAACTGATGTAAGTCAGGGATCGGCAACCTTTGGCACGTGGCCCGTCAGGGAAATCTGCTGGCGGGCCGGGAGGGTTTGTTTACCTGCAGCGTTCGCAGGTTCGGCCGATTGCAACTCCCACTGGTCGTAGTTCGCCATTCCAGGCCAATGGAGGCTGCGGAAAGCGGCGTGGGCCAAGGGATGTGCTGGCTGCCGCTTCCCGCAGTCCCCATTGGCCTGGAACGGCAAACTGTGGCCAGTGGGAGCTGCAATTGGCCGAACCTCCGGACGCTGCCGGTAAACAAACCGTCCCGGCCCGCCAGCGGATTTCCCTGATGGGCCGCGTGCCAAAGGTTGCCGATCTCTGATGTAGGTTATAGTTTCCTTTATTCTATCTTTACTGGGATTCGGTAGCCACAGAATTTACCATTTATCCCAGCTACTGCAGGTGTCCTCCTCGTTATCAAAGGATTTCTATCCCTTGCTGATTGGGTGATTTGTCGGTACTGCTCTGCTCCCTGTGTCCCCAGCTAGTAAAAGTTATGTGGATTATAAGTGAAGAGTTCAAAATCTCCTTTCTCCTTTCAAAATCTCCTTTTTCTGGTTGCTTTTGCTCTGATGGCTGCTACAGGAAAAAAATCTGGAGTGCAGCAAGCTTCTTACTGCAGAGCCATCATCTTATAACTGCTGCCTCTTCCCTGATATCTCCCTTTTCTTTTCTCTTGACTTTTGAGAACAAATAGGTGTTTGTCATTTCTTGTAGACTTTTTAAAAAAATCTTGTATTTAAGGAGCCTGTTTTTCAGAGCTGTGTGCTCGCTGCTCCCTGCGACTTCTGTTGGAGCTGTGGGCACTCCGCTTTTGTGATGATCAGGCCAAAAACTTGTCCTGTTAAATATTTTTCCCAGAGCTCTCCTAGTTTCTGAGAATATTCACTTTTCCCATGTGGCTGATGTATAGTTCCTATAACATCTGTCTTATCTGTAATCATGTATCTTTTCCCTGGGGTATATACTGACTTAAGGTATTCCTTGTCTTTGCTCGCACCATGTGTCATGACCTGTTCCGGGGGGGCAGCAATGGCTGTTTTACAGCCCACATGCTTGCTGAGATACACAGGTTAGAAAAACAGGTGCATGGAGCAAGTACTTGAGAGGCTTCCATTATTATATAGGGATGGTGTCGTGTAGTTTTGTGGTTTTTTTTCTGTTAAAATCACATGTCCTGGGATAACTTTTACCATTAACACTGCTGTAGAACTTAGTACTCACATACTAAAGGAAACAGGTGGGAGGCCTCCCTGCAAAATTCAGAGCCAGTGTGCTACACAGTATGCAGTGGCCCTCTCTAGAATACAGTCCAGAACCTGCTTTCATTAATACTCAAAGCAGCAGTTCGGTTCTCTTGATTGGAGAAGAGTGAGGCACTTGGACAATCGCAGTGTGAAGGTCTGAGGTGTTATGAGGGAATGTGCTGGTGTGAGAGTGCATCTCTTAAGAAGGGGTCCACGGAATGAAAAACATGCTTTAGAATGAACTTGCTACTGTAAATATAGTGACTGGGGATTCTCTGGGTACGCGTTTGATACACAAGTGCTGCTGACCCCTTCCTTTCTCTCATTTGCCCTTCAGTTCCCCAGTGTATCTCTACCGTCTGATGGCTGTTGTAGTTCATCATGGGGACATGCACTCTGGACACTTTGTGACCTATCGCCGCTCTCCGCCTTCTCCCAAGACCGCACTCTCGGTTAGTAACCAGTGGTTGTGGATTTCCGATGACACTGTGCGCAAAGCTAGTTTGCAAGAAGTGCTTTCATCTAGTGCTTACCTGCTCTTTTATGAACGTGCTCACTCAAGAGTGCAGCACCAAACTCAGGAGTTCAGGGCTGAAGAATGACTTGGACCTCTGGAGAAGGATAAAACTTGAGAGAACTGCTCTTGTGAGATGTACATTGCACCTTCTGACTGTTATGCAAATAGCCCACTACATGCCCTTCGATATTCCACTCCTTCCTGGCAATGGTGTCTGGCTACTGCAGGGAGCTAGTGTCTCGTACCAAAACGATGCTGCCCAAAGTTGGTGTGCTAGTGGTGGGCACTCCAGAGTGTGTCTGCATTAGAAAAGCAGGTTTGCTGTTCAGATAATAATCTCTCTGCACCACAGATTTGAAACATGGGATTTAAACAAGGACTTCCCAGGGCCACATCTTTTTATTCTGATCTGTATGCATGTTTTCGGGTGGAGCTGCTTAGTGTCACCTTAAGATGTTTCTTAGCAGGGGAGCCGTAGAAGTGATTGATGAGAAATTACCGTTCTCAAGGCAATGATTTAAAAAAAATGAGGTGCCTTGAGATTATTTAAATGGTTACATTACCATTGTCTACATCTACAATATGTGGATTACATTCTGGTAAACATCTATATCAAAGTGATATGAAGAACTATTAACTGAATCATATTTCTTGTCATAACCCCAGCTAAGCAACTAAACAAGTTGTCTCTACCAAACATGCTTGATCCAAAAAAGCCCTTTTCTGTTTTTCTTTTTTTCCCTAATATTTCATTTCTTTGTATATCATAGAAGTACTTATGTCAGTACAAACTACAGTTTTCTGTTTCAGGGAAATACTCAAATAGTTGATCAATTAGAACTGAGACACTGATTTGTTGCTCCATATCCTCATACTGTAAGAGCTGTTAAGAGAGAGCAGTATCTGCTAGTAATCACTATGGTAATGTCTTCTGTCTCTGCAAAACAATTCTATACTGTTGCTTTAGAGCATCAAGTAGACTGTGCCTCTCAGTGCTAATCTTGAAGATGACTGATTGATACTTTAAACTCACCTTTCCTACTTTAATGATGAACACTGCCATTCCCTATCATCCCTTGTAATGAATGCCTTCTGATCTGTAATGAAGCTTGAACCGGTTGTGATTGTGAGCTTGGGACTTGAGGCAATGTGTCATGGTGGGTTAGAATACACACAATTGCATGGGCAGTGGTTGGCACTTAGTCCAGTAAAATAGTACAGTAGCCTGAACAGGTTGGTATCACTGCATTAGATATTACTATTTTTAAAGAGTTTGATATTAACCGTATATTGCTGCTCTGTGCTCTTTGGTGTGTAAAAAAAGGAGACAGGGACATAGGCAAGAAATCCTTTGGGCTGTTTTTAAATTAATGGGGATAAAATGGACAGACGTGGGAGTTCTTTTCTATGTATGTACTTCGGGGTGTGTGTGAGAGAGAGAAAGTAAGTGTGTGTGTGTGTGTGTGTGTGTGTCAGACTAGGTCTTTTCAGTGTAAAACATTGACTGACTTTTCAGACAATATCTACTGCCTCTGTAAAGTAGCTTTTTTTCCTAAAAGTTTTTTTACTGTAACTTTGTACATTTTGGATCTATATCATTCAACTGCCCAATGTTGTTCATACGCATTTGGAGCGTTTTAATAGGAGACTGAAAAAAATAGTCACAAGATCATAGGCTATGAGTGTATATAACACTTAGCTGAAGTCATTCCAGAGTGAGGATCATAATCCCTACTCAGAATAATGCTCACAACCCAGAGAAGTGTGTATAAATCCATTGACCTATCCGGTCCAAAGAAACCTCAGCTTCTGTGTTAGAAGCACTTTTTTTACCTTACTAATTTTATTACTATTTAAAAAAATATGTAATCCCAATAAACTTTGTGACCATTGAAAAGAGATCTAAACTCAGCATGTGACCCACAAAAGCAAAAAAAAAAATACCTGAGGCTGAAGCTTCTCTATTGTAGATAGATAGAAGTAAGCACTATGGGCTTTGCAAAGCAGTGCTGGTTGTCAAGGGGCAAGAAACGCATGCAAAGCATCTGCCTACAGAAATGCTGCCAGTTGTACCTCGGACCTTCAAAGCGTTTCCATCTGACATTAGTGTATATGCTGCCATAGCGAGGCTCAACAGGGTCTGCTTTGAAATTTTAACTCCTTTGATTTTGTGGGAGCGTCTGCTCATTGATAGTATTTGAACAAGTCACTTTATTATGCAGTAATGTGTGGTGTGTCAGATACTACCCACTAGGAGGACTGTAGGCTTTAGGACTCATCAGCCTCTATATGACTGTGTGAAGCCACACATTGTTGCAAGTTGTGTGTGTGTGTGTGTGTATAAGTAATGTTTTCTGAAAATTTCCTTTTGTATAAACCTGCTCTTCACTAGTGACATTTCTCTGTGCCAGTTTGGTGTGAGTGAAAGGCTGCTCACTGTCACACATCACTAAGCTACTTGTTTGCCATACTGCCACTGAATGGGAAGTTTTGTTTGGAATCTTCAGCAAAGGGCAATAGGAATGAGTGTTGGGCAGAATCTCTTCCTATCTTCATGGCAAGAAAGGAACAGGAGTTCTTTTCTTAGCACTGGTTGTGGAGAAGTGTCAGCATCTTGGTTGTGATGCTAAGAAGTGCTGAGCACCCACAACTTACATTGGCTTCAGAGACTTGCAGAAGGTTGGCACCCCTCACGATCAGACCCTAGATACAGTCTGGCCAGCTGAGCCTCATGGGCAGATACCTTTTGAGAGCAATGTGTCTCTGTTCAGGTGGAGGGGTACACCCAAATGGCTCAGCTTGTAGGATTGGGGGGCTAGTCTCTGCCAGCCAAAAACAGCATTTTAATTACTCAAAGGTTACAATTGTTGAAAAGGTGCTTATGAATGGAATAAAGGAATATTATGAAACATTAACCATATAGAAAACTGACCTCTGCTTACTCTGGTAGAACTAAGATAACAGATCTTTAATTGAATTATTCTTGTTTTAATGCACATGTTAATAAAAAGGTATGATGTTAGAGTCCAAACCACTGCACTTCATTTCCAACACTGCTGTCTTTGAACTGCCTAATCCCTTATGGGAATTTTTGTACCTGTCCTGTACAGTAGCAATAAAAGAACCAACTTACTAGAAAAGGTATCTGGCTGCATGTTGTGATGGATTGAAACAAAAGACAAGTGAGAGGCAGCAGTGATGTCTTTTCCTTTTCTAAGGCAATGGCCTGCAATACCGGTCCCTGTGAGCTCCTGATTTGCTCTGTTC
This sequence comes from Macrochelys suwanniensis, assembly GCA_033296515.1. NCBI lineage: Eukaryota > Metazoa > Chordata > Testudines > Chelydridae > Macrochelys > Macrochelys suwanniensis. The sequence continues at coordinate 3,878,072 of CM065789.1, read as the reverse complement.
CATGGCTGAACGCAAGGCACTGACAAGGCTGTAGTACTCGAAGCACGAGTTTTTAGTTAGTGTAACATCTCCTCTATACACACAGTAAAATATCAATGTGAGGGCTACACCATAGACTCATAGACTTTAAGGTCAGAAGGGACCATTATGATCATCTAGTCTGACCTCCTGCATAATGCAGGCCACAGAATCTCACCCACCCACTCCTGGAATAATCCTCTCACCTATGTCTCAGCTATTGAAGTCCTCAAATCATGGTCTAAAGACCTCAAGATGCAGAGAATCCTCCAGCAAGTGACCCGTGCCCCATGCCGCAGAGGAAGGCAAAAAACGTCCAGGGCCTCTGCCAAATCTACCCTGGAGGAAAATTCCTTCCCGACCCCAAATATGGCGATCAGCTGAACCCCGAGCATGTGGGCAAGACTCACCAGCCAGACACCCAGGAAAAAGTTCTCTGTAGTAACTTCTAACATCCCATCATTGACCATTGGTCCTATTTACCACTGATGGCAATTAATTGACCTTTGACTAAGATCATGTTATCCCATCAAACCACCCCCTCCATAAATGTATCTAGCTTAATCTTGAAGCCAGTTAGGTCTTTTGCCCCCACTGCTTCCCTTGGAAGGCTGTTCCAGAACTTCACTCCTCTGATGGTTAGAAACCTTCGTCTAATTTCAAGTCTAAACTTCCTGATGGCCAGTTTATATCCATTTGTTCTTGTGTCCACATTGGTACTGAGCTGAAATAATTCCTCTCCCTCCCTGGTATTTATCCCTCTGGTATATTTAAAGAGAGCAATCATATCTCCCCTCAGCCTTCTTTTGGTTAAGGTAAACAAACCAAGCTCCTTGAGTCTCCTTTCATACGACAGGTTTTCCATTCCTCGGATCATCCTAGTGGCCCTTCTTTGTACCTGTTCGTTTGAATTCATCCTTCTTAAACATGGGAGACCAGAACTGCACACAGTATTCCAAATGAGGTCTCACCAATGCCTTGTATAACGGTACTAACACCTCCTTATCTCTACTAGAAATACCTCGCCTAATGCATCCCAAGACCGCATTAGCTTTTTTCACGGCCACATCACATTGGCGACTCATAGTCATCCTGTGATCAACCAGGACTCTGAGGTCCTTCTCCTCTTCCGTTACTTCCAACTGATGCGTCCCCAGCTTATAACTAAAATTCTTGTTATTAATCCCTAAATGCATAACCTTACACTTCTCACTATTAAATTTCATCCTATTACTATCACTCCAGTTTACAAGGTCATCCAGATCTTCCTGTAGGATATCCTTATCCTTTTCTGAATTGGTAATACCTCCCAACTTTGTGTCATCTGCAGACTTTATTAGCACACTCCCACTTTTGGTGCCGAGGTCAGTAATAAAAAGATTAAATAAAATTGGTCCCAAAACTGAACCTTGAGGAACTCCACTAGTAACCTCCCTCCAACCTGACAATTCACCTTTCAGTATGACCCGCTGTAGTCTCCCCTTTACCCAGTTCCTTATCCACCTCTCAATTTTCATATTGATCCCCATCTTTTCCAATTTAACCGATAATTCCTCATGTGGTACTGTATCAAATGCCTTACTGAAATCAAGGTAGATTAGATCCACTGCGTTTCCTTTATCTACAAAATCTGTTACTTTCTCAAAGAAGGAGATTAGGTTGGTTTGGCACAATCTACCTTTTGTAAAACCATGTTGTAATTTGTCCCAGTTGCCATTGACCTCAAGGTCCTTAACTACTTTCTCCTTCAAAAATTTTTCCAAGACCTTGCATACTACAGATGTCAAACTAACAGGCCTGTAGTTACCCGGGTCACTTTTTTTCCCTTTCTTAAAAATAGGAACTATATTAGCTATTCTCCAGTCAAACGGTACAACCCCTGAGTTTAGAGATTCATTAAAAATTTTTGCTAATGGGCTTGCAATTTCATGTACCAGTTCCTTTAATATTCTTGGATGAAGATTATCTGGGCCGCCTGATTTACTCTCATTAAGCTGTTCAAGTTTGGCTTCTACCTCGGATATGGTAATATCTACCCCCACATCCTTATTCCCATTTGTCATGCTGCCACTATTCCTAAACTCCTCATTAGCCTCATTAAAGACTGAGGCAAAGTATTTGTTTAGATATTGAGCCATGCCTAGATTATCCTTAACCTCCACTCCATCCTCAGTGTTTAGTGGTCCCACTTCTTCTTTCTTTGTTTTCTTCCTATTTATATGGCTATAAAACCTTTTACTATTGGTTTTAATTCCCTTTGCAAGGTCCAATTCTACATGCCTTTTAGCCTGTCTCACTTTATCCCTACATGCTCTGACCTCAATAAGGTAGGTTTCTTTGCTGATCCCTCCCATCTTCCACTCCTTGTATGCTTTCTGTTTTTTCTTAATCACCTCTCTGAGATGCTTGCTCATCCAGCTTGGTCTAAAACCCCTGCCTATGAATTGTTTCCCCTTTCTTGGGATACAGGCTTCTGATAGCTTCTGCAACTTTAATTTGAAATAATCCCAGGCCTCCTCCGCCTTTAGGTCCATAAATTCTTTAGTCCAATCCACTTCCCTAACTAATTTCCTTAATTTATTAAAGTTAGCCCTTTTGAAATCAAAACCCCTAGTCTCAGATTTATTTTTGTTTATCCTTCCATTTAGTTTGAACTGAATTAGCTCATGATCACTCGAGCCAAGGTTGTCCCCTACAACCATTTCTTCAATGAGGTCCTCACTACTCACCAAAACCAAATCTAAAATGGCATCCCCCCTTGTTTGTTCAGCAACTACTTGATGAAGGAATTCATCAGCTATCACATCTAGGAAAATCTGAGCCCTATTATTATTACTAGCACTTGTTCTTCAATCTATATCTGGGAAGTTGAAGTCTCCCATGATCACACAGTTCCCATTAGTATTTACTTCCTTAAAAACATTAAAGAGGTCTCTATCCATATCCAGATTAGATCCCAGTGGTCTATAGCACACCCCAAGCACTATCCCAGGGGAGGCTCTAGTAGTTTTCTTCCCCAATGTGATTTTTGCCCAGACAGACTCTGTCTTATCCATTCCATCGCTTTTTATTTCTTTACAGTCTACCTCATCATTGATATACAATGCTACTCCCCCACCTTTACCTTTATTTCTACCTTTCCTAAACAGCACATACCCTTCAATACCTGTACTCCAGTCATGACTATTATTCCACCATGTTTCGGTTATTCCTATGATATCTGGTTTCACTTCCTGGACCAGTAGCTCTAATTCCTCCATTTTGTTACCTAGGCTCCTCGCATTGGTGTACAAACATCTTAATTTTTGCTGTTTGGCCTCACTCACATTCCTTACCCAATTTGGTATGGACATTGTACTGCCAGTATGACCTATTTGACTAGTATCCACTCTGCCCTTCCTCCTTATGTCCATTCTCCTACCCCCGGCTATATCCTCTCTTACTTCGTTGTCTTCCCTCTCAATGTTAAAGTCCGGCGTGGAGATTACCTGGACATCTCCCAACCATCTCCCCCAAATTCCTAGTTTACCAGCACACTTGTAAAGGCAACCAGTGCTTGGAGTGTTTGTGTGTATGGACCCCTAAGCAAGAGTTTGGATTCTTTTGGCCAGCATTGTCTCTAAGGGACGTGCCTGCAGCTACAACCTCAGGGCATATAGAGCCCAACCAGTTCCTTACCGCCCATGGCAGTGGGACAGAACCCCCGTAGCATCCACGTACTCCGCACACTGAGCAATGGTTGTTAGGTTAGTGTAATTCATTAGTTAATGTAGTTAGTTGTTTTTGTTACACCTTTTGGTAGTACATCTATCTGTAAGTTTAGGGGCTACCATGGTACATAGCCACTGTGGCTGAGACTAAATCCTCAGGATGTAAAATTTGTCCCTCTTGTGACGCTGCTCTACAGCTCAATGATTGACACTCTTGAAGACTCTTCTGTCTCAGTGCCCTGTTGAGCTCCCACGTACATTCTTTGTCCAAGAGACAGTATCCCTCTGCTACTGGATATGGCAGAGCAGACAAGCATCCCTCCACCCAGCCGTTGTCTGAAACGAGTAGGAAGTAGCATTGCTCCAGGGATAAGCACAAGCAAGGGTCACCTACCTGCATACCCAGTAAGAGAGACACAACCCACCATGGTTTTGAATCAGCTCATGCCTTCAGCCAAAAGGCAGTTCACAGCCCAGATCGGGTCTTTCCGACACCTCAGCACTAGCTAATCATCAGGTACTAGAGAGGACACCTGAAACTCTGGTCTGCACTTTCCCAGCTACCAACTCCTCAGTACGGATAACCTTGGTGCCCATGATTCTGACACCACACTCCATGGTGCAGATGTTTCCAGCACAGATTTACTTGGCTCTGAAGATATTCTCAGTACCGAGTGATCTTATGGTAAACATGCAACGAGACTCACCCCTACTATCCTCATCAGCCAATAGAGGTGCTTCTGTCTTGGTACCGACTTCTAATTGTGCCATGGTACTTATAAGCTCACCTGTTAAGTCTGGGTTGCAGGAGGATCCTATGACACCTAACAGGGTAGTTCCCCTGCATGAGGAAGAGTATTCATTTTCTTTCTCTCCTTCACATAGTAATGAAGATGGTCTGCCCCTGCACCTCAATTTCACACTTTTGGTCTGATAGAAAGTCATGGATCACCCTAATAAGCACAGACCTCTGGGATCTCATAGAGAACATTTGTTATGGTTTCCACCCACGTAGTGTCCAGCCCTGTATCATAACAGCATGCAATTTTGGCCATTTTGGGCTCCCTAGCATATGTAACCTAGGATCACCTTCTACTGCCCCCTCTAGAATTAATTTCCCTCCCCTTCAAGACAAGAGATATCTACCCAACAGGGTTAGCTGGCGCAAACCCACAGCCTACAACAAGAACAGAGCAGTGAGGAAGAATAGCAGCAGGAGATGAAAGATCAATTGTTCCCAACAAAAATTTCTTCCTCTTCACCAGATGAGGCAGTCACTCCTACTCCTCCTAGCCAGCCGGCTAACTTCAAGGCCTTCCAAGATGCATGGTAGATACTTCAGAGATTCTAGTGGAGGTGGTACAAGAAAAGTCACACATTACTAGGCCTTCTGCACTCCTCCAGGCTTGGTAGGTTTGTCATGTACATTACTTGTTAGAACCAGCTAAGGAGTTGTGACAGATCCTAGCATCAGTGGCATCTACTTCCAAAAGAGCTGACAAGTGCTATCGGGTACCTTCTATGAGATTAGAATATGTTTACAAAACCCCCACCCAGATCACTAATGGTGGTGGTGACGACAGATGAAAGATCGAAGCAACAGGGGCATCCAAAGACACGATGTGGGAAAAAGAATCCTACAAAGCTTGACTTACTCAGCAGGAAGATCTAACTCCTCAGCTAGTCTTCAATGCAAATTTCCAGTTATCAGGCACTGCTCTCAAAATACAACTACCTGAACTGGGACAAGGTGTCGCAATTCATAGAGAAGCTTCCACAGCACAGTCCCCTACTGTCTGAGGGGTAGTTAATGGGCCAAACATCTACTGCCACTGGATGTGCAGGGCTTCATGATTAGTCCTATACCGCTTGGATTCTGTATTAGCGAAGGAACCGAGGAAGGCCTGCTTAGCCCTTTATGCCCTCAGGTGATGGGTGTGTGAGGTTATCTATGGAGTAGGTGCAATCCCCGTGAACACTGCTGGCCAAAATAATTCAATCTCAGGCACATACGCAACAGAAGTGGAATCCATCCGGACAATACACCTACAAGAACCATCGTTACTGCAAGATAAGTAACAGTTCTTATTGCTTTGTTGGTATACATCTTCAGAAGCTCCAGAACTGTGCAGTCCTGTTTCCAAACCTGCACCAGTTACAATCACTTTGTAAATGATGACGGGGAAGTTTGTCATTTAAACAATCAGCATTCCCTTCTTGTAGAAGAATCTTGTTTTATTTAAAAAATATACATGACTCATTTGTAGAGCAGTCATGCGCTCCCATACATTTCAGACTTACTGGGAATAATTACATGCTATGGTATGTTCGTATTTAGTAGACAGCTGTACACATTTGAGACTTAAAAACAAAAAACAAGGCATACTCACTGATAGGACTACCATGGGCTTAAAAATAAACCTCCCTTCTGAACCAAGAATAGCAGTATAAAAATATACCATCAGGCTACAGTAGTGCTTGGCTGTAGAAATATAATCTTGACATCCAAGATCATTTGGTTGCCGTATTTGTATCTAAACAACTGCATGTTATTCCCCTTGTTTCCTAATTTAAATACACTCGTGTGACAAAGCTTGCACCACAACAAGGTTCCTATCTCTTGCTATATATGCAAAGGAAAAGGCAGTGTTTGAAAGAGAAATTGACTTATGACATGGAAAGAAAGTTCTCATTTTCCGAGGTAAAAGGGGCTGTTAAAGATAGACGTTAGGTTGTTAAATAACTTCATTTTTTTGGTAAAGCCATCACTTTCCGAAATGTCAGGTTGATTCTTGGGGCTAGCACCTTCTTGCGGGTGGGCAGGCTGTGATACCAGTACACATTTGTGGGGTAGTTCATCATTAGTAAACTGCCATGGGCCAGCTGCAGCTTGACTGGCTCAATGTGGCATGAGGCGTTTTTCCCTCGGGAAGCACCATGCCTGAAGAAAAAGTCCCTGCGGGCTCCAAAGGACACTGACGCAATGGGACTCCGTGGAACCAATTCTCTCTCATCATCTCGATGTTCGCCTATGTGATCGCAGCCATCTTTATATCTGTGAGGGGGAGGATTAAATTAGTTCTTCCATCAACTGTACAAGCATATGCCAAGACCCTGCTTTACTGCAGCATATTTATTTTTTATACACACACACACACTGAGACTATTACTGGAAACCAGAGTTCAAATCTTAATTTAGTCACAAACGAGTCTAGCATTCTCACCCTCATGGATGCTTTTCTACCACACAAAACTGACACACACACTTGCGATGGGAAAGACTGAGGGGCTCGCTTGAAATTTAACCGCCTTAGCCTCAGAGAGACATCTGCATTCTGTGCAGGGCTTGAATGGACGAGAGTTTCTCGTGACTTTGTTATGCTTCTGCAGAACACATTGAAAATGTGCCACAGTGTGTTCCAGACAAACGCATATCTTGGGGAGAGGTTCCTGCCTAACTTCTCTCTCTCTTCTCCTCAAAAATGACCCAGTTCAAACACCAATTCTGTGCTTGGTTTGCAGTCACTGGGATGCCACTCAGCTGAGCCTGCTCCTTGTCTCAACAAGCATGCAAGGAACATAGGATTGGGTCCCTGGTGTTTCATCATTCAGCTGTAACAGAACTATCTCCATTTAGATACTACAATGACAGGCACAAGTACTCTATTAGCTAGTTAATGCTAAATTGGAAGTTGCATTATCCACAAATTCCTTTTCAAGGGTAAAATGAAGTGGCAAATAACTGCTTAATGATACCTGATTAGTAAAATGTCCTACAAACTGTTGTTCGAACAGAGAGATGCTTACTGCCATCAGAAATCAAATGTTACCTGTTAATAAGAACAAAATTAAAGGTGTGTCCAGTGGCCAGCGTGATGCGCTCTCTGATACAGTTGAGAACTGGGATCCATAGCTTAGGACGAAAGGTAACACCTGAATAAGTGTATATTAATTCAGGATCTCCATATGTCACCTGCTTCCTCGGGATGTTGTGCCATTTGCCAAACACTTGCACTTTGGTAAGATCACCTGTTTGAATAAGAGTTTGGGAAAGTCAAGAGCAATTTGCTCTCTTTTTAGATAGCTAAGTAGCAGCATTTTTTTTAAAGTTTAGAGTTAGGTCAAGTGTAATCATCAATCATTCCCTCTACAGAGCAGAGAACAATATATTCCCTGCTGTGCAGCCGCTCTGAGTGTGACTTAGAATGACAATGCAACTAAATGGTGCTGCACATCTTAGCTTAAAAACCTGTCAATTTTTAATAGTGGTGCTGTCCAAAAAAATGTCAGGAAGCTGACTAACACTAGAGATCTACATGCACGAGACTCCTCATGAGGGATGGAAATAGCATGGTGCTCTGGGCTTCTCCCACGTCACTCCCTGTTGTTGAATGGGAGGGGATAACAGTAAAATAACAGAACTAAAAACTTGAATCCTTTCACCTTTCATGTGTTTTGCATGTTTCATGCTGTGGCCTTGATCAAACAAACTTAAGAAAGTGAGTGAGCCCACTGAATTCATGTGCTTACTGTTAAGCATATGCATATTTGAAGGATCAGAGCCTATGTTTGCCACTTACCTGATCATGCAAACACATCTACCCATTGGGACCTTTAATCCCATTAAAGCCAATGGGAATCCACTTAAAAGTAAGAGTCTGAGTGTGCAGACTGTATGTAGGCTTGGGCATTATGAGTAAAAACTTTCTCCCACCTATCCAATCCTGCACTGAAGTCCTAAGGCAGAATGTGTCATGGCACTTAGAGATGGAAGAGACATTAGGTCCGTTAGTCTGTTTACCTTCAAAATATTCCACTTCCTTTTCCAGCTCCTGGAAAATCTTGTCAGCCTCAGTTTTGCCGAACAGGATCTTGTAATCGCAGTTCAGACCCTCGGCCCGGATTTGCTTCCATGGAGAATGCGCCAAGGACTCATCTGCACCTGGCATTTCTGACCGGGGCCTTTTCTTCTCTCCCCCTTCTCTCATACAATCCAGCTCTCCTCCCTTCATCTCTAAGGGTTCTTGTTTATTTTTGCCTGGGGAAGGCCTTTTGACCAAGAACTTATCCATTCCTAGCTGCCCCTAAGAAACAGTCATCAGCCTGCGATGAAAGGGCCTGATGGGATTTCACTGTTAGATTCCAGGCTGCGTGGAACTACAGTGGCCTGGGAAATGTTAAATGCTTCGTTGAAACACACCTGTAAAAATCCTTGCTCCTGAGTAACAGAGACTTAAAAATACCTTAATGTGAATCCCAACTGAGATGGGGGAATCGCTGTACCTCTGTGGAATGGAGTACCGGCTCCAATGCACTCAGTCATTCCAGGGTAATCCAGAGTCTGGGCAATGCTCCTAGGGCCAGACAGATCATTACTTAGGACTCCACTGAAACTGGCCTGGCTGTCAGCTCGCTAAAGGTAGCTAGGCCACAGAAACAGCTCCGGCAGGCCTCATTTCCAGCAGCAATAGCTACTTCCCTCCCACCACTTCCTGAGACAGGGAGCCAAATGTTCCACCCTTTCTCAGCTGGCCCCACCCAAAGGGATTGTTTTGCTCTGTAAGGCTTGTAGCAAGGTCCCCTGGCACCACCTACTGGATCTTCTTAGAATCATTTATAAATTATTAGAAACCACTATCAGCCTGATTACTGAATCCACTGCATCATTTATATGCATCATATGTGTACACAGCCCTGTTTAACAGGTGACTGTGCCAAACAATGTTATTTATTTTGTATGGCTTTGAGGGCTTCATATAAGGTGTTTACAAAACTCAATGGCACTTTTATTCTAATGTGCATGGCTTAGTGAACACTCATTACAGTATAGCTCCTAATGTTCTGGCCTAGAAAATTTAAGGCTGGATTTCATGCATGCATTTCAGGGTCCATGTCACATGTGTGTGTTCACTCCTTTGCCAATGAAATGAACAAATGAAGGATTTATCCCACATCAGTTATATTAATCATTTTTAACATTGTGCCTGAGGGCCAATCAAGAATGGGGCTCCATAGTCAGGTGCTGTACAAACAGAATAGTAGACAGCCCCTGTGCCAAAGACCTCACAGTCTAAACAGACCAGATAGATGCAGGCTGGGGAAAGGGGTAGAACACACCAGCAGAGTGAATGATGGGATGGTGGCAAATGCCACGTTAGTACCACATTTTAAAAATATGTATTTATTCATGGTGTAGGTGTACTGAGGAGGGGATCCGTGAAATGCAAAGGGAATGAGACAGGGCAGAAGAGGGTAAGAGGTGCATGCATGGAGTGAAACTGGGGTGTAAGTGCTATTCACATTTGTACTGACAGGGCCATGGTGGTCTGGGCCCCTGGTGTCTTTGGCACAACTTAAGAGGCAGCCTTGTTTACTGCCTAAGGAGATAGGCTGGGACTCAGAAGATGTAAGGTCTATTCTTAGCTCTGCCACTGACTTGCTGGGTGATCTTGGGTAAGTCACTTTCCTCTATTTAGAGAGTGTAAAGTCAGGGCATGTGGGGCCGGGGCAGCATGTGTCTAATACTTAGCACAATGAGGCCCTAATGGGTTGAGACTACTAACTAGGTGCAGTCATATAAACAATAATTAACTTTGATTGTAATGCACACAAGTCAGTTTGTCCAGGCAATCACACCTAAATAAGTATTCAAGTTCCTTTCCATCTGCAAGCACAGGGCACCTGCATGCTCTACCCATCAAAACCCACCTGTGTTGCAGAGAGATGTGGTGGACAGCCTTAAAGTGCCAATTCTTGAGTCTGAAAACAAGATCAGGGCAGGCTGGGACTGGACAAAGGCTGAATGCACGAATAGAAGGGAGAAGTGTGCATGTTCCCTCCGCTTTCTTGGGATGACAAACCACACAAGCCAAAGCTTTCAAAGGGCAGAACTGGCTGCCCCGCTACTTCAGCGGTACATTTGGAGTTGAGGCTCATGTCCCTTACTGGTGTCATCCCCCAGCTTTATTCGGGCCCAGCTCTTCCAAGGAAAGACCTGTCTTAGTTATCATCAGCCGTTTCTATTACCGCCTCACCCAAAGGGCTGTCAGGGCCCCATGGGGCTGGGCAGCCTGCCCTCCCCGGGGGCCCTGTCATTCTCGCCCTCAGTGCTGCTTCCACCCCATGCCCGCAGGCCACACCTCACCCGCCCCCTGCTGGAACTTGGATTAGAGCGAAAGTGGGGTGAACCCATCAGGAGAATGGGGCAGAGGCGAGTGTGGGAGGAACGGTGGGATACACACAGCGGGGGGAGCAGGGGAGGCAGGACGGACCCAAGTGGGGAGGGAGGGGGGTAGATCTAAAGGGGAAGTGGGAATGGAAACCACCCTGTTACCCACGTGCGTGAGGGTTCTGAGGGGCGGGGAAGCAGGCTGCCCCATTGCGCACGCGCTGACTGTCCCTAGGGACCCTCTCAAGCACGTGCTACCGCCACGGTCCCCCCTCCCCTTCTCGCGCATGCGTACCCGTTTGGCGCCAATTTCGGTCAGTCCTTCACCCAGGCGGCCGCCGGACACTACCTCCGCCGGCTCCCGCGTGGGGAAGGGGCCGCCTCTCCCCGGCTGGCCGGACCGCCACCGGGTCCCGTGTGTGGACGGGGCCGCCTCTCCTCAGCCGGCCGGACCCGCGGAGCCCACCCGCCGCCGGCATGATCGGCCAGAAGACGCTGCACTCGTTCTTCCGCGCGGCGCCGCCGCCGCCGAGGAAGCGGGAGCGCTCCCCGGAGCAGGGCGGCGATGCTGAGGTACCGAGGGGCCGGGCGGGAGCTGGGGGCGATACGGACAGGCTGGGCGGCTAGCCCCGAGCAGAGCTTATTTAAAAGACCCGCCGATGAAAGCGGCGCCGCTTTGGGTGATTGACCAATAGGAGGGCTCTCCGTGAGCCACGGTCCAATGAGAGCGCAGAGCTGGGAGAAGGGGGGGGGGCAGACAACTGGGCGGGACTTCGGTTGTCCCTGACCAGTAGGAAGCGGTTTTCCATTCTCTGTGTCCAATCGGAGGAGTGTGACTGGGCGGGGTTAATACCGCGGAGAGGTGAGTCGGCGGGTCTTTATAGCAAGGGGGCCAATAAGGGGAGCGGTGGCCCTGCCTGTGGCCAATGAGGAACGGGAGGGCGAGGCTAGAACGCCAAGCGCGCTTTCCGTGGCTGAACGTCCAATAGGAAGGGCGCTGCCGTGGGGGAAACACGCGCTGTTTTCCCGCGAAGTAGCCACGTGTTTGCGCGGCGCCCGTAGCAGCTATCACTTAGCCCCGCCCCGGCTGGGGGGCGGGGCCCCCAAGCGGCCTCCGCTGCTCCCCGGCCACAGCCGCTCGCCTGCGGCACCCCTGCGGTGGCTGGGAGCGAGCTGCGTGGTCCCGGCCGCCCTGCCCGGCTCGCCCCCCCCTCCACCATGGGGCTCGCCTGCACCTGGTTTCTCCGCGCGGGGCCGGGCCGCTGCCTGCTGCGCCCCCCCAGTAGCCGTCTCTTGTGTCGCGACCTCCAGGCCAACTTCGCCAAAAAGCTGAAGCCGGCGGGAGATGAATCGGGGAAGGCCTCGCCCTGCTCCCCTCCGCTGAACCCCGAGCAGCTGGAGCGGATCCGCAGGAACAAGGAGGCGGCTCTGCAGAGACTCGCTTCGCGGAGCGTCCCCGCGGGGTTCGGAGAGGGCTGGCGGCGGCAGCTGGCGGGGGAGTTCACAAAGCCCTACTTCTCCCAGGTGAGTGAGCGCGGGAGGCTTTGCCCGGGGGGAGGAGCGCCCTGCTGCTGCCGCAGCTCGTCTGGAGCTGCTCGGTGCCTGTACTGACCGCGCACCCCCCTCCTTCCTCTAGCTAATGGCCCTTGTAGCAGACGAGCGAAAACGTCACACCATCTACCCGCCCCCGCAGCAAGTCTTCACCTGGACGCAGATGTGCGACATCAGCGACGTAAGTGCCCCTGGGGAGACCCCTGCAATGCGGGGGGCGGGGGAGTCGGGATTTGCTGCTTTCTGGTGTCTGTGATAAAACGATGAAAGCTGCATTTGCAGTCAGGCTCCAGGATGCTATGCATGTGTTCGACTTGCATGGTTTTCTCCCTGCAAACCCAGTGCTTTAGGATGTGAACCCTGCTTTGTCTCCAGTAGTGTTTGTATACTTCGTTTTCTCATCTAGATACAGCAATAGGGACGTATGCATTGGTTATCGCCATCCCTGACTGCAACATAAAGCTCTTAAAAACGTTAGCTGTCTTCTTGCCCTCTTTTCCCCAGGCCCTCCCCCTTTCTGCACTGCCTTCTTTCAGATGCAGCTTGGCTCTGATCTAGAAAATTTTGCTTTGTAGCAATACATAAAGTTCTAGTTATTTTGAGATATTAAGAAATATTGCTGGGTTATCAGCACTAATTAGTGTCTGTGTTCAGGTAAAGGTGGTCATCTTGGGACAAGATCCTTATCATGGACCCAGTCAAGCTCATGGACTCTGTTTTAGCGTCCAGAGACCTGTTCCACCTCCACCTAGGTATGGTTATGCTTTATCTGTTTAAAACTCTGCCACTATTTACTGGGTTATTTATAGGCATACAGCTGTTTGTGAGTTTGCCTTTCTGACTGCCTTTGAGGTAATTGTTTTGTGATTTGCTGCAAAATTAATTTTATAACATATGACAGAGTATTTCTACTTGTTGGGAAGCAGAAAGGTGTCACACGAGTAACTCGTATCGAATTTTAAGGTGTATGCTTTCTGGGAAAGATTAATCCTACAAAATTGGGTTCCATGCAGATTCAGTTGTAGTAGCAGGCCCTTACACAGGAATGGCCTGCAGCCTGATGGCACAGAAGAGCCATTCTTGTCTGGTTTCACAAAGGTCTTTATTTTCTAAATTGGATTGGATTAAACTTGCTTGTCTTCCTGTATTGCATACAGACACCATTCAGTGGCCCTGTTTACTCAGGCATCCATCCTGCAAATCCTTAAGCAGATGCTTAACTTCAAGCAGATGTGTGGTCCCCATTGCCTTTACATAAAATGCCCCAGTAAGCATTTACATAAAAGGTAGCAGGATCAGGGACTTGGTATTAATTAAAGGGAGGGATGAAGAAAAGGACCTGTCATATACATCAGATAAATCAGATGACTATAACTTTCCTAAATGGGAATTGGATGAAGCGTCTAGAATGGTAGGTCAGTTTTTTAGTTCTTGGTAAAAGTTCCAGTTGTAATATACAAAATCATTAACTTGTCTGTTAGAATATTTCTGTGAAATTATCAAAAAATCTCTTCCATTATTTTTGTTTGCAGTTTAGAAAATATTTACAAAGAGCTGTCTACAGACATAGAAGATTTCACCCATCCCGGTCATGGAGATCTAACTGGGTGGGCCAAGCAAGGTAGTCAATCCACTCATCCTTCCGGGTTCTTGATTTAGACTCTGTCTATACTAGCACTTATGTTGGCAAAACTTTTATCGCTCAGGGGTGTAAAAAACCACCCCCCTGAGCGGCATAAGTATTGCCGGCATAAGCACTCGTGTGCACAGCGTTATGTCAGTGGGAGATGCTTTGCTGCCGACATAGCTACCGTCGCTCGTTGAGCTGGTTTTATTATTTCGAAGGGAGAGTTCTCTCCTGTCAGCATAACGCGGCTATATGAGCGCTCTGACAGCAACACAGCTCTATCAGTACAGCTGTGCCGCTGTAAGCTTTTGAGTGTAAACATGGCTTAAGTGGGGATCTTCCTCCTCAGTGAGTGGGTTGTAGTAGCAATGTTAATCTAGCTATTGGTACTTTCCAAACTACGTGGCTGAGATTTATTAAAAGGAACCATTTAAAAACCCCAGCCTTTTAATGTTCATAAAGCGGTTAAATAATACTGAGTTGAAGTATGTAAAAAGTGAGCGTGTGTTCATGCACAGCTTAACCACTTCAGCCTTGACCTTATACCTACATAATTGTCTTCATGTTCTCCCGACAAAGCACATGTGCAATGTGCTGGCCTTTTTAACAAAGATAAGAGTTTGAAATTTTTCTTGAGGTGTATTCTCTGTAATAACTCTTGCAAAATTCTGCTCGCCTAGGGGAATAGCTTTTTGATGAGTGAGTGGAATAGCATCCTTTTTATTTATTTATTTTTGCTTTTAAAATAATGGTAAAGCATCTGAGAAAATATTGTGCTTGGCTGCCATGTAGTTGCCTAGGGAGGTTGTGGAATCTTCATCATTGGAGATTTTTAAGTGCAGTTTAGACAAACACCTGTCAGGGATGGTCTAGATAATCCTTAGTCCTGCCATAAGTGCAGAGGACTAAACTAGATGACCTGTCGAAATCCCTTCCAGTCCTATGATTCTAGTGTTAATGATCCTGACTCAGCATTATAGTGGTAAACTGTTTATGGGGGCATGCTGTAACTTTAAAAGAAAACTCTGTTAAAGCCTATTTACTTATAGAAACTATATTTAGCCCCTAAATGGGTCTATTTCTTCAATGGGTTTCTTAGTGACTTATTTTCTCCCTGCTTCGACAAATGGATTGTTTGAAAACTCTGTACCTGGTATCTCTCATCTCATCGTTAACAAAAGATTGAATGATTTTTTTACCATTGCAGATCCAGCAAAAGACTGGAAGAGAGCTTACTACTTTGCAAACTAATTCATGTTTTCTCTGTCCACACTGATATGTACATGTCTTGTTTATGATTAGGAGTACTTTTGCTCAATGCTGTCCTCACAGTCCGAGCACACCAACCTAATTCCCACAAGGAAAAAGGCTGGGAACAATTCACTGATGCAGTGGTGTCCTGGCTAAACAATAATTTGGATGGACTTGTCTTCATGTTGTGGGGAGCGTATGCACAGAAGAAAGGCAGCTCTATTGACAGGGTATGATTTAATTCTTCCATCTTTCTAGAAGTCTCATTGCTTCTTGCTTCACTTGGGACATTTTGGTAGGATGCCATCCACAGGGGGCTTTTGGTCATAAGTGGAAAAACTGGTTGCTGCTGCCTACTATTAAATTTAAAAAGGCAAATAGACAGTTAAGGGTCTCAAGGCAGGCTGTGCGTGTCCACTTCTATCACCTCTATTTGTTCCAAGAGTGCTTATCCTCTAGGAACAAGAACAATCACCTCTAGGAACAAGAACAATCAATGTGAAAGAAATTAAAATACTGGTGTGTGAAGAGCCTCAACATTATGATGTGTAGTTCATCTCCCGCAGGAAACTTCCCAGAACAACTTACACTCTTTGTTATTGCTGTTTATTAAAAATGCAGCCATTTATTGAGTGCAAAAAGCCAGGTTTGCCATGAAGCCCAATGTGTTCTTGTTTTTAACTTGAACAGTGAAGAGATACTTGTAATTTCATTTCTGCATTTGATAATAGCACAGATGAGCAACCTCCAGAAAACCTGCAAAGTTTCTCATTCTTTTGTTATCTCCAACTTCTTACAGAAACGACACCATATTCTACAGACTGTCCATCCCTCACCTCTCTCTGTGCACAGAGGGTTCTTCGGTTGTCGGCATTTCTCTAAAACCAATGAACTGCTGAAGAAGTCTGGCAAGAAGCCCATTGACTGGAGGGCACTGTGAACTACAAACGTGAATTGGGGAGTGTAATCTGAAGTAGCCCTTATATCAAGGATCATCCCATTCCTGAAAAATTGGGCTGGCATGAGAATTATTCTTTAGACTTGGTCTAGCTGAAAAACAAAATGGCCTACTTTGCAGAAGTGCCACCTTTAAGTATCTTTTTTACATACTGTATATGTTTAAGGGGAAAACTAGAGTTTGATACAAAGAATAATGAAACTTCTAGGTTGTCAAAAAATTTTAAGCTAAAATCTGTTGAGCCTGTTCTCAGACCAGAAACCATGTCTGTTCTTTGTGAGCACCCTTTTACAGTTAGTGAAACACATCTTATTTGCTATTCCCCCCCCTGTATTTTCCCATGTGTAAATCTAGATTTTATGTTTGGGTAAAATGGAAGCACCTTTATACTCTTACAGCAAAAAAGCTAGTTATTGTTTGTTCTGCTAACGATCTGTTTAACCCAGTTTAATTTTCCAGATATTGATGTATTTTTGCTTTAAAGATGGTTTTCTATCAGGCAGCTGGACTAGATGTGTGCTGTTACTGAACATGCCTTTGAAGTCCCTGCGGATTTCAGGGCTAGTATCCCAGACTATTGGGGAAGTTGTGATTGATATTTGTAATGTTTCTCTTCTTCATATGCAAAGTACTTTTATTGTGAGTTTAATACTTACTATCAAAGTTCTATTGGGCATATAACACCTCCTAAATACCACAACAGCCTGACTTTCAGAAGAAGTGTTCTCATGTTATTTAGTTCATGTCTTTTGTCACCTGCATATGTACCTGCTGATGACAGCTGAACTTCAAGGTGATCCTTCAGGATGGTATTAGAACCTTTCATGTCACTCTTCAACATGTTTGAATGTACAGTAAAATCAGGACACCTCAGATGTAGAATTGGTTCTGTGCATTTCATAGTCATGAATGAACATAATTGTCTTCATTTCACTTTTTTGAATCTCCTCTCCTGCAGTGTGTCTTTCTCCCACCAGTAATTACAGTTTTACTTTCATTCAGAGCTGATCTGAAGTTGGAGGTGCCTAGCATCTCTAAAGTTACATCCCCTGAAGAGTTCCTTCTTCTGAAAAGATACATCTGTTCTTTAGCATGTCACAAGGGGGAACAATCTTGTTCATAGTCACTGTTTAGCATCTGGTTATATTGTGCAAACCTATTTCTTATGCCATACTGATCTAGTAATATTTGCTCAGTTAAAACTCCGATTGAAAACAATAGAAGTTTTGCCTGAGTAAGATCTACAGGAGTTGGGTCAACTACTTCAAAGTGGATTATTGTAGTTTCTTTTTATTTTTTTATCTTCAGTATGTTGCGAACTGCAGTATGGAAGTGACAGTGAGCAAAATGTTCATGGAGAAAAGGATCTGTTTCCCACCGTGATGGCTGGCTCCAATAAAAATTGAAGGCCTCATTCTGCTCCCACAAAGTTGGTGACAGAACTCCCCCTGATAGCAGTGGGAGCAAGGTGGGGCCTTGATGAAATTCTGGGATTTCAGATCTAGCTCTGAATTAATTAATACTTTCCTATTAACTTTCACTGATTAGAGAAAAAGTTTAGTTTATTCCTTCTGTGAAATTGCATCCTTATTTTGTATTATGCTAGTACATTTTACACTAGTACCTATGTATGGAAAAGCCATTTCTGAATATTTATCCCAGTAGGTAACACTAGTACAAAAGAAAAGGTTCTATATGTTCTCTGTATATATTGTTTAACCATGGTGTTGTTTTTAAATAAAAATTCTACTTTCTTTATGCTATTGTGCTGGCATCATTTACTTAGCTTCCCCATGTTAAGTTCCTCTTATCATAAATGTTTTATCTTATAAGTGTGCTGTAGACTGTTTGTTTTCCAAAAAATATTCATATTAAACATAGTAATCTTTGAACTTGAACTCTCATTCCCAATTCTGCATCCTGGTTCTGTTTTTCCCATATTTTTCCCCTCAAAATATTCTTTGGTACTTCTAAATTCTGTAATTCAAATGAAAATAAAACCTAGTAGGTCACCTCATCCAAATCTTTCTTCTGTTGTAAGAGTCAAATAGAGTATATCACTTTCTGAGAATGTTTTCTCAGATGGCATACTGTACATTTAAAAAAAAACAAAAAAACCCACCCATATGAAATATACCCATTACCCATATTGGCCACCTTCTCCATAGCAGCTGAAATTATCACTTGTTTCCTTCTGCAGCACATTTTACATGTGCAAGTTTTACACATTCCACCACACTGGGCCTCCATAGTATACTTCAGTAATCCATTCTTAGTCCCTTATTCAGCAGTCCATAGGTAACATTCCCTACTGCCCCAATGGAGAACATTAGGCTACACAACTTGGCCCCTAGCATGAATTCTGGTGTAGTGAACTTCTATGGGCATTTGTAAAATTCCCGTGGAAATATTTCCAGTATTTTATATACTCTATTTTGGATGGCATTTCCAGCAGCTTCATGCTGGGTGGAGGGAGGGCTTGAAGGAGGCATAGAGTTAGTTACTTTGCAAAGGGCATACTGTGTCAAAAATAGAGTTTGCCTTGCATTGCTGTAGGCTTGTGTTTCCTTTTATAAAGTGCTTGGAGACCCCAGGATGAAAGCTGGGAGGGGATCTGAGTCAGTTGGGCTCAAAACTAAACGCAAAGAGACCTTGATCCAAGCGTCTAGACTTGTTTTTACACCCCCGTGTAGCAGGTTTGTCTGAATTCCCTGGCCTAAAGGAGAACCAGCGAGGGCCTCAAGGGAGCAGCAGGGAGCAGGCGGCACAAGTGCTGCCACGTCTCTCAGACGTGTTAAGGGGACGTACGCACAGCCCCAGCCCTGCGCATTTCCATGTGGGACCTTTGCAAACATGAGCTCCGCACAGGGCCGCTCTGACCGGGCAAGGCCCGAGCGGAGCCGCTTTTCTCCCCGGGTCGCTGCCGGGCAAGAGCCGCTGGCTGAGCCTCTCCCCCCACCTCATGTGCCCCTATTAAGAGCGCGACGGCGCCTGGGCTCACGCGACGTCAGGGGGGCGCGCGGGGGCGGGGGATTCCTTCACGCGCACCGGCCTCGGTTGCCATGGCAGCCGGCCGCTTGTGAGGCGCGTTCTAGAGCCCGCGGCCTGGCCTGGCCTCTCCGGCTCGGGGCGCTGCCCGCGCTGCGGGGGGTGGCGGGAGCAGCGTGTCCGCCCCCGCCCTGTGCTACCATCACCCGGGGGGGTCTGACCCCCGGCACGCCGCAGCAAGTGCCTTCCCCGGGCGGGAGAGCCAGGCCCGGGCCAAGGCCGCCCGGGCCAAGCCCCCTGCTCCTCAGAGCCGCTCACCCAGGGGGGGCTGCCGCACCCCCTGGCCTGACGCGGTTTCCATCCCATGCAGGGTTGCCAGGTTGGTGCAGGCTCTCAGCGCCCCCACTACACACATTGTCCCAGCACCCCCCCCCCTTCCTTTGAAACCGGCCCGTGGCTGGGGGAGCCCCAGGGGCTTTAATCAGCTCGGTTCCTGGCTGCTGCTGGGCCTGTTTGGCTTTTCAGTTTTATTTTTAAAGGCTCTCCCGTGGGACCCCAGCGCAGACGGGAAAGCACCGGGGGCGGGCACGAAACTAGAGGCCCGGGAGCTCCCTTCCCCGTGGGTTTTCTGGGACAAGGCTGCATTAATAGACACGCTTGTGACCCAGCCTGTCCAGCGTTAGCTCCTAAGTGTGCAGAGCAACAAGATGGGGGAGTTAGTTCAGAGAGCCGTGAGGCATTGATTTTGTGAGGGGCAGGGGAAAGCAAAGCAGCACGAACCACTCTCTGCTCTGGCCACGGGTCTTTGAACAAGATGGCTTGAGGGTTTTCTTGCCGGTTACTTGTGCTGTGATCTGTCACTCCTCGCTTAGGGGTTATGGGAGAGGGTTTAGTGTTGAACTTCCCATTGAAATACCAAGCTTGATTTTTATTTTTATTTTGTAGAAGGGTGGGTGAACTGAGTGGTGAGACAAGAGTCCTAGGAGCTGTGGCTTGTACTCCCCCTCCAGCTCTGAAAATGTATCTCCAGCCTAGTTTGCATCACTTTCCTGCTCTTCTAATCCTGGGCCTCTCTTCAGCAGACATGTGGTTTTGATAATGTGGGTTAAACAAGGATTAGGATGATACCTTCGGACTCTCTCTCTGTGATCTAAAGGAAGATTTTATCCTTTGTACCTTGTTAAAAGCCTTTGATTAGCTATGGTTTATTTTCATTGCTTAGAAAGGCAGTTAAGTTGTGAGGATTTATTTCTCCGTATCACATCCTGAGATAAACAGAGAAACTTTAATGGAAATTCAGCTCCCAAGAAGATTAGACCTCCCTGCTGTGTGTTGTAAACTTTTCTTTCCAGACAGCAACATATTTCTGTCCCAAAAGAAAGCAACAGCTGTCAGGTACCATAGTAAATTAACCACTAGAGGGAGCGTTTAGAATCCTACAAGCAGTGACAAATTGCACAAAAAGCTGAAGTTGGCTATTTATCCACAGTACAAGCTCCTTATTCAAAGGTCAAAATTATTTACAAATACATCAGTGTAAGATTAAATTTTTAGTAGTTTCATCAGATGAATAAGATTGAATCTGATATAGATTCAATTTCTAATTACTTAATTATTTATTGATTAAAAACCCAGTAAGGAGCTGGCTTTTGACTGGCTGTAAATGACAAACTAAGTTTTGGGTCACCTGAAGTAATGTGTCCTTGTGACTGACAGACTCTTCTGAAGGAGTTACGACATGGCACTTGTTGACCTGAAGCTTCATTCTTGAGCAGCATGCCTCCGCCTCTCTTCTATATTTTATGCAAGACTTGAATAAGGAGCTGGGTTTTGACTGGGCGCACAGTCAGCCACACAACATTCTGTGGAGAACACAGATGGAATAACGCAGAATCCAAATTGAAATCAGTTCATGACATGATCTGACTTCTCCTGGAGCAATAGTGAATAGACCCATATACACACACAAAAATAAGACCAAAACATAGGTCTTGGTCTTATAATTTGTATTAAATGTTAATCATTAAAAGAATTAGATATCTTCAGCTTTTAATTCTGCTGTACTCTGCCATAGGATAGCTACAAATGATTTTATGCACAGTGCCTGTTTTGCTTATTTTCAGGACAATTGTGTGTATGTTTTTAATTAAAACTTTCCACAATGGATCAATCTCCCGTTATTTGTTTATGTAATTTTATAGCAGGCTGACACAAAAATATTTGTGCTGACACACACAGCATTAAACAGTTGTTCATTTTGGATCACTGGGTGACCTTTGTCCCACATAAATCTGATCCCATTTTGGTATGCAACCGAATAACTTGTAGCTGCTCTCCACATGCTTGATGTGGAGTCCTTGTTGGCTTTTTTTTTGTTTTTAAACTTGGCTTCGGTAAAAGTTTCCCAAGCAGAACGACTGAAGGGATTTTATTTAATATCAATGTCACAAGTAAGATGAGAAATTTAATTAGGGGAAACTGCATGAAATGTGAAACCATGCAAAGAATGCCGGTGACATTTGGTGTCTTCAACCCCTTAAAGCCTCTGGTGATTGGAAATACCAGCAGCCATTGTAAGGTTACGAAAATAATCCTCTCTGTGCATATGGCTTTGGTTAGATGGGCTGTTTAGTGTGGCCATGCATTACAAAAGTAGTTTGGGTTTTCTGTTGCATGTTTTCAAATCATTCTAGTTCTGGAGATACTTATATATCTAGCATGGCTCTGAATTTCAAACAAACCATGGAAAATTGGGAATCCATTAACGTAAACTTGTGTTAGGAAGCATAGCAAGTGCCTAAGTCTATATATTGATGCATTGTCTGTCATTCTTACTAGAGGATTATTAACTCTCTTCAATTGGTTAAATGCTAATAAGATTCTTTTGTACAGCAGGGATTGGTTATAATCTAAAATTTATGTTCATAGCAGTCACCACTGCCGAATACAGTCTCTGATGCTCAGCCTCTAGTCCAGTAGCCTGACAACATACAATAACTATTTAGTCTTCAAGAACTGTGTAGTGCTGAAGAAAGCAGTGCGGAGATCATGAAACAAAGGGCAGGTGTGAAGATCCAGAGACCAGATAGGAGGGTAAGTGGCTTAATTGTAATGGAACTAATATTGCTAATTAAAAATTAATATGGCTAATGTGGAAATAGAAGCAGATCTGTGCAGGGAGGTAATGTGATTGTTTGCCAGTGGGGGTTGTATCTGGCTGCTTGTCCAAGAAGAAGAACTGATAATGGGGCTGGATGTTCCTTACTTCGATCTAAACTGAGCAGTATAAATTACGACCTTATTTAAATGGATTGTGTTACTCTGAACTCTTACAAAAGCTGTTTAAAGATCAAATACTAAATGTTTTAAATGCTATTTAGAGTTTTGAAAGTCCAGGTCTGAATATAAAAACTGCTTACTTTAAAGTGACACCCTAAATGTTGCATTTGTATGTTTTTCAGCTGTTCAGTGTAATACTCTTCTAGCTGTTACAATGGATGCATTTGTTTTCTGCCCCTTAAGGCCCAGATCCTGCAAATGCTTGTGCATATGCTTACTGTTACAACTGAAATAATGAGACTACTCATGGTATTTATTTATTTAGCTTTAAATAAAAAGAATCCAAGGCTCTAAGTGCCATAAAACATCATCAGTAATATCCCAGCACCATTAAAATAATGATTTCAACAAGAACTCAGCTAGCCAATCAGGTATAGAAATGCCTTTCCACCCCTTCATTGTTGTGGGGAGCAGCACGCCTGCTGCGCTCTCCAAAAACCAACCAAACAGGTGGCTTTAGCCAGCATTCGCAGAAGGTCACTAAATTTGGGCTACATTGGACCAAGTGTGAGAGAAGTTCCAGACTCCTGGAGCCCTGGTAGGGAAGCTGGCAACCTACTTCTCCTTCTCTTTTAGAACGAGAGAGGTCCAGCTCAAGTGCCCCTGCTAACCACAGCTGTGAGTGGTCCCTTGTAACATGTGTTAACTACTTACGCAAAACAATTTGTTCAACCTTGTATTCAGCTGTTACGCTGAGTACCTTTCCCAGCCCTGAAGAAGAGTTCTGTGTATTAGCCTATTAGGCATATCTAGGGGAAGCTCAGTGCATAGTACCAGTGAGCTCTTGCCAAGGTTCTGTTTTTAGGAAGTAAAAATAGCTTGTGTCGTAACAGTGTCTTCAGTTTAACTATTGCCTGTAAGTACATTGCAGTGCTGAATGAAGGACCAAGCGAAGAGATTTGTCAGAAGGATTTTGTTGGATAAAAGATAAAGTAGCTGGCTGCTTTTGGCATTGAATGTTCTTTGGGTGTTAGAAATATAACTGAAGATCTCTTAACCAGCATTATGCGTCTGTTATTTATTTTTCACAGGATCTGTGTGGGTGGGGGTGAGGGGAATAGAAGGGAGGTCTGCAAGGTTTGGCTGCTGGTGGCTGCCTTTCGTTCTGTTAATCTGACATACACCACTAACAAACAGCTAATAGAGAATAGTGCTGGCTCGAGGAGCAAGGGTCTGTGGTTTTGGAGCAAGGGGGATCTGATTCCTGTTCGTACTGCTGTAATACAGGTCCTAGTGGTCTGGGAGGATACATACTGGTCGTCTTGACATCTGCTGTGACCACAGAAGTTTTACAGTGTTGTTTGATCCTGTGGTAGCATTTGGAATCCAACCAGTCTTTCTCTGTTAGAATGAGTCAGTCCCAGTCCACGTGCTGCCTGTTAGTGTTAGCTGAACTAGATTGTGACTTTTATATGTATGCGTCTCTTCTTCTTTTAGGGTTTCTGAATGGTACTGCTGGCTCTGTTGTCCTGTCTGATTTTGCTATGGTTTATTTGGACCGAAATGGCAAATTCTCAGCCCATTAACCAGCGAAATTCAGAGACTGAGAGACCCAGTCCAGAGCTGCCAGCGGCCTCTGAAAACAAAGAGAAACCTTCAAAAGGATCAACATGCCAACTGCAGGAGAGGGGTTTTACACCACCCCAGTCCACAGGTCCTGCTCAGAGCTCACCGACCTTTGGACAAGTGTCCGGGGATGCCTTTCAGCAAGCAGCAAGTATGCTTTGGCAACACAAACTTCCAAATATCCCTTCTTTCCCTGACGTGTCAGAGCTGGCACAAGATGTTCCAGCAAACAGTGTATCAGGGCTTTTATCTCAAGTTCCGCTTCCTTCATCAAAGCAGCAGATGAAGCTAAAGAAGTCCATCTCCAGGGAAAAACAGGAGCAGTTTATAGAACACACTCAGGTACAGCTGAAAAGGCAAGCAATGGCAAAATTTGTCCTGGGCTCTTTTGAAGATAACTCGTCTGATGATGAGCTGGTATCTGGATCCTTTAAAGTCACTAGCAGAAGTAGCGTCGTGAGCGTTGGTTCCTCCTCCTCTTTTGAGTCCTTTTCGCTAATGTCACTGTCAGAGTCCGGATCTTCTTCCACAACGATGAGGTAAAGAGCCCTGAGATTTATTTCCAGCTTCTTTTGCTCAAAGCTATTTATAAATAAGTGAGGGGGAATGTGGGAAGTAGGAGTCAGTGTATAAAATTAAAAATTACCCCCCAAATCCCACCCCACTCCCGTTTTACTGAAAACTGCTCTTTTAATGAAATTTTGATTTTAAAAGGAAACTTTTTATTTTCCATTAACACGAGTGGGGTGCTGGAGTTTGAGTAGAGCCTCGCTAATCCACACTTAGCTGGTCTATGCATTTTATAATTTTGCCCCCAAACACCAGGCAGTCTCTGCCCACATCTTAGCCAAAGTTTAAAAGCAGAGCCAGTGCTGTTGCGAACTTTCTAAATCTAAACCTGAGCTACGCTTCGCAGCAGCGTGTGTGCTATGCTTTGTGGAATTGGGGCCTCACTCAATAATTTGCAATTGTCAGTGATTCCCAATAGTTGCCCTGGTCACTAGTGTAGATTTGCGAGGTTATGCTGACTTTGAGAGGCTATTCATGTATATTGCAACATTGCAATGTCCAACTTGCTGGTGCATTAAATCTATTACTAAGTGGACTGGGCAGGTGGGGGATTAATAATTGAATATGGAACTGCAGAGTGTAGTCTGCCCAAACTTGCCCCCCTCATGATAAGCCTTTACATATAGCTGGGGCTTCGAGGGGGCTTTCAGGTGAGCTTGGAGGAGTATTTAGTACCCCTGTTTAATTAGAAATGGGCCTGGATCAGGAGCCTTGATTGAAAGAGCCCCCATAGCTGTGATCCTGATGCACATGTTGCGTCTCAGACTCATCTCTCCTTTGAACTAAATGCCACCATGCACAGTATGTTGTTGATTTGGTTTCAAAATGGATATAAAATAATAAACTCGGTACAGCTGTTTGAGGGGGTGTATCCCCAAGAACTGTGTTGAGTGTCTGTGCAGAGAGCTTTCTCCTCTCTGCATGTGTTGCACACATGTCTTGGGATCAGAGGTGCCAGAACAGTTCTGAAAGCGCCTTGTTCATGCTCAGTGTCCCAGCCAAGCAGCTACACTTCACCAGTGTCAGCCGGCTCTTGCCAATGAGCACCTCTGTGACTTTTGTCTGAGGAGAGATTAGAGAGTTGCAGCTTGGATGCAGCAACTAGAGAGGTCATCCTATTTCTTGCTCTTACGTGACAAGAGAAAAAGATTTCAGCTGAATTAAGGAACTTAAAATGAGAGAACTAATACAAGGTGTATTTTAACCCTTGGACTGTGATGAGGGATGTGATTGATAAATCAGCTTGACCCTGAGTTGCCCTGCCAATCTTTGTAGTTTTACAATCATGTGTGCACGCATGCTCGCTGACTCTGCAAAGGAAAGAGAGAAAGTGACTATACACAAAGTGCTGTCAAAAACACAAAGGCAACATTGAAAAAAAAATTTTTTTCTTCTTCTAATCTTTCCAAGGTTGTTATAACAGATATTAATTGTATCTGTTTAAAAATATCAGCTGTAAATGTGCTTTTTTTCTTTTGTCCATTGGATGTGCCCCTTTAAACACAGTAACAAAAGTTTAAATCAGATCACTTATTTTTCTCCCCTGCTTTCTCTTTCATTTTGGTTTTTCCCTTGTGTGCTTGTTGTGAGGTTGTTGTTGTTTTTCTCTCTCCTCAAGCACGCCATCTGTTGGTCTGTGCAAACATTGCTTCCTTGTCACTGCCAAGTCACCACATGGGCCAAAAATTTGCCCTCAGTTACCCTCAAGCTAGCCTCACTAGTGGCTTTGCATGGAGGTAACTAAGGGCAGAATTTCTCTCACCGATAGGAGGATAAGACCATATTTAATACAGGGGAACATCATCATGTATGTTACTTACCTTAGAGTTTATCTGTATGGTGTATTTGTTTTGCTCAGTAACTGCAGTTTTATTGGAGTGACTATGGGCATGATTTTCAGACACCTTAAGCACACAGAATGAATGCACAGTTAATGGCAACTTCATGTGCAAATATGGTGATTGCATATGTAACACTGCCAGACCCCGGTCAGCGGCAGGCAGGATCTAACCTGGGACCTCAGCACATGAGCCTCTACCGCATGAGCTAAAAGCCAACTGGCTCTTAGCTAAGGCTGTAGGGCAGACTCATTTAACTCTCTCTAAATGGTCTCGGTGCCACTAGATGGGACAGAACACCACACCTGGAAGTTGTGTGGGTTATACATACACAAATGTGCCTAGTTAGGCAACTGCAGGGGCAATTGGCTAACTTTTTTTTTTAGATTGGTACACAGTTCTGTTAATATGCTTCATGCCTACGTGTTCTGAAAGTCTAGTCCCAACTAAGCATTATGGAATTTTAAGGAACTATTTTCAGTAATTATTCTAAATAAATTTGCAATGCACTGTCGGGGGTAGGAGACCTTTACACTCTCCTAGCAGCATCACTTAAGGAGATTTGGGCAGGATTAATTTCAACTTTTTTGCCCTTCTAAACTCAGGTAGAAATACAGCCTTGTACTATGCAACTTAACCATGTTATTCCCTGTCTTTGGACTACACCAAACGTAATATTTAATTCAGAAATTTCCAACATTATTTGACTGTCTCTGTTTTGGGCTGGGGAGAGGGAAGTTACTCAGACACTGTAATGAGTAAAATGAAGGCCACCTGCCAGCACCATTTCTCTGCTTTTTTCACTTTTGTAAATGCATGGTTTCTGAGTGTGTTGAAATGACTACCGGCTGTTAATAAATGAAGTGTATCCCTTTAAAGAATAGCAATAAGGTGACCTGGGGCTGAGCTAGCCTTGAGGCAAAGGGCTGTTTTCCTTGCATCTCGGATCAGCAGATTATAGCGGTTGCGTGGGGTTTGCTTGCTCTTTAGCTGCTGAATTGTTTCACTTGGTGTCCTTTAGAGGTAAGGTAAGAGAGCCTTTAAAACTCTAAATGATAACAATATGCAGATGTGAGCGTTGGTGAACTGCTTGTGACCCAAAAGTGGGAGCATGTGCCTTAAGTGATCACAGTGTTTGATTCTCTGGTGAAACTTGAGGCCGGATCCCGTGAGGTGCCGAGCACCCTCCGTTCCTGTTGAATCCAGGAACCGCACCTTGCCAGGTCAGGTGCTTAGAAAAAGGAGTTGCTGGTAGGAAAGGGCCCATTCAGGTTAGGCTTTTATTTCACCTGTGTGTCATGCTGAGGGTCTGGGATCCCAAATAAGTTACTTTTGTGGGTGATCTTTGGTGGCAGGCTGTATTCCTCACTCTTATCCTTGGAGATGGCCAGGCAGAATTTTACCTGCTGGCACCACTGCTTGGGGAAACAATCACTATCCTTCCTTCGGCAGCAAAGGAAATGGCCTCTGCTAGTGGAAGAATCATAAAGCAGAATAAAAATGTTTACGTTTACAAATGTGGGAGAAAGTGTGTGAGGCTGCTAGAGCAAAAGCCTCCTTGCTCACCCACCTGACGTGTAAAGAGGGAAGTCACATGCAGTGGCGTTACCAGAGTGCTGATCCTCCCCAGGCACCTTGCCAGGGAGGGCTTTGGAAGCCAGCAGGGCTGATGCTGTCTCTATGGTAACCTTTATCAGCCCTGATGCTGCACCATTGACTTCAGTGGGTGCAGGATCCAGGCCCCAGGGCATGCAGGATGGGTGCAACGTGCTCACGGCCGCTTGCAATAGTGTTTGTTCCTCTTCCACAGCATGAGAACAGGGACATGGGTAGGAATAACTTTCCTGTCACCCGTTGAAGGGATCATTAATTTAACCCCCTCCCAATGTTAAGCATCCAGCGATTCAGTGGAGCTGGGAGCAGACCAGCCATAAAACAATGAGTCGGATAGACCTATCTGTATTTGTTTACCAGGAAGGGGAGCTTGCTCTTCCGATAAGGCACTTTGCTGCATCAGTGCTTCTCAGTTTCTAGGGCTGGGCTTGCTGTGAAGGTGGGATCTGGAGTCAGACATGGACTCCTGCGAGGTGTTTGCTTGGGGTTTGGACCGAGAGTGACAGTTCAGGCCCCGCTCTGCTCATTGCATCTGTTCTTGCCCTGCATGTAAGTTGTCATTGACATGAGCTGGCCCCCTGCTCTGGTATGAACCTGTTATACACAGCCCCGTGATAAGGCTGATAGGAATAGATTGCATCATGAAACAAAATTAAAATCCAATCTTTCAAATCCTTATTCAAACCCACTCCTGCCATGATGCCTGGAAGAACTTAACCAATGTTTCATGGCTAAGCTGGGCAGAGGTCTTCATTTATTTATGTAATTATAACATCCACTAAAAAGCAGCAAATGACTTTGTCCATAAAATCATATGGACTTGATTCTTTCTCCCCTGCCCTTTGTACGTCGTCCGTTGTCTTGGTCTGTAAGATCTTCAGGGCGGAGACGTTGGCTAGCTTTGTTGATGCACCACATTGGAAACACCTGCTTTGATGCAAGTTTATGTCACTTGAACCCAGTCAGGAAATGCAAATGTTCAGGCTCCAGGTCAAGGTGATGTCCCTGCCTTTGCACATACCTGTGTAGTAAGAGTAGAGTTGGGTTCCTCCCCCTACTCCCACCCCATCCCTACTTTGATTGTGCAAAACAAACCTCTGGCCTCTGTAGGTATCTGGTAAAGGTGAAACTGCTCTGAGCTATTGTTGCTTTAAGAGAGAAGTGAGTGGAGGCAGCCTAAGGTCATTTAAGTAAAGTTTCCAATCTGTGCCACAGGGGGCTGCTAGAGAGTTCGCTGTTACTACTAGTCTAGCTGCCAGGGGAAGGGGAAGAAATGGAGGTAGAGAAGAGAGACCGAGAAATGGAGGCGGATGAGGAAGCTCCCGGGCTGGACTCTGCAATGGGACCCTAATCACACATTGAATTCCAGAATGGAGGTAGAGGATGGGTCCAGCCTCAGCTGGTTCCAGTGTTTGAGAAGGTTGACACCAGGGGCAAAAAAAATGTTCTGCCTTGGATACCTTGAAAAGGGGATCAGGGCTTCAAGGCAGAATGTAAATTTCTTAACAGCTGCAACTTTTCCCCGCTTAGCAAAACAACAGACGACTGCTGCTCCTTTCTGATATGCTTCTAGGGCTTTTCTTTACCAGTTTCCTAGTTCTGAGTATAGTTCCGGGTATGAATCCTTGTACTTGTTGAGATGTGTGCAGAGACGCACTCCTTGGAAGTTAACGGTAGCCAGGCATTGTTCCCTTAACATTGCCTCCTGCACACTGCATTGGCTGTTTTTATTTTCTCATGCAACTTTTTCTCTTTAGTTTTCTGTGTGTGGCAGTGAGTTATATCTGTGTTTTTTTTTTCTGCACTGTGAAAAATATTTTTGTGGCATTTAATGTTTTTGGGTTTTTGTGTGTGTGTGGTTTTTTGTTTTTTACTTCTGCGTTTGTGAGAGCTGCTGTCAGACTAAAAATAATTTATTTTAAAAACAAACCCAACTTCCCTGTATTACCCCTTCATTTATTAAAGCTAAAATCTTGTAATACCAAACTTTTTTATAGTTTTGTTTTCTTTGAATTTCAGGCATCTGGGACAATGAAAAATGAACTGGTCAGTTTCTCTTTAGCTATTGGGTTTCATCATGTTGTCCTGCTCTAGCATAGCACTGCATTGCTTGGGTTCTACTCGCTGCGGGCTGGGGCTGATGTTGAAACAGTTCTTACTGAAATATAAAAGAGTATTTTGGGGGTTTGGGAGAGGGAAGGGAATTTGTGCACATTAGCTTTATTGTTGAGTTAACAACACATTCATAACTTTATTGCAAATCTCATTGTTTGGTGCTTTTCTTAAAGCCCCACCTCCTGGAGTTATTATGTAAGAATTTCTGATTTCTTTGGGGGAAGGGCGTGGAGTACATTTCTAGCCCTTAAGGTTGCAGGAAAAAAACCTTAAAAATATTAGCTCTGGATTCTCAAAATCCAGAAGGCAATTAAAAGAACCCAGAGTGTAGTATTTTAAAAAAAATCGTAACATTTGTGAGCCACTCTTATGACTTTTGAATGCTTGAGGTTGACACTCCTTGAATAAACACAATCTGAATATCTGGGCCTTAGCTATCTGCAAGTAGCCTTTTGATCATTAGCATTAAGTACTAAAGATTCCCATCCATGAAATTTACAGGAGACTGTTGTCTGAGCAGGATTTGCAAAGGAAGGGGTTCAGTCCTACAAAGCCCTTGCAAATAAACTTCTTGACTGGAGTTAAAGTGAGTACGAATTGCTCCTATGAGTAAAGGTTCTGAGAGTGAGGAGGCAGCATGCTGCCCAATATTGCAGTATTTAGTGACTGTGATAGGAAAATGAGATTGATACTGTCAGCGTGTTTGATTTCCTGTTCAAAACTACATGCTTGTTTTTCTTTTGTGTCCTACGCACAAAGAGCATAATTTATTTAATTGTTGCATGCTGATTTAATGACTAGCAAGTGTCCCGACCCTACAATCTGATCTGCATGGGCAGAGCAATACTTATGTCAAAGTGCCTCTCTGGCCCAGGAGGTCGTTTCATGCTTCCATGGAAAAAACAACAAAGTATGCAGCAGAGAAGCAGGATGGTCTTGTAGATTGAGCATGGAACTGGCAGCTGGTCCCAGCACTGCTGTTGATTTGCTGCACTTCCCTTGGGCAAGTCACATAGCATCTCTGTGCCAGAACGAAGGTGTGCACTTAAAACACTGCAGCGCTTCAGTGAAGATGCTCCTATGTTGATGGGAGAGTTTCTCTTCTTGGTGTAGTTAATCCACCTCCAGGAGAGGCAGTAGCTATGGGAGAAGCCCTGCATGTCTTACATAGTAGTTCTCAAACTTATTTTTTCACGGACCACTTGAAAATTGCTCAGGGTCTCGGCGGACCACTTAATGATCTTTCCAAATGTTGTTTGTATCGTTAGCTAACTGTTGTAAAGCGCTTTGGATAAAAGTGCTATATAAAAAAAATACATTAATAATAATTTTTTTTTTGTTCTACAAATAAAAGCACACAACTCCTATTTTAATATCAGCAGTCTTGCCTTTCTAATGTGATGGATGTGCCCCCTCTCCCCCCACCATGGCAGCCCCCGAATTGGGGCTAGAAAGGAGGGGGGTTTCTCCCTTGCTGCGTCAGCCCCGAGCTGAGACTGGGAAGGGGGGGGGGGGGGGTTCAGCCCCGGAGCTGGGGAAAGTTGCCTCTTTCTCTGGCCACTGCAGCCCCTCTTCTCACCCCACTGTCCCCTGCCACCTACCCTCTATTTCCCCCCAAGGCCACCACCTCACTTTACATGTCCAGGCACCTAATTAGTGAAGCCATGCCTCCACTGATTAGGTGGGTGGCCCTTCATTCTCTCGTGTGCGGCTGCCCAGGCACACACCTTAGAGGGAACTATCCGCGGACCGCCTGAATGGAGCTCACGGACCACAGTTCGAGAACCTCTGTCTTACACCATGGCTTAGGTTGTTATAAGTGTGTCACTCAGGGGGTGTGTGGTTGTTTTTTTTTCTCACCCTTGACCAAAGTAGTTATACCCCGGAAAGTTTATCATGTAGACCTGGTCTCAGGCTCCTCTTCTGTGACTTGGAGATAAGAAAGGCCTACCACATAGCGGCCTTGTGAGGCTTAGTAACTGTTTGTAAAGTAATTTGAGACCCTTGTGTGAAAGGTCACAAGTAGGTGCAAAGTGTGATTATAGTAAAAGTATTTGTGTCTAGCTGTGTCTGTTGCTATTGCCCAATTGCTGCCTGAGGTTTGAATTCATGAGTTCCCTCTCTGTCCCTTCTAAAATACAGCTCTCATCTTCCTCCTTTTACTCCTTCACCCCCACTTTTTAGCTTTTACACTTTTGATTTCAACAAAGCCCATTTCTCATAAGCCAAGCTGTTCATTATACCGTATGCAGTGTAGCTGTAGCCGTGTCAGTCCCGCTATATTAGGGTGAGGTAATATGTTTTATTGGACCAGCTTCTGTTGGTCAGAGAGACAAGCTTTTGAGCTATATATTTCCACTGCTTGCATCCGAAGAAGTGGGTATTCACCCACGAAAGATTATGCTTCAATACCTCTGTTAGTCTATAAGGTGCCACAGGACCCTTTGTCGCGAGCTATATAGAGTTCTTCTTCAGGGCTGAGAAATATATTCAGAGTGTCACAGCTAAACACAAGGTGGAACAGATTGTTTAGCATAAGTAGTTAACACACATTTCAAGGGATCATTCAAGCTGAAGTGGCCTGTTAACACCCCTCCAGTCATTGGAGGATAGGAAGGGGGAGCAGCTGGGTGGGGGGTTGTTAGCAGGTTACAGATTGTTGTAATAAGCCATAAATTTTTTAGGGTCTAGCAAAGTTATGAATGTAAGATCCCAGGCTCATCTTTTGAAAACATTTTCCAGGTTTCCTTTGAGGATGAGGACTGAGAGGTCAGCTGTAGCATGATTGCTTTGTGAGGTGTGTTCACCCACAGTTGATAAGTTGTTTTTGTCTTCTATCATTTTCTGGTGAGAGTTCATTCAGGAGCGCGGTGATTGGTTGGTGTGTCTGGTCTGTCGTTTTACTGTCTGATGGATACTTGGAAGGTGACAGTCAACGTGGAAGTACATCTTCTATACTTTCAGTACTCCTGGGGGCACTTCTGTAGATTGCTAAAAACAGTTTACTCAAATCCTTACCTCTTCTGGCAGTTGCAGTTGGAGAGATTAGAAGTGCAAGGTACAGGAGCTCTGGGCGGAGCAGCAGCAGGAAGATGTGAGGCATTAAGAACTGAGATGAGCTGCTACTGGGTCAGATGGCAGCAGTAATAAAGAAGAGTAAGTGAACAGAAGCAAGACAGCGGGGTTGGAGGGATTCAATTGTATTCCTAATAGGATCTTATACACGACTCTTGACAGGCGGGAGCAGCAAGCCCTAGACTGAAATAATACTGCCATCAGCTGCTGTTATCGTCTAATCTCTCTGAAGGCACAGTGGTTCTGGGGATGATAGCTAATATGGAGCTATGTAGGGAACAAATGTAAATTCATGTGCCGTGCTTGGGGCAGTGGTCTGGGCCAGTTTAGTAGTATTGCAAGACGTAGGAGGGTGATAAACTGAGATTCTAGCTAGGTCGGCTGGCAAAAAGGCGACCAGGAGGTGACCACATTTAACGTATGGATTGTTGTGTGCTTTGCTAATGGGAAAACTGAAGGGAATTTTTCTGTGATGGCTTCATACTCACCCTAATATTGTCTAATTTTTATGCACAGTCCAAAGTATTATTTATACTTGTGACCAAAGATGGTCCCTTCTGACTTTAAAGTCTGAGTCTCTGAGAATTGTTGGCTGTATCCTATCAGTTGGTCCTCTTTCAGTGCTGTTTAAAAATAAGAGGCAGTTAGGAACTTGCTAGGAAAGTTGACAGTCCCATCTAAAGCTGTGGAACAGATTCACCCTGAACATTGTGTTTCATTGGTTGAAAGTCCTGTAACTTTAATCAATGGTTCTGATATTAAAATATCAATCCAGTTTTAATTTCCTTTTTAACGTGGGAGGAACTTTCCCATGTTTTAAAGGGTACGTGGAAATATCAGGATTTCTCAGTAGCAGCAACAGAGAAATGTTGCAATTAATGCATTTTGTTCAGGAAATAATTAACGATGTAACCCATTCAACTTAATTTTCATAGTTGAGAACTGGATTCCATCCGGGCTGCATGGCTGAACCTGTTTCAGTTGTCATGATATTATTATTGCATTATAACTGGGTCCCCACACAGCATGGGATTCACAGTGTAGACCAACCCATAGGTCTCTAAGTGCAGAACAGACCACACAATTGGGTGCCTTAATTTAGATGCCCAAATTTGATAAATGGTCTTCTCATATCGCAGCTGTAATGAGATATTTAAAATTGGCATAATGATTCTCTATATCACTTCCCTTCTTATTTATTACAGTTCTTATTTAGTTTTTAACTGAAATCTTAGGTCGTGCTTACTTGAGACGCCTGTGTTCTCAAACATCTGGAACTTTGACAGTTCTCCTGCCTAAGGAACAGGAGTCAAAGATCAGGCCCCTGCTTGGGAAGAGCCAAATCCCAGGTGCTGTGCGCAGCCTGAGAGATTGGGAGTCTGTCTGCAGGGGAGTATCCTAGAATATCAGGGTTGGAAGGGACCTTAGGAGGTCATCTAGTCCAACCCCATGCTCAAAGCAGGACCAATCCCCAATTTTTGCCTCAGATCCCTAAATGGCCCCTTCAAGGATTGAACTCACAACCCTGGATTTAGCAGGCCAATGCTCAAACCATGGAGATGCAGAGAGTGGGGCGGGGAGTGAAGTTGACTGATCTGTGAAAAAGGAAACTGCTAGCCATGCACCTCTCCAGCTCACCTCTCAAACTCCCCCCCCCCCCACACACACACACACACACCTGTTAGGGAGAGGGAAATGCTTACAGAGGTGTGTTCCCCAGCCTCTGCGTGAGTTCCCTGTACATTGCCTTCCCCCTACCTGCCTGTGCAAGAGAACGGTACTGGTTCCACTGCCTTCTGTTCCTGCCAAGGTAGAGGTACGGAGTGTGTAGGGCAGGGGACAGGATTTGCCTCTGAAGACTTGACCTGTTAAACCAAGCGCTGAATCTGTCTTGACGCTACAGAAGCCTCAAACGCTAAACATACCTTTCATGAGGGGAAGGTGAACACGTGATGGGATCTGGAGAGGTCTTGCTATGTAACTGTGCTAACTGAACTTCAGTGCCCGGTTTGGCATGGAAACAGAACGCTTTCCTGCCAGGAAATGACTCTTTCCCCCGTGGAGTTTAGTTAGTGAGAGAGAGAGAGAGAGAGAGAGAGAGTGTGTGTGTGTGTGTGTGTGTGTGTGTGTGTGTGTGTGTGTGTGTAGTTTAGCAAGGGACTTCGCTCTTGCTGTCGATTGTTGAGTGGACTCTGCATTTTGTCACCACTGGGTTCTTCCTGTTTCTCTTGCTTATGAGCAGAGCATTGGCACGTTGCCAGCGTTGTGTGATCTGTGAATCTTTGTTAGGCAGGAAGCAGATTAGTATTTGTCATGGCACTATTGTTATCCTGATGGTAGCTACGCACACACTCAGCCTTGTCCATCAACAGTCCTGAAATTCCCCAGTGATTTTGGATGTGTGCGCGTCTGTGGTCTGAAATACAAACACCAGGATGGCTCTAAGCCTCTCTTAGGGTATCTGTGTAGAGAGAGAACATCTTTCCTAGCAGCACAATTGCCTTTTATCAATGGTTTTGAAATCAGTGACACATAGCCAAGGTCTTGGGCACTTGGCATCATTAAAGATATCCTGTTACTTTGCATAAGAGTAGGGGATTCAGCCCTGAAGATTACATTTTGCTTACCTAAATGTACTGCTCCCATGTCTCTCAATTGAGTAGTATTCTCCTTCACCCCTTGTGCAGTGTGCCGTTTAAACCGCTGCTATGTTCTGTCTCAGAAGTATATGCATATTGGTAAATCAATCCTTTATATCCCGTATTTACCTCATCAGGGGTGGACGGGTTAAATGATGGCTGTTCATTGCTTTGAGACCCTTGGTTGGAGGAGCAAAGTATTACTGCAATGGTTTGTTTTTCATCTTAAGTTTTAGGCTGTTGCATGGCTTGCCAAAT
This sequence comes from Macrochelys suwanniensis, assembly GCA_033296515.1. Lineage (NCBI taxonomy): Eukaryota > Metazoa > Chordata > Testudines > Chelydridae > Macrochelys > Macrochelys suwanniensis. The sequence continues at coordinate 3,841,787 of CM065789.1, read as the reverse complement.
TCATTCCTTCTCAGAATCCCAAGCTTGACATCAATCTGACTCTGCCCTTCTGAACTCTTGGCGTATCGAGACAGCAGCTTGATTTGATGATGATTTTTTTAAACGCAGTGTTTTTTTGTACCCGATTCAGGCCTAGCATGTCAGGGCTGCACCTGGTCAAGAGAGGCAGAGAGCAGAAGAAGCTGGATCTCCAGAGGGATTTCACCGTTGCCTCACCTGCTGAGTTTGTGACTCGTTTTGGGGGGAACCGCATTATTGAAAAGGTACCTTGGCCTTAGCCCAGCCCAGTGCATGCTCTTGGGGACGTCTGGCTTCCTAGCTCTCTCTGCAGTTGGGATGCTAGTTTCCTGAACAGTTCTTATATTCTGTAGGCTCCTGGCATGGAGGTTCCTAGGATATTAACACAGGTCAGTTATGTCAAAGCACCATTAAGCATCAAAACGGACCCTACAAATACAAAACTCTTTGGAACTCCTTAGAGGTGTCTCCTATATGCATTTTTTTGCTTACTTCTTTCCTCCCTTGGTACGTGTGTGCAAACCCGCTTCTCCCTTGTCCCTGCTGATTGCCTGAAGGTTCCTTCCTTTTTTCTTTTCATTCCTATGTTGCATCCAACACCTTTCTAGGGGGTGCTACCTGTTGAAGCAGGTCAGTGCTGCCCTCTCAGTCCTCCGAGAAAGGGCTTCTGCAGAGCTTTGTGAAGTATTTTATTCCTTCCCATGCCCAGGGCTGGGAAGTGCCTTGTGATATGCTTGAATCAGCCAAGTTGTTCTAAGTCAAAATTATTTCCTACCATCCCAAAAGTAAAGCTTTTTGACGTAATGAAGGCTGGCAGCCAAGTCACAGCTCTGAGAAACGCTGATCTTGTCTCAACTTTAGCATTTGCAGGCAGCCTGCTCCTGAACTGGTTTAGTTTGATGGGAACAGACATTGAAATTAATTGTCAATGAGTGGCTGAGAGTCCCTCTGTGTTTCAGGGTGTTCATGAATTGTATTGCAGACATTGGGCCAGATTCTGATCTCCATTGTGCCTGGAATAAATCCAGAATAACTACTTGAGTCGAGTAACTGAGAGCAGAATTTGATCTTGTATTTCAGCTTTCTCTCATTTGTATAGAAACGGTAACTAGCCTAATGCTTCCTTCATCTGGAGACTTCCTGCAAAAGTTCAGCTCTTGGAAAGGAGCTATTGTGAGCTGTCTAGGATGTTATAATGTGTCTGTCCCTGTATTCTGATATTCTGCTCTCTCTACAAGTCAACCATGGAACTCCCATGTTAATAATACTACTGTGTGTAATAACCAATGTACATGTTACTACGTAACTCTTTTCCAGTAATCTAAAGTCTGCAATTTTGGTGTGTTGGCAGAATTTTGAATAAGGTACCAGCCTTTTTACCGTTCCCATATCTATGCATTAGGGCCAGATGCTGCAAGGTGCTGTGTGCCCACGTCTCAGTTTTCAGGGGAAGTGAAGGGTCTCTCTGCCTTTTGCAGACTTGAGCCCAGTCAGATCCAAACACCTGCCTCTGACCTTTGTGTTCCTTTCTGCCTCTTGCTTCCAGGTTCTGATTGCAAACAATGGCATCGCTGCTGTGAAGTGCATGCGCTCCATCCGCAGGTGGGCCTATGAAATGTTCCGAAATGAGCGAGCAATTCGATTTGTTGTCATGGTTACACCTGAAGATCTTAAAGCAAATGCAGGTAAGTCCTAGATCCATAAAATCTAACCAATACCTGACACTTGCGTCCCCTCTTTCCTTGCAGTATCTCCTGATAGGTGTCAGCATTGCTGCCTCTTTGTTCTCTCCTCAGCACTCACCTGGGAAGTTATGTATTGATTGGTTTTAGTCAGAGGCCATTCTGCGCAATCACGAGCCAGGACATCTCCCAGTGTTTTCAGTGAGAGTTTCTCCTTTGCAAGGACAATAGGATCAGACCCATTGATAGATTTAGCCTCTTTCCCCCCCACCACCCAATCTCACTTGGGTTCTAGAACTGTGGCTGCTTTGCAATATATAGTGATGTGTGCAAGCTTGTCCTGGGGGAGCGGCCATAGTAGGAGCTGAAGTTGTCAACTAGGATGCAGTCAGTTTGCTATGCATGTTACTCCCCCGACTAGCCTGGTGCTCTGTACACTACCATGAATGGGCGCTCTCTTCCAGAGTACATCAAAATGGCTGATCACTATGTGCCCGTCCCTGGGGGAGCCAACAACAACAACTATGCCAATGTAGAGCTAATTGTGGATATTTCCAAGAGGATTCCAGTGCAGGTACAAGCAGTGCACAGGGGGTTGGCCTTCATGGACTAGGGATGGTCACACAAAAGGTATGAACCTGAAGCTCAGGAATCCTCCTGGGCACATTTGATGGTCTGGAAATGGGTCCTGGCATTAGGCAGGTAATTCTGGGGGGACAGCCGGAGATCTTAGGGCCTGCCAGGGCCAGTGCAAATGGATGGAAAGGTTCCCGTTGGCTTCAGTGGGCAACAAGAGAGAATGGAATGTGTCTGCAGAGCTGAGGCTCTGGCTCCTGATTGTGAGGTAATTATTTGTAGTGCCCAGCACTGTGGCAGCAGAGGGGGTCTCCTGGCTAAGTTACAAACAGAAATGGCTCTGGAACCATCCTTGCTCTTTCTGTTACACAAATGACCTTCAAAGCCTGGAGCAGACCCATACCTTAGTCTGTGCCCTCAGAGGTGCCACTGTGGCATGAGGGGGAAGGTGCCACAGGGCTAAGTGGCCCCTCTGTTTAGAGTACCATGCTCCATCCTTTGAGGAAGCACCCACCAATCGTTACCACCATGACAGGACAGAGTGGGAGGGGTGAACCCTCAGGTAAATGGCCCTTGACCACTTAGGCCTTTAAAGACTGTGACTAATAGCCTGGGTTACTCTTGAAGGGGAGCAGGTGGAATGTAGAGAGAGGCTGAAGCTGTAGTTAGGACTTTGAAGTTTGAGGGTGTTGGGATCCATGCTGTTGATCTGTGCCTGTCTCTATTAGAGGGCAGTGCAGGATACTGTGAGTGAAAGATGGGAGGACGCTTGTGCGGACAGCTATCCCCTCATACTCACTGCTTTTCTTTCATCACAGGCCGTGTGGGCTGGCTGGGGCCATGCTTCTGAAAACCCTAAGCTTCCGGAGCTGCTGCAGAAACATGGAGTGGCTTTCCTAGGTAAGGTTCTTGCTTTTTCCCCTCAATGCAGCCCTCTGCTTAAACCAGCAAAACCCACCACTGTCCAAGGGGGTCACGTACGCTGAGTTAGCAAATGTGTTGGTGTCCTTGGCTTCTGGTGGGCACCACTATTTCTGAGTGTGATGTCTGTGTGTATTGGCCCTTCACACCAGTCTTCTAATGTAGGGGCTCTCAAGCTTAGGGTTCATGAAGGCTTCCCGGTAATATTCCTCATAATGTGTGCTTTTACTCAATTGTGTTTGATGCAGGTGGAGGGTGGGTGGGATATGGAGTTCTTTGTCTCTCTTTGAAAAGGGACCCACTGTTTCTGTGAGTTTGAGGCACTGACCTCCTCATGTTTTTGTTTCCTGCTGGCTTTAAGGTCCTCCCAGTGAAGCCATGTGGACTTTGGGAGATAAAGTGGCTTCCACCATTGTAGCCCAGACTGTCCAGATCCCCACGTTGCCGTGGAGTGGAAGTGGTAAGAATGCCTTCTGCACGAGATATGCTTTGTCTGAACTTGGCTAATGTCAGATTTATTGGGGCATTTTCTGTCAAATTTAGAAAGGAAAAAGTGGGGATCCTCCTAGCCAGAGGGGCCAGATCTTGGGTGGGGAGTCACCCCTCCTCTGCCCAGGCACATTTAAGTCCTCACTTTTCCTCCTGCCAGGAACAGCCAATCCACCATTAAATTGCTGTCTCCAGTTGCTGTATTAAAGCAGGAGTTTTGTGAATCCTTACTGCTTTCCTTTTTCTCTTCCTAATCTCCAATTCTCCTGCTCTGTCTTGATGCATCTCTCCTTCCTTGGCCATCTACTGTTGATTTTACCCTCCTAAGTAGTTTTTCATCAAGGTTTATTTTTTGTCCAAAGTCTCCCATTCATAACCTCCTCCTCTTCTGCCTTAGCCATTCTCACTTTATTGTATTCACCTTCACTGTTTTCTCCCTTCCGTCCTCTGCCTCTCGGTCCCCTCTGTTTCTGTTTGTCCTGTGTCTGTGCTTCGGCTTTCCAGGGATGAGTGCCTGAGCCTGGTTCCTGATCAATCTCCCAGTACAGGGAAACAGTGGCAGAGAGAATTTACAGGTGTTGCTGTCCATGTATCAGCTCAGCCACAGTCCTGTGGCTTTTGACTGCTCAATGTTTATCGGACTTGAGATACTAATTTGGGGCCTCTGCCATGGTGAGATGCCTGACTGCCTCACTCCTGGAGGGCTGCCAGACCCCAATTTGTGTGGGGTTTAAAAAAAAAGCCAGAATGATTTTAAAAAAACCCAAAACACCTTGGTAATAGCAATGCTGAGATCTCTGCATGTTTGTTCTCTGGCTCAGAGCTGCTCTCCTGTGTAACAGGGCTTTGGGGAATACAGCTGGTCCCTGCTAAATGAGGCCTGGCTGTTCTCCAGACAAACTGTGCACCCCTGCTTTCTTTCCCATATGATTCATAGTGGAGATACGGCTGTAGTAGTTCCCATGGCTGGGCTGTTGGTGAGGAAGCTTCAATAACTTGCCAAATCCAGCCATTTGCTGTGGGTCTCCGAGGCAAGAGAATGAGTTAGCGAGGTCCCTCTGTAAGCATGTGCCCCTCTGCTGCATTAAGGCCTTCTGAGGTCAATGTTTCATTCTGTAGGTCTCATGGCAGAATGGACAGAGGAGGATTGTGAGCAGCGGAGAACAATCAGCGTCTCCCTAGAGACTTATGCACGAGGCTGTGTAAAGGACGTGGATGAAGGCCTGGAGGTAAAGATCCCGGCCCAACAGTGGCTCAGCTCATTTTATTTGAAATTGTAAACGGGGAATCATCGTTATCCAGTGGGTGTGTTTCCGATGGTGTCCCGCAGGGATCAATTCTTGGCCTTGCCCTATTTAACATTTTTATCAATGACCTGGAAAAAACCAAATTCATCAGTGCTAAAGCTTGCAGATGACACAGAAGTTGGGGGAATGCTAAATAATCAAGAGGGCGGGTTGCTGATTCAGAGTGATCCAGATTGCTTACTCCCAGTTTACAAAGCAAACAATTTGCATTTTAATATAGCTACATGTATGCATCTGGAAACAAAGAATATAGGCTGTACCTAGAGGATGTGGGGACTCTATCCTGGGAAGCAGTGACTCTGAAAAAGAGTGAGTGGGGTGGAGGGTGGATAATCAGCTGAACATGAGCTCCCAGTGTGACACTTGAGTTAGGAGTAGAGAGGTTATTTTACCTCTGTAATTGTTACTGGTGTGACTGCTGCTAGAATACCATGTCCAGTTCTGGTGTTCACACCTCAACTGCTAGAAGAGTTTACCTCGTTATCTCTAGCCTGAATCTTCCCTGCACATTTATATCTGCCTCTGGACATTTCCACTGCTTGCATCCGAAGAAGTGGGTATTCACCCACGGAAGCTTATGCTTCAATACCTCTGTTAGTCTATAAGGTGCCACAGGACCCTTTGTCGCACACTCAAAAAGGATGTTTATTTATTGGAGAGGATTCAGAGAAGAGCCACAAGAATCGTTAAAGGATTAGTGGTAGACTCAAGGAGCTTAGTCTATTTAGCTTAATAAAGAGAGGATTAAGGGGTGACTTGATCACAGTCTATAAGTAACTACATGTCGAACATACATTTAATAATGGACTCTTCAGTCTAGCAGAGAAAGATATAACATGATCCAATGGCTGGAAGTTGAAGCTAGACAAATTCAGACTGGAAATAAGGTATAAAGCTTCAATGGTGAGAGTAATTAACCCTTGGAACAATTTACCAAGGGTCATGGTGGATTCTACGTCACTGAGAATTTTAAAATCCAGATTCAGTGTTTTTCTAAAAGCTCTGCCCTAGGAATTATTGTGGGGAAGTTCTGTGGTCTGTGTTGTGCAGGGATCAGACTAGATGATCACAGTGGTCCCTTTTGCCCTGGGAATCTATGAATCTGTTCCCAATAGTATTCCCAATAGTAATAGAAAGGGACCTGACCTGACCAGAGCTATTAGCTCCCAGCACATGTCACAGAAACAAGTATAAACTTCAGCAGTGACGGTCACAGGCCTAACAGCCTAGAGCCGACCCCTCTACCCGGTACAATGCTCCCCTCCCCAGTGCAGATCCAAACTCTCACCACACCTCGCCTCCTGCTGCAGGCTGTGCAAACTGGAGGCACCCTGAAGTCCAGCAGATGGGGGCTGGTTTGGAGCAGAGCTAATGGGAGCTTTTTCAGAGCTGAGGACCCCTCCAAGCAGCTGATCTGCCACCAGCTCCCTCTCTGTTAGATTGAGAGGGATTCGATGAGTGCATCTGTGTCCGTTGTGTTCACTCTGGACAAATTGAACCCCAGGGCTGCACCCACTTTCTCCAGGGCTGCATTTGGCCCAGAAACATCTAAACCTTTCCCTTCAAATTCCTGGCCCTTTCCCTCCTTCAGGCGGCCGAGAGGATTGGCTATCCTGTGATGATAAAGGCTTCGGAAGGCGGTGGTGGCAAAGGAATCCGGAAAGCAGAGACCGCGGAGGAATTCGCTGGCTGTTTCAGACAAGTGAGAGACTCTGAGGAGAGTTTGTACCCCCAAATCCCACCTTTTTAATTTGCCCCCTCAGAGAAGTAAGAGGCACCAAGGAGGACACTTCCCTCCACCCCCATCCAAACACATACCTGCCTTTTTAAACCCCCTTCGCTCCCCAGAAGCTCTGAGGAAGGCCTTCCCCTCCCCTCAAATCTTGCCTTTTTATTTTTTCCCCTTTAAAAGTATATTTAATAGAAGAGCGCTCATTCCCCACTGTTTCCCTGACTGATTTTATAGGCATATTTTGGGGGGCAGAGTTATCGTCCGTTCAAACACTAATTTATATTTTTTTTAAATGTAAAAAGTTCAATACATAAAGGAGTTCAGGAACATGAATGAATACACAAGCTTGGATCCACCACGTGAATGCGTTTCTCCCGCTCTTCTCCTCCTCTCCCAGGTACAGAGCGAGGCCCCAGGGTCCCCCATCTTTGTGATGAAATTAGCCCAGCATGCCCGGCACCTGGAGGTGCAGGTCCTTGCCGATCAGTACGGGAACGCGGTTTCGTTGTTTGGCCGCGACTGCTCCCTACAGCGCAGGCATCAGAAAATAATTGAAGAGGCCCCGGTGACGGTAGCAGCTCCCTCCGTGTTTGACTTTATGGAGCAGGTAGATATTCTGGGTCTTTTCTGTGGGCTAGTCTGAGGCGACTCTGACACAGAGAGAGGATGTTAGAGATGAGGAACCTTTTAGCTACTAGTTTTATTGTATGTATTACGGTAATGCCTAGGAACCCTGAGCAAGGCCCCGTTGTGCTAGGCGCTGCCCAAACAAATAACAAAGGAGACAATGCCGGCCACAGAGAGCTTACACTCCAGGTATAAATGGAAAACCACCAGGATGAACTGTTCAGATGCTTGTGTACAGCCCTCGCGTTTCAGCCAAATGCTTAAAAGCACAAACCCAAGAGGTTGCCTGATGAGCAGAGCCAGAACTAGGCATTTTAGCACCTGGGGTGAGCAAACATATTTGCGTCCCCTGCCTTTTTTCATCATTTACCCCCCTCTCCCCCAGAGGTGATGTTTGGGCAGGGAGACGGGACATAGGGTTACATCCTCTCCCCTCCTCCCCTCCCCCCAATTTTTTTTTTTTTTTTTGGTTGTGCCCCCAACCCAGACAGACTGGGTGGCCCGTTGAGGTGTTGGGCTGGAGGTGGTGCTCGCTCCACGAGCCCTGCTGTGCAGGGCTTTACGGGTCACCTGTTTCCACCCCACTTTTCCACCCCCACAGCTTTGCCCCCTGGGTGGCTGCCCTGCTCGCCCCGCCCTGATTATGGCCCTGCTCAGGAGTGTCCAGCAAGTTAATTCTTGTATCCCTTCCACAATCTCCTCGAATCGGGGGTTCTCAGCCTGGGAGTCATGACCACCTTCCCTTTCTAGAGGGATAAATATTCTGTTGTAGCCTGGGGCTGGGGTATGGAAACACTGTCCCAGTGGATCAGCTCTGACCTAAGGGTCTAGCCCTTAATCATGTGAGTATTAAGGACTTCACAAGCCTCTGGGACCTCTTGTGTGACTAACATGATCTTCTACGTGTCATCACCTTCCTGCAGTGTACTTCTTGTTTAAGTATTTGCATTATAGTAGCCACTAAGGGCCCCATTCAAGGACCAGGTCTCCATCGTGGTGAGCACTGTACACACACATAGAAAAACAAATAACCCCCGTGCTTACCAACATCTCAGTTGAATGAGTGACTCTCTTAAGGTGGGGAGGTTTGTTTAATTTAACATTTTGGATCAATGATTTTGATTCTCTGCTTGAAATTTTTTCTAGCTGCCACTATCCACCTCCGGTTGCTGTAGAGTTTGGTAGCTCTACATTACCTCTCCCATATTAAGCACATAATTAAGTAGCAGGCTGAACTTTAAAGTCTTGGTTCTTGCGAACTTAACATGGCTTAACAGACAAGGTGTAGTGGCTTTTATTCCTCAGGTTACACTCTGTCCCATCTCCTAATGACTTCTATTGCCTCCATGTTTCTGTGCTGCATTGTGTGGATCACAGTCAGTTACCTGCTGCACACTAAAGCGGGGTAACTTAATGGATCACAGTTGTAAATTGCTTTACAGCTTTAGTGTAAAAATTCATGCTCCCTCTTGGGCTGATGTTGTTTTTTTCTATTTATTTGTATTGCTGTGACAGTTGTCTTTCCCTGATTTGATGTAGTGCCCTGGAAATATTGCATAAGGGGCATGTCCGAAACATGCACATAATAGACTCTGAACACCAGGCAAAGCACTTTACAGTTGTGGACTAGCAGGAGCTAGCATCACAAAAGCCCGATCTGTTTGTGTCGTGTTTTCAGTGCGCAGTACGCCTTGCAAAGATGGTGGGCTATGTGAGTGCAGGGACGGTCGAATACCTCTATAATGAAGATGGGGGCTTCCACTTTCTGGAGTTAAATCCCCGCCTGCAAGTGGAACATCCTTGCACAGAAATGATTGCTGATGTGAACTTACCTGCAGCTCAGCTACAGGTATTTGCAATTTGCCAACATACCATTTTCTCCCACTGTTTCTTTTAAAGCTATTGCAGCACATGAATGACTCTGAGGAGCTTATTGCCTTGAGTTGCATGTTGTGTGTGAGTTTGGAGCTTGTGAAAGGTACTTGATTGGCAGCCTGGGAGAAGGAATTTCTCTCTCTATCAAGAGGTAGAACATGGACAGCAGCAGACCAAGCCCCTGCGCGATGTCTCACTCCCAACCCGGAGGAGCCATCTCTAGGAGTGAGAGGGACATTTGGTCCCCATGCCTCATCAGTCCTGAGCACCTCAAAAATATGCCCACAAAGTGACCAGTTGGGATGACTGCTCTTAAGGTCACTTCACAGAGGGCTCTGAACAGCCATCAGATGGCTGCTTCCTTCAATTCCTCCAGAAGGGGTTGGATTTGAACTGGTGACCTAGAGGGTGAAAGGCTCCTTGTCCCTTTCCCGTTTACCTCAGCCAGCCAGTCCAACTGATTGGCTCTAATTGTCATGCTGAAACCTCATTTCAAAGCTAATTTAGAAGAATCCAAGCCCCATCTCCTTTGTCTCCTTTTTCTGATGGGCACTTGTGCAGATTGCAATGGGTGTCCCTCTGCACAGAATAAAAGACATCCGAGTGCTGTATGGAGAGTCGCCATGGGCTGATACACCCATCTGCTTTGAGAGCCCTGCGAATATCCCAGTGCCCAGAGGCCATGTCATTGCTGCTAGAGTCACCAGTGAAAACCCTGATGAGGTGAGTAAATGGAACCCTGTTTAGAAAGCTCCTGCTATGGTCTGGATCAGATTAAAAAATGTTGCTGAGGGCAGGGCGCGACCTTGTTTTTAGCAAGATCTGAACTCTGAGCGGTCCTCCATTAATAAAATGTCAGAATATTGGACATATTCTCAGATGTGATCTGTGGGGTTAATGGAATCCACAGGCGGACTTATATAATAGCTGTTTGCAATGGGATTCCTTTTTCCTGACTTGCACCTGTTTAGTTTCAAATGTAAACTTATTACTTTCTTCTCTTTGTGTTTTTTTTACATTGACTCTAGGGGTTCAAGCCAAGCTCAGGGACAGTGCAGGAGCTGAATTTCCGTAGCAGCAAGAACGTCTGGGGTTATTTCAGCGTGGCAGCTGCTGGCGGTTTGCACGAATTTGCTGATTCGCAGTTTGGGCACTGTTTCTCCTGGGGAGAGAACCGCGAGGAGGCCATCTCGTCAGTATTGTCCTCCCAGTAGGATTAGCAATAAGCATTCTTCAAGGGACTCAAGTGCCACTGAATGTTGATGGGTTTAGATATAAAAATATTTGGTTTTAACCCTAAGAGGCAGTGAGCCGCTTCGGCTTTTCTGAGCAGTTTAGCTGTGGACTTGTGACAAAAGGCCCTGCAGGGGGATTATGGAAACTGTTCAAAGTCAACTGAAATATTCAGAAATGGGGTGATTTAGCCCTGCTTCAGCAAAGCACTTAATGCTTAGCTTTATGTATTGCTCTTACTGGTACTGGTCATGTGCTTTGCTGCATTGTGGCCTCACAGAGCTACTCTGTTATCTTTCAAAGTAAACTGTTTCCCAGTAGGCCAAAAAAAAAATCTCTAGGAGTTGAACATGCCGAAAGGGCAGACTTTTAATAACATATGCTCGGAGACAGCTTTTGGCTGCAGGCTGTCTCTCTCCAGAGTTATAGAAACACTTAATCTATCTAGGGTTTTATAAGGTTGCCTATCACCATATGCAGCATCCTCAACCACTAAATTCTGCGTAGCTTGCTGTATACCTTGGCTGTTGTGTAAGAGCCTTCTTGCATGTCAGTCGAAATCCAATCAAAATGTGGCGTATGTGTTTGTATATTTTGTAAAGAGAAGTTTAAGGTCTGCTCCTGCACTTTGTGTGTTGGATAAATCAGATTTTGGGCCTTTCGTACTTTGTATGGTGGAAAATGTAGTGGGGAAAGACACTTGCTAAGGGGAAAATAAATAGTTATCCTGTATGCCCCAATAGATTGGTATGCTTAGCACTGAATATTTATCATGCATCTTAAACTCCGTATTAACAGAGGAACTTTTCTTTAAAAGGAATATGGTTGTGGCACTGAAAGAGCTGTCGATCCGTGGGGATTTCAGAACAACAGTCGAGTACCTGATTAAGCTGCTGGAGACTGAGAGCTTTCAGAGCAATGAGATAGATACTGGCTGGCTGGACCACCTGATTGCTGAGAAAGTGCAGGTGGGAGAAGCTGAGCTCTGACTCTCTTCTAATCATCTTCATTTTCACGTGGACCTGCTGTCCACAATGTGCTGGAAGTGTCATTCTTTCCCCCGCTAGGCCGAGAAGCCAGACACCATGCTGGGCGTGGTTTGCGGTGCTCTGAATGTAGCAGATGCCCTGTTTAGGACTTGTATGACCGATTTCCTGCATTCGCTTGAAAGGTAAAGTGCTACGCGACTAACGGGGAGGAGCACAACGAAGTGTGGCTGTTAAACTGTTCTTATGACCTAATACTGGTCCCACTGAAACGAAAGGGAGTTTTGTAATGATCGTCAGCGAGAGCAGGGCTATCTGGAGCATGTGACATGAGGTAGTGGACAGGGTGCTGGGCTGGGGCTCAGGAGACATGGTTCTGTCCCCAGCTCTGTCACTGGCCTGCTGAGTGACCGTGGGCAAATCACTTCCCCTGTCTGTGCCTCAGTTTCTCCTCACACCTTTTGTCTTTTTAGACTGCAAGCTCTTTGAGATAGGGACTCTTTCAGACTGCCTCTTACTATGTGTTTTGTACAGCACCTAGCGGATTAGCGTCCCAGTCTTGGTAGAGGACTGTACATACTATTGTAATAATAAAATGCTTGCTATTGAGCCACACGTGTGTGTGAGAGAGAGAGTGTGAGAGATATCCAAGGTTTGTCACACACATTCAGGCTAATGGTGCATCATTTTGTCTAATGCAAGTTCCCACTTTGCAGAGTAAGGCATGACCAGCCACTAAGGGAGTTAAAACAAGGCACGGAATGTTGATTCGTGATTACATTGCTGTTTTCCAGAGTGAGATGTGAAGACGGTGTTCCTATATTCTTTATCTAAGGCAGCTAAGTGGAGGAAAGGAAAGTTTACTGTTTGACCTCCAGAGCCTTAATGGGGCCAGCAAAGGAGATGAGATATTAAAAAAGAAAACCCAAGGTTTTTGCTTTTTGCTTCTGTGATGTATTAAGTCAGGTTCGATTAACATAATGGTCCCTTCTGGTCTTTAACGTCTGTGAATAAAGGTTTTTTTGTTTTGTTTTTAAGTTGCTGGGTTTTTTTACCTTAGGAATGTCAAGTTCACTCTTCATCAGTTTTCCTGTGGGACGACTTGTGGTTTTTCAGAGATGTGTATTGTGAATTTTTACACCTTAGTTGAAGGGTGGGACGGGAGTGTTGAATCTTTATTTAGGACATTCCGTCTCCCAAGTGTTCATTAGCCATTGGAGCTAAGTAGATGAGGACAAAAACCAAAGTTTAAATCAGGCTGGCTAAAAGTCCCTTCCCCTCTCAATTGCTGAACTTTCACTCACTTCACTCTTGTGATGGTGTCATGTTAGTAGCTCTGCCATCATCATAGAATCTTGTAGGGGAGACGAGAGCTTAATTTCTCATGTGAAACAGCACAATTCCTCCCTCACCACCTTTTTAAATGTCTTATTAACTTACACACTGCCTTTATACATCAGAAAGGGGATGCAAAACCCACCTATTTCTCTCCCCTGCAAGTCCCCTTTAAAAGCTCTCTTCTGCAGCCCACTGCAGTCTAAACCTGTTCTTTGGACTAGTACTGATGGGCTATACACCGTGGCTGAGTTCTCTTGCTGTCTGACTTTTTTTACCTTTGTCCCTTAGGGGCCAAGTTCTGCCGGCGGCTTCCCTGCTGAACATTGTAGAAGTGGAGCTTATTTATGAAGGTGTGAAGTACACTCTCAAGGTAAACAGTGTCTTGTATTTTTCCAAGCTTGTGGAGACTTTGGCTCGGGCAGACATTACTACACATGGCTAGGCAGATTCTACATGTGTCTCTCACCAGTGCAGACAAGCACTTCTGGGTGGGTACTTTCAGCGAAAAGATAATAAAAAATATCTTCATTATCCATTTTTTTAAAAGTCTCATTTTAAATGAGTTTAGTTATTTGTTTTTACAGTATAGGGAATTTTTCTGCTTCCAGATGGACTGTTGCTGGAATTAATGCATCTAATAAAGTGCTGGCTTTTCCCGTTTATAAGCCCAGCTAGGTAGCAGCTTTAGTTAGTTAAATCACTTTCTTATCATGGGAAAGTGGAGGATCAGCTGAAATTACTGATAATGGTTGAGCTGTAGGACCAGGCTAGCAATTCAAACACTAACCTCAAATCCTGTGATCTAAATCAATGTTTCTCAGTGACTGGTCCCTGGATTCAGTGACCGATCCCTGAGATCTCCCTGACACAGTTTAGGAAGGCAGCAAGCTGGTCCCTGGTATCAAAAAGGTTGAGAAACACTGGTCTAAGTGACAGAGGAAGGCATGGAGAAGCCAAGTCCATATTCCTTGGTAAATCCTGCTCCCACCCACTACACACTGAGAGCTCTGCTTCTGGCATCATCTCAAAGGGCACAGCAGCCTGGCAATGCAAGCCTAAGGCTTGATCTCAGTGAAGATTGTAATGTTCACGTTTAAAGCCTCTCTCTTCGGTATTTTTCAACAGGTTGCCCGTCAGTCTCTGACAACGTATGTCATTATAATGAATAACACTCACATTGAGATAGACGTGCACAGGCTGAATGATGGCGGGGTGCTGCTTTCCTATGATGGTAACAGTTACACGACATACATGAAAGAAGAAGTTGACTGGTAAGTTAGAGAGCTGACCCGTTATCCCACTGCTGCAGATTTCTTCCCAATCTTGCGACTAGACACAGCAGCAATTGCAGCTGCTTCTGCAGCAGGCAGCAAATAGGTTGAGCAGTAACAGAATTTCCCTTCTCCTTAAGCTACCGAATCACCATTGGGAACAAAACGTGTGACTTTGAAAAGGAGAAAGATCTGACCGTGCTGAGATCGCCCTCTGCTGGGAAACTGCTGAAGTACACTGTGAAAGATGGAGGCCACGTCTTCGTAGGGCACAGTTTTGCAGAGATCGAGGTAACTGTAGGTTAGTGCAGAGATTGTCATTGAGTGGCAAATGGCTTCCAGTCTGTATGCTTGATAAAGAGATGCAGATTATGTATATGCACCCCTACAATACAAAAAAAATGAAGTCATGTCGCTATTGTGACACTTGGAAAAAAATGACTGTCCTAGGCTCTTGATGTTGCATGGATGATATTCATTTATTGCACTCTGACTATTCCACCAATCCTCATACAGGTGATGAAAATTATTTTGACCCTGGTGGTGAAGGAATCTGGCCATATACATTATATAAAACGGCCAGGAGCATTGCTGGAGTCAGGCTGTGTCATAGCTAGACTCGAGTTAGATGATCCTACCAAAGTGCAGCCCGTGAGTATTCCTGCTGGGACAGAACCAGGTTATTTTCTTTATTTACTTACATGACTAATCAGGTCATCTGTGACTTGTAACTGTCTCTTATGCCCCAGTATCTTAATATGTTTGTTCACTTGGGGTTTTAACACACCAGATACTTAGCAATGATATAGAATTTTGATATTTGAAAGTGTGGCCTTTATATCAATATTCTGTTGGCCCTAGCTAGTCTGTATCTTAAGCATATATGCCTTGCGGGATTTGGGCAGAAAACTGAATTTTGATTATTAAGACTTGATTGAGAATGACCAAAATAAGGAATTCTGACATACGTTTTTCTAATGCTTCTTATTTGTCAACTTACCACTTGATTCATTCTGGCGACAACCTCCTTTGCATTTTAATTTAAAATAATGATGGATACTGAGCAGTTTCCTTGCCTGCTGAGGTTGCACACACGTATTTTTCTAGGTGGTAGTTTAATTAGAATGAGATCTTCCTCACTTGTCTCTTCTCCACTCCAGTTTTATATTCCAAATGCTTTCTTTCTCTTGTATTCGACCTCAGGCCCAGTTGTATACAGGTGGCCTCCCCACCCAGCAGATGTTGCTAAACGGTGGCCTGAAGCTGCACCAGGTCTTTCACAGTGTACTGGAGAATCTGACCAATGTCATGAATGGGTACTGCTTGCCAGAGCCATATTTCAGTGCCAAAGTAAGTGCCTTTCTCAAATGGCATCTGCTTCTAATACCCAGAAGGTATTTTAACTGATATGTTTATGCCAACAAACTTTTGTTCACATGTAACCTTCTTTCCCTTCAATTTCTCTTTCATACATGGATGAAGACCTGGATCTAGTCTCAAATCTAGTTTAACTTGTATTCTTCTTGGAATGGTCCCCCACTATCAGTGTGATAACCAAGAGCACTTACAGTATTTCTCTAGGTGGCAACCTTGGGGGAAATGTATAATGCTTTGCTGAGCCCCTTAGTCTTAAGCATTGGCTGTAGCACATCTTTCGTGCCTTCCATTCATCCAGTGATCTCAAAGTCCTTCACAAGTCTTAAGGCTCACGACCAACCACCTGTTGTGTAGATGATAGATAGGAAGGTGTCATCCCCATTTTATAGACAAGGATTCTAAGGGTGTGATTTATGAGAAAAATGCTGAGCCGTCACCACTTGTACTGAGGTCAGTGAGAGCTGCCGGTGCTCAGCACCTCTGATAATCAGTCCCCGAGTGACTTAGACTGGGGTCCTATACCTGGTTCAATGCGATTCCCAGCCCAATACCACAGCTGAGAAACCATCTTTAATTCCATTGTGCTAGCCTACCTGACCTGTTGGTTACAGGGCTGCAAGCATAGTTTTAATTGGGATGGCAAGATCCATTCACTTGCCTTTCCTGACACATCAGCCTCTGATGTTTTTCTGTGATATCGTCGCAGCAATAATCTTTATTTTGCTTAGATGAAAGAATGGGTATGTGAGCTGATGAAGACCCTCCGGGACCCCTCCCTGCCTCTTCTGGAGCTGCAGGAGATCATGACAAACGTGTCTGGCAGAATTCCGCCGTCAGTGGAGAAATCCATTCGAAAAGTGATGGCACAATATGCTAGTAACATCACCTCGGTGCTGTGTCAGTTTCCCAGTCAGCAGGTAAACCGTACAAGAGGGATGGTCTTGTATTCCGTCCTCTTTAATATCTTGGTGACTATCACAGTCTTTTTTTCTTTTCATGTTAAATTGGTCAGAATTTTTCAGCTGAAAAGTTTTTCTGCTAAAAGATGGGGTTTCATCAAAAATATTAATGGGGGAAATGTCCTATTCAATAAATTTTATTAAATTTTTTGTTCAAAATTTCTGTTGTGTGGGGGGAAAAACAGGTTTTTTGATCAGTAAATGTTTGTAACAGATATAGTTTAATTTGAAATCTTTTACACAAGTTTTCAACCCTGGAGCAATTTTTTTTCCCTCTCTAAAATTGAGTTAACCTCTTTAAGCTATCCTTTTCCTATTTGAAATCGGAAAAGGTTAAGTGTCTCCTCTTCTCTCAGCTGTTACTCTGAATGTTCCAAGTACATGCAGCTGGAATAGGTCAGTGTGCTTGAACTCCATGTGTTTTCTGTAAATAGATTTCTGTCAACCCAGGCATCGTTTCCCTGCTTAAATGCTTTCCAGTGAGTGTGTAATGATGAATGTCTGTCTTTCATTGTTCATGAGATACTGTGAGTGAGGTAATATCCTTTATTGGACCAATGTCTGATGATGAGAGAGACAAGTTGTGTGGCTCAAAAGCTTGTCTCTCTCACCAACAAAAGTTGGTCCAATAAAATATTTTACCTCACCCACCTTGTCTCTCTAATATCCTGGGGCTGACACAGCTACAGCTACATTTGATTGTTCATAACAGTGCATGTGATGTTAATTTTTTTTTAAGGGAGGATTGTGTTGGGTTTCTGAATGATTCCTGTTGGGACGTAGGCACACTTGGAATGTCTTGTGGCAGGCAGGTTGGCTGGCTGGCTGTACTGCGCTTACCAAACAGAGATGTTTTTTCTTCCTCTTATTATACTTGTTGCCCTTCCTCTTTGCAGGGTTGGAATTAATGTTTCCAATGTATGGAGACACCTCTACAGCTTTGTAGTGCCCAAGAATGGCAACCATAAAGACACAGGATCAGTTGTGCGAATCCTTACTGTGAATAGTCTAACCAATTGAACTGCTCATATGAGTTGGGACAACTCGCATGAATGAGGCATTGCAGAACCTGCCCCTGATCTTTGGGAAAATGGAAATTACTTACTGCTGCTCAGAGGCTGAGGGTTTCAAAGGAGCGTAACAGTTAGACACAGGGGCTTCTTTGAAAATCCAACTAGAGTTCCTGCTTTAATGTAGCCTCTTAAAAAGGGGAATGTGTGTAGGGCAAGAGAAAAGGGAGCTTCATTTTGGTGTCAGCCATTCCTGAGTACATGTAAGTCACATCCCCTTGGTTTTCCAGACTTTTGTGCCCAAGCTACTTTTTAGCTCCTTCATGCCTGTGTTTCTTCTGCTCTGTGCAGATCGCTAGCATACTGGACAGCCATGCGGCCAATTTGCAGAGGAAGGCAGACCGGGAAGTCTTCTTCATGAACACGCAGAGCATTATGCAGCTAGTCCAGAGGTGAATGCCTTCCTGTGCTGTGGCACGCTCTATGGCGTGGGAGGTTTCCAGACGTGCTGTGAAATGCTCCATAGAAACTAGTGCTGGCCCTGACTCCGAGGGAGTTGGAAAAGGGTCAGAGCAGCAGGGTGAGCGGGGCCAATGCTAGTGTAGGTGACTGCAGGATGAGCCCTGTGGGAAGGCTGGCAGCGATGCTGCACCCCTCTCTGTCCTGAGCAGGCAGAGCATTGGGTGAGCACCACTTCCTGCCTCATGCACCGAGTGCCATTGTCTCGAGCCATTTGCTTGTCCCAGGAGAGGAGGATCCACCCTGACTGCTTCCTAGTCCGTGTTCGATTCCCAGCAAAAACAGCATGGCCAATGCGATGGCGCGTTAGCTCTGGGATGTGGCACACTCAGTCCTCTCCCCTGTTCCCAGGTACCGCAGCGGCATTCGGGGCTACATGAAATCTGTCGTGTTAGATTTGCTGAGAAGATACTTGCAAGTGGAAACCCAGTTCCAACAAGGTCAGAGGAAGTGGTGGCATGTTTGCTGAGGGCCCAGTGCCATTCTGCAGGCCCGGGGGAACTAATCTAACCAGGGGATGCTTGCTGTCTCCCCAGCCCACTATGACAAATGTGTGATCAATCTGAGGGAGCAGTACAAATTGGACATGACCCCGGTGCTCGAGTGCATCTTCTCTCATGCCCAGGTGGCAAAGAAGAATCTGCTGGTGATCATGTTAATCGTAAGTAGAGATGGCAACCTCTGTGAGACTAGGTTGGGTGTCAAGTCGGATGATAAACGGCCGTTGAGATGCACCGTAGAGTGTTACCATTGACCTGGAAGGCAAATTCTGAATACAAGGAAATTGAGAAATAAGAGCGGGAGGGAACGAAGCAGTCTGTAGTCTTGTGTTTTGACGAGTGGCTTGCTGGTAGCAGTTTTATAGAAGGGATCCGTTGCAGTGTTGTAAGAGTGAAGGCCAAACTGCAGCTGAGAACTCTGGAAAAATTACCAGTGCGGGAAGCTTCCCTGTAATAAGAGGGTCGATTTGAGATATGGCAGCCATCTGTGAAAGGAGAAAATAAAGCAAATGCAATGGATGGATTCAGCATGTCCATGGTGTGTGTGTCTCAGGTCTCAAATATTCTTACAGCACTTAATAATACTTTACCTATACAGAGCATCTGATGTAGAGCATCTTCAGAGTGCTTTAATATCTTTAATTAAGCCTCCTTATTAGATCTACTTTGCAAATGGGGAGGCAGGTTTTGATTAGAACTCAGATGTGCAGCCTATTACATCAGATTGCTCCTCTTGTATTTTATTGTAAAATTAAACTTCTGCAGACATTCTGAAGAAGTATTTTGATCTTACCTGTTTAAAACGTAAAGTTGTTTTCAAACTTTACAGTATCTGTTCTTAACATCTTTGACTGCACCCCCCAAAATTGTTATTGGTGGCTTCTTCACTAGTGGAGCCTTCGTTAAATTATCTTCCCTTTTCTGTGCTGACTTTTAAGAAAAAGGGAGGTTTTCTGGCCTGTGCCATAAAGGAGATCAGACTAGATGATCACAGTGGTGCCTTCTTCATATAGATTCCAAGGCCAGAACAAAAAATTGTCTGTGTGTGTATGTTAGAAAAGAAATGCATGTCTTCCTGGTTCGGTGCACAGACATTTGTAGGCAAAGTAAAGAATGTAGATGGAGGTTTCTGTTCAATAATGGTTAGTCATTAACACTGGAAGGATATTTAATAGGACCAGCTGTGTGGTCGAGACTCCACTATGACAGAGGAGCTGATGGCCATTCTCAATGAGCTAACACAGCTCAGTAAAACGGAGCACTCCAAAGTGGCTTTGCGAGCCAGACAGGTTAGTATGTTTTGTGGTTTACACCATGTTGTTAAATCGTGGTGATTTTCCCCCAACCTTCCCCTTCCACCTCCAAATCACTGCCATTCATTTAGATTCTTTTTATTTGTAGGTTTTGATTGCCTCCCACCTCCCTTCTTATGAACTGAGACACAATCAGGTGGAGTCCATATTCCTGTCTGCTATTGACATGTACAGCCACCAGTTCTGCCCTGAAAATCTAAAGGTTGTGACTACTTCTTACAATTAATTATAAAGCATGGGATTTTACCTTATAGTTAATTCTTAGTGAAGCAATTTGATTTGTAAGCCATTTATTTCAAAAGGCCTTAAAGGCATTAATGTCTTGCAGCTTAAGCTATTGATGCTAGTATATATCAGACCATGTGAAATGCTGCTTTCTGACCTCTTCCAGATGAAGGCCTGTAGCACAGGTTTACTCTCTTTCTGCCACTCTCCTCAGAAGGGGTAGGAAGTGAATAGAGGATTTTGTTCCCTAGTAGGGAAATGTGTCCATATGCTAGGAATTGAGAACCGTGGTGACGGGGACTCTAGATTACGCCTTAGATCATTCGAAACCCTCACTGTGAACTGCAGGCTAATGAATCTAGCAAAAGCTACTGAGGGAGCTTCAGGGTTGGAGCAATGGCAGCTGTGTAACTTGCATCTCTGCTTCGTCTTTCATGCCAGCAGTGGGTTGTTCAGACCTTGTCTCGCGCTGAATTCTGTTTCCTTCATGACAGAAACTGATCCTCTCGGAAACCACCATCTTCGATGTGCTCCCCACCTTCTTCTACCACTCCAACCAGCTGGTGCGCATGGCAGCTCTGGAGGTAAAGGGCGAATTGAAGACTCTGGCTACCATTTATTTAGAAGTAATGCAGCTCTTGGAGCAGGAGCTGCTGTCAGTGCCAGTGAGAGAGGCTGTGTTGCCCGTCGTGGTTGCTTCAGGGGTTGGCCAGTGGGAAAGCTCTCTGATTTCACATTAAGTTCTTCTCCCGCCTCTTTGCTCAGGTGTACGTGAGGAGAGGATATATCGCCTATGAACTAAACAGCCTGCAGCATCGTCAGCTCTCAGACGGCACCTGTGTGGTAGAGTTTCAGTTTATGTTGCCATCGTCGCATCCAAATAGGTAGGAACGAGCTGCACGTAGTCTGTTGCCTGGTTCTACATGGTTATTGATGAACTCAGCTTCCATGCACAGGCGCCGACTTTTCACAGTGCCGGGGGGTGCTCGATCCCCCCAGCTCCGTCCCAGGCCCTGCCCCCACTCCGCCCCTTTCCCCCAGGTCCCACCCACGCCGCACCTCTTCCCGCCCAGTTCCACCCCCTCCCTCGAGTGCGCCATGTCCTCGCTCCCCTCGCCCCCCGAGCGTTCTGCATGCTGCGAAACAGTTGCTTGGGTGCAGGAGGTGCTGATCAGTGGGGCCCGCCAGTGGGTGGGAGGCACCGGGGAGGTCAAGGGGGAGCTGAGCACCCACCGTTTTTTTCCCCAGGGGTGCACCAGCCCCGGAGCACCCACAGAGTTGGTGCCTATGCTTTCATGGCTTGATAGCTTTAACGATGGATACATGAGGGGGTTGGCACATCCTCCCTCCCTCCCTCCCACCTCCTGCTTTTGTAAAGCTGTTTGTTTAATTTCTCATTAACTCCATGATGGAGACCCTCAGTGGGAAATTATTAAGCCTTCCTAGGTGGGCTATTAGTGGATAAATCCCCTTTTCCATTTGGTGCACGGTGTTGGGTTTGCTGTGTGAATCGAAGAGCTGGTGTTTCATGCTATAGCTCACCGAGTTGTTCAATACTCTGATTTCAGAGGCAGCAGCCCCGCTTTGAGCAGGTAGAGTGCAGAATTTTCTCTTTGAAGCATGAGAAGTGAATTTCACCTGCTGCATTAATACGCTACCCGATTTGCCCATTTCTCTCTCTCTTCCCTGTGACTTACTGGCTGCTCTGGTGGCACTTTGCTCTCTGGCTGGCAGGGCAGAATGAGTTCTTTCTGAATCAGGCATCCCTGGTGTTGCTGGGAGATGGGCAGAAGTTTGCACACAGTCTCGTCCCTCAAGCAGAGCGGATGCTGCTCTGGAAGCCGAAATCAGAACAAACCCTAAGCTACTAAGTGGCGTCTATGCGTGCTGCTTTTAGAATGGGAGGGGAGAGCTGTTAAAGGCAGCCAGGTGTGCCTGGCAGGAGAATAAAAGAAAGACTTGAGGCTTTACATCTCCAAAGTGCTCTGTGGGTGTTACCCCTCGTCACATGGCAGGGAACTGAGCTGGTGTCTTCCCCGTTCTGTAGATGAACTCAGAGGTGAATGGACTCGCCGAGGGTCACGAAGCAGTTCAGTGATAGCACTATAGTAATGAACAGAACCCAGGAGTCCTGAGTCCCAGTCTTCAGCTTGGCCCATGACTGTGCAAAGTAAAGCTGGGAGGGTTAACGTGAATAGTACCAACAGCAAACATAGGCTGCTCTCTTCTCAGAGCCCAAAGGATGTAGTTCTGTACTGGCAACAGTCTGAAAAAGGGCTCATGTCAGGGAAGACTTCTCGGATCTGCTGGTCTGTTTCTAATGTGAATTAATTAACCCTGTTGCTTAGTTTGGAGCCTATGTCCTTGTGTAAACTTAGCTTGGTTCTAGAGAAATCACAGCCGTGATTATTTGCTCCCTCTTTTTTTTGGCGCAAATAAACGTCTGTTATTACAAATAAATAATTTGTTATTAACCTCTGACATGTTGGACTAACTGTAAGATGGGGGAAGATCCTGCTGAAAGAAGGAAACAATCTAATTGCAAAACTGCCCCAGGCAGAGGCAGGAATACTAGACTCCCTCTGTGTAGAACTCTGTCACTGGTGCTCTGCTGGGGAGACTGATCCAATCTTACGCTCCCTGACTGGCATGGAAGAATTCTTGATGAGGGGGGTACAGTGCCCAAACCTTGCCAGGAGAGGGGACTTGCCTTGCTTGGCAGCAGTATTTGGGTCCTCAGTGAGATTCCACCCCAAATGTAATCTACCTCTGATGCAAGATAGTATCAATGACCCAAGGACTTTGAGGCTGTGGGGTATGTTAAGATTATGGCAGTATTCCATAAAGGGATCTGCCCAATGCTGCTGCTGGCGCTGTGTGATGGAGACATCAGTAACACTTGCCTACAGGGTATTAGTGGGATTGTCAGGCTGAGGCTGGCACTGGCGTGTTTTAAACATGACTTGACGGAGGGCCTGGAAACGAAGGGGAATTCTTACAGTTCTCGTGAGCAAGCATTATGAGTCGGAGCACTAGCAATTCCTGGGAATCCACTAACCAGGAAACGTAAGAGATCCAAACAGGCGGTGTGTTTTTTGCTCCGAGAAACAAATGGCTAGCACGGCATGGGGAGAGGATGCTGCAGGCAGCCAGTGAGCCCACGCAGAGTTAAAATCCCCACCTGTTCCTTGCACTGCTGGTTGTCAGGAACTGGGATCACTGAGCTGTCAGTGACAAGGAAGAGGAAGCTTTGGGGCCCTCCAGTGGGAGGTTTGTAGAGCTGAGTTGAGGCTGCCAGTATTTCTGTTCCGTGCCTTGCATCTAGCTCCCGAGCCAGGTGACTTGTGCAGAAAGGCTATTTTCTCGTGTGTGTGTGCTATTGTTGTTGGCATGTGGATCTCCATGACAGGCCCATTTTCAGACATATGTAAGCTGGGTAAATCGTTCGTTCTTTTGATTTTTGAAAGAATGTAATAGAGAAGAGAGCTCTAGGCACCACATGGCAATTAAAATCACAACCAATGAAAACATCGCCCAGTAGTTTAATAAAATGGGAAAAACATGTCAGCAAACCCCATCCTACTGCCCCTAAAACCACCTGCCCTCAGCTCTCCCCAGAAACCCCGGGGCCTGTCAAACAGAGTGCTTTTGCAGTGAGCTTGATGTGATTGTTAAAGGGTTTTAAAACTAATTGTATTCACTGAATAGTTGTCACTAGGTCTGATCTGGGCAAAGAAAAGGAAATCGTAACAAGACACTGGTGGCTAAGGAGGCAGTGTGGATGGGATTCTTTACAGACACCTCAGCTCCGGTTAGGGGAGGGGGAGGGAGATTTATACATGTAATTCTTTCTTTTTTTTTAAAAAATGAGCTTGAATTCTAGATAAGCTGTTTCCTCACATCACATGCATATTCCCTGTATCCATGTCCTATCTAACTGCTCTCTTGTTCTTTGTACAGAATGTCTATCCCGATCAGCGTATCGAACCCTGACTTAGCCAGGCATAGCACTGAGCTGTTCATGGACAGCGGCTTTTCTCCTCTGTGTCAGAGAATGGGAGCCATGGTTGCTTTTGACAGATTTGAAGATTTCACAAGGTATGGAGGGAAGGCTGGGGGGGGAAATAAACAGAACACGTAGCGTTAGCCAAACACCACCTCCGTTATGCTAACCCGGTACTACCACTGTTATACCAAAACAAAACGTGTGAGTGTTTAGTTTTGTGCACTGTCTTCAGTCTGACCGTTAAGACATGCTCTGAGTTCAAAGGATCTTGCCAAAGCTCAGCATCAGACAGCTGGAGAAAGTGGCACTCAAAGTGGGGGGAGATGATGATTCACTTAGGCAAACTGTTGCTATTTTAATTCATGGAAACACTTGTTAAAGAGAATGTAACTTGTAACTCTTCTGGAGTGCTTGCCTCTCCGTGTGTAGGTCCTTACAGCCCTTACCACCATAGTATCTGAGTGCCTCACAGCCATTTAATGGGTTAATCCTTACCACACCCTTGTGAACTTTGGAGGAGGATAGGTTAACAAGTGACTTTCCCAAGGTCACAGAGGGAGTCTGTGGAATTGAACCCAAGTCTCCTTGAGTCCCAGGCGATTTTTTTCCTTCGCTGCTGACGGTACCCCAACTCCCTGCTGAATGCTTGTCTTCGGGGAACATTCCCAACTCCCTGCTGAATGCTTGTCCTCGGGGAACATTCCCAACTCCCTGCTGAATGCTTGTCCTCAGGGAACGCTCTCCGTAGTTCGAGGCTGTCGGCTTTTGTATCAGGTGGGTTGTGTGCAAGGACTTCTCTAGTTTGATACAATCACGGACTTATCCACCACATCCTGTTTGGATTCTGCCAGGAATTTTGATGAAGTGATTTCCTGCTTTGCCGACCCGCCCTCAGAGAGTCCCCTGTTCAGCGAGGCGCGAGCCACACTCTACGAAGAAGAGGACAATAAGGTGAGGCTGATGTCTGGACACGTCCTTCTGGAGATGTAGCGTGAACACTTCCGGGACTGACCTCACCGTCTTGTTTTCAGAACGTCCAAGAGGAGCCCATCCACATCCTGAACACAGCCATCCGATGGGCTGGCCACCTTGAGGATGAGGAGCTGGTGCCAGTCTTCAGAACCTTTGCTCAGTCGAAGGTCTTGTGCCGCATACAGTATTCTGGTTATAAACTTGGGATGCAGCTCCTGTACAGCATGCTCACCTGATGTACTACAGCTGTCCCTTCAGCCCTCCTGGCAGGCAATGTATAATGCTCCCATTTGTGGAGTTAGTGGTAATGTCTGTCAGTGTTGTCTGTTTTCCTGGGGGTGATGATTTAAAATGTCCTTGGGCACATGAAGGCTTTGCTGGTGACATGACGCTTGTCTCCTGTTTTTCATACAGAAAAACATCCTTGTTGACTGTGGCCTCCGGAGAATCACATTTTTAATTGCGCAGAAGGTGAGCAGAGAGAGGACTTTGAGTTCCAGTATCATTTCGGTCACACTTTTAAATGTACACTCCATATAGTTTTTAAAGGCTAATAAATAATGACCAGAGGTTACAAGCCTGTTACAGACATGAGTAGTATGTGTTAGAGGGATAAAAGGAGGACATCAGTAGAAGGTGTTATGGATGGTTATAAGCAACCTGTTAGCCTCTGTAACAATAGATTGACATATCTATTGTGTTGCTCTTTATATGAGCGTACGCTTAATATAAAATGTGAATGTTATTTTATCAACTCAATTTTTTGATGGGGTGGGATGGGTTCAAAACAAAGATGTTACAAGTTGCTCTTTCTCTTTTGGGGGTGACTTCACTGTCTTGTGTTTAAATGCCCTTTTTGATAGTGCAGGTGAGAATTGCTTGAGTCTCCTGTCTGTATTTAAAGCTATTGCTGGGTTAATTTTGTTAATGTGTCTGTTTTTTTCCTTTTGTAGAGCGAATTTCCAAAGTTTTTTACATTTAGAGCAAGAGATGAGGTAAGGCTCATTGTCCGATTCTACTGTCTGATGTCTCTTAAGTCATCTCTGGAAATACTGAAATTATTCCAAAGTCAAACAGAGATTTGCTCTCTTCCCTGGTGTGCACTCAGTTTGCAGAAGACCGGATTTATCGGCACTTGGAACCAGCCCTGGCCTTCCAGCTGGAGCTGAATCGGATGCGTAACTTTGACCTGACCGCTGTCCCCTGTGCCAACCACAGGATGCACCTCTATCTAGGAGCTGCCAAAGTGGAAAAGGGCAATGAAGTTACTGACTACAGATTTTTCATACGAGCCATTATAAGACACTCTGATCTCATCACTAAGGTGAAAGGACTTAGCGTTCCTTATGCTGTGACTCGAAATTAACACCGTGGTTTTGTCCAGCTATCTGGAAGAGTGTTGTGCAGGGAGAGATGGGCCTGTGATGTATTCCTACCCTTCTCTCTGAATAGGCATGTGCCACTCGTTTTTAGCCAGTCTGCTGTGGCTGCCAAGGAGGGGACCAGCTGGGAGGATGGTTCTAAGATGCAGACGCATGTTGGCTAGATGTGGTAGAAACTACTGGCCAGCCGTGACACTTCCCATCCCCCATCTCCGTAGTGTCTCGCAGGCGTTGATGAGTTTATCCTCACAACCACATGCCATCCTCTGGGGAGCCTAAGACACAGAAATTGAAATGAGTTGCCCATGCTGATACAAGGCATCTGTGGCTGAGTTGGGGATTGAACCCCAATATCCATGGTCCCCGTCTAGTGCCTTAGCCCCAAGACCATCCTTCTGGCCACAACCAGTTGGGGACAGGTTTGAAATAGCCCCTCGCCTCCAGGTCACTTTTCTCTCAGAGATCACCTTTTCCTCCACGAAGCTGCTGATGCATTAATGAATAGTGTTCAGAAGCACCCAGTGGGAAAAGCGATGATTTCCTTGCTGTTGTTTTACTCTGGCTTTAAGGACCGTGATCTAGGATAGCCAGGGTGTGGGGAATTTCTTCTTTGGGGGATGCCCAAACTTTGTCAGTTTGAGGGCCAGCCTGCCAGGAGCTCAGGATTACATGCCCAGTTGTGTCTATTGAGCATATTGCAGCTCTGTTCCTTTTTTGTATAGAAGGGCGGCACATGGAGACTGCAGGTGCCAATGCCCTGCTCTGACTTTGTCACAGCCGTGGGCTATGCTTCTGTATTACAGCTGGAGGCTAAGGCTGCGCTTTGCTCGCCAGCCTGATTCGAGCAGGGACAAGCTTCTGTCTTACCTGTGCCGCTCGCGGTCCATTCCCAGCTCACGTGCCGCCTTGTGCTCTGTTCCAGGAGGCCTCCTTTGAATACCTGCAGAACGAGGGTGAACGGTTACTCCTGGAAGCAATGGATGAGTTGGAAGTGGCCTTCAGCAACACCAGTGTCCGCACTGACTGTAACCATATCTTCCTCAACTTTGTGCCTACTGTCATCATGGATCCGTCCAAGGTGAGCTTTGTCGAAGTGGAGAACAAGCTTTCTGGGGCAGCAGTCACCTCTTTGGTCTGTGTCTGTACAGCGCCTAGCATCCCAAGATCTTGGTCCGTGACCAGGGCTGCAAGGCTCTATGGTAATACAAATAATCAATAACTTCTAGTGGGCACTAAAAATGGAACAGCCACGTTTTTTTCCTGTATGCAGAGGTTTCACAGTAGTAGGTTTGGCTATAGGGGCAGCAATTGGGAGGGATGGGAGACGTTTCTTCCCCCAAGTAGTGACCTTCCTGTTGCTGTGCCATTCTCCCTCCACTCTCTCCCCCATTCCACTCCATTAGCTGTAGGACTCAGACTCCCAACTCCTCCATGTGGCTGCGTCGCTGTGTACTTTGCCCCCTGTTCTAACTGTGCTCATGGTGGAGGTGCCATGTGCTGGGGAGATGCTGAGACTGCTAACATAGGAATGAATTAGTATGTTAAACTGAGACCTGCAGGAATTCTCATGTAAACTGGTTGATGAGTGGTACTGAGTGGCTGCCCACCAGTGCCAGGGGATCAGTGTGGGTGGTGCACTGTACCCTTTCTTTCTGGGCTGTCAGGAGCTGAGAAGCAGGGAGGCAGGGTAGAGATCGAATAGAAGTGTAAGACTGGAAGGGACCATGATAGGTCATCTAGTCCAGTCCCCTACCTGTTATCTAGACCATCCCTGACAGGTGTTTGTCTAACCTGCTCTTAACCTCCAATGACTGAGATTCCACAAGTTGTTCCACACAACCAGTAACAGGTAACTTGTTCCACACTACCAGTTTTTTCCCCACCCCCCGTCAGGCAAACACATTTGGCAGCACCAAGTTGCGTTCAGCTGGAGGGGATTGGGAGGGTGTTGCAGTGATGCCGGGGCTCAGAGCAGGGAGGTGGTGGTGCAGGGCCAGGGAAGGGAGACATCTAGCAATTTCTCATTGGTACGCGTTTAAAATGTCTGTGTGTGAAAGCTTAAAAGGAGCAGGACAGCGGGAAGATGCTCTTGGGCTCAGACTTGTGCCATGTTATGGCCTAGAGTGTGGCGTTACGTAGTCATGAGACTGGTTGGCCTGTCTGAATTAAACCATTTGAGATTCCCCTGCTACATCGGCAAGCATGCCCAGGTGTCTGGTGTTTGTGTCCCTAGATCGAGGAGGCTGTCCGCTCCATGGTGATGCGCTACGGCAGCAGGTTGTGGAAACTCCGGGTCCTGCAAGCTGAAGTGAAGATCAACATCCGTTTGACTCCTGTTGGCAAAGCCATTCCTATCCGCCTCTTCCTGACCAATGAGTCCGGGTACTACCTGGATATTAGTCTCTACAAAGAAGTGAATGATCCCAGGACTGGGAATGTGCGTGATTTACACTGAAGCTAATGCCGAGTGCATTAAAAAAAAAAAAAAAAAGGCTGAAAGTGTTTCTCCTCTGATCACACTGTCTCTCCCCAGGCTTTCCTTTCACCAGATCTTGTTACCATAGTTGAGCAAGTACAATGATTCAGTTATGGTAGCATCAGGAGGGACTTCTGCACCTCTTAGGGCTGGAGTCAGTAGTTCCTGTCAGGGCTTCCAGGGACTGGGAGCTGCCACTCAAGGTGTTACAGTTCCTGAAAATATTGTAACAAGTCTAGGGCCACAGTTGTCATTCAGCTGTACACTGTAGCTACTTGGAACCTCCAAGTGACATCAGGAACAGAACTCTGACCCTCCTGCTCCAAAAGCACCACTTAAGCTAAAGGAGAATTGCTGCCTGCTCTGAGCAGTATAGGGCTTATGACACATAGTTGCACAGTTCTGATTCCGAGCAGCAGAGGGCAGTGGTGCATGCAGACACTACTAGTTCATTACAATATCATCTGTGACTTCCCCACCCAAGCTGGTTACATGGTTATTTTATATTGAATCCAGTTATCACTGATCGTGTAGGGCGAGGGGTTGTCGTATATTAACTGATCTAACATTTCTAAACAACTCTCCGCACCTCACATCTGAGGGATTGTGCATTAACTTTGTAAAGAACAATTCACCTGCGTGGGAGGGGAACTGACTCTCCGACCTTCCCTTTAGATTATGTTTCACTCCTATGGGGATAAGCAAGGGCCGCAGCATGGGATGCTGATTAACACACCGTACGTTACCAAGGACCTGCTCCAGTCCAAGCGCTTCCAGGCACAGTCGCTAGGCACTACCTATGTGTACGACTTCCCTGAAATGTTCAAGCAGGTAAGTCCTTCTAAGTAGCCATTGGAAATATTCCCCTCATTTCCTTTCCGTTCCTTGTTCCATTTCCAGCTTTCCTGTTTTGGGGGGAGAGGCCGAGGGGTGAACCCTCTCTACCCCCAACTAGCATAAAAACAGGTTCATTTATGTAAAGTGTTTTCTAAGGAAATCCTCAGCTGATGTACAATTGACACAGCTCTCCTGACTTCAGTGGGGGAATGCCAGCTAAGGGGCTGGCCCAGAATGTCCTGTACAACAAGAAACAACGCTGAGCCATGTTGTCAGTTGTTCTTGTCCCTTCTTTATTTAAATAACTAGATTATCATTAAGTGGATGTTCATTTGTGGTGCAGCAGTAGCCTTTGAACTGCTTCAGCACATGCTTTCTGTCTCATCTGGGGTGTGTGTGTGTGTGTGTGTGTGTGTGTTTAATTGTCTTAACTGGTTCTTTTGCAGGCTCTCTTTAAATTGTGGGGTTCTACAGAAATGTACCCCAAAGATGTTCTAACCTACACTGAGTTAGTGTTGGATTTCCAGGGGCAGCTGGTGGAGATGAACAGGATACCTGGAGGAAATGAGGTATGAACCAAATGAGTAGGGAGTAGGTGGGAGACAGTGTAGAGCTGGGGAGGTATGGTATGGGAGTGGGAAAGACAGAAAACAGAAGGGAAGAGGTATGGGGGAAAAGAGAGATGAAGGAGAGAGAAGGAAACAGATGCCAAAGGCAACACAGAAAAAGATTCATCGTGATCTGTTATAGGAAGGAAAAGAGAGAGAGAGAATAGAGTGGAGCCAGAGAGAGTTACATTTTTAGTTACAGAATAATGAAGGGAAGAGATGTAAGTTGCACTTCTATCGAACACATTATGTAGAGAGCTGATTGACCTGTTATAAGTAAATATAATCCCAATAAATGGTGCACAACAGTTTATTCCTTTAACTCTCAGGTGTATGGTGACACAAGTGCTTCTCAGCATGGCTGAGTCCTTAGGCTAGTAGGTGTTGGGACAATTTTTCAAGCCTGGCCTATTTCATTGGCTTTTTTTTTTTAGTTTGGCTGCATCGCTTTCAAGTGGAGCCCTTCCTCCTGCCCTGCAAGATGCTGTGCAGAGTTTGTTGCCTTGGAGGAATGAATTGAATCGCATAAATGGTTAGGGAATCCTCTCTGAGCTGTGACTTACTCTGTTTCCCAGGTGTACTAGCCACTTTATCAGAAGCCTGAACTTCTGCAGGTTGAACAAATCAGCCTGAGTTACATTTTAAAGTTCGGAGAATGCTGTTGGGAGTAGAAGCTGTGTGTGTATGCAGAGCCATTGATTAAACTGTGACAGAGCGTAGCCTACAACTAGTATTTACTTCCTCTTGAGAAACTTGCCCTTGTGACTTGATATCTCTTTGAGCAGGTTGGGATGGTTGCTTTCAAAATGAAGCTGAAAACCCCTGAGTATCCCAAAGGCCGAGACATCATTGTTATCAGCAACGACATCACGTACAAGATTGGCTCCTTCGGGCCCGAGGAGGATCTGCTCTTCCTGCGAGCTTCACAGCTGGCCCGCTCGGAAGGCGTCCCACGGATCTACATTGCAGCGAACAGCGGGGCACGAATAGGGTTGGCAGATGAGATCAAGCACATGTTCCAGGTAGCCTGGGTGGATCCCACGGATCCCTACAAGGTAGGTGCATGTGTCTCATTACAGTCAGGGGGGAAAAAACTTCTCTGCGAAAGACCCAATTTGGGAATCAGAAGGGTTGAAAGATGCAACAGCAGCCCTGAGATGAAATGGGATCTGAGAATATACGGGGTTAATACACAAGTCTGATTGCAGGGCTCCACTCATGAGCAGGTCCCCCCACCTCCACGAACCCTCCGCATCCTGTCAGCTGGCTGCCACCTTTGGGCTGTGGGATCTCCCCCCTGCCCTTCTCTGTGGTGTCTGGTGAACCCACTAACTGGATCAGGAAACCAGAAGGTGGCGCTAAAATGCCCCTTTCAAAGCAGGCCACAGGAGAGGGGGCAGTCTGAGAATTCAGTGGACTGATTGTAGAGGCTCAGTTGAGTCAGACTGGTCTGTGGGTGGCCGATGGTCAGTTCTGTGCATGTCGTTCAGGGTTCTTTGTGCTGTGCATGGGTCTAAAGCTAGGTTTATTCCTTTTGTCTCACAGTCCAGGCTAAAAAATAACCCTACGGTTAAAATAACAATGGGCAAGATTTTCAAAAATCCCCAAATGACTGAAGGAGCCTAAGTTTCATTGTCCAAAAACGAGCTAGGTGCCTGAGTTAAGGTGCTTAACTCATCGTAAGTGAATGGGCCGTTAGGACTTAAGGACCCAAAGTAATTTCTATGCTTTGAAAATGTTACCCAATGAATTTAAGGGTTTCTGTTTATTCACATAGCCACTAGTGGGCATTTGCATACATTTTATCGCAGTTTGGTGATGCTGTATCAGTGTGTTATGTGTAATGTGGTGGTATATCAATATAAAAGTGAGTGTGTACGCATTATAAAATGAATACATTACTGTGGTCTTTATAAATTTAAATTAGAAAAATACATGTATAGATTTAGTGTATATATAGGCTATTAGATTTTTAAACTACCAATCAGTGAAAACTGCAGTACAGACTGCTTATGCTTGTATCGTAACAGACTTTAACTTTTGCAAGTAGCAAGCACCTGTTGGAAATAGTGTATTTAATGGCTATGCTGGCAGCTTCCTCAGCTAATTCTTTCCTGCTTTATTGGAAGGGGTTCAAGTACCTGTACCTGACGCCACAGGATTACACGAGGATCAGCTCTGTGAACTCTGTGCACTGTGAGCATGTAGAGGAAGGAGGAGAGTCCAGGTGAGTGGGTTTTTATTCAAGTCCCTGTGTACGTCTACACTGCGAGCTGGAGGTGTAAGTTCCCCGCCAAGCTCTGATCGAGCCAGCACGCTGATCATAGCGTGTAGCCACCGTGGTGCATGGAGCTAGCTGCCCCGAGCATGTACCCAGTGTCTTGGACTTGTCAGGTATTTAGATTTATCCCCACCACACCCCTGTGAGACAGTGAAAGTATCGTCCCCTTTCACAGATGAAGAAACTGCAGCCTAGAGAGGTAAAGCGCTTCACCCTAGGTCACACGGTGTCTCCTGTGCCTGAGTGCCAGGCCTTACCTGCAAGCACCTTGTGAAAACTAGCCCGTTCTATTGTCTTCTCTGGCTCTGTATTGTCTCTTTGGCTTCCCCACAGGTATGTCCTAACTGATATCATCGGTAAAGATGAAGGGTTCGGTGTGGAGAACCTGAGAGCATCTGGTACCATTGCTGGGGAGTCCTCCATTGCTTATGATGAAATTGTGACCATTAGCATGGTATGGCTTTTGGAATCATTAGCTGATTTTATGAGTATTCTCCTTCATTCTTATCCAGCACATAAGGCGCCTGTGGCATTTGCTTCTAAAGCCACACAGGATGAGACTGCTCAGGATTGGCCAAGGAAAGTGGAGCCAAATATTTATGAAATCCCCATGAACCAGCTTAGCTATTGGTGTTCAGATGAAGTACGCTAAATCTGTGAAATGCTTAGAATTTATTTTCTGGTCTAAAACGCCAGTGGTGTGCTACATTCTGCAGAATGTTGACCAGACCTAGCCACTATCAGCTGGCAACCTGAAACCAGAGTGAAACAACAAGATTATTTATATACAATGCCAGAGTTCAATCTTCATTAGGTCACTCTGATTGTGGTAATAGTGTATCATTTAGATGAAACTGACTAGCAGCATCCATTTCATTACCTATCGTCCAGGTTGGTAGAAAAGAATGTAGAGTTCTGTTGATTCTTCCTCGTGATTATGTAGTCATTTTTCCTCAGTAATTTTTGTCTTCCTTGTCTGCATCTCTTAGGTGACATGTCGTGCCATTGGAATTGGCGCTTACCTGGTGAGGCTAGGGCAGCGAGTGATACAGGTGGAGAATTCCCACATCATCCTCACTGGGGCTAGTGCTTTAAATAAGGTAACGAGGAGTTTAGTTCCACCCACTTTTTATTTTCCCCTGAAAATTGTCGTTTCCTGTGCTGAGTTATCACACTTCCTTGTAGCAACCAGAAACATTCGCTGTCTCCCACCTGCAAAATTCCATAATGGATACTAAATATTTCACACAGAAAAACTCCACAGTACTCTGGACGTGATAGGTGTTTAAACCAGATGAGTTATTCATGGAATATGTGTAGAAGAGACCAATAAGGGAATTACAAGTGATTCACAGCATTTGAACGTCTCTACAAACATTAATCCATTCACCACTCCCCTGTATTTTCTCAGACCGGTTGAGAGATTTGTTAAGGTCGCAGAGCTGACATTCATAGTGCCTTGCTCAGTCAGCTAATTCAGTGCGGCAGGTGTATGAATTTGTCTACATGCAGAGTTACTCCGGCTTAATTTAAGAAGAGATTTTTTAAAACCCATTTAGTTAGACCAATGCAAAAGGCAGTGTGGACACTCTTACTTTACAAAACCAAAGTTTAGCTTAAGTCAGTCAAGAATAGGTTTAAACTAAAATAAAGCACTTTTAGGACCAAAATAAGTGTGTGTACACACAGGTTTGCACTGGTTTTAACTGTGCGTGCATAAGGTCTACAGCTACTTTACTCTAGGGGTGATAATCTTTTCTATTTATAACTTTAACTAGGTCCTGGGGCGTGAGGTCTACACATCCAATAACCAGCTCGGAGGCATGCAGATCATGCATAATAATGGTGTTTCCCATGTGACTGTCCCAGACGACTTTGAGGGCGTCTACACCATCTTACAGTGGCTTTCGTATATGCCAAAGGTGAGGGCTGCCCTGTTGGAGCTCATGTGTTGGCTGTGACATTTTATTTAATGTAATGCCTTGTTTAAAACAAACACCCAACAGCTTTTTATAATCCGTTCGATGTGCGGAAATTACTTTGGTAGTTGCTGTTTTGAAGGCATTTCTGCCACCATCTAATGCACTAGAAGCATCGTAGAAAGTAATGTGAAATACTGTCCATAAGGAAGAATAATTATACGTAAGGAAATTAGTCTCGATTAATGCTCTTTCTGTAACAGCCTAAGTAGCATTTCAGTGGGTTAAAGGGTAGAGTGGGAACAAACATTGTCCAACAGATTTTTGTAGTGCTATTTGGTAAAACTGGGTTAGAGATTTTTCTTCTTACAGGACAATCGTAGCCCAGTGCCTGTAACTGCTACAAGTGACCCCATTGAAAGAGAAATTGATTTTGTCCCTTCCAAAGCCCCCTATGACCCCAGATGGATGCTGGCAGGAAGACCACATCCAAGTAAGTAAGAGTGTTCTAACCTAGACCTTCTGCAGAAACTCCATTCTGTCTCCCCATCCTATGTGTATTTGTTGCTGTAAAATCCTCCCAGTCCTGTGTACACTGTTTGGTATCATGTGCACTGGGAGTTTATTGTGAACTGATCAGTAAAATAGCTTTACAGTTATGCGCTCTGTTTGATTGCACAGTTGTTAAGGGAACCTGGCAGAACGGCTTCTTTGATCATGGCACTTTCATGGAGATCATGCAGCCCTGGGCACAGACGGTTGTAGTTGGCAGAGCAAGGTAACATCAAAGCGCGGCTCTTCCCTAAACCAGCTGTTAACAGTGTACTCACTAAGAGCCATTTCCTGCCTGGACGTGCAGAATCCCACTGAAGTCTGCTCCTGTCTGAGTGGTAAATCGGGCAGGAGTAGGCTCTAAACTATCTGTATAAAAGGTCGCTGATGTTCAGCTAAGCAGTGCTTTAACTTGGGGCTGTCTCATCCCCTCCTGGGGGATGGGCCTTCCTGTGACGGGTTCTGTGGCATTCCTCTATTGAGCATTATGGGAAAGCAAGCCCCCTGGACTTGCTTTGAGACCAGTTGAACTTGTCAGCTCAATAGAAGTGAAAATTCATCTCTGCTTTAGAAACTGACCTGGTCCCTGGCTCTCTGCAGATTGGGAGGGATCCCCATCGGTGTGGTAGCGGTTGAGACCCGGACTGTGGAGATAACAATACCAGCTGACCCTGCAAACCTGGATTCTGAGGCAAAGGTATGTTGGGAAACTGTTGGGGAGTGTGAATGTATGTACAGTGGCAATGCTTCGTATTGTAAAGCTAGAAGAAAATCCTGCTCTCGATGACCCTTTTGTGTGGGTCTGGCTCCTCCATCCTTCCTCCTCTTTCAGGCTGGTGGAATCAACTACCCTCAGTCCCTTCATTGGTTTTAAACCTTCCAGCTACCGTACTTTGTCGACCCACCAGCCTCGTTTGCCAAGAGGGATCTAATCCAAACTGAACAATCCTGCTCGCTCTCTTTCAGATAGTCCAGCAGGCTGGGCAGGTGTGGTTCCCAGATTCAGCTTTTAAAACTGCCCAGGCTATAAGGGACTTCGACCGAGAGCGGCTCCCTCTCTTGATCTTTGCAAACTGGAGGGGATTTTCCGGTGGCATGAAAGGTGATTCGCTCTTCGCTGAACAGGAGTCAGGGAGGAGAGCCGGGTTGTGACCCCCCGTGGAGTATGGGGATCCTGAGCAAGCTCAGCATGTCCCCTTTATTGCTGCTATTTCTAGGAGTGCAGTCCCCCTGGGAGCATGCTGACTATGTGATGCTGTTCTGAGATTCGCCTCCTGCGTAGCTCTCCTGCACGGCGGCTTCTGCAGGGGCTGACAGCCAGGGGGCGGGAGGGCTGCATTAGTGTCACATTGCAGGTTGGGGTGTCTTTGGTTTGGTTTATTTTTTACTGTGGAGGCAGCCCGCTCAGTCTCTGTCGGAGAGGGGAGTGCTTTGGGAGAAAATCTAGCAAGGTTTATAGAGTCAAACTGCTGGGCACCCTCAGCTGGGATGGCTACAGGGTGGCACCTGGAAGAGGCAGGCACTTTAGCGTAGAGGTAAGTGCCGGGGTCCAGAGAAGGGATAGGGAATGAAGTATTAAACCTGGCGCTTCTCCCTGGCATGTGTCACCCAACCCACAGCTTGTCCCTGTAGCTCCACAGAGCAGGAGACGTTACCGGAAATGATTGATAACATAAAGGTCTTGGTTTTCAGACATGTACGATCAGGTGCTGAAGTTCGGTGCGTACATTGTCGATAGCCTCAGGCAGTTTAAACAGCCTGTCCTTGTCTACATCCCTCCACATGCCGAGCTAAGAGGAGGGTCCTGGGTAGTAATTGATCCAACAATCAACCCTGTGTACGTGGAGCTTTATGCAGACAAGGAGAGCAGGTAGGTAATATCTGTCTCAGGGTTTTTTTGGGGGTCTCCTGTTCTGGTACTTTCCTTGTAACACTCTACTGTTCTAGGCGTTTTTCCATAGCCTTTGGCTTACGTTTCTAGTCAGTCCCCCCCCCCCCCCCCCCATATTTTTTTAAGGGTTGGACAAGGATGATGAGCCCAAAACAGAGCGATCTAGTTTGCTTAGTAAACTGGGAGCAAGCAAATGTGTTTTAATACAGCTGAGCTAACTGTAAATGTGTACACCTGGGAACAAAGAATGTAGCTCCTACTTACAGGATTGGGCACTCTATCCTGGGAAGCAGTGACTGAAAAAATTTGGGGGTTGTGGTAGATAATCAAATGAACACGAGCTTCTAGTGCAATGCTGTGGCCAAAAGGGCTAATGTGATCATGGGATGCATAAACGTGAATCTTGAGAAGGAGTAGAGAGGTTATTTGACCTCTGTATTTGGCACTGGTGTGACCACTGCTGGAATCCTGTATCCAGTTCTGGAGTCCACACTTCAAGAAGGATGTTGATAAAGTGGAGAGGGTTCTAAGACTAATAATAGTGATTAAAGGATTAGAAAACATGCCTTATAGTGATAGGAGCTCAATGTATTCAGTTTAACAAAGAGAAGGTTAAAGGATGACTTGATCACAATCTATAAGTACCTACATGGGGAACAAATATTTAATAATGGGCTCTTCAGTCTAGTAGAGAAAGGTATAACATGATCCAATGGCTGGAAGTTGAAGCTAGACAACTTCAGACTGGAAATAAGGGGTACATTTTTAACAGTGAGGGTAATTAACCATTGGAACAACTTTACCCAGGGTCATGGTGGATTCTCC
Organism: Macrochelys suwanniensis; assembly: GCA_033296515.1. NCBI lineage: Eukaryota > Metazoa > Chordata > Testudines > Chelydridae > Macrochelys > Macrochelys suwanniensis. The sequence continues at coordinate 3,804,080 of CM065789.1, read as the reverse complement.
AATCCTGACTATTTTAAAATCATGACCGGGTGTTTTTCTAAAAGCTCTGCTTTAGGAATTATTTGGGGGCGGTTCTCTGGCCTGTGCTACGCAGGAGGTCAGACTAGATGATTGCAATGGTCCCTTGTGGCCTTGGAATCTGAGAATCTATGAAAATGTGACCTTCCTTTTCCTGTGCTTGTAAAGTGCGTGTATTCTCCGTGCCACGTGCCTGGGCCTTTGAATGATGTTCTCTTCACTGATAAATCCTTCCCAACAGCCCATGGGGGTGGAGGAGAAAACTAAATACTTGGGGAAACAGACACATTTCTGCTTTTGCAGTGTAGCTGTGGCCATGGCAGTCCCAGGATATTAGAGAGACAAGGTGTTTATTGGACCAACTGAACCAGCCCTGAAGAAGAGCTCTGTGTGGCTCAAAAGCTTGTCTCTCTCACCAACAGAAGTTGGTCCAATAGAAGATATCACCTCACCCACATTTCTGCCTGACTTTCAAGCAGGGCAGTCATCACGAATGCAATTATTGCGAAAAGTCTGAACAATACATAACCAGTGTCCTGTTTAAAGCTATACAACGACAACTCTGTAACTGGTGATCTGCTGAGATCTTCCGAGAACCTGCATTATTATTAGAAATAATACATACAGAACACCCAAAAATGTGAGGCACATTACAGAGGAAACACAAGCCCATTATGTGATCCCTTTATGAGTTCATAGACTCATTTGCAGCTGTCTCATTAACAATCGAGATTTGTTAACCTGCCAAACTTATGAGTCAACAGCTAAAAATTGTTGGGCTCTCACAGCACAATTTGCTGGATCTTCTACATAACACTGGTCCTCCAACAATATACATTGCTGAGCTAAATACATTTATTATTTTTAATGGACTTCCTTTTATCTTCGTGAATACTTGGTGATAACTATTGAACATGGGGCAAATAGTAGAAAATGCTAGAAAGAGAAAACTGCTGAAATCTCAGATTTGGGAAGGGAAACCCTTGCAGATTTCCTACGTCCCTGCTCTTAATCCTCAAATGTAAACACCCTCTGTACTGTAACAATAAAAACAAAATTTCTGCTGAAAATAATTTAAAACTGGAAAGCCTTCCCAGAATGTGTTTCCCCCATATAGGCGTCTCCACTGTACCAAACTTGACATCACAAAACCTCCGTGCTTTCTAGGGGAGGCATTTTAGAAGCTGAAGGAACAGTGGAAATTAAATTCAGGAGGAAGGATTTGATAAAGACCATGAGAAGAATTGATTCAGTCTATGCCAGACTTGTTGAACAACTGGGTAAGAAGAGAATTTGTTTCCCCCTTTCCCTTTTGTTCCAGTTTACGTTGCTAGCTTAAAGCATAAGGCATGAACTCTGGAGATGGGTAAATAATGGTGCTGCTGTGAGCATCTGGGAAATCCTATTTAGGTGCCAGTGGAGGTTTCTTTTAACAGTGACTCCTGGACATTGCCTGACCTGATTTGGGGCCACTCCATACTATTTGAATATAAATTAATACTAATCTCTCTAAGGGGTTGTGATGTCCATTGTGCCTTGTCTTTCTGTTCTTCACACCATTCACACACACCCATCAGCTCTACAAATGTTATTTCTTCCAAGTTACTTTTTGTTTCTAAGACCTTAGGAAACTATAAAGATGCTGTATATAAAACACAAGTACTCACACAGTCTGTTTAGGCATAGCTTTAGCTTGGAAACTCCTTGGGACACAGACAGTGCCTTATTTTTCTGTGGAGTGCCATGCACATTTGTGGCAGTGTATAAACTACAAACTCCCATTTAAGGTCACTAGTACAGTAGGTAAGTCCATGGGTTTTCGTGCTTTTTTTTTTTTTTTAAAGGAGAATTTTTAACCCTTGGTTGTTCCTAATTTAAAATTTGCTGCTCTCTTACTGCCTGGCTTACCGGTAACTGAACTCAAATCCAGACTGACAGATGCTTTGTTTCCTGGAATAACAGGTACCCCGGAACTCCTCGAAGAGGATCACAGAGTGCTGGAGAAGCAGCTGAAAGCTCGGGAAGAGCTCCTATTACCCATCTTCCACCAGGTGGCAGTGCGGTTTGCTGACCTTCACGACACGCCAGGAGTAATGCACGAGAGAGGCATTATTACAGTTAAGTGACAGCGCTTTGCTTTCAGCTTTTAGTGTGCTGATATTGGGGAAATGTAACAACCCAGATGATTCGCCATTAGAAAACATGGTCAAGGCATTTTAAAGAAAAAATCTCATTACTGTAGAGGGCAGTTCCAGGGCTGATGTGGGTGAGACCCTGTCCTGTCATGGGATGGGCAGGAGCAAGTGAGTACAGATTGCTGCTCCGTGACATGACAGCACCAATGCTTCTGACTTGGTATTTCTCTCTGAGGCCCCAGTCTCTGCAACTCGTGATGCAGGAGTGAACCCCGCTGCACCCACCTAGGACCCCATTGGCTCCAACGTCTGGCTCCGTTAGAGTGCTGTGCTGTGTGGAAAGGAATTGTGATCGGAGTTGCATTGTGCTGCTGGAGAGAGTCTTGCTGTCCCTGCAGGGTTTGAACAGCAGAGGTTTTACCTCTGAGTCCGATGCTACTTTTCAGAAGGGCAGCATGTCTGTAAGCAGGGGGAAGTCACAATGGGGAATCTCTCTGGAGATGCAGATTCCAAGGATACACCCTGCCCCTCCCAAATATTTTGTCCAGACAAATGGAGTGTGCCAGTATCCTGAACTTCAGCTATTTCCTCCTCTCCGCCATCCCCAAAGCATTTCCTGTGCAAGCCTGAATTTTGAACTCTCTTCCCTCCGTCACCCCAGGATATCCTTGAGTGGAAGAACGCCCGCACGTTCTTATACTGGCGTCTGCGGCGCCTCCTCTTGGAGGAGGTGGTGAAAATGGAGATTCTGAATGCGGACAGTGAGCTCAGCAACATTCACATCCAGTCCATGCTGCGCCGCTGGTTCATGGAGATGGAAGGGGCTGTGAAGGTATCTCTTCATCTTGGCTATTTCAGGTTCTCATGTTACTGATTTGCAGTCTGTGTTCTCAGTGTCTCCAGTACTGTCCAACGCCGTGCTTCCCCACATGTGCGCATGCTCAGTTGACTTCCTGAGTTGGGTTGAAACATGCGATCGGAGTTGCTATTCCATAGCTTGAGTGTAACGTTCCTGCCATGGTGAGTGACCACTGAAATGGTCTCTTCAGATCAGGTGACCTAAACTGGATGTGAATGATCATCAAACTTAAACAAAATGGCGCAAAAAAAAAAGTCACATGGTTGATCTCTTTATCTTGAAGCAGCAACTCTCAGTGGAAAAAGAAGAGATTGCATGCCTGTGCTTTCAAGCTTCTTTGTTGTTGTTTTTTTATTTATCTTTAGATACAAATTCTCTAGGTCATGACTCATCAACTTTAAGTTAATTGACAATCGTGGCTGTTACTACCCTGTAAGTCTGATTTCTGTCCCTCATAAAATAATAGAACCAATACTAAGAGAAATAGAACCACTACCCATCTAGGGAAAGACAGAACCCTAAGCAGTAAACTACATGAGTTTCAGAATAAGTTTCACTAAACAAACTGAAGTGCTTGATGAAATGATAGAATTAGTAGGTAAAAGGAACATGAGATGCATTCGATGTAAGATTCAAGGATATTCAGTTTTGAGTAAAGCAGTTGATTACAACCTCACAAAGTTTTACTCCCCCAATTGAATTTGTTTGGCCTTAGCTATGAACACTGTCATACGGACTGACAACTGGGTGCCTGACCCAAAGTAAAGAGTAATCTGTGGAGTTGAGGGAGGGGTCTAGTGATGTACTTCTGGGATCTGTGTTTAGCTCAGGTTTTACTTAACATCTTTCTTAATAATCAGGAAGAGGGAATGTGGAGCATGTTCATGAAATTCACTGAGAAGAGAGGAGTTGCAAATACCAGTAAGGATGTGGGGGTGAAGGGGTTACACAACCATCGAAAGAGAATAGGAAAAGTGGGAAAATAAATTAATAAGAAACCAAGAATCAACTGAAAAAATGCAAACCAATACATCTGGAAAGGGGGAAACTAGCCCAGATGTCTGGGTGGGGATATTAAATGGGAGGAAGAAACCTGACAGAACAGTAATGCTGGGGGAAGAGGCAGAGAGAGGAGGAGTGGGGAGGGGAATCTTTGGGAGAGGGAGTATAATTATGTAAATGATGCATTGCATATTCATCCATGATGCAAATTAAGGCATTGCATTTTTTGCATAATTGCTTCAGTTTTCTGGACCTGCGCAGGCCTTAAAAGATATGTGAGGGTAAAATCTGTTGGTATGAGGAATAGTGTTCCAGGGAAGGCTGTATGTCCTGGGATATTCTAAAACTGGATTTGACAGTACAATCAGGAGTAATCCTGCACTGGAAAGAAGATGGATTGGATGACTGTAGGACCCACCTCTCTCCCAGGAGTATGCGAAGTTGCTCTTGTTGTTTTCTCTAGGGCTATCTCTGGGACAATAACCAGGTGGTGGTGGAATGGCTGGAGAAACACTTGCAAGAAGAGGAGGGTTCCCGATCAGCCATTCGAGAAAACATCAAATATCTGAAACGGGATTACGCCCTCAGACATATCCGGACGTGAGTACATGGGGTGCTCTGGCCTCTTGCTGGAGGAAATTGGGTGTTGCTCAGTTTAAAGTAACTGAGTGGTACATGTCTCCTAGGTATAAATGGCCACAATAGATGATTTCATCAAGCTGCAGTTTGAGTATAGTGTATAGATTATAAGATCTTTAGAGCAGAAGCTGTCTTCCTGCGTGTCGTGTACCCAGCTCTCTGCCAGCAATTCAATGATGCCACCCTCCTTCTTGTGTCCACTGTAGCTTGGTTCAAGCAAACCCAGAGGTGGCCCTGGACTGCATGATTCACATGACTCAGCACATTACCCGTGCACAGAGGGCCCAGATCGCTCGTCTATTATCTACCATGGATAACTCCCCTCCTTCTTGACAGAGCGGCGGCAGGTGGGGGTGCCAGGAGCAATCACTATAGACAAGGAAGCGCACAGAGAGAAACCACTCCTTTGAGACCAGACGTCGTCTTGCCTGCGTGTATTCGACCCTAGTGTTGAAGCCTTAGACTCTACTGATGTCTCTCAATAAATGATGCCATTGTTACATTTTCTACCATGAAAATAGCCTTTCTGTGAACACCGTGTTCATCCTGGACTTGTGGGGACAATTAAAAAAACAAATCCATTACAGTGGCATTTTTGTGGGATTTAAATTCAACCCAAATTGACCTCGGGAGCCTTGTCTCCAGCACAAAGCCGGTAGGGATGGGCCCCAGGGTCATTTTATAACTGAATTTAAAATCTTTTTTTTTTTTTTATTGTAAACCCAGTTCTTAATCGTAAAACGTTGAGATACATTTCATTAGAATGAATGGAGCTGGGAGTAGAAATCAAACTCTGTATAATAGCCGGAAAGAGAAATATTTTTGTACTAATGTTTATTGTTGCTGACCATCTGCCAGCATAATAAGAAAATGTTATTTTTAATGAACAAGAGAAAACTGTGTTTTGGAAAAACATTCACACTAACCACTAGAAAACCATTGGAGAGCCTCATCATTCCCCTGCTATGGCAGTGTTTAGTAGAGGTGATTATGAAATAATTCTTGGAGCATGGTCAGGGATTCCAGGGAAGGTTTCGACAGAGCCATACAATTCAACCTGTCTTTCATTTTATTTGTGGTCAGGACACCAAGTTTGCAGCTGTTAACACAGTTGTCGGTGCAGGATTTGTTAAACAGCCCCAGTTCTAACAAGGGAATGAAAAGGAGCAGTTGAATTTTCCACCTCTTCTTTAGTTGGTGTCCCCTTCCATTTCATATTGAAATTCCTTGGAATTATTCCAGTGTCTGCACCTGCTTCCTCACACACCCATGTACACTCTATTTGGAGTGGGGAGGGAAAACACATGTGGACCTGACCTTGTCAGTGGTTAACCTGACCTGATGAATTAGGGTAACATATCACACACTTCAAACTATTTAGTTTAGTAAAAGCAATGATTTAGATCTTACTGTGCCTTGTTCTATTGGGTAGCATTTAACAAATCCATTTGCCTAATGTAAGTGCAGAATACTGGTGATCCACCCTTTTGCCATTTTAAAAATAAATCCTCAGGTCAAATATATCCTTTGACTGGGTTGCATAACCTCATGACAATATATGTACCATGTCTCACTGTAATCTTTAATCATAAAAATAAGATACGGCCTTACGGCTCTTAGAAATGGCCTTATGGGAATAGAATTGGCTACCTGGTTTAAATACAGTGTTAAAGCCATTATTTGGCAATGTTACAGATCCCGTCAGTTGATTTTAAACCAAATAATGACAAAGCCAAAGAGACGCACAGGACAACTGTGCACACAGTGGGCTAGGGAATGTGATGAAACAACTTACTATATGCAATGCCAGTGGTGAGGTTTTTCCAAAAAGAATGTATTGTGTATTTTATTGAGAGGAGGGCAGCAGGAGAGACTTTAAAAGCTCCCTGATTTGAAAGGTGTTACACGTGCACGAGTTTTGTCAGAGAGAGGGGGATGTGTTGTTAACAAAACTCACTGTATGGAAGGAGGATTGGGAAATCCAGCCCAACTGCTCCAAATAAAATGACCACATTTTTCAGGGAGGATTCTCTGACTTCTGTTTCTTTGCCTTTGTACTAAATGCAGAGGTTCTATGACCTGAATCATCTCGTTGTATTAAATGCGCAGAGCAGAAACGCCTGCCAGCAAGTGGCATGGAGCTCGCTTTCCTGGAGCAATGTGTTCATACACAAACCCCTGCTTTGCCACGAGTGAGCTGTGCCAAGTTGGTTACCTTTACGGTTTCCAGCGGCTGCTGTTATAGTGTGGAAATGTCCGGTTGTGGTTCTTTCTAACCCAGTTGTGTTAGAGTGGGGTGGGGAAGCAAGGATCCTACAGCCAAGTTGTCTGTCATGTAGCTGTGGGGTTTTTTTCTTTTTACCCTTTCCTACTTGGGTGGATTGGGGATTTTGCGGGAACATCATTTGATGATGCCTGGCCTGGGGCCTGCACTGCAACACTTGTGCACTAAAAAGTGAGCAGGTTTTTTGAAAAAAGGGCATTGTGGGATAGCTTGGGTGGGGGTAGACCAAAGAGTAAATGATTCTTTTAGATTACTCTGTGCATAACCTATGAGAATGAGGACTTCTGCTATGAAACTAGCTATAGTTCCAGTAAGCTTACAAAATAAAATCTCTTAAACCATGAATATTTGTAAAGCCCATGCATGATGGAATGCCCTCCACTGCATCAAATGTAGGGATGAACTCTGTTCCAGCACCACCGATGCAATGTCAAAGCCTATTTCAAACCAGTGAAAGCCAATAGCACATGTTACTGTGCACACTGGGTGATACTTTATTGGGGCGGTTCAGCTAGTTACCCTCAGCAACACTCTGTCTTTTAATGAAAACTGAATAGTTTGTATGAAATATGTCTGGGATTTTCGAAGATGTTTAAAGGAGTTGGATGCCCAACTTGCACTGAAATGGGAGTTGAGCTCCATTGTATTTTCCTTGTAAATAGCATTGCACTGGTGTTCAGTACAAAGCAGCTGAGTTGTGTAGCTGGTTTCGTGTGAGAGCACACTTGTACAGGCTTAGAGCTTGGGATGAGAGCGACGTTTCACGCTTCAGGCTGAACTTAATGGCTTTCCTTGGCTTAGCTGTCAGCTTCTGAAATTTTGTTTAAATGTAACCCTCAGTGTAGGGGAAGCATGTGTAATTGAGGCAGAATTATGAAACCCTGTGAATGCTTGTTTGGAGCATTCATTGAGGGCGAAACCCTGCAGTCCTTACTCAGGTTAAACTCACTTTGATTTCAGTGCCTGGAGAGGAAGAGGCCTGACTCTAGCACTGGCACTAGCTAGTAGGAATATGTTTGAAAAGACCTGTAGGGAAATGTAGGGTGCATAGGCCCTTTACTGGATAGAAAACTTGCTGCTGTTAAAACTGCTGCAGAGTACACCAGCATGATGTTCAGCTAGTGTCCTCTGATGAACCATCTGGAGAAAGGACTACGTGCTGACCAGACCTTGGGTAGGTAACATGGCAACAGTGGTCTGTGTGCTGCTCTGTAGCAATTAAACATAAACACTGTTCCCCCACCACCACCCCACTACCCCAATCCAAAACCTTCCTTGTCACTTACTGACCCTGGGGCACCTGTCAGATACAGCATCTGATTTGCAGGGAAGTTCTGATGTCCTCTATCTCTTCCAGGTGGATTGGCTGAGGCACAGGGAGGTGAAGAGGGAGCTGAGGTTGGAGCCTAAATGGCCTTTCAGGAATGAGAAACCAATTCCATCATGGTCTCGGGAGCCGTTTTGCTGGAATGTCGGGCAGCCGGTGACACTTGAGGAGAGGGGTGAGGCAGTGACTTTCACACAGGCCCCCGAAGAGCTGTCCAGTGGTGGTAACGTTCAGCCCCTTCCAATTTAACCTGATTTCAACAGCTCATCTTTTTAAGATCTGTTTTCATACACAATGGATTGCGGGACGACTTCTGTGAGAAGTGGAACTGCACAAAAATCAGTGGCTGCAGGTGAGTTTAGATGCAAAGATTCTCCGGAGCAAGTGGGCTGGGAGGAAAGTACACGATCTGCCTTTTAAAGGTGTTATTCTCCAGGGAGGTTTGAACTGGGGGCAGGGGAGGAAGGAAAAACCAATAGATTTACATCTATTTCAGGAAAATTCTAAATAGGTTCAACTGTTAGCCTGTTTTGTAACCCTACCATTTGAAGAGAGCAAGTGACTAGAAGCCAGGACTCCTGGATTCTATTCCTGGCTCTGCAAAAATGGCCATGCTAAATGACACAGAACAAGCCACTCAGCTCTCTGCGCCACTCTCTTCCGAGCTGTAAAACCGGAGTGATTCCGATGTATGTCATGGTGGCTTTCAAGGCGTTATATTGTGTTTGACGTTTGATGAAAGATGCTGTATAGAAGTAAACTTTTAATTTGTGTGGATAGTAGAAATGAGGGACACGACTGTTTATCTAAAGAGCCCACCACTATAGGAAATGTACAGTCTCATGTTCCAGAGAAGTTTTTAGTCATTTGCAGTAAACTTAAACAGTATCTCAAGGATCAACATTTTCTGAGCTTACTGCATTATTAAATCAGATAAAACCATTCTCCACCATGTAATATTCAGATAGCAATTTCCAGGCCATTGCTTTTTAACTCTTAGTTGCAAAGTACCCTTTGAACTTGGCTTTATGTACACCAGACTAATTTTAACACAGTATGTCTAGAATAACCCAGGGTTAGCACTAAGAAATATTTATTAAAAAATTAAAACATCTTAAATGATACCACTCACATCAAATGATCAATGTCCACATTATTTTGTTTTCTAAATGGGACTTGATTAAACAATACATTATGACATGGAGCATCATGCCGCTTTAGAAGAGGTTATTACTTATGTGCATATTTGAAAAGATATATACGCATAAGACATTATCACATCTCATTTTCACAATGTTGATTTTCAGCAAGAAAGTACCACTGGACATTGGAGTGGGATAAGATCCTATATTCTACATCTTCCCAGAGTATCAGTATGTAGAATTTAGCAAAGTCTGACTGTTTTATTTTATTCTTATTTTTCAGTACACAGATTTAAACTAATGGGGCTGTTTTCTGTTTCAAAACATTCTTAGTCATCATTTAGTGTAGGGAAGAGTTTCGTCTGAATATAAGTAGGTACAGTGTTGGTACAATTATAAGGAAGTGTAAAATTGTTATCGAGGCACAGTGATAATCAAAACATTAAAAAATAATAATAAATATTACCTCAATGTCACAGAGGTACAAAAACCTAAACACCACATTTAAGTGTAATTCTTAAAATTTGCTTTACATCACTTGTCATTTGAACTGTTTCTTCAAATCCAGTTTTAAAATGTTACCAAATACATACTAGTTTTTCAAAAGTTTACCAAAAATGCATGGTAAGAATCAATTTTGCTTAGATTAATTAGGAAAAAAGACAATTGTGAATTGGTACTGTACAGTTAAAAAAATATTTGGTCTGACTTTTTTTTTAAAAAAGGTGTTTCACAGTATCAAAAGTGCTTGTTTAAATTCAGCTTTCAAAATGAAACCGAAGTACCACAAAAGTGATTTAAAATAAGGTGTTGCATTTGTGATTATGAATAATTTAGTTCATGCAAATAATGAGTTACTGCATTTAAAAAAAATTGAACAGCGCTCAGTTTACATAATTTCTTTTCTCTTCATAACAATAAATATAAATAAATTTACAAATAGTAATACTGCCTAGCACAAGACTCAACAGAAGCACAATACACAGGAACTATTGTAACAAACTAATTTTTTTTAATTTTTTTTTTTTTAGCCTAAGATAAATGTCATTCCTAAAATTCCACTCCAGTGATCAGTTTAATAATTCAGCCCTACTACCTCCTTCATGTGGTCAGCCCCCCACCCTCCTTTTTTATTAAGCCCTAGGTAAGAAAATTGTGGGTTTGATTTAAAAAATTTCTGCTTGAAGCCTCCTTCCCCCTCCCCCCCCCGCCTTCCCCCAAACAATACATTAAAGACAGTTAGTTCAGAAAGGTGTTGGCATTGCATGCATTTCCAGAAACGGCATGTGATCTCTGTTTGTTTGGCTGCGGTTATTTGGCTCTTTGGAAAAAAATAGAAACAAATACATAAGATCAGGTGGTTCTTGGAATCTCTGACTTGGTCCTGCTGGAGCAGTGAGCTGCTGCATTGGCTCCTGTGTATGTTGTGGTCAAACGGGATCTGCGTGCCGGTCCTGCACAAGACGTTAGTTCTGAGGGTTAGATTACGTTTAAACGTAATGTGACGAGTGTGTGAATTGTTCTAGTAAAGTTTTTCCTAACGGATGCATTCCACGCTCCGTTTTGTCAGCTCCCCATTTTTGTATCACAAGAGCCAAAATCCTTTTTGATCTCAGTGACGTTGAAGAGGGAGAGGTGTGTTCACAAACCCTGTGCTAGAACTGGCTTGATACATTTTGACATCACACTGAGAGTTCTGGTAAATACCTTGCATGATGCAGGGGTCTGCGGAAGGAGCTGCGTTCCAGCTTTCAGGTCATATCCTAAGGCCTCAAAGGAAATAGGCCCGTTACTTAGGTCCTCGCATGTGTGACTCTTAAAGCAGAGCAATGGGCTTGTTGCCTTGACCGTTCATGTACTGTGATGAGGCTACATTATCCAGCGTGGCGTAAGTAGTGTAGAGGCCTGTGACCTGTAAGTCTGAGAAGGAATAATCACTACCACTCGAGACGGGGGTGAGGCCAGCTGTGCCCAGGTCACAGTCTGAGAGCTGGAGAGGGGAGTTGCTGAAGGCACCTAAGGTATCTAGATTGAAGCTGTCTTCTTTCATTTCTTCCCATATATTTCCTTTAAAAGATGATAAATTCAGTCTCATTACAGTTTTGACCTGCCATGGGCTGGGTTCAAGGTGTACAATGGTCTTAAGAATAACAGTTTAACTATCTTAACTGAAAGGTTTTAATTTCTACTCAGTCATACGATGACGTTGTGAGCGACTAGGTTTTTGGTTTTGTGGTACAAAGGCATTCAGAATAGCAGGAATAATATGGGTTCAGATGGTCGGTCCACAGCTAACTTTACTGCCCCTCCCAACCTGCTTAAAACGTATTCTTCACCCGTAATGATATTATTTATATAGCACTCTTCTCTCCTGCCGTGCTGTATGAACACAACCCAGCTAATCTTCACAACAAACCTGGGAGGTGGAGAAGTTCTCCTTTTTACAGGGAGGGGAAACTGAGGGCACAGAGGCTGTGACTTGCCCATGGCCACAGAGGGAGTCATTGTCCGAGCTAGGATTAGAACTCGGGAGATCCTGTTCTAGGCACGTTCTCAGACTGGGCCATGACCATGGTGCCTTTTCTTGAACCATTAAGCCAACCCCTTCCTCCCACATACACTCCTGATCTTCACTGGACACTGTACCACTGGGCTAAATTATACTGAAGCATGTAGGGAAATTCAAGGTACATAAACCATAGTATTCCAGCTAGGATTCTGATCTTCTATTTCAGCCCAGTCCTGCAGATTTCAGTGGAGGTGAACCCGGTATGTCCTACTGGATCCAGGATGTGTTTTATATGTACAGTGTCTCCATAACTGTGTCTCACACACACGCTCGCTCGCTCGCTCACTCACTCACTCACTCACTCCCCTTTACCTTGTAGTGCGAAATCCATGATGCTTGGATCAAGAGCATCCACTTCGGTGTTCATATCTGCCGTCACATTCAGGAAGTCTGCGGGTGCGCGGCTCATTGGGTGGTGAGGAAGGGGACTCTGGCTCATGTCAGGCAGAGTATGGAGAGGAGGCGTCTGGGCAGGTGCCGGTGAGTCCGGAGTAATGCGAGCCTGGGTCTGGATCTGGTGATGCAGTGGTATGGACTGCAGAGAGAGTGTCATGGGCTGGAGCTGCAGCTTGGAGATGGAGATTCGGCCTTGGGCTGCTGCCATGTGGGTCAGTGTGGACACTTCGGATTCTGCCTGCTTACTAGGCCGCCTGCAGTTCTCAGGTCTGTCGGTGATTAGTTTATCTAATTCCTCTGTATGGAAAACAAGCGACTGAGCATACATGTCTACCATCATGTGAGCAGGGCTAGTAGGTCCCTGAGGCCGCTGAGGGTCTGCGAGGCATGCTTTGCTTTTCAGCAGTAAATAGGGACACACTGCAGAAGTACAGTTCTAGAGCTGGACAGGTAGCTCTTGCCACCTCCATTCCTCCCTCCCTTCCATACACAGGTCTTCTCTTTGATGTCTTATGATCAGGCCGAGAAAACCCTAGCATGATCTTTACCAGGGCAGTCAGGCTAACACTCTTCAAACCACACTGGGCAGACCTACAGGGAGCGCATTGTTGATAGAGATCAGGGAATTTTAATCTGCCTGAGGAATCGCTGAACTTGTCTTTACATCTTAGGTATATTTTTTAGGAGAGCCACATGATAGCTTCAATAATACTTTTGTTTTTAAACTCTTCAGTCAAAAATAAAATGTTATGTGATTCTGATCACACGTTCCAGACTTACCAGGAAAAGTCAGGTTTGGTTTCAGCCATGGCCATGCTAGTAAGAGCTTAACAAATACGCTGTTTGTTCTAAAAACGGTGAAATCTTGGAGAATGAATAAAAATCTCAATAATTCTGCAAAATAATAGGCATGAAATGTGGTGTTTGAAATGTAATGCGCTAAAGGACTGACCATCAGAGGCAGCGGAACATGTCTAGACGTCAGATAAATCAACCAGAAAAAACTGGGGCAGAAGATAATCATCTTGGATCTGATCTGAGTCTGAAAGAGCCGGCATGCCCAGTTAAGATGAATGGTTACTGTCTCAAGATAATAGTGACTGGGGTATTTTGAGAAAACTGGAATGAGGGCTTAGAATAGAAAATGCTGTTGGTAATTTAACACCTTTCACCAGATGATCTCAAAGCATTGTACAGCATGAATTCCGCCTCCCACCCATTCTGCTAGGTGGAAGGTGGCTCACCCATTTTACAGATGAGTAGTCTGAGGCCCAGGGAGCTGAAGTCTGGTTTGCCCAAAATCTCAGTGTTAGTGGCAAAGGTGGATATAAAAGCCAGGAGTTCTGGCTTTCATTGCCCAGCATTAATCACTAGACCACATTCACAGGAGAGATGAGGGGAGTGATGATCAGATAGCGAAGGGCAGGGAGAGGCAGCAGGTGGGAACGTGAGTCAGTGCCTCTGGGGGTGGGCCAAGGCTGGAAGGGTCAGAGGCAGGGGAATTTAGGAAGCACACCAAGCAAGCAAGCTTTGGATGAAGTGCTGAATCAAAAAATACATGAAAAAAAATTCTCTGCCTCTTCTGTGCTCTCGCTGGTGCCAACGCTAACTATTTCACATGGAAGGCACTATCCTATCAAACCCAGGCCTGCTTTTTATGCTAGATTCCTGAAAACCCTGTTTGTTTTTAGGCCAATAATAAACACTCCTGGAGTGTGCCAGAAGAGCATGGTGCACTGCTTTCCTAATCGCTCAGCTAGCCAAACCAACTTCCTTGGCAGCTGCCTACACGCAACGAGCCCCACAGGGCGACCCTGTCTTCTGAAATGCTTTCCCTCCTTTCCCAAGCCCTGCTCTGAATAACTATAACAATTTATGTACGACTGGCCAAACCGTCTCGTTTACTGGGACTCTTCTACACAGCAAGGGGGCAAAGCCCAATGCCAGTCTACCTGGATTGGCCATGCTCCTGTGAATAGCAGCCAAGTCCTTCCTCTTCCATTTCTGCATCTCTTCTTCCATCTTGTCGATCTTGGCAGGGTTGAGGGCCCACAGGCAGCCTTTGCGTGAGGTGCCGCTCATTTTATTCTCCACTTTCTCAAAGCACTTGTTCAGGGACAGGTTATGGCGCACAGAGTTCTTCCAGCCATCGGGCGCTGTCTGGAGGGCAGAAGGTTGTTATTCAAATAAGCTGCTGCAGCGAGGAGAGCCGTTGGGTGAACGGACTGCGAATTCTCCATGGGGGACTCTCACAGGCCCCGCAGATCACAGCAACCTGCCCACCCGCTTAGCAACACAAGCAGCTTTCAGCATATCGCACCTGGCCTCTTTATGCTGCATGTTTTTAGAATGTCACAAGGCTCTGGGCTGCACTAGCTTCCAAGCACAGTACAAGGCGTTGGTGTCAACGTAAATAAAGCCGTTTGGGTCCAACTTACCTCTGAGACAGCCCCTCTCCCTAGGCCCTCTACCCTTCTGTCAGGTGTGCTCGAGTGAGGCTGTGCTGTTGACAGGCCCTAGACTTGCTCTGTGGAGGCCTGGAGACAGCAGGGTATTTTCAGGGGAGGACAACTGGCTGTGGAACTTGGGGTCTGTCCAAGGCAGAGTTTGTGGACCTGGACACTGTTTTCTTGGGGGGTGGGGGAGATACCAGCCCTTAGATGTCACAGCAATAGTCCCAGTGTAAAAACCTAGGACGATCTGAGGGAGGGTCCAAAACTACCAGGGATGGCGTTTCTTGAGGCCACCTTCTCTCGGGGTGTTCTTGCTTTAGGGGACAGCCCAAGGAGGTGATGGGGGGGGGGAGGATGAGGTCATGGTGCCACCTATTGTGGCCAGGCTGTTTTCTCTCTTTGTGCCCAGAGGCTTATGCATAAATAGGCTGCTCCCCTAGACACAGTGTGACTCTGGAATTAAAATGCAGCCAGGGTAAAGCAGGGGAGCTGCGTGGGTGTCTGGGGTGGTTGTTTTTGGTACACAGCGTGCTGAGATGCTACCGATCGAATGCAGTGGCAAGTGGCTAGGCCTGTTTTGTTCCCTTCACTCGTAAAAGCTTATTGACTCCTTACCTTGAAGTAGGGGAAGTGCTCCTTCATGAAGCTGTAGATCTCGCTCACTGGGAGGCTGCCCGTTTTACTGTTCTTTAATGCCATTGCAATCAAGCAGCTGAAAGAAAGAGAGAAGATAAAAGCCGGTCCCCTCTTCAGACTGTGTGTGTTGGCCCATAATATCCTCCTCTTTACCTAGCAACCAGACACCCACCTTTACCCAGACACAAGTGCCCGTGTGAACAGTCACTTCCCACTGCACTCAGGGGCTCATCAGCTCTACAGTAACATTACCCAGCTTCCGTGTTTAAGGGTCCAAAAGAGATAATGAAATCTTGAGAACCAAGCTCTTTGGCGCTGTTACTCCACCTCTGTTCCGCTGGAAGGGGATTCACTGTCATTAACTACGCTAGCAACCTGGACAGAACAGCAGAGTGCTGTGGGAAGAGTGATGCAGATTTGCCCCTCCAGAGAGGGCTCCTCTCAAGATCATGGGAAAAGTAAATCACTTTTATGCTAGGAAAGGAAACGGATGCTTTTGCTGTGCCAAGTATGATACATTTATAACCAAGCCAAATGCAGGCTGGGAGCAATATCCCAGTATGTTCTCCACTCACCTGTAGGAGTAGATTGGCTTGGGATAATGTTTCGGATGGACTTCCTGAGCAGTGTGAGGGGCAAGGCGAGGTTGAGAATATTGAGGATGGGGTCCATAGGATGCATTGTATATTGCAGCTGGGTTACACTGTATTCAGAAGAAAGGGGGGAAACTGTCAGAAGAATCCGCTTTCCCCATTTCCCCCTCCTCCTCCTCCCCCCCACCCCCGCGCGCACACACCCAAAATTGCCGTGTGTTATTTCTGGCTTTGTACTGATGAGAAACGAAAGCTCCCCAGAAAAGCTCACATCCCAGACAGTACACATGCAACAGAAAGAAGACTTCCTGAAACAGGCTCCTGTGCTCTGAAGAGACAGGAGTTTCTAACCAATCCCACATGTGGACTAAAGGACATGGAGAGTTTGCAACAAGCGCCATCCTTTCTCATAATGAAACTCCCCTCCCCCGCCATGCACACTCCTTTTGCAAGGGGAGGCACTTTCTATGCCGTTGAGACTCTAATTGATTCAGACACCAAATTACAGGACATCATTAAAATGAACATACCGAAAGCTTCCCAATTCCGGCTCACTATACAGGAGCACTCAAGGCTCTTGCTCATCCGAATGCTATTATCAAATAATTTGTTTGTAGTTTGTGACATTGTCACAGCTCCATCCCAGGCTGTCCCTGCCCCACCTCAGGTTCATCACATTTTTGAGCCATCTGGCATTGGTAAAATACTGGCCGGAAGCTCTGGAGACTGACTAAGGTGGGGTTTGGGGTTTTTTAAATATCCACAGTAGAAGAACTGGACAGGACTGTGCTGGTGCAGAGGGATGGAATGAGAGCAGGGAAATCTCTGTTTCCACTCCGTCCTTGGCCTCTCGGAGGGACTGTGATGGAATTCTCCCCCAAAGCTGCAGCTATGGACTGGAGGGGTACTCTTTCAGACCTGGGCATTGCTGCTTCAGTGAGCTGGCTGAGGTTGGGTAAAATGACACACCAATAGAATAAGGTTTCTTCCAATTTGGGTGGGGGATTGTGTAGTGATAACCTAGTTGGAATAAGCAGCTGATTACTGGTTCTTGAAAGTGAACACTCCCAGTGCTGAGTTTCTATAGCACGTCACCAGTGGTGTTTTTCCTTCTGAAGGGTTCCTAGAATTGGCATTTTGGAACCCGACTCTAAAAGGCACGTGCACAGAGATCAGGTTAGGGGGATTCAAGCGATTTTAGCTCAGCTGTTCACTTTGGTGCAGACTATCCGTAGGTCTGTGTAAGAGCCTGCAAATCCGGACCGTACAGCTACTCTGAGATGCAGGCCGCGCAGCAAATACTAGTACCTGTTGCACATTCTGTGCTATAGCAAACACTTGCTGTGAGGGAGGAGCAGGGAAAAGCGGGTGCTGTGACTGTAAACTAGGAGATGGCTGCCCTCCGACTGTGTACTGGCTCATCTATTGGGATGAAAAGACAAAAGTGTCGGTCCTACAGTCAAACGTCTTCCCTTGGCAAATGCTGCACTGACAATTAACCCGCTCAGGTCAGCTCTTACGTTTGCTCCGTGCGATGTAATAGTATTCAGTCCCAGAATTCCCTGTGGCAGACTGGCCTGCACCTGAATCATTGCTCCAGGAGCACCTGTCGAATGCATATTACCTGGCACAGGACCTATTCATGAAAAAGCACAGGTGATGAACGCACCCACACAAAACTACATCTCTGCCAACTTAGTTGCTATTTATTTTTTAAAGCCTTATTTCAACTCTGATGAGGCTGCGTGGAAATAAGACTGAACTGAAAACACACTGCAAACTGCAAGGGTGACATCAGAGGCCACTGAGAGCTGCTGCTGGGGTATTGGGTGACAGCTCTCTAATGATTTTTGTAGCATCATTAGTGTATGGGGCATTTTACAAAGGGTCAATGAGACTGAATTAAGATCCTTGCTCCAAAAGGTTTTATAATCTAATGGCATAAATTGCTCCATAAAGTGAACACAGATAGGTGTTTGCTGAAGTAATGTTAAGACGAAGGAGAAGCTTGGTGACCATTAACTGAGAGGCTGTATGAAGCGCACAGCTGCAGGGTTGGTAAGTTATTCTCATTTTAGTGATGTTGAAACAAAAGCACAGAGATAAATGACGATTTCCAGAGATTCTGAGCATGAAGTCCTTGCGCCAAGGTCACACAAGGAGGCTGAGCTGGGCATAAAAGTCAAGTCCAGACTCTTCGATCTTTGTTCTAACCCCTAGTATGCGCTGCCTCTTAATAAAAAAAATATAGGGAGTATCTCTTGTAACAGAAAGCAACAGGATGTAGTGCTTCTGGCAGAGAGCTAAATCGACTGTACTTACTGTGAAAAGTTACCAACAAGAAAGCTAGTTACAGGGCATTTTGTCTCTCTTTATTATTATTATTTGTCATTTAACAGCAAGGCAAGTTACCTGTTTGCTGCAGCATTGACTCCTGAGAGCTGATGCTGAAGTCCATTCTTCCACTAGCCATCTGTTGTAAGCGAGGAACGTCAACAGAGGTCAGCCACGACAAGGACTGCAAGTCGCTTGGAAGGTCATCGTCACTCAACTGGGACGGGGCAGAAGCCAAGAGTCTGCAGGGACAAGTTGAGAGGTTAGCAAAGAGCACAAAGATTCTGCTAGATTGTCTGTAGGTAAGACGGATGTCGGGGTGGGGGGGCCGAGCCTAATGCAAGTTAACTGTAGATGTGGGTCTGAGTTATAACGTTGAGATGTGTATCCAAAGCTCAAGATGTGAATTTTTGGTTCAGGCCCATCTCCCATTCATAATGCCTCCATGTCTTCCTTTGTAAGAGAGGTAACATTTTATTTAGCAGGCATTGAAGTGTTTCTATTTTGAACCAGGACCAATTTAGGAGACTGTTCTGTCGAGATCTCCCTGTAGAACAATATAGTGGTCAGCTGAACATTATGAAAAGTATATTTTTGCACAAGAGAGAGAGAAGGGCATTAGCACTGCAGTCAGAGCAGCAGTGCTGTTCTCCGAGGGCTGCTGATGTTTCCATCTGAAATGCTGCTTTTCAGAGGTTAAAGTGGCTGTCAACATTCAGCCCGTGCTGTAAACATTACGTTATCAGTCTGGGAGCACTTGTTGCTTTAAAAAAGGTCCAGTTTGGCATATTAAAAGAAAAATACTTTAATTTAAAATAACGCACACAGAACATTGGTAATGGAAAATTGACTTCAGTGGGACTATTCCTGTGCTCGAAGTGTGTGTTTAAGGCTTTTTAGAACTGGTACTTAAGTACTGAAAAGGAGGAGTGATTGTTTTGTACTCATCTCAAAAATTACTTTAAAACTGGGGAGGAGGGAAGTGAAGCAGTAGATTCATAATGTTCTAACCACTCTGAGAAACTTAAAAAAAAACACCAAAAAACAGTTAGCACAAGATCTTTAAAGGGTCTCTGTCCATTTCCAGATGGACACTGCTAGGGCAACTTTGGCTGAGAATAAGATTTTGTGAAAACAAGGTTTTTATGGAACTGTTTCCATGAGCTTTATTTTAATTCCAAATCAACATTCCTCCGCAGCATCTGCAAACCCAACAATGCAGCACTGTGCTAGTGTATGAGAACCAGGAAGGGAAACCACCTAGAAACAAAACTGAAATTGACCATTCCCCCCGTACATGCGCACACAGTGATTGCAGTAACCGAAGGACTCTCCATGGTTTAAAATAGGATTTTTAACCTGACCGTATTCCATTAAGCCTGAAATCCAGCTAATGACAAAACTAATGAGGAATTTCAGCACCTGCACCCTCAACAGCCTTTACTGAGTGGGCCCTTTAACAGTCTGAAGGAGCTTCTTCCCACTACTGTATCATGTTGATGTCGACATTTCCAAAGGGGAGAGGTTTTTGTTGGTGTTGGGAGCTGGGGCATGATGCGAATCCCACCTTCAAAGGCTCTGTACCGTGGGAACCTTCCCTCCAGCTGCAAAGTACTGACTGCAGTTCGAAAGCTTGCACCTTCCACCAGCGGAAGTGGGTCCAATACAAGCTGTTACCTCACCTACCTTGGCCCCTGCTGCTGCAGTCCGTCCCAATCTCTCTCAGAAAGTCAGCTGCAGGGGAGCTGCTTGACGGAGATGCAAAATGCATCTCCATTTGCCCCCAGCCGCCTGTCCCACATCCATACTCTCTCCATAGTACTTCCAGCCCATGCAAGGCTGGGGAAGAAAGTGATCCTGCCCCAAGAGCTAAACATGCTTCTGCAATAGCACCCCCAACCCCATCTGATTTGGGGAGCACAGGCTTTGTATCCTCAGCAGTGTACAGTAACTGCAGTGAACAAAACTACATTAGAGTAGGTTAGATTAAAACCAGTCATATCCAGGAAGATCAGAATACCGGCTTTCAGCCTCGCTGTGCTTTGTTGTCACAGGCCATGAAATATTGTATTTAGAATTAAATCCTGTTCAGGTTGTAACAAAAATTCAGATCTAGCCCTTTCTTAAATAGAACATATAAGGGCTTCAGAAATCAGCATATCGCAATCTTCACTGTAAAGCAAAATCTGTAGATTGTGGGATGAACTACAGATCTCCTCCATTTGGTCCTTGGTGAGATCGAACGGAATTATATACTCAATTTTTTAAAACAGCCTCCGATGTTCTAAATCTTCAGATAGACTGCATTTATGGTCATAAACTCTTACAATCTTAACTGATAAAGCCAATGAAAAACCAGGCCCGACTTCTCTTGGTGAAAAGTTCCATTTAGAAATCTAATTTCTGCACATTTTGCCCTGCTTGCACATGCTGTGCTCTTAGAAAGACATGGTCAACTTTGTATTACTTCTGATAAAGAAATGCACTGCATAAAAAGCAAAAATAAGC
Source organism: Macrochelys suwanniensis (assembly GCA_033296515.1). NCBI lineage: Eukaryota > Metazoa > Chordata > Testudines > Chelydridae > Macrochelys > Macrochelys suwanniensis. The sequence goes on along the minus strand of CM065789.1, from coordinate 3,783,185 downwards.
ACATTTATATGGAGGGCCAAACTGCAAAAGTTCTTACTCAATTCAAAGCTGCCCTTGAAGTCAGTGAGTTTAAATGATTACAAACTGATGTCCAGATTGAGAGATTGTTACTCATGTTGAATAGTGCTGAGGGACTCCTCGAGGAGTCAGGGACTACTTCACGGAAGTAAGGAGGATATCTCTACATAGCCCTGAGTAAGGACAGCACAGATTCAGCCATTGGAAACATGTTTCTATTTTGGAAGAACACAGGTTAGCCTGAGATTGTAGCTTCTCTTTTTAAAACACCCTAACTGAAAACCTTATCCAATAAACAAGTGACCTTTTAAAAAGCCAGGTGCACAGCACTAATGTGCATCCATTGCCAAATGGTGATACAGAGGCATTAAATAAATCTGATTTCTGCTGAAGCATCTTGTATGCTTTACACGAGTCTAAATCAGCTTAACATAAAATGCCAAAACAGCAGTGTGTTGCTGTTGCAGCCCAAAAGGCTATTGAGATTTTACCTCTTTCTAGTCAAGATTTTCAGCAGTTCAAAAGTTCCCAAACTCTACTGCCCGGTAGATCTCTAAAGCAGAACTTTATTTGTTTGCACAAAGATTTTAAAATACAAAACAAGCAGAAGCCAAAGCTCAAATCCTGGCCAAAAACGTCTTCAAATCCTCCTCCGAGCCTACCCTGGTTTCTTTCTCCTACTGTAGTTATAGTGCAATAATTAGCATTGCCATGGTTACCACTGTTCAGTTATTTTGTGAGGCCTGGGACTTAAATGCATAAAAAGAACATCAGGTGACCACTCTCCCTACTTAGCGATTGGCTGGGTTGTAAGTAAACAAGAGCATTAAATGATTTGAAAACTGGGCAGGCTCATGTCGTTTGCAACAGTTGGACCCGTTCATGGTAAGCCGATAACCCATTGTGTTGCAAACGACTGTTGCCCAGTGGCACGTGGCCTCCATTGTTTTGGCATTCTTGCTTAATTGTTTTTTTCCCTCCTCCTTTTTACAAACTTCACATTAATCTGGCTGAATGACAGCCAACACACAACACACACACACACACAGACACACACATGCCATCTGGCACCCTGGTCCCTGCCAGTCCTTCCAGACAAGTCAGCTCCTTCAGCAAATCCTGGGGTCAGATGGGCGGTGAGGGTCAAAGCCCATTGTACACGCCTCCTGTCAGGAAATGAATCTGCCACATGCCCTCTCTCCACTCCACAGCATGGGCTAAACAGCTCCGAGTGAGAGGACCACAGAAGCCATATTCGCACAATAACCTCTCCGCGTTTATCTCTTTGGAAAATAGATTAATTCCTTTGCTTTATGTTAACGTTAAGTGGACCCATCCAGCTCTTTCTAGAAGCCTAAATGATTAGCAATCCACTTTGTGTGGTTGGATGTTGTTAGAAACCTTAACTGCAAGCAGCCTGAACAGTAGGAAGCTCAAGATTCTCCTACCTACTTCCTAGTATAACATGAAGCACGTCTTTCCTTTTATACAGCGTCCTTATTCCACAAAGTCACAGAACAGTGTGCAGAGAGTGTATCGGGCATAGGCGTGTACCTCCGCTAACCGAGACGGGGAGGGGCATATAGGCCATATTTTAAAGATCTGATTTACTTTTAAAGTTCATCTATCAGTCACTATGCCCCATTTTAAACCGGATACAAGGGTACAGTGAAATAGAGCACCCCGAACCATTTGTAAAGCAAATGTAATTCTTGTGATGGGGATTATTTTAGCCCCCTCCAGCCTGGCATAGGCTTCTAGTCTGCATTTGACTTTATACTTCCCATCAAGACAAAACAGACCTCTGTTTTGTTCAATTAAACAGCTTTGATGTATTCTCTTGCAACTATTTTTTAAAATAGATGGACAAGTATTCTAACAAACGTTAATAGTTTGTAGTAAAATAGTAGAATCTAAGCAGGTTACCAAAAATGCATATGGCACAAAGGGATTATTCTTTGAGTTGTCTTCAAATCAAATGTAAATTTCAGCAGTAGTGACTTCAAGGCACTTCAGTACGGCACATTTCACAGTAACCCGATCCAGGCAATGAGAGCTCAGACCTTTTACAAAGATTTACACAGGGAGAGCTGTCCTATCGCTGGGTTTTTAAAATGTACAACTATACTATGCAATATAAATTCAACTCATCTAACGGTAGATGGGTTTTGGGTGTGTCTTTGACTCTTAGGGGAAAAAATGCAAATCAAACCATCTGCTTTAGTTAAACCATGCATAGTAGTGGCTAGCTGGCAATTTATCTACTCATGGAGTTCAGCCTTCTTCCACCTGTGTAATCCTGTGGGCCCCCCCCCCCCCCCCAACCTACAACTATATAGATATAATATGCATGCAAAACTATCTGTTTTGTATATCTCCATTGTATCCTCCTTCCCTTTTTTGTCTTAAATTAACGGTAAATGCTTGGAGGCAGGGCCCACGTCTTCCTGTGTGTTTGTACAGCGCCAGGTACATGTGGCTCAGATGAATTTAAGTACCGATGGAGTATACCTAACACACATTTACTGAAAATGTCTAAGGAATCTGCCTGCTTGCTTGCTGGGAAGCCCTCCATTTTTGGAAAGCAGTTTCTGTTCAAGATGGCGGCTGTTGCCGAGGGAGCACGCTGTGCTCTCTCCTGGAGAATTTACGGGTGTGCTTTTTTGTCTGTACTGCTCTAGGGCTGTATAAAGGCAGCCTGGCTTGTAAGCAAAATGCTCGGGCTGAGGTCATTAAGCTCAGATTTGAAGGTTAGGGATGGTCTGGGAAAGTGGTAAATTCTTAAGCAGCCATTCTCACACATTTTCTCAGTGTAGGTGGCAGTGTCATAGAGGTTCTCATGGAAACCTCCACTTACATTGTGGTCACAAAGAGAACTTCCCTTCTCGTCTGTGATTGCAAACATCCCTTAGGCAATTCCACCGATTGCTTACATATTTTTAGCTGTCTCCAATGCAGGAAATGGTCCGTCATTTAAAAAATGAGTTAATTAGTCACAATGTCTACTTTTGCTCCTCGCTTTATCTGTTCTGTTCTTCTTTCCCCTTTTCCCCTGCAAATGCTTCCTTGCCACTTGATTCCTGTCTCCCATGCAGCACAAGCATCTCTCTCTCTCCACTGTTCCTTTGGAAGTTCGTCTCCTGCTAATGGCTGGCTTGAGTCTCTGCCAATAAATCCAGCTTCCCCTCTGTCTCTTACATAGGACTCAATGCCCCCTATGTACAGGCAATGAGGCGGGCTTGCTGCTACTTGTTCCCAGCACCTTTTCTCATTTCTGGGTCCCCTGGAAATAAGCTCAGCTAGTCCCAGAGACCAGACAGCTCTCCCTGGACCACCACCAAGTGCTCCATCAACCACAGTGTAGGAACCCCAGTGTCAGGGGTAGTCAATGGGCAGACCGTGGGCCAAATCTGACCGGCAGATTCTTTTGAACGGACCCCGAAATCTTTTTATTTACTTGTTGTTGTTGTTTGTTGTTTTCTCTGGAGTCTGGACCTTGACCAAGAAATTTGGACCTTGACAAAAAATAATTGACTATCCCTACCCGGCGTTAAATGAAACAGGGTTTGGAAAAAAACCCCAAAAACTTGATCACTGTGTGCAGTGTTGCTCTTTCACTTTTCCTTTGTCTTACAGTAGTTAAGATACAAGGACAAAACTCTTCAAAGACCTCGAGCAAAGATGCTTAGCCTCTGGTAGATGGTACCTTAACGGCTATCAAAATGGTTTCTACAGTTCAATTAAGTTTCACAGCGCCCTGTGGAAGCAGATCAATATGGGGGGTGGGGGCGGGAACTGAGCCATAAATGAACTGCATGATTGCCCAAGTCTCATAGGAAGTCAATTGCAGAGCTGGGAAGTGAATCCGTAGCTGCTGACTCCCTGCTGTGCTCCACACAACAATCTTTCCTTGCTAGGGATACAATTCTGCCAAACTGACTCGTGTTCCATAGCACCTTACTCTGCAAGTTGTTCCAGGGAAGAAAATGTGGCTTCTACATGGCATAAAGAAGGGCGGCAGAGTCTGGCCCTATAGAGATGGTGCTGTGGAAACCGTTAATAGCTGCTGGCTGTGAACTACAGCTATTTTGCTCTTGTTTTCATCGGCTGTCCCTTGTTTTGTCTCCTGATTACCAACATTGGACTGATTTCCCTTTGCCCTGCGTCTTGTACCGCTATCTATTCCAGTGCCAAGCGAGTGTAGAATGCTGCCGTGCTACATTCACTGTGCACAGGTGTAAATGCCCATGGGTTTGTGTACACTTGAAACACTGCACCTGCAGCACTTCAGCTTAGACACTACCTACGCTGATGGGAGGGGTTTTCCTGTCAGCCTCGGTAACCCACCTCCCCATGAGGCAGTAGTTTGGTTGACAGAAGAACTCTTCCGTTGATCTAGTGCTCTCTACACCGGAGGTTAGGTCAGCTTAACTATGCCACTCCGGGCTGTGGCTTTTCCACACCCCTGAACGACGTAACTGGGTCGACTTAACTTTTTAGCGCAGACCAGGCCTAAGTCAGTAGTATTACCCACTGCTTCAGGGATCCAAGCATTCTAGCTCACCGGGGATGTGGGAGAGCTTTATAGATAAAAAGATGTGTTCTGTACCATGAGTATTTGAAACTTCTTGTGGTAACTGAACACTAAACCAAATGCATTTTCTGCCCTGGGTCTTGAACTAGGTGCCAAGCCCCTCCAGTGAGGGATTTAGGGTCCCCTATACTGATTTCACTGAACGCTGAGGGGTCTTGGAACTTTGCAGGATGGGGCCCACAGACTGGCAGAGCTAGAAGTAAGAATTTTGTAAATGCAAAATAATTTGAGCAGCAAGGGCCATCATTTTTTATTTTACATTGTTTAGTAAATTGCAGGAACTGCATGGGCAACAGTTGAGCTAATCCACTTAAATCAATTCTCAGCACCCTGAGTTTGACTTGTTTTTAGGAAGTTTCTCTCTCTCTCTCTCTCTCTCTCTCTCTCTCTCGCTCTTTTTTTTTTTTTTTAAAAAAAAGCAACTAAGATGATAAAATCCCTCCGTCACATCACGGTGTCAAGGGAATGGACACTGAAATTCTCTTCAGGAACAATTACTGTTGTCTTAATTATGTATTTGTAACCTTTTAGCTGCAGCAAGTTTTATTTTAATGCAAACTCCCAGATCCTGACTCTCCCCAATGGTGAATATTGAAAATATTTAAATTGTAGATTGCTCCTCACAGCTACAGATGGGGGGAGGGATAGCTCAGTGGTTTGAGCATTGGCCTGCTAAACCCAGGGTTGTGAGTTCAATCCTTGAGGAGGCCATTTAGGGATCTGGGGCAAAAATTGGGGATTGGTCCTGCTTTGAGCAGGGGGTTGGACTAGATGACCTACTAAGGTCCCTTCCAACCCTGAGATTCTATGATACAAATTCCAAACTTGGTTTGCTCATCTTGTAGCCTGACTTCCAGATATATGTAGTCGTATTTCACAAGCGCATTCTGTCACAAAATATTTTACAAACAAACTGATATACAAGTGGTAGACAAGGCCCTTTCTCCACCACTGAAGTGCAGCTATCGCTGGAGTGGAACATAACAGCTGTTTATGGCTCTAACTCAGCAAGTTATTTAAATACGTGCATAACTCTCCATCTCATTGGGTCAATGGGACTACAAACATGCCTAAATCTCTTGCTGAATCAGGGCCTATCGGAACAAAGCCACACTACATAACCATTTAGGACAGGAACTGAAGTGTATCTTAACCAGATGAATTGGGGCGGGGGAGGTTTATGTTGGAAGAATGTAATTACATCAGTTAGAATTTAGCTAGGATAACTAATGAGTTAATGGTCCTGTGATAATTTTGTGTATTTATATTCCCGTAACACTTTAAAGATTTATTTATTTATTGAGGATGCACTTCACCCAGTACGTGACGCAAGTAAAGTAGATATTTTCTACTCATATAGTCAGTGCTTTGAGACTATTTAAACACCTTTTGGCTAAGAGCTACCTATTTAAACACTTATGTCGAAACTGATATGAATAGTGACTTTATACCTGCATTGCAAGTCCTTCAAAAATATTGTACAAGGCTGCTCAAATAAATCAGAATTAGGGGAAAGTGTGGATGCTGTTATACTACGCTACACTGAAAGTGCAACAACCTTTACACAAAGTGATAAGCTACAGACAATAGTTTATTTACCTAACCAGCTCTATTTACTATTTGTAATGTGATTCCTTAAGCTAGAAAAGTGACATTTCATTTTAGTTAGACTCTTTAAAAGTATTCCTTGCTATACCAGTACACAAGTATGTTTCTTTGACTCTTTTAAACTTTTGCATAAATGCTGGTTAGGCCAGATGAATTACTCTTGCATTCCCTTCTTATTCCAGAGGCATGTGGTCCAAACACAGCATTTTAGGCATGTCACTGTTACCACCCTGTAACATATGTAGCCCAGGAGTATGTTAGTGATTGGCCAAAACCAGTAAGCTGCTGCTATATTTTAAAAACAAAGAGAGTCAAACGTGAGCAAGAATGTTGAATATTTCTTAACAGTGAATGTTTTGACTTTTGTTAATGTTCTACCCTTAACAAATATGTACTTTCTCTTTGAAAATGTGTATGGCTTTTTTGAAATGGCAGTTAAAATCAGTTCAGACCTTCATCAGGAGGTGTTAAAACCTGGATTACAGTAGTTGGACCTGCTCCACAGTCATTTCTGAGGAAACTTCCACAGCCAACACTCGGAGTTTTGCCTGGTACTCTGTAAACGCAGACAGACTGCAGTGCAGAATTAGACTCATTCTATAAGACACAGGAGTGCTCTGGTGACCGTTGGCTATGGTCAAGTCCATCTCGAGTTAAGCTGTTATAAAAGTTAGAATAGTTCAGTATGTATTTTGAGACATGTCCCTTATGTTGTGTGATAACCATATTTCCCCATACCTCCCCCCAAGTGCGTCTACTGAATCTACAATCAGTTGATTTTGGGGGGAAATGCACAGTTTCACCCCCATGCTGATTTGGAAATAGAGCATTGTTTAGCAAATAAATAGCCACTCCTTTGTTTGGGATCTCTGCTGTGTAAAGTTGCTTTAGTGTACAAATATTTGGCCCAATGGCCCTTAATGGTGCCAAAGTTGCCGTTCTGTTTGACTTTGTTAGCCTGAGTGGTGTACATTAAGCACTTTGACTAATGCCAAATGATCTGAGTGAAGTGGGCCTCATTAACTGCTGACTTTATGGTTATGTCCTCAATTTCCATTGATGTCATTGCAATTGTAGGGGATGGCCCCATTGAAAAGGTCAAAGATTGTGATATTCCAGTGACCCAATGACCACCAACCACAATGGGACTTATGTGGCTAACACGCCTGCCTGGAAAGCCACAAGTCTGATTCTATCCTGTGCTATATGGGCCCATATACCACAGAGCATCTGCTACTTTTCATGCACACAGCTGTAAATGGTAGATCCTGGAAGATATAGTACAAGCTCCATGTTGTAAAATTCTACCACAAAGAATATTCTTAGAGACCACAGCATTCGTAAGCTGAATAACTTTGCTCCTCCAGGGCCTGCTCCATAGCCCACTAACATCAAGGGGAGTCTTTCCATGCCTTTAATAGGCTTAGACTCAGAACCTATAATTTACTTAGTTCACTACTGGAACACCCACAGATACTCTATTGCATTATAAACTTGTCACCTGTTATTTCAGGTTTGAAAAATAAAATATTTACACTAAAATCAGTTTAATCTTAAAAATGAATTAGTAAGAGCAACATGTTCAGGGTATGCCAATCCCAGCAAGCTCCTCTATAGCTTTATCATTCCCTAAAATATTGGCTGCAGTCAATAGAAGTGTGTGTCCGTGCTACCCTTAAGGTGGTAACCTTTAATGGGTAGAGACAACAATGTTTTCTATGGAGGAGTTGGAAATGCATCCTTTTATGCAAAGTAGGCAGGTACTTACATCCCTCAGGAGGGAGGAGTTGGGGTGTAGCAGATGGCACTTAGCAAGGATGGTGTTTTATGTTGCACTGTTGAATCTGTGCAAAAATATGTGTCTGGACTTTACTGAGTAATACAGTCCATATCACCACTCCATCCACTCTCTCCTTCAAATATGCTTTTGGTCCGGAAGGTCTCAAGATCTGCCAAAGTGATTTTTTTTTAAAACAAGGGAAACCCTGAAACTGCACATTCTCTATAAACCACATGTACAATTATTTGTAGTTACTGCCTTTCATTCCTGTCTCTCTCCCTCTGACTGTTTCCTTCTTTACCCTTCCTGGAAAGCCTGGTCTCCTCAAAGTGCAACTGTCCAATCGAAAGATTCTAAGTGAGACAGAAGGGTCTTCTCAGCATAGTGCCAGCCTCTCACTCACTAATTGGAGGCCATTTCCTACTCTGCAGAGCCCTGCTGCTCCCCCATGGAGAACTCAGGACTGTGGGTTCCAGTCTTGGACTGTGGTGACAGCAGGAGAGTAAACAGAGCTGATAGAATTTGACAGGCCTATTCTTTTCTTAAAATCATTCAGTCTAAAAGATTTTCTTTTACATAATCCAAAGTGTTTTCTCATGAAGTAGGACAAATACTGTTCCACATTTGCGGTGTACTTTAGACCTGATGCATTTTTATCAGAAGTTTCTACTTGTAAATGAGGTCACATAACTCAGAAAAGACTTTTTACAAAAATCACAAACTAGTTAAAAACAACGTTAGTGATGTAGGCGCTATTAGTGCTAAGAATATATAATACATAGCTAAAAGCAGTTTTAAAACCTGCTTGATCACCAAGTAAACTAAGATACTCTGGCAGTGTGTCCTAAAAGTAAAATAAACTATATCCTGCCTCAAAAGTTTTTTTGTTGTTTTTTTGCTACTATGAATTGAAGAATCTCCCCTACATGAAAGGTCTTTGTTATGGTGCTATATGCTTCAGGGAGCTAATACTGATTTACCGTTGAGCATCCACAGGTCACCCACACCCTTCCTGAACAACTGAAACATTTCTTTACCAATATTTACATAACCAACAAAATGCCTAGAGCAAACAGTGCTTTAATAAACAGCAAAACAGGGTTTCACAAACCTTTCTCTATAGTGGCTTCACCCAGTATAACAAATCACTTGTTGCGCTGAAAGAAGCTGCAGGGCAATGTTTGCATTTTGAATAGAGAGAGGCTAGAAGAAGAACACAGACGGCTGCCCACTTTTACCAAAGGAAATGTTGAAAACACCCACTGGCTGTGAGAGTCGCCCACTCGGGATTTAAAAACAAACCAACAAAAAACCGCCTCACTTTGCTGCACTGATTCACATGCTATAATGTATTTCATAAAATGTCGCCTCATGTGACAAGATGTAGCCGAACTTAACCCAAAGCACTGTAATTCATGCATAACTGTCCCATGACTTCTAAGAAAAAAGATTTTTAAAAATTCTAAATGGGTAAGTGTTGGTATAGGTAAATATATGCCTACTTGCTAAAGGTTGTCGGCAGCCCAAGTTTGTTCCTGTTCATATTATAAGTAGTTTGGCAAATGAATGCATTTGGGAACTAAAATAAATATTTATTTTAATTAGGAGCTTCCCAATTGCTAGTTGAGCATGACTCCTGTTTTTTCTGACTGCTTCCTATCAATTCAAAATGCTACATTAAAGGGGGCTTTTAAATCATTACTATTTTACAAGAGTATCATAGTCTGGCAAATCACATAGAGCACAGACTATACCAGAAGTTCACACCAGGCTTTGAACATATTTGCATTGACTATGATTTACTATCAAAACATTTTAAGCCAGGGTGTCATTAAACACATGGTATGCTACAAGCAGTCACAAAAGAGAAAATTCCTTTCAAAGACAAGAGCTAAATGTAATTAGCTTCTTCATTAAATAGGATTTCTGGAATATTTGATTTTATTTAGAAACATACATAACTGTTAAAGTCATCTAATGGGCCATGAGGATGCAACACCTCTTTATAAATGGATAAATTTCTCACCTGTAGTCCTGCGGCGAGGGGTGATGATTTTGCCCTGAATTTCTAATGATTCCTGACATCATGGATGTAATGTCACTTTCTATCATCTCCTTTGGGGAAGACAAAAAAAAAATCATATAGGTATGAAGTAGCTATCCAGCATTTCAGCAATATGGAGGAAAAATTTTTTAAAAAATCCAAATTAAAAAACCTGGAATGTAAGACATAATTGTTGTTGCTGTCATGTTTCCTATAATTTTTAAGAGCTATGTTTTACTTAGGCTACAAAATGTCTACATATTTTACAAAGGCAACGGAGAATATAATGCAGAATATATAAGAAAACAAGAATGGCCATACTGGGTCAGACCAAAGGTCCATCCAGCCCAGTATCCTGTCTACAGAGAGTGGCCAATGCCAGGTGCCCTAGAGGGAGTGAACCTAACAGGTAATGATCAAGTGATCTCTCTCCTGATGTAATAAATGGGAGGGTCAAATGAATCCATTACGGGCATCTCAGTTGTGTAAACTGAATACCAACCAAACTAGGAAAACAGTTGTGTGTAAGTTTTTATATACTCAACAAAATCATATGACCTGACAATTTAAAATCTAGGAAAACTAAACAACATTTAAAAATGACAATGGCTAATATTTTAAGTACATCTAAATTATTACCAGAAAAAAATCTGCTAAAGAATTGATGTGAAGACACAAGTTTAAAAAAACATCTGGGTGACTGCAGAGTCATTTAAAAACACTCCATAATACAAGCAGCTGTGGCAATGAATGAGCTCATTTTTAGCAGAAAGGGAAGGAAAGGTTCAGTCATACAACTTGCCCCCAAGAGTAACTGTTTGCAACACTATTGTTCTAAAAGTACAGCTAAGGAAAAAAATAAAAACGACATGTGCCAATAAGGCTGACCCAAGTTTTCAGAAAAAGCTTGCAACCTCCATGAACTAAACAAGATCTAAACACTCTCTAGCTGCACATATTTCTCAATAGGAACTTGTAGATTACATCCTATGTGCTTACAGGAAAATGAAATGTGCTAATTGCACAACTGTAGGCAAAGCAAACCTTGCAGGATGGTAGCTGGAGTGAGATCTGCGGCTGCTGCACTTCTCTGCTCTAAAGGGATCTCTCTCTTTGTAATTTGGCTGCAGTTTCAGTCTCCAAACCGTTTTTAAATTTCCCTCTCAGGAGCTGTCCAGCCTGGAGCATGCGCACAGGGCGCGGGAGTTGCTTTGCAGGGTCAGTCACAGGGCAGGGTCAAGGGGACTGCAGCATTTCCCAACCCCAGTGGCGCTGAGTCCCCATCCCACCCCCGGCTTGCCAACCCCCCCAGCAGTTGTTCGTGGCCAGCGGTTGCGCGCTCTACTCTTTGATATCATTTACACTTCCTTCCGATGCACCCGCATCGGACTGAGTTGGGAGGGAAGGGAGAGAATGAACATTTAAAAACCTGGTGCAAAATGTATAATTGGGCATTAAAATGTGCATCCCTCGTTTTAAAAAGAAGAGGGGGAGGGGGGCTAAGAAGGCAGCCCGGGCTCACACGCGGGCAACATTGCATTGTTTTAAAAACAACAACAAAAGGTCTCTTGCTTTTGAGTGGGGGGTGGGTGAGTGAGAGAAGGGGCGAATGCAACAGCGCGCGCCACTTCAGCACCCCTTTGGGGGTGACTGGGGAGCAGTACTAGCGTGGGGCGCCCCAGGAGCAGCTGCAACAGGGTGCACACCCGCCACCAGTTGCAGCCTCGTATTTCTGACGGGGGGCGGATGGGGCGGAAGGTGCGGTGGGGAGAGAATTCAGGGGCAATAGCAGCCGCTGGATACTGCGCTGCCAGCCGTGCCACTGCTTTGCAAGGGGCCGGGGGTCAACACACTGCACTAGATCAAGAGCTTTCACCACCCACTCCTAGGACCCGGCTCCCGCTGTAGCTCCTGAGCTGGGGGGCCGATTGCACTAGTGCAGGAGTTTGCACCACCCCACCCCCGAGCTTGGGGACAACTGCACTAGGGCAGGAGTTTGCACGCACACACACGAGCTGGGGGGCCAATTGCACTAGTGCAGGAGTTTGCACGCACACACACACACACACACACACACGAGCTGGGGGGACAATTGCACTAGGGCAGGAGTTTGCACGCACACACACACACACACACACGAGCTGGGGGGACAATTGCACTAGGGCAGGAGTTTGCACGCACACACACACACACACACACGAGCTGGGGGGACAATTGCACTAGTGCAGGAGTTTGCACGCACACACACACACACACACACGAGCTGGGGGGACAATTGCACTAGTGCAGGAGTTTGCACCAGCCCCCTTTCTCTCCCCCCTCCCCGCTACAGCTCTGGGACTGGGGGACAATTGCACTAGGAGTTAACCCCTCCCCTCCCCCAGCTGCAGGCTCCCGTCCCTCGCAGACACCCCCCTGCCCCCCCCCCACACACACTCCAGCTGCTCCGGGGGCGCCGCGGCCGGACCCTCCAGCTCCTCCCGGGCAGGGGGACGCCGAGCCGCAGCTGCCCGGATCGGCCCGGTCCCTGCAGCGCCGCGGCGGGGTGAGGCGGGCGGAGGGAGCGGTTGGTTCCGCCTCCCTTCCCCGGGCCGGCGCGCTCCTTTCCCCGCCGCTCGGCCCGCGCCTCGGGCCGGCCTCCGCCCCTGCGCTCCGCGGGAAAGGGCCCGGGAGCGGGGCGTCCCTTCGGGGGCGGGGGCCCTGTGGGCCCAGCCCCCCCCCCCACCGGCACAGGGGTGGGGGGCCCAGCTCCCCAGGGATGGAGGGGGAAGCGCCCGCCCCGGGAGGAGTAAGGGGTGAGGAGGGATGGCGGGGGAGAGGAAGAGTGTGGAGGGCACTGCCCCCCTCAGGGACCAGCATCAACTGGGAGGGGCGGAAGGGGCTGCCACCCCCCCCCCCGGGACTGAGCCAGATTCCTCCCCCAGAGAGTGTCAGAGTGGGGGACACAGACCCCCTGAGGGAAGAGTGGGAGACAGACCCCTGAGAAAGTGTCAGAGTGGGGGGGACAGACCCCTGAGGGGAGAGTGGGGGACAGACCCCTGAGAAAGTGTCAGAGTGGGGGGGACAGACCCCTGAGGGAAGAGTGGGGGACACAGACCACCTCAGAAAGTGTCAGAGTGGGGGACAGACCCCTGAGGGGAGAGTGGGGGACAGACCCCTGAGAAAGTGTCAGAGTGGGGGACAGATCCCTGAGGGGAGAGTGGGGGACAGACCCCTGAGAAAGTGTCAGAGTGGGGGGGACAGACCCCTGAGGGGAGAGTGGGAGACAGACCCCTCAGAAAGTGTCAGAGTGGGGGACAGATCCCTGAGGGGAGAGTGGGGGACAGACCCCTGAGAAAGTGTCAGAGTGGGGGGACAGACCCCTGAGGGGAGAGTGGGGGACAGACCCCTGAGAAAGTGTCAGAGTGGGGGACAGACCCCTGAGGGGAGAGTGGGGGACAGACCCCTGAGAAAGTGTCAGAGTGGGGGACAGATCCCTGAGGGGAGAGTGGGGGACAGACCCCTGAGAAAGTGTCAGAGTGGGGGGGACAGACCCCTGAGGGGAGAGTGGGAGACAGACCCCTCAGAAAGTGTCAGAGTGGGGGACAGATCCCTGAGGGGAGAGTGGGGGACAGACCCCTGAGAAAGTGTCAGAGTGGGGGGACAGACCCCTGAGGGAAGAGTGGGAGACAGACCCCTCAGAAAGTGTCAGAGTGGGGGACAGACCCCTGAGGGGAGAGTGGGAGACAGACCCCTGAGAAAGTGTCAGAGTGGGGGGACAGACCCCTGAGGGGAGAGTGGGGGACAGACCCCTGAGAAAGTGTCAGAGTGGGGGACACAGCCCCCCTGAGGGCAGGTTGGAGTGAGGGACACAGTCCTCCTCTCCCCCACCACTGACAGATTAGTGCGGGGAAGCAGCTCCCTACCACACCAACCTAAATTAGGAGGAGAGGGAGATACACCCTCCCTGTGGGAGAGGGGTGGGGGACACAACTGCTCCCTGACGGACCCACAAGAATTGTGAGGAGGACTCGCCCCTGCAAGGCTCAACATAGAGAGTGAGAGGGAGACAGCCCCCCTTGAGGGCCTGCTGGGGTGAGGCAGCCCCTTGTAGAAATCAGGAGGTGCAGAGAGATGGGGTGTGAGGAAAGGGGTGGGGGTAGTGTAAGGAGTAAGGTGAAGAAAGGAGGATAGATGTGGGGGCCCACCAGGACTGGTTAACCTGGTGCTGTGTGGAAGATCCAGTGACAGGTCCAGGGGCATTTCATGCAGCAAAGACATTGAATAAAACCATAGCGCTCTTTATGAAGAGAATAAAGAACTGTGTTGATAAGGCTCTCTCAGCTAGCTGCAGATGAGTAATATTTTAGCAAACCAGTACACAGACATCAGTAGAAAGCAGAGGAAAAGCCACACATTCTGACACACCGACTTTCCCTTCCTGTTGCCTCTCACCAGAGGTTTTTGAAGTGTGTTACAGAGGTTAAATCATGAAGCCACACACTACACCTGTGAGGTAGGTCAGTCTTATTATCTTCACTTAACAGGAAAACAGAGGGAAGTGAGCAAACTAAAGTCCAACACTGAGGCTGTGGCAGAGCTAGGAATAGATCCTAGAAATCCTGGTTTCTGCTTATTATCACTAAACTGCTCTTCTGGGGTTTCTCTCTGCATTAGTTTGCTAAGGTAATTGGGATTTTTCTTTCCTTTTGCCTCCCATCATACCTTTAAGTGAAATTTATGGGAGTGCATTTATAGATCAGTGGCAATATCATGATGTCATTCAGAGTTTGTACACAGTACACAGATGTGGAAATATTTCAGAAACAGTTTAAGGGTGCATAAGGCCCAATCAGTACTGAAGTCAATGAGAGTCTATTGGATTTAGTGGGCCTGGAATTGGGCTCAGTTCTCCCCCCGTTTCCTATCAATAGGAATTGAGAGTGTTCAGGGTCAGGTCCTTAGTGCAACAGGCACACATGTAGAACCAATAACCAGCCAATATCAGTAGCATTCAAAATAAAGTAATACAACTGTTACAGCCTGAGAGATACTGATTTTGTCACTAAATTATTTTAGTACAATGATATTTTGTGCTGTTGTTTCGAATGTTATTACATGGTTAACTTAAAGCCAAGGCACTTTTAAACTAAAGGCCTTGGTTCATCAGGTGGGTGGGGGCAATGGGTAAAATACAACAATATTTCTTCTAAGCTTTCTCAGACTCTTCCTGTCCCTCTGTATGACCAAATGCTATTAAACTCTACAGTTGTTTTGTTTCCTTGTAGTAATGCATTAATTGGAAAGCTTAATTTATCACCCAGTTGCACAACTGCAGTTTAGAACCAGTGAGCATGGTAAGTATTTTCTGGCAGTGAATAGACAGTACAGCTTATGCCTACTTCGTTCACTAGAGAAGTTTACACAAGAGAAGAAGGTAAAGGGATGAGCAGTTTAACAGTTTGGCCCAGATTCAGCAAACACTTAGAACTTCTTGCACATGAGTAGTCCCCTTAAAGTCATATGCATAAGAGTTTGCAGAGTGCAGCCTTTATTATTGGTAGCCAGAGCAGGGAGTGGAATCTCCCAATAACAAGCTAAACATACTGTTAAACTAATATTAAAAATGATATTTAAAATAGTTTTGTTCTAAATAAACAAGTATCCTTACAAGTCACCAGTATCTGTTTTATTGTCACGCTTTTTGCTGTTACCTCCTTAGTTGGCTTTTCATCAGAGATCCTTTGACTGTTCTGGGCTAAGGTTTAGTTCTGTAGAAATCGGAGTGCAGGTGAACTGCAAGTTGATAGGTAGATTCTGAGAGTTTGCCTGTGGCCAGTTTTTTAGTTTTAAAAGAGTCTTCTCGCCCAGTTAGTGTTACACTGGAGACACTGGGTTGTCCGACAGAAGGAAGAACAACAATGAAAACAACGTGGACAAGAAATGTAACTGTGAACTGCATTTTTACATGAAGCAATTGGGCCTCCTTACAAGGCTTAAAATAAGAGAATTCCAGAAATGGGTTGAAGCTGGATGCAAGATTATTTTCTCTTATTATTCTGTATTAAGTGGTTGAACTTGGCTTGTACAGTCCTGTCTATTTAAGGAAAGAGTCCAGCCCATTTGGAATAACTGAAGTTATTTTTGTGTTGAACATTGGCAAAAAGAGTTTATTGGCTAGTTCTACTTAGCCCTTTCTATTCTTTCATTCAAATTTGGGCTAACTTAATTAGAAGCACATGGCTGAACCTACATGTAACCTTTAAAAATAATTTAACAGTTGTTAAACCTCTTCCCTCTTTTGAAGTAACTACTTTGCAGCAGATTAATCATGAAACAAAGCAATGATGAACCAAAAGAGAGAGTTACTTTACAAATGCACTTGGTCTCCAGTTCCTTTGCTCTGAAATATGAGTTTCTCCTAGTCTTACGTTTTTCTGACACAGAAAAAGCATGTAAAAGCTCACTTAATTTAGTTGTAGTTTTGGATGCTGTACTAACTTGCACTGAATTCACATTGCTATCAGCAGATGTTCCCCCAGAATGCATCCATTTCATTCTAATTTCTTTCTGATTAACTTTAGGAGATAATTCCAGAAAAGCAAGAGACAACTGAGAAAAATACAGGAATAGTAAGACGTGAGCTGGTAATGTAGAAATTTACCTAAACTATCATGACCTCTGTGCCCCATCCAGCCAGGTGATAAAATATAAGTGTTTCCCTACCTCAAAGCTGTTTGGTCTGGAATACAGAGTTGCTATCTTCAGCCCAGCATGACTGAAAAACTGCTTCATATTTACTCTTGATCTTTTCTGTTAGAGTACATTAAAATGTCCTGACCTTTGAGCTCCTTAGTCCTGGTTAGGCATGATTTCTGATTATACTGCTCCTTTTTCGTTGGCAGAATATCTTAAGACGTGTGGTGGAAATAATGATGCACTCTAAGAGTAATGCCTTTTATTTAATAAAAGTAAGAGCTTGTTGAAAAGGAATAATTTCCCTGCACACTTCAAGCCGCTTTGTTTTATGTGAAAGACTCTATTCCCTGGCTCCTCCTTTGTTTGCACAGTGCCTTTTACAATTCATTCCCCCAACCCAGAACTTAAATAGTCTATTTCCAATTTGAACTGCAACTTCATTTTGCAAATACCTAATTTTAAATAAGATATGAAGAAATCTGCTTCTACCTCCTCTGCTAACCGGATCAGTGCATAGCTTCCAAATCTGTGTGTATACTTTTCCCCTCAGAAATAAAATGCCAAAATCCTGTTTTTTATTTGCCAAAATCCTCTGTTCCCAAGACCTGTTCATTCATATTCCTTTCATATTAATGTCTAAAATGAAATGAATGTAAATTTGAACTATATGCAAGTTAATTTAAATACAGCAAACTTACAAACTCTCTTATTACAATGCAAAAACGGTCTTTGATTCAGTAATACTGTATCATTGTAACAAATTACACTTAAAAATCATTTAGTGTGAAATTGCAGATTAAGCCCATCGGGGATGGAGTTTTAGCACTAGTCTAGCCACTTGGGAGTGTACAGATGGTGAATCTGAGTTTTACAATAGGCACAATCACTGAATACACCCATGGATGTAACGGACAAAAAGACCTGCTTCACAACTAAGATAAGAAAAATACAGTGGAGGTCCTAGTGCCTGACTTGTTCAGAATAAGCTACTTTTTAAAATGCCTTTACTTTTAAAAGATTTGTTTAATGTGTAGTACCAAAAAAACCCTAATTAATATGCTCTGCATTTTCAAAAGTAGCTTTATGCCTATTCTTTCTTGAATTTGTTTTTTCCACATTGCATCCATGTAAGCAAAAACTGTATTTTGGCTTGTTGGAATTATGCACATATGGGTTTGGCAGCTTCTAACTACCAGTGTCTTCAGTACTTAAACTAATACCTGCTGTTCTCTATTCAGAAGGGAGAAAGTTGTCATGCTCTGCATGGACTAATGATAGTTTCTCTCTCACCTAGTATTGTCATGACTTTGAAAAATGCCATCTGACCTAGTAACTGATTTCAAATTTCATACTGTTGACACAAGGAACGGATCCATTATACTGATGTAAGGGGTCACTAGGATAAGGCTAGTAATAGAAAAGGAGAGCATCTTCCCTGGTATGCCTGCCTCCACTTATAGCTTTTTAAAAAGAAGCTTCTCTTTTTGGCCATAAGCAATGGTAACTGTACAAGTTTCAGGAGTCTTATGCAAGCTCTATAACACTTATGCACATTACTGTACACTCATAGATACTGTTGTGTCACTAATATAATTGCTTTTTTTCAATTTTAAGAATGGGAGAAAGGTGAAATACCTTTATTCCTATGGTATTAGTGCAAGTGCACTTGTATCATTTGATAGACTCTCTTAGTTCAAACAGCAGATTTAGATTTTCCTCTTTATTTCCTTCAGTGAGTTTTATAAAGTTCTCTTTGCAGAGAAAAATCCAAAAAGTATGTAATGTCAATACAGGCTAGGTTTTGTTTGTATTGCTGGCTATGATATGTGTGTAAATTTAGAAAAAAAATATGATAAAATACTTCTAAAGGTCTGACAAAAGAAGAGAAATTTTGAGTTACAGGTGACTGCGTCTCATTGTTTTTAATTAAGTTCTTAGAACAGTTATAGATGAGTTTACCATAAACACTATATAAAGCCATAGGCTGATGTGTAAGCTCATTGGGGCTGGAACCACCTCATTGTTATATGTTTGTACAACAGTTAGCACAATGGGCCTAGGGCCTCTAAAAACTACCACTGTACAAATACATAATCATAAGTGCTTCAAGGGCTGACAACCCCACAAAAGGTAGGAGATTCAGTGTAAAGACTAACCCTCTGTCCATCATTTCTCCACTTAAGTTTAGTGTTGCAGCATGGTACATTGTGAGTGGTTTGCAAAAATTAGAGTGTCCTTGACAGAAGGTTTGTTCTTTGATGCACAGCATAATTTATCTCTGTGCTGTGTTTTTGTGTAATGTAATTATTTTTATATAGAATATTATACAACAGACACTGTGAAAGGATAAACTTGATTTGCTGGCCCATGTTGCAGCATTTCCGATGTCCAATGTAATTGCTAGCATCAGGACTTCTTAGCAAAATGTAACCCCAAAATCTCTTAAAAGCAGTAATGCGCTTCGGGAAGTATAGTTGTAGATTTTCGTTTGTCCTTCAGTGATTTCATTCTTGAAGAAATATAAGCCAGTGGAGTTTTCATTTCTAACATTAAATCCTTTTCCACATTGACATATGATAATCTAAAAACGTTTTAAAATATTCAGGCCCTAATGTGATGTGAGCCCATAGAAGCAAGAAGATTCAGGACTGAAGCTAAAATTACTTCCTTTACTAGTTGTCTGTAGGAATTGCAGCACATATGGAAGGTAATATCATCCTTGTTTAGAGACACCCCCTATAACATCTAGGCATGAAAGGGTATGCTAAGAAATAGCTTGTCAATTTGAATTTGAATTTGCTCACATTTGTGAATTTCAGTGAAATCCTTATTGCCCATGAGCATTTGTGCTTTAATTTTACTTTGTATTTTTTGGCAATAAAAGATAATTATTTTAAACATGTTTGTTACCACCTTTTTACAATAATATGAAAGTCACTTTTAAAGGAATATGTAATTGATTTGTGGAAATAATTTACAAGTCTTGTGGTGACTGGGTGAGAGGATGGTGGGATTTCTGCAGTTGTGACTGCTTACATAATTACATAATTGACATTCCTAGTTATACTGTTGCTGTTAGGTAGGGTACAGTTTCTCTCCATCCAATCCAAAGTAGTTGCATGGTTGTGACTTATGTCTTCCTACACCCTACTAGTGGGCTTTTCCAGACTCAGGTTCATGATAGTTTTAACCCAGTCTCCACAGACTGATTGTGAATATGACACAAATGACTATAAGGCATGCTCTTAACTGTGTTCATGCCCACACAATAGAGGGTTTTCCCCCCTTCATGCAGAACAAAAGTAAAACAAGAACATTTGTAACAAAGAAGAAAATTTTCCACCTTTCTCCTGACCATTAAGAATTATTCCCCTCTGTCTACCAGTTTACAGCTTAGGCCAAATGTGTAACTTTTGTCATAAACTCAGCTGGATCCCTTCCTTTAGAGTTCATGCTGGCCTCCACTGCTGTTTGCCATAGCATTGCCTTCACACAAGATACTTGTAGGTGGTGATTTCCATTTATTGACAGTCCAAATGGTCTTTAAGGGTTTCCCAGACACCAGCTGTCTCTTGTTAATAACTAGAAGTGCCCCCAGGAACTTCCTCTTATTTGATGTTCAAATACATATTTTTTGATGCAACATGTGATCATATGTACCAAGTCAAATGACAGTTCTGCTACTGAGGAGGTACTTTATAGGATTTTCTGGTATGTTCATTGTGAGCAAGTTGTGGCCTAATCCTTTTGTATCCTTATATAGTCATTGACCATTACTCCCTGCCTTTCCTTATTGAGCTAATTCTTTCCATAGTTTGAAAGCTTTGATATCAGCACTTTCCTTGATACCCTTATTCAATAGTTATTTTTCTATATTACAGTATAAAAATTCTTCAAGATGTATAGATAGACTATGTCTGCCACTTCATCCCATCAGCCCCCATTGTCACTTCCTTGACAAAGATAATTAGATTTGTTAGGCATGACCTCTTCTTTGTGAATCTGTGTTGACTGTCTTTGTCCAGCCTGTACCTGTCCAGGCATTCTCCAATTTGTTCCTTTACGGTGATTCTGGAGGTTATGCCTAAGAACAGACTTCTCTGAATCCTGGCACAAATTAAGCACTGTCTGAATCCTCTCTATCCCTTTTTTCTCCCATCCTCCCCTTTTTTTTAAGTGAGTCTCGTGTTAGTGAAAGATGCTATACTGACAGTACTGGAGACTAAAGTCTTTACTTATCCACAGAACAGGTACAACATGGAGGCAAGCTTCAATCTATGTTGCCCCTTGCCAGAGCTTTAATTTGGCTTCAGGTGGTGAGCGATGAATTAGATCACCATACTATTCAGTCCTTAGCTTGTCGACTGAGACTGTCAAGAAGGATGGTAATTATAATGCTGATTTTGGTGACAAGATTACTAACTTGTGTCGCATAGAACACTGAATAGCCATGATTTAAGTCATAACTAATCTGGGATGGATTCAGACAGTGACAGGCCCGTCTACCCAGTTTCTCTGCTCCTGTTTGCTTCTTAGAGTGATTTTAGCCTACCTTTTGGATAAGGCTTGCATATGGTGAGATTTTAAACTCTGTTGAGCCAAGCATAGTGCATTGCAAATGTCAATAAAATTGCCAAGACTTAAGTGTCTCTCCCTTTGATATACTTATAGAAGGAACCCACGGAACAAGTTAAAACAAGTTTCTGTGTTCTGCTGTATTTCCTATGGATGCAACAGGTGCAGAAATCTGATCCACAGCCTTCCAGTGGCTGGAACACTGGGGCCTTGTCTATATTGGGATTTCAACCACTGATGTTGTTTTACCAGTACAAGTCCCTACCATAGACATGATTTACACTGGTACAGTGCAGTGTGCTCTTGTGCAGTTATATTGGAGCAATTCATGCTGGACATATCTGATTTTTATCTATAGTAGGAGTTTACACTGGTAGGCTCATACCTGTTTTTCAAAGAAATGTTTTTAAAAGTAGCAGGTGACCTTCGGGGTGTGATTTGCCATGTAGCTAGTTACTGCTTAGTGTACAGCTGAAATTTTATGTTGGTGTCAAAGGTGTTGCTTCTTGCACTAATATTTTTATTTTGTTCCCCATTTTGGAGTTTCATTCCACATCTGAGTTTCAAATCAACATGTGCTTGGAGATCTAGTGGAAACATAGCACATTGGGGTCAGAGTTTAGGATCTTTGATTCTAGATTGGCCTAGAAGATGATCACTTAGAGTTTTTGGTTGTTTCCTTTTACTTAAGTGGGAGCTGGATCAGGTGATTAGCCTCTGAGGTAGTAAGTTAGTTGCTTTACACAATGATGACCACCTGGAGGGAACTGACTATAGCTTCAGAGGGAGCTGCAGCTTTTGCGGAGAAGGTTGCTGTAATGTCTAGACAGACTGGATGGAGTGAAATTAAGCTACTAAGTGAATCAGATAGATACAGACACAAATTGATACAAGATCACGATTTGTCATTTTTCACTTTAAAGTCTCGCTAAAACTGATCTTCATTAGTCAGAAATCCAGTGTCCAAGACTAGGGCTATCCATAGGGCCAAATGGCAAAGTTTAGCTTCAGATCCAAACTTTGCAAAGCTTAAGGCTGTTTGGTCCAGAGTTTAGCTCAAGCCCCTCTAGTGCCCGGCGAATCGCCCACAGCTAGAAATATTGTTAATTGATTATACTTTTTTGGAGGAAAATTATTAACTCATTAATAACACATAACATTTTTTGAACAGTTTCTAGTATAGCAGTACTTTCTGCCTATAAAATGACACACAATATCTCAGCCAAACAAAATTACTTTAAAAAAAAATCAGAAATCTTGACTTTCTAGGCTGAAATACAGTAGATTTGTGAAACCCAAATACAATATGATGATTTAGGAGAAGCAACATCAAAAACTATTTTTAGCATAAAGTATGCTCTAGTATACTACATTCAGCTGGAGCGGTTTTTAGTGAGCAGTTAATAAGATCTGACAATTGCAAGAATCAGTCAGCCCATAATCACCTATTATGCAATCCAATAAATTTTTAAAGGACAGTGGGCAAAAATATCACAATCTGGGATATAACATTTGGTTTCTATTTCTTTTCCAGCTACAATGAAAATTAGGTAAGTATACAATTGCCTCCAAATGTGTATCAGACTTCATAAAAGCAAATCTGTTTTTCCTGCCACGTGCTCGAGAAGAACAGTTAAAGAAAATGAAAGCTAAGAACGGATGTTTTCTGGAATCTCTGGCCCTAATTCTGAAAACACTTGCACGGAGGTTAAATTTACTAATGTGAGTAATCTTATTGAAATTCACACTGTGGCAATTCCTATGTTTCTGTTAAATCAATGGGACTGCTCACATGAGTAAAGTTGAGGATGTGTGTGTTTGCCTAAGGATTTAAGACTAAAATCCCTTCTCTTCAACCAGCTTTAATCAAATTAGCACCATTGAGATGTACTTTTGCGTTTACTCTTGGACAGCTTACTCTAGCAGGTTCTCTGCTACCTGAGCATTTGTGTGCTAAACATTGCCGCATTTAGGTGACTTTTGCTTCATGTTTACAAGACGAGAAATATAAATAAACCATTTCTTCACCTTCCCTGACCAAAATTCTTAATTTCAGTAATTAGAAGACACCATAGTACAGCCATGCTGTTTCATCGGAGTTTAGGCTACGAGACTTAAAACTAACATTTTCAAAAGCATTTCATGGTTTGAGGGAATGGTCAATTAACCTTCTGTTTCCTGTGGGGAACCCCGCAAAGAACTGTCAACAGTTCAGTTTAGAGAGATTTGTCCAGTGACCTACAAGGTTACCAAGTTCACAAATGCATGTAACAGTGTCATCATAGATTTGTTTCCTGGGTTACTATCACAAGAGAATAAACCAATTGTTTGACAGTTTCTACTACAGTACCCGGGCGACCAATTGAATGATGGGTGCTAGCCTACTGGTATGGTGTGCACCAACATAGCTTTTCACAACTGGAACCAGTCAACAGGAAAAAGAAAAACTCCCATATCTTCAAGATATATTATGTGGCTGGTTCCTTCCCCCCATAACTTTTTTTTTTATAGAGGAGGGAGGGGAATTCACAGGCTGCCTATTGAGCTTCTTTGTATTTTAAAAACTCTTCAAATGCCAGTGTAAAATAAAAGGTTGAAAATGTTTGATTATTCTAGTGGCCACAGTCCTGATATTTAAGTGACAGCAACATCTAACATTTAATTCCAAATTAAGGGCATTCTGTGGGAGCAGTAGAAATTGATTCAGAAGATGCACCTGCTGGTAAAGTCAGGTTTATCCGTTCTGAGGCCTTGAGGAAAGATATACTGTCCAGCTACAGTGGCTACACAAGTGACCAGATTTTATAGTGGAATTGAAAGGAAACTGAGGGCCAAGTCCAGCCATTGAAGTTAGTGTGAGCTTTGGAAAAGGAAGGCAGGGTCAGGCCATAAGTGATGTGATGTTTTCCAAAGGATTAGAAAAGTGTAAATGAAAACAGAAAACTAACAGTTGGCCTTTGGTTTTGGCTTTGTGTTGAGTGGTATGTAAACAGGAGTGTAGCAACTTAGTAAGGAGTGGATATTGTCCCAGCTGAATGAATGACAAGTGAAGGTTTCTCGTTTACTCAGCACCAGAACATTATGGGGGTAGGATTTTAAAAAGGTGAACTTGGATGTTTGACATTTCACCAGCGGTACTGATTGGGTGCTGACTATATAGATTACTTCAATGCCTTTCTACTTTTTTATTTAAAAAACCACTTATTTTTCAGTTAAGGATCTAACTACTGTATAAACTTACAAATGCCATGTAATTCCAAGTTCAGGCATGCATATCTTTATGGCACCATGCCAAATGATGATGTGAGGCATTAAATGGTTCAATGGTGTGAGAAAATGGAGTGTCAGCATTACATTTAATTTTCCTGGCTTTTGTCATTTTGTCAGACTCTTACCACTTAATTTTCAAAGTGTTGACCAGGGTGTTAGCTGCACGACTCTAGGTGATTTTAATTGGAACAGCCCAGTAAATCCAGCACAACCCTTTGCAAATCTGGAGGTTAATGCCAATTAAACAGAAATATTTGGTTAGGCATTTGTCCGAGCTGTTGTTACACAGCTGATACTCCCTGACTTTGAATACATATCTATACCTTTTATTGATATTTTATTAACAATAGATTGGAATGACTTGGTCTAAGCTGCTCTGGTATATTGTATAGTGTTCTATTTAGTATGCATATTAATAAGCCTTAAAATAATGTTAACATGGTATTGACAGTTTTAATAGCTGTTTTTTAAATGGATAAATATTATCATTTTAATATTTCTGTCAAACACATTGTGCTTAATTACTTTTCAGCTTGCATTTTATAAACTGAAGCCATTTTTAAGTTATACAACTACAGAAGGAGAAATGGCCATATCTAACATTTTAAACATGTATTAAAAGAAAAATCACTTGAGGACTGAGATGTTATACCAAAGTTCTTCTTGGAGCAAAGTTTTTACTGCTCAGTTAGAAGCTCTGACTATAGTGACTTATTACTAGAAATGTTGACAAATCTTAAACATAAAATGTCAAATTTATAATAGGTGAACAAGGCCTCTTGTACTACAAATATGTATGTTCCTGTATGTAAAGACAGTCGCAACAGCAAGATTCTACTTCAGGCAAACAAACTTCCTTTTCAGCTGTTGCTTACCAGATTGCTGTGTAACTTTTGGTGTGATTCTGCGTTGACAAATTTGGGGGGTTTCTTCCTAATGCACAAATTGTTCTTGCGCATCCTTATATATTCATAGCATCAGATCTGTGTTTGAAATGTCTTAAAGATAATTTCAAGAGAGACTTAGAGTAGGTGTAATACCATGTTTTTACTGGAAGTGTCCTACTCTAGAAACGCTCACAGTGAATAATTTAGTTTAAGTCACTAGGATAATCTTAAAGTCAAGTATACAATATGAGAACCATTAATAACGTATATATTTCAGCTTAGAAGAAGATTCCTTGCCTTTTTAAAAGTACAGATAAGGCTATCAGCTGCTAGGGAAGTCTTGGAACTGGAGAATTTATTTTTCATGCAGCAAAAATTTCAGTCATGAAGAAAGTTTCTAAGAAAGTTTTGAGGGAGTGAAAATGGAGCTTAGAGTTATTTCAGCATGTATTTATGATGGTTTAATCTTTATTCTCAACATTGCTGAGTATTTTGAGTTTTGGATGCACATTTGTCAGTTATAGATTCTGATCAGGAAACTATCCCAAAATGAATAACTGAGAATGTAAAGTACCAAATGAAAATCCAGCATTCACCGTAAATGCCACAAAATTTACAGAATATTTTCTAAGATGAGGGGTTGGGGATCCATGATTTTTATTTCCGAAGATACTATGAAGAAAGAAACCTGGTCCCAATGATTTTCCTCATAGTTTTCCCTATGTATTGGGGATTGACACCAGGGATTACAACTTCATATTATTTAAGAATGTGTATGAGGTAGGGCTTTACTGGGGAAGTAACGGGAACAAGACCAACAAAGATAATGAGCAAGAACTACATGTTCTTCTGTGTGGGAGATGGGAGTTCAGGAAATTTGGGCTACATTCAGGTTCAAGGCCATGGGCTAGATGGCTACAGCAGTCAGTCTTCACAGCTGAGTGTGCTGGCTGCACTGATCTCGCAACATCCCCTGTCGCCCATTCCTTGTAACTGCACTGTCATGAGTTCTGAAGGAAGTCACTGCTACTTGTCCAGTTAGAAATGTCATCTAAGTACTAGGTGGGACAATTTAGGGGAGGAGAAATGAGTTGTTCAGTAAAAAGCAGAGAGAAAAGAAGAAACTAATACATATATATGAATGTAGTGACTGTGAATAATTTAATATAATATGAGGAAGGATTAGTCTTGCAGTTAAACACAGCATTAATAGTTAGGCGATATGGTTCTATTTCTAGCTTTACCGTTGACCCCCCTGTGTGACCTTCCACAAGTCCCAGGGGGCCTACATTGTCCAAAGGGTCAACTAATTTTGTGTGCCTTAATATTGAATGCCCAGCTGGACATACCCTCAGGTCTAGTTTGCAGAAGCCAGTGGTAGTGGCATGTTCTCAGCACCTCTGAAAATCAGGCTCTAGCTGTCTCAGGTTGGGCATCCAAAAATGGAAACAGCCAAAATTAGTGGCATAGTTGAAAATTTAACCCTCAATCTCTCTTAGCCACATGGTGTCATCAATTTTTAAGCAGAAGTCGCCACTGAAATTAATGGAGTGTTCTGCTCAAATACTTGGTAGTATGATATGATCATCGCTGCCTAGGTTTCCTTAGCTGAAAAAAAGGGATCTGTCTCTCAACGTTGCTCTAAAGCTTAATTCATTAGTGTTTGTAAAGCACTTGAGATCCTCTGATGGGAGATGCCATAGCAATGCAAAATAATATGTTCTGCTGTTGCCACGAAGGAGAAAAATTAAATTTCCTCAGAGGCAAAGCTGCTGTATACTTAATTTCAATCTGGCCCAGTTGTGGATAACAAAATTATAACATCCTAGAAAAATAGACTCCATATTTGAAATGCTGATGGATGCTTAACTATAGTTGAGCTCAGAGATGTTGCTTTTACGGTAATTAAAGAGTACCTTTTAAATATGAACATTTTAAACTCTGTGCATAGTGTTCATCTGTATTTAGCTAAACCGTGTACTCCAAATCTTAGTACCCTAAGTGCAAATTCCTTTTAAGCATCTGACAAAATGACATGAGTTTCATTATTTGTTAAACCATTCCATGACACTAACATTTGTTGTTTTGAAGCATCACATTACCTCTGACACTCAAGCGATGAAATCAAGAAAGATTGGTGTAAATAATTTATAGAATACTGCCCGTTGGTGTTAACCATAGCAGTGATGTGCAAGTGGAGCTAAGTCTAGTGAAACATTTGTTGATTATTCAAACTAAAGTGCGCAGTTGTTAACATTTCAAGATTAGTCACAGATTTAAAAAAAATATAAAGTCCTGGCTATGAAAAAATTAGAAAATTACAGACTGAGGGATCTCTGTGGAATTGTACATACACACACAAATCCCCACCTTCCCACAGATATACACAGCGGGCATTGGTTGCACACTAACAGGTGTGAGTTTTTTGAATACAGATGAGCATGTTAATTTGGGTGTAATAAAATCCTCCCCAATCTTTTTAGGGCCCTAAATGCCTTCTATTTCCCCCTTGGCTTGCCATGTCACCTCAGTCATGTGGGCTTCCAGTTAAAGGGAACTTTCCAATTCATGATTGTGTGTGTGTTTATTTCTATTGTGATAGTTGCCAGAGGTTCTAATCAGGACCAGTGCCCCATTGTGCTAGGTGCTACATAAACACCCGGAAGGACATGGTCCCTACTCCAGAGAACTTGCGGTCTATGTTTATTCCCATCTCTGTACCCCCCTCAATCGACAGAGGCAATTGGGCGGATGGCTATTCGAGTAACATCAAATATTTTTTTACCCATGGCCTGAGTATGTTGCCTCCACAGCACATTCCTACCAGATGATAAGAGATCAGGATCAGGAACAAAACTGGTATCTCCCAGATGTCATTGCAGTGGATTGGCAAAAGCCTGTCTTCGTGCTAATAACCACTATGTTGTCATTTTAGCAATGATGTGTTTGTGCTTTTCAAACATGGACAGAAGGAATCCCTTTTGTGGGGCTTACAGGGAGGTGGGGTGGGGTGGTACACTGGGTAAGATTACAAATCCTAAAGAGAAATTTGCTCACTATCCATTTTTTTCAGCCCAAAGAGAAAAAAGTCCAACCACGGATAAGCACAGATGCTCCTTGACTATTCTTTTTTCTGTCAGAAGACACAGAATAGATTTAAAAGGCAAAGCATGACTTTGTAGGTTAATATGCATGATGGGGAGGGGAATGCAGGATAGAATGCAATCAGGAACACATCTCAGGAGCATCATTAGACATGGAGAAAGATATCATTAGATTAAAAAAATGTTTTCACAGAGAAACAAAGGAGAAACAAATTGCCCAACACAAACTTCAGAGTCATTGTCCTTGACAATGGATGTACCAGCAAACTTTGCCTCAGAGGTTAAAAATTCCAGCCAGGGTAAAAGTGGTGTGAACAGACAGTGACTGTCATTCTAGCCTAATAAACAGGCAACAATACTCTACATCTCCCGCTCAGTTAAGGATTAATTACTCATTTAAAATGACAGCTACTTTCTAATGCCTAAAAGTTTAGAGTAGTCACTCACCATCCCATCCTTGTTACTTCAAGGACAAATAACTTGAGTTGTCTCAGTCAAGTTTCTCCATTTGTCGGCTCTTCCAATAGTATATTTAGAAAATGCTGAGCAAATAATGACAAGCAAATCTTTCCTATTTTTTGACCCAAAAGAAAATAGTATAGTAACCATCTTTTACTGCTACCAAAACAGCAAGGTTTCTTTCGTGTATCCAGATTACCCTTCAAGGTTTTTAATACTTCTTTGTGTGAAGTCCAATGTAAATTGTTTTATCAAAATTATATCTATTAAACATTAGATAAGAAAATTCCTGATCTTCCTAAACTCTTCAAAGTAGGTACTGGGATGAAGTTGGGCATCCTTATTTTTCCTCTAAGGTTTTCAGTCATCATAGTAAATACATTTCATCTTTTACGGATGAAATATTTTGTTGGTTTAAGGTGGATGCTGACTAGGTAGATGAATGATAATATAATAATATGTAATAGAAAAAGAATCTGTTAGGGTTATTCATGTGCTTTTGGATTTGATTTACTTCCTTATTTAATAACCAGGTTCCTAAAGACTCCTTAAGCTTGAATGACCCGTGTTTTGTTGCCAGGTCTATTCCAGTGACCCCTGCCAGGACCCCTGCCCCAATTCATCTATCAGACAAAAATGAATCTATTCCAGGAGCTATCAGTCCCCATTATCTCTAATTGTGCCTGACAGTTGGAGACAGGCCTCATTATTTTTAATTGGTCCCTATAGTTTTAGAGTTAAATTAAACACAGTTTAATGCAGATAGTTCATATACATTGGTATGACAAAGTCAGAGTAAAGTTGTATTTTAAGTTTTATAAAACATCAGTTTTTGTGTCCAATTGGCTTTATTGCTGTGAGCTGTATGAAACCTGACTGTATCGAAATGAAATATGTCTATTTGTAATTTGAGACTTGTAAACATCTGTTGTACCTATTCATTAAATATAGGTACATGTTGAGATTTGAAATTCAGGAATTTACCATCTCATTATGAGGGAATAATTTCATACATGCCTTGCTTATATAAAGTCCTAAGTAACTTGTGTGTACTAATGAATGTACGAACCTGGGAAGATGGATGGGTTAAAATATAGATGGAGTTGATTTAAAGATAAACACACAAAGTGCTGAAACATTTTCAAACATTTCTGAAGACAAATTATGCTATTGAAGGAAAGATTTCCTTAATGGTTTGTCCATCTCTCCACCAATATGCATCATATTCTTAGAACTAAGCAAGATGTTTTAGAAAAAATTATCTTCATTACATTAAACATAATTGCTTTCTGTCTGAAACTGTATTTAGTGTCAAATACTGCAGCTTGATTTGAAAGAGGACTGGATAATTTTGTGATCAATAATATATCATTTGTAGAAGTTAATATATAGATAAACCACATGCTCCAGAGCATAATATTATCACCACAAGGGTCAGGAAGGCATTATTTCTCTCCCATATGGAATACTGCACAAATTGGCTAGATGCAGTGTAAATGGGGTGCAGCTTACCTTCTCTGAAGTATCAGGTACTGGCCACTGCTGGAGGCACAATATCAGACTAATTGCCAATGGTTGGATCTTGTTTATCAAATACTATGTTTATATATTGTGTATTATAAGTTACGGAACCACCCAAGTTTAATGGGGGCAATTCTGGTGATTTTTTCCAGATGACGAGGAATGCTAGTCTATAAAACAAAGACACTAAGTATGGGGAGGGATATAGGTTTTGGAGTATACCCGATCTGAGTAGACATCATACCTCTGAGATTTAGCATTGTTAATGCCAGTGGAAAAGAAGATCTGTTGTGTCCCAGCGTGATGGTGGGCAGAATGAGCATCTGAAATCTTCAGCTGCCCATCAGAACATATATCTGAAATCTCTTGGTCCTTCCTGTTGCAGAAGTCAGAAATCTTCAATGAAGTGAGGGGTGAGGAGAATGCTGAGGGACAGGATGATGATTCTAGTCACTTTCTTTTCCCAAAAAGATAATGTACTTCAGGCTGTTCACAATAGAGGAACAGTCTTCAGCAGAATCATTCCTGGGAAATAGAAAGGTCTTGTCATGGAAGAGTGCAATTCTGACAACCCTCACATAATTGTGCCTCCGTCAGTTCCTGGGAACAAGCAGTCATATACTATGAGTGTTTTAAAATAATACCACAAGAGTTTCAATAATACACATTATAGGTAGTTAACTTTTTCATATGACTCTGACTGTTGCCAATATAATCAAATGGAACATTTTGCTTGTCAGTTTCCCTTATTTTCTTCTTTTTAATCTTGTGTAGAGAGGGAGTTTACTGAGGTGGAGTGCAGTTGTTGCACAGTAATCTTCAAAAAAACATGAAAATTCATCTCCACGGGTTGTTTTTCCTTGATGATGTGCATTGTAGACATGTCTTTGCTAATACATCTGCAAAGAGTAATTTGATCTTTGAACTGACCTCAATATATAAGAAGAAACAAACAAAAGGTTTTTTATTTGAACAAAAACAGTATTTAGCTGGGCAAAAAGAAGGGGCCTCAATCATCATCTGTCTCCTTAGTCCAAGCACCAACTCCCTTGTTTCACTTTCCTTTACTCTCCAAGTGAGTGATGCAGAACACTGTCTACTCTTACAGCTACAGCCCTGCCAGTTATACCAAGATAGATTCATTAACTCCTCATATTGGCAGATTTAGACTTTATTCAACAGATTTTCTATTTCCAGACATACGGTATAAGAAACTCCTAGAAGTGAGTAGGGCTATGGGGCAAGACAAGAATAAAGAGCTGCCCACAACTCCTACTCATATACAGAGTTTTAAAATGAAAATGGCGTTTCTTGATAGCTAATGTTGCCAGACTTACCAGAAGGGAAATAACCCTGCTCCTGATCTCCAAAGGTGACCTTGTCACTTAGTGAATCCTTGGTACTTTCAATGAGGAAGCCAGAGTGTCTGTGATTACCAAGTGCTGGTTTGCTGTAATCATCCCAAGGGACAGAGAAGGAATCAAGCCATCCTCTGGTTCAGGTGCTGTTGAGAAATGCATACCAGTGCAACCCGATGGGCCCAGTCCTGCAACCCTTACTCACCCTAGTAGTCCTTTGTCATGCAAGTCGGGGTTTGCAAATGCAGGCCTCATGCCCTTTATTTGCAGCATGCAGCTGGTGAACGCTGGCCATATTGTGATGCTCAGTCCTGAAGTCTTTACTCATGTTAGTGTACTTTACTCATGCAGGTAATCCTAGTGAGCTCAATGTGACAACTTGCAGAAGATATAATCATGCGAGTAAACTTTACACAATCAGGCCTTTTACTTAAAAATAAGTAAGAAGACTCAACACAATATACTACTCAAAGAAAAAAAATTGGTTTTCTGACAGTTTTTCTTATTAATGGATAGAAGTCTTGTTACCTCTACCTACTTTTGTCCCCAGATCAAATGTTTTGAAGGGGGGGGAAAGAAGTTAAACATTGTATCTTTTGTTTTGGGATGTGACAAACTAAATTAAGCAAGACATTTCTCACAACTAAGTGTGAGCCCAGGAATATTAAAACCCAAAGCAATGTTTTTCCTTTTGGCTCAGGAGAAAATAAATTGTAGCCCTCCTAAAATATCACACAACTTATATTTTGTCAAACATTTATATCAGAAGTTGTAGCTTCTTGTGTATGTTATGTTTAAGTGACACTTTCATCATACACAGGATTTGTCATCAAAACTATAGGTTAATGTGTTGGAGAAAAAGAATGGGTACATAATATTTATGCACTCCATATATCTTTCTAACTGGTTTCTTTGGCCTGTGTATAGGCATCCATTACAGACCAAATCTCCATCATGCCCTCTTTTATTTGCCTCTGATATGTTTCTTCTTAAGTATGTTAGACTCACAGCATAGATTAATGTCTGAATGAGTCCTTTGTTGTGTATTATACTGGACATAATCTCTAGCTTTTTTTCCCTGCAGTGCTTTTTGGGAACAAAGGTGACATCGCAGATTAAGGCTTCTAAAGGACTGCTGTACCTTCACTCCTCTTGTTGTGAATGACTATCATTTTAAATTGTTAGAATCCATTTGGCATTTTGTGGTTTTTTTTAATTTAATTTTTATTCTGTTTTTAAGGCTAATCCTGGTAGAGAGAAGAAAGGAGGGATGCTCTATTTTAATTTATTCCAACCAATGTATTTTTATTGCAGTGGCAAAAGAGCACTGTAACTAATGGTTTCTTGTATGTAAGGAAGTTGATACTGTCACATGTGTTATAGAAATTAATAGATTTTTTTTATTCAAAACAGTAGTCTGCAGATTAATCTAATAGTTCTCTCTGAAATCAGGTTTTCAGTGTTTCAGTTTTTCAATATTTACACTGCTCACATAGCACAGATTTACTTTATATATAGCTATCTAGCCACTAAAGAAAATCTACAGGATTTATGTGATA
Source organism: Macrochelys suwanniensis (assembly GCA_033296515.1). Taxonomy (NCBI): domain Eukaryota; kingdom Metazoa; phylum Chordata; order Testudines; family Chelydridae; genus Macrochelys; species Macrochelys suwanniensis. The sequence continues at coordinate 3,749,730 of CM065789.1, read as the reverse complement.
AATTGAAATGTGGGTTATATGTGCTGGAGGCCTAACACTGCCAGTACTAAAGCATCCTTGAAATGTCTAAATAATGTAGATGGACTGTTTCCTAACTCAGAAAGTGTTGCCACCAACATGTGGGAATTCTATATTAGACCTTGTCTTGACAGATAAAAGGAACTCATAACAGAACTAAAAATTAATGGTATCTTATGTACAAGTGATCATGACTTGATCACATTTATAATGTGCATACTGAATAAACCACTAATATATGTATACTTGATGCTTTAAAAGGGCCAATTTCACAAAGCTGAAAACATTTATGAGCCAAATTACCTGGGAGGAAGAATTTAGTGAATTTCTAGTCAGAAAAATGTGAATGATAATTTAGCAAAATGTTCTTAAACAATTCCCAATGCCCCAAAAGCCACAATCCAACATCAGGGAAGAAGGCCATATTGGTTAAAAAAATGATTTGGTTTAGCATGGCAGTGAAGGCAGCTCTCTCTGTTTCTCTCTCTCTCTAACAAATAGAAGAAAGGGGAAGTTGATAGTAATGAATAAAAATCAGAAGTTAGAAATTGTAGAAAAATGACGAGGGAAGCCAAGGGGCACAAGGAGAAAAGTATGGACAATAAGAAGTTTTTAAAGTATATTAGGAAAAAGGAAATCCTGATAATGGTATTAGCCCATTACTAAATAGAAATGGTAGAATTATTAATAATAATTCAGAAAAGGCAGAACTGTTCAATAAATATTTCTGTTCTGTATTTGGGGGGAAAAACAAAAGGTCCTCGTATGATGGTAACACTTCTTCCATTCCACTAGTCTCTCTGGAAGATGTTAAACAACAGCTACTAAGATTGGACATTTTTAAATCAGCAGGCCAGATAACTTACACCCTAGAGTTTTAAAAGAGCTGACTGGACCATTAATGTTGATTTTCAATAAGTCTTGGAACACTGGGGAAGTTCCATTTTACATATAGTGAAACAGAGGGACAGAGAGATTCAGTGAATTGCTAAAGATCAGAAAGTGAATCATCTGCTGAGTTGGAAACAGAACACAAGAATCTAGACTTCTAGAATATTCCACGGCAGCATGCCGAATTGGGGACATTGGGAGCATTTCTCCATTCTCATGTTGGGTTCCCTGCACCATCATTCAACCACAATCTCTGCTTTACCACTTGTCTTGTGAATATGAATGAAAGACTTTAAAAAAATAGGTAGTGGTCCCATTACATGCCTCCATCACGACTTTTTACAGTGTAGAGTCTATGTGGTTATCACAATCCCATTTCTAATATCTAGATTTTTAAAAAGCATCTTTCGGTGGACTTTTAAAGGTTAAAGTACTCAGTATTAGTAAGTATCAGAGGGGTAGCCGTGTCAGTCTGGATCTACAAGAGCGACAAAGAGTCCTGTAGCACCTTATAGACTAACAGATATATTGGAGCATAAGCTTTCGTGGGCGAAGACCCACTTCGGAAGTGGGTCTTCGCCTACGAAAGCTTATGCTCCAATATATCTGTTAGTCTATAAGGTGCTACAGGACTCAGTATTAGTAAGTGCCTGTACAGAGCAACATCAAATAGTAATGTATATTGATGACGCTTCCCATGTGCAATGCTGTCAAGTTTACTATTCTGGCCCTAGATATGATGAGTAGATCATGTGTTCTTTCCTTAGTTCCAGTTACCATGATAAATGAAGTGTTTTGACCTCTTGAAATATTTGATCTTGTGTAATCATAGTATTACTTTCAGAAGGGGCTGTAGTACCGCTCTAAGGCCTTTAACGAAGGATAGGATTTCAGCATTGCCATATCTTATCAGGATCAGATTCTCTCACATTTCCTAATTTTTTGGGTATCCTCTTCAACTGACAAGAGTAAGCGTCTGGTTTACTAATGAAGCACAACCAGGATTTTGATTTAGCTAATCAAGACACTCACTTGGACAGTGAGAAAGCATAAATGTAACTGAGGCAGAATGGGAGGGCTGTTGTACAAAGCTGTTCTATTGTTCTTGGATCACTATCATCACTTTTTAGTAAGAGGCATTAATGCTGGGGAAAGGTGTTGCATTGACAGTCATCAAAACTAAACACAGAACACCAACAGCCAAGACAGTGGCAAAGCAAACTTCCCCTATTTGCTCCCTGCCTGTATGCCCAAATTTACTTTAGGGCAGGATGGGAGTTCAACCTCCTTCAGTCCTTGGCCCTTCTGTGGGGACTGCCAGCTGAAAAGTGAACTCTTGTTCAGAAATCACTGGACAGAGACATAAGAACAGCCATACTGGGTGAGACCAAAGGTCCATCTAGCCCAGTATCCTGTCTTCCAACAGTGGCCAATGCCAGGTGCACCAGAGGGAATGGACAGAACAGGTAATCATCATCCAGTGATCCATCCCCTGTCGCCAATTCACAGTTTCTGGCAAACAGAAGATTACTAACTTATTTTAAAAAAATGCTACAAAAACAGCTGGATTCTAATGTTGACCTAGAGATGCAAAGCTGTATCCAGTTACCAATTCTCTGAGTCAATGGAATCCTCCAGCTTTTGCTTTGAGAAAAGAAGATCCATATTCATTTCTTATCTCATTGTCTCTGAACCTGAATTTTATAGCTAACAGGCATTTTTTGTTCAGAGTAATTTTGCTCTTTTTGGTAAGCTGCTTATAAAGTGCACTGCAAAGACTTATTTGCTGTGGCACATGCAGCCAAATTCAATCCTAGGCAACCCCAGTGTCCTCAAGAGAGAGAACACAGCCATTGTTTTATGTCAGTGAGGTTGCACAAGCACAGCTGTATGGTGGGAAGTTTATAGTGTGTCTGGGATCAGTGGCTGGAGAGATGTGTGTTTTTGCCTTTTTTTGGTTTACTTTGTCAAGTTATTTTGAACCTTTTATGACCATTGCCCTATTGGAAAGGTGCTTTTTTATGCTTTTTAAATATTATCCCGCTATTTTAGTGAGAAAGCCATGTGTGTCTCACTTAAACTATCCAGAAAATCATTGCTCCAACAGCAAGTACCATATGGGCTTTCATCTTATATAGGGAAGGAAGAGGGGAGTAGGTAGCTTTCAGAAGGAAGTAAAAGAATCAAGACCGTAAAGCAAATGAAAATTTTGTTCCCTGGGTGTCATGTTTCATGCCATGTATTACAAATATTTTTCATATGTATTTAACAAAGCTGGTCAGCTCTCATGAGTAGGACATGTGGTCTTAGCACTTTTAGTATTTCATACTAAATTTAATTTATATTTAACCTGCAAGTGGATATGCCAACAAGAGGGTAAATGGTGTGTGTATAATTATGATAGTACAGAATCCTGCAAGGATTTCTAAGCTAAGGTTACCACACAACCCCATCACTAATTCAAACAATGGTACTTTTTGTCAGCTGAAGACTAACATTCTGCCTTCATTTGTTACATTGGTTTATGTCACAATTATAACATTATTTAAATATACCGACTTTCTTTGGAGAGGAGAATGGGGAATTTCTGGGCAGTAGTAGGATATTCCGAGCAGTAATACATTAAACCTTTGTGGTGCCCTGGATGGAGAATAAAAAAGGCTGCTGTCCAGCCCACCATATTTTAAAACAGAAAGTTTAAAAGAAAGGAAGAAAAGACAAATGCTCTTAGGGTTCCTCCCGCATCAGGGAATGATGAATCAGGTTCAGGATCAAAACAGATTAAAACCCTGCTCCCCAGCAACCTTATATAGTAGCACAACATGCTGTAACATGACTGCAGCCTGCTCTCCTTTTAAAATATATTTAGTGACTCAACTAATGAGTACCTACTCATACTGCATGATTCACTCCCCGCCTTGCTGTTAGAGCAAGAAATCAGGGTTGAAACGCAAAGAGAAAATATTTATGGGGATAAATCCTTAACAAAAGAGGGGAGCCCTACTTTTGGCTTGTAATATTTAGAATTAATGAATGCATGGTTGAATAATTGATGATCATTTTAACACAAGCAAGAATTCAATTAAATTTGAACAAGAGAAGCCCAGGCATGCGATAAAGAATTCCTCTTTCTGTTTCAACTGCAAATAATCCCTTCAGAGTTGGTCACTGAAGACAACTGGCAATGAAATGGGTGTGTGAAGGAGTAGGAAACCAGATATTATGTTACTTAAAAGTCATTCATCATGTCACAGGAAGACAGGAATCTGACCTCCTGAAATAGATAATCACTGAAGGCTGTCTCTCCACACAAAGGTACTGTAGCATGAAGCTGGTTCCAGACTGTAAAATATTACTTGACTACTTAGGCCAGTCACCAAGAAAATTTTGTGCATGCAAAAAAAACCAGCCAGTTAAAATGGTAGGATATTTTCTATGTCTCCATGAATAAAGAGATAAGTCCCTTTTATTTATGTTACTGAAAAGGGAAACACAACTCTTTAATAATACTTTGCATTTTTTGTCTCAGTTCCCAAGGTAAATTGCACCTCTAACCTCTTTCTGGACTCCCTGAGAGCACCAAAGTTAAGTCTCTGGCCCTTAGCGGTCACCTTTCTCAGGGCAGGATCTCACAGTCCACTCCCTCCAGACGGGGTACTAGGCTACTGACTCCTGCAGTTCACTATGATTACTTCAGCAGGTCTGACTTTAGTTCAGCACCTGCAGTCCTGTTTTTCTAGAGGCAATGACAGTGTTAGTCAGTGACAGTGTTAGCCAGCTCTCATTAGCAAAGTACTACTTATTCAGAACCAAAAACATATAATAAAAACAGTAAGCAGCGTGTACATATGCCTACCTCATAAAGTTGATACAACAGTCTCTGAATAGTCCATGAATCCATAGCATCTGTCACGTTTCTGTTCAAGAACTGTAAAGTGTTTTACGAGTATTCACGAACAAAGCCTCACAATACCCCAGTGAGATAAGTCAGCATTATCTCCATTTTACAGATGTGGAAACAGGCACAGAAAGGGGAAGTCATAAGGAATCTGGAGTACAGCTAGGAACAGAAGTAAGTTATCCTAATGATTCCCAGTCCTGTGCGCAAAACACAAGACCATGTTTCTCCTCTTTATGCTATCTGCCCTCCAGTGAGCTATTAGATTTTTCTAATGTGCTCCTCATCATGGTATCTAGGTTCATAATGAAGGTTCACTTTAAATTTGTCAGCATAGAATATTACTTTCCACTATTCCTTGATTCCACCTCTATTTCTTCTCCTCCTTCTCTGTCCATGGGTCATTCTTCAGCCTTCCTTACTGTGAAATGGTCAGTTTTGTATCAAACATATCGGGGACTTCAAAATTCTAACCATCTGAAAGAGCTACAATCCTTCTAGTGGTTCAGGGGAATGTCGTCAGGGCCTATTCAAATAATTCTAGTCTTAGAGCAATTTACTGAGCCGAAAGAATGGCTTTGGTTTAAAGTTTCATAGAGTCAGGAGATCTGAGTTCTGTTCCCACCTCTTCTGCAGATTTCCTCGGTGACTTGCTCAGGTTACTTCACCTCAGTTTCCTTCTATTGATAATTCAGGATGATAATACCAATCTCCCATCTGTAGGCAGGCTTTAATATTTGTAAAGCCCTTTGAGATTCTTGAATGGGAGGTTTTAGAGAGCTGCACCATGTGTGATCATCTCAAGGATCTGTTACAAATAGAATAGCTTGAGATACTGACTCTGAACTTAAAATGATCATTTTAGTGGACTCCCAAATTGCATGGTGAAAAATCAGAGATGGGACTGACTGCAGCTCAGAGAATACGTATGCTTCATCTCTGCATATGTATCATTGTATAAAACAAGACAAGCGAATGAACTGCTGTGTAAATTTGTAAGCATCCAATAAGAGTTCTCTTATTTGATGTAAGCAATTTGTGGAATTAGTGGTTTTTCTTCTATTTTAGCATAGGCTGATATGGACTAAACATCAGGACACTCCATGAGGCTGTCTGCAGAGGTATGATGGCTTCTCCTTAGGTCTGGTCACTACAGGTAAGAATCCTGTAGAAGGAAGGAAGGAGAACAGACTACATGAGGGTGTGAGTTGGTAAAAGCACTTTTTTGATGTTTGATAATTGTGCTGGTATTTTATATCTGAATCCCAGACTGTGCAGCCTGCTGTACCGAGCAGGCATTTTGTGCATTAAAGTGACGAGCTTGCAGGGGTTGTAATGAGTCCAAGGAGTTGGTAAAATTTACTATTTGAGTTGGAAGCACATTAAAGATTAACATGCCATCTTACCATCAGTTCTTCCTTTGCAGGGTATCTGCATTTTTAATTTTTAAGCAGCACCTAGATCAAGCCTGGGAAAAGAGATACCGTAACCCAGGGAATATACATTATTAACCTTAGAGCTCCCAGCTCGACTCAGTTCCTTCAGCTTCTAAAGTTTAGGGTTCTGAAAAGGCAGTTGAACATACTAGCATTGTGTCTGCTATGCTGGACTATTCTAGGTTCAGCTGGCTCCAGTGGGAATTTTAATATGAGACACTTATGTTCTTTTACTTATTTCAGTAATTAGTGATTAGCATGTAATGTAACTGACTAATCAAAGATCAGCAGTGGCTGCAATATAATCTCAAAGAAGATACGGTTTCCAGTTCTTATCTTTGAACTGCAGCCAATATGGGTATACAAGTATCCATAGGGGACAGTCACTGACTCACACTGTAAATTATTAACAGTGCTCCACTCAGGTGAGGAAGTAGCCTGTCAGACCTAGCTGCACAGTGTTGTGCTACACTGGACCATAAACAAGTTCAAAGCAAGTTTTGAATGGTTTAGCTGGAATAATTGTTAACAACTGGCTTTAACAGCATACAGGATGGACATCCAGGTAATGTTAATAATTAGTGGATGTAGTCATGGATATATTAGTTAGTAGATGAAGATGCAGCTCTAGATGGCATAAAGTGCTTCAGCAAATGTGTGGAGATTGCATTAGAATAGATTAGATTATGGTGTAGTGATTTTGAATAAATATTCTTAGAAAGCACATAATTGAAGTAATGCAGTCATAAATAGCTATTGATTGTATACTCATTTCAAAAAGGTCATGGTGCATAGTCAGTAGTTAAGATTCTTTTGGACCATACTCCTAAGCAGTACGTGCTATTTTTATATTTGATATTTGCATACTCAAATTTAATTTCAAGTGGATTTAAAGAAACTTTTTAAGATACTACCACTGAGCCAACAACTTCATTGTTATGTAAATAAAGGATTAACAATGGAGACGGCAGATACGACTCCACTGTCGAGCCAGCTACCTTTTCCAACAGCAGATTAAAATGCAGAGGCTTGTAACAGCTTCTTGTAATCAAGATGCATGTTGTCAGGTTTTTACTGATGGTTTTTGCTTTGCCATAGACTGCAGAAAAGCTTACAAAGGAATTTCTTTACTTGGTATAATTTAATAGCAGGCAACGGAAGTAAAAATCTGTGCAAGGCAGTATTAGCCGTATCACTAATGCAAACTGATTTCTGGATACAGACTAGAATTGAATTGAACTGATTTGGAAGAGTTTGGGAAGTTCTGAAAACTGGCCGATTTGGACAAGCATCAATGGCTTTGATAGTTTACCTCTTGCCCCACACAACTTCCTTCATATCCTACCTCAAAACTAACTTCTTCCATGAAGCTTTTCAATGTCTGATAAATGTGAAATTCCTACTGCATCTGCATCTTATCCTGTCACACCACCTACTACTTATTCCAGAACTGTCTTGTTGATGTCTGGACTAGGCTGTAATCTCCTTAAGGCAGAGCCATTGCCTTCCTATTCATTAAGCACTTCTTCTGCAGCAAAAGAAGTTTCTTTATCCAGCCCATTATTTATTGAACATCAGTGTGCTCAGCCCGGTTCAGATCTCCCCTTTCCACCTACAAAGGAAATTATAATGTATATTAGAGGCAATAGAGTTTGCGCTCACAACACAGATCATGAAGATCATTCATGACGTGAATTAGATGTCCTATGTGGGCTCAGGGTTGAAAGGCTTTGCAGAAGAGGTGTTTCAAGAAGTGACTTAAATAGAGAGGGAATCAATTTGGCACATAAGAAGAGGGAGGTACTTCCCAGTGTAAAGGAGAAGCTCAGGAGAAGAAGGTAAGCACTGGGGAGAGTGGCACAGGGATAGTACAAGTGTAAGCAGGACTGGAGTTGTGCACTTGGCACAGTGAAGACAAGACAAAAGAACTTGATGTGGAAGCCAAGAAGTAAGCAAGCAAATTGATTCCAGAATAAGAAGTGGCCAAGGGAAGAGCATGAAAGATTACTTTAGCTGCAGTGCTCTGAATCAGATGGAGGGAGCTCTAGAAGAAGGTCACCGTACTCAAGTCAAAAGATGATTTTTTTAGTTCAGTTGCATTTAATTTGTAATGAACTATATTCCCTTTTTCCCCTTTCAATTCCTCTGCATGAGGTTAAAGGAAATAATGTGGTCTTTAACTTTTGTATCACCACTAGATCTGAGAGAGTGACTAAGGTTTGCATTTTCTAGTCAGTTGGAGTGTTGATAGTTAAACTTATTGTGAGAAGATTTGAGTGTTTGACTCTGATGATTCTATTGGGGTTTGCTGGAGCATTGTGCACCAGCGACACTATTTTTTAAATTTTTATTCTAGTGTGCATGTTATTTCCAAAGCTGCTATTCTGGGGTAGAGCTAACTTTAACCCACCAAGGATATTTAAATGTATACAACATGTTGGTCTGAATATTTGAAATATAGCAATACATTTTCAAAGCAATTATCATCCAATTTCTGTGTTGGACAGCCTATGCTGGGTTAGCCAGGAACTGACACCATTTTATAACCCGATTCTATGAGGTACTTACACATATGCCTAACTTTAAGCACATGGATAGTCCATAGGACATGCTTAAGTACCTTGCTAAATCAGGGCTTTAAAGATGGAGAATTGTTTGTGGTCTTTTTTTCCCTTCTTCCTCTTCATGATGTATCTAGAAGGCACATAAGCATTCCTCCCTGAAAAAAATGGTTTTGTTTTTTGCTTTTATGTTAGAAATATCAGGAATTTAAACTCTTGTCTCTCCCTGTTTTATTGGCGGTCTCTTTAAAGGATCCTGGGATTTGGTTATTGAAGGCTGGTGATGTTGTAACTTTGTTATTAGACCTTTTCTTCCAGCTTTCCAAATGTTTGTTAGGAATTTGAGTTAAGGCAGAGTCAAACAAAAACAAACAGAATAAAAATCACTTCCCCTTGTCAGTTAACCAGGTGTGCCTTTTATCAGTGATGGCAAACAACTAGTTCTCCATTCATCCTTCCAGTTAGGGTGACCGGATGTCCTGATTTTATAGGGACAGTCCAGATTTTTGGGTCTTTTTCTTATATAGGCTCCTATTACCACCCACCTCCTGTCCCAATTTTTCACAATTGCTGTCTGGTCACCCTACTTCCCATAAAAACAGAGTAAACAAGACCTGAATTTTTAAGGTAAATGAAACCCAGAACAGAATCCCACATCACACACCTAATTTTTCCCCTTTGATGGTCAGCTTTAAAGATACTGTCCAACTAACACAGTAATCATGCTGACACAAAGTAGTAGTTCTCCAGGCAAAGTCACCCTGTGTATCACAGACTGGGTAGATGGAATATTGTGAAGATTGTTGCAGTGCTTCCAGCTCGTGATGGCATGCCACCTACCAGTTGTTTCTGAAATGTCTTGTTAATATCTGAACTAGATTTTAATCACCTAGATGCAGGAACAGTTTCTTCCTATTTGTTAAGCACTGGGCCTGGGATTTGCAAAGGAATCTAAAGGAGTGGAAGAACTTTGTAAACTTGTGTTCAAAAATAAATCAAGCTTCACCCTACTATCTCTATTTCATGGGCCAACCACATTGCCCTTGGGGGGCCTGGCTCAGCAAATAGAAAGTCACAGCCCAGGGCAGGGCCAGCTGAGAAGTGGGTGGTGTCAGCAGGACTCTAATCCTGGGAGGGGAAAGGTGGCCACCAGCCATGAAAATGGAAGATTTTACAAGAACATTAATGAATGGCAAAAGAAAGAAACTGTTATGCCTGGAGGAAGCTGTGCACACTTAACAGTGACTTAGGCCTAGATTTGTCTTTATTTCTCTGCCTTTCTGGTTAGTTACCATTTTAAAGGAGATTTCAGCAAACATCCTCAGTGCATTTATTGTACCAATAAATGTTGTCCCTGTCTCAGCTTAATATGAGACATCGGAACTCTGTACAAGACAATGCACTTGAACAGAAAAGCACTTTCAGGTAGAATACTGTAGCTGCAATGTTTGTGAGAAAGCTGCTTACTTATACAGGATAGAACAGGTTCTGTTGCTCTCTCTCTCTCTCCACTTTCTTTCCTAATTCACTACCTACCCAAAATGAAACTTCTTGAACTCCAGGAAGATTTGGATTCAGTAACAAGAAGGGTCATTGCAAGAAAGAATTACAGACTCATAAGGACTAAATAGCCTTCCTTTTTCCTTGGAAAAATCCACTTACCGTGTTTACACAGTCAGGACTTCCCCCACTACATCAGTTGCCAGTCAGACAAACTGCAGTCAGGTCTAGCTTCACGGGGAACATTCAGAGGTAAGGGTAATTATCATCACCTCCTCCACCTGTTTCCCACACCAAGGTTGGATAGGGCTGACTTCTAGTGGTTTCTTGTCTTAGACTGCCAACCACCTCCAGTGTAGGCCTCTCGTACAGATAGAAAACTGAGGCATAGAGAAGTTAAGTGACCAGCCCAAAGTCAGGCAGGAAGCCTGTGCTGGTGTAGGAACTTGAACCCACATCTCCCTGCCTTAGGCCAGTGCCTTAATTCCCAGACCATCCTTCATCTCCAAGGATTAGTAATTATCAAAGCTAAGTAATGTACAACTCCTTATCATGTGGTAACTCAATATAAAGTTACTTCATTTTAATTGCATTTAGTTTTCAAGTGCTGTGGAAATAGGCTTAGAACTCTGAAAGTTTTGTAGCAGCTTAAAAGGCACCATAGTAAATTTATAAGGGTCAGATCATCTATTGGTTTTAAGATTTGTCAGCCTACAGTTGCATTACAAAATCTAATTTCCTGAAGCAGTCATCCATATAGTTTAGGTGGAAGTTTTAAAAGATGGAGGCATTACAACATCTAATGACTTAAGAACTTATTGATGATAATAAAGCTGACTATAGTTACTGTATTTCTATGAAGATATTACAGCCAAATATTCTTTCCTAGATCTTCCCTTTCCCTGCCTTAGAACACAAACAAAATTATCCCCCATGGGCAGCAGTATATTTTCTTCTCTACTCCAGAAGCCATTTAGTAGATAAGCTATTAAACCAGAATTCTCTTTTCCAGAGGAAGGGAGAGTTACAGCTACCATACTACAGTACCCTCCTTATTGCATAATTACTAAGCCTAAAGTGCCTTTAATAAGGGCTTATTGCTGCCACCAAATGACACCCATTCACTTACAGCCACCTTATTTTTTTAACCATGTCCTTAAGTGATGTGTTATGTGCACCTGTTTTCTCCTAATTGTTAACCGGATTTCCCTGTGTCATGTGATCTCTGGCGATTAAGTATCCTTCTAACCATAAGCTCAAACAGCTGAATTACCACCACCTCCATGAGGTAGTGCAACATCAACATATAGTGCTCATAAAGGGTAGCTTGTTGCCTGGGTGGGGGTGGGGTTAGTTGTTCTGCTCAGTAACAACATGGAGGGAGACATGGTAAGCTGTGAATCTTTTAGGTTTTTATGCAAATGTGCTTTATTGTAACAGTTCTTTTATCACTGAAAAATTGAGAGCCCAACCAGCCCCATAGTGCTTGGATTTATGGTTGGTAGAACCTCAAAGGGTGGGGGATGTGGCAGAAAGTAGTAAGTTAGTTTGAGGCGCCTAGAAGGCAAAGAGGGGAGACATTTGCTGGCCAGTAGGGAAGAACAGATGTTTAAAAATAAAGTATTTAGGGAAATACATATCTTTGATAGATGTATAAAAGGCCATATCTGTTTTTAAAAAATCTCTAGAGAGGGAGGAAAAGCTTCCCCTCCCTCCTTTAGCATCCTGATACATATGAGGGGAACAACAAGTATTTCTTCTTTCAGAAAATTAGACTGCTCTCCCCTAGAGTCCTCTTCTTTCGTCCACCACTCCCTATCCACAGTAGGGACAGAAAGAATGGGAGGTGCCTTGTAACAGACTTTCTCTAACTGAGTGGCCTTTACCATGTGTGTCTCAACTGGAGATGACCGTGCCTGGTGGGAACAGTGGCCAGTCTTCTTTTTGTTGAAAGAACAGGTTTGCCCTATGCTAAACATCAAAAGGGCTGTGGATAGGTACTCTTTTACATTATGCTGTGAAACTTCAATCAATCCTTTACCTGCTGGTTGAGGCAGTTTTGTAAATAAATATCGTTCACTCTTTGGGTATAATGTCTGTGTCTCAAGCTATCTGTAGGGCTGGTTTGTGTCTTATGTGCCTAAAATTTCAGGCTTCAGGGCTTCAGCTGGTCACTTGTAGGGGACAGAAAGGGTTTTTCTTTTTCACCCCAATGTATTCAAGATTTGAGGTGCTTTTTGTTTTTGTTTTGTTTTTGGTCGTCTTTCCCTGAAGCATCGAAGATGGCCATAGACGGAGGTGGGAAACTGGGTGAGGTGGACTGGTTCATTTACCTTTTTGAAGACAAAAGGCATTTCATTCTAGAAGCCTTGGGCAAACCGGATAAATGAGATGTTGGATTTGCTGAAACTGGTGTCAGATAAGCACAGAAATGTTGTCTGGGATTTACCTGGACTAAAGCGCCCCTAGTAGAGCATTCCCTGTGCCTCACTATCAAAGGCCAAGTGTATAAGTGCCTACTGACTAGCAATACAACATGCATGGACAATCATGTTATTCAAATACCAGAAGTCTGAATAACTTAATTACAGTGTAACGAACTGGCAAGGAGGCTGCCCAAAACAGCCACCTTGTCCATATCTAGAAGAGACTGATTTGATGTGGTTTCCCTATCTATAATGAAACTGAAGTATGTTTGGTCAGCCTTTTGGTAAAAGTTAGTAATCTCCAGGGTAACTTGAGACCATGATTCACTCTCTACATTGATAGTCACCAGTGGTATTGCATGCTGTGTGGTGTTATCCACAATGACACTTGCTGGTGATAGAGAATGCAGCTGTGCAAGAAGAATTCCCACAGAAGGTACTTTGCCTGATCCAGCAGCTAGACAAATCTTTATCTAGTTAAAATAATGTTGTACTCTAGTAAATACAGTAAAAAGTGAGCATAAAAGTACCACCATAAATGTAAGTGAATACTTACTGGAGAATTAAATCATATTTGTAACACTGCAGGCAATACAGTGTTGTGCTTGCATCTGTTGCACGAAACTTTGATACTATAACAGCTGTAGTCACTGGTTTCAGTAAATTTAAATTTGGTCTAGTGATATTTTTTTAGACTCTTGTCATGCTTCATATGTCTTCCCTCCCCCACTGTGTCTTCAAGATGTACTTAAAGAATATTACTTTGGTGTTCTTTTTATTTTTATTTGCCCCTGGACATTTCCACTGCTTGCATCCGAAGAAGTGGGTATTCACCCACGGAAGCTTATGCTCCAATACCTCTGTTAGTCTATAAGGTGCCACAGGATCCTTTGTCGCTTCTACAGATCCAGACTAACACGGCTACCCCTCTGATACTTTTTATTTTGTTCACTTGCTGTTTAATCTGCAAAAATAAAAATTTCTCACTGGATTACCTCTTTTATTTACCAGTTCAAATTACATGCCTTTCTCCTGTAGTTTCTTAGCAGGTGAGAGGAATGTCAAAGAGCATTTGCTTGTTCCATTTTTTTAGTCGAACTTGTATAAAAAGGAGGAATTCTCCAAATGTTGAGGTTCCATCATTTAAAAGTACATTTGTCTTTTTTGTGCGATATATAGATCTTGTCATTCCAGCAGAGGAATGGGACTTGGGAAATCTGAGTTGAGTTCCTGTGTCTACTCCAGACTCCATGTGACCTTGGGCTAGTAACTTAATCTCTGTGTCCTCCTCTATAAAATGGGAATAATGCTTCCTTTCTCCTACCCTCTCTTGTTGATTTAGTTTGTAAACTTTTCAGGACAGGGACTCTTACTAAATTTATGTACAGGCGAGTCGCATCTTAGGCGCATTTAACATGCGCGAATTCAGCTTTGCGTGGTCGGCAAAAACAGAATAAAATAAAATCATTTTAAAACGGCATCGGTACTGCGGGCAATTCCGTCCGCCATTCAACTCAATGGCATTCCACTGTACGCGGTTTTTCGCTTTACGCACTAACCGCGGAACAGAACCCCCGCGTAAGATGAGACTTGCCTGTATATGATCAAGCACAATGGAGCTTAATCTTGGTTGGATTACTGTAATAAAAATAATATAGTACTATAACCTGAGAGGAAGATGTGGTGTGTGCAAAGACTGGAGGCTATGGTAATTAAGATGAAACTAAATATCCTGTAGCTTGGTTTTGGAAATTGACTGTAGAAGAAATGCTTACTTGAAAAGAATAAATGGGGGTAAAAGGCCCTGCTACGCTGTGTATTCATCTGTAGTCATCAGAGCTAAATTGATGTCTGGCCCCACATTTTAGCCAAAGGGGAAAGGATACTAGTCAGGCTATAAATATTATTACCCGGGGGTGGGGGAAACCCCATTCCATTAACTTAGCAATACTTAATGATAACATTACCCTAATGTATTATAGTTCAAGGACTGTTCTGTTTCTAGCTGTGGGGTTGCATAAAATCTATAGTTCTTGCCTTCCAGAAGTTGCAACCCTGAATTTCTTCTTTCCGGTTGAAGATACCAGCTTATTATCTAGCGGTGATTTTTTTATTTTTTTTTATTTTTTTTTTAATGGAGCTGATCAGCAGTTACGCTGTTTCTAGCAAGTCGTGATGTTCTGCAAATAATGAAGATTCAGTAGCTGTCTTTGGTCTAGCGGTAGTAAATCTGAGCACGTCACGGTTGAAGAAAGTGATAAGAGCTGCATTAGAAAGCAAAGATTTATGAAGAGTAGGACACTCTAATTCTTTATGTTCAAGTTTTAAATCTTATGAACTATGTACATGTTATAAGTTCCCAAGTGAGGCATAACCCCCTTTCAGTTTGCTAGCCTATTACCTCCCTGTGGAGGGGTTAGCAGGTGGGCATCGGGCTGCAGCAGTGTCTAGACAGAACTTTCACTGGGGCAGCAAAATGATTGTTGGACTCAGTAAATTCATATTATTTTAGTGTAAAACAGTTACTCATCACTTTGAATGTAATTTATCAATAATTTTCATGTATTTTTGCATACTAACAGTATTGCAATCTGAAGTCATTTAGATATTTGACAGCATTCCCGAGATGCTTTTTCATTATACCAGGATAGAGGACAGGGCTGAGTTACTAACCTGTGTCCGAGGAGCGGGATTACTGGCATTAACCCAAAATTTGAGCTCCTCATATTAACCTGACAGGCAATTGTTTTATTAAAGCTGACATGTTGAATGGGACTCTCTAAAGATATTCTTTACCTGTCTCATTGTGTTAAAGTGGGGAAAGGAAAAGGGGGCCGAAGAGAGAGGGAACTGAGTGAGGGTGAGAGATGGCAGGTGGAACAGAATATCTGTACTGGTTTCATGTATTGAACCGCCCAGCTTAGCCGATGTAGACCGCATAACAAGAAAGAGTTGCTAAGAACAAATCTCTATTGTTCCCTGTCATCTTTAAATGAGTGTCAAAGTAGGCAGGGGGGCTTTGACCGTTAACTGCACAATTTAGCTTGCCTGTTGTGTCCGGTAGGCCCCACCTCCTTGGATTTTCTCAGATTAGAAAAGAAGGCCTCAGTCCCTTATAAATGGGCCAACTCTTCTCCTTTGTGTGCAGACTGCCCAGTGTGAAATCTGCAGTGACGTTAAATGTTTTCTAATGAATAATTACTGAAAGGAAATGTAAGAATATATGTGTAATGGATTGTAGGGCATTAAAATGTTTTATTTTGCGCACAAAAATGTTGTCCTTCACAAGCACCACGATTGTTTCAAAAAGCCTTTTGTGTGGGTTTGATTCTCAATGGATTATCTGTGAGCTCTTACATTTCGAATAGAAATCAAAAGGGTCCTTTGGCAAACTAATGTTTTTCAAAATGGCAGCCATGAAGCCCATTTAGTATTTAAAGTTTGGGTTTTAAAGAAATGTTTGAACTCTGGAGATTTTCTCACTTTTTTCTTTCTTTTGATTTTTGAAAGTGAAGTAGTTCACCTCGACCTCTCTTCTATTCACAAGGACAGACAGTCACCCTTTAACAAGTCTATAGTAGACTATTCCCTAGATACAGACAAGAGGCCTTAAGAATTGTTGGCATTTCTCTGGGCTGTTGATTAACCTGAAAACCTTCTTATTCTGTATTCTTTTGAAAAGAAATTAGGTTACAATGTGTACATGTTTTCCACAATATAATTGTATTTATGAATTCTGTCTTTGAAAACTGTGTTCTGTAGTTCAGATATTCTAGTCTCTTGTTCCAGGGCTAAAATGTAAGCTGCTTGCAGTGTGTTGAACTGCTCAGCAGTTGATATAGAAGAAAACTGAAATGCAGCTTAAATGTGAAAAACATTATGGGGATATCTTGTATGGGCCACAGTCTCATGGAAGTTGAAAATGCACAATTGTTGCTTGTATTTGTAAAGTCTGCATTGTTCATGTTACAATCAGAAGTTCATTAGGAAAGCTACATAAAGTATCAATAATTATTTCCCTCTCCCAGGATTTTCAGTGTAGTCTTAATATCTAGTGAAGATTCTAACTTGTCTCAAACAGGCACAAGGGTTGAGGTTTTGATTTTCTGGGTAAGTTTTAGAAGTCTTTAACATCTCTGATAGTGCCAAGAGTATATAAGGGTTTCTAAGTAATCCTTGGAATAATTTTGTCATAGAAACTATCTTGAGAAGGAGGGTAGAAGGTCTTCAGTGCTTATTTTGGAGAGGGACCTCTAAGATATTGGGGCTCTTTGTTGCAGCTTTTATATTGACCAGTAGAGCGCTGCCAATATTTAACAAGGGACTTCCAAGTTCTATCCCCTTCTTAGCCTCTTATAAATCTTGTGAACCAGGGATGCATGTGTTGGCAGAGGAAGGGTGAGGGTGTGAGTAATATTATAGCACATTTATTCACTATGTGTCACTTGCAATATAGTGAAGACCTTGTTTAAGAGCTTAGGGGTTAATCTTTAAGGAGGAACATTTTTATAATTCTGCCATTTGGTGCAGTGGTGCACTTCACCTGTTTAAAAAGAAAAGTAGCCTGCAGATATGTTTTTGAGCCACAAGGATGTATCCAGAGGGGGCGTGTCTCTACCAGAGGAGGAAACCACCCTACACTTGCTGTCAGTTCAGCATTCGACTTCTAACCTGTGGCTCCAAGAGCTCCCTTCAAGCACGTGACAATGGATATGCTCATGGAAGAGGATAGATGAGGCCCTGTCCCCCTCCCTCTTCCCAGGACTGTAAATCTATCTCCAGAACAGGGACTCTACAGGCAGTAGCATTGTGAGCTTCCCTAGGCTAACCCTCCAGTGTGCCTCAGCCCTGACCTTGAGGCAACTGCTAGTGGGTGAAGGGGAGAGTATACTTGCTAAAGCCTATTCAGTCCTTAGTGAGTCTGCAGGCTCTACCAGCCAGGGAGACCAGCTAGTGTGCTTGCAAGACTTTTTTTCTTCCTGTCACCTTTTATTTTATTTTATTTTTTTTTTAAGTGTTCCACTCTCTGGTTTCATGGTTAAGCTCTCACTGCCTCCCTAGTCAACCTCTTTCCTGAGGCTTAAGTGAAGGAGGCGGGTATATAATCTGGGAAACTTTCCTGGTGCATCTCTAACACAGGAGCGATCCATGCAACTGAGGATCTGAGGCTGTTCTCATTAAAGTCAATAGGAAAACACCCACTGAGCTCAATGGGAGCAGGAGCGCTATCTATGGCAAAACCACCTATTGCAATGAAGATGCATACTTATGTCCAAGACTAAGCAGACTTAAAGTGTCGGGAAGCAGCACCGCTAATGAGGGGAGCTGTGAGATCATCTGTCCTGAGCATAACCAAGAGGCTTGACCTTATTTTCACTTCTGATTTAAACCAGAAGCCCCAGAAGGCTAACTGTACTAAATCACTGTGCCACTAGCCTTTCTATTTGTTTACATTTCCAGGGTAGAATGGTGAAAGAGCTGGAAAGGGGTCTTAAATGTTTGGTATCATGACCAGTTTCTCAGGATGGCAGCCAGTCATGGAAATGTGCAAACCCATCCATAATTGGGTTCTGCCAAATTTGTGTGTCAAACCTGAAATAGGACATTCTAGCTCAGTGTAAAGCTTGTTACTCAGATATTAACACATCTTATTGACCTAGGGAATCCCACTATTTCTATAAGATCATGAGACCTTGCTTCTATCCGTCACGAAGAAGTGTTTCAGCCAGTGAGTGAATTTTATTTTAAGCAGGCAAAAGTAGAAGAGGGCCTTTTGCTGAGACAAAAAGCTAGGTTTTAGCCAGCAAAAATTTTAGAGAGTGGAGAAGGTAGAAAAATTCAGGGCATATGCGCTTGGGGCTGTGCTGCTTGTGAAGTAGAGCCCTGCACAGGACTACTTATTTAATCCCACCCGGCAATACCCACTCCCACATTGTTTATTAGTTTCTTGCAGCTTTATCCCACTCCCACTCACAAAAACCTTAGATCCTGCAAATCCCACAAGAGTCCTCCATGCTACTAAAAACAACCATGGTCAGTTAATACATTTTATATAAAAGGAATTCAGACACCATTTTTTACCACTAAAAGAATAAAACAAATCTTGCTTAAACATGTAAAATAAATACTTGAACTCCTGCTTATAATAAACATCAAATCTTTCTATCCCTTGCTTAAATGTAAGTATTAAAACCTTTTATTTAAAAAAAAATAGAATTTCAGCAATGTAAAGCAAGTTTATTTATGACAAACTGATGAGAGATTTAGTGTTTTCCCACAAATTACCTCAGTGTTTGTTTGTTTTTTTTTTGTTTTTTGTTTTTTTGCCTACCCAATCCCGCCTGCAGCAAAGTACATTTTATCCACTCCTGTTGTGGTGGCGGCGGCCCTATTGTGAAAGTGCTCTTCTTCCTTTTTCCCTGGCTTGTTTTGGTACTACTGAGAATTCCCCACCTCTAGCACCTATCATTGACATTTGGCTTTTACTCAGAAGGTATTGTAATAGCTAGTTCCCAAGGGACATCATTAGCAACAGCAGCACAGGTGGCGTTGTGACATGCTTTACTAAATCTGGTCTGGTTGACAAACCAGAAACTTGTACAACCTGTCAATGGGATCCACTGCAGTGGCTTTAGCCTACTTTATCTTGGTCAATTTGGTAGGGGTGGGTATAGCGCAGAAAACTTCACCAAGGAATGGCAGGAAGTGTGAGCTGTACTGCGTAGACCAAACTCCCTAAAATCAAGTCTCCTAGGATTGATCTGTA
Source organism: Macrochelys suwanniensis (assembly GCA_033296515.1). Taxonomy (NCBI): domain Eukaryota; kingdom Metazoa; phylum Chordata; order Testudines; family Chelydridae; genus Macrochelys; species Macrochelys suwanniensis. Next base: position 3,730,234 of record CM065789.1, on the reverse strand, counting down.
ATTTAAGGAAATCTGAGTGTGCTATCCATGTGGACTGTGATGGTGTAGTGAAATCAGCTAGGTGATCAGCATTACAAATTAATTGAACAGTCAGTCGAGTAGTAGCCATGTTGGTCCAAAGATATTGGAGAGAGAAGGTGGGTGCGGTAATATCTTTTATTGGACCAACTTCTGTTGGTGAAAGATAAGCTTTCAAGCTACACAAAGCTCTTCAGGTCTGGGAAAGATACTCAGTGTCACAGCTAAATAGGAGGTGGAACAAATTGTTTAGCATAAGTAGTTAACACGTTCTAAGAGACCCCTTCAAGGTGAAGTGACCTGTTAGCAACCTCAGCCTCAAACTGAAGTAGGTAAATCAAGACGGAGATGAGTTAGGAGCATTGTGTAGTGGGAACTAGCATGATGTTTGGTGCTGCTATTCCTGCCTCAAGCCCGTGCTCTCAGGCCCTCATTTTCATGGACACTAAAATTATTTGTGAATCTGTAGAAAATCTTTTGTGATGACTGTACATTTATCAACAATGTTAATTCCTGCATATATTAAAAATAAAGCTTAATACTGGTCTGAATACAGACCTAAAGTGAGTAACCAGGTGATCTTATAGTAACCCTTGCTCCTCTTCTACCATACCATCCTTGTTATTACTCTCACTCTGTCATATATAGCACCTAGGCCCCAATACCGTAAGGCACCCTGTAAAAGTTAGTGATGCTTTGTGCGGGTGTGGGGTTTTCTTGTAGCCCACTGTTTAGGGCAGAGAACTTATCTTCACATCGGTTCTGAAAGATGTCCAGCACACTTTCCAGTGCTTTCAAAATAACAGATACGACGGCGTTCCCCTAAAGTAGACGTGACCATCCCTCTCTACACTTTACTGCCACAGAGAAGAAGCAGCCAAAAAAAGCACAGCACTTTGCTTTGGAGCCGGTTGGGAAATTAAAAACACACTAACTTTTAACAAAAAATGGTAATATTTTAGTACAATTTCTTGTGGATTTTTCAGTTTGTACTAAAATCAAACTATTCTTCTTGGAGCTGGATGAAGAATCTAAGCCTCTGCAGAGTTTAGTTCTTTTTGGAACTGTCTTCGCTTTATCTTCAAATGTTGTTGAAAAATAAATCCCAGTGGGGAATAAAACAAATTTGCTTTGTGGCTAAACTAGCCAGTTAAATGAGTAGGAATAGATTCCCCAAGAGAGCTCACGTTTCAGTAAATCAGAAGAATCCTTGATTCTCATAGGTAAGCTATGAGGAGAGATTTCAGGATGACAGAACAGTGAGTATCCCTCATTTACTAGGTAAGGGTGGGACTTCATCTGAATAATTAGCATTGGATTTGGAAAAATCCCACCTTAACTAACATGGTCATTAAGAAATGAGTTTGCCATCATTTGAGCCAAACACAGTGGTGAGCCAATGCTGCATGAATCTGAGCACAGTCTAGCACAGAAATGAGTGCAGGATCTTTGTCCGAAGGGGAACAGAGTCTCAATTAACAATATGTTAACTGGTAAACAAAATAAGTTAAGGAAATTTGATCAGCTAGGCAGCTACTGGGATTTTAAGATTAGTCATGTGTTCGTGTTCCTGGGCTTGGAGTGAAGACTGGCTCTTCGCATTCCATACTGAGCGGATGTGCTAGAATACTATCAGAATTACACATTCCTCTTGAAAGTGCAGACAGGCTGTGTTTTTCATTTTGAACATTATCTCATTAAAATGATAAACTCTCTTAACCTGCTTACAGTACAGTAGCTGCCTAACAAAAGCAGCATGAAAAATTAATGTCACCAGCAGTTCAGGGGCAAAAAAATAAGGGGAAATGGCTTATATTGTGATATGGTTTGGGTTCTGAACTTCCTTAGGTTAGCCATGGGTTAAGGCTGTCGGTATCCATTTTCAGTTCTGTTTAGTTTGGCAGAGCGGTGTCAGTAGCAGATCTGTAAGACATTTCTTTAGTTTGCTAAACACATGCAATGTTTATCAAGCAGCAAAAACACCTAAAATATGATTTGCATCTTAAACCTCCCGTTTAAGAATCACTTTACCCTGGGAGAAATGTTAGACGAGATAATTCCTTATCCTAAGTAGCAGAAATGGAAAGGCTTAAATAGAAAGTCTTATGCAGGTAACAAGAAGAGGTCAGTGAAAAGGAAGCTAGGGGTGGGAGTTGGCGCACATACAATAAACAAGATGACAGTGGTGTGGGGCTCTGGGAAGAGAACAGGCTGTACCTTGCTGAGAGAAGGATCAAAAAAAGAATGATCGCAATACAATACATATAGTCACATGCATGAGACTTTAAAGACTGGTGCTCAGATACTAGTGACCCATGGGATACATGCCAAGCTCAGGGCAGATCTGGCGTACCCCAGAACTGAACAGCTCAAGTGAGTTGAAGATGATCCAGTATTAGTGACCGTTGAATTCGGATATTCAGGAATAGTTCAATGAAAAATATTGTGGTTTGTTACTTATTGGGAGATACCAGTGCAGCCTATCCCAGCACAGCCATGGCTGAATGTATGTAGGGAAAAGAGTAGTGCAAAGCCATTTTCTTCCAGTTAAGGTCAGTATAAAAGTATGTATTGGGAAGGTGCTGAATGCTTCTGATTAGAGAAATCCAGAACTAGGCTGCTTTAACTTCCACACCGTAGCCTGCTCACTGGTTTCCACTACATTCCTTCTCGCTCTAGCAGAGAAACTGCTGTGATCAGTTAGAATTTCCCCAAGAGCCTGTCTCTTAAGAGATGTTTTCTAGCCCATGGCTAGTGGGACTGGGCCATTCCTCCGCGTTCGGTGTTCCATAGATGGGCTTGCAAAGTCTTTCTCCGCTGGAGATACAACCTGAAGAGTTTGGGTTTAAGTTTTGTGCTAGATGCAAACCCTAAACTTCAGGTTCACTCACCCCCTCCCCCATCAAAATCCTCCTTTCACCAGATCCTACAGGCTGAATGAACGTGTTTGATTTGATGCGTTCATTTCCTCTCATTGTCATCACCCTGGAACAAGTAACTTCTGATCAGTTCATGACCTGTGCTACTAACAGCAACTCTGTTAACTCTGATAAACTCTCGCATAATTTGGTCAGGTCTTACAAAAGTTGTTCTCCTTCCTGGTTGTATTTGTGAATTCCTGTGGGTGGGACCATGTTCCAATCAGAATTGAAATTACAGCAAGATTTTAAGAAAGTCCAGATGATTAAAATTAAAAAGCATTCCTTTGTTGATTGGTGAGGAAAGTAGCTGGGGGGAAGAACAAGACCTACCAGGTAAATCTTTATTCTGTATGTTCTGTGGCATGAATATAAAATGTATATTTAAGAATGTAAATATTAATCACCTCTTTAGAGGCTGACTGATACAGATACAGTGTGGGATGGTATTTCCAAAAAGACTAATCTTTGTTTCATGGTGGAAAGATGTCACTTATTATACTGTTGTGACGAAGTGGGGATTTTCCCTTATGTTGTATGAGAGTCTTACTGTTGAGCCTGTGTGAATTTTACTGTTTTGCATGAATACTGTGTATGCCTCAGTTTCTGTGTGCTGCACCAGTGTTTAGGTGGTGGGAATAAGGGTGTGCGACTTTAGCTGAGACCTTCAGAGGCAGGTGAGGCTGCTCCAGCTGCCTGCACGTAGGCTATGGCTGGTGCCCTTCCTAACGTGAGACCCAGGAGGGGGATGTGACCAGGTGATGACCAGGTGACACTTTGCCTGGGAAGCAAGACAAAGACCAGGAGAAGAAGCAACAGGGGATGTCTGAGGTCGTGTTGTTTGAAGCTGGGCAGTCTGCCTGGGAGATTGAAGGTGCGAGTCCAGGGCATCTGGCCCAGGATTCCCCCAAGATGGTCTTGGCTGAAAGTCATTGATTTCGGTGCTAACAAGTTCTGTTCTACGCTGTGTTCCTGTCGACTAATAAACCTTCCATTTTACGCTGGTTGAGAGTCACAGCTGACTGCGGAGTTGGGGTGCAGAGTCCTCTGGCTTCCCCAGGAGCCCCACATGGGCAGATTTGTTGTGGGAAATGCACGGTGTGGAAGGGGATGCTGAATGCTCCGAGGTCCCATCCAAGAAGATTGAAGCTATGTAAGCTTCTTGCCCTGGCGACAGTCTGCTCAGAGAGAGGAGGCATGCTACCCCAGTCCTGACTGGCTTCATATGGAGTAGTTCCAGAGCATTAGCCCAGTGACTCCGTGACAACTGTATTCCCAGATAATGTTCAATAGCATTTGAAAGGAATGGGAACATCAAGAGGACAGTTCTTGTGACTAGATCATAGATACATATTTGTGGTTTTTGTTTTTTTTTTATTTTATTTTTTTTTATTTCTGGCATACTGAAGCTTGTAGTTCATATCTTGCCAGACAAGAAAATTCCTGCAGAACAAGCTTTTACTTAATTTGGATGTTACTGTGACATCTATAACCAACTGATACAAAACCGGGTATGAATGCTCTCCTGTGTTTTGTAGAAGTTCCAGACAGACTGAATCAAGTTGCCGCTTTGTTCCAGTCAGAATGGTCATTCATAATATAGTGTTGAAAGAGATCAGAATGAACTAATTTTTGCACATTTGTAACCCCTTGAGAGACTGTGGAAATGTGTCCTAACTGTTCCTGTCACTAGCAGCTTAGAAAATGCCTGCACTAAAAGTGTAAAACTTGCGAATCAGTTTACTGAAGCAGATGTGTGGAATGAAAGTAGTGATGACATGCAGATCAAAAACTCAGGGGTTTTAAGCACTAACACTTTTGAGTTTTGTAAAGAGTCAAATTCAGTGTTCACAGTGTGTTAAAAGCATGCTGGAATTCATGGTGATTTTTCTCTCTTCCTGTACCCTGGTCTTCTATGTACTGTAGAGAGTCCGGTTTTTTCCTGTAGGTATCGGTTCTGTTAAGAACTTGAAAATAATTCTGAAGGTGATCCTCCAAAGACAGTGTTTGAGTAAGGGCAGGTTTCATGCACAAGGATCAAGTACTTCACATCTGGCTAAAATACAGTTGCCACTTCTACCTCTGGGGTGGAACACAAGTTGCTTAACGAGGGCCCAGCAATAGTATGAAGCAATTCAGAGGATGTAGTATTTTACTTCCAGTTAAAATTAAAATGACTTTAAGATAAAGAGAATGTAATTGCTTGAGTTAAAATTTTGGTCCAGATGCCCCTACTCATAAAAAGTACAATTAGGTTGTTTTTTTAAAAAAAAATAACTAAGTGGTCAAAACCTCTTTGCATATCTGAAACGTGTGGCAAGATTACTTCTGAAATGTGGGGGTGGGGAGGTTATGAAACAAGTAAATGCATTTAGTGTGTTGTAGACAGGGTTAATGTACTGCATGTCTTGTGAAAGGATGACTACTCTCTGGGCTCAACAAGTATGCATATCAAAGCATATCAGTGCTTTGATATGCCTTTGGTGAAATTTTTCTTGCATGATGATCACACTTCTGACAGCGAGACTTGCTTTCTTCCACTCATGCTATCCAGACCTTCAAAGCTCAAGTCTAGAGTCAAGGTTTGCCAAAAATCAGTAGAAACTAGAAATAAAAGCAGAACTAGCATTTTATTCTGACTTTTCCTGCACAGTTTCTGGTAAAAACTAAAATAGCACCACAACAGCTACATAAATAGATTCTCATAACATCCTTTCAACACCAGTTCCAAATCTTTTGTGCATCAACTTCTTGAGACAGAGTAGAAAAATATCAAGAACCACTGTCATAAAGGCCAACACAATAATACCAAACCTGAGACTTGCATTACAATTCCCATATCTGATAAACCTTTACATAAGTTTAGTGATCTTCAGCCAAATTTATTTCTCTAGTCTAATTCACCAAGTCCTAGAACTGCTTAAAACATTTTGAGCTCACTTTAACTTGATTTTTTTAAGTGTTGGCCCAATATAAGGAAAGTAAATAATGCACAGTGTGAGAAATGAGTTCTTGGAAATGTGTAATGTTTGTACAGGACTTTTGAAATGTAAGTGCTATAGAAATTCTAAAGAATATCCTACTTGTCCACTTGCAGGTGTTCAATATGTTCACTTACCTTTCAGTTTTTAATGATGTGTTAAGAAACCTAATGTAATCTGTAAATCAGAACAGAATAGCTGTATCCCAGTCATGGGAAATACCTTTAATTCTAAAAGTATTTTCCAAGGTAATAAGTCAAAAACTAATAGTGCAGAGAAATGGAGAGGCCTTTTGCTCAGCAATAGCCCTGGCACAGTCTTCAGCTGTTTTGAGAGGAGAAAACAATGCTGTCTTGGCTAGCAATCTCCATATCATTCCAAAAGTGCAGTGGTTCCATCAAGACAACTCAGTTGTATCTAATAATCTTTGCATCATTACGTCCAGAACCCTTTCCTTGGTGTGTGGAGACATCTGCTGTCCAAATGTAAAAAGGTTGTTCCTGATCCGCTTGTAGGAGGCTTAAAAAATGTCAACTTACTCAATGCAGCAGATGCAAGTACATTTTTATTTCCTTGGGAAAAACTAAGGTCAGACGCAGCACCTGTTTTTAGGAAGATCCTCCTTTTTTATTTTTTAAATAGTCCCAGCTGTTTGTAGTTTGAGCAACTCACCTGATCTCCTTGTATCTAAACTACACCAACTCAACTGGAAACAGTTAAGCTGACTCAGGCACAGTATTAGTGGCTTGTCTAAATTAATCTTTAGTGGCTCATCTGGGTTTAGGAACCAGGTTTGTCTAGTTTCTAAGCAATTGTGTTACGTTCTTGAGAACCCTATGTGGAAAACTGAGCTTTTTTTCCCTCTCTTTCTATCTGATCTTTGTCTGTAAAAAATTAATCCATTATGGAAGCTCAGATCTTCATTCTAACTGTCAAATCTTGAGTAGGCTCTGAGTTCACAGTAATGGGAAGCTAATTGTCACTGTGCTGATAAACCCACATCAGGATTGAATTTCCCACTGGTTAGAAAAATGCAGTTTTTTGAAAACTCCAGTTTGAGGATCTTCCTGGTATTCTATTTTGATGACTGTTCCAACTGAGCTTTCATTCTGTAGGGCAACTTGCCTTACTGCAGTCTATTCAGGTGCAAACAACCTAGGAGAGTATTTCATACCTGGGGACTGTCTGTCAGATCACACATAAATATGCATGCTTTACCTTTTAAATGATTTTCACCATTCTTCTCTTGCTGATTATCAAAGCTGCTTGTACTGAAATTTGAACGCTGCTTCCTTCTGCTTCACTGTAGGATGGGTTAGCAAATTTGAATGCTGAATTGGCAGCATTACTGCTATCTGTATTTATCTTGGGTACTTATGGCTCCCATTATACTATCCTACCTGAGCACCTCAGTCTTTATTGAATTTCTCTTCACAATAACACTGAGGCAGGGCAGTGCTGTTATCTCCGTTGTGCAGATGGAGAGCTGAGGCACACCTAGTGGAAGATTTGCCCAAGGTCGCATCAGGAGACTTGAAGTCAGGTCTCTTGCATCCCAGGCTAATGCCTTAGCCACTGGGCCATGACTACAGACTGGGATGTCAAAACACAGGATTCTCATACCACCACAGCACCAAGCAGGCTGTTAGGCTGAGAAGGAGGGAAGTCTTTATTAAGCCATTAATTGCTGAAATAACAAAAGGGTCCAGAGCTTTTAATAGAGGTGGATTTTTTATGTTTACTCCAATGTGAAAGTTCCCACTTCAGAAAAAGGAAAGGATAAAACACCTATAACTGAGCTACTTTCGTTGCATTGTAGAAAGAAGAGGTGGGTGATAACCATAGCCAGCTGAACATGGAAGGGGCTCTGATCGCTCGGGACAGAGTTGGGGTACAGGACTTTGTTCTTTTGGATTCCCACACCAGTGAGGCTGCTTTCCTGGACAACCTTCGCAAGCGATACAGAGAGAACCTCATCTACGTAAATCTGCATGCTTTTATGACTTCATCTTGCATGGCAATGCTGGTACTTGTGTCTAGAAGACAGTGTAAACTAAAATGTAATTGTGGGAAGGTGACATGCCTCAGACTACAACGTGCTTACAAATCAGATCTAAGAGTAAGGCCAAACAGTGCATCTCTGTGGAACCATTGTATTGGGATGATCAGAGTTCCAGGTGTACTTAATTTCTCTTGTCACTGCAGTGCTGGCTTCTCGGTACAGAGTGAATTATCTCGCCAAGAATATGGCTTTCTAATGCTTTGGTATTATGTCTGCTGTACGGGGAGGGGTTGAAGGATGTTTGCAGTATCTGGCAAGCTGACTGCCCTGTTTGCCCTTTAGATAAAAAAACAAATATGTATCTTCTTGTGGATGGTATGGTTTATGTTCCAGGTGTCCGAGGGGTGTTCAGTAAATAAACAGGAACACAGAAAGCCAAGCCAGCACAAAGAATGCACTGAACCGCAGGATGAAAATTTGCTAGTTCTTAATGGCCTTGTTTTTTCAGAGGTGCTGAGCACCCACAATGCAACGTTTGTTGCTGTGCAGATCTTAAATGGCAGAGAATCTTACCAACCCCTCTCCTGTTGGGGGAAGCTCAATATTTTGATGAGGCAAGTGGGGAAAAATTAAAGGGCTTGGTGGAATGTGGAGTGTCAGTTGTTACTAGGTTCTAAAGTGTTGTGTAACTTTTGGCTCACTGAAATATTCTAAAATTAAGGTAATTAGACTTACACCTTGAAACCTGAAAGTTGTTCATCTGCATGGCTCAGGAAGGAATTATTTCTTTCCATATACAGTCTTACGAAAGAGTTGAACCAACTTCGGTTGGGGAAAGGTACAAGCTTTTAAGCTACATAGAGCTCTTCTTCAGGTCTGGGGAAAGAAGCAGAGCAGAAAGAAGAGCTCTGTGTAGCCTGCAAGCTTGCATCTTCCACCAACAGAAGTTGGTCCAGCAAAAGATATTACCTCCCCCACTTTGTTGCTCTCATATCCTGGGACCAACACAGGTGGTACGCTGCAGACCTGCACAGTTTTAAGTAACCACCAGATGGCTTATGGATTTAGCTTTCCTCTGAAGCATCAGCATCACATCTGGAGGATAGCAGACTTTCAATGACTTAATGAAACAGTGTTAGTTATGGGCAAATATGTTCCTATGTTAACTGGGATATAAATATGAACCAAATCCCAGAAGCATCAAGGGACAGAGGTATCAAAAGTGTCAATTATTAGGACAATTAAAGGACTAAACCAGTGTAATTACTCTACCAGCCAACCTTTAAATAAGGGTTTAAGTGTATGGAGAGTTAGCAATGGAGCACAGAAATACTGAAGTCTTTGAAATTTTTGTGACAGAAAAGTTCCACATGTTCTGTTTTGTCAGTTTTCACATGGCATGCTTGAGGTTGCCCTTCAGGAGAAGTCATTCTGTTTGTCTATGCTCTGTTCTTCCTATAGACATATATTGGTACCCTTCTAGTATCTGTGAATCCCTACAAAGAGTTGGATTTCTACTCCGTTAAACAGATGGAGATTTATCAAGGGGTCAACTTTTTTGAACTGCCACCACACTTGTAAGTAGCACTAAATTCCCCTGCTTTCAGTTCATGTAAACACTTTGACTTTCATAAGATCAGGTCTAGCATGGTTTCTATTGTTTTTTATATTACAAACATTTTTAAAAGCAATTGGTGGGAGGGGGGAACTTTTCATAATAGCAATCTTAGCAGGTAACTTGCTACTCTTTGCGTGGTTATTTATCAAATAACTTCAATTAGACGATATCCTAGGACTGGAGGGGACCTTGAGAGGTCATCTAGTCCAGTCCCCTGCCTCATGGCAGGACTAAGTATTATCTAATCTAGTATATGTCTCTGCAAGGTTGGCATTTGGATGTCAGAACTTGGAAGGAGGGTAACTTCAATTTAATATTGACACAGCTTTGAAAATTGAAATGTTTTGTGACTGTTAATTACTCTTCACAACTTCCCTGTGAGGGCATGTAAGTATTTATCTCCATTTTACAGAGGGTGAAATTGAGGGGCCAATTTGTTGAAAGCCACAGGGAAGAATCTGTGTCAGACAGGGCTAGAATTAAGGAATTTTTCTAGCAACTCAGAGCTCAGCGCATGCCTTCCTCACTTGATGATGGGATGTCAGATCATCAGGGCTCAGCCATGATGTGCCCTGGCAGAATTCCAGTACTGAGTATATCCTCTCGTCTGTTTCTGAAACATTCCCTTTCACAGTCTCTGCCCTTCCTCCTGGCTCCGTGGGCTCCACCTATTCTCAGTGCTCATAACTCTGGCTCCAGCTGGTTCTGGGAGCAGGAAGTGGGTGGAGGTCAAATTTCAAAGCTAAATGTTGATTTTTGCATTTTCTTCCCAAATGGGTGGGGGGGAGTGGGCAGAAGTTGGGGCTGACCAGCAGGCTGCTTTTTTACAAAAATGAAAATTTGAGGTTGATCGGTCTCTGCCTTTGGGTCACGGACCTGCAGTGTGCTAACCTGTGTCCACAGCAGTGTGCACAGTCCAAATGGGTTCTGCTGATAAAGCTCTTTTCCTCCATGTGCCTACCTCTCAATTTGAATTAATGTTTCTACTTTGAAGTTGTGAATCAGCAAATTTTCTGCTGGGAACATTGCTTGCCTGTCCAGTTCAAGGTCTGTAAATTTTAGCTGTCTCCAGTGTTAAGGATCGTATGGAACATTTACTCCTGTCAGAGCTTTCTGCCATCATTTTGTATGGATGTTTCATAGTGAGTAATTCTTAAAGCTGATTTTTTTTTAATTATTTTTTTGGTGACACTTATTCAGATATGCCATAGCTGACAATGCCTACCGGGTAATGTGTGCTGAATACAATAACCACTTCATCCTCATCTCTGGGGAGAGTGGAGCTGGGAAGACAGAAGCCTCCAAGAAGATCTTGCAGTACTTTGCTGTGACCAGTCCGACAACGGAACAGCTGCAAATAGTCCGTGATCGCCTGCTGCTCTCCAATCCAGTGCTGGAGGTAAAACAAAATTAAAAAACCCCAAACCCTTCAGGTGTACCATGCAGAGGAGATTGGCTGGAGTCTGCAAGATTTCTCTGTATATAGAACTGAAATGTTTTGAATGCATGGAAGGAAGAGGAGATCTAATCAGGAGACTGGCCTCCAGTTTGCAGGGATACTTGATCTCTGGTTGCATTATAATGAAAGTAATTTCAGCCCCTTTGCTGACTTGGAAAATGTGAAGGAATTGATGTAGGCCAATTTGTTGTTCAGGGATTTAAATGTCTTTTTCCACTTATTTTTAGTTTACAATATTTCTTCATCTATAATCAAAACACCTAGTCTCTCCCTCGATATAAATGCTGTGCGAAGAGGGGATTTTTGTCAGTAGTGCTTCATAAGGAAAGGAGAAAATACTTTGAGACCATTTAATAAATGCTGAACCATATCATTGAATGAAGAAGCCTCTCAGAGCATCTGTCACCTATCCCTCTAGTTACCTTCCTGCACATTAGGCAACTGTGGATACTGCTATTCACGGCAGGTTTTCAGAGCTCTCCCCAAAATGAGCTGAGCTGGATATAGAGTCATGGTGGGAGCACACATTCAGTGAACTGTAGATGACAAGTGCTCATATTATCAGAAATCATAGGAAAGCTTGTCGAAATCTTCATGACCAAACAATGGCAGTAACTGTGAGCCATTGATACTTAACCCTACATGAAGAACCAACTGAAGAGAATCGGAGCACTGAAAGTACTGAACGTATGTTGAGTGTAACTAATGGTGTGTCTGGGCAGATGGATTCTACTCTTATGGAATGCACTGTCAGCAGGGGTGGGGACGGAGGGAAGCAAGTACATCGAGTCTCAGGTAAATACAAACCTAATTTTTCAGAGTTTCATGGGATTTAGCTGCCCATTGACTCCCCACTCTTTTCACCCTTGGTGAGAAAGTGCATAGGTATCTAAAGCTGTACATGCTGATGGTTTCTCCCTCAGTTCCTCATGACCCCAGTTCTAGACCCAGAGCTCTCAGCAGCAAGAGGAGTGACTTGGTTTCACTTGTTTCTCTGCAGGCTTTTGGAAACGCCAAAACTCTGCGTAATGACAACTCCAGTAGATTTGGAAAATACATGGATATCCAATTTGATTTTAAGGTAAAAACAAATGTGTTGAACCATTCTCAAAACAAGCATAGCTATGTACCTGTCTGGCACCAGCATTGAATACTTAGTCAGTAAACCTTATACTGCCCTGCAAAATTATTTACCTTGCAGGCTGTCTTCTGACCTCATTTTTACAGCTCTTGCGTTTTTGAGGTGTCTGAAGTCCTGTATCTTGGAAGTCTCCAGTGTTATTGGCAACACTGCTTGGTGGAAAAGTTAATATTTCAGTACAGAGCAGGAGTTAGTTGAAAAGACAGTTACTCCTCAGACAGTATGTGTCTACTTGTAAGTGATATTTAAATAGAGAAACTAATCACATGTAGGAAGAGCAGGTAGGCTTCTGTTGTCATTACTATTTGTCACTGTGTGTGTGTGTGTGTGTGTGTGTGTGAATAAGAATACAGCAGTCACAACACTTCTGCTGGCTTCCTTTCGCTTGGACTGTTGGGTATTGAAGGCTTAGCAGTCTAAGCTCACCTGGCTGTTTTGTTTTGTTCCTTCCCCTTCTTTCTCCCCCCAGGGAGCTCCAGTAGGAGGGCACATCCTCAGTTACTTGATTGAGAAATCCCGAGTCGTTCATCAAAACAATGGGGAACGGAATTTCCATATCTTCTACCAGTTGCTGGAGGGTGGGGAAGATGACCTGCTTCGCTGGCTAGGACTAGAGCGCAACCCGCAGAAGTACATGTATCTTATACAGGTTGGGATAACTAGGCCTCCAGCATGGAACCACCTATGGGGTTCCATAGGCTGAATTTGGCAGCATAAATCTGCAGTACCTGTTACCTTGTTCTGTAAAGGTTATGTATTATGCTCACTTATGACTTGATGGGTTTTCTTCACCGTTCATGTACTCCATTATGGTAGAAGTCATGACTATAGCTAATGACTTTCTAAGTGATTATAATACTGTAGAACAGCTGTCAGTGTATGATTTTCTACCCTTGTTTCACCTTTTGACACTGATTTACCCTGGTCCAGAGCTGCAGCAATATTAGAAGTAAAGGAAGTTGAGGCACTAACTTCTGCAGTATTAACAGATACAGCACATTAGAATGAGACAACACTATGACTTGCCCAAATTCTGCCCTTAGGCTGTTAAATAAGTAGAAGCTGCGTGAGAGTGCCAGACTAAAACTTGGCCCTGAATTAGTTTCTACCCTCTAGTTATGAATACAACGGTGCAACCTATCCTTTCCTCTCCTCCATTAATTTAGAGAGGGGTTTCACAATGAGGCAAACTGAAATAAGGAATTTAACAATACAATCACTTTGTATTCTCAGTGCTCTTGGTGAGGATATTTGTGCATGGGTAACAGCTTATTTCACCTCAGAGCTTTTGCCCAATCCATCTTGTGAAGGTCTTAATCTGTCTGTGATACTGTGATAAACATTAAACTCTTGCCAGGCAAATGAGTGCTATATCCTAGCGGAAGCATTGTGACTTAATGGCAGGTGTCACTAGGCAGAAGAGCTGGCTGGTGTTGTATAAAAATACCCCTTTGATTCATTGGAAAGCATGGCCTAAACTATTAACTAGTAAAATACACTCGGTGTAAAGGTCTCTCTTTAAGGCTTTCTTTATTAATTTGGTGTAAAATAAGTAAGCTTGAGGACTTAAGCAGCTGTTATATATAATATGAAGAAAAGTCTTCCCTATGCTTCATAAAATGCAGAATCATGTGCGCAAACTGCTGTTTTATGACCTATTTCCTTTAGTTTTTGATGGAGTGTATAATGCAGACAATTTGCCCTTCTCCCAGTATAGACACATTGAGTAACACAGGCTGCGTTACAATAAACACAATAGATGGCTAGAGCCCAAACTCCTAGCAAAACTTCACCATAAATACGCTGAGTACCTAGTACCCAAACTCAACACACACCATGCTCTTAAGTAATGGTTACAGAAAGGACTGACCGGTAGAGCCATGGGCTGTATGGGCAGGGGTGGAATAATCTTCTGTGTGTATATCTCTAAACAAGGTGGTAAAGAGCTGAGAGAACTGGGAATCAAAAATTCCAAACCAAGGTGTGATTGGCTAGTGGTACACAGATCAATAGAACTGTAGTGATGGATGCAAACCTTTTATGCCTCTTTCTTCTCCTCAATAGGGTCGATGTGCCAAAGTGTCTTCCATTAATGACAAGAGTGACTGGAAAACGGTCCGCAAAGCCTTCTCGGTCATTGACTTCACTGACACAGATATTGAGGTATAGAGGCAAAGAAGGGATGTGCATTTATGAAAGGGGGTAACAGCTGATTGGGGGAGGGAGGGATAGCTCAGTGGTTTGAGCATTGGCCTGCTAAACCCAGGGTTGTGAGTTCAATCCTTGAGGGGGCCATTTAGGGATCTGGGGCAAAAATTGGGGATTGGTCCTGCTTTGAGCAGGGGGTTGGACTAGATGACCTCCTGAGGTCCCTTCCAGCCCTGATATTCTATGATTCTATGATTCCATCCTGGTTCAGGCTGACTATCTGGGGAACTTCCAAATAAGGGCTGTACAGCTCTCTTTAAGGAAGTGGCAGAACACAGTGCTGAAGTATGTGTTGTGGGGAACAATCTTGCACTGAGTAAGACGTGGACGAGATCACCTAAGAGCAGGAATTGTCTTAATACCTTACTAGCTTCTGATACTCCATAATGGATGGGGAAATGGGATGCAATAACCAATGCCTGTACCCACCAGGGGAAAATGCTTTACCAACAATATTACTGGGCCTGTGGCAAACTTTCTGATCCCCCTCCCCACCCTGTGTGTTCTGGTGTCAGAAGTGTGTCTAAAGGAAGTCTCTATTGCTACCACTCTGGTGAAAAATGTCATGTGTATATAGGTAGAGACTGGCACCAGAACTTCATGTCACTTCTAAAACCCTATAAAAACCAGGGGCTGTTATTACTCTTCATATCATCAAACATTTGCTTGATTTCTCTTAAAAATAAAGAAAAATAAAAAAAGACCCGAAGGTGATTAATTTGATCTCCTGCTGGACATAGAATTAGGAGTTTGGGGAATATGGTTGTGGCTTTGCTGAATGACCAATTCTCTTTCAAATGCATAGTGCCTTCTCTCCCTCTCTCTGCAGTTCCTAACTGTTGATTTTTGGTATCACTTAAGTAAGTTGGGACCAGAGTTCACTGGAGTATCATCTATGCCTCTCTGAAATGGCTCTATAACTCCATTTTGCAAGTGCAAGGATTGCTTTTGGCTTAACTGCATCATATAGCGAAGTGCCCTTTTCCTGCTGCCTGTGTTTTGTGAACTTCTCAGGAGTGAGGGAAGAAGGGGTCTATAAAAGTGATGGTCCCAGCAGCAAGGTGGCCTGAGATACAGGCCCTGTTATATGCATGCATGCCTGGTGACCTCGTCTTTGCCTGTCCCATGGGCTTTGGTGATTCCCACCATCCATCTATTTCTTAGGTTGAGCAGCTGGCTTAATTTTGAAGTGTCAAACGATGTGTGTATCCCAGGGAGTCAGACTGGAAGGAGGTGGCCAGGCTGGAGTGTCCTTCTGTACCAGGTCTAGAGAAGTAGCTGATAATCTCTGTCTCCCTCAGCAGTAGCTGATTTTCAGATCAGCAGATTTCACTACCACTGAGCCAAACAAGAGCATATTCTACTTAAGAGTAATGACCATGTAACCATATGAACTTGACTTTTAATAGTCTTTGTCACTTTGGCCTCAGCATCTCTTTGGGGTCATTGCCAGTGTCCTGCACCTGGGGAATATTCAGTATGAAGAAGATAGTAACGGTCATGCCATCATCACCAACGGCAGCCAGATCAAATGGATCTCAAAGGTATCATCTCCGGGGAGACAGGAAGCTTCCACACAAATTTGGAGGCAGGGGCCCAGGGCACTAGGTCTGGGGGGTTACTTCCCTTCCTTGCTATGTTTTTGATTTGTGGATGGCTGCGCATACTGTCCTAGGAAGCTTCCAAATTCTCTAGAAGGACTGTCTCTGCTCTGAGGAGTTCACATTGGCTCTGTGCATCCAGTCCAGCTTGAACAGTCCGTGCACTAATCAGGGGATCCTAGAAATGCAGGAGTGGAAGGGACCTTGAGAAGTCAACTAGTCAAGCCCCCTGCACTGAGGCAGGACCAAAAAAATCTAGTCCATGCCTTGCAGTGGTTTGTCCAACCTGTTTTTAAAAACCTCCAGTTATGGGGACTCCACAACCTCCCTCAGGAGCCTATTCCAGAGCTTAACTACCCTTACAGTTGGAAAGTTTTTCCTAATATCTAACCTAAATTTCCCTTGCTGCAAATTAAGCCCATTACTTCTTGTCCTGCCTTCAGTGGATTTGATCAATTATTCTCCACTGTCCTTTTTTAGCACCCCTATGAACTCTGTACTGAGCTGCCAGATGCAGAATCCTGAAGTTTAAATGTTTTAAACAACTCTTGCTGTCAGCATAAAGATGAAAAAGTTGAAATCTGTAATGTATAATATGCAACGGGCCCATTAGCATTTTAATTCAACTTTAGCCATTGAGGGTATTTACGTTACATTACACTTCTTGTGTAACTGATCCATGCTTTTCATTATGGGTGTGGTATATTAAGGCATTACTAGAACATCCTCTGTCTCATTGTTTTTAATAGTGGTTTTTGTCTCCAGTTGGCATAAAGACACACACTGTCACTTCCCAGACCTGCATAAGTGATTTTGCATGCTTGCAGGGTGGCTGTTGACAGATGTGCACAGTTGTTGCTACGGTGGCACCTGGCACGTAATGTTTTGGCTTATGTGGCTCCTTCAATCCAATGCACAAAAGGGTCAAACTGTATGTTCAGACTGGAGTGGTAACAGCATCCATTTGGAATTTCCTGTTTTAAATATAACAAACGAGATCAGAGTGACTTAATCTGCCAATACTGCCACTCCCTAACAATCAGAAATGGGTTGTGTGGGCTACACCCTAATAGAGAAGCAGCGGTTCAGTACTCCACAAGGGAGCAAACCCCTGCAAGGTGCCTGTGCAGTCTGCCAATACACTATGGGAGAAAATTCTTGCTCGACCTCTAATCATGGCAGTCATGTTAAACCAGTGCAAGTAAGAAAAATGCTGTAGTTAAAATCCCAATATGACTAGAGATACCATTGCGATCTCAGTTGTCTGGTTCCTTTTCCTTTAAATCTTAATATGATGAATTCAACTCATCTGTGGGTGCAGAGAACTGCAAATGTTGATTGTCCTGTTATGTTTTGGGTTTTTAAGAGTAATTAACAGTAAAAAGAAGCAACCTGGACATTTCACTCCAAATTGACTGTATGCAAGAAATTACCCTTTGTACTCTAACTGTGGCTCTTTCCTTTGGCAGTTATTGGGCGTCCACTTATCCATTCTACAGGAAGCTCTTACGCACAGAAAGATAGAAGCCAGATCAGAAGAGGTATAAATTAAGCCAGTGTCAGGTTCCCCATAGTCTATTAGAAGTCAACAGTCTAGTGGTAAAACCCTGGGATAAGGAGCCAGGATACTCTGTTTTGTTCTTGACATACTCACATTCTTTCAGTAAGCTTGGTGAAGTTTCTTTAATCTCTGACTCTTTTCCCATCTGTAAAATAATTGTGATAAGAATAGTTACCTTCCTTTGTAAATTTCCGAGATATTAAGCTGAGAAGTGTTGGTGTGAGGCTGCCTTCCTGCTGAGTGACATAACAAGTGATTGAAAAAAGCCAGGAGCGAGGAAGGTTTACACACAGCCACACGTCTGAACCAAATTACCTTCCTTTGTGTAGTCTGTAAAGTGCTTCTTGAGAAATTTGGCTTCATATGCAGATGCAAGTATTTGTATCAAATGTCCGCTTGTAACATTTTGTGTTGATTGAAAGCCATCAGAATTGCTGATGGCCTTTTCCCTTGAAATTTGGCAGAGTCCCAAAATGCAGCCTCCTAATCAATCCTTATAGCGTATGCCCATTTTCCCCTTATATCTGGTGTGCATCATTTAGCTCGTATATAGATGAATGTTTGCCCCCAAATTAAGGGGTAAAATGGGGCTCAATCCTTAATTTTATTCATCCATTTCACTGTCAGTGACTCCTCTCCTGTAGCCTGCATGTTAATGCTAGGAGATTCGTAGCTATTGTCTTGCACCTTCTGACCAAAAAAGTGATATATGGAATATCTCACTTTATTTCAAAACCGTGATCCAAAACCTCTTTGACTTCAAATCCATCTCCTCATTGTGAGACTGGACCAGTCTAAACTCTGCTACAGGTTAGGATGTGTGCAGCTGAGTGGGAGATGTGTAGAAGTAGTGCACTAGGACCCAGCATGTGGTCTCATAGCTGGGGCCCTAGAGCAGTAGTCACTCCAGCCTGAGGTGCTAGCTATGGACAGATACATGGAGCTGTAGTTGGCTTCAGTTTTGATCTGAAGGCAGACTGCTTGCTCATGCTTCAGTGTGAAATTGAGACTGTCAAATGGTAGCCTGCTCTCTAATCCATGAGCATGAAATGAGTTAGAAATTACTGACTTTGTTATCTTAGTTACTATACTTGAGTACTTTTAACCTGCTTTTCCCCCCCCCCAGGTCCTAAGTCCCCTGAACATAGACTTGGCATTCTGTGCTCGGGATGCAGCAGCTAAGGCGATTTATGGACGGACTTTTACTTGGCTAGTCAACAAAATTAATGGATCATTAGCCAACAAGGTTGGTTCCCATTCTAGCAAATACTGTGTCCTACAGACAAGTACTGTCTCATTCAGTGAGTGGACAGTGCTTCCAGAATGAGACCGTAATGTGGTGGTTTCCACCAGCTGTCTCATGTCTGCTAGTTGAGCTCAGGAATCCAAACCACTGTGAGCTGGAGATTCATGTTCTGCTTAATTTTTATTTTTATTTTATTTTTATTTTTTTTTGGTGTATCGAATACTAAAGATACATTGTCAAGTAGTTTGGCCAATGCATGACCTGCTTTAAAATTGTCCATCCAGATAGTAAGTAAATACAGATCTATACATGATCACTTTATAGCTGGTGAGGGGAAAAAAATCACTGCTTCTGCAGGACCCACCCAAACTATGGTATGTGCTTCTCCTGTTGGACATGTGGCAGCAAACTAACATGCTATTTGCTGGTCTGTAATGCTGGTGCAAAACAAGGGGAGTTTAGCATAAAACTGAGCTCGATAGAAGACCAGAAAAATGTTTTCCAAATGGTGATAAAACTTGTATGGAAAGTAGCCTTGACATCTGTGCTTAGAGAGAAATGACCTTCCAGACTAGTTGAAGGAGGTCTTTGCTTTTGGTTTAGTAAGCTACCAGGCAGCCATGCATGGAGCTGTTTTCATTATCCCAGATGTATAGTTTTGAAAGGTGGAAAGGGGGGTTGTCTAGATGAATGATTTAATTTACATCTACAGTAACTGTGCACTAGGATGTGTGTTGTTAACTCTCAGACCTGGGTTTCTTAGCTGATAGTACATTAGGCTTTGAGTTGGGGAGACTAGAAACGTTCACAGAGAGCTAGGAACAGCCAGAAGTCCCCAGCATGGGATCCTGTGTCCTACCCGAATATAGAAGGCAGCGGTTGTCTGGAACAAATATATGTGATGGCCATCTTGCCAGTGTCTATAAGAGGGTGAAGCCATTAGAAGATAAAGGGGATTTATTCAACATTCTCTCCTACCCCTATGCCCAACCTCCATGAAGAATATGTCTTGGCTTGCTCACCAAAATATCTGGTCAGTTCAGCAGCAGAACTGCCTGCTAGGGGGACCCATGCAGTAATGACTGTCCCTCTAATGAGTCTCCCTGGTCAGTGGCAGAGTGGGAACAAATGAGAGAGATTAAAATCTAGGTGAAGGGAACCGCATGAATGATACAGAGCAATTGCACCAGTTACAGAAATCATCTTTTCCTCATGGAGCATTTAATGGTATGTTTGGCAGGACCTCACCAGGAAAACGGTGATTGGGCTGCTTGACATCTATGGGTTTGAAGTGTTTGATACAAACAGGTAAGTGCCACTGAAGCTGGGTCAAACTGCGCGCACTAATGTGGGTCTGCTTCCAAAGCAATGCATGGCCGTTAGGGCTCAGGCTTTGGCTTACCCCCAGAAAGGCAAGGAAGTTTGAGTCCCAGCTCCCTTCATCAGCTCTGAGCTGTACCTAATCTCTGACAGGTGTTGCAGTCTGTAGGCATAACTGGTGAAGTGGAGTACAGTGAAGGCCTCGACTCATTTCTTTGCTCTAGTTAGCTGATTGTGTTAAAAGTCCAGAATCATATGGAAGAACATGTGCGTGTAGTATTGCAGTGGACCATCTTCTTGTGTGGGGCAGCTTTCAAAGCCTCTAGAGAGACAGAAGGATGTGACCACTACCTTCTTCTAGCCAAACAAAACTCATTGCCGGGTAACACTTACTCATATGTTCAATTATAAGGCCGTTGGGAAGGAAGTTAGTGATGGGTGACAATGTGGCAGTTTAGTTCAGAAACACTCAACCGTTAGTCTGCTGCTTTGAACTTGTTGTGTCAGCAAAAATGGGCTGGGAGTCTCTCAAAAACAGCCCTTCTGGGAAGAATGTTGGTACTTCCTTCTGGAATTGCAGCCCAGATGACAGTGTGGGTATGTGTTTGGGGAGGGTAGAGGGTGGAGTTCGCTGAACTTTATCAAAGCTCTCTGATTTGGTTTGAGTTTCAAGCAGAAGTTTTAGGGTGGATGGGG
This sequence comes from Macrochelys suwanniensis, assembly GCA_033296515.1. Taxonomy (NCBI): domain Eukaryota; kingdom Metazoa; phylum Chordata; order Testudines; family Chelydridae; genus Macrochelys; species Macrochelys suwanniensis. Next base: position 3,709,465 of record CM065789.1, on the reverse strand, counting down.
AGGGAGGAGTGGAGTATTTTATCCAGTCTGATTCTCCAGTTCTTATTAAACATCTACACTGGTAGGTAGCCACTCTTTAAATGGGATATGAGCTGTTTGTATTAAAATATAGTTCTAGTGGGATAACAAAACTATAGCTGTCTCAGCTATTTCATGGGCTTGTCTTCTGTCATGGGGAGAAGGGTTATAATAGGAATTCTCTTTTTACACTTGTTTCCCTACAAACCAAGAAGGCAGCTAGAAAGTTTTTTCCTTTAATGCATATCGTTATTCTTGCTTATTTTATTTTTCAATAGTTTTGAACAGTTCTGCATTAATTACTGCAACGAAAAGCTCCAGCAGCTGTTAATCGAAATGACTCTGAAGGCAGAGCAGGAGGAATATGAGATGGAAGGCATAGAGGTAACTCTTATTGCTTTTCCCTGTCTTGTTCTCTTGGGAACATCACTGCACAGCTAACTTATTCTTCTTCACCAAGGCATTAATAGCGTTCTTTTAAAAAAAAAAATTCCGTTATAGTTGAAATACCATCATTGATGTTTGAAATGGAAAAAGAATAGTGGTCCCACCCATCCCGTTCCCTTCAGTTAGTGCAGGATTATCATCTATAGTATATTTTCTTGTCCCGTTTTTTAAAGAGTGCTTACTTTTGGCGACTGTCCTCTCTGTAGCTCTCAACCTCTTCTGTCCTGGGGGTCCTCTCCCATCTAGTCAGGCCCTCCTTCCATTTGGCAACATGGGATGTGTGGGATAGTCATGACCCCCGAATGCCTGGTAGAACCCCTGTGCTATGTAATAGAACTCGCAGGAAGCTCTTGCTATACTTGGCCTAGCTTTTCCCCTTCCCTACTTTGATCCCATTACTCAGAGTTGTACCCTTTCTATCGTGTTCAATCATTCTGGTTGAGTTAATTTGTATGCTTTGAAGGAGAATGTGGCAGAACTAGGACTCTTGGCCAGAAACACACCCTGCAATGAAATGCCTTTGTAGCAATAAAGAAGATTTTTGTAATATAAGAATGGCCATGCAGGGTCAGACCATTGGTCCATCTAGTCCAGTGTACTGTCTTCCAACAGTGTCAGGCACCAGATGCATCAGAGGGAATGAACAGAACAATTATCAAGTGATCCATTCCCTGTCATCCAGTCCCAGCTTCTGGCAGTCAGAAGTTTAGGGACGTGTGGGGCATGGCTTGCATCCCTGATCATGTTGGCTAACAGCCATTGAAGGACCTATCCTCTATAAACTTCTTTTTTTGAGCCCAGTTAGACTTCTGGCCTTCACAACATCCCCTGGCAACATGTTCCACAGGTTAACTGTGCATTGGATAAAGACATACTAACAACAAAAGATGCAGCTGAGTAGGTTACAACAGAAGAGACTGAAGGATTGCAGTATAGTAATGCAGAGATTAAGATAACTCCGCCCATGCTGCTTAAAGGGGGAAGATATTGAGGAGTGGCTGAGTCAAGAACCTCTCCAATAAAATCTTAAATCCTAGTTTGGAATTATTTCAGGTTGGAGTAGGTAAAGTTCTCAGAATTCTTTAAAATCACTTTTCCCTTTCTAATCCCAGTGGGAGCCAATTCCATATTTCAACAACAAGATCATCTGTGACTTGGTTGAAGAGAAACACAAGGGAATAATCTCCATACTGGTAAGAACAAAATGTGTGCCTTATTGTGCAGTGATTCCATACTACTACTCTCTCAATATGTTAAGAACTCTACGGTACCCAGGACGTAAATATATGGATGCTCAAGTTCTGTCGTCAGGACTTTGCTGTTAAAAGGGTTGGGTAGAATACTACGTTATAGAGTCTGAAGACACGACAGAACACCAAAGTAAAGTTTGAGCAACTTGTACCTTTTTTCTGAGCTGTGCTCTGAGATTTTCTCCTTGTCCCTCCCCCTGTTTACTTATTTCTATCCTCAAAAGCCCCAAATTGCAGCGGTCGCCATCCTGCATTGGAAGCAGGGGCTGCTCGAATGAAGCTCTTTCTAGCCTGTCAACATCACCAAGGGCACTGGCTGCAAGAGGACTCCTACAGTACAGAGCAGCCCTCCCTCCCTCTTTGGGAAAAATGGGGTGGGAGCCCTACAAGAAAATCAAATTGCTTTAAACTTGGTAATAATTACTGTACGATAATCAGTTCTTAAATGCAAAAAACCAAGAAAGGTAAGAATTAGAGATTCTTTCTGTAAAGATGCATGTAATTCAACAGTGGTTTATTGTGCTTTGACACCCCCATGGCTTGCTGACTTGTAGACAGAGGAGTGGAGAGCAAAACGAAAATAAGAAAGAAAAACTTGTAGCACCTTAGAGACTAACAAATTTATTTCAGCATAAGCTTTCATGGGTTAGAACCCACTTCATCGGATGCATGGAATGAAACTTACAGTAGACAGATATTTATACAGTCAGAGAAACATGATAAGGTGGAGGTGCATAGACCAACCTTAAGAGGCTAGTTAATTGAGAGGAACCATAACAGCAGGGGAAGAGAAACCTTTTGAAGTGATAAACAAGATGGCCACACAGGTGTGAATGAGGATCGTTAACTAAAGGGAAATAGATTCAATTAACGTAATGGCCAAGCCAAGAGGAGTGGAGAGTTTATCACAGGGATACAGAAGCCGAGTGATGAATGCACTGTAACCCAGGGCAGGAGTATCATGATTATTGAAGCTTAATGCTAGTATTCCTATCCTAATTAAGTACATGAGCAAGCAGAACTCTTCTATACATATCATAATTCTGTGGGGGGCGTGGGGGTGGGGAGAGTTTTCCCCTCAGGTAGAAAAGATAAGAATCCAGTAGGTTTGGAGGCGTTTGGACTCTTAGAAGCTGTAATCAATGTTGACCAAGAATCTCTAGCCTTTATCTATGTATTCCTGGGTCTCAGTGCCTAGTGATATCGACTTCTTCCACCCTGCCACCTTCATGTGAAACTGACTAAAAGCACTATGAAATAGACGGGGAGAGAGGCATACACTTGCAAAGAATGAAAGTTTTCTGCGTAACTCTAGTCTTCTAAAACTGAGTTATGAATTTTACAAAGAAGCATATAGGTGTTTTGTATGAAACTGAATAGTTTTTAAACTGAAAACCTTAATTATTATTTCTCATGGTAATGCTGTAGTTGATAAGTTACCATGACATGTTATATTGTAATCGGACTGTACTAAGTTAAACTGTCGTGAGAACTTTTTTCAGTTCTCAAGAACAAACGGTTACTTGTCATTTCTTTAGCAGCTGCACTCTTATTTGAACGAGGGTAGATATGTCCATTGCCCAGATTTTAGTGGCATTCAAAGTTAAATGTGCATTAATATGGTACATTTAATTAAATCATGATAGATATAAATACATTTTTAATACATCCCACCTCCCTAGACTTACCTTGCTGAAACAAGGCATTTTGTTGCAAATGTTTCTCTCTACTTTGATATTAAAGATGGTCTTGTGGTTTAAAGCACAGGACTGGGAATCAGTACTGAGAGTAGAACCCAGATGTCATGTCTCAGACATCCTGTGTGACTTTGGGCAAGTTGCTTATGGCCTGATGCTCCAAGGGGCTGAGAATCTGCCATTTTGTTGAAATTAATGGGACTGTGGGTTCATAAACCTTCTGAAAACTAGGCCAGCTTCTCTATGTATCAGCCCTCGGGTAACTACAGTGATGGGAGCTATTAGAAAACCCTAAAATCAGTAGGTAAGCACAAATCCCAAATGTACAAATGACCACTCTCTAAACAGAGTTGGAGGTCTCTGAGGGGGTTTATATACTTCATACAGATTACAGAAAATGATTTTGGCAAACCTTGGGTCAGTAAACCATGTTCAAATCTGCCATCAGCAGGGACTAAGCTAAGGTCATATTAAGATGCTGCAATGTTTCTTCTTTAAGGATGAAGAATGTTTACGGCCTGGTGAAGCAACTGATTTAAGCTTCCTGGAAAAGTTGGAAGAGAAAGTAGGAGATCATGCCCACTTCCTGACGTATGCACTTATGCTCTGTAACCTACTGTAGAGGAAACTTTCCCTAGGGTTTCCAGTGTTCTGTTCTATACCAAAGAAAAGTTCCAGTCTAGCAGGCTGCCTGCAATCTACTACTATGATAAACGACGTTGTTAGAATATAATCTGTGGTATGTGTGAGGGGGAAATTCCTGCCTTCCCTGAATCAGTAGCTTGCCAATATTTGAGCCCCATTTATCCATCCTTCTGTGTGTATTTTATATCCAAATCAGGGACCAGTCCTGTGAGGTGACAAATGACTTCAAGGCAAGTGAGAGTTCTGCCTAGGGCAGAGTACCTACAACTGAGCCCTGGAGATGAGCCCAGCCTGCAAAGCTTAGATTTGGAGCCAGATACAAACTTCTCCAAAGAGCCCATCTCAATGAGAGGTGTGTCCCAGCTAGATTCTTCCCGACAAGTATCGCTTTAGTAAATATTTATATTGCTGCAGTGCCTAGTGCAAGGGCTCTGTCGTGGTAGGTGCTGTACAAATGCAGGTGAAGACAGGGTCCCTACCTGGGTGTCCATAAGAGAAGGCTAACTAAAAACCAATGAGTAGCCAGCAGTTCACAGAATCCAGCTTCGGAAATGTTAATTCTAGCTGTGTGAAGCTCAGGACAATTCCTCGTGGAGCGTCCGTAACTAATCTGCCCGCTACCTATCTGTTCCTTAATATCCTACTCGCTTTCAGACAAAGATCTTCAGAGATAATTGCTAGAACTACTCCACTTTTTAAAAAAGGCAATGCATGTTGGAGGGGAACATCAGTGTGAATGCAATTCCGTCACAAATGGAATCTTGCCATTATTAAATATTATTTATTACAGAGGCCCGGTGTGGTGGCGCGTGCCTGTAATCTCAGCTGCTTGGGAGGCTGCGGTTGGCGGATCGCTCAGGAGTTCTAGGCTGCTGTGCGCTATGTCAATCGGGTGTCCGGTGCTACTAACAGCCTGGCCAGCGGGTAGTTGGAGGACTGGCTAGAACAACACGTCTAACGTGTTGTGATCAGCGCTTTCTCTGTGAAGGCTGATAGACCGATCGATGACAGTGATTTATTACAGTAGCTCCCAGAAATACCAAACGTTCACTGTTTTGAAGTTTTAGTGGTGTCTTCTTTACATTAGGTATCTGCTATTCATGAAACACCATTGACTGTGTTTTTCGCCTGTTTAGTGTCAAATTTTGGGTGTCTTTTCAAACTGAAATATGGCAGAAGCCAGCTGCCATCCTTCTCTCGGCCACATACATAGACAAAGCTAATAACAATGTCTAAACATTTAAATGCCTTCTGCAAGGTGTAAAGTGTATCCTGAATGAATGGCCTTTTCTAACTAGCACATAGCAGGCCACATAAGATTATGGGAACTACCATGACAGTACATGAACCATTTCTGTTGAAATAGGCTCTTCATTATTAAATGGCTTCTGACCAATTTGCAAAATCTCTTTCAGAAGGAACTTACCTAAGAAATGTCTATATGGGCCCCAACCCTGCAATCAGATTCATGCTAATAAGAGCCTAACTTTGTCAGTTTGTTTTGCAACTAACTGTTCTTAGTATGGTTGATTCCACCATTCCCAGGAGCTGAAGAAACTATTTGGCTTCTTGCTTTTCTCTCTGGTTTCTTTCTTTCTGTAGTCGCAAGCTTGCAGATCAAAAGACACGAAAATCAATTGACTGGGTGGATTTCCGTCTCCTTCACTATGCAGGGGAGGTCACGTACTGTGTAGTAGGTGAGTGTGGGCTAAGTGACTGAGGAAACTGAGTGAATACTATGGGCCAGATTCTTAGCTGATGTAAATGACACAGCTCTTGAACTCAATAGAGCTACACCAATCGTAATGGCTGAGAATCTGTCCTATCTTCTGGTTCAGCTGCAAGATCCAAGTATAGCCAAACTAGAGTTCTAAACCTTCAGTCACTAAGCTGCTTCAGACATTGCATCTTCTAAACACATATGATACAAAGAGTTATCAGTGTGCACTCTCAGTTTCTTTAACTAGAGCACAATGCTGGTTCCTCCTGTAGAATCTTGCATCACCAACGGTTGCAGTGGCACTTCCAGAGGTGAAAGTAAGCTGGTCCGGTGTACCGGCAACAGCCAGTATGCCGTGCTGGACCGTACCGGCTTCCCCGGCGTGATTTAAAGGGCCTGGTGCTCCTGCCATTGCGGGGAGCCTTGGGCCCTTTAAAGCACCTCCGGAGCCCGGATGCCGGAGCCCTGGGGCTCTGGCAGCTGGGCTCCAGCTGGGATTTAAAATGCCCGGAGCTCTGCAGCGGCCAAAGCCCCGGGCCCTTTAATTCACCCCTGAGCCGCGGGGCTCCCAGCTGCCTCTGCAGCTGGTAGCTCCAGGGTGATTTAAAGGCCCCAAGGCTCCCAGACAGAGCCCTGGGGCCTTTAAATAGCCTCTTCCGGTTGAGGCCACACCCAACCCAGGACTCCGGCGTACCGGTAAGTCCTGTAAGTTACTTTCACCCCTGGGTACTTCCATATGTTGGTTCCCATTTGCAATGAATGTTACGATCTATGGACCAAATGTCTATTCTAAAGACCAGTTCTTAAGGGTGATGGTCTTTTTCTGCTCCTGGTTATGATGGGCAGTGAGCCTTTCTCAGAGAAGGGTCAGCTCAATCAATACTTACTTTATTTCAGATTGACGTGTGGCACACAGCTGCATAACAGTTGTAGGCAAAGATTATATCTGGTCAAAGAGCCACTTAGCTTGGCTGGTCTGCCTTGGCAATGCCTAATAGAAGTTGATCTGTCCTTGCAAGATGGAGACTTCTCTACTCGTGACTGATCTGGGTAGTGCCCATTTGGATTTAGAGCTTCTGCAGGATGACAATTCTATTTTGTGGCAACTTTTTGAAGCTTCAACATTTTTTCCTTCTTCACTGAAACAAAACCCTTTGAACCGACGTGTGCCAAATGGTCTACTTTGGGGTGTGGTGGGGAAGAGACACTTGCACTCTACAACCTGCTGGTTAGGGCAGTGGTCTGGGAGGTGGACACGTAGGTTCAAGGCCTTGTTCTGGTTGATTCAGAGCAGAGTTTTTCATCCCAGATCACTCTGGATCAGGCAGAGCAGGGACTTGAATTTTGGGTTTCCGCATTGCAGGCAGGTACCCAATCAGCAGGATATCGAGTGTGCATCCATCTTTGGCTTTTTGAAATGAAATTTTGCTGAAAATGTTCTGACCAGCTCTCTTAGGATGTAATGTGTGAGGGGCTGACTAAAACTCTTGCAAAAGCATTCCAATATAGTTGGGTAGCAGGGTTCTTGTTATGAAAACCAGATGATGCCTCTTAGCAAAAGCAGCAAATTCATCAAGAACCTCCTAATAATTCTCCTTTAATTTTCCTCAAAACAACGTTTGCTGTTTCTTAAAACTTTCTTTTCAGGATTCCTAGAGAAGAATAATGATCTCCTGTACAGAAACCTAAAAGAGGTAAGACACTATTGAATCACCGGAACTGGCTTTTCAGAAGGTTTTTTTTTGTGGCTGATCTTTAGTTTGGTTAAGTATCTGAGTAGCTTTTACACCGTTTCAAGCATTTCAATGGCCATTACAGGCCATGTGGTGTTCTGGAAAGCTCTTGTCTATGCAGTCTCATTTGTTCACTTCCACAGCAGCCTGTGGGAGTAGTGTGCCGATTTACTTTACCCTTGCACTCCTCTGTTTCAGGTACTGTGCAAGTCTAAAAATGGCATAATTAAAGAATGTTTTCTTCCATCTGAGCTAGACAACAGGAGACGGCCGGAGACTGTGAGTTTCATCCCTTGCATACAAACCTATAAGGAGGCGAAAACTAACTTCCAAAGTAGCTTGGCTTCTGGAGGCCTAATCCCTCTTCCTGAGCTTATTCTTGACTTTAGTAGAATTCCTCAATAGAGTAACTGGAGAGGTTGGCAGTCTTGAATGGCGGGGGGGAATCCAATACTGCTGCTTAGATCTCAGTAAGGAGTGTGGTGCATCTCCATAGTGGTACTGATTTATTTATTCAGCACCTGAAACTGTGTGCTGGATGCTCTCCACATAAATAAAGATTGTTCAGTTCCTAAGGGTTGCCTGACACACACCTGCTTGGCAGATTCCGAGGTTGGTTAGTTTAAGCAAAACCCTCCAGAATTCTCCTATTCAAATGCTTTCCCACCTCACTGAAGGATTTTAGAAACACATGTGTTTTAATTCAACCTACAGCTCAAGGACTGGAGTAGGACTTTACTGTTGACTTCAGTAACTGCACTGTCTTAGCTGTATCATTAACAGAGGTTTTCATTGTCTGTACAGGTTGCAACCCAGTTCAAAAACAGCCTGGCTAGCCTAATAGAAATCCTGATGTCCAAGGAGCCTTCTTACATCCGGTGTATTAAACCCAACGAGGGCAAAGAGCCTGGTAAGGGATATCTTTTTGTTATCGTGGTAGTGGGGTGAAGAGGCAGACCCTCAGCTATGGTGTAACTCCTTAAAAAACCCACAAAGTCCAACACTTGGGTGCTGCCAGATGCAATAAGAGAGCCAGTTCAAGAAGCAGCCCTGGAACACTTCACAATGAAAGGCAAAACGTCAATGGAAGTGGGTCCCCCTGGTTCTGGCTGCTGAATTGTAGGCTAATCTTCAAACATGGTTAAGTACCTCAACATGCTGCAAGAATCCTCTTTCCTGGTGACAGGGAATGCAGGAGAACATTTTAAGCCTCTTACTAGCAGAAAACCCCATCACCCATATACTGCAGCTCTCAAATAGAGCCATTCTCCTCAACGTTTTCAGGTAGGATGACCAGACAGCAAGTGTGAAAAATCGGGACAGGGGGTGGGGGAGCAATAGGAGCCTATATAAGAAAAAGACCCAAAAATTGGGACTGTCCCTATAAAATCGGGACATCTGGTCACCCTATTTTTAGGCCATAGCTTCTTCCTGGTCTGCTTAATACCTTGATATCAATCTGCCTAATTCCTAACCGGAAGTGAGCAGGAAGGGGGTGCCACTGGTTAGTGGGAGACCTGGAGTCAGGCTCTAGCTTTGGGAGGGGAGGTGGTATGATGGTGGGGTATTGGGAGTCGTGATTTCTGCTTCTATTCTTGGTCCCACCCTCCGTGATGTAGCTTTGAGCTAAGTCACTTTGTGTGCCTGCTTCCTGATCTATAAAATGGACACGCTTATCTCACACTAGTATAGTGAGGCTTAATTAACCTTTAGGCACTTTGGAAAAGCACTATCAAAGTGCAAAGAGCTACAGCATGAAACTCTTACACAACAAGAGAGAGCAAATATTCTTGAAGTTGTGTGAGGGGAAGACCATTCGTTATTCACTTAATGTGTCAAAAAGCCAGCACTCCCTGCTGAAGCACCTTTACTTGAAGTAATAGCCTGTAGCACAGTCTGGTGTTTCCCAAACTCTTCAGGCAACTGTATCAGTTTACCAGACTAAGACCTTGACTGTACGAGCCAGGGCCCATCCACCACCTCCACGTTCAACTGTGTGTCCATGTTCTAAGCCCTGATCTAATGACTAGTTGACACAGAGGCCCATTGGTGCCAGCTGCCAAAGGGTCAACTTCTCTGTAACAGCATCTCCTGACAAACTCCTTACACCTAGCAATTAGTTGCCATCAGTGGTAAATAGGACCAATGGTCAATAATAGGATGTTAGAAGTTACTACAGAGAACTTTTTTCCTGAGTGTCTGGCTGGTGAGTCTTGCCCACATGCTCAGGGTTCAGCTGATCGCCCTATTTGGGGTCGGGAAGGAATTTTCCTCCAGGGTAGATCGGCAGAGGCCCTGGAGGTTTTTCGCCTTCCTCTGCAGCATGGGGCACGGGTCATTTGCTGGAGGATTCTCTGCATCTTGAAGTCTTTAAACCATGATTTGAGGACTTCAATAGCTGAGACATAGGCGAGAGGAATATTCCAGGAGTGGGTGGGTGAGATTTTGTGGCCTGCATTGTGCAGGAGGTCAGACTAGATGATCATAATGGTCCCTTCTGACCTTAAAAGTCTATGAACATAATGGAAGCCCCATTGACATCCTGAGTCAGCCAGAAAGGAGCATGCTAGAGAATGAGCTACAGTGGGTTGCCCTGTCTCTGGGGGGAGACAGTGAACTTTGGGGAATATAAGGATTATTATTTGGGGAAAATAAGGAATATTAAGTTGATGCTCTAGAAAGCATGTTATGGTTTTGTTCTGTACGTCAATGTCAAGTTCGAGGGAGACTACGGGCCTACCCAGAGTGCTCTGCAAGAACGAGGCCCACACACACTGTGCGTTGTTGGCTTTATTGAAGGTAAAATGACACACCCGCAACGGGGACTCCTGGCGTTGCTGTCACGGAGGCGGGGAACCCAGCGCACCGAAGCTCGGCCTGGTATGGAGTCCAAAGGCAGGGCCGGGCCCATGCAACTATATGTACAAAACACAAAAACAGCTCATACATAAGTAAATAGGGACTTTCCACAGGCCGTATCCGCCCCTTGGCAAAAAGCCATACGAAGCCGTTCTAGCTAGTTCAAAGCAGGTTATAACTGGCGTTCCGTGTCCTACAGTGACCAGCCGCCGAGAAAGCGGAAATACCCTAGCTAGGCTGTAACATAGTCTTCCGCGATTCCCTACAGTCACCTTGCTGTTTCTGTTCTCCTTACTCGTTGCCTCTTAAATCTTAATTTTGTGTTGACAAACTTACAGCTGTGGTCACTTTTAATATAACTCAGAGCTGTAGTATTCCACCAGGAGCTGATCCTGAATTTGATCCTACAGGCTGGTGTGTGCACAGTCCCCTTGGGGATAGCAAGCCTGGTATTTCTGAGAGTGGTCAGTGGACAAGGAGCTGAATACTACTGGGGCATGCTTCAAAGGGGCTCAAGGAGTGGGGTGCACCTATTAACTTGCAGGGCAAAGTAAGGGGGGGCCTGAGGAGATGGTTTGGGTGGCTAACAGGCTGGTGGTATCAGGAAGCTGACATCCAGGTAAGGCCAAGCTAGTCTCCCTATTGCTGGAAGTGGGGTAGGGGGTAACAAGGTGATTCCCAGTCCTGGGTACCCTGAGAAGCGTATCACTAGCCTACCACAGAGCATGGGCTGCCAAGTGAACGCAGCTGAATGAAAGGTGGGTAGCAATGGTACTGGGGCCCAGCACAAAGGCTCACTGCTGAAGGGGGAGCACAAAGGGCAAGGCTGGTGCCAGAGTGCAAGGATCAGAGGGATTGTTCAGCGGTTAGGGTGGAGCCAAGGGCAGGGTTCACTTCCTTCATCCTCCACAGACGTCCTGTGTGATCTTGGACAGCTCACTTAGGTGCACTTAAAATTTTTACTCCAAATCACCTTTGAAAGTGAGAGTTAAGCACCTGTGAAAGTTTTACCCTTGGCCTCTCTGCTTCAGCTCACGATCTGCAAAGTGTGGGAGTCACAGCCTGTCACACAGGGGTTGTGAGCAGAAATACAGTGAAGATTGCGAGCCGCTCAGAGTAAACAGTAATGGGGGCTGTAAAACACAGACTGACTTGTTTAGCAGCGACTCAGTGGAGCTTACCATGCTGTGATCACACTTCACCTGCTTGCCATGGTATGCCCTGCTGAAGTGCTGCCTATCCTGATGTATGGAATAGTGAGTGAGTGGTGCCACTGAGAGAACTTGCAAGTGATTCCTGTTCACTGTGTAATCCATTCACCACAGGAAAGTTCGATGACGTCCTGATAAGACACCAGGTGAAATACTTGGGGTTGATGGAGCACTTGCGGGTGAGGCGAGCTGGCTTTGCATACCGGCGAAAGTATGAACTCTTCTTGCAAAGGTAAACAGAGTTCCCTCGAAAGGTTCCTACTCCCTAACAATGTGAAGGCTCAGTGAGGTCCGGTTTCTTAAGATATAAAAGGATCCCTCTGCCTTGGAGTCCAATGTCACATCAAAGCTCAGGTCTCCAGTGTGCAGGGATGCCTAGGTGTCAGCAGATTACTGGTCACTGGGTTTGGCTGGTCGTTTTCTGTGTGTAAGGGCTTTCAGATGCTGCTGTGCTCAGCGCCTCAGAATTAGGCTACTCTTCTTGGGACCCTCAGTATGGATTTAGGTGACCAGGCCTGGAAACTCTGGCTCAATGTCTTGGATTTACAGAATTTAAGGCAGTATCAGTGCAAGAAAGAAGCTGTCTTAGCCACTGCTGTTGTGCTGAACACATCTAATCTCCATCTGCTGTAATCATCTGCATCCACTTTTTAATCTACATGCTGGCTTCTTTGCTCTTTCTTTGTCTTGTTGATGTGCTCCATCACTGATCTTTCTAGGTACAAGTCCCTGTGCCCAGCTACTTGGCCTCACTGGCATGGACCAGCAGCTGATGGTGTGGAGAGGCTCATAAAGCATATTGGGTACAAGCCTGAAGAATACAAACTAGGAAGGTAAATGCGCTTTTCTCTTGCCACAGTGTGTTACACCAGATTATCAGGTCAGGATATTGCTCCTTTGAAAACTGTTGCAATGATGGATCTTGACTAATAGGCTGTGTTCTCTCTTAGAACGAAAATATTCATTCGTTTCCCAAGGACTCTATTTGCCACAGAAGATGCATTTGAATACAGCAAACACCTGCTAGGTACAGTTCCAATTGCCTTTTTATCATGCAGAGCCTAATAACCCTTTTTGTCTGAATAATGAAAAGAGAAATGTCTGTCCTTTATGAGCATTCTTCAGTCATTTGTGAGAAAATAATAGATGCCAGAAACACATCATCACTGGAGGCAATTACCAGGCTTTCAGGAGATGGAAGTTATAGGAACTGAGTAAGGATTTCAGGTCTAACTGATTCTAGGGAGGCTTGAGGTCTTTGGTATTTATGTGCGCAGTTACCATGATTGCACGTACAATACCGAGTTTGCACATACAAATAGCTAGTTGGGCACCTCTTTAGCTTCTGTGGATGCAGCTAGGTTAACTGTCTGTGTAAATGTAGATGCTAAAATGCATGTGCCGGGAAACCTCTGCTGTTTAAACATGGCTTACTACTTCCAGCTTCTGGAGAGTGCCACAAAATGAAGATTTGTCATGATTAGTGCAGTGTTCTAATACACGTATAAAAAGGACCCAGTCTAATGTCATTTACATGGAATGTTCATCCAGGAAGATCTTAAATGCATAATGGGAATTGCTTTGCCAGCACTGAAATGCAACCGTTCATGAGCACACAGTAACACTACTGAATAGTGCCACCTACAAGAACCAGTCATTTTAAAGGAAGCTTACCATGCACTGCAATGGTGCAGAAATGCAGTGGCTTATAACAAAGCGTTCGGAGATGGACTGAACAAAGAGCAGACCAAGCCTGCATAGTTAGGAATAGCCAGTTATTGGTGCATCTGTTACCTGAAGCTATAGTCCAAGATGTGAGGTGAGATTCATAGTCTGCAGGGCCCTGTGGGGGTTGAAGAGATTGCTGAAGAGGAATGGAAATAAGCAGACAGTGCAGGGTCAGAACAAAATCCACATTACATGTGTTCTGTTACATCAGCCCTGTGGAATTCACTCAGAGCACCTGTGGATGCTTCACCCCCTCTCCTGGAGGAGTTGCATCCCATGGGGATGCTGGGGAGACGTCCTTCTGTGCTAAGCACTAGCTGCCTGAGGGCAAGAAACAACTTCCCTTCTAGGCAGGTAATCTCTTAATTGGCAGTTATAGGGTTTCTTGCACCTGCCTGTGAGACATCTGGTACTAGCTGCTGTTGGAGACAGGTTAATGGAGTAGGTGGACCCCGCTTCTTCCGATATAGCTATTCTTTGTTTGCCAGTGACATTGTGCCCCATGCAGGACCTGCATGCTTTAATTGTTCTCAAATAAACTCCCCACCCGTTCCTTCTTAGAGCTGACCCTATCACAGGATACTTTAAGGCTGATTGAATTGGATGCCTTTTCCTTGTGAAATTGGAAGGGCATCTCTTAAACTGCTGTGACTCCATAGTACCAAGAAATGTGTTTTTATTTTCAGTTACGAGAATACAGGCCAAATACAAAGGCTGCTTAGGGAAGAGAGAATACAAGAAACAGAAGGAAGCAGGTAAGTTTGATCATTCCTTAGTGCTGAGTTTTCCAACATGAGTTTGTAAGTCTGGAGGTCGAGGATACCACTTCCCTGCAAGCAACTGTACCTGCACTATCCTCACCCCATCTAGGGATGTGTGGCTTGTCTTTAGCTGCTAAATAACCGTGGGTGACAGCAGCATAAGAGAGTCAGCCAGTTTCTTCCTTACTCCACTAGCTTCTGTGACCCTGTTTCCTACTGTGTGCATGCGTGCGTGCGTCCATCCGAGTACTGTAGAGGTGATCAGTGCTGTGTAAGTGTAGTACCCTCTGCTCTATGGATGGAATGTAACTGGAAGCTACAGCCCTGGGCATGTCTGAATGCTCCAGAAGAGAAGTTTTTACTTGGTTTGCTAGTCAAACCAAGCAGCTCTGTGCTAACTAGCTCGCTGGCTTGTCCTGTTTCTATCCATGTTAGAAGGATAGCTGTACTCCCCAAAGGACGCTAACCATAAGAGAAGGTCTAAACATTTGTTTAGCTGCATACATCAAGCACCATACTGGCCTTATTGTCATTGAGGACGTTGGGCCTGGTGTTGCTCTGAAGTTTAGGACCCCAATATCCCCACATCCCCGTCACTGGAGCCCCATAACACACCGTGCTGGACCCAGGGAGATGTACGGTTTTCTAGGAGAGGCCCGAAGCATTCATGCCCTTTACTAAGGAAACTCTTCCTGACTTCCAAATCAGCAGGGGGTTAGCAGGATCCGACAGCAAAGGGACTATAAATATTTCTCAGTGTAACCTATCAGCTTGGCTGACTCTTGCAGCTATTAAGCTCGAGGCCTGCTGGAGAGGGGCGCTGGCACGCAAAGAGGCCAAGAGGAGAATGTGGGCTGTTGAGACCATCAAAAGGTAGGTTCCACCATGGGAAGGTAAAAGGTGGTGGGGGGAGAATGGGTGCTGAGGCATCCAGAGTGGTACCTAGCAAGTATGATAAGTCTACTCTTGTCCAGCCTGTAGGTGCCTATGGCAGAATACGTACTTCATGCCCATTTCTCATCTGCCACTCGTTACCCCTTTTGCAAATGTTGCTCTTACCTCGACCATCTTCAAATGATTATTTCTGGCCTGACCAGAAATCTCAAGCCCCTTCTCATGAACTTTGTGGTCCACTTTCACAGACCAGGTAGGTTCTTGTGTTTTTGAATGAGCATCCAGACTTCATGGGTGATCCTCAAACCAAATCCTTTAGAAGTTGCCCACGCTCCATGTCTTTAAACCTGACTCTTGCCTGACTTTTTAAAATAGTGCTTTGGAATCCAAGAGCAGAAGGTAATAGAATAGATCTTCTCTTAAACTTGTAAGCACAATTTATTGGTGCATTAAAAATTAATGGCTTCCATAAAATGGAGTTTGGGTGTTGAGTGGAATAGTCCTTTAGCATATTGTAAATCTGAAGTTCTCTGCTAAGGAGATTGGCTGCAGTGCTTTCTCTGACCGTGTACTAAGCAGTTGTTGGCATGAATTTTCTGACCTGATTTGCCTTTTATGCCCATTATTTTCTGAATGCCATTTGTAGGCAAGGGTTCTGATTAGGATCTTTCCTGTAGGTTTATAAAAGGCTTCATCAATCGAAAAAATCCCCTTTGCCCAGAAAACGATGAGTTTATAAACTTTGTGCAATACACCTATCTCACGAAGCTCCAAGACCACGTTCCCAAAAATGTCTTGGACAAGAACTGGCTCAAGCCTCCTGCTATCTTGGAAGAGGTGAGGACAGGGTTTGCGCTCTCGTGATAGTTTCGAGGCACTGCTGGTTTGTGTAACCTTCCCTTATAGCACAGTGAAGTGACTCCCTCCAGCTCTGTACTCGGCCTGCAGCAAACTGCGCTCGTGTGTCCCGAGAGAAGCTGCTCACTTCACTTCCAATGTTACTGCCATCCCCACTAATTTAGTGTTGAAAATTAACACCAGAAATGCACACTCATTACACTGAGATCAGTTACTTAAGGTTGCCAACAATGCGTTACAAAATTAAGGGACTTTTCTTAGGACCCCCATCCATCCCCTCCTGATATTAATACTAAGCACTACTCAGCTACATTTGCCAGGGATATTTCTTTTTTGCAGCACTCAGCAACTCTGATCTTGTTGTAGAGAGATGGAAAAAATAAGGGACATCCCACCTTGTAATAGGGGAGTGTTGGCAACCCTATGTTGCAGTAGAACGAACCCCACCGCATTTTAAATTTACAGCATGAATAATTTGTGTCCTCTTGGATCTGTCCCACAGCTGGGGCTTGGCAGGCTGAGAGGTATGGCCTCGCTTGGTGTAAGAACTGGATGAACAGTTCAGATCACCCCCAGGAGAATACTACATTTAAAACAATTGTTTACATTTTTATTGGCCTTCTAATCCTTGTGCAGGGTTGTCAGAATATCAGATTCTTGAACCATCTGTCTGAGATTCTGAACTGTCATTTTTATAGAAACAGCTTCGTTCTTGTATGAAACTCCCATTTCCTCAATAAACATCTTCGATCACTTCAGCTTCAGAAATACTACTCTGCATTCACCTAATGTACTGCATCTTCAAAGCACTGCACAAACATGAACCATCTCTCCCTAGAGTAAACCCATTTTATGGGAGGGAGGGAACCCGAGGGACAGGTTGACTTGTACCAAAGTCAGACGTGGAATTGGTGTCAGAGCTGAGACGAAACTTCACAAATTCAGTCCATGCTGCCTCTTCAGCTCCACGCCAGTTACATCTGGTGCATGTTTACATTGGAAATGCATTCTATTATTTTCTGCAGACCTCTGAGATGTTGAAGAAAATCTGCATGAGGAACCTAGTGCGAAAATATTGTCAAGGGATTACAGCTGAGAAGAACGGCCAGGTAATACATGGCATATGTATGTTCATGAAGGGATGTGGTAGAGGACATTCCATCAGATAAGAGTCCCTTTCTTTAGTGAGCGGTACAAAGCAGAAGCTATAAAAGGTAATTTAAGTTTACATTTTATGCTAGCCCAACCAATGATTCCTTCACCCCTTTACAGTAGGAAAATGGCCCTCACCTTCTGTTGTGGGGTATTTTAAATACACAGTACTGTTCTTCCCCGTAGCCTGAGCAATATGAATGGAACTATTTCCCATCGCTTTTCAGATGAACAGTTTAAAAAATAAAAATCTGGTTGTCTACCCAATCCTTGCAGTAGCAGCACAGGAATAAACTAGACACGGTGGGAGAAATGCAGCTTTACAGCTAATGCACAAATCGTAGGAACTCTGCTCTAAGAGTAGTGCCCTTCACTCAGTCTCTGATCTGGCTAGTGGGAAACTCTCCTGGGAATATAAAAAGGGGTGGGGTTGGTTTGTTTTTGTTTTTTTTTAAATAGTTGCAGCAAAAAGTAGTAGCGAGTGCCATTTTCAGAGGGAAGAAGGATGGCTACCAGCAGAGCATAAGCCAGCCCTTTGCAGACACCAGGCTAAGTGAGTATACACCAACAAACTTCTCTCCTCTGCTCCTTACTCAATAGAGACCCATTTAATATACTGGGCAACAGATCCTGAGGTCTGTGGAAGTTTTTTGCCTGAGTGAGGACTATCTAGTTAAGTCCTATAGGAAATGTTGTTGTCTGCTGACTCAGCTCTGGATTCCAGTGTCCTGTGGCTTATAATGGACTGATGCCTAAAGACCATCTGTTAAAGACTTTTCAAATACGCACAGATTCAGTGTGTTTGTCGGGTTGGGAGCTGAAGGTTTTGGTTAATAATGGGATGCTCTCTGAGAGGGAGCCTTGCCTAGATCTCTCTAGAGAAAGGAGAGATGGACTGAAGGAATATTAATGGGAGCTAGTCATAGCCAAGCTGAGGATGTACCCCTGTGAGATCAATGGGACAAGAGAGAAATCTATTAATATAAAATGTCCTTACTCAGTAAATGAATCCTAACGATGTGGGACAAATATTTCACTGGAACAGTTTCAGGAGTGAGGTGGGTACTAACCCACGAAAGCTTATGCTGAAATAAATTTGTTAGTCTCTAAGGTGCTACAAGTTTTTCTTTCTTTTCATTTTGCTGACACAGACTAACACGGCTACTACACTGAAACCTATCATAAAATCATGGAACATTCAGAGTTAGAATGTGAATGAAGCTTAATGAGATTAAAACAGCAAATGCAGAGGCTGGATCAATTCTGATGGACATAGTGGTACCGCATACACTTACATACCGTGTGGTACATGTTTCTGGTTTGCTCCTTAGGTGAGAGAGACATAAACCCCAAAGTACTGCAACTAATTCGTGGTGAGAAGGTCAAGGTAAGGAGGAGAAATCTGCCATTGAACATCTTATCAGCAACATTTCACTTTCATCACCCTCCCTCCTAACCATGTCGCTGCCAAGACTTGTAAATGTGCCACGGTTAACCTGATGATGTTCAAAACAGTGTGTCAGCCAGTTCTAAAGGATGGTACATGCAATCAAATAACCAGCGTAGCCAAATCTTTTCACACTGGCCAGACCTATCTCTGGGTTATGTGAGTTTAACTTAAAGACCGTCCTTGTGCTGTTTTTGAGTAAGTATGTACCTAGGAAGCAGATGAAACACTAGAAATTATTTATAGTGTAAAGGCTCCTGTTGAGCCTTCAAGGAATAAAAAAATAGTTCATTGATCTGATCGTGTGTGTGTGTGTGGAGTTCTTATGGGGCTTATTGACCTAACACATTAACAGCATCTTTGGGCTTAGGTTGATTTGTTTTGAGAATCCTGTAGACTGAGTGAGTGGTTGCTAGGGAATTCAGTGCTGCTTTCCTTTTCTAGGACGGCTGAACAATGGAAACCCAGCAACTTAATGCCCCATTCTTGTTGTGCCTCTGCCAGCATATAATTGACAGTTAAACTGCAGATGCATATAGTGCCCATTATGTTATCCCATAAAGCTGGAGGGCCATACAAAAGGTATAGAATAAACTGTTTCCAAAATCTCCTGATCTGCCCCCACTCACAGCTAAACCTCCCACCCCCAATTTCAGAGCTTAAAGAAACAAACTCAGTGTATTCTAAGCGGGAGACGGCAGTAACACCCTAAATCTTGTCTCTTACGCTATAGTCCCCAGAATTTCAGGCCAATGTTGCCTGCTTCCTGAGTTATCTCCAATCAGAACCCAACCTCGGTGGGAGCTGCTAACATTCACATGTTGTTTCAGTATGTGACGCCAGTGGTAAAATACGACAGGAACGGGTTTAAAGCACGAGAACGGCAACTTGTTCTGACCCAGTCAGCAGCTTATGTGGTGGAAATGGCCAAGATCAAACAGAAAATAGACTATGCGACTCTGAAAGGTAACCGTGTAAGTCAGTGCTAGTTCTTCTTCTCTTGCAGAGGTTATCAAGGTCTTGGCAAAGGGGCAGAATGTGAAAAGAGAGAGGGCTTACCCCCTTGCTAATTCCTCCTCCCCTCCAGGTTTCCAACCCCCTCACCTGCTATTTAGCTTAGTGATTAAATCCTTTACACTTCTTGGTGGTTTGTAAAAAGATGTTCTCAAGCACAGAGGGTTATTGTTTCACTTGTTTCCTGCTGACTCACTGGATGACCACAATTTATCAGCTAATGCAGTGTGACCTCATGTGCCTGATTATTAGAAACTAGACACTTTTTTCTAACAACCCTACTCTACAGGTATTTTTCCTTTTAAAGTCGTCTTATTGTCTAAAGAGTTCAGTTCTGGGCTGAATTACTCATGGGGGGTGGATTAGTAACCATATATCACTACTCTTGTTTGAGAGAACACCCTTGATTCTCCATTAATGTAACTAACAAGCGTCTCTTGGAGAGGAATCTTCTTAAATGACCTCAGAAACTAGACCTCATCTGGGGAACAAATGTCAGTTCACTCCACTGATTGCACAGATCCTTTCTATTTATAGAACCACTCATCTCTAGTAGAGTAGCAGTCTGTACTCTGTATATATGCTGCATGTAAGTTTTTATTCAAGGTTGGGGAACTATATCTCTGTTAATTACAGAAAACAGTACACAAGGCAAAGGGGATTAGAGTACTAGATTCTTCAGAGGAAATAAGAATTTCCAAACATCACTAAAGTGCAATGCAGTTTATGCATGTGTCCATGAAACTGGCATAATTTGGAAAGGGATGGCTGCACATTCAAAGTGTGTGCTCCATTTAAAAAAACCAAAACACTAACTCCATTCTGGCAAGATAGTGGAATTTGTTGGAGGGGATGGGGTTACACACCAAGAAATCCTTGATCATAGCTCAGTTACACTGAATATTTTCAAAATTAACTGTTTCAATATGTTAGGAATTAAAATAGGGGAAAAAAATGAAGCAATTTAAGAATAATGCCCAGGAATTGGCATTGATGCTTCTTATTTCTCAGCTGCTGTTGGAGCAAAGGTTTCTGGGAGCTGGTAAGTGGGAGAGCAGGTTTTCCTCTCAGGTGAAAAGGTACAAATTCAGTGTACTATCCTTTTCTCCACACAAGCCACACCTTGAGGGGCCTGATATTGCAAACAAAACCACCAGCCTTCACCCAGGATGAGGACTGTGTTTTACGATTATCTCTGAAAGTGACTCAGTTTTTCTTCCTCTAACTTTTGGGTTCTTTTTAAAGGTATTTCTACCAGCAATCTGAGTGATGGGCTCTTGGTCATCCACGTTCCTGAGGACACCAAACAGAAGGTAAAACTACCAGAAAGCTCCTAGAGAGCCAGGTGAATGTGGAACATCTTCACATGAAACAACCAAGTTACTATAAATACCAAATGCACTAGGGGCAGCATTTTACAAAACTACTTATACAGGATCACTGGGGCGGGGGGCAGGAAGATACCATAAACTGTTACCTATCATTCAAAAATGTCGGACATTTCTCTGATGCCACTGCTAGGCCATTGTGAAAGTGTTTCCCTACATTTACAAATGTTGTCTCGCTTAACTGCTGGTCTGAGATGAAAAGCTCTTCGCCCTTGTGCCTAAGAATGTTGAATTATTTTGTCCCCATTTCTGCTTTTAGGGAGACGTGATTCTTCAGTGCGAGCACATCTTTGAGACCATCACAAAGCTCTGCATGCTGGCCAAGAAGCAGAACGCTGCCCAAGTTGTTCAGGGAAGGTAAGCACCTATGTTGCCATTCGTGCTACATCTTATAAAGGGATTATGTGGTACTGAGCTCTCCCATTTAGTCAGCCAAAAATCTTTTGACCCAGCAGTCCACACCTACCTAATAATGCAATGTGCTTACATCATCAAAGGTCAGGATTTGGCCTTTAAGATCATTAGAGTAATCTGGAGCTTGGAGTTAGTTTTTAGGTAATTGTTTCACAGAACACTTCCCCAGCAGTAGCTTTTGTAGTGACTTCTTTGCAGGCTTAGTTAATGTAGGCGAAGCAGATTGAACAGATGGAGCACTATACAAGTGGACTATGTAATGTATTAGTGCTAGTGTGAATGATATAGCCCCATAGTAACCATGGGTTCCAGCATGTCTGTTTAGCTGGATAATCAGCTGCATCAGTTTTACTTTTAATTTCATAACTTTTTAAATGCAATACTTTTCAAACAACTGCTTCCTGCCATGGGAACAAGTCTGAGCTGTTTGACTGTTGTGTGATCATCTGGGTGATACCCTGTTCATTTTAACTGAACATACTGCAAAGACCAGATCATGGAGGAGCCTTCAACTGCCAGCAGTATAATGGCTGGGTTTTCTTTAGACTGAGCTGTGCTGACCCTATGGATAGAGTGTGCCAGCTGGATCACTCCAGAAAAATCCTGCACTCATCTAGACAGGAGCAGGTTCTGGAGACACTAAAACACTGAGAAGAGGCAGTTTCTTCCAGATAACATCTGACTAATACTACCAGTTCAGTCTGTATTTAGGCCTTGTGGGCTTTCAGGGGACAAGGAGGTGATGTGTATTGATCCTAGACTGAAACCAATGGAATGCAAAAGCTACAATGGATACATGTGCCTGCTCTTTATCTGCCTTCATTTCAGTTGTAATACAGCGTTTACGCTTGTTCAGTCCTGCCAAGCCAGGCATGCTGCCTAATTTAGCATACTTATGTTTTCCTTTCCTTTATTAGTTAGTGTGTTCTAG
This sequence comes from Macrochelys suwanniensis, assembly GCA_033296515.1. Lineage (NCBI taxonomy): Eukaryota > Metazoa > Chordata > Testudines > Chelydridae > Macrochelys > Macrochelys suwanniensis. The sequence goes on along the minus strand of CM065789.1, from coordinate 3,687,298 downwards.
TCCTCGAACTGCTGTTCTGGCTTGGTTGCACATGTGCAATTGTTCAGAGAATGTATCTAATTCTGTGAGGGGTTTTGAACTTAATGAGATCTGCCTGGGGAACAGAACCAAAGAGGAGCTTAGAGTAAAGCCTATTGTAAGGAAAGCACGTAACAAGTAATGTACCCTTGTGTACTTGCAGCCTCCAGTTTCACATCAGTTCTGGGAAAGAAGGGACAATAGCTTTCACAACGGGGCAGGAGCCTCAGATCTATAAAGCCAAAAATGGACACCTAACAGTGGTAAGACCTGATTTAAGAACTAGAATTCTAAGTTACATCTGACACTAACGCTCCTCACATGGGTGACATAAGTGAGCAGAGAGGGCTCTGTTCATTTGGAAAACTGGACCGATCATTTCTTCTCATTGTCTGTGTGTTAGTGTTGGGGTCGGATAAATGACTGTGCTTCATCTTACACAGAGTGCAGATCTATTGAGTATCCGGAGTCCTGCCTACTCACCTTAGTTACACATTCTTACTGCTGCTTTCTCCTGTTAGCCCCGCAGAGCCAACCTGGCAATGGAGGGGGAGCTAGATTCTCTTCTGGCTTCTGCAACAACAGAATTGTTCATCAGATTTGACTGCAGAATCTTCCTCTATGGTGGCAAATTGTGAGCCTGCAAACACAGCTGGACTTTAAGGTCCCGGGTAGAGTGTGTGACTTTGGTGGTTAGGAAGAAATAAGCAAACTTTACATGATTTCCCTGAGAAAGCAAGAACCTCATGGTTCCATTAGCAGTTACTTTCCAGAGCACAACCATGTCTTTAAGGCACTATCAAGTCTCTAGAGACTGGTGGATAAATCCTTCCTCAGTGTCTGGTAATAGGGACTCACTTCCCCACTCTTGCTAGCATTTGGGTAGAGAAGAGCAGAAGGACTGCCTGACAAGCCAGAGTGAAGGGAACTCTTCCTCCACCAGCCCAAGTGTCTCATGGGCACCAGTTAGCAAATGAACCCCGTATAGTGAAAGGTAGGAGTGTCTCTCAGAAGCTGTTTCAAAGGCAATGATGCCAGCATGTTAAGCAACACTTCAACTTAACGTAAAGCTGGAAGATGGCAGTAGGCATGTCCGTGTCTTTTCTCCAGGAGATGTAACCGTCCCTGGGTGCCAATGGGTTGTTCAGCCGTAACTAAAGCACCTAGTGCATCACTTCACTTTCCTTGCTGATCCCCAGAGGTGCATGTAGCATACTGTGCTTCCTGGCACTGAAGTGCCATATCCACTCTGATAGTCTGAAGTGGCTGCACTGGACTAGTTCTTCCACGCAGTTCTCCCCAAGGCTGGGATGTCTGCACTGGAATAAAATAGCTAATAACGCCTTCCTTTTATCACAGGTGTCAACCAGAACAAAGTCCTGATGGTGAACAGGGATTCCTGCTTTGCTCATAACAGAAAGGAACCCACTGGATAGATCAGCATTGACATCTTCCAGCTGAAAGCTTTCTGCTGCCATAAGACTGTGATTTGAGTTCACCTGCATCTTTTCAGCTTTTTGTGGTTTTTTTTAAACTAAAGTTAATATTCAACTGTAGCTAACTCTAGATTCCATTATGTTGCTGTAACATTCCAATTGATGTAGATTCTAGTCCTTAATACTAAATTTCATAAATCTGTTTAACCCAAACAATGAAATTCTCTAACATGCAAAATAACGTTACTTACCTAGTAAGTTAAGACAAAGCTAAGATCTTAACTGTCCAGGAAAGACTCTGAGCAAAAACAAAAGGGGTTCCCCTGGCTCCTGAGTAGGGGGTCAATGAGCAATTCATTGTACTAACCAGGAGTAATGTACAAACTGCAGACTGGCACATGTGGCAGTATGGTCTGGAACTACCTCTGCCCACATGAAGGCTGTGAGCCTTCAAAGCCAGTATAGCTAAACTTCACCCTAGTGCACCAGGGACTAAGTGGGCAGAGTGAGTGTGTGCTCTGAACACAGCAAGAATAAGGCTGGCAACACGTTCTCTTTACGTGACTCAACGTAGTACTAGATGAGGTTGCTTAGCTGGAAACCTCATTCACCCAGCTTTCTTTCTGGCGTGTTAGTGTCTACTATAGACACAAGTTTGAGTCATTCTCCATGTTTGGTATATTAATGGCTATACACAGTGCACTGTGTGAGTACAAGGCACTGGAAATAGTAATGAAATGAAAATAAAAGATGGGGGGGGGGAACATTCTTTGACTTTAAATTGAATTGAGTTGAAACAATAGAACATAGGAACAGCCATACTGGGTCAGACCAAAGATCCCTCTAGCCCTGTATCCTGTCTTCTGACAGTGGCCAATGCCAGGTGCTGCAGAGGGAATGACCAGAACAGGGAATCATCCAGTGATCCATTCCCAGCTTCTAGCCAACAGAGCCTAGGGACGCCATCCCTGCCCATCCTGGCTAATAGCCATTGATCGACCTATCCTCCATCAACTTATCTAGTTCTTTTTGAACCCTGTTATAGTCTTGGTCTTCACAAGATCCTCTGGCAAGGAGTTCCACAGGTTGACTGTGCGTTGTGTGAAGAAATACTTCCTTTTGTTTGTTTTAAACCTGCTGCCTCTTATTTGGTGACCCCTAGTTCTTGTTATGAGAGAATAAATAACACTACTTTATTTACTTTCTCCACCAGTCATGATTTTATAGACCTCTATCATATTCCCCCCCCCCCAGTTGTCTCTTTTCCAAGCTGAAAAGTCCCAGTCTTATTATTCTCTCTTCATACAGAAGCCGTTCCATACCCCTAATTTTTGTTGCCCTTTTCTGAACCTTTTCCTATTCCAATCTGTTTCTGAACACGGCACAATCCCTTGACTTGCAGAGTCTTCAATGGTCTCCTCTCATTGAGGCAAAACTACCTTCTCTAGCTGCTTGGAAAGTGAATCCAGTAGAGCAGTGGTTTCCAGCCTGTCATCTGCAGACCCCTGGGATTCCCAAAGTGGTCTATACTTCAATTTGAAAAATGTTTAGGGGGTCCACAACTGAAAACAAGTTGAAGAACACTGTTAGAATTAATGCAGCTGCTGGCAGCAGTGGTGCTTGGTCCTGCACAGTCAGGGCTACTCTTCTAGCTCAGGTATGTGTGTGGTGGTAGCTATGGAGGGGGAGGGAGAGGGAAGTGTTTCTCCTCCTTTCCCTCTTCCCCAGACTCTGCAGATGTACTAAAGAGGGTTCTTGCTAGCTCAGCGTTCCCTATGCTGCCTCATGTTGAGGCCAAGTACTCCTCCTCTTTCTCCATTGAAGCAGAGAGTGCCAAGATCTGCTTGGGATGGGCTGAAGCCACAGACTGCATATCCTTGACTTGCTGCCTCTAAATCCTGCTGTTGTACTCTGCTGAAGGGGGAAGAGTCTGGATTAACCAGCTATTCAACTGCAATCAGTATCGGAAGGTAAAACAATCTATGGAGAGACTAGAAGGTGATTTAGCTTCCCCTAAAAAAGCACTTGCTATGTCAGCCAGCCAGATAAGATGAGGGACAGGTTTTTTTTAAAGAGCAACAATGATCAATAGGGATGTAAATATGAAATGTTTCTAATTTATTTTGCATATAATCAAACAAATCTAGAACATATTGCATACACAACCATATGTAAGAATCCCGCTTAAGCTTTTTGTGCATAGCTATACAAAGTCGGTGATTGTACAAAGCAGAAGAGCTGACTAGTGCCATACGTTCAGTGTAACCCAGGGAATGGAGAACAAACCGTGAACAGCCTTCAGATTTAAAAACAAGGTGCAGCTTTGAGCTTTGCTGCTTTACCTTAAAGGACATGACACTTTCATGAATAACGTGATCAGCTGCACTCTACTGTCTGTATTACTGCTCGTATTGCACTGCGACTTGCTCTCTCGCAGCTGCTGGTTGATAAGATATTGCTTGTTACCAAATAGAGGTGACCTTAGATATATAAAAACTGCATCTCTTTTCATCTCATGAAAGTTGTAGAGGCAAAGGCTTTCTATATGATCCCTTGGCCTTGATGAGGCTGCTCAAAGAACAGCTTACTCTAGAAAAGAAAAGTGTACTACTTAGGATGGTATTGAAAGCCTGTAAGTGAGTGAAACTCTCCCCAGCCAGCGGTTTTGTCAGGGGAGATCTAGTTTAAAGTACAGTGAAGTTCCAGTAAGGCTGACTTGTCAGTGTCCAAAGTAGCACACAGTTTTCATCTTCAGCCTAACAGCTAAGGGGTTCTATTCAAGGCTTCCAGTACAATCTAAAAGCCACCTTGCTGCTGGTCTTCAGGCCCTGGCTGGTGGTTTTAATATTCTGCAGCACAATTAAGGCTTTATTGAAACTTCTACCCTATTTAATAAGCTTTGTACTATAGAGGATGCTTTGTTGCATGCTGCTGCATGAGGGAGGCCCTCTGAGGTCATGGCCTCCATACAGGCAATGAGTTGTGGTCCCATCCATAACTACAGTCAGATCAGATCCCACACTGCACGTTATTTTCTATCCGACACAAGACAATGGTACACTTGTATTGCATAACTAAGGCAATTAGAGGGCTAAACCAAGACTGTACTGAACTGCTGTCACAGTAACTCAATCCGTCATTCTGACCAACAGGGCTTTTAAAAAACCCTTCTTTGCTTAAGCTGTGTTAATATAACTTAACAGCTCTTTAGGAGGAGGAAATGCCACCTTTTAGTCATTAAAAAAGGCTGGGGCAAGGTGGTGGTTCTGGAAAGCTTTTTTTGGTTAAATTGTACCACCACAGGGTACAAATCTAAGCCACTGTATTTATACTAAGCTACAGCTGTAACAGACCTGTACAAGACTATTTCTGTCTTCTCTGGGCTCATTACAATCGAAATGGAAATGCTGTTAGCACTATACATTCCTGAATGAGAAGGAAGCAACCTGTCCGATGGAAACATAACTGGCTTGGTACAACAGCAGTAGCAAAGAGAGGGAGAGATTGGACCACTTGACAGGAAATGTAGATTTGATGTCACTCCTCTGCACAACTGACTAGTCAGCCCTGTAACAGTGGTAGGTTGTGTTTTAGTAAACAAGGCAGAGCTAAATTCTTAAACATGTAAAATCTTAAAGTACAAAGTATTGGAAATATTGAAGTGTGCACTTCACTAGAGTAGAGGCTTTTTCCTTCCCCCCTCCCCCACAAAACAAGCTATGCTAGTAGATAACCAACCCCCTCCCCCACACAGACACTGAAGTCTGGGGGCAACAAAACATCTTCCTTCACTGTGACGAGTTTAGAAATCAAAAATCACAGGTACCCATGACAGACAGACCATCTTCTGTGTCAGTACAGACTTGAGATTAAAATGAATAGCCTAGCTTAACCCCTGGACTCGAAGGGCTTCTCTAACATTGGACAAGTGGGGCGTTATGACAGTCTCTACATACAAACAAACACTGATATGATTGCACTTTAAGCCCACATCTGTCAGTTACACACAGCGATAGTTCAAGATGCTAAACTGACTGTTTGGTTTGAAACTAGCTTTACCATAGTGACCTCATTACATAAAACTTTACTGCTAGAAAGTTCATGTTTGAGGATCTAGAAGACAGGCACTAGAAACAGCTGTACCATGAAAATCATCTTTGGCTGATAGACAGTTGCCTCCAAAAAGCAGTCTCCACACTCACTTTCCTAGGCTTGAAGTCTATAAGCTACACACGAGTGATGTACCATTGAATAAACAAGTCAAAATATTGATTGTACAGTAAGCCCTACAAGCACATGTACATATGGCTTTATACCATTCCTACAAAACATTACTTTAGAGGAGCAACATAGTGACGCTAACCAATATAGTAATGCCACTAATGTTTAAAACTAATATTCCTCTGACAAATGCTAAGTTACATCATTAGGTCTACTCCAGCTACACGCATTTTACAGTATAACCATTACTTTTGTCAGACTTCCTGCTAGCCACATTACTGGAAAACAGGAATCACCATACTGCTCCAGCCAGGTGGTCCAGCAAGACCATCATCCAAACTCCAAGAGAGGCTAATACCAGCTGCAGAAGCTGCAAGAAACTCTACAACAGGAGATGGGGGACAATCTGCCCCATGTGAAGGTCTCATTCAAATCCCTGAAGCATGAGACTTTATATTCCTTCCAAAACTTAGAACTAACTCTGATTATTCTTATTTTTAATAATAGCCACTCCCTCTGAATAATATATGAACCTCCACCATCACTTTTACTTGACTCTCTACTATGCAACAACAGACTAGGAGGTAGATAAAACACATTATTTGCAACAGAAGAGCAATCTTAGAAAGTGTAAAGGTCTATATAGTATTCTATAGATTATTATAGCCATTTTCTTCCAGGTGGCCAAGAATAGCTGGAGATACTACTGACACTTAAAGGGATGTCCACCCATTTCTCCCCTGTAGTCACCAGTATAACAGCACTGGAGCTAAAGCTCCTGGTATCACGTATAGAACTCAAGCTATAAGCAAATGTCTAATTAGCTCCATATTTAGACTGGGGTTACCTGGTGTTAGTAGTAGCCCATGCTGGAGTTATCTAGGGCAGCTGTAAAGAAAAAGCATTCCTGTTGATTCAGGAGAAAGTGGAAAACCAGTCATCTAGCATGAACCTTCAAATTACATTCTGGGTTTAAGAAGAAACGTTAAACAGTGACTGACTACAACAGATATCCCGGACGCCTTAGGCAAAATGTTACGGAAGTCTAGCTTTTTCCTAACCCTCCATTTACATAAAGCATAAATATCTCCCACCCTTGAACCCCACCATAAAGAAGCTGAAGGTTCTCCACTATTCCCTAGCATACTAGTTTCATTGAACCATTACCACAAAGCTCAAGGGGGGGGATGCCATAACCAGCTCACTTTAACATACTTTGAACTTGAGTAGCTGCCAGCACTAAATAACAAAACTCGAGTCGTTGCCAACAAGCAAGACCTAGCACCAGAGCAGGTCTGGTTCTGAAGCAGTACCACTGCAGTCTATTTCAAACTCTGCGAAGCAGCTCTATTCTGTAGGGAAGCCAGCATCCATAAAACCTTGTCTTCTGAAAGCTAGGCTGAAACATTTCTATCTAAGGTGCCTTCCCCATTAAAGGTCCAGATGGGAGGAGAGTGGGGAAAGTGCTGAAGCAGATGGGGTTAGTTTCTTTAGCATCACTGTGGCACAGAATAGCATTTCTCATGTACAGTAGGTTCAGGTGGGCTGGAGTAAATGTGGGGCTGTAGGGAAGGTGGACAGCTCTTTGAAAATCTTAGAGAAAGTGCGGAATAAATACTAAAAGGCAGAAGGAAGAGAACACTCCTCTCTAACCACAAAACAGCAGGAAGAAGAGTGCTGAAAATTCAGAGACATTATCCCAAATGCCTTGATCTGACCCTTGATACCATTTTTCTTCCTCTAATAGCTCTACTTCCTGTTAAATACCCCCAAATAATCTAGTCTGGTACAAAATGTAATTTTATAGACTTCACTGAACATAAATAAGTTGACTGGTCATCAACGGTAAATAATGGGGCAGGCCAGGCCACAGCTTTCCCAAGAGGGCTGTGCAGTCTGCAGCTTTACTCCTCACTGATGAAGATGTGCCCTGTCATCTGGACGCTTAATATGAATCCTTCGCACACGTTCAATGCGCTCCCGCTCCTCATCCTCGTCCAGGTGATGAGAGCGGCCCGCTGCCCCTCCCGTAGCCTCCAGAAGCGCATTGTCGGGGCCTCGTCCATCCTGAGCCTCATAAAGCAAAATGTTCAGTGTCTCTTCATAAATTCGGGCTTCTGGGAACTCCACCTGGGTGTGCAAAACAGCTAGTTTAGGAGAAGCAAAATCAACCTTACTCATTCCAAGCTGCCTTAAACTCCAGCCTAGCCCTCCAGTTTGTATGGACCCTTTGGTATTTAAGAAATCTCTCCATTATTCTTGGGTGGTAGGACTCTGCAGGAAGTGTGAAATTCTGCAAAAAAGTTACAAGATATTAAGAGGAACTCTTCAAGATCTATGTTTCAGTGCTCCACCTGCTGGCTTTCAGCCTCAGATGTCCAACATCCAGTGTTCTCAGACCTGAGCCATTACCACAAAAAGGCAGATGCAGAGACAGATTCTTTCTGGGCAAGGTAAGATTGTACGTGAACAGACTGCTACTGGTTTTCATGAAGTATCTTTATACAGTTAAATAAGTGAAGCTGGGTGAGTGCATGAGTGGGTTTAAAGATCAGAACTTGCATGTATTTGTCTTGTGATAGCATCTGGAAGTTAGTACCCTATTGTGCTAGGCAATGCACAAGCACAAGATTATCCCTGCCCCACAGAACTTATAATTTGTTTGTTCTCTGCCCTCTCCTCTTTAGAAAGTATAGTGGATGGTCTAGGGAAGGGAGAGCTATTAAAGGGAGGCTTCAAAACAGAAGTCAGGATATTACTCTTACAGCAGCTACTAGGTAGCATGAATGAGTTTTATCCCTACCTTTGTCTGTTTCTTCTCAGTAGCATAGACAATGGAGGTGCAGCAGACCTCAGCAATCTTACGCCCCTGTCCATAGAAAGACCAGCAGCAAATCTCATCTCCTATCACGTCCTTAATAAAGAGGACTCGCCCGTTAAACCGCAGTGACAACTTATCAAACAGCTCGATGTTCTTCAGCATGTTGTCATCAGAATTACTGCAAGAGAACAGGGCGCCAGTCAAACAGTTAATGCCGTGCCGAGGAAATGTCAACAATTAAGGAGATTCAGGCAGCTGGAGGTCTAGCTCCTGCCTCCCTTTATTTACTGTACCAGCCATCAAGATTGTGTTTAGACTTGAGCTCTAGGGCTGCTTCATCCCACTAAGAATCACTCCCTGCATTAGGAGGGAGCCTGCAGCTGAAGGGTGACTGGGCTTCAGCAGAGAAGGTGCAGTGTGTAATACAGCATCAGCGCTGGGAGTAACCGCAGCAGGATCCATTCCTCAGCTAACCTATGCCCTCTACCAAAGTTTAGCATTAGCTGGATTGGGTCAGTGCTGTCCTGAGTTAGATACCGTCACCTATGAGGACAAGGGTCCAGCCACGCCTGCCCAACTGAGAGCCACATAGGCACAGCTCTCTGACTCCTGGCCAACTGCCAACTCTGTAGGTAAGAACGCTGCAGTCCATGCAGAAGACGGCATCATCTTGCCATGGAGCCCCGGCAGCTCACATCCGGGTATTAAAGAGGAAGCTCCTTATTGCTGCAAGGGTGCACATTTCTAACCCCCGTTAGCAGTGACTCCACAAACTAAGCAGGAAAAGGGCTTACTGCGTATGTCAACAACAACACACTCACTAAAGGGAAAAGCCCATTCTCCTTGAATCTGGTTTCAGATCGTTAATTTCCAGTTGAAACTGTACATTTAATAACTGATAGTGGAAGTTGTTTTACCTGGTGTAGGAATATTTGTTATTACTTCTGTTATACAGCAACTTTACTGCTGGCTGGAAAAAAACATACAGGAAGCACAATTAGAGCACAATTTGCTGGCTATAGTACAGCTGCAATCTTAGTTCCAGGCACACCCCGGCGGCAGAGAAGGGGTCATACGAAGTGATAGTACTGTGCTTACACCCACTGTTTGTGGAAGGGACTCTAAGGCTGCTACATGGTGGCAGCCCTGTAGGCAGGTCTTTGTCCCCAGGGCAGGTATAGCACAAGCTTCCCCCACAGCGTGCCTTAACCCTGACTTCCCTGGGCTGTGATGACCAGATCATAGTTGGCTCTCCGTGGCCATTCCAGTCCTTTATTCCTCTGCTGAGACCCCCAATTAATGCCTGCGGTGGTGGCATTTTGGGAGGGAGGGATAGCGGGCAGGAGAGTACATACCTGTCTACTAGGAACTGGAGCCACTAACATTTCATGTCAGGCAAATATCAGTCACTATTGGGCTGGTAAGACAGGTGACAGGCTCTATAGCCCACTATTGATGCCCTAAGTCAACCTGTCCTCCCTACTGACTTGATTTGAATACGTAAGGCAGAGAAGGCCCCCACTGTAAGATGCATTTGTTTTAAATGTAGACCCATTTACAGACCTAGCTGAAAAGCTGTTTAACTTCTAATTCAGATGGAATAACTAGGCTGCAGAGTTACCAAGTACAAGTTTTCAGACTCGCAAGTTTTTAGACGGGTTCCTGAGCATGCACAATTCTGAAAACTAGTGTGCCACATTCCAACGAGTCAGCTGTCACTCTGGCTGGTGAGCTGCTGCCTTGCTGTAATCAGGGGGGTGTGTGCAAACTTCCCCCAGCCTGCTCCCTCTTACCTTATTTGATGTTGCTATAAGCTTTTGCTCTTCCTTCGAAGAAGTGATGACTGGTACTTTGCAGAATGGCTCGTATGCATCTTTGTTCTGCTGAAACAAGACAGTCCGTCAAATGCAGCAGGTGAAATGGAAATCTACGGTAGGGCCTTTGAACAAAATGCAGGGGGCCATCAAGCCTTCTCTCATATTTAAGCCTGGGGTTAGCTACAGCGATGCAGATGGGAGTGGTGGCTCACCATTGTCTGAACCAAGAGGACTGGATAGAGCAGTGAGCTGACTCATGAGACAGCTATGTTCCTTTGTGTAGGCATGCAGGGTACAGGGGCATTACATGCTTCCCCATCTCTCCCCCCACCCCCCTGGTGAGGGGAAGAGGTACAAGAACAGCTGCTGAGGTGCTTTGGGGAGCCTGGGCTCCATCCCCAGGACTGCATTAATGTCATGTGCCTGTGCCTAAGGCCCTGCCTTCTGGGGTCATGTGACACTAGAAGCCCAACTTTTTCATTTAAAAAGGCTCCTAACTCAATTATGCTCAGATCACATTTTTCCATAACTGATCTAATGATGCCTGCCTGAGTCTGCAGAGAGCCTGAAACAAACAATGGCTCAGAGGAGTTAACTCCAAGACCCACTGCTCTGACAGGCCTACCCCACCCCCGCTGAAGACTTTGGGCAGGAAGAGATGAGTGCAGAAGACCCTAAGCAACCATGCAATGGCTGCTGGGGTCCCCCCCAGCTGCTGCTCCTCAGGAAGAAAAGCACCTTATGCCTTTGACTACCCCTTTCTGCCATCAGCACTCCATGAGGGTGTTGGGGTCACAGAGCGGGCCTGTAGAATCTTATTCTGGCATCAAGAGCCCAACTTGACATTGGGATCCCAAGGGTGTTTGTGGTGCTGGCACCTTGAACAATCTTTATTTGTAAGCTAAGCAGATCTGATCTCTGACACATACATGCACCTGGAACCCCATGGTGCCATGTTTTAAGTTAATTACACACTGAGAAAAGAACTACCTGTCCAGAAAAATACGTGATCTTTCCTAACCCCTTACAGCCTTAACTATCCACATCAAGCAAAGGGGCAGGGGGACTGACTTCTCACTGCTTCCTGACGAGTGAGCAGGAAGTGGGATTAATCAGAGGAAATACGCTGAGGGCATAAGGAAAGGCTGGCTGATGGAACAAGCTCAAGCCACTGGCTGGTGACCAGGCATCTCACTAGCTCCACGCTAAAGACTGCACACCTACCTGTAGAGCTGCCTGGCACTCATCCACCAGACCCTGAACCAAGTAATACTTTGCCTCAGCCAGCAGCTCCTCAATCTCTCTCCGGCTCTCGGGAAGAGGCACGGCCCCATCACGCAGGTAATTTAATATTGTCCCGAAGTGTTTGCCACAGCGGTCGATCAAAATCCAGCCTGGGAGGGATAACACAGGGTTCAGCTGAACAGTGGGAAGGGAAAGACTTAGGCAAAGAGTCCACACCCTCCCTCTTCCCAGCCCCAGCTGGTGTAACTCGCTGCAGCGCCGCGCAGAGGGGCCTCTCCCCAGAACATTGCTTCACGCTGGTGCACAGCACATCCTGCTGAGAGGCTCCAAAATCCCCCATCTCACTGCTTGAGTTGGCAGCTGGAACAGCAGCAGGCTGTACTTCTACGGGGAACTCTCTGTGTCTATCTCCCCCCATGTTCCTTCAAGGGCGTGTGGTGGGAGGCGGAGGGAGGAAGCTCACTGTATCTTTCAACTCCCAAGCCACTGACCACCAGTTAGCTGAAGTGGTAGCAAAACAAAATTCCCACCATCAAATTAAACTCAGTTTTTCTGTTTTTTCCCCCCACTCCTTTTCCTGGAATCCTGTCTGCACTTTTGGACCAGCTAGCATACTTCAACCCTTGACTGCCCCCGCTACCCCCCAAATACACACACATCCCACACTATAACTGCAGCTAAGAGACAGCCAAATAGGGCAAAAGAGAGGATTCCCAGGTAGCTAACTGTATGTCTACACTGCACTAAGCCACCGGCAGCTGGCCCAGGTCAGCAGACTTGGGCTGGTGGGGCTCAGATTGGGAAGCTATAACATTGCAGTGGAGATGTTTGGGTTTCGGCTGGCACCCAGGCTCCGAGATCCTGCGGGGAGGGTCCCTTAGCCCAAACATCTACACAAGCAGTTTTATAGCCCCACGTTCCCAGCCTAGCCCCGGGCATTTTACTGCAATGTAGACGTACCCTGAGGGACCTACAACCAGTCAAGGGCAGAGCCAGGGACAGAACCCAGGAGTCCTACCTGCTACAGCTGGCTCTCACATGCCTTGATGAAATGCTTTCCCCTCTGCATCCCGTACACTGGTACGGAAGGCGGGGCCTGGGGGTGCCTGCTGCTCCAGATGCTTTATATTGGTTAAAAACAACGGCACATTTGTGCTGAAAATAACCCTGCTGTCCCCAAGCGGCCACCATGCAAGAAGGGTGACAAGGGAGCTAAGAGGCGAGTAAGGCATGGACACTAGGAGTTCAGCAGAATCCTTGCAAGTCCCATTTCATCTTCCCTAGTCCCAACTGGCATTGAACGGGAACAGCGGAGAGAAAGGGAAACAAAGCTTCAGCAGAGCTGATAACAGAATAGCTGGCACCCTTAATCTGAACAAGACGTTCCTATTTCCTCCCCGCCACAGCCGTCCATCTCCTGAAGCAGAGCAAAGGGCCCAGAAAGGTATTATGCAATGTCCAGCTCAAGTTTCCATAAACAGGAGGCCATTTTTATGGGCTTCGACTCAAGAATGTACTCAGGAAACGCTTGTGGGGAAGGACTCATATTTTAGACAAATAAGGGAAAAGTAGGGGAAAGCGTGTCCCACATGGCTTGAATTCATGAAATTACTACTAAACCTCCGATTACTTGGTTAATTCTCTAGCCCGAGTTGAATGTAGGCCTTTCCTACTGATAGCCTAATTAGCAAGAAATTCACTAGCATTCTACTCTGCACTTTTCTGTGTTTTCCCCCCTTACACTTGTGCTTTATAGAGGTGCTGTTTGCTTAGGACTGCAGCTTCAGAGGGAGTGGAGGAATGTACTAGGACGCTAGGGTGGTTACACAGACCTGATTTACAGATGCTTGTTGCAAACTGACAAAGGAATCAAACTACAGACTGTCCCCAATTACTGGGCATAATACAACATATATAGGGGCCACTGCAGAAGTTCCCAAGACAATGCCATTCCACTGTAAGGGGGAGAGGGCACAGAAAACACCGAGAGCTATCACAGACCAAATGGAGCCAGTGACTTAATGTATTGGAGTTGTGTAGGGGGGATGGTATAGGGAGAATTCTGGGCACAGGACTGGGAGTCAGTAACTCCTCAGTTTTCGTCCCAGCTGTGACTCCCTCTCTCGACTTGGAAAAGTTAACTTCCGCTTGGGAGCTTGGGTTTCCCTATCCGTAAACCTGTAGAAATGCCAACTTCCTAATGTCCCAGGCAGCTGCAGCAAGGATGCAAAAATGTTTTAAAGTGCAAAATGGTGCTGGGTTGCTAACCACCACATTTAGCAACTCCATCAATGTGACTTCATGGGTGCTTCTGTTCTTACTAGTCAGCCGAAATGTACTGCAAAAAGGAGATATTAACAGGAAAGTGAGCCCCACTGCCACCCACTCAGCCTGGCTGCTGCAGAGCTAAGAACACAGTTTCATCTGTAGTTTGCAGTCTTATAAAGTTGTATTTTAATAATCATTGTTTTACAAAATGTTTTGGGATCCGCTACTCAGGCAGGAATAAATATCCCCAGGAGCCATAAATAGACACAATGGGAGTTTAACTTTTGTTACACAAAGAGTTGAAGTGATTGCTCCCAAACACTGATACTAAAGCAAGCAGCTCCTTCTATCCAAGTCTTAAATAACAAAGTATCTTGGCACTAGATTACTTGGGGGTCTTCATGAGGCTCTTGTTTAAAGCAGACTAATTAAATCTGGTCTCTCTTTAAAATCTAAAAATGCATATTTTAGAAGAGCTGGGGAGACTAGGAATTCATGTTGCACAGAGAACTCTGGGGAAAGACACCAGTCTCCCACAAAGACCCTCTACATCTATCCTGCTACTCCAGTATAATGTAGATTTGGAAATCTGCAGGTTTCTTTATCTTGCAGATTAATCTGTAAACTACATGCATAGCCAGATAACTGTACCCATTTCTCCTCCAGGATGAGAAGATGTATATTATTTCTATTGTAAATCAGGGGTTGGGAGAGGGAGAAGTCATACTATGGTGACAGGGGCCATATGATCACTTACTTAGATAGAACAGGATTCTCAGTGTGAAATGCTCCACCAATTTAAAACTTTACTCTGTAATTTTCTCAAAGAATCTAGTTGCTTTTCCTGAAAAACACTTCCTATTTGGTGCCAGATTTTGGGTGTGACTGAAGAACACAATATTTGAAGGTTTTCAGATAAGGGTAGTTTCCTTTAAACACTATGAAAATAAGAAAGAAAAACTTGTAGCACCTTAGAGACTAACAAATTTATTTCAGCATAAGCTTTCGTGGGTTAGTACCCACTTCATCGGATGCATGGAATGAAACATACAGTAGACAGATATTTATACAGTCAGAGAAACATGATAAGGTGGAGGTGCATAGACCAACCTTAAGAGGCTAATTAATTGAGAGGAACCATAACAGCAGGGGAAGAATCATAACATTCAAAAACCAGGAGAACACTTCAACCTCCCTAATCACTCACTGACAGACTTGAGGGTAGCAGTGTTGCGACAGATTAACTCGAAAAACAGACTTCAAAGAGAAACTGTTGAACTCGAATTGATATGCAAACTAGATTGCATTACCTCAGGATTAAATAAGGACCTCGAATGGCTCGGCCATTACGTTAATTGAATCTATTTCCCTTAAGTTAACGATCCTCATTCACACCTGTGTGACCATCTTGTTTATCACTTCAAAGGTTTTTCTTCCCCTGCTGTTATGGTTCCTCTCAATTAATTAGCCTCTTAAGGTTGGTCTATGCACCTCCACCTTATCATGTTTCTCTGACTGTATAAATATCTGTCTACTGTATGTTTCATTCCATGCATCCGATGAAGTGGGTACTAACCCACGAAAGCTTATGCTGAAATAAATTTGTTAGTCTCTAAGGTGCTACAAGTTTTTCTTTCTTATTTTCATTTTGCTGACACAGACTAACACGGCTACTACACTGAAACCTATCTTTAAACACTATGATGCCATTGTCTTGGTTTCCATTAACACTTCCAAGTAATACCAGGCAGTGGAAGATAAAACATTAGCTACTGCAGCAGAAGTATCTTATTTCAATGTGCAAGAAGTGCTAAAATCCCCGTGAAACACCAGCACAAACTGGCAAATGAGGCATTCCTAGACCACGGAAAGTCACAGCAAAGCAAACATGGTGTTCTAACAGGGTCAGATCCAGATGGCCTTATTCCTTTAGCAGTAGTACCTTCAACTTTCCCCTTCCTGCAGAAGAGAGAATCTGTCCACACATAGAAAAGTGGATTTCATATTTTAAGGACACATTGTAATAGCACTTGTACTGTATCCATCCAGAGCATTCTGGGTGAAGCTCTGAGACCATGGATTAGGCAGCATTTGTTTAGGAGTGACTGGACAGTGCAAGGGCATAGTTTTAATCACAGTTCTAACTCACTTGCTGTGTGGCCTTGGATAAATAACTCACCTCCGTTACAGATGAGGAAACAGAGAGAAGTTAAGGGGCTCTCCCTACTCATCGGGATAGTGGGAGGATTAATGTTTGTCTAACACTATAAGCATTTTTTTGATTCAGTGCCACTGCAGAAATTTTGAAACCGCTGCAAAAGAACTAGGGTGATGAATTATGTTCAGTAGGTTGCATTCTAGTGCTGTAATTAAACTGGAAGTAAATGATGATTGAGTAGCTGGCACGCTTCCCTCTGGATCTGCACCGAACCAATGTCCCACTGGCATTATGGGCTGTGCCGCTGGATGTACAGCGTGGTAGATGAAATGTAACAGAACAGCCCTATGGTTGGTAATGATCCCAGGAGACATTTTTCAGAAGTAATCATGGCCAACTTGGATAATTATATTCTTGCTTACCTACCTACAATTCCCCCTCTCTCTGCTTCCTACCCTAAACGTTAGGTAGCGTAATTGTGCACTGTTAAACAGCTGCAATGTCCAACTGCAGAGATCCCTGAATTTTTGTGGCGAGGAGACTGATCCCTTAGAGTTTAGAATTCTGTAGAGTACTTGGATACTTGCAAAAGCCACTACAAAAACTGAAACCAACTCAAATATTTCCCCAATTGTTTAGAGATGGGACTCTAGCTAAAATGGTAATACTTATGTGCTGTATTTCTCACAGGTTGGCTGGGAGTCCACTGCCTGCTCTCACAAGAAAACACTGAGAGGGCCTTATTTAAACCATAACTTATTTCTCCCCAGCTCTAAACACCTACTAGACGTACTATAGCACTGAAAACTAAGTTCAGTTGCTCCAGTTGAGGAGCAATACATAATCCATCCTCAAGACAAGTTCAAACATTCAATACACTAACAAGCTAACCAACAGAAAAGAGTTTTCAGCCTCTAAGATCAGTCTACTAATGAACTATTGTTAAAGACAATGTGTGTATAAATCTGCAAACATGGGAGCGGTCAGATAATGGGCAAAATGCCAAAACACAAATAGAAAGCTGTGCCTGGAATTAAAGTCAGTGGTACTCCCACACTGTGGGAATGTTGATATTAAACGGGGCTAAAAGTTCTGAACAGGTTACAGCCCTCAGATGATGAAACTTCTTTTGCATCTTAACACAATTAGTACATCTAAAAAGACTGAGTTTTCTCCCATGACTTTTTAAAAGATAATCAGTCCATGTCCTTGTGGTAGGGAAGGAAGATAGTTTTGAGCACTGCCTTTTAAAAAGAGCCTAATTCAGAACATTCTGAATTATCCCTTTGCAGATGGACTTGACTAAAGAGGTCCATTTGCGAGCTGCTTTTACAGATGACTTGTAGTTTTTTGCTTGTCTCATATATGCCCTAGTAAATTACTAACATCACAATTATTCAGATGCAAGAAATTCATAATTAGGTGTCAGTAACCTCAGTATAGGTGGCTTCTTTATGTTTCATAACTGTTTTGTTTTCTAGAATTCAACAATATGTAACCGCACAGGAAAAATGAAGTTACAGCCCCTTTCATCCAAGGATCCCCAAAGCGCTTAATACACTAAGGCTCACAACCCTCATAAGGGAAGTTTTAGCTCTATTACAGACAGAGAAATCAAACAAGTCAATTCACCTTTCAGCCTCAAGGTCAAAAAGCAGGTCCTGACTCCTAAGTCCTTGTGCTAACCAGGAGTCCCTCTAACAGAGAACTTTTCATCTCAGTGTTCCAGAAGGAAGCAAAAGTTTATTCAACTGGGTCTGATCAGGACCTTTGACTTTACCATAATCTAAACGAGGAGGGTTGTGGCTTTAAAAAAATAATTCAAATCTTTCCTGTTTCATGGCTTCTCTCAGCTGTATAGTTTGCTAGCCATAGTAACAAAACAACAACAAATGCCTTAGAGAAGCCTGGGGCTAGGATAAGCTTGTTCATTATAATTGTCCATTTTCTAATGTGTTGATCAATCTTGACTGAAGGGTTATTTTTTCCCTGCCATGAGTCTCTCTACGTGACGCGAAGAGTGTCTCTTTACCTTCACTGTCGGTGAGAACCTCCATGCGGCCGCTGAACATGGCCTTAAGCATGGTGTCCTGCTTGGTCAGGGTCTGCATTGTGGTGTAGTAGAGAGCACCACCAATGTTCAGCTTGACATACTTGGAGCTCGGGCTGGTCCCTTTGAAGGAGGTGGTGCGAGTCGCAGCTGCCGGCACTGCTGAGCTCACCACGCTTTCTCCTGACATCTCTTCCTGAAAACAAGAGTGGTTGCCAATTAGGCCTGCTTTTGCACTGCGTACCACACAATTTCCTGCTCCCTTGTAACATTTTATGTAGGTAATACTAATACACTCCTGTTCTCTAGCCCCAGCTGGGAAACACAATGCCTCACGATATCCTGTCAGGTAGCTAAGGCTTATCTCCATTTTGCAGCTGGAGGAACCAAGGTTAAATGTTTTGCCCAAGCTCACAACATGAGAGGGGCAGAGCTGGAAATAAAGCCAGGAGTTCTGGCTCTCACTCCCCTGCCCTATACCCTCCCATTGAATGAAAACTGCTTTTCCTATGCCTGTCTCTGTAATAAAATATGGAAAACTCTAGGGCATGGTTTCAGGACTTTTTACTAGAGACCTGCCCTGTAGTAGTTTAATGCCATGCTGACCAGTTTCCTGCAGCTTTGGCAAACAGAGCAAAGTTAAGCTAAACTGAAATCCAGAGCATTCACTCTTTGACTGTCCAATGCTTAACGTTTTTTTTTTTTAACGCAGCGGGTTACTTCCCCTTTCTGAACTAACAAAGTTTACAATGGCTTTGTACCCAATGGAAGCATTTAAAACCAACATTTTTTCCACACTAAACAGCTACTCTCAATTCACAGCACTGCAGACAAAATCCTGTGCATGGAAGATTCTGGACTTTCATCTATTTCACTATAAACAGTTTCAGCTGATCTGAACTTGCTATACATGGGTTCCACTGTTTAACTTTCCATATTGGGTGTTATTCCAGTCTCAGCTCCTCTTTGCTGCTTTTAAATATTTTACTTAAAGGTCACAAAGAAACCCTGCATACAATCTCCTGAGGGTTAGACAAGCCAACTAAAGAATGTAAATAAACTAAACCAGTGCAGAGTTTTGTGAACCCTAGGCAGCATTTTACAACCTGAAATTATCTACGTGGCTAAACTGAGTAGAAGGATGAAAAAGTGCGTTATTCATCTCTCCACCTAAAAACTTAAGATTTAAATTCTTCTGGGAAGTGGCTTAGTTCTGCCATCATCTGGCATTTGAGTAAGAACAAGAACGGCCATACTGGGTCAGACCAAAGGTCCATCCAGCCCAGTATCCTGTCCACCAACAGTAGCCAATGCCAGGTGCCCCAGAGTGAGTGGACCTAACAGGTAATGATCAAGTGATCTCTCTCCTGCCATCCATCACCCCCCTCTGACAAACAGAGGCTAAGGACACCATTCCTTACCCATCCTGGTTAACAGCCATTAATGGACTTCATCTCCATGAATTTATCCAGTTCTCTTTTAAACCCTGTTATAGTCCTAGCCTTCACAGCCTCCTCAGGCAAGGAGTTCCATAGGTTGACTGTGCGCTGTGTGAAGAAGAACTTCCTTTTATTTGTTTTAAACCTGCTGCCCACTAATTTCATTGGGTGGCCCCTAGTTCTTATTTACTTGTTCCCATAATAGAACTTTTCCTTATTCATTTCCTCCACACCACTCATAATTTTATATACCTCTATCATATCCCCCCTTAGTCTCCTCTTTTCCAAGCTAATAAGTCCTAGCCTCTTTAATCTCTCCTCATATGGGACCCATTCCAAACCCCTAATCATTTTAGTTGCCCTTCCCTGAAACTTTTCTAATGCCAGTATATCCTTTTTGAGATGAGACCACATTTATATGCAGTATTCAAGATGTGGGCGCACCATGGAGTTGTATAAGGGCAATAAGATATTCTCCGTCTTATTCTCTATCCCCTTTTTAATGATTCCTAACATCCTGTTTGCTTTTTTGAGTGCCGCTACACACTGCATGGACGTCTTCAGAGAACTATCCACGATGACTCCAAGAGTACATTCACACCCGTATAGGGAGTCAGACTGGATGATCCATGAAACTATTACAAATCTCACTGGCTGTGATTCAGAGTGCAGATTTCAGTGAGAAAAAAATCTTTAGTAATTAAATTTAGTGCTTCTGAAATTAAGGGTGTGTGCGCATTTGTGAATGTAGACTTCTCATCTCCGTACATTCACAGTGCTTTCAATGCATTTAGGATGGTGTATAATCTCCTACTATTCTTGCCTTGAGATTTTCCACACACTGTTCCATTGAACTACCTCCCTCCTAACCTGTAGCATCCATGCTGTATCATGAACCTTCCTGAGCAGAGGCAATATTGAGAGATAATTTTAAAATGTGGACATGTGAGAACCAAGATAAAAAGCTTCCCCACCAATTCATTCCCCACTGGTCCTCTAATAAGAATCAGACTGTGAGTTCTAGAGCAGAAAGGCTCACACGCTAATCGACAGCTGCTCCAGGCAACTGAACACATTTGCGTTTTTGCACATCAAAAGACTGAAAGGGAGATAAGTTAGCCACATTATATATATATATATATCGCTCTCTGACTCACTCATGACCAGGCCTCTGTCAAATCATCACTTTGTGGTTAGACTCGGGCTCCTACAATGCACCAGGATGGGATGACTAAAGCACAGCCACCTCAGACCCATCGAGGGCCTACAGTGTTTGGGCAAACAGTCTTCTGCACACATGGGTAGAAGCCACCTCTTATATCATCCACGTTCTGCTGCGGTTCAGAGACCTTTAATGCAGCTGGCAATGCAGGTACGCGAGCTGGCTACATTTGGTAGGGGTAGGCAGAGCCTGGACAGAGGCTATCAGGCAGCT
The DNA here is from genome assembly GCA_033296515.1 of Macrochelys suwanniensis. Lineage (NCBI taxonomy): Eukaryota > Metazoa > Chordata > Testudines > Chelydridae > Macrochelys > Macrochelys suwanniensis. The sequence goes on along the minus strand of CM065789.1, from coordinate 3,666,390 downwards.
CGGAAAGGTATGGCACTAGGGGACCACTATTGATAGCAAGGGGTCTCCTTGCTACTGTTCGTAGAGCAGAGGAGAGAGGCAGGGCCGGCAGAGAACCCCCCGCCCCCCCAGCTAGAGTGATAGTAACAGGAGACCCAGCCCCTATACTGCACAGCCCCCCACCTGGGGCAAGAGCAGCACCCCACCCTGCTGGGGCACTGAGACAGGACTGGCCCTAGACCACCCAGCAGCACCAGCCCTCGCCTATGCCCAGCCCCCGGGGCCTCGCCCCCCTCAGCCCAGCGCCAGACCTCCCCCCTTGTCCTCTCCCCGCCCCCGGGCCCCAACCTCAGCCCAGCCCCAGACCTCCCCCCTTGTCCTCTCCCCGCCCCCAGACCTCCCCCCTTATCTTCTCCCCGCCCCCAGACCTCCCCCCTTATCCTCTCCCCGCCCCCAGACCTCCCCCCTTATCCTCTCCCCGCCCCCAGACCTCCCCCCTTGTCCTCTCCCCGCCCCCGGGCCCCAACCTCAGCCCAGCCCCAGACCTCCCCCCTTATCCTCTCCCCGCCCCCAGACCTCCCCCCTTATCTTCTCCCCGCCCCCAGACCTCCCCCCTTATCCTCTCCCCGCCCCCAGACCTCCCCCCTTGTCCTCTCCCCGCCCCCGGGCCCCAACCTCAGCCCAGCGCCAGACCTCCCCCCTTGTCCTCTCCCCGCCCCCAGACCTCCCCCCTTGTCCTCTCCCCGCCCCCAGACCTCCCCCCTTATCCTCTCCCCGCCCCCAGACCTCCCCCCTTGTCCTCTCCCCGCCCCCGGGCCCCAACCTCAGCCCAGCCCCAGACCTCCCCCCTTATCCTCTCCCCGCCCCCAGACCTCCCCCCTTATCTTCTCCCCGCCCCCAGACCTCCCCCCTTATCCTCTCCCCGCCCCCAGACCTCCCCCCTTGTCCTCTCCCCGCCCCCGGGCCCCAACCTCAGCCCAGCGCCAGACCTCCCCCCTTGTCCTCTCCCCGCCCCCAGACCTTCCCCCTTGTCCTCTCCCCGCCCCCAGACCTCCCCCCTTATCCTCTCCCCGCCCCCAGACCTCCCCCCTTGTCCTCTCCCCGCCCCCAGACCTTCCCCCTTGTCCTCTCCCCGCCCCCAGACCTCCCCCCTTATCTTCTCCCCGCCCCCAGACCTCCCCCCTTATCCTCTCCCCGCCCCCAGACCTCCCCCCTTGTCCTCTCCCCCAGCCCAGCCCCCCTCGTTCCCCCTCAACCCGGGCCCCGACTTCCGCCCCGCCGGGCCTCGCCCAGCCCAAGTGGCAGCCCGCCGGGGAGCCCCCTCCCGCGCCAGGGGCTGGGCTGACCCGTGTCCGACCCCGGCGCTCACCATGAAAAGCCCAAGCGAGTCCCCGAGGCAGCTCCGCGGAGAAGCCGGAAGCACCCGGGGCGGGACAGGGGAACTTCCGCCCCTCGCTCACGGCCCGTCGTCGTTCCCAGGACACCTCACTTCCGCCCCGCAGAGCGCTCCACCCAAACCTGTCCGATGTCCCCTCGGCCCTCGCGAAGCGCGGGGCCCATGGGCCCGCCCGTTCCCCTCGGCCCGCCGGCTGGGGCCTGGGAGGCGGCGTGCCCGTGTGCGAATGGCTGCGGGGCCCCGGCGCCCCCGGGAGCGGTTAGCGGGCCCCCTGGCTGAGCCGGGCCTGCGTTCCCGGGCGGGGCGCTAAGCGCGGCGCACAGGCGGCGCTCGGCTGCTGCCCCGGCCTGGCCCTCGGAGGGGGTGGTGCTGCCCCCCCCGGGCGTTCGCAGAGGCGGCCCCGGCTGCGCTGAGGGGCGGGCATGTGAGGCGGCTGCTTGGGGGGCTGGGCCGGGCCAGGGTGCAGCGGGTGTCGGGCAGTGCGGGGGATCTGGGGGGCGGGGGGGGCGCTGTGTTGGGGGATCCTGGGAGCGGGGGGAGGGAGCGGTGTGCTGGGGGCGGGGGAGTGGGATTGGGGGTGGGAGGTGGTGTGCTGGGGGATCGGGGAGGGGGGGTGTGCTGGGGGATCGGGGAGGGGGGGTGTGCTGGGGGATCTTGGGGGCGGGGGGGGAGCGGTGTGCTAGGGGATGCTGGGGGCGGGGGAGTGGGATTGGGGGTGGGAGGTGGTGTGCTGGGGGATCGGGGAGGGGGGGTGTGCTGGGGGATCTTGGGGGCGGGGGGGGGAGCCGTGTGCTGGGGGCGGGGGAGTGGGATTGGGGGTGGGAGGTGGTGTGCTGGGGGATCGGGGAGGGGGGGTGTGCTGGGGGATCGGGGAGGGGGGGGTGTGCTGGGGGATCGGGGAGGGGGGGGTGTGCTGGGGGATCTTGGGGGCGGGGGGGGGGAGCGGTGTGCTAGGGGATGCTGGGGGCGGGGGAGTGGGATTGGGGGTGGGAGGTGGTGTGCTGGGGGATCGGGGAGGGGTGGTGACCTGGTGCTCGGAGAGGTGTTTTGTTCTTGTTATTATATTTGTCAGGCTTTGCTATGAAATTTAGTGACATGGATATTCTGATAGAAGAGATTTACATGAGAGATAAAGGGTTTTTTTTACTTCCTCGAAGCAGGTTTGAGACATACCACTTGCAGCAGGTGGACTAAAACCATGATGCACCTTTCTGTGTTTTGAGGTTTGTCCAGCATTTCTCCCTGTGTGGCTGCTGGGTGATTTGGTAGGTGAGTACAGCCGAAGACATCTAGAACAACAAATGAAATTAATAGACCCCCCCACAGCATCTAGAATTGATTGGTTTATCTCTACACAGACGAAGGGAGACTCTATTTGAAGTCAGAGGAGATGTGGATCATGTTTGTATATGGATGAGTATCAGTATTTGTTCTGCAGAAGCAAATCCTCAGGTGAGTTTTGTGTAAAGTTTTTATAAAAATTTTTTGCCTTTAATATTCACACAGTAGAAATGTACGCATCTGAGCTTTGACGGCTCTGGGGCTGCGATTGTTGCTCCATAAATATTGAAACCGTCTCTAAATATTTACTGAGCAATTCACCTGTTACAGATGCAATAGAGTGGGCCGGTCTAGATGGTTTAGGGGCAGAGCACCGTGCTATCACGTTGAGATAGCTGAGTTCAGGACCAGTTTCAGCCTCGTTCTTCCCTGGCTGGGAGCATGGTGGAAGCAGCACATTTAGGGTCACGAGTGACGTCATCCCCACCAAAAGTGGCTTTCTGGAAGGACTAGCATCCAGCCTTCCCTCACTAGCGGGAGAGGTCAACCAACTACAGGGAGATGAAGTGGGGAGGTAATGGGGAAGTTTCCTACAAAGAAAGATGCTATATAGTCTCCATTTACCGAAGGGGACACTGGGAAGTTCCCAAAATGCTTGACAGCTGTTTCATGGTCTAAACTGGGGTGATTCCACTTGGACAAACTGGGTCCGTCCATCACCTCCTTTATTTTTATTTCAGACAGTTCTGTTGTTATCCACCCTTGTTCCCCTGCCCTTCAGAATTCTCTATAGACTCTTATTAAAGCTGATGTGGGAACATGACAAGCTGGTGGGGCTGAGGCGGAGATTTAGAAGTAGGAGAGCAAATGTGCTGGCTGATGGGGTTCTGGTACCAGTCTTGTTCTTGTTTTCCCCTTAATTCTGCTGCTGACACTTTGCGCTTTTGATGCCCCTTGAACGTTGTACTTTGGCGCCCCATTGGGTTATGGGTTACTGGAATGGGTTACCTAGGGAGGTGGTGGAATCTCCTTCCTTAGATGTTTTTAAGGTCAGGCTTGACAAAGCCCTGGCTGGGATGATCTAATTGGGTTTGGTCCTGCTTTGAGCAGGGGGTTGGACTAGATGACCTCCTGAGGTCCCTTCCAACCCTGAGATTCTATGATTCTTCTCTATCTCATGCTCTGTGTTCTGGGGACACCTCATTTCCTCTGTCTAAAGGCAGACACAGCCTGTCAAAACCAACCAAAGCAGGTCTCTTGGAGCGATGTAGGGAATTGCCCCTCCATGCATACCTACCCTGGGGCTATATGTTATGTCCATATCACTCCCAGCTCCCTAAACACACTTGATGCATGTATTCTAACATCCAGATAACTCCTTCCTTTCTCTCCCCCGATCTCATCTTTGTGGAAGGTTGCAAAAATGTTTGGTGCAGCACAGTCATCCAAAGCCCAGTTCCTCGATAAAGCGCGTCAGGCCCGTGAGGAGCGGAGAGAGCTGAAAGAGAGAGAGAGAGCCGCCATTCAGATCCAAGCCCTGGTCAGGAGGTTTCTTTGTCGATGCTGGCTGCAGAGGGAGATCAGGTGTGTGAAATTCCACCCCTCGCGCGGGCTTTGTTGCTTGTTACGAACTGAGCTCTTTATGTAGATGACTGTGGTTTTTTAAAACGCTCAACATTTGATTCCTCCTCCTTCCCAGGAGAGAAGTGGAGGATTTCTTTGAAATAAATGAATCTGCTTCCAGTAAAAGAAGTGCACTTTCCATCTTCAAAATTTCCAGGAAACTGCTGTTCATTTTCAAAATTAAAGAGGACAAAGAGGTAAAACTGCTGCTCTGACACATTTCCCCCCTCAGATTAACAATGTGTAATGTAGTCTATATGTTTAATATATATGAACTGTTACTTGGCTTGTCAAATGGGTTGTTACAACATGGAGGGTTCAGAGCATGACCTGCGGCTCCTTTTGTCTTGTAATGCCATGGTGAGGACAGTGGGGAGGCAGCAGGCCTGCGAGCTGAGAACTCCTGAGTTCTAATCCTGGCTCTGACACTCAGTTAATTTGAGCAAGTCATTTACTAATACACCCGATGGGCCAGCTAGCTCCGGTGTAAAGCACCACCACACTCGAGCAAGAGGGTTTTGTGTGTTCCTGGGACTCTGGTTAGGGGCAACACTCAAATAGTAACCTGAGTTAATTTTGCAGAGAAGACAAAGCCCTAATAGCCCAGCCTCAGTTTTTCCATCTGTAAAATTGAGATAATATTAATACGTGCCTCCCAGGGGAGTTGTGGAGGCCAGTCAGGGTAAAAGCACTCTGAGGATGAGTGGCCATATTAAGTTGTATTAAATCTGTTCAGCTGTATTTTGTTGTTCCCAGTTGCCTCTTTCCCGAGCAATTTCTGTTCTGTCAAGAGAAATACAAGTACATCAAATGTTGTTCTAGTACTTGTATCTGATTTTAAATGTGTACTTAGTGTGACATACAGTTCCCTGAGCTCCAGCCATGTTCCCTCTCCTCCCCCGCCAGGCCTTGGTGCCACAATGTTGGTTGGCCCCTGTGTTACAGTAACTAATTACATCATTGAAGTGTCACCCCTAGGAGTAAACTGATCCCTTCTCAGGCCAAGGAGTAATCTGGATTCTTTTCCATTTTGCTTCCTGAGAATCCTGAAATTCCTGTCCCGAGTGGGACTGATGTCATAGAGCCTAGAGTGGTTGGAAGTCTCTGTGTAACTTGCAAGCAAGACAAATGTAATCAAACTCAATCTGTAGTCTAAAAGGGAGCAATTATATATATCAATGGGTTTTTCCTTCCTCTTAGGACACCAGTATTAGCCACTGCCAAAGACAAGATGCTAGTCTCAGCGGAGCTTCAGTTGCTTCTAGCGTGGAAGGCCTTTACTTCCCATAATCTGCCGTTTTTAACAGTTTTTCCCAAGTAACTGACTGTACTTGTGGGGAAGTACAGTAACATGTCTCTCTCTTTCTTTACAGAGGTTTGAAACGTTGTGTCGCTGTATCCTGAATAGTATGGATGTTGAGAATGAGCCCAAGGTCAGTAGGTCAACTTTGTTAGAAGCATTTAGGTTTTATTTTTTTAAAAGTTCACTAATCTGAAATATCAAGAGTGAGAGACACTCAGGTATCACTTATATTCCATGGTGGATTGTTTTGATGTGTTTTAAAAAAACCCATAGAAAAGCCCAGGATAGCTACATGGACCACAAGGGTCAAAAGAGCATTTCCCGCATGGTACGATTTACAACTGACCTATTCATTACCAGGGGCGGGGTAATTCTGTTCCAGTACTGGGATCTGCGTGGCCTGTGGAAGTAGTTTTATTACACCGCTTCTGGGCTTGTATTCTGGATAAGGAACAGAGCAGAAAAAGTTACCACAAATTTCTCCTGTTCTTTGCCTCTAGGTGTGGTATGTGTCACTAGCACTTTCTAAGGATCTTACACTCTTGTGGATCAAACAGATCAAGGACATCTTGTGGTTTTGCTGTGAGTTTCTCAAACAGCTTAAGGTAAAAATCTTTCATTGGTTTTAGCTCTGTCTCTCTTGTGGTTTCACACTTTAGTGTTGTAGACTTGGTTTATTAATGTTGATTTTCTTGTTATTCCAGCCTGACATCCTACAAGACTCTAAACTGGTCAATTTGCACCTCACGATGCTTGTTACCTTCACAGACACTTCCACGTGGAAAATACTTCGGGGAAAAGGTCTGTGTGGCTCTTTCCAAAACCCTGTTGTAGCCACCAATCCAGACCTTTCTTCTTTCTCTTTGTTTTAAAGTCCTCCGGCTTGGGCTCCAGAAAGGGAATATTTTTCTTCTCTCGTATGCACTGCCAAGCTGTATGACTTGTTCTGTGCAGACTGAGCAACAGAGATCCATGCTGTGGATCGGAGAGGAGAATTCCTCCTAAGATCATAATAGCTCAATCAGTATTGCTGTTCTCTCGTAATGCTCCATTGTCATGTGGATCAAAAGCTTCCTTGATGTAAGAGTATGATGACTTCCGGTTCTCTTGAATTCCATCAAAAATATCATCTTTAATTGTACTCGTGAAAAGATTGACCCTGAAGAAATCTTATGGAAAAACTCTAAACTGAAAAAACTCTAAACATGCTATTTAAATTCAATTTCAGTATCTAAAATATCTCCAAAAGCTACTAAACTCGGAGTTTTGTGTAGGGTAGCAATGAGTCTGGGAATAAAGGTGTTAATAGAAGTTTGTCATAATTCACAATGTAAGACTACAGTTCATATAGATTCTATGACACAAAAATAATTCTCAGAAATGTCATTATTTTGTCCTCGCAGGAGAAACCCTGCGACCTGCCATGAACCACATCTGTGCAAATATCATGGGACATCTCAATCAGAAGGGATTTTATTCTGTGCTGCAGGTTTGTTTGTGATTATAATAGTTGATATGCTTTTCAAATCCTGCAGTGTTTTTTCCCTTAACATGCTTGGGTTGGGCATGTATTGGCAGTGACTCTCTCTGAGAATACTTTGCTTATGGTTGGTGTGACGTTCCCCTCTGGTGTTATCCAGACTGGTTATCTGCTAGGTCACTCCAATCCTTGATTCTGGGAGCCAGCCTTACGCTGCTCTGCCGTGAGAACCCCCACTCCTGGGCTGTTCACGCACAGCCTCTGACGTGTAAGCTGCTCCCAGCTACTTGCAACCAAATGACACTAGCCAATATATCCGGTCCCAGACACAACCCTAGGAACCTCTGTCTTGCAGTGTCCAGTTATGCTCGCTGGACGCTGCAAGCTTGTATGAGTTCGTCAATTTAACAAAGAAATAGATATGTACCAGGCCTGTTAGCCCAAGGGGAGCCTCTGACATGCTTCAAACCAAATGCACTGCTTCAGGTAGAATAAACAAACAGATTTATTCACTATAAAGATCGATTTTTAAGTGATTATAAGTTAAAACATAAGTCAGATTTAGTCAAATGGAATAAAAGCACTTCAGTGCCCTAACAAACTTAGATGCTTCTCACCACGGGCCGGCTGGTTGCTCTTCAGCCAGGCTCTCCCCTTTGATCAGGGCTTCAGTCGCTTGGTGTGGTGTCTGTAGATGTAGGCGGGAGAGAGAGAGAGAGCGTGGCAAATGTCTCTCCCTTGTATCATGTCCTTTCTTCCCTCTTGGCTTTGCCCTCCCCCCTCCCCTTCAGAGTCAGGTGAGCATTACCTTATCGCAGTTTGAAACTGACCAAAGGAAGTGGGGTGAGTCCCTCGAGAGTCTAACAGATTCTTTTGTTGCTGCCTAGGCCAGCGTCCTTTGTTCCTGTGAGTCTGGGCTGGGTTTGTCCCATACCTGCCCTGATGAGGTGTGAACTGCCTCTCTGCTCTTGGAGAGTTTTTGCCTGGGCTTATTTTAAGCCATGACGATACATTTTCAGCCTCATAACTACATACATGGAATGATAACCTATAACAACAATGCTCAGTGCATCATGAGCCTTCTGAAGACAGCCGAAATGACAAACTTTGCATTGAATGCCACACAATCATTTTACAAGGATGAACATGGGGGTGCTGGGTTTTCCCCTGAAGTACAGAGGGTCACAGTCAGTAAACAAAAAAACTCACCCATCCCTCCTTTCCATGAGCAATATTTAATCTAAATACCATTTCATCATCTCATTAGGAGATGGAAGGCATCAGTGCAGTGCAGCTGGTTAGAATACAGAGCTAGGAGTCAGGAGTTTTGAATTCTGTTCCCATCCCTGCCATTGGATTTGTGTGTGATTTTAGGCAGGTTTCTTCACCTTTCTGTGCCTCACTTCTTTCCATCTGTAAAATGGGAGTGTGCGTCTTTCACAGGGTTGTTGCGAGGCTTGCTTATGGATTATAAAGGGCCTTGAGACTCTGAAGAAAGGCCCTATAAAAATGGCAAGTGTGATCAGAGCATACCTCTTTGAATGCAGTTTCTCTGTGCTGCCAGTACCTGGAACAGAAATGCTCTGATCCAGGCCAGTGACTTGTAACAACCACATTAAAGCAACACTCTCTCTAATTTCTTTATATAGCTCTTGAAAGTGACACTGCCCTTCAAGAACACAGTTGGATTCTTTCTCTAACAAGAGTTGCAATTTTTTTTTCCAGATTTTGCTAACGAATGGCTTGGCAAGATCCAGACCATCCCTGTCCAAAGGCACTTTAACTGCAATCTTTTCTCTTGCATTGCGGTAAGGCAGCAAAAGGAGCTTCGGGTGATATGTAGCCAAAGCTGCTTTCAGTGTCTGTCTGAAGACCTCTTGCCCTGCCCGTTTCTCATTGTGTTTCTCTCTTTGTAGCTGTCTGAGAGTTTGTCGTATTAGTGCATGATGCTAATTTAGGTGGAGGGCTTGATTTTTTTACTACACTGTACCCCTAAAATCAAGTGTTTATAAATCACTTGTAAAGGTTAAACTTGTGTTGTGTTTCTGTGTGTTGGGTAAATAGTCTGAAGGAATGGGCCTTCTTTCTGCAAGTGTGATTTGCATCTCACAGTGAACTGCCAGTACACCTCTAACTACGTAATTGTGGATGCACGTCAGGTAGAGGTGCAGATGATCAGATCTGTGCTTGCAGTTCAATTTGCATGTGTAAATTGTGTCCCCCTAAGAGGGACTAGCTAGAAACACCCACCCTGCATTCCAAAATAAAGTCCAGGCACAATCCAAACTCCGATCTGCAAAGCCCAGATCTCTTCACGGGAAGTTCACTTGGTGTCAGACCATGGTGCCCAAGGAGCATCCCTAAAGACTTTCACAAGCTAACTCTCTGAACCGGTTTCCTTCCATAAGTGTCATTTCTGGGATCATGGGACAGGCTCACATCTGATATAATTCCAGCAAGAGTAGTGATTTCTGACCCTGCCCCAGACTCAAACTGGTCTTGTATCAGTCACTTAAGCTTTGCCTGAGTAAATGGGAACTACTTATTTATATACTTCACGGGAGTGTTGTGAGGTTTAATCTAGTTGGCGTTTATGGAGCTCTTTAGAGACATGGGAGGTGCTGTGTATTATGGAATAAGACTCCACATTGCCTCTTGCCTCTGGCTTTCTTTGATTCCCTGGGGCCATGATGGATATTGCTAAATCGCCATGATAGCAGAAGCCATAGGGGCTGATTCTTTTCAAACTGACCTCTTTAATGAGCAGCCAGTACTGAAACTCTCTGATAGGCTGCATTTCTTAGAGAACACAAAGTGTGAGGTTTGAAGTATTCTTTTTTTCTCTCTTCAGCCCTGTGATTGCTGCTCAGTTTTCTGACAATCTCTTGAGATCATTCCTGATCCATATCATGTCAGTGCCTGCTATCGTGACTCACCTTGCTACGCTAACACCTGAGGTACGTGGGCTACTCCATCACAGAATCCTGAGCCCTTTGGCATATCAAATATACTGTAATTAGTCATCAGCTACTCTACTGTTACAAATAATCATAGAATATCAGGGTTGGAAGGGACCTTAGGAGGTCATCTAGTCCAACCCCCTGCTCAAAGCAGGACCAATCCCCAATTTTTGCCCCAGATCCCTAAATGGCCCCCTCAAGGATTGAACTCACAACCCTGGGTTTAGCAGGCCAATGCTCAAACCACTGAGCTATCCCTCCCCCCGAGTAAAGAGTTGGATCAGCCTCTTAAAAGTTGACAGTAAAATGTAATCCTTTTCTAATGGAAACACATGTTCCTCCCCCATCCTTCATAGCCTGGGTTTCTAATGCTGTGGAAGCCGATACAGCTTTCTTTAGTATTCTGTGTGCAACAGGGTACTCAGTGAGCTCAGTAGAATTGTGCACAGCTTGAACTGCGGTGGCATGCGGAGCCCTAGAACAGACAGGAAGGATGTTCTTGTAGTTAATGCTTTGGATTAGGACCCTGGAGAGCTGGCCTCTTTTTCTGGCTCAGCCACTGGCTCCCTGCATGACTTGTTCCATGCCTCAGTTTCCCCATTTGTAAAATGTCTTTGTGTGTGTATAGGATGTACTCTTTGGGACAGAGACTCTTACAGAGCTCCTAGCACACCCAAGCCCCAATTTCTATTGGAGCCTCTCGTCAATTTTCACACCATGCCAATGGCTCATTGGGCTGATGCTCTTAAGGCACATCAGTTTCACAGCCTGTGGTACACAAGTGTGTGAAATGGCCAGCATCACATCCAACCACCTTGACAGCCCTAACCAGCTGGATCAGGTACCCGTTCTGCAGCTGGGTGAACTGAAGGCCGCCTTTTAGTGTGAGATCGAGCAAGATGTGAACCCACGACCTTCCTGATTGTGGTTCTGCACCTTAACCATTCAGCCACCATACCTCATAGTACCACTAGGTGCTCCCATAATACAAATATTAAATAACAAGCCAGAATGTTTGTGCTGGTTTTTCAAAACTGGTTTGAGTCTTTATTTTACTAGCCGTTGGAGTGGTTTGCTTTGTGTTGGTATTTAGAGTGCTGTGCATATTTCCTCCCAGAGAAGATACTGTGGCAACAACTGATAAATGCAGAGCCTCCCGCAGCTCAGCTGGGCATGCAGATGAATAGGACATTGTTATGGAGATTTATCCACTCAACTCTGGACATCTCTGTGGTTTAGAGACACTGCCAGTGGCCCAGTTTTAGGTGTAAATTATCACTTAACGTATTCAGCTGTGTGCGTGACCTGAGGCTACTCTGCTTCTCTTTGTTTTTAGTCTGGATGTTTTATTTTTTGTGTCCTTGTCCTTCCATCCCCATGGCGATTTCTGACAGCGGAGCGAGTGAACAAAGAGATGCAAAATCATCTATCACATAGAGAGGGATCTTCGCTGAGCAGTGATATACTGCCCGCTAATACCGTGTGGTTTGTCTGCTCCCTTTCACGGCATGGGACAATTGCTGGTGAATTCCAGGGGATGCAGGGGTTTTTTATTTGCTATAGACTCAGACCAGGTGAAGGTTATCCTTGTGACTGGTATAATATGCCCAGTTCACCTGCAGATCTCCTTTGTGGCAGGCTCCCCCACATGCTTGTGATCTTCTTGTGAGATCGCCTCTTTAGAGTGATTCTTTGGCATGAAGCCTGTGCAGCCCCTGAATGCGGTGATTGCTCACTGGAATGAACAGACACCCTGAATCGCTGATGATGTGTCAGGTCTGGCTGCTTTTGTGTGACGCTTTGTTAGCTTAACTTGCAACTTCACAGTCGTTCAAAAACAATTCTGTTTTTCAGCGTCTAGCAGTGATAGAATCCCATGACCTTTTCCGCAAATTCATCTTATTTTTAAGTCGTGAGGCTCAGTGCCGAGATGTCTGCGTGTGTTTAGAAGGAAGCCATACGCTTTGTTTACTGGGTAAGCATGTGTCCGGAATCTGAGCATGTTCCACATCAGAAGAGAAATTTAAGAGTCTTTCTTTGCTTTGAGGCGAGGGCCCTGTGTGAGTGACATATGAATTCCTCTCTTGGGGTCAAGGCCAGAAGGGTCCAGTGTGATTGTCTAGATGGATCTCATATGTAAGGCCATAGAGCTTCCCCAAAAGAATTCCTAGAGCAGATCTTCTAGAAAACCATCCAGTCTTGATTTAAAAATGGTCAGTTATGGAGAATCCATCACAACCTTTGGAAAGTTGTTCCAATGGTTAATTACTCTCACTGTTACTTGCACCTGCTTATGCCAGACCTGAATTTGGCCTGGTTTCTGTAACCCATTCAGTCCCCCAATTCGTTTTAAAACATTGGAGAATCACAGAGGTCCTAAGTCAACGTCAAAGTCAATGGGGAATTTTGCCACTGAATGCAGTGGGAGCAGGATGCAGCCCATACTGATGGTTTTTGCAATTACCCTTTCCCACTGTCACTATGGAAGCACCGAGTCAGTGTTTCATTAACAAACAAGGAAGGGATTATGAACAGACTGGCCAGACCACTGGGAAGCAGACAGGTAGGGTACAGCCCTGCACTGGTGAGACGTGGAGAGAGACTGATCTCAACCCCCTTCTGACTCCAGTAAAGGCGTCATACTAATTCCCATGCAAATGTCGCTCCTCTTCAAAGGGCTGCTGCTGGTTCCTTTTCAGGTAACCTCATTTATCTGGGCTCCTTGAATGACAAAGTGCTAGAGGACGAGACCGCTCACTTTGTGAGCGTGCTTATTCACATGCTCTCTTACTGCCAGAAGTATGTGTCGCAAAAGAAATCCAACCTCACGCACTGGCACCCTGTCCTTGGCTGGTTCTCCCAGACTGTGGATTATGGGTAAGTTGAGCAGGATCTCTGAGACCAGTAACTCTGAGATTTAATTTATAACTTGGTCAGGTTACACATGCAGTACTTTCTGTCACTGTTGGGATGGACAGTAATGCCTTGCATGTCCTGAGTTGTATTTTAATTGTGCAACCTTAACACCGCATTCATACGCAGCTTGTTAGATGCGATAAAGCCATTGTTACAACCTGTCTATCTTTCTCTCCCTTTCCCCTGACTTTTCTTCTAGGTTAAATGAGTCCATGCCTCTGCTCACAAAGCAGTTGCAGCATCTCTGGGGAGTCCACCTAATTCGCATCCTCTTCAGTGATGTTCTCAGCAAGAAGCTGGTGGAGACTCAGGATCCGACTTATTCGTCAGGGCAAACTGCTTCCCCACAGAACAGCCTTCCCATGAAAAGTCAGTTCAGTACGGGCCAGGGCATGGGCTCTGGGTCTCCTCTCTCTTGCTGTCAGAAGTTTGACTTTCTTTCCTTTAGTCAAAGGCTTTGAGTAGTTTTTTGCAGCACCTGCTATTACCAAGCTAGAGGCAAGTTCTTCCTGGGGTCTGATCCCTGTTCTGATTACTCTGTGACGTTGGCAAGTCATTTATCTTCTTGGGGACACTTCCGTGTTTCCAAGCAGGGTTTGAATTGTTTCTCAAGTGGTTTGAAGAGGAAAAGCATGATGTAATCCTTACCACACCGCCTGTTACCGGGGGTCACAGTACCGTACAGTGGTTGGATAGAAACTATGGCACAGCAAGGTTACTATCTGTGAAGCTGGGATAAGTGACTTTCCCATGGTTTCACAAGGAATTATTGGCAGAGTCTGTATTACAGCTCTGGAATTTCTAGGTCACAGTCTCTCAATCTAACCCCTTATAACTGTGCTGACTCAGTCTACTGTAGATATGTGCTAGATATTATAGCACAACTAGTGATTCCTATTACATTTGAATAACGTTTGAAACTAGAGAATGACTTGTGAATGATCTCCATGTCACCAGAGAACGTCTTGGTGTTTATGGAATGGAGAATGTTCCCATAAAGCATTCTGCCATGGGGAGTTCACTGAAATCCGTAGTTCTGTGGCATGACCCACTCAATTGGTTACTGTCCTTACTAAACCCCCCATTGCTATGGGGCTGCACGGTGACCCAGAATAAGACTTCACTTGGTGATGAATGTCAGTCTCCTAGACCCGTGTGCATGTCTCCCCCTTTATCTCCCACCAGATCTTTTCAAGCGAGCCTTCCAGAAGTCTGCCTCTGTTCGCAACATCCTCAAGCCAGTTGGAGGCAAGCGGGTGGATTCAGCAGAGGTTCAGAAGGTTTGCAGCATTTGTGTGCTGTACCAAACCACGCTGACTACTCTAACGCAGATCCGGCTGCAGATACTCACAGGTCAGTGGGGTGCGGGTATGGAGGGTTTTGTTTTTTCTTCAAAGCACCTTTTAAAATCGGGCGGGGGGGGAAATCTTCTAAAGATCTAAACTTGTGCCTCTCACTGATTCCTGTGACTCTGCTGGTAGTTTTACTCCACAGGGCTGTTTATTGACCAGCTGGATGGAAAGCTCTTCTATCCTGGATCATATGTCTGATCAATAGCATTAATCGCTTCTTTATCAAATATTAGCTCTCCAGAATACAAATGAAAGCAAGTTCTGCTCCAATGAAACTTGCTCACTTCTTATCGACTGTGAATCTAGCTCAATGTCTTTGAATAATACCCAGTAATACCAGTCTTTATGTGGTGATCCCGTTGAATGCTTCAGTTATAGTCAGTGTTCCCTCTCATTTTTTCCATCCATGTGTGGAATGAATTTTGTTACTCAGACTTTAAGGTAAGAAGGGACCGTTATGATCATCTAGTCTGACCTCCTGCACAACGCAGGCCACAGAATCTCACCCACCCACTCCTGTAATAAACCTCTCACCTATGTCTGAGCTATTCAAGTCCTCAAATCATGGTTTAAAGACTTCAAGGTGCAGAGAATCCTCCAGCAAGTGACCCGTGCCACATGCTGCAGAGGAAGGCGAAAAACCACTGCCAATCTGCCTTGGAGGAAAATTCCTTCCCGACCCCAAATATGACGATCAGCTAAACCCTGAGCATGTGGACAAGACTCACCAGCCAGACACCCAGGAAAGAATTCTCTGTAGTAACTCAGATCCCACCCCATCTAGCATCCCATCACAGGCCATTGGGCATATTTACCTCTGATAGGCAATTAATTGATCTTTGACTATCATACCATCTCCTCCAAAAACTTATCAAGCTTAATCTTGAAGCTAGATAAGTCTTTTGCCCCCGCTGCTTCCCTTGGAAGGCTGTTCCAGAACTTCACTCCTCTGATGGTTAGAAACCTTCATCTAATCTCAAGTCTAAACTTCCTGATGGCCAGTTTATAGCCATTTGTTCTTGTGTCCACATTGGTACTGAACTTAAATAATTCCTTTCCGTGCACCATATTGAGGTAATGTGCGGATGTGCGCCACCAGTAGAAGCCAAAAACCTGCATATAATGTATATTTGTAAAAAGTTACCAGAGGGATAATTACTCCAGCCCAGGACAGGTTAGGCATTTTAGAACTCACTACTCAAAGAATTAAATTTAAGCGTAAGAGAGAAATAAAAATTATGAAATGCATAGACCAGTCAAAAAACTAAAATAACAGACTTTGAAAGAAGTAACAAAATAATACAAGTATGTGTTGGAAGGTGAGTGTGAAAGACAGAGTGTGTGTGTGTGTGTGACCGTGACCGACGCGCGTTGTCCCTTTCAGTACTCTGACCCCACTTTACGTACGCTGCCCTTTTAAGCAGATCAGCAAGTTCAGATATAGCAGCAGCTGCCAGCAAGCTCCCTCCATCCTAAGCCCTGTCATGTCTCCCCCCACCCTCCCGCTCTGTGGAGATGGGGTACAGGGGCGGAGGGAGGGGGACACCCTGACATCAGCACCCCTCACCCCACCCCCCATCCCACTCTTCATAGCAAGCAGGAGGCTCCCGGGATCAGCTCCAAGGCAGTGGGAGGCGGGACACCTGAACTGCATGGCACTTGATAGCCTGCTGGGCGGCCGCCCAGCCGCGCAGCTTACAGGGAACTTAGGTTACATTAAGAACAAATTATTTTTCTTGCTAGAAAGGCGGAAGGAGGTGGTAAACAATCACTGGTCTAGTGGCTAGAACAGGAAACTGGGAGTCCAGACTCCTGGGTTCTGTTCCTGGCTCCGCCATTGATACTAAGCTGCTCAAGATAGTTAAGACCAAAGCAGACTGTGAAGAACTACAAAAAGATCTCACAAAACTAAGTGATTGGGCAATAAAATGGCAAATGAAATTTAATGTGGATAAATGTAAAGTAATGCACATTGGAAAAAATAACCCCAACTATACATACAATATGATGGGGGCTAATTTAGCTACAACTAATCAGGAAAAAGATCTTGGAGTCATCGTGGATAGTTCTCTAAAGATGTCGACGCAGTGTGCAGCGGCAGTCAAAAAAGCAAACGGGATGTTAGGAATCATTAAAAAAGGGATAGAGAATAAGACGGAGAATATCTTACTGCCCCTATACAAATCCATAGTGGGCCCACATCTTGAATACTGCGTACAGTTGTGGTCTCATCTCAAAAAGGATATACTGGCATTAGAAAAGGTTCAGAGAAGGGCAACTAAAATGATTAGGGGTCTGGAACGGGTCCCATATGAGGAAAGATTAAAGAGGCTAGGACTTTTTAGCTTGGAAAAGAGGAGACTAAGAGGGGATATGATAGAGATATATAAAATTATGAGTGGTGTGGAGGAAGTGAATAAGGAAAAGTTATTTACTTGTTCTCATAATAAAAGAACTAGGGGCCACCCAATGAAATTAGTGGGCAGCAGGTTTAAAACTAATAAAAGGAAGTTCTTCTTCACACAGCTCACAGTCAACCTGTGGAACTCCTTGCCTGAGGAGGCTGTGAAGGCTAGGACTATAACAGGGTTTAAAAGAGAACTGGATAAATTCTTGGCGGTTAAGTCCATTAATGGCTATTAGCCAGAATGGGTAAGAAATGGTGTCCTTAGCCTCTGTTTGTCAGAGGGGGGTGATGGATGGCAGGAGAGAGATCACTTGATCATTACCTGTTGGGTCCACTCACTCCGGGTTACCTGGCATTGGCCACTGTTGGTGGACAGGATACTGGGCTGGATGGACCTTTGGTCTGACCCAGTACGGCCTTTCTTATGTTCTTATATTGACTCTGTGTGACCTTGAGCAACTTGCATGACTTTGCCCTTTGTGCCTTGCTTCCTGATCTGTACAAAGGGGATCATAATGACTGCATCACAAGAGGCTTAGTTAACTGATGCTTGTCCAGTGCTGTGAAATCTTTAACTGAAAGGTGCTGTAGGTGTGCAAAGTATTATTAGCTAGTTAAGAGGCTTCCTTCTGGTCTCATTGTGATTGTAGAATACCTGTTCACGTGAATCGCACCCATGAACACTGTGTGACTTTCCTCTTCACCAGTAGCAGTTTATGTTGCAAAACTATCTATCTGCAACGGGTCATATTTGTCTTCCCCTGCATGCAGGGAAAGAGCTGTATTAAGGCTTTCTTTTGTTTTCCCTCCTGTAGGCCTCACTTATCTTGATGACCTGTTGCCCAAATTGTGGGCATTTATCTGTGAGCTGGGACCCCAGGGTGGATTAAAACTCTTCTTGGAATGCTTGAACAATGACACAGAGGAATCCAAGAGACTGTTGGCTATGCTGATGCTGTTTTGTGACTGTTCTCGACACCTTATCACGTAGGTTACTAGCAGATGGCTCTTTCTACGGAATTTGAATATACAGATCGAATGTTCTTTGAGTACCAGGGCGGAGAGCCAAAAGGCTGCTGTAACTGCATAGAACTAAAATGCGAGAGCAAAACTGCCTGTTTTGCAACGAGTGTGGTGTTGTCTAAGGGATGGACATGTGGCAGGAGAGGTAACTAGATACTACAGCACTGGGTGCTCTAGGAATACTTTTTCTCAATGCTTGTGTGCAACAGCTGCATCTAAACAAAGGGCAAATTCTTCAAAGGCACACATCATGCCATAAGAAGGGGCAATGTCTGGCTGGCAGGACACTCCACTGGGAGCCTGTATACCTGGGTCTATTCCCAGCTCCACTGCCCACTTGCTGTGTGGCCTTGTGCCACTTCCTTGCCTATGTAGAAAGTCTTCCCATCTGTAAAATGAAGATAATTCTACTCACCCACCTTGTTAAAGTGCTTTGCGATCTACGAGTAAAAAGCCCTCTAAATGTGATACTGTCTTGGATGTAGTTTATTTCTCAGACTTTTGGTGCTGTCTTATGTTAAACTCAGATATTGATCAAAATCAGTAAATACATACTATTGGTTTTGGCTTTCGCTCCTGTTTTAGTCATCACAGGAAATGAGAACTCCCACTAAATGTGCCAGGCAAAAGGCACTCCCCGAAAGCCCTCTCAAAAGGGAAATGAACCAACATTTGTTTTCCTCCTCCAGAATTCTCGACGAAGTTGAGGTCTACGAAGAACAGATCTCATTCAAAGTGGAAGAGCTAGTTACCATCTCCTCTTTCCTGAATTCCTTTGTGTTTAAGATGATCTGGGATGGAATTGTGGGTAAGTGCTTCAGCAGCTTGAATGAGGGGACCATGATCATCATTATTTTAAAAAGTAGTAAGGAATGGATTAATCCGGAGGCTTCAGCCAGTTTGCTAGTATGACTTGAATGCTGTGCACAGAAAGTGTTACAAATTCTTGGGACGTTTGAAATGAAACTATCCTCTATTCAGGTGTTCAGATACCTGTGCCGTGTTGGGGTACCTTATAAAAAAAGGCCAATCAGTGTTTTATTAAAGTAAGAATTTATGGGGCATCGTTTTCAAAACCTGCATCTCTTCAAAAACAACACTTTAATGTACATCCTTCTGTAATTACGTGCACAAATCCAGTGAATGCATGGTTTGTGTGTGCAGTTACGTGTGCATGCACAGCCTAGACAATCTGGTGCTAGAAATAGAGAGATGTGTTCTCTTGGTGATTGTGTAAAACAGGAATTCCATCACACATCAAAGGGCGGGGAGGAGTAAGACCACTAAGTGCACATTGCTTCTGATATTCAGTGGGTTCTAGTCAAGCATGATTGTACCTGCTACTTCAGCTCTGTGAGGTTTCAGAGAGGAATATACTCCAACTTTGGGGTAAATCTGTGCCGAATCAGAAGAAGGGTGTTGGATACCCATATATGGATCGTGTAGATCTAAGTGTGTTTACCTTTTGCTGGTGCTGGTTGCAGTAGCTAGTTACAGGGCCAAGGGATTCAAGCCTGGATCCTGGCAGATACTGGGCACTTCTTGTGAGAGAGGCTGAGACCCTTCAATTCCCCTAAAGCCAGTGGAAGTGGTGGACACTTAGCCCCCTTTGTTTGTGCTGGGGAAAGGAGTGGCTCTGCTTCCTGTCAGAAGGCACTGAACGCTACTTCCGTGTTTGTCTCTTTTGTAGAGAATGCCAAAGGAGAGACGCTGGAGTTGTTCCATTCTGTTCATGGCTGGCTGATGATCTTGTATGAAAGAGACTGTCGCCGGCGCTTTGCTCCTGAGGACCACTGGTTGCGGAAGTGAGTGCTGGATCCTTGTACCGGGTCGTGTACGATTGTATGGCTTTCTCATCACAGCCACTCTTGTCTTGACCATTTTGGACTCTGTCGCTTTGTTAGACATGGAACTTCCTTATTGTTCCTCTCTGCCAGCCCCAGGCCAGGGTTCCCTATGCTCCGTTTGCCTTGTTTAAATTAAAGTACCTGGTGATAGAGCTTCCCTCTCTTCTGTAGAGCGATTATTCTCAGTATCACTTGTACAGGGTACAAATTTCAAAAGCACCCAAGTCCCATTTCCAGAAGAGATTTTAAGCTCCCAAATCTCTTAGGTGCTTTTAGAAATGTTATCCCCGCTGATTTTGCCAAGCCCTGTTTTCTCTGTGTGTTTCTCAGGGAGCTCTGAATACGTGTCTTGCTTTTTAAGGGACCTCAAACCCAGTGTGCTCTTCCAAGAGCTGGACAAAGACAAGAAGCGAGCTCAGCTGCTCTTGCAGTACATCCCGCATGTCATCCCCCACAAGAACGTGAGTGAGACCTGGCAGGAGGGCTTTGAGTGCTGTATGCCAGGAGAGTGGCTGCCTTGCTACTGCCCATCCTGTGGGTGAATGAAAGGGGCTTGAGTCTCCAGGGTTTTCCAGTGCTGAATTCACGCCCCAAAAGCCCATTTAAAACTACAGGGGATGCAGCTTATTAGCAATCTCTCATTTCCCAGCAAAAAGTTGCTAATAACCAGAAGTTGGCCATAGGCGAAAGGCCCATGCCCGAGACAGCAATGTGGGGCAGCCCGTGGCCAGGGACTGGCTGCCCGACAGAGGGTAATCCAGGAGTCCCAGTGCGGCAGAGTGGGAGGGGAGGCTGCAGGTAGGGCAGCAGCCTGGATCTGGGGCTCTGCCCTGGGAGTGAAGGTGCAGGGAGGCCCACAGGGCTGTACGGTGCTGCTCCCTGCCCTGGCACTGGGAGCCTAGGCTTGGCACCTCCCAGTGCGTCCTTCCCTAGCTGCACCCACACAAGCCTGCCCATGGACGGGGTTCTCCACAGGAGTGGGGGCTCTGGGATGTGCCAGGGTAGAGTGCAGCCCAGAGAGCGCCTTAGAGAGGGTCTTGTTTGTGAAGGAAGTTCCTTCATCCCTGCTGATTGAAGCTGGCAGCAACGCCCCATTTGGCTGCAGGAGTCGACCCAATGGGCAGGGTGTATGCAGACCTACCAAGCTGTCCCTTTCTAGACTGCATCACGCTGGATCTGGTGTTCAAGGGAGGGCTTTCCTCTGTGCCGCCATTATGTACCCTAAGTGGGAACCTTCCTGAATAAAACATACAAGGTGGTCTCTTAATTATATGGGGCATAATGTCAAAAAGATATCATGGGCTAGATCCCACTCGCCTTATGTGGGTAGGTCTTGCTGACTTCAATGGGTCTGCTCACGTGAGTAGGGCAAGTAGGATTTAGGCCTGGGTATAATTTTCTTTAGCTAAATTTTCCTCCTTTACACTGCAGATGGTTGCGCAAGCAACTGTCTATGTCTAGTACTGAATATCCATCCAGGTGGGTGAGCAGCATGTGTAACTTTCACGAGGTGCAGTGCAGAGATTTATTACCCTGGCGCTGTTGGTCTCTCTTGGATTTATTTAGTTTGTTTGTTTGTTTATTTATTTTAGAGGGTTCTTCTTTTCCGAAACATGGTGACAAAGGAGAAGGAGAAGCTTGGGCTGGTTGAAACCAGTTCTGCATCGCCTCACGTCACACACATAACTATCCGCCGCTCACGCATGCTGGAGGTGAGTGGCTCGGCCCTCAGAAGCAAATCCATCAGCCAGGAACCTGGTTTTGTTGGTGACTGAACTGTGAATGTGTGGTTCAGTGCTTGCCCGGGTCTTGATCTAGGTACATGTGTGGGGCCCTTGGGCATGTTTAACTATAGAAATAGCAACAGTGTCTTTCTTTTTGTTCTTTGCCAGCTGCAGGAGCATTTTGCGTGTGTGTGTGTTTTGTGTCTGCCTGTGTTTGACGGGAAAGCTAAGGCCAAGGAATGAGTTGGTAGCCAGTTCTGAACGCAGTCAGGTTCCAGATCATTCTTTGTGGCTGTGAGTTCCACTGCGTAGGCCCAGCTCCTGGGAAGTTCTGTTTCGTGCACTCATGAGCCTCCCACTGTAACGGTCGGGGAAGGGCGTGAGCGTGGAGATCATTCTAAATGTGAAGAGCTGCAGTAATTGAGTGTGGAGATTCCTGAATGCGTAGATCACCTTGCCCGGGTCTGGGCCTGATAGAGAACCACTTTCTGGCCATGGCTGCCGACGGGAGTGGACATATTTTGCCACCCTGGGTGTTTGGGCATCCAGTTGTAGTGGGGAGTCCCGACGCTGCGGGCTGACGCAGCAGTCTGAGGACAGATGCTGAGGTGAGGAGGCAAGTTCTTCAAAGTGCTTCCTTTGTCCTCTCAGCAGCACCTCAGACTTGCCTAGGTTCGCTTGGCCAGCTACTCTTCATCTAGGTGCTGATGAGGCCAGGCCCTGGGCTGGATGGGAAATGGTGCTGTCTGTGTTTGATAGGATGGAATCTAGCACTGGGTGTCCTGTTCCTTACCGGGCTGAAGGTTAACTAATAAGTACCTCAGAATATCCAACCATGGGTGAAATGGTGAGCTCGGGCCCAGGCTGTGCTGAGTCCCCGGACACACGCTTTGCACAACTCACAGAAGCCGAAAGGATTGAAAGGTGGAATCAGCATTGTTTGTGCTCATTTCCATTTTAAATAGATTAGGGCTCATTCTCTTTGCTGCCATGTATGCATCTTATTTAGAAAGCTCCTTTAGGCACCAAAAACTCTTCCTTCCCTAGTGGAGACTCTGGTGGTGCTGCCCGTTTTTTCCATTAAACTGTAACAGACTGTGAAAGTTTCCCTTTTATGCCTTGATCAGACCCTGGGACTTGACATCCATCTGTGTTCTGTACACGCACTGCTTCTTTGCTGAGTGATCCAGTCTATATTGACGTGTTTGCAGCTAGATGTCAAACTCTGATTGCTAGTAGAGAGAAAACATGCCTGCTTAGTCGTGCAGCAGCATATACCCCCTTTGGAGCATGGGGATCAGCAGAAACATGCTTGATTTTGGGGGTGGGTGGTATCTCTTGCTTTCACCTGCAGTAACAGACTGAGCAGGATCTCCTCATCCAACAGATTTTTTTTTTTTACCAATTTCAGTTGTGATTTTCTCACATATTTATTACTGACTTAGCTGTGTCCCCACATTTATCTCACCTGAGTCAGGGTCTGTTCAAATGTGCCATGTTCTCATGTACTGGGGCAGAGGTCTGGAGGGAGAGGCCCAGGGCATGCATACCAGACCAGTTGTTGGTTCTTTACTTCATGCTTGAATTCACATTTGTGCTAGAATCTCACTAACTCTAGGATTTGCTGTTTTCTCGGGCACACATCTCTTATTTGTCTCTTAGTGAGCACATGAACAATAAGATAACGTGTAATTGATGCTGTGTTACACTAAAACTCCCCTCCATATTGGTCTAACAAGAGTTTTAGCATAACTGCTGAATAATCATTACAATTCTTTTGTCTCTGGCCTTTACTCCTTTGTCCCTTTATCCTCTTGTTGCCTCTGTAGGTAAATGCTCTATAGGTAACTGTAGTGTGTAAAGCTGTAATTGTATATAGACACCATAATACACTAGTTGTGGTGGTTTCCCTTTCCACACAACAGCACAGTGTTTTCCCATCTCTGAAATGCTGCTTCAAAGAGAAGGCAGATTTCTTCCCAGAAATCCTGGATGTGGTGACTTTCAGTCTTTGTATGAAACAATATGTTCAGGAAACTTAGCACGTTGCTATATCTGTTCTGACCCCCAGCTCCGTGGCATTAACACAAGAATTTGCCACTGTCTTTGTGGATGTGAACTTCCACGTAACATAAATATCCCAGCATATCCCAGTGCGCACACCTGTCAGTGTTGCGTGTTTGTGAAGATATTTGTGTGTCCTTCTGCATGGCTAATGTGTGGCAATTCTCACCTCGGCAGGATGGATATGAACAGCTAAGGCCGCTGTCCCAGAACCTCATGAAGGGAGTTATCCGAGTGAAGTTTGTGAATGACCTGGGTGTCGATGAGGCTGGTATTGATCAAGACGGTGTTTTCAAAGAGTTCTTGGAGGAGATCATTAAGAAGGTGTTTGACCCTGCACTCAACCTCTTTAAGGTACTGATGCTGAGCTGTAGAAATAAGCTCTGACCGCCCCCTAGTCTGAAATGACCAGTGAAAACTGGCTCTGGTTGTTCACAATAGTGATGTCTTGTCTCATCATTGTGTTTGTGTAGACGACCAGCGGCGACGAGAGGCTGTATCCATCCCCGACATCCTACATCCACGAGAACTATCTCCAGCTCTTTGAGTTTGTGGGCAAAATGCTCGGGAAGGCTGTGTATGAGGTAAGCCAAGGGAGGCCGGCACGTGGGCGTCTCCCGCTTTGGGGTAGCGTTGCGCGCACATGCCTCGTCACAGCCCTGGGGATGTGCAGGCAAACTGTAGGAGGGGGTTGCATT
The DNA here is from genome assembly GCA_033296515.1 of Macrochelys suwanniensis. Taxonomy (NCBI): domain Eukaryota; kingdom Metazoa; phylum Chordata; order Testudines; family Chelydridae; genus Macrochelys; species Macrochelys suwanniensis. Next base: position 3,642,337 of record CM065789.1, on the reverse strand, counting down.
CTGTTGGTGTGCTCCAGCAGGGTGAGGAGGGCAGAATGGCCCAGAGGAATGACACATAAGACTAATGCCGTCTTGCCATAGTCCTGTTGGACTGGGATTCTCAAAGGGAATTAGGTGCCCAAATCCTACTGACCTTCAGCTCCCTTGGCCTCCTTTGAAAACGCCAGATTTGATGGCCTTGCTTTGTGCAGTTTAGAGCTAGAGGAGACAGGAGATCTGACCTCCCATATATCTCAGGCCATTGGATTTCACCCAGGTACCCCTAGATTGAGCCCAATGACTTTAGTTAAACCAAGGCATTTTAGTCTTCAAGGGACTGTGAACTGTTGTGTGCCACAGGCAGAGATCAGGGGAGACAGGTGCCACCAGTGCCCGAGTGCCCTGCAATGGCAAGGGAGGGAGTAGGTGAAATATGCCTAAATATCCAACTGAAAAATTCACTCTGTAGCTACAAAACATAAAAGAAATTGCCAGAGTCCGAGTACGCGGGCTCCCTCTGCTGCTGCTGGTGGATCCGTAACGTGGCCCTGCTTTCCAAAGGCGGGCCAGACCATGGTGTTTGCCAGCTGGAAAAGGATGGAGCCACGAGGAAAACGAATTTTGCTTTCTAAGTTCCAAAAGCGAGTGTGTTTCATAGTTAACATGAAAGCCAAGAGGTGGAATGAAAGGGACAACTTGAGCTGAATATAAGGAGACTGAATCATCTCCCAAAAGAAGTGATGGAAGCACCTAAATGACACGGGACTAGATGGGAGGTAATCACTGGGTGCTGATGGAAGGGTTAGATGACCGGTGTAAGCCACTACCAATGTCTGCAGTTCTAGAAGAACACTTAGCCATGTCCCTGGCTCTCGCCCCTCTACACACGCACTGCTCTGACACGCTTCGTTTCTGTGCATGGTGAGGTGGCAACAGCTCAAGCCACTGCTTTAATGCCAATGCGTTCATTGTAGACGTCCGTTATCTCCATCCCCACAGTGCCATCTCTTTGACCAGGATGGATTCACGTTCTCCAGGAGCTCGTGGGGGTGGGGAGGTACGTCCCACGGGGCTGGTAGTCTGTATCTGCTCTGCTCACAGAGACGTCCCCATAACCTGCTTGAGAAGCAGCTTTGGTGTGAGCAGAGCCTCTCTGAATCTGTATCCATGCTTGGAGTAGTATATCCAGGCCAGTGTTCAGAGCAAGGCAGTGGGAGTCAGGATTCCTGGGTTCTCTTTCCTTCTACACCAGTGACTCACTGAGTCACCATCAGCATGTTACTTCCCTGCTCACTTCCTGATCTTTAAAGTAGGGCAGTATCTGCTGCTTATCACAAGGGGCTGCTGTTGAGGGTTCGTTAATATTTGTGAAGTGCTTTGAGAACTTCCCATGCCAGGAGCTTATAGAAAGGCAGAACATGACTTCCCCCCATAAGACGATGCTTCCAGATCCCAGAGATACCCCTTTGAGAAGGGGCTGCGAAGGGATGGGTCTCTTAAGAGGATGTGATCTGTTTGGGTGGCCAAGCTGTACTTTGTGCCTCTGTACAAGCCAGAAGCTTGCGGTTTGTCCGGTAGGACTGGCGACTAGAGACGTTGCACAAAGCTAGTGCAAGTGGGATGCTCATGTGTTCTCCCTCCTGTTAATTGCAGGGGATAGTTGTGGACGTTCCCTTTGCTTCCTTCTTCTTAAGTCAGCTGCTTGGGCACCGTCACAGTGTCTTCTACAGCTCTGTGGATGAACTTCCCTCTCTGGACTCGGAGTTCTACAAAAACCTCACCTCGATTAAGGTTTGAGCAATATGTTCCCCGCGTCCCCACTTCACTGTAACGTGCTGCTCAGAGATCTAAATGATGATGCCAGCAGGGGTGGATGTGAACTTTTTGCCTGCCAGGTTAATTCCAAAAGCCCTTTCATATGAGGTCGTGAGTCCTAATGGCTAGAACCCCGGACTGGGACTTGGGAGAGCTGCATTCTGTTCCCGGTTCTGCCACAGCCTGCTGGATGACCTTGGGCAAGTCACAGCCCCACTCTGTGCCTCAGTTTCCCCATCTGTAAACTGGGTATAATGAGTGACTTCCTTTTGTAAAGCGTATTGAGAGTTGTGAATGAGCAGCACTGTATAGGAGCTGGGTATTAATAATGACCACAGACACTAAAGCACTTAGTTCCTCCTGTGTTGAGGAGAGGCATTTCTCTGTCTGGCTGCTGTTAGAAATATTAGGCTTGCTGCGTCTAGTAAATGCCCCCTTCCTGTGAGCCAATGCTCATGTGAGCTATGAAAATACTTGCGCTTGTAGGAGTGAAAGTTGAGTCTAAAAGTAGGTGGCAGTGGAGGGTGTGGGATTTCTTGCTCCATGTAAAGCGGGGAGGGAAGGTGCTCTAGTGATCCAAACACAGGATTGGGAGCCAGGAATTCCTGCGTTCTAGTCCCAACTCATACGCTGACGCCCTCTGTTACCTTGAGACAGTCACATATCCTCTCTGCCTCAGTGTAGAGCACCCGCGAGGATCCCTTACAGGTGAGTGGTCTGTAAGCGCCAAGATGTTCTCAATGGTTGTGCACTGACCCTCGTTCATCCCCTCTGTCATTCCATTAGCGCTACGACGGAGATATCAGCGACTTGGGCTTAACGCTCTCCTATGACGAAGATGTGATGGGTCAGGTAGGCCATGCACATCCTTGTGCTCGTTTCCCCTTCATATTTAGCCTCCTTTCTGCTCCTCTCTATTAATTTCCTCAGACCTGCTCAGAGTTACAAGCAGGTTACAAGCAGTGCCCAGGCAGCCTGTTTCCTTGGTGATTGGGATAGGAGATTTCAAGCCTTTTGTTGTAAATTTCTCGCAGCTCTCCTGAGTGACTCCAGCTCACCTGGTGTGTTCTGCCTGCTTGTCTGATGTTTCCAGGGAGAGGTTTCGATTGGAACCAGTTCTGGTGATCCAAACACATCACTGTCCATTACTGTGGAAAAGCCTCTGGTTCCCCAAATAGAGGATTATGAATTCAAGCATTCCTCAGTGTAGGTCAGACTGGCTCCCGAGGAATTGTTCTTATTTTCCTGATAGTGTCTTGTGCAAGACAGAGGAAAGAAACCCATGTGCAAGCTGACCTGCTGGCAGAATACACTCGACATGGAATATTCTCAGTGTTTTCCAAAGAGGTGTTTGTGATAGTCTAGAATCAACCACTTTTTCCAAGTTTTGTTTGCATAGCTGCTTGATGACATGAGGTGCACTTCATTCTGTTATACTTCTGTTTCAGATCTGTAATGCAGATGCTCCAAAGGGGTCGCTTTCAGTTGCTTCTAAATTTGTTCGCCTTCTACTTTTATGGCTGAAATATGGCAGGCTTGTTCCCAGTCTGAAAGTGACTTATTTTGGAAAGTGTGATCCAGAAGGATTCCCCCAGTTTGAAGAAACAAGCGAGTGGAAAAAAGACTTTTTTTCCCCTTTGTATACTTTTTTTATTTAGCAAGCTTTTGGTGGAAAGTTGAAATTTGGCAGGGAGATGGTGGTCACTGGGTTGTATCCATGCCTTTTTGGAGGTTTGTTGAAAACTGGTTATAATATCAGTTGTTACAAGGTTTGGGGTTTTTTTAAAAATCACTTTGAACATGTGCACTGGATTTTGTAATGCGGCTTCTTACTGGACTGCCAGTGGTGCTGTGATGCCGCCCGCCGTGTTTAGCTTAGTAACATTCATTGACAATACTTTGCCTTTCCCTAAAATTAGTGAAGGGGAATGGAGAGGAAGCAGGACTGCGAAGCAGTCTTGCTCCTTTAGTGTAAGAAAAGATAGATGGGTGCATGTGGAAGGAGGTGGGTGCTGTTCCTTCCACCTGCTATGGAAAAGTGTGCATGGCAGGAGGCCTTGTGTGCCTGTTGCATAGTACAGAGTGCTCTGATGCTGCCTAGCCAAGTATTTGAACATGATTGAATTTTGTAATTTGTTTTTTCTTATTTTAAAAAATAGGAAATGCCATACAAAATAAAGTAAAGTATTTGGAAGTCAGAAACAACAAGGTTGCCTGCATAACCTTAACTCTGCCCCCTTGTTTGAATGCATTATAGTAAAGTCTTATTACATGATCTTTTACCATTTTTTTTCCCACCAGACCCAGGCCTCATTGATTTTGCACGTTGGACAGAGAATGAGGCAGGGTGTTTCATGAATCCATCTGGGGTCCTGAGCATCTTTGCTTCATTCTCTGCTGTTTGTGATATATCGTGGATGGGACTGGTGTCTGCTGGAAGAGGGACGATGTTCTTGAAGTTAAAGTCCTTTACTGGGAGAAAGGAGGATCTGGTTCTTTCCTTTTGCCACACTCCCTGTGTGACATTGGGCAAGTCCCTTATTCACTCTCTGCCTCCATTCCCCATCTGTAATATGGGGATAATATCTTCCCTACTTCCCAGGGGTGTGGCCAGGATAAATTCTTTAGTGTATGTGAAACTCCCAGATGCTACGGTGGTAAGCCTAAAGAGAGAGGAATGTCCCTCTTTTGTCCTCTGACTGGTGTGCGGTAAACCAGGCATAGGATCATGCAGTGACTATGGAGGGTAAAAAATGCTGACTGGCAGCCTTGTTCATCAAACCCTTTCCATCCTGTGCCTTGAGGGCCCAATCCAAAGCCCATCAAACTCAACAGGAGTCTTTTTATTAACTTCCCTGGGTTTTGGATCAGGGCCTGAATGAGACGAGGGACCTGCAGAAAAATTTGTGATCATAATTACAGACTGGACTGGACTGGAAGGAGACAGAATTAAGGTGGCCTCTTCCCTGACTTTTGCTGGCTTTGCTTTTCACCTTAAGGTTCTTTGAATGTGTTTTTGTATGGAATGCTCATGGGAGATGGTGGTAGAGGAAAGGTGACAAGCGAGCTCCATTGGCAAATTCCCTACTGGTCCGTTTCTGTGCTTGTGTTGAAATGAATCGCTGATTGGGAATAGAAATGGGATTATTGTTTAACATTTAAATCCGAGTGTTTTATTGTAAATGTAAGTAATTATTTTCTGGTAAGTCCCAGCTTCTGAAAGTCTTCTCCGTCTAGTGAAGTTTTTCAGGCAGTAATTAGCAATATAATCATTTCTTCCCTCAGCTTGTTTGCCATGAACTTATTCCTGGAGGGAAGACCATTCCTGTTACCAATGAAAATAAGTAAGTATGGCGATTAGATTTGTAAGGTCACCACTGTAAAATACTTCATTCTGGTTCCTTGGGCTTGCATCTGGAATAGATTGAGATGGATTGGAGTAGAAAGAGCCCATAAATATCTTAATAGAATTTACTGGTTACACTTCATCGGCAGAAATTGTATTCAATTCGATTTGCAAAATAAGAATTGACAATTTACTTTTTGAAACAGCACTTCTGAGGTCAAAGGCACAGAGTCCGTGATATTCGTAGGCATTTAATGATGGTTATAGATACAGACAGATGGATTCAAAGCAATTCAGGCACACGGTCTTGAGCACAGAGGGCACAGATGCTCAAAGACACCTTGGAGCAGACAGATTCTCTCAGAATGATAGCATGTGGCAGTTGTATAAAACGCTGTTCTTCAGAAGATGCAGCGATGAATTCAAATGCAGTAGACAGCGGTGCTCAGACACAGGAAATCAGAGGAGACGCTGAGCCCTGGAGCTATTTTCGCAGATAACCAGCTTTAGATAGTTATCATAAATGTCAGCTGTGAAAGCCTAAAAACCGAGCCCCCCCATCTCTTTTGTTCCCCAATCCCCATCCCCCTTCACCGATTAAATCTCTGTTATGCAGATGCGTGTCTAAACTCTTAATCTGCAGCGTGCTCTCTTTAACAGCAAGTCAGGGCTGTGTCCAATCTGAAGACTCCTCTGCCTCAGCTGCACTTTACAATTGCATGTCCCCAATCTTTATCTTCCTCTGAGATCAGAGCAGTGAGTTCCCATTTGAAAGGAATATCTTTTTGCTTGTCAGAAGGCTGGTCAGGAAGAAAGTCAAAAGTCCCGTGTGTCACTCTGCTCACTACACATGTAATTTTGAACAAACACACAGAGGCAGCTGGGGAAAGAAAACTGGGGAAAAAAATAATGCCATAATGGAGGCAATCCAGAACTGTTCTGGTCATAGTCTTTGAGTTAGCTTGGGTTAGAAATGGAGCCAGGTTAAGAGGGTTGGTGTCTAATGTGGGCGGGGGAGGGAAGGTAAGTAAAATAGCTGGTTATCTGCAGAGATTGTGTTTCTGGTGGGTTCTGACAGTGCTTCAAACAGACACTCCCCCCCCCCCCCCCTTCACTAACTACTGCATCTCAGAAAACTCTTGTTTCAAGATATTGCTCAATCTGGATCCCTTGGACTCCAGATGAGGCCTCTCCATAGCAGGCTATATTTGTCTTATGAGTCTTGTGAATCTGCAGTGCTTGTAGGAAAATTGTTTTTATGAAAAATAAACCCAGTAGTTCTAAGGAGCTGTTTAACAGCAGCTAGCTGATATATGGCCAGTGCTGAAAGAATTGTGGAAAGGTCTGCACAAAAGCTGAGTTGGAAGAAGTCTCCGTCTTTGCGTGCCTACTCACACATAGGAGTGAAATGTGCTCTAGGAACCTGACCGACCACCCATTGAAGTCAATGGTCATGAGTCTTTCCATTGACTTCAGTGATCCCTAGATCAGGTCCCGCGTTCCTTTTAAGCAATGCGTTGTAAACTAGAAAAGTGCCAGGCTAGTGTGCTGGGTGTTCTCAGCTGCTTGGTGCCTCTGATTTCCCTCCTCCTTACCTTGGACAGAATCAGCTACATCCACCTCATGGCTCATTTTCGGATGCACACGCAGATCAAAAGTCAGACGGCTGCGCTCATTAGTGGCTTCAGGTCGATAATTAAGCCTGAATGGATTCGGATGTTTTCTGCACCCGAGTTACAGCGGCTCATATCTGGTGACAATGCTGAAATTGACCTAGAGGACTTAAAGTAAGTGAGCGATTCAGTCACCTGGTTCTACTATCCAACAGGCCAGTTACGCTGTTAGATAGCAATGTTATTCTGAGGTTTGGTGAGTGGAAATTAACTCCATTCCAGCCTTTTATTAACTTCTTCAAATTAAAAGGCAAGGGACAAACTGGATGTCATTGTAAACAAGACTGGAGGAAGTACTAGCAAATAGAGCAAGAGAAGAGTCTTTCCCAGGAGCCAGTACAGGACTGTAGGATTATAGGGACTTTCATTCTGCCCTCTCCAATGCTTTTGAAGATGTTTGCAGTAAATGGTGGATGTCGGTTTTAGGGAACACTAGCAATTCAAGCCCCTTTTGTGATGAAGCTGTGGATTTAAGCTCTGTCTAGGGCGAGAAGCAGCCATTCATTAAGCGGGAAGCTGTGATCTGTCTGGTGTAGTGAAGTGTAAGCATGTTGCATTCTGTCCTTCCTCAGGAAACACACTGTGTACTATGGCGGCTTCCATGGGAGTCACAGGGTCATTATCTGGCTCTGGGACATCCTAGCCAATGACTTCAGCCCCGAGGAGAGAGCGATGTTTCTAAAGGTAAATGTCTCCTAGCTCTGCCCCGATAGAGTGCACCCGACCTGTCGTCTTGGGGGCGGGGGAGGGAGGGCGCGGCGCGTGCTGGTCATCTTTCCATTATTATCTAGACAAGCAAAACTGCTCGTTGTGCTCATAAACCCCTTCCCCTGAGGCCTTGTCTACACTACCGCGGTAAGTGGACTTAAGTTACGCTACTCCAGTTATGTGAATAGAGACGCTCTCCCATCGACTTCCCATACTCTTCTCTTTCGGGTGCAGTACCGGAGTCAACCAGAGAGCGCTCTGCCGTAGATATAGCGGGTCTTCATTAGACCCGCTATATCGACACCCGCTGCATCGATTGCAGGCCATCTACTGGTAAGTGTAGACATGGTCTGAGTGGCAGAAAGAACAATGAAAGGCCTGAGCCCTGGAGTTCTGACACCCTCCTCTTCCCCACCCCGCAATGGAAGGAGGGTTCCTTTAAATGATTTTGTATTGCGGAGAATATCCCTGCTTAGTTATTGCCATTTGTCTCGGGGGAGGAACGACTGATGAGGAGCCGCTGTAACCTGCGATGGGGAATGAATGCTGCATACACCAACTCCCAGAGTAGCTTAAATGCAATTTATCCTTAGAACAGCCCGTTGAATGGCGCAGGGCAATGAGCGAACCATTCCTTTAGAAGACACGGCTGGTTTTAGTTTCCAAGCCGTGCTGCTCTAACGATCAACGATTGCCGGTCTTTAATCATGTCTGTTTTAGTTTGTTACCAGCTGCTCCCGGCCTCCGCTTCTGGGCTTTGCCTACCTCAAGCCTCCTTTCTCCATCCGCTGTGTAGAAGTCTCAGATGATCAGGTACGTGGCCAGAATGGATCTGAACCATGCTTCTCCAAGCTTTATGCATTGGAGATCCCCTCCTGAGGCCTTTTACAGAGCTCTTCCCCACCCTGCCCTGCTTCCACCCCTTCCCTGCAGCAACTAGAAAGCTCCAGTGCATAGAAAGTGTCCTTCAGACAGCATTCAGGAGACAAGATGAAAACATACTCACTTCAATGTGGTGCACTCTGCTCCCCCCGTGCCCTTTCGTGCCCGGGCCCCTGTTGCCTGCCTGCAGGTTAGTACCTCCCCTTGTGGTCTGCAGCCGCTCTGGGTCACTTGACTTTGGTGCTCTCCTCCTGAGTCTTTGCTGCTGTTGGATTTGGTGTCCTCTGCAGGGTCAATCACGGTTGAATTTTCACCAGGGAGAAGTTACCCTTTAGTGCTAGACGGGGCCCTGAGAGACAGGACTACTGGGTTCTGATTTCCCCTGCTTCCGTCACAGACTTACCGTTATTAGTCTCCCTGCCTCGGTGTCCCCACTTATAAACCAGGATAATGCCTCCCTCCTCAATGCTGTGACTTGCTGCACCGTGCTCTGCCAGAGTGCGCTAGAGCAGTGTGAGGTAACATGCCTCTCCCTCTGTCCCCAGGACACTGGTGATACGCTGGGCAGCGTGCTAAGGGGCTTCTTCACCATACGCAAGAAAGAGCCAGGCGGCCGGCTCCCCACCTCTTCTACTTGCTTTAACCTGCTCAAGCTTCCCAACTACAGCAAGAAGAGCATCTTGCGTGAGAAGCTGCGCTATGCCATCAGCATGAACACAGGCTTTGAGCTCTCGTAGCGGCTTTGGCACCTGGGATCGGCTCCAAGAGCCACTAGCTGGCGCCGGACACGTGCCCCTTCGTGCAAAGCGGGGGGGTCGGCTCCAAGGCAAATATATGCAAATGGTATTAGAGGTTCACAGGGAGAGCCCCTGGGCGAGGCAGCTGTGGGATCTGCCTAGGCTCTCCTGCAGCACTGGGGAAGTGCTGGGTCTGATCCAATACACTTGTCGTCATGTAAACGATTATTTAAAATCAAACCCGGGGAGAGCATTAAAGTAGCATTGAAAACCCCAGTCTGGATCCAGCAGACAGCGTGCCTGGGCCAGGATGTGGAGTCCAAGTTAGCTGCTGTCGTGCGGGAGGTTTTTTTCCCTTTCCTAGGAGATGGCCCAACTCTTTCATTGGGTGGAGGCCGTTCTAAGTAAGGCGATGGTGGAAATGTTCCTGAAGTACTAGGAAGCTAGCAGGCAGTCTGCTGCATTGACTGTGACTGTTTCCTCAGCTCGGGTAAAGCTTTGCAGTGATGACGTCCTGAGGTCCCGTGCACCAGGCAGGGCCGGCGTGCTCGTCTCCCGTGAAAACGAGCTGCTTGCCTGAGTTTAGAAGCAACAGCCAACACTGGCAGCAAAATAAACCCTCCGCTCTCAAAGACCGTTTCCAAGTGCTGTAGAATAGGAGCTCAAAGAACAGACACAAGCTGGAATGCCGAGCCAGTCGCACCTCGGCTGGCTCCTTGCCAATCCTGCGTGTTGGAGGAGAGGGACCACGTTCTGCTTTTAAGCAAATTAGAACAAGGTTTAACTTTATTTTACTTTCATCTTACAAGTGACCAGGAAGCACAGTGGCACTTGTATAGTGTTCGACTCTCAGTGTCATTGAATGCCTCTTCCATGTTCATCTTTAATGCTTGGGATGCATCAAGCTGCCAACAACCTGTTTTAAAACGCTTCCGCTGGGAAGTTCACTCTTGCTCAGAGATGTAAATTTCGTATTTTAAGTTTACCTTCTCTCTCCCTTATGGAGGTCTCTGCTTTAGCCCATTTGCAACCCAGACTTGGCCTCTGCAAAGCCCAGTGATGTGTGCTTGCCAAACTATTTATTTTTAATATTTTTGGCCTTATTTTATTAGCTTATGTTCACCTGCTGCATTCAGCTTTTTAGCTGGTGGTTCAGAAGAGTTGTGTGTGAGAGAGATTCCCACATGCTGGCCATTTCCACGTCTTTTCTAATGACGAACTATAGAGACTGTCCTGTCAAACCTCTTTTAGGCCTGCTGCTTTGCACCTGTGACATTTTGCAGCCAGCGTGGATCCGGCCTCAGCCCAGCAGCTCTCCATGTTCCATTGAGAAAGGACACTGCCTTCTCTCAGGTGTTCCCTTGTGCTGCGTGGATTTCCGGAAAGCACAGTATGCTCTAATGTTCAGGAACATAATTATTTTTATTTAACTTCTTGACTCTGCCTATTGCGACCCAGCTAATAAACGAAGCTCGTGCTGAGGCTGCCAGCTTCCCCCCTCGCCTTCCTTTCCTCCTCTTAGCATCTGAGGGGTGTGTGTGTTTGTGGTTTTAACAAATCCTACTCTCTGCAATACCTAGGCAGATCCAACGAAAGCATCGCTGTGCGAGTCACCCAGCAGCAGATGCTACAATACAAGACTACCTCATCCTCAGTATCTTTTCAATAGGTATGAATGGCAGGAATCCAAACCCAGGCATGTTTTGCATAGCACAAGTCTCAGCACCGGAACTGGTCCCCAGGGTGCTGGGCAGGCCCTCTGAATCCTTGGTGAGAGACAGGAAGTAGAAAGCAGACCAGAAAATGCTCCCAGCCGGATCCCCTCAAACAAGAGCCTCCGAATGCCCGTCATGTTTTCTGTTCTCTCGTTTTAATCGATGGTGAATTTCAAGGAAATAAGCCTTCTCTACTTGAACTATTGCTGGAAAATGCATCTCAAATCCTCCTATGTTAGGGACTTTTTTCTGTGTGAATTCTATTCCGTAGGAATGAACTGATCTATTAAAGAAGGAAGAAATGTCTGCTAAGTTGAGTGAATATGGAGAAGTTAGAGAGAGCGGTAACCACCGTTTTTGATTTTGTGTAAGTGATCACTTAACACTTGTTAACCATCGTATAGACTGAAAGGCCAAGACACTGACCTGTAACAGTTTTATTGTAGCTTAAGATATGATGCAATATCTTTTTTCTTAGATAAACGCAGTGTCCAGTTAGATCACAAGCCTGAAATTGTTTATTAAGCAACAAATCTCTGCTCCCCATTAAGTTTCCTTTAAAGTTTGGAAATATTGCACTATACGAGACACTAAATCTATAATTTTGTAGCTAGTGTATCAATTGTGATTGTGTAATAAACTACACACACCCTGATGGCTATATGGACAATAGCATTTCTCATAAGTAACTGAGTTCTGTATGAGATTGAGAGGCTCTATTACATTTGTATTGAGTAGAAGGCTATGAACATGTGACTTGCCCTGCCCTGGATGTCTGTACTTTGCATGTATGTTCTGTGTGGGGAGGGGAAAGTTTTTTTTGCTATAGGAGATTAATGAGTTTATTTTTTCTATAGATAAGACTTGATGGTCCTGAGCTCCTGGCACAACCCATGTGTCAAAAATGCAGAAAGATATTCAATAAACTTGACGTGTTGAATAAGACCATTGGGGACTTTTCTTTCTTTGGGGGCAGACATCTCTTGTGTCAGAGCAATGCTCCAGCAAATATCCTTCTCTGCTTGGGGGAAAGGCAGATGTTTTATAGACACGGGCACACTTGCAGTGAGATCTGATGCTGGTGGAGGTTGTGAGGGCAAGAGAGAGAAAGCACAGAGTCAAGGCATTGACTCCATTTTTAAGACTGGGTCAGAGGCAGACGAATGGTGCTGGGGCAGGTGACCCGTTCAGATCATGTGCTGGTAGAAATGAATAGAACAAGAGTGTTTTCAGAGGGCTTCAAAGTATATAATTGTTCCCCCAACAGACTATTGATCATAGGGAGTTGCCTGCAGCCTTCAAGGGGCTTCACGGTGCAGTGAACAACAGGGAATACTTGAAAGGTACCAATTGCTTTTACACAGCCTAATTCCTCTTGCCTGGCTCTTAACAGCTTGTTCTGAGAGAGAGAGAACAGCTGCACCTCCTTTCATACCCTACATTTAAATATACTAGTAGTTTTGATGTATATTTTTTGGCCCACTAGGTGGCAGTGTATGAAAGCTACCTAGCTTTTCATTTATAGGCCTTACCAAGAGTCATCAGGAGCTGTTCGAAGGCTCCTTTTCCTTCGCTCTTCACTGCCATGGTATGAGACAGCACCAACCCCTTGGCTATTGCTAACTGCACTGCAGTCAGTCCTAAGCACTAAGCTAACCTGGCACACGGGCTCACTTGCTCCATTTGGAGGGTGAGGCAGGGCAGAAATTGGAAAGAGGGCTGAGTCTGTGTGCAAATGGCATTGTTTTGACACCATGGCATATGGCACAGTAAGAAATCGCGAAAAGGACACCCACAGCAGATGCTCCAGTAGCTTCAAAGGCAGAGAGCTGGCAAGAAACAGCCATGCCTTGAGCAAAACTATTGCTTCTCTCATTGCTGCGCAGGCCAGCACCAACCCATACTGCGTTTCATGCCTCGTTGGCCACAATAACATGTGTTGATAGTGTGCCTTATTTGACTGACTTACCTTTGACTCTGTTCTGGCCCTGTCACTCCAATATTTGGGCACTTCACAAACAATTGATCCCCATGTAACAGGGAAACTGAGGCGCGGAGGTTAAGTGACTTGCCCATGGTTACACAGTGAGTCTGGCAGTGCCGGGAACTGAACTGACCCCAGTGCCCCTGACTCCACCTCCACAGCTGCTGTGTACAACTATCCTTCCTCTCTTTAAAAGATCCCCAACCGCTTTATAAACTCACGACCCTCCACTGAAACAGCAGCTGGCTAACACTCCCCAGCAGCACTTCAGCACGTTAGTACAGGCAATGAGGAATGTGATAACTAATTGAAACATCCAGAGGGACAGCTGTCAATGGAATGAATATCCACTTTGAATACTGGCCAAGACTGTGGGGTTAATGCCTGGACTGTTACAAATAAGACCATTGGATTTTTAATGACCACAAGTGGTAAAGACACAATCAGCAGCACAGCCTCCACCATGCCTGGTCGTTTAGACAAATTCGGACGGGAAAGCAGGCTAACTAACCACTGGAACAACTTCTCCAGGGCTGTGGTGGAGTTTCAATCACTGGATATTTGTAAATGAAGATTGGATGTTTTTCCTAGACCATGCGCTCTAGTTCAATCCCAGCTATTGGAGTTCAAGCAGGAATCCACGCAGGGAGGCCGAAGGACTTCCCTGAATTACGCAGGAAGTCGGACTCGATCACAGTGGCCCCTTCTGGTCTTAAAAATCTATGGACAGACAGTTTTGTAAAATGTTCCCTGTCCCTCAAAAGGGTAGAAGCCACACATCCCTATTCTAGCACCCAAACACATCCAAGATGAAACGGGCACCTCCTCCATTGCCCAAGAAGGGTTAATCAAACAGCAGCGTGCTGTACAAGTGTAAGGGGGGGGAGGGTGACGGAAAGACCCCAGGATGTGGCCTCCATGGATCTACTCCTGAGAGTCCCAACCTTTTCTTGGGGGGGTGGGGAGCAGGGTGGCTTGGACTTTGGGCAATGTCCGGGGGGCCCTCATGCTGTGCCTACCTTTTCCTCTTGTTTTTCCTCTCCATTCTTTCCCCCCATTTTTGCTTTCCGTTCCCTTCCCGTTGCTTCCCCCACTCCCTGGCAGGCTACATGCTGCTCGGCATTGGGGCACCAAGTGTTGGCTCAGGGATGGGCTGTCAGAGCTGTGCTGGGGAAGCAGATGCATGAGGCTTGGCCCAGCGAGCTGCTCCCTGGGCTGGTAGCCCTGGGTGCGAGAGTTGCCATGACTGCATTCCAGCTAGCATGGGTCAAAAAGCAGAATTTCCATGCCGTGAAATTCCAACCCTTTGTCACGTTATTTCGTCCCACACTGGGGGACACAATCAGAACTTTGAAATTTTCCACAAAACTAAATTTCAACAGAAGTTGAGTTTGGGAAATATCGAAAGGACCTCGTTGGAGTGCTGTGTTTTAATGTTTCGACTTTTATCTGCCTTATAAAATCAAAACACAGTGCTTGGACTGAGTCTAAAGGACATGTTTCAATGGTATTTTGTCAACAAAAGGGACAAGCAACACATTGCCGTGAAATATTTCCATTTTATGGAATCGGCATATACTGTTCAGTTGGAAAATTTCCAACCCGCTGTAGTTCCAGTTGCTGCATTAGGGCATTCCTGCCATGGGGGCAGGGAGGGGAAGGTAAATTGCAAAGAGCTATCCAGATTAGCACCTGTGCAGTGGTGATGCAGCTTTCCCCTCCCCATAACTGCTCGTCTCTTCTGCCATCAGCCTCCCGTGGACTAGTCTGATGCTCCTGCTTAGCCCATAGATCAGTAATCCCCATGCCATCTTGCTTAGCCTATTTTTTCTGTATGCTGGTGGGTCTCATGGGATAGACTTACTGTGCTGCGTTTCACCTGCAATGTATTTTCCTTGCTGCCTATAGTGCTCAGCCTCTTGCACTGAATGACAACCACACGTGCACTCAAAATACGAAGTTGGTTAGGAGGCATTTAAAGTTAAGGTGGCTCTGTAGTATCCAGCCTAGAGCTTGGTTATTCCGTCCTGCGTGGCCCCGTCATGTGTCTCTCAGCTTCCCCTTTGCGGCCTGCTCCTTGCTGCATTGAAGAGTTGAAGCCTAGCCATGCCATCCCCTGCAACTTAATTTTAGCTTTGCTCACTTTGTCCAGGAATGTAATTATGACTTTTGAATTACATTAGCGGCTTGCACGGAGTAATTAATTAGTCAGATTTATAAGGCGCTTGGTTCATAATGATCTATGGCCCTGCTTGGGTAAGTGACACCTCAAATTGGCTGTAAAAGAATCTTATTTCTAAGGTCAAGTTTTTACTGCAGGGGATTTATAAAGCTATGAGCCTTTGTACTCATGAGCTATTTGTACTTGGGTTAGCTCAGCTACCATTGAATGTCTGCGCACATTCAGCTATTGCCTACCGCAGCTGCCAGAGGCCTGTTACGGACAGACACAAGGTGTGTTTGCTTTCAGCTAGTTTTGCATGAATGATTTGGTCTGGGCCATCACCTCAATTCAATGAGGTCCAGGAAGGGAGGTCAGAACGCTTTGCTTTCCTTCCTGGTTGACTGTGCTAGTGTAGGAGAAGCCAAGCAGCAAAGGATGTTAGCTCTTCCTTCTGGTCACTACAATTATTCCGTCCAGCAGAGAACCTTTACAACGGCTGCGACATGCCTAAGCTAAAATCCCCAACTGCGGCTTATGCTAAAATAAATTTGTTAGTTTCTAAGGTGCCACAAGTATTCCTTTCTTATTTTCTTTTTGCTCTGCTCTAGGCATTTCATGGCTTCCTGCTCCGGTAGAGGAACAAAGACTCCAAACAGGGTTGTGTGTCCTTCCATGCTAGGTTGTGGCTTTTCTTTGTCTGAAGTCTGAATAAAACCTTGCATAAGTGGTTGACCTGAGCCCTTGCTCACTGGCCTCAGTGCTAGTCTTGCAATTCTAGCTGCTGCTCTGGGAGCGTATGCTAAGCCAGGCCACGTTAGGTGCTATGCATGTAGGTGGATCTCTTCCCACCAGCTTGTTGCTCACATTCTGGTGTGGCTGGTAGTGTGTGTTCCTTTGCTGGAAGCAAGTTGGGGTGAAGGTGCATTTAGTTTTACTTTCATTTGGCTGAGTGGGGTGTTGCCCCAATGGTAAGACTACCCTGGCTTTGGAGCACTGTTGGTGCCAGGCACTCCAAGACTCATGTCGCAGGAGCAGGGATGTACACGGGATCCCAGCAGCAAACGATTCCAGGTAAGTAATTCACTCTGCTTGTCCAGAGCACACCCTGTTAAGGTGAGACTTGAAAGGCTTGTTTGGGATGCAAGTGGGGCTCAGATCTGGGGTAGCGCACGTCTCTTTCTGCTCTGCACGTCTCAGAGGGAACAGTGACTTGGATAACTTACATATGACTTGGCAAAATGAATGTTTTGTGTTATTTCTGCAAGAGCAGCAGTCGGCTTTGCTGCTTACACCGTGTGGAGGTAATAGAAGCCGTTGAGTTATAGTGAAACTTATTTAATTTTACAGCTCCTACAGTGTTAACAGATGTACGAGCGTCTGATCCAATCATGCAGCAAGAGATTTTGGGGGCAAGCCTTCCAGTTTTGTCAGTATGGCAGCGCAAAGAAGCCATAAATTTTACAAACAAGAATAAATGATCCTTAGCAACATCTGTCTACGCTGACAGTTCCAAGGTAATCATAACTAAACCCTGCTAGGCAAAAGTGTATCTGGGCTCTGCCGCTGGTCAGTGTGGGCCAAGCATCTGCTAGCCTCCCCCTTACTCCTAGCACATTAATGGGGTGTAGGTAGGGTGACCAGATGTCCCGATTTTATAGGGACAGTCCTGATATTTAGGGTTTTTTTCTTATATAGGCTCCTATTACCCGCCCCCCAACCCCTATCCCAGTTTTTCACACTTGCTATCTGGTCAGCCTAGGTGTAGGAATGAGCCTGCCTCCCATCTGCATACGGACAGAGGGCTTTGAAAACAATCTTGAACTAAGTCATGGAGTAGTTGCTTTATGACCCTTCCATTTCCTTCTTAATGAACTAAATCCATTCCCCACAGCACTGGCCCTTGTTTAGCCTCCGTTCTTTTAGTGTAAGCTCCTCCATGACTGGCTTAGCAGATGCCAACTCCCCCAAGCTGGAGGTTGTCCCTGCCTGAGATAAGTGCAAAGACCCTCCTATCAACTCCCACTGCTGGGAGAGTTAATGCTCTCAGCTCACCCCTGCTGATAACATGCATGGCAGAGTGGGTCCAGCCCTGTAAGGGGGGCAGAGCAGGGGGAGCCCTGTGCATGGCTAAATCCATTCAGAGGGCTTGATCAAAAGCCCAGCAATCCTTCCACAGCTTTCAGTGGGCACTGGATCAGGTCCTTAGGCTGCTGGATCTTTTAAGGAAGTGGGTATTCACCCCTGAAAGCTTATGCTCCAATATGTCCGTTAGTCTATAAGGTGCCACAGGACTCTGCCGCTTTTACAGATCCAGACTAACATGGCTACCCCTCTGATACTTGGATCTTTTAAATAAATAGTAATGTGTTCCAGAAAAACATTTTTTTGCAATAACCTACTGCAGCCATGGGGCACTGACCACAGACCTTAATCTGCCAAATGCCTTTTTTTTTTTTTGGGGGGGGGGGGGGAGGAGATATGTTACAAGGGGACTGACTGTGGCCTTTATCCAGCTGCTGTTCCCTAAACAAAGATTTGACGCTAGTGTGGCTCTCAGCCGGTCCTTCCCTAAGGCGTCTGACTTGTGCATTCAGCACTAAAGTCAGGTATAGGCTAATTAGGGGCACTTCTATTTAAATCATAGGGCTTGGCCCAGACAGCAGGCTCCCTCTGCTCCACCTATATAAAAACAACTTATGTGGAATATGTTAAGAGGGGAACACATGTAGAAGTTATTTGAGTTGGCACTAATACACATCATCTGCACCTCGTTAAACTGTAAAAGCTATATTCATGTCTCTCTGCAATCAAAATGCAAGCTTTGGTCCAGAGATGCCAAAGAAAGACTCTTCCCCCAGCTGAGGGGGAGCAGGGGGAAATGCCATAAATCCATCCTGGAGCTGATTTATGTGGCATTCATGAAGAATTTATTATTCAAAGAATTTTATTCAATTAAACTTGAAAAGCCTCTGGTTTCTTAAAGGTTCAACAGTGATAACTGAGACAGAGCTATCATAAAACTCAATGGCCTGCCTGAAGTAGGCATTGAGAAAATGCCTGATGTGACATTGCAGCTGAACGTACGGTCTAAGGCAAGAGCGTTTGTCATCAGGATGTGTTGCAGGCTAAGGTTTAGAAAATTACTCTGTGAAAAATGTGCGTTAACAATAGCTATGAAATCTCAGTTAAAGAAAAAGTTGAATAATGACCCAGCACTACATTAGTTGATGGGTATTCTTCATCTTGACCCTGTTCTAATTAAAAAGTTAACACAAATGCAAGAGGTTTTTTTTATAGATAGTTTAAGGTTGTTTCCAATTAAATACTGAACTGTTAAGACAAATCCCCTCCCACAGAGCTGGGGCAAAAATAACTGTTCAATTCCTTGAGCTATTTGTATAACACAATCATTCTACAGAGAGTAGATTTTTCTTTACAGATGTAGATTTTTGAAGTCTTTTGTTTGTTTGTAACTTGGTATCAACCTTGGATGTTTATGCCTTTCAAGGAAGGCTCTTCCAAATCATATCCATGCAGTAGGAGGGTTGGAATTGCATGTATAAACCTTAATGGACACCCAGTTTCATAAAACATGTTTATCAAGGTGTTTACCCATTAATTAGGTGTATTGTGCTGTTCAGTTAACAGGCTGTTTTCCTAGTCTTCAAGGCATCAGCCCAGCTGCAGATTTCCGACAGCTATTCTGAGAACCTTGCATTTCAGTTAGCCAGCTTCTTTAGTTCACCTGAAGATGCTTCAGACTTTTTTGTCAGGGGCTTAGGTGATTCTTTTTCTCATTTCATTTTTAAACATCTCATCAAACTCAGGTAAAGGGGAAATTATGCTACAGTCTTTAAGAATATTTCCAGGTAAAGGAACGGTCAGTTAAAAATGCCACAGCAGGCTAGGATATGTCTTTCAGATGAGAGGTAAAATAAATGCATATTTAAACACTCTGAGCAGTCTCCTTTTCCAAGGAACTACTGCCTTTATGTGTAAGCACTGTGTACTCTAGTTCACCCTGCCAAAGCTTTTAGGCCTCTGTCCTGAAAATACTTAGCATGTGCTTAATTTTACTACTGTGAACAGCCCCACTGGAATCAGTGGGGCTGCTCATGGTAGTAAGTTAAATATGTGCACGTTTGCAGCAGTGGGGTCTTAGTTGGGAATAAGCTGTCTGTTGTTGGATGTCATTCTGCCTTCTTTGGTAAGGTAAGACTCAGCCTGACTACAAAGCTAGTCTTGCCTACATTTGAACTGCAGGACTTGGCCCTTAATTCTATTTAATCCCTTTTCCTTGCCCAAACCCATTCGTGGCTGAGGATGTACTGGAGTTGTCAGAGGAGCAAGTGATTCATCAGATGCATTAGGGCAGGCAAAGAGTGCCAGACAGTTCTTAGCACTTTCCTGTAAATCTACAAAGTGCTTCCTCCACCTCCCGCCAGAACTGAGGGATTGAAGGCAACTTAAAAGGGAAAAGCAGGTACGGTTGGGTAGTAAAGTGAGACAGTTTAAAGCCCTTTGGTGTAAGTAAATCCCATTTATTTTTCAGAGCTTCTGGACTGGGTCCTGAATCTGTGCACACTTCCTGTTTGGGTTAAGTACTCAAAACCTTTACAAAGCAGATAAATGCTTTTTCTCTCTTCCTTTCGTCAGCGAGCTTTCAATCACACCTGCCCCTGCGCTGAGCATTAAGCTGTGTTTGTAAAGATGGTATTGTTTTTCTGAAGCTTTTGAAGCCTCCTAGCTCACACCCCAGCCTGAGTCAAACACAATGTGACGCAGTTTCAAAAACAATTCAGAATCTAACACTTTGATCTGGAAGCTAGCTCAAAGGTGGTGAGTTTTACAGAATGGCTGCATGTTTTCTACAGTGTTTATAAACAAGTTCCTGAATGATTTTATTGTGGGGAATTGGTGGCAATTCACGCTCATTCTCTCCTCTCCGCCTTGCCCGCAGAATGAAAACTTGGCTGGATTTAGCTTTTCATGATCTAGAAAGTATAGTCTCATCCAGGGCCAGCTCCAGGCACCAGCTTTCCAAGCTGGTGCTTGGGGCGGCATCAAGCATGGGGCAGCAGTCCGTGCTCGCCGCGGCGGCAATTCGGCAGCAGCTCCCCTGCTCTGGCCGCCGCGGCGGCAATTTGGCCACAGCTGCCTGGGGCAGCCAAATTTAGTAGAGCCGCCCCTGGTCTCATCTCCAATTTATGGTTCACTTTTTGTATATATTTTCTCTTCCTTCCCTTCCTTCATTGCAGCATAACGTGCCAAAATGAAGAGAAAATCACTAAGTCTGGAAAGCAAGGAGAGAAAGTAGTTAAGAAATGTACATTTATCATCAGATACGCTTGTATCTAGTGCTACATACATCTATAAAAAACAGAGTACTGAATTACAGCACTGGGAGCTGCAAGTAAAATAAAGCAACAGAAGACAGAAAACAGAAGTGATCCCCAAAAGGGCATTCAAGAAGAGAATCAAATGATTGTTCCTGCAGGAGCCCAGTTAAAACATAGACAAGCTAAAATCTTAACCTGAAGTGAGAGCTTCTCTAGGGGTACCCCTGCTGTTCTCCCCTTGAATACTAAAGGAAACCACAATGTACAGTCGCTGAAGCCTGAATGACAGAATCTGTTTTACCTGTTCAAGTATTTGGCCACGTTTGCATCTGCCTCTCCTACTTGTACTAAAGGAACAACACTAAAAAGGAAAGTGAAAAACAATTTCATGTTATGTTTAATCTATTACTTGGAATACACAGCTTAATAATAGATGTGTCTTTGAGGTTTGCAGATGCTTAAAACCTTGAGTGGTCACAGTACAGCCTCCGTATTAATTTCCAGTTTAATCCCTTCTGTATTGGAATTAGTCTAAAAATTAACTCTGACCATAAAATCCAGGGATTGCTACGTGCTTTAACCAATGAATGAAAAACAGTGCTTAAGCACAGATTCTGCTTCTGTATAGAATGTAGACGAGAGAGAACCTGTTATGTGAAAGAGCATCAGTATGGATGGCGGCAGCAGCTTATAAGAATAATTATTACCCGTGACTACACACTGCTAAGCTCATTATCCCCTACAGTACTGGACTCACTCTTGACTTTCTACAGCTCTTATGTTGATATGCATGTTTTACGTGTTTATGGCTTTTTAACAAGAGGCCATAAGATATTTGGTTTTTTGCTGCCGAGATAATGTTGTTCAGTTATAAAAGTTTGTAGACGCTAGCTTACAAAATAAATTCTAAAGCTAAGAAACTACAACGATGCACTTTTACTCCTTGGCACGACCTTGCCTGTTGCTCCCAAAGGATCCAGCTGATTCCGAAGGCTGAAGCCAGCTTTTTTGCTGTGATTGCAGCAAAAAAGCTACAGGAGAGCTCTTTAATTAAACAAATCTTTATCTCAAGTTTTGCTGCAATTCTAATAGCATTTGCCTTACGATCAATCGCATCAGATACAGTTTTAAATGGCTTGGAAGCTGCAGCAACTACCAGAGCTCAGATGGCCTTTTCCCTCAGCCTTATTCTTATACTTACCACCTCTCTGCTCTTCGGCAGACCGCTCTGGAGAAATGAAGAGCAGCACTACTTTTACCTCCAGACTGAAACATTAAAAATGTGTAAGTACCTTGTACCAGAAGCCACATACAGCCACCTAGTTGCATAAAAATTTAAACATGACATTTTACACAAAAGAAAGCCCTATTAGACACTTACAGAAGCTATAATATCCATCTGAATAGGACATTTCTGCTGGACATTTAAATACAATTGCAGATGAAGACAGAGGAGGGTTAGCTCAATCTCTACCTCCCCTACAGCCTTCCTGTATTTGTACAAACACTAAGAGAACAGCATTTGGTGGACCGACCTTGAACTACCCAATGTTTAATATCAATTAACTGAGAGTGGGTTTCTGATTAAGTCTTCAATCAAATACCTAGCACAGAGTTTCACTTCAGTAAAAAGTATGAGCCGATACCTACAGGCAAAATGAAAGCAGTGAGAGGTGGGAGTTGGTCTGAGTATTTATCAATCCACTGCTCCAGCTCCAGAACTGGCTTTTCACTAAATGATGTCCGTTCTACAGAGGGAAAGAGGAAACAACTAAAATAATACAAAAATCAGTCAATCCACACACTGGATCTTGCATTTTACATTTGTCATACTAAGTACTCCTTAGAGAAGTGTAAAAAATTTACACTCGTCTCCCACAGATTCCATCTTCTACAGCAAACGCTCCCAGAAGTGCCCAAGTAGTGTCGCTAAAGAAACAACCTGACCTACAAAGAGGGCATTTAAAAAAAAAAATACAGAGCTATTATCTTAGGTAAAATGACTTGAGGATTACTTAAGTGAGCCTCCCTGGCCGAGGAGAGAGGAGTTGCAATGTTGGAGCCAACGTCCTGCAGCATACACTGGACCTAGGGACAGCAATGGGTCGAGAAACATGGAAGTATGCATTACAATCAAAGCATAGACAATGAAATTACACTCGCAGAGATGACAGTTGACACTCCAATAAGACATTCTAGTGGCAGTGTGGTAGGGATTCTCAGAGCCTTTAATCAGGTGACACTGACCACTTCTGCAGAGTGACGCTAATTAGTAAATGCCAAATGTACCCTCAGTGTGAGCTGTTTTCCACTGTGATACACAGTCCTTGTTACCTCAGGCAGCTTGGCTTAGGGTTTATGTTCTCTTGTTTTCAATCTGAGAATGCATAACAACAAGGCTTCATCTGTGCCCAAGATTGTGCATAATAATGAATATGAACCATCACAATGACACACAAACACACACGTTCAACTGGTTTCCTTTTCAGTATAGATAGAAAGAAGCATCTTGTTTCTTCAGGTATCAATCAAAGAAAATCAAGAGATTTTCAAGTCTACCTAAAGGATTTATGCAGAATTCCCACTTAATGCAATGGGACCTACAAGCCTAAATCTCCTGGGTGGCTTTAAAATTTTAAACCAAGAGTTTAAGAACTCATCATTTTAATAATACATAGAGCATGAAGTTGCTACTCACTTTGTGAAGTTGTTCGACAAATATGTGGCCACTTTCCTGGCTTACTTCACAAGCAACCCTAGAATAAGATGAAGCAGAGAGTTAGCTCTAGGACAAAGGACACTTGTTGGGCACATATCTTATATTTATGGCTCATTGTACACTCAGTATTACATGCACAGGTTCACAAGGAGCATTGCCTTTCAACACAGAATAAAGTGGGACTCAACACCTAAAAAGAAAACACCAATTCAAAAAGAAAACAAGAAAAATACCTGTGGCACCTTAGAGACTAACAAATTTATTTCAGCATAAGCTTTCGTGGGTTAAATGGGTTCTTAACCCACGAAAGCTTATGCTGAAATAAATTTGTTAGTCTCTAAGGTGCCACAGGTATTTTTCTTGTTTTCTTTTTGCTGACACAGATTAACACCGCTACTACACTGAAACCAATTCAAAAGCATATCTGCATGACCATCCGCTGCTTTCTGAATTTTGTCCATATAAATCAGAGGTACAAATGCAGTGTTTCTTCCTATACTCAGGAACTGCAGAGTACAGACACAGCTGATCCATGAGCAAGTTTTTATTGATCAAGAAGCAAATTCTCTTCTTCAAAGCGAGAGATCAGACAATGAATATTACGGTTGGGCACACTTTTTTTTTGCTAATGTAGCTCTCCAGTGAATGCGGCTCAGGATGTATTTACAACTTCCCCCACAGGCTGGCAATATTTCCACCTTCTCCCTTTCTTTAAAAAAACAACCCCAAATAACACCAAGAATAAACAGTGCACGCTCCCATCAGAACAGACTTCTCACACTTTGCTGCATCTTTACATCACTGGATGGGCCTGCAGGCCTTGTTCTATGTCTGCAGTGTTCATGACTGCCAGGTATCAGCTTATCAAGGGAAGTAATGAAGACAAGCTTTTTGGCACCATGTCTTCATATAAGGGCTTTGGTAATACCACAGTAAACAAAAATAAAAAGAAGACAGAATTCACAGTTTTGTTACCCAATAGCAGAACTCAATTCATCTGTTGTTCCCAAAGCTTCAAAGACCTGATCATCTTTAGATCGCCTCTCCCCAGTGTATGTGCTGGAAAACCCTTTAAAAACAATTAATAGCAACAAGAGGAAAAGGGATTGGAACAGATAAAGCTGCAAATGTTAAACTATTAAAACTCTCTGCAGTTTATGCTAGGTTGACACCCAGGTAGCAGCAGCCTTAGATTTATAAGACCCTAAATCTCCTGGACCTTCATCACTGAACAGGTGTCAGCTGATCGCTTCTGTGACACAACCAATGATGGACCCCCACACAACATCAGTTTCTTCCTGGCTGGCGATGGTGTCACAGACCAACAAAGCAACAGGCCAAAGACTTTTTCCAACTAACCCATGGGCCTGTGTGTTACTTTAACTAAGACACCGTGACCTCCTCTTGCAAATGTAGGAACAGCCCAGCATGCACAGGACAGTCAAAGATTCACTGAAGCTGTAGAGTCAAGATTTTTTAAACACAAATAGTGCTAGGCACTAAGAGGGCATCATTTAATTTCTGTAGGGACTACAGACAGTCCAAGAAGCTTTCCCCTTCTAGATTGCTAGAAAGTCACCTGACAATTCTAAATACATAGCATGTCAGAGCACCCCTGGGCTTATCTGCTATATTAGACATGCATTCATTACAACCCGTCATGAATTAAATTGGCTAGTACATTAAAAATAATTCAGAACTATGTTTGGGAATATAAAATGCCAGGTAAGGGCCTTTCTTGTTTAGTATATTTTTACCCAGCTATGAGAATAGTGTAGCCTCTAGGTTTTAAGTGCAGCCCAGACACTACCTTTGTCTCCTGTTTTTGTGTAAATCTTTGGAACGTGGGTTGTCTTGGGTTTGATTTCCAGGCTAGACACAAAATGAAACCGTTATGAGTTTAGCAGAAATGACACTTCAACACACAGTTACTGGCAAGCTAATGACTCTATGATTTATAGAGATGGCTGGACACCGCTGGTCCCTGCTGTTAATGCCAGGCTCTCCAAACAGTGCCCTGGTTACTGCCCCCATCTCCCCCTTTCCTCCTAGCAGAGAGCACGGGAACAAACGGGGGCCAAAGGGCGAGTTTTGCTTTGGACCGCTCGTGGGGACACCCCAGTTCACGCTGCCCCAGGCCGGGGGGATCCTAAGAAGTGTCCCATTTTCCTTTCAGATGAAATATTGCTGCCCGGTCACGGGGGCGAGTGGGAGAGGGGGGCAGCCCGGGCACAAGGGTTGGCGAGGAGGTCGCAGACCCAGGAGGCGGCCCTGGCGTGGGAGAGGGGAGCGCAGCCCCAGGGGGCGGCCCGGGCACAGGGCAGTGAGTGGGGGGGTCGCAGCCCCAGGGGGCGGCCGGGGGGGGGTCGCAGCCCCAGGGGGCGGCCGGGGGGGGGGCGCAGCCCCAGGGGCGGCCCGGGCACGGGGGGCGAGTGGGGGGGGCGGGGGCGCAGCCCCAGGGGGCGGGCCGGGCACGGGGGGCGAGTGGGGGGCGGGGGCCGGGGTGGGGGCGCAGCCCCAGGGGGCGGGCCGGGCACGGGGGGGCGAGTGGGGGGGGGCGGGGCGGGGGCGGGCCGGGCACGGGGGGCGAGTGGGGGGGGCGGGGGCGCAGCCCCAGGGGGCGGGCCGGGCACGGGGGGCGAGTGGGGGGGGCGGGGCGGGGGCGGGCCGGGCACGGGGGGCGAGTGGGGGGGGCGGGGGCGCAGCCCCAGGGGGCGGGCCGGGCACGGGGGGCGAGTGGGGGGGGCGGGGCGGGGGCGGGCCGGGCACGGGGGGCGAGTGGGGGGGGCGGGGGCGCAGCCCCAGGGGGCGGGCCGGGCACGGGGGGTTAGAGGCGAGGAGGGCGCAGTTTCAGGGGAGGCCCGGGCTCGGGGGAAGACCCTCGGCGCAGCCCCACCCGGAGCGGGGCCTCTCTCCGGCTCCCCCAGCGCCGAGGCCCCGCCCGCTCACCTGGGCGGCTCTCCCCGCTGACTGTGGCCCCGGGCCCGCAGCCAGGCCCGGAGCGGCCCGCACAGCGCCAGCCGGCGGCAGCCCCGGCCCAGCCCCGCTGACATGGGGCTGCCGCGGCCCCCGACCCCGCCTAGCCGATCCCCGCTCCCTCTGACCCCTCTCGGCCGCCGTGGCCGCGCCAGGGGCTGTCACCCGACGCCCGCGCCACTCGGCCGGGCCGGCTCCCCATTGGTCCGACAGCACCGTCGCCTCACCCATGGCCGCCCGGTGATTGGTTCAGCCGTGTCACGTGAGCTAGGCGCTGGGTCCCCATTGGGCGCTGAGGGGGGCCTATGGGGGAGCTCCTGGGGCAGCCAGCGAGTCGGTGAGGTGGTGAGTCCCGCTGCCGGTAGACGTGACGCGGGTGGGTGTCGGGCTGGGGGCCCAGGCGTGTGCCCCGCCCCCGCTGCGGGCGGAGGGGTGTGGCATGGGGGGCGGGGCAGGCTAGGCCCGGCCCGGCCCGGCCCCGAGGGAGCTCTGGAGGCTGGGGCGGTTGTTCTCGGGCAGCCGCGCGCCCTTCTGCTGCCGCCCTTCAGCCCCCGCTGGCCTTTTCCCTTCGCAGGCGGAGCGGCGGCGGCGATGTTGGCCAAGCCCCTGACGCTCTCTGCCCCGGGGAAAGCGATTCTCCACGGGGAGCATGCTGTCGTGCACGGCAAGGTAACGCGCTCGGCCGCCGCGCCCCCGGCTTAGGGGCGGCCGTGGCCTGCCCTGTTGCTCCGCCCCCCCTCGCTCATGCCTAACTCTGTTTGCGTGCAGGCCGCTTTGGCTGTGGCCTTGAACCTGAGGACGTTCCTTCAGATTAGACCCAGCACTGATGGAAGGGTCTTGATATGCTTGCCTAACATTGGGGCCACTTTAAACTGGGACACCGTCCGGCTCCGGGCGCGCCTCCCAGCGTTTTCAGGCAAGTGCTGTTAGAACAACGGGCGTGCGTGTCAATACGTTTTAACCTCATGAAACCCCCTGGCTTCGTCCTCCCCGCTGATACGTGGCGTGGCTCACCCCAGCCAGTTGTTGCACTTTGCATGCACTTGGCAACTCCTTGGTGTGCTGGTGGGTGGTGTTGGTCAGCTGGTGGCGAGACGCTACAGTGGATTTAACTGATTAGGCTTCCCTCTCCCCCCAGTCAGGCAGCTGGATTTACTACGTGCATTCACACTGCCAGAGCCAGCGCTTTGGCTGGTCCTCCTAGTCCGCAGGCAGCACACGTGCTGGGTGGGCCACGAGTGATCTGAGTCCGTAGGAGCGTGTTCCATCTTAGCGCCGATGATTCTAGACTGCACCATTTAAAAGGGGACAGAATAAAGTCTCCCTAGTGTTAGCAAACCCCGAGGGTCCCTCTAGTTCAGTGTCCTGGCTTCCAAAGCATCCACTACCAGTCACTTGTAGAAATCTGTAATCACCTGCCTCCACACCCACCTATACTGTAAGACTCCTATGTCTTGTACCACACCTAGCACAAGTTAATGTGTTTGGCTCTATCTCTGACTCATATAGAGCCACTTTCCTGATGTTTCATTTATGATGTTGCTGTGGGCGTCATGAAAGGAATAGTTCTTCAGTGTATCTGGTGATTTCTTCTTGACCCCCCCCCAGTAATCAGTTTGTATGCTGAAGCATGGCGGCTGTCTTTATTCTGTTTAGTGTCACTGGACATGCTGTTCTTGTAAATGTCTCATTCTAATTTGAAACAATGATTTTTAAGCTTTCTTTGAAAATGTATAATTCCACCACTGATTGCTTTCCTAGCTGGCTTGGATGAATCTAAATCCCCCAGCCCAGAACAAATGGACGCACTGAAAGAGTTCGCAGGAATCACTACTGGACTCCAAGCCACTGAGAGCCTTGCTATCCTGGCATTCCTCTATCTGTACCTGGCTATTTCAGCTAACTATGGGTATGAACATAGTCATCCTCAGAAATGAATGCAATATGCTAGGTGTGCATGGTTCCTGTTAAATTTCTGTTCTGTAATTTCACAAGAAATTAGACCTCTAACGCTAAAATAAGAAACTAAAAGGGGGAAACTTTCCTTTGTGTTCTTAGGCTCTTATCTTGTTATAACTGAGGTGAAATAGCTAAATTGTGCTGAATGGATGGGAAATCAGCAAGGATATGCTCAAAACATGATTAGTCATAACTGAGAAATAGTGCTAAGCTTCTAAATGTGGTTAACACAGCAGTTGACAACGCTACAAACTATAAAAGGGCTCTAGAAATGTGATCAGCTGTATGTACTAATGATCTCAGCTGTAGCAAGAGAAACCAATCCTGAGCTTCGTTTTGGCAGTGAAATAATCAAATATTGAAGCATTGTACAGGTCTCTAGCTACATAGGGCTTCATATCACAGCCGCTCTGAACACCTTGGTGACAGTAGGAGTTGAGCTGTGATCAGCCTATTCTAAAACCACATGTCCTTACTGCTTATGTGAAGAAGAATTTCCATTACCTATTAGCAGTAGGGAGCCTATTACACACAGTTAAGCAGTTCCAGCTCTCTCCAAGAGAGGGCAACAGTACAGACACTCTAGCCAGCTTATTACAATAATAAAATGTAAACCCACTGTTACTGATGTGGGATCCTAAAATGTTTTATTTTAAAAATATATTTACAAAAATCTTAAGGGTATATTTATAGTGCTATTTATGGAGTTCTATTCATAAATCACCCTCAGCACTGGGATAAAAACCAATGGAAATGAGAAATCCAATTTAGCTAGTCTTTCTTCTAGCACAATGGATTTGCAAAGCTGCTCAACTGTGCTAGCTGAAAGTTCAGGAGGCCCATGTCTGTCATATACTTGTGCGTATGCTGACACCACTAGTTGGCGGGTGGTGTGATCACAGCAATTTTAGTTTGCATCTGTTATCTTTGATCTCCAAGATTAAATAATTTCAATGTTATTGGTGTTTTATGCAATGCATTTTAATGTGTTTCAGACAGATACCAAGCGTGGAGATAGTGGTGTGGTCTGAGCTGCCCACAGGAGCTGGGCTAGGCTCAAGTGCTGCCTATTCTGTTTGTTTGTCAGCTGCCCTGTTGACTGCATGTGGAGCCATTGGCTGCCCACTGGAGGAGGAGAAATCCGTAGCCAGGTAAAGCATCTGGAAAGCCTGTGTGTCTTGGGTATGTAGAATTGGGGTAGCATAATGTTCCCTAAATCTCCAGTGAGAAGCAAATGAGTGTTGCTTGTTTCTTAACTTTCATATTCCTGTCTCTCTGAGCTGATGGCTTGAAGTTGGTGATGTGTCCAGATACAAAATGTGATTCGAAGACATTACCTGTTAAAAGTGTTCTGCTTTAGTGTCTGAAGCAATGATTTACAAGATTATGCAGATACACAGTACCAAGCAATGAGACCTCTCAGTCCCCTAGTATATCTGGGTTCATACAACATACTGTGCTAGCAAAAATGCATCTTCCAAACTATACCGGAAATGGTGTCAATATCTGTACCTCTTAATTGTAATTTGGGCGCAGTGTAATTTTCAGATACAGTTTGAATGCAAAAGGGGTAAGTGAAACTTCGAGGTGTCATCTTTTATAAGGTCTTCACGTATCTTCCTATTTTTTTTTCTTGCAATGTTAAGTGAACTCATGTAAACTTAACACACATTCCTACATATGGTCCTATATCCTATAGAAGCCCCTTTATGGCCCTGTTCACCATCCTCTCATCAAAACACACTTCTGCTGTGAGGTCTGTAAACTTGGATCTTCCCCTGAACCTGATTTCAGCAGGTAAAGAATAAGACCGTATAACCATTAACCTCAGCAACTGCATGATCTCCCTTCCGTAGTCCTTGCCTTTCCAACCCATCAGTCCTCTTGCAGGGTCTCACCATTTGTCCTTGTGTCTACGTAGGACCCAACCTGCAATTGCCAGTGCACAAGCCTCCACTGAAGCCACTATGTGGGCACTGGAGCGTTCCTGTGCCCATCCCGAGTTGCAGACAGAGGGACAAGGTGGTTATTTCTCCATAGAGTTCAGTGTACATACGGTGCTGGAGGAGCAATAATGAACCTTACAACTTCCTGAAGAAGTCAGAATCAGTGTGTCCTTTACAGGGCCTGGCGTTGTATTGCCCAGTAAATTATGCTTCAATGCCAGTAGTCCTAAACCTTGGTGACACTTTTCTTCTTCCCTCTTCATCAGAGGGGGAGAATCCAGTTTAGACAGAAGAGCCATCAATGGTTAAGAAAATAATCCTGCTTGAGGAATAGTCACAGCCCCCTAGCAGTCAAGGGACAAAAGTGTTTTGAGACCAGATGTTTGGCAGTACCCTTGTCAACTACAGTAACAAAAAGTATCCTTGACGTACAGTATTCTAGAGAAGGAGAGGAAAGCATCACTTCCAAAGAATGCCCTGTGATGGGGTAGTGAGTAGTGGTGAGTCAGGACTGGGGTAGTTTGTGCTTTAGCTACAGGTTACACATGTTGGCTTCACCTTCCACAGAAATATAATTTCTACTCTTCTTTCTCTCTCTCCCCCTTGTAAAGGTCTGTGATTCTAATCACCACTGCCAGACAGTACAGTCTGTTCACAGATGCATAATGCAAGGGTGAATATTAAAAGTTGCAAGTGAAGTAAAGAGCTGTGTGTGAAATGCAAGCTGTTCAGGCTCAGACACCTCCCAGTGAGATGAAGATCTCTTCATGAAGGGCAGACACGTGCTCTTTTGGAGAGCTGCATCCGTTTATGTCATGGTGCAACACTTGATGCCACTGTAGTTGGAATTGATTTTAATATTTCCATTACAGACCTTGATTTTTAGGCCTTAATATCTAACATTTCAAACTGCATTGATCTCTCATATTTGGAACACAATGGGAGCCAATACAGGGTGTTTTTATTAATGACACACAGTATGCCAGTAACATGGCTCTTTATAAAGTGGTGATTGAGCCAAAAAAGGCTTAAATTGCACGTGCCTCGAGAATTGTGTTTTTTAAATAAAAGGTATTAAGAGAATTTGGTTCCGGGTCAGAGAGTACTGGGATCAAGGGTATCAGTTTAGCCACACAGTTCAAAGTTAGCTTTTGGTGCAGTGAGAATATGAATTTGACAGGTTTTTAGAGTACAGGGCCTGAAATAGGGATTACATGATAGGGCAGAAGCATGAACATCGATTTTTGTGTAGGCATCATGCAGTCTTTAATGTAACAATGAGAATAGTTGGTGAACCATACTGAAACAAGGGACCAATACTGGGATCCCACCTGCTTCCTAGCAGTGTTTGCCTGTATCTCCCCACCCCTTGAGAGTTCCTCGGCAATCATCTCTTTTATCCCTCTTACGCCTAAAGTCTCTTGATTTTTTTTTTCTTTTTTTTTTTTTTTTTCTCACTGCTGTTTAATCCTGTGAAGCATTTTGGGATCTGGATCATGCCGACAACACTGTTCAAAAGAAGTTGTAGTTTGCTGTAACACTGACCTGCTTTTAATACTCCCTTGCTGAAGGGCTAGCCGTTTTCTCTGCACAGTCTAGTTAACTCTAATCCTCACCAGTGCACGACTGCCATTTTCCTCTCCTTTCCAGCCTCTCTCTCACGTCATGTACAAATAGTAGTAGTATATGGATTACAGTAGTATGTTTAGGCCAGCGCCCCATTGTTCCTGGCACTATACAAACATAACGGTGAGATGGTCTCTGAAGGGTTAAAATCCATGTGCTGTTTATATAAGAATTTGGCATATGGACTTGTGTCAACTTTTAAAGGCCCAAAGGTCCATAGTTTGGCCAAGAGGCCAGAGGCCTAGTGAATAGTGATTAGCTAAGAGAAAATAGAATAAATAAGAGAGAGTCTCGCTTTGTTTGTTTAAGTCTGGTCAGCAATATGCCAGATGTTGAAGTAATAACTAAATAATTGTATCTTCTCTAAAGTTGCAAATGTGGGACAAAGACATCCTGTCCCTGTTGTGTTGGTTTCTTCGGGAGGGAGAAGATCTTCCCACAGACCATCCTTGAGTTTATGAAGGGTTGGCATGTCAGTATAATAAGGCCTCCCACCTGTCTCTCCCAGGGGCCAAGCCTGCCTTAACACACAAAGAAAGCAATTCTTATTATCATATACTTTTCATTGTTTTTGCTTTAATCGCTAGGAATACATTTGTTAAATGATCAGAGGGGCTACTTCATTCCTATGGACCAAATCGAATTCAACATATACATATATGTTACTAATTAATTAACTGTTAATTTGTGAATTTGAGACCATGGGCGGAGACATTATGTAACCTTTTGACCATTGGGCTAATGTGCTTATCTTGTCTTGCTGCTAGCCTATCCTGGGGTGTGAACTGCCCACCTCGTCACTTTCCCCCGCCCATGGAAAATCCATATATTCCATTGTAATCAATTGACTGGCAGTGTCTCTTCGCCTCATAAGCAGGTGACACTCCGGCAGCGCTGTCGTAATAAACTCCTATCCTTGACCTCTACACGGTGTGGAATTTATGTCCTTCAGTCTCTGCCAAGCAGAGTTTATAATTTAAGATGAGACAACCGTTGGATGCAGCAGGCAGACAGGGAAGCACAAGGAATAGTGCTTACTACTTCTCATTTCCCAAGCGGTAGCTGCTAGGGGGCTGTGATTGTTCCTCAGGTAGGATGATTTTCTTAACCACTGATGGCTGTTTTCTCTCAGCTGGATTCTCCCCCTCTGAGGAAGAGGGGAGAAGAAAAGTGGCACCGAGGTGTATGCCTACTGGCAATGAAGCATATCAGACATTTAATTACAGTATCGGTGAGGAAGGGACGTATTATCCCCATTCTTACTGATGGAGACGCAGAAGCCAGGAGTCTAATGTCATGTTCAAGACCACAGACCAGGTGTTCCAGGCATCCAGCGCTTTGCTTGCACTACTAGACTGCCTCTTTTGGGTGGAGATTTAGCCAGACCCAGCTGTGACACACACAGCTCTGCTTGGAACCTTCCAGAACTTTTCCTCACATGCAGCTTTCATGGTGCCAACACTCAGTAGCGGTTGCTGTGTTCATACTGATTCCATCTTGTGATTGTTAGAAGCAGATGCGCTTAAGTGTGCAGCTTAGATACGAAGGTGAGAGGTGCCTTGGACGGAAGTGCTCCTTTTCTGCCAAGTGCTGCTTTTACTGGGCTGAGCACTAATTCAGCCTGTTAATTAGTGCGGCACTAGGGTTCATTTCCCCTCCCCCGCAAGGTGTCCCCCTTGACATGCTGCACTTCGGTCTGCTCATGTGATTCCTGCTGCTCTTTATGGCTAGTGGACTCCTTGGTTCCTGTGGCACATTGCCTGCTTGTAGTAGTTTAAACTGTTTTCTTGCCTTTCAGGTGGCCTGAGGAGGAGTTGGATTTAATTAACAGATGGGCCTTCCGGGGAGAGCAGGTCATCCATGGCAAGCCTTCTGGTGTGGATAACTCTGTAGCGACTTGGGGTATGTATTTTTCAGTCTCAATCCGTTCCTCTTTGGCTCTGCATACAGGTGCTGTCACTGTCCAAGTAGAAGAGGCCAGTACTTGGGCGTTGAAAAGCCATCATTCCCCAGTCCCCTTCATGCACTGCTGCATAGCTGGTGCAGGGAGATCGGGTTGGATTTGCTCTGGGTACAATTCCTAAGTAGCACTCATCAAAGAATCCAAAGGGCCTTGCAGACTGCAGTGAAACTAAGTGGTCTTTCAGCGTGCCTCTCAAATCGCTCACTGCCCTTTATGTAGGGAGTTTTGAATATATAAAAATGTGTCCAGAATCCAATCTGTAGACTGACTGACTGTTTAACCCCAGTCTCTGTCCTCTTGGCAGACACTGGTTTAGAAAGGGAAGAGCACGAGTAAAGCCTCTTCTCTACACCATCTTAGTACCAAATCCTGTTCTATAGTTTTTCTCTGTGTTGCCAGCCTGCTCTAGTAGAGACTCACTGCTTATCGATGGCATAGAATGAAGGTAATGTTACTCCAGAATAAACCCTTCATACAGTAGCAATGTTAGTAATACTTTTGTCTCCTCAGGAGGGAGAGAGAATGGTCTGTTGAACTGAATGGGGGTGGAGGGGGGAAGGAACCAGAAACTCCCAAGTTCTGATTCTAGCTTTGAACTTGAAGTCATGCTGTCTTTCTGTGCCTCAGTTTCCCTGTCTGTAAAATGGGAGTAATGCCTCACAGCGGTGTTGGGAGGCTTAATCCACTAATGTCTGACTCACTATATGAATCTCCCTCATTCACATTAATGCCTTGGAAGAGGCACCCTCATGGAAATAACTGGAATTTACAAATTATGGAGCAAATAACCATAAATTAAAAAAAAATAAAAAATCTTGCTGCAGGATAATGCTTTGGAAAATGTACGTACTTGGTCGCCTGTACCTTAGTCTTAATTATTATGTGCAAGTGTACTGTGATGCTTTGTGCAGGAGCGTTTATTCATAATCTTTTTAATAAGACTTCATCACAGCTACTCTATCAAAACATCGGGAAGTGGAGAATGAAGTAGCAAGCTTGCTGACTGGTGGGGTTCTGTTGGGTTACTAACAGTTATTCTTCACAACTATTCACACTCTGGGCTGAATCTGGTGTTTAATGTGTTTAAATCTACCCCAGAAGTCTTCATTTGATTCTTATTTCGTTCTTTTAGACCAATGAAGACTTGATTCTAACCTAACTCTCTCTCTCTCCATTTGAAAATCTTTTATTTTCTATGGCCCTGCAGTACAGGAAAGCAAAGGGTGACGGCACCAAGTTACTCATATTTGGGCCAGATCTCCCACTGAAGTTAATGGAGCTCTGCCTGTTCACACCATCTGAGGATCTGGCCCATTGTTTTGCCTGTGCTGCTTGCAATTAGCTTCTCATGCTGTAGGTTAGTTTCTACAGATGAAAGACCCTATATACTTATTAAACATATTATTTTCAGATGTGTTGCATACTATGACTATGTATGTATGTATTTGACTTTAGGTGGAGTACTCAGATTTCAATCAGGAAAAATCACATTATTGAAGAGGTAATATTAAAATTATATACACACACACAACATATCTGTGTAGAGTTTATGGGCTAAAGGTATGAGAGTAACAAAATAATGCTGAACAGTGTGAGTAGGAATCTTGCAGCCAGAACCCTCTATTGGACCTATCAGGTAGCTTTAATATCTCGAAAATCAGTTTTGTTGTCTTGGATTGGGGAAGAATGAGGCCAATGAAACTTTTGGTCATTGTCTGCAGTTAGATTACAAGGCAAAAGATCAATATTAATTTCATGGCCTTACAGGCAGCAGGATCAGGTCAGCTCCTGGCAGTAAATGACATTTAAGAAAACAAAGCAGAACTACAATTTCTTGCTTATTGAATTTTAGAACCATATAAAAACCAAGCTGCAAAGCCATGTAAAGAGAGAACAAACCCTGGTTCAGAATGCTCTCTATACCTCCAACCAATGAACTATAATCCAATGCCATTAAAATCTTTCACAGTGCATGAAATTGCTCTGTTAGCAGTTAATGTCTCCGGCTGCTTGGTCTCACGAATGGTGTTTCAAAGGAAAGATATTTTAGCTGAAAAACATGGATCTCCGTAAGCAGGTTTGTCATATTTGTAGAACCAGCACAATTGTATCAATGTATGTGTAATTGAGAGCACCGAGCCCCAACCCAGCAAAGCACTCGAGCGCACACTTAGTGAAGTTAACAGGACTTCTCATGCTTAAGTATGTTGTTAGATTATGGTCTTAAATAACCAGCCCGTTCTAGAGGGGTGATAGTCCAACAGTCTGCGACTGAGATCTTCTCGATGCAGTAGAGAGGGGAAGCTCTCATGTTATGGCTCCTTGAGTCTCTGCTCACCTTCATTCCGGACTAGGTTAGAGCAGGCTGTAGGTGAGATGGATCTAAACAGGAGTCTAGAGCACTGTGGTGAAAACCTGGCACCAGCTTCAGATACGTTTTAAAAATGGAGGGTTTTACTGATTATACATCTTTTTAATATTTAAATCTGTACAGTAGCCTTTGTATTTTTTTTGGATGGGGGAGGGACAAATGGTGAGAAGCAAATTCACGTTGTTTCTGCTAAAATGATCAGCAGCGAAATAGTTAACCATGTTGACAACAAAATGGACACGATTAGGTTTCAGAGCAGACAAATCAAAATGGCAGTTCTCACCTCTCAAAGCTGTTGTTTCAGTCTGTGGCAAACACAGGAAGATGCCACTGCCTCACATTTTCAAGTTTATTTTCGTGATCCCAAGGTAGGCACTTCATTTTTTTAAAACGTGGAGATTCTAGAGCATAATTATGCAGCAAAGTTTGTGGCTGTGGAATAGTGGAATACATGGTGCCCTGCCAGTATGTGCAGTTATTACATGCATTAAGGTTGTTTGACCATGGCATGAACAGGGGAGTACATTTGTTGATGGATGTGGAATAAACCTTGGATGCTGTCCAGTTATCGAGAGGAGAATTAATTTCAGAATGTTTGTTTTGTTTTCAGAGTGCCGACTCCAAGGATCTTATTGACCAACACAAAAGTCTCTCGGAGCACCAAGATCCTTGTGGCAGGTGTCAAAGACAAGATCCTTAAGGTACAGCATCTTTTTGGTAGATGACAGTGACATGAAAGCACATCTATTAATTGAGCCAACCCAATGGGAGCAAGGCAGAACATTGATTGTTAGGGGGTGGGGAGAGTTGACCTGCTCTTGGGAGTAATCCTGCGGGTAGCAGGGTGTACATTGCTGCATTTGCATGGATTTCTTGGCATCTGTTGTTTAGTGGTATTGCCATGTTCCTCCTGGCATTACTGCTGCATGAGCAGAGGGAGGGGATGTAACTAGGGAGGAGAAAGGGCTCCCCCGTCCAAAAGGAGGTCAAAATATCCTCACTAAGGTGATGGGTTGGATTCAACACTGACTGTAGGGTTTCTATGTCACTGCAGCCAAGTTAGCTTAACAGGACTCCCCCAGGACTTGTCCCTATACCTGGCTTTCTATGCTCAGTGGTGTGGAGTCTTGGCTATTATGCAATTCGGATATAAAGAATTTATTTCTCATCATTCCCCATGATGAGCAAGTACTAATCCAAACTCTGTGCTAGGACTTCCCTTTTTTTAACTAAAATGAGAACCTGGCCATGACTCTTCCTGTTGCTGCATTGACAAGCAGCTTGGTGAACCCCAAGCATTCCAAAACCATGTCCAGCTCCAAAGAATCAAGAGAGTCTCATTAAAAATCATGAGATTTTTAAAAGTCTTTTTTTTTTTTTTTCTTTTGTAATTTGCTTTCTGAATTTTAGTACCTTTCGAGTTTTGTTCCCAAGCTTGTCTCTGCAACCAGGGAGCTAGAAACTTTTTTGGTGAGAATCTGTTTTCATTTAAAAAAAAAAAAATAAAAAAAATCTTTAACTCCAGGAGCTTGGGGCTTTAAGAAAAATGCCAAACATCATTAGTCTCTCAACAAAATCACAAGAGTTTGCAATCCTGAAATACCCAACCTAACCCTGTTTCCCTCTTCTTTTCCTCTGACACCCCAAATGTGACCAGCTTCTGCTTTACGTCCCTTCTTGCACATGAATTGTCCAGCCTCAGAGGGCTTGGCCTACCTCCAGCACAATAGCAATGAAGCCCCGGAACACCACAGAGCGGTCTTCATGTCTCTCATTTTCTTGTCACAGTTTCCTGCTATAATGAACCCAGTGCTTGCCTCGATAGATGCAATTTCTCATGAGTGTGAACGTGTTCTAGAAGCAATGGCTATGAGTCCATCACAGGAGTATTACCCTGTGCTAGAGGTAAGGGACTCTTTCGCCTGTATTTTTAGACACTGTTATAGTTGCACATCAAAACATCATTTAAAGATCATTAAGGTTGGGAGAGATTTCGATAGCAGGAAATGTTCAGTTCAGAGTGAACCACAACTTATATCTGCTATCATTAATGCACTCCCTATGTCTGAAGTAGTTAAGGTGCTGTTGCTACCTCCTGTATATAAAACTTGTTTGCTTTTATTATTCTTTCAGAGCCATACATTTCATTTCCCTTAGTTGAAGAGACACTGAGTTAGTTCAGGATCAAAATGTCCCCTCCCTTAGAATGGTTTGTGATTTGATGGCCAGTAGCCTTTGAATTGGAAGTAGCTCTTCATAAAACTACCATTCTCATTACTGACAAAGCCAATACGGAAGCACAAAACTCAGCAGCCGTTGTTTTTGATAGACTAGTTAGAAACCAGCCCCCGCTTTGTGCTTGTCCTGTCTCCAGGCTCAGGAGAGCAGATAGCAATTGTTGTGCCCAGAACTGTTTGGACATTGATGCATGAAGTGAATAAGATCTGTGTTCATTTTGGCTCCATTCAAAGCACGGGGAGGCTGTTGTGGAAACAACTCTTTCAAATTAAAGACCTTTCACCCCCTCAACCCCCCCATGCAAATGTATGAGGTAGTGTCCTCAATGTTCCGATTATAATGAAGTAATTATTAGTTAGTTAGTGTTGGGAAAACTTAATTCACTGACTGCATCTGTTGGGGCATGTTTCATTATGGCCAGGTGGATGAACCCACCTCTGGTATGGGAGCGGGGAAGTCCAATGTGCTGAACGCTTAGGGTGCTCAGAAATAGAGGTGTTGATAGGACAGAATTCAAGCAACGAGGGCCATAAATTGCAGTGACCTCCCCCTTGGTTGCAATAAGGAGTCACCTTCACTGGCGAGAATGCAGATGCTCTACCCAAGGTCAGTTCACAATCCGTTTTCACCATGAGAGGTTTGAAAGGGTAGCTTTTGTTTCCCACCCCCTCATTTGTGGTCTTTTTTGCTGTATCCGGTTGTGAAGGCTGGAGCCTCCAGCAGAACAATGAGCAATCTGTGTCTCTTTGCAGTAGGGCCTTGCTGCTGTGGATGGAACAGTGGTGAACAGGTGGAGATGAGTGCATGTACCCATCATGTCTGGGGAAGATAAAGAGAAGGATATGGGGATATTGCAAGGCCAGATAGAGATGGTGTCAGGAAGTGAGCCTGGTGGATGGCTGAGGAACAACAAAGGCAGTGATAGTTGTGATAGGCTCAGAGTCTGGGCCAGAAAGAGCACTGAGGGCCATGGAGAGCAAGTGGAATCCTTGTGCTAAAGCACAGGACTGGCATTCAGGACGCCTGGGTTCTCTGCCACACGAATCCTGTTTGAATTTGAGCAGGTCACTTAAGCTTTCTGTCTTAACATCAGTTCTCCAGTCTGTAAAATGGGGCTAAGACTCCCTCTCCCACAGAGGTGCTTTGAGACTTCCATTGTTAGTGGCTGTAAATGCTGTGAGGTCCTAGGAGAGAAACGGCTATCTCAATGCAAAGTTATGCCATACTGTTATCATGCAGTAAAAATGGCAAGGTTTGCACAGTGCTTATTCAGTGTATAATGATTTGGCATTTTCTCCCTCACGTTTTCATGCCGAGGCTCTCTTGTGCTACGTTACCACTCTCCACTCAGAGCCGCTTACAGCGCTGTAGAGTCTCGTAGAGTACATTCCTTAGGAAAGAGAGATCTTCTGAGAGAGCTGTGTGCTGTCAAACCTTCAAATAGCTTTAGTGGGTGTCCTATGTGAGATGAGTTTGGTAGGTCTCAGTCCAGTTCCCAAGAGCCTGTATCAGAATTAGGATTTTGCTTTTACCACTGCATCAAGATGGTAGAATGATTTTGCATAAAAGATGTGTTCTGTGTAACGTAGTGGAGTGCTACCTAATGGTTAGACCAGGAAACTGAGTCTGAACTCTGGGGTCTGTTCCCGGGTTTGCCACTGACTTGCAGTGTGACCTGAGACGATTCACTTCACCTCGGTCCTTCATCCGTCCAGCAGTCAAATGAAAGGAAGGTTGTGAGGTTTAGCTTGAAGAGTGCTTTGAGATCCCCAGATGAAAGATGCTACAGAGGTCCTGTTTAAATTACAAGGAGGAGGAATGCTGCAGTAATTTGGTTTCTGTTTGTCTTATGTCTGAAGAGCCCACAGAGGCATGGTGGATATGTGCTGCATACATACATATCTCTATTTTTGACTGCTGCTGTAGCTGAAATGTGCAGTTCTGGACATCTTTGTACTTGAGCTGTTGAACTAGTCTACTGTGTCATAAGCTGTCTGACTCCTGGCAGATTTTGGATTGGAATATGACAGGTGTCTTGGATTGTCACAGACAGCTCTGCACCCTGCACTCAGGCATATAAAGAGGCCCCTGGATGGACGTCTGTCCAGTCTAGTGTACGGAGCTTGCAATGCGTACATGCTAAACACTGCTGGCTAATCCAGCGTCCCTCGTTTATCTAAAGTACGTTGAAAATTGTTGTGTGGGGAGGGATATTTTTGCATCATCCAATACCCGCCGGGTGTTTACAGGAGACCCATGTGGGGCTGCATAGGGAGCCACGGTGATTGACACCTTCCATGCTGTCCTGTAGCTCCTAGCTCTATGCGGTCAAAGCATCCTCCAAAGGCATGCCACTGACGCAGCATGTGCTCATCAAAAGTCAGGTGGAGTCGCTGCAGAAGCTCGTCATGGCACAGTGTGAACAGACTGGCCCTGGGTACGGGAAAGAGCAAATATCTCAAATAACATGATGTACTTGGCCTGCTGGCTTTTCAACTGGCTCCCTATTTAACATCGCCTGTGGCTGCCCGCTGCTCCCCTCTGCTATGTTATGTCACTGTATCATGGCCCCGTTCTGTGTGAAACCTTAAGGCTTCAGGATTTTGTGGCTAGCAAACTCTTGCATCCAACACTACTCGTTCTGATGTATTTGAGAGGAAGGACAATCTTGTGGTTAAGGGAATTCTGGGTTCAGTTCCTGACTCTGCCACAGACCCACCGTGTGACCATGGGCAGGTCACTTAACCTCTCTGTTCCTTAGTTCTCCAACTGTAACATGGGAATGATGCTTATTCCTCTCTCCCACCCTCATTTGTCTGCCTGTTTAGACTGTAGGTCTTCCGGGCAAGGTCCGTCTCTTTCTATATGTGTTTTTGTACAGCATCTAGTACAGTAGGGCCCGATCTTGGTGGGGGCTTCTGCGCGGTCGTAATACAAATCCATTCTTTTTGTGGTGGTCTCAGGTGGCAGATGGATCTAGTTCAGAGCCAGAACGGCTCGTGTGACTGGCTAGAACCAGCAGTGGGAGGTGGTGGGTGGGTTGAGCTTAACTGGGGGCTGGGATTGTTGTTCTGGCTCAGGCTGCTCAAACGCTGCCCACCGACCTGACCTGTTAATTATAATTGTGCCCATTCATGTACACTTAATTAACATCCTAGTGCTGCTTTAAGACATTTCTTCTCTCATCCACTCTTGTCTCATTACCCTGTTTTTCAGTGCTCTGCCGGTAATGGTCTGTGCCTTGTATACGGCAGCATCTCAGCCAGCTGCTCCTTTCCAATTAACTCCTTTAATTCTGAGCTTCCATTTTCTTAAAGAACCCCCTCACTTTATTCTTGTAATCTTTACATTTCTGCATGCGCACGTTTAGTTCTAGCTGCCAGTTCAGCCCTGTGCTGTAATGTTCCGTGTCTACAAGGCAGACGCCTTGTGAGCAGTGCAGGCTTCTCCCATCGATGTTCTC
This sequence comes from Macrochelys suwanniensis, assembly GCA_033296515.1. NCBI lineage: Eukaryota > Metazoa > Chordata > Testudines > Chelydridae > Macrochelys > Macrochelys suwanniensis. The sequence continues at coordinate 3,600,734 of CM065789.1, read as the reverse complement.
CAGCCAGTGTGCCTAGCTAATCTCTGGGCCTGCTCATCTCCGGGGGAAATGGAGTCGTTCAGTCACCACGGCCCATTCAGTCCTTGGCCTCTCTGAAGCTGCCGTTCATGCTTGGTTTTGTGGTATTGGATACCTGTGTGCTGGGACTGGACTTAGTCTCTCCAACTCGTGTATTAAAGGACACTGAACGGTTGTTTGATTGTGATGACTTTGGACCCAGATTGCCAGGGGCTGTATTTGAACTGCTCACTAGAGGTGAAAGGGTCTGTATCCTGTTGTCAATCTCCTGGGCCATTCATGCCTCCCTGCCACAAGCAACTAACTGTAGTAACAGCAGGATTTGGATGTGAGTAGTCCTGTAGCTATTGCAATATCCTGGCCCGCTGGAGACCTGCGTGAGAGAGTAGCCTCAGGGTTCTGGCTGCTTGCATTAGCTGGGCTTGCGAACGCTGTAGAAATCATCTCTGCTTTGGAAAAAGGCTTGCTTTGTACTTCCATAGCCACAGATGGTCCCAGAATAGAGGACTGCAGGAAACGTTTAAGAACCTGACTTGGATTGGCCAACCAACACCTAGAGTACCTGTCTCATGCTGGAGGAAGGCCCCTTGGTCTGGGTCCTGGATCTCTGCACTGCAGTGAGGAGAGAAGTGCTGTATGATACCAACAAGGGAGATTTTAATGTTGCTTATCACTGCCTTGGTGGTGCCACTTGGTATCACTGGAGCTGGATGGATTGCAGAATTGGCCAGGAATGGAAGAGATCCCAGCACAATTCCTTTCCCACAGCTAGGGAAGGATTTGTACGGTGTCCTGTTCGGTGCATGCATGCCAGGAGAGAGAGGAAGCAGGCCAAGACTACTGAGGGCTGAAGTTCACAGTGCCTGCAGTGAATGGCAGCTCTCTGGGCCCTCTGCTTCCTTTGGCATCTCTTTCTTTTTTCTTTTTCTTTTTTAAAAAGACATATTTTCTAATGAACTGATATCTGTGTCTGTGCAGTAGTCAGTGAGGGAAGGACGAGGGAGCAGGGCTAGACTAGAAGCCTGAGGCTGCTGGTGGGCTCCGTCTCATTGTCCAGCATTTGCTCGTTCCTGAGCAGCGTTGCACTGCCCGGCGTCCTGTCGCAGTAAGATGTGGCAGTCTGTCAGTGACTTCCTAACAGGTAGCTGATCCACAGTACAGCAGGTGCCTTGGAATAGCACCCCCCCTCTCACTGGAAAAGAGACGTGTTCTGGAGGATTGAGATCCAGAACCGTCCTTAGGGGATGGTGAATCAGGGCAACTGTTCCGGGCCCCGCGCTTTGGGGGCCCCTGTGGGCTGGCGTGATTGGCCGGCCCCACATGGGGGGCGGGTGAACTGCTGGCTGGGGGAGGCTAGCTCCCCCAGCCCTGCCCCTTCCACCCGAGGGAGAGCACGGAGCCGCTGCAGCCTCTCCTACCCCAGGAAGGCAGGCCACGTGGCCCCCTGTGATCCAAGTGGTTTTGTTGTCTTTGCTTTGTTTTAAGGAGCTCTTTGATATAAACCAGCACCACTTAAATGTGATTGGAGTTGGCCATTCCTCACTGGACAGTGTGTGCCGAGTGACCGCCGCGTATGGGCTGCACAGCAAGCTGACTGGCGCTGGAGGAGGTGGCTGTGCAATCACTTTGCTAAGACCAGGTCAGAAATCCCTAATTTACTACTAATCATTGTAACTCTCTTCCTTTTATGTTGCCATAGAGACCTAAAGGGGCACTGTTGTAATTTAAAAAAAAAAAAAAAAAAAAAAAAAGCCTCGTCAGCACCTAAATGGTTTAAACCGATTTAAAAAATTAAAACCTAATTTTGTTCTTTGCTATTCATAGAACTGTTTTACATTTCTCCAGCTGAGCTTGTGGAATTGGTTGCGTCATTTTCACTTGACTGAGACTGGTGGGAGCTCCGAGTAGATGGCTGGCAGAGCGGGGCCTTTACTATCACTGCTTAGTGTCTGTGCTGCTGAATTATTAATACTTGGGTGCCATAGCCTAAAAACATGTCACCGCATCTTAAATGTATGGGAAATAGGTTTGTTGGGCTCTTTTGCCTGTGTGTGTTGGGTGAGGGATAGACTAGCAGTTCATTATCCTGGAGATTGTCCATGAACCATGTGTGTACTTCTGCCCTGTACTGGCTGGTATGAGAACTGCTCAACTGTTACATAGACCCTGTACTTCTAAGACTTTCCTTTAGCTCACTTGGTGGGGTTCTTCTTTTGGAGCAGAAAGATCTGAGTGTGATGTATAGTAATAACTGTGTAAAATCCATCATGGTCATGAACATGGTAGAATAGTGGTTTTCAACCTGGGGTCCACGGACCCTGGGGGGTCCACAGACTCTAAGACTTCCAAAGGGGTCCACATCTCCATTCAAAATGTTTTGGGGTCTGCAAATGGAAAAAAGTTGAAAACCACTGTGGTAGAATATGTAGGTGGACACTCATGCACTGGTTTGCTTATTAATTTTATATGGGAATGCCATATTTAAAGGGCAAAAAGGATGTATGTATAAACTGAAAATGACATGTCTCTGCACCTTTAGAATACCATCATAGTGGGACTCTGAGACACTTGGCATACTAGAAACTACTGGATTCTAAAGTGTCCATTAATGTGTCCTGCCAATGAAAACTTAAGTCAAACCTAATGGTAAATTGGTTGCTCATTACTGTAAGAAGGAACAGATAAAATGTACCTCTTTATGCCCCCACCCCAAACTTAGCACGTTTTGTTTCCTTTTCGTGGCGATACCATTAGTCCATATTAAACATGCAGCAAGGCATTTCCATCTCCCAGCGGTGACCAAGCTGAACTTAACTGGCTGATGTAACCTCCTTCTTGGCAGACACAGACCCATTGATGGTGGAATCAGCCAGACGAGATCTCAGTGCCTGTGGATTTGAATGCTTGGAGACCAGTATTGGGGCACCTGGAATATGTCTTCATTCGCTGTCATCTTTGAAAGCAGAAGTTCTGCACGTCTTTAATGAGGTTTAAGATGATATGGACTCTGACCTTACCCTGCCTTCCTGCCCCTGCAAGTTCAGAGCTTCTTAACTCTTCACCGGAGTGGCCACCCATAGTGCCGAACACACATCAGAGTTCAGCTGACGTTGCCAGTCTGAAATATTTTGCCCCCTTTTCCTATGGCTGTGGAAGTGTCGTGAACTGAGACACTGAACCGAGTTCAGACCTGGTGTAACTAACAGGGCAGCTCCACTGAAGACAGTGGAATTATTGCTCTCACCTACCCCAGCTGTGAGTCTGGCCCTGTGTCTCAACCTTGAAGCTGTGTCTTGAATTTACTTATAGTAAACACTACAATGTTAGCAACGGGCACAAGAGGGAGGGGTGTGTTAACCCTGGTGTCCTGGACAAATTCCAGCTTGAGTAATAATTTTGCCTCCCTTTGATGCATAGTGGGGTATCCTCTTCACTTCACCTTCGCCTGCCTCTCGAGACCAGTGTGAGGCTGGAGTAGTTAATGTGCAGAGAGTACCGTGAGAGTTTATGGTGAAAGGCACCACAGAATGCAAGCCATGAGGCTGCTCCCGTATTTCTACTAATGCTGTTAGAGGCACTGCTGAGATTTAAAAAAAAAAAACAACGAAATGGCGCTTACCCGTATCACTAATTGAATCTCCGATAATTAAAGCTGAAGAAAGTGAAATTCTAATACATTTTGCCCCTTTTTTAAGTTTCCTTTAGCACATCCCTTCTCTTTCTAGGCCAGGGATCTCAAACTCAAATCACCACGAGGGCCACATGAAAACTAGTAAATTGGCCCGAGGGCCGCATCACTGAAACGTTTTCATACAGTGATGCAAATGTATAGTAAAAAATGAAGAGTAATATATTCTATTAAAAGTCAAGGTATTAACTTTTTAAAAACTGTAATGCAAAGAGGGGGTTTTAATAAAATATAAACAGTAATGTTTGGAGCTTGGCTGCCAGTGGAGTCGGCGCCTATGGCGGGCCGCAGGAAATAACTCCGTGGGCCGCATATGCCCCGCGGGCCGTGTGTTTAAGACCCCTGGTCTAGGCGGTTACATTAGCCTCCGTAGACAATTGTCTGAGCAGGCTTGCTGTTTGTAGTCTCATGGTCTGGTTCTCACACTAACAACACCACAAAATCTGCAGGAAGATGTTTAAAACCAGAGGCACTTTTCCTTTATTTTAATCTCATGTCAGTATTTCTATTCATAGTAGATTTGTTAGAATCCCTGGGGTTTTGTTTTTTAAACAGTCTAAACTTTTTGGTCACAAATGCGGGATGTTAAGACATATTCCTTTGGCTGGAAATGTAGAAGGTTGCATCAATGGATAATATCTGTTACTAGCCATCCTTCCTTAATGCCACTCATCGGAGTGGGTTGCCAGAGGAGCTTGACCCATAAAGTAAATCAATTTCCAAAATATTTTTGCAGTTTCTTAATTGATGCTAACTCTAGTCGAGTGATCTACTTCTCCAGTGCAGAGTCAGAATCTCTTCCATTACTTGTTTTGTTAGCCTCCAGTTTTGGAATGGGCTGTTGTCCTTCACCCCTCAACTTCCATACCAGACACTTCTGTTATGTAGATGGTGTCTTAATCAACGAATTGACACTTGAATGTGTTAAATGTAGATTGCAGCCTGCATGCTAGAGTTAGCACCATGCTTTCCCTCCTCCCATTGCTTCTATATTGAGCCCTGGCTAGATAAGGGCTGTGGATGCCATTCACACTTGTAGTTCAGCACTGACAATTGTCACAGTTGAAAAAGCTCCTTTTCCCTTAATGCCCTGGTTAGGCATTCCCAGCAGCCCATCTGTGTGGGGAGGACATATAAAGTCTAGGTTGCTTTCAGCTGTTTTTGCACAATGGGTTAAAGAGCTGCCAATGGCTGCGGGGGTGGGGAGGGGGGACTTTACAAATTGTTCTGCAGTGAATGGTGCTGCCTTTAGCATCTCCTACTGTGGGGTTTCTTGCTTTTTCAAGGGTTCCAGATGCTGTTTCTTCAATGCGGTGTGAGCTGGATGGACCCGTTAACTCAAGGGTTCTCAACCTGGGGGTCGTGATCCCCTCAGGGGGTCATGAGGTTATTTCATGGGGGGGGTCGCGAGCTGTCAGTCTCCACCCCAAACCTCGCTTTGCCTCCAGCATTTATAATGGTGTTAAATATTTTTGTGTTTTTAATTTTAAAAAGGCTTGCTGTGTGAAAGGGGTCCCCAGTACAAAAGTTTGAGAACCACTGCACGAATTTGTTTTAGGGCCCGTCTACATGGGGAAACATACCAGCAAAATATTCCAGATACGCCTCCACATGGGGAGCCATCATGGTATAACTACAGTGGCATAATTATACAGCTGGAGACTAGTAAACGTCCCCATGTAGACAAGCCCTTAGACTTCTGGGATACCTTTTTGTATGTAACAGCATTGGTGAATGTCCTAATATGTAATCAAACAACCTATCTCCACCCCAAGAAAAGCTCTGTTCTACTGGAACCAGGGTATGTGGCCTGTACTATTGTTAGGCTTGGCAGAATTACATTTTTTCACTTTTTGATAATTTTGACACCTAACACCGATGTTTGTTTGTTTTAAAGAATTTTTTAGACTTCCTTTTTTTAAAATTTTTTTTTTTATTTTCACAGTTGCAGGAAATTATGCAGGGGATCAGGTAATTATTTGGTCATGATAGACGCTGAGATTCAGAAAGTTTAAGCTGTGTGTAACTGTTAAAACACATCGTCAACCTCTCATATCAAAATATACAAAGTAAATATCCTTAAATTAAACTCTTAAATTCTCAAGTAGCACTTTTCTTACTTTGCCATCTGTAAATTTTGATAATTATCAATGGAAATATTTTTTGTCAATTTGTGTGTATACAATGAAACTGACGTTTATTGACATTTACCAATAAAAAAATCTAATCTTTCCAAGTGTACCTATGTTGCCATGGAGGTATGGAGCCATTTTGCATCTAGGCAAAAATGATTTGATCATACAATTTCTTTTTAAGTGGTGGAAAGGAACTGAATTCAAGGTTTTTTTACAACATCGCCTCCCTCCCTTTGCGCCGGCGCACACCCCCATAACTGTCTCTGCATTCAAACTTGTCTCGCTGGCATAGCATGGGCCTTTGGCAGCTAATCCAGGGCTTGAGAGGCAGAGGGCAGGTGTCTGCTTCCTCCTAATTCTCACTCTTCTGAGTGTCTCCCCTCCCCCAGCTCCTATGTGTGTTCCGATATTTCTTTTCTCGTATGTGACTCTAGTGCTGGAGCCTATGGTCATCTCTCCAGTCATTGAGCAGTCACAGTGCTAGCGACCTGTGCTATGCCTGGAGAGGTGCTCGCCTCTTGGCATGAGCCCACCTTTGCTTTCTGTGCCCAATCCCCGAGTGCTAGTTGAGGGGTCTGTCTTCGATGCAATTATCTTAGCTGAGACCATGAAACTCATGACTCCATATTAACCACAAATAACCATCAGATGGTAACCGTCAATCACTGGTAACCTGAGCTAGATAGTCAAAGCAGCAGCCTAGATACGGAAACCTCTAATTCCTGTTACTGTTCTTCTCAACCATTTAGTTCCCCTCTCCTTTTCCCTCACTAAATAAATGTGAGCAGTGAGTGTGACACCTCCATTTCTTCCTCTGGCTCTGTTACCCTAGCACAACCACTTGAGCCGTGGCACGCAGTCCCAGATAAAACAGAGCCCTCCTGCTTGGGAGGAATCCATCTGACCTCTGGCATCTCAGCACATTTTCAGCCTGTCTTTAACTGGGCCTGTGTTGCATCCGATTGTCGGTTGGTGAAATTAAGATGTTCAAGTGACAAAGGACCTGATTGGCTACAGCCGTGAGGCGGAAGGGACTTGAACTGTGCTTGTGTGTCAGCAGAGTGCAGGGTTGTGCTACAGTATTAGCATTTGCTAGGGCAAATATCTCACCCAGGAGCCACATCCTCCTCCCCGAGAGCGGCTGCCACCTGTTTGTGTGAGGTAGCAATGGAAACCATCGCCTAAGGTGGCCAAATGGGGAGCAGTCTTCTAAATTGATTATTGATCCACTATCCGGCTCTTTTGGACCCTTCTATTTAGGGGAAAGGAAAATGGTCCCTGGAACGAGGGAAGAATTTCTAGAATTGTTTGGATTACCACAGCGCCTAGGCACTGATCGCTTACTAGGGAATTATCAATGCTGACAATGGCTACTGTGCTCTCGGCCTTCAGCCCCTCAGTGCTTTAAAAAGCGTTGTGCCCTTTACAGCCATCAATTGCTTCAACGCTTTTCTGTTGCTGACCACAAGGGGGCAGTGGAGACCCACTCTTCTGAAATACCAGGCGCCTGGGCTTCCAGCTGGTCTGTATTCCAAGGCCGGGCCCTTGGCTAGTGGTTGGGAGGCACCTTTGGCATAGAAGATATCAGGGTCTTGCTCTGCAGTACAGCGTCCCCCGGACTGGCACTTGCGTCACGCTCTGATAGGTCCACTTAGAAACTGTGAACAAAGAGATCAAATTTGCTTCTGCCTCTCGGCCTGGTTGATTTGACGGGCAAATCTTGCCCTGAAGCAGGGCAGTGAGTTATCTATGCCAGCAGTGGGGCCATAATTGCATAAGTCAGCAGCTGGAGCCAGTCCCGATTTATTAGAACTAAGCATGGATTTAACGACCAGCCGCATGTGCAGGGTCTTATTTATTTATCTTCCTCTTTCTCCCCCCCCCCCCCATTGCCCCTCCTCCTGGTTTAATCAACGGGAACCCACAACAAATAGCATGATTGACGTCGGAGGCAGTTTTCTGCTTACTTTTCACAAATGTTCTGTCCAAACAAGGTGGATAAATAATCTTTTCAGTTGCAGTTACATTTACACTGGGTCTCACCCAATTAATTTAATTACCCCCTCAATTGCATAGAGGAGTAAACTGAGGCAGAGAGAGGATAAAGTGATTGGTGCTGACTTGGATTAGCAAGAGGCAGGCATCAAACCCAGAAGTCCTGCTCCCCTGCCCTAGCCGCAAGCCAGCGCTGCCTCCCTAGATCTCTTGCAGTTGCCCTTGGCTCACTCTTGTAAAGCGGACAGGGAAGAGGTTCAGAACGAGGCAGCGTTTGAACAGCCGCCCCTGCAGTTTAACACTTAGCGCGTTTGAAGTGCAAATTTAAATTTTGCGAGTGTGTTTTCTCCCCCATCCCCTCTGACTTGCCTTGCAGCAGGTCTCCCCAGCAAAAGAGCAACCGCTTCATATATTTACTTATTTTTTTTGCCACGTCTTTCCCTTTTTATAGGCTCATTTTACAGATGTGTAATGGAGCAACGCTTTCTGCTGAAGGATTAGCCTGGTAATTTGGCTAATTTTTCTTGAGCTTCATTTTTCACATTAGGAGCTTTGCAAAAAGACTAACGATCCCAGCTTGGCCTCTTAATCGCCAGAGCAGGGAGGAAAGGTTGGAGTCTAAACTCCATCTTGTTGCAGAGGAAAAGAACATGCAACAATCTTTCAAATCGCTTCCTGCTTGGGTAGCTTTTGGCTTGGCTGTTTGTTCTGAGTCTGTCTGGGAACGCACGGGGGTCTGCTGACTAGGAGGCTGGGTCGTGAGATCTGGGTTCTAATCCTACCTCTGCTACTGGACTTGCTGTGTGACTCTTCACCTCCCTGTTTCTTCTCCTGCTGCTGTTCTTATCTGTGTAGGATCTTCAGGGCAAGCACTCTGTCTGTAAAGCGCCTACCACCCTGGGGCCTGGATCTTGGTTGGGAGCTGCAGGCTCTAATGTAATGTAAATAAGTTCTTACTAGCAAAATGCTCTAGCAAAAAGGGCTGAGACTCCTAAAGAAACGTTGCATCCAAACTCCGCAGGGATTTCATTAATATAAACTATACTAAGGGTTTTTTTCCTTTAAGTGGATCAAATGTGTTGAGACGTAGCTGTATTTCCTGACGAGGGCTGTGCGTATAATCTGCTTTTACTGTTTTAGCCAAAAGGATGCTTTTCAATCTAACATCAGCATAAAATGAGACACTTTGTCAAACCTTCCTTAAAATAAAAATTTCCCCACTTGCTTAAGGAAACTTCTTTGATGTTTAATGCTCTGTCTTGCCGATGGGAGGGATCCAGAGCTCATGGAGTGATGCCATGCAGCTGTGGGAGGGGAGTGAGTGGGCAAAGACAGCCGAAATGCATCATAAATCCTCAGGGAGGGGGAACTTTTTAAAAAGTGACTGCAGAGACTTTGAATCTCACTCTCCCTTTTGTAAATCATTGTCCACTATCGTTCTGCCTGCAGGGAAAATGTTACGAAATGTCTGGTAGATCGAGCTGGCTGGCCAGAAACCTTAAGGGATGACCTTGTAGCTAAAGGCACGCGTGGAATAAAATACCTGCCTTCTGTTCTCGCTCCTAACGGATCTGCTGTCTGCCTCTCTTGACTTTCATTTGGGTAGGGAACCTTTTACAGCGTCAAGAGCAAGTGCTGCTGCTGTGAGCGGGGCTTCGATTTGAGCCCGCTGGGTATTCCTTAGCACTTCATGGGGTGCCTTCCTGCAGTAGATTTCAACAAACTCGACGACGGGAAGGAAGCTGCATCCGCTCCTGCTTACAGAGATGGGGAAACTGAGGCACGGAGCGAAAGGCCCTGCTCCAAAGCCCACTGCACTTAATGGAAGGATTCCTGCTGGCTGCAATGGGCTAAGTGATTTGGGCAGGGAGTCAGGGGCAGAGCTGGGAGAAGAGCCCGGGTCTCCTGCCACCAAAGCGTGTGCCCTGGGTCTGGACGGCCGGCTTGTGCATGCTGCCAGCCCGAGTCCTGCCAGTGCAGTGGAGTGGCAGGCAGGGGTTAAAGATGGGTTCCTTTCTTTTCAAGAGAATATTCTCTTACGTGCCTGTGTGTAGCCTGCTGCGCCCAGCCTCCGCATCCCGCTCACGAGAAGGGTCAGAAGACAGAGCTCTGCCTTGCAGCTACAGGTGAGGTGACACAGTTCCAGAGGGATCTCCGGCTTCAGGCCATACCGTGGCGTGGGCTGGGCCCGGGCAGGAATGCATCCCGTTGTGCAGGGTGCTGGATTGTGTTCCACGCTTACTCTGCTCTTCTCTTCAGGATCAGTGCGAGGTTACTCTCCTGGGGGTGCGTTTCCCTTGCTCCACAATCACCAAGCTGCTGTTCCGGGCGGGGACCTGTTTCAAGGCGCGGGGTGGCTGATACCTGACAAGGAGTTGAGGAGTTTACATTAGTCTGAGAAGAAAGTGCCAGCCGGACCTCACGGGTGTCTCGCTGGCATTCCCAGTTTGCCTTCCCCAGTGTAAGGTGGTGTCCTCTTCCCATGCAGGTCCTGCACCTCTAACCCTGCTAGGAATTTAATCAGTGCTTGGCTCCCCTGTGTAAACGGCAGTGGGGTGGTTTGTACGGGCGCTTTCCTTCCCCTGCAAGGCACAGATGGTTTTTTTTTTTTTTATCAGTGTCAGCAGTGGCTTCTTTCTGCTCTGATGAATAGATTCTAAAGAGGCAGTGACATTATTTGAGATAACAGCGAGAACAGCAAAAGGGTCAGTGATAGAGAGAAAATGTCAAAGCGCATAGATAAAAGGCAGGGGGTGGGGAGAGGGGAACAGAGGTGGGGGGAGAAACCCTGCAGTCATTGTCTGGCTGGTGCATGCACCAGGAGGGGAGAGCCCTTGAGAAAGCAAACTTCCCCTGAACCAGTTTGAAATTCTAATGGAGTGGATAAAGGGGGGCGGGGGGAGGCTGGGTGCCCTTCTAGCCCCAGCAGCCAATTCCTCCTTTTCAATTCAATTCAATTAGTGCTCACACTTCGGAGCTTGTCTCTGCTGATAGCCAGTGCAGCTGACGGGATTAGTGCTGTTTGTATTGCACATGCTCTGCTTTGCAGCTGAGAGGCTGCAGGGAGGTGGCAGACGATTATTTGTGTTTCTTCCCCTCCTTCGCTCCTTTTGGCTCCAAAGGACTTCTGCCTCCTCTCGCTCTTTTCCCTGGGTGGGTAGGAACCGCCCCCAGGATGGCCTGGGCCAGCCGCAGGCTCTGCAGGTGTTGGCGCTCTCTGCCCCGGGGTCAGCGCCATTCCAGGCTGGCAGTAATGCCCCCTGCCCCTAGGCTTCCTGCAGGTCCCAGTGCCCTTAGGCAAGCTGGGAGGAGTGAGCAGCCAGGGAATTTCCCCTGCACTGGCCGCTATTGGCCAGGCTCCTGTCTCTAGCACTAGCCAACGATGGTGGACGTAAGTGGAGCAGACTCTCATGAGGCCTGATCTAAAGCCAACTGCGATCAATAGGAGTCCTGCCCCTGCTTCCGGGGGGCACTGGCTCAGGCTCGTAGGCACTGCTTCTGGTATCCCTGGTGCTCTGCCTTTTGCAAGCCAAGTTATAGCTAACAGCCCGTCTGCCCTTCAAACCCCGCCCTCCGCCGCGTACAGCCCCATGCGCCGTGGGCCTCAAACACCACCGGGGCTTCTCCTTGAATCTGACACACACAGTAACTGCTTAGCCTGCCCAGGCCTGATCTTAGTACAGAGTCTCTAACCCTCTTCCCTGTTTGTCGTCCCTCCTGCACCCCTGCCATGCCCTGATAGGACAGGGCTGCCCATGGCTACAAGCCACGCTGGCGGCGTAAGTGGCCCTTAACTGGCTCATCTCATCCCATGTCAGCCGAGGGCTCTGTGGCAAAAGTCTGACATCCCCCCTCTCAAAAGCGATTCTGTGAAACCCACATTTTTATGTAATCCGGCATCACGGGATCAGCGTGCTGCAGAGCAGGAGGGCCTCGTTCAATCCTCCTGGTGTTTCAGCTGGTTGCAGGCTTCCTCGCTTCCTGTCCTAAACTGGGCCGTGCCCTTAGCCGCCTGCCACCCTCTGTCCCCCAGGCACCAAGTCCTAGGGCTGGTTAGTGCAGTCAGCGACGGGCAGGTGTGGAATCGCCATCAGTGGAGATTTTTAAGAACAGGTTGGACAAACCCCTGTCAGGATGCAGCTGGTTTACTTGGCCCTACTTCAGCCTGGGGAGGATGGACTGGAAGACCTATAGAGGTCCCTTTCAGCCCAACATTTCTGTGATTCTCTGTAGGCTCCACCCCCATAGTAAATACTGTACTTCTCGAGCTCTAATTTCTGTTCAGTCATGTAGTGCAGGGGCAGGACTGTGCCATCCGCTCTGCTCTCCAGGGGGTACCAGAACAAAGCACTAGCAGATCCATCACACCGCTCTTTGCAGGGGGCTATGCAGACACATAGGTAGGCTTGGCAGAATTTCGATCGACAATATTGATGTTTATTTTTAAGCAGGTTTTTAAAGTTTATTTAAATTTTTGCAGTGGTGGGAAATGAATGCGAGGGGGGGCAGACAGTAATTGGCTAATGACAGTAGCTGCTGAGATTCAAAAAGTGAAAGCCTTTATAACCGTTAAAACACAAATTGTCGACATCGTGTGTCAAAACAAACAAAGTAAACAGCCTTAACTCAAACTCTGGTGTGTTCGCAAGCCGTATTTTTCGCACTTTGTCTGGAAATATTTTTTGGCTCTTTGTGGTGAAATTGACATTTACCAACATAAATCTGATCCATCCACGCCTACATACCAGATAAAAAGTCCCTGCCCTGGGAGTCGTAAGAACAATCTTCCACTGGGCTGCAGAGCCTGGGTGACCTGGTCAGTTGCTTTCTTCTCTAGTACTTGGTTCTGTGAGTTTGCCTGCAGAAAATGTGAGATCAGATCAATTTCCTGCGGCCACAGCCCCGGGGCTGCAAGGGGAGTGGGGGTTCATTTCCACAGACTGCTCTGTCTCTGCTCTCTTTCTGAGGTTAATCCTTGCCAGCGTGACAGAGCCTCTTTCGCTGCTTCCCAGGTGCAGCATGGAGTGGGGCTGTGGACGCTCACTCAAAGCCCCCTTCCTCGGATCAGCTGGGCTGCTTGGGGCTGTATAGCATCGAGGGAAGGGGAGAAGCCTGTTAGTTCCTGGCAGAGGGAGATGCGGAGCCGTGGTTACAGATGGATGTAACCTGAATTTTACTGGCAACCTCCTCCCTCCCACCCCCCCAATGTTTCTCCGCTCTCATCCTTTCCATCCACACAGGGACCAGGGGCTTCTCCGCATAACGTGCAGTACGGGCTGTAGCGTGGCTGGCGACCTGCCGTGGTTTGGCGTGTCTCTAGGAGGGATTCACCTGGCCAGAGTTTGGGTTCATTTTTCTTCTGTGTGTTTAAAAAGAAAAACACGTTGAGCGCCGGAGACCCTTTGTTTGAGCTGCGCGGTGCTGACAGGCGCCAGCATGGCAGGCCTGGTGGATGCGTCTCCCAGCCCCCGCCGTGAGTACGGAGCTGCCCCTAAAGTGAGGAAGGGTCTTGTCGCTGGGGCGCAGATCTGAGACTCGGGAGCTTTGGGTTCCGTTTCTGACTCCTCCTATCACAGCCCCCCAGGGTGACCATGGGCCTCGGTTCCCCACCAGTGCCCCGGGGATAACATTCCCTCGTCAACGTAAAGTCCCTGTCCCGGACAGATAATGATCTAGCTGTTCTTTCCCCTCTGTGGCCAAGCAGTGCCTGGCATGACGGGGCCTCCAGGCGCTAGAGTGATACAAATAGCGAGTAATAAAAGGGTAAAAGCTAATCAGTGCTGGTGTCTTTTGGGGCTGTGGACACCTTTCTACTAGAAGCAGCGAGGAGAGGCCCCAGTGTGTTTCCCCATGGGCCACTGGACGGCTATCAGCCGAGGACAGCTAGACGGGAGGTGCTAGGGCAGCCTGAGCCCTGCACAGTGAAAAGCAGGCTGCTTCCTCCCCATGGCCCCGCTCAGGGCTGGCGTATGCTGGGGCCTGTCCCATCCAGCGCAGCACCTCCCCATTGTCCTCTCTTCCACCAGGCCGTCTCTCCCTGGAGAGCGGGGGAAGTGCCCCGTCCCAGGCAACGACCCAGCGCGGTGCCCTGCACAGGGACACAGGGCGTGTCTGCCGGGGCAAGAGAGACCCGGAAGGATAACGTGGCGTTGCCCCGTGGCAATGTCAGCCGCTAGGAGAGGAGCGTTCCGGGAGCAATCACTAATTAAACCCAAACAGGCCACTGATTTCACCAGTCTGCACAGGCTGAACTAAAGCCCGAATTCCCCTTTCTCCCCACTGCAGAGTCCCTGGACCGTGTCTGCCCTGAGCCGGGCCTAGCTGAACTCCAGCTGCAGCCTCTGCCCTGGGGAAGTGCTGTGCCTTGGGGCTGCCTTGCGCTCCACCTGCCCCGTACTGTGCTGGTAGGAATTCGTTCCTGTTGGGTGGTTATATTTCCTTGTGACAGCGCCTCCTTTTCCCCTTCCCCGCCCCTCCAGGCAAGGGGCCGGGGCCGGCACCAGCTCCCTTGGTGGCCATGGCCATTGTGCATTAGCAGAATCAATGTACCACTTCAGCCACAGTGGGTCCAAAACTGGCCCCCTGATCCAAACATCCTGGCTTGGCCCTTAACGCCTGAGCTGAGCCCGGCTCTGCCAGGCCATCCGGGCTTGGTCCGTTGGAATTAGGGTGACCAGACAGCAAGTGTGAAAAATCGGGACCGGGGGTGGGGGGTAATAGGAGCCTATATAAGAAAAAGGCCAAAAAATCGGGACTGTCCCTATAAAATCGGGACATCTGGTGACCCTAGTTGGAGTCTGATGGGGTTTGGTTGAAGTCCATCTCTTCCCTCCAGTGCTGTGCTGTTCTTCCCTCTGATGTAGGACAGGCTGCACTAGCACTAGCTGGGCTAGGCACCCCCCCCACACAAACAAACTCTCCCTTCCGCTGTCGTGTGGAACAGGTGAGGGCCGGGAGAGCGGTTCTCTGTGCCTGGGTGAGCGCTGGCTCTTCCCAGCATGGACGGAGCCTGCTCCCACTCGGCCCGAGTCGCAGCGCTGCCGAAAAGCCACCCGCTGCTTCCCCTTCTCTACGTGGGGCTCTCCGGTTTGCCTGGAAAGCTGTCAGTGACAGCAGGCCCAGCTGAGCTCAGTCGGGCCAGGCCCTGGAGCGGCAAAGGTCTGCGCAAGAACACTCCAGCTAGCAAGCTGGTGCATGGGAGAGAGGGTGTTTCCTCCAGGCTGGAGTATTTGTCCTGAGCGACTGGCTTCCTTGCAGGGCACCTGAAATTTCCCAAATGTTCTTAATACCCCGAGGATAAGCCAAAGGGGCGAAGATCTGTGTGCCCTGCTGGGCTGAGGCAGACCTGCCTTTCCACTCAGTTCCTTTCCTGGCCCAGCCCGTCCTCTCCTGGAGAGGGAGCAGCGCGGCGCGGCCTTGCCAGCTCCCGAGGAACTAAACATTTGTACGAAGCAGATTTTTTTTCTCTCCCTTTCCCTTCCTGGCGCACTGAAGGTTTTGAAAGTTAAGTATTACTGTCGGCTTTGTTGTTGCCTAACTACGACAGACAAATTGAGAACTAGTTGTCAAAATGTCAGTGCACAACAAATCAACATTCAAAATGAGTCTCAGCACTATGTGGTGTATAATTAAAAAAAAATCCTTTTTAGAAATTTCAGCAAGCGTTGGCTCTGCTTTATATTTGTCTGTGTGATTAATAAAGGCAGCTAATTTTCAGACTTTAAAAACAGCTAGAAAATAGCTCCTAATTACATATTAGGCTGCAAACGGCCCCCGCTGAGCAAGACTGGTATTGGTGGGCCAGAGAATTTGGCAGGGGCTTAATTACATTCTGAGCATCATCTAATTTTAGTTAAATGTAATGTAATCAGCAGCAGATGTCTGAAATAAAATATGAATTATGAATATGATGAAATTTCATTCTGGAATAAAAAAGTAATTTGCTATTTAGTTCATTAAAGTCGCAGAGGTTTATTAGGAGCAGGTATACAGTGCAGCTCGGTTATATTAAAATGCTATTTCAGAGAGGCTAAGAAATTGCATTAAAGCTGCTAAAATATTTTACAAGGAGAACCCGACGACTGGGAATTAAGACTTAAGAAAACAACCCCAAAGCCCCCCAACATATGAAGGTTGTAACATCAATCCGCCAAAATGATGGGAATTGAGTTCACCTCTCTGGCCAGACAGTGAGGCATTGGGAGCTTCCTTGCATTCGCCAATTAAAGCTGAACAAAGCACTACAAAGTGCTGCAGGGAAGGAGCCTGTTATGAGTAGGAGACTGGGCGAGAGGGGTACCTTAGAGATGGAAGAGGCTGGTAAATTCTGTGCAGGGCTCACTCATAGTCTACCTTTGGGTTGGGAATTGTGGGAAACTGTCTCCCCGTTGGTCTAACACCACGGCGGCCCAGTGGTGAAAACACCCGGAGCACGGTGTTCACAAACCCTCCCACTATTGCTGCCACCCGTGGAGATGCACAGGGATTAGGCCAATAATGAGAGCATTTTCGAACACTTACCGTGCAGATAGGATCCTGGTGAACTGGGTTGTGGCAGAAACGGCGGCTCTCTGCTTGATCGTCGCCTGACGCTCAGGCTAGCTTTTAAAACGATTAGCAGTAATATAATCCACAACCTATATTTTTGTCGTCATTAAGCTTCAGAGTCAGCATACTGTTGTAGTGAATGAGGGTTGATTGCATCTCTTCTGAAGATTGTTTCTGTAGCTGCACCTCTGGCAGGTCTGTGCCCTGTTTAGAAGGATTTCTTCACAGCCAGAAGGGCTAGAAACTTTGAGTTTAAAAAAAAAAATGTAATGGAAGATTAAATTCTCCGGAAATTGGTGGGGCCATTGGGGAAGGCTGGTCACAGTCCATGCTAGCTCAGCCTGGCAGGTAAACGTTACGAAGAAGAGACAAGGCCCATAATGGGTCTGTGTATGCGCAGTTTGTGGGCGCAGTGGCTGAGTGGCATAGCACCATATGCCAACCCAAGAAAACGCTCCAACCTGCATTCACGGTCTGTTGCTGCCACAAATCTGTGGCTCTTGTTTCACTGTGACCAATCGGTGCTATTCCCCCCATGCCCTGGCTTGCCATGACACATGGGCCTGGCCCTACCAGCTCCGAAAGCGTTTGGGGAATGGTTGATGGGCACTGGTCGCTCTCCCAAGCCAGGAGCCCACTCCTGCAAAGGGCCGAGCATCCTCACTTAGTGCCCTGCTGGATCAAGCCCAAGACAGCTAGGTGATAAGCAGCCCCTGGATCGGCATAGGTATTTGCTGCGTTAGTCTGCACAGGCAAAGGTGCGTTGGGCTTTGGGGAAGCCAAAGCCTGACCTGACTTGTTTTCATTTTCTAAATGAGCCGTGTGCAGAGCCTAACAACGGATGGGGCCTAAGATCCGTGCTTTGGGTCGTTTATGTACATTTAACACGGGCGTAACATACATTCATGCAGAGGGAAAATAGCATTTCTTCCCCCGCCCTGGGCTCCACTTCTGAACACGCAGGCATAAAAACCAAACCAGTTCTGTCTTCCAGAGCACCGGGCTTCCCAGAACTGGGGGAGGGGATGGGTCAGCCGGTCATTTGCTTGGTGCTGATGAAATAAATGATTTCCCACAATTATTCGGGAAAGATAAATTAGCAAAGTGCTGTGTATTGACTTGCTGCTGCTGCACTGAGTAAATACCCCCATCCTGCGTTCCCCTGGGCCTGGGCACACCTGCAATGGAGATCGGGGAAGGGCCAGGCATGGGTTGCAGAAGGAAGATCTTGCAGATTTGATTCTGGGCCATCAGAAATGCTTGGGGGAGGGGAGGGTACCACGGGGTCGGGGACAGAATCCCTGACTCCTCCATAGCCTAGAGCTCAGGGTGCTTTGCAGAAGGTAAATAAACCCTGCTGTCTTCCTATGAAGAGGGTTATTGCTTCTGGATCACGTTTGCCCTAATCTTGTCTGAAGGCCCATCTAATTTAGATACACCTCAGTTCTCTAAACATAATGTAACCTCCTGGCATCTACTTAGAACAAAAGAAAAACCCTCTGAATGTCACAGAGGCTGCTGCCAATCACCCCCTCTGCCCGCCTTGTTCATGTAGTCCCGTGCGTGTATTGATCACCTGTGTGCCTATTTGCGTAGTGTCAGTTTCTAGTCGTCTGGCATTATTCAGATTTAAAATAGTTTTAGTCTGGCTGCAGAGTAGGAGGTTCAGACTTTCCCTCTACAGCTCAGCACGGGGCAGGGCTCCTGCCAAAGCGTTGGCACAGAATGGGCAGACCGACGACGGCCTCCAGATGTTACAGTCACTGGATTTAAGTTCCCTGTCCCTGGATACAGAGCTTGGCCACAGCGAAGTCCCACCTGCCTGGCGTCTTTGCACCCTCTCCATTCTGGCTGCCGTCTAGAGTCCAAAGGTCCATTTGTACAGCAGCACTTTCCCCTGGGGCTGGATCCTGGACCCAGACTACGTCAGGAGCCAGTGCCTGTTGCCCCTGATTCTGCACCCACTAACACCGGTCACACACCACGCCAACAGAGTTTCAGCTGATTTACTCTGGTGTAACAAAGAGCAGAATCAGGCCCGTTGGGGCTGCTCGGGTGAGTGAGCAGGGACTGGCGGCACCACTGCGGATGTGCAGACGCCAGTACCCAGGGACGTGTCTGTGGCCATCGTGCCTGTGTCGACCCTGGGAAAACCCCTCATGTTTGAAAGCGCAGTAACCCCCGTGGTGTTCTTAGCTCCGAGCGTGGCCGGGGACAAGGGGCACCCGCCCCACCTAGCGTTAATTGTGACCGGCCAACTTGTCTGTGACACAACCCCGCCTCCCTGCACTGAGGGCAAAATCATCTTGAACATCACGTTATTTGGGACGTCGTCTAATAGGTTCCCCGGTGTGAGCCAGGGGCCAGTGTGGCTGCAGCGAGTCAGCCCCTTGAGACTCTTCTTCCATCTGGAGGTGGCATGTCGGGTCCTCCTGCCATGATGGCACCCAGACATCTATCCAGGCAGCGTCTTTTGGTTTCAGCTTCTGAAGTTTCAATTGCTTTAATGTATTCCAAAGTGGCCTAGATTGACAGATAAACATCTCCTGGAGAGGAGAGATGGTTTGCTCATTGTTTCATCATATTATAGATGCTGTCCTTTTAATCCATTGGAGAAGCCATGCGCGGGCCTACCGCTGATACCCCAGCTTAGAGAGATTGTGACCCAATTCCTAAATCTGGTCTCTGAAGAACAGACTATGTACTGTTCATCCACGCCTCAGGCCAGCATTAACTAAAGAAGCCTCAACACACCCATGTGCGGTAGGTAAATAATATTATCCCTGCTTCACAATAGGGGAAACTGAGGCACAAAGCCATTAAGTGAATTGCACACAGCTCACACAGCAAGTCAGTGTCAGAGCTGGGATTAGAACCCCTAGCCTAATGCTCAGATTGCTCCTGTCTCCCTTTTCCTCCCTGTCTCCAGGGCCAAAATTGCAAATAAGAAAATGAAACCTAATACTGTATGTCTGTAATTTATGTGACATAAATCAGTGGGTGTTAGGAGCCATTTCTGTCTCTGAAAATCTCCTTGGAGCATCAAGTAACGTCTCCAATGCACATGCACAGATAAGCCCTGCAGAAGGCTGTTTGCCCACCTGGCTGGCTAGGGTCTGTTGACAGACAAGTACAATAACATCTTAATTTTTCATGGTCGTGGTGGTATGGATGGGGAAGCACATGTGCATGACAGGTTCGCAAGGCTGACGTGTGCGCGTACAATATAGATGGTATATATGCATGTTGATTTTAGATGGATATACATGCACCCCCGTGCATATAGTGATGGAGAGAGCTGTACGAGACATGCACACCATGGGGAATAGATACTTTAGTATCTCCCGGCGTGTTCTATTCAGCGTGGGCGGCTGCAGATAAGAGCTCCATTCTGGGCACCTATGAAGCCGGGGCATCCCGTTTCCCCCAGCTGCTTTGGTGTTTTCTTTGCTTTTGCCTGGATTCCCAGGCAGACATGCTTCCTCACCTAGGTTAGTAGTCCTCCCTGTTCTATTCATCAAGGGCATGACAGCTGAAATTCATTTGAAGATGAAGAAAGTGCCGGCTAATCCTTTCTGTGAGACATTGATAGACTAGCAGCTCAGGAAGAATTGCACAGCAGTAATGAAATTAGGCTAAAACTGCTGGCGGATAGCAGATAATTGCCCTTGTCTGTCACTAGGAATAACATCTCCCAAATCCAACACAATGATTGTTAAAGTTGCAGGAATGTATTTATTTATTTTTTTTCTAAAGGCCTTCCCCGAAAAAAATCAGACGTAGCTGTTTGTTCTCCTCCTGGCTTCCTGTCGCAGTTTTCAGCTGAATGAACCCCATCCATTATAACAGCTCATTAGCTTTTCTGGACCCAGTGAACAAAAAGGATCAGTCTAGATATTAAACAAACATGCACAAAAAGCAAATTGGAAATGTTCGTGGGACCGTTTGTATCCTGTGCTGGGGGAAGCGAGGTTTCAAAGGACATTTTTCCTAGGACTGTTTTCTCCAGTTTAAGGCGTTTTGGAAGGTTCAGCTGACTTGATACAGGACTGTGCAATTGGCTAGGTGCATTGTGGGGCTGTTTCTACCTGTGTCTAAAACATTGGGTATTTTCCACTACCAGATGACTCTATATTTGATGAATCGGTCGTCTGAGCTAATGAGACAGCCAGACTGTATGGAGCAGTGGTCTGAGCTTGTATGGCTAGAGGCAGGGTATCAGACTAGATGGACCTATGATCTGATAAGGTATGGGAGGAGGGGGGATAGTGGGCCATATGGGCCAGTAGTCTGATCTCAGATGGCACAGGTGTGAGCTGGGATGGCTGGATATGAGGCTGTATAGCCCAGTGGTGTGAGTGGTTATGTAAATGCCATGAGGCTATTTTCATAATGAGTAATGGGTTAATTAATAAGGCAGCATCTTGCCAGCAGCAATAGCCTTACGTAGAGGCCCCCCACCCAGCTCCCAGAGCTCAGGGGGAGTTTGCAGAGGCTGGGGGTCAGGTATCGTCCCACTTGCAGCTTTCCTCTCAGGTCGCAGTAAATGGGGAGCCCCCCAGGCCAGCCTAGAGCTTCAGGGTTAGTCCCCCACCCCACCCTGCCTGGGGTTTGAACCAGTGACCTCGAGGTGAGATGCCCCAGATCCCCATTCCCAGCCTTCGCCCCCCCAAGCGCTCCCAAGCCCGTACGCAGACCTCTCCTAAGGAGCCGTCGG
This sequence comes from Macrochelys suwanniensis, assembly GCA_033296515.1. Classification (NCBI taxonomy): domain Eukaryota; kingdom Metazoa; phylum Chordata; order Testudines; family Chelydridae; genus Macrochelys; species Macrochelys suwanniensis. The sequence goes on along the minus strand of CM065789.1, from coordinate 3,579,634 downwards.
GCAGGCCGAGCGCTGCCCTGAGGTAAATAAACCCGCAGGCTCCTGCGCTAACCCTGAGCAGCCCAATTCTGCCCGGCCTCAGCACGGCCTCGGGGTGACCAGCAGCCGGTTGTTCTGTAATTTATGGAGGGAGGTAGACAGCCAGGGTAAGTAAGTGCACCGGCCGGCGACTGTAATGTTTTATACGCGAGGGCTGGCACGGGTAATTTACTGCGGCCGGCAATCCCATATTTCACTTCCCGTCTCCCAGATGAAGATTACTTGTGTTTGAAAGTGCCTGAATACACAGTCAATTCCGCCGAAACGTGTACAGTCAGCCGAGCAAAGATAATGCCCCCTAGACCCCCTGCGTCTGGCTCTCGCGCAGTGGCGAGGTGATGAGAGCCGAGGGCTGCTGTCCGCGCCTCCCCTGGAGCCCGGGCCCGGAGAGCCAGACTGAACAGCTGGCTCCCTGGGAGCCTGGTTTCATCAGCGCCTGCGATTTCAGGGCTCAGGGAGGGAGCTGCTCCCTCGACTCGCCTCCTGCCACTGCACAGCTTCCCTGCGGGCACTCCGGTGCTCAGAGAGCCATGGCCCTTTGCACTGCCCCAGCGCGGCTCTCCCCGGGGTCTCTGAGCCCCGTTCCTGACATCCCACAACGCTGGCGGGGTGTCGGGTCTGTGGGTGTTGGGCGTGTCAGGTCTGTGGGTGCTGGGCGTGGTGTGTCGGGTCTGAGGGTGCTGGGCTGGGCGTGTCAGGTCTGTGGGTGCTGGGCGTGTCAGGGCTGTGGGTGTTGGGCGTGTCGGGTCTGTGGGTGCTGGGCTGGGCGTGTCGGGTCTGTGGGTGCTGGGTGTGTCAGGTCTGTGGGTGCTGGGTGTGTCAGGTCTGTGGGTGCTGGGCGTGTCGGGGCTGTGGGTGTTGGGCGTGTCAGGTCTGTGGGTGCTGGATGGGGCGTGTCGGGTCTGTGGGTGCTGGGCTGGGCGTGTCGGGTCTGTGGGTGCTGGGTGTGTTAGGTCTGTGGGTGCTGGGCGTGTCGGGTCTGTGGGTGGTGGGCGTGTCGGGTCTCTGGGTGCTGGGCGTGTCGGGGCTGTGGGTGTTGGGCGGGGCATGAGAGCACACTCAGTGCTGGTTCAGGCACTCAGTGTCATTATGCCCCACTCTCTTACACATGGGGGCACTCCCTGAGAACCCAGGAATCCTGGGAGTTTCTCTAATTGCCCTCCCCCCCCCCGAACCAGCCTTCTATCCTCACTCCTGCTCTGCCTCCATTTATCTAGTCTCCCTCTCCTTGCGCCTTTCCCCTTGTTCCCCTCGCTCCTCCTGTGTCCCCACATGTCTTCCTTGTGCAGCAGGAAGGACAGGCTTGTGGATAAGGCACAGGGAGGGCTGGCTCCCATTCTCACTTTTCCCAGTGCTCCTGTAGCCGATCTCTGTCAGTGGCCACTGCTCTCTTGTCTCACACTGATGCTGGAAGCTCTTTGGGGTCAGGGACTCTTTGTTCTGTTTGTACAGGGCCTAGCACAGTGGGGGTCATGGTCCGTGACGCAGCCCAGGCTAGGCTAATACAAATAACAAATAGAAATAGGAATTCCCCCCTCTGACTGGTCTGCGGGACCAGGGGCGAGTCGCTAGGATGGGGCTTTCAGAGCTTTCGGCCAGGCTGCATGGAACAGGCCATAACAATAGCGCTATTCATTCCCTCGACCCCTCGGTGCGACCGGCCCGGTGGGAAGGAGCACAGGGAGCTGCCGAAACCTCCCCCGAGAGCACCTGGTGAGCCAGGCTGGGCCAGCTGGAGCTGCGCACTTCACCTTTCGTGACATTTAATCCGACAGCACGCGGCGCTCCCTGGCATTTCGGAGAGAGACACGGGAAAGGTCAAGGAGTGGGAAAGGTCAGGAGAGGTCAGAGTAAAAGCCGCGCTCTTTTGCTTCTACATGCATCTTCTCCTAAACTCCTCTGACAGCTCCGGTACATAAACCACATTAGCGGCTCCGCTAGGCCTGGGTGCCCGCTATGCTGCATAGTAATAGCCGGCTGATATTTCGGCTTTGAAAGGTTTTCTTCGCTCAAATAACAAAGGGTTTATTTTCTCTGAAAGGTGCATTTAGATGTTGCAATGTATATTATTCTAAGGAAGGGGAAGGCGGATAAAAACCTCAGATCTTTGCACAAGGTATTTTCTCCATTGCTTCATATATTTAAGATCCGGCGCAGAAAATAACATGGTGCCTGGGTTTGAACTCGGGGGCTTCTCTCCGTCATTTCACCTACTTATTATTATCATGATGAGTTAGAACAAATCTGCCTGCAGCGGAGAGCCCCCAGCAGGAGGCCTGGGAGTTTGGATAAACTATGGCGGAATTCAGTGGGTTTTTCTCTTGCTTTTGGGGATGGTCCTTCCGATCAAAGTCTTCTCTTCCACCTGCCCTGCCAATATGCTCCAAGCCTGACCTGCGAGGGCAGGAGCGGGGGAGTAATCTCCACCACCCAATCTGCTCTAGAGCTCTGGACACCAGCCGCGTTGGTGGGTCTGAAAATATGGACACGCCTGTCCACTAAAAACCAGGCGGAGACCCATCAACGAGGCAGCCACCAAGCACCTGGTGACAACTGTCAGTCAGCCCCTGTCTGGTCTGGATTTAAATACATGACTTAAAGGGCCTGTTCCCAGGGCCAGCCAGCCAGGGGTTTAACCTGGATTCTCCTGCCAAGGCGATTCTGTGGCATGGGGTGAGACAGCCTGGAAGACGCAATTAGAGTGGGAGGAGCAGATCAGTTCTTTCCCGTGTGTTCCAGGGAAGGGAACTTTCTCATTTCAGTGCTGACCTTGCAAGTGTCACTATCGTTGTGAGATAAACACAGGCCTTGTTGAAGCTGCAGCCGTGGAAGGATGATTCATGCAGCATGAGGCGGAGCAGGGCATCGGAGTGGGGGCTGGCATCAGGCATTGTCCTCACCCTGCCTACACTGGCTGGTACCAGGCCGGTTGCCCCTGGGCGCACGGGGATTTTGCGTGCTCAGATTCTCGAGGCTGCAAGTGACATTCGAAAGCCCCCCCTTCTGTTCTGCTGGGAACGGGGCGGTTCTGCAGCTGCTCCTCCAGGTAGTGGCTCACCACTGCCATAGAGGAACCCCCCAGCAGCAGCCGGCCAATTTCCTACACCTATAATAGGATGGGGTCCGTCTCCAAGCTTGGGCTTTTCTGTAGGTTTGCACTGTGTGTGAGCATGTGTGCATTAGGGTGTGAGCTGCTGGGTGTGCATTCCCGTGGGGGTGCGCTGTTGGCTGGATTTTCAGAGGGGCTGAGCACCACAACCCCTGTGCACTTCTGAAAATCACACCATCTGGGGACGTGGGGCGGCAGTGTGTGCGCTTGGGCGTTGTCTGAGGGCACGCGCCTCTGTTTGTCATGTCTGTGTGTTTGATGCGCATGTCCCCGGGGTGCTGGGCAGGGTGCATTGGGTCTGTGGGTGCTGGGCAGGATGTGTTGGATCTGTGGGTGCTCGATGGGGTGTGGGTTGGTCTATGGGTGTTGGGTGGAGTGTGCCAGGTCTGTGGGTGCTGGGCGGGGTGTGTTGGGGGGTGTAGGTTGGTCTGTGGGTGTTGGGCGGGGTGTGGGTTGGTCTATGGGTGTTGGGTGGAGTGTGCCAGGTCTGTGGGTGCTGGGCAGGATGTGTTGGGGGGTATATTGGTCTGTGGGTGGTGGGCAGGGTGTAGGTTGGTCTGTGGGTGCTGGGCAGGATGTGTTGGATCTGTGGGTGCTCGATGGGGTGTGGGTTGGTCTATGGGTGTTGGGTGGAGTGTGCCAGGTCTGTGGGTGCTGGGCGGGGTGTGTTGGGGGGTGTAGGTTGGTCTGTGGGTGTTGGGCGGGGTGTGTTGGGGGGTGTAGGTTGGTCTGTAGGTGTTGGGCGGGGTGTGTTGGGGGGTGTAGGTTGGTCTGTGGGTGTTGGGCGGGGTGTGTTGGGGGGTGTAGGTTGGTCTGTGGGTGTTGGGCGGGGTGTGTTGGGGGGTGTAGGTTGGTCTGTGGGTGTTGGGCGGGGTGTGTTGGGGGGTGTGGGTTGGTCTGTGGGTGTTGGGCGGGGTGTGTTGGGGGGTGTGGGTTGGTCTGTGGATGTTGAGTGGAGTGTGCCAGGTCTGTGGGTGCTGGGTGGGGTGTGTCGGGTCTCTTGGGTCCGTGTGGGGGGAGAAGGGAAGCGGGTCTGTGTCCCCGGTCAGTGGCTGCTAGGGGGTGACTCCGGGCTCTCTCGCAGGCTAGGAATTGTTCAGCCCTTCAGAGTGAGGTGCCGGGGGGAGCTGGTGGTAGGACAGCGGGTTGGGAGGTGATTCCAGTGACCAGCTAGGTTTTGGGAGGGAACAAACTGGTCCATTGGGCTTCTGCCTCCCTCTCCCCACCCCCACAACGGAGGCCAACAGAGAGCTGAGAGGAGTGGCGTGGAAGGAGGGGGGGAGGTGACTGATGCTGGAGAGGAGGGACTGGGGACAGGGCAGGGGACAGCTAGGTGAGGAGGGGAGTTGGAGGCAGACAGGTGATCCAAGGAAGTTCTGAGTCCTTCGCTTGCAGCGTCCTGCAGCATTAACAGCAGCTTTGCGGACTCTGGCCAGGTTTGGAGCTAATTAGCTTGGCCAGGCGCCGGAGTCAGGTCCACGACCTTTCTCTCTGGCTTCTATTACTGCAATTAAGGGGAAGAAAGGGCTTTGCTTCCCATTTCCTGGCCGCTCATTAATCAATGAGGTGCCGGCGTAGCTGTACTGCTGCCTCTGCTGCTGCTGAGCTCCTTCTGGGCCTGGGCCCTGGGCTCCTTACAGCCCTGCTGCCACCCCGCAGCCCACGCTCAGTCCCCCTTTGGCTGCTCCTGATCCCACGAAGGACGCAGGCTCAGTGCCTGAGCTTCCTGCAGCAGGGACCCTGTCCCTGCCGAACTGCCGCCCACCCGCCGCTCTATGGGCCATGTGCAAAGCAGACTTAGGGGCTCACCCGGCGCCTCCAAAATCCGTTGCTTGCAAAACCATGCGCTCTTAGAGCGTCGAACGCGCCGCCGCCAAGGGCAGGGTGGGCACGTGCCCCTGTGTCTGACGGCTTCCAGGTCCCTGGAACAGAGACGCTCTCGGGAGAAGAATACCCCGACCAGAAGGTCAGCCTCAGTCCCACAGGTGCCAGCCTCGCAGATGGAGGCAGTGCTGGCTAGTGGGGAGAGCAGGATTCATAATCTCAGGGTGAAATCCTGGCCTCATGGGAGTTCTGCCATGATCATTGTTTGCCCTGCACAGCACAGGCCCTCGACCGTCAGCCAGCGATCTCTGCCCCTAGCCCAACAACTGGCGCTTCAGCTGGAGCCTAGGGAGGCCTGGCTTCTATTGCAGACTCTGCCAGCCACTCGGGAAGCCTCTTCCCACCCGAGCGTCCATTGTCCATCTCCTCACCCCCGGCTGGGCAGCTAGACGGGCAGAGCATGGGCGGGAACCAGTCAGCCGGTGAGATGCTAGGCTGGAAAGCCATTGCTCTGTCTGTGTCCCTGGGGGCGTCCTGGTGTCTTCTGCGTCTCAGCCGTCTGTTTGCTGCTGGACCCGCTGCGGTCCGTTGGCGGGTATCAGCCAAGAAGGACTCCCCCAGCAGGCAGTCTGGGGCGCTCCTCGGGGAAGGTGGTTACACTGTTGCATCAGTGCTCGACAGGAGCCCGTGTTGCAAGGTTAATGATGTGTTATGGGAGGGAGCAAACTGGTCCGTTAATGATGTGTTTGTCTAATGCACTCTTTCTGGGATCATTAGCTGGATCGCCCATACAGGGCAGTTATTAATCACCTATCGACCGGGACTCCTCGCTGTTCTGGTGGGGCTGGGCTTGGGAGCAGGAGGGAAGTAGATGTTAATAAGGACTCCAAATATGGCAGCTGCTAATGGCTGGCGTGACACCAGGGGAGTGGAGGAAGGGTGGGGGGGTGTTATAGCCTTCAGAGAGGAGCGTCAGGTAATTATCGAGTCAAATGCGGTGTGAGAGTTTCTGTCTCCGTGGACTGGCCCCTGCCCTCCCGTTCTCCCAGGCAGGCGCTTTTAGTTGGGCGTCTCGTGTGTGTATGTGCGTGTCGTGCCTGTGTCCTGGCCTGATACGCATCTCCCAAGACACCTGACAGCCAGCGCGGGCGCTCCGCCGCCGAGCGTGTCCTCCCAAAATCAACAGATTGGCTTTTCCTGAGCCAGTTTGTTTTCCCCGCGCCACGCCAAGTGTGGCAGATTAGAAAGCGTCAGGGAGCTCCGGTGCTGCATTGCTCGTCTCCCTTCAGGCCGTCAGTCAGTGCCTCGTGCTTCCAGGCCGGCCAGGGGGAAACAGCTGCAAGCCCCCAGGCCTTCCTCCACCCGGCCCGGAAGGCTGGTTCTGCGTGGGGAGAGGAGGGAATTCTGCGCCTTGGCCCCTTCTGCAGTGCGGGGAGCCAGTCAGGGTCACTGCCCAGCTCTGCCATGTCTCCCGACGGGCACAACTGGCCCTTGCTTTCCCCTCTGAGTGCTGCCGGGCAGCCCCCAGTCTCCAGGGAGGAGAGTGGTGTGGCTGGCAGGTGAATATTGTTCTCCCTGTTGGACCAGAGAAGAGACCGATGCACAGAGAGGTCAAGTGACTTGTTGAAGATCCTGCAGCGAGACCATGGCAGAGCTGGGAATAGAGTCCAGGTGTCCTAACTCATGTGCTCTATCCACTAGATTCCCCTCCCTGACCTGGGATTGGAACCCAGGAGTCCTGACTTCCTCTTCCCCCGCTCTACCCGCTAGATAACACACCCTCCCATAGCACAAGTGCATTGGATAATTAAAGCCCTTCCTCACCCTAGTCTGACAAAGTTCAGTGGGTTTAACCCCATAGAACGTGCCGGCGTGTGGAATTGGACCCTACAAAGTGCTGGTCCTTCCTGAATCGCACCAATCAGGATATTCGCTGGTGTGGGGCAATTTCAGGAATCATCTCCTCTTACCACAGTGTGCAGAGAGTCAGAGAAATCAGAGCTAGGAGAGATCTAATTAGGCCAGACACCGCCGGCTTGCTCCCTGCAGTATGTCCAGTCTCATTTTAAAATTCAAATCCTCTTAACCAATTCATGATCAACTTTAAAACCACCCAGCCGCAGACCAACAAACCAGACCTGATTTCCAGCACCTAGGAAATACCATCATCTCTCCTCTCCAGCCACTGCTGTTCAGGGCACAGGGAAGTCGGGTATGGAGGACAGCTAACATCTGTTTAAAAGAAACAAACAAAAAAGAGAGTTAAACCAGAAATAATACTGAAATGTTTACAATCCAGCAAGTGTAGGTGGGAGCCTGGACAGTGAATGTCCCAGGAGGCTGGTAGGGGAACATCCCTGGGACACAGGAGTTTCCTGGAATGTGCCTTTGATGAGCTATTCTGGTAACCAGGTTATTATAGAAAAAAAGACATTTACGTGGATAAGGGAAGTTTCAAATATGCAGCCCCATAAAATATTGAAGTTACGTCTGGCTTCAGAAATGGTTTATTGCACCAGAAGGGCTGTGGAGAGAGGAAACACCCGTCAAACTCAGAGCACAACATGGTTACTTTTTGTCTCCTTGTAAAGGCGAAACAATGTGGCGGGGCTGAAGAGGTTTGTCATCTGACAGAGCCCCCTTCCTTCCCCATGCATGAAGAGGGGAGCTGACCTCACTCCTCAGAAATTGTGGGTCCTGAGAGAGCCCCCTTCCTTCCCTGTGCACGCAGAGGGGAGCCGGCCCCCCGGCAGTGCAGGTCACGTGCTCTCTTGGGTTTATTTTTACACGGATGACACATGATCAGTGGCTTGCTAGGTAAATGCGCTAATGTGCTAGTGCATCACTGACTCTGCACCTGATCCCCTGCCGCTGACACCCTGCCTCAGATGCCGAGGTCAGGCAGGGAGCTAACTGCTACTGACGGAAGCAAAGACACCGATGGACGGGCTGCACTGTGCTGGCAGGACTCTATTTTGGATACATTTCTACTACTATTCGGATGATTTAGTTGGGGTTGGTCCTGCTTTCGGCAGGGGGTTGGACTAGATGACCTCCTGAGGTCCCTTCCAACCCTGAGATTCTATGATTCTATGATACTGGATCCCTGGAATGGGCACCGTGGGACCCCACTATTACTCCCTCTCAAATCCCATTTCCTCACAATCTCACAGGGGGTCAGGATTTTGTACCCCTACGATCCATGGGTTTTTAAGGTCAGAAGGGGACCTTCTAGTCTGATTGTCTGCATAGCGCGAGCTGTCGAATGACACCCAGCAATTCCCGCCTTAACTTGTGGCTGAACTAGAGCCTGTCTTTTAAACAGCCTGTCTTCGTTCAAAGTCGTCCACGTGATGGAGAAGCCATCCCGTCCCTTGGCAAGCTGGTTCTTCCAGCCCCAGCACCTGTGGGACCATACGGAGTGAATGTTCTCCAGGGGTTAGAACAGGCGACAGAGTGTCAGGCCCCTCCTGAGTTCCGTTCCCGGCTGTCTCAATGAATTGCTGTGAGAAAGTCTCTACCTTACTTTCCCCTTCTGTAAAATGGGTCTAATAATACATGCCTGCCTCACTCACAAGGGTGCAGAGAGGGTTGTTGCAAAGTGCTTGGAGCAGTCTGAGGTGCAAAGTAAGAATTAATGATAAATGACCTTCTGGCCTCACGGAAAGGACTTATCTTCTCTGCCCTGGGTGTGGGAGACCATATTTGCATAGGCATCTGTGCCTGCGTTCTGGCCAGAACTTGCCAGCAGGAAGCTTATAGCACATGTGTAATTAGCCCCGAAGCCAGGTATGTCCTGTCCTTAGCTGCTCCACTGGAACTGGGTTGTTGCCCAGGTGGGATTTGATTGTGGGTGGTGGAGTGGCAGCTAGCCACTCTCCAGGATCTAAGGTCCCAAGCCAGGCCCCACACAAGCCAGTGGGAGCTGGGTTGGGCCTGCTGCGACAGAGGATTTGGAAGACATGGGCGTAGAGCATGCTGTGGATGGACGTGGCTGATGAATTTCCCAGCCTAATGTAGGCCGGGCAGGGATTTCCTATGCGGGGTGTGGTGCTGTGAAATGCACTGGCCTTTGCATTACTATAGCCCTTCCCTCCAGAGACCTCAAAGTACTTTACAGATTGTAAGGAATTAAGCCTCACAGCCCCCATCTGGGGTAGGTATGGGGGACCTTACAACTGGGCAGAAGCCAAACCTTCCCCTCCCCCCAGGTCCAAACTTAGGGGAAGTTTGTTTGGATCCAGTTCCAGTTGTGGACTGTGCCCCTCAGGGCCATCTCCACTCAGAGCAATTGATTCTTTCAGATGGACACCCAGGAGTGTGGCTGCTTCCCTGAGGCTCATTTAGGGCTGGAAATCCCAGGAGCAGGGTTCAGGCTTTCTCTCCAAGAGATCTCCAATCCTTCTTGGGCCTGGCCAGATTGGAGACCCTGTGAGTAGACCCTCATCTGCCCCATTTCAGCTCTTCTGCTTCTAGATGAAGCCAAGATGTGCAGAGCCTCAAGGAGCAGCTCGGCTTCCCTGACCCTCAAAGCACGTTTGAGCGCTGGGCCGGGTGAGGGGCCGTTCTGATTTTAGGTGGGTTGCAGGATCTCACTTTGCAGGAGTCCTACCACAAAAGGGAGCCTCTCTTTGGGAATGAAATCAGCGTAGGGTAAGAGGAGCCCAGAGAAGAGTCATTTATGTGGCTACTTCTCCACCCGGTTGAGCTGTGGGTGGGTCTGAGACGCAGTGGGTGGGTCTGAGCCAGCAGTCCTGGGTTTGGGGTTGATTGTGCAAAACCCAAGCGACCCCCATTTTTGCCACTTATATTGTGCCAGGATTGCGTGGTGCTGAGGCACGTGGGGCAGTTGGCACGGCCTTTGCGATGGGCCGCTGGGCTGGGTCTGGAGGCTTTTCCGTGCCCTATGAATACATGTAGCAGGCATCGCAGGGGACCGGGGCATGTCAGAAAGAGCAACCCTAAAACAGAGAGACACACGTACTTCTGTATCCCCGACTAATACACCATGCGCCCATGCCCCTCGCCGTAAGACGCAACCCATCCATGGCGTTGCTCTTTTTGCAGCCGGGCTGAGGATTTTGATGGTGGCTGATTATATAATGGAAATCTCCTGTTACCACTGCGGCGATGCTGTGAACACGGGAGGAGAACATTATGTAGTAGTTTGACAACTGCTCCGAGGAGGTGTGAAGTATAATGTCCCTAATGTTGCAATTAGACAAGAACAACTACAAAGCTCTTTCTCCTTCTCTCTCTCCCTCTCCTTTTTTTTAATTAGCAGTAATAACATTCAGGCATGAAAGGAGAATGAGCCCCGGTTTAAATAGACAGAGGCTGGTGGTGTCTTCGAGATTAGGGCTCGTCCTTCAGATTGGGCAGAAAAACCCTGCTAATTGGGCCCTGGCTGGGGGGGCTCCTGTCACATGGCGTGTTCAGGTTACAAACAGCAAGACCAGCAGGTTAGATTAAACACACACTGTGGGCGTCATAGAAATTATAGACAGGAAAGGCCTATGAGGGTCCTATCTAGTTTGTATCCCGGTGCACCATCGTTCCTGACAGGACCTTTGCTCATGCTTTGCCAATATCCGTTGTAAATGACTCCAGTGATGGAGCCCCAACCACTTCCCTTGGAAGTCTGTTCCACAGCCCATCAGATCTCACTACTAAGGAATTCCCCTTCCCCCTTGATAGTTAATCTAAAATGTCCCTTTCTCACTTTCTCCCCATGTCTCCTAGTCGGTCCCTTGTCCATCCTGAAGACTTCTCCTCCCTCCTTGGTGTGTTAACGCCCTTTGGATATTTGTCGGTGGTTATCATGTCTTCACCCACTTGGATATTGCTTAGCCTAGCTATCCATTCTGGATCATATACAATCATGAAGTCCATTGTGTTACACTGTGGGTGCATTTGGCTCACTATGGGTCTGATTTTCAGAGGTACCAAGGGCATCCCATGGACTTCTTTTGGGTCCTGAGCACTAAAATCCAGGTTATTTGGGGTTTCGCACTCACTCATCCTAAATCAGTCCTTCCAGGCCCTTCATTGTTTTTGTTGCTCTTCTCTGACTGTTCTTCACTTTGTTTCTTGCTTCAGCAAATGGAAGCCGCATTTGATAGGAGCTCACACTTTTTGTGCAAGGGATTCAAAAGGAAGTGCCCCACCAGCAGCAAGCAGGTGTGAGAAAGGTGCAGCCATCCCTCATTAAGACCTCTTGGAAGGCTAGACTTTCGCAAAGAAAAGCTCTTTCCGTGCACAGGGTTCAAATAGCATCTGTGCTTCTTTTTATCTGAAATAAACAGGGCCTTTTCAGCCACACAAAATCTCTTTTTATGGGAAAAGATAAAGATCCTTACTGGTTCCTGTTTGGGAGACAGGCTAACTAAGAGAGACAGACAAATAATATCGGGGCAGTTCTCATTTCTTTGTTGTTCTCCTCTCTTGTTCAGATTACATTGAAAGAGCTTTTTCTTTTCATTTTCTTTCTTCTATCGGCAGGTTAGTTTAAAGGGTCACTGTCAAGATCAAAATCTTACTCATAAAAAATAATCTCCTTCCCTGTGTGACCAATAACCCCTTAGATGATTAAAATGGAACTTCTGAACATCAAATTCACTTCTCACCATGTGCACTCACTTTTTGGCTTCGAATGTTGATTTGCACTTCCCGTTTATCGTCAGTTGCACATCCCGGTTCTCCTGCACATAAAACACAGGGCAGATTTTCACAAGGGCTCAGCTCCCATGTAACCACCTAGATATGAATCAAAATGTCCAGTATCAGGTCTTCTGAAAATCTGGCCACTCGTTTTTGTGCCTAAATAGGAGCTGGGCTTTTTTGAAAATCTGCCCATCCTGTGTTGGGGTTTCCAAGGTTGCAGGGGGATCTTTAATTTTAAAAATGCTGTTTTCACTAAACTAAAATTAAAATGGCAAATAGTCCATTTGATTCTGGGTTAAGTACTATCCCCATTCCCTCTTCTTCATTAGTTAAGGAAACTCAAGGTTTGAGTGTAAATTAACCATCAGGGTTGCCAACTCTTGCTATTTGATTGTGGGGCTCGTGATATATGATGTTTTGTTTTAAGTACCAGCTCCTGGAATCAAGTGATTTAGTGAGAGTCTCAGCTTTCATTTTAAACAAAAAGTACGTTTCTAGCCCTCACGGTTGCAGATAAAAGCTGAAAAATGTGACTCGTGTGTCCTAAAAGCTCAACATCCACACGGCAAACAAGAACCCAACGTTTGTTTAAACTCACGATTTTAAGGCTAATCTCATGATGTTGGTGGCCCTGACTCATGATTTCAGAACTTTTGGGGCTGGCAGTATGGGGGCTGACACTGCACTTCTGAGGGGCAAATTCAATCCGAGTGCAACTCCAATGCCGGCCATGGAGCTGCACCAGAAATGAATCTGGCCCTGTGTTTTTTAGGCCTTTTGGAGAACATAATGCTGTTCCTCTGTGCCCCAGCTGCTCCTCACAAGGCTACCGCACTGCTCAGGGACACGTGGGATGTTCTCTCTCAGCTGCAAAGCCGGTCGGGCTGAGGTTCAAACTCCCTGAAGGGTTGAGGGAGGAAGCTAACTGTGAGGGAGACATTTCTCATTCAAGTGCCAAATGCCTTTAAAAAATAAGACTAGAGATCAGGAGTCAGAGTCAAAGAAGCGCTAAGGAAGGAGTCAACAGGGCATAGACCCCCGAACTTCTCAAGCAAAAAGTGTGGCAGTAACAAGCCGTATGGCCGGGTTAAATAGCACCACGCAGGTCCTAGGCTGCTGTTGTCTGTGTTATTTGTAAACTCTTCCGGGTAGAGATCTCAGATCAGATTCTCTCTCCATTTATACTAGTGTGGACCTAGAGTGGGTCCACTGACCTCCACGGCGTTATCGCAGCGCAACTGAGATCAGAATCCAGGCCCGGGCCTAAGGGCTGAGCAGACGTGGGGTGCAGTCTAACAGTGAAGAAGCCAGTCCTGTTCTCTGGCAGCTGCAGGAGGGTCGTTAGTCTTAGAGGAAACTCAAAATGTGAAGGCCAAAAGAGCAATCCTTTTTGAGTTTATTTTTTTTACAACTAACAATTAGTTCTGTACCTCGCCTGAATGCAGTTTTGTTTATCAGCTTCTCTTCTCATTGTGTGCACATCTGCTAGCAAAATGTGCAATTTATTCAGCTCCTGAGACAGGAACAGGTGTTACTTGCCCTCGGAATAATACAGAGAAGCCGATGTTAGATTTAGCTTCCAAAAACAATACCTAATGATGATGTTAATGAAGAGATGGCAGCAGACGTGGCTTAGGTGCCAGGATAACGGTCTCTTGCTACAATATCATATGCACGCAAAGGAGTGCAAAGTGGGAGAACGTTCTCTTTCCACGGCGGCCTGTTCTCCTGACGAGACTGCTGTTGATTAGAACAACTGCTCATCAGTACGGGGACATGGGGTTGTCGACAGCACCAGACAGCCTGCTCAACACCCCATGATAATTATACCTAGCGATTAACAATGGAACGGCGTCTCTAACAGAGGATCTCAAAGCACTTTACAAACACTCATTATTCCTCACAACAGCTGTGTGATATGGTCAATGTGACTAGGGCCATTTTACCAAAGGGGAAAAACCAAGGCCCAGAGACTTTACTCATGGGTCATCAGAAGGGGGCTGAACCCAGAAACTTCAGTACCAAAGCATGGAGCTCTACCACTTGAACGAAAGGAGTAACTCCATCCAGTGGTAGCAATAGTTGGCACTTATCCTGCAGTAGCCATGCTACTGGCGTAGGAAGCAATGCACACTTTGCACGTAGGTGTAAGAAGTGGCAGAGTCAGGAATAGAACCCCGGAGTCCCAGCTACCAGTCCCATCACCCACCCTCTTACTTTACACTTATTGATGCCACGTAGCCAGCCTATAATTAGCACTGCCCTGATACAGAGTCACAAGTGCTTTCTGTAGGCACCATGATGGCCAAGCTGCCTACTGAGGAAAGCCGAGAACAGGCCGTTTCTGCTCTTTAGCTAATCAGAAATCAAGTTACTTGAAAGAGGACAGGCTATTTCAAAGCAGTAATCTCTCAGCCAGAGCAACAGAAAGAGCCCTTCACTCCTAGAAGAGGAAGGCGATTGTATTACAGCGCGGCTGTGGAGATGAGGCATGGCCTTGTAGGTCACCCTGCCCTTGTTCCCTCCAGTGTATTCAAATTTAATATCAAGTCGGTTCTGCAGTAGCACATTGCACCAGATCAAGACACAGATTTCTTAGAAGTTTGCTGGACTTTTATGATTAAAAGGATCCTTTCAAGCTTGGCGTTGGCTTCCAATCTGACCTCTTTTTTGTCTCTCTCTCTTTAACTATTTGCAAAGTCTGGGTAAGCCTTCAGCAGGCTCCTTTGCTATTCCTCTTCTTGTCAAGGTTAGCCCTCTGCAAATGCACGTTAGCGCTCCCTTTCTCTCCCCTCCCCCTCCCACCTTTTACTCCCTGTAATAGCCGGTATAATTTTGTATCGGTGACTGCTCCCACTTGTGCTGTGTTGCACGGTAATGGGCTCCCTGCAAGATGAATGCCAAGGCAAAGCCGTGGAGTTTATCAGCCAGAAACCTACGGGCAGAGCTGAGGCATTCATCTGAAAAGCCAGAGACACTGATCTTGTGACAGTGCCCTCCTGCAATGCTCCATTAGAGTTGCCCCAGATTGGTTATGAATAGCTCAGGGACTCATTTGTCCGCTGAACCTCCACGTGCAACCAACAGGGGGCATGTTAGGGAGACAGCAGTTGAAATGAATGGCCAGAGTCTCTCTCGCCTACTGCGGCACGGAGCCCAGGTTGCCAAGGTTAGGGACGAGCAATGGAAAATCTGCATCGCACCAGAAGTTATCCCTAGTGTGTTGCCAGCGAGCCAGGGTTTTCCGCTGTGTTTTCAGCTAGGTCCCATGCACGTGTTGGGACTCCCCTGAGCCAATAGCCATCTTTTTCTACTTGGTTGCCACTCGCCATTCGTCCCTACACCAGCAGGGCACTCCATCTTTCCCAGGGGCCAGCCCACAGCCGGTGAGCTGGCATGACAATTGCGTTGCTCACATTTGGGTGGGGGAGGGAGTGGAAAAGGTGGGCAACTTTTTGAGTCTGTGTCCCAGCGTCACACCAATTAAAGATCTGCTGTCTGTTTCACCATATCTATCTATCTATCTATCTATCTATCTATCTATCTATCTATCCCCGGATAATCTATCTATCTCTCTATCTCTCTATCTATCTATCCCCGGATAATCTATCTATCTATCTATCTATCTATCTATCTATCTATCTATCTATCTATCTATCTATTCCCAGACAATCTATCTATCTATCTATCTATCTATCTATCTATCTATCTCTGCCTTAGGTTTTGTACTGCCACCCGTCACCAGGAGCACCTCCCAAGTATAATAGATTGCCAATGGCCAAGTCCCTAACGGAATTGAAGGCATCTCTGGCTCTTCTCCCCCTTCAGGTCGATGTCCTTGCACCTCTCCACAGTAACAGTCGCAAAAGCGAGCTGCCACCACTGCTGTGCTGCTGACGTGCCCCAACTCTGGCTTGGACGACCACAGTTAAGGGCAAGCGGGAAGCTCGATCCTTGGCCTTGCGGCTGAGCCTGTCCACAAGGAGGACAGTGAGTGCTGGTGACTTTCTGACATAGACGCTTGTCCACTTGGGCCTAGCGCATGACCTCCCAATCCCTTTGCTACAGGCTGTCAGACGGCAAGGACTGTAGTCACCTGGGGCAGAGCTAGATTTGGGGGTGAGAGGGTTCCCATCCCATTCCTGGGCTGGCTCTCTGAGGGGCCGAGTTGCTCCTGCCATTCATCTCAAACAAGAGTGCTCCCTTCCGGGTCACAGAGGCTCCGTTCTCAGCCAGGCCCGCTCTGCTTTCCCAGCGGCGTTATTGGAAGAGTTGTATGCAAGTGGAGCTTCGTCTCCGCTTCTTGGCCCGGAGTGTCAAGATGTTTCTCCACCAATCCCTGGCGAGGGAGTTGCATTAATGGTTGCTAATGTGCCATCCGTCCCATTTATCTTCATTTGGTACCAACCGGCCGGGGTCTGGGCCCAGAGCCAGGGGCTGGGTACTGACTCTTAATCACTCCCTGCCAGGCCCTGGTGAAAAGGCAGAGTGGAGCCAGAAGGATTCCTGATTCCCGACAGGGTGCACTGGGAGATGGAGTCTTGATGACCCTGGAGAGAGCAGAGTGTGTGTGCTACACAATCCTGCTCCCTCACATGTGTGCCCTCCACGCGTGTCGCTCTGCTGCTCCAGCTAGGGCACAGACAGTCCCCCATTAACAGACAGCATTTCCCATACCCCAAGCGCCAGCCCAGCAGAGGCTGGATTCGCTGCCTAGTGCTGCCGCTGGGACTCTTTAAAATAAACAGCGTCTTCTCACTGGGAGCCAGGTAACCAGGGCCCTGTGTGTGCCAAGATGCTGCCTAAATTGGCTTGCAGAGCAGGACCCCGCCATCAAACCAAGACAGTCATTTTCCTGCCACCTTCCAGCTGTGTGGCCTAGTGGATGGAGCACTGGACTGGGACTCTGGGGACCTGGGTCCTATGCCAGCTCTGCCACTGGCCCGCTGGGTGACCTTGGGCAAGTCACTTTACTCCTCTGTGCCTCAGTTTCCCCATCTGTAAAATGGGGATAATGATAGTGACCTCCGCTGTCATGTGCTTTGAGATCGGTGGATGCAAAGTGCTGGGTGTTATTAGTATTTTGGATCTGTGTGGGACAGAGCGCATGTTGCTGGCTGGGGAGGTCAGGGGATGCAGAGACCTGGGGAGGGGTGGGCAGTGGTTGCCTTTCTGGGCTCTCTGCCAAAGAAGAGCTCCACTCCAGAGGGGCTTAGTCAGGGGCTGGCTTTTCCCTGCTGCACTGCTCTTAAACTGAGCAGGGATGGGGCTTTGTAGGAGCCCAGGGTGTGCTCCTGCAAACACCTCCGCTCCCTCAAGGCTCTAGCCCCTACGTTGGCCGGGCTCACACCGCCCAGAAGGGCATGTGGGGGGATTTGGCCATGCTCTCCTGACGTTCACCAGGCCAGCACCAGGGCATAGCCCTTACTCCAGGGGCAGCATATGCAGCTGCTCTGCACGCTCTCCCTACCGCCCCTGCAGCTGTGACAAGGTCTCTGACCGCCCCTGCTGGGCTGATCCCTCTGATCCCTGGCACTGCGCAAGCCCTTGGGAGCCATGCCAGAGCCCTGAGCTGACCTCGTCTGCCCTTGGTTTCTGTTTTGAAATGCTGGACAATTTTAGCCTGGGCAGATCAGTCCAACCTGGCGTACATGGTTTGGGCCTGCAGGGCTCATCCCCAGCAGAGACCCTCTTGGGACTGCTCTGACCACTGGCACAGGAATTATTGTGCGTCGTCCATTGGTTTTTCCGTCAACGTAGTTGGTTGTTGTTCACGTTGTTCCCTGGTTTTATGTCTGAGCTTTGCAAGATCGTTCTGCAGTGCCGTTCAAGTGTTCTCTCTGCAACCTGAGCTTCTCTCTTCTCTGCCTCAGAGAAAACGAGAGAGCGCATTCATTCTGGAGAGCTCTTACAGGTATTTACCGGGTGGGTTAATAAGTGAATGGGTCAGATGAGCATCCATCTGTCTTGGATCTTTCCCGTTTCATTTTGTCTCACAGAAGAAGACGTTACAGAAGGCAACAGAAGTCTCCCACATCAAAGCGTTTCTAAGACATGCCCTTCCTGGGCTTTTCTGAAGCAAGGACATTCATGGAGAGTCCATGATTTCTGTCCATGTTTTGGAAAAGTCTGCAGGGCCCTTGCATTTGCTTGGCTCCTTCCATCTCTGCCTCCTGCCAGTGAAGGAGGTCCTGATCCCCTACTGATCTGTGTCATTAACTGGACCATAGGCTGGTGTCAACCTGGGCTGCATGGTGCTGAATTTCTGGATGGACCGGAGGAAGTGCAGCATGGTCCACTTCATGGTTTGGTTGCTTTGAATGACTTGAGACTTTTTTTTTTTAAAATAAAGAAAGGTTCATGAGTCCCATTTCTGGGGTGGCAGTAGAGTGGCCTCAGTGTCAAAGACAGCTAACACAGTCCTACTATGCCCGCTGCAGCTGGAGGGGGAAGACCGAGCTAATCAACAGCAGGTTTTTATTGTGTCAACTCCCAACAAGCAGTTCTGCTCCCGGTACGAAGAAAGAGCAGCACCCCAGCCAGTGCTAAGGTTGGGTGCACTTATTTTTAATGAAAGTAAATTAAGATGCAAATTAACCCTGGCCCTTGGACTCCTTGCTGGTTGCCAATGAAGTGCATGACGGTGCAAAGTCTGGGCAACTCTGTGTAAAGCAATCATTGCCCTGCCACTGTCCACCCAGTAGCTACAGCATGTAGACCCAGTTCGCGCGACCTATTGAAATACAAGGGCCACATTCTGCAATGGAAATCCTGCGGGGCTCCATTGATTTCAGTGAAGTTATTCTAGATGTACAGCAGCGCTAGCGAAAGCAGAATCTGGCATGGGGGCAGCTCCTTTGGGTGCACCGGGGCTGCATTTGTCTGGGCTGCAACAGGCGCTTTGGTTTGATTTCTACGAATTAACCCGCATGGTCTCTTCCCTCCAGATACAGCCACACGGCTTCCCAACTGAATGTCTCCTCGTGGTCTGCTGGAACGTCAGCACTGCGCCTTCAGACTGGAGCCGCTGGTGGGTAATTTCTGATTAAGGATTACTGTACCATCGGCTTCAGTTTGATTGCAGATGTTTTTAATTATATCGTATAAGATCGTATTATGTAATTGCATTTATCTGATTGAAGCCTTAATTGTAGGATTTCATAATGGTATGACTGGGTAAATATACCATTGCGTGTGTTGTCCCCCAATGAAAATTAGGTGCTTCGTGTCTTTATTGCATTATCCTGGAGAGAAGTTTAAATCTGAGAAAAAAGAGCGAAAGCAAAGCAAAGCAAATCTCTTTAGATCCCTCTGAACGTGGGGCACCCCACCCCCGCACGGCCGTACCTTGCCGCAGCCTGCTGGCCCCGCTCTGCACTCCTGCAGCCCCTCTGGCTGCCAGTCACAAGGAGCACCGCAGATACCCAGCCAGTCCCGCCCTGCCCTGCCCTCCCACCGCTGCCCACGCCGGCAAACGTCAGCCCCGCCTCCTGGGAAAGAGCAGCCATCAGAGCTGCAGCAGGAAGCAAGGGGCGTGCCTGCTCCCCCGGCCGCCAGCACCTTTCTAGGGGCAGGGGGAGCAGAAGGAGCCCTTCAGCTCGGGGCGGCTCGCCCCCCCATCGCCTCTGCTTCTCCCCCAGCAACACCCAGCCTGGGGAGGGGGAGCCGCGGGAGCAGCAAGGGTGCTCAGGGACAGAACTGCGGGGGGAGGTGGGAGCTGGGCCAGGGGAGGGGGAGATGTGGGGCTGAGAGTTCCCGCCAGGGCCCACTGCACGGCACATGGGAGCCTGTCCCTGTACCGGGGGTGGCGGCGGGAGAGGCTAGCAGTCCTAGTGGCCAGTGGGGTGCAGGGCATGATGGGGGGTGGGTGGGGCAGAGCACCCGTGGGGCAGGGAATGGGGCAGACCGGCCCCAAAGCCCCTCCCTGTATTGGCTGCAGCACTGGAGGGGTGGGGCTTACAAGCCCGTCCTCCCCCGGGTGAGCCCCCCACTGCCTGACGCGTTGGGGCCGGTGCCTCGGGGCCCTTGTCGTGAGGCTGTGTGAGGGGTCCGTGCATGGGACAGGGCTGGGCCCGAGCATGCTCCATCGTCCCCCGGCCCACCCCATCCCCAAACCTGCACCAAACTGACCCGCCAAGGCCACTGGGACACTTGCGCGGGGATGGGTAGTTGGGGAAACACCCCCCGGGTGTCTGTACTGTGAATGCGGTGGGGCAAGGGAGGGGGGATTGCAGAGCCTGTCTCAGGGTTTCAGCCCCCCAGGGGCAGATTTGGTCGCTGGCATGAAGGTGCCCGAGGCTGCCTGTCCGCTGGCCTCCGGCTGTAGCGCTGCGCTTGTGCGGGTTCGAGGGGGAAGCCACATGTTGCTATTCCAGGCCCCTGCAGCGTGATCCCTGCGTGTGCTGCCACGCCCCGAGGGTGACTCCCCGCTAAGGTGGAGCCGTGGACCCACCTGCCGGAGCATCACAGCCAGCCGGTGTAAATGGGATGGGCCCCAGGGAATTCACTGGATCCTCCTCCTCCTTGTGGGTCTGTCCTGCCACAGGGCAAATGGGCCTGAGCTAAACGGGCTGGGGTGTAAGGAAACTCCTCCCTGCCCAGGGCAGGCTGAGGGAAGGCCAGACCTCTGGTGCTGATGGAAATGCTCCTAGAGGCCAGGCTGCAAAGAACTGAGGTTCTGTCTGGGCTGCATGCGGAAGCTTTAGCTGGTGACCATTAGCTAGCTAAGCACTTCCGCTGAGGTCATCAGTGCCGGCGGCAATGCCCAGGTGCGTGCAGCTCCGGGGGGAGTCAAGAGCAGGGGGATCCTGCAGGACGGCTCTCCTTAAAACCAGAGAAAATAGAGAGAGACAGGATAGTCCATAAAATGGAGGGAGAGAAAGGGGCAAGAGACTGGGGCTCTTCGGCTTCCAGGAGGGTCTGGGGGTGCTCCATCCAGCTCCCGTGTCCACCCCGGATGGGCGCAGTGCGGAGGCTGGATGTGTCTGCTAAAATGATCACCAGTGAACTAGTTAACCGTGGTGCTACTCCAATGGTCATCATTAGGCTTCAGAGTTGGAAGGCAGCCGTTGGCACGTCCCTGAGCATTTTGCCAGTGGGGTGCAGACTCCGGCAGGCAGTCCTACGTCGGCTCAGGATCAGAGGGTTTCCCTCCCAGCCACAAGGGCTAAAACTGTAATGTGTAAAAAGTGACGAGCTGAGATTCCATGGCCCCGGGTGGGTTCTCTCCATGGGATACCCAGGGCCTGGATTGGGAGGCAAATTCACCAGCCTGATTCCCCACTCACAACAGGAGTGACTCCAGCGGCGCGAGAGGAGAACAAGGCCCTGGGTGTTTTACTTCTGCTTGGATCTCATCACCTGGCTGAGAGAGAATCCAGATTGTGAGCGCGAGGCTGAGTCCGACAGCAGCCCAGCGGTTTGCCAGCTGTCACTAAGACCAGCTCCCCTCCATACAGCCCAGGTCTGCCGGGTGGTGACTCTCCATTGCAGGGAAGGCTCCAGTCTCCCCGGCAGTATATCCTGAAAGGCAGTATATACCCTCCCCAGCGTTACCCTTTGGGTACCGTCTTTTGGGGCGTTGACTGGGATCAGCCCCCTCAGCTCACCCCTGGCAAATGCTCCATCCCTGCCGTGGTCTCTCCACCCAGCCCTTGCTGGCTGTATTCCAGCCCCAGGTGGGCGCTGGGCTGCTACTCACAGTCTCTTCCTCCAGTGCTGGGTCCAGCCCTGTGTCAAGTGTCCCATCATCAGGGCCTCCCCTGGGGGAAACAGTCCCACTGTCGATCAAATCCGTCTCCCCCTCAGGAAGTTTTCTGGACACACCAACGCTTCAGATTCCTGCTGAGAACAGTTGGCCAAGAGGGGAAAGGAACAGAGAGGTAAAGCAAATGCTCTTCAACCTCAGAAAAGTTTGGTGCTAGGCTTAGCGTTCGGGGCCCCGGTTCCAGGCAGTTCATCCTTCCCCGTGGCTGGAGGAGAGATCATTCCCACGAACAGCGATCAGATCTGCTTTCTCTGCCCCCATCAGCTGACGGCCTGAACTGCCCTTCACCTTCGTACAAAAATGCAAAAGACCATGTTTTCTACAGTGATTTTTTTGCAAGATCGATGTTGCAATTATCATTTTGGTACCAGTGGATGGTACAGTACATTACAGGCGAGTACAATTAAGGAACAGGCGGACGGGAAGCAAGGTAGTGTGCCACCGACGCAGAAGGTGGAAACTGCAATTAGACATAATGGAGGAGCTGAGCCAAAAATCCTCCTGATACATTCCCCCTATTATTGAGCCATCCTTGAGAGCCATCGCTTGCTCAGAGCTCAATTAGCTTTTAATAAACGAGTGAGGAAAAGCAACCTGAAATCGACGGGGGACTCAGGAGCTTTCTGAAAAAAACATGCTAAAAGAAAAATAAAGCCTGGGGTCACAGCGCGATCTCTGCGTAAGGCCATGTCTCAAGCATTGCACTCAGGAGTCACTCCAGTTCCTGGGAGAGGCGGATGCCCTTTGATGCACATCACCCTTACGGTTAGCAAAAAGAATGGACCCAAACTTACAGCATTCTCCAGTAAGTAATCCTTCTGTTCTGCACTGTGAGTGAAAAGTCACCCTCCGGTATTATGGACCATTAATGGAGCATTTCTTTTTAAAGGGGAAATTGTAAATAATCATAGCCAG
Source organism: Macrochelys suwanniensis (assembly GCA_033296515.1). Lineage (NCBI taxonomy): Eukaryota > Metazoa > Chordata > Testudines > Chelydridae > Macrochelys > Macrochelys suwanniensis. The sequence goes on along the minus strand of CM065789.1, from coordinate 3,557,318 downwards.
ATGCCCGTCTCTGCACATCTTGGATTGAGACTTTTAAAAGGCCTCCTAAAAAAATATATATATATATATATATATATATATATATATATATATATATATATATATATATATATATATATATATATAAGAAGAGTGGCCTTCCTTCAAGCCCACTCCTGCTTAGCTCCCAGTGCTGCTCATCTCTGGGATCCTGTCTGCTCTTGGCTCTGGTCATCCGTGTAACTGTGTAACTATTAATTGCTACATGCATTGATGTGGTGCCCAGCTGTATTTCTCCAGCGCCATTGTAAGCTCCTTGGCGCAGAGCCTTGGTTATGGGATGCGCAGCCCACCTGTAGCCAGCCCCAGCGCTGCGGTAATGCTGGTGGATCGGGCTGTTTTTCTGGCCGGTGCTGTTTGTTGTTTTGGCACCTGCCCTGGGATCAGTTCCTGTGGGATCTGACAGCCCATGCTGCGCCATTCCAAGCCGCGCTCCCTGAGCTCCAAGGAGCTTGTGGGAGGAACAGATTTCTTCCCCTCCCTCATCCCAGGAGACAGTCCCACAGCTGCAGGTCTATGTCCTACATTGCCAGCAAGGACTGCGCTTGCCTTGTTGTTTCCCTGTAAACAGAACTCTCCGTCCATGCCCAGGCTGAGCGGGCTCAATGCAGAACCTAGCCAATGGGGCCCCAGAGGGAATGGACCGTAGCCCATCAACTTCAGCTGAGTTGCACCCGCTCACTCCAGGGATGAAAGTGGCCCGGGGGCTTGATTGCATCAGCGCACTGTTTTCAGGCGGGGTATTGTCATGGGAGTCAGGGGTACATAGGAGGTTCCACGGTCATTATCAGCGCACTACGAAAATACTCCCCTCCGGGGAACCTGCTGGAAATGGCTCTGTTCATTGTGAAACCGATGCTGGCAAAAGAAATGCCGTGGCTCTGAAAGTCTAGCTCGGGCCCTGGGTGCTGGCTGGAGAGGGTCCCACTTATTACCCACTCTGGAGCGTATGCACAGATTTGATTTGCAAGACAGCTCTAGCACTGTGCAGGGAGTTCAAAACCTTGCCTCGGTTAGTGTTTCATCAGGCGCGCCTTTCAGACAATAAAAGTTCAAATCCATCCACCTACTCACCCACCCACTCACCCTTCAGCCTGAGCTGCGCCACTCTCGGTGCCAGCACACTGGAATTTGTGAGCTCGTCCCATTTTTATTCTCAAACCTGTTTGAAAGAATCATGGGGGTTTTTGAGGGTGGAAAGAGGCGCTTATGTAAAATGAATATCTCCATTAATATCTGCACACAGCAAGATAATTGGAAAGCCTCCGTCATTATTGTAGGCCAAATTATGCCCAAGGAAAGTGCTAACAAAGTATTTTATACCATGCTAGTGCATTAATAACAGGATGCCAGTGTCCCAGCATGGTGGGAGGGGTTGCTGCACCACCAGAGGTGCCATCTTCCAGAGGAGATGTAAAATCGAGGGCCTGACCATGTGCTGATTACCCGAAGGCAGTTTTCATGGGAGCCTGGACCGTTAGCCTTGATGACTTGGCCCAATTCCAGCTAGCGTAATTACAGTCTGCCGGCCTCAACTCCCCCTGCAGTTTCAACTGGATACAAAATTCTTCTTCACTTCCTGTCCTAAACTGTTGGGTAGCATTCGTGTGCACGGTTACAGCGGTCACTCCACACAAGAGCTGGCTGCATTTTAGCAGTGGCTGGAGAGACCCCTGAGCATAGTTCTGATCGTCAGTTAGCAAAAGGTAAAAAAGTGCTTTGAGATCTGACCACACAGAAAACCCTGGTGTCAGGAGGTTGGGTCGTGGGTGTTCAGGCCTAGTGGGCGGAGCGAGGGTCAGAACCAGAGTCCGCGTCCAAATGCCAGAGCCAAGTGTTGAGGCAGAGTCAGCGCCAGGAGTCGGCACCGAAGCCGGGAACCAGAGTCTGGGCAGGCCAGAGCGAGGCTGGGACAGGACTAGAACAAGGCCGGGGGCAGGGCAGGGGCTAGCCTGGAGCAAGACCAGGCCTAGGGCAAAGCAAGGTGAGCAGCCAGCGAGCCTCTGCTGCAGCTGGGTTTGAGAACAGGCCTCCTCAGCCGGTCAGGCAGGGCGTCTGTGCCGGTGCAGCCCCGCTGGGCTCGCTGAGCTGGCAGGAGACGGAGCAGGCGCAGCTGCAGGACTTTATCCCAGACACCTGGATGCTGGCTGGGATTAAGATCAAAGAATCATAGAATATCAGGGTTGGAAGGGACCTTAGGAGGTCATCTAGTCCAACCCCCTGCTCAAAGCAGGGCCAATCCCCAATTTTTGCCCCAGATCCCAAAATGGCCTCCTCAAGGATTGAGCTCACAACCCTGGGTTTAGCAGGCCAATGCTCAAACCACTGAGCTATCCCTCCTGCCCAGAGAGCTAACCCTCTCTGGCTACCCGCCCCTCTCTCGCTGTCTGCCTAACCTGGCTGTTTTCTGTAGCACCTTTAGCCAGGGTATCTCAGGGTATTGAGTGGCACCAGGGAGTCACTGGTGCTGAAGTTACTCATGCCGTTGTCCCCTCTCGGCTGGCCTGCAGCCCGGTGATGTACCAGGGCACGACGCTTCAGTGGCTAGGAAACTCCAGGACGCTGCAGCCCGACTAGGGCGAACACACCACACCTGTCGAGACCAGCAGGTCCAGTTCAAGGTCTTGGTCCTTTTCTTCAAGGCGCTCCATGGCCTGGGCCCAGACTACCTACAGGATTGCCTGAGCCGCAGGGATGTGGACTGTGGTTGATAACGCGGCTCCTCTGGCACAATATAAGTCTACAATAGGGTCACCAGATAGCAAGTGGGAAAAATCAGGAGAAGGGTGGGGGGTAATAGGTGCCTATTTAAGACAAAGCCCTGAATATTGGGACTGTCCCTATAAAATCAGGACAGCTGATCACCCTACTCTACAATAAGGGTAAAGCTCATCTGAGCAGGAGACTCGGTTTTCTCTGGAGGCTAGTCCTACGCTCTGGAATGAGCTCCCCCAGCAACTAAGAGCTATCACAAACCACCCCACCTTCCGCTGCTTCAGCTGGCCTCTCTAATAGAAATGTGATCGGTATCATGTCGATATCACGTGGCTTAATGCACTACAGGAAGGAGCTCAGATACTATGGCGAGGAGGGCAGGATAAGAACCTCTATAGAACAGCATCAGAGTTTTATGTCGCTTCCTTCCTGTTTCCTCCCACTAGGATCTGAGCCAGATTTAAAGTGTGTTACAGGAGACCGTTCTCCCAGGTGGTGAGACGGGTGACTCGGAAGAGTTGTCATTGGTGCTTACTCTAGGAGGTTAAAATAGTAATTCTGGGGTCCCCCCTCTGTGCCACATTCATTGCACTGGAATAGGAACTTGCTGGAGGTGGCTAAATTCTAACACCGCTCTGCAGCCCGATCTGCTACCCGTGTTGCTAGACATGCTGCATCAGCCCTTCCTGGTGATGCCTGCAGGCTGAAGAGCCGTGTGAGGAGTAGGTCTGTTGTTGTCCTCCTGCAGGGCGTTTGCCTCGTATAATGTCACATCAGGCACACTCTAGACATCCCTACAGTCATACCGGAGTCATCATCCCTGCAGCTCCCAAGGAGGGGCCTGATTTTGATGGGCAGCCTCTGCTGCTTTTGAGCTAGAGACTTGTAGGATGTTGGACAATCTCAAAAATGCCGTTGGAGGGAGCTGTGATGCATTTGCCCTGACATCAGGATACCATGTCCCATAAAGCAGAGACCCTGAATCCAGATAGCAGATAGACACCTAGGAGCCATCAGCTGGAAAGCATCCACTGGACTTGTCTTCTAGACATTTTGGCACAGATCCAGAGGAGAGGACGATGCACTTTCTCCACAGGAATTAAAGGGAGGTTTCGGTTTTTGTTTGAGCTTTCTTTTGGTCTTAATCCGTAACATGTGGTTCATATGGTGTCTCCACACTAATAGGTTTAGGATTATTGGAATATGCACAAATCCAATGCCTGGCTGTCACTCTGCTCGGTGTGGTAAGGTGATTTCATTAGGATTTAGGTTTAGAGGGCAGAATCTTTCTCTCTCGCACTCTCTCTTTTTGTAAATATTATTTTTATTCAATTACCTTAGCAATTCATGGAACTTTGAAGATGTTTCATCAGCACAAGCTAAATGCTGTAGGATTGCATTATTTAAAAAGGAAAAAGAAAAAAACTGTAAGCTACTTAATGGCATTACTCAAAGGGGCTTTTTAATTAAAAACAAAAAGTTGGGGACAAGTTCTATCCATTATTCAGTGCTTCTGTAGGTAATATCTGCCCATAGTTCAATTTTAATATATCTATGTATTATTAACGCTGTGATCTATATTATTCTAATCCAGCGAGGAGGGCTGAGCAGTCTCTACAGGTGGAGTTGTAAATATTTACATTCCATAATGCCTTTCAACTTGTCAGAGGGCTCTCCGGGTGCTTTAAGTGTGACTCCAGGATTTATCATTAACATTTTAAGTGCGAGTGTGATTCAAATTCAGAGGTGGTTGGGAGCGCGTGTGCCGAGAGGAGGGGGGACAAAGAGGTGCAACAAGGAGCAATGATGGCAGAATGGGAGGTGAAGGGAGAAGCAGAAAATATGGCAGGAAAAGCAACATGTAACAGGAGAGAACTGCTGCAGCACAGCGCTCCTTTTTAGACTCACATGTACCTTTGTCCCGCAGACGGTAACTGCTACCACTATGCTCCCGTCCGGATTGCAGAATTTCCAAGCTGAGATTCCCGAAAGCGTTGTGCCTGCTGCAGAAAGGAGCTCCCTGGTGTTGGAAGCACCCTGTGCTATTGTTTCTGGTTGTGTCCAGCGTTTTGGGTCATGCCTGGAAGACAAGCTCCCTCATCACAAAAAATCACCATCACTCCTGGTACCGAGGGCTGGACCGGTTAGCACCAAAAGCAGTGTCCAGATTTCAGGAAGAGCTCAGCATTGTGGGCTGGATGCTTGCTGGGCAGGAGGCTTTTCTGACAACCGGGCCCTAACTGGCTCCCTTATGAGCAGCCTCATCAGAAAGGCCAAGATTGACCAAACCCTGCAAAGGTGAGGTGCATTGTGGGAAGCCTCTGCTGCCACTGATGTTCTCCAGAGATGTCCATCCAGCCCATTTGGCTGCGCTAGGCAGCCTGGCTCACCAGCATCAGCCGCTTGTGTTGGAAGATTGGGAGCTCCAGAGGCAGGAAAGGGGAGAGAAGATGCACACACTGAGCTAAGGCAGGGAAGGGGCTCAGTGGGCACTGGGGATGCAGCATGAGCTGAACTGGACCGGCCGGATGGGAAGGAAGGCTCCGGTGAGAATAAGAGGAATGGAGGTTTCCAGTGAGGTCAGTGTGAAGCCGCGCAGTGGAGTCGTGCGTCGGCGCCAGCTTCGTGGGTGCTCTGGGGCTCAAGCACCCGCTGAAAAAATAGGGGTGCTCAGCACCCACAGAGCCAGATTAATCTTTTGTGGGCCCTGGCACCTGGGCTGTGGCCCCGCCCCCTGCTCCACCTTCGCTCCGCCACGAGGCCCCGCCCCTGCATGGCCTCTTTCCCTCCGAGGCCCCGCCCATGCTCTGCCGAGGCCCCGCCCCTGCTTGGCCTCTTCCCCCCCGAGGCCCCACCCATGCTCTGCCGAGGCCCCGCCCCTGCTTGGCCTTTCTCCCGCTTCCCTCCCCCCCAGCCGAGACCCTGCATGCCACTCAAATGGGAGGGGCGGAGAGGAGCACCCACCAGCGAAAACAAAAGTCAGCGCCTGTGGAGTAGCGTGTAGAAGAGGAAACAAAGGGCCCTCGGTGTTGCTGCGGGGCTGGGGCTCTGGCACCCTTGAGCAACGTGGAAAGAAGTGCTCCCTTCTAATGAGATGCCCAACCCCTGGCCAAGTGCATCACCCAGAGTCGTTGCTGACTGGCCTCGCCGGCTTGCAGATCTGAAACACTGTCCTCCAGAGCCTGTGCGACCTCCCCAGAAGCCGAGGGGAGAAATCCTTCCGTCTCGTCACTCTTCCCAGCCCAGCTAGCCGACCCCCAGCTCAGCACCTTCGCATCGGAAACTGACCAGAAAGTTGGGTCATGATTTCCCCAATGGGTCTAGTCGGATTTACTGTCAAACACAGGAGCCACAGTGAGCCTCGGAGGGTATCTCTACACAGCCCGGCAGCAAGCTCCCACCCCGCCCCGCTCCCTAGGCTTCAGAGCCTGATCGCCGGAGTGAATCGCGACGTCAAGGCGCTGGCTGGACACTGCTAGCGTCAGCCCCGCTAGCCACATCTGTCCCCCTGGGCTGGGAGTCTCGAGGCTGTGGGCTGCATAGACTTACCACCAATGTCTCAGTGACTGCAGCCCCCCAGGCGGGCCCTCCCCAGCCCCAGATCTCACCCCCCGGCCCCAAAGCCTCTTTGCTGGGACCATCCCCTCTGGGCTGCGTGAGCAGAGGCCGGGACTGGGGTGGGCTCTGCGGAAGGCAGACCCTTCTCTCCACCCCAGCCCTGGCCCGGGTCTGGGTCTTGGCGGCTGCTTGCACTGCGAGCTGGGGGGATTGAGACAGGCTGAGCAGTCTGGCCTCCAGGGCTGTCAGTCTGGCACCTTTCACCGGCGCTAAGTTCACACGCACGTTTTTAAAGGTTAATAGCTGGCCTGGAAGCATTTCCACTTATTCCACTCCCCTTCTCTGGGGAGACAGGCAGCTGGGGGCTTTCTTAGCTCCCCAGACTCAGGGGCGGATGCTGTTCCATCTCTCTCCGCAACGCCGGTGTGGGTGAGATCAGGCTGCGGTAGGAAAGCACCTTGGCATTAGTGCAGCTGTCCTTGCGAGCCGCACGCCGAGCTCCCCTTGCAGGGCCACACGGGGCACTTCGCTCCAGCCAGAGCTCCCGCCTCACAGAATTCCCAGCCCCCCACCCCAGGCTCCCTTTGCAGGATGAATGAATGGCTCAACGGCAGCTTCTCTGCAGCTCTGCTCTGGGGTGCACAGGGCGTTGGCACCCACGGGAGCAGGAGCCGTGGGGAAGGATGCGCCGTGTCAGCACAGGGCGGGGCTGTGTAAGGAGTGGGATGTGCTGGTGTGTAGGCTTATGGCCCGAGAGCGCTCCGCGGCACGTGCTGGCTTCAGGGGCAGTGGGCTGGCATAGCTGGAGTAATAATAAGCTGTTTATCTTCTTAGCACCTTTCGGCCTTAAGTGTGGGCCAGAGCCCCAGCAGCGTAAAGCAGCAGAGCTCCTCTGCCGTCATTGGTCAATGCCCATTTGCACCAGCTGAGGTTCTGGCCCATCCACCAGCACCCCAACAAAATCCACGCTGCTCAGCGGTGTTGGCAAGGGAGAGGGGATGGAATGTACCAAGGCCTGCTTTTGTCACAGAACAGGCTGGCTCCGTGGCCAAGGTCTCCTCTGCAAGACCCCCCCCCACACACACACACACAAAGTGCCTGGAGTGAGTGTTTCTCTCTCAGAAGGCCGAAGAAGGGCAGAGCCTGCCTTGATGGGACTCTGTGTTCCCAGGACCCTGGGGGTGTCAAAACCCTTTTAGCTATTAATCCAGACCTATCAGGCCTGCAATTTGCTCAAGGTCAGCCTTTTGTGCTTTACTGCTTTGCAGCATGATCTGCAGGATAGAACAGGGACTGATGGGTTCTATTCCTCACTGTCTGAGTCACTGCCCCCTCCATGCCTCAGTTTCCCCATCTGTAAAATGGGGCTAATGATTCTCATCTCCCTTTGTAAAGCACTTGGAGGTCCTCCAGGGAATGGTGCAACATGAGGGCAATGTACTAATGGTTAGTTAGGCTTCAGTATACAGGAGCCGTGTCTGTGTGGCATCCCTGCCTGGTGCTAGAAGAGCTTGGACCCGTCCTCATATCCAGCTGGTGAAAACCACGGTTCTGTGAGAACATCTGAGCCAGGCCGCTGCAAGGACAGTGTCTAGCTTCTCTTCGGACACTGGTAGAACAGCTAAGCTGGATCTTCCTGCAGTGCCCTCTCCGTGGTGTCCAGCCCCAGATCTTTTGATCTGAACTGGGCGATGGGCTTTGCCTAAATACATGGACTGGTGGATCTGGGCCGGGCAAAGTGATGGAGGGGCTACTAGGCTAAGCTGAGCCCTATCAGTCCCGGGCAAAATAATGGAATGGCTGACATGCGACTCGATTAATAAAGACTTAGAGGGGGGTAATAGAAGTAATGCCAATCAGCATGTGTTTATAGAAGATAGATCTTGTCAAACTAACTTGCTATCATTTTTGAAGCGATTAAAAATGTGGTTGAGAAAGTAATAGTGTTGATGTAACATACCCAGACTTCTGTAAGGGCTAGACTTCGTACCTCCTGACATTTTGATTAAGAAACTAGAACAATTCAAAATTAGCATGGCACAGTCATTGGATTAAAAACTGGCTAACTGATAAGTCACAACATGTACTTGCAAATGTGGAATCATTGAGAGGCAGTGTTTCTAGCAGCGTCCTGCAGGGATTGGTTCTTGGCCACATGCCATTTCATATTTTTATCAGTGACCTGGAAGAAAACGTAAACACTGATAAAGTTTGCAGAGGACACAGATGGGGGGAGTGAAAAATACTGAAGAGGACAGCTCAGTGATGCGGAGCGATCTAGATTGCTTGGTAAACTGGGCACAAGCAGCCAAAATGATTTTAATACAGTCGATTGTAAAGACATTCATCTAGGAACAAAGGACGTAGGCCATACTTACAGGATGGGGGAGGAGGGACTCTATCCTGGGAAGCTGTGACTCTGAAAAGGACTTGGGGATCGTGCTGAACAAGAGCTCCCAGGACACGTTTGTGGCCCAAAGGGCTGATGTGAACCTTGCATGTACAAGCAAGGGAATCTCGTGTGGGAGTAGGAAGGTCATATTCCCTCTGTATTTGGCACTGGTGTGCCCGCTGCTGGGACGCTGTGCCCAGTTCTGGTGCCTGTGGTTCAGGAAGATTGTTGATAAATTGGAGCGGGTTCAGAGAGGAGCCACGAGAAGGATGAAAGGATTAGAAACCATGATTTCTAGTGATCGTCTCAAGATGCTGACTGTTCACCTTCCCAAAGAGATGGCTAAGGGGTAGCCATCCCAGTCTATAGGTACCTACGTGTAGGACAGAAATTTTATAATAGTGGGTTCTTCAGTCCAGCACAGTAAGAACAAAATCCAGGGGCTGGATGTTGAAGCTGGATGAATTCAGACTAGAAAGAAGGTGCACATTTTTAATGCGGGGGGGTGGGGTGGGGTGGCATTAATTAATCATTGGAAAACTTACCCGGCGGCGTGGTGGATTCTCCATCATGGGCCATTTTTAAATCAAGTTGGGCTGTTTTTCTAACAGACCTGCACTAGTTCAACCAGGAATTACTCCCGGGAAATCCCATGGCCTGGGTTATCTGGGAGGGGAGACTAGCCGATCAGGAATGGTCTCCCTTCTGGCCAGGGCATCTCTGAAGCTGCCCCTTCCCAAGGCTGCTGGGAGGCAGGACGTGCCAGTAGAAGAATGACTGAGCTGGACAGGAAGCTCTGCCTTCCCCAGGCCCACAGCGCTCCTCCTGCTCTGCATCTTTATAGGGAGGCTTTTTTACAAGGGGTCTTTAAAGGCTGGTTTGTGGGTCCTTTGACTGCCTGTGCGTACAAGCCAGGGAGGGCAGGAGAAGTCCCCAGGGCCGGGTGCGCCAACAGGGTCAATAAACAGCCGTAAACCTCCCCTTGATCCCGTGGGGTTTGTAATTCAAACGAGCTGGCTCAGAGCCACATGGCTTAGCTGTTCCCAGGGAGTGCTGCTGCAGGGACTGATGGGTTCTGTTCCTCACTGTCTGAGTCACTGCTCCCTCCATGCCTCAATTTCCCCATCTGTAAAATGGGGCTAATGATTCTCATCTCCCTTTGTAAAGCACTTGGAGGTCCTCCAGGGAATGGTGCAACATGAGGGCAATGTACTAGTGGTTAGTTAGGCTTCAGTATACTGGAGCCGTGTCTGGCCCTGCGAGGCTGGCCAGAGCTGGGCTGGGGTAGGTGCTTTGCTGGCGCCCCGCACCTGGCAGCACCTAGAGGAGGGAGCGGCGGGACAGGATGTAATGAGGAGGCGGTGAGGGGCACAGGTTTGCGGGGCACAAGCCTGAGAGAGAGGCCTGCAGGCAGAACACGACGTTTCACGGAACCCCTGAGATGGACGAGCTGGGGAAAGCAAACGTCAGAGGGACACCAGCCAAGAGCGCCTGCAAAGTCAGACCCGAACGTTGCTGGGAAGCACACAGGGCTTGGAAAATGGACGCATGTGCACCTGGATAGACACACGTGTACACAGATACACACATGCACACAGATACACACACTACACACAGATGCACATGCCCACAGATACACACGCACACACGTGCCCACAAATACACACACACACACACTACACCCAGATACACATGTGCACACAGATACACGCACACAGATACACATGCACACAGACACGCATATGCATGCCCACAGATACACATGGACACACATGCCCACAGATACGCACATACACACAGATACACATGCACACACGTGCCCACAAATACACACACACACACACTACACCCAGATACACATGTGCACACAGATACACGCACACAGATACACATGCACACAGACACGCACATGCATGCCCACAGATACACATGGACACACATGCCCACAGATACGCACATACACACAGATACACACGCACACACGTGCCCACAAATACACACACACACACACACTACACCCAGATACACATGTGCACACAGATACACGCACACAGATACACATGCACACAGACACGCACATGCATGCCCACAGATACACACTCACACACATGCCCACAGATACGCACATGCACACAGATACACGTGCACACACGAGCCCACAGATACACATGCACACACATGCCCACGGATACGCACATGCACACAGATACATGTGCACACACGAGCACACAGATACACACGCACACAGATACACGTGCACACACGAGCACACAGATACGCACATGCACACAGATACACGTGCACACACGAGCACACAGATACGCACACACACACACTGCGAGTGAAGACAGTTACGCTTGTAAAAGATGCTAGTGAAATGCAGCCACTGCAGATCTCCAAGCCCAAACTGCAGCACTTGAAAGCCTTGTAAGCCGGTGGCTGCCCAAAATACCTCCCACTTCCCAAGCACGTGTGCTGCAGAGATGGTCTCTAGCCACAAAGTGCAGAGCCAGACTAAACATCCCTCAACCCATCTCTAATTAGCAGCTCTGCAGTAAAGCTTTGCCCCGCTATACAGATGGGGAAACTGAGGCAGGGAGGGAAAGTGACTTAGCCAAGGGCAGAGGGAGTTAGTATCACAGCAGGGATTAGAATGAGAAACTCCTGATTCTAGGGGTGCCAATTTTTGCTGGATGTATTCCTGGGAGGTTTCATCACATGCCGTAAATCTTTAATTAAAGATGAAGCTTTAATTCCTGGAGACTCCAGGACAATCCAGGAGGCTTGGCAGCCCTACCTGACTCCCGGTTTTTGGGTCAGGCCACTGGCCTATGCTTTGGGCAGCTGTGGCATGAGGCTGGGTGGCCGGCTGGTTCTCATCCCTTCTGATTGGGTTGTTGGTACTTGAACCATAGCAACTGTGGGTTCAGCCCCTTCCTTTCACACACAGGCTGCAGGGACAGAGCTGGGAAAATCCGCCCCCCTCCCACCCCCCACACACACACTTTTTATAATTTTCTTTGTTCCTCTTTGTAGCTTTGGTCTCATGTAAGTGCTGTGGAGAACACTGTTGGATTTAAAAGTAGTTTTCCTGTTTGTTTAAATCTGCAATGCATTGTGGGATTGGTCTTGGCTATATAATGGGGCTTTTGCACTCCACCCCTGGTTTATGGGGCTGGGGCGGAGAGGGAGGCTGGTCCTGATCCGGAGGGTTGCCTTGGTGAGGGAATGCACCTGAATGAAGCCTTGTGCCTGGCCTGCCTGTTCTTGGGGGGCTTTTCCTCTTGTTTATACCCAGAGGAGCCACTTGTAAAATCTGCCTCTCGCTGCCTTCCTAGGGGCGGGTTTCTGCAAGGAGGGGCCATGGCTCTGGGGCACTCTAGGGAGCTGGGCAGGGGGCCTACACTGGGCCTGAGGGATGTCGGTGATGCAGAGGGACGGCAGGGCGGCCTAGGCCTGGGCAGAGCTGCGAAGGGGGAAGTTTCCACAGCATCTAGTGACATTGTGCCTGGCCCTGGCAAACCTCCCCTTCCACTTCCCCCGACACACCCACTCCCCAGCTGGTGGCTCCAGACCCTCCTGGGGACATGGCAGGCTGGGGCAGCCCTGTGATGTGCTGCTGGAGAGGAAGAGCAGACGCCATGATGCAGACACCCTCCAGTCTGCCCCTGCTGTGGATCTCCACAACGCGAGTCTCCCTGGCCTTTCCTACTCGGGGGCCAGGGGAGTAGTGAGCAATGTATCCCCTGTGGTCTCTGAGTTAGCACTCATTTAAACCTGGGGGTTTGCCTTGCACTGCAGCATGGGTTATGGAGTGCCAGCTAGGATTACCTGCGTAAATCCCTGCTAAGCAATTCCCTGCCATTGCGGGGGCCTTGGGCATTGGGGGCACTTGAGTGTCTCCCATTCTCTGCCTGTGGCACACAGCAGCGTCGTCTCCTAAGGGCTGAAATGTTTTAGATTACAGTCTTTGGGGGTGTGGGTGTGGACTTTCTGGCCTGTGTTACACAGAAGGTCAGGCTAGGTGATCAGATGTTCCCTTCTGGCTTAGGAAGTGATTAAATGACTTCCCAGTTCCCACCTCAGAGCTTTGGTTTCAGGCTCTCTTCCAACTCTGGCAAATGTCTGTGTGTCAGTTACACTTGGTGGTTTGCTCTGCAAGCATGACAGCAAGGGACGGGCTTTCTCTGTTAAAGAAAAGCGGAGAGCCCGGAGCCCTGCTGAGGGGTACGTCTGTGCCCCACACCCCTTTGGGAGCACGTCCCATATACTGTTGCGCTGCTCTAGGCACTGAATCCAGCCAGGATTCTTTTGGGGGTTCTTTATTGCCTGCCTCACTCACACCCCCTCCCCCGCCATCACTCAGGGAAATGCCCAGAAATTCACACTCGCTCAATACATTGGCATCAACAAGGCAACACTGTTCCGACCGTGCCAGCCTGGTGGTGGGCAAAGCCTCCCCAGAGTCATGCCAGCAGCCTGCCAGTGCATCAGCAACCGTCAGTATGCAATGGGAGGGGAATGGCGCGGCACGTGCCCCTCCGCCTGCCGAGGGTGCTGCCCTCCGCTCCCCTCCCTGTATCGGCTTCCAGGGCAGCCTGGTCTCCACGCTGCCAAGTCGCTCTTGCTTTCAAGGCTGCAAATATTTGGTGGTGTGGGAGAATTGAACCCCTTGTGGGATGGCTGGCAAGGGGCCATGTGCTTCCTGGGAAACCCTGGCTCTGCGGTCAGGCAGGCCGGGGCTTCAAGGTGCAATGCTGGAGCGGAGAGCTATGCAGACAGGAGCTGGGGCCGGGCTGAAAGAGCTCCCAGCAGACCCTGGACACTGTCCGGCCTTAGCTCTGGCTGCACCTTGGCGTATCGGTTTTGCAGACTCCCTCCCAGCTGTCCCCAGCCCCCATGGGGATGTGGCTGTGCAGACGAGCGGGGGTTGCCCCTTGGCTCTCTACGTCCAGCACATGTGGAATGGGGAGGCCATCGGGTGTGCTGTAGGGGGAAGGGGGAGCCAAAGACAGCCCCTGAGCTCGCTCCCTGAAACCTGCAGCTAGTAATTAGTTAATTAGCGGCTAGCACCTTTTTGAATTATTTCGCACAGTTCCATTCCCTGTTTTCATGTTTTATTCTTCATTAGCCTTTATTAACGAGCCGTGACCTGAGCCCACCGCAGTCTGTCAGCTCTCGCCCCCCTGTAGCTAGCTCCGCAGAACCTGCCTGTTCCTGCCCCCGGGACAGAACCGCTGAGCCTAGGGAGGAAGCTGCAGAGAGACGTGGGGCCTGTTTCCTTTAGCTGCCCTGCGGATCAGAGGGCGATGACGGAGGCAGCTGGAGCTGGGACCGTGCGGCGCCTGCTGCTGGCGGTCAGGCCGTCTCCAGGCCTGTCCCGCACGCGGGGGTCTTGGAGCAGCGGTGTTTCCACAGCCAAAGGCGCCTTTCGCAGGGTACCGCTTGCATGCGCGGCTGCTGCATGTGGGTCTCCTTCCAGCTTGGGCTCCAAAGGCTGCGGCTGGCCCAGCCAGTGCCCCCTGCACGCTCCAAGTGCGCCCTGGAAATGCGGCACCCGGGGAACCCTGGCTCTGAAGGGGGCGATTGGAGCTTCCTAACCCCAGGCCAGGAAACAGAGGCCCGAGAAGGGGCTGCAGGGTGGGCTGGCTGGGTTCTGCAGCAATCGCTGTCTTTCCATGCTAACGACTGCGTACTGGGGGGGTCAGGGCAGCCACCGATACACTCAGCTGGTGCAAGGGGACGTATTCCTCCCAGCCCCGGCATTTCTCCCCCAGCCTCAACCCCTGTTTTATTGACCCCTCCCTGCCTCCCACACTCTTCCCTCGCAAGCCCACCACTGCCGGCTGGACGAGCTCCCTGTAGGGCTCCTCCTTAATTGCCCCGTGGGGTCAGCACGGAGGTACTGGGTGATAGGAGCTGCCAACCGGGGCTGCTTTTGCAGGGTTTCTTAGGGGTGAACTGGTGCCTGCGTGGCTCCCAATCTCCCTCAGACACATATATAAACCAGTTGAGATCGATGCCCCACCCCCACCCCGCCCGGCCCTTAAACCAGCCATCCTCGCTGCTCGGCAATGCCCGCTAACAAAAACAAATTAACTTGTAGCAGCATTAATTTCCCAGCATACATACCTCCCGGCTTCATAATGATGGAGCTCCCAGGGGCCAGGGGTTTTGGCACATTGTAATGAGGTGCACACACGCTGTAGTAAAAGTACTTCTAATAGGATTTATTTACTGTAATTGTGATTCGAGGCACAGTGCCATTAGCGGGAGAGCTGCCGGCCGCTCGCGGGCCCGGCGAGGAAGGGGCACGCTAAGTGGTTTGTGAGGAGCTTCGAGAACGACGGCAACCAACATGGAGAGCGTCTCCAAAGCCAGGAGTGGGAAATTTGAGAGGGCTCCCGTCAGGGTCAGTGAGGGAAGGGGGCGAGTGGGAGGCTTCTCCTGGGGAGCGGCTGGGGCGCCATCGGGCCTGGCTTGCTTGGACTCTTGCCTCAGAACGGCAATGGGGCGCTGGCCGGGAGCCAGGTTCTGCCACTGAGGCGTACCCCACTCTGCGAGCCGGGTGAGGCACAGGGTGAGCAAGGAGGGGTCCGGCCCATGGGACTGTGCCCGGCTGCCATCTGTCATGCCGGTCAGTGCCCTGAGGGCGTGTGCCCCTTACGGACCCCAGAGGGCTTCATTGTGATTGCATGCTGCTCGGCGCTGGGGTGCCCGCGGCTGGCTCCATGGCGCCGGGACGGGCTCTCGGAGCTGAGCTGTGCTGGGGAGGTAGAGGCACAAGGCCCGGCCCAGCGAGCTGCCTCCTGGGCTGCTGGCCCCGGACACGTGAGCTGCTGCCGGGGCTGTGTTCCAGCTGCCACGTTTGGGCAGGGAGGGAAGGCAGGTGCTAGCAGCCCCTGCGCAGTGGAGAGGGAGAGGGGCATCCAGGGCCATGCAGCCCCTCCCCCTAGTCTCCCGGCCAGCCCAAACTTTCCTCCCCCCAGCTGGGAGAGGCTAACACTGCATCCACCCTCTCCGCTCCGGATCCCCCACCTGGGCCGGCTCTCCTGCTGCTTCCAGTCTGCTCTGGGTTGGGCTGGGCTGGAGCCTGGTCTGGGGCCTTTTGGCCCTTCTGCATCTGGGACAAACCACAGGCTGTCCCAGAACTCCAGGCGCTCCACGCTGGGGCCCAGGGCTGAGCCAGGCCAGTCCAGAGCCGTGGTGCCGGCTGGAAGGGCAGCCCGGTGCCTGAGGGCTCAGGTGCCCGGTCTGGAAGCGGAGCGTTTGCTGCCCTATCCCCCCACCCCAGTTATGGAGTCTGGCCCCCGGCACTGGCTGGGGACAGAGAGCTCGCCGTCTTCCTCCTGCTTGGCCTGCCAGGGGAACGGAGCCCAGCCTTTAACAGAGCCCGGGCTGCAGGTGGTATCAGCCACCCAGCACCATGGAGGCGGCCCAGGTGCACGAGAGGAAGAGCCCAACCCAACCCCCGGGTTGTTTTTTCTTTAAAACCCCGGCCTGGCCGGAGAGTGAAGTGGGAAAGGAGAGCTGGGGAGAAAATGAAATGCCTTCTTTATTTAACTGTTTCTCACTCCATTTGCTCTACCCGGGCTTGGAGAAGCAGAGCTAACAAGGTGCTGATTGACTCTCTCTGGAACACTAAATATTACAGTGCGGCAGCCACTCCGATGAGCCCCATTAAGCCTCTTCAATGTGATGAAGGGGAATTTGCATAAAGACGGCATTGTTCCACCCCTCTAGGCACCAAATGAGTCTCTCTTCCAAGGAGAGGAGCCTCTCGGTTCCTAGCGGAGGTGTCAAATTAATTCTGTCGGAGGTCTGCTCACCTGTGATTTCATTAAGGGAAAGGTGAAAGGGGAGAAATACAATTCAAATGAGATAATTAAAAACTCCGATTAGCAATTACACACAGAGCGGTGTCCTGAAAGCGGCTGCGTGCGGCGTGCGCACAGGGCCCAGCGGTTATTAAAGCTCACACATGCAGACTGGTGCGGGGAGGGAGCGGGACAGGTCGGGGGCCTGTTTGCAAGTTAGCTGGCGTGAAACTTGTGTTGATTGTAACACGGTACAAACCCTGGTATCTCTCTGGGAGCATATCCACGAGCTCCTGTAACTAGGGTGACCAGATGTCCCAATTCTGTAGGGACAGTCCCAATTTTTGGGTCTTTTTTGGGGGGAGGGATAGCTCAGTGGTTTGAGCATTGGCCTGCTAAACCCAGGGTTGTGAGTTCAATCCTTGAGGGGGCCATTTGGGGATCTGGGGCAAAAATTGGGGATTGGTCCTGCTTTGAGCAGGGGGTTGGACTAGATGACCTCCTAAGGTCCCTTCCAACCCTGATATTCTATGATTCTTACATAGGCTCCTATTACCCCCCACCCCGTCCCAATTTTTCACACTTGCTGTCTGGTCACCCTACCCATAACAAGCCAGTGCTCGATGCCCTGGTTCGGCCTATTCTGTGCACGTTATAGCTCTCAGCGCAGCCTATTAATGTGGAGTCGGGTCCGTAAAGCCTCGTATGGGCAAGGGATCTAGAGTTCCCTTGGCTTTACAATGGGCCTCGGACTCCACCAGCTCCCTGGGGCAGACACCAGTTGCCGGTAGAGGGAAGGGGCTGTCCTTCGAACAAAAAGCGGAACCAGATCTAGGTTCCTGGAGGGGGCAGAGGAGGTTTGTGGTGATGGACATTCCCAGCGGGATGGAGCAGTGGTGGGTCACTCTCTCTATTGTCTAGGAGATGTGCCATGACCCCCACCTAGAATATCTGGTGAAACAAGCTGGCGGGAGACCTCTCTTGGCTGACCGTGCCGAAGGGTGGTTTGCCTATTGCTCTTTGCTTGTGAGACGTCAGCCAGAATTGGGAGTTGGGCCTCGTCAGGAGATCCCAGACCTGCTTGGCTGCAGGAACGTTACCAAGGGCTGCTCTTGCCTAGCTCACTGGTTAAGTGTCCAGTCCGGTGCACCATTAGTGCATCAGTGTCACACGAGCTTGTGCAAGGGGCCGCCCTTCATCCCAAGCAGATCCTGTAGAAGCCATTTGCTGTGTCCCCCTGCGGCACAGCAGGATCCCAGGCTCTGTCAGTTCCAGGGACGTGCCATCCTGCGTGATTTTCCATGTAATTTATACAAGATGATGGTTTATGCAGGGTGTAATTCGCTGATTAAAAGGGTCCTTAACATCAGTTATAAAAGCAAATTATCCCATTGCTTGTGGCATCTGGAGTGAAGGATTTTGCACATTCCACATCCACTTCAGACTTAACGTTAATGGTCCGTTCAGAGCCCCGTTCTGCGGCGTGGCGTCAGGCGCGCCTCCTCTTCAAGGTCACATTTGCACGTTGTCTGGGGCTCTCTGGGGCCCGAGACTCCAGCTTTGGATCCAGATCCAAACGGCTACTCTCTTTGAGGCTCTTTGGCTTCAAGGTATCAGAGGAGAGATCCAGACCCGTTCCATGCGGAAGCTTCTCTGTAGGCTGAGGGTGCTGAGCCCAGGGGCCCACTGTATACCCACCTCTGCTCGTATTATCCATAGCACTGGGAATACACACGGGCAGCAGGTCTGATCCTTCTCCCCAAACACCCCCGCAGCGACGTGGCTACCGTGCGACGCTGCCTTGGGCCGTGCTGTGTCTCACGCCATTAGCAGGCGAGGCTGGGTCACTAACTGCTGGGAGCTGTCGAAGGGACATGAGGAGCTGCACGGCCTGGCAGTGGGGAGTCAATACGGGACAGTCTGCTGCCTGGGTCCTTACTGAACCAATACCCCGGCCTGACCTTAGGGGGCGCTGTGCTCCCAATGTGGCCTCTTTTCGATGAGCCATAAAAGCATGGTGCTGACCACTTGCGGTCATTAAAGACCCCCTGGGAGGTTTGGCAGGCACAGGGCTGTTGACCTGGGTGCCCCAAGGAAATGGGATAATTGCGTTCTCCTGAGCTAACCCCCCTCTCCCCCGCAGTTTCAAATGCACAATGGGATTTTTCTTCACTCGCTCCCTATGCCCAGTGCAGCCTTGCAGTGAGCTCTGAAATGGCTGCTGTGAGCCAGCCCAGCGGGGGGGAGGCCCGAGGGGTTTTGTTACCAGTTTACATGGGCCAAGGATGAGCGGCGGCGGGAGAAATTCCAGAAAGGCAGGAAGTTCCTATATGAGCAGAGGGTCTCCAAAAAGGCATTTGCTTCTGCGAGGCTGGCCATGCCCTGGGCAGACGCCAAGTCGGTGGCACATTATTGGCATTCGCCCAGGCAAACAGAGGTGCTCGCAAGTGCAGTTACGTTGATTCTGAAAATCGGACCTATCGATGCAGTACTCGGGGAAGCGGGGCTGGGAGACACCTTGTCCTAGCAATGCTAACATCACAGAATTGGCAGCACTGAAAGGCACAGCTGCTGTGGCCATCCAGGCCGGGTCCTGGGCAGGAGTCACTCCATATTGGCCTTCAGCCTCAGGCGGGGCAATGGGTTTCCACACTGCGATTCCTGAGCCGCTGGGATTTCTCCTGTGGTTAAGGAATTTCTGTAACACCAGACGCACCCGTGGAACGTCTCCTAAAATCCGCAGTCCTCCCTGGTACCGTCAGCCGGCTCACAAGGTGGTGTCGCATCCCGCTGCTGCGGAGGCGGGTGGAGATGGAACCCGTGCATCTCCGGCCTGGTTTGCATGGTGTGGCTGTGGTTCACAAACCCTGCATTTGCATGGAGCGGGGCAGAGCTCAGCCACAGTGTCCCCGGCGGGGAATGTTAGACATTTGGGATGCAAATCTCTGAACAGGAAGGATACGCAATGTTCTCTGTATGCAAACGGGTGAGGAAGTGGCTGCCGCGCCTTTGCTAGTTGGAACTCAGGTGGCAGGTCTATTCCAAGGCTCTTAGCTAGAGCTGGGCTTTGGAACTAGGACTCCTGGGTTCTGTCGCTGGGTCTCCCTCTCCTTCTCTTAGATCATGGAGATAACAATAGTTCCCTGCCTAGTTCTGGGAGGCTCCATGCGTGTGCGAAGCCTGGGGAGACTGGTGACCGGTGTGCCGGGAGAGCACAACGATTCTTAGCCCCGGGACATTTGGGAAGCTCCATGCCCTGGCAGCCTGCACGTTCTGCTCCCGGAATACTTCCGAGCACCAGGTGGGAGTGAGTCAGTGAAACCCACTGGCCCAGCTCCTCAGCCGGCATGTGTTGCTCCATTGAGACACTGAAAGAGCTCGGGGGAAGTTGTTGACTTCAGTAGCACTGCTCCAATCTGCACCAGCTGATGAGCTGGCCCTTGAACTTTACACCGCTTAGCTGGACCTCTCTTTCCAGGGCTCAGCTGTTCCCTTGGCAGCTGGATCGGGCCCGTCTCACTGCTTGGGAGATGTCGGCACACAGGTCGTGCTTTTCTCACTACGCTGTTTTGTTCTTTGTCATTGTTCGAAGAGTTTTCAGCAGGCGAGTTGGGCCCAGTAGCGGTGAGCGATTCTTGCTGGATCCTCAGACTCCATGGCTGGTCACCCCAGTCATGTCGCATGGTTTCTCCTTCCTGCTCCTTTATAAACAGGAACAACACCTCCAGCAATCACTGGGGCATTGGATCTTCCAGGCAGAGGGAAGGCCAGGGCTGGGTGCATGGCAGTGAGAGAAAGACCTGATACATTCCGGGATTTAAAATCTTTGTCTGTCCTTTTTTTGCACTGGAGAGATCATTAGAGTTGGCTCCATGTGTGGACCCCATATTTAAAAATTGCTGGGCCCATCCCTGATGGGGGGTGGCAGAGAAAGAGGAAAAGCCCATTACATTGCCTGGCTAGCAGATTTACATGAACTGGTCCCTTGGCCCCTGCTCACAGAGTAGCTGTATGTGTATGTAGGACGCCAGGTGAGTGTTGCCCACGGGGCATGCCCATTTGCACATGAATCCATTAAATGGTGCATGAAAACAAGCTGCTTGCCACACACGTGTGCAAAAATACCGCTCGCACAAGTGTTTGCAGAGCAGCACACCATAAAAAGTGTCCGAGCGCCGTCAGCTCGCCCTGTGAATCCGGGCAGCAGACGCCTTCCCGGACATGTGTTTTCAGTGCCCCCCACCTCGGCTTGTCCCATCGTGCACTGTAACCTGTTGCGCCAAAGTGCTGAATGGCAGGTGGGGCCAATGAACGCAGCTCCAAGCTACAAGGACTGCAGGCCCGTCCCTTTGCCAGTACCTGGGCTGGACGCTTTTCCATCTGCTTCCCTTCTCGGAACTACCCCAAACCACTAAAACGTCCCATGAGGAGGGGAGCCGAGCGAGGAGAGTTTTCTCACTCTCACTTCATCGTTGTTGCTAGGGAAACCTCTTCCCTGGCTCTTGTATTTAATGTGTCTGTGTTCACAGGGCCGCACGTCTCTCTCTCAGAAACTTCTTCAAAGCGTGAGATGGGGAGCAGACCAAGGCTGGGGGACTTTGTCAATTTGGAGTGTATGTTCCTTCGGTTCTTGTTATACAGGGCGGTTAGTTCTGTTGCTGCATGTTCTCTGTGAGCAGAGGGTGGTGGGGTGTCTTGCCAGAGGTGGGAGCTAGGTCTCTGTCTCCCTTTATCTCTCCCTGTCTGTTCCCTTTCGCTCACTTTCTCATTGTCTCTGTACTTTAAAATCATTTGCCTGAGAGAAGCCTCTGTCTCTCTCGCTGCTTCGCCACTGCCTTCACCGTGTGTCGTTATTGACATCAGCACAAAGTGAAGGTCAAACTCTTCCCGCTCAGAATCCTGCCCTCGCATAGCTGGGACTGCTGCACACCCGCAAAGCAAAATGGGTCTGGTCCAAGTCGTGCCACTGGAAACACTTCACATCTTCTTTGTGATTTAATTTGTTTCCCACCTGTAAATATTCGTTAGTCCTTTCCTTTCTTTCCTCCCGCTGTCAGCCCTACTCCACCTATCCTGAATCCCTCGGTGGGATTTCACATCCCATTCAAGGTGCTGATCCTCACTCCAACCAATCGGGAGAGAATCATACCATGTGACGGACATCCAAACTAATCGAGTGGCTCAGATTTAGAATATAGACTAGTGGCAACAAATTGCTGAAGAATTAGCAACAGACTAAGAATTATCCGCAGAGATTATTCAGGGAAGAATGTCCTATAACCAGTGAAGTTGAGAAAATCGCTAATAGGCAATTGACAAACAGGAAGAAAAAGCAAAATGTCTCTTTCACTTTGAATTCTCCACCCAGCTCTAAGCCAACCCACCTAGTATAGTCCATAGATTCACAGATTTTAAGGTCTGAAGAGACTATTATGATAATCTATTCTGATCTGCATACCACATACCATAGAATTTCACTCAGTAATTCAGCATCAAGCATCTGGCTGAGTTACAGGTATCATCTAGCAAGACACCCAATCTTGATGTAAAGCCTTTGATGTCTGGAGAATCCACCATCTCCCTTTGTAGTGGTGGAAATACAGATCCCCAGGCCTATATTTAGAAGGCTAGAAGAGGGCCTCACCCTCCCTGATTAAGCTTACCTCGTTATCTCTAGCCTGAATCTTCCCTGCACTTTTATATCTGCCTCTGGACATTTCCACTGCTTGCATCCGAAGAAGTGGGTATTCACCCACGAAAGCTTATGCTTCAATACCTCTGTTAGTCTATAAGGTGCCACAGGACCCTTTGTCACTTCTACAGGCCTATATTTGTTTTTCAAAAGACCCAAATTCTGCATGATGTAGTTTGGAACATCAGTATAGGAACCAAAAGAATTGTGAAAATGGTATTAGTCCATTACTAGATGGAAATGGTAGAATTATCAATAATAATGCAGAAAAGGCAGAAGTGTTCAATAAATATTTCTGTTCTGTATTTGGGGGGAAAACCAATGACATAGTCTCATCAGATGGGATGATAACACTATTTCCGTTCCACTAGTATCCCTGGAGGATGTTGAACAGAAGTTACTGAAGTTAGATGTTTCTAAATCCGCAGCTCCAGAAAACTTGCATCCAAGAGTTTTAAAAGAGCTGGCTGAGAAGCTCACTGGACTGTTAATGTTGATTTTCAATAAATTTTGGAGTACTGGGGAAGTCCCAGAATACTGAAAAAAAGCTCATGTTGTCCCAGATTTTACAAAGGGTAAATGGGATGACCCGGGTAATCATAGGCCCATCAGCCTGACATCGATCCCACACAAGACAACGGAGCAGCTGATACGGGACTTGATTATTAAAGAACTAAAGGAAGGCAATGTAATTAATGCATGTCAACATGAGTTTATGGAAAACAGATCCTATCAAACTAACTTGATATCTTTTTTTGATGAGATTACAAGTTTGGTTAACAAAGGTAACAATGTTGACATAATATACTTAGCAGTGGCGTAGCCAGGTTTAGAACACGGGGAGCGGAGCTAAAAAATGGGGCCGGGAGCAAAAAGCGTCGGGAGCAAAAAAAATGCTCTGCTCCGGCTGCAGAGCAGGAGCAAAAGGCGTTGGAGCACAAAAAAGGCGCCACTTCTGCTCAGTGGGGGAGCAGCTGCTCCCCCTGCACCCCCCCCCCCCCCGGCTACGCTACTGATACTTAGACTTCTCTAAGGCATTTGACTTGGTTCCACATGACATTTTGATTAAAAAACTAGAACGATATAAAATGAACGTGGCACACATTAAATGGATTAAAAACTGGCTAACTGATAAGTCTCATATGTAACAGTAAACAGGGAATCCTCATTGAGCAGGCGTGTTTCCAGTGGGGACCCACAGGGTTTGGTTCTTGGCCCTACACTATTTAACATTTTTATCAATGACCTGGAAGAAAACATGAAATCATCCCTGATCAAGTTTGCAGATGACACAAAAATTGGAGTGGTAAATAATGAAGAGGACAGGTCACTGATGAGCAATATAGATGGGTTTATAAACTGGGTGCAAGGAAACAATATGTGTTTGAGTACAGCTAATTGTAAGTGCATACATCTAGGAATAAAGAATATAGGCCACACTTACAGGATGGGGGACTCTATCCTGGGAAGCAGTGACTCTGAAAAAGAGGTGTATGGTCCATAATCAGCTGAACATGAGCTCCCAGTGTGATTTTATGGCCAAAAGAGCAAATGCCATCCTGGGATTCAAAACCAGGGGAATCTCAAGTAGGAACAGAGAGGTTATTTTATCACTGTATTTGACACTTGTGTGACGGCTGCTGGAGCATTGTGTCCAGTTCTGGTGCCCACAATTCAAGAAGGATGTTGCTAAATTGGAGAGGGTTCAGAGAAGAGCCATGAGAATGATTAAAGGATTAGAAAACCTGCCTTAGAGTGATGGACTCAAGGAGCTCAATCTATTTAGCTTAAAAAAGAGAAGGTTAAGGGGTGACTTTATCACAGTCTGCACCGGGGACATATATTTAATAATGGATTCTTCAATCTAGAGAAAGGCATAACAAGATCCAGTGGCTGGAAGTTAAAGCTAGACAAATTCAGACTGGAACTAAGGCGTAAATCTTTAATGGTGAGAGTAATTAACCACTAGAACAAATTACCAAGAGTTGTGGTGGATTCTCCATCACCGACCATTTTTAAATTGAGATTGGATTTTTTTTCTAAAAGCTCTGCTCTGGGAATTATTTTGGGGCAGGTGTCTGGCCTGAGTTATGCAGGAGGTCAGACTAGATGATCATTATGGTCCCTTCTGACCTTGGAATCTATGTTCTTTTTACCTGAATTGTAATTAATTTAGGCCCCAATTCTGCAGCCACATTTGCACTGGCACAGATTTGATTCCAAGATAAGGGCCATATATTGTAAGTTCTTTGAAGCACGGCCCCTCTCTCTCTCTGTGTTATGCGCAGAACACTGTCAGCACTCAATAACTGCTGCAAAAAATTAGTTCCCGTAATTAGAAAGCTGAATCTCCTGCATTGATTTGTGGCTGCCTTTTGATTCTGCAGGAATTTATTCCCTTGGAAAGAGCGCTCGCTATAGAAATCAAGGAATTATTGATGGGCTTGAACTCTCTGGTAACCCTCTTTGCTGAAGTGTTTCATTGGATCCATTTGTGTGATTCTTGTCAGCTGTGAGAGAAGAATGGGAGGGGAAGTTTGGACAGTGAGACCCAATTCTGCTTTCCATTACATTTGTGTCCATCCCGGTGACGTCTGTGGCTTTACACCAGTATAACTGGGAGTAGGATTTTGGCCCTTTTGTTTGTAACGAATTTAGATACTAATGGAAATTCGGTGACTTATGAAGGGGACGGATGCTCAGGATAGTCTGGGACGCAGGAGACCTGGGTTCAATTCTCAGTTCCGCCACAGCCTCCCCGTGTGAGCCTGGGCCAGTCACTTCATCTCTCTGGGGCTCAACGTTGGGATATTGCTTCTCTGGGTGTCTTTAGGTGAGCGCTTTGGGGCAGGGACAGTCTGTTCCTCTGCGCCTGTGTGGGCTGGACTGGAGAAATGCCGCATGCATTACACAGCTGAGGCTCTGGCACAGCCTGTGTTTGCTGGGCAGATCGTTTCTGGCACATTGCTCACCCCACCTTTTAGCCTGGCTCCGCCTCACCACATTCCTACAACTGAGCTCTGCGGGAGGCGATCCAGCATTCTCCATGGTGGCCTGTACTTTACCTGAAGTTTCCTATTTCCCCGACAAACTGGAGTTTGTTTTCGCGCCGCTGGACACATTCATTAACATCTCTGAGCCAGTTACACGTCCTGCTCTTCATCTCGTGATGCAAGATCCTCCTGGGTTGGGAATGGCATTGAATACCTGTTGGGATTTACAGCTGGAGGCTGATGGGAAACACATGCTCTAGGCATACCTTGCGTACGGCTCACTGTGACCATTCCTTGCCATACAATAGGTCTGAGCCATGGGATCATGCACTGGAAATCAGAGAATCATCGGCCTGGAAGGGACCTCGAGAGGTCATCTAGTCCAGTCCCCTGCACTCCTGGCAGGACTAAGTATTATCTACATTATTCCCAACAGGTATTTGTCTAACCTGCTCTTAAAAATCTCCAGCGATGGAGATTCCATAATCTACCTGGACATGCTAAATGCCAGCCCCAATCTCCTTGCCGTGTGTCACGTCTGAGAATTTTGTAAACGTTTCCTGCAAATGTTGACACCGCAAGTGACTTCGTGAATGTTTCAGGCAGCCGGCTGGGGAAACGCCATCATGAGACGGAGGTGACCAACCGCAAGGGCTGGATGATGTATCGTAAATAGTGAGCGCTCCAAACAGGAGCTAATCAGAGGCCTCTTGGCTGAAATCCGTTTGCATAAACAATTGTGGGATGTGTTTGAATAATAGGCCAATTGCGGCAGCTGCTCCTGGAGCACTGGGTGAATAGAACAGGTGTTCATAGCGACTAGCTTGTCTAGTCCCAGGTTATTACAAGAACCGAGATTTGATACTGAGGTTCCTCAGCGTATTGATACACACAGTGCAGGAGTATTCGCATGGTAGCCATCAAACTTCCCAGGGCTTGCCCCAGCATTCATAGGGGCTGTATGTAAAACTTGGATGGATTCTTTGGGGCCTGCTTTCTTCTCTGAAGAGACCGGCCCCAGAACATTACACTTTGTAACCCATGCAAGAAAAAGGAGCCCTGATTCCCTGCCAACTTGCTGGTAAATATTGTTCACCATTCTCTCCCTAGCCTCACTAATGTGAGGGCAACGCAAGGGCTTCTGGGACTGCAGAGAGAATGACGTTATCAATGCTTTCCTGTTTCATTCCCACACAAAGCCAGGGCCCCTGAAGCCTTCGCATTGTTCTGCAGGCAACAGGCTGCAATTTACTGGCTCCAGATGTGGTTGTTGGTGCTAATTTATGCTGGATTTGCATACTTTACAGATGTGCCAGGATCCTTTGTTCCCGTATCTGGATCATGCAGAAAATAAATCCATGACAATTCTGTGGCTGTTTTATTGTTTGGTAGCTTTTCTCCAGCTTTTCATCCTGGTAGCTCAACAGCTCAACTTCTGGGTTCTCCTTCGCCCTCTGTCCCTCCCAGTCTCTCTCAGTCTCACTCCTCATTCTTCTAGCAACGGCCCAAGAAGTTACTTAGCAGAGTCCACAGCGCCCAGGGATGCTGTGCGCTTATCAGGTGGCGGCGTCCTTGTAGAACGGGCCATCTCCATATGCTGGGGGAAGGCTCCCATAAAACAGAGCTGGTCTTGCGCTGGACCCCACCACAGATTTATACGGGGAAGATGGTGGGCCAGTGTGGCCACCAAAGCCAGTAGGAAAAAATCGGACAGCTTGTGAATTCATCCTGGCCAGGGATTGGAACCAACGGGAATCTTCCCCCTGCCTCCAGTGGGCTTTGAATCAGGCCCTGTGGGGGGCCATGCTGCCCCCATGAGCTCCAGGTGGAATATAAAGTTCCCCGTGTACTTTCCGGTGCCGTGTAGTTTGACCCTTCCTTAGGGACTGTCTCTACGAGGACACTTACTCGTAGGACTACATAAGCCAGGGCCCAAGTCTTGTTTCCCTGCACCGGGTAATTCAGCTTCCACGAACGCCCTAAGCATTTTGGCACATCTTTGCTGTCGGCTGGTACTCTCCCAACCCCACCGCCCCCCGCTCACTGATAGGCCAGTCTCCCAACGACTCAACCTGCCCAAGGCTCAGATGACGGGAGGCCAGCCTCAGCCCGGCTGCTCGGTGCCACGCTGGCTCCCGCGCCGCTTGGAGGCGGCCGGGCGGGAGACAGTCATGTCAGCGCCTCATGTCTGGGCACCTTGATTGCAAATGACTGTTCAGCAAATCCCGATCACCTGACACGTGCTCAACCCCTCGCAGTTAAATGATGAACAAACAGCCCTGCCGGAGCCAGGACAACCCAGTTCCCCTGTGCCCCTCTAGGTTCTTGGCCATGGCACACGGCTTCCCATCCCTGCTGGGCCATAGTCCTACCTTGGCCACATGCCCTGGGGGAGAAAGTTGAATCGCTAGCGACACCTTGAAGCAGCAGTGGCAGCAGCACCCCCTGTCTTTCTTGCTCAGGTATTCTTGATTATGATTTATTTGTTATTTGTGATACCCTAGTGCCTAGGATGCTGTAGAAACACAGAACAGAAAGACAGCCCCTGTCCCAGAGAGCCGATGATCTAAGGATAAGACGAGATAACAGATGGGGACAGACAGCTGACAGGGGAGTTCAAAGAAAGAAAGGGACCATGTTGCCTAGTGTGATAGGCTGGGGGCTCGGCACACCAGTGACCTCACTGTTGCTGAGTTTTTTATGGGGTTGGTGATTGCAGAGCCGGTGCAGGGAACACCCAGGGTGCCTGGTGCTAGCTCCTCTCTTCTGACTTTGCCTGTTTCTCCTGTTCTCCTGGAGTTTTCCTTTCCCTGTTTTGTTTTTTGGCTACTCGCCGAGCTTTGTCTCACGATCAAATGTTTCTTTCTTTCTTTTCACTCCCGGTCACTAATTAACGAACTAAGGAAGAAATAAGAACTTTCCCCGCCAGGCTTGGGAGGGGCGTGTGAGGGGAGACACTTCCGAAGAGGCTCTTTTACTCTCTGTCCCTGAAATGAAACAAATCCAGCCCCTTCAAGTGGACACCAGGGGCCAGGCTCATCCCTGTTGTGACTGCAGAAGCCGCTGTGGTTATACCACGGCTGCAATGAGCTGGTCTGTCTGGTGGGGCCCACCATCTCCTCCTCCCCTTTCGTCAGTGCTTTTAACCTTCCCTTCAGATACTGCCAGAGGCAGCAGTCAAGGTTGGGGTGACACATTCTCTTCTTTGCAGTACCCTAGGCTCATCCCTCCAGCTCCCTTTGGGGGCTCTGGCCATGGTGCTGAACGAATCATTCGTAACCCCGGGCGTCGCTTGGGGCCTAGCTCTGAAGTCAATGGGAACCGCAGGGCCAGGAGATGCTCTACCCACTGTGGAATTGAGCCCAGAGACGGTAAAGGACGGCCCCATGGTGCCAGCTGGTGACATCACTGCTCCCGGTCAGGTGTTTCAGTACACCTCCGTGCCGGGTACGCCTTTTCATCCAGCGCAAGCGGATTCAGTCTCTAGTGATTGGGGCTGTTTTCTCTAGTGTCGTCATACTTCGTGGTTCATCTCCCAGACTGCCGTCTCGTCTCTCATTCCCCAGCGGCTGGGACAGTCTGTGCTTCCTGTTAATCGCTCTTGTTCCCCCCGATATCTGCCTGGATGAACAGAGCCCCATTTCCCGGACAGGTGTATCCTGATAACAGAACGCTCAGACCCATGCGGGTTTAGCAGGCTTCCATCTAGCCTACAGCAGTAGCTAACCTGACAGTGATGCAACCAACTAACAATGTACAGATGTAACAAAATGCTAGACAATTTACACACCCGCATTGCCTCATGCACTCCTGTGATGCAGCCACTTCTGGGGTGACACCTGTAAACTGTTCAACATGCCACAGCAACACTGCACAGAAGCCGAGCATGGGAACTCTGTTCTCTAATGTACGTGTTCCGTTTGGGGGTCTGACTGCTCTCAGCTGGGCTAGCGGCTCTGTGAGAGCTGTCATCGCCAGTAACATGGGCAGCAATCGAGATGGGATTTTGCTGTCTGTGAGGGATTAAAGTCACCCCTCAAGAACACAAGCATTCTTTTAGTTTAGGAAATGAATCACTGCATGAAAACGCTGTGCTGTTTATTCATATTCCCCAGGATCATGTGGAAATAACCCCATGCTACCATGCAAACATGCCGGGAAAATGACACTGTGTCCTTCAAAACCTTGAACCATGGTACGCTGAGGGGGTCTTTGTCTGTTTCCTTGCCAAGTTGCTATCTCTTTCTCTCCTTCTCTCTGTTTTTTCCGCTGCATTCCTCATTAAAGAAGACTACAGATTTCCCAGCCTGTCTCCTGGTTTTATATTGAAAAGGCTAAATGATATGCTGACACCTTAATTATACCCTATTGTCACAATGTAGCATGGAAATGGTATGAGTGATATGAGAAGAATGGGTTGTAGCATGCATGTCAACTCCTTTGATTCACAATGGCAGATTGGAAATGACACAAATGGTGCCTTCCTCCAGTCGCACCCCATGTGCATGGCATCTGCATTCCAAACGCCCTGACAAAAAGGAGACGTGGCTACAATCCACTTGTGTGCAAAGAAGAGTCTTTTTCTAAAGCCAAGTTGGGACAGTCTGGGCAGGCTTCAAGACATGGGTCCTTTGGAGACCGTCCCGATGTCAACACCAGAAGGTGAACTTTTGACCTCTGAACTTTGGCTTCTGAATTGGAATAATAAGACAGTAAAAGGTATTTGAGCTGTGGTGATGGAATGATAATGCCAGTGTTATTTCACCGCTAGCGATCAGGGAAAATGGCAGTTATTCCCTCGGTGGTGATCCCGCGGGGTCAAGGATGCTCTCTTCCACAGGTTGTATTTTTTATGGGTCCTTTTGTGACTGAGAAGTCTGATCCTGGAGCCGCAGGCTCGTTGGCAGATGTTGCAGGTGATGTGGAAGGCAGGGTTGGGCCACAATCATCTGTTGTTTTTCTGCCACCAGGACAAGGCGATTTCCCCTCAAAAGTGATCGTCCCTTCTCTGACAAGTGTTCAACAGTTAGCCCTGTCTTGGGCTACTGTCTCCCAGTGCATGGTATCGATGCCACAGCCCCTGATGTTTGTCTTGACGGTGTCTTTGAAGCATTTCTTTTGGCCTCCCCGTTCTCCTTTGGTGAGCTGGGCGTACAATCATTGTCTTGGTAGGCGTGCCTCGGGTATGCTCACACAGTGCCTGCTCCACCTCCGCTGGTGCTGGATTATTAGGGCCTCAATATGGAAGGCATTGGCCCCCTGAGGACACTGACGTTAGTGCGGCGATCCTCCCATTTTATGTTGAAAGTGCTGGTGCTGGCGTTTCAGGTGTTTTCTATAGGTCGCCTAAGTCTTGCAGCCGTAGAGGAGAGTTGGGATTCCAGCCACTTTGGTGAATGATGGTGGGCTAGAAGGAAGCCTCAGACATGGGTGACAACGAGGGAGTTTCTCCTGTTTTATTTGCTCAGTCGAGAGCTATGGTTCGCCCTCAGCGAATTCAAGAAAATAGAGAAGTAGAAGCGTTATCTACCCAGCAATCTTTTTCCCGCTACCTTGATGATCAGTGTTCATGGAGTAGCTCGGCTACATGCTTAATTAAAACACACCTAATTAAAGGACATTGGTAGTGGCACCACATTAGAGCAAACAACTGTTTGTTATATATAGCATCTTTCTTTTGAAGATCTTAAAGATGACCCATTTTGTATCGCAACCCGTCTGTGAGACAGGTACATACTGCTGTCCCTATTCTCCAGGGAGAGGTTAATCATAGAGTGGAAGGGACCTTGAGTGGTCAAGTCCAGCCCCCCCCTGCTGTGGCAGGACCAAGTAAACTTAGACCAGCCCTGATGGGTTTGCCCAACCTGCTTTTTAAAACCTCTGGTGATGAGGATTCCACAACCTCCTTTGGCATGACTTGATCAAAGCCACATATTGAGTCAGTGACAGAATCCAGATTAGAACTCAAGAACTCCTGATGCCTAGCCCCTCTCACTGACTACTAGACTACAACTCCTGCAACCAGGACTCCTCCTGAGTCAGGCCCTTAGGAATGTAGGAATTGCCAGACTGGATCAGACCTGAGCTCCATCTGGTCCACAGTCCTGTCTCCCACAGTGGCCAGCACCAGATGTCTCAGAGAAAGATGCAAGAAACCCTGCAGTAGGCAGCTGTGGGATGATCTGCCCCCTATCAGGGTCTCAGCTTAATTCCTCAGAGATGGGCATGCGCCCTGAAGCATGAGTTCTCATCTCCCTTCCGCACTCTTTTTCTTAGTGGTAACCTATAACTCTGGCTATTCCTCTTATCCATATAAATGTCCAATCCCGCTAAATTCTTGGCCTGAGCTACATCCCGTGGCAGTAAGTTCCACAGTCAAATTACACATTATATGAAAAAATATTTCTTTGTCACAGGTTTGAATTGGCTGCCTTTCAGCTGTATTGACGGTCTTTGTTCCTGTGTTGTGAACCTGGCTCTCAGGGTGGGCGAAAAGGTTATAAGGGTTTTGCTCCGTCACACCCATGGGCAAGAGACTCTCTGAGAATCACTGAATTTTGCCAACAATCGAGTGACATAAAATGTATCCCTGGAAAGGAGGCCTTGCGGCAAGGCAAGGCCCTCTCAGCCCGAGGCCCGGCTGGCAGCCCTCCTGCAGGAGGTTCGGATATCAGAGGTGCACAGATCCAGGGCTGGGGTGGATTCTCAGAGCTGGCATGTCCTCACTGGAGTCCTTTCTGCATCAGAAACACTGGGCTCTCTTTCTCTTCAGCGAGAGTGAATCACAGCCCTCTTCATATTCATGAAGGGTGATTTATTAAAGATTATCTGTGGCAGAGTCTTGTGCATTGACAGGCCTTTGTGTTGCACAGAACACCAGAAACAAGTGGTGGCTGTTATATTTTCATGAAGAGGCCTCAGTCTGAACACCCTGCTGTAACCTCCTGTGACTGGCTATTGCTAGCTGCACATTTGCTTATCTTAGCCATCAGTGACATACACATGGAATTGTCACTCTGGACTCTGTCCTTTTGTGCACATCTCTCTGGTTAATGGAGCACCAGTTAACTGAGCGTCTCCTAGCATCATGGCTGGACAACAACTGGTTAAGTTGCAGGAGATATTATTATATGCAAATCGCAAAAGTGCTTTACAACCTAAACACATATATAGCAAAATGCAGCCACCTCTTCGGCAAGCTGTGGCAGCCATTATAACAGCACACAGCAACAATGTGCAACTGCTATGGGACAGTCAGTGAAGCAGAACAAAGATCTAATTAAGGAACAAGTGGGTTTAGGGAGGCAGAATGTAATGACTAGAAACGGGTCCCCAATGCACACTTTGGATGTGGACTCAGCTCTGACTTCTCTGAAGTGCTGGATGCAACATCTCACTTCCTCACCATTCAGCGTTGGGATAATTCTGGGTGTTGGTTCAGGGCCACCTCTAATAATTACTCCATTGGAATTAGGCCAGGAGGATATAGGTTCTCACACCCACTCTCTTAAACCCCAAGGGATTTTTAATGGCCACAAATGGTCGGAACCTCAGTTTCATATTAGATCAAAACGACAGCAAACCCTAGCATCATGCTGGCTGGTGTCCTGCCTATTGACTCTCCACTCTCCCTTTTTATCCAGCATGTCCCCATCTTTCATCAGACTTCTCCGGATGCAAGGCAGGAAAATGCTCCTCTCTGGCTAATGACTTCATTTGAATTTTTGGTAATGAGAACTATTTCGTTTATTTGAGTAGAGTGGAACCCTCTTTGTTGGCACAGACCCCAGCAGAAGCAGAAATGTGCCAATTAAGCAATCATTCCTGATTAGCCGGGGCTTGTGGGAATACATTGTGCTGGGAGAGAGTCACTTTTTATTACATGTAATGTTTTTGAAATAAGCATTGTACGAAGCATTAAAACATTTAAAAAGAAACCTGTAGGAAAGTAAAGTTGACTCCTTGAGCAGACATCATAGAGGCTGGAAGGAGGCTGAGATAAACATAACGATCAGACAAGAAGTTTTTATGCCAGAAAATCCCAGTTCACACCTGTTAACTCTTGCAAATAGGCTGGTAGACAGCACCAGGAGTGCCATGCAACGCTAAAAATAATCTGAGCACTCTCCTCTTTTCTCTTGCAAATCAAAAGATATTTAAGGCAGCGTTTTTGTCACGACTGTCATGAGGGTCCGTGCCTTTCAGGCTTTTAAATAATTATCCTTGGCTTTTTGCATCTGGCTGTATTTGTGTGTGGGTGGATACGATGGTAACAGATTGAACCAGTCTTGCGGAGGACTGCTGCGCTGGCGGTTATGCCCTGGACTGGGGGAGAAGCTGCGCTAGAGAGCGGGGGCTCAGCAGTGGCACTGAGAGGCCACGCAGGCCCAAGTGAGATGTCAACAGGAGTTCTCAGGCCTCTGGGGCAACGGACATGCAGTCACCTTGGGCAGATGCTGCAGCCAATCTGCTCGGCCACCACAATATTGGTGCCGAATGGCACATCAGTGCAGCCCTGGAAACGCTGGTCCAGGTGAATTTCGCTCTTCAGCTGGAACCGTTGCATGCTCAGCCAACTAGAGAACAGGAGCAAGACCATGTGACTGAGCTGGCCCATCACACAGCCTGAATTTCAAATATTTGCAACTAATCTCCGGAAAAGAAAATATTAAAGCTGTTCAACAACTAACTGTATAGTGTGTGAAATCCCTCCCTGGGCCCTGAACCAGCAGCAGGCCTAGGTACTACATAAGTCCTACTCAAGCCTTAGGGGTATTGCCTGGGTCTTGGGCATCCCCCCTCTAAGGTATGCTAAAAATATTATTATCAGGTTGCATCTGAAGTGGGTTTTTTTACCCACGAAAGCTTATGCACAAATAAATCTGCTAGTCTTTAAGGTGCCACTGGACTCCCCGTTGTTTTTGTGGATACAGACTAACACGGCTACCCCCTGATACTTGACATCTCACCCAGGGTTTGATGTCAGTGGAGGGCTCCTGGCTCTCTCTGGGGCAGGGGAGCTTGGACTCAGGCCCCAGAGATGTCCTCAGCTGTTGGCGTCTGTTCCAGCTCCCATATGCAGGGGGTCAGCTGCTGACATCCTCACTCAGGGGGTTAAAGACTGAGTAAAGACGCCCAAGATTTGGCCTAGCGGTAGGGGCGTAGCGGTGGTGACATAATATGACAGGGGCGTCGTTCTCACATGGAGAAAATCTCAGCTTCCAGGGGCATTACCGTGGTCACGCTCATTCCCCCTTTACTATCCCGGCCATCCTGTTACAACAGGAGCAAAGCTACCGCCGCCCCACTGTTGTGACCTATATGTTCCTCCAGACGACAGCGCTGCCAGTCCTCTCATTGCTCCGCTCTGCTCCAGCCCTGTGGGAGTGGCAGAGCAGTGACACCAGGGAAGAGTCTTGGAGGAGCTGAGAGCCGACTGGTTCTCTCGTAGAGCAAACATCTCTGGGGCATTTTACCTGCTCTGCCTCCTTGGCCATGCCCAGCACAGGCTGCTGCTGGCTGTTTGCTTAGTTGGGGATGGGTTTGTTCGGGATGAGAAATGTCCACACCCTGTCTGGCTCCCTCATTTTCCAGGGTCATTCTCACTGTGGAGTTTGTTTGCGGTGAAGAAGCTAAATAAAGAGCTCCCTCTCCAGTTGGAGACTGTTGCCCAGTAAATGCTCAGAAGCAGGGTCTCTGTGAAACGCCAAACCCACGCTGATTTTAAAGAGACACGTCCCTCTTTTCCTGCTGCTCTTCTTTGAAAATGTATTCTCCCATTCTCAGTGTTACATTTAAAAATCTCCACATAACAGCCCCTATTGATTTCCTGCCAGGGGAGAGGAAAATCAGTAAGTGCTAAAGGAAACCTGCATTTGAAATTTCCCAGGGAAAGCAGTGACTGGATTCATTCCTGGAGAGCTGGCGAAACTGAGCTCCAAGATGAAGATTAAACTGCAGACTAAGGTGGGAGCGGGAGGAAAAGTTCCTTCCCCTCCTCACCTTGGGGCTGCCAAACACAATTCCTGGCCATTGTGAGTGTCCACAGAGCTGGCAAAGCGCTCGGCCTGAATTATAAAAAGGGTCATTTGTGTTCCACTGTCAATTAGTTCATGTCACCAAATATCAGGGCTGGCACCTGGCAACATTCCTATGGATGGGACAATTAGCGCTCCGCTTGCAGTCCTCTGTGCTCGCGCCTGGGCCGCCCCAGGCCGTCACTCAAGCGAGAGGTCAAGCCCGGTGTCCAGGGAGCAGGCGCTGACGCTCCCGCTTGTCCTCTCTGCTCCTTTCGGCTGCAACACTGGCTTTTCCCACCTCTCTCCCAGGCGGCTGGCTGCGTGCACCATAACCAGACGGGCAGGGAGGCCGTGTCCCTTGGCTGTTAACACGTCTCCCTGGGAGAGAGAGGGAAGCTTAGCACTGACCTGGATTTTTGCAGCTGAATTTCTAATTTGTGTGAGGAAAAAAATCTCAGCGTTTCAGAGGCAAACCAAGTCCAGGGCTCGCGAGCGGCTTTCAGGACTGGGCCTGAGGTCCGGGCTGCCACCAGAACCGCGTTGCCACTAGGGAAGGGGTGGCCTGGCTCCAGGTGCACCATGTCAGCTATTGCTGCTAGGTTCAAGGTGGTGAATGATAGGAGGGACCCTGTTCTAAATGGCTTCTCCATGGTGCTGTGGCCTGCGGCTCAGCTGCTCCCAGAGGGCACCAGAGCTCAGCAGGGCTGAGGGGAGGAATTATCAGCCACAAAAACTGGGGCCCTTTTAACCCACACGACCAAGTTGGTGCCAGCTCACGCAGGGCATGAATGGAGTAACAGGCTCGGCCCACCGCCCTCCTCCAGCATGTCTGGACCAGGTGGGTCTGTTCGGTGCCACAACGCTGTTTGTGTGTATCGTGCTCTGTTCCTACGTCACCCTGCTGAGACCTGCCATAGGCGTGACACCAGTGGAGGGCCGGTGGATGCAGACAACCTCCTGTGCCTGCCCCAGTGATTGCATTATAGGGTTGCAGTCTCTTTCCCTCTTCAGAAACTTCAGCAGGTGCATTGTTAACAAGGAAGCGCTGGGGAAGTTCTGAGTTTCTGGGGGCTATCGGGGGCGGGGGGGGGGGTGTCTGCACACATTTTCCACCTCTGAGGCTCCCATCCAGCAACAAGCCCGGTGCGGCTGGATCTAGATTGGGAATCTCAGCTGCCGGGGTTCCACAGCATCCCCCAATGTTGGAAAATGCACAACTGGCGAAAAAAATGAGCTGCAGCATAAACCCACCATTGAGCACAGACTTTCTGCTGGATCTTAAGCTCTGTTACCTCTAGGGTAACCAGACAGCAAATGTGAAAAATCGGGACAGGGTGGGGGGTAATAGGAGCCTGTATAAGAAAAAGACCCAAAAACCGGGACTGTCCCTGTAAAATCAGGACATCTGGTCACCCTAGTCACCTCGGAGCCCGGAACACCACACTAAATATTAACAACGAACAAGAACATTTCCTTTTCTTACGGAGGGCAAGTCTAATTGCAAAGGTGGTTAATTCTACACAAATGGAAATCCACTAAAGGACTTAATAACGCTGACATAGTACGTGGGCCTAAGCGAGGCAGCCAATTTACAGGAAGAGGGAAAATGTCAATGAAAGTAGCAAAACAGGACAGGGTCCAGAAATCTGGAATGGCATATTTCTAAAAATAGAAATGATTTCCTTTGGTCAAGACAATATTTCACCAATACTCTTTCTATGTGGACTGCAGACACAGGAGATGGGCCCAGAACCCCAGATGGTGTAAACTGGTGTAACTCCACTGGAGTCAACAGGGCCAAATCCCCAGACGGTGTAAACTGGTGTAATTCCACTGGAGTCAATGGGGCCAAATCCCCAGCTGGTATAAACTGGCCATAGCTCCAATGGAGCTACACTAGTTTACACTTTCTGAGGACCTGGCCCACAAATCTATTTTATTTTTGGCTACCAAACAAATATTTGTCTGTCTGACTGAGGGCTTGTCTCCTATGAGCATTTATATGGGCCCTGATTCAGGGCAGCTCCCCTGTTCGCAACAGCACATAGCATGTGCTTCAGTACCATGACGTCAATGGGATTTAAACGTGCTTAAATGCCTTCCCGAATCGGGGCCTGAACACTGATCCCGGCAGTATCTAAGTGCTGGTTAGGAGATAGGTGCGTGAGTTGAAAGCCATGCTGGGTAGCCTAGAATTCCTCCTTACAGGTAAGGAGGAATTCTAGGCTACCCTTAGCTGTATGTTTATGACACATGCTAACTGGAGAGATCTCTCTTGTGTCCCTGGAATGGGCTTCTTTCTCTTTTAGGCT
This sequence comes from Macrochelys suwanniensis, assembly GCA_033296515.1. NCBI lineage: Eukaryota > Metazoa > Chordata > Testudines > Chelydridae > Macrochelys > Macrochelys suwanniensis. The sequence goes on along the minus strand of CM065789.1, from coordinate 3,519,781 downwards.
GGTCTTTCCAATCGGCAGCAAGTAGAGGTGCTGCCCAGAACTTTGGCGAGATCCAGATGAGATCAAATCCAGATGGCTCCACACCTTCCCTTCCCTTCCCCGAAGTCCTAGCAAGTGGCTCTTTTGCTAAGTGTGACTAGCGGAAGAAACCAAAATAGTCAAATATGAAAAAAATAGAAAGGGGGGTGGGGAGAGAAAGCCATGAAGTGTTTTCCATTAACAAAATGTTACCTTTTAAAATGACATGATGTGGAAATGACACATCAAACTCAGCCAGATTGATTGCCCAACTGAGAGGCACTTTTTCATATGCATTCAGCAAATGCATTTGTTTTTAAAAATGAAGTCTCGTGGGAGCGCAGGCTCGGAGAGGGGGACTTGTTCAAACAATTGTAAAATGGTTTTATACAATAAACAGAAAAGGAGGCATTTCATATCTGGCCCTCCTCATTTTGACAGGATAGGATTTCAGCGACGACTCGCTACATACAACAGCTGCATGCTATACCCTGCCGGCTGCCTGAAGACATCTGGGGAGCTAGAGAACATATCATAGAAACAACATCGCAATGATGGGTTGTTACCAGCCATTCTGAGCACACTGCCTCGTCCTCTATTGGCAGCCCAGAGATGGCTCAGTAGCTAACAGTCCACCCTGTCTCTGGGTTTCACCAGTGACCTGCAGCCCCATGGGCATGAAGAACTGGAGCCTGCCATGTTTTTTTGTTTCTCGTACATTGGGAAGATGTTTCTGTGATTTGATCATTTAGTTATTTATTTCCCAGTAATGCCAGAGCAGACAGTGGGTGCCACTCCCAGTTCTGTGTTGAATCTCTATCTGTGTGGCAGTTTCTTGCATTCTTGGCACTACCAGGGCATGTCTCAGTGGACACTTTTGCTAGCCAGTGTTTCGTGTGGCTAGTCAAATGGAGGATTATAACTTCAGGTGGGGAATAAGCCAAAGCAGCAACAGATGAACTCTTAAGGAACGAAGATCCAATTTACATGCAAATGTCCTTATTAATCAAGGACAAGAGGAGGAATATGCAGAAAACAAAGATACAAGGGCAAAATGTTTTCTACACAGGACGCTTTTCAAAGTTGTCAATAAAGCATCACCAGCTCTTGCAATATCCACTTTATTTGCTATTTTAATCCTGCTAAGATCAATTTCTCTCTCTCTGATGGGCATGTTTAGTGAGGTTCGAAGCAAGGTTATACTATACCAGGAGGGGGGTGTTCCCGAGACAAAAATCAGCTGACACTCAGACCAAAGCAGTATGGGCCAGACGCTCAGCTGATGTAAATCAGTGTCGTGCCCTTGATTTCAAAGGGATGATTACACCATCTGAGAATCTAAACCCTTTCCTCAGACTGTTCTTCTCAGTCCAGAAGCCTCATTATAAAATTACAGCTGAACGCTGGTAGCTGCTCAGATAGGAATATAAAACCAATGGTTGAAATGAAAACTATAAACCATCTTGTCACGTTGATGCCAGACTCACCCCGCAGTATTGTTCTGTTACGGCATGTTAAAATATAGTCCCTTTCATGATGCTTGTGCCCTTTACTACAACTTTACTATCTCTCAGCCAAGTTCAGATTTGTCCTGGACGTGTTTTCTCTGCCATATTGAGAAGAATCTTAGCCCGGTGTCATTTTGTCCTGGCCTCCTTTCTGTGCGATGGTGCTTGTCAGCCTGGGGAGGGAGTAAAACACTAGCACAACGCAGCATTTTGAAGAAAGGGAGAGAGACAGCGTTTCCTAGGTGTGACCAGCTGGCAGGATTTTCATGCTGCTTCCTACTGATGGGGAAACAGTTGCCACCTGTTACAGCAACAGGCAGCTGTGATGTTGCTCTCCGGCCAGCGGTCCCCCTCCCCCCAGCCCCCTGTTGCGTGTGAAACTTCCTGTCATTCACCTCTCTATATCTTAATGTATCAAAGAGCAGCAGGGGGCAGATTCCATAACCTTGCTGGGGCCTTTGTAGATGTGGAGTGCCCTGCTCTGTTGTCTTTGCCTCCTCAAGGAGCCGAGTTAGTAGTGAATAATCTGTTCCACCGATTTGGCCTCTCTTTCCATTTGTGAATTGTCCACGAGCGGCTTCGGCTGGATTTGGGATCTGAACTTACAGTCTGAATGATTTTGAGAGGTAACTCGTGGCCTGTTTGTTCCCCAGCGTTTTGTTGTGTCAAATATCTGAAATTGGAGCTCCATTGATTAGCTTTGATTCGATACTGACGTCAGGTGGCCTCATTTCTGTTCTCTAACTGGATGGAGGGCAAAGGTTTTCCGGGGGGAATGCTCAGGTTTATGAGTCCAGATGTTCGTTTCCCCGAACAGTCTCTAATATCTGCGTCAGAGTCGTCGCTCCCATGATCCGGCTCACGTGGAGATTCACAGGATCGAGCTCCACAGCCGAAGCAAAGTCAGGAGCCATGCGACTGGCTATTTCACAGAGCACTTGTTTCCAGCATCTGCCCCGCCCCGCTGATGCACTCTGAAGAGCTCTGTGCTCCACCCGGTACTGCTGGTGCTGGGCTGGAGTGAAGAAGGATCAGAGGTTAGAAGGGCTGCTTTTCTGTTACACCAAGGCCTCTTTACGCCTCTCCAGGCCAGAATGGAGTGACCTCTCATTCCTTCCTCCTGCAGACCAGAAGTCCAGGAAGAACCCGTTTCCCGCTTCCCTTCCTAAATCTCATGTGTGAGTAATTGCAGTGCTGGGGACAGGTGGCAGATTGGCAGCCGTGGAGATGGAATTCCTGGGTGGACCCCCAGAGTAACGACAGCCCGGAGAGCACCAGTGCAAGCAAGCTCCCGGGCACTGCCCAGCCAGCACGCCTCAACCATCTCTGGGGCGAGAGGGGAGCTCAGTTATTGTCCATTCACTCTCTTGGACCCTTTCCCGAGACGGCCATCAAGGAGGTCAATCATGGGGTGACTGGTGATTTGGACGCCTGCCCACTGGGAACTAGAATTCACGCTCCCTACTCATTTCACAGAGCCGTGAATGAGTCCACATCTAAACAGTCCACAGATGGCAATTCCTTTCAGTCAGTGGAGTTACACCAGTCACACGGTGTAACAGGGATCAGAATCTGGGCAGGCAAGTACAGAAGCCCCAAACAACCAATTTCTTTCCAGTGGAAAGACAGAGATCGAATCAAGCCTGCAGCAGCAACTGACTCTCAGAACATTTATTTAAATAAAATCCACAAGCTAAAGTCTTCGGCTGCTGGGAACCTCCTCGCTCTCAACCTCTTTCCTCTTGTCCATCTTGAAGAGAACTCAGAGAACATTTTCAGAGCAGGACTAAGGATCCTTCCAAGCCATGGCGCGCAGAAAATAATCAAGACAGCTTTGCAACATGTGACCCCCCCACCCCTTGAATCGTTTGTGCATCAGGTCTCGTGCTAATCAAAACCATTTCATCTCCCTCCTGTGTCTGGCTGGTAGAGCAAGGTTCCTCCTGGCCTTATTGCCTAAATAAAAGAAACACTTAAGCAAATTGGGGAAAGTTTTAACTGCCACCTGCAGTGAGGATTTTTGGGAGCAGTATTTAAGTTAAACAGGCACGTATATAAATTTTAGATGATGTCATTAACGCTTAATGCATCATCGTAACCAGCAGCTTTGAAGAATAATAGAAACGATTATTTCTCTCCCTTCTCTCTCCTCCCTTCCCCCATTTTTTGGTAATGAGCCTGTTTCCCTCTATGGAAAATCGAGGGACCGCCAATTCCTGACTGATTACATTACCCAGCTCCCCAAAACACTGATCCTGTTGGCCACATGCACTCATTTTTATCCCCTCCTTTGCGGGATCCCACGTGTGCTGCCATTTTAAACAGCTATTGAATCCCCTGTCCTCTGGAGGTAGCAGGTTGAAGGATCGTCAGTTCAGGGAGTGCCCACCGGCTGGGTGTCCACAGGAGTACGGTGAAGCAGTCAGTGTCATACCAGTTTGTAGGCGGGAATGGGGGGCTTCGGGGCTTTGGTTGGTTGGGACACCTTTATCACTGGTTTCTATGCAGCTCTGAGTGGGGATGCCCCGAGGGTATTGCCAGCTAATGGCTGTTGAGTCACTGACGTAAGATGAGTCACTAGTCTGTGTGCAGGTCCACCCCTGCAATTAGCACTGATGTTAGAGAGGCCAAACAGGAATGGGCCTGGAGTCGAAGGCCACGATTGTCAAGAGTGACGAGTGATTTGGCCCAGCTTGTGGGGCCTGATTTTCAGAAAGCGAGTACTCAGCCCTCCCTGAAAATCAGGGCAGGCCCCTTTAAGGTGTTCCAGGTCGGGCACCCAGAACCTCTTTAGTGTCTTCTGAAAATCTTGGCCTAAGCTCCTTCCTCATCCCTACTGCTGGTTCCTCTGTGCTGGTGAGAGGCAGCCCCAGGGACGCTCCCGCTGGCCTGCCCACCCAAAGCCCGTTCTGTGAGTCAGAGCAGGGCTCGGCTCTGTGGGGAACCTTCCGCCTGCCCTAAGAATTCACCCCAAACACACATTTTAGGGTTTGGGAGAGCAGGACACCATCAGCAAATGAAACGGCAAACGAGGAAGGGGGTCGTTGTTTTAAAAGTGAAATTTTCAAATAATTAATCAATTAGCAGCTGAGGGAATGTGTGACTGCCACAGATCTAAAACGCTCAAAGGGAGCGTTTCTAAATGGCAGGTCTGAGGAGAGACGCTTCAGACAGCTTCAAAGCGATCAAGCTATGGTGCTGACATTCTTTCATCAAGAAAAGCAACTTGGGAAGAGGGACTTCGCTGTGTCCCCTGGTCACAGGAGCTACCCACAGAGCGATACCAGGGGCCCAGCACAGGCAGGGCACAGCCTCCTTTGCTGACTAGTTTCCTAAATGCTTTTCTCAGCAACCCCCATGGTGCTGCGTGTCCTGGTGATTTAATGCTGTCTGTATCCATCAGCCTAGACTTACGGGTCCGAAAGTCCAGGTGCCTGGAAGCCGGGCTGGAAACTTCCCCGGAACTAAGATTTTCAGCACCCCTTGGTTTGAACTGGGGCTAAAAATAGGCTTTCCTCATGTTTCCAGCCACAATTCAAGGCACGTGGAGGTGTGAGAGCATTAAAAAGAGACTAACAAAAAAATTCACTAAGCTCTTTGAGTGCCTTTGCCTGAGAGGGTCTGCCAAAGCTTTGGACCACTCCTCAGCATCATCCTGACTGGTTTGCCCGCTCCATAGTTCTTATGGACTAAATGGCCTCCTTGACCTTTTCCACTTCTGTTATCCATGGAATCCTGCATCCCAGTAACAGCGCATGGGATTGGCGAATGGGACGTGTGTTCGTAAGTCACTTAGGTCCTTTGAAAATCCTACCTGTGGCTGCTGTCCTACGAAAATCTCCTTGCAGCCTTTTCCTGTGGGTAGCGAAACATCTCTCCTTAATAAACTGGGGGCCAGTAAATACAGTCAGATCCTCACTGTCCTTCTGCAGTTGTGTGCATCTCATTTGCCTGGTCCCATTTCCTGCTTCCTCTGTGTCTTTCGGTAGACTAGCGTTTGATGCCTCTGCTCAAAAGCAAGCGCCGACAAGGCCGACGCAGAAGAATTTGCCTTGCTGTAATCACTTGGAATTCTTTCAAGGTTCCTTTATCTTCTTCTCCTGGCAGGAGGTAAAAGAAACTATCCAGAAATAGCTTAGCCACTGAGAAAGACGATGTCTTCATTCTTCATATTCCTTGTCCCTTCCACCCAAGCAAGATCCAAGATCAAATGCAACTGGCTGCTTTTCTTCTCTTTCATCTGAGATACACCCTCAGCTATTGAATTCAGATTTGTGAAGGGAATCTTGCAATACGACGTACTGAGAGGATGTGCTTAGGGAGCATGGTACAGAGAGGCCAGTCCGGTGCTCCTGGTTACCCAGTCCTGCAGTGCAGGAACAAGGGGACGTTCGAGGACATTAAAGAGGCAGTCCACATTAAATCAATACCAGGAAGTTCTTTGTCATGCAAGTTACAGTTAACCTGTGGAACTTGCTTTTGCAAGTCGGTTAGTGGAATTTAAAAAAGAATTGCAGTTATATAAATCAGAGTAGCACCTGCAGTTATACTAGCGAGGATCAAATGTACAAGGGCGATTCCATCTTCACGCTCCAGGACATGAGCTGACCACTAACGCTGGTGAGGAAGAAAGAGACCAGCAAATTAGGGCAGCAGTGTTCTAGTTTTGCTTTCCTACGAAGTACTGGTCACTGCCAGACAGGATACCCGTCCAGAGGAACCGCTGGACTGTGCTGGAAATGGGACATCCTATTCAGGCACTAACAGACTGCCTGGGAGCTGAGGAAGCAGCAGTTGCTGTTGCTGTCTGTGGAGCTGTTTCCCATCACAACTGAATGGTAGCGCCGTCCCTGTTTGTACAGCACCTAGCAAAATGGGGTCCTGATCTCAGCTGGGCCTCTAGGCGTTACTGTAATGCAGACAATAGTGACACTAATAATAATAGCGGGCTGATGTCCTGTTTGAGCCAGAGACCGAGGTGGGGGTGGGGGTAGACTCCCTATCCCTATCCCGTCCCGGAGCACCTGAACCATCCAGCTTCCCAGGCCTGCTTCGCTTGTTGGATCCAATCAAACCCGGCCATTTTGCTGTGCCACGTCTCCAAAGGGTACGTCCGCTAATGCAAAGCCACTCGCAAACCATGGCGGGCTTTGGAGTCGGTGGATAAAAAGCAGCTTTCATCTCTTAAACAAAACGCACCATCACATCCGCCTCTCTGCCCGTGAGGACAGGGAATTCCACAGATCGTGGGGAACAAATGAATACCTTGCAGAGCATTTTCATAAAGAGCTGGGTAGCAAAACTGCCAGTCCCCTATGAGCTAACACAGGTGTCCTGGGTTTTCCACCTGCCAAAACGTTCTGAGAAGATTTGATCCTGGGCTGTCTCGGGTTTTGTAATAACATTGGTGTACTTGACAAAATGCAGATGAATGGGGCAGATACTGAACTGACTAAACCAGACACCAGAGTGGGACCTGACTGGCTAGGGCCCCCCAGGCCTGCAGTTAGAATCCAGAGCACCTTGGACCATGCGTATGTGGTGCATTTCCCTCCGGCTCCCAGTTGACAAGTGTCTGCATAAAATATAACCAAAAAACTCCAGCTCCTAATTGGCAGCCTCATTAGAGGCTGAACCATCCAGCCGAATTTCTTTCTCACTCCTTGAAGAGCTGTTGCCAGGTCTGGACTGAAGAGGCATATGGGACGCGAGCCCCCAATACTGGCCTTGTCCCAGAGAGGAAGCTGCCCTGCCTGCTCCTGTCATTTTGTCCTGAGCACCTCGGCTCTCCCCGGGAACAAGGCAGAGCGGTGGATTTTGTAGCCGAATGTGTCTGAAGATCAATAATGTCTGACTTGCTAAATAATTTAGCCGGAGTGTTATCACAGGAAGAAAAGCTTTTGTCGACTTTCGGTAATGTGTCGAAGGCTGCAGTGAGTAGGGATTGCCCTGGAGACAAGAGGGCTGCTTGCGGGTGCCTCAGAAATTGCTGTCCACTTCAGACCCCTACCAGGTGTGCAGCGACAAGGTAGCGAATGAAACGGGAAGGATTTAGTCTCTCAGTCCATCACAGACAGCTGCAAAACACAGAGGTGAGGGAAATCACTGGCAACCGTACAGTAGCTTACTAGGCCGAGATTTAAACTAGTCTAGTGATGAACAACCCAAAAGGACTTTAGGGCCACCTGCTTTTTTGAGTTGTCCGGACAAGTCTCTACTTAAGCAGAAACTACCTGCTTCAATGACCAACTCCAGGGATGCAGGTGCCCTTTGCTTAATGATCTATTTAGATGCAAGTGATATTGTCCCCCTTTTCCTTTCACTCCCAAATACCTCATGTTTATCCCTACGTTGCGGCTAATGTATCCCTTATGGGGTGGCGGGATCAGTTTTGGATCGTATAAGAATCAACTCCAGCAGTTGGTGAAAACTCGGTCACACCCCAATGGAGCCATTATTCCTTACACCTTCTGGCCGAGACAGAAAGCCGAGCTCCTAGTTGTTCATGCCCGTTACAATTGGCATAGTGCTTTGTGCAAGGGCAAACGGGTCGTCCTGGGGTCATGGCTAAATACCAATCTGGGTAATTGCATTGTGCCCCCTTCAAATTCCCCTTACAGTTTCAAGCTGAGCTTTTCCTCACCTCTTACCTCAGGGGTAGTGCTGTTGGGCGCTGTTAGCTTCTGGAGTCTACTCCAGAAGAAGCTGCATGTCAGTAGTGGGTAAGGACAGCGCTGTCCCATATGACCCTGACCTGCCTGACAGGGGGTTGTGAAACTTGATTCCTAAGCCACTCTGAGCTCCTCAGATGAACATGGCTTTAAGGTACCTGGTACTATGTATTTATTCACATTTTGGTGTGCAGGCACATCTGCATTTTCTGTTTCCAGCTGTGGAAATAGTAAAAGTATAGACTCGTAGAAGATTAGGGTTGGAAGAGACCTCAAGAGGTCATCTAGTCCACCCCCCTGCTCAAAGCAGGACCAACCCCAACTAAATCATCCCCATCCCAGGTGGGGAGGGATAGCTCTGTGGTTTGAGCATTGGCCTGCTAAACCCAGGGTTGTGAGTTCAATCCTTGAGGGGGCCATTTAGGGATCTGGGGCAAAAATCTGTCAGGGGGCAGTACTTGGTCCTGCTAGTGAAAGTAGGGGACTGGACTCGATGACCTTGAAAGGTCCTTCCAGTTCTAGGAGATTGGCGTATCTCTATTTATATATATATATCCCAGCCAGGGCTTTGTCAAGCTGGGCCTTAAAAATCTCTAAGTTTGGAGATTCCACCACTTCCCTAGGTAACCCATTCCCAGGGCTTCACCACCCTCCTAGTGAAATAGTTTTTCCTAATATCCAACTTAGACCTCCCCCCACTGCAACTTGAGACCATTGATCCTTGTTCTGTGTGACATCTGCCTCCTCATAAGTCATGTGCGCCAGCCCCCTAATCATTTTTGTTGCCCTCCGCTGGACTCTCCAATTTGTAAACTATCCCATGGAAGACTGTTTTCTGAGCCACGTAGAATGGGGAATTGCATGACAGGGTCTGTTCTCCTGAGCTTTGCAGATCAAAGAGGCTCCGGCTAGGTATCTAACCTTGTGGGTATCCCACTCCTCCGTGCAAGACCTACTGACTGCTTAAACCAAGATGACAAGGCTGGAGTATTGATTTGAGTCTCCCGTAGGTCCTACTATTGGTGCAAATACCATGTAAAAAAAGTCTGGTCGGAATCCACGGGGTGGGTCTGGCACTGCAGGGACTTCAGCACTGAGGCTGCGGGTGAAGAGGGGTGTTGTCGTTGAAATGCAGATGCCTGGGAGCAGCCAGCGGCTATGGGGGGCTATTGTCATTCTGCCCAGTACTGTGTTACACAGGGAGTTCTGTTTGCTGCAGTTGTTTAGGAGAAAGCCCGGGGCACGGCTTGGTTTCATCCAGAGAACGGCTTGAAAAATTCCCCTCCCAGAGTTGTTTGTGAAGATGCATTTTTTGGCTATGAATTGCTCCCGGCGAGGCACAAGCCCGTGTGTTGTTGGAACAGGAGAGAGGGCATGAGGGGGGATCAGAGAGAGGGGGAGAGTTTATCCATCTATAATGCTGCAAGGAGCTACATTTAATTCTGCCCAAAGCATGGACTGGAGATTTTGACAAAATGCTCTTGGTTAATCCCTTCAATCAATTCCCTTGACTCCGTTGGGCTCTCGGCTCGGGGAACAGCACGGCCTTTCCAGCCCCCCGTGTTACATGCACATGTCTGACTATCTGTGTCCCCTTTGCACTGGGGTTTGAGCCCGGCAGCCCTGAGATTCGCCTGATTGGGCAAACGGCACGTTAACATGGCACACAGGGTTATTTACCACCGTGCCATCCAGTGTGCCCGTCTCCCCAGCCACCACCCCACAGCACCGTTCTGCCTCAGCCCCCTCCTTCACTGCTGCCTTCACTTCTGGGCTGGGTGGTCGTCCAGTCTGGCCTTCAGGCCTCCCCCCAGCTCTGTGTGCCCCACAGCCACTCTCGCCTCATTCTGTTCTCCCTTGGGACGCCCTTAGGAACGCAGGAGCTGCCAGGTGGCAGCTCTCTGTCCTGTCTCCGGCAGCAGCCGGTCAGGGCAAACGGTGCAGTGTGCACCATAACCATTGCATACTAACCCGACCCTGGTGCAAGATCCTTCCCCCCGCCCTGCGCAGTTAGTGGCTGGCTCCCTTCTCACCACAGCTGGAACGAAAGGTCCTTGGGCCAGGGTCTCCATCCTCCTCCGTGCTCTGTGCAGTGCTGAGTGCCAGCAGGAGCCCAGGCCATGACAGCGACGGCGCCAGCTCCCGAGTCCCTTACCGAGATCTCACCCCCACCGCAGTATTTGCCTGAGGAAATCAGAGTAGAAGCCAAGTCAGGAGCTCAAGCCTTGTCCAGCTGGAGGCTTCCCCATTGGGCCTGCAGCCGCTGTCCCATCCTAGGCCTTGCGAAGCCATCGCTCCAGCTGCGGTGGAGTCGGGAGCCCCGACGCGGGGCCAGACTCTCAGTGCCTCTGCCTATAGCCTGCGTGAGGAGCCCAAGCTCACTAGCCAAGGTGCTTTCCGAGGCCGGCGAGGCTCTGAGGTGCTGCCTAGAGTAGCTGGGAGGCTGGCGGCCCCTCCCTCCATGGCCTCTGAAGAGCTCTGGGCTTTGATGGGAAAGGGATGTTGTTCCTCTGACACGGTGGCTAATTAAGCTGGGAGTGTCTGTAGCAATTACCAGCCCCTGGGACAGCACTTCACACCGGCTCTAATTTGTGCTATTCTCAGCAGGCCCAGTTCCTGCTGTTCAGGCCCGTGATGGACAGGCTGCAGCCTCTGATTTTCCACAACAAATTTACTCTGACGCGTTGTCTCTCCCGCCGCACTGACGCTTGGCAGCACACACAGGTGGCTTCGCTCTCCTGAAATCCAGCTCCGGGCCCCCCTGCTTCGCCCAAGCCAGGGACAGACGCCCTTCCCAGAGGCTCAGACCCCAGCTAACCATAACTCAGGCAATTGCAGGCAGAACAGGCCCGGCGCTAGCGCCGAATGGCTGCCATTGCCATTACAGACCCAGGAGGGCTTTTAATTTTGGAAGAGCGGTGAGGGAGCTGCTTTGGGTACCATAAACCCCTCCTGAACTCTCTTCCAGCTTTAGAACCAGACTAAAGCCGCAAGTGCCAGAACCCGCAGTGAGGAGCTGGGGCTGGAACGGGAGGAGCGAGGGCCACCTCACCGGCAGACTGTTCTCTTCAGAGCTCCCAGCTCACTTGGGGAGGTGTAAGAGGTACCCAAGGCGGAGACCAACCTCCCAGCGCCAGGATGCGTGGCCAGACCAGGCCCCAGTCCGAGCAGTAAAGCTTTCGAGATGCAGCCAGGCCTAATTCTTAGCCAGTTTCCTTTTCATTTGACACATGAGCTTCTGTGAGTGTGACCCAGGTGCCCCAGGTTGGCAGCAGACAGGGGTACACCCTTACGAGTCTATTCCCAGGGACTTGCCCGGATGGGCACACTGCCCCTGTGGTCGCCCTCTTCACGACCCTCCACCAAAGGGGACCGTGGGGGGGCTCTGCTGAAAGCGAAGAACTGGTTGGTTGTCATGGTTATTGCGGGACGTCTGTGCGGAAAATATTCGAAGAGTGAGGGACCATGCAGAACGCGGTGCTCCAAAGCTGCTGGAGGTGAAACTGATCAGTGGGGGCGACTCTGTCCGGAGCAGGGGCGGCCAACCTGGGGCTCCGGAGCCACACGCGGCTCTTCAGAAGTTACTATGCGGCTCCTTGTATAGGCACCGACTCCGGGGCTGGAGCTACAGGCGCCAACTTCCCAATGTGCTGGGGGGTGCTCACTGCTGAACCCCTCGCTCTGCCACAGGCCCTGCCCCCACTCCACCCCTTCCCGTCCCCTCCCCTGAGCCTGCCGTGCCCTCGCTCCTCCCCCCACCCCCCAAGCTTCCTGCACGCCACGAAACAGCTGAATTCTGGTTTAAGTGAGACCGGAATTCAGGCCGTTTACTTCGAAGCGCTTTGTCTCCTCAAAGGCCCCGTTCCATTTTTAGAACCCCAGCATCCACTCGGCTACGTTTTCCAATCCAGCATCTAGTTCTGCCTCCCCCTCCAGGTCAGAAAAGGGCAGGGACAGAGCGAAGCCCAAACGTCTCAGCTGGGTGTGTGTCGTAACCCATTCGGGTTAATGGGAATCAGAGGGGAGGGAGGGACAGGTGATGGCGGTGGATACAAAATGTAGTCCGATGTAATTGGACTCTCTGTGTCAGCTGCCATGCCCAGGTAGCAGACAAATGACTCCATAGAGGAAGTGCAAATCCTCACGGAGACACTCCTAGTGATAAACGGGAGATCAGACACCTCCGAACTGCACAGCGCTGACGGTTACATAATCTACAAAATAAGCATAGAAGAGTCTGGAGAGAGAGAGATTTGATAGACAAATGCCTGTCCCATGTGTGATTATCTATAGATGCATCTAGCCATCCATTACATGCTTATGGGCCATTTCCTTAATATCCACCCGTGATGCACCTTTAAAGGTGACCTGCACAAGATCTTTTTTTTAAGTGTATGTAAGATTCGGGAAGACGAACAAAGGCTGTAGCTGACTGCTGTTAGCCCAGATAATAACAATCTCCCTAGACAATTTTGAGATAAATTAGCTCCTTGAGATAGAGTTTTCTTGGTTTCCCTGCCAGAGCAAAAGAATCTGTGAGTTATTCAGAGCAAACAATTCCTTCACCAGCAGCTCCTGTTGCTGTTTGTGAATTATATCTGTCATTGTTATGAACATGGTTATCATCTGAAAAGATACAATGGATGGTTTAATGGAGTGTGTCTCAGCCAATGGGCGCCTTCGCCATTGTTGGTTAGAACAGTTGTAGCCCAGTATTCACACTGAGTGATTAGTCACCTCAGTGTTATGGTATTGGTCCTGCTCCATGACTGGGTAACTCCCGAACCTTCAAGATGGCCACTGAATGCTTGTGGTATTCTTGGAATATAGTTACGCTACCGTCGGCCACGCTTCTGTAAACAAACATGTGCTCCGACAAACATTCCCACATGCAACTGGGGCCCAGGCTGCCTTAGAGTTTGTGTTTTGTTTTGAAGGAGTTTGTGTTGACCACTGGGACAGGGTTTGACCTGGGGTTGGGGCCTGGAGAGCCAGTGTGCACCAGAGGGCTCCATACATGGGATCCTTTCTGGGGATTGGCTGAAGTTTTTTGTGACCGTTGACGTCTTGAAGAGAGGGAATGGTCACAGAGGCAGGGTGCCGAGGGCAGTGGCTGTCAGCCTTTCCAGATTACTGTACCCCTTTCAGGAGTCTGATTTGTCTTGCATACCCCCAAGTTTCACATCACTTAAAAACGACTTGCTTACAAAATCAAAAAATCAAAAAGTGTCACAGCAAACTATCACTGAAAAATTGCTGACGTTCTCATTTTTACCATATAATTATACACAAAATCAAGGGGAATATACATATTGCACTTGCATTTCAGTGTATAGCATATTGTCTGTATGAAATTTTAGTTGGTACTGACTTCGCTAGTGCTTTTTATGTAGCCTGTTGTAAAACTAGGCAAATATCTAGAAGAGTTGATGTACCCCCCGGAAGACCTCTGTGTACCCCCAGGAGTACATGTACCCCTGGTTGAGAACCACTGCATAGGGCGACCTCTGTCCAGGAGGGGGCATTTGAGAGGCAATAAACGGCCACACCATGTCTCTCCTTAGTCCCAGTTATATGATCTATTCTAGGTTCATGTCTTAGGTACTGCCCAAATATTTAGCGAGTGTCATATCAATCTGTAGTGCTGGTTTTGGGTTTTTTAGGTGAAATATTGGGGGCTGGTCCTGCATCCCCTACAGATAGCACCAAGATTCCCCTGACCTTTGTCTCTGCTGAGACACTGTCTCCCTAACAATGCGTCAGGGTGTAAAGGCCTGCAGTCCCACGAGGTGTCAGCCAACCACCATCCTGCTTCACTTGGTTCCATTGGATGGTCCTTGGGGGAACGCCCCTTGGCAGAAGTCCTAGACAGGCATCGCTTAAGTCCCAGAGTAGGGCTTAAGTGGGACTTAAATGGAGCCTCAGCCTTGTGCTCGCCTCTACCCAGGGTGACTTTCCCCCTGCTTGCACATGGGACTCTGAACCAAGAGGGTCCCATTGTCCTCCTATCAGCCCACCCCACCCCACCCTCTGTGGCCTAGCCTGTCACCAAGGAGCTGACTTCTGGTGAGCTATTTCTATCCACCGGCAGCCAGGAGGAGGCGGCCGGAGCTTGCATCACATAGAATCATAGAATATCAGGGTTGGAAGGGACCTTAGGAGGTCATCTAGTCTAACCCCCTGCTCAAAGCAGGACCAATCCCCAATTTTTGCCCCAGATCCCTAAATGGCCCCCTCAAGGATTGAACTCACAACCCCGGGTTTAGCAGGCCAATGCTCAAACCACTGAGCTATCCTTCTCTCCCTCCCTCCCATGGTGATCTTTCCAGTTGCTTCTGCAGTTTTGGCTGTTGTGGAAGGTGCATGTTAACCTGGAGAGGACACAATAGCTGTGTCACACAGAGCAGCAGCGAGAGGCCAAGCCGAGCAACCCTCTCCGGAGGATTTGCCAAAGCCTGGAATGAAAACGAAACGGGAGATTGGGTTGTTTGTCAAACTGATTTGATGGCACGGGCTGATGTATGTTTAGGATCCATGGTCATGAGACAAATCGCCCTGCGAAGCAAAGCGCGCACACCGGTATCTTTCATCTCTCTCCCAAGAGGCTCTGGGGTCAGCGACAGTGGGTGACCAGCGTGGGAGCAGCAAGCAGCTAGGTTGTCTAGTCTCACTTTGTGCGCAGTGCGGGGGTGAGGGACAGGGCAGTCTGTACAGAGCCACATGATGTCATGGTTCTAAATCCTTATGTTTTACCCAGAGCAGGGATAACAATGGGATGGGCAGGAGATCTAGCGTCATCTCCTCACCCTGCTGTCAAACGCTGTGCCCCTGTGGTCAGGAAGCACCACGAAGGTAGTGCAAAGGAATGACACACTTTTAAACCTCTGTACGCAGTTATATGCACCCACCGTGTCTCTCTAGCATCCTTAAACTGTCCAGCTGCTCCCCTCCTATTGGCCAGAGTGGCAACAATGCATGTCAGGAAGTGCAAGAGGCTGTGACTTACATGCTAAGAGGGTAATGGGACACGTTTGCAGGAAGAAAAGCAGCCAGCAGAAGGTGTAAGAAATGGCAGGACGAAGCTCTGGAGTGGAGTGGGAAAGGCGAGATACCAGCCATGGGCTGCCTCCCGAAGGATTGAGGTCTAAGTCTACAAGGTGGTGAGAGCCAGCTTGAAAGAGGCTGGGCGCCTTCCTCGCCCAGGAACTTCAAAGGGATCACACACAGCGGAGCTGCTTGAATGACATTTTTGAATGAAAAGCCTCAAGTGTCCTTTTTATTTTTAAAATAATGCAAAAACGTGACTTTAAAAAAAAAATTTTAAAAACGCGTCTAGGACCCGTTCCATTGCTATTTTAAAGGCAAGCCCAGCCGGAAAGTGTCGAGAAACAGTTTTAAATCAGGACTGTGAAAAATTTCCCCTAAATGGGTCGTTTCCAACCCTGCAAACTGGGAACGACATCGACATTTCATGCAAACACATTCCAGCATTTTCCCACCAGCTCTGCTCAGCCCCTGGCCCCTCCTGACGAGCGACACAGAAGACATGGCCTTGCATGGTTTCCCCAGCTGCCCTTGCAAAGCGGTTTTCCCCAGCGCTGTTTGCACTCAGCACGGTGCTCAGGAAAGTGCCTCCCTGCTCATTTCCATTCCGGGACCTGTAATATGAGCAGCCTCTAATGGGTTGTCATGTCCTTGTCATATCCCGGTGGACTAATGTGTTCCTACCAGACTCCATGTGGCCTGACATGTGCTATCTAATTAACCCCTTGGTGCTGGTGGCGGGTCCAGAGCTCCTGTTGTTAGTGCTAATGCATTTTGCATTAGTGTGTCAGGTCGGGAATTCCTGCCCCCTGACACCGAGGGGTTCACTTGGGCCACTGGCTGACCTGTGACATGCCCCAGCTCCCCTCCAAGATGTCAGAACGATGCAGCCCTGGACCAGCGAGGCAGGCAGCCTGCACTCAGCAGGAGGCTGACGCTGGGGCTGCAGGCACCCATGAGACACCGGCGCCTTTCTCGGTGCTAAAATGCTCGTCAGCAGAGCTGTTGAATTCCACCTTCACCAGGCGAGGAAGAAAAGGTCCATAAATACTCGCTTCCCCGGAAAAAATGAATCGCCACATGCTGTCCAGGGAGGCCTCTGCCAGCACCTCCTAAGGAGAGCACTCGAATGTCCCGGGAGCACAGGGGCCCCTTGGCTTCTGCTGCCGCTGCTGGTTGGAAGTTGGCTGTTAAGCGGGAAGGTGCCGCTGTCTTGGGGAAGGTGTGTGGTGAGCTCTCAGGGAACGGACTCGCCGTGGGTCCTGTGTCATGCTTCAAATCTCTCTCCTTGCTGACGAGCACTTTGTACTGCCTGGTTTTCCTGCCCTTTGCTTTCAGGGCATCTTACTCCATCCTTTCCCTTTGAAGCCATTGTAGGGGGGACTTTTCCAGAGAGCTCTCAGGCAGAGGTAATGTTTCCGGAGGGGCTGGCCAGCGCTAAATTTGGATGCCATAGGACAGAGGCTTTTCCTAACAGTCCCAGTCCCCTTCCCTTGCTGCAAGCCTCCCCGTATGAACGTGATTTCCATGGAAGAAAGAAAAATAATGGAGCATGCCGGCTTGTCCTGTTAGTTTATGGATCACAAGGACTGTGGTCATAACGTGCATACTCGGAGGAGAGTCATGGGGGAGCATTCTCACTACTGGCAAAGGGGTGTGTGTGTGTGTGTGTGTAGGATTGAGGGAGTTGTAAAAAAGTGAAACACATCTTCCCCTGGCCTTGTATTCTTCACCAAACGGCAGGGGAGCTTCAGCAGTCATCAGCCGGAGAGAACTGCCCACGAATGCTTGGGAAGCGACCATCGGTATGTACGCAAACATCGGGAGCAGGTATCTCATGCACACACAACCCCACCCCTGCCTCCATCATTACCATGCCCTTAGCATGGCCCTGACTTAATGAGGACACCCGAGAATTGTATTTTCTCTGAAAGTATTTTGGTTTCAGCTGTGGCATGCGCCCAGTGCAGAACATTGCTCTCCAGTGCAGTTTTGCTGGTAAGTCTTTATCAGGACCGCAGCCTGAAGCATTCATATCACATCATAGCGTTTCATCCATCATGCCTGCTGTGGAGCTCTTCGGCTGGGACTAGCGCAGTCCATTACCCTGACAAACCGACTGCATGTACCAAGGAGATTTTGAAAAGCCGAGCTCTGGCGAGACACAGGCCTCCTGCAGACACCAGCTCCCGGCCCATTCACACAGCCTGCGCCAGACTCTGGTTTGGCCTTTTGCCTTCTCAGGGTTTGGCCATGTCTCATTGACTATTCCAAGTGACTGTCACCATGGCGGAGATGGGCTCCTTGATATCTGGAGCCGGCCAGCACTGAACCAGGGATGGGGGGCCAGCAGCTGGGGAGGTGGAAGGTGCCCTGCATGGGCGAGGCCCTGGTGTAACACGCACAGAGCAACCTGTCCTTGTGGGATTTCCCGTGGGCTTTTTCTGACCCCAGAGGCGTGGCTGCCATTTGGCTAAGCATTGCCTGAGCTTTTGGCTCCTCAGCCAAGCTGACGTTTCTCAGGTTTGTCCTGCTCCTGGAGCTGTGCCCAGGCTCCAAACCCTCTCCCAGGGCCTTTGATGCAGATGGCGGACGAGGTTAACGTGCTGACAGGGCTGGGTCTGTCCTCTGGGTCCCGTGGGTTCAGGTGCTGGAGGGTGCTCACAAACCCAGCCTGTGAGAAAAGGTCCCCTTGTTACTGGCTTCAGCCTTAGCACCAGCTTGCTTGTTTAAACGTTTCACCCTTTGGCACAGTTCTGGAGGCTTCAATTAACTCACACGGGGAAGTTCCCCTCCATGCAGAAGGGAACCAGATAAACACCTAGCTAGATAGCTACCATCTTTGACTATAGACCCAGCTCGGCTGGTTGTAGCTAGCCTCATTCTCAGAAGCTCTAGACTCACTCACAAATCTACTGAATGATGATGATAAACCGTAAATACGCAACACCATCTCTTCCCCAACCCACGCCAGGCCACGCTTTCAATGCACGAGAGAATCTGTGCTAGGGTGTTGAGCGCTGGCATTTTAAAGCCCAAAAGACAGGACCACGTCTTGCAGTGTCAGGACCCTATAAACCTGGGAGGGTTCCTCACCAAACCCTAGGGACGGAGTCAGAACGTGCACAGACAGGAATTTGAAAAAAAAAAACCTACAGAAAACAAGTCAAAATAAAATAGACTTGTTACAATGAAACCAACCTTAACAAACAAACACTGCAATGATTCAATTAATGAAGCAGTTAAGCATATAATATTGTTAAGCAAAGCAAAACAGCCTTTTGATGTGTTAATCATACTTGTGCCGTGCTAAAATAATTCAGATAAAAGGAACAAAATAAATCGTATTCCCCCAGATTCTGAAGAAAGCCAACTGCACAAAGATGTCATTATTATTATTATTATTTATTTCTATTAGCCATTCTTATGTCAACTTTAACTAGTGCCTCACATTTGCTACCACCAACACATATCCCAGCAGGCTTCTAAAATTTCCAGACCTGGGATTAGTATCTACAAGCCAGATTCTGTTGTGTCTTGCTGGCATAAAGCTGGAGCAGCTTCCGCTGACGCCTGCATTGGAAGAGGTCTCCATTCCTGGCTCCGGCTGAGTTGCATTTGGTGCAGGGTCTAGAAGAGGATGGCAATGGACTGACGGGAGAATTAAATGGTGCCTGGGCCTCTGTGCTGGCCCTCTGCATACGGCTGAACTTCACCTGCTGAGCGTAAGTGATTAAAAGCACTGGGGAATGCCGTGCACTCTGTCAGTGCTGACACTAAGGGAGGCGAGTGACCCCGAGCAGACTTTGTCTGGTGGTTTTTATCTTGACGCTCTCTCTTTTTCAGTTAAACACACACAACTCCTGTGCTCTTATGTACTGTTCCCAATCCGGGCCCATAACCGGCAGCTATTAATAAAGGCATTTGATTTGTTTGATGAAAGCCAAAAGCAACGTATCTGTGGGAGCCCAACGCAGGAAGTGGGTCCGTCACTCTCAGGGTCTCGGCTTTGCATGTCAAACACGTCTCTGACTTTATTTCAATTTCATTTAACCAAAGCAATTTCTAAGTAGCCCAGGGTCTCCAGTTGGCAGTACTGAGTAAGGCCTTTTCTCTTTCATTTTATACAGAATGTTCTCCCAGTGGGAAAGAACTAATATTGCAGATCTCAGGTGGAAACTGCCCCTGGCTTTGGCCAAAAATAAATAAAATAAAATTTGAGGCTTTGTGCCATAGTGACAAAGAAAAGAACCCGGCGAGCTCCCCAAAGAGCGGCTTTTATTAGCGGCGCACAGCAGCTCCCGTGAAGCCATAGCCTGCCCTCCCATGTTCCTGCCTTCGTTTTAAGGGCACCGGGAGCTGTTAGTATCTCAGCACCCAGCGCTGTAATCTCGGCAGGATTTGCATTTTGAGCACTCTTCCATTAAGCCACCGAATCATTAGGGTGCGTAATGTGTGCATTTTAAGAGGATGATATGCTCCACTTTAAGTGAGTTAATCAGCGGCTGTATATTTGTTTTGCGTCAGCTACTTTGAGAGCCCTCGTTCACGGTCTGTGCTTATTGTCAGATCTTTCTCACGAGGGGCCAGCAGCTCAGACCTGGGGTGGGTTCCGGGGTTATTTGGAACCGAGTGACTCTCAGCGCTAGGGGAAGAGGTGCTGCATTGACTGAAACTCCATTAGCCGCGGGTCGGATCCAGCAGCAGCACCTGTACCCTCACTCTGTCTGTACCAGCCACTGTGCTTCAGGGCAAGCGGGTATTTCTGGTTCCACAAGGCCAGGCCTTGGCCTCTTCACTAAGACTGTCAGCTAGTGCCTGCTATGGTGGCTTTCCTGGGAGACGGACACTTGGCCACCGGGCCGTGGATTTAAGCCCACCAAATAGCCAGCAGCCAGCAGTGGTTCGGGCTCTGTTAATCAGCGCTGCCATTGGGTAAGGGCAAGCTTGCCATCCCGTAGCACCCAGCCTCTCTGACCATCCCACTCGATTGGCACCACCACACTGAGTTGTACTTATTTTATTCCCCCCCCCCCCCCCAAGACTAAGTGGGAATCCCCACCCTGGCTCAGATCAATGGTCAGTCCCGTGTCTCCGCCAGCAGCTGGAATGTGGTGCAATGTCTCCATGGAGATAAGGGCTGGGAAGGAGGCTGATGTTAGCTGTTTTCTGATGGCATCCTTCAGCTATGAGCACGTGTTGGAGAAAAGCACTCTAGATCAAGGGTTTCTTTCCCAACCTGCCCAGCCACCGGTCCTCTGTCTAATCCACTGCTCTTCTTCTGCTCACTCCTGAGTCCGATGCAGCAGCCAACACGGGGAGTAGGTGGGGAATTCTTTTTTGTAGATGGGAACATCCATTGCTTCTCTGTGTCCAATTAGCAATCATTGCAGAGAGACGAGGTTCGCAGTCTCGCCAGCACTTACTAGTTCGTTGCTTAATTGCCAACCATACGGGCCTAAATAACCAGAAGGGAAAAGGTGCATTTCCCCAGTGGTGTACCTCATCCCTTCTCCATCCTCACACTAACCCACTTGCTGGCAGGTCTGCTGTCGGGACCACAAAGCTGCCTTACACCCACCCCTGCGGCAGATTCTCTTTACATGAATGCAGGGCCCAGCGATCTCTGGTGCGACAGACTGTTCCCATTGTGTATTCTCTGGAGGGTAGGCTTGCTGTCGGGTCAGCGCCGGGTGGGGTGTTTGTTTGGCTGAACCCATGTGTGTAGTGGCAACGCTTGCCTGTCCACAGAGTGCGGGAGCGGCCTTCCACAGATACTGTCATAAATCACAGTGACACCTTCTCTTTGCAGGACTGGGGGCTGATGACAGGGGCTATTTATCTGAGTGTCACTGGCAGTAAACTAGTCAGGAAAGAATGGACACACATGAAAGAGAGGGAGGGAGAAGGGGGCCGCATCTGGAGAGAGACGCCCGGCGTTTAAGCAGGCAACTGTGCTGGGATCCTGCCCCAGTTCTTCAAAGAAGCATTGAACTCGCCAGGCCTTGACTGCTTTGGATTTTGAAGGCATTTGTGTCACCTTTTTGTTGGCTTGTCGCCTTTCAGGGCCAGGAGCAGCTGCCAGGATACAAGGAGCCTTGAAGGTGCCTTATCCAGCCCCAAGAATCTGCAGCTCCAAGGAACTGTGACAAACAGAGCGAGCAAAGACGCTCAGCCAAGTAAAACAAAGCTTTGAAAGCCAGGCTGTCTTTAATGTCCATGTGCTGCATTGTCTGTTGTCCTGTCCGCATCCTCAGCAGGCAGCACTTGGGTTCGGAGGCCTGGGCTTTTCCAGTCATAACCTCTCCGATGGGGTCCTGACTTTCTCGGACGTCCCTAGGGTTTGATCGCAGTCCACAGGCAGCGCCCGCCTGGGTCACATTGCCTCTGACTACTGGATGTTCCCGCATCGTAATCGATGGCCATGGGCGTTGGCCTAGTTGGATACATCACTGGCTGGATGACACCGGGAAAGTCCTGGGCCTCTTCTATGCCGCAGCGTGCCTATGTGTCCAACGGGGCTGATAAACACGGCATCTGTCAGGGCGTGCGGTGAGGATTGCTGAATGTGTGCCTTGTAAAGTGACGGGCGCTTTGGGTGGAAGGCGCTGTACCTACCCAACAGCCGCACGACAAGAACTCATCCCAGGGAGGGAACCAGTCCTGGCTTTGGAGCCCGGCTACATGCTGCTGACTTAGTGTATAGGAGTCACGTGCCCTGAGCACCTCTGCTTCCTTTGTCACTGTAGAGAACCAGCAGTGCTGGTCCTGCCTCGCCTGACTGACGTACCTGCTGCCATAATAGCACGTAAATGAGGTGCTGGGGAGGTGGAAACAGCCCCGCTTGGATTAGCCACTGCCCTTTGAAGGGATAGCGTCTTCGTAATGCTCATGGGTCAAATTCACTTGCTCCTGCTTATACCAGGGCTAAATTTGGCCCCATCTACTTCTAATACATCAACCAGCCCTGAAATGTAAGGGACACATGGTGGAAATACAAAGAGCCTGGGGCAGAAGGAAAATGCTTACACCAGGCTGACTTCCAATTGATTCTTCATTAGGGGAATGGTGGGCTGGCAGAGAGCCCTCCCTCTGCTCCTCGTCCTGCCCTTCATCCGTCTGGGGGATGGCGAAGCTGGTAGCCAGGTTGCCCCAGTTCACCAAGTTGCTAAAGGTAACACCAGCTGGCTGCATGACGATGGTTAGCCTGAACCACAATGGCACTGCATTTGTGCCGGCCAGTGCAGAGCACGCGAATCCTCGGAGGAAGTGGCTCAGCAAACCCCAGGCGGAGAAGGGGTGGGTTATGAGACATATATGGGCCACAATTTCACCAAAAGCCTGTAAAATTCCACCTGCACTTTTGCATGGGCAAAACTCTACCTCTGGGCGTGCAAATGAAATGATTAGAAGTGGTCTGCCTACTCAGATGCCTGCAATGATCCAGAGGCCAGTTCTGAAGCCAGGTTAAGATTACTCCGACAATGTGCCCTAGAGTGGATAAGAGCTGCAGCCAGGCATACAAACCAGCTAGAAAGGGTTTCTGTCAGAGGAAAATTTCCCATTAAACTTGAATTTATTCTGAAACAAATAGAAAACCCCAGCAACCAAAACCTCCCATTCCCCCGCATCTGTGCTCCACCTGCATTTAGAGAGAAGAGCTACAAAGGGGAATCAGTTGTCCTCTCTGATTCGTGTGGTGGATTGCAACCCCTTCCCGCCTGATGGGAGATCCACAGAGCAAAAGCTCAGCATCTGGAATGGCCACCGGGATTGGAGGAAAGACTTTTATCCCCATGCACTTGACCCTCCATTTTTAGAACAGCGAAACACAAACCACAACCAGCTGCGATGACATATCGCCACTGAAGTAAATAGAAAGTTTATTCAAATAATTTCCCCTACAGATTGTCTCCTGAAATGAAATTGAAAGTGTTTTTGAATCATTTCATTGGTTTTATCAGAAGCTAAAAGTACAGGTTAATGGAACTCAAATGGATCCCATATGAATTTTAAATCCTTTCAAAAAGGGCTAGATCATTACTTCTCTGCCGTTGTGAAGCCTGACTTCACTTTTGGAGCAGTAGAAATTGAATAATTGATGTAATTTGAATAACACTAGGATTTGTAATGATATTGAAATATAAAGATAAAAAGGACCGTAATCAAAAGCTGATAGCAAACAGTTGTTAATATGCACTTTTGGGCAGACTTATTGAAAAAAATATGCCATTTGAAGTATGTGCTGAAAATGCATTTAATGAGTGGGGAAAGACATACATTGAATGACTACAGGAAACCATATTCATAAATAAGATGCAAAATTTTCACCAGACTCAGCAGAGCTAACAGTTAGAGAGTGGATAATTATTTAAATGTAAAACCATTACAATTCCAAATCGTATCTAAAGCAATTGATTGCTTTGCTTTACCATTTGATGTTAAAGTGAAGTGAGAGAGAGAGCACGACTAACTTGCATTTAGGTCACTCACTCCTGATTATAAAATACATTCTTAAGAATATTGCTGTGTACGAATAATCTGTTTTCTTTTTCCCATTCGGAAGGTTTACATTGAGCATGCATGGCTACACGCCACGCGCTAGGGATTTATGTGCATGATTCTTCAATTGACCACAGAGGACTGTACACCTAAGTGTGTTTAGAGCATCTCGTTCCATGCAACCCAAGGACACCGTGGCTTTGGAAGGGAACTGGAATCCAGGATGGCTCGGTTCTGTCCCTGCCTCGCTGGGCAGAAATTCATTCCTGTGGAGAGAAGCCCCCATTTGAGTCTTGTTTAAACCCCATGGGGAGTCACGGGAGCTGTGCTCATTGACCCCAGTTCAGGATCTGGCCCAAAGCGTTTTGTCTGGACGTTTTCCCGCTTTGGTCTGTTAGCCCGGGTTTCTGATTCTGGGAGATAGGGCTGGATGCTGAGTCCTTTCGGAAGAGGTCTCTCCGTGCAGCTTTCACACGCGTGCTGCGCCACGCAGGGAGGACGCGCTCTGCATCGTGAATGAAGTGGTCACTGCTGCTCTGTCCCCGCGGCTGGTTGCCCATGCCGGGCTGCATGAACAGTGTTCTCTGCCCCAGGCTGGAGGGGCACAGAGCCTGCCAAGAAACCTCCCACTGCTCCCACACTCTACAGCTCGTCCCTTATCTTACTGCTTATAGGATTCATTGTCTGGCCTCAGTCCCCCAAACACAGTCAACCCCCTTTTTGCTGCCCACCTCTTCTTTTCTTTCAGCAAAACATAGTACCCCACCCTCAGCGCAGGAGCTGGGATGGAGGCACCGAGTCGGCTTCCACTTCAGTGCCCAAGGTCATGCTCAGACCCACCCTGACCCTGACAGACACCACAAGCAGCTACCCACACACCGAGCTCCTGGAGTGTAGAACCTGCGGCCTGGTCTACATTACTCAGTGAGCTCACCGTAAGCTGCCTTGCCCCCACCTCACTGGGGAAATGTCTGCCCTTCAATCTGGCACCCGCTAACCTAAGTGCTTCTCTACGCCGACTTAACCCCACCGCTCCGAGCAGCGCAGAGTCACGGGCAATGGAGTCAGGTTGACACAGTGTCAGTGTAGACCCAGCGACTGTTACCGGCGTTCAGAAGCCGTCCCGCTGTGCCCCACGCTGACAGTCCAATCAACACGAGCGCTCCTGGTGAGGACGCACACTGCTGAGACAAGGAGCTGAGCATGCGCGGACACAAGCGATGCAATGATGGCGGCGGCTGTTGGCCGACGTAAGTTAGGTCGACATAATTGTGTAGTGTAGACATGGCCTAAGTCTCCTTGCGCTCCTGGTTTCTGGAAGTACCCCATGGAGAGGCAGAGCTCCTGGGATTTCCAGTTCTCAAGGCTCAGGAGGTCTGCAGAGTTCAGACACACTTCAGATACTCAGTTAATGTCTGCGGGATCTTCCAGCCCTGGCCTCCGTTCCCCGAGGCGTTGCCCCCTCTTTGCCTGCTTTACGTTTCCCCGGCTGTTATAGACACTGCAGGGTACATCTTCCCACGGCTGACTAGCAGGTGTAAGGATGCAGGTTTGCAGTCACAATCCTCCAAGGTTCTCCATGGTTACTAGAGCTGAGTCGCTGGCTGCCCTGGCTACCTTCCCCTCTCACTGGGGAGCCCTGGGCCATCTGCAGGAGAACTGTGGGCTCTGGCCATTCTGCTGCTGTCCCTGCTGCTCAGCTGGGGGCCTGCACACGTCCAAGTCTGGCTCGTGCCAAATTGCTTGAAAACTGTCACAGGCAAACTGCCTCCGTCAGAAGGCAAACTGCTTGGCTGCCAGAGGAGTGCTCTTTGAGTCGCATTAGGGAGCAGTAATGATGACATAAAGTGGCTGGCTGGGCTAACGACAGGAGTGGATCTCTCGGGGACCCCTCTCCAATGGCGTTCTGGCTGGCATTAACAGACACCCAGACAGCTGCAGCAAGTGCCTAGGTGAGGCAGGATTCTTCTGTGCTAGCCTGGCAACCTCGCAGAACTGCTGGTCTTCCCGGGCAACCGTGGGCCTATAGAGCCAAAGAGACTGCCGCTTTGCAAGGGCTCAGCCCTGCGTGGTTTGGGCACTCAGCACGTCACAGGATTGGACCTCACACAAGCAGGCAGCAGCAATAACTACCACGCACTGGAAGGCTCTGCCATCCGCTGGTCCAAAGCTTTCCTCCCCGGGGGCAGGGCCGGTGCAAGGAAGTTTCACGCCCTAGGCGAAACTTCCTTGCACCAGCCCTGAGCCCCCCCACACCTGCAGCAGCCAGATCCCCACCCCACCCCACCCGCCCACCCCTTGGTCCCCCTAACTCTAACCCTAACCTTGGTCCCCCGCCCACCCCTGGCGGCAGGCGGCTCGGCCTCCCTTCGGCAGGCTCGGCTCCCCACCCCCGCCCACGGCAGCTTACCTCGCTGGCAGCAGCAGCTCGTCAGTGGCGGCCGCCACGTCCCCGCTGGGAGTCTCTGCCCCCCCCAATTCTGGCGCCCTAGGAGACAGCCTAGGGTCGCCTAGTGGGCGCGCCGGCCCTGCCCGGGGGGCAGGCAGAGGGGACACATTTGCTCAGAACAGCACAACACCCACTGGAAGGCCAGTGATGGGCCTGGCCGGCAGAGGAGATGGGCAGGGGGAGGCTTTGTTGGCGCTACAGATAAGTCGCTGTGTGCACAGAGCCCCGGAAGGCATGTGGCAGGGCGTGCTGGGGAGCGACCCACCCACCGGAGACCCCTCCTGCACTGTGCCAGAGCGCTGCGTATCTGCCAGCCCTTTGCAAGCATCGATGAGATGCGCTTGCTGTCCCGGAGAGCAGAGGAGACAAACGAGCACAGGCAGAAAAGGGCGGCGGGGTGCCCAGAGAGGGGGTTTGGAGAGAGGAAAGAGCCCTTCGGGGGTTAGGGCAGAGGGGGGCAACGTAAGAGAAGGCCCAACCTGGAGACCCAGCTCTGCTGGTCTCCTCTCCCAGGGAGTTGTATG
Source organism: Macrochelys suwanniensis (assembly GCA_033296515.1). Classification (NCBI taxonomy): domain Eukaryota; kingdom Metazoa; phylum Chordata; order Testudines; family Chelydridae; genus Macrochelys; species Macrochelys suwanniensis. The sequence goes on along the minus strand of CM065789.1, from coordinate 3,493,065 downwards.
TGTTTGCTGAGAGGGAAAGAATAGACCCCGGGGTTTGTTGTAAAGCCCAGAGCTCCAGGCAGCCTAGGGCCTTATCTGGCATATGGACTGGAGCCCCCAGGCATGACCGCCATAGATGTTCCACCTTGAGTCTCAATGTCCTTCCTTTTCCTGGGTTTACATCATGCCTTTCAATGAGGCCTCCGGGCTCGGGATGGCTCAGTTGGTTGGTGATGGGTAGAGGGAGCCTTTTGCCTCTACCGTAGGTCATCAGTTCAGATCCAGCCAGGCCATTAGCGGTCCAGAGCTGATGGCTGCTCACTGGCCTGCGTGAAGCGAGTTGTCCATTCTCCATCCAGTGCGCAGCGCAAAAACCTCTGCTGACTTTGACGCTAACTGGTGGCTTGGTCAGCAGCCTCAGCAGAGAGGCCAGGGTCTGACGGTCCAGTAGGCCTGATGCTCCCAGCTGCCTGCTGGCTAAATCCTTCCCATGAGTAACTCAACGGGGCGGCACGGGGCTTGGTGATGGCTGGGGGCAAAGTGCCCAGCCCCTGCCTGGGCTGTACCTGCTTTGCAGCTGACCCCAGGACTTTGGGGTGTGGTTCCCAGAGATATTTAGACCCTAACTCCCATCCCACCCTTAGTAGCTTGAGTTTGGTGCTAAATTCACACCAAAAAGAAAAGGACTCATCCGAATGGTCCTGTATATTTCATTCTTAATAGTCATGAATAATCCATGAGTTACTGTAGCTGTCCAGGAAATTTGGGAAGGTTTCAAAGCCCAGGTTTATAGAGCACTTACCAGGCAGTGTGATCTCAGCCGAGGGTACCGTGGCACAGTGTGAAGCAGCAACAGGCTGTGTTGTATCATCATTTCTGGTAATTCACCATTATTAATGCCCTGAAACATTCCTCAGTGCCAGCAGCAAGTCATCAAGAGCTTCCAAAGTGCTGAAGCAACGCTTTAACCTGCTACAGTTGAATGTCAACCAAGTTCTTCTCACGCTTTTTGGCAGAGAGACACACCTGCCATAAAGAACGGAGCAGGCTGCAGCTGCCCTCGCTCTCTGCCTGGAAATAAGCTGTAGAAAATTCCAGTCCGATAAGGAAGAGAAACAAGGAGGAGGAAAGTGTCATCATGTCATGAGCACCCAGAACTATAGGGTCAGATTCACTCTATCATGCGCCCTGTCCACAGTCAGAACTTCATGGCAAGAACAGGGTCCGGAGACAGGTCCTTCTCCATAAGCACAGGCCCACAGCACTTGTTAGAGGAGAATCCCCATTAGCTGTTGGCAGTGTAGGGCCTATGACACACAGTCACGCATCCTGGAGATGGCAGTGGGGCACATACACACTAACTACTCCATGCAGGAGGCTGGGGAAGGCAAGTAATGGGCGAAGGAAACCTGGGACAAATTCCCCTGTCCCACCATCCAAAAGTTCATCCAGGAGGAGACTGGGTGAAACATCCCCCTGTGTCATTGTCCAGGCAAGGAGATGCCATGGGTGCGAGTGCCGGTGACACTGAGCTGTCCATCTGCTTCTCCCCCTGCTGACCCAGGGTCTGCGAGAAATAGACACTCGCAGTTGCTAAAACTCATTTCAGGGACTAATGAGGTGCAATGGCACGAGGAGGGAGAAGGGCCTCCAGTGGCCCCATCTGTCATGATCATCTGCCCTTCTCCAATATGGGCCACCCGGCCCTGCTAATTCCCTGCCCACCCCAGTACTCGCTAGCCACTAAATACCCACGTTCTCCTTAATACGACGGAGGAATCCATCCCCCGAGGGGTTAAAAACATTGCGGGGTGTGAGGCGGGCACCGGATCGGCTGTTTCTGGGACGCCTTGCAGCCCGAGTGTCGTGTGGAAGCGAATGGGAATTCCAGCCAACGCCACTGTCCTCCCAGGGGGCAGGCCGGAGACTGATCCGGCTGCAGCGTTAGCTGGCTACGGAGGCGGGGCGGGCCCAGCTCCAAGCCCAAACCCAGCGTATTCATGAATTACCCTCCCCTGGGGAAAGGCGAAGGGGCGATGCAGAGGGTGCCTGGTGCTGGCTGGGAGATGTGGATAGCTGCATTGGACAAACCAGTCCTTGGCGGGTGTCTGGCCTCATGGTTAGAGCATGGGGCTGGGAGTCAGGACTCCTGGCTTCTGTCTCCAGCTGTGACTCGCTGTCTGGCCTGGGCTGTCGCTGGACTCCTCTGGGCCTCACCCTACACATTCAAACAATAAACCATCCCCATCCGCCAGGGGTTAATGGCTGAGGGTGACTCTCCAGGGCCCCGGGGGAAGGCATTGCACCGTCCGAACGGAGCTGGGATGAAGCGCTGCTGGGCAGGGAAGCGGGGCACTCGAGGGGGGTGCGAGTCGGGGCAGCACCTCCTCCAGCCCCTGGAGCTCAGCCCAGCTTGGCTGGTGCTGGACAGCGGCTCTCACCCTCAGCAAGGTGGGGCCTGCAAGCTCGGCAGCCGAGGCGAGACGTCCCGAGGTGTGAAAGGAGCCAATCCCGGCGGCTG